>CM077009.1:203728817-206547151 GCA_039090855.1 Macrothele yani | reverse complement strand
CGTGCTTACTGGGAATTCCTCGTTCAAGGGGAACAATTACAAGCCCCTATCCCTATCACGAAGGAGGTTGAACGGGTTACCCAGTCCTACCGGACAGGGAAAGCACACGCTGATTCCTTCAGTGTAGCGCGCGTGCGGCCCCGGACATCTAAGGGCATCACAGACCTGTTATTGCTCTGTCTCGTGCGGCTAAACGCCACTTGTCCCTCTAAGAAGAACGCCCGACTGAAGTGATCGGAACGCCTATTTAGTAGGCTAGAGTCTCGTTCGTTATCGGAATTAACCAGACAAATCGCTCCACCAACTAAGAACGGCCATGCACCACCACCCACTGAATCAAGAAAGAGCTCTTAATCTGTCAATCCTTCCAGTGTCCGGGCCGGGTAAGTTTTCCCGTGTTGAGTCAAATTAAGCCGCAGGCTCCACTCCTGGTGGTGCCCTTCCGTCAATTCCTTTAAGTTTCAGCTTTGCAACCATACTTCCCCCGGAACCCAAACACTTTGGTTTCCCGGAAGCTGCCCGCCGAGTCATTTGAGGAACTCAGGCGGATCGCTGGTTGGCATCGTTTATGGTTAGAACTAGGGCGGTATCTGATCGCCTTCGAACCTCTAACTTTCGTTCTTGATTAATGAAAACATTCTTGGCAAATGCTTTCGCAGTAGTTCGTCTTGCGACGGTCCAAGAATTTCACCTCTAGCGTCGCAATACGAATGCCCCCGTCTGTCCCTCTTAATCATTACCTCGTGTTCCGAAAACCAACAAAATAGAAACGAAGTCCTATTCCATTATTCCATGCACCATTATTCAGGCTACACGCCTGCTTTGAGCACTCTAATTTTTTCAAAGTAAACGTGCCGGTCACCCAAGACAACCGGTGAAGATCATCTAGGGAAACCGGCTGGCTGTTCAGGCCAGGCAGTAACCACCGTTAGGCGGACCGCCCGTCTGGAACTGAGATCCAACTACGAGCTTTTTAACCGCAACAACTTTAATATACGCTATTGGAGCTGGAATTACCGCGGCTGCTGGCACCAGACTTGCCCTCCAATAGATCCTCGTTAAAGGATTTAGAGTGTACTCATTCCAATTACGGGGTCTCAAAAGAGTCCCGTATTGTTATTTTTCGTCACTACCTCCCCGTGCCGGGAGTGGGTAATTTGCGCGCCTGCTGCCTTCCTTGGATGTGGTAGCCGTTTCTCAGGCTCCCTCTCCGGAATCGAACCCTGATTCCCCGTTACCCGTTACGACCATGGTAGGCGCATAGCCTACCATCGACAGTTGATAAGGCAGACACTTGAAAGATGCGTCGCCGGGACAAGCCCGTGCGATCAGCCCAAAGTTATACAGAGTCACCATAAGATGCCGAACGAATCGGATTGGTTTTGGTCTAATAAAAGCGCTCGTCCCCAGAGGGTCGGAGCTCTGATGCATGTATTAGCTCTAGAATTACCACAGTTATCCAAGTAGTAAGGTACGATCTAAGGAACCATAACTGATTTAATGAGCCATTCGCGGTTTCGCCTTAATGAGGCATGTACTTAGACATGCATGGCTTAATCTTTGAGACAAGCATATGACTACTGGCAGGATCAACCAGGTAGCTTTTCCCTTCGGTTCGTTCCAACACCGGGCCTCTCGTCAGTCAACGCACGAGAAGAAATGGTGAAACGAACGCGTCAGAAAATTGTCGGCTTTCTTGCCGGCGTTTGACACCCCTGACAAGGGCGCCTGGAGACGCGACTGACGGCGTTTCCATCACGCAGAACAAGACCAAAAATGCTTACCGACATTCAACTTGGTGCGGTCCTTGCTCACGTCGTCCCATTGCTACCGTATACGGCAGAGGGAGAGCTAAGACACCGTCCAGAGTTACGGTTCAAATGCAGAAAACCCCATCTATTAGCATACTGTTCTGCGTAGAGCAACGACACGAGGGCGAGCTTCTCGCAGACTAGCTGTGAGAGCAGGGAGCGCGCCGCGAATCCGACGGAATCGTGCGCAGCAGGCGACGTGCGTCAAGAGACTACGAAAGAACCTTTCAGTTCTTTTCTCTTTTAACAGACGCTCGCGCCGACTCCCATATATACGTCCTAACCCCCCGATTGACTGTCACACTTTGAATGAACGGTAGCGATTACATTCCCACTTTCTTCCCGTGAAAACGGGGAGAGCTACGGAACAGTTCCGGCAATAAACAGAAAGGGCAAAGGAAAAAAACACGATTTGAAACAAACTTCTCAGCTGCCATTTGCAAAGAGCTGCAATCACAATACCCAAAAAGTAATAAAACGCACAAAGAACGTTAGTTGGATGGCCACACGCACCCACGGGCAAAACACAGTACTCGCTTCGCTACAAAACCAGATCAGACTCTCCCCTACATATAGGTCATTACCCATCGGTAGGTGTTCACACGCACCCTTCGGGAAGTGGTTGATGTACGGTGATGTGAGGTCGGTCATGCCGACACCTAACCGCAAAAAGCTGTTGTTCCTTCGCAAGTGTGGGAAATTTTCCTATATGCACACTTTGTGCCCATAGAAGTGCTTGTTTTTTGTTTCTTTTTTTTTTTTTTTTTTTATTATTTCCACAACGGTACTCCATTCCTCAGATGTTAAAATAAATGAAATTTTCAAAAATTAAAAAAAAAAAAAAAAATCTTAAATTTTTTATTTTAATTTCTTCGTTAAAATTTTTTTACGTTTAGCCGTTGTACAACGTGAAGCGCAACAAAAATCTCGTAAACGTTGGTTCACCGGTACAAGCGGGAAGAGTGCCGGCACGATCCGCGGGGAAACTTCACCCTTTCTACCGTACTCGACGAGTGCCGAGCTTCGACGGACGCCCAGCATCGACGGTCGCCGAGCCTCGGCGGGCGGCGAGCCTCGGCGGCCGGACGCTAACCGGAGCCGAGGTAGAATGTAATGATGTTATGTATCTTCGACTAGAAACATATACACACTCACGTTTGTGTTGCGTTTTGTATGACTGCACCGAAACATCGGACTTAGAAAAAAAAAATAATAATTTTTTTTTTTCGCTTTCTAAATAACGACTAAGTCTGACACAGCATCGTCAACGTCAAGCGCATCAAAAATCTCGTAAAAGTCGGTTCACCGGTACAAGCGGGAAGAGTGCCGGCACGATCCGCGGGGAAACTTCACCCTTCCTACCGTACTCGACGAGTGCCGAGCTTCGACGGACGCCCAGCATCGACGGTCGCCGAGCTTCGGCGGGCGGCGAGCCTCGGCGGCCGGACGCTAACCGGAGCCGAGGTAGAATGTAATGATGTTATGTATCTTCGACTAGAAACATATACACACTCACGTTTGTGTTGCGTTTTGTATGACTGCACCGAAACATCGGACTTAGAAAAAAAAAATAATAATTTTTTTTTTTTCGCTTTCTAAATAACGACTAAGTCTAACACAGCATCGTCAACGTCAAGCGCATCAAAAATCTCGTAAAAGTCGGTTCACCGGTACAAGCGGGAAGAGTGCCGGCACGATCCGCGGGGAAACTTCACCCTTCCTACCGTACTCGACGAGTGCCGAGCTTCGACGGACGCCCAGCATCGACGGTCGCCGAGCTTCGGCGGGCGGCGAGCCTCGGCGGCCGGACGCTAACCGGAGCCGAGGTAGAATGTAATGATGTTATGTATCTTCGACTAGAAACATATACACACTCACGTTTGTGTTGCGTTTTGTATGACTGCACCGAAACATCGGACTTAGAAAAAAAAAATAATAATTTTTTTTTTTCGCTTTCTAAATAACGACTAAGTCTAACACAGCATCGTCAACGTCAAGCGCATCAAAAATCTCGTAAAAGTCGGTTCACCGGTACAAGCGGGAAGAGTGCCGGCACGATCCGCGGGGAAACTTCACCCTTCCTACCGTACTCGACGAGTGCCGAGCTTCGACGGACGCCCAGCATCGACGGTCGCCGAGCTTCGGCGGGCGGCGAGCCTCGGCGGCCGGACGCTAACCGGAGCCGAGGTAGAATGTAATGATGTTATCTTCGACTAGAAACATATACACACTCACGTTTGTGTTGCGTTTTGTATGACTGCACCGAAACATCGGACTTAGAAAAAAAAAATAATAATTTTTTTTTTCGCTTTCTAAATAACGACTAAGTCTAACACAGCATCGTCAACGTCAAGCGCATCAAAAATCTCGTAAAAGTCGGTTCACCGGTACAAGCGGGAAGAGTGCCGGCACGATCCGCGGGGAAACTTCACCCTTCCTACCGTACTCGACGAGTGCCGAGCTTCGACGGACGCCCAGCATCGACGGTCGCCGAGCTTCGGCGGGCGGCGAGCCTCGGCGGCCGGACGCTAACCGGAGCCGAGGTAGAATGTAATGATGTTATCTTCGACTAGAAACATATACACACTCACGTTTGTGTTGCGTTTTGTATGACTGCACCGAAACATCGGACTTAGAAAAAAAAATAATAATTTTTTTTTCGCTTTCTAAATAACGACTAAGTCTAACACAGCATCGTCAACGTCAAGCGCATCAAAAATCTCGTAAAAGTCGGTTCACCGGTACAAGCGGGAAGAGTGCCGGCACGATCCGCGGGGAAACTTCACCCTTCCTACCGTACTCGACGAGTGCCGAGCTTCGACGGACGCCCAGCATCGACGGTCGCCGAGCTTCGGCGGGCGGCGAGCCTCGGCGGCCGGACGCTAACCGGAGCCGAGGTAGAATGTAATGATGTTATGTATCTTCGACTAGAAACATATACACACTCACGTTTGTGTTGCGTTTTGTATGACTGCACCGAAACATCGGACTTAGAAAAAAAAATAATAATTTTTTTTTCGCTTTCTAAATAACGACTAAGTCTAACACAGCATCGTCAACGTCAAGCGCATCAAAAATCTCGTAAAAGTCGGTTCACCGGTACAAGCGGGAAGAGTGCCGGCACGATCCGCGGGGAAACTTCACCCTTCCTACCGTACTCGACGAGTGCCGAGCTTCGACGGACGCCCAGCATCGACGGTCGCCGAGCTTCGGCGGGCGGCGAGCCTCGGCGGCCGGACGCTAACCGGAGCCGAGGTAGAATGTAATGATGTTATGTATCTTCGACTAGAAACATATACACACTCACGTTTGTGTTGCGTTTTGTATGACTGCACCGAAACATCGGACTTAGAAAAAAAAATAATAATTTTTTTTTCGCTTTCTAAATAACGACTAAGTCTAACACAGCATCGTCAACGTCAAGCGCATCAAAAATCTCGTAAAAGTCGGTTCACCGGTACAAGCGGGAAGAGTGCCGGCACGATCCGCGGGGAAACTTCACCCTTCCTACCGTACTCGACGAGTGCCGAGCTTCGACGGACGCCCAGCATCGACGGTCGCCGAGCTTCGGCGGGCGGCGAGCCTCGGCGGCCGGACGCTAACCGGAGCCGAGGTAGAATGTAATGATGTTATGTATCTTCGACTAGAAACATATACACACTCACGTTTGTGTTGCGTTTTGTATGACTGCACCGAAACATCGGACTTAGAAAAAAAAAAATAATAATTTTTTTTTTTCGCTTTCTAAATAACGACTAAGTCTAACACAGCATCGTCAACGTCAAGCGCATCAAAAATCTCGTAAAAGTCGGTTCACCGGTACAAGCGGGAAGAGTGCCGGCACGATCCGCGGGGAAACTTCACCCTTCCTACCGTACTCGACGAGTGCCGAGCTTCGACGGACGCCCAGCATCGACGGTCGCCGAGCTTCGGCGGGCGGCGAGCCTCGGCGGCCGGACGCTAACCGGAGCCGAGGTAGAATGTAATGATGTTATGTATCTTCGACTAGAAACATATACACACTCACGTTTGTGTTGCGTTTTGTATGACTGCACCGAAACATCGGACTTAGAAAAAAAAAATAATAATTTTTTTTTCGCTTTCTAAATAACGACTAAGTCTAACACAGCATCGTCAACGTCAAGCGCATCAAAAATCTCGTAAAAGTCGGTTCACCGGTACAAGCGGGAAGAGTGCCGGCACGATCCGCGGGGAAACTTCACCCTTCCTACCGTACTCGACGAGTGCCGAGCTTCGACGGACGCCCAGCATCGACGGTCGCCGAGCTTCGGCGGGCGGCGAGCCTCGGCGGCCGGACGCTAACCGGAGCCGAGGTAGAATGTAATGATGTTATGTATCTTCGACTAGAAACATATACACACTCACGTTTGTGTTGCGTTTTGTATGACTGCACCGAAACATCGGACTTAGAAAAAAAAAAATAATAATTTTTTTTTTCGCTTTCTAAATAACGACTAAGTCTAACACAGCATCGTCAACGTCAAGCGCATCAAAAATCTCGTAAAAGTCGGTTCACCGGTACAAGCGGGAAGAGTGCCGGCACGATCCGCGGGGAAACTTCACCCTTCCTACCGTACTCGACGAGTGCCGAGCTTCGACGGACGCCCAGCATCGACGGTCGCCGAGCTTCGGCGGGCGGCGAGCCTCGGCGGCCGGACGCTAACCGGAGCCGAGGTAGAATGTAATGATGTTATGTATCTTCGACTAGAAACATATACACACTCACGTTTGTGTTGCGTTTTGTATGACTGCACCGAAACATCGGACTTAGAAAAAAAAAATAATAATTTTTTTTTTCGCTTTCTAAATAACGACTAAGTCTAACACAGCATCGTCAACGTCAAGCGCATCAAAAATCTCGTAAAAGTCGGTTCACCGGTACAAGCGGGAAGAGTGCCGGCACGATCCGCGGGGAAACTTCACCCTTCCTACCGTACTCGACGAGTGCCGAGCTTCGACGGACGCCCAGCATCGACGGTCGCCGAGCTTCGGCGGGCGGCGAGCCTCGGCGGCCGGACGCTAACCGGAGCCGAGGTAGAATGTAATGATGTTATGTATCTTCGACTAGAAACATATACACACTCACGTTTGTGTTGCGTTTTGTATGACTGCACCGAAACATCGGACTTAGAAAAAAAAATAATTTTTTTTTTCGCTTTCTAAATAACGACTAAGTCTAACACAGCATCGTCAACGTCAAGCGCATCAAAAATCTCGTAAAAGTCGGTTCACCGGTACAAGCGGGAAGAGTGCCGGCACGATCCGCGGGGAAACTTCACCCTTTCTACCGTACTCGACGAGTGCCGAGCTTCGACGGACGCCCAGCATCGACGGTCGCCGAGCCTCGGCGGGCGGCGAGCCTCGGCGGCCGGACGCTAACCGGAGCCGAGGTAGAATGTAATGATGTTATGTATCTTCGACTAGAAACATATACACACTCACGTTTGTGTTGCGTTTTGTATGACTGCACCGAAACATCGGACTTAGAAAAAAAAATAATAATTTTTTTTTCGCTTTCTAAATAACGACTAAGTCTAACACAGCATCGTCAACGTCAAGCGCATCAAAAATCTCGTAAAAGTCGGTTCACCGGTACAAGCGGGAAGAGTGCCGGCACGATCCGCGGGGAAACTTCACCCTTCCTACCGTACTCGACGAGTGCCGAGCTTCGACGGACGCCCAGCATCGACGGTCGCCGAGCTTCGGCGGGCGGCGAGCCTCGGCGGCCGGACGCTAACCGGAGCCGAGGTAGAATGTAATGATGTTATGTATCTTCGACTAGAAACATATACACACTCACGTTTGTGTTGCGTTTTGTATGACTGCACCGAAACATCGGACTTAGAAAAAAAAATAATAATTTTTTTTCGCTTTCTAAATAACGACTAAGTCTAACACAGCATCGTCAACGTCAAGCGCATCAAAAATCTCGTAAAAGTCGGTTCACCGGTACAAGCGGGAAGAGTGCCGGCACGATCCGCGGGGAAACTTCACCCTTCCTACCGTACTCGACGAGTGCCGAGCTTCGACGGACGCCCAGCATCGACGGTCGCCGAGCTTCGGCGGGCGGCGAGCCTCGGCGGCCGGACGCTAACCGGAGCCGAGGTAGAATGTAATGATGTTATGTATCTTCGACTAGAAACATATACACACTCACGTTTGTGTTGCGTTTTGTATGACTGCACCGAAACATCGGACTTAGAAAAAAAAAATAATAATTTTTTTTCGCTTTCTAAATAACGACTAAGTCTAACACAGCATCGTCAACGTCAAGCGCATCAAAAATCTCGTAAAAGTCGGTTCACCGGTACAAGCGGGAAGAGTGCCGGCACGATCCGCGGGGAAACTTCACCCTTCCTACCGTACTCGACGAGTGCCGAGCTTCGACGGACGCCCAGCATCGACGGTCGCCGAGCTTCGGCGGGCGGCGAGCCTCGGCGGCCGGACGCTAACCGGAGCCGAGGTAGAATGTAATGATGTTATGTATCTTCGACTAGAAACATATACACACTCACGTTTGTGTTGCGTTTTGTATGACTGCACCGAAACATCGGACTTAGAAAAAAAAATAATTTTTTTTTCGCTTTCTAAATAACGACTAAGTCTAACACAGCATCGTCAACGTCAAGCGCATCAAAAATCTCGTAAAAGTCGGTTCACCGGTACAAGCGGGAAGAGTGCCGGCACGATCCGCGGGGAAACTTCACCCTTTCTACCGTACTCGACGAGTGCCGAGCTTCGACGGACGCCCAGCATCGACGGTCGCCGAGCCTCGGCGGGCGGCGAGCCTCGGCGGCCGGACGCTAACCGGAGCCGAGGTAGAATGTAATGATGTTATGTATCTTCGACTAGAAACATATACACACTCACGTTTGTGTTGCGTTTTGTATGACTGCACCGAAACATCGGACTTAGAAAAAAAAAATAATAATTTTTTTTTTCGCTTTCTAAATAACGACTAAGTCTAACACAGCATCGTCAACGTCAAGCGCATCAAAAATCTCGTAAAAGTCGGTTCACCGGTACAAGCGGGAAGAGTGCCGGCACGATCCGCGGGGAAACTTCACCCTTCCTACCGTACTCGACGAGTGCCGAGCTTTGACGTTTGGAAGCTTACCGGCACATCGGAATATATCTTCCTGCACGAGAAATGGTAACAACACTACCCTACTTTGTTTTACAGACAAAAAATTAAACTTTCATATGAAAAGGAGCGTAAAACCTATCTGTGTTTCTGAATTCATTTGTTTATTTCCAGTCTGTAAATTCATTTCTTTATTTCCATGAGCCTAACTTTAACTTTCCTTTGAAACAATTTTTTTCAGCGGTGGGATAGGTTCGTGTTCACGAAAATACATTTCTTTCTGTTTACAAAAGTACAACCGGTACGCCTTTTCGAAAAAAATGTGTTGGCTCTTAAAAGAGGCTTTTATTTATATATATGTGGTATAATCTTCACTTCTTGGCTGTTTTTTTTATCTCCAGCCCTCATTGCTGCCTTAACTTTCTTGGGCCTTTCACTGCTTTCTTATGTTTCTTGACTTTTGCTGCTTTCTTGGCTGGAGCCTTTTTCACAGAGATTTTCGCAGATTCTTATTTTTTCTTCTCAGCAGACTTTGTGGCATGCAAAAATGGCAAACATTTCATGAAATGGTGAAAGGAAGAAATGCAATTTCAGTTGACAATAAGGAATAACCTAAAATATTGCTACAACCATAATTTTCTCTTTCCTTTTAGTGCTCTGCTACTGTTATATAAATAAAAGGTTGCACGAAATATAATAAAAGGTTGTACGATATTGTATACTATTCCGAAAAAATTAGTTTGGCCCTTAAAAGGGCCTTTGTAATTTCTTTATTTCTTTTTTTATTTCTTATGCTTTTTTCTCTGTCTTCTTAGGAAGCAGAACTGCCTGGAAATTTGGAAGTACACTGGTTTTTATTCAAGTATGGATTCAAGTGACAATCTCAACCGACCAATGAAAAATTTCCTTTCTCCTGATTGGCTGGCGGCGAACAGATAGCTTTTTTCTTCTTTCTTCTCAGCAGACTTTGTGGCATGCAAAAATGGCAAACATTTCATGAAATGGTGAAAGGAAGAAACACAATTTCAGTTGACAATAAGGAATAACCTAAAATATTGCTACAACCATAATTTCTAATTACTATTATAACAATAGGTATGAATTACTATTATAACAATATGCGAACAGATAATGGCTCCGCACCGAATACAGAGCAAACGGAAAAGTTCTGCTTCCAGCTCGAGAAACCGTAACAAAAATAAACGAAATATCAGGAAATAAGATTTCCGAGGATATGTTAGTAAAATTTAACAGCATTTCGAATTAAAAACAAAAGTTTCACGTTTGGGAGAATAAGATTGAACATTTCACAAGAGTTCATAACAATTGGTGGCTTTCATTGTTTTCTTAGGTTTCTTGACTTTTGCTGCTTTTTTGGCTGGGGCATTTTTCACAGAGATTTTCGCATATTCTTAATTTTTCTTCTCAGCAGACTTGGTGGTTTTCTTAGCTAAAACTGCACATCCCTCTACCCTACCCCACCCCACCCCACCCTACCCCACCCCACCCTACCCTACCCTACTTTGTTTTACAGACAAAAAATTAAACTTTCATATGAAAAGGAGCGTAAAACCTATCTGTGTTTCTAAATTCATTTGTTTATTTCCAGTCTGTAAATTCATTTCTTTATTTCCATGAGCCTAACTTTAACTTTCCTTTGAAACAATTTTTTCAGCGGTGGGATAGGTTCGTGTTCACGAAAATATATTTCTTTCTGTTTACAAAAGTACAACCGGTACGCCTTTTTGAAAAAAATGTGTTGGCTCTTAAAAGAGGCTTTTGTTTATATATATGTGGTATAATCTTCACTTCTTGGCTGTTTTTTTTTATCTCCAGCCCTCATTGCTGCATTAACTTTCTTGGGCTTGGTGCCTTTCACTGCTTTCTTATGTTTCTTGACTTTTGCTGCTTTCTTGGCTGGAACCTTTATCACAGAGATTTTCGCACATTCTTATTTTTTCTTCTCAGCAGACTTGGTGGTTTTCTTAGCTAAAAATGCACAGCCCCCTACCCTACTTTGGTGGTTTTCTTAGCTAAAACTGCACATCCCTCTACCCTACCCCACCCCACCCCACCCTACCCCACCCCACCCTACCCTACCCTACTTTGTTTTACAGACAAAAAATTAAACTTTCATATGAAAAGGAGCGTAAAACCTATCTGTGTTTCTAAATTCATTTGTTTATTTCCAGTCTGTAAATTCATTTCTTTATTTCCATGAGCCTAACTTTAACTTTCCTTTGAAACAATTTTTTTCAGCGGTGGGATAGGTTCGTGTTCACGAAAATATATTTCTTTCTGTTTACAAAAGTACAACCGGTACGCCTTTTTGAAAAAAATGTGTTGGCTCTTAAAAGAGGCTTTTGTTTATATATATGTGGTATAATCTTCACTTCTTGGCTGTTTTTTTTTATCTCCAGCCCTCATTGCTGCATTAACTTTCTTGGGCTTGGTGCCTTTCACTGCTTTCTTATGTTTCTTGACTTTTGCTGCTTTCTTGGCTGGAACCTTTATCACAGAGATTTTCGCACATTCTTATTTTTTCTTCTCAGCAGACTTGGTGGTTTTCTTAGCTAAAAATGCACAGCCCCCTACCCTACTTTGGTGGTTCTCTCAGCTAAAACTGCACATCCCTCAACCCTACCCCACCCCACCCCACCCTACCCCACCCCACCCTACCCTACCCTACTTTGTTTTACAGACAAAAAATTAAACTTTCATATGAAAAGGAGCGTAAAACCTATCTGTGTTTCTAAATTCATTTGTTTATTTCCAGTCTGTAAATTCATTTCTTTATTTCCATGAGCCTAACTTTAACTTTCCTTTGAAACAATTTTTTTCAGCGGTGGGATAGGTTCGTGTTCACGAAAATATATTTCTTTCTGTTTACAAAAGTACAACCGGTACGCCTTTTTGAAAAAAATGTGTTGGCTCTTAAAAGAGGCTTTTGTTTATATATATGTGGTATAATCTTCACTTCTTGGCTGTTTTTTTATCTCCAGCCCTCATTGCTGCATTAACTTTCTTGGGCTTGGTGCCTTTCACTGCTTTCTTATGTTTCTTGACTTTTGCTGCTTTCTTGGCTGGAACCTTTATCACAGAGATTTTCGCACATTCTTATTTTTTCTTCTCAGCAGACTTGGTGGTTTTCTTAGCTAAAAATGCACAGCCCCCTACCCTACTTTGGTGGTTCTCTCAGCTAAAACTGCACATCCCTCAACCCTACCCCACCCCACCCCACCCTACCCCACCCCACCCTACCCTACCCTACTTTGTTTTACAGACAAAAAATTAAACTTTCATATGAAAAGGAGCGTAAAACCTATCTGTGTTTCTAAATTCATTTGTTTATTTCCAGTCTGTAAATTCATTTCTTTATTTCCATGAGCCTAACTTTAACTTTCCTTTGAAACAATTTTTTTCAGCGGTGGGATAGGTTCGTGTTCACGAAAATATATTTCTTTCTGTTTACAAAAGTACAACCGGTACGCCTTTTTGAAAAAAATGTGTTGGCTCTTAAAATAGGCTTTTGTTTATATATATGTGGTATAATCTTCACTTCTTGGCTGTTTTTTTTTATCTCCAGCCCTCATTGCTGCATTAACTTTCTTGGGCTTGGTGCCTTTCACTGCTTTCTTATGTTTCTTGACTTTTGCTGCTTTCTTGGCTGGAACCTTTATCACAGAGATTTTCGCACATTCTTATTTTTTCTTCTCAGCAGACTTGGTGGTTTTCTTAGCTAAAAATGCACAGCCCCCTACCCTACTTTGGTGGTTCTCTCAGCTAAAAATGCACAGCCCTCTACCCTACCCCACCCTACCCCACCCTACGTTGTTTTACAGACAAAAAATTAAACTTTCGTATTAAATGGAGCGTAAAACCTATCTGTGTTTCTAAATTCATTTGTTTATTTCCAGTCTGTAAATTCATTTCTTTATTTCCATAAGCCTAACTTTAACTTCCCTTTGAAACAACTTTTTTCAGCGGTGGGATAGGTTCGTGTTCACGAAAATATATTTCTTTCTGTTTACAAAAGTACAACCGGTACGCCTTTTTGAAAAAAATGTGTTGGCTCTTAAAAGACACTTTTATTCATGTATGTGTGTGGTATAATGTTCACTTTTTAGCTGTTTTTTTTTATCTCCTACCATCTTTGGTGCATTAACTTTCTTGGGCTTGGTGGCTTTCACTGCTTTCTTACGAGTCTTGACTTTTGCTGCTTTCTTGGATGGGGCGTTTTTCACAGAGGTTTTCGCAGATGCTTTTTTCTTCTCAGCAGACTTGGTGACATGCAAAAATGGCAAACATTTCATGAAATGGTGAAAGGAAGATATGCAATTTCAGTTGACAATAAGGAATAACCTAAAATATTGCTACAATTATAATTTTCTTTTTTCTTTTGGTGCTCTGCTACTGTTATATAAATAAAAGTTTGTACGAAATATAATTAAAGGTTGTACGGTATTGTATACCTTTCCGAAAAAAAATAGTTTGTAAATTTTTTTTTATTTCTTATGCTTTTTTCTCTGTCTTCTTAGGAAGCAGAACTGCCTGGAAATTTGGAAGTACACTGGTTTTTATTCAAGTATGGATTCAAGTGACAATCTCAACCGACCAATGAAAAATTTCCTTTCTCCTGATTGGCTGGTTGCGAACAGATAGCTTTTTTTCTTCTTTCTTCTCAGCAGACTTTGTGGCATGCAAAAATGGCAAACATTTCATGAAATGGTGAAAGGAAGAAACACAATTTCAGTTGACAATAAGGAATAACCTAAAATATTGCTACAACCATAATTTCTAATTACTATTATAACAATAGGTATGAATTACTATTATAACAATATGCGAACAGATAATGGCTCCGCACCGAATACAGAGCAAACGGAAAAGTTCTGCTTCCAGCTCGAGAAACCGTAACAAAAATAAACGAAATATCAGGAAATAAGATTTCCGAGGATATGTTAGTAAAATTTAACAGCATTTCGAATTAAAAACAAAAGTTTCACGTTTGGGAGAATAAGATTGAACATTTCACAAGAGTTCATAACAATTGGTGGCTTTCATTGTTTTCTTAGGTTTCTTGACTTTTGCTGCTTTTTTGGCTGGGGCATTTTTCACAGAGATTTTCGCATATTCTTAATTTTTCTTCTCAGCAGACTTGGTGGTTTTCTTAGCTAAAAACGCACAGCCCTATACCCCACCCCCACCCCCACCCCCCACCCCACCCTACCCTACCCTACGTTGTTTTACAGACAAAAAATTAAATTTTCAAATGAAAAAGAGCGTAGAAGCTATCTGTGTTTCTAAATTCAATTGTTTATTTCCAGTCTGTAAATTCATTTCTTTATTTCCATAAGCCTAACTTTAACCTCCCTTTGAAACAATTTTTTTCACCGGTGGGATAGGTTCGTGTTCACGAAAACATATTTCTTTCTCTTTACAAAAGTACAACTGGTACGCCTTTTTGGAAAAAAATGTGTTGGCTCTTAAAAGGGGCTTTTATTTAGATATATGTCGTATAATCTTCACTTTTTCGCTGTTTTTTTTATACCTCCTACCCTCTTTGGTGCCTTAGCTTTCTTGTGCTTTGTGGCTTTCACTGCTTTCTTTGGGTTCTTGACTTTTGCTGCTTTCTTGGCTGGGGCATTTTTCACAGAGGTTTTCTTTTTCTCTCCAGAGACTTTCTTCGCAGATGCTTTTTTCATGAAAGGCATTAAAAATGTTATAACCAAATGAAATTTATGAACAAATTGAAAAAATATCAAAAAAAGAAAAAAAAAAAAAAAAAAAAAAAAAAAAACTCTGCTTCCCAATTTTTAAATCAAGGCATTTTCCCAACCATACAACAGCAGTACTCTGTATCAATTAAAAAGGGGAGGTTGGTGGTGAGGGGGGGGAGGGGTTAGCGCTGCGAAGGATACGATTATTATTAACATTGACGAACTACAAGGAATGTTTTTCTTAAGAGTGGTTCATTTACGAAGTGCTATCAGTTCAAACGATTAAAAAGTCCGGCGCTCCAAAACAGAAGGACATTATAAAATAATTAACTCCGAAAACAATGTTCCACTCGAGCAAAAGAAATGCGAAAAAAAAAGTACAATCAAGTCTTCTTTCTTGAGTAATCCGGGAATGACACCGCACACCGGTAATGTTAACATTACGGGTATAGGCCAGAATAAAAAAAAACGACGTCGGAACCTAAGGAATGGCGGCGGAGCAAAGTGCTTCAATAAAAATAGAAGGAAATTGAAAAAAATCCGCAAAAAAGCAAAAGGGAGTTCGGCAGGAACAAAAGAAAAATGTAAACAAACCGCCATCTTGGAATCGATTAGAGATGCGCGAGGCCGTTGCACATCGTCAACGTCGACACACAACACAAATCTCGTAAACGTCGGTTCACCGATACAAGCGGGAACAGTGCCGACACCATGCGCGGGGGAAATACAACCTTCCTACCGTTCGCGACGGGCTATGAAGTCCGGAGGCTAACCGGCACTACGGCAGCATCAATTGTTGTTATACATCTTCGACTTGAAACACGCCACACACGCAATGTGTTTAGTTTCAATATGACTGCACCGAAACACTGGACTTAGAAAAAAAAAGAAAAAAAAATTGTACGCCATCAAAATCGCGACCAAGTTTCTCTCAAGAAGCAACCTGATAGAAAAACCGCGCAGAAAAACTTTGAAAAATTTTTAAGTTCAAACTCCAGGACTATGACACCTTAAGGTGTCATAGTCCTGGAGTTTGAACTTAAAAATTTTTCAAAGTTTTTCTGCGCACGGGAGCCGCCGCCCCCGTGGTGTTTTACTAAACTGACTGCACCGAAACACTTTTGTATATTAAAAAAAAAAAAAAAAAAAAATTTTTTTTCTTCTAAGAGAAAAAAATCTTTTTTTTTTTTCTTCTAAGAGAAAAAAATCTTTTTTCTCTTCTAAGAGAGAAAAATCTTTTTTTCTCTCTCCTTCTTTCTGTTCGCGTAGCGAACAAATCTCCCAGTCAGAGGATGAGTCTCAATAGATCGCAGTATGGTGGCTGCTCTTCTAAGTACGACACCCAGACCAGTACCTAGGTCGTCTGCGGACGATTTGGTGCCCACACGTCACACCTGCACGGTTTGGATTTGGGTAGGCGGGAATCGCACGGTCTCGACGACTCCTTGAAAGCCCCCTCTCGTATAGGCCTCATCGCCAGGGTAGTCTCGCCCGGAAGGACGAGATGTACGCCCCGGCTAGCGTTGCCCCTCAACGCGCGAGGCACGAACGATATCGTTGCAGCGACTAGACGGGATTCTGACTTAGAGGCGTTCAGTCATAATCCCACGGATGGTAGCTTCGCACCACTGGTCACTCGACCAAGCACATGTACCACCTCCTCGGCAACTCAGCCCACCTCCCTCGGCAACTCAGCCCACCTCCCTCGGCAACTCAGCCCACCTCCCTCGGCAACTCAGCCCACCTCCCTCGGCAACTCAGCTCACCACTTACGGCAACTCAGCTCACCACTTACGGCAACTCAGCTCACCACTTACGGCAACTCAGCTCACCACTTACGGCAACTCAGCTCACCACTTACGGCAACTCAGCTCACCACTTACGGCAACTCAGCTCACCACTTACGGCAACTCAGCTCACCACTTACGGCAACTCAGCTCACCACTTACGGCAACTCAGCTCACCACTTACGGCAACTCAGCTCACCACTTACGGCAACTCAGCTCACCACTTACGGCAACTCAGCTCACCACTTACGGCAACTCAGCTCACCACTTACGGCAACTCAGCTCACCACTTACGGCAACTCAGCTCACCACTTACGGCAACTCAGCTCACCACTTACGGCAACTCAGCTCACCACTTACGGCAACTCAGCTCACCACTTACGGCAACTCAGCTCACCACTTACGGCAACTCAGCTCACCACTTACGGCAACTCAGCTCACCACTTACGGCAACTCAGCTCACCACTTACGGCAACTCAGCTCACCACTTACGGCAACTCAGCTCACCACTTACGGCAACTCAGCTCACCACTTACGGCAACTCAGCTCACCACTTACGGCAACTCAGCTCACCACTTACGGCAACTCAGCTCACCACTTTCGGCAACTCAGCTCACCACTTACGGCAACTCAGCTCACCACTTACGGCAACTCAGCTCACCACTTTCGGCAACTCAGCTCACCTCTCTCGGCAACTCAGCTCACCTCTCTCGGCAGCTCACCTCCCTCGGCAACTCAGCTCACCTCCCTCGGCAGCTCACCTCCCTCGGCAACTCAGCTCACCTCCCTCGGCAGCTCACCTCCCTCGGCAACTCAGCTCACCTCCCTCGGCAACTCAGCCCACCACCCTCGGCAACTCAGCTCACCACCCTCGGGCACTCAGCTCACCACCCTCGGGCACTCAGCTCACCTCCCGTAATAGATAGAGAAAATCAATTGCGGGAGCTATTAGCTCTAGAATTACCACAGTTATTTAAGTATTACGGTACGATCTAAAGCACCATAACTGATTTAATGAGCCATTCGCGGTTTCTCCGTAACGACGCAAGTACTTAAATAGCACGCGTTCATGCCGACGTTTTACGTCCGAGACGGCACTTCCATTACGCAGAACATCTCCAAAAACGCATACCGATATTTAACTCGGTCCTTGCTAACATCATCCCATTGCTACCGTGACCGGCAGAGTTACGGTACAAAGGCAAAACTCCATCTTTCAGCACACTGCTCGACGCCGCGACTCCGACGGAATCGCGCGCAGCAGGCAACGTGCTTCAAGAAACTGTGAAAGAACCTTTTATTTCTTTTCTCTTTTATCAGACACTCGCACCGACTCCCATATATACGTCCTAACCCCCCGATTGACTTTCACACTTTGAATGAACGGTAGCGATTACATTCCCACTTTCTTCCCGTGAAAACGGGGAGAGCTACGGAACAGTTCCGGCAATAAACAGAAAGGGCAAAGGAAAAAAACACGATTTGAAACAAACTTCTCAGCTGCCATTTGCAAAGAGCTGCAATCACAATACCCAAAAAGTAATGAAACGCACAAAGAACGTTAGTTGGATGGCTACACGCACCCACGGGCAAAACACAGTACTCGCTTCGCTACAAAACCAGATCAGACTCTCCCCTACATATAGGTCATTACCCATCGGTAGGTGTTCACACGCACCCTTCGGGAAGTGGTTGATGTACGGTGATGTGAGGTCGGTCATGCCGAGACCTAACCGCAAAAAGCTGTTGTTCCTTCGTAAGTGTGGGAAATTTTCCTGTAGTCAGACTTTGTGCCCTTAGAAGGGCTTGTTATTTTCCTAATACAGACAACGAAATCCGCCGGCAGATGAGCTCAGCTTCGCGACCAGAAATGCTCGGGAGGACGGCGTCACACACAAGGAACGACCGTCGACTCTCGAAGCCGTAAGGGGACCATAAATAAATTGAAAATGTAAAATTCACCTAGGAAACGAACACAGGTTCTCTTAAGGGACCATCAAAAAATTGAAATATCGCTTAATACGGCCTCACGAAAAACCATGTATCGTAACAAGTAAGTAACCGATTTGCAAGCAAATGGTCTCTTTCTACTCAGGAACAAACACCCATGAGATACGATACAGAATTACGTTCCATGCGTCCGCCGTCTGTCCGTCCGTCCAGAAGAATAAAAAAATATCTCCGCCGATAAACAACCGATTTGCACGGAAATTTTTCCTTTTGAATCACGGATGCCTCAAACCTATCAGCTACAATACAAAATTACGTTCCATCCGTCCCAAGTCTGTCTTTCTGTCCGTCCGTTCGGAAGCATAAAAACACATAACTCGACCGAGGAACAACCGATTTGCAAGCAAATGGTCTCTTTCTACTCAGGAACAAAACACCCATGAGATACGATACAGAATTACGTTCCATCCGTCCCTAGTCTGTCTTTCTGTCCGTCCGTTCGGAAGCATAAAAACACATAACTCGACCGAGGAACAACCGATTTGCAAGCAAATGGTCTCTTTCTACTCAGGAACGAAACACCCATGGGATACGATACAGAATTGCGTTCCATCCGTCCGCCGTCTGTCTGTCCGTCCAGAAGAACAAAAAAATTTCTCCGCCGATAAACAACCGATTTGCACGGAAATTTTTTCTTTCGACTCACCGACGCGTCAAACCCATCAGCTACTGTACAAAATTACGTTCCATCTGTCCCAAGTCTGTCTTTCTGTCCGTCCGTTCAGAAGCATAAAAACACATAACTCGACCGAGGAACAACCGATTTGCAAGCAAATGGTCTCTTTCTACTCAGGAACGAAACACCCATGGGATACGATACAGAATTGCGTTCCATCCGTCCGCCGTCTGTCTGTCCGTCCAGAAGAACAAAAAAAATTTCTCCGCCGATAAACAACCGATTTGCACGGAAATTTTTTCTTTCGACTCACCGACGCGTCAAACCCAACAGCTACTGTACAAAATTACGTTCCATCTGTCCCAAGTCTGTCTTTCTGTCCGTCCGTTCAGAAGCATAAAAACGCATAACTCGACCGAGGAACAACCGATTTGCAAGCAAATGGTCTCGTTCTACTCAGGAACGAAACACCCATGGGATACGATGCAGAATTGCGTTCCATCCGTCCGCCGTCTGTCTGTCCGTCCAGAAGAACAAAAAATATCTCCGCCGATAAACAACCGATCTGCACGGAAATTTTTCCTTTGACTCAGGGACGCCTCAAACCTAACAGCTACTGTACAAAATTACGTTCCATCCGTCCCAAGTCTGTCTTTCTGTCCGTCCGTTCGGAAGCATAAAAACGCATAACTCGACCGAGGAGCAACCGATTTGCAAGCAAATGGTCTCTTTCTACTCAGGAACGAAACACCCATGAGATACGATGCAGAATTGCGTTCCATCCGTCCGCCGTCTGTCTGTCCGTCCAGAAGAACAAAAAATATCTCCGCCGATAAACAACCGATTTGCACGGAAATTTTTTCTTTTGACTCACGGACGCCTCAAACCCATCAGCTACAATACAAAATTACGTTCCATCCGTCCCAAGTCTGTCTTTCTGTCCGTCCGTTCCGAAGCATAAAAACGCATAACTCGACCGAGGAGCAACCGATTTGCAAGCAAATGGTCTCTTTCTACTCAGGAACGAAACACCCATGAGATACGATGCAGAATTGCGTTCCATCCGTCCGCCGTCTGTCTGTCCGTCCAGAAGAACAAAAAATTTCTCCGCCGATAAACAACCGATTTGCACGGAAATTTTTTCTTTCGACTCACCGACGCCTCAAACACCTCAGCTACAATACAAAATTACGTTCCATCCGTCCCAAGTCTGTCTTTCTGTCCATCCGTTCGAAAGCATAAAAACACATAACTCGACCGAGGAACAACCGATTTGCAAGCAAATGGTCTCTTTCTACTCAGGAACGAAACACCCATGAGATACGATGCAGAATTGCGTTCCATCCGTCCGCCGTCTGTCTGTCTGTCCGTCCAGAAGAACAAAAAATATCTCCGCCGATAAACAACCGATCTGCACGGAAATTTTTCCTTTTGACTCAGGGACGCCTCAAACCTAACAGCTACAGTACAAAATTACGTTCCATCCGTCCCAAGTCTGTCTTTCTGTCCGTCCGTTCGGAAGCATAAAAACGCATAACTCGACCGAGGAGCAACCGATTTGCAAGCAAATGGTCTCTTTCTACTCAGGAACGAAACACCCATGAGATACGATACAGAATTGCGTTCCATCCGTCCGCCGTCTGTCTGTCCGTCCAGAAGAACAAAAAAAATGTCTCCGCCGATAAACAACCGATCTGCACGGAAATTTTTCCTTTTGACTCAGGGACGCCTCAAACCTAACAGCTACAGTACAAAATTACGTTCCATCCGTCCCAAGTCTGTCTTTCTGTCCGTCCGTTCGGAAGCATAAAAACGCATAACTCGACCGAGGAACAACCGATTTGCAAGCAAATGGTCTCTTTCTACTCAGGAACGAAACACCCATGAGATACGATACAGAATTGCGTTCCATCCGTCCGCCGTCTGTCTGTCCGTCCAGAAGAACAAAAAAATATCTCCGCCGATAAACAACCGATTTGCACGGAAATTTTTTCTTTTGACTCACGGACGCCTCAAACCCATCAGCTACAATACAAAATTACGTTCCATCCGTCCCAAGTCTGTCTTTCTGTCCGTCCGTTCGGAAGCATAAAAACGCATAACTCGACCGAGGAACAACCGATTTGCAAGCAAATGGTCTCTTTCTACTCAGGAACGAAACACCCATGAGATACGATGCAGAATTGCGTTCCATCCGTCCGCCGTCTGTCTGTCCGTCCAGAAGAACAAAAATATCTCCGCCGAAAAACAACCGATCTGCACGGAAATTTTTCCTTTTGACTCACGGACGCCTCAAACCCATCAGCTACAATACAAAATTACGTTCCATCCGTCCCAAGTCTGTCTTTCTGTCCGTCCGTTCAGAAGAATAAAAACGCATAACTCGACCGAGGAACAACCGATTTGCAAGCAAATGGTCTCTTTCTACTCAGGAACGAAACACCCATGAGATACGATGCAGAATTGCGTTCCATCCGTCCGCCGTCTGTCTGTCCGTCCAGAAGAACAAAAAATATCTCCGCCGAAAAACAACCGATCTGCACGGAAATTTTTCCTTTTGACTCACGGACGCCTCAAACCCATCAGCTACAATACAAAATTACGTTCCATCCGTCCCAAGTCTGTCTTTCTGTCCGTCCGTTCAGAAGAATAAAAACGCATAACTCGACCGAGGAACAACCGATTTGCAAGCAAATGGTCTCTTTCTACTCAGGAACGAAACACCCATGAGATACGATGCAGAATTGCGTTCCATCCGTCCGCCGTCTGTCTGTCCGTCCAGAAGAACAAAAAAAATTTCTCCGCCGATAAACAACCGATTTGCACGGAAATTTTTTCTTTCGACTCACCGACGCCTCAAACACCTCAGCTACAATACAAAATTACGTTCCATCCGTCCCAAGTCTGTCTTTCTGTCCGTCCGTTCGGAAGAATAAAAACGCATAACTCGACCGAGGAACAACCGATTTGCAAGCAAATGGTCTCTTTCTACTCAGGAACGAAACACCCATGAGATACGATGCAGAATTGCGTTCCATCCGTCCGCCGTCTGTCTGTCCGTCCAGAAGAACAAAAAAAATATCTCCGCCGAAAAACAACCGATCTGCACGGAAATTTTTCCTTTTGACTCAGGGACGCCTCAAACCTAACAGCTACAGTACAAAATTACGTTCCATCCGTCCCAAGTCTGTCTTTCTGTCCGTCCGTTCGGAAGCATAAAAACGCATAACTCGACCGAGGAACAACCGATTTGCAAGCAAATGGTCTCTTTCTACTCAGGAACGAAACACCCATGAGATACGATACAGAATTGCGTTCCATCCGTCCGCCGTCTGTCTGTCCGTCCAGAAGATTAAAAAAATATCTCCGCCGATAAACAACCGATTTGCACGGAAATTTTTTCTTTTGACTCACGGACGCCTCAAACCCATCAGCTACAGTACAAAATTACGTTCCATCCGTCCCAAGTCTGTCTTTCTGTCCGTCCGTTCAGAAGCATAAAAACGCATAACTCGACCGAGGAACAACCGATTTGCAAGCAAATGGTCTCTTTCTACTCAGGAACGAAACACCCATGAGATACGATACAGAATTGCGTTCCATCCGTCCGCCGTCTGTCTGTCCGTCCAGAAGAACAAAAAAAATATCTACGCCGATAAACAACGGATTTGCACGGAAATTTTTTCTTTTGACTCACGAACGCCTCACACCTGTCAGATACAATACAAAATGACGTTCCATCCATCCCAAGTCTGTCTTTCTGTCCGTCTGTTCGGAAGCATAAAAACACATAACTCGACCGAGGAACAACCGATTTGCAAGCAAATGGTGTCTTTCTACTCAGAAACGAATCATCCAGGAGATACGATACAGAACTACGTTCCATCCGTCCGCCGTCTGTTTGTCCATCCAGGAGAATAAAAAAGTATCTCCGCCGATAAAGAACCGATTTACACAGAAATTTTTTCTTTTGACTCAGGGACGCCTCACACCTGTCAGATACAATACAAAATTACGTTCCATCCGTCCCAAGTCTGCCATTCTGTCCGTCCGTTCGGAAGCATAAAACACGTAACTCGACCGAGGTTGGTTGGTTGGTTCTTTGATTTTAATGGCGCAAGGGCCATGTTTGGCCAAAGAGCGCCAAACAAAAGACATAAAACAAAACTAAATCAATAAAAACGTACACAAGGTTAAAAACAGGCTGATGTGGTAAAAATGAAATATGATAGTGAACAAGGTAAAATCTAGATAAGTTTAAAAAAGTCAATATCTTGTAAAAACGAAAACACTGCTTTCATGTCGCAGGCTTCGCCAATAATGGTTTGCAGCGTAGCTGCTCCTTCGTCCAACAGATGAGAGTGAAAATGACGAAAACGATGATCACAAAAACGAACACAAGTACACAAAACATGAAGGACGGTGAGACGACAAAGGTACGCCTCACACATTGGGGCACTCTCGCCACACAGCAAAAAGCGGTGAGTAAACCGACAGTGCCCAATGCGGAGACGCGCAAGAACAACTTCCTCACGACGGTTCTTCCGCAAACTAGACTTCCATAATCCGATCTGTGGTTTGACGGCATAAAGTTTGTAATACTGATTTCCTGTGAAGCCTTTAGATACTTCATAAAGCTTCTTTTTTTTTCTTGTTCAAAAATGTTGTGAAAGTTCTTTCAATTGAAAATTTTTTTTCTACACACTGATGCCACCAAGTGTGTTGTCTGGACAATGTTATAATTGTTATTACACAGTGCTCATGAAAGCTGAATACCTCTATTTTTTGTAGGTAGCTAGATATGATAAGTGCTGGAGAGGAGGAAATATTGTGACACCTTCTCACATGCTCAATATTCTCAGAAGGCAGACTACTTTCTGTGCAGCTGTGGCATCCCTTAACTAACTTTTACTGAAAACTGCTAAAATTTTGTGAGGAAATCCTTTTGCTTTTATTGAGCAGTGAAATATGTTGACAAAAAATTTCGTCTGTATTGGAAACATGTAGTCAGAATGTGGGTAGAAAAATTCTTAGAACAGAACAATGTATTAATAGCTGAGTATTTTAATGAGTGGCATGGAACTACATTAGTTTTGTAATGGACCTAAATTTTTACAAAAGATCCGTCAAGCAAAAATATTGAAAAACAAATAATTTAATAAAATAATCTGTTGTATAGATGAAAAAAAAACTTTCTATTTTGTGAACTGTATATTTATGAAATCCTACCAATATTGCAGTTAACCATGTTACATGTATTTTTTTTCCCTGGCATAACTCTTGTGAAACTCATTTTCTTGTAAAGCAAATATTAAGATCATGTACTTGACTTCAATGTACAAATTCTGTATAGGAAGAAGCACCTCATTCCTGTTGTGTAGAGAAATTGGTGCATATTTATACACATGATGTATCAAAGTTCTTTATGTATATTGTAATCAACTTGTAAGACTGATGAGATACTTTTTTTTTTGCACAGGAAACTTTGTATTTACAATACTTACTGTTCTAATTACACTAGCATGGTAAATAAATCTCTGATGTATGAAAATATTTGTAGATGTAGGCTAAGTAAAACAGTATTGAAGGCGGAGATGTTAGATGTTTTACACCGCTAGTTTGTAAGCTTATAACATGCTACTGGCAGTTTCTGCCACTTTTCATGCATTCCTTTGGTTTCAAAGATGTTTGTTGATTTTCTGCAACTTGTATGAATTTCATATGTGTGTGTTTGTGTATAGTAGCATATGCACAGGTGAAACTAAAGCAAAACCATGAATTCTTGTTTAATTACCTGCATTTAATTTGTCTATCAGTAGCCTAGCTGTTTGTAAAAGACCATAACGTAGGTTCAAAAGTTCCTGAAATAGTCCCAAACTGTGGGGATAAAAAAAATGTAGGATGAATTTTCATTTCAGACATTCGCAACAATCATCGTACAGTGCTAACAATTGCTGCCATTGCATTTCCTGTCTGTGTTGAGCACCAGCAGTCTTTTTGTTGTGTCATCATCATCATCATTGTCAACCATTATCAATCCACTGCTGGACGAAGGTCTCCCCAAGTTTCCTCCACAACGGTCTGTCTTGTGCCAGTCTCCTCCATGTCACTCCCGCATACTTTCGAATTTCATCCACCCATCTTCCATGTGGTCTTCTTCTGGGTCTTTTCCTGTCCCTGGGAATCCAATCTAAAATTTCGGCTGTCCATTGATGGTCTGTTCTTCTGGCAGTATGTCCAGCCCATTGCCATTTCAGGGATTTAACTCTGATCATGATGTCTTCCACTCTTGTGATTTTTCGGATACACGTGTTCCTCTTCTTATCTCTCCTGGTTACACCAAGCATGCACCTCTCCATGTTTCTTTGAATTGTCTGCAGCCTTTGTATGTCTCTTTTAGCTAAGGTCCACGTCTCTGCACCATACGTAAGCACTGGAAGGATGCATTGATCAAACACTTTTCTTTTAAGACATAATGGCATATTGCTCTTGAAAATTATGCTGTTTCTTCCAAAAGCTCTCCAGGCAAGTTTTGTACGCCGATTAATTTCTTCACCAATGTGACCCTCACTTGATATCTGCTGTCCAAGATAAACGTACGTGTCTGTTATCTCCAGCTTTTATCCATCAATCGATAAATCTTCATTTCTTGTAAAAGCATTGTACATCACTTTTGTCTTCTGAAAGTTCATTTTTAATCCCACTTCTTTACTCTTGTCAGCAAGTTCCTGGATCATACTCTGTAGCTCAGATGGGGTAGTTGCAAAAATGACTATGTCATCAGCAAAACGAAGGTGGGTTAGATAATCTCCATTAATCTTTATCCCTTTGTTTTCCCAGTTCAGTGATTGAAAGACATTTTCCAATGTGGCATTAAAGAGCTTCGGAGATATGGTGTCACCTTGTCTCACTCATTTTAGAATTTTTATGTGTGTTGTATTTTTAAACAGCCGAATCTTTGCACTTGCATTTTCATAGATGTTATTAATAATATTAATGTATGCATCTTCAATACCGCAGGATTTCAGAGCCATTGCAACTGCTGATGGTTTCACCGAATCAAAGGCTTTTTCATAATCGATAAAAGCCATGCACAATGGAAGTTCGTATTCCCTCGCTCTTTCAATTAGTTCACTCAGTACGTGGATATGATCTATTGTTCTGTAGCCACTCCTGAATCCAGCTTGTTCTCTCGGTTGAGCCATGTCCAGTGTCACCTTCAAGCGGTGTGAAAGAACTTTAGTGAAGATTTTATAAACCACTGATAGGAGGCTGATAGGTCTGTAGTTCCTGAGATCCTCAATGTCACCTTTTTTATGTAGCAAGATCATTGTAGCGTTGTTCCAATCCTCAGGAATTTTCCCTTCATTAAGGCATCGAGTGAAAATTTGGGCGAGTACTGTTTCGATTTCTCCACTTGCTTCTTGTATGATGTCTACAGTAATTCCATCTTCTACTGGAGCTTTTCCCCGCTTCATGTTCTTGATTGCATGTGCAACTTCTGCTGGAAGGACTGGAAGAACTCTGGTACTGGTACCTTTCATGATGTCTGGAGTACATGTATCATCCCTTTCATATAATTTGGAGTAGAAATCTTTCACTCTTGTCAAAATTTCGCCTCTATTTCTTGTTAGAGAACCATCTTCTTTTCTCAGTGCCATAATCTGTTTTTTTCCCTTACTGAGATGTCCCTTTGCTATCTTTAGGCTTTGGTTGTTTTCAATTGCTTTCCTTACTAGTTCACAGTTGAATTTCCTTACGTCTTCAGTGATACTTTTTCGTACTGTCTTGCATAGCTCTATATATTCCACTTTGGAAGTCACATCTTCTTTAGTTGTCCTCATCACTCTTCTTTTTTGCATCAACATTTTGGTTTTTCCTGATAATTTGTTCACATGCAATTTGTTCTTAGACCCAGCTAATTTTGTTGCTGTTTCCATAAGAGCTTTGGTTACTTTTCTGTTAACTTCAGAAATATCCACTTCTTCCGATGTTAGGCCTTCTAAAGCAGAGAATCTGTTCTTCAGTTCCAATTTGAAGGTATTATGGTGTTTTTTAAGGTTGGTTATGTCAGTACATTTTGTTTGTCTTATGAGCTTGCTACGTTCGAGTTTAGTGTTGAGGTGCATCTTACATCTCACCAATCTATGGTCACTGCCTGTGTTGAACTTGTTTAGCACACTGCAGTCTTCTATGACGAATTTTTTGTTACACATAATAAAATCAATTTCACTTGTCGTCCCATTTGGATGTCTCCATGTCCATTTCCTGTGTGGCTTTTTCTTGAATAAGGAGTTCAAGGTGAAAAACCCTTCTGCCTCTGCAAACTCTGTGAGAGTATTTCCACTCTGGTTTCTGTTGCCGTGACCGAATTTACCTACTGAAGTTTCATTCTGTTGCCGGTGCCCTATTTTTGCATTGAAATCTCCCATAATTATCTTCAAGTGCTGCTTACCTTTATTATTTAGATCACGAATTTCCTCATAAAATTCTTCAATTTCTTCTTCAGCATGACTTGTGGTGGGTGCATAAGTTTGAATAATCTGAGCCTGGTATCTTCTCGAGAGTTGGATAACAAGTCGTGCAGCTCTGTCAGAGGAACTTTCAACTTCTACAACTTTATCCTTCAGTTTCTTGTTTATTATAAATCCAACACCACTAGTTCTGCCAGTATCTGTCCCACGATAGTAGAAGAGATGTCCACTTTTCAGTTCAATGAGATCTTCTCCTTACCTCACTTAGCCCGACGATGTCCCACTTGATCCTTTGTAGTTCCTCTTCCAATTCAAGAAGCCTTGAATCAGAAGATAGAGAGCGTCCGTTATAGGTAGCCAAGGTCAGCATCAGATGGCAGCCTAGTCCGGTCCTCCGGGGATTCTTAGCACCCTCTGCCTTCATGTCGCACTGGCCGCTGCCTTGGCCAGGTACATTCCAGCTGCCGGAGACTGAGGGCCAAGATTTAAGTTGTGGAGTCATTTTGGAGGGGTTTGGCCATAACTCACCACGCTGGCCAAGCGGGTTGGTGAGTGTGGGATAGCATTTCCTCTAATCCCGATGGTATAGTTATACCGCTATTGGCGGTCGTCAGAGCCCCTTTAGTGGGAACAGGATGTACCACGAGAAGGCGGGGTTGACATTTGTCAAGGAGAGGCTGTGATGTTACGCATCACCTGACCTTACATCCCTTTTGTTGTGTACTGTGTATTATTAGTTTTGAGAAGTGCCTAATGTAATAACCATATATGTATTGCAAACCAATATCAGCATGTCAGTTTTTTTATTCTTCCCTTCATTTTGATTGCATATGTACTGTATCCCTGCCCTAAGAATGAATAAATAATTAAAAAATTCAATTTGCGGTGCATTCCTTTATTACAGATTTAACATTCAGTTTTGAAGCATTTTCATGTCATTATCAGAATTGCAGAATACAGATTTACGCAGATAGTTTACAGATTATTAGCAGATTTCACAGCTTTTGCTTGTAGATTTAAAAATAAAATAAAGTTTTATTCTCAATTTTCTTTGTTTTAGACAAAATTTCCTTTTTGCTTTAAATTTTCTGTTTACCCATTTTCGGCCACCACTGCAAGATATTACACAGTAAATAAATATGTAAAACAAAAAAAAAAGCACATGGAAATGTGGTAACTGCACCCAATAACATAAATGTGATGGAAGTTGAAATCGTGAATTCTAACCACCTTATTTCTGGTTGACGGTAAAAAACGAATCTAGCCATTTCACACACATTGATGCACATTCAATCCTAATGTACTTTTGTTCTCATTGAAACCTGGAATCTTCTAAAAATAATTTGTCTTATTCATTTTTCTTTAAATTATCGATTGTATTGTTATCTTGGTTAGCACTTCACATTAAGTAGAATCATTGTTATTAGTGACATTTTAAAGATACATGTTCCAGGATGAAAAAAACAAAAACAAATATTCAGCATGCAAAGTTTATTTTACAAATTTTTTTATTATTACGTCAGTGAGACATAACTAATTCCTTTAATTCTGCATGTGCAAGTTTATACAGAGAAATAAAGATGCTGCTTACATTTCTCAGACTTTGCAATCATAATTATACACTGCAGTGTGTATGTTGGTATACAAAGTAAATGCACCGATCAGCCATTGCATTATGGTCATGTACCTAATAAGCTGTAGGACCCCCTTTAGCCCGCAAAACAGCAGCCACTCGGCCAGGCATCACAATTTTATGAGGTGGCAATAGGTATCCTGGGGTCTCTGGTTCCTGTAGATTTCAGGGTGGTGGTGATTTAGCACAAACCCCCGTTTTCCAATTCAAACCGCAAATGTTCAAGTGGGTTCGTGTCAGGTGAATTTGGACACCAGGGCATTAACAGAAAGTCACCAGCGTGTTCCTCAAACCACTACTTGACGATTCTGGCAGTGTGGTATGATGCATTATCCTGTTGGTAATAGCCATCACCAGCAGGGAACACAGTTGCCACGAATGGGTGAACTTTGTGTGCAATGGTGTTCAGATACCTGACAGCTGTAGGGATTGGGATAATGGGGGCTAAAATGTCCCCTGGGAGGAGAAACACAGCGACACCCATTGCAGATTCTCGGAAAGGTGTGCAGAGTGTTTTTCTATTTTCTTAACATTGTTTTTAAGATTTTTTAAAACAGGAAGGGAAATTGCCACATTTTCCAGACATGAAGCTATTATCGATCACGAAGGCAACTGTTTTCCACCCTTCCCCATTTTATTTTAGCTTTAATTCTTCCATATTTTCGCACAGGTAACTTCAACCTGATAAGATTTAATTGTTTTTTTTTTCAGCTTTAAATTTAAACAGTGCTGTTTTTGTGCACTTTTAACACACCATGAACGCTTGATGTGGCATTTCGGAAGGTAATGGGCGCAATTTTTCTTTTCTTTTTTTTCTATTTTTGGCATGGACGACTAAACTTTCATCTAGCTGAAAGTTAGATGTTTTTTTTTTTTACAAGAGCCTTATTTTTAAAGTGTTTTCTCCATTTCTGTGGCCGCAGAAACGAAGAAATGCTGCAACTTAATGGAATATGTCGACATTCCATAAGTTGATGTGTCAACTTATTTTTTTTATTGTTTGCTTCCAAGATAGCTTCACTTCAGTTAGATTGATAAAGTTTTTTTGTTTTTGTTTCCTTCGTGCTCTTTTTTTTCCTTTTTCAAAAATTATGTTTTTACACATTTATATCGCTCTCGTTACGTTTTGTATTATCGCATTGTGAGGCATTCTGGCGGCTGTGCGCAGTTCCGTCATTTTTGGCACCCAGAAAGCTTTCTTCCAATTAGATTAATGCTGGTTTTTTTTGTTTACAAAATCCATATTTGTTAAGTGTTTGCAACATTCCCTTCAGTTTCCGCAGCCATGTGGCATTTTGGAAGTTAACGGTCGCATTTTATTTTATCTATTTTTTTTACTTCCAGATAGCTTTACTCAGATATATTTTTTTTAATACCCCGCACGGGGATAACCGGTTTTCCGGTTATTTGGGGAGCGGCGCCCCCACGGCCCGAGCTAACCTTGTGACGGTTTCTCTTGCCTCTGCGGCTTTAACGATTACATAACCGAAGGGACAGCTGTTCATCCAGCTGATGGGGGATGGCGTCCCCACGGCTCGAGCCGATTTTCTCTTATCATTTTGCTTTTTCGTCTTTAGTTTAATTCTTGACATGTACCCGCCTCAGTTGTAGGCTGCTGAGGTTGTGATGAGGCGCCAGCTCCGGGTTTTGTTCCTCGTTCCCTTCCCTGTCTTTTCTCTTTTATGTTACATTTTCTGTTTTTCTGGAGCTGGTTAGCTTAGACCTACCTGCATGTTTGCCGTGTGCGGTGACCCGTACAGGTGGAAATGAGGATGCTGGAGGCTGAGGTATTTTGGGGCCGGGTTGTAGTGTCTCCAGATGCCAACACTCCTCTTTGCCCTCTGCTTCACAATAAACGGGAGGCTGGGAGCTAACCCACTCCTGGTCAAGAAGTCTGTGGCCGAGTTGCGTCCAGACTTCCAGCGGCTTGTCGTTCTGTTCGGCTGGGTGAGTTTGGGGGTAGGGTGGGCATGCCAAAGGGGTGTTCTCCGGGCACGGGAAAGTCTGGGTGCACGCCGAGCGTGTGTCTGCCCTACCAACTTGCTATATCCGCTGACTATCCCTAGAGCCGTGTCCTGCGTCCTCTTGGGCTTGCGGACCTCCGGCTCTCCCTCGTTGGGCTCGGTAGTGGGTGGGGAGGTCGGCGGACGAATCTTTTCTCTTCTTAATGGCAAACAAAAGTGTTTCCCATGCTGTACCTTTGAAGCGCCGTGTGGAGGATGGGTCGCCCTCCTCCACTAAGAAACTACTCAGTTCCAACTGCAATGCTCTGTTTCTTCTGATTCATCCTGTTGATCCAGCACAATCCCTGAGTTCGAAGAGTCCTTTCTGGATTAATTAGGCTCTTCAGGCCGTTGCGGGCTCACCAAAGAGTGTTAAGAAGCTCCCGTCAGGGGATCTTCTTGTGGAGACTTCAAATCCTCGCCACAGTGCCACCTTTCTGGAGACGACCGTTCTGCTGGACGTTCCAGTCCAAATATCTCACCATGGTTACCTCAATTCCTCTCGCGGTATTATCAACTCCCGCGACCTGCTGGAATGCAGCGATGAGGAATTGCTGGAAGAACGTGGGGAACAACATGTCACTGGGGTTCGCCGCATTCTTTTCCGGCGGGATGGGAAGTCTATTCCCTCCCGGAACATCGTGTTGACATTTGACTCCCCTACCCTGCCAACTTCCATCAAGGCGGGGTACTTGCGGCTCGATGTTCGACCATACATTCCGAACCCCTTGAGATGTTTCAAGTGCCAGCATTACGGTCACTCCCAGCAGTCTTGCCGTAATGTAGCGAAGTGTGGACGCTGTGGGTCGCCAGAACACTCTTTGGCGGACTGCTCCGCTGAGGCGGATCACTGTGTCAACTGCGAGGGATCTCACCCGGCTTCTTCTAAGCAGTGTCCAAAGTGGATCGAGGAGCAGGCTATCCAACGCCTGAAGACGACAGAACATCTGTCTTATCCTGAAGCCAGACGGCGGATAGCTCCTCTACCAACAGGCCGGCGCTCCTATGCATCGGTTGCGGTCCAGAAGGCTACTGTTGCGGTGCAGACTGAAGTGACTATCCCAGCGCGGTGTCCTTATGATTTTGAGGACATCGTTGCTGCCGGATTGGAGGCACTGAAGTCTTGCCGCATTGAGTCCAAGGCGCCATCAACATCGACGCCTAAAACATCCTCTGCCAGCACTGGGACCCAGTCCCAGGGCGCAACTAAGAAGAAGCCGGAAAAGGTGAAACCAGGATCCTCCCCCTCGAAACAGAGCAGGGTAAAACCACAAAAACCCCCCGGTAGCGCAGCCCTGTGTGAGTAAGCGCAGCCCTGTGTGAGTAAGCACAGCCCTGTGTTGCCTCCGGACATTGCAGATGGTCAGGAGCTGATGGACGACTCGGAGACATTCTAGTCGTCTGTCATTTTCGTTTTTCATCCTTTTCCTTTTCATAATAGCTACGCTCATTTAGTGGAATTGCCGAGGTCTGCGACCACGAATTTATGATCTGAAAGGTTTACTGTCTTCGCACACACCTGTGTGCGTTTGTCTCCAGGAGACAAAGCTTCGAACAACGGACACTTTTCCGCTGCGGAGATATTCAATTTTCCGCAAGGATCACGAGGACGGTGTTATCGCCTGCGGAGGAGTGGCCGTTGTTGTTCCTCATGGTATTCCTGTCACTGCAGTTGCCCTTCGGACGACTTTGCAGGCAGTGAGGCTATCTGTGAACACCCTGTGCACGGTGTGTTCCATCTACATACCGCCAAATGAAGCTGTAAGCCTCTCGGATCTGGAAGATTTAGTTGAACAGCTGCCGCCTCCTTTCTTCATCTTCGGAGATTTCAATGCACACAATCCGTTGTGGGGTTCTACCGCTCCTGACTCCAGGGGCTGTGTTGTTCAGTCCCTTCTCTCCAACACGTCCCTCTGTCTCCACAACACCGGAGTTACTACTTATTTTCATGAACCCACCCGCTCGTACTCAGCCATTGATCTGTCTTTGAGTTCGCCATCCTTCTATCCTGACTGGTCCTGGAGCGTGTCTGATGATCCCCTTGGCAGTGATCACTTTCCCATCTTTCTCCGTCTAGCAGTTGACGGGTACCGTCATCCTACTCGCCCTGCTAGATGGGCTATCGATCGAGCCAAGTGGGACTCCTTCACGGCTTCAGCGACCATTACTCCAGACATGGTGACCTCGGGTACGATCGATGAAGCTGTTGCGGCGGTTACGGATTGTATTGTGCAAGCGGCAGAACCTACCATCCTCAAGACGTCGACTAAACTTCCACGTTGCCCGCGACCTTGGTGGAATTCCACTTGCAAGGCGGCTCGTCAGGCCCAACATCGGGCTTGGGGTTGGTTTCGTCGGTACCCCACAGACGCGAACCTACTTGCTTTCAAGAGAGCCAAATCTTACGCGCGTTTGGTACGTCGTCGTAGCCAACGGGAATCTTGGATACGTTACGTATCCGGGATTAACACCACTACCAGCTCTAAGATCGTTTGCGACAGGATCCGCAAGATTCGGGGTAAGTACCCTTCTGGGGAAATCTCCATTCTTGCGAGTGGTGGAGAAACGGTTGCTGACGCTCAGGGTATTGCTGACTGTCTGGGCACCGCATTTTCTTCGGTGTCCAGCAGCCGCAATCACGCTGCTTCGTTCCGGCTTGAACGGTCCAAGGTTTCCTTTGGACCGTTTTCCGCTGCCGATTATAACAGCCCGCTGACTGCCGTCGAACTGAAGATTGCCCTGAATCGGTCCGGCCGAACACTGTCGGACCGGATAACATCCATTATGAAATGCTGAAGCACCTTTCTCCGCCCTCTCTTGAATGTCAGCTGGTCCTGTTTAACCCTCGCACGGGGATAACTGGTTTTCCAGTTATTTGGGGAGCGGCGCCCCCACGGCCCGAGCTAACCTTGTAACGGTTTCTTTTGCCTCTGTGGCTTTAACGATTACATAACCGAAGGGACAGCTGTTCATCCAGCTGATGGGGGATGGCGTCCCCACGGCCCGAGCCGATTTTCTCTTATCATTTTGCTTTTTCGTCTTTCGTTCATCTTTTGACATGTACCCGCCTCAGTTGTAGGCTGCTGAGGTTGTGATGAAGCACCAGCTCCGGGTTTTGTTCCTCGTTCCCTTCCCTGTCTTTTGTCTTTTATGTTACATTTTCTGTTTTTTTCCGGAGCTGGTAAGCTTAGACCTACCTGCATGTTTGCCGTGTGCGGTGACCCGCACAGGTTGAAATGAGGATGCTGGAGGCTGAGGTATTTGGGGGCCGGGTTGTAGTGTCTCCAGATGCCAACACTCCTCTTTGCCCTTTGCTTCACCCTAAACGGGAGGCTGGGAGCTAACCCACTCCTAGTCAGGAAGTCTGTGGCCGAGTCGTGTCCAGACTTCTAGCGGCTTGTCGTTCTGTTCGGCTGGGTGAGTTTGGGGGTAGGGTGGGCATACCAAAGGGGTGTTCTCCGGGCACGGGAAAGTCTGGGTGCACGCTGAGCGTGTTTCTGCCCTACCAACTTGCTATATCCGCTGACTATCCCTAGAGCCGTGTACTGCGTCCTCTGGGGCTTGCGGACCTCCGGCTCTCCCTCGTTGGGCTCGGTAGTGGGTGGGGAGGTCGGCGGACGAATCTTTTCTCTTTTTCATGGCTAACCGAAGTGTTTCCCATGCTAACAACTTACAGCGCTCTGTGGAGGAAGGCACACCTTCCTCAACAAAGAAACTTATATCAACTACTTGCAATGCTCTGTTTCTGTTAATAAAATCTGGTGACTCTTCACAGTCACTCAGTTCGAAGAGTCCCTTCTGGATCAACAAGGCTCTGCAGGCCGTTGCTGGCTCTCCAAAGAGTGTCAAGAAGCTCCCTTCAGGGGATCTTCTTGTGGAAACCTCTAATCCACGCCACAGTGCCACCTTGCTGGAGACGACCGTTTTGCTTGGCATTCCTGTTCAGGTTTCTCCACATGGTTACCTCAATTCCTCTCGCGGTGTTGTCAACTCCCGCGACCTGCTTGAAGTGCAGCGATGAGGAATTGCTGGAGGAACTTGGTGAACAACATGTCATTGGGGTTCGACGGATTATTTTCAGGCGGGATGGGAAATCTATTCCCTCCCGTAACATCATCCTGACTTTTGACTCCCCAACCCTGCCTACTTCCATCAAGGCAGGTTATTTACGGCTTGATGTTCGTCCATATATCCCGAACCCCTTGCGATGTTTCAGGGGCCAGCATTACGGTCACTTCCAGCAGCCTTGCCGTAATGTTGCAAAGTGTGGTCGCTGTGGTTTCACAGAACACTCTTTGGCGGATTGCTCTGCAGAGTCTGATCATTGTGTCAACTGAAGGGTCTCAACCTGCATCTTCTAAGCAGTGTCCAAAGTGATTAGAGGAACAGGCAATCCAACGCCTGAAGACAACTGAGCATCTCTCGTATCCCGAAGCTAGACGGCGGATCGCCCCTTTACAACGAGGCCGGCGGTCATAAGCTTCAGTTGTGGTGCAGAAGGCCTCTGTGGTGGTCCAGACTGAGGTGAGCATCCCAGTGCGGTGTCCTTATGATTTTGAGGACATTTTGCTGCTGGATTGGAGGCACTGAAGTCTCGCCGCATTTCCTCCAAGGTGACATCGACATCGTCGCCGAAACTTTCCTCTATGCCGAAAACATCTGTCAGCACAGGGTCCCAGGGCACTGCTAAGAAGAAGCTAGAGAAGATGATACCAGGTTCATCCTCCCCGAAACAGAGCAGGCAAAAACCACCTCTTAACACAGGGTGAAACACAGCCCTGTGTTGCCTCCAGACACTGCGAATGGATTGGAGGTGATGGACGACACTGAGACCTTCTAGTCGTCTGTCTTTTCCATTCTTTCATTTCATTTTTCATTCTGGCCACGCTCATTCAGTGGAATTGCCGAGGTCTGCGATCACGCATTGATGATTTGAAAGGCTTACTGTCTTCGCACACACCCGTGTGCGTTTGTCTCCAGGAGACAAAGCTTCGCACGACGGACACTCCTTCGCTGCGGAGACATTCCCTTTTCCGCAAGGATCACCAGGACGGCGTTCTTGCCTGCGGAGGAGCGGCCGTCGTGGTTCCTCATGGTATTCCTGTCACTGCAGTTGCCCTCCGGATGACTTTGCAGGCAGTGGCAGTGCGACTATCTGTGAACACACTGTTCACAGTGTGTTCCCTTTACATACCACTAGATGAAGCTGTGAGCCTTTCGGATCTGGAAGATTTAGTTTCCCTGCTGCCGCCTCCTTTCTTCATCTTAGGAGATTTTAATGCTCACAATCCGTTGTGGGGTTTGTAACGTACCAGGAGATGTGACGTACCTGCCAGAAGGACGCACACGACATAAAGGCAGATAGGAATTAGAATAAAATGTCCGCGTAGCTCAACTGGTAGAGCAACTTATTCCGGAATGAGTGGACCCGGGTTCGAATCCTGGCGCGGATAAAAATGACGGAGAAATTCACTTCGTTATAGGTTCTATAACTCGAGACTCCAGGGGCAGTGTTGTTGAGTCCCTTCTCTCCAACACGTCCCTCTGTCTCCACAACACCGGAGTTACTACTTATTTTCATGAACCCACCCGCTCGTACTCAGCCATTGATCTGTCTCTGAGTTCACCATGCTTATATCCTGACTGGTCCTGGAGCGTGTCTGATGATCCCCTTGGCAGTGATCACTTTCCCATCTTTCTCCGTCTAGCGGGTGGCGGGTACCGTTACCCTACCCGCCCTGCTAGATGGAATATTGATCGTGCCAAGTGGGACACATTCACGGCTTCAGCGATTATTACTCCAGCTATGGTGACCTCAGGTACGGTCAATGACGCTGTTGCGGCGGTAACGGATTGTATTGTGCAAGCGGCAGAACTTACCATCCCCAGGACGTCGACTAAACTCCCACGTTGCCCAAGACCTTGGTGGAATTCCACTTGCATGGCAGCTCGTAAGGCCCAACATCGGGCTTGGGGTAGGTTTCGTCGGTACCCCACCGACGCGAACCTACTTGCTTTCAAGAAGGCCAAGTCCTACGCGCGATTGGTTCGTCGGCGTGGTCAACGGGAGTCCTGGATAAAATATGTATCCGGGATTAACACCACTACCAGCCCTAAGATCGTTTGGGACAGGATCCGTAAGATTCGGGGACAGTACCCATCTGGGAAAATCTCCATTCTTGAGAGTGATGGAGGAACGGTTGCTGACGCTCAGGGTATTGCTGAATGTCTGTGCGCCGCTTTTTCTTCGGTGTCCAGCAGCAGCAATTACCCTGCTTCGTTCCGGCAGTTACAGCCGCGGCTTGAACGGTCCAAGATTTCTTTTGGACCGTTTTCTTCCGAAGAGTATAACATCCGGCTGACTGCCGTGGAGCTGAAGACCGCTCTAAATAGGTCCGGCCGGACATCTGTCGGACCAGATAACATCCATTACGAGATGCTGAAGCACCTTTCTCTGTCGTCTCTCGAATGTCTGCTAATCCTGTTTAACAGGATTTGGCAGGAGCTTGTCTTTCCCGAATCTTGGCACACTGCCATTGTCGTTCCTGTTCCCAAACCTGGTAAAGATCCCACCAACCCGTTGAACTACCGGCCAATTGCTATGACGAGCTGCCTTTGCAGTGTACTCGAGCGTATCATTAATTTTCGTCTCATTTTTTATTTGGAAATTCATCACATTTTTTCACCTCATCAGAGTGGACTTCGCAAATCTCGATCCACCACCGATCATCATCTTCTCCTTGAGACATCTGTCAGGGAGGCGTTTGTCCGGCGTCAGCACATGGTCTCCGTATTCTTCGACATGGAGAAAGCCTATGACCGTACCTGGAGATACGGCATTCTCCGTGATCTGCACGAGTGCGGATTGCGGGGAAACTTACCATCTTTCATCGCCGGATTTCTCCAGGACCGGAGTTTCCGTGTGCGCGTATGGTCGACCCTCTCTGCGATGTACCCGCAAGAACAGGGTGTACCTCAAGGCTCCATTTTATCAGTCACTCTGTTCATCCTTCGTGTGAATCACATTTTCAAACTGCTTCCTCCGACGGTTCGTGGAACCATGTACGTGGATGATCTACAGATCTCTTGCGCCTCCGTTAACATGCGCACCATCGAGAGACAACTCCAGTCTGCCATTACCAAGATCTCTCACTGGGCTTCCCATAATGGATTTGGCTTCTCGACGCAGAAGACCGTTTGCGTGCATTTCTGCCACAAACAGGGTCTGGGGTGTTTTACCATCCCCGTGGTGTCAGAAGCCAAGTTCCTTGGGCTAACTTTTGACCGAGCGCTCACCTTCCGACCTCACATTCAGTCTTTGAAGGTGAAGTGCACGAGGTCATTGAGTATCCTGAAGGTCCTCTCCCGAAGATCTTGGGGAGCTGACAGGTGCTCAATGCTTCGCATTTACCACTCTCTCATTCGGTCAAAGTTGGACTTCGGATGCATTACGTACGGCTCGGCGCGTCCATCGATTTTAAAACCTTTGGACCCCGTCCATCACCAGGCATTGCTGCTATGTACTGGTGCTTTTCGCACCTCTCCCGTGCATAGCCTGTATGCGGAGGCTCATGAGCCGCCGTTATGCATCCGTCGGAAGCAGCTGTCTCTTCAGTTTTATACAAAACTGAATTCTTTTCCTGATCATCCACTGTATGGTTCCATCTTCCAACCGAACTGTGTCCGCTTGTATTCCAACCGCCCCTCCTGTGTTCCGACGTTCGGGATTCGGATGTGTGCCATAGTGCGCGATGCTGGTCTAGACTTGTCAAGGATTGGTTTGACCCGGTTCTACAATGAACCGCCTTTGGCAGCCGGTTCAAGCAAAGGCTGACCTTTCCCTTTGTGTGTGGCCAAAGTCTTCCACTCCTGCTCTGGTGTACCAGCAGCTCTTTGCTGAAAAAATGTCTGTCTACCCGGATTTCGTGCCTGTGTTCACCGATGGCTCGAGGTCCGTGGATGTCGTTGGATCCGCTTTAGTGTGTGGCGAAGCCTCCCATGCTGAGAGGCTTCCGCCTGAATCCACCGTCTTTTCAGCAGAGATGCGTGCGGTACACCTCGCGTTGTGTCACATACAGTCTAGACCTCATCGTCGCGCTCTGATTTGCTCCGATTCCCAGTCCGTCCTCCAAGTCCTTTCTTCTCCAGAGGACACGGACTCACCTGTCATCCGTGACGTCCGTTGTCTTCTTGGAACTTTGGAGGGTGATGGCTTCCTGGTCCGATTCTGTTGGGTTCCTGGCCATGTTGGGATCCGGGGTAACGAGCTGGCAAATCTCTCTGCCAGGTCTGTTTCCTCCATGTCGCCAGCTCGGCTGACACTGTCTTTCCGTGATTTTAGACCATTGATCCGGACATTTCTCCTGGACGAGTGGCAGTCCCTGTGGTCTCAGCAGGGCAGCAATAAACTTTATGCCATCAAACCACGGATCGGACTATGGAAGTCTAGGTTGCGGAGGAACCGTCGTGAGGAAGTTCTTCTTGCACGTCTCCGCATTGGGCACTGTCGTTTTACTCACCGCTTTTTGCTGTGTGGCGACAGTGCCCCGATGTGTGAGGCGTGCCAATGTCGTCTCACCGTCCTTCATGTTTTGTGTACTTGTGTTCGTTTTTGTGATCATCGTTTTCGTTATTTTCATTCTCATTTGTTGGACGAAAGAGCAGCTACGCTGCAAACTATTATCGGTGAAGCCTGCGACACGAGAGCAGTGTTTTCATTTTTACAGGAAATTGCCTTTTTTAAACTCATCTAGTTTTTACCTTGTTCACTGTCATATTTCATTTTTACCCCATCAGCCTGTTTTTAGCCTTGTGTACGTTTTTTATTAATTTTGTTTCGTTTTGATGTCTTTGTTTGGCGCTCTTTGGCCAACCATGGCCCTTGCGCCATTAAACTCTATCTATCAACCAACCAACCAACCTGTTTAACAGGATCTGGCACGAGCGTGACTTTCCCGAATCTTAGCGCACTGCCATTGTTGTTCCTGTTCTCAAACCTGGTAAAGATCCCGCTAACCCGTTGAACTACCGACCAATTGCTATGACGAGCTACCTTTGCAAAGTACTAGAGCGGATCATCAATTTTCGTTTGGTTTTACCTTCTTTCACCTAATCAGAGTGGATTTCGGAAATTACGTTCCACCTCCGATCATCATCTTCGTCTTGAGACATCTGTCCGGGAGGCGTTTGTCCCACGTCAGCACATGGTCTCCGTGTTCTTCGACATGGAAAAAGATTACGATCGAACCTGGAGATACGGCATTCTCCGTGATCTGCGTGACTGCGGATTGCGGGGAAATTTGCCAACCTTCATTGCCGGATTTTTCCAGAACCAGATGTTCCGTGTGCGCGTCAGATCGACCCTCTCTGCGCTATACCCACAAGAGCAGGGTGTCCCTCAAGGCTCCATTCTTTCGGTGACATTGTTCATCCTTCGTGTAAATCATATTATCACTCTACTTCCTCCGTCCGTTCGTGGCTCCATGTACGTGGATGATCTGCAGATCTCTTGCGCATCTGTCAACATGCGCACTATTGAGCGGCAGCTGCAGTCGGCCATTAATAACATCTCTGCCTGGGCCTCCCACAATGGATTTGGCTTCTCGACCCAGAAGACCGTTTGCGTGCAAACGGGGTCTTCACCCAGACCCTAACCTCCGTCTGGGGTGTTCTACCATCCCTGTGGTGTCAGAAGTCAAGTTCCTTGGGCTAACTTTTGACCGAGCACTCACCTTCCGACCTCACATCCAGTCTTTGAAGGTGAAGTGCACGAAGCCATTGAGTATCCTGAAGGTCCTCTCTCGAACATCTTGGGGGCTGACAGGTGCTCAATGCTTCGCATTTACCATTCTCTGATTCGGTCAAAGTTAGACTTCGGTTGCATAACGTACGGTTCGGCACGTCCTTCCGTGTTGCGGCCTCTGGATCCTGTCCATCACCAGGCTCTGCGGCTATGCATTGGTGCTTTCCGTACCTCTCCCGTGCATAGCCTGTATGTCGAGGCCCATGAACCGCCGTTGTGCATCCGTCGTAAGCAGCTGTCTCTTCATTTCTTCACCAAGTTGAGGTCTCTTCCTGATCATCCACTACATGGTTCCATTTTCCAACCACAATGTGTCCGCCTATTCTCACACCGGCCTTCCTGTGTTCCGACGTTTGGGATTCGGTTGTCGAACTTGGTGCGCGATGCTGGTCTAGACTTGTCAAGGATTGGTTTGACCCGGTTCTACAATGAACCGCCTTGGCAGCCGGTTCAAGCAACGGCTGACCTTTCCCTTTGTGTGTGGCCAAAGTCTTCCACTCCTGCTCTGGTGTACCAGCAGCTCTTTGCCGAGATACAGTCTCTCTTCCCGGATTTCGTGCCTGTATTTACTGACGGGTCGAAATCCGGTGAGGTTGTTGGATCCGCATTCGTGTGTGGCGATGCCTCCCATGCTGAGAGGCTTCCGCCTGAATCCACCGTCTTTTCGGCAGAGATGCGTGCGGTACACCTCGCTTTGTGTCACATACAGTCTAGATCTCATCGTCGCGGTTTGATTTGCTCCGATTCCCAGTCCGTCATCCAAGTTTTATCTTCTCCAGAGGACACGGACTCACCTGTCATCCGTCCCCGCACGGGGATAACTGGTTTTCCAGTTATTTGGGGAGCGGCGCCCCCACGGCCCGAGCTAACCTTGTGACGGTTTCTATTGCCTCTGCGGCTTTAACGATTACATCACCGAAGGGACAGCTGTTCATCCAGCTGATGGGGGATGGCGTCCCCACGGCCCGAGCCGATTTCCTCTTATTGTTTTGCTTTTTTCGTCTTTCGTTCATATAGTGACATGTACCCGCCTCAGTTGTAGGCTGCTGAAGTTGTGATGAGGCGCCAGTTCCGGGTTTTGTTCCTCGTTCTCTTTCCTGTCTTTTCTCTTTTATGTTACATTTTCTGTTTTTCCAGAGCTGGTTAGCTTAGACCTACCTGCATGTTTGCCGTGTGCGGTGACCCGTACAGGTGGAAATGAGGATGCTGGAGGCTGAGGTATTTAGGGGACGGGTTGTAGTGTCTCCAGATGCCAACACTCCTCTTTGCCCTCTGCTTCACCCTAAACGGGAGGCTCGGAGCTGACCCACTCCTAGTCAGGAAGTCTGTAGCCGAGTCGTGTCCAGACTTCTAGCGGCTTGTCGTTCTGTTCGGCTGGGTGAGTTTGGGGGTAGGGTGGGCATGCCAAAGGGGTGTCCTCCGGGCACGGGAAAGTCTGGGTGCACGCTGAGCGTGTGTCTGCCCTAAACCAACTTGCTATATCCTCTGACTATCCCTAGAGCCGTGTCCTGCGTCCTCTTGGGCTTGCGGACCTCCGGCTCTCCCTCGTTGGGCTCGGTAGTGGGTGGGGAGGTCAGCGGACGAATCTTTTCCCTCCTTCATGGAAAACCCAAGTGTTTCCCATGCTAATAATTTAAAGCGCCCTGTGGAGGAAAGTGCACCTTCCTCCACAAAGAAACTTGTCACATCTAATTGCAATGCTCTGTTTCTGTTGATTAAATCTGGTGACTCTTCACAGTCACTCAGTACCAAGAGTCCTTTCTGGATCAACAAGAGTCTGCAAGCCGTTGCTGGCTCTCCAAAGAGTGTGAAGAAGCTCTCTTCTGGGGATCTTCTAGTGGAAACTTCTACTCCACGCCACAGTGCCACCTTGCTGGAAACGATCGTTTTGCTTGGCGTTCCTGTTCAGGTTTCTCCACATGGTTATCTTAATTCCTCTCGCGGTGTAGTCAACTCCCGCGACCTGCTTGAATGCGGCGATGAGGAATTGCTGGAGGAACTTGGTGAACAGCATATCATTGGGGTTCGACGGATTCTTTTTAGGCGGGATGGGAAATCTATTCCCTCCCGTAACATCATCCTAACGTTTGACTCCCCAAACCTGCCTACTTCCATCAAGGCAGGTTATTTACGGCTTGATGTTCGACCGTACATCCCGAACCCCTTGCGATGTTTCAGGTGCCAGCATTACGGTTACTCCCAGCAGTCTTGCCGTAATGTTGCAAAGTGTGGCCGCTGTGGTTCCACAGAACACTCTTTGGCGGATTGCTCTGCAGAGTCTGATCATTGTGTCAACTGCGAAGGGACTCATCCTGCTTCTTCTAAGCAGTGTCCAAAGTGGATAGAGGAACAGGCAATCCAACGCCTGAAGACAACTGAGCATCTCTCATATCCCGAGGCTAGACGGCGGATCACCTCTTTACAACCAGGCCGGCGGTCCTATGCTTCAGTTGTGGTGCAGAAGGCTTCAGTGGCGGTCCAGACTGAGGTGACCATCCCAGCGCGGTGTCCTTCTGATTTTGAGGACATCGTCGCTGCTGGTCTGGAAGCACTGAAGTCTCGCCGCATTGCCTCCAAGGCGACATCAACATCGTCGCCTAAACCTCCCTCTATGCCGAAACCATCTACGGCCATCACTGGGACCCAGGTCCAGGACACTGGAAAGAAGAAGCCGGAAAAGGTAAAACCAGGTTCATCCTCCCCGAAACAGAGCAAGCAAAAACCATCTCTCAACACAGGGGGTAAACACAGCCCTGTGTTGCCTCCAGATCCTGCCGATGGATTGGAGGTGACTGACGACATGGAGACTTACTAGTCGTCCGTCTTCATTCTGTCATTTCATTTCATTTTTCATTATGGCCACGCTCATTCAGTGGAATTGCCGAGGTCTTCGATCACGCATTGATGATTTGAAAGGCTTACTGTCTTCGCACACACGTGTGTGCGTTTGTCTCCAGGAGACAAAGCTTCGCACGACGGACACTCCTTGGCTGCGGAGACATTCAATTTTCCGCAAAGATCACCAGGACGGCGTTATCGCCTGCGGAGCAGTGGCCGTCGTTGTTCCTCATGGTGTTCCTGTCACTGCCGTTGCCCTTCGGACGACTTTGCAGGCAGTGGCAGTGAGACTCTTTTTGCACACTCTGTTCACGGTGTGTTACATGTACATACCACCAAATGAAGCTGTAAGCCTTTCGGATCTGGAAGATTTAGTTGACCAGCTGCCGCCTCCTTTCTTCATCTTAGGAGATTTTAATGCTCACAATCCGTTGTGGGGTTCTATAACTCGAGACTTCAGGGGCCGTGTTGTTGAGTCCCTTCTCTCTAACACGTCCCTCTGTCTCCACAACACCGGGGCAGTCACTTATTTTTATGAACCCACCAGCTCGTACTAACCTGGCCCTTGCGCCACTAAAATCAATTAACTAACTAACTAACTAACAGTACTCAGCCATTGATCTGTCTCTGAGTTCACCATCTTTATATCCTGACTGGTGCTGGAGCGTGTCTGGTGATCCCCTTGGCAGCGATCACTTTCCCATCTTTTTCCGTCTAGCGAGTGGCGGGTACCGTTACCCTACTCGCCCTGCTAGATGGAATATTGATCGAGCCAAGTGGGACACATTCAGGGCTTCGGCAAGTATCACTCCAGCTATGGTGACCTCAGGAACGGTCAATGACGCTGTTGCGGCGGTGACGGATTGTATTGTGCAAGCGGCAGAACTTACCATCCCCAGGACGTCGACTAAACTTCCACGTTGCCCGAGACCTTGGTGGAATTCCACTTGCATGGCAGCTCGTCAGGCCCAACATCGGGCTTGGGGTAGGTTTCGTCGGTACCCCAGCGACGCGAACCTACTTGCTTTCAAGAAGGCCAAGTCCTCCGCGCGATTGGTTCGTAGGCGTAGTCAACGGGAGTCCTGGATACACTATGTCTCCGGGATTAACACCACTACCAGCCCTAAGATCGTTTGGGACAGGATCCGTAAGATTCGGGGACAGTACCCATCTGGGAAAATCTCCATTCTTGAGAGTGATGGAGGAACGGTTGATGACGCTCAGGGTATTGCTGAATGTCTGTGCGCCGCTTTTTCTTCGGTGTCCAGCAGCAGTAATTACCCTGCTTCGTTCCGGCAGTTACAGCCGGGGCTTGAAAGGTACAAGATTTTTTTCGGACCATTTTCTTCCGAAGAGTATAACAGCCCGCTGACTGCCGTGGAGCTGAAGACCGCTCTGAATCGGGCCGGCCGGACATCTGTCGGACCAGATAACATCCATTACGAAATGCTGAAGCACCTTTCTCCGTCCTCTCTTGAATGTCTGCTAATCCTGTTTAACAGGATTTGGCAAGAGCGTGCTTTTCCCGAATCTTGGCACACTGCCATTGTAGTTCCTGTTCCCAAACCTGGTAAAGATCCCACCAACCCGTTGAACTACCGGCCAATTGCTATGACGAGCTGCCTTTGCAAAGTCCTCGAGCGTATTATTAATTTTAGACTCATTTTTTATTTGGAGTGTCATCACGTTTTTTCACCTCATCAGAGTGGATTTCGCAGATATCGTTCCACCACCGATCATCATCTTCGCCTTGAGACATCTGTCAGGGAGGCGTTTGTCCGGCGTCAGCACATGGTCTCTGTGTTCTTCGACATGGAGAAAGCCTATGATCGTACCTGGAGATACGGCATTCTCCGTGATCTGCACGAGTGCGGATTGCGGGGAAACTTACCATCTTTCATCGCCGGATTTCTCCAGGAAAGGAGTTTCCGTGTGCGCGTCGGGTCGACCCTCTCTGCGATTTACCCGAAAGAACAGGGTGTACCTCAAGGCTCCATTCTTTCAGTTATGTTGTTAATCCTTCGTGTCAACCATATTTTCCAACTACTTCCTCCGACGGTTCGTGGAACCATGTACGTGGATGATCTGCAGATCTCTTGCGCCTCTGTAAACATGCGCACCATCGAGAGACAGCTCCAGTCTGCCATTACCAAGATCTCTCACTGGGCTTCCCAAAATGGATTTGGCTTCTCGACGCAGAAGACCGTTTGCGTGCATTTTTGCCGCAAACGGGGTCTTCACCCGGACCCCAGCCTCCGTCTGGGGTGTTCTACCATCCCTGTGGTGTCAGAAGCCAGGTTCCTTGGGCTAACTTTTGACCGAGCGCTCACCTTCCGGCCTCACATTCAGTCTTTGAAGGTGAAGTGCACGAGGTCATTGAGTATCCTGAAGGTCCTCTCCCGAAGATCTTGGGGAGCTGACAGGTGCTCAATGCTTCGCATTTCCCACTCTCTCATTCGGTCAAAGTTAGACTTCGGATGCATTACGTACGGTTCAGCGCGTCTATCGGTTTTAAAGCCTTTGGACTCCGTCCATCACCAGGCATTGCGGCTATGTACTGGTGCTTTCCGTACCTCTACCGTGCATAGCCTGTATGCGGAGGCTCATGAGCCGCCGTTATGCATCCGTCGTAATCAGCTGTCTCTTCAGTTTTATACCAAACTGAAATATCTTCCTGATCATCCACTGTATGGCTCCATCTTCCAACCAGACTGTGTCCGCTTGTTTTCCCACCGCCCCTCCTGTGTTCCGACGTTCGGGATTCGGATGTCTGCCATAGTGCGCGATGCTGGTCTCAACTTGTCTAGGATTGTTTTGACCACTTTTTTCGACCATCCTCCTTGGCAGCCCGTTCAAGCAACGGCTGACCTTTCTCTTTGTGTGTGGCCAAAGTCGTCCACTCCTGCTCTGGTGTACCAGCAGCTCTTTGCCGAATTACAGTCTGTCTACCCGGATTTCGTGCGTGTGTTCACCGATGGCTCGAAGTCCGGGGATGTCGTTGGATCCGCTTTTGTGTGTGGCGCTGCCTCCCATGCTGAGAGGCTTCCGCCGGAATCCACAGTCTTTTCGGCAGAGATGCGTGCGGTACACCTCGATTTGTGCCACATACAGTCTCGATCACATCGTCGCGCTATGGTTTGCTCTGATTCCTAGTCCGTCATCCAAGTTTTATCTTCTCCAGAGTACACGGACTCACCTGTCATCCGTGATGTCCGTCGTCTTCTTGGAACTTTGGAGGGTGATGGCTTCCTGGTCCGATTCTGTTGGGTTCCTGGTCATGTTGGGATCCGGGGTAACGAGCTGGCAGATCTCTCTGCCAGGTCTGTTTCCTCCATGTCGCCAGCTCGGCTGACACTGTCTTTCCGCGATTTTCGACCTTTAATCCGGACATTTCTCCTGGACGAGTGGCAGTCCCTGTGGTCTCAGCAGGGCAGCAATAAGCTGCATTCTATCAAACCGCAGATCGGAATTTGGAAGTCTAGTTTACGAAAGAACCGTCGTGAGGAAGTTGTTCTTGCACGTCTCCGCATTGGGCACTGTCGTTTTACTCACCGCTTTTTGCTGTGTTGCGAGAGTGTCCCGGTGTGTGAGGCATGCAACTGTCGTCTCACTGTCCTTCATGTTTTGTGTACTTGTGTTCGTTTTTGTGATCATCGTTTTCATCATTTTCACTCTCATCTGTTGGACGAAGGAGCAGCTACGCTGCAAACCATTATTGGCGAAGCCTGCGACATAAAAGCAGTGTTTTCGTTTTTACAAGATATTGACTTTTTTAAACTTATCTAGATTTTACCTTGTTCACTATCATATTTCATTTTTACCACATCAGCCTGTTTTTAACCTTGTGTACGTTTTTTCTTGATTTTCTTTTGTTTTGATGTCTTTTGTTTGGCGCTCTTTGGCCAACCATGGCCCTTGCGCCATTAACATCAATTAACCAACGAACCAACCTGTCATCCGTGATGTCCGTCGTCTTCTTGGAACTTTGGAGGGTGATGGCTTCCTGGTCCGATTCTGTTGGGTTCCTGGCCATGTTGGGATCCGGTAACGACCTGGCAGATCTCTCTGCCAGGTCTGTTTCCTCCATGTCGCCAGCTCGGCTGCCACTGTCTTTCCGAGATTTTCGCCCTTTGATTCGGAAAATTGTTTTGGATGAGTGGCAGTCCCTGTGGTCTCAACAGGGCAGCAATAAACTTTATGCCATCAAACCACAGATCGGATTATGGAAGTCTAGTTTGCGGAAGAACCGTCGTGAGGAAGTTGTTCTTGCGTGTCTCCGCATTGGGCACTGTTGGTTTACTCACCGCTTTTTGCTGTGTGGCGACAGTGCCCCGATGTGTGAGGCGTGCCACTGTCGTCTCACTGTCCTTCATGTTTTGTGTACTTGTGTTCGTTTTTGTGATCATCGTTTTCGTTATTTTCATTCTCATTTGTTGGACGCAGGAGCAGCTATGCTGCAGACTCTCATTGGTGAGGACTGCGATCTGTCCGCAGTGTTCTCCTTTTTTAAGGACATTGACTTTTTTAACCTAATCTAGTTTTTACCGTATTCATTTCCATCTTTCATTTTTACCGCTTCATCCTGTTTTTAACCTTGTGTACGTGTTTTATTGATTTTGTTCTCTTTTGATGTCTTATGTTTGGCGCTCTTTGGCCAACCCTGGCCCTTGCGCCATTAAAATCTACTTACCAACCTACCAACCAACCAATATTTTTTAATAAAACCATATGATCACAAGTTTTTAAGTCCCCTGCTTCGTTTCAAGGCCATATTACGTGGTATTCCGGAAGCTGACTGTCGCAACTGTCTTTCAATGATCTTCAAGATTGTTTAATTTCAGATTAACGAGGGAAAAGTTTTTTGCTTTACAAAAACTATTGCTGTTTTGCACACTTCAGTTTTATGGGATTTCAACAATTATATCAATGAAAATTCTCCCATCACATTTTCACCAAATTTTTCTTAAAACTGTGGTCAATGCACAAACTGGATTTCAAAGAAAAAATCTTATATGGACCCCTGTTTTACAAATCAATTTAAATGTGGCAAAATTACTGGTATTTTCGAAGTTGACATGATCCTTACCTTCTCACATAATCACCTGGTGAGGTTCCAGTACAACATACTGTAATTGCTGCAGGAATAGTAAGAACAATGTATATCAGGAAAAACATCCTTCGAAGAGAGGGAGTTAAAGTTTTTTTTTTTTTTTTGATTGGAGGTTTAACGACCACCGTGAGCAACTCAATGGGCTATAAGCAGTCGCCCGTCCCTAATTTAGGGTCACTGGCTCCAGGGAAGGGAGAGAACCAGTGGCGTAAGACAAACACAACATCCATGCCTCACCGGGATTCGAACCCGGACCCCGTTCGGACGAATGATCAGAGGCCATCGCTTAGAAGTTAAAGTTTGATCATTTAACTAAATGCAAATTAAAAATATGGATTTCAAATAATTCCTTATACTTTTTTTGACCATTATTTTTAAAATTCCAAAATCATTTAAAGAATGATATTTAAATTCTGAATGTATTAAAATACTTTGTTTCTTCTGCATTTTTATCAGGAAAAAGCAGCAACCAAATATGAATGTGCACTATTATCAATATCTCAAATTGACTCAGTGCAGAACAATAAATTTCATGGCAAAATTAACGTTTAGGTATCCCTTTACCTTGCAGGCAGTTAAGTGTTTCTTTCTGTGTTGCAGACTTCTGAAAAGATTCCGCTAGTGAGAAGTGTCCCAAAAAACATCGGCCACAGCATAGCGCCGCCGCCAGCCTGTTTCTGCCTAACAGTGCATCCAGGTGCTATAGCCTCATTTGGTAATTGGCGTCTCCATGCTTGGCTGTCTACATGATGCACCAGGAATCTTAATTCGCCAGACCAGACCACTTTCTTCCAATCATCCAGGGTCCAATCTCGATGATCTTGGCCCATTTTATGCAGTGAGTATGGGAACCCAGCTAGCTCTTCGGCTACATCGGCCCATGCGCAGAAGTCTACAGTGAACGGTGTGCTGCGACACGTTGCCCTGATCACCACTGTTGTATATATGTGTGCAATTTGTTGCACTGTGGTTGCTGTGATCAATGTGCGACAGTCTCCGCTCCCCTCTGGCATCAGTGAAGTGCAGACGATGATTCATCATTTGGCCATCTGTGCACCACTTTCGATGCCACACTGTGCCATCACAATTTGTCCTTTATCAAACTCCTATAAATCGGCAGATTTTCCCATTTTGACTCTTTAACACTCTACTAACCGAAAGCTGGTCTGGTTGTTTATATACTACTCTGTGAACTTCACCTGCTCTGCCGTTTGGTCTCCAGGCACACTCATTTTAAAACTTAATTTTTTTGCCAGTGAGTAGCAACAGTTTGATAATGAGTAAGTTTCAGCATTTAACATTATAATTCATTCATAAATAAATTTTATGCTGTTATATTTTTCTCAGCTGAGTCCAATTTGTTTTCCCATTTCTGTCATTGAAAAGCCTAAAAGTGAGCTGCATTTCATACTATCATAATCTGTGTAAAAATATATCAAAGCTAGCATGTCGCAACGAGGCTTCAGTTGCACAAGACAAAAGAGAATAAATGAGCTAATTACAATGTGAAGAACAAATTCAGACAAGTTGATGCCTACACAAATGTAATTTAAAATATTACCAGAAAAGAAACTTACCCACAGTATCTGTAGCCTGAACTTCAGATCTGCTTACTGCTGTAACTGAGACCATCAGAAAGAAGTGTTTTAGTGGACATTTTTTTATATAAATCCACCATAAACATTTATCTCAAATAGTCAATGTCATCTCCAGGTGACATCTCTCATTAGCTGTAGGAAAATGCTTTCAAACATGCACTGTGTTCCACAATAAGCACGTGTTTGTCCTCTCAAAAAGTCTAGTCCTTTTAACTGTTCTAATGGAAAAACAAAAAAAAAAAAAGAGGGTGGGGTGCATGGATATACAAAAACCAGAATACTCAAAGGTTTCAGAAATTAAAACAAAACAAAAAACAACAAAGCTGTAAAAAAGTACCAAAGTGTTAGGTACAAGAGATTATATTGAAGTGTAAAATGATATAAGCTAATGACATTGTAAGCTGTTGAAAAATGTATCAAAAGAACTATCATGTTGTAATGGGGGTTCACTCATATATTCAGTTATACAAGGAAAAAGATAAATTAGCTACGAGGGTATATCAGAAAATAGGTTTCACATAGCAGTGACTCTCAGAAATGGATACAACACGGCTGTAGAGTGACATCACACGTTTTGTCATCTGCTCATGGAAGGAGTGTGGCACAATTGTGTTGCATAGTTTATTAGTTAACAGGAGTTTGTTATGGTGCAGCAGCTGGAGTGTTATCCGAGTTCGGAAGTTCATGGAACAGTGTGTTTTTTTATGAGCAAAACATTTGAATCCCAATGAAATCCATCATGAAGTGTTGGCTGTTTATGGAGAAGAGGCAATGTTGCTCATCAAATGTTCAGTACTCTTTAGGTTCCGAGGGAATATATGAGCTAGACACGGAGCTTTTTGTAAGCTGAGGCTTTCAGCTCGTGCCCCGCTAGTTAGAAGCAATTTTTGGGTTGTTCAGCATCAAAAACAAGTGTGCTTACATGGAAAGTGCTCTGGTGAGTTTCTTCACCATGTTTCTTTGGATTTTTATCCAAACTATGAGTACAAAAACCTGTATCTCTGGGGCCCATACCTTCTAACTAATGCATTTCTTTCTCTTTATTTACTTGTTATAAAGAATTATTAGAATGTGTTACCTCTCTACAGGCAGAGCACACAGTGAAATGCTGTCAACCATGATTTCTGACTTTGGGTGTCCACATCTGTATTTTTTTACAGATTGTTTTAAAGCTTTGTTTTTCTTTTACACTGACATCATGGTTCTGTATTGCTCCTGTCAGTAACAATTTTGGTGGTGTTGGGCATCTAAACGAGTGAGGCAAGACACTGAAATGCCCATCTGCCAGTGTTTACATGTCATTTTCTTAAAATCTTTTGTTTCTCTACATTGATATCGTGTTTTTTTTTTTGTAAAATTTTAAGACAAATACACTCTGCAACAGAGGAATTACCTACCAGATGCACATTTTGCTGTTGGTGTGTATAAACAAGTGATGCAAACACACTGAATCAGCCATCTGCCAGTGTTTCCACTATGCCCTTTAGGATGTGTTGTAGCACCAAAATTGTATGTAGAAGGCTGATTTGATGCTAGACGCGTGGTCTGTTGAACAACAGAAATCCTCTGCGGGCCTTCTTCATGTTCAGTCGAGTTCTCATCATAGGGCTATGGTCTATACAGATTCCTTAAGTGTCCTGCAGTCTTTGTCATCGCTGGACTATTGTAATCATCCTTTTCTTTTGAACGTACGAAGGCTTCTTCGTACCTTACTCGAGGCCGGTGTCCAGATTCAATTCTTCTGGATTCCTGGGCATGTTGGAATCTCAGGTAACGAGTGTGCTGATGCGGCCGCTAGATCTGCTTCCTCTTTGGTCGTCACACCCTTGCCACTGTTTCACCGCATTTTTCAATTTCTTGTTTGTGATCATATCAAACGAACGTGGCAGGGTCTGTGGGACCAACAGGTGGAAAATAAACTGCATCGTATAAAACCTATTCTCGAAATCTGGAACTCCTCATCTCGTTGGAACCGCAGGGAGGAAGTGGTGCTTGCGCGTCTCCGCATTGGGCATTGTCGTTTCACTCACCGCTTTTTGCTGTGTGGCGACACTGCGCCGATGTGTGAGACGTGCAATTGCCGACTCACTGTCATTCATCTTTTGTGTAGCTGTGTTCGTTTTCGTGGTGTACGTTTCCATTATTTTCATTCTCATTTGTTGACTGAGGACGCGCTACTCTGCAGCGGGTCCTGGATGACCACTGCGATACTGTCGCTGTGTTTTCGTTTTTAAAAGAAATTGACCTTTTTAAACGCATTTAGATTTTAGCTCTTCCATCATCCTCATTTTTCAGTTTTACTGAATCAACTGAATTTTAAACATTGTATCATGTTTTTAATGCTGCTTGTTTCATTGTCTTTTAGATCTTCCATCACTCTCATTTTTCACTTTTACTTAATCAGCCACATTTTAAGTTTTCTACCATATTTTTAATACTGTTTGTCTGTCCTGTGTCTTGTCTTGTGTTTGGCGCTCTTTGGCCAGACATGGCCCTTGCGCCATAAAAACTAACAAACCAACCAACCTCTGCGGGCAAATGATGTGATGCTTACAGCTCGCAACACTGTTCTAACCCTAAGGTGGCTTTAACAATAAGGCAGACTAGGCTGTTCTATGGAGAGCGGGTGAACATCTAAAGTTTTGTAGTCTTTTGGATGAGTGCATGCTCTGGTGGGACAGTGCTGTGTGTGTGCGGTCTTTTGCTGAGATTGTTTCTATAGGGTCTGCTGATAAAAGCTTAACGTGTTGATCAGCGTCTCTTGAGGACATCATGCTCTTCTGAGAAACACGGGGCGGGGGTTGAAAGATTAAAATTAGTGATTTTTTCAAGTGGCCAGTAGGTGGACAAAATTTAGTGGCCACTTTCGTTACGGCTATTTAGTGTTATATATACATTTTATCACTGCACTGTATACCTTTCACTTATTTAGACATATACTGCCGGAAAGTGAAAAAAGAAAACCAAGCAGGAATTGGCGGACGATCATGAAATTTATATATCTAATGGGGTAGAGTTTACATAGGTGTGATGTTAATTTTGGGACCAACCGGTCAGCGCTTACGCCACAGCACGGCATAATATTCAAATTATCGTCGGTGGTATTTAAGGAGTACGGCGAAGTGAATGTAATCAGTCGTCGGCGTACGGACACGTGCGAAGACCCTGAAGAAGCTGCAATGCCTGGACATGGAAGACGTGTACGATTTCAGCAGTTATCGGACTTTGAGCGAGGTCGTCTAGTCGGACTCCGCGAGCCCGGGTGGTCGTATCGTCGTATTGCGGAGCGAATTAGACAGGAAGTATCGGTGGTGGTACGATGGTAGCGTAGATGGTCCGAGGAACATTCCCACTCAAGAAGACGTGTAACGCCTGGACATGGAAGACGTGTGGTGGTACGACGGTGGCGTAGATGGTCTGAGGAACATTCCCACTCGAGAAGACGTGGAACGCCTGGACATGGAAGACGTGTGGTGGTACGATGGTGGCGTAGATGGTCTGAGGAACATTCCCACTCGAGAAGACGTGGAACGCCTGGACATGGAAGACGTGTGGTGGTACGATGGTGGCGTAATGGTCCGAAGAACATTCCCACACGAGAAGACGTGGAACGCCTGAACATGGTAGACGTGTGGTAGTACGATGGTGGCGTAGATGGTCTGAGGAACATTCCCACTCGAGAAGACGTGGAACGCCTGGACATGGAAGACGTGTGGTGGTAGGATGGTGGCGTAGATGGTCCGAGGAACATTCCCACTCGAGAAGACGTGGAACGCCTGGACATGGAAGACGTGTGGTGGTACGATGGTGGCGTAGATGGTCTGAGGAACATTCCCACTCGAGAAGACGTGGAACGCCTGGACATGGAAGACGTGTGGTGGTACGATGGTGGCGTAGATGGTCCGAGGAACATTCCCACACGAGAAGACGTGGAACGCCTGGACATGGAAGACGTGTGGTGGTACAATGGTGGCGTAGATGGTCTGAGGAACATTCCCACTCGAGAAGACGTGGAACCGGGAGTCACAGACGGACTGATGAGCGGACCGATCAATGCATAAGAGCGGCGTTGTCAAGCAGAACATCCACTGCACCGCAAATCCGAGCTGCTGTTGCACCTGAGGTGACTGTGCGAACAATCCGCAACCGTCTACTGGATGCAGGACTACGTGCACGTGTGCCTCTGGCATGTGTACCTCTCACTCCAGCCCACCGTCAGGAACGGCTGCAGTGGTGTCGCCAACGTCTGCACTGGAGAACGCAATGGCGATCTGTCGTGTTCAGCGATGAAAGCAGATTCTGCTTGGGAGCCTCGGATGGCCGTATGCGTGTTCGCAGACGCACAGGGGAGCGTCTCCACCCTTCTTGCATCCGCCAGCGACACACAGGGCCTATACCTAGTCTCCTGGTGTGGGGAGGGATCACTCTCGTACACAACTAGTGTTTGTACCAGGTACGTTAAACAGCACCTCCTACATCAACATTCAGCCCCTTGTTGTGCCATTTGTAAGGTCGGTCCATCGTGGTGTTTTCCAGCAAGATAACGCACGCCCACACACGGCACGTGCAACGCAACATGCACTCCAGGGTGTGAGACAACTTCCATGGCCTGCACGTTCACCGGATTTGTCCCCCATTGAGCAAGTGTGGGATTTAATGGGACGACTTGTCCGGTCTGCACGACCAAACCCCCGATTTACGCGTCCACGTTGAGGATGCTTGGAACTCAATACCCCAAACTTACATCCAACATCTGTACGACAGACTCCATGCCAGAATTGCACGGTGAGACGCAGTTCATGGCGGTTCAACATCGCACTAACCATGTTACATGGAAATGTTATTTTTCAGTTTACCAGCAAATACAGCTGTATTTTGCCCAAATGTTTTGATCACGTTATCCTCTGTATACCGTTATTATGCTGTATAAATTTCGTTGGTATCAGAAGTCTCCTTCTTGGTGTTCTTTTTTCACTTTCCACCAGTGTAGTTTAATTTAAGCTTAGTAGTTACAAGGGCTCACTGTCCAGTGCAATTAAATGAATAAATATAATTTTAAAAGTTACATTTTTCTTCAACCACATCAACCAAATTTTCTAGACAGTTTTTATTGGAAAGATAATTTAATCATTTCGATTTGGTCTCTCGCTATGTTCACAAATAAAATCTCTAAATCTCTCCACCATAAATTGATTGCAGTGGATAGGTCAAAATTTTCAAACAGTACTTACTTAATTGCTTACTTTATTTAATTTTCTCTATTTTCTAAAGTAATTCTTTGCATAAGCATTGTGTTGTCATCAAGAACATTGCCCACAATGCTTGCATTCTCTTAACTTCTGCATTGCTTGGCATAACAGTCAGCAGTATTGGGTATTTCAACAATTTGTGCTATGACCTTCATGTACTAAAAATTGCTTGTTTTTAGTTTCTCTAGCAGTTTTTAGTGAGTTATTGATGGTCAAACATGTTCAGATATTATGTTTCAAAGCTGCTTCCATTCTAATTTTTTTCTTTTCATTCCATTTATTTTTGGTTAGGTTCTTCTTGGTGTCAAAATGAAAACTGGCTGTATAGCTTTCAAAAATGAATTTCATATCTTATAGCAGAATCATTTTGTGGTACAGCTGAGATTGGGAGAAATGTGATACCAACCTGGTCACTTTATTTTACAGACTCGCAATGATTCCTGACCAGTAACAGAAAATATTCAGTAATTTCCTGGGTTGTTCTAATAAACATTACATTAAAAACATTGATAAACCTCCACAGGTGTTGAAAATATAGTCATGACAAAATAAGAACACATGCAGAGTATCTTGATTCCATCGGATTCTGTCTGGTTTTCTAACCCAGAGTCAGGTTGTTATTTCTTTCTTTCTTTCTTTTTTTCTTTCTTTCAGAAAACGTTCAGTTTTGGTAGAATTTTAATTTGTCATTTTTCCTGTTTACCCACCACAGACCTTTCAAATACTACGAATTCTCCATAGTCACTATGAAAATCGTCGATCGCTACGTGAATACGGGAAACATCAAATATACTACGGAAATAAAAAATCTATGAAATAATGTTATTCAATCATTTGTTCAAAGTTTATTTTCATGTTTCCAAATTCTTACATTCATCAAACATTTTTTGGACTGTTTATTGGATGTTTTTAATGTCGCGACATTTGTTCGATATAATTTGAGCATATTCATGCCGTTCGTCGCCTGAAAATGATTGTTTTAGCACGGATGAAAATGTTCCGTAGTTTTCCAAATTTTGAATTTTTCTTACCCCAAGATGTACCTTTCTTTTCATTTTCTGGTTATATTCTTATGTTATATTCTTTTCTGATTATGTTTCTCGTTTTTAATAGCTTCAGTAGTAGTGAAGAAGAACAACTTCATATTTAAAAAAAAAAATTTCTAGTGAAGCACAGTTTTTGTTATTTCTAACAGCCTGTTCTCCAAAACCAATCAATACTGAAAGTGTTTTTCCTTTTCCTCTTTTTTAAAGCTAAATTTAATTTCAAAATCGGTACTTATTCCACCCGCGATGGAATCTGCCTTTTCCGCGACCCGTAAAATGACTATCACTGCAGTGTAAACAATACAGTACTGATTTTTGATATATAATTTCGCTGAAAAACTTGTGTTTACCCATTCCTTAGTAACATTTTACCGTATTAAGGGACAGACAACAGTTGTTTTTTTATTTTGCTTAAAGCCAACTTCACACGTGCAAAGGAAACGCGACTCTGCGTAGAAAGAAAGACCGCGCGCGGCGGCGGAAAGTGAAGTCCCAATTTTCTATCTGTGATTTCTTTTTGTAAACAAAAGGGAAAATGCTTGCCCATTTTGTTTGATGATAAGCAAGAAGTGCCTAAGCAATGGAAAATCGTGCATTTTCAGAGAAACCAAACTTTAAAAAACGAGCTGCTGAAGACGAGTTGTGATGTCACAGTTCCATCTAAAGCCACAGGTGTTCGTCCATTCCTGATATGGTTACTTTGTGCATCAACTGAAGTGGAAAAACAAACAGCCACCCTCGTTCTTGAAGAGTGAATCTATAAATAGATCGTACCCACGTATTTGAGGAAGAAAGGGCTGTTTCTCACCGCGCCTGAGTTGAATGATTTGAAAATGTGTTTCCTATAACAGGAGCATTTTAAAAATGCAAATTAATTCTTTAGCAATGAAAAAAGGCAAATTTTCGAGCGTGGCGACTAAAGTTATTTTTTCTACTGGACATTTTATTTTACCCAGTCGCCACGTGGCGAGTGGCGACCGCTAATTTTAATCTTTAGGGGGGAGAACAGTTTCTGTGCCTTGCTTGTCTCCCCCACGCAAGTCTATACTGAATTTCTGCAACGGCAAAATGGTTTCAACATTGGTATGTATAAATTTAGTGTACTCTAACAGCAAACCCCTGCCCATGCAGAAACATGAAACTATGGTATAGCTTTACAAAATTCCAGAAGCAAGTAAGGAAACCTCAAAAAAATTTTGATAATAGTCAATTAAAAGCTCTTAAAGATTTCAGAAAAAATGAAAGTGTAGTTGCTGTGAAAACAGACAAAAGTAAGCTGATTACTATTATGGATAAGAAAGATTATCTAGAAAAGATAGAAGAAGAACTAAAGAAACCTATGTATGAAGAAGTAAAAGAAAACCCACTACCAGATTTGATTAAAAAAGTCTCTAAGCTTATTTCACTTCAAAAAAAGAAAAACCAGCTTCCAGAAAACTATAAACAATTCTCAAAATTACAGTTCAGATTACCTCAAATATATGGAATAGTCAAACTGCATAAAGAACACCAACCAATTAGACCAATAATAGACTCAAAAAACTCTATTCTTTCAAATCTAAACTATTTTTTAAAGTCACACCTTCAGAATCTTTTAAAAGAGCCACCTAACTTGATTAAAAACTCAATGCAGCTAAAAGAAAAACTAGAACTTCTTCCTAAATTAGATTCTCCTATTATGGGTAGTTTAGATATAGTGTCTATGTATACTCACATTAATATAGATCAACTTATAGACTTTATAGCGGAAGACTTGGCAGACCTAATAGTTTTTCACAACAAGGAAAAAAACATATTAGTTGGAATTTTTGAAATGCTTACTTTCTCTTTGCAGAACAACTACTTTCAATTTGGGAAAACTTTTTTCATTCAAAAATCGGGGCTAGCAATGGGCTCCCCACTCTCCCCACTCTTAGCTAACTATTATGTGGGAAAACTAGAAGAAAAGATACTAGTACAACCCACATACTTCTGCTTATATAGCAGATACATGGATGACATCTTATTTATAATAGATAGCTCAGAAATTATTCCAGAAAGAATTCTAGACTCATTCAATGAATTAGATGATTCCCTTAAGTTAACTATTGAACTTCAAAAAGAAAGAAGAATAAACTTCTTAGATATTACTATCTATTATGAAGATGAAAAATTCCTCACTAGTTGGTATAAAAAACCAATGAATACTAAAAGACTACTGGATTTCAATTCGTATCACCCAGTTTCTATTAAGAAGAATGTAGCAAGTCAGTTTTTAGAAAAAAATTAATAAAATAGTTTCTACAGCAGATAAAAAAGAAGCCCAAAAGAAGAGCTTAAAGTCATATTTGCAGAGTATAACTATCCTAAAGAAGAAATTGAGAAGCTTCTGAATTTTAATGGTACAAAGAACCCACAAAAGCAACAAGTAAAATTCACTAGAAAAATTTCTTATCACAAAAGTTTATTTGAGGCTTTAAAGAGAATTAGTAAAAAATACAATATTAGGCTAGCTCCAAGTTTAGAGAATAAAGTTAAAAATTTTTTCCCTAAAATAGTTCAAAGAGAAGAAGATATTTTAAAAATGCAAGGAGTAGTTTATGAAGTAAATTGTAGTTGTGGACTATCTTACATAGGGGAAACAGGTCGCAGACTAGAAACTCGTATAGCTGAGCATAAAGCAGCTATAAAAAATTGCTCCAACAAGACTGGATTAGATAGGCATGTTAGAGAAACTGGGCACAGCATGGATTGGAATTCCCTTAAAGTAATCAGTTTCCAAAGCAATTTCCAAAAAAGAAAACTGAAAGAAGGAATAGAGATTGAGAAAAATCAAAATTCCATCATCAATGACTGCAAAGGATTTTCCCTGCCTAACATCTGGCAGGATTTGTTGAAAAAATAACCTAAACCGTCAAGGTTAACCGTAACCGTCAAGGTAAACCGTAACCGTGATAGTGACAAGGAAAAAGTGACAACAACAAGTCAGCCTGAAGAAGGAGAAGAGTTTTCTCCGAAAATTTGCTATTAAAGAAAAAATTTCCTAGTAAAATCCCATAAGTTACTTTAGATTATTAAGTCAGTAATTCATTCATTATCACACTTCCTTCGGGCAGCAAGAATAAAATTATGTTCCCCAGCTTGACCAAGTAATAATGGACACTTTTGACTGTTGGAGGAATTCAGCTTACAGGCAGTGTTAACAAGAAACACATGGTCATAGCTCTTAGCTGCACCCTTTTCCAATTGACCCCAATGGGTGGAATTTCCTTCTGATAAAAGGGCAATAAAGGGGGAGGGACTATTTCAAATACACTTACACAAAGGGGAACAAAAAAAATAATGTACAACTTCAATTAACCCTTCAGGTGACAGGGGATTTGGAAGAGGCAATGCAAAATTTTGTCACATGAATAACAGGAGACTCCTCTAAAAGCGTCCTGTCTTTCTGTAGTATTTGTCGTTGTTAAGATGTGCATATATGCGTTCTCGCCGCTTTTGAACAGGTTTTAGATGAACGTATTATTGCATCGTCGTCGCTTTGGGCACAGAAATCTACAAACGTATATATATCTGCCGGCCAACCGGAGGCTTAATACATTACTTCATGACCGACCACACATCACATTTTAATTCTTCTAACAGCCTCGGCACACAAGAAAAAAATAAATAAATTAAGGTACCTGAAACTCAACTGAGGACTGCCATTTTGTTTGACGGCGATTGAAGCTCACATTAACATGAAATAAATATATTTGCAATACGTATTAACATTATATTCAAGTTACACTAAAGTACAGCTATTATTAATTATTACAGATTGCATTGCATAAGTGCTAAATATCAAATAAAATGCACTCTCATTACCCAAATAATATTTACGTTGAATTTATTTATCCCTCTTCTGCTGCGGACCAAAGCAGACAGAGAGAGAGAGAGAGAGAGAGAGAGAGAGAGAGAGAGAGAGAGAGAGAGAGAGAGAGAGAAACACCACTATCAAACCATGCTATCCCACACATTCTGGGTACTCCTCAAAATAACCTGAATGTTTTTGCAACACGGAACACAACAAAAAACATGAAAGAAGGGGAAAACAATTGGCTTCACTTTTTTATTGACTTGCTCATCTTATAGGAAGTTATAAGGAGTTAAATGAAATTTAACTACAAACTGTTTTTTTATCCCCTGAATATTTCACTTTTCCAACAACTCGAAAAGAATTTTGGGCATGGATCTATGCAGCAGATCAGAAACAACATGAGGCGGTTGATCAATCCTGCCTGGTATCGACAGTGTTAGTTGTTATGGTATGGGACGTATTTACCTGGCAGAAACTTAGACCCCTGGTGCATGTGGAACAACATGTGACTTGTGCCCACTGTCGTGAACTGCTTGCTGATTCTGTACACCCAGCAATCTTGCACTTTTTCCCAAATGGCGACAATGTCTTCCAAGATGACAATGTGCCAAGCCACAGGTCCAATGCTGTACAGGAATGGTTTGGGCAGCACAGTTCAGACCAGGGTTTAAGCTAGCTCAAAAATTGCTGTAGCAAAAATGCTAAAATGGGGAAAAAAGTTGTAGCAAAATGCTAAAGAAAGTTAGCCGCTTTTGTCACTCAAAAAATTGTAATATCAAATGAACTGTTCACTCCAACAATGCCCTGGACAGCAGTGGAAAACTAACTAGCTTGGAAGATAATAACATATTTAAAACAAAACTGTATCGGGCAGTGTAAGTTGATATACAGCTCCTAACAGGATAAGGACTTTTTTTCTAAAACCATGATCAAATAAGCATTAAATCCAAATCTGAAATTTGATTTTGTGAGTTACAACATTGTCCTTGCATGAATGATTTGATTAATGACCAGTATGAACTGAATAAGCAAAATGCCAATACTGTTACTGTTAATAAAAATTTAATTGAAAATGCCAATACTGTTACTATTAATATAAATTTAATTGCTGTCAAGAGATGCACTGAAAACCCGGGTTATGACATTATAAGCTGCTTTCGCGATTGAACTTATTGTGTACCCTAGCTACCCGTATTTTAAGTTAAACTTTATTAAACAATATTTACAAGGTAGCTTACCTCTTTCTACACTTCCCACAAGTTACATTCTTTCAGCCATCATGCTTGGCCTAGGCCCGCGGTGTGGTATTCCATTTTTGGTCCACAGGTTTTCTTGAATGCTTTACCAACTCTTATGTGACATGAAGTGTCCTGTCGTCTTGTAAAAACCTAACCCTCGTTGCTATAAAACCACTTATTGAACTCAAAGACTTATGATATCATAGACAACTACAAAAACTTACGTACAAACATGCAAATTCCGAACAAAAAAAAAAAAATTAAAATCATATATACAATTATTTACACACAACTCATTCACTGGACTTCTCGAAAACTAACCACACCCTAGGCCACTCCCAAGCAGATTGCCTCGAGTACTTTCAGTCCTCAACTGGACTATCTTCAGGAGGTGTTTTCTCTTCTGCCATTGCAGCAAGAGTGAGTGATACGCCCAGCTTCTTCGCCCCGCCCCATCGTCATCCACGAAACGCTTCCACCGTGGCTCCATCTGTCTTTTACTTTAGTGAACTCTTCATTTTCTTTTTCCCTTTCTGTGTTTTTGGTTCTTTTGGTCAATTTTTATTAATTCCTTCCATTTCTCATTAAGTATATTAGGATTTGTTATTATTACATACTCGGTATCTATTTTTTTCAATTATTACTGATTCTGCAATACGTGGGTGTCTTTCATTACGACATGTTTTTATTATTTTAATTTCTTCAAAATTTGGATATGTCTTGTTATCTAGGCAGTATTCTATCAGTGCTGTTTTCGCTTCTTTTTTTTGCCAATTTTTAACATGCTGTTGTAATCGATGTTTTAACTGATTTTTAGTACTACCAATATATGACATTGGTGGGATTCCATTTATTGGTATTTTGTACACACCAGCTTTTTCCAAGATACTGCATTTTCCAGTGTTATTAATTATCATATCTCCAATAGTCATTACTTTGGTTCATATCTGAATACCATATTTATTGCATAATTTATTGATTTCCCTAGAGATTCCTGGAAGGTAAGGTGTTGCTCCGACATATTGTAATTGTTTTTTTCTGTTAGGTGAATAAGTATCCTGCATCTTTACCTGTACTTCATAAATCCATTTATTTATCTTCTGTGTAGGGTAGCCATAGTTGTATGTGATTTCTTTAATACAATTTATTTCTTTATTACGAAATACTTCTGTAGAGGAATGTGTGGTAGCTCTTTTAATTAATGTTTTTATGCTATTACATTTCTGTGCATAAGGGTGTGTTGAGTTATATGGTATCAGAACTGGGACATATGTTTTGTTTTCTGTGTACCTTGTACTGCAGTTTGTTTTTTTGCTTGATAATCTTGACATCCAAGTAAGGTAAGATATTTTCTTCTTCATGTTCTATTGTCAATTTTATTGTGGGATAGACATTACTAAGACGAAATACCAATAAATGGAATCCCACCAATGTCATATATTGGTAGTACTAAAAATCAGTTAAAACATCGATTACAACAGCATGTTAAAAATTGGCAAAAAAAAAAAAAAGAAGCGAAAACAGCACTGATAGAATACTGCCTAGATAACAAGACATATCCAAATTTTGAAGAAATTAAAATTATAAAAACATGTCGTAATGAAAGACACCTACGTATTGCATAATCAGTAATAATTGAAAAAAAATAGATACAGAGTATGTAATAACAACGATCCTAATATACTTAATGAGAAATGGAAGGAATTAATAAAAATTGACCAAAAGAACCAAAAACACAGAAAGGGAAAGAGAAAATGAAGAGTTCACTAAAGTCAATGACAGATGGAGCCACGGTGGAAGCGTTTCATGGTTGACGATGGGGCGGGGCGGAGAAGCTGGGTGTATCACTCACTCTTGCTGCAATGGCAGAAGAGAAAACACCTCCTGAAGATAGTCCAATTGAGGACTGAAAGTACTCGAGGCAATCTGCTTGGGAGTGGCCTAGGGTGTGGTTAGTTTTCGAGAAGTCCAGTGAATGAGTTGTGTGTAAATAATTGTATATATAATTTTAAATTTTTTTTTTTTAATATTTTTTTGGTTCGGAATTTGCATGTTTGTACATAAGTTTTTGTAGGTGTCTATGATATCATAAGTCTTTGAGTTCCATAAGTGGTTTTATAGCAACGAGGGTTAGGTTTTTACAAGACAACAGGACACTTCATGTCACATAAGAGTTGGTAAAGCATTCAAGAAAACCTGTGGACCAAAAATGGAATACCACACCGCGGGCCTAGGCCAAGCATGATGGCTGAAAGAATGTAATGTGTGGGAAGTGTCGAAAGAGGTAAGCTATCTTGTAAATATTATATTGGTATGCACGTAAATCTAAGAACAGCTGTGGCTTCCGCTATAGATGTTTTTAATCAGAATTCATTTATTAAACAAGTTAGTAAAGTCATGCAATGCATTGATTATGATACGCTTTCCAACATACCAGAAATAATTACTGAAGTTATTGCCGACGTTATGAGGATAATGGCTGTGGAATAAATCTCGCTCCTGCGTCCTGACCTTTGACCCCATTTCGGTGATATTAAACATAATTGGTTCAGTATACCTCCAGAACAACATACTAAAGTTTTGTCACAATAGAAACATTTTTAGTCAAGTTATGAGCCTAACACGGCTGTGTAATGTATCTGGCTCCCGTGTCCTGACCTTTTGACCCCATTTGGATTATATTCAACAAAATCGGTTCAGTATACTTCCGGAACAACATACTAAAGTGTTGTCACAATCGAAGCATTTTTATGAAAGTTATGACACATAAGGGAAATGGAATGGATCCCGCTCCCATGTCCTGACCTTTGACCCCATTTCGCTCATTTTCAATAGGGTTCGTCCCCAGGTGGTCCCCTACCACATACTAAAATTTCATCAAAATCGAACCATTTTTATGTGAGTTATTGTGCAGACGGACAAAGCTGGAGCATATACGCTTCTTCAACCTACGGTTGGAAAACGTAAAAAATTAGTAATATATGTGAAAAAAGGTTTATAAGTGTAAAAAAAAAAGTCTTTCAGCATCAATAACCCTACTCAATCAAAGTATTTCTAAAACAAGTTAAATTTAAATTTTTATTAATAGCAATAGTATATTCCTCAAACCAACTATTATTTTAATTACAATAAAATAAAATATTACCATTTGAGCCTTCTACATATTTATTTTTTAATATCAAACAGAGACGAAGTACACGTGGTTCATATTGGGAATCTGCAAAACAAAAAGACGTGCTATGGAAATAGTATTAGTCCTACAATTATTGTAGTGTGAGTATGTGTGTTTCACACATTAATTTACAGGTACTAGCAAATTAAAAAAAAAAGAAGCTTGTGGTGAAAACATTCCTCTGTGTTCGCACTTCCTCACTTATAGAAGAGGGGGTGGGCAAAGTACAGAGAGTAACGGCTACTTCACTGGACGTGCGATTTTGAATGTGCTTCCTCGTTGTTTTGCTCTGGGACCTCCCTGCCAACGCTGCTACCTCTTCCACATCATCTCTGCCGATCACGGGCGAGAACTTGTTTCGCAATCGGTCCTTCAGCTTTCATGGAATTCATGCTATTTTTGCAGAAGACAGAACTGCATGTTTTGAATCGTTAACATAGCAGTGTTAAATATTTTTCGAATAGGGAATTTTTAAATTGCTAACACTCAAGATTAATTACAATAGATAAAAATAAATATTTAAAAAATATAACATTGACTTTTTCAGTACTGCCAAAAAAAGAGAACCAAAATAAAAAAGGAAATGACCTCCTACCCCTTGCAATTTTTAATTATACTTGACAACCGTTTTTGGTTACCCCCCTCCCCACTCCTTGTAATGCATCCTCTTCTAGCTTGTAAAATATGTGATGACAAACCATGTGGTGAAATTTTACTTGCCTGTTGTGTGTGTTTACATTTTGTAGGGATCGAGACCGCCGGGATACTTTCTTTATTTAAATTTTCTTATTTCGGTCTTATGTGTGTTTCCACTTCCAGAATCTTAAGGTGGAGAGCGTGCCCTTTGTTTATAAGCAACTATTTCTTGAGGTTTTTTCTCCAGATGGGAAGCCGTGGTTTCGGCAACAACTGAAATTAAAAACTTTTTTTCTTCTTCTGTAGTTAGCATATGCGTTATGTTACCTCTGTCATGCACGATGGAAAGTTGACACATATTATTGTTTCGATCAACCTAAACTGATTGATGTTTTAATCGCTCTAAATGTTTGATGCTTCAATCGAACTCCTTCCGCGTAGGACATTTTTTTATTAGTTAGCAGCCATGCGCAAAAACAAATACATGAAAATAATTGGAAGTTGGGAATTTTCACTTACTTTATCACTTGGCAGGACATTGCTTTTTCTTGCGGCAACACACAGTTCACAGTTCAAATATGGTATTTTTATCCCTCCAGTTAACTTGCACCGATTTGTAAAGGGAGCACAATTTTCATATAAGTTGCTCGAAGGTATATTAGATTCAGTAGCAGTTTTACTTTTTTTTTAAACTCATTCTCTTTCAGTTGTTTTTATCAGCACTGCCTTCACAATATTTGCGTTTCTTAATAATGAAGTTATCCATTGTATGATGGACGGCAACTTGAGTTGCAAGAGCAACCCCTAGTTTGCACTTAGCTTTCCTAATATGTGTTCCTTCTCTGTAGAAGTTTGAAAGGTCACTCCGGTCAGGAATGCAGAAATTGTTTATGGCCTTGGGAGTGGGAATGAAGCCATAGACATCACAGTTTACTTGAATGGGGGAAGGGTTTAATCTCTCTAGCCTCTATCTTACCCTGCCAGCCTACCCCCACCCTTTATGGAGCGCTCTAGAGTGTATGTAGGGAGTGATTCAACAGGTGCTGTAGAGACACGGTAGGAACCTATTATACCTTAAGGATTAAGAAAATAACAGCGGAGCACAAACCTTTGCCGGAATTTCGAAAAGTAGTTTTCATAAAAACAGAATAGCCGGAGTAGAATTTGCTGTTGGGTTAATATTTAAACAGCAAGTGCAATTTTGCGACAGACACTAATTTTTTTTTCTCGCATTTTAGATTAACTCGTCGCATTTCGCGGAAATAGTGACCTTAGCTTAAACACTGGTTCAGACTTCCAGCATATAAATTGGTCTTCAAACTCCACCAATATCAATCCCATAGAACACTTGTGGGACATTATAGAACAGCCTTTCAGGCATCTCAATACACCGATTATACCTCCGTAACAGCATTACACCCGCTTTTGTTAGCCATACCTCCCAACTGCTTCCAACATGTAATTGAATTGATGCCATGTCGGATAGCTGCTGTACTGAGGGCAAAAGGATGACCTATGGTCATAATTCAGTGTATATGTACAAAATTTTAAGATCAATTTAGCAATTTAAAATTACGTTCCTTAGGAAGTCATAACATTTTTCACATATAAATGCTAAAGAAAGATTGTAATGAAAGCATGTAGTGCTACACGATTTCATTACATATCCTTCGACTATGCCTTACTTGAAGCTTGGTCAAAATATAATGAGTCAGTTTTGTTTTACTAGCAGGGGTGGCTTTCCCTTCTGCAACATGAGTACATGCATACCGCTGCCTCAGATAGGGATACATATATACACTGAAGAGCAATTGAATTAGAGACAGCTGGCATTATGCAAATGTGGCGCTGTGGGTGGCCCTGTAAACGGAAACAATATGACGTATGCAGCGATCCAACAATATAAGGAGTGTTGCGACAGGAATCAGTAACAGTCGAACACAGTATGGGTAAAACAAAGGATCTAAGCGCATTTGATCTTGGGTGAATTGTCGGGGCTCGACGAATGGGTCACTCCATCTTGGAAGTCATGCAGGCACTGGGATTTTCACGACCCACTGCGTCACGGGTGCACTGTGAGTACATCAAATCCGGCAAAACCATCCCTGCAAGGGCCAACTGCTCTGGACAACAGCTTGTGGATGGGGGTCATCGTCAGCTAGCTCGCATTGTAACAGCGGATAGACGGGCCACAGTGCAAGAAATCACTCGGCAATTTAACGCTGGTGCACAAAAACGTGTAAGCAGCCACACCATCCAGAACCATCTCCTCGCTATGGGGTACAGAAGCCATCGTCCCACGAGGGTACTGTTAGAAATTATTATAAGAAATATGGCTGTCAGAGTTCTTCGAACCAGACGCCTCAGCGAACATTTTACAGAATTGCAGGTGGCGCTGCTCAAAACGTTTTTATTTGTTTACTCTAGCGAGCGTTGCCTGAGAAGAAGATCCCCTTCTGCTGCTCACGTCGGTTAGTAATCTAAGTGGTTGATCTTTGACTGAACAACAACAATGTCGGTGATATGTAAAGGGTGTGTGTGTTGGAATAGTGAGTTATTACCTTTTTGTGGAGATGTACAATAAATATTAGTGTGTTGTCATTTGAAGCGCTTACATGTGTGGAATCCCCCTTTTCTCTCTGTGAATACTAAGGATATCTTCCTGCAGCTGGTAAGTGGCTTACCGCGTTACTTAAAGGAATTATAGATTTTAATTTACTTAGAAATATCTAACAATCTTGATTATGAGACTGAAATCTCACTACTGTCAGGAAGATTAAAAGCAAAGTTCGTCAAATTCATCAAGCATTTGAGTCGAGTGGATTGATTGCGTATTTGTTAGTTGTTACTGCGTAGTTCCTCATTCGAAAATCGAAAGCGGAACAAAATGGCGTCATTCATAGGAAGCGGCATGTACAGCATAACAAAGTTAGATAATTTTAATTATCAAATTTGGAAAGTAAGAATGGAAATGATTCTTATTAAAGATAATTTATGGAAGGTTGTTTCAGAACCAATTCCAGAAGAAAAGAGTGATGCATGGTTGAGAAATGACGAACTGGCTAAAGCTACTATAACACTCTGATGATCAAATTATTCACGTACGCGATAAGAGAACAAGTTCTGAAATGTGGAATGCTATGAAAATGGTTTACGAAAGAGAAAGTTTGAGTAGTAAATTGTATTTGCTTAGAAAACTGTATAGCTTACGTTTTCAAGAAAATGGATCAACTATGCAAGATCATGTAAATAGAATGCTGGAAATAGTTCACAAGCGTAAAGCAGAATGAGAGGAATTCAAAGACACACATTTGGGGGCTATCTTGCTAAATAGTTTACCAAGTACCTATGAAAATTTAGTTACTGCATTAGAAGCAAGACAGGAAGAAGATTTAGCACTTGAGTTTATCAAATGTAAAGTGATAGATGAATCTAATAGAAGGAAAGAAAACTCACATACACACACCGATCACACAAATGTTTTGAAAACAAGTTATAAAAAGAAAAATTACAGCTCTAAACAAGAAAGATTTTGCACTTTTTGTAAAAGAAAGAATCATGTCAAAGATTACTGTTGGCATTACAAAAAGGAATCAAAATAAAGGTAACACTGGTAAGTTTCACAAAATAAACCCACATAGAGTCTCACAGTAATATTGCCGTGAAGACAAGAAAAACAAAATTCGATTGTGAACAAAATGACATAAAAAGAGAAAATAAAAATTTCTCATTAGAAACAAAGTCAAAACCCAACAAAATATTCAAAGGTTGGTCAATTGATTCCGGTGCAACGTGTCACATGACAAATGATGCAACACTGTTTAAAGAACTTTCAAAAGGTGAATCAGAGCTGATCACTACTGCCGACGGTTCTCAGATAAAGTCAGAAGGCAAGGGAAATATAACCTTAAACTGCAAAATCGAAAAAGGAAAAGTTCGAAAAGTGGAAGTCAAGGATGTGTTATATGTTCCAGATTTAGACACTAATTTGTTATCTGTTAGAAAAGCCACAGAAAAAGGATTTGAAGTTTTATTCAAGAATAAAAAATGCACAATTAAGTATGGGGATACTATTGTAGCTATAGGATTAATAGGTGCCTCAGATAATTTGTACAAACTACAAATATTAGATGGAAAGGCAAATTTGGCCACTACATGTGAAAATAAAAATTGTTTGAATTTATGGCACAGAAGGCTAGGTCATAGGGATATTGAAATGATAAAACAAATGGAGAAAAAGGAGTTGACAAGAAGAATAACTATTTCCAATTATAAAAAGGAAGAAAATTATGAGTTTTGCATAAAAGGCAAACTTACACAGAAGCCATTCTCCAAACAAAGTAGTTTTAAGGCCAAAGCTGTATTAGAATTAGTACACACAGATATTTGTGGTCAAATGGTTGAGGCCAGTCCTAGTGGTTACAAGTATTTTATCACATTTATAGATGACTATAGCAGATACTGTTACATCTATTTGCTTAAAAGTAAAGACGAAGCATTAGTAAAATTTAAGCAATATTTAGCTTCAGATTGATGAAAATTTAAGCAATATTTAGCTTCAGATTGATGAAAATTTAAGCAATATGTAGCGGAATGATGGGTTCTCTAGAGAGTCCCGCATGGCTGTGTATGAAACAATAATTGTTCCTACTCTGATGTATGGCAGTGAAACCTGGGTACTGCAGAAGAAACATAAGAGTCGTTTGTGTGCTGGAGAAATGCGTTACTTACGTGGGGTTTGTGGCAAGACATGATCTGATTGTGTGAGGAATGAAGATGTATTGCAGTTGTGTGATGTAAAGCAAAATGTTGTTAGCAAGGTGGAGACCAATATGCTTTGGTGGTTTGGCCATGTTGAAAGAATGAGTGATGAAATGCTTACTAAGAAAATATTTTCAGCCCAAGTGGCAGGAAGGAAAGGCAGAGGAAGGCCAAGGAAGACATGGGTGGATCAGATTCAGGAGTGTCTGCATGAGAAAAAGATTGAGTATGAAGTATAAAAGATCTTGTGTGCGGCGTGTAATGGATATCAGTGAAGCACGAGTTGTATGTCAAGATCGCTGTAAATGGCGAAGTTTGATACAACAACAATAAGTAAAATAATCTGGAAGTTTGTATTTCTTTTTGGAGCTAACCTCTGAATCTCAGAGAACAGCTTAGTGATATGTATGTATGTAGCTTCAGTGAAAACCAAATTTGGAAAAATGCCAAAATCAATAAAAACAGATAATGGAGGAGAGTATTTTGGAAGAGATTTTGAAAATTATTTAGTGGAACAAGGAAGAGAACATAAAACAACTGTTCCATACTGTCCTCAGATGAATGGAATTGCTGAAAGAAAAACAGATTTTTGGCAGAAATGACAAAAACTATGATGTTAGATGCTAATATGGAAGGTAAATACTGGGCAGAAGCTGTAATAACAGCAGCTTACATACAAAATAGAGTTCCAACACAAGCAACAGGAAAAACTCCTTTTGAATTATGGAACGGATTTAAACCATATCTTGGTCATATTAAAGTATTTGGATCAAAAGCTTATGTATATGTACCAAAGCAACAAAGAAGAAAATTTGGCAATAGAGCACAAGAGGGAATCTTATTAGGATATGATCAAAGATCTAATGGATACAGAGTATTAAATAAAGAAACAAACAAAATAATCATTACCAGATCAGTAAAATTTGATGAACGTCAGCAAGCTATAATAAAAAGTAAACCTGCTGAAAGGAAAGAAGATGAACAAGAAATTTTCGTTCAAAATGAAGTAATGTCATCAGAAACTGTGGAAGAAAATAATGATACAGAAGAACCTGAAAATGTTCGAAGAAAGTCTTCAAGAATAAACAAAGGAAAACCACCAGAAAGATTAGCATATGTTGCAAAAGTTCAGTATAAAAAGGATCCTCAAAATTTAAAAGAAATGCAGGACATGAACAAAGTAGAAAACTTTGGTAGATCTTCCAGAAGGAAAGAAAGCCATTAAAATTAAATGGATTTTCAAAACAAAATACAATGCAAGTGGAAAAGTCGAAAGCTATAAAGCAAGACTTGTTGCAAAGGGGTATACACAACAACCGGGATTAGACTTTGAAGAAACTTTTTCACCCGTAGTAAAACGTACCACTTTAAGAACTCTTTTAACAGTTGCAGCAAATAGAAAATGGAATGTTCATCATCTTGATATAAAATCTGCTTTCCTGTATGGAAAATTAGAAGAAGATGTATTTATGGAACAACCAGAACGTTTCAGAGAATCAGGAAAAGAAGAAAAAGTTTGTAAATTGCATAAGAGCATATATGGTCTCAAACAAAGTGCCAGAAATTGGAATAAAACAATAACAGAATATTTGTTCAACAAGGGCTTCAAACAAAGTACAACAGATCCTTGCTTACTATCACGTAAGGATGGAAAACAAACAACTTATTTAGCTATTTATGTAGATGTGGCGTTCTCATGTTGTAACCAGGTGGTGTTTCAGATTTTCTAGTTAACTGAGTTAGTGTTGGTGCTATTTTCTCTCCTAATTTCTCCGGGATTTCGCGACATATGCACACTCCTAAAATATATAAATGCTATCTGTACACTACCTATTGCATCTCAATCAAGGAAATGACCTGTCAATTAAGGATCTAACACAATGAGAGAACTGTCTCTCTCTCTCCGAGACACTGTTACATATATGCACGTGGTGTCCCGACAATGAAAAAAAACCTAAAACTCCTGCGTTCCTTCCAAGTATAGTTCTACTAACGGCTAATGAATGCCGTGGCCGTACCTTTTGCTGAAACAAAAAAAGAATATTCACTTACCTTTGGTTGCGGAAACGAGCAATACTCACCTCTCACCTTCTCGTTCCGTTGAAGAGCCACACAAAGAAAATTACTCCATTATCAAATTCAGAGATATCTAATAACCTTGATTCAATTCCAGTGCTGCCAACTGTTTTATTATAGCTACCCTAAGATGCGGGTCAAATTACCCTAAAAGTACAAAAGAACGCAAAAATACCGTAATTATAAAAATATCTACATATACAAGTAGAAATTTAATACCAAATCAAGATACAACAGGAGTTGAAAGACAGACAGGTTAGTCTATTAATCAGTACATGTCTTTCGTCATCAGTTTTATCATTTCAGCAGTCACATGAAGTTTGTAGTATGCTTGTTTTGAAAACAATCTCTTTGAATGCAACAGTCCATTCAAGGTTTCAGTGCATAGCGAGTTCCTTTGCTTAGTTTTCAACAGGTTCACAGAGCTAAAAATCCTCTCAACCGCAGCACTGGAGTGTGGCAGGGTGAAAAGCGAAAAAACAAATCTAGACAATAGTGGATACATTTGTGGATACATCTCCACGTTTTAGGGATCTTACTTTTGACCAGAACACCTTGATATTGCAATTTTCGTTCTTCACCATGTCATTATTCATTAACATGCGCCATTCTGTATCAAGTTCCTGGAGGTTTTCGCACTTAACTAGATTCGGAAATTGGATAGCTAACGACGATAGAGACATGAAAACCTTATTAGCAATGCTTCGTGGGTCAATTGCTTTTAAATTTGATCCTCAAACGGAAACCGTTTTTGGATCTGACTGCAGGCTTCCTGGTAAAACTACAAGCATCGACTGCGAATATGTTGATTGCTTTCAGTTGTCAAGGTACTGCTCTCAAACAAGATGCACAAATGGGAACCAAAGTACATCTTCTCATAATCCAGAAAATTCTTTGGATTTCAGCAATCAATCTTTGCAAGTGGTGTTTCGTGCAAGTATCTGGAAATCATGAAACACTGCAGCAGTGTCTCAAACACCATGCTTACATTGCCATGTAATACGTGAATCTTCGGTTCGGAAGACTGCATCTCCCTGTTCAGATCACTGAACAACGGCAGTACAAAGTCCAAGAAAAAATAGTACGCTTTTGTTTCAGGAGCATTTAAGCTTTCGAGGATCAAATCGGCAGACAATAGTCTGTCAGCTGCCACTGCATCGATAAAAAATAACTTCAATGCCTCCCAGTTTTGTAGGACTCTCTAATTACATCATGCATGGACAGCCATCGGGTTTGTGATGGATGCAATATCTTCTGAGGTTTCACAGAGACAAATTCTTGAAATTCCTTCAGGAGGGAATTTCTCTTCAGACTTAATCTGAAGTAGCTATAAATATCACGTGCCAAATCTTCTGCTACCTTTGGCAAAGTTGCACATGCATGCGATGCACAGAGATGAAACGAGTGACAAATACATTTCATCACAAACAAATGAGGGGCTGCTCCTTGAACTGGGCAGCAACAGGATTGTTTCTGCCCAACATTGCATTAGCACCGTCTGCGGCAAAACCTACCAAGTTCTCCTTCCACGCGATGTTGAGTGCTTCAAATTCCCTCAGAATGCAATAAAAAAAAAAAAACTCTGGCTGTGGCATTTGTGACTTCAACAAGTGCCAGGAATGCATCGATTATTTCATCGTTCTCCACAACACGTACTAGGAGTGCAATATGCTTGGCACAGCTAGCATCTGTTGACTCATCAATTATCAGAGAAAAAATTTCTGTTTGCAGAAGGCGAATTAGGCTGTTTAAACTGGTCTTCCCCAGAACATTCTTTGTGATGGCCGTACCCTTTTGTCTTTTGTCCGTGCACAAGACAATTCTTTAGCGATTTTGGAATCAGGGCAAACTCTTTGCACTAAGTTTGCCAAATGGTCTAAAGCTGCAAATGGCAGATTATGCTCAACAATATAGGCAAAAAAGCATGCAACAGATTCTTTTACCGCTCTTTCGCTTTTGGCATTGGATTTCAAGCATGGCAACGAAAACAACGGTTGGTTTGTTGCTAGCTCCTTGCAGTTCTTCATGTGTCTTTGACTGCGAGCATGTCTCAAAAGTTCTGACCGCCCAGCTGTTAAATGCATATCACATGCTTTGCAATATGCATACTGTGCACCTCGAAAAATTTGACAGAGCCAGCTTTTAAATTCTGGAAGTACTTCCCATTTTTGGGAATATTTTTGTTTGTAGGATTTGGCAGAAATTGTTTTCTTACCTGAATTTTTGCTATAGTCTGCAGGTTGTTGAGGATCATGAGCATCAGAAGAGTACTCCATTTCTGTGCTGAAGTTCTCAAAATCAACAGAATCAAATGCCAGGAGCTGCCTCAAACAGTGTAATGTTTCTCACGGTGTCAAACAAACAACAGGAAGTAATCAGGCGTCGGCTCTGCGCATTGCCTGTGCCAAAGAATATAAACGCTTCGCGTGAAGAAGGCCAGCTCTCGTAGAGATAATGTAAGACAGGCGACAGCAGCGCCGCCGCACCACGAGGGAAGACATGCTCTGCGGGAAAGCTAACATTCAGGCGCAAAAAGCGCAGGGGACGACGGGAAGCGAAGCCTATTCTTTAGACAGAACGGAAGTGAAGCTTTGATCGGTGATCGTTTCCTTGGGTCTGAGACTAAAGCAGTTCTTTTTTTCCTGAGTATCCCTCCCGTCCCTTCTTTTGGTGAAACAAATATATACAATAGCAATTAATATTATTTTAACGAAATATTAGCAGTTTTATTCTCACTCTAAGCACCAACTTTTTCAGTCTTGATATTGAATACATAGGTACCAAAATGCCTCAAAATTAATGTCATGGGAAAATAAAATTGCTTACAATTTTTTAATTCTCTTAAATTCCGAACTGGAAGCTGTTTTAAACAAAGAAACATATTGTATTTTTGTGAAAATCAAGAAATCATACTAACTCTAAAAAATAAAATGACACGAACTTCACAACTTCACGTAAAACATGCAAAACGAAATGCAGCTGCAGCTTAACATATTAGCGAAAAAAAAAATTGTAATAAAGTGACTCATAAAACGCGCCCTGTCCGAACGATTTTAAATAAAAAATTCACTTTTTTGGGAAGATTTTTTTTTAAGCTGCAAACAACTTTTTACTTATCAAAAATGATTTAAAACAGACTTCAGAAATACAGCTTGAGGCTCCAATGATGTCAGGCGATTTCAATTTCATCCGGTACCCAGTTTCTATTTATTCTGCACATACACCATTAGGCTTTAGATCCCAAAGTAAAATGATGCAATAACTTACCTTGCATTTCCGATCATCTTGTGAATATTTTTCAATTATTGGTAAAGAAAAAAAGGTTAAGTCAGAAAAGAAGATCGAAAAAAAAAGACAATGCTCTTAAATTATTTCTAAAATAAAACGGATGCATATTTACCATTAAATAATTTTATTACTTCATTGATCATAGATGTTACATGTGCTGCAATTTTACACACCAATAAAGAATACAGGGCTTCAACAATAAGTATCGATAGTAGATACACTGCAAAATAACATTTTTCGAGAATCAGCTGGTGTTAAATTATGCATCTTTCAACACAACTAGTAATGCAAAACCATGAAATAATTTTATGATCACTCTGACTAAACACTTGTGACACATGCACTTCTTTTTCCCATACAAAAAAAGTACACATGGCATCAATTATAAGTCATGATAATACATACATAGCAAAATGAAATAAAAAAAAATCAGCTGCTGGTAGGTAAATTATGCATTTTCTAACACATTACTCTGACTAAACACTTGTGACACATGCACTTCTTTTTCCCATACAAAAAAAGTACACATGGCATCAATTATAAGTCATGATAATACATACATAGCAAAATGAAATAAAAAAAAAAATCAGCTGCTGGTAGGTAAATTATGCATTTTCTAACACATTACTCTGACTAAACACTTGTGACACATGTACTTCTTTTTCCCGTACAAAAAAAGTACACATGGCGTCAATTATAAGTACAGATATTAGATACATCGTAAAGTGAAATAAAAAAAAAATCAGCTGCTGGTAGGTAAATTATGCCTTTTCCAACACATTACTTTGACTAAACACTTGTGACACATGCACTTCTTTTTCCCATACAAAAAAAGTACACATGGCATCAATTATAAGTCATGATAATACATACATAGCAAAATGAAATAAAAAAAATCAGCTGCTGGTAGGTAAATTATGCATTTTCTAACACATTACTCTGACTAAACACTTGTGACACATGCACTTCTTTTTCCCGTACAAAAAAAGTACACATGGCGTCAATTATAAGTACAGATATTAGATACATCGTAAAGTGAAATAAAAAAAAAAATCAGCTGCTGGTAGGTAAATTATGCCTTTTCCAACACATTACTTTGACTAAACACTTGTGACACATGCACTTCTTTTTCCCATACAAAAAGTACACATGGCATCAATTATAAGTCATGATAATACATACATAGCAAAAATGAAATAAAAAAAAAATCAGCTGCTGGTAGGTAAATTATGCATTTTCTAACACATTACTCTGACTAAACACTTGTGACACATGCACTTCTTTTTCCCGTACAAAAAAAGTACACATGGCGTCAATTATAAGTACAGATAATAGATACATCGTAAAGTGAAATAAAAAAAAATCAGCTGCTGGTAGGTAAATTATGCCTTTTCCAACACATTACTCTGACTAAACACTTGTGACACATGAGTTTCTTTCTTCCATACAAATAAAGTATACATGGCATCAATTATAAGTCCAGATAATACATACATCGCAAAGTGAAATTAAAAAAAAATCAGCTGCTGGTAGGTAAATTATGCATTTTCCAACACATTACTCTGACCAAACACTTGTGACACATGCACTTCTTTTTCCCGTACAAAAAAAGTACACATGGCGTGAATTATAAGTACAGATAATAGATACATCGTAAAGTGAAAAAAAAAATAAAAAAAAATCAGCTGCTGGTAGGTAAATTATGTATTTTCCAACACATTACTCTGACTGAACACTTGTGACACATGTGCTTCTTTTTCCCATACAAATAAAGTATACATTTGTTCAATAATAAGTACAGACAATACATACACTGCAAATTATTAGGTGCGCAACTTAATTCTCGGCCACAGGCACGACACATTAACAACAAATTATAGCAAATTGAATATGTACCTAATGGGGAAATAATCCCCATCGTGTTGGATACATTTGAGCCATTGGTCAGGAAGCTGCCGAATGCCACTGTGGAAAAAGAGGGCTGTTTTGAGTTGATAAAGTCATCAATACTTGTGTGTACCTTTGACAGAAGTGAAGTTCGTACCGTTCAGGTGTTGTTGCTGGGAGCGAAAGAGGTGATAATCCAACGGGGTGAAGTCTGGAGAATACGCCGGGGGAATAATCTCCCATCCCAGGACGGTGATTATGTTTAAAGTTGTTTTCACGGTGAGGATGTGCGTTATGCTGAAGCAACAGGACCGAACTTCTGCCCTTGCTGGTGTGTATGGCCTTTTTGCCTCCATTGCGTCACTCACACGAATGAGTTGCTGACAATAATGTTCAGCAGTGACCGTTTTACTAGGTTTGAGCAACTGAGAGTGTAAGACACCGTGCTGATTCCACCATATGTACAGCAACAACTTCCTGGCATGAATTTTTGGTTTGGCGGTACTGGGGGTAGGCTGACCTGGATGAACACACGATTTGCGCAGCTTAGGATTATCGTCGAGGATCCACTTCTCATCACAGGTCAAAATCTTGTGCAGGAAATCCTTCTTTTTGAATCTGGAGAGCAAGGACACAGCAACATCGTAGCGCCAAGACTTGTTTGCAGCTGTGAGTAGGTGGGCTACCCAACGGTCCTCCTTGTGAATCCATCCAAGCTTGTGCAGGCACTTTGCAATGGCTTGCCATGTTACTCAGAGTTCCTAAGCAAGTTCTATTTGTGTGCGACAGGGATTTGCACCCAACAGTTGTTCCAGTTCCTCATCGTCAACTTTCTGTGGCTGTCCCGGACGTTCTACATCACGGAGATCGAAATTTCTCTGCTTAAACTGCTGGAACGACTTCTTACACATATTGTAGGACACAGCAGCCTCACCCAAAGCAGCACAGATCATTTGCTCGGCTTCTGCGGCACTATTTTCCAGCTGAAACATGAACAGGAGGTAGTGCCTCAAATGTTGCTTTCCAAACAACATTTCTTTCACCATCAACTTTTGTCCCTTCTGCCACTACAGCTGTGAGCGGTTATGGTTGCCTGGATAACTTGGATTGCGCTGCAATCAGCCATTATTGCACACAGCTATTTGCATTTGCCTACGTTTTTTTTTTTTTTTTTTTTTTGATTGGAGGTTTAACGACCACCGTGAGCAACTCAATGGGCTATAAGCAGTCGCCCGTCCCTAATTGAGGGTCACTGGTTCCAGGGAAGGGAGAGAGCCAGTGCCGTAAGACAAACACAACATCCATGCCTGACCGGGATTCGAACCCGGACCCCTTACGGACGAATGATCAGAGGCCATCGCTTAGACCACTACGACACCGGGGCGGCTTGCCTACGTTCTACGATCGCTTGTGGTTAGGGACCGACAATTGAGTTGCACACCTAATAACAGTTTTAATTTACGCATTCTTCATTTTCCAATACAGATTTCTATGCACACAGATATCTATGGGATTCAAATAAAGTATTCTGGACAAAGACACTGAAGAAAATATTTACTTGAAACACCACCACTTAACCCTTATGAGAAGGAACAGTCAATGACCACAGTAAATTTGATATTCTCCTGGTCAAGGCTGTTTGCAGTAAATAAAACAGTTCAATATATTTTTCTCCAAAGTGAATTAAAAATGAAATTGACTTTGTCAAAATATGATTTCATATCCAACTGTGGACTTCATGAAATATAAATTTGATGGAATGTAAACACTAAGGATCTGTATAACACCGTATTATAAAAAACCTACAAAGGATGTATCCATAACCCTAGAAATACCCTAAAATAGTTTAAGCATCTGTGGCAAGAGATTTTTTTTTTTTGGTTAGCCTGTCCCCTGTGTTATCTTTATATCTTTAAAATGACTTCTTTCTTATCTTTTGAGCTTGAAATTCAGAAATTACATCATTAAAATTTGAAATAGAATTTGTCATTTTCAAAATAATGTATTGCCAATGCAGAAAGTTTTTTTGACAGCGTTGTTCTTAAAGATTTCAGTCTTTTCAAAAAAGAAAAACAACATTCACTTGTATAGTTGCTAATTGGTAAAGTTAGAAATATTTTCAAAGTTGCCTCAACATTAGGAAATGTTCTCATATTTAGTTTACGTAAATTTTGCTAAGTGTCTATAATATTTTGAGGTTTCTGTTTAATGAGCAAACACTGCTGATATCTTTCAGCAAAATCATTATAATGCTCCTTTACAAGAAGCTTCATTTGTTTCACAGTTTATTATAAAAGAAACTTTGACTACAATATTTTCATATGAAACTTTCCTTCAGGTGAATTGTGATATCAATGCATCACAGAGAGCATAGTGACATGTCACTCCAAAATTATCTCATGGATGGAGAGAGATATACTGGAGGAGTATCTCCATCATCAAGAATTTTTGTAATTTCCATTAGAAGAACAGAAAAAAAACCACTGAAAAAATTTTTTGTTTTCACTAAAAATAATTACAAAATATTCTCCTACTTCATGTAAAAATAATTAAAAAATATTCTCCTACAAGGGGCAAGAAATCTGGGCTTGCACCCAGGCTGCAAAGGCCCTAGGTGTGCCCCTGAATAAAGATAAAATGCTTGTTTTCAAAATAAAGTGCTAAACATGTTTTTCAATTTTTATGACAATTTTTGCATTTTTTTTCAGTGTTTTTTTTTCTGTTTTTCAGATCCCTACACATTTCTTAAACTTTGTATGTAACCATCAAATGAACATAATACCCAACAAGGTATTCCCACATTTTTACCTTATGAATGCTGCAGGATAACCAATTGTGGTCTACTTCACTAAGTTTGCCAACCAATTTTTTTTTTTTATGTGTCTGTGGTGGCAAATCTCATGAAACTGTGAAGTAAACAGTTCACCAAGTTTACAGTCTGTAACAATGCTTCAGTAGGATAAGTCAAACCTTTTTTGACATCATCAAATTCTTTGAAATGCAAGAACAATGAATTCTCAGTTAAGGTTTTGTCACCAATTAAATCAGCAGTGCAAACTTTACACAAAAATTTGCCTGCTACATTTTTGGCCACAAACTCTGCTACATATGCAGCTGAATTTGTTTCTAAGTTTGAAAATATCCTATCTGAAGCAATCAAACTGTTTAATGAACTGTCTGGATTGTCCACATCACTGCTGTTTATCAGCTCAGGGTTTTCAGACACATTTAATGTATGCATGGGAATTAAAATTGTGTCATCATCAGGCTCACAATTTGCCATTCCACAAGTGCTAATGATACTCTGTGCCATGATTAGCCTTACTCTTTGTTGAAAGTCATATGCAGTAGGATGGTCATTATTACCTCCTTTGCGTCTGACAACAGAAAAAAAACTTTCCAAGGCATCTTGGTTAAACCTGCACATTAAAATGAAAGGAACATCAATTAAAAGTGTAGGGATCATATGCAGAAAGGCAGACAAAGTAATTTTGAGGCCTAATATGCATGGAAATGAGATTTTTCTACCTTTGGTGTCAAAGGATAATGATTCCACAAATTGCAACTGTTTCTTCCAGAATTCTATGTGAGAAGAATTTTTTGTAACAGCAGACAACAAAGGCCGAGTTTTATCTTTCAAAACTCGACTGTTCAAACTGTCAAAGAGATCATTGACAGATGAACAAAAGTCAGCTGTGTGGGCGGCAGAAGAAGGTAGATAACTCAGTGCAGTCAGCAAACACAAAGCTGATGCCACTGACTGGCTTAGCACCTGAGTGGCAAGCTTGGCATTCATGGCACTTAGCCCATCCACCTCTACGTGCCGTCTTGATAATTTAGGAACAACTGTGTTTCTGCTTGGAATCAAATTCATACAAGGCAACAATATGGTCCCAGGAAGCAATTTTGCTACCTGAAAACTTAACATTGTATCTCCTGAAGTTGTTCCTTACACATTTTATCAAATGTGGAACATCATACAATGTGAAGATCTTTTGACCTTCAAATATGAAAAAAGGTCTCTCCTCATTAACACCAAATTCCACACCATACAACCTTTGGTTGTTGGACCCTTGGCCACAGACAATTGCGATGGGTGTTAACCCGGAAGCAAACAATTTTCTGAGTGCTTCCAGGACTAACACCTTCAGAATTGCTGCTGGTGTGGTATCGGCTGAGAAAAAGTACCCAACAACCTGTTTCCACTTTTTGCAAAGCCCACGAACCATAATAGCAAGCACATGTGTTGCAATACGAGGAGTATCAATAATGTGGGAACCATAATCCTCAAAACCATCTACAGAATCTTTTTTCCTATTGTACACTAAACCTTTTTTTAGCCTCATTTCATCAAATGATATAATACATTTCTTGTCATGTGGTTTCAACTTGCTGGCTACTAAACGGATGGAATCCAGCACAGCAGCTGAAAATCCTGGCTCCATTGCAATACCTGATACACATTTCAAGAGAGTTTGTTTACTTGGTAAATGTAAAAAACTTTTGAGTGTGCAATATGCTTTAGGACTTGCAAGGTAGAGCTGAAGACATAAAAATTTGTCATCTAGCGACCACCTACGCCCATAGCGGGAAACACTACCAGCAGAGATTTGACATTTGATGAATTGAATACATTTTGAGACACTAGAGGCTGAATTATTTCCAGAACACTTTTGATACTGCACTTAATGTTCTTCTTTGCATATTTTCTCTTAAGATAATAAAGCTTAGAAGGTAAAGATTTAATTTTTGCCGTTTTAGGCGTTATCATTCTATGCTGAGAAAATAACTGCCTTCTTGGCATATGCACAATATCAGGAGTGTTTGGGGCTACGGGAGTAGCAATAGGGACTGCTGGATCTGGGCTCCTGCTCACTGCAGAAACAGAAGCTGGCAAATCTTCAAAAATGTCGGCATTCTCTGATTCATGTTGCAGCTTTTTCATCATGGCCTCTCTCATACTTGGTAGGCTCAGGACCCCTGCCAGAACTGAAGTATTAGCTGAAAGAACACAAGAGATTAAAACCTCACATTTTCAATTATATGAAAAAACAACACTTTTTTTCTAAAACAAAAAAATGTAACAATACTTGACTTGTACAGTACAACAGAAAGCATACATGAAGCATAAGTTGAAGAACCCATTCCACGAATACGCAAATAATGTAACACACCAGGGACAAGGGAACTGTCTTTCTTTCACACCCCTGAATAGCTTTATAAATTGCCAAACTGAACCCCAATTCTATGGGGGGGGGATATCCTAAGTAGATTTCATGAACCCAGACCTAATGTCATGATGGTTTGGCCAAAAGTAAAAATCTCAGGAAATGCTACACTACAGCAAAACCACTTGAAGAAAAAGGGTCAAATAAAAACAACAAATACAGGAACAATAAAAAAATCTATATATTAATTCTATAAGTTTTTTTTTACTGCGAGTCCTATTTTGAGAAAACGGCTGAATGTAAACAGAGGTGTTTGCAAGGCACATTAATCAAAGTTAAACATCTGGAATTCCGGGCATGAAAAGATCACCCAAACCCGGAAATCTGGGTAAGACCCGGAACACAAGCAGCCCTGCGTAAAGATATGGTTGAGGTATCAAAATAAAGGTCTTACCATTTAGATGTGTTAGTCGAAGAGAAAAAATGAGATTGGGGGGCAACCGTTCGGGTTGTGGGGAGGCAAAGTTCCCATGTAAAGTCTATGGGAGAAGGGTGCAGTTGACATTCGGTCGCCTGCTGTAGACTAGTGTGCTGTTGAAGGCGGAAGCATGGAGGGACTGAGATAGTCCAAAGTCTTTTCTGAGCAAACCGTTGCGTGATACAATGCTAGCAGGCATTGGTTGGTTGGTTAGTAGATTTTATTGGCGCAAGGGCCATGGTTGGCCAAAGAGCGCCAGACACAAGACAAACAGACAGAATTAAAAAACGGGGCATAAAACCCCAAATCTGGCTGACCAAGTAAAACCGAACCAGGAGTACGAAGGAAGGGCCAAAAAAGACAATGAAACAAACAGTATGAAAAACATGGCACAATGGGGAGAAACAAGCCGACTAAGTAAAACTGAGGAATGAGAATGACAAAACACATCACGAAATCGAACACAACTACACATAGGATGAGTCACCAGGAGGGGGACGAACTGTCACTCCCCCCACGCTCCTCTGCAATGCTGGCCGAGGGCGGGGACGAACTGTCACTCTCCTCCCCCCATGTTCCTCTGCAATGTTGGTTGAGGCTGGAGACGAACTGTCACTCTCCTCCCCCCTATGTTCCTCTATAATGTTGGTTGAGGGTGGGGACCTCGCTGAGTCCGAGACAGTTGCAATGTTGGTCAGGTGGACCGCGACAATTGGATGGACACTGCACACCTTTGCGGATTGAGGGCCGGGTCTTTGTCTGCTGGGAACTGGAAGAGTCGGGCGTCTTCAAAAGAGAAGGCGCAGACTCAGCTGGTCGAAAAAAGCTGGAGCTCGGTGAAATCCACCCGTGTCGCTTGTTCAGCTGTAGATCTCTTGGCAAGTGTGGCGAGAGCTACAGGGTGCGGAACAAAGGGCTGCACGGGTTGTGGCAGAGACTGAACTACTGCGGAAAAAGTACGCTGTCGGTTGGTGGGAATACCCAACTTGGCCTTGGCAGCAGGGTACGAGAGGCCTACCAGGGTCTTGAGGCGCTGGATCGCCATCTCGTCCTTCCATTTCATACAGTTGCGGGAGTAAGCTGCATGGGCCTAACCACAGTTAACACAGCAGGCAGCAGAAGTGCAACCTTCCCCGTCATGTGCACTGGAGCCACAATTAGCGCAACGAGCGGAACTCTTACAGAAACGTTGTGAATGCCCGTACCTCTGGCACCTGAAACAGCGCAGAGGACTGGGAATGTACGGGCGAACTCCACAGACCAAGTAGCCAGCCTTGATTTCGGTCGGAACTTTCGGGGAGTTAAAAGTCAAGATGACATTTTTAGACTTAATCAAAGAACCATCGCGCCGGAACATCATACGACGTGCAGCAATAACACCCTGATCTGCAAGTTCACTCACCAATTCGTCCTCACTGCATGGCAAGAGGTCAAACTCCGAAATAACACCCCGAGAGGTGTTAAGAAACGGGTGAGGTGTCACTTTGACGGGAATGCCTTGAAGACTAGTGAGGTGCAGAAGAGTGTTACTCTGAGAAACACCGCAAGTTTGGACAAGCAGGTCCCCAGAGCGAAGCTTCCTCACAGACTTCAAGGGGCCAACCGCAGCGTCCAAAGCTTTAGAAATGAAAAAGAGAGATCTGGTGGACAGTCTCTCATTCGGATCGATGGATTCCACAACTAAGTGTGTAGCATGCGTATTCACAGCAAACGAGGGGAGACGACGCTTCGGAGCGACTGGTACAGCTGCCGAAGAAGAGGTTCCACATTCTTGGTCCAGGTCATGGTCGAAAGATCGTTTAAGGTTATGAGACCTGGTAGGTTGAGAAGACGAAGGCGAGTCGTTGTCAACCATCATTTTCTCAGGTGACTTGAATTTGGAGTTTTTGTGTTTGTTTCTACCCATGGAAAAAAGGAGGAAGATTCGTCTGCAGACTACTCCACCCACCACCGAGCCCTACAAGGGAGAACTGGAGGTCTGCAAGCCAAGAAAATGACACTGGACACAGTTCTGGAGCTTATACGTTGCAGATATAGTCCGTTGGCTGTGATCACACGCACTCGGCGGACACTTCGGCCTCCGGGTACCGTCATGCCAACGCCTTTGGCATGATCCCACAGCCCCCGGGCTTACCCTGCCGTGCTATACGACAAAAAAGCCGCTAAAGCCCTGTACACAACTTGGTACAAGACTTCTGACTAGAGGTGGGTTAGTCTCTAGCCTCCCGTTTACAGCGAAGCCGGGGTCGAAGAGGAGTGTTGGTACACAGGAGGCACTTCTCCGGTCTCCTGCGACCTCAGCCGCCAGACATCCCATTTCCGCCTCACGGGTCTCCGCACGCGGCAAACATGCAGGTAGGTCTAGCACCCAAACCAGCTAAAAGGATAAAAGAAATCCAAAGAAGACAAATCCTGGAAGGGAACCTAAACGGAATCTCAGCAACCTACGAACTGAGCGGTTAATATAAAACAGTTAGTGGTGGAGGGTAACAAAACCACAAGACCGGGGTGTTAGTACATAGCGTGGTAGCGATTAGGTAGAGTATACAACACGGGCAACTAGCCAGTGGAGAAAATAAAGAAAAACGAAAAAGCGAGACACAAGACCAGCTCGGGATCGTGGGGCCGCGACTCCCCAACAGCTGGATGAACAGCCGTCCCTGCAAACTCCAACAGCACCGAAATAAAAACAAGCGGTGGCATGACATCAGATGTTGACCAGTCACAAGGTCAGCTCGGGCCGTGGGGGCGCCGCTCCCCAAATAACTGGAAAACCAGTTATCCCCGTGCGGGACTAGCAGGCATTGGTATCAAAGTTCTCATTGGAACAGCGAACACTCTCGAATACCTGATTGCGTTATGCTGTTGGACTGCATGATGTATATATACAATTTAATATTCATTAAATCCAGTTTATTCACATAGGTAAGACGTTTCCCATTATGTAAAAATGTAAATAAACATTCCGTTGACCATTGTTAGTGAAAATATTACGGGCGACTGCTTATAGCCCATTGAGTTGCTCACAGTGGTAGTTAAACCTTCAGTCAAAAAAAAAAAAAACAAAAAAAAAAACACGAACCTAGACTATTGCAGGGTTCCCACTCAAAAGTAGAAAAAAAATTCCCTGACTTTTTAAGGTTTTCCAGGTGGTCCTGAGAGTTTTTCCAGAGCGGCAAATCAAATCACATTGCGACAAATTGTTGCATTTCCTTTCATTCTTGCGTTCCTTACGAAAGCACACATTTGTTAATTCTTTAAATAACTGTCCTTTATACAATTACCTGCTTTTTTTTAATAACAATTAAATGCATGAGGCATATTATTTTTGGTACCGTTGGTTCAAATATTCTTTAAAACATGTAAACCATGTATTTACATGTTTTAAAGAATATTTGAACAAAGACTTAATTTAAATTCTACATATAATGAAATATTTCAATCGATTAGGTGAAATTATACAACTGATTTATCTGTATTTTAAGTGCACACAAGTATATAAATAACATTTTAAACGACTCACAGCATTTAGAGTTCCAGTTAGGTTTAAAAATGCAAGCTGGTAGAATTGTGACTGACTAGAATAAATTGCCCTTAAATGATACAATGCTGAATGAAGCTTTAAATACTTTAAGTGCTTATTTTACATAAATATTAAACAACACAGAAACGTTTGCTGAAATTGAAGTCTAATGGGAATGATAAAATGGTGAGTGTCTGACAGTCTCTTAACATTTTGTTAGAGCGGTTCTATCAAATCGATCTACCAATTTGTATTTTCTATTGGAATTTACTTAGAATCTTTAAAGACAAAGCAAAGTAAAACAGTTATTAAAAAATAAAAAAAGAAGAGAGAGAGAACAGAAATCGTGACAGCATTTCTGCGTCTGAGGAAAAACATGTGCCAGTACCATCCCAACAATTTCTAGCAATCAGGGAAAATACTGCTGACATTTAAAAATCAAAATTGTAATTATTTTAGCTAACGTTAGTTCTTGCACATGGCAATGAGAACATCGAATCTATGCTATTTCAGAGGGGCCAACCTCTAGCAGAACGCATCAGTAATCAATAGGGTATTTTACAGTAATGTTTCAGTAATCGAACACAAACTTTCAGTAATGTAACACGCCATTTTTTTTCAAAGTTAAGGACAATATTATAGTATTACTGTGTAACCTGTAATACTTGTATAAGGTGCCTATCGGTAATCACCATACGAAGCCTCATCGCTAACGCGTGGAATGGGTATTTCATGAGAAATTAATGCGTGAAATGTGTAATAACTTTATATGTTTACACTATCCTCACAAAAAAAATATGAAATTAAATTATCAATATTGTACTTACCTCATGTCATTGCTGACATAAAAACTCCCTTGTTGCTTGTTTTGCAGTGGTATATTCTTTTTCAGAAAACTTTTTATAACACAGCTCACCTGAGGAAAATGCTTTACTTTTCTGTATAAGAAGGGCACATAATGTTTTGGTGCTCATTGTTGGGCAGAAGTATGCGAGGTTTTTCCTTACTATACTAAATATTCTCTACGTAGAGGAATTGCTGTGAGGGTTAGTCAATATTGCCAACATTAGTTTAGGCAATGCAGAATACTTGGGAAGGCCAGATGAATCCTTCATCTTAGATATTTCATTCCATGCCACATCTGCTCAAGGATATCCAGCTTCATCAATATCAGAGTCTGGGAACATAGCATGTCAGCGTTTATCACGCTATTTTCATTCTTTTTTGCAAAAAAATTATCCAAAGGCTTTGATCGAGTCTTTAATTTTACACAATCCTGGTGTTTGTTTTGACTGGATATGCCTTCTGCAATCTCATCTCGTCCTACATGGGCTACTGATTACTCTCATATTAGAAGGCACGCAAGGAAACCTTTATTTCAGCATTTTCCATTTCCTTGCTCAAGATTTGGGAGAAAGATTTGGATGTTCCTGGAAAAACCTCTTTGCATATTTATTTGTTTCAGAAACAATAATTCCAAGGATGAAATTGGTAAAAAACAAGTAAAAATATGCAATAGGTGCCACATCAGTTGCTTGTGCCCCTGCATTTCATGACAATCAAAAGGATGCTGAGGTTGTTCATCACTTCCCTCTCTTACATCCTCCCATTCACTTTCAGAACTTTCATGATCTGAAGATTCACTATGAAGATCTTCACCTTCTGAAGAAGATATGGTGTGCGTGGCACTGTGGCTAGTTTTTTGGCTTGATGTTGCTTGGCCAATATCACTCTCAGATGATTCAAATTCATCCCCATCACTTGGCAAACTTTCACTCTCACTGCAAGCCATTTCAAATAACCTTAGAAAAAAATTTCACGCAGTAGGAAAAAGCACGTCTCCTAGTCTGAGGAACAAGCTGTCAATAAAGTCATCCTCTGCTAACACGAGTTTGGAAAATGAGGGGGATTCGTATTTCACGGAGTTTTGGGACTGTGTCTGTTTGTTTAGGAAAAAGAAATGAATACTGTGAAGAGCTTCTAGTAATAAAACACCGCACTTCGTTTTCCCGCGCGGCGAAAGTCCGCAAGAAATATAAACATCCGTCATCGCGGGACCACGCGTTGCGACGAGTTGATCGTTATTGCACTTCGAACGGGGCTCAAAAAAGTGATTTCCGACAGTACGACGTCTTATAATACACCAACAATTCCAACTTCCAAGTGAACAGCCCTGCCTCAACTGCAGTAGGAAACGTTTTGGCTAAAGTAACCTTTCTCCTGTCACACGGAGAAATTGCGTGGGAACCGATAGCAAGCGCAAACTCTTTTACGACGACACTTACGGCATATTACCCGTAATTTTCGTCGTATTATCCGCAGACCACAAAATTCACATAAAAAAAAAATCATTCGTATAATCCGCAGACTGTGACATTTAGGAAAAAAATCGCCGTATAATTCGCACATCATAGATGTTGAATCAGAAGTGGAATTTCCGACAGAAAAGTCGGTCACATAAACACATCGCTCTTTCCACGTTCCAGAAACACATAGCAACCGAAAAATTGTTTTCAGCCGCCGCCGGGGAATTGAGTCACGGATCTCTCGATATCTAACCGAGCGCGTTAGCTTTACACCACGGTGGCCAACAATCCACGGTGCTATGTGTATTTTTAAGTCAGCTTCTGACATCTTAAATCCGTAAGATGGGCTCAGCTACTGAGACGTCTCCATCTGGTGGGTATTAAGGGCACTGGCTATATATATTATAGCAGTTAAATCCAAAGGGCGAGATCCAAGGTGAAAATCCTCCAAATACGTGGCGCCAGTAAATAAATAAATACGTCGCTCTTTCCACGTTCCAGAAACACATGAGTCCGAAGAAGTAGAGAAAAAAAAAAAAAACTATTTTATTAAATGAAGAAATTCATTTTTAAAGGTTACTGTTTTATATTTTTATCTCCGAACAGATAAAGGGTGTGGCATCCATAGATCACGCCGATGTAGCTCCAGAGTATTGCATTACACTGCCAATGACGAAAGGCTGATACAGAACAAGTCGTAGAAATACCGTATGTACTCGCGTATAAGTCGAAAGTTTTTGGAGGAATTCCTGCTTTCAGAGTTGAGAGATCGTCTTATACGTGGGCCAATAAAAAAACTTCCGTGAATTCTCCCGCGGAATTTACCAACGGATTTGTTTACGTTTTAGATCGCGACACAGAGGCTTTCCGTATGTTGCTGCACGATTGTGTTCTGACCTCAAAACTATCGCGCAGTGACATTATAATATCCTCAATTCTGTCCACCACTTGAAGTTTAAATTCGGCAGTGTAACTGAAACGTTTCCTTTTCAGAGACATCATGATTAGCAATGAAGGAAAACAGCAGCAGCGACGTTCGCCAAAACAACGAAAGCAAACTAGATACAAGGTCGCGCACATGAAATCCGAAAGGAGAAACGCATAGGTTCGTGCAGCAAGCGCTGTGCGTACTTCTTTGGCTTTTTGCCAAAAAACAGAGCCGGCACGACAGAGCTCTCCTCAACGATAACAAAATGACCCCTGCCGTCCCTCCCCACAACTATCCCGATCTTTCATTACGACATTCCTCCCCCTCCTCCCCGCTCCGTACAAAGTCCTGAACTGAGGAAAATTCTTCCGAGGGAGTTCCTTTTCCAATTATTACACCTTTCCCTGCACAATCACGCTGCAGATTTTTTTAAAATCGGAAGGTCTTATATATATATATATTTTTTAAATCGGCGTGTTAACCGCATCGGTGTATAATCCGCAAAACCTATAATTTTAACTTTTTTAGCAGATAATCCGCGGATTATACGACGAAAATTACGGTACCATTCTTCCGATAATATCGCTGTTCGACGATATGATTCATGGACATTCCATTTCAAAACGATATGATTGATAAATGATATGATCATTGAGACACCGAAATCCGCAGTCTGATTCGGAAAATATGCGGATCAAAATCGAAGGCCGAGAAATCGGCAGCGTCGCACTAAAAGGGTTTAACAAAAAAGGATACAAAATTGAGATTCTCCAAAACACACTGAATTCCGTAATTCTTCCAACCTGTCCGCCGTAATTCCGTAATCTGACAGTCGAAACCGTAATAATTACGGACAATTCGTAATAGTTGGCACCTCTGCTATTTGCTTCTAAATAACGCAGCATAGGATATTTAGACATTGTGCTGTTAAATTTCATAACCAATAAGCTGGCACACAGAGATCCTAATGCCATAACGGCAAAAAAAAAAAAAAAAAAGAAATTAAACCCAGGGATAAAGAAAAAATAATGGAAGCAACAAGTGGGGAAAACTAACAGTTAATACGGAATACCATTTTGCCTGAGAGGCTACAATTCATATTAGTACTTCCAAAATCCGGGTCTTAAAATTGATTGGCTACGTTTGTGACGCAAACATTAGTACTGAACTTTTCTCGCAGGTCACAGTTCATTTCCACGCTACGTGAAATAACTTGTACGGGAAACAATTAGAGGAAGTTTTGTGTGCATGTGTGCTCATAAAATCCTCCTAACACTTTTTTGTCAACATAATTTATCATCCTGCGGCGAGTGGCGTGTTTATACTTAACAATATCTTTACGAAGGGCAATACATTTGTGCGATGTTGATCAGGCAAAGTGCGAGAAAGGTCTGGAGCCCACTCAGGTCATTTGCAGTAACTCCCCACAAATAACGTCATCCAAAACGGAGACAGAGGCTTTAGCGCCAGCACTGACAAACCGGAAACCAATAGAGCACGCACGGCAAAGATTTTCATCAGTAGTAACTAGGTAGATTTTTTTTTTTTCCGGCAATGTGAGGGTAAAGATGTGAAATGAATAATTTATGCAAATCTTGTGAGGTGCAGCAACGCAAGAAGAATTTACGATTACAAGAAAATTTCTACCCCGTCAAACTTTTGTTCTCGCAATTTTTTTTTTTTTTCCTATGTATAAGCTGAAACCTTGGGAAAAATTACGAGAGAATGATGAATTTTATATTTCTTATTCTAAATAACGGAGATATTTGCGTTTTTACGGAAAACGGTTCAACTATGCACAAAAATTCAAAAAATAATATCTTCTAATCTATCAGAAACAAAAAAATTGAAACTTTCAGGGTTTTTTTTTTATAACTTGGAGGCAGCTACCCGTAAAAAAAAAATAAAAAAAAATCGCACGAATCGGAGATGTGTTGGTGGAAAATGAATATTTCAATATCTGACGATTTTGCGTGGAATGACCCAGATGTGAAAATCTATGGTTCCGGGCGTCGGACTATACTATTTTTCGCAACCAGCCAGCTCTTGCAGTAATTGGAATATAGTCTTAAAATAGCTATAAATAAATTTCTTCATGCATTATGAAATAGAAATATGACAGAATAAAAAAAAAATCTCTTTCCGGTCGTAAAACCGGAAGACAACGAATCTAGAAAACGGCCGTGAAATCTGGGAAATATGGTAGGTATGCAATAGTACCAGCTTCATTGCATGGTATTTTTCATATATTTTTTGTCAAAATACTCGTAAGTACTATGAAAAAAAATAAATCTTTCCCCCTCTTTGAAGAATCTTCCTATTTCATAATATTTTCCCTGTTCTAACATTTGAAGGTACATACTTTTCCAACTATACCAATTCTGCTACAGAATTACAAAAGCGAAGCTTTAGTTCGTAAGTGATACGAACCTTTTTCAAAATAAATTAGGTGCCCTCAATTTGCAACATTCATCCACACTGCTGTTGAAGGGGAAGGGGGAGGGGGAATTATTAGGATGACCAACATCCGGCAAAATAAAATGTTTTTGTACGGTTTGATAAAAGACACGTAGAACATGCAAAAGGAGGAGGAAAAAAAAAGCTCAACTTCTAAAGTTTCCAATGAATTTCGGCGAAATTTAAAATGGAACGTTATTTTCATATATCTTGCCCACTGTAAAAATTTCAGTCGGTTATTTAAAAAATTGAGGAAATAGCTTCTTCATAATTTTTTTCCCAGTCTACACAGAGAACCGGGGCACCTACTCAGGAACAAATGACTGCCTCTCTTCGCGAACGCCAGCAGATAAGAGCCTGCGAAATGGGTGTGTGATTAATGGCTTTCTTTCACGCTTTGCTTTGATGTGTATGTTTGTTAGGTTGTAGTTTAGATCATCTGGAGACGGGGAAACCGCAAAGAGACGCACTCCCTGCACAGCTGCACTTTAATCGGTGGGTGGGTTACGAAGTTGCCTCGAAGGTTAAAACAACTCGGAATTATTTTAAAACTTAGCAATACAGAAATATATTTTACAAAAGTCTGAAACAAAATATTTTTCTGACAAAATAAAAAATTCCCGCCTTTATAGTTCCCTGATAAAAAATTCCCTGATTTTTACGGAAAAACACAATTTTCCCTGAGTTTTCCCTGATTTTTGGAACAATTTTCAAATTTCCTGAGAATTCCCGGTTTTCCCGGTTTTCCAGGTTGCGTGGGAACCCTGTATTGTCTTCACTGAAGTGGTTGAATGAATTTGTTAATCAAATAAAGTTCACATTTGTTGTTTCATATGAGTTTATTCTCTGAAAAAAACAAAACAAACAAACAACAACGTCGATTTCGACGGGTTTCGTTTAGTTGGAGGTTTATTTGTGCTAAGAACATGATGATTGCTTGCTAAGTTACCCGGATGCAGGTTTGCCTTTTCTGCACAGTGGAAAGATTAATTTTATTAGCAATTTAATCTTTGAACTAACAACACAACTTGGCTTCAGATATATGCACAAATATAAAGAAATCTCATTCAAGTTCTTTGGATATAATTTTCAGGTCTGTAAACATTGATTTAAATATTTTACTCACTGAATCATAATTGTTGAAGTAACAATGTTTACAAATTCATCGGAATCTTGTTTTTCCATACAATTTGAAGTGAAATACACAGTGCATTCAAAAAGTTCCAGGACTCCCGCTCGTAAAAACGTACAGATGGCGATATCTATAGGAAACCGGCGGAATGACGCAGCAACGACCTTCAGCCACGCGTATCATGTGATTCCAGTTATTTCTGACTACTTCTGCCTTCGCAGCGTTCATTTGTGTAAAGCGTGTGTGTGAGCCGTTGTCATCGAAAAAATGGAGCAACGAACGAACATCAAATTTTGTTTTAAATTGGGAAAATCGGCCACAGTAACGTACGAAATGATTAAATCTGCGTATAGTGACGGTGCTATGAGTCGTTCGCGAGTATTTGAGTGGTTTTCGAGGTTTAAAGCTGGAAGAGACTCAACTGAAGACGATGAGAGATCATGTCGTCCATGTTCGAGTCGAAATGATGAAAATGTTGAGCGTGTGCAAGCGTTGGTGAGATCCGACCGCCGAATAACGATAGAAATGATTGCACGGTCGTTAAACATTAGTGTGGAATCTGTTTTCACGATCATGACGGAGGATTTGAATAAAAGGAAGCTCTGTGCGCACTTTGTGCCGCACACTCTGACTCCTGAACAAAACGAACACCGAATTTCCTCCTGCAAAGATTTGATTTTCGTGGCCGATCAGGATCCAACTTTTATGCAAAACATTGTCGCCGGACATGAGACTTGGTGTAAGGAGTACGATCCGGAGACAAAACGCCAAAGTATTGAGTGGACAAGTCCGAAAAAGAATCGGCCGATGAAAGTTCGCGCTTCGAAATCAAAAACGAAAACGATGCTGATCATTTTTTTTGACAGTCGGGGCATCATTCATCGAGAATTTACTCGTCAAGGTTCCACTGTGACTGGGGCATTCTACAAAGATGTTTTGGATCGGCTTTTGAAACGAATGCGGCGTGTGAGGCCCGATTTGTTGGACAGTGGAAATTGGCGCCTCTTGCACGACAATGCACCGTCTCACAAGTCCATCCTTGTGCAGCAATTTTTGGCGAGAAGGCAGGTTGTGTGCATCAACCACCTCCCGTACTCACCAGATATGTCCCCCTGGACTATTTTTCATTTCCCAAGTTGAAATTGAAGATGAAGGGGCAGCGGTACGAGCCGATAGACGAGATTGAAGCGACGGTGACATCGGAACTCAATAGTGTTGGAGTGGAGGCGTTTACTGGCCTGTACACTCGTTCCAAGCGTTGTATTGAATTGGGAGGAGACTATGTTGAAGCTTAATATAAAATGTAAGTATATCCTCTGTGTTATATGGTCTGTGTATGATCAGTCCTAGAACTTTTTGAATACACTGTGTACATACCATACAGTAAGACAAATGGTGCACAGTGTGGTATTTGCCCGACATAGCTGGCCAAAAGTCCATTTCGTCAACTTGAACCCTGGGAACAACGAATAACCACGTAAGGTAGTTGAATGGCCAGGGACCAATAGACAGCATTCTACTTCACTCCATCAACTGTTAGCCGATCCATTCAGTGACAAGTCGATGGTCTCTACTGGCAAAGAATATAAAGCTTCGCGTGAAAAACGCCAACTCTCATAGAGATATCATAAAAAACAGGCGACTACAGTGCCACCACAACCTATGAGAGTATGTGCTCTGCCGGAAAGCAAACATTCAGGAGCAAAAGACATTAGAGGACTACGGCAGTGAAGCTTTTCTTTGATCACCATGGTTTCCTTTGATCTGATGACTATCTGCTTAGAGCAGTTTCTTTTGTTGTTTTTTTCATGTTGCTGTTGTTTTCTGATATCCCACCCATCCCTTATTTTGGTGAAACAAATATGCAATGGCATTAATATCACAATTTAAATTAAATTTTAGCAAATATTGTAGTTAGGCCTAAGAATCCATACAAAATGCAGACAATCTCTAGTATTTGGCATTACTGAAAAACTGAACTACAAACAAAAGCCTCAACTAACCCGATTGGCATAACAAAACTAACATATCCGATTTGCGAAGTGATTACACTACCAAGAAGCAACAATCACATGCTGTGAGTAGCTTGGCTGATTGTTCTTTACCAAAATTAAAGTCAACAGAAACATGCATGCACAGCTGCTCCAGCATCAGCCTGTATGTTGGTTTCTGTGCACTGCATCTTGTATCTTTGAATAGGGCAGCACTAGTTACGTCGCATCGAGCTTTAACTTCTCAGTTAGATATTCTTTGCTACGGGTGCACGTTATCAGTTCGCCGCAAGCGCTTTCTAATAGCCAGTGTCGTGAGTAAAAAACACAGATTAAAAGAGGGATACGAGGAAATACCGCTACTGCCTTTTAGCGATTAAGTGAGAATATATTGAAAGCATTTTCCTGACAATTGCATTCATTTTAAAACAGGCAAAAGTACTACGAAAAATGCAATTCTATGAGGCAACCTTATAGGTTGTCTTATGTTATAAATGTGCTTTTGATTAAAATATACATAATATCTAAGGTATTATACCTGATATTGTCAAAGTATTGCTCACGTTATTTGCTCTGTGAGGCATGTGCTCCCGGCCCCAAGAGGTCCCTTACGTTATGGATCTTTGGTTAGTTATAAAAATTTTTTTTTGCAGAAATAAAACAGTTAGGTTATATATTTTCAGTTCCACATTCATTCACTTGCACAATCAAACATTTAAAATTTACTATTAATTAAAAGATTTTTGTAGAAAGAGTTATACTCATCGGATCAGGAGACTGCGAGCGCTTTCTGCGGTACTTAACCGCCATCTTCGGGCCACTATTTCTACATGAGGGTTCCTCGTATGTGTGTAGTTTTGGAGTTGCATGCCGGGAATTGATGGGAAGGTTTGCTGCCTGTATGTGTTAGGTGATTTGTTTCCAATGTGTCGCCACTATTGGACGAGTTGGTAGGTATCAGTTGTAAGTATAATTCTATTGTGTGTCTGTATGTGTTAGGTGATTTGTTTTTAATGTGTTGCCATCTATTGGATGAGTTGGTGGGTATCAGTCGTAAGCATAATTCTTTTGTGTAGAAATTTTTGGGCTATTATTATTTGTTCGTAGAAACAGGTGGAATTTTTTTTTCTTCTTTGTTAATTTGTGTGATTTTTTGTAATGTTCTTTTTTTTGCCTTTTTTTATGGATTTTTTATATATAAGTGATTTCCAGGCTGTGTCTAGTGTGGTGGGGACTTGTAAGTTGCATATTTTATCTTTTTTTTTTGTTCAATTATAACGCTTTCGGAAATTCTTAATTCTTTTTCGTTTGTGTGGGTGGTTAGTATTTGAATATTTTCAAAATCAGGGTATTGTTTATGTTTAACATAGTGTTGGATAAGTGCAGTTTTTTCTTCTTTTCTGTTCCAGATTTTATATGTTGATGTAATCTTTTTATTAATCTATTTTTTTGCAGCCAATGTATATGTGGTCTTCAGAACTCTGTGAAACAATAGGAATTTCATACATGCCTGCTGATTGTAGTATATTATTGTTACTTTTTTTCTTTATAATTAAGTCACCAATATTTTGAACTGAATGTCCAAAAATAATGTTGTGTTTCTTCATTAATCTTAAAAAAATTCCACTTAGTCCTCTAATAAAAGGGAAAGAACCTGAAAATTTTAGATATTATGCATGTTTTAGGTAAAAGTAAGTTAAAATAATGTGTTTTGTTTAGTAATTTTTGTATCAGTTGTAATAGATGTCAAAGGATTTTGTTGAACTTCCTGGTGTGTCCTGATATTTCTTTTTACATCAATAAAAACAGTAAGGTTTTACCCTTAAAGAAATCAACAGTAAACATGAATTCATGTGAAAGTACATATATTAAGCCAGTTAAATGTATATGGTTCCACATGTGGTTTTTCTGGAACTTAGGTTTATCCTTAATATAATTTCTTTTCTTTTGCTTTCAGGCTCATCATTATAACTGTCGAATAACATTCGGGAAAGCTATATTTTGACATGACAGCTGCAAAACCCAAAATATGAATGGATCTCTTTCTTTCCTTTGCGTAGACCTCGTACATACCAAAGGTGGCTCTATAGATCATAGGGCCACCTTTGCAATATACTGAAATGAACAGGTAGTTTAAAACTAAATTCACATAAGAAACATAATTGAATATGATTTTAATTCCCACAATTTCACATGTCTTATTGTTAGTCTAAACTGCAAAGGAACATACCTGGATTTTTAAAAATTGTAGGAATGGCAGACTTGTGGAGGAAGTGTCTTTTTGTTGAAGCATAATCATGATCCTGGAAATGGAGGGAGCATACTTTATAATGGGAAATGCATAAAGAGTTTGGATATTTTGCTTCCACAGCCCTAACAGTTTTGGGACACATGTGTTCACGGCATGCCGAAATCCAGGATGAATGTATTACACACTTTGTAATCAATACATAGAAACAGGGATGTAAGGTCAGGTGATGCGTAACATCACAGCCTCTCCTTGACAAATGTCAACCCCACCTTCTCGTGGTGCATCCTGTTCCCACTAAAGGGGCTCTGACGACCGCAAGTAGCGGTATAACTATACCATCGGGATCAGAGGAAATTCTATCCCACACTCACCAAATCGCTTGGCCAGCATGGTGAGTTATGGCCAAACCCCTCCAAAATGATTCCACAACTTAAATCTTGGCCCTCAGTCTCCGGCAGCTGGAATGTACCTGGCCAAGGCAGCGGCCAGTGCGACATGAAGGCAGAGGGTGCTAAGAATCCCCGGAGGACCGGACTAGGCTGCCATCTGATGCTGACCTTGGCTACGTACAATGGACGCTCCCTATCTTCTGATTCAAGGCTTCTTGAATTGGAAGAGAAACTACAAAGGATCAAGTGGGACATCGTGGGGCTAAGTGAGGTAAGGAGAAAAGGAAAAGATCTCATCGAACTGAAAAGTGGACATCTCTTCTACTATCGTGGGACAGATACTGGCAGAACTAGTGGTGTTGGATTTATAATAAACAAGAAACTGAAGGATAAAGTTGTAGAAGTTGAAAGTTCTTCTGACAGAGCTGCACGACTAGTTATCCAACTCTCGAAAAGATACCAGGCTCAGATTATTCAAACTTATGCACCAACCACAAGTCATCCTGAAGAAGAAATTGAAGAATTCTATGAGGAAATTTGTCATCTAAATAATAAAGGTAAGCAGCACTTGAAAATAATTATGGGAGATTTCAATGCAAAAATAGGGCAACGGCAACAGAATGAAACTTCAGTAGGTAAATTCGGTCACGGCAACAGAAACCAGCGTGGAAATACTCTCGTTGAGTTTGCAGAGGCAGAAGGGTTTTTCATCTTGAACTCCTTCTTCAAGAAAAAGCCACACAGGAAATGGACATGGAGACATCCAAAAGGGACAAGTGAAATTGATTTTATTATGTGTAACAAAAAATTCTGTCATAGAAGACTGCAGTGTGCTAAACAAGTTCAACACAGGTAGTGACCATAGATTGGTAAGATGTAAGATGCACCTCAACACTAAACTTGAACGTGGCAAGCTCATAAGACAAACAAAATCTATTGACATAACCAACCTTAAAAAACACCATAATACCTTCAAGTTGGAACTGAAGAACAGGTTCTCTGCTTTAGAAGGCCTAACATCGGAAGAAGTGGACATCTCTGAAGTTAACAGAAAAGTAACCAAAGCTCTTATGGAAACAGCAACAAAATTAGCTGGGTCTAAGAACAAGTTGCATGTAAACAAATTATCAGGAAAAACGAAAATGTTGATGCAAAAAAGAAGAGAGATGAGGACAACTAAAGAAGATGTGACTTCCAAAGTGGAATATATAGAGCTATGCAAGACAGTAAGAAAAAGTATCACTGAAGACATAAGAAAATTCAACTGTGAACTAGCGAGGAAAGCAATTGAAAACAACCAAAGCCTAAAGATAGCAAAGGGACATCTCAGTAAGGGAAGAAAACAGATTATGGCACTGAGAAAAGAAGGTGGTTCTGTAACAAGAAATAGAGGCGAAATTTTGACAAGAGTGAAAGATTTCTACTCCAAATTATATGAAAGGGATGATACATGCACTCCAGACATCATGAAAGATACCAGTACCAGAGTTCCTCCAGTCCTTCCAGCAGAAGTTGCACATGCAATCAAGAACATGAAGCGGGGAAAAGCTCCAGGAGAAGATGGAATAACTGTAGACATCATACAAGAAGCAAGTGGAGAAATCGAAACAGTACTCGCCCAAATTTTCACTCGATGCCTTAATGAAGGAAAGATTCCTGAGGATTGGAACAATGCTACAATGATCCTGCAACATAAGAAAGGTGACATTGAGGATCTCGGAAACTACAGACCTATCAGCCTCCTATCAGTAGTTTATAAAATCTTCACTAAAGTTCTTTCACACCGCTTGAAGGTAACACTGGACATGGCTCAACCGAGAGAACAAGCTGGATTCAGGAGTGGCTACAGCACAACAGATCATATCCACGTACTGAGAGAACTAATTGAAAGAGCGAGGGAATATGAACTTCCATTGTGCATGGCTTTTATCGATTATGAAAAAGCCTTTGATTCGGTGAAACCATCAGCAGTTACAATGGCTCTGAAAACCTGCGGTATTGAAGATGCATACATTAATATTATTAATAACATCTATGAAAATGCAAGTGCAAAGATTCGGCTGTTTGAAAATACAACACACATAAAAATTGGAAAGGGAGTGAGACAAGGTGACACCATATCTCCGAAGCTCTTTAATGCCACATTGGAGGGTGTTTTTCAGTCGCTGAGCTGGGAAAGCAAGGGGATAAAGAATAATGGAGATTATCTAACCCACCTTCGTTTTGCTGATGACGTAGTCATTTTTGCAACTACCCCATCAGAGCTCCAGGAACTTGCTGACAAGAGAAAAGAAGTGGGATTAAAAATGAACTTTCAGAAGACCAAAGTGATGTTCAATGCTTTTACAAGAAATGAAGATTTATCGATTGATGGAGAAAAGCTGGAGATAACAGACACGTACGTTTATCTTGGACAGCAGATATCAAGTGAGGGTCACATTGATGAAGAAATTAATCGGCGTACAAAACTTGCCTGGAGAGCTTTTGGAAGAAACAGCATAATTTTCAAGAGCAATATGCCATTATGTCTTAAAAGAAAAGTGTTTGATCAATGCATCCTTCCAGTGCTTACGTATGGTGCAGAGACGTGGACCTTAACTAAAAGAGACATACAAAGGCTGCAGACAACTCAAAGTAGCATGGAGAGGTGCATACTTGGTGTAACCAGGAGAGATAAGAAGAGGAACTCGTGGATCCGAAAAATGACAAGAGTGGAAGACATCATGATCAGAGTTAAATCCCTGAAATGGCAATGGGCTGGACATACTGCGAGAAGGACAGATCATCGATGGACAGCCGAAATTTTAGATTGGATTCCAAGGGACAGGAAAAGACCCAGAAGAAGACCACATGGGAGATGGGTGGATGAAATTCGAAAGTATGCAGGGGTGACATGGAGGAGACTGGCACAAGACAGACCGTTGTGGAGGAAACTTGGGGAGACCTTAGTCCAGCAGTGGATTGATAATGGTTGACAATGATGATGATGATGACATAGAAACACACCATTTCAAATGGTATTAAGTAGTGAAAAACTATAAAAAAACAAGTTCCCCTAAATATATATTGTGTCATCACACAACTGACATTTGTGTGATGACACAATATAAATTTGGTGCTTAGGACAACAAGAAATTAAACAAGAGTAATGAGCAAAATAATTTACAGCTCAAAGTGAATTCCATAAAGAAATTTTGCTGTAATTTTAAGAAATTGTATTTTTCATATTTTTTCATTACATTAGCACTTTGTTGCACATTGCATTAAAACATTGACAACTGACATGTGTTTGTTAAGCAACTAAATTTTTTTAAACACAAGTTACCTTTTTTAAATATTACATTGCACTAGCTATGCAAAACATTCAGCTAAATGTTAACAATGCTCTATTTTAGGTAAATAACCAAATAACCTACAACTTAAATAAATGAACATAATTTAAGAATAACGAACACAATTTTTGCCAAAAATTAAAACATTATCCTGAGAAAGTAGCAAAATAAAGGAGACTCACCTACTTGACTCTTTGGGAAAAGAGAAAAACCTGCGGTCAGGGTGAGATCTGTTTTCTGATTTGCAGATTACACAAATCACATGACGATTCTTTTTCCTCCTGAAATATAAAAAGATTTCATTTGTTATTTCTAGTATTTCATTTCAGTTTAATTTTTAACATCTCTAATGAATCATAATATAATACCTTAAATAATTAAATGAAAATTGTAATTTCTACATGTAGGCATAAGCTATAACGTAGAATTTGAACTTAGCAGGCTGCACACATGTAGTAGTGTAAGCAGTGCTACCTTACTACACATGATTATGAACAAACTTTGCTTAGGGACAAGCCACACTAAAAGGATACAAATTCCACGTTCACGTCTATAAAAAAAACAAAACAATTGTGGATACAGTTACTTGCAACTGGAATCGTAAATCATCTCTCCATTCCATAGTAGGGATAGTTGTGGTTCAGTGATTAGCATTCTCCAAATTGTGACGCGCAAGATTAATAATGCCACAGAAGGTGTACCAACCACATGACCAGTGGTAATCATGCACATGTGAAGTTTGCACATAAAATTACCTAAAGATTAATATCTTATAGCGGCTAAGCGTCATAAAAAATATATATGTTTTCTGACCAGTGAGTCGGAGGATATTGGAACAGTGTAATAACTTGAAATAGTTTCATTCTAGTTGAGCCACTGAGTCAGTTAATAAGATCAGAGGAAGAGTTATATGTTTGCCATTTGAGTGATGTAGCAAAGGAGCCCTTGTATAAAGAGGAAATTTTTTGTTTAAGTGGCTAGCTATTCAAATGTATTTTAGAAAATTCTAGAAACCCTTAAAAAGGGAAATAAAATGCTTAAATTGTAACGTGCAGCCCTTAAGGCTAAGTAGTAACTTTGTCTGAAGGTGGGTACTGGAGAAAACTTTTTTTTCAGGTGCTTACTGTACATAGTATGTATTCAACATAAGTCGTATGGGAACCATGGATACAAATCTCTATGGCAGGTTACGATTTCCTGGCAAATTTACCTTACATAGTTTTCTCCTTTTTTGCTGCCATAAGGCAGTTTAAGAATTTTATTTTGTAAACTGACAAGGAATATCTCTCTCATCTTTAAAGCTATAATTATAAACATAGCATGTCTGTAGTACTCTCTAATATGCTCAGATGACTCTGTGTTCAGTTGAAATACTGCGGAAGTCTAAAACTAAAAGAATAGTTGTGTGTGATATTTTTCTTTCTTTGATTGCAGGTGTAACGACCACGGCGAGCAAGCAGTTGCCTGTCTGTAATTTAGGGTAACTGGTTCCAGGGAAGAGAGATAGCCAGTGCCGTAAGACAAACACAACATCCATGCCTCACCGGGATTCAAACCCGGACCCTTTCGGACGAATGATCAGAGGCTGTTGTGTGGAATAGTGTTGCCCCTCTGACTCATACGCTCAGATGACTCCCTTCTAACAGCTGAAATATTGCGTGAGGGAGTCTTAAAAGAAATAATTGTGTGGGATAGTGTTGCACCTCTGACTCTGGAGTGAGCATAACAAAAAGTTACATATGAAATCCCAATATCTTATTACCTTGTGAAAGAGGTGTTTGCTATATTATTATTACTGAATTGGTATGAAATTATGTCAACTAATGTTAAGTCCAGAAATTGAATTTTCCTAAATTGTGTTACTCTTATGCTCAGGAAGGCCAAAAAGGTCATCAAACCAGAGTTAACTTTGTATTTGTTTTTTTGTTTTTTTCAACTGCCCACCCTGAATGTTGCGTTAGCAAATAAATAAAACTACTGAAAAATTTATTTGGCACTCATAATTTCTGAACATAGCATGTCACAGCTCTGACTATAGCTTTGGTCTAAGGATTTGGGAACCTGGGAAAATACATATTGTATAACCATTTTGTCCTGCTATTGATCTATATTGGCCACAGAACTAATACACAGGTAAAATAAATATTGTGTAACACACAAGTTACACATGTAACACAAATACTTTAAGTACTACCAGGTGCAAGTGTGTGCAGCAACAAACAAAACCACAAACAAGAAAAATTTAATAAGCTGTGTACACATTAAATATATTCTTTTTTTTATTGAAGGTTTAACGACCGCCGTGAGCAACTCAATGGGCTATAAGCAGTCGCCCGTCCCTAATTTAGGGTCACTGGTTCCAGGGAAGGGATAGAGCCAGTGCCGTAAGACAAAAACAACATCCATGCCTCACCGGAATTTGAACCCGGACCCCGTTCGGACGAATGATCAGAGGCCATCGCTTAGACCACTGCGCCACCGGGGCGGCATATACGTTCTTACACTTTGCTTAGTTTCCACCACAACACCAACATGGCGATTGTAGAAAAGTACCTTAAAGTAAAAAAAAAAAAAAAATGCCCTGCTTGATTTGGGAGGTATGAAGAAGAAGTTCTATTTCATTAAACAGCTGACACAAATTTCCAATTTTTAGTATTAACTAAAATATACTATACCTAATTTTTATTTAACCCTATTTTAGGGGTGTTTGGTTTATATGGAACCATTATAAATATTATTTTGCATTGCAGGTGCATCAGCAAGGCCACATGATCAGGGGAAATCACACACATGTGCAATTTGCACAGAAATACCTACAGAAAACTACTTTATAGTAATACCCGGTTGCTTGCCACGAATTTCATATTAACAATATACCTTAAATGTCAAATGTGCTGAGGCCATTTTTGAATTTCAATGGGTTTTGTTCGTGTTACCCTGAAGTATTAAAAATTGTTTTCGTGGAGTTCTCAGAAGCACATGAATGGGTTTCCACAAAACGTACACGTTAGGTATGTAACCTTAGTTATATTCTTTACTTAATGGCTGTGAATCCTAAGAAAACATAATACTGAGAATGATTCTACGTAAAGGCGGGAAAAATGATTAACCTCCAGTCAACATGCATACAATTGAACAATGTAAGGCTCAAAATGTTTCCTTTAATAACACTTAAAAAGGAATAAGAAAAAAACCCCGTAATTACTCACCTAGTAGATTTATCATTTTCTTCCATCAAAGACATGCCTTGCTTGATACAGACTACCAAAATAAAATTGTAAGTCCACTTGAACAATTGCAGATCACTGAAACGACTATAGCATATATCAACTAGAAGAGAGAATTGAAGAAAGTCAACAAACACAAACGCACATGCTCAGTCCAACTCAGTCTGCTCTGGCATCAGCCTGTATGTTGGCTTCTGTGCACTGCATTTTTCCCTAAAGATACGGCTGCGCTAGTTACGTCTCGCTGAGCCTTAACTTCTCGTTAGATACTCTTTGCCTGTGCCCTGCCATCACCCCCTAATAGCTACAGGCCCGCGCACCGAACACCGGAAACTGCATGACGTAGGGGAGAGTAGGCTGATGACAGTGGTGGGTGGTCGAGCCATGATGGTCGAGCATGCGTGTGCTGCTCACTCTGTGTAAACATAACTGTTGATTTGCGTGGTCGTCGTCAAATTTATTTTCATTAAGGAATATTTTTAGGAAAAACAGCACCAGAAGTAAATTCAATATGCCTTTTAAGTGCTGTGTACCGCACTGCCGCGGTAATTATGATGATGGACCACGCGTAAGCGTCTTCAAATACCCTACTAATGGGGAGGCTCACACCAAATGGATTACAGCAATTAAGCGAGAACATTTTCAAGTCACGAAGAACTCTAGGGTAAGTGGAAACATTTTTTTAACCTTATTTAAACTACTTGTAAAATAAATATTTTGAACAAGAAAATTTAAATGTGGTTAATTTTATAATCAATGCATCTCACAGCGGGAAGTCAGAGCACTGAAAAGATTTTTGAAAAATGAAATTTATGTTTGTAATGGAAATAATAGATTACTTGTGTTGTTATAGTAACCCATAACATGTTTTTCCAATGTATCAAATAAATTCAAAGTAAAATATGTTTATTTAGGAAGGAATTTTAAACTTTATTATGGACACAGAATAATAAGGGTTGCATGTTTTTGATCCCAAGAGTAATATGTTGATACATTGGTACATAGTTATTTACGTGTCTAAAGCAGTGCCAGACTAAACTTTTTGGGGTCCCTATTTCTGGGCACAAGTGCTTGTAAAATAACTATGTCGTATACCCTATACGAAATATATGTATGTCATGTACACATCTAACATGCCTATGTCTTTTATATAAATGTTAAGGCCTTGTTGCCATGTAAAATACATCTTTTGTGTTTGCAGACACGGAGAGTTGCATTGAATTATCATTTTTAATATTTATTACTAAAGGAACACAAACAATGAATCAAGTATAGACAGCAAAAATTACATATGAATGCACAAAAACAGAAGTTCACACATAGTTCAGGAGTAAGTTTGCCTTTAAAATGTCTGTTTAAAGATTTTGAAGCATTTTTCTACAAACCAACACATTGAAGAACTTCATGTGAGCAGTGTGTATGCTCTATCTGTGGTAGGATAGGAATTTATCAGAACCATTCAATTTCTTAAAAATTAGGTGAAATATATCGGTACACAGGTATTGGTTCAGTATTACTTGCTTAACTGCCAAAGTTTCCTGTAAAATTATTAAAAAATGAGAGAAATATTACCCAACTTATAACTCGAGACATATCAGGTAAACTACCAATGCTGTTAATAGCAGTAGCAATATCTGTTTGTTTTATTTATAAAATGAGTACCCCAAAAAGTGTCTTTCAGTGTACACAAAATTTTGTAAAAAGTTTTGCAAACATGTCAGTCACTGATGTTAGGCATTCATTACATTAGAACTGCTAAGTGAGCTAAGAAAACTCCCTCAAAAATCTCTTCAAGTGTACTCTGTGTAGGAAATAAACATTGCTAGTATACCCCAAAAATGCCCCACAATCTCTCCAAGTGTCAACATATCTTACAAAAATTTTATTCTGAATGCACAAAAACAAAAGTTCACACATAGTTCAGGAGTTAAAGTTTGTCTTTAAACTGTCTTCTTTCTTGCTTTAAGGTTTGCAAAGGAGTGTGCATCGTTGAAGGATAACTGCTTAACAAAATCTTGGTCTAATGACATGATAGCAAGACCATTAAGTCTTTGTTGAAGCATTGTCGATTGCAAGTTATATTTTACCAAGGCCATTTTCGAAAAAGAATACTCTGCTTGTCAGTTGGTTATTGTTATTATCAAATATAGTTTTAATACATTGAATACATTTGGGAAAACATCAATCAAATTGTAATATACACTGTACTGTATTGACAAGTCACCAGACACCTTGAAGGGAAACACAACATAGCATTTATTGACATACATAGACAAATCACTAATATAACCCCCAACAATCTTTCCTTTCTCAAAGTCAGTTCTCTCTGTCGTGACATTTTCACTCAACCTCACAGTGCAATGTGATCGCGGTTAGCTGCAGGCTTGTTTTTATGGCGTTTGCAGCTGTACCGCACATCTTAACAATGCAGCGGTTATGTTCATTTGCTTTTGAAGGGGTGTCCTATGACTTTTGTCAATATAGTGTATATATGTATTTTACTTCTTGTATATATGTATTTTACTTCCTTTTTCTTTGTGTTTTGTGCAGTGGCTACATTCACACTTTTGATAAAGTCGTAGAACTGTAAAAATTCACCCAAATCCTCATTGTACAAATCTAAACAGTTATTTAGAGAAATTTGGTCAATCGCATTAGAAGTTTGGCTGTTAACTAATTGAAATGGAGACTGACAGTTTTTATAAGCTAACAGACGTTTGTTAAGTTTGCTATGCAACTGATCAATAATCACATTGTGTCTACTTCAAATTTTTCCATTCGTGAAAATAGTGTCATTATGGTTATTGCCATCTGCATATTTTTTATTGATCGTGATTCGACAAAAACTTCCCAGAGATTTTTCACTTAATGTTTTAACTATTTCGTCGTAGTTTTAAAAATTATATCTTTTATTGGCAATGAAATGCAGGGTTAGAATTAGAAGTAAATCTTCTACAGGCTTAGCGAGCTGACCACTCGAATTTTCAAATCAGTGGTCTGCCAAAATGCCCACTGGTCTGTGCAAAAAAAAAAAAATATATATATATATATGTATATATATTTGCAGTACGTGTAGAAAATAATGTATCATTTTCATTGTAGTAGTATATAGCAAATTTAGAATGGAATGCGTGTGTGTATGTAATTATGAAAATAGTACTAATAAATAAAACACAAAACATGCTATGCAGTAGTAAAAAATAAAAATAAAAACAGCTGACCAGTATGTATCAAAAGTTGGTAGCGCACTCATTTTTACTGGTCCAGGAATGGCACAAATGGTGCTAGTATCCAGAACGGTACCTTGATTATAAGGGCACTGATATGAAGCGCTATGCAACATACCGAAAGCCACCTTCATGGAATTCCTTGCTTCAGTGTGAAAGGCAATTCCATGTAGAGAAATACAAATAAGCAAAGTCGGAGCATAAATCAGTGGTGAAGCATGACTTTGTAAGTAAGGGAAGCAAATGCAGTTAATATGCGATAAATAGATGGCAAAAGTGATATGAATGAAAACTTATAATAATTAAAATCAGCAAGCGACCCATAGTTTATTTGCTACATTGACAATACAGCATCGTAAGACCCCCTCCCCACCAAACGCAACCATGCGCGGTATCACCAAAAAGAAATGTCTGTGTAGAAGTTCAAATGCAAAGATTTATAAAAAAAAATGTTCAGTGAAAATGTTGAAAGGGAAAGAAACTTGTCTACCCACACAGCAAAAAGAATTGTGGATTGCTTCTATCAGAGCTAAGACTGGCTCGGGCTGTAGAATATTTACCCGTTTCGAATTTGTCAAATGAATTTGTCTGATAAATACGTATTTTGAGATTTAAACTTGTTTAAATATCAAAAGACCTATTTATCAGACAATTTTGTTTAGATTCAGTGTAATTTAACGAACGGTTTTGGTAATGAACAAATACAATCTCAGTGTGTTGGCATTAAAAAAATTGAAAAAAAGAAAAGTGTGTACTGGTTTGTAAATAATTAATGTGATATGGTAATTTTAAATAATAGCTGTTGTTATAATGTTGCAAATATAAATGTAATATAACTTTTGTTGTTGTGTTTTGTTTGAAGAATGTTTTCTAATATTTAGTTACTTTTAATACCTATCAGCCTCCTATCAGTAGTTTATAAAATCTTCACTAAAGTTCTTTCACACCGCTTGAAGGTAACACTGGACATGGCTCAACCGAGAGAACAAGCTGGATTCAGGAGTGGCTACAGCACAATAGATCATATCCATGTGCTGAGAGAACTAATTGAAAGAGCGAGGGAATATGAACTTCCACTGTGCATGGCTTTTATCGATTATGAAAAAGCCTTTGATTCGGTGAAACCATCAGCAGTTACAATGGCTCTGAAAACCTGCGGTATTGAAGATGCATACATTAATATTATTAATAACATCTATGAAAATGCAAGTGTAAAGATTAGGCTGTTTGAAAATACAACACACATAAAAATTGGAAAGGGAGTGAGACAAGGTGACACCATATCTCCGAAGCTCTTTAATGCCACATTGGAGGGTGTTTTTCAGTCACTGAGCTGGGAAAACAAGGGGATAAAGATTAATGGAGATTATCTAACCCACCTTCGTTTTGCTGATGACGTAGTCATTTTTGCAACTAGCCCATCAGAGCTGCAGAGTATGATCCAGGAACTTGCTGACAAGAGTAAAGAAGTGGGATTAAAAATGAACTTTCAGAAGACAAAAGTGATGTTCAATGCTTTTACAAGAAATGAAGATTTATCGATTAATGGAGAAAAGCTGGAGATAACAGACACGTACATTTATCTTGGACAGCAGATATCAAGTGAGGGTCACATTGATGAAGAAATTAATCGGCGCACAAAACTTGCCTGGAGAGGTTTTGGAAGAAACAGCATAATTTTCAAGAGCAATATGCCATTATGTCTTAAAAGAAAAGTGTTTGATCAATGCATCCTTCCAGTGCTTACGTATGGTGCAGAGACGTGGACCTTAACTAAAAGAGACATACAAAGGCTGCAGACAACTCAAAGTAGCATGGAGAGGTGCATACTTGGTGTAACCAGGAGAGATAAGAAGAGGAACTCGTGGATCCGAAAAATGACAAGAGTGGAAGACATCATGATCAGAGTCAAATCCCTGAAATGGCAATGGGCTGGACATACTGCCAGAAGGACAGATCATCGATGGACAGCCGAAATTTTAGATTGGATTCCAAGGGACAGGAAAAGACCCAGAAGAAGACCACATGGGAGATGGGTGGATGAAATTCGAAAGTATGCAGGGGTGACATGGAGGAGACTGGCACAAGACAGACCGTTGTGGAGGAAACTTGGGGAGACCTTCGTCCAGCAGTGGATTGATAATGGTTGACAATGATGATGATGATGAATCTTAGGTATGTGAGCTACATTTCTGTGAGACTGACATTGTTAGAGAGTCTTCTTCTTATGACGAGAAATGTGGGAAATTAATAACAGCTCCATTGGCACACCCAAAATTAAGGGATGGTGCTGTTCCATCCCAGTTTCCAGGATGTCCGGATTACATGTCCAAAGCGGACACATCTAGGGAAGGTCCTGATGAAAAAAGAGCCAGAATTGAAATGGAAACTCTTCAGCGAGCAGTTCAAGAAAGCATTGAAAGTAAAGCATTGTATGATAAGAAAAAGGCATGCAACAATTTATGTGAACTTAAAAAGCATTTACAATCAACAAAAATTTCTAATATTTGGAATGTCATCATGGATAAACCAGATCAAGTAGTTTTTCTGGACTTAAAGTTTTCACCTGGCCCTTCTGTGTTAAAATCAGTATGTGTAAATAATGAATTGGATATAATGGCATATGTAGGAAGTTCACCAATAAAGCACTTTGGTAAGTATAATTTTCCTTTCAAAATTAGAGACATTAATGATGTATCTGACATACTGCAGACTGTCGAGGAATTGCACAAAGAAAGTAGCGACTCCTCGGTCAGTGATGTGATTAGTGTAATCCAGGAATTATTACTAAATATGCTAAAGGTGTTACCAGAAGAAAAAGAAGGTGTTGTTAATTTTATAACTGAGCAACTCATGCTTATTTCTAACAAAAAACATAATGTAAGATATAATGTTGATTTCTTAATATTTTCAAGTTTAGTTTTTTCCATTTCTCCTCATGCGTATAAATTTTTAAGAAGTTCTGGATATGTTATTTTTCCGCATCCATGTACAATACGAAGAATATGTTCCACATTGAAATTAGATCCTGGAAGTGAACAATTTGATGAACATTTTTTGTCGTATATGAAACAGAGGGTTTGGTATGATAGAGTCGAGAGATCACATTGTGTCTCTTATGGTTGATGAAATTCACATTAAGTCATGTCTTGATTTCAAGGGGGAAATATTGTAGGGGCTGCCTACAACAGTGAGAAATGTGCTACAACTGCTTTTGTATTTATGGTTCAGAGTTTTTTGTCAGCCTATAAAGATGTTGCATATATTTTGCCTGTAAGTAAGATAACAGCCGAAGACCTTTTTAAGGCTATTAAGAGAGTTATAACAGGTTTAGAAGGTATTGGTTTTAAGATCAATTGTGTTAGCTCGGATAATAATGCAATCAATGGTAAAGCAATGTCTTTTTTTGCTTCTCCACCAAAACTGAGTATTGTGTACATTCATCCCTCTGATGTAAATAGATCTTTGTTTTTTATTTATGACCCTGTCCATATTTTAAAGTCCTTGCGTAATAATTGGTTGAACCAACGTAACCATGGCCAGTGTATGTATTACATTGATTTTGATGATCATTCAAAAACTAAGACAGCATCTTTTGATTCCATAAAAAATGTATTCTTTGGAACTGGGAAACTTGGTAAAATACGCATATGGTGTTACTTTAAAAGCTCTTTCTCCAACAAATTTAGAGAGACAAAATGTTAAGTTAGTTTTGCAAATTTTCAATGAACATGTAATTGAAGGTTTGATACAGTTTGGAGAAAAAAATGAATTGCCCCATTTTAGAGAGACTTCAGAGTACATAAGGATTATTTATACATGGTGGTCAATAATGAACGTTAAAAGCTTATTTAAGGGGGAACACAAAAGAGATAAGTTCATGGAGCCACTCACTAACAGTGACAATGACGTAAAATACCAGTTCTTAAGCAAATTTCTGGACTGGGTTAACCAGTGGATTAATGCAACGTATGCAACTGGGGTATTGACAAGGGAAACTTTTACATCTCTCAGACATACAACTCATGCTGTGTTAGAGTTAGTAACATACTGTATAGAAGAGTTGAAATTTTCTTTTATATTAACAGGGAAAATTCAGACTGATGCTTTGGAGTATCGTTTTGGTAAGTTTCGCCAGCTTGCTGGCTCTCAGTTTGCTATTTCATTACGTCAGGTTTTTGAGACTGAATGCAAGTTACGTTTGCAAACCATAGCTCCCTTAAAAATTAAGTCAGCAAAGTATGGTGACTTAAATATTGATCTGGAGCAAAAGAATTGACCAATACAGTAAATTTCAATGAAGATACAACTCTTTCTGGATTTGATAGAATTGATGTAAATAGAAAAGATGTGCATGCTGTTCAGCATTTACTTCCAGTTCTTACATACGTAGCTGGTTATTGTGCTCACACAACTATTAAAAAACTAAAATGCAATTCTTGTAAAATGTACCTTGTAATAGATAATACTGTTAATTTTTGTCAGTATAAACTAACAGAAAAAATGGATAGAGGAGGGCTTCTATATCCCCATCCTGAAGTATTAGATATTGTAGTGCATACATATGTTATCGTACAAAAACTTGTTTCGGCTGATTTTGAAAATCTGTTTTTAAAGGTCAGAAACCAAAGGCAACTTGTTTTGGATTTGACAAAAGATGTGCTAAACAAAAAAGAAATATGTTTAAGTGTAGATTGCTCTGAAGGTCATGGTATTGAAGTTGTAATAAAATATATTATCATGGCTGCCACAAATACATTTCTTAATAATTACTGTAAAAGTAAAAGTGACAGAAATGAAAAGCAGGATAAAGAAAGGAAACTTCAAACCTTAAAAAAATAGTTTGAAAAAAATGTAGAAAACTTAAATGTTCAGTGAAAATAATTTTGAAAAGAAATCATTGTTATTTTTTACCGTATCTTGAAAATTTCATTTAGAACTTCATGCTCCACCAATCTTGAAATATTGCTTTTCCTAAGGAACTTTTCAATGAACACTACTTTTACATCTGCTGTTAGTGTTTCATGATATTTGGTCCTCAAGTGTTCCCCTTTAAAAACTGCTGTCACATTATAAATATTCCACCGTGTAATTATAATCTTAATACATTCAGTGTCACCAAAATTTAGTATATTATTAATTCATCCAACAGTTAATAAAGCTTCAGCAGTGCTACAGTTGAAAATCTGGAGTATTAATTTCACATTTAATTTTTGTCTTTCTAAATTGGAAGGACACAAAGCTTTTAATGTTAAACCATAACCATATTTCACAATTTGGCCACTTTCAGTCTCATGTAATTTCTTAACTGAAGTGAAGTCATTGGTCTTCATAGAGGACATCAAAATCTGGATAATACATACATTGCCCATTTTTCTGATTCAGCCAGGTACTTCTCACAGTTTTTATTAAATGAACAGAGTCAAAAATAAAATGTAATGGCCTTGAACTATCATAATATGGGTATGTATATGACCACACACTTTGTAAAGGAGGATCTGAAAAGAATGCCATTGTTTTTTGGTTTATAGAATTGTTGTCAGTCAGTTACAGTTACAATCCCTTTAAAGCCAATTTCTTCCAAACCAACAATAACTTTTTTTATTTAAAAAAAATGCAAATCAGTTCTTGTTAAAGTGTGGACAGGAAAATTTTGGGCCACACCTTGAAAGGAAGACCTTAGGTTTTGTACCATGAATACAAAAGTACTGGTTGCAGCACTTGTGTTATTAAATGCCATTCCAGTCAGATGACCAGCAGCATAATCCTGAGATTAAGCTGGCTCAACAAATGCTAAAATGGGGAAAAAAGTTGTAACAAAATGCTAAAGATATTTAGCTGTTTTTGTCGCTCGGAAAATCATAACACTAACTGAATTGTTCGCACCAACAATGCTTTGGACATCAGTGGGAAACTAATGCTTATGGCTTTGGGGATGCCATAGATGTCATAGTTGACTCAAGTCTCTGGCGTAATAGTTGACTTAAATCTCTGGTGTAATCGAAATATGGTTTAAAATGAATTTCATCAATGTAATAATTTTTCATTTCCCTCTAAACCAGGTTATGTTTACTTGATGTATCTTAGGAAAAACTATGAAAATTGTTGTCCTTGGACTAAAACCAAATTTTTAACAAAGTTTCTGTAGGGTACTGGAATGTGGGATAATGATGTATTCATGTTAGATTGTCTCAAGAACCTGTATGTACGGGGGGGTTGAATTCAATAAACTAGCAAAAATAATTTAATCTGTGGAGTACCTGTGTGGGGGGCTTCACTGCTGTAAAATAAAGGTAAGGGGGCCGTCCATAAAGTACGTCCGAGATTTTTACTATTTTTAGACTCCCCGCCTCCCCTATGTCACATTTTGTCCGATTGTTATCAACCCCTCCCTAAAAAGTATGTCCTAATTCCCGCAACCCCCTTTATTTTTGACGACTGTTTCTAGAAGTCCGTTGTGAAACAAAGAAAACATAATTATTCAAAGGAAACATCCATATATTTACACGTTTGCTTCAGAAAATGTTTATTATTTAGGCATTAATTTATAAACACGTACATTTTCTTTGTAGCACACTCTTTTGTTTTTCTCTGCATTTCACGTTTATTATTTTTCCATAGTCTTCCTTCAAGTTCCTTTAGCTTCTGCTTTTTTACTGTTAGTTCTTTCGTCTGTACTTCCGTTAACATTCCACTTTGTTCCCTTTTCAGTAGTCCAAATACATTGGCGTTTAAAATATTGATTTCATCATTCAGAGCTCGTTGTGCTGGTGCTAATCGAAAGAATATTTCTGGCTTAATTTTTGACGAACATGGGTTTTGTTCTTCATTACTTTTTTTTTATTAGAAGTGATAAAAAATATTTTGTGACTCATTTACCTCCCTCCACTTGGTGGGTTACTACACAGCTACCCTAGGATGCGCAACCCTTCTCAAAACGGCTCAGTCGACAACACATTTTCCATTTTTTTTTTAACTCGAAACAACTGATATTTTAGGCATAGAATACAGAGTGGAGCCCGTGGACGCCTCCTACCCTGAAAATAAATACACATTGCCGACATATTTTTCAGATAAAATATAATTAAGCAATAAATATTGCATTCTCTCAGTTTATTAAGTTGAAAGAGCTCAATTCTAAAAATCATAAAATATACTTGCAGACTCTCAAAGGACTGCGAACCCCCCCCCCGTTGATATAAAGACATATCTGCAAACATAATTAAGTTCCAATGTGAACAAACGGGAGTTTTTTAATTATACGATTCCACTATATTTTAGCCGCTGGATGTCTGAATTACTGAACTTCCACCTCCCCCATGTTACATTTGGTCTGGTTGTCAGGAACCCTCTCTCCCCTGTAATCTTGGATGTACTTTATGGACGGCCTTTAATTATGTTTGGTTCACTTACGAGTTTTTAATTTCTGTGAAAAATGCATGTATAATATCTAACATTACATGAAATCTATTACTGTTGTTATCATTTGTATTTTATGCCAAACATGCCACTTTTTCTTAAATTTCATAAAGAATATTTACATTCTTTATCTGTGATGGATATGTTGTATTTTCTAGTTCATGAATGGGAACATTTCTTACATATAATATGTATCAGCAAATCACTGGTAACTGTGACATAACTATTTCTGTGGTATACTTATTTCACACAAACAAGTTTACAAACATTATGCAGTTTGCTTTTTAAATTAATACCCAATTTTTTGGTATTTCATCCTCCTTCAAAAGTGATTTTAAGCTATTCAAATCATTAAAGTCCTAATCAAAATATGAAGTTTATGGTGATACCAATGTAAAGTACAGAAGTAAGGCTTCACATTCCATTTATCATATTTCATGTCAGCTAGAGTTTCATATCTTTGATATTAATTTGAAAAAAATCTACAACTCAAGGAGCATAATTGTACCAGAAATTTTGGTCTTCATTCAAGTACTTGTTAATAAACTTTTATTTTAGAACATGAGTGAGGTGAGGAAAACATAGTTTCTTTAACGTCTGTCATGCCGTCCCGGTGGCGCAGTGCTCTAAGCGATGGCCTCTGATCATTCGTCCGAACGGGGTCCGGGTTCGAATCCCGGTGAGGCATGGATGTTGTGTCTGTCTTACGGCACTGGCTCTCTCCCTTCCCTGGAGCCAGTGACCCCAAATTAGGGACGGGCGACTGCTTATAGCCCATTGAGTTGCTCACGGTGGTCGTTAAACTTTCAATCAAAAAAAAAAAAAAATTAACGTCTGTCATGGTCATTTAGTTAAAAGTTAATTGCTGTGGGTAGCAAAATATAGATACTGAATCTTTTATTCACTAAAATATGTCAAATTTCACATAATGACTGCAAATAATTTGCTTCCTGTAAAGCATATGTTCAAGTTTATCAGCATCACTGTTAAATTTTACTGATGCAGCGTTTGAATTACCCAGTGGTCCGCTGGCCGTTGTCCAGTAAAACTTCCGTCGGACCACTAGACTATTGATTTTGCTGGCCCGGATGGCTAGTAAGTTGGTTTTTTGTTTTGTTTCTAATTTGTCACAAGTTAAAAAATGAATGTTTTTCTTTACCTTGCTGTATGGTTTTCTTTTTAGGCTGCAAACTAATAAGTTTAGAAACAAATATTGTATATAATTCCATTGAAATGATACATTGTTTACTACATATATTGTAAATGTCTTCATTTTTTTTTTTTTTTTTTTTTTTTGTAGGGACCAATGAGCATTTTGGTGGACCAGTGGCTTGCAAATTCTAGTGCGTCCACTGGGCCAGTAGATTTATTTCTGATTATAACACTGCTGATGACATTACACAAGCTGTTGTAGTAATAAGATTCACTTTAGTAAGAGCTTTGGTCTAAAGAATTTGCATGAGCCACTATTTTTCAAGGTACTCACAAGTTATGAATCTTGAAAACATCTCCCATTTGACACTCAACATATTGGCAGAAGAATCCAGCATATTTTAGGTCACCACAGAAAAATTCATGGTGACAAAAAATATACTGTATATGGAGTGGCATATCAGATGAAGTCTGATTAAATTTATCCAGGACAGTGTTTCTTTTTCTAAATTATTCCTACAGCAGAATTTTGTAAAAAATATCAAAATGTGACCGAAATCTTGAAAATTTAAAATTTTACATGCCAGAAGTAAGTGACATAAGTTAAATTCGTATTTTTAAATTTATCTTTGCATGGTTGTTCTCATCAATTACCTGATGAGATGTTTAAACTTTGCACGGTTGTTCTCATCAATTACCTAATGAGATGTTTAAATCTTTGCACGATTGTTCTCATCAGGTTCTCAGGTTCGATGTTCAAATAAAATCGTTGTTGATGAGAACAACCGTGCAAAGATTGAACATCGACCACTTACAACCAAGAGGTACGTGAAAGATTTTTCCTTGAATTACATTTGATTACCGAGATATATGTTCGCAGTGAATACTAATAACTTCCAACTGAGAAATTGCATTTCACACAAAGGAAATATAACATGTAAAAAGTTCCAACAGTTAAACCACCATTAAATGGTTTAAACTGAAAAAGAATAACGTATGTAAAACACGTTTTTAAATCTCGATACATAGTGAAATACGTGCGTATTAAACAATCTTGTTAAATTTTTCCTGTTACATTTGTTAATTATGAATTTTAAAATATTTTGTATTGCGTATTAAAAGAAGTCACAGAAAGAGAAATTTCTACCTTTGCCTTTGTGTTTTAAAATCTATTTGTTTTACTCTATATCTCTTGATATCTCATGTATATACAGCCTGACATTTTTTCTAATAAAATTTTCACAAATTTGTTCATTCTGGTTTGCATTGTTTTTATTGCTTAAGTGTCAAAACGGTTATCACACTCAGAAGATTAAGGAAGGCGACTAGATATGTTTTAAATTGTTCAAGTAATTATTTTAATTAGTAAGAGTAATTTCACACTTTGCATAGTGAAAGCAGCTGGCTAAAGCAAAATCAGTAGTTTTCCAAAAGATACTAATCATATTCTTTTTAAATATATCAGAAATCTATAGATATGAGGGCTTGAAAAATATGGGAAAAGTTACATGCCCACGTGCCCAGTTGGGCATGTAACTTTTAGGTGTTTATTTACTAGCTGGGCAAGAAATTATTTACTTGCCCAGGTAGTAAAAGCTGGATGCGCAGGAAAATTTATCTTTTAACTTAAAAAATTAGGTTCTGGTTTGTTAAGTTAAAAATATGATCTGTTTTAACATGTTTGCACTTCAATTTTAAGGGTCTGTATTACAAATGTTCAATGCACAAAAGTGTGTATATCAATTTTTAATATGATGATGCTAAAATTGGTGTGAAATGGTACAAAGATGAAATTGGTGTTTCAGAAATTTAGTGATTCTGCCATGTTCATTTTATTAAAGTTTTCTCCCTTTGTCATTAAACATGAGAAACCAGTTACATCAGAGGCATGCATCCTGTTGTTGATTATAAACAAAATTTGTAGCAAAACTACATATGGTTTCCGAGATCTGGGTGTAAAGCATAACATAATTAAAGATGTGATATTGCTCTTTCTTTGGTACTTCGTAACAATAATACAACTTCCATTAATTATCAATGACATGAAACACAACATGTGATGACTATCTGTTTTTTCTTGTGTAGTAGGAAATTTTATTACCAAACTTTTTTACTTTAAAATTTAATTGCCATGCGCAGGCAATTAGATTTTTTATTTACCTGCCCAGGCGAATGATTTACATGCCCTGGGCATCTCTGGCATGGTATTTTTAAGCCTTGGATATTGTTATTTTTAAAAGAAAAAAAGTACCTGGATCGACATGAATCCACATATTGTAGAAACTATGTTCTAAACAAACAAGGTTTTTAAAATACAAGTAGAAATATATACTCGCTTTTTTTTTAAAACAGTTGCTTAAAATGAGAGATCAACTTTTTATTCATTTATCTAGACTTATCTGTTTCCAGACTTCCTGCACTGTGTCTTCACAAGCTACAGCAATAATAACTGGAACTAATATATCTCATATTATCCGATAACTACTGGAAAGTGTGCTTCCAAACGTGGGGGTGGGTGTCAATTTTTGTATGGGGAAAACTTCTTCAATCCTTCATAGAATTTATTTTGAAACCAAAATCATAAAAAAGAGGAAAAACAATCTTTTTCAATAGCTTTAGTAATGACAAAACATTTGTGCAAAATTTTATACCATTGCTTTTTATAGTTTCTGAGAAAAATGGTACATCGAGTTAGTCAATTTATAATGAGACATGTACATCTTTTAAAATACATCCTATAGTACCAAAACAATCTCTTAGATTTATTCAGTACAATAACTGCATGTGCATTTGTCAGGTTCTCAAAAAATATAATAATTATCTGAAAAAATACTTTAAGAAATTATTGGAACAAATTTCAGATTTTCTTAGAAACGTGTCTTTGAAATTCTTCAAGGAACAGCTAACGGACACATAATCAAATTGTGCTTGTGATACACAAAGAACTACACAACCATAATTATATGTACATTGGCAGTTTTGCTGAATACTTCTTGAAAATCAAATTTCAGGAAATTTCTGCCAATAAGTTACTTGTATTTTTCCAGATAAAAAGAAATGCTTATATTGTGGATCCAAATAGTTTTGCTTAATGCTACTAATATACTTAATACATTGACAAGGTAACTTTTTTGAAATAGTGCTCTGGAAGACAAAAATTATAAACTTTACATTTGCTTATCAAAATGAAGTTGTCCAAACACGTAACTAGATGGTACTAAAATTAGGAAAACTTATGTCATTATTGTACGTTTAATAATGTAGCAATGGCATAATTTTCTTGAAATCTTAATTTATTTGATGCAATCAGTGGATCAAGCAGCAATTCCCTGTATGTATGTTAAAACGTGTTTTATTGAGCCTTTGGTAATAATTAAAAAACACAGAAAAAAATTCAGTTTTTCTTGACCTTTTTATATATATTAGTGATCACGGATTGCATATAAAATACATTTTCACTAAAGGAATTATTTCATCATTAAAATTTTCATAGTCATAAGTTTGCAATGAATGAAAAATCTGATTCCTTAAATATGTCAATCGACATCTTTTGAAACGACAGCGATACTTCGTAATGGACCCTCAAACTAATCTTTCAAGTACAAGAACGATTTGTTCACAAGTACAGGAATCGTTCGGCTAACTATAAAGACACTATAACTTTAGGTGAAACTACGACAACAGTTTATAATTTCGATTATAGGAATGGTTTATCACTTCCAGTGAAATGACAGGGATGCTTTCATTAAACTGACGAATCTGTGTTGCTTACCCTTTCAAGTCGAAATTATTGCTACGCTAAATTTTACGCTGTAATTTCTTTTTCTTTTGTATTTTAAAAGATTATTAAACAAACTTGTTAACTCTGCAGTTATTTGAAAACTAACACACAAGTTCTTATTTAAATGCAGTGAAACTCTAAAAGAACGCACGACCTGGTTAGTTGGTGTACGTAAAGACGCGTTCGTTCGCACATCGCCGTAATGCTCCTCTCCGAGACTACGGACTACTCTAGTGACGTCACAAATCGGTGCGCGGGCCTGCTAAGCTATTAGGAGGTGATGGTCCGCCCCCCCCCCGTTGAAGCTGAAGATGAATTGGACAGTGCTGCTAACCCTAGGGTAATTACCCTATTTTAGGTAATTCCTCACTTCTCAGGCCTTAGGGTAGGTAATTTGCACATCGCAGAAAATTTAGGGTAATTTTTGTATTCTTCGTTTTTTTTTTTTTTTTTTTTAATTATTATTATTCTTAACGTTCGTAAAATTTTGATCTCAGCATTCGTTATCCGTAACGGATCTCCGGTTGTTTAGTCTTCAGCTCGCCCGTTCACGACGCTTATTTTTACTTATCAGAGCAGGCAGGCGGCAGGGCCATCACCTCCTAATAGCTTAGCGGGCCCGCGCACCGATTTGTGACGTCACTAGAGTAGTCCGTAGTCTCGGAGAGGAGCATTACGGCGATGTGCGAACGAACGCGTCTTTACGTACACCAACTAACCAGGTCGTGCATTCTTTTAGAGTTTCACTGCATTTAAATAAGAACTTGTGTGTTAGTTTTCAAATAACTGCAGAGTTAACAAGTTTGTTTAATAATCTTTTAAAATACAAAAGAAAAAGAAATTACAGCGTAAAATTTAGCGTAGCAATAATTTCGACTTGAAAGGGTAAGCAACACAGATTCGTCAGTTTAATGAAAGCATCCCTGTCATTTCACTGGAAGTGATAAACCATTCCTATAATCGAAATTATAAACTGTTGTCATAGTTTCACCTAAAGTTATAGTGTCTTTATAGTTAGCCGAACGATTCCTGTACTTGTGAACAAATCGTTCTTGTACTTGAAAGATTAGTTTGAGGGTCCATTACGAAGTATCGCTGTCGTTTCAAAAGATGTCGATTGACATATTTAAGGAATCAGATTTTTCATTCATTGCAAACTTATGACTATGAAAATTTTAATGATGAAATAATTCCTTTAGTGAAAATGTATTTTATATGCAATCCGTAATCACTAATATATATAAAAAGGTCAAGAAAAACTGAATTTTTTCTGTGTTTTTTAATTATTACCAAAGGCTCAATAAAACACGTTTTAACATACATACAGGGAATTGCTGCTTGATCCACTGATTGCATCAAATAAATTAAGATTTCAAGAAAATTATGCCATTGCTACATTATTAAACGTACAATAATGACATAAGTTTTCCTAATTTTAGTACCATCTAGTTACGTGTTTGGACAACTTCATTTTGATAAGCAAATGTAAAGTTTATAATTTTTGTCTTCCAGAGCACTATTTCAAAAAGTTACCTTGTCAATGTATTAAGTATATTAGTAGCATTAAGCAAAACTATTTGGATCCACAATATAAGCATTTCTTTTTATCTGGAAAAATACAAGTAACTTATTGGCAGAAATTTCCTGAAATTTGATTTTCAAGAAGTATTCAGCAAAACTGCCAATGTACATATAATTATGGTTGTGTAGTTCTTTGTGTATCACAAGCACAATTTGATTATGTGTCCGTTAGCTGTTCCTTGAAGAATTTCAAAGACACGTTTCTAAGAAAATCTGAAATTTGTTCCAATAATTTCTTAAAGTATTTTTTCAGATAATTATTATATTTTTTGAGAACCTGACAAATGCACATGCAGTTATTGTACTGAATAAATCTAAGAGATTGTTTTGGTACTATAGGATGTATTTTAAAAGATGTACATGTCTCATTATAAATTGACTAACTCGATGTACCATTTTCTCAGAAACTATAAAAAGCAATGGTATAAAATTTTGCACAAATGTTTTGTCATTACTAAAGCTATTGAAAAAGATTGTTTTTTCCTCTTTTTTATGATTTTGGTTTCAAAATAAATTCTATGAAGGATTGAAGAAGTTTTCCCCATACAAAAATTGACACCCACCCCCACGTTTGGAAGCACACTTTCCAGTAGTTATCGGATAATATGAGATATATTAGTTCCAGTTATTATTGCTGTAGCTTGTGAAGACACAGTGCAGGAAGTCTGGAAACAGATAAGTCTAGATAAATGAATAAAAAGTTGATCTCTCATTTTAAGCAACTGTTTAAAAAAAAAAAAAAAAGCGAGTATATATTTCTACTTGTATTTTAAAAACCTTGTTTGTTTAGAACATAGTTTCTACAATATGTGGATTCATGTCGATCCAGGTACTTTTTTTCTTTTAAAAATAACAATATCCAAGGCTTAAAAATACCATGCCAGAGATGCCCAGGGCATGTAAATCATTCGCCTGGGCAGGTAAATAAAAAATCTAATTGCCTGCGCATGGCAATTAAATTTTAAAGTAAAAAAGTTTGGTAATAAAATTTCCTACTACACAAGAAAAAAGATAGTCATCACATGTTGTGTTTCATGTCATTGATAATTAATGGAAGTTGTATTATTGTTACGAAGTACCAAAGAAAGAGCAATATCACATCTTTAATTATGTTATGCTTTACACCCAGAAATCGGAAACCATATGTAGTTTTGCTACAAATTTTGTTTATAATCAACAACAGGATGCATGCCTCTGATGTAACTGGTTTCTCATGTTTAATGACAAAGGGAGAAAACTTTAATAAAAGGAACATGGCAGAATCACTAAATTTCTGAAACACCAATTTCATCTTGGTACCATTTCACACCAATTTTAGCATCATCATATTAAAAATTGATATACACACTTTTGTGCATTGAACATTTGTAATACAGACCCTTAAAATTGAAGTGCAAACATGTTAAAACAGATCATATTTTTAACTTAACAAACCAGAACCCTAATTTTTTTTTAAGTTAAAAGATAAATTTTCCTGCGCATCCAGCTTTACTACCTGGGCAAGTAAATAATTTCTTGCCCAGCTAGTAAATAAACACCTAAAAGTTACATGCCCAACTGGGCACGTGGGCATGTAACTTTTCCCATATTTTTCAAGCCCTCATATCTATAGATTTCTGATATATTTAAAAAGAATATGATTAGTATCTTTTGGAAAACTACTGATTTTGCTTTAGCCAGCTGCTTTCACTATGCAAAGTGTGAAATTACTCTTACTAATTAAAATAATTACTTGAACAATTTAAAACATATCTAGTCGCCTTCCTTAATCTTCTGAGTGTGATAACCGTTTTGACACTTAAGCAATAAAAACAATGCAAACCAGAATGAACAAATTTGTGAAAATTTTATTAGAAAAATGTCAGGCTGTATATACATGAGATATCAAGAGATATAGAGTAAAACAAATAGATTTTAAAACACAAAGGCAAAGGTAGAAATTTCTCTTTCTGTGACTTCTTTTAATACGCAATACAAAATATTTTAAAATTCATAATTAACAAATGTAACAGGAAAAATTTAACAAGATTGTTTAATACGCACGTATTTCACTATGTATCGAGATTTAAAAACGTGTTTTACATACGTTATTCTTTTTCAGTTTAAACCATTTAATGGTGGTTTAACTGTTGGAACTTTTACATGTTATATTTCCTTTGTGTGAAATGCAATTTCTCAGTTGGAAGTTATTAGTATTCACTGCGAACATATATCTCGGTAATCAAATGTAATTCAAGGAAAATCTTTCACGTACCTCTTGGTTGTAAGTGGTTGATGTTCAATCTTTGCACGGTTGTTCTCATCAACAACGATTTTATTTGAACATCGAACCTGAGAACCTGATGAGAACAACCGTGCAAAGATTTAAACATCTCATTAGGTAATTGATGAGAACAACGTGCAAGTAAAGTTTAAACATCTCATCAGGTAATTGATGAGAACAACCGTGCAAAGATAAATTTAAAAATACGAATTTAACTTATGTCACTTACTTCTGGCATGTAAAATTTTAAATTTTCAGGATTTCGGTCACATTTTGATATTTTTTACAAAATTCTGCTGTAGGAATAATTTAGAAAAAGAAACACTGTCCTGGATAAATTTAATCAGACTTCATCTGATATGCCACTCCATATACAGTATATTTTTTGTCACCATGAATTTTTCTGTGGTGACCTAAAATATGCTGGATTCTTCTGCCAATATGTTGAGTGTCAAATGGGAGATGTTTTCAAGATTCATAACTTGTGAGTACCTTGAAAAATAGTGGCTCATGCAAATTCTTTAGACCAAAGCTCTTACTAAAGTGAATCTTATTACTACAACAGCTTGTGTAATGTCATCAGCAGTGTTATAATCAGAAATAAATCTACTGGCCCAGTGGACGCACTAGAATTTGCAAGCCACTGGTCCACCAAAATGCTCATTGGTCCGCATAAAAAAAAAAAAAAAAAAAAAAAAAAATTGAAGACATTTACAATATATGTAGTAAACAATGTATCATTTCAATGGAATTATATACAATATTTGTTTCTAAACTTATTAGTTTGCAGCCTAAAAAGAAAACCATACAGCAAGGTAAAAGAAAACATTCATTTTTTAACTTGTGACAAATTAGAAACAAAACAAAAAACCAACTTACTAGCCATCCGGGCCAGCAAAATCAATAGTCTAGTGGTCCGACGGAAGTTTTACTGGACAACGGCCAGCGGACCACTGGGTAATTCAAACGCTGCATCAGTAAAATTTAACAGTGATGCTGATAAACTTGAACATATGCTTTACAGGAAGCAAATTAATTGCAGTCATTATGTGAAATTTGACATATTTTAGTGAATAAAAGATTCAGTATCTATATTTTGCTACCCACAGCAATTAACTTTTAACTAAATGACCATGACAGACGTTAATTTTTTTTTTTTTTGATTGAAAGTATAACGACTACCGTGAGCAACTCAATGGGCTATAAGCAGTCGCCCGTCCCTAATTTGGGGTCACTGGCTCCAGGGAAGGGAGAGAGCCAGTGCCGTAAGACAGACACAACATCCATGCCTCACCGGGATTCGAACCCGGACCCCGTTCGGACGAATGATCAGAGGCCATCGCTTAGAGCACTGCGCCACCGGGACGGCATGACAGACGTTAAAGAAACTATGTTTTCCTCACCTCACTCATGTTCTAAAATAAAAGTTTATTAACAAGTACTTGAATGAAGACCAAAATTTCTGGTACAATTATGCTCCTTGAGTTGTAGATTTTTTTTTCAAATTAATATCAAAGATATGAAACTCTAGCTGACATGAAATATGATAAATGGAATGTGAAGCCTTACTTCTGTACTTTACATTGGTATCACCATAAACTTCATATTTTGATTAGGACTTTAATGATTTGAATAGCTTAAAATCACTTTTGAAGGAGGATGAAATACCAAAAAATTGGGTATTAATTTAAAAAGCAAACTGCATAATGTTTGTAAACTTGTTTGTGTGAAATAAGTATACCACAGAAATAGTTATGTCACAGTTACCAGTGATTTGCTGATACATATTATATGTAAGAAATGTTCCCATTCATGAACTAGAAAATACAACATATCCATCACAGATAAAGAATGTAAATATTCTTTATGAAATTTAAGAAAAAGTGGCATGTTTGGCATGAAATACAAATGATAACAACAGTAATAGATTTCATGTAATGTTAGATATTATACATGCATTTTTCACAGAAATTAAAAAACTTGTAAGTGAACCAAACATAATTAAAGGCCGTCCATAAAGTACGCTCCAAGATTACAGGGGGAGAGAGGGTTCCTGACAACCAGACCAAATGTAACATGGGGGAGGTGGGAAGTTCAGTAATTCAGACATCCAGCGGCTAAAATATAGTGGAATCGTATAATTAAAAAACTCCCTGTTTGTTCAAATTGGAACTTAATTATGTTTGCAAATATGTCTTTATATCAACGGGTGGGGGGGGGGGTGTTCGCAGTCCTTTGAGAGTCTGCAAGTATATTTTATGATTTTTAGAATTGAGCTCTTTCAACTTAATAAACTGAGAGAATGCAATATTTATTGCTTAATTATATTTTATCTGAAAAATATGTCGGCAATGTGTATTTATTTTCAGGGTAGGAGGCGTCCACGGGCTCCACTCTGTATTCTATGCCTAAAATATCAGTTGTTTCGAGTTAAAAAAAAAAAAATGGAAAATGTGTTGTCGACCGAGCCGTTTTGAGAAGGGTTGCGCATCCTAGGGTAGCTGTATAGTAACCCACCACGTGGAGGGAGGTAAATGAGTCACAAAACATTTTTTATCACTTCTAATAAAAAAGTAATGAAGAACAAAACCCATGTTCGTCAAAAATTAAGCCAGAAATATTCTTTCGATTAGCACCAGCACAACGAGCTCTGAATGATGAAATCAATATTTTAAACGCCAATGTATTTGGACTACTGAAAAGGGAACAAAGTGGAATGTTAACGGAAGTACAGACGAAAGAACTAACAGTAAAAAAGCAGAAGCTAAAGGAACTTGAAGGAAGACTATGGAAAAAAAATAAACGTGAAATGCAGAGAAAAACAAAAGAGTGTGCTACAAAGAAAATGTACGTGTTTATAAATTAATGCCTAAATAATAAACATTTTCTGAAGCAAACGTGTAAATATATGGATGTTACCTTTGAATAATTATGTTTTCTTTGTTTCACAACAGACTTCTAGAAACAGTCGTCAAAAATAAAGGGGGTTGCGGGAATTAGGACATACTTTTTAGGGAGGGGGTTGATAACAATCGGACAAAATGTGACATAGGGGAGGCGGGGAGTCTAAAAATAGTAAAAATCTCGGACGTACTTTATGGACGGCCCCCTTACCTTTATTTTACAGCAGTGAAGCCCCCCACACAGGTACTCCACAGATTAAATTATTTTTGCTAGTTTATTGAATTCAACCCCCCCCCCCCCCCGTACATACAGGTTCTTGAGACAATCTAACATGAATACATCATTATCCCACATTCCAGTACCCTACAGAAACTTTGTTAAAAATTTGGTTTTAGTCCAAGGACAACAATTTTCATAGTTTTTCCTAAGATACATCAAGTAAACATAACCTGGTTTAGAGGGAAATGAAAAATTATTACATTGATGAAATTCATTTTAAACCATATTTCGATTACACCAGAGATTTAAGTCAACTATTACGCCAGAGACTTAAGTCAACTATGACATCTATGGCATCCCCCAAAGCCATAAGCATTAGTTTCCCACTGATGTCCAAAGCATTGTTGGTGCGAACAATTCAGTTAGTGTTATGATTTTCCGAGCGACAAAAACAGCTAAATATCTTTAGCATTTTGTTACAACTTTTTTCCCCATTTTAGCATTTGTTGAGCCAGCTTAATCTCAGGATTATGCTGCTGGTCATCTGACTGGAATGGCATTTAATAACACAAGTGCTGCAACCAGTACTTTTGTATTCATGGTACAAAACCTAAGGTCTTCCTTTCAAGGTGTGGCCCAAAATTTTCCTGTCCACACTTTAACAAGAACTGATTTGCATTTTTTTTAAATAAAAAAGTTATTGTTGGTTTGGAAGAAATTGGCTTTAAAGGGATTGTAACTGTAACTGACTGACAACAATTCTATAAACCAAAAAACAATGGCATTCTTTTCAGATCCTCCTTTACAAAGTGTGTGGTCATATACATACCCATATTATGATAGTTAGTTCAAGGCCATTACATTTTATTTTTGACTCTGTTCATTTAATAAAAACTGTGAGAAGTACCTGGCTGAATCAGAAAAATGGGCAATGTATGTATTATCCAGATTTTGATGTCCTCTATGAAGACCAATGACTTCACTTCAGTTAAGAAATTACATGAGACTGAAAGTGGCCAAATTGTGAAATATGGTTATGGTTTAACATTAAAAGCTTTGTGTCCTTCCAATTTAGAAAGACAAAAATTAAATGTGAAATTAATACTCCAGATTTTCAACTGTAGCACTGCTGAAGCTTTATTAACTGTTGGATGAATTAATAATATACTAAATTTTGGTGACACTGAATGTATTAAGATTATAATTACATGGTGGAATATTTATAATGTGACAGCAGTTTTTAAAGGGGAACACTTGAGGACCAAATATCATGAAACACTAACAGCAGATGTAAAAGTAGTGTTCATTGAAAAGTTCCTTAGGAAAAGCAATATTTCAAGATTGGTGGAGCATGAAGTTCTAAATGAAATTTTCAAGATACGGTAAAAAATAACAATGATTTCTTTTCAAAATTATTTTCACTGAACATTTAAGTTTTCTACATTTTTTTCAAACTATTTTTTTAAGGTTTGAAGTTTCCTTTTTTATCCTGCTTTTCATTTCTGTCACTTTTACTTTTACAGTAATTATTAAGAAATGTATTTGTGGCAGCCATGATAATATATTTTGTCACAACTTCAATACCATGACCTTCAGAGCAATCTACACCTAAACATATTTCTTTTTTGTTTAGCACATCTTTTGTCAAATCCAAAACAAGTTGCCTTTGGTTTCTGACCTTTAAAAACAGATTTTCAAAATCAGCCGAAACAAGTTTTTGTACGATAACATATGTATGCACTACAATATCTAATACTTCAGGATGGGGATATAGAAGCCCTCCTCTATCCATTTTTTCTGTTAGTTTATACTGACAAAAATTAACAGTATTATCTATTACAAGGTGCATTTTACAAGAATTGCATTTTAGTTTTTTAATAGTTGTGTGAGCACAATAACCAGCTACGTATGTAAGAACTGGAAGTAAATGCTGAACAGCATGCACATCTTTTCTATTTACATCAATTCTATCAAATCCAGAAAGAGTTGTATCTTCATTGAAATTTACTGTATTGGTCAATTCTTTTTGCTCCAGATCAATATTTAAGTCACCATACTTTGCTGACTTAATTTCTAAGGGAGCTACGGTTTGCAAACGTAACTTGCATTCAGTCTCAAAAACCTGACGTAATGAAATAGCAAACTGAGAGCCAGCAAGCTGGCGAAACTTACCAAAACGATACTCCAAAGCATCAGTCTGAATTTTCCCTGTTAATATAAAAGAAAATTTCAACTCTTCTATACAGTATGTTACTAACTCTAACACAGCATGAGTTGTATGTCTGAGAGATGTAAAAGTTTCCCTTGTCAATACCCCAGTTGCATACTTTGCATTAATCCACTGGTTAACCCAGTCCAGAAATTTGCTTAAGAACTGGTATTTTACGTCATTGTCACTGTTAGTGAGTGGCTCCATGAACTTATCTCTTTTGTGTTCCCCCTTAAATAAGCTTTTAACGTTCATTATTGACCACCATGTATAAATAATCCTTATGTACTCTGAAGTCTCTCTAAAATGGGGCAATTCATTTTTTTCTCCAAACTGTATCAAACCTTCAATTACATGTTCATTGAAAATTTGCAAAACTAACTTAACATTTTGTCTCTCTAAATTTGTTGGAGAAAGAGCTTTTAAAGTAACACCATATGCGTATTTTACCAAGTTTCCCAGTTCCAAAGAATACATTTTTTTTATGGAATCAAAAGATGCTGTCTTAGTTTTTGAATGATCATCAAAATCAATGTAATACATACACTGGCCATGGTTACGTTGGTTCAACCAATTATTACGCAAGGACTTTAAAATATGGACAGGGTCATAAATAAAAACAAAGGTCTATTTACATCAGAGGGATGAATGTACACAATACTCAGTTTTGGTGGAGAAGCAAAAAAGACATTGCTTTACCATTGATTGCATTATTATCCGAGCTAACACAAATGATCTTAAAACCAATACCTTCTAAACCTGTTATAACTCTCTTAATAGCCTTAAAAGGTCTTCGGCTGTTATCTTACTTACAGGCAAAATATATGCAACATCTTTATAGGCTGACAAAAAACTCTGAACCATAAATACAAAAGCAGTTGTAGCACATTTCTCACTGTTGTAGGCAGCCCCTACAATATTTCCCCTTGAAATCAAGACATGACTTAATGTGAATTTTATCAACCATAAGAGACACAATGTGATCTCTCGACTCTATCATACCAAACCTTCTGTTTCATATACGACAAAAAATGTTCATCAAATTGTTCCTTCCAGGATCTAATTTCAATGTGGAACATATTCTTCGTATTGTACATGGATGCGGAAAAATAACATATCCAGAACTTCTTAAAAATTTATACGCATGAGGAGAAATGGAAAAAACTAAACTTGAAAATATTAAGAAATCAACATTATATCTTACATTATGTTTTTTGTTAGAAATAAGCATGAGTTGCTCAGTTATAAAATTAACAACACCTTCTTTTTCTTCTGGTAACACCTTTAGCACATTTAGTAATAATTCCTGGATTACACTAATCACATCACTGACCGAGGAGTCGCTACTTTCTTTGTGCAATTCCTCGACAGTCTGCAGTATGTCAGATACATCATTAATGTCTCTAATTTTGAAAGGAAAATTATACTTACCCAAGTGCTTTATTGGTGAACTTCCTACATATGCCATTATATCCAATTCATTATTTACACATACTGATTTTAACACAGAAGGGCCAGGTGAAAACTTTAAGTCCAGAAAAACTACTTGATCTGGTTTATCCATGATGACATTCCAAATATTAGAAATTTTTGTTGATTGTAAATGCTTTTTTAAGTTCACATAAATTGTTGCATGCCTTTTTCTTATCATACAATGCTTTACTTTCAATGCTTTCTTGAACTGCTCGCTGAAGAGTTTCCATTTCAATTCTGGCTCTTTTTTCATCAGGACCTTTCCCTAGATGTGTCCGCTTTGGACATGTAATCCGGACATCCTGGAAACTGGGATGGAACAGCACCATCCCTTAATTTTGGGTGTGCCAATGGAGCTGTTATTAATTTCCCACATTTCTCGTCATAAGAAGACTCTCTAACAATGTCAGTCTCACAGAAATGTAGCTCACATACCTAAGATTAAAAGTAACTAAATATTAGAAAACATTCTTCAAACAAAACACAACAACAAAAGTTATATTACATTTATATTTGTAACATTATAACAACAGCTATTATTTAAAATCACCATATCACATTAATTATTTACAAACCAGTACACACTTTTCTTTTTTTCAATTTTTTTAATGCCAACACACTGAGATTGTATTTGTTCATTACCAAAACCGTTCGTTAAATTACACTGAATCTAAACAAAATTGTCTGATAAATAGGTCTTTTGATATTTAAACAAGAGTTTAAATCTCAAAATACGTATTTATCAGACAAATTCATTTGACAAATTCGAAACGGGTAAATATTCTACAGCCCGAGCCAGTCTTAGCTCTGATAGAAGCAATCCACAATTCTTTTTGCTGTGTGGGTAGACAAGTTTCTTTCCCTTTCAACATTTTCACTGAACATTTTTTTATAAATCTTTGCATTTGAACTTCTACACAGACATTTCTTTTTGGTGATACCGCGCATGGTTGCGTTTGGTGGGGAGGGGGTCTTACGATGCTGTATTGTCAATGTAGCAAATAAACTATGGGTCGCTTGCTGATTTTAATTATTATAAGTTTTCATTCATATCACTTTTGCCATCTATTTATCGCATATTAACTGCATTTGCTTCCCTTACTTACAAAGTCATGCTTCACCACTGATTTATGCTCCGACTTTGCTTATTTGTATTTCTCTACATGGAATTGCCTTTCACACTGAAGCAAGGAATTCCATGAAGGTGGCTTTCGGTATGTTGCATAGCGCTTCATATCAGTGCCCTTATAATCAAGGTACCGTTCTGGATACTAGCACCATTTGTGCCATTCCTGGACCAGTAAAAATGAGTGCACTACCAACTTTTGATACATACTGGTCAGCTGTTTTTATTTTTATTTTCTACTACTGCATAGCATGTTTTGTGTTTTATTTATTAGTACTATTTTCATAATTACATACACACACGCATTCCATTCTAAATTTGCTATATACTACTACAATGAAAATGATACATTATTTTCTACACGTACTGCAAATATATATACATATATATATATATATATATATATATATATATATTTTTTTGCACAGACCAGTGGGCATTTTGGCAGACCACTGATTTGAAAATTCGAGTGGTCAGCTCGCTAAGCCTGTAGAAGATTTACTTCTAATTCTAACCCTGCATTTCATTGCCAATAAAAGATATAATTTTTAAAACTACGACGAAATAGTTAAAACATTAAGTGAAAAATCTCTGGGAAGTTTTGTCGAATCACGATCAATAAAAAATATGCAGATGGCAATAACCATAATGACACTATTTTCACGAATGGAAAAATTTGAAGTAGACACAATGTGATTATTGATCAGTTGCATAGCAAACTTAACAAACGTCTGTTAGCTTATAAAAACTGTCAGTCTCCATTTCAATTAGTTAACAGCCAAACTTCTAATGCGATTGACCAAATTTCTCTAAATAACTGTTTAGATTTGCACAATGAGGATTTGGGTGAATTTTTACAGTTCTACGACTTTATCAAAAGTGTGAATGTAGCCACTGCACAAAACACAAAGAAAAAGGAAGTAAAATACATATATACAAGAAGTAAAATACATATATACACTATATTGACAAAAGTCATAGGACACCCCTTCAAAAGCAAATGAACATAACCGCTGCATTGTTAAGATGTGCGGTACAGCTGCAAACGCCATAAAAACAAGCCTGCAGCTAACCGCGATCACATTGCACTGTGAGGTTGAGTGAAAATGTCACGACAGAGAGAACTGACTTTGAGAAAGGAAAGATTGTTGGGGGTTATATTAGTGGTTTGTCTATGTATGTCAATAAATGCTATGTTGTGTTTCCCTTCAAGGTGTCTGGTGACTTGTCAATACAATACAGTGTATATTACAATTTGATTGATGTTTTCCCAAATGTATTCAATGTATTAAAACTATATTTGATAATAACAATAACCAACTGACAAGCAGAGTATTCTTTTTCGAAAATGGCCTTGGTAAAATATAACTTGCAATCGACAATGCTTCAACAAAGACTTAATGGTCTTGCTATCATGTCATTAGACCAAGATTTTGTTAAGCAGTTATCCTTCAACGATGCACACTCCTTTGCAAACCTTAAAGCAAGAAAGAAGACAGTTTAAAGACAAACTTTAACTCCTGAACTATGTGTGAACTTTTGTTTTTGTGCATTCAGAATAAAATTTTTGTAAGATATGTTGACACTTGGAGAGATTGTGGGGCATTTTTGGGGTATACTAGCAATGTTTATTTCCTACACAGAGTACACTTGAAGAGATTTTTGAGGGAGTTTTCTTAGCTCACTTAGCAGTTCTAATGTAATGAATGCCTAACATCAGTGACTGACATGTTTGCAAAACTTTTACAAAATTTTGTGTACACTGAAAGACACTTTTTGGGGTACTCATTTTATAAATAAAACAAACAGATATTGCTACTGCTATTAACAGCATTGGTAGTTTACCTGATATGTCTCGAGTTATAAGTTGGGTAATATTTCTCTCATTTTTTAATAATTTTACAGGAAACTTTGGCAGTTAAGCAAGTAATACTGAACCAATACCTGTGTACCGATATATTTCACCTAATTTTTAAGAAATTGAATGGTTCTGATAAATTCCTATCCTACCACAGATAGAGCATACACACTGCTCACATGAAGTTCTTCAATGTGTTGGTTTGTAGAAAAATGCTTCAAAATCTTTAAACAGACATTTTAAAGGCAAACTTACTCCTGAACGATGTGTGAACTTCTGTTTTTGTGCATTCATATGTAATTTTTGCTGTCTATACTTGATTCATTGTTTGTGTTCCTTTAGTAATAAATATTAAAAATGATAATTCAATGCAACTCTCCATGTCTGCAAACACAAAAGATGTATTTTACATGGCAACAAGGCCTTAACATTTATATAAAGGACATAGGCATGTTAGATGTGTACATGACATACATATATTTCGTATAGGGTATACGACATACAAAGTGGAATATATAGAGCTATGCAAGACAGTAAGAAAAAGTATCACTGAAGACGTAAGGAAATTCAACTGTGAACTAGTGAGGAAAGCAATTGAAAACAACCAAAGCCTAAAGATAGCAAAGGGACATCTCAGTAAGGGAAGAAAACAGATTATGGCACTGAGAAAAGAAGATGGTTCTGTAACAAGAAATAGAGGCGAAATTTTGACAAGAGTGAAAGATTTCTACTCCAAATTATATGAAAGGGATGATATATGCACTCCAGACATCATGAAAGATACCAGTACCAGAGTTCCTCCAGTCCTTCCAGCAGAAGTTGCACATGCAATCAAGAACATGAAGCGAGGAAAAGCTCCAGGAGAAGATGGAATTACTGTAGACATCATACAAGAAGCAAGTGGAGAAATCGAAACAGTACTCGCCCAAATTTTCACTCGATGCCTTAATGAAGGAAAGATTCCTGAGGATTGGAACACCGCTACAATGATCCTGCTACATAAGAAAGGTGACATTGAGGATCTCGGAAACTACAGACCTATCAGCATCCTATCAGTAGTTTATAAAATCTTCACTAAAGTTCTTTCACACCGCTTGAAGGTAGCACTAGACATGGCTCAACCGAGAGAACAAGCTGGATTCAGGAGTGGCTACAGCACAATAGATCATATCCACGTGCTGAGAGAACTAATTGAAAGAGCGAGGGAATATGAACTTCCATTGTGCATGGCTTTTATCGATTATGAAAAAGCCTTTGATTCGGTGAAACCATCAGCAGTTACAATGGCCCTGAAAACCTGCGGTATTGAAGATGCATACATTAATATTATTAATAACATCTATGAAAATGCAAGTGCAAAGATTAGGCTGTTTGAAAATACAACACACGTAAAAATTGGAAAGGGAGTGAGACAAGGTGACACCATATCTCCGAAGCTCTTTAATGCCACATTGGAGGGTGTTTTTCAGTCGCTGAGCTGGGAAAACAAGGGGATAAAGATTAATGGAGATTATCTAACCCACCTTCGTTTTGCTGATGACGTAGTCATTTTTGCAACTAGCCCATCAGAGCTGCAGAGTATGATCCAGGAACTTGCTGAAAGAGTAAAGAAGTGGGATTAAAAATGAACTTTCAGAAGACAAAAGTGATGTTCAATGCTTTTACAAGAAATGAAGATTTATCGATTGATGGAGAAAAGCTGGAGATAACAGACACGTACGTTTATCTTGGACAGCAGATATCAAGTGAGGGTCACATTGATGAAGAAATTAATCGGCGTACAAAACTTGCCTGGAGAGCTTTTGGAAGAAACAGCATAATTTTCAAGAGCAATATGCCATTATGTCTTAAAAGAAAAGTGTTTGATCAATGCATCCTTCCAGTGCTTACGTATGGTGCAGAGACGTGGACCTTAACTAAAAGAGACATACAAAGGCTGCAGACAACTCAAAGGAGCATGGAGAGGTGCATGCTTGGTGTAACCAGGAGAGATAAGAAGAGGAACTCGTGGATCCGAAAAATGACAAGAGTGGAAGACATCATGATCAGAGTTAAATCCCTGAAATGGCAATGGGCTGGACATACTGCCAGAAGAACAGATCATCGATGGACAGCCGAAATTTTAGATTGGATTCCAAGGGACAGGAAAAGACCCAGAAGAAGACCACATAGGAGATGGGTGGATGAAATTCGAAAGTATGCAGGGGTGACATGGAGGAGACTGGCACAAGACAGACCGTTGTGGAGGAAACTTGGGGAGACCTTCGTCCAGCAGTGGATTGATAATGGTTGACAATGATGATGATGATGATGATGATACGACATAGTTATTTTACAAGCACTTGTGCCCAGAAATAGGGACCCCAAAAAAGTTTAGTCTGGCACTGCTTTAGACACGTAAATAACTATGTACCAATGTATCAACATATTACTCTTGGGATCAAAAACATGCAACCCTTATTATTCTGTGTCCATAATAAAGTTTAAAATTCCTTCCTAAATAAACATATTTTACTTTGAATTTATTTGATACATTGGAAAAACATGTTATGGGTTACTATAACAACACAAGTAATCTATTATTTCCATTACAAACATAAATTTCATTTTTCAAAAATCTTTTCAGTGCTCTGACTTCCCGCTGTGAGATGCATTGATTATAAAATTAACCACATTTAAATTTTCTTGTTCAAAATATTTATTTTACAAGTAGTTTAAATAAGGTTAAAAAAATGTTTCCACTTACCCTAGAGTTCTTCGTGACTTGAAAATGTTCTCGCTTTATTGCTGTAATCCATTTGGTGTGAGCCTCCCCATTAGTAGGGTATTTGAAGACGCTTACGCGTGGTCCATCATCATAATTACCGCGGCAGTGCGGTACACAGCACTTAAAAGGCATATTGAATTTACTTCTGGTGCTGTTTTTCCTAAAAATATTCCTTAATGAAAATAAATTTGACGACGACCACGCAAATCAACAGTTATGTTTACACAGAGTGAGCAGCACACGCATGCTCGACCATCATGGCTCGACCACCCACCACTGACATCAGCCTACTCTCCCCTACGTCATGCAGTGGGGGTGATGGCCGGACCCGAGGAGCTACTAAGCCAGAAAGCTAGTGACAACCAAAGAACTGACGTGCTGCCATCTATCAGCCGATTTATATTGAAACGAACGAAATGAACGGGTTTTTTGAACGGATCATTCTTATGACCCGATCTGAAAGATCCGGATGCCGTAAACGACCGAATCTGCCCACGCTTGTACAATGTACATGTGTTTGATGACGTCATTTTGTTTGTGTGCTCGTTGGCTGCGGTTTGTGTTGGGTTGTGATTGTGTCGTGTCAGGCGGAAATATGGAGGCTTGATTCATGTTACGACTAACGAAGTTTAGTTCAAGTAAGTTATTGTATCTTTTCTGCACCTCCCTTGTTTGCTGTGTGTGTTTTGGAAGAATTTATGTTTATTTCCTAGAGTTTTAAAAGCTGTGATGTTCTCTGTGGTATAACTAAATGTTAGAATTCCAGCACAGCAGCTGTGTGTGCTTCAGTATGTCTTAAGTTGTGTAATCGCAATTCCCTTAATTTCTTGGCCTTAAGGAAAAACGAGTATAATTTTGGTGTTTTACAGAAATTAGCTGAACTAATTATCGCGCACACAGTGGACAGATATTCAGATGAAAGAAGTTTTGTTTCAATAAGCAGAACGTTAACATTTCTTCACAGGAAGAGATCAAGGTAAACAAAATGCTGAAAAAAAAAAAAAAAAAAGCCTCTGCTCGAGTTTTGTGATGATTTTTTTGTATTGGTAGATTTTCACGAAATTCTGTTACGAACCTTACAAGGACAGCTTTTTGGATTATACTTATTTTGATAAGATACATCAGAAGTTAAGGAAATTACAAAATCCCAGTCCTTAAAAAATTTGATTTTAAATGTGCAAACAAGAGAGATAGCGATCGTTTTTAATTGCTACATTTTTATAGAAAAATGTGGAAAATGAAATACTGCTACCTGAAATACGGGTTTTGCCGATGTGAGACAAGAAATTTGAACTAAGGGTTCAGTGAGTATGAGAAAAATGCCATTACTGCCCTGAAAGTTCGAGCGAAATTAGAAATATGTAATTGTGCATTTAAGAAACAAGTATAAGGCACATTAGTTCATTTTCTTTGCTGGGTGATTCCATTCCAAATCGACAAATTTGAATTTTTTTGGTTAACTCATAGTCATGGATTTTGCTGACACTTGAATCACCAATAGCAGATGGCAACTCCAATGCTTTTTTGCAGATGGGGATACCAAATAAACCCCTCATAGTTTTAACTACTACAACTATTTTTAACATAAATTAGCCTCCCTAATGGTGCAGTGGTCTCCGACCATTCATCTGTGTTCAAATTCAATGTAAAGCATGGGTGGTGTGTTTATCTTACAACACTGACTCGCATCTCTCCCAGGAGGCAGTTATCCTAAAGTTGGGCTAGGTGACTGCTTACATCCCATTGACTTGTTCACAGTAATCGTTGAACCCCCAGTAAAAAAAAATAACATAAACTAGTTTTAACTATTCTATGGTGTATGTGCAAGTATTTTGTGCAAAATAGGTAACTACTGTTTCAACTGACAATGCCATAAATATCAAATATTGCATGTTCTATAAATAGCTTTTGATAATAAATTCAGGTTTCATAAATTGTTTTTAATAAAACAATATATTATTTGTAATTATTGCTATCATTATGAATTGTTTTTTAATAAAAAAATTCGTAATGATAGCAATAGTTACAGGTTAGGTTCTGTAATTTTTTGATAATTACAAGTCCTGTATTACACTGCTGGCCACCCAAAATCCAACACCAAGAAGGACGCGAGATAGCAAAGCCAGATTTACTGGACACACAACAACAGATACAAAGATGAAACGATTGAGCCTACAGGCCCGTGCGACTTGCGGAACATGCAGACATCAATAGTTCGTGTGGCCCCCATGGCTGGCAATAATGGCCGCTACACGCCGCAGCATCTAACGAAAGAGGCTTTGGATGTGGGCTTGGGGTATGTCGATCCAGGCTGCTTCCACAGGTTGCCACAGTTAATCAGGCGTAACCATGGTTGCCGATCAGCGACCAGACGTGTTCGATGGGCGACATATCGGGAGAACAGGCGGGCCACGGCAGGAGTGTCACTAGGTGGGCTGTAAAGAATTGTTGCATGATGCGGGCGCGCATGGTTCTGTTGAAACATGGCTGCTGGCAGGTCCTGCAGGTAAGGGAGGACTACAGGCTCCAAAAGGTTGGAGATGTAGCGGTGGCTGTTGAGTGTACCGGCCATGTGTACCAGAGGGGTGCGGGTGTCATATCCAATTGCGCCCCAAACCATAACGCCAGGCGACGGACGGGTAGGGCGATGCATAATGCAGGCATCATACAGTCTCTCGCTGCGGTGCCGCCACACTGCAGCGAGAGACTGTATGAGTGCGGCGTTCAATGGCCCAATGCCGCCGCACTTGCCGGTGGTGTAACGTCAACGGTAATCGAAGCAATGGGCACCGTGCGACAAGTCCCCGCTCCTGCAGACGAGGTCGAAAGGTACGTGCTGACACAGGTTGTTGCGCAACACACCCTAATTCGTGCGCTAACGTTCGTGATGTGGCGGTGCGAGCCGTTAATGCCCGCCACTCAACATGCCGGTCTTCTCGTTCGGTGGTGTGCTGCGGCTGCGGCAATCGCTCACTTTGGTCCGCCCGTCCGTCCTGCACCTACCAAATCCATACTAGCCTCATTGTGGCTAGATGTCGTCCCACACGGGCGCCAATGTCTCGGTACGATAAACCGCTGTTGTGATAAGCCACTATTCGTCTCCTGTGGAACTTCTAAACATGCTGGAATGACTGCCGTATTCTGCGACGATGCATCAGGAAGCTTCCCACGCACAAGTCCGGCAGCTCAACACACTTACAGCCCGCTTTCTGTGCACCCTTATAGTGCTTCTTGGTGGCGTGCCGGGCGCACATGATTTGTATATGCCCTGCAATGCTAGGCGTTTGCACGTCCCCTCGCGGGCGACGCATGCTGCGAATTTCAGGCCAATCGGGTGCTTCCTTTTGGGTGGCCAGCAGTGCTAATTCATTTTTTAAAATGTTGTAAATCTGATTTTTATTTGAAATTCATTGTACTGAACTTGTTTTGAGTAAAAATACACTTCATACATTAAAAAAATGAAGGTTTAATATCAAAATTATGTTCATACTTCACTAAACAGGCTAGACTTTACCTATTTTGCTGTTTCTTTGGTTCACAAAGCACCTAATGTAAAGTAATGGAAGTATATTAAAGACTGATGTAAATTTCAGGTATATGGGGAGAGACCAGCTTCGTAATTTCTTACATGATGTGTACGATCAATGTAAATTTACTGTCATTCTGATTTGCATGATAGCCTATCCCTTTCATCTGTATTATGTATATATGTGGTTTGTTAAGATCAAAAAATTTTTTGTAAGGCTTAACAACTTCAAGCAGCTACAAATAAATCACAGGATAGACACAGCTACCCACGGGCGGATTGGCCCGTCGGGACACCGGGATATTTCCCGGCGGACCACTCGAGAAATGGCACACTTTCTTGTACACCCTTCTTTGTCTGAATTTTTTTGGAAAGAAGGAATAATTATTTTGGTACTTATGAATAACATTGATTATCCAAACGTCTGTGCTATTCGTGCCAACTAAATACACCAAAAATAACAGAATGCTGTCTAGACACAGTACCAAACAATGGAGATAATTGCTAAATTAAAAGATGAACTTTTATTTACAATCTAAAACCATATACACACGCGCAAGCTCGCCTGTGAGGGCTCGCACTTGACCTATTTGCTGAACTGCAAGGAACTACAATTGATTCCAAAATTTTTGACTATTAATAGAAGTGCTATCTCAGCAAAGGACGAATGCATATTATCCATCGCTGAGCATAAGCGTTTATTAAATGTTATTCGCAGTAAACGATGTCTTATTGACTTCCTTAACAGAAAGTCATATACTGCCCATTCTTGGCTTACGAGACTAGCACACCCTATTATTTTGGATAAAATCATGACTGTTCACTCAGCCATTTGTTTGTCCGACATTGACCGGTTACAACAAGGACGTATTAAAAAACTTTGCGCTCTAATGGCTAGAAAGACCAATGGTATGCACGATCCTTCAAGATTCATACCGACAACAAGCTCAACGACACAAGCCGGTTTTGTGAACCTCAGTACAAGGTCTGTTAACGACATTCAAGTTACTGCTCTTTCTCGTGGATATAAATATTGCTATCCTGTCTTTAAACAAGACAAGATCAAGCTGATTTCTCAAACTGAAAACATTATACGAAGGTTACCACACGAGGAACAGGAGCCAAATTGTTACAAAATTACGCATGTTATGGCGCAATCTGAGAAGGCTCTGCGAACCGAGCAACACAGGACATTGCAATATGTACGAGAACAATTGCTGCTTTTGTCACGCGACTCTTCTTTGGCTGTGACTTCGGCTGATAAATCACAGCAAATCGTACTAATGAATCACGTAGATTACAGCCGAAGAGTTATCGAGGCCATTGACAAAATACCACATGAAATAACCCGATCTGACCCAACTTCTGCAACTAATAGTGGCTCTCAGTAAATTGAAAAACCAGGGTTTTTTACTAACTAACATTTCTAAATGTATGCATCCACCCAATGGCCCTAGAATCCCTGAATTATTTGGCAAGGTCAAATTGCATAAGGAGGGCCACCCTGTTTGCCCATTGGTTTCGGGTTATGCTAACTCCACGCGCCCCCTTGAGAAAGCATTAACTAGTTTCCTTAAACCTTTAATCAGTAATTCCAAGTTTTCTATCCACAGTTCTTCTCAAGCCCTTGCCAAAATTAAGTCATTTGACTCTTGGGATTCACCGTTTATCCTAGCGTCATTGGATGTGGTCTCTTTATTTCCTAATGTTCCGCTTAACTTAGCTCACTCCCTTATCAAAGAAAAGCTTCCCATTTTAGGTGTTACTCCTACTGAAGCTGTTGCCATTATAGACTCTTTAAAACTAATAGCCCGGCAGACATACTTTTGTTTTAATGACATTATCTACCGACAAAAAGCTGGCACACGTATGGGTTCACCGCTTTCGGCTTTGTTAGCCAAAATAGTCTTACAGCAACTGAAAAACCAAGTGATTGAGCAGTGCCCTTTAAAGCCACTCTTATTTTTAAGATATGTCGATGATGTGTTGGTTATCTGGCTTCACTCAGTTCCCGCCCTCTAGGGTTTCGCTGAGTTGCTTTCCATCCATTCCCCCACCATTAAATTTACAATTGAACTTGAGACTCAGGGATCGTTACCGTTTTTGGATTTCTGTTTAACACGTAACACCTCCAACCGTTCCTTTTCATTCTCCGTCTATCGGAAACCTTCTGCACCCCTACACTGATTCCATTTGACTCGGCCAACCCGTATCAACATAAGACTGCAGCATTATCTTTTCTGTTCCGCAGGGCGTATTCACACTCTTCTTCTGCTAGAAATCGCAGTAAAGAGATTCGATTTATTTTTGATTTGGCCTCCCGGTTCGGATACCCACAGGATTTTGTGGTATGACAACTTCGTAGATGCCAACGATCCACCTACACCTCTTTACGAGGAAATGAAGAAACTGTTAAATACATCGGTTCTATCGACTATGTTCCTGAAGTTATATATATTTTGAAAAAGGCTTGCCACAGGCAGAACATAACCTTTGGTATACAGACTCATAAATTTTTTTCCTTGATTAGGAGGGATCGGGATAGGGTTAATACGTTCCAAAGGCACGGTGTCTATTCCATTCCATTAAAAGCTACTGACCCTGATATACAAGACACCAATTACGTAGGATCCACGACTTGGACTGTTGCTACCCGTATTTCTGAACACAAGTACAATGTCCGGACTGGATCGGGTACCACCGCTTTATCCCGACTAGTTAAATAAGGCCGACACATTCCGGACTGGAACAGCACCAAGATCTTAGCAACACCTACAACTAAGACTGGCTTATTATTCACTGAAAGCCTGTACATAGCTCTATTTGCTAACCAGTGTTGTAATGATGAAATGCCGTCGACACTACCCTCATCATGGAGACATTTTATTTCACACCATTGTATATTTCATCATAATCCGTAATCGTGTTTCTTGTACTTTTGCATGTTTATGTTTTCAAACAAGTGCGCATGCGTGGACATGAGCGGCGCCTCCATGCCGTTGCATTGTGGGTTGTTTTGTCTGGCTATATAATCCCGGAACCACCCCTCTGCGATTGCCTGATGATGGACCCATAGTGGGTCCGAAAGATCTTGTGTGTGTGTGTAATGGTTTTAGATTGTAAATAAAAGTTCATCTTTTAATTTAGCAATTATCTCCATTGTTTGGTACTGTGTCTAGACAACATTCTGTTATTTTTGGTGTAACATTGATTAGCTTCATTTGAGTTTTATGTTATTTGTCTAAAATGTTATTGTCTTTAAAGCAAAAAATGGCATTTCGTTGTATCTGTATGAATGTTGGGTGTTTGATGTAAAATGACAAAGCAAAATTCTCCCTACTTCAGTGAAAATTTTTTCTCTGGATGAAGCACGCTGTTATAAATAAATTACGCAAACTGTGGTTAAGCATAGTTTGTTTGACTTGGAGCCAAAGGGACATTGGTAAGCTCTACCCTCCTTTTGTAACCTTGAAAAAAGCACTAGTAACAATTCTGATGGTTCTTCATCCAGGTCATCCCCACACCCTAATCCACGTACAGACATAGTTTTCTGACAGAGATTTTCTGAAATCCGTGTTTCACCCACATTTATTTTAAAAGAAACAACAATTTATCTGTATTTTTTCATGGATCAAAATGGTAGTTGTTTATGAGTCAAAATAATAGGTAGACTCAAGGTGGTGGTACAAGTACCATTCACAGTAGACAATCAGTGACCAATAAATATAATTATCATCTGGTATACAACTTCCCATTTTGAGTGTAGTTTTGATATGTTGCAGTCCATCATGATAGATTTTAAAAATTCCTTCACTCCTGAATGGCTGGCTGTTGAAATTTGTTCGTGACTGAATTTGTTATACAATGCATATCTCAACAGCTCTCTTTCACCCAGTTATTTAAAGCATTTGTTTCATGAGGGAATTTATAAGGATATTTGTATTTCTGTAGTGGATCATGATTTTTATAACGATTTCCCAGCAACAAATAATTAATGTTTATAATAAAGTTATTCCTTTCTTAAATGTTCTATATGATAGCCCTTTCTCTCTGAACTCTATGAACCTACATCTAGAGTCTCAAGGTAACCGGTCATTTCTTTAAATTGGTAGTGGTATTTTATTCCACTCCTGTTCCCTTGTCTGATCACTGTTTTAGGTCTGCATTTAGAAAGTGCTCTCTTTTTAGCAGTTGAAAGGCATAATAGTTCATTGGTGACACATCAAGGGACTTGGAAGGAATATAAGCAAAATATATAGACTTGATACCATTTTTTTTTATTTTTTCAAGAAATAGATTTGGACATATGACTGGTAGCCTTATCCTGATGGAGTTCTACTCTTTGAAGGCTCTGTGGATAAAGGAATGGCATTTCCTCTTTAAATATAGGAGTTAAAACATTATTTTGGTAATATGTAGAATTGATTTTAACATTCTTTTCAACTTTTCGTAACTTTAATTTCCCATTGTGCGAGGAACCAGCAATAATCACGAGTCCTTTAAGTAAAGTATTCATGATTGAATCATGAATCCTTTAAGTAAAGGATTCAGAATCCAAAGAAAGTTTCAGTACTGAAACTTTCTTTGGATTCTTGGAGCCAAGTTTGTAAGTCTTTTTCTGCTCTTTTGCGATAGTAAATCAACTTTTTTCTACTACAATCATTTAGCTAAATCCATGCTTCATCAAGAATCAGTAAATTTCCATCTGTCTTTGGCTAAGTGATTTTCATAAAGAAGTCTACACAGTGTTCTGCTCTCATGTGCCTAGGCAAAAAGCGGCAAACAATTTGTTTTTCTTTCCAGACTCAAATCTTTGTTTATTAGCTTGTTTTCAATTAATAGAGAGATTTCTTGTGACTTAGTGATTGCTCTTTGGGTCGGTAGATTTTATTTTAAGACAGAGACCTTACTTTTGCAATAGTTGTAAAGCACTTATCTTTGGATATTCATTTGGTGTTCTTTTTTCCTGATTTTCACAGTGTTTTTTAGTTACAGAATACGAATATTTATTTCTCTTCGTGAAGAGCAAAAACATAACTTATCCACAGCTTGTTTACGTTCACCATTTTTTTAATAGGCAATATTTAACTGCAGCAGATGTTTCTTTTGTGTTCATCTAACACGCCATTGCCAGTTTCAATTCTTTGAACTTCTTTTATTTTCTGTAATTTCTTGTCAAAAACATTTTAAAAATGTGTGAATATCCTCTGTAGTTTTGAAAACCAAATAATAATGCTTTGTATAAAAGATAGAACTGTTACTTTTTTTTTCAGATTCTGGCGTGCCTTAAAGTTCCGCAACATCCCAGTAATGGCAGATAGCTTGGAAAACGAAACTCCTGAAGCTGTAACACAGGTTTTTGGTTCAGGTTAGATTTATTTAAACATATTTAAAATTCGTATTGTGTGCTTTACAGTTATTGGGTTGTCAGAAAAGTCACGACGTATTTTAGCCATTTTTTGCAAAGGTCATTTATTGATAGAAAGAACAAAGATCACACAATGATATAATGGCCGTTTTGTTCGATAACCTTTTGCCATTTTTCATTGAGCTGCAGAATGCCTTGTTCATAGAAGGACCTGTCTTTTGTGGCAAAAAACTACAGGGTGCTGATTTACAGCCTCATCTGAATTGAACGTTATACCGCGCAAGGGCTGTTGAAGAGAGCAAAACAAGTGGAAGTCTGACGGCGCAAGGCCAGGCGAGTATGCTGGGTGTGGCAACACATCCCACCCAATATAATTTTTGATGGGGGATCAAACTTGTGTTTGGTCTCGCGTTGTCGTGACGGATCACAACACCTTTACGACGAACGAGCTCTGGACGTTTCTGGATGATGGATTCGTTCAAACTGTCCAATTGCCGGCAGTACACATTCAAATTGATCGTTTGGTTCCGTGGTAGGAGCTCAAAAAACAAGACACCTTTAAAATCCCACCACACTGAGACCAGAACCTTCCGCTGATGAATGTCTGCTTTGGATGTCGTTTGAGGCGAAGCAGCACGTCGGGACCAAGACCGTTTGCACAGCACATTGTTGTACACAATCCACTTTTCGTCACCAGTTATCAGTCGCTTCAAAAAAGGATAATTTTCCTCACGTTTAATGAGCATATCGCAGATGTTTATACGCGAAGTCAACTGAGCTTCTTTGAGTTCATGAGGAACCCACACATCGAGCTTGCTTACGTATCCCAACTTCTTCAGGTGGTCGTGAATGCTTGAATGATAGATGTGCAATGTGTCTGCAATCTCTTGTGTCGTGTAATGTGGGTTTGACTCGATCAATGCCTTGATTTGGTCGTCGTCAACCTCGGTGCGCCTCCCCAACCGAGGAGCATCGTAAACCTTTCGAAAGTGACCCAAAAGTAGTTTCTGAAGCGATGATTGATGGCGACACGTTGCCGCTAAATCGTGAAGCGTAGCGTAACGTCTTGAAATGGGCAAAGGAAGTGAATAATATGGATTTTAGGTAGCCCTTAAAAGGGCCTTTATGAATGTACATTCTGGCATATGTGTAAAATATTTGTTACGACGGAAGAGAGAGTTTTCCTCATGAATCTTAAACTGTCTATCTAGCAGAATAAAACCCAGAAAAGCTTTATCTGCCAGGGAAGAACTGCCTGATTGCACGAATCAGGACTTCAAAGCAATGTTCTGAGGAAATTCGGCAATTCCGTCAGAATAAATATTCCATAATATGGTGTGCCAAGTACATTTTGTGGTTGCTCTGTGTTAACTTATCCTTAAGGGGATGCCAATTCCTCTCTACTCCTTGTGTATGTTGTCCTAAACGATGAGACGCATCGACATGTAGAGCCATGAGATGGCCCTCAGAACATCTTTTGGAGGTGGGAAACAAACCCTGTTGTTCACACCATGAAATAACGGTATCCTCATCCTTCCCAACTTCATTAAAGAACTTTCTCCAGTTCTACATATCACAGGAGTAGTACAGATCGAAAAAAAGAACTTACGTAACACAGGAGCAGAGACGACGAACAAAGTGACATAAGTAGCTATAACACATTTTACATGAAAGCGCGAGAAGAGAAAAGGAGAGGAGAAGTGCAACCATGGCTCCATCTATCGGAGTGGGCCACTTTCGGAAGGTTAGCCGCATCGTTGAGGTCAAAATCACCAGCACGGAATTTTGCGAACCCCGCTGGCGCTGACGTTCTTGTAGAGCATTATCGCCATACACTTTATGCAACTTTTCACAAGCTTGACGCGCGTTCTTCCCTTTATGGAAGTTAAAATATGGCGAAAATGCACAGTTTGGTCTTCCATCTTCAACTCATAGTTTGCCAAGAAAAAGATTTAAAGGAGTATTTTTACTCCTTTGAAAAAATTTAGGGAGTAATTTTTAAAAGTGGGAAGTATTTTAGAAAAATTAACAGATGAAATAAAAAAGTTACAAAAATGAAGGGCAATTATGAAAAATCAATCTAGATTTTTTCGTATAAAAATATTTCCCTGCCACTCAATGTGTTTAGCATTTGGATCTGTTTTGCTTCTTATTTTAGTAATCAATATAAATTTGTATTTTAAAACAATAACATTAAATTTATCATGTTTTGTAATGACCACATGCAGCAGCAGTGTGTTCAAGAAGTGAATACATTGCACTTTTGAGATTCTTATAGATATCAAAAAATATCTAATAAACTTCTCAGCAAGTTCCACAGCCACATTTGTCTTTTGTTGACTCTGCGGCTGCACAATATCCAGTGCTTAAATTTTCACTTTGCTGACATCTTTGTTTCCCTTCCCATTTCTTCATTGTTGCTTTTTTTTCTTCCTTTTTTTTTAATGCCCTTGGATGACAAGTTCATCCATCATGCTGAAAGAACTTTCAGTCTGAGGATCATGAATGCACGATAGCTTTCACTATTTTATATAAAAGATAAATACTGTAACTTTAAGAATATGAATACTTTTGAACATCATGCATCAATTCATACACACTTTTCAGCTTCATTTTTTTTTGTTTTCGGACCTCCCTTCCCCTTTTTCAAGCTGAAATGCAAACTTTTGGTGGGGGAATGTTTAAAAACACAGGGCACATGTTTGCAACATCGTTGGGAAAAAAAAAAAATTACTGTTATAGGAGAAATCTGTGCTACGTCCGTTTTCGGATATTTTCCCTCTATTTTCAAAGTGAAATGCAAATATTTTTTAAATAAAATGATATTTGACAACAATACTAGGAAGAGGAAACATTGCGTGAAAAATAAAATCACGATGACGGGAAAAACCTTCACTGCATCTAACTTACGTTTTCGAAAGTTTTAAGCGGAAAGCATCCTTCAGCACTACCAATTGCCCCAAAATTTCTGTTCAGTTATGCATCAATCTCTAGGATAACCCAAATTATGGCGGAAAAGGAGAAATTCCTCGAAGCTGTGACACTTTCATGCCTGAAGATTACGGTACAGGGGAACATCAACATACAGAGGAATTTTCGGCCCGTTGAATTTATGTTTTCAGAAATTTTTCTTACGTTTTCAAACTGAAATACAAATATTTATGGAAGAAAATGATATATAACAACAATACTGAACAGAGGCAACATCACAGGAAAACGAAATTACGATTACGGAAAAAATCTTTATTTCGTTTACTTCAGTTTTTGAAAGACGAAATACCGTCCCGGTGCATACTTTTTTGTATTGGTAAAATTCTTCAGTGCGTAGTTTTACGTGTTTCTCAAGCATTTTTACGTTATGATGTGTATTTTATGCGTTTTTCAATGCATATTTTTACTCGTTGGTAAAATTTCGACGCATACTAGACGCGTAATTGCACATTTTGGCAAACTCTGCTTCAACTTGATGTCAAATCTCTGCAAATGAACCAAGTCGCTCACTATTCCTTTTAGACTGCAGCTAGAACTGGCACCTGTTGAATGCCATAGCGATAACAGAACTGCGCATGCCTCTAGTACTTCCAAAACCGCCCAACTGCCATCGGGTGCCAGAATACGTCATGACTTTTCCGACAACCCAATAAAATAGTTTTTTTGCAACAAGAAACAGGCTCTAGAAATAGTCACAACCTGAAAATTGATGTGTATTTTTTCCAGGAAGTTCACTGAATTTACTTTTTCTCTGGCCAGTGTTTGTTTTTCTTAATTTATTTAACTGTATTTTTAATTATTTCTGTTATGTAATATAGATGTACAATATTTTTCAGTGCCCCTCAAAGATAAATAAAGCTGCATACACATTATGCTCTCTCTTAAACTGCTATTTCATGCAGCAAAATATAATTTTTTTAGTTTGGAGGCTTGGGGAAGGTGTTTTAGATAGACTCGCATGAAGAACTTATGGTAATTTTGTGTGATAACAGTATTTTTTCCCTGAAGTGTATTCCTATTCCAGGAGTAATTAATTAAAAGAAACTATATATAATGTATTCAGTTTTTTGTAATTAAGAAATTAAGATTCATGAAGAAAATCTCTTACCTAAGGAAATGTTTGTAAGAAAGCTGGTTGTGTAATGACATATGGCTACACTTAGTTAATAAAAAGATTACTTTGCATGGAAACCACTCTTGTTTGTAAGCAGTGCACGTAGCACTAAATTCATAAAAGGACTTAGGTTGGAATGGTGGAAAAACTTAAAACTCATGTGGAGCATGCACATTTAAAAATTAAAAAAAAAATCTTTAAAAAGTTAATTGCATTAACAAGAAGCAGGACACGTAGTGCAAAGTTCCTTTGTATAATTGGTCATGAGCTACACTTTAACAAACACAAACTAAACATTTGAGATTTAAAAGAACCTAAGTCATCAGAAATGATTAAAAAGAATTCAAGATATTTTTCATTTCCAGCTGTGAGGAAAGGACATAATTTATTTCAAATTTCAGTTGTAAGTTGAAAATCTATGCTTCAACAAATAAAAAAAATAATAATAATAATTTTGTATTTTAGAAAGAAACTGGAGTTATGTCACTTTTGAATTTTTATTCATTTTTGTACATCTGTTGCTTGCAATTTCGTTGCTCTGGATATCGGGAGACTTGGCTTTACTTCTAGTTTCAGGGCTATGCAATTTTCAAGCTCTCTCTAACAGATGGCTACATGGTTAACAGTAAAAAGTATGACATGTATACATATACGGCTTTCATGTATTTGTGAAGAATTAATTCTTCCAGGGATTAATATCTCTTTTGTTGCTATTATCCTTTGTCATTGCATCACTATACAGGGTTATTCAAAATGATACATCCGATTTCAAAACAGCATAATTCCATACCTATCAACCATGTATGGACTTTGGCATACAATAAATGAAAAAGGAAATCTCCAAGTTGTAGTAGGTCACCACAAGAGGGCTCTACTGTTGCTGTGGTGCTGCCTCATTGGCATTGCACTGTTTGCCGCTTCCTCTACAAAGTGGTCCCTCACTGTTTGATTGATCACAGTAGACCCCATGACTTGGTTCTCTGCAGCTGGCTGCCTAGGTCACTAGATCTTACACCATAGGACTCTTTTGGGGGCACATTAAGAATACTATATAACATTATACCTAATAAGCTGTAGAACCCCCTTGAGTCCACAAAACAGAGGCCACTCATCATGGTATTGATTCAGTGAGGTGGCAATAAGTATCCTGGGGTTATCTGGTACCAACATGTCAACAGCAGGTCCCCCAGTTCCCGTACAATTTGGGGTGGTGGTGATTTAGTGCGAACCCACTTTTCCAATTCGAACCACAAATGTTCCATTGGGTTCATGTCCTGTGAATTTGGAGGCCAGGGCATTAACAGAAAGTCACCAACATGTTCCTCGAACCACTCCTTGACGTTTCTTGCTGTGTGGCATGGCACATTATCCTGTTGGTAATGGCCATTACCAGCAGGGAACACAGTTGCCATGAATGGGTGAACTTGGTCCGCAACCATGTTCAGATACCTAACAACTGTCTGGGATTGTTCTATAAGGATAATGGAGCCTAAAGTGTCCCAAGAAAACATCGCCCACAGCATAACACCGTAGCTGCAAGCCTGTTTCCACCCAACAGTTCATCCAGGTGCCATAGCCTCCATTGGCAATTGGCGTTCCTGCGCTCGGCCATCTACGTGATGCACCAGAAATCTTAATTCGTCAGCCCAGAGTACTTTCTTCCAATCATCCGCGGTCCAATCTCTATGATCTTGGGCCCATTTCATGCGTTGTTGGCGATGATGTGCAGCGAGCATGGGGACCAGGCTGGGTCTTCGGCTACACAGGCTCGTGCACAGAAGGCTGCGATGAACTGTGTGCTGTGGCACATTGCCCTGATCGCCACTGTTGTAGCTGCGGGTAACTTGTCGCACTGTGGCTCTGCGGTCGCCATGAACAATGTGCGAAAGTCTGTTGTCCTCTCGGGCATCAGTGAGCTGCGGACGACACAAGGCTGGATGGCGGTTCGTTGTTTGGCCATCTGTGCACCACTTTTGATGTGTACTCACTACAGTAGCATGTGAACAACCCACAAGGTGCGCCGTTTCCGAGATCGTAGTTCCAAGGCGCCATGCCACCACAATTTATTCTTTATCAAACTCCGATAAATTGGCAGCTTTTCCCATTTTGTCTCTGAACACTCTACTAACTGAAAGTAGATCCTTGGGTTGTACATATACTGCTCTGTGAACTTTACCTGCACCACTGTTCGGTCTCCAGGTGTTCTCATTTCTGTAGGCTGGAGGTGGTCATAATATAATGGCTCATTGGTGTACATGCCACCATTGCCTACAGCCCTGGATGGGCTCAAAAAATGCATTTTTACTGTGGCAGAGTCAGTGACAACAGACATGGTGGAGTGAGTATGGGAGGAAATAGACTATATTCTCAATGTTGCTCATGTAACTAAGGAGGATCACAATAGATCACTTATAAGGTGAGAGACAAAACCCAGGCAGTTTTCCTTTTGGTTGATGTATCATTACTCTTTCTGTATTTGTAAACTTTGAAAACATAGTAATTCAAAATTGGATGAATCATTTTAAAGAACCCTATATTTTATCAATTTTGAATCATTTAAGGCAATATCCAGACCTAGAGTAGTAGTCAGTCACAACAGCACAAACACTTCAAGAGCCACATGGACCTGTGAAAGTTGCTCACTGACACAACTAAATACAGTAGATTCCAGTTAATCAGGCCAGCTGTTTATATGGGACAGTTCTTGAAGAACATCCCAGATTACCTCTTTGGGATACAGCTTTGCATAATGGGGACAGCCACTTTATTGGGCCAAGGTGTTCAAGTCCCGATGTGTCCCAACTAACCGGAATCTATTGTATATACAAGCCAAAGCTTGAAGAAAGCAAAGGGTCATCTTAGTAATGCAGAAAAAAAAAAAAAAATGGTACTCAGGAAAGGTACTGTAACAAGAAATAAAAGCAAAGTTTTGTGGAGGGTTCAAGAGTTCTATACACAAAATTATATGAAAGGGATGATACCTCTATTACAGACAAATTAATTTACAAGTTCTGTTCAAGTTGCCCACGCAATTAAGGACATGAAACAGGTAAGAGCTTCAAAAGGAGGTGGGTTTAGCAGTGATTTTCTTGTCACATCGACAATAGTAACAGTTCCATGGAATTGATTTCTGAGTCATCTCTACTCCAGGGGAAGATGTAGCTACCATGCGCATTTTACAGGGAGCCAGTGAAGAATTAGGAACTAACCCTTTTCCCCAGTTGTCCATCAGATGCCTCAATGAAGAGAAGATTCTTGATAACTGGAGCAATGTTAGTGATCTGGTATGTCAAATACAGGACCTTGAGGATCTCAGGAACTGCAGACCCATCAGCCTCCTGACCTGCCAGTTCACAGAAACAAATGGGAAGCAAATCAACAGAAGAATTAATTCTTTACAAATACATCATATCTCATATCAGTAAGCTGTTCTCTGATATTCAGAGGTTAGCTCCACAAAGAAATACAAATTACCAGATAATTTTTACTTTCTGTTGCCGTATCAAACTTCTCCATTTTTTTTTTTTTTTTGATTGGAGGTTTAACGACCACCGTGAGCAACTCAATGGGCTATAAGCAGTCGCCCGTCCCTAATTTAGGGTCACTGGTTCCAGGGAAGGGAGAGAGCCAGTGCCGTAAGACAAACACAACATCCATGCCTGACCGGGATTCGAACCCGGACCCCTTACGGACGAATGATCAGTGGCCAGCGCCTTAGACCACTGCGCCACCAGGGCGACCTTCTCCATTTACAGCGATCTTGACATACAATTCGGGCTTCACTGGCATCCATCAGACGCCGTACACAACATCTTTTATACTTCATACTCATAATCTTTTTCTCATGTAGACACTTCTGATTCTGATCCTCCCATGACTTCCTTGGCCTTCCTCTATCGTTCCTTCTTGCCACTGGTGCTAAAAAGATTTTCTTAGCAAGCATCTCATCGTTCATTCAACATGGCAAAATCACCGAAGCATATTAGTCTCCACCTTGCTAACAACATTTTGCTTCACATTACACAACTGCAACACATTGTCATTCCTCACATAATCAGAACATGTCTTGCCAACCCCCCCAATAAGTAACGTATTTCTCCAGCACACAAACGACTTCTATGTTTCTTCTGTAGTACCCAGGTTTCACTGCTATACATTAGAGTAGGAACAATTACACTTTCAAACATAGCCATGCGGGACTCTCTAGAGAACCCATCATTCCTGTGAAAACCTCCCAGAGCAGCTATGACTTTCAAAGAAGAATTCACTCGCCTACTGATTTCACCATCCAACTTGTTCTCTCTGTCAAACATGCTTCCTAAATACACAAACTCATTCACCTGGTCAATCACTGTGCCATTTAGACAAATATTACATTCAGTACTACCAGTTCCTCTCTCAAACACCATAACTTTGGTTTTTCCCTTATTTATACTCAGTTTGAATTTCATGCAAACTTCGTGCATCCGAGTCAACATACTCTGCAACTCACTTTTGCTCTCTGCCAACAGGACAGTGTCATCAGCATACAGCAATCTGCACACACGGATGTCACCAAGACATAAACCAGTATTATCTATTTGGCATCAAGCATGCATGCATCCATAAATATGGTAAACAGCCATGGTGACATTACACGACCCTGTCTGACTCCTGCACCAATAGAAAACCATTTTGATAAAACACCATGATTTGTTGGCATACAGATGCAGTGCATTTTTACTGTTTCCCACATAGTCATTTTTTAGAAAACTAGAATTACCTGGCCCTGCACAGGAGTTAAACTCATATCTCCTGATTTCCATTTAAGCATGCTACCATAACTTCACCCACACCAATGAAGTTCTAAGCAATTGACAAAAAACAGATGTAGCCTGCAAATCTGAAAAACTTTCCACATGTGTGCTTTAGTGTTTTGGAGAGGATGTAATGGTACCACGCTCTCATGCAAATTGGTAAATGTGAGTTTGATTTCTGTTCCATGGTGATGTGATTTTCGTCTTCTGAATGATGACTACGTGGGAAACAATATAAATGTCCTCATCTACATGGAAGAGCAATTGAATTAGAGACAGCTGGCGCTATGCAAATGTGGCGCTGTGGGTGTCCCTGTAAACGTAAACGACATGACGTATGCAACGATCCGACAATATAAGGAGTAATGCAACGGGAATCAGTAAGAGTCTGGCGCAGTATGGGTAAGACGAAGGATCTAAGCGCATTTGATCGTGGGCAAATTTTCGGGGCCCGAGGAATGGGTCACTCCATCTCAGAAGTCGTGCAGGCACTGGGATTTTCATGAGCCACTATGTCACGGGTGCACCGTGAGTACATCGAATCCGGTAAAACCATCCTTGCAAGGTTCAGCTGCTGTGGACAACAGCGTGTGGATGAGCGGGATCATCGTCGGCTACCTTGCATTGTAACAGTGGATAGATGGGCCACAGTGCAAGAAATCACTCGGCAATTTAACGCTGGTGCACACAAACGTGTAAGCAGCCATACCATCCAGAACCATCTTGCTATGGGGTACAGAAGCCATAACTACATGAGGGTACCACTGCTGACCGCACATCACAGAGTGCAAAGATTAGCATGGGCGCGGGAACATCGCCACTGGACCCTAGACATGTGAAAAAATGTTGCCTGGACAGATGAGTTGAGATTCATGTTGGTACATGCAGATGGCAGGATACGAGTATGGCGCAAACCACATGAAGCGACGGATCCTTCTTGTCAGCAGGGTACTCTTCAAGCTGGTGGAGGTGGCATTCTCGTCTGGGGGCTGTTTACGTGGACTGAAATGAGACCCCTGGTACGTGTGACATTGTCCCTCACAGGTCAACGTTACCGGGATATCCTGGACGACCATTTGCTCCCGTTTGTGCGTCTTCAACATCCCACTGAGGACCTCATCCTGCAACAAGACAATCGGGGCACAAAATTTCCGGTCGCCAGCTCGCCATTGGGGAGTGAAGAATTATCATTGGCGAGTAAAACTTTTCTCATTGAATTACTGCGATTTCGTTGTTAACAGCCGCGGCTATTATGATGATAAAAGCTTTATTTTTTATTTTTTTAAATATGCGGCACATATGTGGTGCTACTGATATGCTGAATTTGTTTTCTGTAATTACTTTTTTTCCCCCGTTGAAATTTCCACCCTGGTGAGTAAACCTTTTCAAAGCAATTTTTTTCTCTTCTATAAACTGCCGTGTTCTTGGTGCTTGCAGCTCGCATATTACGCATTTGAAGTCTGTAAAGATCACTCTGCAGGCTTGTTTATGTGTCACTACTGGGAACTGACTCACTCGAATGAACTTCGAACAGGGTTGAATCCCATCAAGAGATGCAGGCCACAGCAGAGACAATCCCTCAAACAAAGAAAGAAAAGCAAAAAATAAACAAGCTTCCCTCAGATTTATGACTCCCGCAATTGAGCTACTAGAACAAACTTTTAAGCAGTGCGCAAAAACGCAAAACACTGGGTCTTTGGCAGTGCATTTTCTTTCTTTACTTTTGATAGCAAAGACATAACAGAGAAACTTTGTTTACGGGGAAAAAATAAAAATATGCACTATTTTAATCGTATTTTTACTGGGAAGAGCAGTGTTTTTTCTTTACGAAAACAATTTTCATAAGTATTTTACTGTTTAAAAAAAAGTGTGAATCACTGTAGATACTAATTTTCTAAGAAAACTGCTCACTGCCAACGACTGATCGGAGAATTTTCACCGTCATCGTTAAATTGATGAAATGTTTACCTAATAGAAAAAATATTTGGAAGACGTGAATGAATAATAAAAAATTATAGCAGGATAAAAATGTGAATTTAAACACAGTATTTCTGTCCTATGTAACCAAATGGTTTAACTTTAGGGATCGGCTCATAAAATGACTGTATTCCATGCGTCCTCAGTTTAATAGGGCTACAGCTGTTAACACGTGTGCTGCACATACGACTATGTTTGCTCCCAAGATGACTAAATTAACACTTCGGCAAAACCTTAAAATTTTATTATAAATACCATATATACTCGTGTAAAAGCCAAACGTTTTTGGAAGAAATTCTTTTTTTTAAAGTGAAAGTGTCTTTATACGCGAGTATATACGGCATGTTAAATGTTGTATTTTTTTTCCCTAGCAGCATTCTCCTTTCATGTGACGTTATGATCTTTGATTGGAGATCGCAACCTTTGCAAAGCCTTCACACATTGTGAGCTATCAAAGTTCTTTCTGAATTGGCGGAATCCTTAAAAAAATTGAAAGTGCTGTATATTATTGGATTTTTCTCATGAAACCATGCTTGTATAATTGCGTAAACCAATGCTATCTGTTGTTTGGTGGACAAGGGTTTAAAATGTTAAAATACCTGCCAGGTTTTGATTTACTGGTAAAATTTACGGAAATGCAACTTGCTTTACCGGCAGAGTGTTAATTTTACAGATTTGATTCTTCCAGAGTTGATTTTACACCCAGCATGACTTTTTATATAACATAATCCATTTAAATTGATGCACCGATGTAAGTTACAAATGAACTTCTCAGTTACTTGGGAACATTTGTCTGCAGTTTTCCCACATGTTGTTTTTGGGTTGTTTCAAATGTTAAAAAACTTACACCGTGCGTAAACGGTATGTAAACAGCTGCAGCTGGGCTTGTTTATCTCTCGACGTGTTGATAGGTGGGCGGGATCTTCCATTGGAACACGTCTTTATTACTCCTAGTTCAAAATGCTATCTCAGAACGTAGTTATCGTAGAAATAATTCAAGCAGATTGTAAAATCTGTGGAATTTTCGAGCCCAGATTGATACCCCAACATGACGAAATTAAACAAAAGCTGCCAGTTTAGTGAAATTAAAAATCCATTTGGGGCATGGTTTCGTAACTTCTCTGGCAATAACTGACGAAAGAACGCTGTATAAAAAAAAAAAAAAAAAAAAATCCAATGCTCATTCAACCCCGTGCTTCTCCAGCAATGATTTATTTTGCTGGTCCTTTAGTCAGTAAGTTTTCTACGCTTTCCAACCGTAGATTGAGGAAGTGTAATATGTTTCAGATTTGTCTGTCCGTACGATAATTTGCATGATGTTTTATCCGGATTCAAAGAAATTAGTATGTTGGGGTCTATACTAATTCGTCGTATGACGTTCGTAACTAAAACCTAAACCTTTTTTTCTGATAACTTTCAGTTGATCTCGGCTTTCCTAACTGACCAGCTTGATCGGAACTCGGTAGTTGGTATTTTTTCCTCTGCAAATTGCATCTCTTTAAGCTGTTGCTGTTTTACTATAGCAGTTTTAGTTGCATTTTTTTCAAGTGTCAATAAATTTAGTATTAGTGATTTGCTATGAGCAGCAATATAAGAAAGGGGGTGGGGTGGGGTGGGAGTACTATCAACTATCAAACATTCTGTGATGCGAATTCTGCGAAATTCCTGTGTATTGCAAAATTTTCAAAAAATGAAAAATACGCATTTTGCACTACGTGTCGATGTAATTTCAGCGTTTCGCATGGTGGAAGGAATTATATTACTAATCATATTTCTTGTGCCAAACATAAATCTAATGGAATAACTTTTTTTACGGGTCTTTTAGAGGTTATTTTTAATGAAAGTTGGTTGTCAAATTTTCGAACTAAAGCCTAGTTCGTCATCAGGACTATGTCACTGGAGTAGTTGCTGCCACTCAATTGGAAGAGACCATCCGCAATTATCGTTAATTGTGGTACTTCTTCTTCTTGCTATTTCGATCCCTTCTTCTAGTTTTCTCTTTACTAAGTTTGACTGGTGGGCGATTATTTTCACTGAGTCCCAATTTATGGAGTGTCCACTTGCTTGTACATGTCTGTCTAGCCCTGTTTTGTTCCCAATGTTCCTAATAGCTGCTTGGTGTTCTTTCATTCGGACCTTAATACTTCTCCCTGTTTCTCCTATATAGCTGAGTCCGCAGTTACAGTCGATGCAGTAAATTACTCCTTCTTGCAATTGGATGTCCAATTCTTTCTGCTTTAAAGCTGGCAGGAATTTCTTTATTTTGTTATTAAGATCTGGAGCTAGCCTGATATTATATTTTGCTCCGATCCTTTTCAGTTTCTCGAAAAGTCCCTTGAGAAACTGAAAAGGATCGGAGCAAAATATAATATCAGGCTAGCTCCAGATCTTAATAACAAAATAAAGAAATTCCTGCCAGCTTTAAAGCAGAAAGAATTGGACATCCAATTGCAAGAAGGAGTAATTTACTGCATCGACTGTAACTGCGGACTCAGCTATATAGGAGAAACAGGGAGAAGTATTAAGGTCCGAATGAAAGAACACCAAGCAGCTATTAGGAACATTGGGAACAAAACAGGGCTAGACAGACATGTACAAGCAAGTGGACACTCCATAAATTGGGACTCAGTGAAAATAATCGCCCACCAGTCAAACTTAGTAAAGAGAAAACTAGAAGAAGGGATCGAAATAGCAAGAAGAAGAAGTACCACAATTAACGATAATTGCGGATGGTCTCTTCCAATTGAGTGGCAGCAACTACTCCAGTGACATAGTCCTGATGACGAACTAGGCTTTAGTTCGAAAATTTGACAACCAACTTTCATTAAAAATAACCTCTAAAAGACCCGTAAAAAAAGTTATTCCACAATCACTATGAATAGAGGTGCCATAAATGCATTTACAACTAGGATAAATCTAATGTCAACTGTGGGTAAAAAATACGAAATTAACTTCCTTTGTTAAAAGTTATTTGAACTGGATGCGATTCACGCCAAATGTTCACTTTATTTTTAGTTGAGCACAATTTACCAATTAATGTCACTCATTTATTTCATTTGACTGTCTCATTGTCCATCACTCAGTAAGATAAACCTAGTATAAAAATGGTTCGTTTTTGAAAACATTTTAGTTTGTTCCGTGACGGCGTGGGATACAATCTTATTGGATTTGGAGGTCAAAGGGTGGAACTTCCATAAAAATAAGTTTTTATCTCTTTATAAATCAAAATGATAGCATAGTAATGAGAAATTATGTACAGATAATATTTTAATCGAAATAAACGTGCCGATAAATTCAAACATCTGTAGTCATTTATTATATTTGCACTTTTAAGGTATTAACCTCTTGCAAAGTGCGCATAGTTTACGTGCAATTCATAAATGAAAAAATCATTAGAAAGTACCACGTACTCACCAGAAAATTATGGTAACCTCCAATGACAACACACTTCCAACACGTCATTCATCGTGATGTAACTGGGCTTCCAAGGTTAACAGACTTCTTGCTTACGCTTCTTACTTCCGGGTGTGAAACATCGTTTTTTTTTTTTTTTTTTTTTTTTTCCCCTTAGCCTTATGAGATGTTACTCAAAAAGCTTGTCAATTCTATAAAAATCACACATACAACTCATTCATACCATTCAAGTAAAAACTATGTACATAACCTTACATTCATAGGTGATTAAACCTTGGTCAACTGTAATTATCAAACTCCTCCTTCTGTTTCACAACCTCTGTTACTCCCACTGCAAATGTCACACCCATTCAGCCCCTCACATCCAATCCTCTAGTACTTTCAACAGGCCTCTGTCATCTTCAGGAGGCAGGTGTGTCTCACCCGCCCACCACAGCTCAAGTGAGCAGAGCCATCGAGGCATGGGCCCCAGTCGCTATCTCTGAATCGTTGTGTCTCTGGCGCCATCTATTGTCCCTGCTGCTCTTTTTTCCCTCTTTCTTTTTACGCTGCTGTTCAATTTTTATTAGGGCTTTCCATTGTTCGTTTAGGTTACTTGGCTCATTAATGTTGCATAATCTTGATCTGTTTTTTTCAATTAATACTGATTCTGCTATTCTTAACTGCTTTTCGTTTTTACAGCTCTTAATAATTTTAATATCTTCAAAGCTTGGACATTGTTGATTTTCCATACAGTATTGGGTCAATGCTGTCTTAGCTTCTTTTATTCCAATTATTAATATGCTGGTTTAATCTATACTTTAATTTATTCTTGGTGCTGCCTATATATGACACAGGTGGTTGCTGGTCTATTGGGATTTCATAAATTCCTGCTCTATCTAATTGGCTAATTTTTTCATTTTTAATCACTAAATTTTTTACAGTAAGTACCTGATTTCCTACCTGTATGTCATACTTGCCACAAAGTTTATTAATTTCTGCTGACACATTTTCTATATATGGTATTGCTCCTACATATTTTACAAGTTTTTTATCAGTCTTGACCTTATTGTAACCCTGAGTTACTTCATAAATCCATTTTTTTAATACCTGTTTAGGGTATCCAAAATCATATGCAATTTTTTCAATATATTCAATTTCTTCATTTCTATACTGTTCAATTGATGAGTGTGTTAAACTTCTTTTAATTAGTGTTTTAATACTATTTCTTTTATGTGTTAATGGATGTGATGACTGAAATGGTATAAGTACTGGGATATATGAAGATTTTCTATGCACTCTGAATTGCATATTCTCCTCTGTTTAAACAATCAAAACGTCCAAAAATGCCAAAGTATTGTCATGTTCTTGTTCTACTGTCAGTTCTATAGATGGATAAATTTCACTATACTTTTTTTGTCAAGTCCTCAAGTTCATCATATTTTAGCCTGGATAACAGAAAAATGTCATCAACATATCTGCAGTATATCAGTGGTGGATTAGCACACCAGTACCTCAGGCAATAGAAATAATTAGTGAAAAATTATATGTGCTACAGACAATGAATGCAATACAAATAGAGGAGTTAAGAGAAATGTTATTGTACATATATGAAAATAACATTTTTAAGTTTAACAACAAGATGTACAAACAAAATCATGGTGGACCGATGGGGTCACCACTGTCAACTTTATTTGCTGAAATTATAATGAGTGACATTGAGGAAAAAATAATAAGTAAACTCGAGGATCCACCACTGATATACTGCAGATATGTTGATGACATTTTTCTGTTATCCAGGCTAAAATATGATGAACTTGAGGACTTGACAAAAAAAGTATAGTGAAATTTATCCATCTATAGAACTGACAGTAGAACAAGAACATGACAATACTTTGGCATTTTTGGACGTTTTGATTGTTTAAACAGAGGAGAATATGCAATTCAGAGTGCATAGAAAATCTTCATATATCCCAGTACTTATACCATTTCAGTCATCACATCCATTAACACATAAAAGAAATAGTATTAAAACACTAATTAAAAGAAGTTTAACACACTCATCAATTGAACAGTATAGAAATGAAGAAATTGAATATATTGAAAAAATTGCATATGATTTTGGATACCCTAAACAGGTATTAAAAAAATGGATTTATGAAGTAACTCAGGGTTACAATAAGGTCAAGACTGATAAAAAACTTGTAAAATATGTAGGAGCAATACCATATATAGAAAATGTGTCAGCAGAAATTAATAAACTTTGTGGCAAGTATGACATACAGGTAGGAAATCAGGTACTTACTGTAAAAAATTTAGTGATTAAAAATGAAAAAATTAGCCAATTAGATAGAGCAGGAATTTATGAAATCCCAATAGACCAGCAACCACCTGTGTCATATATAGGCAGCACCAAGAATAAATTAAAGTATAGATTAAACCAGCATATTAATAATTGGAATAAAAAAGAAGCTAAGACAGCATTGACCCAATACTGTATGGAAAATCAACAATGTCCAAGCTTTGAAGATATTAAAATTATTAAGAGCTGTAAAAACGAAAAGCAGTTAAGAATAGCAGAATCAGTATTAATTGAAAAAAACAGATCAAGATTATGCAACATTAATGAGCCAAGTAACCTAAACGAACAATGGAAAGCCCTAATAAAAATTGAACAGCAGCGTAAAAAGAAAGAGGGAAAAAAGAGCAGCAGGGACAATAGATGGCACCAGAGACACAACGATTCAGAGATAGCGACTGGGGCCCATGCCTCGATGGCTCTGCTCACTTGAGCTGTGGTGGGCGGGTGAGACACACCTGCCTCCTGAAGATGACAGAGGCCTGTTGAAAGTACTAGAGGATTGGATGTGAGGGGCTGAATGGGTGTGACATTTGCAGTGGGAGTAACAGAGGTTGTGAAACAGAAGGAGGAGTTTGATAATTACAGTTGACCAAGGTTTAATCACCTATGAATGTAAGGTTATGTACATAGTTTTTACTTGAATGGTATGAATGAGTTGTATGTGTGATTTTTATAGAATTGACAAGCTTTTTGAGTAACATCTCATAAGGCTAAGGGAAAAAAACAAAACAAAAAAAAAACGATGTTTCACACCCGGAAGTAAGAAGCGTAAGCAAGAAGTCTGTTAACCTTGGAAGCCCAGTTACATCACGATGAATGACGTGTTGGAAGTGTGTTGTCATTGGAGGTTACCATAATTTTTTGGTGAGTACGTGGTACTTTCTAATGGTTTTTTCATCTGTAGTCATATTATTTCATTAACATATCGTTTTTTTAATTGATATGTTCGATATATTTAATCAATACGCACGACAAGTAATTTCATCGAACATATCGATTAATTTATTTATGGATTTCGGTTTCTGAAAGTTCGCAGGTATGCACTAAGGAGTGACGAGTGGGGGTTTTTTTTTTTTTGGCAAGTGCATTTGATCTTGAAATTCTGGATTCAAGAGTGGCTACACCACCAGCGACCTTGGATTTGTCTACCCCTGGTTATTTTGTAAGCAACGTAACAAAATGACCAGGGGTAGACAAATCCAAGGTGCCCAGTTGCCATGGCACTTGGAAATTTCTACCTGGAAACAGAGTTTTTGAATTCTATTCTGAATTTTCCTAATTTGGATTTCTATTATGTAGCTTCAGTCTGTTTAATGAAGCAACAAGTAGAGTATTTATATTTTTTAGCATGTCTTCTGTAAAAAAAAAAAAAAAGTACATGTGCTTATGTTGCCACTTTGTCCTTCTGTGGACATCATATGTCTGCAGCTATTAGTCCGATTTAAAAAATCATTCATCACATTGACACTTTGCATGCACACATGGCTTTTTTCAGTTCACAGTTCTAGAGCTAGGTGGTAGTATAGTATGTTTATTTATATATTTCTGCTTCTAAAATCAGTTGAAAAATTTCTTTTTACACTTTGTCATTTGCTACATTAATGGCAGGGCACATTTTTCTCTTTAAACAATACAGTTTTCGCACTAGGCGTTGTAAATGGCAGAACTCGTCATCTGTACTTTCATGAGACATATTTAAAAACTTTTGTTCCTTAGCAAAGCTTTTACATACATACATGCATATCACAAAGCTGTTCTCTGATATCCAGAGGTTAGCTCCACAAAGAAATACAAACTACCAGATAATTTTTACTTACTGTTGCCATATCAAACCTCTATTTACAGCGATCTTGACATATAACTTGGGCTTCACTGATATCCATCGCACGCCGTACACAAGATCTTTTATACTTCATACTCATAATCTTTTTCTCATGCAGACACTCCTAAATCTGATCCTCCCATGACTTCCTTGGCCTTCCTCTACCTTTCCTTCCTGCCACTTGGGCTAAAAAAGATTTTCTTAGTAAGCATCTCATCACTCATTCTTTCAGCATGGCCAAACCACCGAAGCATATTGGTCTCCACCTTGCTAACAACATTTTGCTTCACATCACACAACTGCAACACATTTTCATTCCTAACACAATCAGACCGTGTCTTGCCCCCCCCCCCGTAAGTAACACATTTCTCCAGCACACAAGTGGGAATCTCTTGAAAACCCATCATTCCTGTGAAACCCTCCCAAAGCAGCCATGACTTTCAATGAAGAATTCACTTGCCTACTAATTTCACCATCCAATTTGTCCTCTCTGTCAAACATGCTTCCTAAATACACAAACTCATTCACCTGGTCTATCACTGTGCCATTTAGACATATACAAGGTCTGTCCAGAAAGTAATGAGACTCATTCAATAACAGATGTTTAATTAAAGTTATACTTACATAACATTAAAATTCCTCGAAATAACATCCTTGAACATCAATACACCAGGGGTGCAGGAAATGTTCAGGGCCCAATATTTTCCCAGAACACATTTTTTTGTCTGAAATTTCCCCCAAAACTGTAGTGGATTTTCATACAAGTTTAAGTGATTATTAGAGTATATGTTGATGATCAAGAACTCTCCTTAAAGCCTATTACTTAAAAATTTGAAAAACAAAAACAACAAGTTAGTAAAATCATGCAATGCATTGATTATGATACGCTTTCCAACATACCAGAAATCATTACTCAAGTTATGAGGAAAATGGCTGTGGAATAAATTTCGCTCCTGTGTCCTGACCTTTGATCCCATTCCGATGATATTCAACAGAACTGGTTCAGTATACCTCTGAAATAATATGATAAAGTTTTGTCGCAATAGAAGCATTTTTACGCAAGTTATGATGCATAAGGGCTATGGAATAGATCCTGCTTCTGTGTCCTAACCTTTGACCCCATTTCGCCCATTTTCAATAGGATTCGTCCCCAGGCAGGTCCCTACAACATACTAACATTTCATCCAAATCGAAACATTTTTACATAAGTTATGAGGCATAATGGCGATGGAAGTGTTTCTGCTCCTATGTCCTGACCTTTGACCTCCACTTCGCCAATTTTCAATAGGGTTTGTCCCCAGGTGGTCCCCTACCACATACTAAAATTTAATTGAAATCGAACCTTTTTTCTGTTAGTTATGACGCATAAGAGCAGTGGAACGGATCCCGCTCCTATGTCCTGACTTTTGACCCCATTTCGTTCACTTTCAATAGGGTTCCTTTCCAGGTGTTCCCCTACCACATACTAAAATTTCATCGAAATTGAGCGATTTTTATGCGAGTTATCGTGCGGACGATCATACGCACACAACGCGTGACGTAATGAGGCAGATGGGAATCGCGACCATGTACTTGCAAGAGTGTAACGTCATAAAACTTTGATAGGATCCATACACAACGCGTGACGTAATGAGACAGATGGCGTGACCGCGCGCCAACATCTAATGGCCAGACGCCATGACACTACACTAAAAACGTGGTAATTCGGGGTGGTTATTTAACCCACTAAACGAATTTTCCTAAAGTCGAGATCAAGCTAAATCGATTTCTAGTACCAGAAAACGGTAGGTTAACGACTTTCATCAAAATCCTTAGAGCCGTTTTCAAAATAAAATTTACATACATACATACAAGAATTGCTCCTTTAAGGTGAACGTCAAGTAATTTTGCTTCCTGTAGTTCGAATGGAAACATTTCTGTACACATTTTCTTCCCAATTAATGCGTTCCGAAGGATGAAAATTTGAACATCGATTAAAATATCTTCATTTTATAACTTGCAATACTTAATATTTTCTAAAACATAACCATAATTATGCAATCCAACATTTGTTTGTCTACTGGATATAAGAAACATTGCGAGAAAAAAACCCACGATTGGGGGGGGGGGGATTTTTTAACTCCGTTAACTTACGCTTTCGAAACATGAATAAACTGTCGCCAAATGGGAAAGACACCCCCTCCCCCCAAAATTCTCTTCAGTTTTCCATCGGTCTGGAAAATGACCCAAATGATGGCAAAAAAGCGGAATTTCACGAATACGTGGAAGAATCTCGTTATGAATATGGGATTCACGACTAGTAATTAATAGTAATTGAGCCAGCATCGAAAATAGCATTGAAGGAAATAACACAGTCCCTCTCCGCTAAACCATTACAGAGCAATTGGGGAAAAGTAAAGTTATTACCACTGGTGAATTAATTTCTCTTTCACACAGCCTTATACATGCTAAAAAGATTAAAATAAAATAATCCAGTAGGTATATAAATTATTTCACATGCAGTTGTATAAGTCTGAAGAATTAAATATATTAGAAGCTACATGCGAGTCCCGATTGAAGTGTTTTTAAAGAGAAAAATTATAATTTGGAGTTATAGGAGTATACTACAAAGGAAAAAGGATAATTATTTTTATTCTGACCCTGTGTAGTTGTCATAAAGTACCTTCCTGACATTCTAATAATTTTGATCACAATCGTACCAGAATACACGCTCTGTACGTGCTTGCAGTGGAAGACGCCACTAACTCTGCGGGGAGCAAGCTCCTCCTACTTTAGCAGATCACCTCAACCGAAGGTCACGACCTGACCCACAGAGGAGACCTTGATAACAGCTGGTGCCTTGAGCGCTTCAGCACCCTAACTACGGAGCAGCTTTTGTATGCGGCGGATACAAACGCGCCGATCTAGTTAGTCACCGGTAAATTGCGGGGCTTCCCTCTTCACGCAAAAGCTGTTTGCCATTTTCATCAATTTAATTACAATAAAAACATTGACAAAGTAGATTTTCCCACTTCAGAATAGGAAAACCACATCTGTTAAATACAGAAATTAAACGCAAAAAATTCCTGTCGCCAGCATGAAATTTTTAGGCGCCATGGCGACCGGTTTTTGTTGAACATGCTTTTAAGTGTTGCCAAACATGCAGGAAAGATTTATTACACATGGATATGTTAAAAAAAAAAAAAAAAAAGGAAAGCTCTTCAGTGATGGCTCCCAGAAATTATGTATATTTAGTAGTATTGTTAAGTTTACTAAATAATTGTGGAACATCTCAAACTTCTTGTTACTGTGCTTGAAATGTAGTATTTGTAAAGCTTAGTTTAATGACTTGAATTATTTTTAATACATATATTCAATGTCTTTTTAGTTTTAGGTTTCCTTTCAACTTATGGGTGGACGATCATATTTATTTTTGTCATTGCAAACTTGTTGTGGAGTCATTTTCGGCCAAAGTGGCGGCAGTGGCGGGAAAGAGTAGTGCAACAGCAACAAGATGCCGAATATCATAGAAGTACGTTGGCTTTTGAGTATAGTATGAATACAATAGAGAAGAGTTTGCAGAATAACAAAAAAATTGTACTTAAACATTTAGATAAATAATAACTTACTATTAAATATTTTCTGTATACAAATATTTAACAGTTTTGCATTGTGAAGTAGTTAAATTTATATGCAATGTGATTATCAAGCATATTTCTTCTTAGATCAATAGAAAACAAATCCCCGTGAAGAAATAATTAGTAGCAGGTTACAAGGTCAGTCTGTGCTAAACTGCGTGAAATGCATACAGTATATGAGGTGTGATGAAAAGGTATCCAGACTGACAGTTTTTTTCAGACTGGTTGCATAAGTTCAAAATTGTGTGACACGGCAGGAAGCGGTTTTGGCACAGATTGACCTTGGAACCTACTGCACATGTGCTGTGCATCACGTCTTCCCCATGCATCCATTTTTTTAGAGTACTGCTTTGTTCTTGCACGTGTAAGCAGTTAATTGGATTTGTCTTGTCGGAAAAAAATGATCGACAAATTTTCATCACATTTTGTCAAAAACCTGGCAGTACTTTCAATTTCAATCAGTATGAGTTGTGCACAAGTTTATGAGTGCTATAAATGTTTTAAAGATGGTCATGAAAGTGTTGTTGAGATTGTTGAGAGTGGGAGTCCTGCAACCAGGAAAAGTGAAAACAATGTTGAACTCAAATTAACAGCTGTGCAGGATATTTGCTGAATTGAATCACTATCTGTGAGTTATCTGGAAATTTCAACATTAGTTTTGGTTCAATTAAAATGACAGTTCTTTCTGACAATTTGGGTATGAGGCGTGTCTCAGCCAAATTCTTACTGACAATTTGGGTATGAGGTGTGTCTCAGCCAAATTCTTACTGACAATTTGGGTATGAGGCGTGTCTCCACCAAATTCTTACTGACAATTTGGGTACGAGGCGTGTCTCGGCCAAATTCTTACTGACAATTTGGGTACGAGGCGTGTCTCGGCCAAATTCTTACTGACAATTTGGGTACGAGGCGTGTCTCGGCCAAATTCTTACTGACAATTTGGGTACGAGGCGTGTCTCGGCCAAATTCTTACTGACAATTTGGGTACGAGGCATGTCTCGGCCAAATTCTTACTGACAATTTGGGTATGAGGTGTGTCTCAGCCAAATTTGTAGCAAAATTGCCCTCATCCCAGCAAAAACTGGCCCATGTTTCAGTTGCTAGTGACCTGCTTGAGTGCATCAAAAATGATGAAAACTTCTTGAAAACTATCATAACCGGTGATGACTCGTGGGTTTATGGGTATAACCTGGAAACTAAGGATATTCTTTACAGTGGAAAAACCCAAACTCTCCCAGACCCACAAAAGCTCAAACAGTGTAAAGAATGTTTGTTTTTCAATCATGAGGAAATTGTGCATCATGAATATGCTCCATCAGGCCAGACAATCAACAATGAGTACTACTGTAAAGTTTTGTGGCATTTGAGGGACGCATTCAGGAGTGTCTGCATGAGAAAAAGATTATGAGTATGAAGTATAAAAGATATTGTGTACGGCGTGTAATGGATATCAGTGAAGCACGAGTTGTATGTGAAGATCGCTGTAAATGGAGAAGTTTGATACGACAACAATAAGTAAAAATATCTGGAAGTTGTATTTCTTTTTGGAGCTAACCTCTGAATCTCAGAGAACAGCTTAGTGATATGTATATGATGTATGTATGAGGGACGCAGTTCCTCGCAAAAGGCCGACATAGCACGAGAGTGGCAACTTTACTATGATATCGCAACTTGTGGAGCAGTTTCTTGCTAGGCAATGTATTGTGCGGGTCCAACAGCATCCCTGTTCTCCAGAACTTGCTCCCTGTGACTTTTTTCTCTTCCCAAATATTAAATACCACTTGAAAGGAAAAGGATTTCAAGATACTGATATCTTAGAATTTCATTGCAGTGCTGGAACTTGTGACCTACTGTCCCAGTGATGCAGTGTTCTAAGCACTGTCTTATGACCATTCATTCAGGATGGTTTTGGGTTCGAATCCCAGTGAGGCATGCATGTTATGTTTGCCTTCCTTTCAGCACTGACTCTCTGCCTTTAATTAGGGACAGATGACTGTTTATAGCCCATAGAGTTGTTCATGGTGGTCATTAAACTGCCAAGCAAACAAACAAACAAACAAAACTTGTGATCACATACTGGCCACTGAATTAGAAATTTTTATTCAGTACTGGGTTACATCCCTTTTGGCCTAAATTACAGCACTGTAATGTGGGCGTACTTACATATGCAGCTTGGCATGGATTCCACAAGGTGTTGGAGTGTAGTGTTCTCCATAGATATTTTTTATTGCTGGGTGGCAAGAAATTTTAGCTGGATGGTATTAATGACCCCTTCCCCAATAATAAAAAAAAAAAGTATGAAAATTTGTTTTGCTTAACATTGTTATACTTCGATCTATATTTTGAGGTTACTCACCTTTATTCCCTAAATCTTTTAGGAGGTTTTTGTCTCTACACATTTCCAACACGTATTTTTAAAAACAAAATGCGTGTTGGAAATGAAAATACGTGCTGGAAATGTGTAGAGACGAAAACCTCCTAAAAGGTTTAGGGAATAAAGGTGAGTAACCTCAAAATATAGATTGTCTAAATAGCATGTGAATAATTAAGCAGCTTGATGACATTTGCAATGCTGTATGAATATATGATTGTTATACTTATTAAACATCTAGTGGTGTGGTCGGCATTAATGTTATATAACATGACAAACAGCATTAGAAAATTGTATATAAATAAAAAAAAAAACAGTGTTTAATAATAAATCATATTCAACACAGATTTCAGCCAGTTTTCATCAATATTTATGGTGTATGTGGGAATAAGTTTTCCATTCTTACTGTTATGTGCATTGTGAAAATGTTTACTTAGGAAATTTCACTGGGTGGCAAAGAAAATTAGCTGGGTGGTCCACCCAGAGAAATGGCTCTCGGGAGTACATGTTGCACGATGGTCAGGAACATTGTTGTCCATGAAACAGCTGTGACCTGATGGATTAAAAGTCAACATTGCAGGGTGGACTTGATCAGCAACAGTGTTCAGATAATTCTTGAAGGACACCCAATCTTTGGGCAATATCAGGAGACTTGTTCTGTACCAACAGAGCTTGCCTCACACTGTGACACCACCTCCAGAACCTTGAGTTGTGTTTACAAGGCAAGCTGAGTCCATTGCTTCTTGGGGCTCCTGCAAAACTCTCTGCCTGCTGTCAGTACAGAACAACGTGTACCACAATTTGTTGGACCACATGGCTATTTTCCAGTGTCCCGTCATGACACCACTGTAGATGGACTCCAGTTCTTTGCAGAAATCAGTAGTTTCTGTATAGGCATTTAACTGCCAGTACTGATCTTCTTCAATTCCCTGCACATAATTCACTGAGGAATGGGTCAGGAACAGCCTTCGTTGAATGCTCGTCAATTGCTGCACACAGCATGCCCTGTTTCTCCATACAAGCCTTTTGAAATGGTAGCGATCTCATTTCCATCGTGCCATAGTTGCACCTCTTAGACAGGCAATGTGGGTTATTTTTCCACTGATTAAAGACTCTGGATATCTCACCTTTTGAGAAAGCAGTCAGATCTGGTGTTTTAAAAATCATCGCCTCAGCCAGACAGGCACTCACAGTAAGCCGTTTATTGAACTCTGGGCCCTTTTTGTCCCATTGAGGTCCTTGCACTAATAAATTCTTCCCGACCAACGCTGAAAGATCTTGTGTTTTTCCCATTGTGGTCAACACTAACTAACTATTATTCACGTCTTAAATAGTTGCCTACATCATGAGGTACCACATGTAACCACATGTTTTGCACATATGCTGTATAAGTGATGTCTGCATAAAAGTTTCTGATTCAGTGGCCTGTGTGCATATATACACTATCTACCAACAAGTAATTGGACACCTGTGATAGCAAAGGAAAACGAAGTCATTTACCTTCAATAGTTGGTGGAGCCTCCACGAGCGGCAATTACAACTGCCACCCTCCGGGGCATACTCTCAACCAGGCGTTGGACGACGGCTAGCGGTATTTTCTTCCACTCGGCTTGGAGAAGACAGGTCAGTTCCTTCACCGATTTCGGACGGTGGTGGCACCCCTTAAGTCGACGCTCCAACTCGTCCCAGAAGTGCTCGATAGGGTTAAGGTCCGGGCTCTGCGCAGGCCAGTCCATTCGATTAACCCCATTGTCCCCATACCAAGCCATGGTGGACCTCGCAACATGACAGGTGGCATTGTCATCCTGACAGTAACATGGGTCCACCCCGTAAAACTGCCACAACGTAGGAAGCGCATGGTCATCCAAAATGGTGCAATAGGTCTCGGCGTTGAGTCTACCAGAAATTACGACCAAGGGTCCCGTGCCATACCAGAAGAAACACCCCCATAGAATAATTGCACCGCCGCTGAACTTCACAGTTGGCACAATACATTCCGGCAGGAGGCGTTCTCCAGGCAGACGCCAAACCCAGACCCTGCCATCTGAATGGTAGAGGGTGAACCTTGATTCATCACTCCAGAGAACCTGTTTCCACTGTTCAACGGTCCACTGTCGACGTTCTTTGCACCACGTTAGCCGAGCAGCGCTATTGGAGTTGGTGATTAAAGGCTTGTGGGCGGCAGCACGTCCATGATAACTGAGCAGATGGGTTTCCTTACGGTTGGTATTCATCGAAAGAACACTCCTGGATGCCTGTTGAAACTCCTCGTGGATGTGTCCCATCGATTTGGTGCGGTTCTTCTGAATATCTCTGGCCAGCACCCGTCAGTCTCTATCTCCCAGTTTTGTGGGTCTGCCGGGTCGGGGCACATTCCGACAGTCACCTCTCATCTTCCACTTGCCAATCACATAGGCCACTGTCGATTTTGGGTACTTCAACTCGCTGGATGTGTCACGTATGGATCGGCCATTTCTGTGATACCCGACGATTACACCTCTCTCGAAATCAGATAGCTCCGAACTGCGTGGCATCTTGCATGCGACTGTTTGCGTTGTTTCCCACGCGATATTTAACGGCGGTGGCCGTGACGTGTATCAGGACCGCAGATATAGTCGATTGCAGGGGTGTCCAATTACTTGTTGGTAGATAGCGTATATCCATAACTGGAAGTGAGAAAAGGCTATGTTGATGGTATGAGAAAGCATCCGATTGCTTCATCTGGTGGGAATGTATTCAGATTTCTAAGCTACACCGGCTTAGCATTAGCATCAGTGCCTTGAAAATTCATTGGTGGTATAATGGTTGCATGCTCAAACTGAAAACAGAAGGTGCAAGTTCGAGTTTGATTCCCACTCGAGAGAAATGCAATATTCAAGTTTCCTGAAAAGGTGGCTACCTGGGAAATAGTGAACATATTTCACCTTTTTGCCAGTAATGACTTAAAAGTTTTGCATCAAGTTAATTCATCATGCCTCACTGTGAGTTTTGTTCATAAGATCAGCATTGGTAGCCTTATTTGTTTTCTAAATGATAAATATTGGAAAATGCCTTATAAAAACCACATGTTGATCAAGGCTTATAAAATAATCTAATCTCAAGGGAGTTCTTTGACATCTGGCCACGACAAATGGAAGGTCTACAAATTGGGACCGCCGCGCCGGTGGTGCAGTGGTCTCTGATCAATCGTCCAAAAGAGGTCCGGATACGAATCCCAGTGAGGCATGGATGTTGTGTTTGTCTTACAGTACTGGCACTCTCCCTTCCCTGGAACCAGTGACCCTGAATTAGGGACGGGTGACTGTTTATAGCCCATTAAGTTGCTCACAATGGTCGTTATACCTCCAACCCCCCCCCCCCAAAAAAAAAAAAAATTGGTACCAGTGTAATAAGGTTGTAACAGTAATTTAACCTTTTTCAATCCAATTTTTTTATTCAATGTGAAAATATTAAAAAACTCACGCGTTGTTCACAGCCCCTGCGAGGTCACAGTGCAGCTATAACAGTGGTGATCAGAGCAATGTGTCGCAGCACACAGTTTATTGCAATCTTCTGCACATGGGCCTACGTAGCCGAAGACCCAGCCAGGTCCTCAGCCTCACTGCTTGTCATCGCCAACAGGCCATGAAAAGAGCCCAAGATCATGAAGATTGGCCATGGAAAAAAGTGGCCTGGTCTTACAAATCAAGATTCCTTGTGCATCATGTAGATGGCCCAGCGTGGATACCCTGATTACCAACAGAGGCTATGGCACCTGGATGCACTGTTGGGTGGAAACAGGCCGGCGGCAGCAGTGTTATGCTGAGGGTGATGTTTTCTTGGGACACTTTAGGCCCCATTATCCCATCATGTAGATGACCCAGCGTAGATACCCTGATTACCAACAGAGGCTATGGCACCTGGATGCACTGTTGGGTGGAAACAGGCAGGCGGCAGCAGTGTTATGCTGAGGGTGATGTTTTCTTGGGACACTTTAGGCCCAATTATCCCATCATGTAGATGACCCAGCATAGATACCCTGATTACCAACAGAGGCTATGGCACCTGGATGCACTGTTTGGTGGAAACAGGCCGGCGGCAGCAGTGTTATGCTGAGGGTGATGTTTTGTTGGGACACTTTAGGCCCCATTATCCCATCATGTAGATGACCCAGCATAGATACCCTGATTACCAACAGAGGCTATGGCACCTGGATGCACTGTTTGGTGGAAACAGGCCGGCGGCAGCAGTGTTATGCTGAGGGTGATGTTTTCTTGGGACACTTTAGGCCCCATTATCCCATCATGTAGATGACCCAGCGTAGATACCCTGATTACCAACAGAGGCTATGGCACCTGGATGCACTGTTTGGTGGAAACAGGCCGGCGGCAGCAGTGTTATGCTGAGGGTGATGTTTTGTTGGGACACTTTAGGCCCCATTATCCCATCATGTAGATGACCCAGCATAGATACCCTGATTACCAACAGAGGCTATGGCACCTGGATGCACTGTTGGGTGGAAACAGGCCGGCAGCAGCAGTGTTATGCTGAGGGTGATGTTTTCTTGGGACACTCTAGGCCCCATTATCCCATCATGTAGATGGCCCAGCGTGGATACCCTGATTACCAACAGAGGCTATGGCACCTGGATGCACTGTTGGGTGGAAACAGGCCGGCGGCAGCAGTGTTATGCTGAGGGTGATGTTTTCTTGGGACACTTTATGCCCCATTATCCCATCATGTAGATGGCCCAGCGTAGATACCCTGATTACCAACAGAGGCTATGGCACCTGGATGCACTGTTGGGTGGAAACAGGCCGGCAGCAGCAGTGTTATGCTGAGGGTGATGTTTTCTTGGGACACTTTAGGCCCAATTATCCCATCATGTAGATGGCCCAGCGTAGATACCCTGATTACCAACAGAGGCTATGGCACCTGGATGCACTGTTGGGTGGAAACAGGCCGGCGGCAGCAGTGTTATGCTGAGGGTGATGTTTTCTTGGGACACTTTAGGCCCCATTATCCCATCATGTAGATGGCCCAGCGTAGATACCCTGATTACCAACAGAGGCTATGGCACCTGGATGCACTGTTGGGTGGAAACAGGCCGGCGGCAGCAGTGTTATGCTGAGGGTGATGTTTTCTTGGGACACTTTAGGCCCAATTATCCCATCATGTAGATGGCCCAGCGTAGATACCCTGATTACCAACAGAGGCTATGGCACTTGGATGCACTGTTGGGTGGAAACAGGCAGGCGGCAGCAGTGTTATGCTGAGGGTGATGTTTTCTTGGGACACTTTAGGCCCCATTATCCCATCATGTAGATGGCCCAGCGTAGATACCCTGATTACCAACAGAGGCTATGGCACCTGGATGCACTGTTGGGTGGAAACAGGCAGGCGGCAGCAGTGTTATGCTGAGGGTGATGTTTTCTTGGGACACTTTAGGCCCAATTATCCCATCATGTAGATGGCCCAGCGTGGATACCCTGATTACCAACAGAGGCTATGGCACCTGGATTCACTGTTGGGTGGAAACAGGCTGGTGGCAGCAGTGTTATGCTGAGGGTGATGTTTTCTTGGGACACTTTAGGCCCAATTATCCCATCATGTAGATGGCCTAGCATAGATACCCTGATTACCAACAGAGGCTATGGCACTTGGATGCACTGTTGGGTGGAAACAGGCCGGCAGCAGCAGTGTTATGCTGAGGGTGATGTTTTCTTGGGACACTCTAGGCCCCATTATCCCATCATGTAGATGGCCCAGCGTAGATACCCTGATTACCAACGTAGGCTATGGCACCTGGATGCACTGTTGGGTGGAAACAGGCCGGTGGCAGCAGTGTTATGCTGAGGGTGATGTTTTCTTGGGACACTTTAGGCCCCATTATCCCATCATGTAGATGGCCCAGCGTAGATACCCTGATTACCAACAGAGGCTATGGCACCTGGATGCACTGTTGGGTGGAAACAGGCAGGCGGCAGCAGTGTTATGCTGAGGGTGATGTTTTCTTGGGACACTTTAGGCCCCATTATCCCATCATGTAGATGGCCCAGCGTAGATACCCTGATTACCAACAGAGGCTATGGCACCTGGATGCACTGTTGGGTGGAAACAGGCAGGCGGCAGCAGTGTTATGCTGAGGGTGATGTTTTCTTGGGACACTTTAGGCCCCATTATCCCATCATGTAGATGGCCCAGCGTAGATACCCTGATTACCAACAGAGGCTATGGCACCTGGATGCACTGTTGGGTGGAAACAGGCAGGCGGCAGCAGTGTTATGCTGAGGGTGATGTTTTCTTGGGACACTTTAGGCCCAATTATCCCATCATGTAGATGGCCCAGCGTGGATACCCTGATTACCAACAGAGGCTATGGCACCTGGATTCACTGTTGGGTGGAAACAGGCTGGTGGCAGCAGTGTTATGCTGAGGGTGTTGTTTTCTTGGGACACTTTAGGCCCAATTATCCCATCATGTAGATGGCCTAGCATAGATACCCTGATTACCTACGTAGGCTATGGCACTTGGATGCACTGTTGGGTGGAAACAGGCCGGTGGCAGCAGTGTTATGCTGAGGGTGATGTTTTCTTGGGACACTTTAGGCCCCATTATCCCATCATGTAGATGGCCCAGCGTGGATACCCTGATTACCAACAGAGGCTATGGCATCTGGATGCACTGTTGGGTGGAAACAGGCCAGCAGCAGCAGTGTTATGCTGAGGGTGATGTTTTCTTGGGACACTTTAGGCCCAATTATCCCATCATGTAGATGGCCTAGCATAGATACCCTGATTACCTACGTAGGCTATGGCACTTGGATGCACTGTTGCGTGGAAACAGGCCGGTGGCAGCAGTGTTATGCTGAGGGTGATGTTTTCTTGGGACACTTTAGGCCCCATTATCCCATCATGTAGATGGCCCAGCGTGGATACCCTGATTACCAACAGAGGCTATGGCACCTGGATTCACTGTTGGGTGGAAACAGGCTGGTGGCAGCAGTGTTATGCTGAGGGTGATGTTTTCTTGGGACACTTTAGGCCCAATTATCCCATCAAGTAGATGGCCCAGCGTGGATACCCTGATTACCAACAGAGGCTATGGCACCTGGATTCACTGTTGGGTGGAAACAGGCTGGTGGCAGCAGTGTTATGCTGAGGGTGATGTTTTCTTGGGACACTTTAGGCCCAATTATCCCATCATGTAGATGGCCCAGCGTGGATACCCTGATTACCAACAGAGGCTATGGCACCTGGATTCACTGTTGGGTGGAAACAGGCTGGTGGCAGCAGTGTTATGCTGAGGGTGATGTTTTCTTGGGACACTTTAGGCCCAATTATCCCATCATGTAGATGGCCCAGCGTGGATACCCTGATTACCAACAGAGGCTATGGCACCTGGATTCACTGTTGGGTGGAAACAGGCTGGTGGCAGCAGTGTTATGCTGAGGGTGATGTTTTCTTGGGACACTTTAGGCCCAATTATCCCATCATGTAGATGGCCTAGCATAGATACCCTGATTACCTACGTAGGCTATGGCACTTGGATGCACTGTTGGGTGGAAACAGGCCGGTGGCAGCAGTGTTATGCTGAGGGTGATGTTTTCTTGGGACACTTTAGGCCCCATTATCCCATCATGTAGATGGCCCAGCGTGGATACCCTGATTACCAACAGAGGCTATGGCACTTGGATGCACTGTTGGGTGGAAATAGGCCGGCGGCAGCAGTGTTATGCTGAGGGTGATGTTTTCTTGGGACACTTTAGGCCCCATTATCCCATCATGTAGATGGCCCAGCGTGGATACCCTGATTACCAACAGAGGCTATGGCACTTGGATGCACTGTTGGGTTTAAACAGGCCGGCGGCAGCAGTGTTATGCTGAGGGTGATGTTTTCTTGGGACACTTTAGGCCCCATTATCCCTTCATGTAGATGGCCCAGCGTGGATACCCTGATTACCATCAGAGGCTATGGCACTTGGATGCACTGTTGGGTGGAAACAGGCCGGCGGCAGCAGTGTTATGCTGAGGGTGATGTTTTCTTGAGACACTTTAGGTCCCATTATCCCAATAGCACAATCCCTGACAGCTGTCAGGTATCTGAATATCATTGCGGACCAAGTTCACCCATTCATGGCAACTGAGTTTCCTGCTGGTGATGGCCATTACCAACAGGATAATGTACCATGCCATTCTGCCAGAATCGTCAAGGAGTGGTTCGAGGAACATGCTGGTGACTTTCTGTTAACACTTTCATCGCCGCGTTACGCCAAATGGTGTCATACAATACTTAGCCCAGGAACACTGCCGAACGACATTGTGATTGTGGCTTAACGTTTCCCTTCCTAAAACCTTCGGTACGTGAAGAGAGGTATCTGTTTTGTTACTGGCACTGAGAATGAGCATCCAGCTGTTTAAAAATGACGTCAGTTTTAGGATAGTGGATTTTTTACATGGTTTAAGGAAGGGAAAGTAAGTTGACTCCCCATAGACTTAACACAAAGTGCGATTTTCACTGCAATGTTTATTTTCCTTTGAATGTCACTCACTTTGCGGTGAAGGGAACTATCTATAAATAAATGCTTGACTGGCACTAAAAAGCTTTTGCTGCTTAGAGTTCATATGTAAGAGGGTGGCCTATTGAGGCCGCTAAAGGGATTTCAACGAAGCCCATATTGACCTCAACGTTGCTTAGGTTTGTGGATATAACGGATATATTCAGACAGACTATCTCCAGTCCCTCACAACCAAAAGTTCATCGGCGGGCACACCCTGCTGTGGAAATAGATGATCCCGATTATTTGTCATCATATGCTGAAACATATTCTTTTAGTAGTTGTGACCAGGAGTGAAAATGAAAATGAAGACTGTGATGTTCTCTCTCATACTCTGCCTCAACAGATTTTAGCTACAAATGCTAAATCATTAAAGTACCCAAGACAAAACCTAAGAATCTTAAGCTTTTAACCCATGTTCTTGGGAGAACAATGGAAAATACAGTGACTTGTTATGAAAACTCTGCAGATAATTTATTAGTTTGAAGAATGCACTACGTATTGGTTATTACAAGGTACAGTTTTGTGTTTTAAAGGACTCATAGTGATTGTCTCCGTCATAAGTTAATTTTCAATGTCATATCTGTGGATCTGTTGAGTAATATTTTTGTTTTTTACAAGTGATTTTGTTTTCAGTTCTGTTTGTATAAGTATAAATTCATCATTTGATACTGTGCATGTTTCTTTAAATTGTTTGTATATTTCAGACCCAGATCTGCTAATTCAGAAACAGGAAGCGTTAATTGTAGCACGACAGCGACTTCAAGAGCAGCACAACAGGCTGGCACAAGCACATGCAGAAAAAGCCAAGGAGGTACTTTCATTTTTCAACTATCTTACAGCTGACAATTTTGCTTTAGGGTTAATTTACTCAACATGATTTTTCTTTACATCAAAAGCTCTAACAGCATTGTATAATTTCTGCTGGTTTTTACTTTTTCCAGTACTACACATTTTAATTTCACCTTTGTTGTCATATCTTTAAAAAAGTGTTTATTAAAATGTTAATGAACATAGCTGTTTAACTAATTATTGACAGGCAACTTCCTTAAATAAATGTAAACAAATATAATCTAAAAGGACTTGCCTTAAATTCTGTAAGCTCTATAACATGCATATAATCATCATCATCAACCATTATCAATCCACTGCTGGACGAAGGTCTCCCCAAGTTTTCCTCCACAACGGTCTGTCTTGTGCCAGTCTCCTCCATGTCACTCCTGCATACTTTCGAATTTCATCCACCCATCTCCCATGTCGTCTTTTTCTGGGTCTTTTCCTGTCCCTTGGAATCCAATCTAAAATTTCGGCTGTCCATCGATGGTCTGTCCTTCTGGCAGTATGTCCAGCCCATTGCCATTTCAGGGATTTAACTCTGATCATGATGTCTTCCACTCTTGTCATTTTTTGGATCCACGAGTTCCTCTTCTTATCTCTCCTGGTTACACCAAGCATGCACCTCTCCATGCTACTTTGAGTTGTCTGCAGCCTTTGTATGTCTCTTTTAGTTAAGGTCCACGTCTCCGCACCATACGTAAGCACTGGAAGGATGCATTGATCAAACACTTTTCTTTTAAGACATAATGGCATATTGCTCTTGAAAATTATGCTGTTTCTTCCAAAAGCTCTCCAGGCAAGTTTTGTACGCCGATTAATTTCTTCATCAATGTGACCCTCACTTGATATCTGCTGTCCAAGATAAACGTACATTTTCGTTATCTCCGGCTTTTCTCCATCAATCGATAAATCTTCATTTTTTGTAAAAGCATTGAACATCACTTTTGTCTTCTGAAACTTGTAGATTTGAAACTTATTCACCTTCGCATTAGCCCAGTGCTGTTTCAACATGCATATATACCGTTGAATCCCTGAACTTTGCCTTTAAACTTCAAACTTAAGTTAATATTTTTCCTGTTTCATAACATTGTTTAAATCATTTAAAGTTTTCTATTGCATGTCATCATCAGTGTTACTATCAACCATTGTTTATCCACTGCTGGATGAAGGTCTCCAAGTTTCTTCCACAATTTTCTGCTTTAAGCCAGTCTCCTCTATGTCACTCTGACTTTCTTTTGAATTTCATCCACCCATCTGCCACATGGTCTCCTGGGTCTTTTCCTGTTCCTTGGAATTCAGTCAGGCATCTCAGTTGTCTGATGGCGGTCAGTTCTGGTAGTATGCCCGGTCCATTGACATTTGGGAGATTCTACCTTGATGATGATGTCACCAACTTCCGTCATTTTCCTGATCCATGAGTTATTCCCATCCTTCCCTGGTTATACCAAGCATGCACCGCTGCATTGGTAGTTTGCTGCCTCTGTATGAGATGTGCTTAAAAGGATCCAGACTGGATTCATTACAAAAAAAGTACAAGACTTGTAGATTTGGAACTTAATCACCTTCGCATTAACCCAGTGCTGTTTCCACTGCTCAAAGCATTTCTCAAAGTCATCTTCTGAAATAGCGAACATCTGCTTCCTAGTATTCTGTTATTTCTCCTCAATATCTGGAAATCTTTTTCTCTACAAGTTGTGTTTGATTTTTGGGAAGAGAAAAAAGTTGCAGGGAATGAGATCTGGCAAACAGGATAGGTGTTGGACCTGTGCAATGTCGTGCTTAGCAAGAAACTGCTGCACAAGTTGTAATGCATGTGCATGCATGTTGTCATGACGGTGTTGCCGCTCTGACGCAACGCCGGCCTTTTGCAACGAACTGTGCCCCTTAAACACTGCAAAATTTGACAGTAGCACTTCTTTTTGATGGTCTGGCCTGATAGGGCATTTTCATGATGCACAATTCTATAATGATTGAAAAAAAATATTCAGCATCGTCTTGACATTGCTGCAGTTGTGTTGGGGGGGGGGTCAGGAAGTTTGGGGTCCTCCATTGGGTCATGTCCATGATACATCACTGTTAGGATAGTTCTAAAAACGTTTTGGTCACTTTCGACACACTCAAGCAAGTCACTAGCAGCTGAAAAATGGGCCTGTTCTTGCTGGGCTGAGAGCAATTTCGAAACAAATTTGGCTGAGGTTCATCTCATACCCAAATCATCTGTAACAGTCGACTGAACTGAAACTATACAGACCTGTTTGTAATCCTGGTGTAGCCCGGAATTCCGGGTTTTTGTCACATTCCAAACCCGTAAATCCGGGTTTTTAAGTTTTAGAAGAATTTGATATGCTCAAACATTTCATTTCTAAAAATGCTACAAAATGGTAACTAAACTTCAAGTTCCATTTTCTTTGAAAATTACAGTGTTTGATTAAAAACACTGCATGTCCGTGTGAATGGTGAATGTAGACGATTTGTGACACCTTGTGCGTTTCTTTTGTTATCAAACAAGCTCTCAAGATAACAGCCTGCTGAAAGGAAGGCTTCTTTTCATTATTTTGAAAGTTCAAATAATTTGATTATTTTTTCTAACTACTTTTAGAAATTGAATGGAATCCACTGTAGGCTTCAAGTTCAAGTAAAACTAGACTACATAGACTGCTCAATTGACATATAATATGAAGTGCAAAATTTGATTTTAAAGATGCAATGCCCTGAAGGCTTTTGCACAGTGAAAGAAAATTAGGTACAAGAAAAGATGCAAAGTTTAACTGCAAAGCACTAGGGCCTATTTGTTGTGTAGCTAGTTTTTATGTGCGTATTATACATTACATGTATATTGGCACTGAGCTGAGAGTTTCAGGGTTTCTTGTGTCACCTCACAATCACCCCTGACTATAGTTGAAGCCTTCAGATAACTCACAAATAGTGATTTGGCAATTTACCCTCACAGGTGTCTGTCTGCACAAGTTGGATATTGTTTTCACTTTTGCTGGTTGTGGGCACCTCCCAGACCATTCATCATTCTCAACACTTTCACGGCCATCTTTTAAACATTTATACCAGTCACAACTTGTGCACGACTCATACAGTCCTTCCCAAAGACTTTCTGTAACTTCAAGTATGTATCTTTGCAAGTTTTGCCTAGGTTTTGACAAAATCTGACGCAATTTTGTTGATCTTTCTTTTTGCAACATATCAAATGCGATGAACACAAATAAAAATAAAGCACTACTATAAAAAATCTGAATGAGCAGAGAAGACATGACTCATGGCATGTTCATAGTAGGTTCCAAGGTCAACCTGTTCCAAACTGCTTCCTGCTGATAGCATTTTGAAGAAAATACATCATTTTTCTAATTTTCTGTTTCACATGTTAAATTTGAAGGTTCTGACCATGGAAGGCAGTGTACACAACTATTTTAGTGAGTGTTGCTATAAAAAATTCTTCAGAATAAAAATGTGAAATGTCAACTCACCCACTTTCCACTCAAACTTTTTGCTGGTTGCTTGGTGCTTATGTTGACAGTACATCAGGATAAATATAATTTATTCGATGATATTGGTATAAAAACAGAGTGAAGTAAAAGACCATTTAAAAATTAAAATAAAATCTGAATAAAACTGGAATGAAATAGAATAAAAAAACGTCAATGATGAATCATTAAAATCTAGCAATCCTTTCTTTGTTCACGCACACCTCCCCCGTCATACCAGACGCTTTTCAACTCCATAATTCACAGTCATCATCAGTGGTCAGCGATGTTTTTGCTCTAACTGCCAAGTCATTAATGCCTGGTTAAGTTTTTGCCAAGTCATGCTCTGTCTTCATGTCACAATCCACATTGCACATGTCGTGTTGTGCGCCATCTGTCGGTGCTCGGTCTCGTGATTAAAATTGCTATTAACAATTACATTACAATTACACTATTAACAAAATACATTATCTTCAAAATGCTGTTAACAACTTACCACATTGTCTGGCAGCAAGCTTATTTCAGGCTTGAGCTATATTAGAATGCTTCCTGCTGTGTTGTGCGATTTTGAACTTATGAACCAGTCTTTAAACTTTTTTATCACACCTTAAGGTCCTCGTCCTGCTTCATAAGTAAGAACTGCAAAAGGATACGCCGATTAAACACTTTTCTTTTAAGACAATGGGAAATTGTTCTTGAAAATTGTATGATTTCTTCCAAATGCTGTCCAACCAACTTTTATATGCCTGTTAATTTCTTCTTCTGTGTAACCCTCACTTGATATCTGTTGTCCAAGGTAAATGTTGACACGGGTTACTTCTAGATTTGTTCAATCAATTGCTAAATCTTCAGTTTTGGTAAAAGCATTGTACAAAAATTACATATTTGGTAAGTACAGTTTAATGCATACTTTGCACTAGTCAGCAAGTTTCTAGACCTACTATGGAGACCTCAGAGAGTATGCACAAAAAATAACATACATACATCATACATACATATCCCTAAGCTGTTCTCTGGGATTCAGAGGTTAGTTCCAAAAAGAAATACGAACTACCAGATAGTTTTTACTTACTGTTGCCGTATCAAACTTCTCCATTTACAGCGATCTTGACATACAACTCAGGCTTCACTGACATCCATTACACGCCATACACAAGACCTTCTATACTTCATATTCATAATTTTTTTCTCGTGCTGACATTCCTGAATCTGATCCTCACATGACTTCCTTGGCCTTCTTCTGCCTTTCCTTCCTGCCACTTGGGCTAAAAACATTTTCTTAGTAAGCATCTAATCACTCATTCCTTCAACATGGCCAAACCACCAAAGCATATTAGTCTCCACCTTGCTAACAACATTTTGCTTCACATCACATAACTGCAACACATCTTCATTCCTCACACAATCAGAACGTGTTTTGCCATAAACCCCCGTAAGTAACGCATTTCTCCAGCACACAAACAACTCCTATGCTTCTTCTGCAGTACCCAGGTTTCACTGTCATACATCAGAGTAGGAACAATTACACTCTCATACACAGCCATGCGGGACTCTCTTGAGATCCCATCATTCCTGTGAAAACCTCCCAAAGCAGCCATGACTTTCAATGAAAAATTCACTCGCCTACTGATTTCACCATCCAATTTGTTCTCTCTGTCAAACATGCTTCCTAAATGCACAAATTCACTCACCTGGTCAATCACTGTGCCATTCACACTTACCTTACATTCAGTGCTACCAGTTCCTCTCTCAAACACCATAACTTTAGTTTTTCCCTTATTTATACTCAGTTTGAATTCCATGCAAACTTTGTACATCCGGGACAACATACTTTGCAGCAGGACAGTGTCATCAGCATACAGCAATCCGCACACACGGATACCACCAAGACATAAACCACTATTATCTATTTTGATATCACGCATGATGGCATCCAAAAATATATTAAACAGCCATGGTGACATTACACAACCTTGTCTGACTCCTGTGCCAATGGAAAACCATTTTGATAAAACACCATTCACTCGTACACAAGCTCTACTACCAGCATACATGGCTTTTACACTATTAAGTAGATTCCCAGTAACACCATATTCATTCAATAAAAGTGTCCTATTTACTCAGTCGTAAGCTTTCTCTAAATCTATGAAGGCAGCCAAAACTTTCTTACCAACAGCCAGATGCTTTTCAATCATCATGCGTAATGCAAAAATTTGGTTAGTGCAGCCTTTACCAGGCATAAAACCACTTTGAACATCCCACACTTTCTCTGATGTAAGGCCCCGTCCTTTTTCAATAACGACCTTACCAAACACTTTCCCTGTCACACTTAATAGGCTAATACCATGACAGTTCTTGCATTCAGTCTGATCACCTTTTCCCTTATACAAGGGAACAATGATAGCATCCTTTCAATCCCTAGGGACCATTCCTAACTCCCAGCACAACTGGCAAATTTCAGTTAACCAGTCAATTATAGAGTCACCACCATATTTCAACATCTCTGCAGTTATGCCATCAACTCCTGGAGCCTTACCATTCTGAAGAGATTTTAGAGCTTTACACACTTCTTCTCTTGAGATCCCTCCTGTGCTTTCATCCCTCATTGTGACATCATCTGCATCAGAATAATCTTTGCTTTCCTGATCTAATAACTCACAGAAGTATTCACCCCATCTTTCACTTAACTCATTGGGCTCCCATATCATTTCCCCAACCCTATTCTTCACACAACTTAACACTTTGTTTCCCCTATTTTTCCTGAGTCTCATGTATTTCCAGAAAGACTTCTTATCTTTCTAAAAAGCCAATTCATGCCTTTCCTCCTTCTCCTTCCTATCCTTTGCCTTACTCTGGCGAACCAGCTTAGTGGCTTCACTCTTCTTACAGCAATATTTATCCACAGAAACTCTACCTTGCAACATCCCCAAATAGGCTTCTTTCTTTCTCTTTATTGCCTCTTCAATCTCACTATTCCACCAAGCATCACCTTTATTGTTACCCACTATTGTGGGGCCACACACCTCTTCAGCTGCAGTGACCACACAGTTCTTAAAACATTCTCACTTCTTTTCTACATCCCTCTCACCAGACTTCAGCTCCTTCAGTCGTTCTCTGAGTACGTCAGAATAACGCTGATGATTTTCAGGAAGCCTTTCGACTTTATTCTTTCCATCCTTGGCCTCTTCCTGTTCCTTTTCCTTCAACCGAATGAAGGTGGATTCAACACACCTTCATTTTTAGGTGGGTTCATTAATCGTTATCCCCTTGTCATCAAAGTTCAATTATCGAAAGACCTGCAATGTGGCATTGAAGAGTTTGGGCGATATGGTGTCACCTTGTCTCAGATCAAGAAAGCAAAGGTGATTCTGAGGCAGAAGCAAGTGATGTCACAGTGAGAGATGGAATCACAGGAGGGATCTCAAGAGAAGAACTGTGTAAAGCTCTAAAATCCCTTCAAAATGGTAAGGCTCTGGGAGTAGATGGCATACTGCTGAGGTGTTAAAATATGGAGATGACTTTGTAATTGACTGGTTAACTGAAATTTGTCAGTTTTGCTGGGAGTTAGGAATGGTCCCTCGGAATTAGAGGGATGCTATCATTGTTCCCTTGTATAAAGGAAAAGTTGATCAGACTGACTGCAAGAACTATCGTGGTATTAGCCTACTGAGATTGCCAGAGAAAGTGTTTGGTAAGGTTGTTATTGAAAAAGTATGAGGTCTTACACCAGAGAAAGTTTGGGCCATTCAGAGTGGTTTTGTCAAAGACCTTGTAGGAGAATAGACTGGCAAACAGCAAGCTACTTTCTGCATTGTTTGAAAATAGGATGTTCTGCCTTCAGGGTGGACTGAAAGCCGTTGATGTGTATTCACAGGCCTCACGGGTTTTTCAATTCGTGTGTCAAACACTGGTTTCCATAAATTAAGCTACAAATGAAAAAATTGTGATAACTCGAAAAGTATGCAACTGATTCAGATGAAATTTGGTGGTAAGCTTTATCACACCAAAAGCAACAACAACAACAACAAAAGGTAAGAGCATGTGGTACAAAGCGTTTACATTTTGTATGAAATATAGGCATCAAGATGCAAATATGAAAATACAGAAATATAGGCATCAAGATGAAATGGGAAAAGGTACTTCAAAATAGAATGGGGTTATCCGGAACAGCAATACAGGTCCAACAGCGATGTTCCATGCTGTTAATTATGTTGTCAAGCAGTTCCGTGCGTAGCTGCGTCCATTGCTCGCGCAAAGCAGTTCGGAGCCCCTACAGGGTTCTTGAAGGGGACTGGAGGCCAGCCGCACGCCTCCCAAGGGAATCCCAGACATGCTCAATGGGATTCAGATCAGGAAAGTGTGCTCGCCACTCCATATGGACTATAGTCTCCGGTTCCAGGTACTGGTGCACGGGGCGAGCTGTGTGAGGGCGGGAGTTATCCTCCTACAGTACAAATTTATTGCCAATTGGGGCCGCATATACGGACGAACAGTAGGGTCCAGGATGTCGTCTCTATACTTCTGAGCATTGATGTTTCCATATGGCAACACATAGAAGTCGATTTGGCTGCCTTCCCACACCAGAACACTACCACCACCATATGTAGGTGTCCCTTTCCTGGATCATCATCATCATTCTCAACCATTATCAATCCACTGCTGGACGAAGGTCTCCTCAAGTTTCTCCCACAACGGTCTGTCTTGTGCCAGTCTCCTGCATGTCACTCTCGCATACTTTCCAATTTCATCCACCCATCGCCCATGTGGTCTTTTTCTGGGTCTTTTCCTGTCCCTTGGAATCCAATCTAAAATTTCAGCTGTCCACTGATGGTCTGTCCTTCTGGCAGTATGTCCAGCCCATTGCCATTTCAGGGATTTAACTTTGATCATGATGTCTTCCACTCTTGTTATTTTTCGGATCCACGAGTTCCTCTTCTTATCTCTCCTGGTTACACCAAGCATGCACCTCTCCATGCTGCTTTGAGTTGTCTGCAGCCTTTGTATGTCTCTTTTAGTTAAGGTCCACGTCTCTGCACCATACGTAAGCACTGGAAGGATGCATTGATCAAACACTTTTCTTTTAAGACATAATGGCATATTGCTCTTGAAAATTATGCTGTTTCTTCCAAAAGCTCTCCAGGCAAGTTTTGTATGACAATTAATTTCTTCATCAATGTGACCTTCAATTGATATCTGCTGCCCTAGATAAACTTATGTGTCTGTTATCTCCAGCTTTTCTCCATCAATCGATAAATCTTCATTTCTTGTAAAAGCATTGAACATCAATTTTTTCTTCTGAAAGTTCATTTTTAATCCCACTTCTTTACTCTTGTCAGCAAGTTCCTGGATCATACTCTGCAGCTCTAATTGGGGTAGTTGCAAAAATGACTACGTCATCAGCAAATGGAAGGTGAGTTAGATAATCTCCATTAATCTTTATCCCTTTGTTTTCCTAGTTCAGTCATTGAAAGACATTTTCCAATGTGGCATTAAAGAGCTTCGGAGATATGGTGTCACCTTGTCTCACTTTCCTGGATATTAGAGGAAAAGTAGCGAGTATCGGCCTCTCTCCAGATGTAAACTCGGCGTGAATCACTCTGTATACAGTATTGCCACTCATCAGTGAACAGAATGAAACTCCACTGATTTTGAGTCCAGTTCACATGCGTTTGTGCCCAATTGAAACGTTCCCTCGAGTGGTGGGGGGTTGAGAGGCATGCATAATACCAGTCACTGAGCACTATCCTCCTGCATATAACCTTGTGCATATCATTGAAGCTGTCACCGTCCATCCGGTGGCTGCCGCAAGCATAGATCTGAGATAAGTCAGTGTAGCTGTTCTGTTCCGCCGTGCGGAAAGCCGCAAGTACCAGTCATCCATGGAGGTCGTCACCTTTGGCCTACCTTCGCTGTACCTTTGGGAAGCTGCACCCGTGGCTTGGAACTGCTGCCACATCCTCTGACCACAGAACGATCGACGTTGAGCCATCTCGCGACGTCAGCCTGCCATTGCCCTGCTTGGAGTCGACACATTGCTCTGTAGCATAACTCAGCTGGTAAATGACATCTCTCGAAGCCATGCTAAAAAAATCGCCATCTCGAAATCTTGTCATACACTGCTGCACATGAATTGGCGACTCCCTCTGAAATAGCCGATTTTAAGCTCTTGCACATTTGCACAAAGCGCTGCCAGCAGCACTCATTTGCCTTCCGTACATCGATGCTGTATGCCTTCGCTCATAACATATACAAATTTCATCCAATTTGTGCTATATTTCTCCCATTTATTGCAATTTTTTGGTTTGTTGCTTAATTTATGGAAACCAGTGTACCGAAATTTTCTCACTAAGAGCCGCATCAGCATAAGGGCTGCAGGTGAGAAATTTTGTGATCTTGGAAGCAAAAGTTGCTGTAAGGGTCCCACCGGCATAAGGGCCGCACCTGTAAAGTCGTGGTGCTGCTCAGAAAACTAAATTATCTTCTTTATTTTCCTGAATTAACTCACACCCAACGTGATTATATGTATACTTCAAAGGCTAATTCTGCAACTCAGTGTCAATCTGCTTTATACACTTATTTTTTCATACTGGCAAAAAAAATTATTTATACATTTTTATTAATCATGCTAATGATGTTATTTGGTTGCCTTTATTAAATGCTGAAAGCCATTTATGTAATCAATATAAATCACAGTTAAATCTTAAAACTGCCGTTAGAATATCGCATTGCTCGTAAAACCGCACAATTGTCTAAATTCCATTCAATGTGGATGTCTGCTACAGGATGGTTCTCTGTTCACCGCAATAGATTCCGTCTTAGAAGTAATTAACTTATAAATTATCGCTTGTAATGCTTTCGATTAATGTTTTTATTTAATAATATGTTCCTTCTATGTTTGTTATGCTTTTTTCTCTCATCTGCAGATGTTTTTGTTAAAATGAAGTTGCTTTATGCTTCCTTTTACCAACTGCCTCGCACGTGTCCCCGCCAACACTTCGAAACAGTGGTGTCTCCGCTTTCTCGCTTTTTTTCTTTCAAGTGGTTTGACCTACTTTCATTTACTGCGCCCTCAGCCTTCGCGTTGAGCTCCGCTTTTATATGAATGGTAAAGCTCTGCCTTCTTTTTTTATTTTGCGTTTGTGAAGAGATTTTATCTTCAGCCAAGTATTAAATTAATTACCCATTGTTAACATCAGATGATAATGCTACAGCGCTTATTAGTGAGAAAGCATTTCCAGCCAAAGCCTTCAACTTTCACTATCGTCAGTCAATAAAAAAATAAATAAAAATTAAAATCGAAGCAAAACTCAGGAGCACACAGCCAAGAAATACCTGTATCGCATGCCAGATTAACCAAGAAGAGTGAACAGAATTTGTCTTTCCATCCCGCCAGTATTGTTTGGAATAGGTCTCTGCTAATGGAATCATCCTGGGGCAGGCTTTTGCATTGTTCATGCTCTTAAGCTTTTGTTCCGGGAAGTGCCCATCAAACCGGTCTGCCCACCCCAGTGAAAATGAATGTTCCTTCCCTTGGTTGCATCGCACCTTCCTGCATGATGTATGCTGCAGCCAACGAAAGAGATACCCTGGGCGCGCTATCCACAGAATCCTCGGACGTCACGCTACTGGTTTGTGTTCTTATGTCCCCATTCCATCCCCCATGTATTAACATTCCACGGCTTCATGCTACTGCCATGAGATGTGCTTCCCCCACTCCCCCATGCAAACGGCATTTGAGTCAGGCATTCCTTTCACAAACAAGCCTCCTAACCTTAAGACCTATGCGAGCATTTCCCTGTCCTCCCCCACTTTCCCTCCTAAACCAACATCAGGACAGCAGAGTTAGCGTTTACATAGATGTTTCTAATGTATGAGTACAAAGGGGAGAAAAAACAATCACCGTTGAGTTTGTGAAAAAAAGATGCTGTTTGAAAAAGTTTACTAATTATCTGCATGAAAAAAAAAAAAGGAAGGGAAGAAACAGTCTTATCGAAAACAAATTTGGCATAAGGGCCGCACACCCCTAAAATTTCACTTTTAGTAACGTAAGGCTCTTAGCCCCAAAATTACGGTAGTTGTTTTAAATACCAAATATGGTAAAATATTGTATCAGTTATAAATGTAAAAGTAAAGATGGATTGTCCATTGAATCCAGCAGACATCAGAAACGGATATCTTTTCATGGGTAATGTTTGCTCATTGTTGTTTATAATGTGTTTGGTTGTTTACATTCCTTTCAAATAACAGTATTCAGGCTTTTCTGACTGGTATAAAAAGTTAGTCGCAATGTAATGATTTTCATGAGGACATTACAAAAACATTGTTTTATTTTTTAAAAAGAAATTGCTTAGAATTATTGCACATCTCACGAAAAATGAGCACTTCTAAGGTAGTAAGAAGGGAAATGGGAAATTAAGCAGACATTTACTGCTCATATGCATGTGAAGTTTTCATTTAATTGACATTTCCGTGAATAACACGTGACTTAGGTATGGGAAGAACATTATTTCTTGAAAGATAAGCTTTCTGAATAAATTTCTTGAAATGCAAATTGCATAGATGATGCTTCTTACCTGTATGAGGGAACATATGCCTTCAGATATTAGAATTTGGGTGAATATTTTGTGACTAATATCACACTCTTATGATTTTTCATGAGTGTTGAGCTTTACATGACTTAAAAGATTTCTTTTGTGTGTGAATTTCTTGAAACATGCATGACACTTGAAAGATTTTTAATTTGTTTTACACATTAAGTAACCAGTGTACTTGATGGTGTGTTTGTCTCGTCATGTGCAGATGTTTCACAGCCCAGTAGTGGGAGTTCTGGTGATTGATGATCCCGCTCCTTGTAAATGTTGACTCGTCAGTCCGTAAGATGTTGTCCACAAACCACGGCTTTTCCTGAAAGGTGTTCAAGACAAAGTTACAAAAGTTGTATCGCCTTTGAAGGTCTCCGGGCATCAGGTTTTGCACAACAGCATCACTGTAGGGATGCGCACCATGTTCATTCAGCATTTGCCTCTCCCATGATGGCGATAATCCAAACGCGTGGTTCACTGCCGTCGTACTACTTCGGGGATTTGCAAGAACATAGTCAAGACATCCGCAGGATGTACTCACCCACCGGCACCAATGGGATGACTGGAATGATGACGCTCGGTAATGCTTCCTGTTTCTCACAGACGTCGGACAACTTTGGCAATTGTCTGTGCCGCTGGATGCTGATGAGTGGAAAACCATACTCTATACAACCTCTGATATTTGCCATACAGCAAGACCGTATCACAGTACTCATCATTCATGAAGATAGCCATCTACCTGCGAACCTTGTACTCTGATTCGCTCTCAATTCCCACCCATCTTTTATAGCCCTTTGACTGGCTGATGTCATTTTACGTCAAACTTAAAATTAGCGTAGCTATGTGTTATATCACGTAACCACTTTTCTGTTGCTGTCGTGTGCTAGCAGCCAGACATCTGATGCTTTGTTCGTGTTTTCTTGTCTTTTCTGTGAGTGTTTTTGTTGAACCAAGTGTCGTTTTGTACTAATTAAACACCGCTCTTTCATCTTGTAATTGGACTTTTTTGTGTAATCTCTTGGTTTCTGAGTTAGTTTTGCTAAGTTGCATATTTTGCCTCTAGGGGCGCTACAAACACGTCCAATCGATTGCGCATGGTCATTTTCCTATAGGTACACATTACTTCCATGGCGGTACGATACGCAGTTTAAAAGTTATAGGGGGAGTAAACAGACTTTCCTAAGAACCCTGTATATACAGTATATACATAGCTGCCAGTCCTTCCGATTTACCCGGAAAGCTTCCGATTTTGGGGTGTTTTTCCGATATTCCGATCGGAAAGTGATTTCTTCCGATTTTTCATTCTAATACCAAAAATCCCTATTTTCTTCTCCCCATTTCAAGAGCAAAAAAAAAAAAAAAAAATTTTCCACTTGAAAAATCCTTAACACGAGATGATTAAAAAGAAAAAAATTCTCCTTATTTCCGCTGTAAAGAGAAAGTGCGAGCGGCACGGTTTTCTGCTTACACGTGGACTTTTGGATGGATCCGAGTGCCTTCCCCTGCACAGCGGCACAACGCTGGTGACAATTCTCATCAGGCTATTCAGCTGCGTAACGTAAGGTTACAATCATGTTTTCTCTCACTCTGTCCCCCTCCCCCTTCTCCTTTTCAGATAACGCATTGTTCGTCCCTGGGGTTGCAGCTTATCAGAGGCCAGCGTGAGTGTGTCTTGAATTCCAGCACTCCCAGTTCAAAATGCTATTTCAGAACATAGTTTAGTTATCATAGAAAAAAATTCAAACAGATTTTAAATCTGTGGAATTTTTAAGCCCAACATGACGAAATTAAGCAAAAGCTGCCAGTTTTGTGAAATTAAAAATGCAGTAGGCATGGTTTTGTAACTTCTTCTGTGGCAATAAATTTGACCTAACAAAACAATGCTACTGTAAGAGGAAGTTGAAAAAAAAAAAAAAAAGTCCAATGTTCATTCGAGCCTGGGCTTCTCCAGTAATGATTTATTTTGCTGGTCCCTTAGTGAGTAAGTTTTCTATGGTTTTCAACGGTGCTTTTTTTGTTATGTCACTTGATAACGTGCATAAAAATGTCTTGGCTCAATTCAACGAAATTAATATGTTGGGGTCCTATTTTTTTCCTCTGCAAATTGCATCTCTTTAAGCTGTTACTGTTTTACTACAGCAGTTTTACGCAATTTTTTTTTCAAGTGCCAATAGATTTAGTATTGGTGATTCGCGATGAACAGCTATATGAAGGGGGGTGGGTACTATAAAACATTCCGTGATTCGTATTCTGCGGAATTCCTGTGCATTGCAAAATCTTCAAAAAATGAAAAATATGCATTTTGCACTGCGTGTCCATGTAATTTCAGCATTTCGCGTGGTGGAAGGAATGATATTACTAATCATATTTCTAGTGCCCAGCACAAATCTAATGTTGACTGTGTGGAAAAAAAGATACGAAATTAACTTCCTTTGTTAAAAGTTTTAATGAACTGGATGCGATTTGTGCAAAATGTTTGTTCACTTCTTCTTTAGTTGCGCATAATTTACCAATAAGTGTCACTCATTTATTTAATTTTTTTTTTTTTAATTTGACTGTCTCATCGCCCGTCTTTCCGTAAGATAATCCTAGCATGAAAATGGTTTGTTTTTGAAAACATTTTAGTTTGTTCCGAGACGGCGTGGGATACGATCCTATTGGATTTGGGGGTCAGAGGGTGGAACATTCTTCCCTTTAGATGCAAGCTTCCATAAAAATAAATGTTTATCTCTTTATAGATCATAATGATATAGCATAGTAATGAGAAATTCTGTATGGATAATCAAAATAAACGTGCAGATAAATTCAAACATCTGTAGTCATGTCAATTAAAAGTTGATACTTGAGTTAGCTAACATATCGTTTTTTAATCGATATGTTCAGTACGTTTAATCAATATGTGCGACAAGTAATTTAATTGGATATATCGATGATTTTTTTTTCGATTTTCGGTTTCTGAAAGTTGGCAGGTATGTATATAGTTCTTTTAGGCATATATATATGTGTATATACCTGTGTACAGGCAACTCAAAGATGCTGTTTGGAAGAAACAGCATAATTTTCAACTCAAAGATGCTGTTTGAAAGAAACAGCATAATTTTCAAGAGCATCATCATCATCATCATTGTCAACCATTATCAATCCACTGCTGGACGAAGGTCTCCCCAAGTTTCCTCCACAACCGTCTGTCTTGTGCCAGTCTCTTCAAGAGCAATATGTCATTATGTCTTGAAAGAAGAGTGTTTGATCAGTGCATCCTTCCAGTGCTTACGTATGGTGCAGAGATGTGGGCCATAACTAAAAGAGACATACAAAGGCTGCAGACAACTCAAAGAAGCTCGTGCATGCTTGGTGTAACCAGGAGAGATAAGAAGAGGAACTCGTGGATCCGAAAAATGACAAGAGTGGAAGACATCATTATCAGAGTTAAATCCCTGAAATGGCAATGGGCTGGGCATACTGCCAGAAGGACAGACCATCGATGGACAGCCGAAATTTTAGATTGGATTCCAAGGGACAGGAAAAGACCCAGATGAAGACCACGTGGGAGATGGATGGATGAAATTTGAAAGTATGTGGGAGTGACATGGAGGAGACTTGCACAAGACAGACCGTTGTGGAAGAGGCTTGGAGAGACCTTCGTCCAGCAGTGGATTGTGGTTCACAATGATGATGATGATACCTGTGTGTGTTACACACCTTCAAATGGAGGAGTGTTTAGGTTTTCTTACGGAGTCTGAAGAAATTGGAGGGGGGGGGGGGTATAATCCTCGTTGTAGTGAACCACAAGATTAAATTTCCTGGCCTGGTTTGGTCATCCCAATCTGCCCCTGATGTCCGCTATTAAGAAGTGTCCATTAATGGAAGTTTCACTGTATGTATATATATGTGTATGTGTGTCTTAAGTTTTTTCATTTTTTAACGGACCAGTGGTTTGCAAATTCTAGTGGTCCGCTGGGCCAGTAAAATATTTATTTCTAATTATAACACTGATTGTCTGGTGAACGCTTGGTGTGCTGTAGACATAGATGGACTCCAACACTTTGTGGAATTTATGCCAAACTGCATAGGTGCTGTGATTCAGGCTAAAGGAGGTCCAACCTGGTATTGAATAAAAGTTTCTAATTCAGTGGCCTGTATGTGTAGATCCTTTGAATACCATCACAGTTATGTTGTGTGGTCTTACTATCAAACTAAAAGAAAAATCTTAATTGAAATGTATGCTGATAGCACACTATAAAAGCTACATTTCAGAACATGCCAAACTGAGATTTTTTGTCTGCAGCTCACAGAGAGTTTTAGGAAGTTAGTGCCATTGCTATTTCAAAACTTTTTCTATTTACTTATTTGTGTGAACAAGGCTGTTCTGACATTCTTAAAAACTAATGAGATGCATCACATGGATTCTCATCCAAGACACTCACTTACACTTGTCTACAAATTGAACTACTAGCTTTGAAAAAGCAAGCCTGAGTATCTCATTGAATGGGCATTTCACAGTCAAATAAATATTGACAATTTGTATTTTAATGTTAAACAATGCTGTTTGCCAATTTTATATAAATGTCATTTTTTCTTGATATCAACACCGAAAAAATCCATAATATTACTGTATTATGCAATTATTTAGTTCCGTACAGTATCTTTAGCCTACGATTCTCTTGTAATAAATTGTGAAAAAGAAAAGAAAAATAGAGGTACAAAGTTAAAAACTATTTCTTTTGAGGCTAAAACAAAAATGGTAGAATACCACTGCACTACAAAACTGCATTTCATCTCAGTTCTGTTTAACAGGAAAAGAAATTCAATCATAGTTTTTAATCAGCTACACAGAAATATATGAAAAATTCTTCATTTCATATGGAAGACACATAAACACTTCAGTTGACAAAATTAACTTTCATTTATGGGGCCAACCCTCCAGAGAAATTAAAAGTTAAAGCAACCATGAGTAAGAATTGAGCAATCATCTCTTGATTTTCATCCAATCATGGTATCATTACAAGCCCCAGGGCACTTGCAGTCCTTAGAAACTGAAGCCTTAAGGAAAAGAAATTAAAAAAAGAAATCAGATTTCATTCATCAAGGCATCCAACTTATATTATTAATGCTTGGAACTTATGTCCTCAAAGGAAGGGGATTTGACAAATAAAAATTTACTGGTGGTATGATTTACTGTTGATAAGCCAAAGATTTCCATTTATCTTGGCACACAACTCAAGCTTCACTGACATCCATCACATGTATCACACAAAGCCCTTTGTTCCTTCATGCTCCTGGAGATGTTGGGGACCCATTTCACAAACCTTGCTCTATCCCAATTGACACTCATTTGCTGAGTCTTCTGCTCCTCCTGCAGATGTTGGGGACCCAATGTGCTCTAAACCTTGCTCTATTCCAATTGGCCCTCATTCGCCAAGTCTTCTGCTCCTCCTGGAGATATTGGGGACCCAATGTGCGCAAACCTTGCTCTATCTCAATTGGCACTCATTCGCCGAGTCTTCTGTTCCTCCTGGAGATGTTGGGGACCCAATGTGTGCAAACCTTGCTCTATCCCAATTGGCACTCATTCGCCGAGTCTTCTGTTCCTCCTGGAGATATTGGGGACCCAATGTGCGCAAACTTTGCTCTATCTCAATTGGCACTCATTCGCTGAGTCTTCTGCTCCTCCTGGAGATGTTGGGGACCCAATGTGTGCAAACCTTGCTCTATCCCAATTGGCGCTCATTCACCGAGTCTTCTACTTCTCCTGGAGATGTTGTGGGACCCAATGTGCACTAAACCTTGCTCTATCCCAATTGGCACTCATTCGCTGAGTCTTCTGCTCCTCCTGGAGATGTTGGGGACCCAATGTGTGCAAACCTTGCTCTATCTCAATTGGCACTTATTCGCCGAGTCTTCTGTTCCTCCTGGAGATGTTGGGGACCCAATGTGTGCAAACCTTGCTCTATCCCAATTGGCGCTCATTCACCGAGTCTTCTACTTCTCCTGGAGATGTTGTGGGACCCAATGTGCACTAAACCTTGCTCTATCCCAATTGGCACTCATTCGCTGAGTCTTCTGCTCCTCCTGGAGATATTGGGGACCCAATGCGTGTAAAACTTGCTCTATCCCAATTGGCACTCATTTGCCGAGTCTTCTGCTTCTGCTGGAGATGTTGTGGGACTCGATGTGCACTAAACCTTGCTCTATCCCAATTGGCACTCATTCACCGAGTCTTCTGCTCCTTCTGGAGATGTTGTGGGACTCAATGTGCACTAAACCTTGCTCTATCCCAATTGGCACTCATTCACTGAGTCTTCTGCTCCTCCTGGAGATGTTGGGGACCCAGCTGTTTTTGACGCAGCTGTTGCTGACCTCAGTGACATTTTCAATGCAACTGAATCAAATTTCATGAGCTAGTCGGAGGGTTAAATAGAGGTTTCCCTTATTCGGAGGTGCCCTTCAAAGGACATAGCACTATGTATACCATTCTTTGTTATGAAAGAATTTCATTAGATTCTTCTTTATCTCAATAGATGATGCCACAGTGGAACTCCGCAAGCCTAAGGGATTTCTCATACTTTGAATGTGTTTTGAAGGTTTTAAATAGCTGTAATTTTATGTAAATGTGGTTAAGCATTTAAAAATGTTTTGTTCTGAAGAAAATTTCTTTTCACCATGATGCTGTCTTCCAGAACAGAGACTGGGCTTTATTAATTACCCCAGAATTCTGTAGTTATTGGCATATTTCCATTGTATTCTGTGTAATCACTTCCTTCAGAAAACTTGAAAATTTTCATCGTCCTGGGGTGGGAATCGAATCCGCACCTCCCAATTTCCGGTCGAGCATGCTAGTCAGTACACTACGCAGGAGAAGGAAATTCCAAGCAACTGAACATAGATATCTGAGAATCTTTAGATTTACGCCAGTTGAAGCTACTCCTACTACATTGTAGCATCTCACAACCTTTTCTCACATCCAAGGTCGGATGTAGGTCACAAATTCCAGTGACCAAAGTACGTCATATACAGTTGGGAAATGAATTTCCTCAAAGAAATAATTCTTCATAAATACATGGTAGGCATTGTAATGCTATTATTGGCATATTTTCACTGTATTCCATGTAACCACTTTCTTGAAAAAATTTGAACATTTTTATCCATGTAACCACTTCTGAAGGCAGTGAAAATATTCCAATAACTACAGAATTCTGGGGTAATGAAGCCGAGTCTCTATTCTGGAAGATAGTATTTATGAATTATTTCTTCGGGGAAATTCGTTTTCCAATTGTATATGACGTTCTTTTCACCATGACCACATGGCTAGTGTGAAAGAGGTGTTTGCAATGAAACTGAATTGAAAGGATCTTTAAGTATTTTATATTTTTAAATGTTATTAATTATGCACTTGTTAATAAGTTATACATATATTAAATAAAAAAAAATCAAAATGCACTATTCAAGCAATTGCAATTTGAAATAGTACCTCTGAAGAGGAAAACATTGAAAGTGAAATTTTACTACAGGACTGTAGGGGAAGTTATAACTATTTATTATGGAATTGACTTATTAAAGAAGTGTTAAAATTGATTGCACACTACAGAAACCTATTAAAATAGGTAAATTGGGTCAATACAATTCAGTTAACTTAAGACATGCGTTTCACAGTGCACAACCGGAACACATCTTCATTCCTCACGTGATCAGAGTGTGTCTTGCCACAAAACCCATCAGTAATGCGTCTCTCCAGCAGACAAACAACTCCAATGTCACTTCTGCAGTACCCAGGCTTCACTGCCATGTATCAGTAATGTGTCTCTATAGGAGACAAACAACTCCAATGTAACTTCTGCAGTACCCAGGTTTCACTGCCATATATCAGTAATGCGTCTCTCCAGCAGACAAACAACTCCAATGTCACTTCTGCAGTACCCAGGCTTCACTGCCATATATCAGTAATGTGTCTCTCCAGCAGACAAACAACTCCAATGTCACTTCTGCAGTACCCAGGTTTCACTGCCATATATCAGTAATGCGTCTCTATAGGAGACAAACAACTCCAATGTCACTTCTGCAGTACCCAGGCTTCACTGCCATATATCAGTAATGCGTCTCTATAGGAGACAAACAACTCCAATGTCACTTCTGCAGTACCCAGGCTTCACTGCCATATATCAGTAATGTGTCTCTCCAGCAGACAAACAACTCCAATGTCACTTCTGCAGTACCCAGGTTTCACTGCCATATATCAGTAATGCATCTCTATAGGAGACAAACAACTCCAATGTCACTTCTGCAGTACCCAGGCTTCACTGCCATATATCAGTAATGCGTCTCTATAGGAGACAAACAACTACAATGTCACTTCTGCAGTACCCAGGCTTCACTGCCATGTATCAGTAATGTGTCTCTATAGGAGACAAACAACTCCAATGTCACTTCTGCAGTACCCAGGCTTCACTGCCATATATCAGTAATGCGTCTCTATAGGAGACAAACAACTCCAATGTCACTTCTGCAGTACCCAGGCTTCACTGCCATATATCAGTAATGTGTCTCTCCAGCAGACAAACAACTCCAATGTCACTTCTGCAGTACCCAGGTTTCACTGCCATGTATCAGTAATGCATCTCTATAGGAGACAAACAACTCCAATGTCACTTCTGCAGTACCCAGGCTTCACTGCCATGTATCAGTAATGCATCTCTATAGGAGACAAACAACTCCAATGTCACTTCTGCAGTACCCAGGCTTCACTGCCATATATCAGTAATGTGTCTCTATAGGAGACAAACAACTCCAATGTCACTTCTGCAGTACCCAGGCTTCACTGCCATGTATCAGTAATGTGTCTCTATAGGAGACAAACAACTCCAATGTCACTTCTGCAGTACCCAGGCTTCACTGCCATATATCAGTAATGCGTCTCTATAGGAGACAAACAACTCCAATGTCACTTCTGCAGTACCCAGGCTTCACTGCCATGTATCAGTAATGTGTCTCTATAGGAGACAAACAACTCCAATGTCACTTCTGCAGTACCCAGGCTTCACTGCTATATATCAGTAATGCGTCTCTATAGGAGACAAACAACTCCAATGTCACTTCTGCGGTACCCAGGCTTCACTGCCATATATCAGTAATGCGTCTCTATAGGAGACAAACAACTCCAATGTCACTTCTGCGGTACCCAGGCTTCACTGCCATATATCAGTAATGCGTCTCTATAGGAGACAAACAACTCCAATGTCACTTCTGCAGTACCCAGGCTTCACTGCCATATATCAGTAATGCGTCTCTATAGGAGACAAACAACTCCAATGTCACTTCTGCAGTACCCAGGCTTCACTGCCATATATCAGTAATGCATCTCTATAGGAGACAAACAACTCCAATGTCACTTCTGCAGTACCCAGGCTTCACTGCCATATATCAGTAATGCGTCTCTATAGGAGACAAACAACTCCAATGTCACTTCTGCAGTACCCAGGCTTCACTGCCATGTATCAGTAATGTGTCTCTATAGGAGACAAACAACTCCAATGTAACTTCTGCAGTACCCAGGTTTCACTGCCATATATCAGTAATGCGTCTCTCCAGCAGACAAACAACTCCAATGTCACTTCTGCAGTACCCAGGTTTCACTGCCATATATCAGTAATGCGTCTCTATAGGAGACAAACAACTCCAATGTCACTTCTGCAGTACCCAGGCTTCACTGCCATATATCAGTAATGCGTCTCTATAGGAGACAAACAACTCCAATGTCACTTCTGCAGTACCCAGGCTTCACTGCCATATATCAGTAATGCGTCTCTATAGGAGACAAACAACTCCAATGTCACTTCTGCAGTACCCAGGCTTCACTGCCATATATCAGTAATGTGTCTCTCCAGCAGACAAACAACTCCAATGTAACTTCTGGAGTACCCAGGTTTCACTGCCATATATCAGAGCAGAAAAACTTTCCTACACAGCCATTCCCGACTTTTTTGAAAACCTATCAGTCCTGTGAAGTCCTCCTAAAGCAGTTATGGCATTCAAAGATGAATTCACTCACCTAATAAATTTGCTATCTTATCTGTTTTCTCACAAAATCAAAGAAAGTGCATCAGAGTCCAACAGCAGTGCTGCCTTAATTACTGCTGCAAGGTGATGATGGTATTTTCACATTTCCTCAAGAATTAGCTGCATGATAAAAGTTCATTTGAGCATCTCTGTGCTGTAATTTGTGTTTTAATTATGTTATTACAGGGTGTTTCTCTTGTGAAATATAATTTCCCTACTCAGATAATTGTTGAGATATGAACAAGTGTAGCTTTAGAGATCCTTTTTTGTTGTTTCAGCTTGAAGAGAAGAAGCGAAGAGAAAAAATAGAACAGTGGGAACAGCTCCAACGAGGTATGTCAGCCAAAAGTAATCGGACAACGCAGTCAGAATCGTCATCCAATAGTCTTCGAGGAAGTTTCAACCCTCTGACAGGATCTGACAGCGGCACTTGCTATCGGCCATCACGGCGTGGTGGTGGCTCCGGTGATGGATGAGGTTAAAGATGCGTACTTCGGAGGCTGCTCTTAATTGACAGATGGCAGTAAGTATTATTAAACTTACTATTGTATTAGGTCTATTATTCAACATACCAAAATCTGCAACGACTAACAATTTTTTGAAGCAGTTTTTTTTTTTCGTTATCTTTACCGGAAAGGATTTTATTTTATTTCCTCAATATTTTTAGGGAAGAGAATTTTTTTCAGGAAGATATTTAGAGTTATGTGTCTTCCCACAACTGGGAAAATCAGTGACAGCTGAGGATCAATGTGTGTGGGGACGTCATCAGAGAAGCAGCTGAGATTGGCCGAAACTTTTTTGTGGTCAGAGCCTGGAACACACGACAGAATCATTTCATACTCCCTTGCCAGACAGCTTTGATTGGCAGGGGTATAAAATGAAAATTTGTTTTGTGAAATATTCACAAAACTGGCCAGAATTATTATGAATTTCATAAATTGCTAATAGAAATGTACCCCTAAATTTCATGTAAATGAGATAAAAATTTTAAACTAGTCATGAAATTTCTTCTTATGTGTACACCTTTGCTGCAGCTGAGACTAGCCACTTCTCAGGAAAGCACACAAAGCTAAAATGGTGTGATTGCTTGAGAATTTTTTTATGATTCTTACATCATCTACAAATCAAGCAATGAAATATTAGTCTAGTAAAAACAGTTTTGCTGCAAACTACATTTATTTACTTTACTGGTTCTTCCTATGAAATATCTGCCTATGTGTACACCTTTACTGGCTCTTGCATGAAATTTCTTCCTACAACCTAAGGACTGGCTTTTGGTTAGTAGAGTGTTCAGAGTCAGTCTGGGAAAAGTTGCCAATTTATCGGAGTTTGATAAAGGACAGATTGTGATAGCACAGCGCCCGGTCGCAGAAACAGAGCGACGCGGCGACGGGCGTCGCAGATCGCTCAACAAACTTGCAGAACAATTTACTCTTAGATTCATTAGCAGAAATTCGCAGAAGTCCTGTAATTTTCTTCTGTTCTTCACGTTTTTTCAAGTTCGTTGAAAACCACGGTATCCGGATTCCTTAATCTCTTAAAACGTTCAGGTGGTATCGTACTGAGGGTGAATGGCTTATTTATTTAAAATACGAAATAAAACAACACATAATTTATTTCTTGATAGAAATGAGCCATTTAACTGATAATGATATGTAAAACAGTCATCACCGAGATTTCGGGATCTGGATTCCTTCGGTGATGACTGTTTTACATATCATTATCAGTCGAATTTGAGGTTTGAATTAAGGTTTTTTTACTTGGATTTTATTTATTCTTTGGATTATTTTCTTTCATGTTCTATTAAGAACAGGGTCTTTATGTGTTCGTTAGAGGTTTTTTAGAGGTTTTAGCTATCATAAATACTTCATTAAATATTTCATTGTTTGCCTACGGAGGGCGTGCATTTTATGGAACCTGGACTGCATGGTTTGTTGTTGCTTGAATGTATGCCGGAATGCAACTAGTCAAAGGGAGACTACACACCAATAAGGTAACAATGATATTATTTTAACCCTATCATTCGTCTTTTATCAATAAATAAGTTATATGTTGTTTTATTTTGTATTTTAAATAAATGAGCCATTCACCCTCAGTACGATACCACCTGAACGTTTTAAGAGATTAAGGAATCCGGATACCGTGGTTTTCAACAAACTTGAAAAAACGTGAAAAACCGAAGAAAATTACAGGACTTCTGCGAATTTCTGCTAATGAATTTAATGTAATATGCCACGTAATAACGTTCATTAATTAGCGTTGAATTTAACGTTTTTTGAACTGATATTAGCAATTTACTCTTATCTTTTCCGATATAATTCGCACCAGAATAAAAAAAAAAAGTTCCTCTTTTTTCTTTTCTGCAGCTTTGCGTAACAAATCTGCAGACAAATAAATAGATCCAAGTACCGTTTCCATTTCCCCTACCCCCGCCGCTGCCACCGCTGCCGCCTTCCCCTGTTGACGAAATGTCAGTGCCGTGTGGGTGGGTGGTCAAGGCACATCTCGGCACAGCCGTAACCACAGCGGGGGGTGGGGGTGGAGTGATTATGAGGGGACTCCGTTCTCGAGGGTGGAATATTGCAGGGGAATATTGTGGAATGTTGGCTCCCGAGGGGACGCGACACGCAGCTGTCAGATTTCGAGGAAAGAGCGAAGTCACAATTTCTGAGGCAGCAGGAAACTGCTCCCTCAGAATTGTTCGCTCGCAAAAAGAAAAATATTTCTCCAGTCCGTATACACCCCTCAATTCTTATTTCATGATAAATCAACCAAATCAACGGGCTAGTTTTATGAATTTTTCAGCAAATGAGTGAATCTGTTTTCTAATTTTATTTTATTCTGCTGCTTAAACAAACATTTCTGATGGCAGAAATTGTAATTCACATGTTTTTTCAGTCATTTAATTTCGTCAAAAATATGTGGCCGCTGTTCGGCGCGAAAGTGCCTTCCTGCTTGTTTACGCTTTCACGGCTCTCGTGTGCGGCTGTTAGTATCCATAGCTTCCTCACCCCTCTGCTTAAGCATTTCTAATAGTGTATTTTTAGTGGAAATTATACTTTTTCACTTTTTTTTTCTTTACTCATACAACTTTGTCAAAAATACGTGGCCGATGTTCGGTGAGAAAGCCACTTCCAGTTTATTTACATTTTTGCAACTAACTTGTATGGCTGTTATTTATTCAAAGCTTTCCCTGTCCAACATATAACAGGGGAAAAGTAACAAAACTTTCATATTTTGCATAGCAAAGCCCAGGTACCGTATTTTTTTACAAAATGCGTTACGACTATCTAAGCCTAACATCTTTTATCGTTATCGATGCGACAGTAAGTGATGGATTGAGTTCGCGCTTCAGTCAAAATCCAAATAAACTATATGGTACTGTTCTTACATTTTTCCAGTTGTGTCCTCAACTGCGTTCTCTCCCGTATGGGGCGGGGTATAGATATGGGTAATAACTCTCACCTATGACAGCCGGCGGATTCGATAGTCGTACAAGTGCAAACAAATGGGACCCGCCAAACATCAGCAACATACTTTTGACGAAGTTGAATAGAAAACACCTGAAATGTATTTTTTCCTCGCCAAAAATTAATTTTTCGATCAGCAGTGGCAAGTGGGCGACAGAAAATTTTGTGCCCTGAAACTTCCTGATTACAGCATAGTATAAATACAACACAATAATCAGGAAGTTTTTTCTGACATATTTTATTTCTAAAAAGGATTTTTTTTTCTTTAGAAGAAACTTCCTGATTATTGTATCACACGTTAAAATTCAGGGTGGGATGCCCCCGAAAAATTTAAACTCCCGCCGAAATAAAGTTGTTGCCCACCTCCCGCCTGAAGAAATTTTAAGAAAATACATATATATAAAATCTTGGGTCTGTTTTTGGACCACTCGCAAAATTCGTGCATTAAAAACGTATCCTTCGTAAAAATACGTGCGTTAGAAAACGACCGTTCAGAGTTCCAAATATGCAATCGAATACATCATTCATCTCGGGAACATAATCAGTTTATGGACACATGAATTGGCTTCCATATGTAGCCGCAGGAGCAGTTCACTTTGCATATCGCGGACTGTTAGGAATCAAGCATTAGATACTTCTTCGGATTCCCGGAATTCCACTTTTTCGCCACATTTGGGTTATACTTGAGATCGATGCAAAAAAACAACTGAAAATGTGTTTTTTCTTTTAGGATTTCTGTGTGTGTGTGTGTGTGTGGGGGGGGGTCGTTTTCCTTTTGGGGAATGGAATTCCGTTTTTCAGAACTTCGGAAAACGAAAGTTAAATGGAGTGAAAAATTTTCCCGCAATCATAATTTCTTTTTCTCGCGAAGTCTCATCTGTCTAGTATTGTTACTAAATATAAATTAATTAAATTTATTGCATAAATGTTTGTATGACATCTTGAAAGTGTAGACAACAATTTCCGATATCGGAAGTTTGACGGAGCAAAAGTTTCCATGTAAACTTTAGGCACAAGTTTCTTCAGCAGATTGGAGAAACTCTGACTTTGTTGTTGTCATTTGCATCATTCTCAAAACTAAAGATAATTACTTTTGAAAAGTGAAGTTAGACAAACTGTAGATTTAATCTGTAAATGTAATTTTTTTCTCTCGCGATATTCCCTCTGCTGAGTGTTGTTGTAAAATAATTTTGTTCAATAACTGATTGTGTTTCAGCTTGAAAATGGAGGAAAAATTTCCGAAAACGTAAGGAGGAAAGATTTTTTCGTAATTGTAATTTTTTTTTTTTTTTTTTTTTTTTTTGCAATGTTCCCAGTGTGCTGAATCAAATGTCATTTTCCCTCCATAAATAGTTGGAAAAGGAAAAACTGCACATTCGTCATATCAGAAGAATGGTTGAATCAACCAAGTCTCAATTATGTGAACTGCAAACATCTCAATCATACATAGAATTCAAGATTTTTTTTTTCAGAGCTGAAGGAAAACATGTTCAAAAATAATAAATTAGTTGACCCTTGTAGTACTAAACTTGCACATCACAATGTCCAGTGAAGGTTTATTTTATCTTTTGTGATTGAGATAGATTGCAGATTTCCTTCTTCCACAGTGGAACTCTTTTTGAAGTTTGAGTGTGTAGAGCTTGAATCTCTGAAGCAACACACACACACACACACACACACACACACACACACAAAAGTTTTGGTAGACAAAAAGCTTGGCAGACCAGTTTTTTTCTTTTTTTCCCAAAATGAATGAAGATGCAGTTATGGAATATTCACTAATAAACCATAGCTGAAAAATATGAAGAGTGTATGTGCCAATGTCCAAAGTTTTCTTAGAGTTTTCTAAGCACACATTTCCATTAGTGTCAAGAGGTTCTGCTTTAAAAGTCTTAGGTTGCGTTTAAGAAACGTACCATGTTAACGTGCCTTTAGCACAGAAAACAGAATTCAGTCAAAATTTAGAGATTCACTGAACAGCAAAAATCTTAATGCATATTAATTCTAAAATTGGGCCAGAATAGCCCTCAAAACTAAAACAACAGCTGATCAAAGCTTGCCGACTGTGGCAAGGAATGAAAGATAGACATATATACTTCAGGGCCTGCGGGGTGGGTAGGGGCGAGTGTCCGCAGACTAATTTTGGGTTTCCAATATCTGTGTTGCAGACAGCTTAGCAAAATTCTGCAACTGGGGTACAGCGCCTCAGAACTACGATCTGGGAAATGGCACAGCTTGTGGGTTGTTCACACACCGCTGTAGTGAGTATGTATCAAAACTGGAGCACAGATGGCCAAACAATGAACCGTCGTCCACAGCTCACTGATGCCAGAGGGGAGCAGAGACTGTCGTGCATTGTTCACAGTGACCACAGGGCCACGATGTGACAAACCACCACCACCTACAGCAGTAGTGATTAGGGCAATGTGTCACAGCACACAGTTCATCGCAGCCTTCTGGGCATGGGCTTGTGTAGCCGAAATCCCAGCCGTGTCCCCATGCTCACTGCTAGTCAACACATGAAATGGGCCCAAGGTCATCGAGATTGGACCGTGATGATTGGAAGAAAGTGGCCTGGTCTGACGAATCAAGATTCTTGGTGCATCAGGTAGACAGTCAAGCATGGATATGCCGATTACCAATGGAGGCTATGGCACCTGGATCCCCTATTTGGTGGAAACAGGTTGGCGGCAGCAGTTTTATGCTGTGGGCGATGTTTTCTTGGGACACTTTAGGCCCCATTATCCCAATAGCACAATCCCTGACAGCTGTCACACATTGTTGCAGACCAAGTTCACCCATTTATGGCAACCGTTTTCCCTGCTGGTGATGGCCATTACCAACAGGTTATGCGCTATGCCACACTACCAGAATAATCAAGATGTGGTTCAAGGAACATGTTGGTGACTTTCTGTTAATGCTTTGGCTTCCAAATTCACCTGACATGAACTGAATTGAACCTTTGTTGTTCAACTTTGAAAATTTGAAAAGCAGGTTCATGCTAAATCCTCCCCCTGAAATGTATGGGAACTGGAGGACCTGCTGTTGACATTATGGTACCAGATATCCCAGGATACCTATTGTCACCACATCAAATTGATGCCTTAGCAAGTGGTCGCTGTTTTGCGGGGTAGAGGGGGTCCTGCATCTCATTAGGTAAATGCTCATATTGTAATGGCGTGTCAGTGTATATCATAATATATGGCAACATTTTTTCATTGTTTTTTGGCTCTCTAGGGATGGTACTTTGTTGTTTATGGATAACAGTTTTCTCTTAGATATTTTTGTCACTTATAAAATTTTAGGATTTTCGACTTTGACAGGCTATGTGAGTTGACCGCTGTTTAATGACACTAATGAAGCAAAAGCAGCATTGATCTTCCCAATGCAAAGCTCACTTGGAGGATGAAAGGGACAAAGGATACAATTCTACAAATTGTCGTTATCTCACCATCTCCCCATCCCAGTGCTCCCCTTTCCTTCTCTGTAATCATTGCCCAAAAATGAACTGATTCCATCTGTGTGAATCCCACTCACCTGCATTTGCCTAAGAGTAGGTCACCAGTTTTCAGTTCTGTTGATGTGATACTTCCCTTGGAGTGGGTGGCAAGGATTTTCTTGCACAACTCACTTGTTCAACATTTGACATTTTCCCTGTAGCACACCAGAATTCTCCCGCACTCTCGCAAATTCATCCCTTATTGTCTCCATTTCCATTCCTCCATCCCGGAACAGCATGCAGCAGGTTTTTCCTACCTTGTTAAATATGGAATATTATTATACAGTGAAACCTTCATTAACGGACACCTCCAAGCAACAGCACCTTTCGGTTGGTACTGAACAGCTTCCATAGGATTAACATTGACAATAAACGGTAAACACTATAATTTGTGAACAAATACTAGTATTAAAAGAAATCCGCCTTGTTGTACAATGATATTTATTCAGCTAAAAAACGAAAACTATGTACAGGCTTAAAAAACACATGAGTACTTTCGGTGTCACAGTGACACCTTCATCAGATGTGATTTCCATCATGTGGTTACATGCTGGTCTTAAGTACATGGAGCAGATGCATCATGGGAAAGGTAATGTCAGTGTCACATGATATACCAGATAACAAGACAGTCAAAAAAGCATAATTAGCCAATGAAAATTACTCAACAAAAACAATAGTTATTGTGCTGTCCTTCCCAGTAAAATTGCCTCAGGGTTCAGATAAAACACAAGGATAATAGTCATTACAGCAACGTGTATTATAAGCCGAAATATAGAGTCTTTCTGTAAATAACAAGGAATAAACAGAGTTAGGTGTGTTTATGATCTTAGCGTTGTCCCAGTCTGGGATGGAATTTCCAGCACTTACAGTTCTTGCAAAAGAGGTGATTCATTTTAAAATTATATCTACATACATACATACATATCACTAAGCTTTTCTCTGAGATACAGAGGTTATCTCCAAAAAGAAATACAAACTATCAGATATTTTTACTTACTGTTGTCGTATGAAACTTCTCCAATTACAGCGATTTTGACATACAACTCGTGCTTCACTCATATCCATTACACGCCGTACACAAGATCTTTTATACTTCATACTGATAATCTTTTTCTCATGCAGACACTCCTGAATCTGATCCACCCATGTCTTCCTTGGCCTTCCTCTGCCTTTCCTTCCTGCCACTTGGGCTGAAAATATTTTCTTAGTAAGCATTTCATCACTCATTCTTTCAACATGGCCAAACCACCGAAGCATATTGGTCTCCACCTTGCTAACAACATTTTGCTTCACATCACACAACTGCAATACATCTTCATTTCTCACACAATCATATCGTGACTTGCCACAAACCCCACGTAAGTAACGTATTTCTCCAGCACACAAACGATTTCTATGTTTCTTCTGCAGTACCCAGGTTTCACTACCATACATCAGAGTAGGAACAATTACACTTTCAAACACAGCCATGCGGGACTCTCTAGAGAACCCATCATTCCTGTGAAAACCTCCCAGAGCAGCTATGACTTTCAATGAAGAATTCACTGGCCTACTGATTTCACCATCCAACTTGTTCTCTCTGTCAAACATGCTTCCTAAATACACAAACTCACTCACCTGGTCAATCACAGTGCCATTTATACTTACATTACATTCAGTGCTACCCATTCCTCTCTCAAACACCATAACTGTGGGTTTTCCCTTATTTATACTCAGTTTGAATTTCATGCAAACTTTGTGCATCCGAGTCAACATACTCTGCAACTCACTTTTGCTCTCTGCCAACAAGACAGTGTCATCAGCATACAGCAATCTGCACACACACGGATATCACCAAGACATAAACCACTATTATCTATTTTGGCATCACGCATGCATGCATCCATAAATATATTAAACAGCCATGGTGACATTACACAACCTTGTCTAACTCCTGCACCAATTGAAAACCATTTTGATAAAACACCATTCACTCGTACACAAGCTCTACTACCAGCATACATGGCTTTTACACTATTAAGTAGATTCCCAGCAACACCATATTCATTCAATACCTTCCACAAAAGTGTCCTATTCACTCGGTCATAAGCTTTCTCTAAATCTATGAAGGCAGTAAAAACTTTCTTCCCAACAGCCAGATACTTTTCAATCATTGTGCGTAATGCAAAAATCTGGTTAGTGCAGCCTTTACCAGGCATAAAACCACTCTGAACATCCCACACTTTCAATGATGTAAGAACCCGTACTTTTTCAATAACAACCTTACCAAACACTTTCCTTGGCACACTCAGTAGGCTAATACCACGATAGTTCTTGCATTCAGTCTGATCACCTTTTCCCTTATACAAGGGAACAATGATAGCATCCTTCCAATCCCGAAGGACAATTCCTAACTCCCAGCACAACTGGCAAAATTCAGTTAACCAGTCAATTATAGATTCACCACCATATTTCAACATCTCTGCAGTTATGCAATCAACTCCTGGAGCCTTACCATTCTGAAGAGATTTTAGAGCTTTACACACTTCTTCTCTTGAGATCCCTCCTGTGCTTTCATCCCTCATTGGGACATCATCTGCATCTGTCTCAGAATCATCTTTGCTCTCCTGATCTAATAACTCACAGAAGTATTCACCCCATCTGTCACTTAACTCATTGGGCTCCCATAACATTTCCTCAATCTCATTCTTCACACAACTTGCAACTTTGTTTCCCCTATTTTTCCTGAGTCTCATTTACTTCCAAAAGGACTTCCTACCTTTCTAAAAAGCCAGTTCATGCCTTTCCACTTTCTCCTTCCTATCTTTTGCCTTACTGTGGCGAACCAACTTAGCAGCTTCACGCTTCTTATAGCGATATTCATCCACATAGACTCTACCTTGCAACATCCCCAAATAGGCTTCCTTCTTTTTCTTATACTGCCTTGTCAATCTCACTATTCCACCAAGCGTCACCTCTATTGTTACCCACAATTCTAGTGCCACAGACCTCTTTAGCAGCAGTGACAACACAGTTCTTAAAACATTCCCACTTTTCTACATCCCTCTCACCAGACTTCAGATCCTTCAGTCGTTCTCTGAGTAAGTCAGAATACCGCTGATGATCTTCAAGGAGCCTATCAACCTTTATTCTTTCTATCCTGGGTCTCTTCCTATTCCTTTTCCTCCAACCAACATTAAGTTTCACTCGTGACACTACCAAGTAATGATCAGAACCAACATCCGCACCTCTCATCACAAGGATGTCAACAACTAAGTGTTTCAAATGCTGATCGTAGACAGCAAAATCTATCACACTCTTTTGACCAAGATTACGATTTTCCCAAGTATATGTGTGTATATTCTTGTGGTTGGAAAATGTATTAGATACACACAAACCATTCTCAATGCAGAGTTCAATTAATCTTTCACCATTATCATTCACACAAGGATCATTAAACTTACCCAGAACATTGTCAGAAATTGCATTCTGCAGACCTACTCTAGCATTGAAATCCCCTGCTATTATAACTTTTTCTTTAGCACCAAATTGGCACAAAACAGCTTTTAGCTCATTCCAGAAATCTTCTTTCTTATCAGAAGGTTCCGTGTCACAAGGAGCATACACTACAACAATTACAATTCTCTGAAGTTTCACTTTCAAATGAATCCAGAGAATTCTCTCACTTACGCAACTATAGTGAATCAAGTTGTTCTTCATCTTTTCACTTAAAATCACACCTACACCAGCCTGTCCTCTCATATTATCCAATACTCCAGACCACGCACTCACCGTGCCATTCACTTCTTCTACCCTAATTTCCTTCTTTTTGGTTTCACTTACACACAGCACACCCAGTCTATACTTATTCATCTCCTCAATCACCTCACTCATCTTGCCATTTATACCTCTAGTATTCCATACACCAATCTTACATTCAATCAGCCGAGATCGCTTTCTCATATGCCGTTTAGAAAGTCCAGGTCGATTCCGTGGTGGACCGTCCTTCTCAAGTGTGGTAGGTCCACCATATCCCACACTTGAGTCATTCTTAATATTTCATTTTGTCTTTTTAATCAGGTAAGTACATCAGTGTGGGGGATTAGCCCACAGCTGAGGGTTCCAGTTGGTCATTCAACCTAACGATTCTGCAACAAAACCCAGTGAGTTGGGTTCTTTTCGCCAATGTCACACAGAACTAGCTTGCACCTCTCCAAGATTCACAGAGGCCCTAGTTGCTGTTGTGTGTGCCATTGTTACCACGGAGCGCCCCGAGGAGGCAAACCCATCGCTCACTACGACCGCACGCTTAAAATTATATCTGTGTTCATTTAATCTCAAATCCAAATTTCTTTTGGTTGAACCCACATAATGATTATTTAGTTCACCAGAAATAGTGTCGAGCATAGGAATAACAGAGACACCCCAATTTTTCCCTTTGTTAATTTTGTCACAATCGTTGCGGATTTCCCATGATGCATCTGCTCCACGTACTTAAGACCAGCATGTAACCACATGATGGAAATCACATCTGATGAAGGTGTCACTGTGACACCGAAAGTGCTCATGTGTTTTTTAACCTGTGCATACTTTTCATTTTTTAACTGAATAAATATCATGGTGCAACAAGATGGATTTCTTTTAATACTATATTGACAATAACCTCAGAATAACGAAACCTCTTTATAGTAGTTCAACAGAATCCCAGTCTGCCCTGAAGGAGATCTGAACAGATACGGAGTTCCTTTGGTTCCTTTGGTGCTTCAGCAAGAGGGATAAGGTAGGGACAAAAATTTTTTTGCTAAAGGCAGAATGGGTTGGATTATGGCTGATACAATGGAGATTTAAGTAAAAAGAAAGGAGTTAATAGTTTCATTTTACGTGAGGCAAGCTGCGGCTTCCATATGTTTCAATTGCCCCCTGGGTCCGTGGTGGTTGATGGGGACTGGAATTTTTCCCATTGGGGGCGATGTTTCTTGGCTTGGTCCCTGTGCACTCTCTTCCTGCTTTACAGTATGAGGCCAACTAACAGTGCAGTTACGGTTTACTATCTAATATTTTTCTTTCCTATAGCATACTGTAACCCTAATCTTCTAGCTTTCTATTTTTAGGCTGTTTAACACCAGACATCACATACTGCTTTCTTAAAATCCTCTACATCACCAGACATGGATTATTTACTTATTATATTCAGTTTAACTGCTTTACTATATTCAGTTTAACTCAGCACTCAGCATTTTGGATTATTTACTTATATATACACATGGATTATTTACTTATTATATTCAGTTTAACTCAGCAGTCAGCATTTGGAAAAATGGATTATTTACTTATATATACACATGGATTATTTACTTATTATATTCAGTTTAACTCAGCAGTCAGCATTTGGAAAAAAGGGATTATTTACTTATATATACACCATGGATTATTTACTTATTATATTCAGTTTAACTCAGCACTCAGCATTTGGAAAAAAGGGATTATTTACTTATATATACACCATGGATTATTTACTTATTATATTCAGTTTAACTCAGCAGTCAGCATTTGGAAAAAATGGATTATTTACTTATATATACACCATGGATTATTTACTTATTATATTCAGTTTAACTCAGCACTCAGCATTTGGAAAAAATGGATTATTTACTTATATATACACATGGATTATTTACTTATTATATTCAGTTTAACTCAGCACTCAGCATTTGGAAAAAATGGATTATTTACTTATATATACACCATGGATTATTTACTTATTATATTCAGTTTAACTCAGCAGTCAGCATTTGGAAAAAATGGATTATTTACTTATATATACACCATGGATTATTTACTTATTATATTCAGTTTAACTCAGCAGTCAGCATTTGGAAAAAATGGATTATTTACTTATATATACACCATAGATTATTTACTTATTATATTCAGTTTAACTCAGCAGTCAGCATTTGGAAAAAATGGATTATTTACTTATATATACACCATAGATTATTTACTTATTATATTCAGTTTAACTCAGCAGTCAGCATTTGGAAAAAATGGATTATTTACTTATATATACACCATGGATTATTTACTTATTATATTCAGTTTAACTCAGCAGTCAGCATTTGGAAAAAATGGATTATTTACTTATATATACACCATAGATTATTTACTTATTATATTCAGTTTAACTCAGCAGTCAGCATTTGGAAAAAATGGATTATTTACTTATATATACACCATAGATTATTTACTTATTATATTCAGTTTAACTCAGCAGTCAGCATTTGGAAAAAATGGATTATTTACTTATATATACACCATAGATTATTTACTTATTATATTCAGTTTAACTCAGCAGTCAGCATTTGGAAAAAATGGATTATTTACTTATATATACACCATAGATTATTTACTTATTATATTCAGTTTAACTCAGCAGTCAGCATTTGGAAAAAATGGATTATTTACTTATATATACACCATAGATTATTTACTTATTATATTCAGTTTAACTCAGCAGTCAGCATTTGGAAAAAATGGATTATTTACTTATATATACACCATAGATTATTTACTTATTATATTCAGTTTAACTCAGCAGTCAGCATTTGGAAAAAATGGATTATTTACTTATATATACACCATGGATTATTTACTTATTATATTCAGTTTAACTCAGCAGTCAGCATTTGGAAAAAATGGATTATTTACTTATATATACACCATAGATTATTTACTTATTATATTCAGTTTAACTCAGCAGTCAGCATTTGGAAAAAATGGATTATTTACTTATATATACACCATGGATTATTTACTTATTATATTCAGTTTAACTCAGCAGTCAGCATTTGGAAAAAATGGATTATTTACTTATATATACACCATAGATTATTTACTTATTATATTCAGTTTAACTCAGCAGTCAGCATTTGGAAAAAATGGATTATTTACTTATATATACACCATAGATTATTTACTTATTATATTCAGTTTAACTCAGCAGTCAGCATTTGGAAAAAATGGATTATTTACTTATATATACACCATAGATTATTTACTTATTATATTCAGTTTAACTCAGCAGTCAGCATTTGGAAAAAATGGATTATTTACTTATATATACACCATAGATTATTTACTTATTATATTCAGTTTAACTCAGCAGTCAGCATTTGGAAAAAATGGATTATTTACTTATATATACACCATAGATTATTTACTTATTATATTCAGTTTAACTCAGCAGTCAGCATTTGGAAAAAATGGATTATTTACTTATATATACACCATAGATTATTTACTTATTATATTCAGTTTAACTCAGCAGTCAGCATTTGGAAAAAATGGATTATTTACTTATATATACACCATAGATTATTTACTTATTATATTCAGTTTAACTCAGCAGTCAGCATTTGGAAAAAATGGATTATTTACTTATATATACACCATAGATTATTTACTTATTATATTCAGTTTAACTCAGCAGTCAGCATTTGGAAAAAATGGATTATTTACTTATATATACACCATAGATTATTTACTTATTATATTCAGTTTAACTCAGCAGTCAGCATTTGGAAAAAATGGATTATTTACTTATATATACACCATAGATTATTTACTTATTATATTCAGTTTAACTCAGCACTCAGCATTTGGAAAAAATGGATTATTTACTTATATATACACCATAGATTATTTACTTATTATATTCAGTTTAACTCAGCAGTCAGCATTTGGAAAAAATGGATTATTTACTTATATATACACCATAGATTATTTACTTATTATATTCAGTTTAACTCAGCAGTCAGCATTTGGAAAAAATGGATTATTTACTTATATATACACCATAGATTATTTACTTATTATATTCAGTTTAACTCAGCAGTCAGCATTTGGAAAAAATGGATTATTTACTTATATATACACCATAGATTATTTACTTATTATATTCAGTTTAACTCAGCAGTCAGCATTTGGAAAAAATGGATTATTTACTTATATATACACCATAGATTATTTACTTATTATATTCAGTTTAACTCAGCAGTCAGCATTTGGAAAAAATGGATTATTTACTTATATATACACCATAGATTATTTACTTATTATATTCAGTTTAACTCAGCAGTCAGCATTTGGAAAAAATGGATTATTTACTTATATATACACCATAGATTATTTACTTATTATATTCAGTTTAACTCAGCAGTCAGCATTTGGAAAAAATGGATTATTTACTTATATATACACCATAGATTATTTACTTATTATATTCAGTTTAACTCAGCAGTCAGCATTTGGAAAAAATGGATTATTTACTTATATATACACCATAGATTATTTACTTATTATATTCAGTTTAACTCAGCAGTCAGCATTTGGAAAAAATGGATTATTTACTTATATATACACCATAGATTATTTACTTATTATATTCAGTTTAACTCAGCAGTCAGCATTTGGAAAAAATGGATTATTTACTTATATATACACCATAGATTATTTACTTATTATATTCAGTTTAACTCAGCAGTCAGCATTTGGAAAAAATGGATTATTTACTTATATATACACCATAGATTATTTACTTATTATATTCAGTTTAACTCAGCAGTCAGCATTTGGAAAAAATGGATTATTTACTTATATATACACCATAGATTATTTACTTATTATATTCAGTTTAACTCAGCACTCAGCATTTGGAAAAAATGGATTATTTACTTATATATACACCATAGATTATTTACTTATTATATTCAGTTTAACTCAGCAGTCAGCATTTGGAAAGAAGCACTACAACATTTTCTGTATTGTGCATAAGCTTTATATATTAAGATTGTTAGTTATTTCTAAATAAATAAAATCTATAATTGATGATAGTCTTTTATGTAATGCAGTAAGCCACTTACAAGCTGCAGGAAGATCTATCCTTTAGTCATCAGAGAACATATAGATGCCACAATTATAAACTCTTGAATGATAACACACAAATATTTATTATACATCTCCACATAAAGGTAATAACTCACTATTCCAACATGCACACCCTCTATATGTCCCCGCACGGGGATAACCGGTTTTCCGGTTATTTGGGGAGCGGCGCCCCCACGGCCCGAGCTGACCTTGTGACGGAACATCTTTCTTTTTCGTCTTGTACGATTACATCACCGAAGAGACAGCTGTTCATCCAGCTGTTGGGGATGGCGTCCCCACGGCCCGAGCCGACATGTACTATATGTGATGATTTTTACATTTTTATGTTTTTTGTTTTTTCACTTGACACGAACCCGCCTCAGTTGTAGGCTGCTGAGGTTGTGATTATGCACCAGCTCTGGATTTTAGTTTCCCTTTTTCTTTTATGTCATCTCCATTTTATGTTCCCATCTTTGGTTTTCCGAGCTGGTTAGCTAGACCTGCCTGGACGTTTGCCGTGTGCAGTGACCCGTAAGGTGGAAAAGGGGAGGCTGAGGTTTCTGGAGGCCTGGGTGTTGTTGTCGCCAGTTGCCAACACTCCTCTTTGCCCCCTGCTTCACCCTAAACGGGCGGCTGGGAACTAACCCACTCCTAGTCAATGAGGTCTGTGGCCGAGTGGAGCCCAGACCTCTAACGGCTTGTCGTTTCGCACGACAGGGTGAGTCTGGGGATAGGGTGGGCATGCCAAAGGGGTGTTCCCCAGGCATGGGAAAGTCTGGGTGCACGCCGAGCGCATGTCTGCCCTATCAACTTGCTATATCCGCTTGCTATCCCTAGAGCCGTGTCTTGCGTCCACTTGGGCTTGCAGACCTCCGGTTCTCCCTCGTTGGGCTCGATTGTGGGTGGGGAAGTTGGCGGACGAATTCTAAAAATTTTTTATGGCTCTCAATTCTGTTTCCCACGAACCAACAACCAAGCGAAGTAATGAGGAAGGCTCATCCCCTTCCGCAAAAAAACATATTCCTGATTGCTCGAATGCTCGTTTCTTTTTGTGCACTCATTGGACCCTTTAAAGCCTTTGAGTGCCAAAAGTCCATTTTGGATAAATAAAGCACTTCAATCTATAGCAAGCTCTCCTAAGAGCGTCAAGAAGCTCCAGTCTGAAGATCTTCTTGTTGAGATGTCTACTGTGGCCTACAGTTCCACACTTATCAGCACCAGCATGCTACTTGAGACTCCAGTCAAAATAACACCACACGGTTACCTAAATTCATCTCGAGGTGTTGTCTCCTCTCGGGATCTTATTGAATGTACCGAGGATGAACTTCTCGAAGAACTGAGGAGCCAACATGTTACGGGTGTGCGGCGTATTTCTTTCAGGAGGAATGGGCAGTTTGTCCCATCCTGGAACATCATCTTGACATTCAACAGCCCTTCCCTGCCTACATCCATCAAGGCAGGGTATCTCCACCTCGAGGTACGACCGTACATTCCTGACCCGTTGAGATGTTTTAGGTGCCAGTCGTACGGCCACTCTCAGCAGTCATGTAGGAGTGCTCCTAGGTGTGGACGCTGTGGTGCCACAGAGCATCTACTTTCAGAATGTGTGGCCGAGGCTGAGTTTTGTGTGAACTGCAAGGGTTCACACCCAGCATCAGCCAAAGATTGTCCCAAGTGGAAGGAAGAGAAGGAAATCCAAAGGCTCAAAACGGTGGAAAATATTTCCTATCCTGAGGCCAGAAGAAGAGTGGTTCCTGTTACATCTGATTGGCGATCATATGCTTCAGTGGTGGTTGCCAAATCTACGGTTGCCATTCAGACCGACATTCAGATCCCCCTTAAATGTCCATACAATGTTGAAGAAATCATCGCAGCCGGACTGGAGGCACTCCAGTCTCGAGCTAGGGGTCTGAAAGCGCCACCCACCACTTCGCCGAAGCAGACTCATCCCACCACCAACAAGGGAACTCAGACCACTTCTTCTAACAAAAAAACCAAAGATGAGGATAAGAAAAGCATTTCTTCACCTCCAAAACCTCAGCAAACGGCTCAACATCGTGCGCCTCCCGTTAAGACACTTGGGACAAAGCATGCTCCCATCTTGGCCCCTGGTCACACGCCTCTAGATCTGGGGGAACCCCCATAAGAGGTGATGGAGCCTGACTTCGTTTGATCATTTTCATTTTCATTTCACTTATAACCATGGCTTCAATCATTCAGTGGAACTGTCGAGGTTTTCGGACGAGTTTTGATGAAGTGAAACATCTGCTTTCATTTTACTCTCCGGTGTGCCTTTGTCTACAGGAGACGAAGCTTAAACCATCAGACCTGCTTTCAGTTCGAGGCTACAGTGCGTATTGGACAGATAATGCATCGGGAGACATCGCCTGTGGGGGAGTCGCTATTCTTGTCCCTCACAGTGTTCCGGTGTCTTCCGTTGCGATATCCACAACTTTGCAGGCCTTGGCGGTGCAAATATCTGTCCCTGGGCCTCTTACTGTCTGCAGTGTCTATCTGCCGCCGGACGAGAACGTAAGCGTTTCTGTTCTGGAGAGATTGGTTGATCAGCTGCCTTCACCCTTTCTTCTTTTGGGTGACTTCAATGCCCATCATCATTTGTGGGGTAGTGTCAGCATTAGCACGAGAGGTCGTCGCATAGAGTCTCTTCTGTCCTCGGCCTCTCTCTGCCTTTTTAACACCGGTGCTGACACGTACTTCCATGAGCCGACAAGATCCTTCAGTGTGATCGATTTGACCTTGGGATCACCATCGATTATTGCTGATTGGTCGTGGACGGTGTGTAATGACCTCCACGGGAGCGACCATTTTCCGATTTTGCTCTCGCATCATGCGAACATGCCATCTTCTGCCTCCTGCCCTCCTCGGTGGAGGATGGAGCGTGCGAGATGGGAGGTCTTCACACCGTCAGCATTGATATCTTCTACAATGGTGACCCAAGAGTCAATCGACGCAGCGGTTCTTGAAGTCACAAATTGTATTCTTCAGGCAGCTGATCTTTCTATACCAAAAACATCTACGACACTCTCCAGAAGTCCGAAGCCTTGGTGAACCCCTGAATGCGCAGCGGCTAGGAGAGCTCAACATAAGGCCTGGTCTACGTTTCGGCGTTATCCAACCGATGCTAATCTCGTTACATTCAAACGAGCAAAATCCTATGCTTGGTTGGTGCGTCGACGTAGCAAGAGGGAGTCTTGGATCCAGTATGTGTCATCTCTCACTTCATATGCCAGTTCGAAAAGTGTGTGGGACAAGATTCGTAAGATCCGGGGTAACTACAGCTCTCACCAGATCTCCATTCTTGAGAGTAACGGCTGCACATATGCTGGAGTCGGGGAGATTGCTGATTGTTTGGGGGAGGCGTTTGCCTCCGTGTCGAGTGACCTGGCATATCCTTCTTCTTTTCAAAGAATAAAATCCACTGTGGAACGCCAGAGAATCTCCTTTGCGCCCTTTCACGACACGGGATATAACTCCTCCTTCAGCATGGCTGAACTCAGGGTGGCTCTGCATCGGTACGGCGCTACATCTGTCGGTCCCGATGGCATCCACTATGACATGCTCCGTCATCTCTCGCAGTCGTCTCTCAAGAATCTTTTAATCCTGTACAATCGTATTTGGTCGGAGAACAGTTTCCCGGAATCTTGGCGAAAAGCTTTTGTTCTGCCTTTTCCCAAGCCTGGCAAGGATCCTAAGTCTCCCTCTAGTTATCGTCCAATTGCTCTCACTAGCTGTCTGTGTAAAGTTCTTGAACGCATGGTTAATTCCCGGTTAGTTCCTTTTTTTAGAATATCATCAAGTTCTTTCACCAGCACACAGCGGCTTTCGCCGTCATCGTTCACCTCAGGATCATCTCCTGCACCTTGAGACATCTGTGCGCGAGGCGTTCGTGCGTAGGCAGCACCTGGTTTCTGTATTTTTTGATATTGAAAAAGCTTATGATTGAGCGTGGAGGCACGGTATTAACCGTGACCTCCACGATGCGGATTGCGAGGAAATCTTCCGACTTTCATCGTTAATTTTCTTTGCAATCGGGTGTTCCAGGTGCGCCTGGGTACGACGCTCTGAGCACCGTTCCATCAAGAACAAGGTGTTCCTCAAGGTTGTATTTTATCTGTCACATTGTTCATCCTTCGCATTAATTGTCTCTTCATAAATCTTCCTCCTGCGGTTTCGGCTACTGTTTATGTTGATGATTTACACATTTTCTGCTCGTCATCCAGCATGAATTTTATTGAAAGGCAGTTGCAGTCTGCGATTAACCAGATCTTTAAAGCGGCGAATAGCAATGGTTTCGTTATTTCTCCCGACAAGACAGTGTGTGTCCATTTCTGCCGGAGGCGCGGCCTCTATCCTGACCCGGAGCTGTTTTTAGACCGTGCAGCCATACCAGTTTTGCCGGAGACCAAGTTCCTTGGACTGGCCGTCGACCGTGCGCTTACGTTCCGTGCGCACGTTCGGTGGCTCAAGATTTCCTGTCTGCGGGCTCTATCTATTCTTAAGATCCTTTTGAGAGTTTCGTGGGGCGCAGACAGGATGTCTTTGATTCGCATTTACCATTACTTAATACGGTCGAAACTGGATTATGGTTGTATCGTGTATGGCTCTGCTCGTCGTTCCGTTCTCTGGTCTTTGGACACTATTCACCATCAAGCACTGCGTCTTTGTTCGGGAGCATTTCGAACATCTCCGATTCCCAGCCTTTACGCTGACGCGAACGAACCATCGCTTGAATTCTGCTGTCTGCAGCTGTCTATTCAATTCTACCTGAAACTTAGATCTCTTCCAGACCATCCTTTATACGATGCAGTTTTTCATCCCCAGCATGCTCGTTTATTCGGGAACTGGCCCTCATGCATTTCAACCTTCGGTCTTCGTATGGTGGCCGTAGCCCGTGACGTAGGGCTCGACTTGTCACTTGTTGGAGAGACCAGGGGCTTTGGGGATCCTCCATGGCACCCACTTGGTGTCATGGTTGATACCACCTTTACATCTTTTCGATAAATCCTCAACCCCTGCGTCAGTGTACCAGCTGCTCTTCGCTGAGCACCGTGACCTCAATTCTGATTACACTCCTATTTTTACTGATGGCTCCAAGATGCATGGAGTTGTTGGATCCGTGGCTGTCTGTGTAGATAACGTTTCAGTAGCGCGGATCCCAGCTGAGGCCACGGTGTTTTCGGCGGAGATGTATGCTGTGTATCTCGCTCTTCTCCATGTTCAGTTGAGTTCTCATCATCGTGCTATGGTCTATATGGATTCCTTAAGTGTCTTGCAGTCTTTGTCATCTGCAGATTGCCGTGACCATCTTTTTTCTCATGAATGTGAGACAGTTACTTCGTCGTTTGCTCGGGGCCGGTCTTCATGTTCAGTTTTGCTGAATTCCTGGGCATGTTGGAATCTCGGGTAACGAGTGTGCTGATGCGGCTACTAGATCTGCTTCCTCTTTGGTCGTCACACCCTTGCCACTGTATCACCGGGATTTCCGCTTTATCTTTCACGAACATATCAAGCGAACGTGGCAGGATCTGTGAGACCAACAGGTGGAAAATGAACTGAATCGTATGAAACCTAATCTTGAAGTCTGGAAATCCTCATATCATCGGAACCGTAGGGAGGAAGTGGTGCTTGCGTGTCTCCGCATTGGGCATTGTCGTTTCACTCACCGCTTTTTGCTGTGTGGGGACACTGCACCAATGTGTGAGGCGTGCAATTGCTGACTCACCGTCACTCATCTTCTGTGTACCTGTGTTCGTTTTCGTGATGTACGTTTTCATTTCTTTCATTCTCATTTGTTGAACGAGGACGCCGCTACACTGCAGCGGCTTCTAAATGACCACTGCAATACTGTTGCTGTTTTTTCATTTTTGAAAGAAATTGACTATTTTAAACATATCTAGATTTTAGCCCTATCATCCTCATTTCTCAGTTTTACTGAATCAGCTAGATTTTAATCATTGTATCATGTTTTTAATACTGTTTGTTTCATTATCTTTTTTAGCCCTTCCATCGTTCTCATTTTTCAGTTTTACATGATCAGTCAGATTTTAAGCTTTTTACCACATTTTTAATACTGTTTGTTTGTCTTGTGTCTGGCGCTCTTTGGCCAAACATGGCCCTTGCGCCATAAAAATCAATCAACCAACCAACCAACCAATCAACCCTCTATATGTCACCGACATTGTTGTTGTTCAGTCAAAGATCAACAGTGTAGATGACTAACTGATGTCAGCAGAAAAAGGGATCCAGGCAACGCTCGCTAGAGCAAACAAATAAAACGGTTCGAGCAGCGCCACCTGCAATTCTGTTAAATATGCGCTGAGGCTTCTAGTTCAAATGTCGTGGAACTCTGACAGCCATATTTCTTATAATAATTTCTAACAGTCTCCTACTTGGCTGGAGGAGTTCATTTTATCATGCCTAGTGTCAGTCTTAAGTTTTTCAAACTAGGGTCCAGCCAATGGCTTGGTGAAAATATCCGCAACCATTTGATAAGTATTACCATAGTCTAACTGAAGAACAGTTCCACTCAATTCTTTCACAAACTGAAACTGCACCATTATATGTTTAGATCTGGAATTGGTCTTTTGATTTTCTATAAGATGTATAGTTGATTTGTTATCCTGAAATATTGTAGTGGTTCTAGTCTGTTCACAATCAAAATCCTTGAGTAACTCTCCCAACCACAATAGTTCTTTGCTTGCTTCTGCAGTGGCGATGAACTCTGCTTCGGTTGTCAGTAAGGCTGTTGTTGACTGCTTACGGCTGCTCCAACATATGGGCACTCTTTTCATGAAAACAAATCCAGATGTTGATTTCCAGTCAGTCCGGTCTCCTGCCCAATCAGCATCTGCATAGCCTTTTAAAATTAGTGGGTCTTGTGAAGATAGTCTTAATTTAGGGTTTACTGTTGTTTTCAAATAATAAATAAACTTCATAATGGCTAACCAATCTTGTTTACTTGATTTTTCTACTTTTCTGCTTAAGATTCCAATGGCAGTTGAAATGTCTGGTCTTGTTACTGTAGATAAATACATGACAGCTCCCACTATTTCTCTATAAAGTCCATTATCCTTTAGAAGTTCTTCTTGAATGTTCTTTCTGTAGTCTGTACTGACTGGTGTTTTACTTTCCTTATTTTGATCTGTAGCATAAATTTGTATAATTTTCTTTATTTTATTACTTTGACTCAGAAGAAAACTTCCATCTTCTTCTCTTTCTATTTGAATTCCAAGATAATATGTTATGTGGCCTAAATGTTTGACTTCAAATTGATTTTTCAACAAATTTGCAGTTTTCTTTATATTTTCTGTGTTATTCGACGCAATTAATATATCGTCTACATAAACAGCTAAATAAGTTGTTTGTTTTCCATCCTTTAGTGATAGTAAGCAAGGATCTGTTGTACTTTGTTTGAAGCCCTTGTTGCACAAATATTCTCTTATTGTTTTATTCCAATTTCTGGCACTTTGAGGCCATATATGCTCTTATGCAATTTACAAACTTTTTCTTCTTTTCCTGATTCTCTGAAACCTTCTGGTTGTTCCATAAATACATCTTCTTCTAATTTTCCATACAAGAAAGCATATTTTATATCAAGATGATGAACATTCCATTATCTATTTGCTGCAACTGTTAAAAGAGTTCTTGAAGTATATTAATTCAACACATACTTCTATTTGTTAAATTTATTACGTGGTTAAGAAATATTTTATCTATATGTCAACAAACTTGTTGTCATATTATTTACTGTTTCTCACGTTATTATAAATTTGAGTACGGGAATCATCAATATTACAAACATTTTTTATTTTAACTTGTTATTCACATTCCTTCTTGAGGTTCCCTAAGATATTTTAGAATTTCATTATTTGAAGTCTTCAAACTTATATGGAAAATGTCTTTATATGGATATTCAGACGTAGCTTAAATTTGGCAAAGTCTTCCAATATGTAGATAAAATAGTTAGTAAATGATTAACATTATTCCAGATTTTTCTTTTAAGACATGATTTATGAAATTTAAAAAAAAGTTTAAAACTTTTGAACCTCTCGACGATGGTGAGCTGAATTGGTAATAAGTCATCTTTTTATCGATGATGGCCCACTTTCCGCTTCTCTTGGCATAAGCTTCCAAGTTGAAATTTGGTAACAATTCTTTATTACAGATGATGGCTGAATTTTCTGCTTCCCGTGGCTCAAGATCCCATACTAGTTTCAATTCCTTTTTGGAATCATCTTCAGTGGGTATATTTATGAGTTACTTCTCATAACATGTTGTTTCCCAGCCACCTACATCAATTTTACTGGCAGAGTCTGACGTTCCACGGCAGTTGAACTCGTGCACATTCTATTTTTGGTTTTATTGCGCATTCTTAGTCGTGTACTTTTTCAATTGGATCTTTTGAATTTCTGATTCTAAATCATTTTATGTTGCCATCCGTTTGTTGATATATTAATAAGTTGTTCTTTTTATGTATTTTTATTAATGTTATTTTCTTTTTCAATAAGATATTTCCAAGTGTATGGAAGATTCATTGGATCGTTATTATTACAATTTACTTCCTTAGTTTTTTCAATTATTACTGCTTCTGAGGTTAATATTTGATTTTTTGTTTTATGTGACATTAATAATTTTGCTTCATACGAATCTGGAATAGCTTCATTTTCAATACAATGTTGTATTAATGATGTTTTGTTCTCTTTTTTGTTCCATTTGGATATATGTTCATTTAATCTGGTCTTAAATGTTCTTTTTGTACTTCCGATGTATATTTTATTTCTTTTATTTCTTTTTGTTTCTGTAGAATATTTTGTTGGTATAGAATATACACTGGCTTTATCAAGCATTGATCTTCTTTCATTTCCTGTTGTTAATATAGTTTTGTTATCTATAACAGTTTCTGCTAATATCATTTTTTCTTTAACACATTCCTTCTTTAGTATATTCTTAAAGTGATATGTTTTACTACGGGTGAAAAAGTTTCTTTAAAGTCTAATCCCGGGTGTGTTGTGTATACCCCTTTGCAACAAGCTTTGCTTTATAGCTTTTGACTTTTCCATTTGCATTGTATTTTGTTTTGGAAATCCATTTTTTTTAATGGCTTTCTTTCCTTCTGGAAGATCTACCAAAGTCCATGTTTCATTTTTCTTCAATGCATCTAGTTCTTCCTTTATGGAATTCAACCAATTTTCTTTTTCTACTTCGTTCATGTCTTGGATTTCTTATAAATTTTGAGGATCCTTTTTATATTGAACTTTTGCAACATATGCTAATCTTTCTGGTGGTTTTCCTTTGTTTATTCTTGAAGACTTTCTTTGAACATTTTCACGTTCTTCTCTATCATTATTTTGTTTACGATCAGCGTTTGAAACACTTAGTTGTTGACACCCGTGTGATGAGAGGTGCGGATGTTGGTTCTGATCATTACTTGGTAGTGTCACGAGTGAAACTTAATGTTGGTTGGAGGCAAAAGAAATAGGAAGAGACCCAGGGTAGAAAGAATAAAGGTTGATAGGCTCCGTGAAGATCATCAGCAGTATTCTGACTTACTCAGAGAACGACTGAAGGATCTGAAATCTTGTGAGAGGGATGTAGAAAAGAAGTGGGAATGTTTTAAGAGCTGTGTTGTTACTGCTGCTAAAGAGGTCTGTGGCACCACAATAGTGAGTAACAATAGAGGTGTTGCTTGGTGGAATAGTGAGATTGACGACGCAGTAAAGAAAAAGAAGGAAGCCTATTTGGGGATGTTGCAAGGTAGAGTCTCTGTGGATGAATATCGCTGTAAGAAGCATGAAGCTGCTAAACTGATTTGCCACAGTAAGGCAAAACATAGGAAGGAGAAAGTGGAAAGGCATGAACTGGCTTTTTGGAAAGATAGAAAGTCCTTCTGGAAGTACACGAGACTCAGGAAAAATAGGGGAAACAAAGTTGTAAGTTGTGTGAATAATGAGATTGGGAAAATGTTATGGGAGCCCAATGAGTTAAGTGACAGATGGGGTGAATACGTCTGTGAGTTATTAGGTCAGGAGAGCAAAAATGATTCTGAGACAGATGCAGATGATGTCACAATGAGGGATGAAAGCACAGGAGGAATCTCAAGAGAAGAAGTGTGTAAAGCTCTAAAATCTGTTCAGGATGGTAAGGCTCCAGGAGTTGATTGCATAACTGCAGAGATGTTGAAGTATGGTGGTGACTCTATAATTGACTGGTTAACTGAAATTTGCCAGTTGTGCTGGGAGTTAGGAATGGTCCCTCAGGATTGAAAGGATGCTATTATTGTTCCCTTGTATAAGGGAAAAGGTGATCAGACTGAATGCAAGAACTATCGTGGTATTAACCTACTGAGTGTGCCAGGGAAAGTGTTTGGTAAGGTTGTTATTGAAAAAGTACGGGGTCTTACTTCATTGAAAGTGTGGGATGTTCAGAGTAGTTTTATGCCTGGTAAAGGCTGCATTAACCAGATTTTTGCATTACGCATGATGATTGAAAAATATCTGGCTGTTGGGAAGAAAGTTTTTACTGCCTTCATAGATTTAGAGAAAGCTTATGACCGAGTGAATAGGACACTTTTGTGGTAGGTATTGAATCAATATGGTGTTACTGGGAAGCTACTTAATAGTGTAAATCAAAATGGTTTTCCTTTGGTGCATTAGTTAGACAAGGTTGTGTAATGTCACCATGGCTGTTTAATATATTTATGGACGCATGCATGCGTGATGCCAAAATAGATAATAGTGGTTTATGTCTTGGTGATATCCGTGTGTGCAGATTGCTGTATGCTGATGACACTGCCCTGTTGGCAGAGAGCAAAAGTGAGTTGCAGAGTATGTTGACTCGGATGCACGAAGTTTGCATGAAATTCAAACTGAGTATAAATAAGGGAAAAACCAAAGTTATGGTGTTTGAGAGAGGAATGGGTAGCACTGAATGTGATGTAAGTATAAATGGCCCTGTGATTGACCAGGTGAGTGAGTTTGTGTATTTAAGAAGCATGTTTGACAGAGAGAACAAGTTGGATGGTGAAATCAGTAGGCGAGTGAATTCTTCTTTGAAAGTCATAGCTGCTCTGGGAGGTTTTCACAGGAATGATGGGTTCTCTAGAGAGTCTCGCATGGCTGTGTATGAAACAGTAATTGTTCCTACTCTGATGTATAGCAGTGAAACCTGGGTACTGCAGAAGAAACATAGGAGTCGTTTGTGTGCTGGAGAAATGCGTTACTTACGTGGGGTTTGTGGCAAGACACGATCTGATTGTGTGAGGAATGAAGATGTATTGCAGTTGTGTGATGTGAAGCAAAATGTTGTTAGCAAGGTGGAGACCAATATGCTTTGGTGGTTTGGCCATGTTGAAAGAATGAGTGATGAAATGCTTACTAAGAAAATATTTTCAGCCCAAGTGGCAGGAAGGAAAGGCAGAGGAAGGCCAAGGAAGACATGGGTGGATCAGATTCAGGAGTGTCTGCATGAGAAAAAGATTATGAGTATGAAGTATAAAAGATCTTGTGTACGGCGTGTAATGGATATCAGTGAAGCACGAGTTGTATGTCACGATCGCTGTAAATGGCGATGTTTGATACGACAACAATAAGTAAAAATATCTGGAAGTTTGTATTTCTTTTTGGAGCTAACCTCTGAATCTCAGAGAACAGCTTAGTGATATGTATGTATGTATGTATTATTTTCTTCCACAGTTTCTGATGACATTACTTCATTTTGAACAAAAATTTCTTTTTTATCTTCATTCCTTTCAGCAGGTTTACTTTTTATTACAGCTTGCTAACGTTCATCAAATTTTACTGATCTGGTAATGATTATTTTGTTTGTTTCTTTATTTATTACTCTGTATCCATTAGATCTTGGATCATATCCAAATAAGATTCCCTCTTGTGCTCTGTTGCCAAATTTTCTTCTTTGTTGCTTTGGTAGGGATGTAAGGTCAGGTGATGCGTAACATCACAGCCTCTCCTCGACAAATGTCAACCCCGCCTTCTCGTGGTGCATCCTGTTCCCACTAAAGGGGCTCTGACGACTGCCAATAGCGGTATAACTATGCAATCGGGATTAGAGGAAATGCTATCCCACACTCACCAACTCGCTTGGCCAGCATGGTGAGTTATGGCCAAACCTCTCCAAAATGATTCCACAACTTAAATCTTGGCCCTCAGTCTCCGGCAGCTGGAATGTGCCTGGCCAAGGCAGTGGCCAGTGCGACATGAAGGCAGAGGGTGCTAAGAATCCCCGGAGGACCGGACTAGGCTGCCATCTGATGCTGACCTTGGCTACATAAAATGGACGCTCCCTATCTTCTGATTCAAGGCTTCTTGAATTGGAAGAGGAACTACAAAGGATCAAGTGGGACATCGTCAATCTAAGTGAGGTAAGGAGAAAAGGAGAAGATCTCATTGAACTGAAAAGTGGACATCTCTTCTACTATCGTGGGACAGATACTGGCAGAACTAGTGGTGTTGGATTTATAATAAACAAGAAACTGAAGGATAAAGTTGTAGAAGTTGAAAGTTCCTCTGACAGAACTGCACGACTCGTTACCAACTCTCAAAAAGATACCAGGCTCAGATTATTCAAACTTATGCACCCACCACAAGTCATCCTGAAGAAGAAATTGAAGAATTTTATGAGGAAATTTGTCATCTAAATAATAAAGGTAAGCAGCATTTGAAGATAATTATGGGAGATTTCAATGCAAAAATAGGGCAATGGCAGCAGATTGAAACTTCAGTAGGTAAATTTGGTCACAGCAACAGAAACCAGCGTGGAAATACTCTCGTTGAGTTTGCAGAGGCAGAAGGGTTTTTCATCTTGAATTCCTTCTTCAAGAAAAAGCCACACCGGAAATGGACATGGAGACATCCAAATGGGACGACAAGCGAAATTGATTTTATTATGTGTAACAAAAAATTCGTCATAGAAGATTGCAGTGTGCTAAACAAGTTCAACACAGGTAGTGACCATTGATTGGTGAGATGTAAGATGCACCTCAACACTAAACTGGAACGTGGCAAGCTCATAAGACAAACAAAATGTATTGACATAACCAACCTTAAAAAATACCATTATACCTTCAAGTTGGAACTGAAGAACAGATTCTCTGCTTTAGAAGGCCTAACATCGGAAGAAGTTTATATTTCTGAAGTTAACCGAAAAGTAAAGAAAGCTCTTATGGAAACATCAAAAAAATTAGCTGGGTCTAAGAACAAGTTGCATGTGAACAAATTATCAGGAAAAACCAAAATGTTGATGCAAAAAAGAAGAGAGATGAGGACAACTAAAGAAGATGTGACTTCCAAAGTGGAATATATAGAGCTATGCAAGACAGTAAGAAAAAGTATCACTGAAGACGTAAGAAAATTCAACTGTGAACTAGTGAGGAAAGCAATTGAAAACAACCAAAGCCTAAAGATAGCACAGGGACATCTCAGTAAGGGAAGAAAACAGATTATGGCACTGAGAAAAGAAGATGGTTCTCTAACCAGAAATAGAGGCGAAATTTTGACAAGAGTGAAAGATTTCTACTCCAAATTATATGAAAGGGACGATACATACACTCCAGACATCATGAAAGGTACCAGAGTTCCTCCAGTCCTCCCAGCAGAAGTTGCACATGCAATCAAGAACATGAAGTGGGGGAAAGCTCCAGGAGAAGATGGAATTACTGTAGACATCATACAAGAAGCAAGTGGAGAAATCGAAACAGTACTCGCCCAAATTTTCACTCGATGCCTTAATGAAGGAAAGATTCCTGAGGATTGGAACACCGCTACAATGATCCTGCTACATAAGAAAGGTGACATTGAGGATCTCGGGAACTACAGACCTATCAGCCTCCTATCAGTGGTTTATAAAATCTTCACTAAAGTTCTTTCACACCGCTTGAAGGTAACACTGGACATGGCTCAACCGAGAGAACAAGCTGGATTCAGGAGTGGCTACAGCACAATAGATCATATCCACGTACTGAGAGAAATAATTGAAAGAGCGAGGGAGTATGAACTTCCATTGTGCATGGCTTTTATCGATTATGAAAAAGCCTTTGATTTGGTGAAACCATCAGCAGTTACAATGGCTCTGAAATCCTGCAGTATTGAAGATGCAGACATTAATATTATTAATAACATGTATGAAAATGCAAGTGCAAAGAGTCGGCTGTTTGAAAATACAACACACATAAAAATTGGAAAGGGAGTGAGACAAGGTGACACCATATCTCCGAAGCTCTTTATTGCCACATTGGAGGGTGTCTTTCAGTGGCTGAGCTGGGAAAACAAGGGGATAAAGATTAATGGAGATTATCTAACTCACCTTCGTTTTGCTGATGACGTAGTCATTTTTGCAACTACCCCATCAGAGCTGCAGAGTATGATCCAGGAACTTGCTGACAAGAGTAAAGAATTGGGATTAAAAATGAACTTTCAGAAGACAAAAGTGATGTTCAATGCTTTTACAAGAAATGTAGATTTTTCGATTGATGGAGAAAAGCTGGAGATAACAGGCACATACGTTTATCTTGGACAGCAGATATCAAGTGAGGGTCACATTGATGAAGAAATTAATCGGCGTACAAAACTTGCCTGGAGAGCTTTTGGAAGAAACAGCATAATTTTCAAGAGCAATATGCCATTATGTCTTAAAAGAAAAGTGTTTGATCAATGCATCCTTCCAGTGCTTACGTATGGTGCAGAGACGTGGACCTTAACTAAAAGAGACATACAAAGGCTGCAGACAACTAAAAGCAGTATGGAGAGGTGCATGCTTGGTGTAACCAGGAGAGGTAAGAAGAGGAACTCGTGTATCCGAAAAATGACAAGAGTGGAAGACATCATGATCAGAGTTAAATCCCTGAAATGGCAATGTGCTGGACATACTGCCAGAAGGACAGATCATCGATGGACAGCCGAAATTTTAGATTGGATTCCAAGGCACAGGAAAAGACCCAGAAGAAGACCACATGGGAGATGGGTGGATGAAATTCGAAAGTATGCAGGAGTGACATGGAGGAGACTGGCACAAGACAGACCGCTGTGGAGGAAACTTGGGGAGACCTTCGTCCAGCAGTGGATTGTAATGGTTGATAATGATGATGATGATGATGATGATCCATTAGATCTTGGATCGTATCCAAATAAGATTCCCTCTTGTGCTCTGTTGCCAAATTTTCTTATTTGTTGCTTTGGTACATATACATAAGCTTTTGATCCAAATACTTTAATATGACCAAGATATGGTTTAAATCGGTTCCATAATTCAAAAGGAGTTTTTCCTGTTGCTTGTGTTGGAACTCTATTTTGTATGTAAGCTGCTGTTATTACAGCTTCTGCCCAGTATTTACCTTCCATATTAGCATCTAACATCATAGTTTTTGTCATTTCTGCCAAAAATCTGTTTTTTCTTTCAGCAATTCCATTCATCTGAGGACAGTATGGAACAGTTGTTTTATGTTCTATTCCTTGTTCCACTAAATAATTTTCAAAATCTCTTCCACAATACTCTCCTCCATTATCTGTTTTTATTGATTTTGGCATTTTTCCAAATATGTTTTTCACTGAAGCTACATATTGCTTAAATTTTACTAATGCTTCATCTTTACTTTTAAGCAAGTAGATGTAACAGTATCTGCTATAGTCATCTATAAATGTGATAAAACACGTGTAACCACTAGGACTGGCCTCAACAATGGGACCACAAATATCTGTGTGTACTAACTCTAATACAGCTTTGGCCTTAAAACTACTTTGTTTGGAGAATGGCTTCTGTGTAAGTTTGCCTTTTATGTAAAATTCACAATTTTCTTCCTTTTTACAATTCGAAAGAGTTATTCCTCTTGCTAACTCCTTTTTCTCCATTTGTTTTATCATTTCAATATTCCCATGACCCAGCCTTCTGTGCCATAAATTCAAACAATTTTTATTTTCACATGTTGTGGCCAAATTTGCCTTTCCATCTAATATTTATTTGTAGTTTGTACAAATTATCTGAAGTATCTATAAGCCTATAGCTATAACAATAGTATCTGCATACTTAATTGTGCATTTCTTATTCTTGAATAAAACTTCAAATCCTTTTTCTGTGGCTTTTCTAAACAACAAATTAGTGTCTATATCTGGAACATATAACACATCCTTTACTTCCACTTTTCGAACTTTTCCTTTTTCGATTTTGCAGTTTAAGGTTATATTTCCCTTGCCTTCTGACTTTATCTGAGAATCGTCGGCAGTAGTGATCAGCTCTGATTCACCTTTTGAAAGTTCTTTAAACAGTGTTGCATCATTTGTCATGTGACACGTTGCACCGGAATCAATTGACCAACCTTTGAATATTTTGTTGGGTTTTGACTTTGTTTCTAATGAGAAATTTTCATATTCTCCTTTTATATCATGTTCACAATCTAATTTTGTTTTTCTTGTCTTCACGGCAATATTACTGTGAGACTCTGTATGTGGGTTTATTTTGTGAAACTTACCATTGTTCCCTTTATTTTGATTCCTTTTGTAGTGCCAACAGTCATCTTTGACATTATTCTTTCTTTTACAAAAAGTGCAAAATTTTTCTTGTTTAGAGCTGTAATTTTTCTTTTTATAACTTGTTGTCAAAACAGTTGTGTGGTCGGTGTGTGTCTGTGAGTTTTCTTTCCTTCTATTAGATTCATCTATCACTTTACATTTGATAAACTCAAGTGTTAAATCTTCTTCCTGTCTTGCTTCTAATGCAGTAACTAAATTTGCATAGGTACTTGGTAAACTATTTAGCAAGATAGCCCCCAAATGTGTGTCTTTGAATTCCTCTCATTCTGCTTTAAGCTTGTGAACTATTTCCAGCATTCTATTTACATGATCTTGCATAGTTGATCCATTTTCTTGAAAACATAAACTATACAGTTTTCTAAGCAAATACAATTTACTACTTAAACTTTCTCTTTCGTAAACCATTTTCAAAGCATTCCACATTTCGGAACTTGTTCTCTTATCGCGTACATGAATAATTTTATCATCAGACACGCAAAGTGCTATAGTAGCTTTAGCCAGTTCGTCATTCTTCAGCCATGCATCACTCTTTTCTTCTGGAATTGGCTCTGAAACAACACTCAAAAAATTATATTTAATAAGAATAATTTCCATTCTTACTTTCCAGATTTGATAATTAAAATTATCTAACTTTGTTATGCTGCACATGCCGCTACCTATGAATGACACCATTTTGTTCCACTTTCGATTTTCGAATTAGGAACTACGCAGTTACAAATACGCCTGTAATCGAACACTCGACTCAAATGCTTGATGAATTTGACGAACATTGCTTTTAATCTTCCTGACAACAGTGAGATTTCAGTCGCATAATCAAGATTGTTATTTATTTCTAAATAAATAATATCTATAATTGATGATAGCCTTTTATGTAACGCAGTAAGCCACTTACCAGCTGCATTAAGATCTATCCTTTAGTCATCAGAGAACAAATAGATGCCACAATTATAAACTCTTGAATGATAACACACGAATACTTATTATACATCTCCACATAAAGGTAATAACTCACTATTCCAACACGCACACCCTCTATATATCACTGACGTTGTTGTTCAGTCAAAGATCAACTGCGTGGATGACTAACTGATGTCAGCAGAAAAAGGGATTCAGGCAACACTCTCTAGAGCAAACAAATAAAATGGTTTGAGCTGCGCCACCTGCAATTCTGTTAAATATGCGCTGAGGCTTCTAGTTCAAATGTCGTGGAACTCTGACAGTCATATTTCTTATAATAATTTCTAACATATTCTGCTTTTGCACGAACATAACGGCCTAGCAATGTTAATTTAGGTCTAACCTCTGAACAACAACCACCCCCCAACAAACAACAGTCACTTTCTCCCACTCCGAGCAGTGACTGTTATTTGGAGGATTTGCTGTGTTTTGTACCTTGCTTGTTAAAATTGATCATCTTAGCTTTTTTTCCCTTGTTAAATTGCGGACATTATTAAATTTTGTTTGTTCAAATGATCATACTATATTAGCTTTGAATTACCATTATACCCAGCAGAAGTTCCTGTTTTGCTTGCTAAATACAGGCTTGTTATAAGCAGGCTGTATTGTATTTAAGCATGGTGTCTTATTAACTTGAAAAGCCAGTTTTGTCGATATAAGTGTGATCTTCAACGAATGAATGAAATGTACAAGTTGATTTCTGGAGTCCTTTTTTTTTCTTTTTAACTTAGACAGTGAAAATAATGAGCTTTTGTTAAACTTGAAGGCACACATATCACTGCACTAATCTCTGGGATTCAGTTGTTGTCTCCTCAAAGGAAGATCAGCTGCCAAGTCAGAGTAATTAATGGCATTAGATTTTGGCCGCTGTAGTGCTCCGTGATCTGAAGCATAGGTTTTGGACTAGCTGTACAAGCCAGGCCCTGGTTCAAGTACTAGATGAGGCCAGAGACCGATCCAGAAGGTCACTTTAGTGTATGTGTGTGTGTGTGGATGGGGGTGGGAGTGCTGGTCTACTGAAAAAAAAAAAAAAGGTTGATACACAGATTTTGTGTAAGGAACACACATACACAACTGGAAGAGCTGTCTCTTACCACTGCATGACATTTTAAGAGCATTTTCCACAGGGAAAAAAAGTGTAAAACTTTTAAATCACAAAATGGGGAAAATAACTGAAATATCAGCACAATTTTCTTGCCATTTAATTACCTGTTTTGCAAGGAAGCGAGCTCCACAATTTTAAATATCAAAAAGCCTGGATAGAATCTTTCAAAATAAATTTGACCCCCACCCCCCTCTATTCTGATGGTGTAATTTAATTTAAAAACTTCCAGCTTGAATCATTGTATCATTCTTAAGCAGCGTGACTGTTAATTCCTCTTTAAAATATTCATTTATTCTTTCTCAATGCATGACTCTTACTTCTTTTGAAAGGAACTCCTTCCAGTCATTATCGAAAAGGATACCCTTAATCAAAAAGTCAATGATTTCCTCCTTTCCACCAATTGCAAACTTCTTTCTAATAATCCAGTGGAAACCTTGAAATCATCTGTGGATCGCCTCAATAAGTTACAGTCATTAAAGGTTTTCTTAGGAGATTTTTCCGCTCCTTCTTTCTACAATTCTCCTAGATTATTTGCCCAAATTAAATTACACAAGGCTAATGCTCCAGTTAGACCTCTTGTGGAAAATTCTCACTCTCCTGCTTGTAACCTGGAAAAATGTCTTGCCAAAAAAATTCAAGATTATCACTGATAACCAACCTTTCAATATCACATCCACTGCTGAATTAATCTGTAGATTTCCAAACTCCATTGATGTTCATGCAAGTATGTTTACCCTGGATGTTGAATCACTTTTTCTGTCTGTGCCTCAATTTGAAGCACACATGCTACTCATTCATAAATTCAAAGAACATTTCTCCATGGATGTCACTTTAACCAAGGATTTGTATGATTGCCTGTATTCTCTTTGTCAACATAGTTTCTTCATTTTTAATAATGAATGCTATCAACAAAACCAAGGTGTACCGATGGGGTCACCTCTTTCCCCACTTTTGGCTGAAGTATACCTGCAAAATATTGAGCAATCAATAGTGATGCAACATGACCAACAACCTACTTTATGGCTCCATTATGTCGACGATATTTTTGTCATCTGGCCTCATCCTAAAAGATCTATTGCAATTCACAAATTTAATCACTGAAAAATTCCTGTCCATTAGATTCACTATTAATGAAGAAATTGATGGCAAGATAAATTTCTTGGATGTCAGCATCTCAAAATGCAATAATCTTCTTTCCACTTCTGTCTACCGAAAACCAGTTTCTACCAATAGCATTATTCCTTTCAATTCTCATACCTTCCACCAATATAAACTGTCAGCCCTCAAGTCTCTCATTCATCGAGCTCATTTGGTTTGCAACACCGAAGTTAATCTAACAAATGAATTAGCAAACATCTGCTTGATCGCTACTCAACATGGCTTTCCCCCTCTCCTGGTTTCTAAATTAATTCAAAATGCTAAGAAAAAACCAGTTGTTGCTCTTCAACCTGTTCCACCAAAAAAGGAACTAACGTTTGCTGGCTCAATCCCTTTCCACGAACCTTCTGCCTACAAACTCATCAGTATCTTCGAAAGAGAAGGATATAGACTTGCCATTCGTTCTTCCCCTTCAATTTCTCTTATACTCCATAATGACAGAGACCCAAAACCTCCGCTTTCTTCTCCTGGAGTGTATAAAATTCCGATCAAGACTAACCAATGGGTTAACCGCGTACATAGGAAGTTCATTCCGGAAAATTCTCTCAAGACTTCAGGAACACAAATCTGATGTGAAATTTGGAAAACCTTCATCTGCCTTATTGCTTCTTACCATGGCTGACACTTCTGCTATTCCACTTTGGTCCGATACTAAAAAGTTGGCTCCCTTCTAAAATCAGTATGCTCTGAGGTTTAGAGAAAGTTTGGAAATTTTATTTTCCAAAAATTGCAACTCTGAGCTCCCCATTTTCGTTCCTTACATCTGGAAATCCCTCATTGCATCACGTCACCCGGAGTTACCATTACAAAACGTACCTTTCCAATCTGGCAACGTAAACCAATCGTAGTCGCACTGATGAAGGCCATAGTAATGGCTGAAATATATTTGCATTAAACTTTTATACGTAACTTAGCATGTTCTACACTACCTTTTTCTTAATTCACTTCATTAAGTCATTCCTGTCCCATTCATTGTCTTTGTAGCAATTTTCTTTCACAATAGAAATTAAGGAAGAAATATTCCTCAGCAATATATGGGAAATTCACTAGATTATCCAAAGCAATCAGAATTGTGTACTGAATTGCCTGTAGTTTGCTGGTTTCCCTGTAACATCTCGGAAAACTTGAAAATTACATCCCTCTGGAGTGGGAATTAAAGATCCAGACTTACAAATTTTGCAGTAGACATTGGCCACCAAGACCAAAATTGTTAGTGGCCATAAAAAAAAAAAAAAAAAAAAAAAAAAAAAAATCAATAGCCAATCTTTGAAAAAAATCAAATTGTATATTTCATACTATATTATTTTTATAAAATATCTTAGTATAATATTTTTGCATATTATAATTTTAGTATGCTTAAAAGGTGAAATTGAAGTAACAAAACAATGCGAGTGGGACCATCGCGTGGGGAGGGAGTTCGATTACGGGAGAAATCTTTGCATTGCCCGACTTCCGGTCTTGGAAATTTCCCCCTATTTTCAAGCTGAAATGCAAATCATTTCATGGACTGATTCTTCGTTTCTGGATCGTGACACCATTTCATGGACTGATTCTTCGTTTCTGGATCGTGACACCATTTCATGGATTGATTCTTCGTTTCTGGATTGTGACACCATTTCATGGATTGATTCTTTGTTTCTGGATTGTGGATTGTGACACCATTTCATGGATTGATTCTTCGTTTCTGGATTGTAGATTGTGACACCATTTCATGGATTAATTCTTTGTTTCTGGATTGTGGATTGTGACACCATTTCATGGATTGATTCTTTGTTTCTGGATTGTGGATTGTGACACCATTTCATAGATTGATTCTTCGTTTCTGGATTGTGGATTGTGACTTCGTTTCTGGATTGTGAGACCATTTCATGGATTGATTCTTCGTTTCTGGATTGTGGATTGTGACACCATTTCATGGATTGATTCTTTGTTTCTGGATTGTGACACCATTTCATGGATTGATTCTTCGTTTCTGGATTGTGGATTGTGACTTCGTTTCTGGACTGTGAGACCATTTCATGCATTGATTCTTCGTTTCTGGATTGTGGATTGTGACACCATTTCATGGATTGATTCTTTGTTTCTGGATTGTGGATTGTGACACCATTTCATGGATTGATTCTTCGTTTCTGGATTGTAGATTGTGACACCATTTCATGGATTAATTCTTCGTTTCTGGATTGTGGATTGTGACACCATTTCATGGATTGATTCTTTGTTTCTGGATTGTGGATTGTGACACCATTTCATAGATTGATTCGTCGTTTCTGGATTGTGGATTGTGACTTCGTTTCTGGATTGTGAGACCATTTCATCGATTGATTCTTCGTTTCTGGATTGTGGATTGTGACACCATTTCATGGATTGATTCTTTGTTTCTGGATTGTGGATTGTGACACCATTTCATGGATTGATTCTTCGTTTCTGGATTGTAGATTGTGACTTCATTTCTGGATTGTGAAGCCATTTCATGGATTGATTCTTCGTTTCTGGATTGTGGATTGTGACTTCGTTTCTGAATTGTGATGCCATTTCATGGATTGATTCTTCGTTTCTGGATTGTGACACCATTTCATGGATTGATTTTTTGTTTCTGGATTGTGGATTGTGACACCATTTCATGGATTGATTCTTTGTTTCTGGATTGTGGATTGTGACACCATTTCATGGATTGATTCTTCGTTTCTGGATTGTAGATTGTGACACCATTTCATGGATTAATTCTTCGTTTCTGGATTGTGGATTGTGACTTCGTTTCTGGATTGTGACACCATTTCATGGATTGATTCTTTGTTTCTGGATTGTGGATTGTGACACCATTTCATGGATTGATTCTTCGTTTCTGGATTGTAGATTGTGACACCATTTCATGGATTGATTCTTTGTTTCTGGATTGTGGATTGTGACACCATTTCATGGATTGATTCTTTGTTTCTGGATTGTGGATTGTGACTTCGTTTCTGAATTGTGATGCCATTTCATGGATTGATTCTTCGTTTCTGGATTGTGACACAATTTCATGGATTAATTCTTCGTTTCTGGATTGTAGATTGTGACACCATTTCATGGATTAATTCTTCGTTTTTGGATTGTGGATTGTGACTTCGTTTCTGGATTGTGAGACCATTTCATGGATTGATTCTTTGTTTCTGGATTGTGACACCATTTCATGGATTGATTCTTTGTTTCTGGATTGTGGATTGAGACACCATTTCATGGATTGATTCTTCGTTTCTGGATTGTGGATTGTGACTTCGTATCTGGATTGTGACACCATTTCATGGATTGATTCTTTGTTTCTGGATCGTAAAGATATGCCCACATTTCATCCCCTGTCACCAGATCGGCCGTTTGTCAGAGGCCGGTTGAGTGAGTACTGTGCTATTGATTGCGAATCAAATCGACTGCTGTTCCAAAAGACTCTGCTAGCAGAGCGAGGGGAGTTGTTTTCTCCCCTCAAAAACTTGATTTTTCTTCTCTTTCGTTTTCAAAACGAAGGGAAGAAAAATTTTTTTCATTAATTTGAAAAAAGTGTTTCGGTGCAGTCAGTTCGGACTTAGAAAAACTGTCCTTGTAAGGGCAAAGTCCGGGCTGCGGTCATAGCAAAGTGCGCAACTCTGACATACGAGCGGGTACGTCGTCGTCGTGCCGATCCCCCTGATCTACGGATCAGGCCAAATCCCGCACTCAACCGGGGTCAGGTGCAGGTTACAGCGGAAGGACCCCAGGGTACCGCTGAGCACCTGACTGTCGAACGTTCTAAGTCTGACCGACCAGGGACACAGGTCCCAGGGCTTACACTCGGTTAGCAACCCGAGTAGAGAGATGGCAGAGGACGCGGGGGCTTCAACCCCCGGTCCAAGTGAGCCCGTTGAGGCAGACTGCGACTTAGAAATTCCGTCGGAATTCGCAAGCGCAGTCAACTCCTTCTTCCAAGAGTTGGAGAGGATTCTAGAGAATCCTTCAAACAAGGTTCTGGTTAACACCAGAACCAAGATAAGGAAAGTAGCGAACTCGCTACAAGCAGCTTGCACCAAGCAAGTGATAGAGATGAGTCTCATCCAAGGGAGACTCCAGGAAAGAAGTGAGCACGCTAGCGCGGCTCCAAGGACATATGCCGAAGCGGCTCGAGCGAAGCCAGGCAAGGGGAATACGGCCCCTAAGCAAAAAACGGGCAAGAAGGAGGTAGCCAAGAAGGTGGCACCCAAGAGGGTCGAGAAGAGGCACGTGCTTCTCGTTTACCCCGCAACAGACAAGGGTTCTCCCTCGTCGGAAGACGTAAAGGCGGTCCTGCAAACTCAGATTTGCCCCGCCAAACTCCAGATTGGGGTTAAGGGAGTTAGAAAGGTCAATGGGGGAGGAGTAATGGTGGAATGCTCCTCCGCCAAAGAAATAGAGAAATTGGATTCGGAGCTAAAGAGCAATGCAGTGACGAAGGAGAACCTTCGGTCCAGATTGCCAGCTAAGAGGAATCCAAGGTTTATCGTCTACGGGATAGACGGAAACCTGTCGAGGGAAGAGGTCGAGCAATGTCTCGCGGAACAGAACCCAGAGTTGGAGGAGAGCAGCCTCCAGCTCAAGTTCTCGTTGAAGGTGAAGGGTGGGAAACGCCACTGGGTAGCAGAGGCGGACCCACTGACCTTCAAAAAAGTAATGAAGCGAGGCAAGCTCGGAGTGGGATGGACCGTCCACTCAGTAAGGGAATATCTGAGGGAGGTCCGTTGCTACAGGTGTAACGGGTTCGGGCACTTTAGGTCAAGGTGCACCGAAGAGCAGGATAGATGTGCCCGGTGTGGGGAAACCGGGCACAAGCGCCAAGAGTGCAGCAATAGCCCGGTCTGCACTAACTGCTTGGCAAACAACAAGAGATTCAGGCGTCGAGTGGATGTAGGCCACTCGAGCCTAGACAAGGAATGCCCAAGCCTTGTCAGAGAACTGGCTCTGCTAAAAGAACGCACTCATTATGGATAATAAACCAAAGAGAGGCGTTAAGGTGCTTCAAATCAATCTGCACCACGCACGGGCAGCAACAACACAGGCCCTGGTGACAGCCACTGAGCAAAAAGCTCATATTCTGCTATTGCAGGAACCATTCGAACAGGGGGGAAGAGTGGTGGGCTTCCCTAACTCCTACCGGATCTACCACCCTAGGGTGGCAAAGCCCAGGGTGGCCACGGTCGTGAAAGACCCGTCCCTAGCGGTTCTCGAGATAAAATGCTCCGAGAACGTGGTCGCCCTCGGCGTGGAATGTGGTGATGCGAAATTTTTAATGGTGAACGTATACAGTTCTCCGGCAGGCAATTTGAGAGAAACGCTGAATGAGCTAATGGCTCTATTAGGGAATTCCCCAGTCATGAGATAATAATAGCAGGCGACTTCAACGCGAAGAGTCCTCTCTGGGGCAATCAGAACGAGGACGAACGCGGCCAGCTACTAGTGGACTTTGCCAACGCGGCAGACCTGAGTTTCTTGAACGATCCAGAGAGCACCCCGACCTTCCAAGGGGCGAGGGGCTCCTCTTGGATCGACGTGACTCTCGTCAGAGTCTCAAAGCGCAGCCTTGTCCAGGATTGGCAAGTACTGGACGACGAGAGCTGCAGTGACCACCTAGCGCTATCTTTCGTTTTGGGATCGGAAAAGCCCATCCGACCCAAGCGCAAAAGATTCTTAATGAAGAATCTAGACTGGTGGGCTTTTAAAGCCAAGTTAACTACCTTGTTGGGAGGTAGGAGGGAAGAAGAGGCCGCAGAAGTGTCGAACCTCAACTCCCTCTTTGAAGAACTTACCAGTCAAATAACAACGCTATGCGAGAGTAGTAGGGGAAATAAAAGGGGAGCCAAGGACCCCCACCCCTGGTGGTCGGAGAAACTAAAAGCTCTAAGGGCGAGAGCTAGGCGGAGTAGGAAAGCTCTGCAAAGAGCAAAAGCTACTCCGCAAGACAGGGAGTGCACAGAAGTGCATAAAAAGGCTCGTTCAGCATACAGGAGAGAACTGAATCTCTCGAAAATCTCCTACTGGAGAAAACTGTGTGAGTTTCAAACTCCGGCTGACCCTTTCGGGATCCCCTATAAGATCTCGAGGGGATCCATAACCGAACCGCTAAAACTAGCAGCGGTAGAAAGGGCAGACGGTAGCCTATCAAAGACTCTTGATAGTACCGTAGAAAGTCTCTTGGATTACCACTTCCAAGGAGACGAGGGAGAAGGGGACTCCCCTCAACAAAAAGAAATAAGGGAAGAAAGTCGGATCCCGCCGGACACTGGTGAGGACCCCCCTTCACGAGAGACGAAGTGGAGAATGCCCTCTCCAGTCTAAATACGGGCAAAGCACCAGGCAAGGATGGGTTCGACCTCAGCATAGTCAGAGAAATCTACTATGCAAATCCCGGGTATTTTGTGGCGCTCCTAAACGAATGCCTCGGGAGGGGAATCTTCCCAGACTTGTGGAAAACAGCGGTGCTAGTTCTTTTCAACAAGACCGGAAAGAACAAAAATGACCCCGCAGCCTATAGGCCCATCTGCCTCCTCTCGGCGTGGAGCAAGGTGCTGGACAAGCTCATAACGAACAGAGCGCTTGGCTTCCTCATGGAGCAGGGAAAGCTAAACAGGAACCAATTTGGTTTCCTTCCGGGGCGTTGCGCAACGCAGGCAATTCGCAGCCTCCGAGAGAGGGCAGAGAGGAACAAAGCGGAGGGGCTCCATACCTGCTTCATCTCACTAGACGTGAGGGGGGCATTCAACAGTGTCTGGTGGCCAATGGTTTTAACCAGACTTAAAGAACTTGGCTGTCCAAGGAACCTGTTCAAACTGATCAGCAGCTACCTGTCTGATAGAAGAGTCGAGTTCAAAGCGGGGAATGGGCAATCCTCGCGTTCGTACCATAGAGGGTGTCCGCAAGGATCCAACTCCGGGCCGCTCTGGTGGAATATAATTGCTGATTCAGCACTGAACCTAGACCTGGGGCCCGCAGTGGAGATTCAAGCCTATGCGGACGATTTCGTTCTCGTGGTCTCCGCCTCAGGGAGACACGTGATCGAAAGAGAAGCACATAGGGCCTTGGATGTGCTAGAAAACTGGAGCAGAGAAAGCAAACTGTGCTTCGCTCCTGAGAAGACCACTCTGCTAGCAATAGCTAAGAGAGGAGTAATGAAAACACCACCCCAGTGCAGATTCCAAGGGTGCACTATCAAGGCGGTGCGTGAAATGAAATACTTGGGTGTGGTCCTGGATCAGAGTCTATCAGGGCTGCCACACCTGAGGCACCTTAGAACAAGGTGCACGGTGATTCTCAATAGATTGAATGGCATGAGGTTAACGGGCAAAACCAAGAAGGCCATCTATCAGAGAGGAATTGAAAGAATTCTGACGTATGCAAGTGGGGCATGGTGGAATCCCACAGTCAGAATGAAGAAGGGGATAAACCAAATCCAAAGGTTGGCCCTACTGGGGATAACCGGTTGTTTTCGCACAACGTCAACCCTAGCACTACAAGTGCTGGCGGGGTGCGAGCCGGCAGACCTAGTAGTGGAAAGGGAGGCAGCAATGCACTGCCTAAGGTCAGGCGAGGACGCCTACCTTCTCGGTGCGCCGCATCGAGCCTCCGACATGGAGATGGAAAGTGTGGACTGGCAGATCCACCCTGCCGAGGAAATTTGCCCACCGTGGGACAAGGAGAAACCCACGGGAGTTGGGCATGAGCTGTTCACGGACGGCTCAAAGTTGAAGGGACAAGTGGGGGCAGGCTTCTGTGCGTTCTCGGACGGGAACGAAGCCACTGCAGGAAGCGTGAAATTATCGCAGAACGCTTCGGTCTTTCAGGCTGAACTTCTGGCGATAGAGATGGCACTCACCTGGGCACTCCCCAGGCGTAGTGACGAAAGAATAAAACTCTACTCGGACAGTGAGGCAGCACTGCAGGCTCTGAGTAGATTCAGGGGAAGAAACCCCATCGTCCAGAGGATCAAAACCCTCTTGAGGGCAGAGGGAGATGGGGCAGTTAGTTTCCACTGGGTACGAAGCCATGTCGGAACCCTAGGAAACGAAAGGGCAGATCAGCTGGCGAAGGCAGCCACGCTGAAAGAGACGGTCGACGTGCAATGCAGAACGCCGCGAAGGTGCGTTCGCGCAGCACTAGCACGTCAGACCATGACCGAATGGCAGGTCAGATGGGACACGGGAGAGACAGGGCGGAAGACACACAGAGTGTTTCCGAAAGTCTCGACCAAACGAGCACAGACAAATAAGTTCCTGAATCAAGTACTCAGTGGCCATGGCATCAGCCCTGAATACCTAGGCAGATTTGCCATCAGGAACTGCACTTGTCCCTGTGGAAAGAGAACGGCAAGCATAGAACACTGCGTACTCGAATGCAGTGGCTTCGCCGAATGGAGAAACACACTGATCCCAGGTGTGCAAAGAACGCGAAGATTGGATCTGCTCATCCAATCTTCCGTTAACAGGAGGGGGATAATAGCCTTGGTTGAAAGGCTAACCCTCCAGCAACATACCATCTTCCCCAATCAAACGGGGACCGAAACGCAGGAGGTGAACGTGCACACCGAAAGCGAATCGGAAGATGAATGAGGGTAGAAGTCTGTGGGAAAGCAGACGAAGAAACCACCAATGTAAATATTCTGTAAATAAATTTTGCTATCTCTTGATGTTGTAAGTCCTAAGCATGAGGGCAGTGTATACATGTGTGTAGGTGTTTGAAAAAGAAAATAAAGGGAAATTATTCCCCAAAAAAGTTCGAGGGCAAGGAATCTTCCAGTCAGCGAAAAAGTAAGAAACGACCTATCCCGCTACACAGAGCGGGAACCCAGACAAGGTATTCTAGGTCGCCTGCCAGCACGTCACCACGGGCTGGTCTCTGGGCCATTGGGGTGGCCTGGGTCCGAACCGCGTCTCAAGGCAGGATAATTGTCGCAACATTTCAAAATAACATCCAAGGTGCTCAACAAGTCCCCGTGGAGCCAAGACAGATTGGCGGAACGGGACAATGAAATCAGTATATATCCCCTGTCACCAGATCAGAAAAAAACATGTCATTGGCTTCAAACACTTCCAGCAGATCAGAGCAGACTTCCACTCTTCTCTCCTTCAAATCAGGTGTCAACTGCTGAAGTACCCACTTTGCACACACTTTCCGATACCTTAAGTCTTCCACCATCCTCTGTATGGCAATTGTGACCACAGTCCAGTTGTGCAACAAGCTACAGATTGCGACTCATCTCTCCACACGAATCAATTCATTCACTCGCTGACGATTCATGTCAGTGGATGCAGATGATCGTGTCCCACTGCGTGGTTTGTCTTCAATGCTGATTTCCCATTCTTTAAACTTCTTCATCCACCTGTGCACATTGCTCTTGTCAATGTCGTCATCTCCGTAAACATTTTGTATCCTTCTGTGGAAGTTGGACAGCCTACACCCTTTCTTTGTCAAGAACGCAGTCGTGTCATGTTGCTTCTGCTTGGAATCCATTATTTAGCTGCAGTGAAGATGAAGGGTTACTGTAGAGGATGAGTTACTCTATCAACATGTGCAATGTGAATGACCTCTGTCAGGTAATAAAAAAGATACTCCCACTTTTGCATTACTTTGGGTACAACTCTCGTATCAGAGTACAAATATCACAGCTGTTATGTGGCTGCACAATCTAATAATACATGCATGTATCAGAATTTCTAAGTGTGAGATAAGCTCAAGTTATTTCACAAAGTATATATAAATGCAAAACGAGTCCCGAGGACCCTCCCTACAACTTCGCCAATCTTTCATTATGACATCCCTTCCCACTCTGTACAAACTCTTGAACTGAGAAAATTTTTTATGAAGAGTTCACCCCCTCTCCTCCACATTTGCCTTGCAGATTTTTTTGAAAAAACCAAAGGGCCCCTAATTTTCTTTTTTTTTTAAATCGGCAAATTATCCCCATCAGCATATCCACAAAACCTAAATTTTAAACTTTCCTATCAGATAATTTGCGGATTATGTGACGAAAATTACGGTAATAATGCTGTGAAAGTGCTGCTGATATAAATCTTCAACCAGTCTTGCTCCATTTGTTTCTTGTTGCTGAAGATCTCAGAGAGGTTGCAAGAAGTGCTGTGTTTCTGATTCCTGTATGTAACTGTAGCATGCAAATATCTTGGCTGCCTCGGCGGCGTAGTGGTCTAAGCGCTGGCTTCTGACCATTCAGCTGAGATGGGTCTGGGTTCAAATCCCAGTCAAGCATGAATGTGGGGTTTGTCTTACGGCATTGGTTCTAATCCATCCTTGAAAGCAGTGGCCCTAAATTAGGGATAGGAAACTGTTTGTAGCCCATCGAGGTGCTCACATTCGTTGTTATACCTCCAAACAAACAGACAGACAAAAATCTTCTTACCTACATTTATTTGTTACGTGTGAATTATATTCCTCCTATTTCTTATTGGTTGTTGTCAAGCTTCACATTAAAAAAACAAAAGGAATTCCAATCATAATAGGTTGCTTACCTTTTGTATACATTTCCCTGCACGTTTTATTCTTTTGGTTGTCTAGCTTGGTTCAAGCCTCTGGTGCAGTGTTCCTGTTTCGTCTTCAGGTTCATTCAATGCCTGGCGAATGTATAAGTCCATGAAGTGTACTGCGTTAATGACTCTAGGCCCCAACAGCGTCTACTTCCCCTCCAACCACTCTTACCAACGTGTAAAACCCAACTTTAGTTGGTTGACATTTATAAAAACCAAAATTCGTAAACTCAAAACGAACTGACATGACCAACGAACAAAAACTTCCTATTTACATACACAGTGCGTCAAAGAATTTTTAAGACTGGCGCTAGATTTCACCCTACAGTGGCACCACCAGTGTAATCGCGAATGCGTTGTAAACCGTAACCATCTGCTTGCTTTCTGACAAAAGTACTGCGCAGTTGTTAAAGTAACTCAAACGAAACGGCCGTTCATTAGAGAAGTAAAATTTTTTTCATGTTGAATTATTAAGATGGAACAAAGGGCTGTTATTAAATTTAACGCAAAACTTGGTAAAAGTGCCTCGGAAACGTACCAAATGATGAAACAAGTTTACGGTGAGTTTTGTTTAAGTAGATCAAATGTTTTCCTGAGTTTTGTTTAAGTAGATCAAATGTTTTCCTGTTTTTTGGACGGAAGAGAGACGATAGAAGATGATAAGCATACCGGAAGACCAAGTTCATCTAGGACACCTGAGATTATAGAAAAAGTGCGTGATTTCGTGGCAAACAGTCGATGTGCGTCACTAAGAATGATGGAAGAGTCTTTAAACATCAACAAAGAAACGATTCGAACCAACCTGCATGAAGATTTGGGCAAAACAAAAGTCTGTGCTAAATTTGTTCCACACACGTTAACCAATGAACAAAAATCAAGGAGAAGTGCACATTGCAGAGACATCATTTCAGCCGCTGAAAATGATCCAAACTTCTTAAAATCGATTGATACAGGTGATGAAACATGGTGTTTACAATATGATCCTAAAACAAAGCGACAAAGTGCGGAATGGAAGTAAAAAAACTCGCCACAAAAAACAAGAAAAGTTCCATCTTAAATCAAAACAATGCTCATTACATTCTTCGATAGTAAGGGTATTATCCACAAAGAATTTGTTCCAAGTGGACAAACAATTACTGGCAAGTTTTATTTAAATGTTTGGAGGCGTTTGATGAGCAGAATTCGTCGCATTCGTCCAGAATATCGGGATGAAAACAGTTGGTGTTTGTTGCACGATAATGCACCCAGTCACACCTCACTTCTTGTTTGTAGATTTTCGGCAAAAAATAAAATCTGTGTGTGTTGAATCATCCACCGTATTCGCCTGATTTAGCACCCTGCAACTTTTCTTTATTCCCAAAACTTAAAATGACGTTAAAAGGGTGTTATTTTGATGATATTTCGACCATACAAACTGCTTCGACGCATGCTTTGTAGGCAATTCCGCAAAGTGAACTGGAACAGGCATTCTAATCATTATTAAATCGCTGTAACAAGTGTATTGAAGCCGGAGGGACTTATTTTGAATAAGAAACCGGAACAAATTATAATTTCTTGTTTCTATTTCATTTTATAGACCCAGTCTTAAAAATTCTTTGCCACACTGTGTACATACAAAATTCCAAACAAAAAAAATTAAAAGCATATATACAACTATTTACACAACCTATCTTATTCCCTAATATGTCATTCCTTCAATTCCCTTTCCCAACACCTCACAACAACCAGAGCATTCAGTCACCACACCCAAGCCATTCCCACGCAGACTGCCTCAAGTACTTTCTTCCCCCTCTGGGGTCATCTTCAGGAGGCGTTCTAGGTGCTATCTCTCCTGCTACCGCAGTGAGAGTCATGTTCGTCTTCCTCGCCCCCGCTCCAACGTCACTTACAAAAAGCTTCCACCGTGGCTCTATCTTTTATAAACTTTAGTAAACTCTTCATTTTCTTCTTCTGTGTTTTTAGCTTTTTTGTTCAATTTTTATTAATTCTTTCCATTTTTCATTAAGGATACTTGGGTCATTATTATTACTAATTCGATCTCTATTTTTCTCAATCAACACAGACTCTGCAGTGCGTAGGTGTCTCTCATTGCAACATGATTTTATTATTTTAATCTCTTCAAAATCTGGGTATGTTTGGTTATCCAGGCAGTACTATATCAGTGCTGTTCTTGCTTCTTGAACAGTTGTGGCGTGTGCTATAGATGTTCTAACACTGAATTAAAAAGAATTCCTGTTTCCAGAAATTGTTGGTATGCTACAGAATGCTAAAAGATTTTGACCAAGACCATCCTATTTTAACATATCAGCCATGAATAAAGGAGGCCATTGGCTACGTAAAGGTGTGACATCGCGGGCAAATCCTGCAGCGCTTGTATGCCATTGGCTGCTGGACAGAGTGGCGTTTCTCCATGTTGTTTTCATCAACGGTATCGCACATTGCTGATTTTGTAAATCGCTAGGATTCAGTAGTTCATAAGGTGCTGTTTTTACGCAAGAAATTATTTTTTTTAATAAAGATCTTTGGAATGACATTTTATTTTTCCCTTAAAATTTTCTCCAAAAATAATGGTGCATCGTTTATTCCGAAAAAATTAATTTTTTCATAATAGTTGTGCAGTACTTTTACACATAAAAATAAGAAATGAAATGCATGACAATTATGTGTAAAACTTCACTATTCCTTATTTTTTAATTAGCTGAAATATTTTTTTATGATATGTAATTCCAGGCCCTAGCAAGAATGTTACTTGAATTTGCAAAGTGGATGTCTTGCGGGATCTCATCTGTCAGTGGGTTTGAAAGCCTCTGTTGTATGCTGAGATATTTGCATTTGGAGCAGCAGGAGTTTTCCATCTGAGAAACATCTGTCAAAATAAGTCACTTCTTTACACATATATGTTCATAATCTTTTTTTTTCTTTTTTTTTTTTTCAATCTTCTGTGCCTTCTCTAATAAAATACAATAACTTCGGGAGCAGAATTAGTATTTGTATGTATGAAAAAAAAATGTTCTCTTCTGCTTTTGATACAAAAACATTGAAATCACCAAAATTTAGGGTTTTCACTGTTACTGTAGGAAATTAAACACTTTTTATAATTAAATTTAACTAATTTAAACTATTACAGAACTTTCTGACATTTTATAAAGTACTTTGTTTGAAAGTTTTTCATAAAACATTTATGTTCAAATGTTGGCATTTGTAACAATGAGGTGGAAAATTCTTTATATGATGCTAATTGTTGAAATAGTAGATGCTAAAACTTTTAGCTGATGGCCTGTTGCTGAAATGTTTTTTTTAAACTTGCCATGTAATTTTTTTTGCCCTTCCTTACAATAAAGATTATTTAAATAGAACTGTGGAATTCAGCATTTATTTACACTTGAACTGTGTATTATTATTATTTTCTCAACTTTAGTCCATGTACACTGCTAAAAGAAAAAAATGCATGTTCCAATGTGAGCATGAAATGACAGAGAGAGAGAAATATATATATATATATATATATATATATATATATATAGAGAGAGAGAGAGAGAGAGAGAGAGAGAGAGAGTGAATTGTAAAAAATAAGAATTGAAAAAAATAAATTCCAAAAAGAATACTGAATTAAACTCAAAATGGAAGTTAGAAATTGAACACCAAAAAAATGTGAACAAACAGGTTGCCGTCATCAGGAGAGCATCAACCTGCGGGAGTGGCCTTTCTAGTACCAACAAACGACAAGGACAACCAAAAATGTCGGTTGGTCATGCTCCCTAGGCCACCAGACCAAACACCAAAACAGACACTGAAATTCAAAAAACAGGAATACAAACACTGAAAAAAATGATAAAAAAGGCTTTCCGGCAGACCAAACCGGTCAAAGCCATGAATGAAGATCAAACTGAACTGGACCAACGACCCACAAGAGCGCAAATATATATGCTAATGTTAAAGTGGTTGCAGTTAGATAACATTCTAGCAAGCCAAAAAAATATATGTAAAATGACAAGATGCAAAATTGTGTATGTAAATAGAGATCTTCAACAACTAGGGACCCACCAAGTGGTACTTTAAATTGCCTAACTTACTTAATATTGTTAGGTCCTGGATTAGTAAAGCATGTCAATGTGCAATTTGAAACTCTTTAAAACTGAATTAAAATTCAGAATTACCGTATATACTCGCGTATAAGTCGACCTCCCCCCCCCCCCAATTTCAGAGAAAAAAATCGTAAGAAATCAGAAACTCGCGTATAAGTCGATCCTGGAATGAGAAAAAAAATTTTCAATGAATTTATTCAAAAACATTTGAAAACGAAAAAAAAAAAAATATATATAATACTAAATTTAATTTGCATACCCAAAAACTTCATCGGAACCCTTCGAAATCCGATTCCGAGTCAGACTCGCCAGACAGTTCAAAAAAGCCTTTCTCCGTCATCGGTGCGTCATCGTAAACGTATTCCCATCTATGCCTGTGTCATCAAAATCACTGTCATCACCACTCATAAAAATCCCATCATCCTCTGTGCCATCAAGTCAGTTACTAATGCAACATTTCTTGAATGATTTCACTACCATTTCCGCAGGTATCGCATCCCAAGCATCCTTGACCCGTCGCGCAATCAAAGCGATATCCGGCTTCTTTAGATTTCTGCCCTTGGTTTCAGTCAGCAAATCGGAACTTATCCAATCTGCCCAATACCTCTGCACATTGTCCTTGAAGGGCTTATTAAGGCAGACATTTAGTGGTTGAAAAACAGATGTCAACCCACCTGGGATGACAGCAAGAGTTGTTTTTGAATTTTCTGCAGTTTTTTTCACTTCTGCACAACGGTGTGCAACAAACATATCCCACACCAAAAGAGAAGGTTTCCTCAAAAGTGCACCTGGCCTTTTGTTCCACACGTTCTTTAACCAGTCAATTGTTCCGGATTCGTTCATCCATCCTTTTTCATGGGCACGAACGAGCACACCAGACGGAAAGACAACTCTTTTTTAGTGTGTTAAATAGTTGTTTTAATTGTATGATGAGAGCTTCTGAGTTACTACAAAGATGAATACATAATAACACCATTATTGATTTCAATGTCTAGATAGTGCACATTCTGGTCACAACATCCGGTCAAAACTAGGTCCAAACTCTCTGGACAGATTTCTTTTATTTTTGTGTCAAAATTGTCAAAGTTAAAAACTATTAAGTCGTCTATATACCTAAAAATTTTACTATTTTCAGGAAGATGAGTGAATGTCCTTTCATATACATGCAGGTATAAATTTGCTGGTCACAACATCCAGTCAAAACTAGGTCCAAACTCTCTGGATAGATTTCTTTTATTTTTGTGTCAAAATTGTCAAAGTTAAAAACTATTAGGTCGTCTATATACCTAAAAAATTTACTATTTTCAGGAAGATGAGTGAATGTCCTTTCATATACATGCAGGTATAAATTTGCTGGTCACAACATCCAGTCAAAACTAGGTCCAAACTCTCTGGATAGATTTCTTTTATTTTTGTGTCAAAATTGTCAAAGTTAAAAACTATTAAGTCATCTATATACCTAAAAATTTTACTATTTTCAGGAAGATGAGTGAATGTCTTTTCATATACATGCAGGTATAAATTTGCTGGTCACAACATCCAGTCAAAACTAGGTCCAAACTCTCTGGATAGATTTCTTTTATTTTTGTGTCAAAATTGTCAAAGTTAAAAACTATTAGGTCGTCTATATACCTAAAAAATTTACTATTTTCAGGAAGATGAGTGAATGTCCTTTCATATACATGCAGGTATAAATTTGCTGGTCACAACATCCAGTCAAAACTAGGTCCAAACTCTCTGGATAGATTTCTTTTATTTTTGTGTCAAAATTGTCAAAGTTAAAAACTATTAAGTCGTCTATATACCTAAAAATTTTACTATTTTCAGGAAGATGAGTGAATGTTCTTTCATATACATGCAGGTATAAATTTGCTGGTCACAACATCCAGTCAAACCTAGGTCCAAACTCTCTGGATAGATTTCTTTTATTTTTGTGTCAAAGTTAAAAACTATTAAGTTGTCTATATACCTAAAAATTTTACTATTTTCAGGAAGATGAGTGAATGTCCTTTCATATACATGCAGGTATAAATTTGATGGTCACAACATCCAGTCAAAACTAGGTCCAAACTCTCTGGATAGATTTCTTTTATTTTTGTGTCAAAATTGTCAAAGTTAAAAACTATTAAGTCGTCTATATACCTAAAAATTTTACTATTTTCAGGAAGATGAGTGAATGTTCCTTTATATACATGCAGGTATAAATTTGCTGGTCACAACATCCAGTCAAAACTAGGTCCAAACTCTCTGGATAGATTTCTTTTATTTTTGTGTCCAAATTGTCAAAGTTAAAAACTATTAAGTCGTCTATATACCTAAAAATTTTACTATTTTCAGGAAGATGAGTGAATGTTCTTTCATATACATGCAGGTATAAATTTGCTGGTCACAACATCCAGTCAAAACTAGGTCCAAACTCTCTGGATAGATTTCTTTTATTTTTGTGTCAAAATTGTCAAAGTTAAAAACTATTAGGTCGTCTATATACCTAAAAAATTTACTATTTTCAGGAAGATGAGTGAATGTTCTTTCATATACATGCAGGTATAAATTTGCTGGTCACAACATCCAGTCAAAACTAGGTCCAAACTCTCTGGATAGATTTCTTTTATTTTTGTGTCAAAGTTAAAAACTATTAAGTTGTCTATATACCTAAAAACTTTACTATTTTCAGGAAGATGAGTGAATGTCCTTTCATATACATGCAGGTATAAATTTGCTGGTCACAACATCCAGTCAAAACTAGGTCCAAACTCTCTGGATAGATTTGTTTTATTTTTGTGTCAAAATTGTCAAAGTTAAAAACAATTAAGTCGTCTATATACCTAAAAATTTTACTATTTTCAGGAAGATGAGTGAATGTTCTTTCATATACATGCAGGTATAAATTTGCTGGTCACAACATCCAGTCAAAACTAGGTCCAAACTCTCTGGATAGATTTCTTTTATTTTTGTGTCAAAATTGTCAAAGTTAAAAACTATTAGGTCGTCTATATACCTAAAAATTGTACTATTTTCAGGAAGATGAGTGAATGTTCTTTCATATACATGCAGGTATAAATTTGCTGGTCACAACATCCAGTCAAAACTAGGTCCAAACTCTCTGGATAGATTTCTTTTATTTTTGTATCAAAATTGTCAAAGTTAAAAACTATTAGGTCGTCTATATACCTAAAAATTTTACTATTTTCAGGAAGATGAGTGAATGTTCTTTCATATACATGCAGGTATAAATTTGCTGGTCACAACATCCAGTCAAAACTAGGTCCAAACTCTCTGGATAGATTTCTTTTATTCTTGTGTCAAAGTTAAAAACTATTAAGTTGTCTATATACCTAAAAATTTTACTATTTTCAGGAAGATGAGTGAATGTCCTTTCATATACATGCAGGTATAAATTTGCTGGTCACAGCATCCAGTCAAAACTAGGTCCAAACTCTCTGGATAGATTTCTTTTATTTTTGTGTCAAAATTGTCAAAGTTAAAAACTATTAAGTCGTCTATATACCTAAAAATTGTACTATTTTCAGGAAGATGAGTGAATGTTCTTTCATATACATGCAGGTATAAATTTGCTGGTCACAACATCCAGTCAAAACTAGGTCCAAACTCTCTGGATAGACTTCTTTTATTTTTGTATCAAAATTGTCAAAGTTAAAAACTATTAGGTCGTCTATATACCTAAAAAATTTACTATTTTCAGGAAGATGAGTGAATGTCCTTTCATATACATGCAGGTATAAATTTGTTGGTCACAACATCCAGTCAAAACTAGGTCCAAACTCTCTGGATAGATTTCTTTTATTTTTGTGTCAAAATTGTCAAAGTTAAAAACTATTAAGTCGTCTATATACCTAAAAATTTTACTATTTTCAGGAAGATGAGTGAATGTTCTTTCATATACATGCAGGTATAAATTTGCTGGTCACAACATCCAGTCAAAACTAGGTCCAAACTCTCTGGATAGATTTCTTTTATTTTTGTGTCAAAATTGTCAAAGTTAAAAACTATTAGGTCGTCTATATACCTAAAAAATTTACTATTTTCAGGAAGATGAGTGAATGTCCTTTCATATACATGCAGGTATAAATTTGCTGGTCACAACATCCAGTCAAAACTAGGTCCAAACTCTCTGGATAGATTTCTTTTATTTTTGTGTCAAAATTGTCAAAGTTAAAAACTATTAGGTCGTCTATATACCTAAAAAATTTACTATTTTCAGGAAGATGAGTGAATGTCCTTTCATATACATGCAGGTATAAATTTGCTGGTCACAACATCCAGTCAAAACTAGGTCCAAACTCTCTGGATAGATTTCTTTTATTTTTGTGTCAAAATTGTCAAAGTTAAAAACTATTAAGTCGTCTATATACCTAAAAATTTTACTATTTTCAGGAAGATGAGTGAATGTTCTTTCATATACATGCAGGTATAAATTTGCTGGTCACAACATCCAGTCAAAACTAGGTCCAAACTCTCTGGATAGATTTCTTTTATTTTTGTGTCAAAATTGTCAAAGTTAAAAACTATTAAGTCGTCTATATACCTAAAAATTTTACTATTTTCAGGAAGATGAGTGAATGTTCTTTCATATACATGCAGGTATAAATTTGCTGGTCACAACATCCAGTCAAAACTAGGTCCAAACTCTCTGGATAGATTTCTTTTATTTTTGTGTCAAAATTGTCAAAGTTAAAAACTATTAAGTCGTCTATATACCTAAAAATTTTACTATTTTCAGGAAGATGAGTGAATGTTCTTTCATATACATGCAGGTATAAATTTGCTGGTCACAACATCCAGTCAAAACTAGGTCCAAACTCTCTGGATAGATTTCTTTTATTTTTGTGTCAAAATTGTCAAAGTTAAAAACTATTAAGTCGTCTATATACCTAAAAAATTTACTATTTTCAGGAAGATGAGTGAATGTCCTTTCATATACATGCAGGTATAAATTTGCTGGTCACAACATCCAGTCAAAACTAGGTCCAAACTCTCTGGATAGATTTCTTTTATTTTTGTGTCAAAATTGTCAAAGTTAAAAACTATTAAGTCGTCTATATACCTAAAAATTTTACTATTTTCAGGAAGATGAGTGAATGTCCTTTCATATACATGCAGGTATAAATTTGCTGGTCACAACATCCAGTCAAAACTAGGTCCAAACTCTCTGGATAGATTTCTTTTATTTTTGTGTCAAAATTGTCAAAGTTAAAAACTATTAAGTCGTCTATATACCTAAAAATTTTACTATTTTCAGGAAGATGAGTGAATGTCCTTTCATATACATGCAGGTATAAATTTGCTGGTCACAACATCCAGTCAAAACTAGGTCCAAACTCTCTGGATAGATTTCTTTTATTTTTGTGTCAAAATTGTCAAAGTTAAAAACTATTAAGTCGTCTATATACCTAAAAATTTTACTATTTTCAGGAAGATGAGTGAATGTCCTTTCATATACATGCAGGTATAAATTTGCTGGTCACAACATCCAGTCAAAACTAGGTCCAAACTCTCTGGATAGATTTCTTTTATTTTTGTGTCAAAATTGTCAAAGTTAAAAACTATTAAGTCGTCTATATACCTAAAAATTTTACTATTTTCAGGAAGATGAGTGAATGTCCTTTCATATACATGCAGGTATAAATTTGCTGGTCACAACATCCAGTCAAAACTAGGTCCAAACTCTCTGGATAGATTTCTTTTATTTTTGTGTCAAAATTGTCAAAGTTAAAAACTATTAAGTCGTCTATATACCTAAAAATTTTACTATTTTCAGGAAGATGAGTGAATGTCCTTTCATATACATGCAGGTATAAATTTGCTGGTCACAACATCCAGTCAAAACTAGGTCCAAACTCTCTGGATAGATTTCTTTTATTTTTGTGTCAAAATTGTCAAAGTTAAAAACTATTAAGTTGTCTATATACCTAAAAATTTTACTATTTTCAGGAAGATGAGTGAATGTCCTTTCATATACATGCAGGTATAAATTTGCTGGTCACAACATCCAGTCAAAACTAGGTCCAAACTCTCTGGATAGATTTCTTTTATTTTTTGTCAAAATTGTCAAAGTTAAAAACTATTAAGTTGTCTATATACCTAAAAATTTTACTATTTTCAGGAAGATGAGTGAATGTCCTTTCATATACATGCAGGTATAAATTTGCTGGTCACAACATCCAGTCAAAACTACGTCCAAACTCTCTGGATAGATTTCTTTTATTTTTGTGTCAAAGTTAAAAACTATTAAGTTGTCTATATACCTAAAAATTTTACTATTTTCAGGAAGATGAGTGAATGTCCTTTCATATACATGCAGGTATAAATTTGCTGGTCACAACATCCAGTCAAAACTAGGTCCAAACTCTCTCTGGATAGATTTCTTTTATTTTTGTGTCAAAGTTCTTGTCAAAGTTAAAAACTATTAAGTCGCTATATACCTAAAAATTTTACTATTTTCAGGAAGATGAGTGAACTGTCCTTTCAAAATTGTATACATGTAGGAAGATGAGTGAATGTCCTTTCATATACATGCAGGTATAAATTTGCTGGTCACAACATCCAGTCAAAACTAGGTCCAAACTCTCTGGATAGATTTCTTTTATTTTTGTGTCAAAATTGTCAAAGTTAAAAACTATTAAGTCGTCTATATACCTAAAAATTTTACTATTTTCAGGAAGATGAGTGAATGTCCTTTCATATACATGCAGGTATAAATTTGCTGGTCACAACATCCAGTCAAAACTAGGTCCAAACTCTCTGGATAGATTTCTTTTATTTTTGTGTGTCAAAGTTAAAAACTATTAAGTTGTCTATATACCTAAAAATTTTACTATTTTCAGGAAGATGAGTGAATGTCCTTTCATATACATGCAGGTATAAATTTGCTGGTCACAACATCCAGTCAAAACTAGGTCCAAACTCTCTGGATAGATTTCTTTTATTTTTGTGTCAAAATTGTCAAAGTTAAAAACTATTAAGTTGTCTATATACCTAAAAATTTTACTATTTTCAGGAAGATGAGTGAATGTCCTTTCATATACATGCAGGTATAAATTTGCTGGTCACAACATCCAGTCAAAACTAGGTCCAAACTCTCTGGATAGATTTCTTTTATTTTTGTGTCAAAATTGTCAAAGTTAAAAACTATTAAGTTGTCTATATACCTAAAAATTTTACTATTTTCAGGAAGATGAGTGAATGTCCTTTCATATACATGCAGGTATAAATTTCGCTGGTCACAACATCCAGTCAAAACTAGGTCCAAACTCTCTGGATAGATTTGTTTTATTTTTGTGTCAAAATTGTCAAAGTTAAAAACTATTAAGTCGTCTATATACCTAAAAATTTTACTATTTTCAGGAAGATGAGTGAATGTTCTTTCATATACATGCAGGTATAAATTTGCTGGTCACAACATCCAGTCAAAACTAGGTCCAAACTCTCTGGATAGATTTCTTTTATTTTTGTGTCAAAATTGTCAAAGTTAAAAACTATTAGGTCGTCTATATACCTAAAAAATTTACTATTTTCAGGAAGATGAGTGAATGTCCTTTCATATACATGCAGGTATAAATTTGCTGGTCACAACATCCAGTCAAAGCTAGGTCCAAACTCTCTGGATAGATTTCTTTTATTTTTGTGTCAAAATTGTCAAAGTTAAAAACTATTAAGTCGTCTATATACCTAAAAATTTTACTATTTTCAGGAAGATGAGTGAATGTTCTTTCATATACATGCAGGTATAAATTTGGTGGTCACAACATCCAGTCAAAACTAGGTCCAAACTCTCTGGATAGATTTCTTTTATTTTTGTGTCAAAATTGTCAAAGTTAAAAACTATTAGGTCGTCTATATACCTAAAAAATTTACTATTTTCAGGAAGATGAGTGAATGTCCTTTCATATACATGCAGGTATAAATTTGCTGGTCACAACATCCAGTCAAACCTAGGTCCAAACTCTCTGGATAGATTTCTTTTATTTTTGTGTCAAAGTTAAAAACTATTAAGTTGTCTATATACCTAAAAATTTTACTATTTTCAGGAAGATGAGTGAATGTCCTTTCATATACATGCAGGTATAAATTTGCTGGTCACAACATCCAGTCAAAACTAGGTCCAAACTCTCTGGATAGATTTGTTTTATTTTTGTGTCAAAATTGTCAAAGTTAAAAACAATTAAGTCGTCTATATACCTAAAAATTTTACTATTTTCAGGAAGATGAGTGAATGTTCTTTCATATACATGCAGGTATAAATTTGCTGGTCACAACATCCAGTCAAAACTAGGTCCAAACTCTCTGGATAGATTTCTTTTATTTTTGTGTCAAAATTGTCAAAGTTAAAAACTATTAAGTCATCTATATACCTAAAAATTTTACTATTTTCAGGAAGATGAGTGAATGTCCTTTCATATACATGCAGGTATAAATTTGCTGGTCACAACATCCAGTCAAAACTAGGTCCAAACTCTCTGGATAGATTTGTTTTATTTTTGTGTCAAAATTGTCAAAGTTAAAAACTATTAAGTCGTCTATATACCTAAAAATTTTACTATTTTCAGGAAGATGAGTGAATGTCCTTTCATATACATGCAGGTATAAATTTGCTGGTCACAACATCCAGTCAAAACTAGGTCCAAACTCTCTGGATAGATTTCTTTTATTTTTGTGTCAAAATTGTCAAAGTTAAAAACTATTAAGTCGTCTATATACCTAAAAATTTTACTATTTTCAGGAAGATGAGTGAATGTCCTTTCATATACATGCAGGTATAAATTTGCTGGTCACAACATCCAGTCAAAACTAGGTCCAAACTCTCTGGATAGATTTCTTTTATTTTTGTGTCAAAATTGTCAAAGTTAAAAACTATTAAGTCATCTATATACCTAAAAATTTTACTATTTTCAGGAAGATGAGTGAATGTCCTTTCATATACATGCAGGTATAAATTTGCTGGTCACAACATCCAGTCAAAACTAGGTCCAAACTCTCTGGATAGATTTCTTTTATTTTTGTGTCAAAATTGTCAAAGTTAAAAACTATTAAGTCGTCTATATACCTAAAAATTTTACTATTTTCAGGAAGATGAGTGAATGTCCTTTCATATACATGCAGGTATAAATTCGCTGGTCACAACATCCAGTCAAAACTAGGTCCAAACTCTCTGAATAGATTTCTTTTATTTTTGTGTCAAAATTGTCAAAGTTAAAAACTATTAAGTCGTCTATATACCTAAAAATTTTACTATTTTCAGGAAGATGAGTGAATGTCCTTTCATATACATGTAGGTATAAATTTGCTGGTCACAACATCCAGTCAAAACTAGCTCCAAACTCTCTGGATAGATTTCTTTTATTTTTGTGTCAAAATTGTCAAAGTTAAAAACTATTAAGTCGTCTATATACCTAAAAATTTTACTATTTTCAGGAAGATGAGTGAATGTCCTTTCATATACATGCAGGTATAAATTTGCTGGTCACAACATCCAGTCAAAACTAGGTCCAAACTCTCTGGACAGATTTCTTTTATTTTTGTGTCAAAATTGTCAAAGTTAAAAACTATTAAGTCGTCTATATACCTAAAAATTTTACTATTTTCAGGAAGATGAGTGAATGTCCTTTCATATACATGCAGGTATAAATTTGCTGGTCACAACATCCAGTCAAAACTAGGTCCAAACTCTCTGGATAGATTTCTTTTATTTTTGTGTCAAAGTTAAAAACTATTAAGTTGTCTATATACCTAAAAATTTTACTATTTTCAGGAAGATGAGTGAATGTCCTTTCATATACATGCAGGTATAAATTTGCTGGTCACAACATCCAGTCAAAACTAGGTCCAAACTCTCTGGATAGATTTCTTTTATTTTTGTGTCAAAGTTAAAAACTATTAAGTTGTCTATATACCTAAAAATTTTACTATTTTCAGGAAGATGAGTGAATGTCCTTTCATATACATGCAGGTATAAATTTGCTGGTCACAACATCCAGTCAAAACTAGGTCCAAACTCTCTGGATAGATTTCTTTTATTTTTGTGTCAAAGTTAAAAACTATTAAGTTGTCTATATACCTAAAAATTTTACTATTTTCAGGAAGATGAGTGAATGTCCTTTCATATACATGCAGGTATAAATTCGCTGGTCACAACATCCAGTCAAAACTAGGTCCAAACTCTCTGGATAGATTTGTTTTATTTTTGTGTCAAAATTGTCAAAGTTAAAAACTATTAAGTCGTCTATACCTAAAAATTTTACTATTTTCAGGAAGATGAGTGAATGTTCTTTCATATACATGCAGGTATAAATTTGCTGGTCACAACATCCAGTCAAAACTAGGTCCAAACTCTCTGGATAGATTTCTTTTATTTTTGTGTCAAAATTGTCAAAGTTAAAAACTATTAAGGTCGTCTATATACCTAAAAAATTTACTATTTTCAGGAAGATGAGTGAATGTCCTTTCATATACATGCAGGTATAAATTTGCTGGTCACAACATCCAGTCAAAAGCTAGGTCCAAACTCTCTGGATAGATTTCTTTTATTTTTGTGTCAAAATTGTCAAAGTTAAAAACTATTAAGTCGTCTATATACCTAAAAATTTTACTATTTTCAGGAAGATGAGTGAATGTTCTTTCATATACATGCAGGTATAAATTTGGTGGTCACAACATCCAGTCAAAACTAGGTCCAAACTCTCTGGATAGATTTCTTTTATTTTTGTGTCAAAATTGTCAAAGTTAAAAACTATTAGGTCGTCTATATACCTAAAAAATTTACTATTTTCAGGAAGATGAGTGAATGTCCTTTCATATACATGCAGGTATAAATTTGCTGGTCACAACATCCAGTCAAAACTAGGTCCAAACTCTCTGGATAGATTTCTTTTATTTTGTGTCAAAATTGTCAAAGTTAAAAACTATTAAGTCGTCTATATACCTAAAAATTTTACTATTTTCAGGAAGATGAGTGAATGTCCTTTCATATACATGCAGGTATAAATTTGCTGGTCACAACATCCAGTCAAAACTAGGTCCAAACTCTCTGGATAGATTTCTTTTATTTTTGTGTCAAAATTGTCAAAGTTAAAAACTATTAAGTCGTCTATATACCTAAAAATTTTACTATTTTCAGGAAGATGAGTGAATGTCCTTTCATATACATGCAGGTATAAATTTGCTGGTCACAACATCCAGTCAAAACTAGGTCCAAACTCTCTGGATAGATTTCTTTTATTTTTGTGTCAAAATTGTCAAAGTTAAAAACTATTAAGTCGTCTATATACCTAAAAATTTTACTATTTTCAGGAAGATGAGTGAATGTCCTTTCATATACATGCAGGTATAAATTTGCTGGTCACAACATCCAGTCAAAACTAGGTCCAAACTCTCTGGATAGATTTCTTTTATTTTTGTGTCAAAATTGTCAAAGTTAAAAACTATTAAGTCGTCTATATACCTAAAAATTTTACTATTTTCAGGAAGATGAGTGAATGTCCTTTCATATACATGCAGGTATAAATTTGCTGGTCACAACATCCAGTCAAAACTAGGTCCAAACTCTCTGGATAGATTTCTTTTATTTTTGTGTCAAAATTGTCAAAGTTAAAAACTATTAAGTCGTCTATATACCTAAAAATTTTACTATTTTCAGGAAGATGAGTGAATGTCCTTTCATATACATGCAGGTATAAATTTGCTGGTCACAACATCCAGTCAAAACTAGGTCCAAACTCTCTGGATAGATTTCTTTTATTTTTGTGTCAAAATTGTCAAAGTTAAAAACTATTAAGTTGTCTATATACCTAAAAATTTTACTATTTTCAGGAAGATGAGTGAATGTCCTTTCATATACATGCAGGTATAAATTCGCTGGTCACAACATCCAGTCAAAACTAGGTCCAAACTCTCTGGATAGATTTGTTTTATTTTTGTGTCAAAATTGTCAAAGTTAAAAACTATTAAGTCGTCTATATACCTAAAAATTTTACTATTTTCAGGAAGATGAGTGAATGTCCTTTCATATACATGCAGGTATAAATTTGCTGGTCACAACATCCAGTCAAAACTAGGTCCAAACTCTCTGGATAGATTTCTTTTATTTTTGTGTCAAAATTGTCAAAGTTAAAAACTATTAAGTCGTCTATATACCTAAAAATTTTACTATTTTCAGGAAGATGAGTGAATGTCCTTTCATATACATGCAGGTATAAATTTGCTGGTCACAACATCCAGTCAAAACTAGGTCCAAACTCTCTGGATAGATTTCTTTTATTTTTGTGTCAAAATTGTCAAAGTTAAAAACTATTAAGTCGTCTATATACCTAAAAATTTTACTATTTTCAGGAAGATGAGTGAATGTCCTTTCATATACATGCAGGTATAAATTTGCTGGTCACAACATCCAGTCAAAACTAGGTCCAAACTCTCTGGATAGATTTCTTTTATTTTTGTGTCAAAATTGTCAAAGTTAAAAACTATTAAGTTGTCTATATACCTAAAAATTTTACTATTTTCAGGAAGATGAGTGAATGTCCTTTCATATACATGCAGGTATAAATTTGCTGGTCACAACATCCAGTCAAAACTAGGTCCAAACTCTCTGGATAGATTTCTTTTATTTTTGTGTCAAAGTTAAAAACTATTAAGTTGTCTATATACCTAAAAATTTTACTATTTTCAGGAAGATGAGTGAATGTCCTTTCATATACATGCAGGTATAAATTTGCTGGTCACAACATCCAGTCAAAACTAGGTCCAAACTCTCTGGATAGATTTCTTTTATTTTTGTGTCAAAGTTAAAAACTATTAAGTTGTCTATATACCTAAAAATTTTACTATTTTCAGGAAGATGAGTGAATGTCCTTTCATATACATGCAGGTATAAATTCGCTGGTCACAACATCCAGTCAAAACTAGGTCCAAACTCTCTGGATAGATTTCTTTTATTTTTGTGTCAAAATTGTCAAAGTTAAAAACTATTAAGTCGTCTATATACCTAAAAATTTTACTATTTTCAGGAAGATGAGTGAATGTCCTTTCATATACATGTAGGTATAAATTTGCTGGTCACAACATCCAGTCAAAACTAGCTCCAAACTCTCTGGATAGATTTCTTTTATTTTTGTGTCAAAATTGTCAAAGTTAAAAACTATTAAGTCGTCTATATACCTAAAAATTTTACTATTTTCAGGAAGATGAGTGAATGTCCTTTCATATACATGCAGGTATAAATTTGCTGGTCACAACATCCAGTCAAAACTAGGTCCAAACTCTCTGGACAGATTTCTTTTATTTTTGTGTCAAAATTGTCAAAGTTAAAAACTATTAAGTCGTCTATATACCTAAAAATTTTACTATTTTCAGGAAGATGAGTGAAAGTCCTTTCATATACATGCAGGTATAAATTTGCTGGTCACAACATCCAGTCAAACCTAGGTCCAAACTCTCTGGATAGATTTCTTTTATTTTTGTGTCAAAGTTAAAAACTGTTAAGTTGTCTATATACCTAAAAATTTTACTATTTTCAGGATAATGAGTGAATGTCCTTTCATATACATGCAGGTATAAATTTGCTGGTCACAACATCCAGTCAAAACTAGGTCCAAACTCTCTGGATAGATTTGTTTTATTTTTGTGTCAAAATTGTCAAAGTTAAAAACTATTAAGTCGTCTATATACCTAAAAATTTTACTATTTTCAGGAAGATGAGTGAATGTTCTTTCATATACATGCAGGTATAAATTTGCTGGTCACAACATCCAGTCAAAACTAGGTCCAAACTCTCTGGATAGATTTCTTTTATTTTTGTGTCAAAATTGTCAAAGTTAAAAACTATTAAGTCGTCTATATACCTAAAAATTTTACTATTTTCAGGAAGATGAGTGAATGTCCTTTCATATACATGCAGGTATAAATTCGCTGGTCACAACATCCAGTCAAAACTAGGTCCAAACTCTCTGAATAGATTTCTTTTATTTTTGTGTCAAAATTGTCAAAGTTAAAAACTATTAAGTCGTCTATATACCTAAAAATTTTACTATTTTCAGGAAGATGAGTGAATGTCCTTTCATATACATGTAGGTATAAATTTGCTGGTCACAACATCCAGTCAAAACTAGCTCCAAACTCTCTGGATAGATTTCTTTTATTTTTGTGTCAAAATTGTCAAAGTTAAAAACTATTAAGTCGTCTATATACCTAAAAATTTTACTATTTTCAGGAAGATGAGTGAATGTCCTTTCATATACATGCAGGTATAAATTTGCTGGTCACAACATCCAGTCAAAACTAGGTCCAAACTCTCTGGACAGATTTCTTTTATTTTTGTGTCAAAATTGTCAAAGTTAAAAACTATTAAGTTGTCTATATACCTAAAAATTTTACTATTTTCAGGAAGATGAGTGAATGTCCTTTCATATACATGCAGGTATAAATTTGCTGGTCACAACATCCAGTCAAAACTAGGTCCAAACTCTCTGGATAGATTTCTTTTATTTTTGTGTCAAAATTGTCAAAGTTAAAAACTATTAAGTCGTCTATATATACCTAAAAATTTTACTATTTTCAGGAAGATGAGTGAATGTCCTTTCATATACATGCAGGTATAAATTTGCTGGTCACAACATCCAGTCAAAACTAGGTCCAAACTCTCTGGACAGATTTCTTTTATTTTTGTGTCAAAATTGTCAAAGTTAAAAACTATTAAGTCGTCTATATACCTAAAAATTTTACTATTTTCAGGAAGATGAGTGAATGTCCTTTCATATACATGCAGGTATAAATTTGCTGGTCACAACATCCAGTCAAAACTAGGTCCAAACTCTCTGGATATATTTCTTTTATTTTTGTGTCAAAATTGTCAAAGTTAAAAACTATTAAGTCGTCTATATACCTAAAAATTTTACTATTTTCAGGAAGATGAGTGAATGTCCTTTCATATACATGCAGGTATAAATTTGCTGGTCACAACATCCAGTCAAAACTAGGTCCAAACTCTCTGGATAGATTTCTTTTATTTTTGTGTCAAAATTGTCAAAGTTAAAAACTATTAAGTTGTCTATATACCTAAAAATTTTACTATTTTCAGGAAGATGAGTGAATGTCCTTTCATATACATGCAGGTATAAATTTGCTGGTCACAACATCCAGTCAAAACTAGGTCCAAACTCTCTGGATAGATTTCTTTTATTTTTGTGTCAAAATTGTCAAAGTTAAAAACTATTAAGTCGTCTATATACCTAAAAATTTTACTATTTTCAGGAAGATGAGTGAATGTCCTTTCATATACATGCAGGTATAAATTTGCTGGTCACAACATCCAGTCAAAACTAGGTCCAAACTCTCTGGATACATTTCTTTTATTTTTGTGTCAAAATTGTCAAAGTTAAAAACTATTAAGTCGTCTATATACCTAAAAATTTTACTATTTTCAGGAAGATGAGTGAATGTCCTTTCATATACATGCAGGTATAAATTTGCTGGTCACAACATCCAGTCAAAACTAGGTCCAAACTCTCTGGATAGATTTCTTTTATTTTTGTGTCAAAATTGTCAAAGTTAAAAACTATTAAGTCGTCTATATACCTAAAAATTTTACTATTTTCAGGAAGATGAGTGAATGTCCTTTCATATACATGCAGGTATAAATTTGCTGGTCACAACATCCAGTCAAAACTAGGTCCAAACTCTCTGGATAGATTTGTTTTATTTTTGTGTCACAATTGTCAAAGTTAAAAACTATTAAGTCGTCTATATACCTAAAAATTTTACTATTTTCAGGAAGATGAGTGAATGTCCTTTCATATACATGCAGGTATAAATTTGCTGGTCACAACATCCAGTCAAAACTAGGTCCAAACTCTCTGGATAGATTTCTTTTATTTTTGTGTCAAAATTGTCAAAGTTTAAAACTATTAAGTCGTCTATATACCTAAAAATTTTACTATTTTCAGGAAGATGAGTGAATGTTCTTTCATATACATGCAGGTATAAATTTGGTGGTCACAACATCCAGTCAAAACTAGGTCCAAACTCTCTGGATAGATTTCTTTTATTTTTGTGTCAAAATTGTCAAAGTTAAAAACTATTAAGTCGTCTATATACCTAAAAATTTTACTATTTTCAGGAAGATGAGTGAATGTCCTTTCATATACATGCAGGTATAAATTTGCTGGTCACAACATCCAGTCAAAACTAGGTCCAAACTCTCTGGATAGATTTCTTTTATTTTTGTGTCAAAATTGTCAAAGTTAAAAACTATTAAGTCGTCTATATACCTAAAAATTTTACTATTTTCAGGAAGATGAGTGAATGTCCTTTCATATACATGCAGGTATAAATTTGGTGGTCACAACATCCAGTCAAAACTAGGTCCAAACTCTCTGGATATATTTCTTTTATTTTTGTGTCAAAATTGTCAAAGTTAAAAACTATTAAGTCGTCTATATACCTAAAAATTTTACTATTTTCAGGAAGATGAGTGAATGTCCTTTCATATACATGCAGGTATAAATTTGCTGGTCACAACATCCAGTCAAAACTAGGTCCAAACTCTCTGGACAGATTTCTTTTATTTTTGTGTCAAAATTGTCAAAGTTAAAAACTATTAAGTCGTCTATATACCTAAAAATTTTACTATTTTCAGGAAGATGAGTGAATGTCCTTTCATATACATGCAGGTATAAATTTGCTGGTCACAACATCCAGTCAAAACTAGGTCCAAACTCTCTGGATAGATTTCTTTTATTTTTGTGTCAAAATTGTCAAAGTTAAAAACTATTAAGTCGTCTATGTACCTAAAAATTTTACTATTTTCAGGAAGATGAGTGAATGTCCTTTCATATACATGCAGGTATAAATTTGCTGGTCACAACATCCAGTCAAAACTAGGTCCAAACTCTCTGGATATATTTCTTTTATTTTTGTGTCAAAATTGTCAAAGTTAAAAACTATTAAGTCGTCTATATACCTAAAAATTTTATTATTTTCAGGAAGATGAGTGAATGTCCTTTCATATACATGCAGGTATAAATTTGCTGGTCACAACATCCAGTCAAAACTAGGTCCAAACTCTCTGGATAGATTTCTTTTATTTTTGTGTCAAAATTGTCAAAGTTAAAAACTATTAAGTCGTCTATATACCTAAAAATTTTACTATTTTCAGGAAGATGAGTGAAAGTTCTTTCATATACATGCAGGTATAAATTTGCTAGAATGCTAGAAAAGACTGAGCCCATATGTATTCCTTGGGTTTGGAGATATATTTTTGAACCCAAGGCCAGATAGTTATTAAATATACCCATGGTTTCCAAGTGACTCCAGACTGTTTCTCTTGTTATTTTCAGTATATTCTTCATATAAAATATCGCAAATGCAATCTAAGTCGTTAAGATTGATTGATGCAAAGAGATTTTTAAAGTCGTATGTCTGTATGTCTAGTGGTAGGTTAGAGGAATGACTTCTCAACATATCAAGAACAGCGGTGTTGTTTCTGATGATCCAAGTGTGTTCCACCATGTCTAAAATTTTGCAAAGACATTTTTCTAGTTTGTTACCCTCTTCTACTCCGTAACAGTTTGCAGGAGCTGTAATAGATCGAAATTCAATTGGGTTCTTGTGAAATTTTGGCACTAAATATAAGAAATGTTTTTGACCATAATATTCGATGTTTTTAGTCGTTTTTTGCAGGGCTATGATTTTTTAACAATTACTTTTCTTTTTTGTGGTACTTCCTCTTGTCAACTCTTCTTCAATCAGTTGGTGATAGAATCTCTTGCAAGTCACTGCAAAGTTGTTTTTTGCCTTGTCTACAAAGGTTATGAAAGAATTGCGGAGCTTTGAAATATCTCTGAATATACTTCTATGAATTGGTTTACTGACATTTATACATCTATTAGAGTTATGTTTCATATTAATCAAGATCTTCTCGGTAACTTTTACATACCATTGCATAAATGCCTGAGCCGGAAGTTCAAAACCGGAAGAGGTTTTAAGTATAAAATTGGACAGATCAGATTTAATAACTTTTATGATTTTCTTCAATTTAGGTTCTTGGTGTGAAATTCTGGAGTTTGCTCCCTTATTCATGATAAATCTCAGCTGATTGGATTTAATGACTTCGAGATTGCCGGTAATAAATATGACCGAAATGTGGATCACGGAAATTGTCGAATTCAGCTCTGTCACGTAGGCATGGTATAAGTTCTTTATTCTGCTGGCTTTCATAAGTCGTTGATAGTTCCTTGTAGTTGAAGATAAGTCTTTCAATCGTTGGCCCATATTTATAACTCTTGCATACTCTTGTTATTATTATTATTAAACAGACAGCATCAGCACAAGATTGATTGACGCGATATCGAAGTGGTATCGTGATATCTACAAAATTGAGATACAGCCCCCACTCCCTGTCTCAGCTTACCACGAGCCGCCACTGATCCTGATCTTCTGATCTTCTGTAAACATTCAGAGCAAGACTTCTTACCAGATTTGGCTATTAAAGTGCTTCATTATGGTTCTTGCCAAATGATAGGAGCAATTTGCAAATGATGGAGATGAAATAAAGACTTATTATTAATAATATAAAATATTATTTACTTATTAAAGGGTGCATGTGTTGGTGACTACACCAAAACACATTGAGTGGTTGGATGATTGTGTTTCGGTGCAATCATAAAAAAATGAACTACCTCTGCGAAAATCATCTGAACTACCTCTGGTCATTGAAAATACGTGAAATTACCCGTAGAGGTCTTTGTTTGCATTGATTCCGAGGCATAAATAGTGCCGTGGTCTGTTTTCGGTGATTGCTTTTTTGCATGGAATGGTGTAATCATGTGATGTGAAAATCAATAAATTAATGCATTGTGTTTTGATAGGTAAATGTGTAGTTTAGCGTCCTAAATTATTTCATCGGAAATGTTGTATAATTTTGAAAAAGTGAGACACCGATTTTTAAGTAAGCAATTTCATGGCAAATGGTGAAAAAATGTCAAGTTTATTGTGCATTATAAATATTTTTACCGTAATATTTCGATGTAAGTACGATGCTGTGAACAGAAGCTGCGGCGACGACGTCAAAGTTTGCTCCGCTGAAACGATGGTCTCGTTCTGGCGGCCATTTTGCTGGCAGAAGAGTACAACAGAAAGGGGAAAGTTCTTGCCAGGAAAGCGTTCCATTTTGTAGTGCTACACTACAGAAAATAGCTCATCATTTCTGTCTGAATTTTTAACACCCCAGTCTGACAATTTCTTCTTTTTTTTTGCGTGTGATTCTTTAATACACAATGTATGATGTCACTTCTTCGTGGAAGTTTTTTTTTTTTTTTGTAATCCAAAATCCAATTTGAATGAACTGTGAACCATGCCGTCAATACGAGGATCAAAACGTTAGCTTTCCAATGCCATGTAACTCCCATTGGAGAGAATGCTGCATGCACTTTAACACTTTTCTGGAAGAAAGAAGGGCATCTGCATGCTTTCTATTTCGTATCAGGGAATCATATGCGTAAGATCGAAGCAGTTCTTGCCATGTGTTTTGACAAACTAAGACAGAAATGAACTATTTTCGATGAAGTAACACCACAAATTGGAATGCTTTCCTGGCAAGAACGTTCCTATTGTATTCTTTCGCCTGCAAAATGGCCGCTGGAAGCAGACCTTTGTTTCAGTGGAGCAAAGTGTAACGTGGTTGCCGTAGCATTGTAGGCCTGCCGCATTTCTGTTCATGTTGTCATACTTACATCTAAATATTACTGTAAAAATCTGTAAAATGCATTAATTATACAAATGACATTTTTTCACCATTTGCCATGCAATGGCATACTTTAAAAATCTGTATGTCTCACTTTTTCAAAATCCTTCAACATTTCTGATGACATAATTTAGGACGCTAAACTACACATTTACCTTTTTCACAGTCTTAAAACCTAGCAGGCAGAAGTGCATTCGCTCACTTTGTTTAAACGTAGAACTACATTTGCGCTGTTCTTCATCTTTTCACTTAAAATCACACCTACACCAGCCTGTCCTCTCACATTATCCAATACTCCAGACCACACACTCACCGTTCCATTCACTTCTTCTATACTAATGTATACAATATGTGCATATACTATAAACTTGCACATATTATGAAAATATACTGTATATCTGCACTAATGTGCGTAAACTATACATACATATCCACACGCTATGTACGCATACTATATAAATACACTATATGTATACATATATACACTCTATGTATGCATACTATATATATATACATTATATGCATGCACTATATGTATGCACACACACTATGTACATATACTACACACACACACTATGTATGTATACTATACACTATAATTTACAGACACACATGCACACACACAATGTACGAATACAGTATATGTGTATATTAGGTGCGTATATAAATCTATATATACTGTATATATATTCTATTAAGAAGATACCTAAGCAAAAAAATACATATATAATTTTGACTCACACCTAGTACAACATAGAAAAGGTTATGTATCTACCTGTGTGAGTAAAAGGAGAAAAGATAAAAAAAAAAAAAAAAAATTGAATGTAGAAGGTGTCGAGAATACTGAGCCTTGGCTTTATCAAGGACCAGCAAAAACTCTGCATTTTCTCACTTCCACAAAGACCTAGTTGGAAATGGGTTTCTGCAAGGCCATAGATGCAAGTAACATTCCCACCTAAAATAGTTTGAAAAATATATATATGTCATGTCCTCCGTAGAGTTGCATGACCTAGCACTAGTTAACAATTTCGCTTGCATCCATTAACCTTCCTGGCCCGACCCATGCTCTTCATCTGTTACTATTAAACAGAGAGAAGAAGATTAAAGAGAACTCAAGCTGTGAGAGTGACATAATAATTAGAAATGATTTTCAGCCTTAACGAATTGCCAAGTTCGTTTGAGAGAGAATTTAAACCTGAAAATCAATGCAAAAGAAATCCAAATTTTTACATTGCAATTAAAAAGGAAATATTAATTTTTAACAAACAGAATTTTGAAAGAAAACTTGAGTCTAAAACCCCCTACTCTACAACTTATGACAGCACGAAAACGAGAATAAGTTAAAGACAATAATTAACTAAAGAAAACTTTGTGAAAGTTATATACCTTAAACAGTTAGTTGCAATATGTACAAAGTATTTCAGCAGTGCTTTAAGTGCATAATTAATTAGTTATTAAGAACTTAACTACTTTGAAAATACAGCGCATAGAAAAGGAACAAGCTTAGCCGTCTTCTGTTCCTAGGTACCCCAAAAGACGCGCAAAGTTACAAAGAAAAGAAAGAGTTAAAACCCGCAAAAATGTTAACAGACAAGCCAGTGCCTAAAAGCTGAAAAGCTAAAAAACAACAGAGAAAAAGTACATGAAGTACAAACATTGAACTTATAAAACCTAGAACCCCAAAACAAGGAAGAGAGCTTACCTCTTGTGTGACAAAACCTTTCTCCTCACTAGAGTAGAACATGGCTGACCTCTTCCGCCACTCCCTAGTCGCTGGGGGGCAGTGATGGTGGGGCTGATGGCCTCCTCATACAGCAAGAAACCAACTCGCGGAGATTTTAACCAGAGAAAAAAATATATAAACTTAAGACTGTGGATCTGTATGATCAGAAAGAGCAGAATTAACTCTCCAGAATACATGAGAAATATTATAAAATACACGAGTAGTGTATTTAATAATCTTTGCATGTATTAAATCACCTTAGTGAGCTTCTATAGATTAATCAGAATCTTATTAATTTTAATGTTGGTTTTACTATTTTTAGTATAGCTATCCTAGTGATGAATAACTAGTTTTCTTTTTTATTTGTTTTTATTTTGTTTTATAAACAGATTTTTAAGCTTTTTTTGTGATTTTGTTTATATTATTTAATTTTTTGTTTTAATAGGACCATCATATCCATAGCACTAAGGTTCCTTTAGGTAGTTAATAGGCATCCTCTAGCCAACTTCCTTACGGCTTTGATTGGTCAGAATCATATTATTAACTGTGTAGAAAATTAAAGCAGATCTGCCAACCTTACTCTATTATTCAGAATAATTTTTCTTAAAGTTCTTTTGATGAAAGAAGAAGGAATTTCGTTCTCTAGAAAACTTTCTAATAGTATATTAATGTGGTAATTGAAGTCCAAATTGTTGCTGCAAATTCTTGAAATATATATATATAGCCCCCTCCTCCCCCCAACAGGAATTCCTGGGTGCGCAATTGCTGGAAACTGTGTTTATTCAAAAGGGTGATATTTTGAAGGTGACCAGCAGCATTAATTGTGAGTATGGTATTTTTTAAATTCTTTATTGTGTCAGCAGTCCTGGAACTTTTATGGACGTACGTAGTAATTCTAAGCATGAATGTGGTGAAACTACAGGCAAAACTATTTCTTGTAACAGTTAATAGCGAAATTTCGTCTATTGCTGAAAAATGGCTAACTTTTCCCATTAATTCCTAAATGCATTAAACATTTTTAATCCATGAATTGCATTGGTACAGGTATCCGTCTCCCTCTTTCCATATTTTTACAATTTCTGATTGTTTGAAACATTGCAGCGCAGAGCTTCGCAGGCAGGACAACAGGACGTAGCCATAGTATTCGCCCGTCAGCTATGGACACTGGTTGGCTGAAAACTGACGCTTTATCTCTTGAACATTGATTTTGTTTGGAATTTTAATGCATACAATTCGTTCTCTCATGTTCTTTTTAATGCTGTAAACTAACCAATACTGTAACCCAGTAGTCTCAGCGCAGGCTTCTGACCGTTCCTCCGAGTGGGCTTGGTCTAGAGTTCCGGATTAGATATGGGCTCTCTCACTTCCCTGGAAAATCAGTGGCTCCGATTTATGCTGGCAACTTCTAATAAAGCAGTTGTATACACAAAATAAAATAGCCAAGCATCGCCTTTATGTAGGTCGGTGTGAAAGAAGCGAAATAGCGGATCATGCTAAAGTCCATCCCACCGCTACCACTGTATTCATTCTGAGAGGAAATGGCATGTTTTTGGGTGAATATCCTACAAATGCCCCACATAGAGCTCAAAGCGATCTTCGTTTTTTAGCGCATCAAACTTGCATTGGGTAGCAAGTTCCACCATTTCGCATTTGTATCAGTTCCCAAGTCAAAGTGGTGCAGTGGTCTAAGCGATGGCCTCTGATCATTCGTCCGTAAGGGGTCCGGGTTTGAATCCCGGTGAGGCATGGATGTTGTGTTTGTCTTACGGCACTGGCTCTCTCCCTTCCCTGGAACCGGTGACCCTATATTAGAGACGGGCGACTATTTATAGCCCATTGAGTTGCTCACGGTGGTCGTTAAACCTCCAATAAAAAAGGGGGGGGGCGGGTTCGAATCCCGGTGAGGCATGGATGTTGTGTTTGTCTTACGGCACTGGCTCTCTCCCTTCCCTGGAACCGGTGACCCTATATTAGAGACGGGCGACTATTTATAGCCCATTGAGTTGCTCACGGTGGTCGTTAAACCTCCAATAAAAAAAAGGGGGGGCCCCGGGTTCGAATCCCGGTGAGGCATGGATGTTGTGTTTGTCTTACGGCACTGGCTCTCTCCCTTCCCTGGAACCGGTGACCCTATATTAGAGACGGGCGACTATTTATAGCCCATTGAGTTGCTCACGGTGGTCGTTAAACCTCCAATAAAAAAAGGGGGGGGGGCGGGTTCGAATCCCGGTGAGGCATGGATGTTGTGTTTGTCTTACGGCACTGGCTCTCTTCCTTCCCTGGAACCGGTGACCCTATATTAGAGACGGGCGACTATTTATAGCCCATTGAGTTGCTCACGGTGGTCGTTAAACCTCCAATAAAAAAAAAAGGGGGGGGGCCCGGGTTCGAATCCCGGTGAGGCATGGATGTTGTGTTTGTCTTACGGCACTGGCTCTCTCCCTTCCCTGGAACCGGTGACCCTATATTAGGGACGGGCGACTATTTATAGCCCATTGAGTTGCTCACGGTGGTCGTTAAACCTCCAATAAAAAAAAAAGGGGGGGGGGCCCGGGTTCGAATCCCGGTGAGGCATGGATGTTGTGTTTGTCTTACGGCACTGGCTCTCTTCCTTCCCTGGAACCGGTGACCCTAAATTAGGGACGGACGACTATTTATAGCCCATTGAGTTGCTCACGGTGGTCGTTAAACCTCCAATTAAAAAAAAAGTCCAAGAGGAATAGGAATTCTGAAGTAAAATCATACATACAACAGTCTTTTGAATAAATGGCAGTTTCCACTTTTATTTTAATTTAATTTTTTTTCATTTTAGTGGGCTTTTACAAGGTTCCCACTCAACCTGGAAAACAGGGAAAACCTGGAATTCTCAGGGAATTTGAAAATGGTTCCAAAAATCAGGGAAAACTCAGGGAAAATTATCCCCCCTTTTTTTTTGTAAAAATCAATGGATACTTTATTTTGCCAAAAAAAAAACTTATTTTTTTCAAGATTTCAAACTTTTGCTTGCAATTACTGCTTGCCTAGAATTTGGTACATCGTACTTTCAATTATATTAAGTATTTCCTTTATTCTCTAAGAAGAAAAAATAAATGCAAAATAAAATGTTTAAAATTGCCAATTTTTAAGCTTTTGTTCAATTTCAGCAGGCAGTTGTTACAACATGGAACAATTAGGCACAATGGCTCCTGCTTGAAGAAACCTTTCACAAGAGAACCAACCAAATGATGGATCAAAGTCCTTTGTCTGTTGGTTCTCTTGAAACATGTTTCTTCGAACAGAGCCATTCCATCATTAAGCTTAGCTGCATTGTGTTATAGAAAAACTGAAACTATTCAACTGACAGATTTTTTCTTACATATGACCTGTTTCATGGGAATGTATTTACAAATTTCGTGTGGGTAGTATTCACAAAAGTTCATGGAACTCTGGTACAAAAAATAATGTGCACAGTTAGTTGTTATTAATGAAAAACAGGTAATTTTATAAAGACAAATTACGTAAAGAATTTACAAGTGTGTGCTTTGGTGAGAAAAATGAATGGAATGGAATGAAATGCAACAATTCTTTGCAACATGCCACTCTGGAAAAATTTAAAAACCACCTGGAGAACCTGGAAAAGCCAGGGAATTTTTTTAATACTTTTGAGTGGGAACCCTGTTTTAACAAATTATCAATTTCATTACCACCAAAATCTGCAGCTCTTAAATTTTGTCGGCCTGTTGGAAAATCTGTCTCTCATTAAGTGGTTCGGGGTTCATGTCCCACACGAGTGGACTCTGTCCCTTCTTTCAAAGCAGTGGCCCTAAATTAAGATCAGGCGCGCCCCATCCCCTTATAGTCTTTCGAGTTGCTAATGGCAATCGTTAAAACCCGTAACACACACGTTAATCCTCATTCAGTCGAAACTCACCTGCCTTTGCTGAAAATCGTAGATACGTTCCCGAAAATAAAAGTTTTTGTAGCTGTTGTAGTGGGTGGCAATAAATGCAGTTTATACTTTTTGCGTTCGGCAGAACCTAAGAGTGGAAATCATTTTCATTTTATGTTCAAGTGTAAGAGGTTCGTTGAGCAATTACTGCAGCCCGATTTTTCGAACTTTGCGTCGATACCTGACATAGTATTTTTTTACGTGAATGCTGTGTCTGTGATAGAAGATAACTATTAATCACAGTTCCTTTATGGGTTGTGTAGATATGGAAGAACCGGTATTCTTGTGTTGGGGTGTTCATTCTTGGGACTTGCGTTATGAAGTTACTCAAGAAGAAGGAAGTACCTAATACTTTGCAGATAGGTAATTGTCAAGAAAGTCTAATATACCGGTGTTGTGAAATTATGCGCAAAGTGCCCGCAAACCGAGACACGAAGTTGCGGCTTGTTTTGTAACCCTGTGCCGGAATGGTGGGTACATCTGGACACCCTAACTTTGAGGACATATAGCTCGAAAAGAGTTACTCGCAAAAGATGGAAACTACCTGTATGTTTATTGGACAGCCAATAAAAGTTGCAAAATAGAATTCAAATTTTTAGTTTCAGTTCAAACCAATAGATGGCGCTGCAGACGCAATAAAATTAAAACGCAGTGTGCTCGAAATGTCCACTATGAACCCCAATCACATGGCGCAGTCGAAGAATGAAATCGGCAACCACCTTGTGCAATGTGTCGACTGAAATGGACACGCATGCATCCGTGGCAAAATTTTCAAGTTCGGCAAGTGTGGTCGGGTTTCTACGCCACACTTCATCCTTCACGGATACCCACAGGAAGAAATCTCACGAATTTAAATCTGGCGAATATGGGGACCAATCCATTCCTTTTCCTGTAGAGTTGTCCTGTGAGTAGTACAGAGCAATGACTCTATCGTAGAAATGTTCTTCGAAGAATTTAAATATGTTGGACCCCGTATTGCATGAACCACGATGGTTGCTGAGGATTCTGCAAGGCTTGATTGATTGCCACACATTGCTGCAATAATGCACTATGTATCATGCTGAAATGATCGTTTGGCGAATGAAAAAAGACCCAATGATCCCGCTGCTGAACACTGCAGCCCATACTGTTACCCTTTGGGGAAGAGGTGGTGGTGGAACGGACACATGAGACTGCTGTATTCCCCAAATGCGCCAATTGTGCTTATTCAGAAATCCATTTAAATTGAAATGAGCCTCATCGCTGAACCAAATGGATCCGAAATCAATGTCTGTGGAATCAGTCATCTGTAGGCGTACGCGAAGTGCTCTCTTTGTTGCATAGCTGAAACACTGAGTGTCTGATGCATCTGAATTTTCTAAGGAAACAAATGGAGGGCGGATTTCAATATGTTGCGCGTTTAGTTTCAAGCCAGTCGCATTTTCAGCTCTGCAAATTGATGTTCGGGGTCTGATAAATTTCCTGAACAACTTGCACATTCTCGGCTGTCGTCCCACGTTTCCAACCAATTCATCTGCCACGCTTTCTGTCCTTTGAAATTTCTCGAACAACGTGCACATCGTTTTCGGATCAGGTCCCTTGGGAACATTAAATTTGCGATGAAAGCTCATTCGGGCTGAATTGGAACACAATGAAAATGCGTTGTTCAAAAGAATAAACCGTTTTCACAAAAGCTCTGTGCGCCTCGTTCACTGTTCATACCACTGCCAAACGTTATGGCTCCGTGTTTCCCGACAGAGAGAGAGCCAGGCATTTTCATGTAGGACTTCCGTCCAATGAGAAGGTTTTAGGCCCAAACCACACACAGCGGGTCCGCCTTTTGGGCATGGCACAGAAACGGAAGGAGAGCAAGTCTAGCGACTTTGGCAGAACAGTTTGTAAGTGAGAGAGAGAGAGCACGATAGATGGCGCCACCGTACAGGTACGGTGTTGCTCATAGAGAAGTGAGAGAAAGTCAGGGGGTGGGGAGTAGGAATGAATATCCAACATAACCGGGGGTCCAACCCGGGAGCTGTCATTTAACGTACTCGTCCGATGCACGGCGGATATTCAGCGATTGTTAGCAAATCGCACCATCTCTGGAAGATCAGCCCAGGATTGAACCTGGGGACCCTCCATTGACAGTCTGACTCGCTAACCACTAAGCCATACCTAAAATCCTCTACATATGATCATTTGATCATATGTAGAGGATTTTAGGAAGGAGTTTCTGACCCCAGGTCTTAAACAACCCTTAGAAATAGGAAGCTAGGAGATTTGGGCTAGAGTGCCCCATAGGAAAGTGACACGGAAGCGAAGTAGAAAGGGGGAGGAAGACGCCCTTATTTATTACCGGGGGCCAGTACCCGGGGTACGACGGCTTAACGTGCCCATCCGACGCACGGCGGATATTTAGTGGATCGAGCGTTCGTACCTGCCTGGGATCGAACCAGAGGTCCTTTCCGCGGCAGTCACGAACGTTGCCCACTAGGCCACCCGCGGCCCTGTTATGGCTCCGTGTCCGAACGCCTCGTCCTAAATACGTTTATCAGCACCTGCAGCGCCATCTATTGGTTTTAACTGAAACTAAAAATTTGAACTCTATTTCGTAACTTTTATTGACTGTCCAATAAGCATACAGGTGGTTTCCATCTTTTGCGAGTAACTGTTTTCGAGCTACTCATCCTCAAAGTTAGGGTGTCCTTTTTATGGACACCCTGTAATTATCAGGTGGGACGCTGTTTACCTCGTGGATCAGGTTCCTAAATCAGTTTCAAAAAGAGGCTTAAAATGAGAAAAGCCGTGAAGGGCGTGATAGTTGCTGTTCGAGATTCTGTGGACATTCTTCTGGAAACGTTATGTCGTGAAGGAGGTTGTTCTTTCGAGGAACCAGAAAATTCTGTAGCTGGGAAAGTATCGGTCAGAAGATAAGAGGGATAGATAGTTAAACAGCGTGCGAAGTGAAAAGGTTAATTCTGCTCCGTGATATCTTGTGAACTTAAAGATCATCTTAATTATTCTCAGTATAAAGAGGTTGCGAACAAGTACACACATTATAAGGGTCGCCCGAATGAAAGTGAGACTCTTGTAATAGCATCGTTGTATAATTACACAGAGCCGTCCATTTGCGCCGGTAGATGGCGTGTCATGTCAGAAAGCGCACTGTTATCGTCAGCACGTGTCAGTGTGCTGTTTCCACGTGCGGAGGCAGGTTGACTACGTATGGTTATGACATAGATTCGTCGAAACATTTATGCAATTTTTGACGGAAGAAGGTGTTAGTGGAGCAGAAATTTATTGTCGTATGAAGGATGTGTATGGGAATGAGCGTCAGCCACGGTGCACAGTGTTCCGCTGGTGAAGTGAATTTTGTAAAGGATGTGCAAGCACGGAGGACATGCCGAGACCTGGGAAAGCACACGTGGCTATCATGATGGGATCGACTACTGTCGTGGACAACCTTGTGAAGGAGAATTGCCGAATCACCACCCGAGAACTTTCGGCAACATTGTCCGTGAGTAAGGAAACTGTTAACACCATTGTCCATCGCCAATTGGGATAGAGCAAGGTTTGCGCACAATGGATCCCCCAACATCTCCCGGAGGAGCAGGAGACTCGGCGAATGACTGCTTGTCTGGAGCATCTGCATCGTTACCACAAAGAGGGGGACAGTTTCTTTCCTAGATTGTGGCCGCAGATGAAACTTGGTACCACCACTTCGATCCAGCCACAAAACGGATGAGCATGGAAGGCGGCATCCCAGCTCTCCCCGCCCGAAAAAAGCTCAGTCCTCGGAGCTGAAAAAAGTGATGTTCACGGTTTTCTTCGATGAGAATGGCCTATTGCTGTTGGATTGGATGGACGCAGGCAGTACGGTTAAGGCAACCACATACTGCAATACGTTACGCAATCTCAAAGCGGACATCAAGCGTAAGCGAACCGGTATGTTGTCAAATGGGATTATTTTACTGCACGGCAATTCACGAGTACATGTGGCGTCAATGTACCAAGATTTGCTGCGGAGCTTCCGCTAGGAGGTCCTCGACCACCCCCTACAGCCCCGACCTGTCGTCGGGCGACTACCACATCTTCGGCCCACTGAAAAAGCTCTCAAGGACCGCCGGTTCGCTAACGACATTGAGGTCCGGGACGCTGTTGAAGACTGGTTCCACGGACATTCTTCGCTCAGGATACCCACAATCTCGTGCCTCGCTGGGACACTTGCTTGAACCGACAAGGTACCTATATGTGTAGCGGGTATGCAGCCCACGTATCGCTCTTACTTCTTGTATGTTCACATATTCCAACCTATAAACCCTTACGGCAAAAAAGGGAGAGTCTCAGTTTCATTTGGGTGACCCGTATATTTTACACTCTTTGAAGGCTAAGTCAGAAGTTACTCAGGAATTTTTATGCACGAAATCGCCAAATTTTTCATTTGATTGAGGACTAGCGTCATCAGGTTCGAAGCCGATATACATACAATATTTTGACGTCGTGCTGTTTAGCTGTATATTGTTAGAAATTATTATAAGAAATATGGCTGTCAGAGTTCTTCGAACCAGACGCCTCAGCGAACATTTAACAGAATTGCAGGTGGCGCTGCTCGGAACGTTTTTATTTGTTTACTCTAGCGAGCGTTGCCTGAGAAGATCCCCTTCTGCTGCTCACGTCGGTTAGTAATCTAAGTGGTTGATCTTTGACTGAACAACAACAATGTCGGTGATATGTAGAGGGTCTGCGTGTTGGAATAGTGAGTTATTACCTTTTTGTGGAGATGTACAATAAATATTAGTGTGTTGTCATTTGAAGCGTTTTTATGTGTGGAATCCCCTTTTTCGCTCTGTGATTACTAAGGATAGATCTTCCTGCAGCTGGTAAGTGGCTTACCGCGTTACTTAAAGGAATTATAGATTTTAATTGTTTAGAAATATTTAACATATATAACTATCATAAAAAAACGACCTTAAATTAATCAAATAAAGGTCTTCGCTCTTTTCACGTTTATAAGTGTCACTGAAAAATTCTCATTGGCCGCCACCGGGAATCGAACCCCGGGTCTTCCAGTTACGCGCCGGATATGCTTTCGAGGCCGCTGTGGTGTAGCGGAAGCATATCCGGCGCGTAACTGGAAGACCCTCGGTTCGATTCCCGGTGGCGGCCAATGAGAATTTTTCCGTGACTCACTTATAAACGTGGAAAGAGCGAAGACCTTTATTTGATGTCTCTGGTTCACGTCTAATGTCTGTATTAATTATTCATTCGCCTTCTAATTATTTCTTCAGTTGCGGCTTACCATCTTTCGTGAATCCCCAGCATTGTGCAGGGCTCCAAGAAGCAACCTGCCATATTGGCTTGGCAGTTAGCGTGTGTGAGTCTGGAGGAATTCGAGGCCGCTGTGGTGTAGTGGAAGAATATCCGGCGCGTAACTGGAAGACCCGGGGTTCGATTCCCGGTGGCGGCCAATAAGAATTTTTCCGTGACTCACTTATAAACGTGGAAAGAGCGAAGACCTTTATTTGATGTTTCTGGTTCACGTCTAATGTCTGTATTAATTATTCATTCGCCTTCTAATTATTTCTTCAGTTGCTGCTTACCATCTTTGATGAATCCCCAGCATTGTGCGGGGCTCCAAGAAGCAACCTGCCAAATTGGCTTGGCAGTTAGCGTGTGTGAGTCTGGAGGAATTCGAGGCCGCTGTGGTGTAGTGGAAGAATATCCGGCGCGTAACTGGAAGACCCGGGGTTCGATTCCCGGTGGCGGCCAATAAGAATTTTTCCGTGACTCACTTATAAACGTGGAAAGAGCGAAGACCTTTATTTGATGTTTCTGGTTCACGTCTAATGTCTGTATTAATTATTCATTCGCCTTCTAATTATTTCTTCAGTTGCTGCTTACCATCTTTGATGAATCCCCAGCATTGTGCGGGGCTCCAAGAAGCAACCTGCCAAATTGGCTTGGCAGTTAGCGTGTGTGAGTCTGGAGGAATTCGAGGCCGCTGTGGTGTAGTGGAAGAATATCCGGCGCGTAACTGGAAGACCCGGGGTTCGATTCCCGGTGGCGGCCAATAAGAATTTTTCCGTGACTCACTTATAAACGTGGAAAGAGCGAAGACCTTTGTTTGATGTTTCTGGTTCACGTCTAATGTCTGTATTAATTATTCATTCGCCTTCTAATTATTTCTTCAGTTGCTGCTTACCATCTTTCGTGAATCCCCAGCATTGTGCGGGGCTCCAAGAAGCAACCTGCCAAATTGGCTTGGCAGTTAGCGTGTGTGAGTTTGGAGGAATTCGAGGCCGCTGTGGTGTAGTGGAAGCATATCCGGCGCGTAACTGGAAGACCCTCGGTTCGATTCCCGGTGGCGGCCAATGAGAATTTTTACGTGACTCACTTATAAACGGGGAGAGAGCGAAGACCTTTGTTTGATGTTTCTGGTCCACGTCAAATGTCTGTATTAATAACCTTAAATTAGTTACGGATAACTACTTAGAACCCACTGATTTGCTCATGGTGGTCGTTTACTCTCATTTCCCAATAGATTCGAATCCCTGATATGGGACCTGCTTTAGGAATTTCGTCTTCGAGAGAAATGTCTCTTAGCTTTAGGCCCCAAAGTCTCCAAAAGCAATAGAGAGTAAAGGTTTAATCACAAAATAATGTATTGAAAATACAGGGCTTTACAAAAAATTAACCATCTGTCTTCTGAAGTTGTATTGCGGCTCCCGTGGTCCAGTGGTCAAAGATGTGGGTATCACCCATGTTGGGTCTTGGTTTGAGCCCTCGATGAATCATAAACTAAGTCTGTCACGCTCCCTGAAATCAGAGGCTCTGACAAAAGAAAGGGAAACCCTTTATATCCTTGTTTGTCGTTAAGGTCTAAAACAATATAAAAACAAAAGTTGCTTTCATTATGAGTATTTTCTTTATAAAAGAAACAATATGAATCGCTTACACAAACATGCGAATTCTGTCAAGTGCAAAAATCAAAAAGGCAACAAGTCTCCCATATTTCCCCAAAGAAGCGAAACAATGTTTGAGGGAAAATTCTAATTCTCATAATGTTACAGCGTTTTCCTAGAAAATTTGGAATTTTTAATTAATTTTTTTAGTACTTTCATATCAGGTATCTTCACTGTAAAGTAACAGGCTCAAAATTAGTTTTGCAGGAACCCTGTTACTCGAAATTTCGCTCCGACCGACAAATGTATTTCTTCAAATGAAAACCCAGAATGCTAAAACAGATCATTACAGCCAGGTGTAATATCTGGGTTGTTGACTTTGTAAACAAAATCTACTGTATCAAATCGGAAAAACATGGGATAATTAATGTAGACATAAATCAAGCACACTCGAGCGCAAATCGGGAGATGCGGATTCGATTCCCGCTCCAGGACGATGGAATTTTCAAATTTCTGTAGTTATGTTACATGAAAAGAACAGCTTGATTTAGGTCTGCAGAGTCTACTCTGCCCTCTTTTCATGTACCTGATATATCCTCAGGAATAAGCACCTACACTATATTGACAAAAGTTACCGGACACCCCTTCAAAAGCCAATCAACGGATTCGCTGCGTTGTTAAGATGCGCGGTACAGCTGCAGACGGTATAAATACAAGCCTGTAGATGACCGCGATCATATCGCACTGTGAGGTTGAGTTAAAATGTCGCAGCGGGAGAGAACTGACTTTGAGAAAGGAAAGATTGTTGGGAGTTATATTAGTGAGTTGTCCATAAGAGAAACCGAGAGGCGTTTAAACATACCCAAGTCAACTGTTTTGGATGTACTGCATAAGTGGAAGACACATGGCGTGCCTGAAGCAGCAAAACGTACCGGCAGACCAAAGAAAATCAGTAATAGGGGACGTCGAAGCCTCAGGAGAGTCGTTACAGCTAATCGACGGAGTACTGCACAAGACCTCAGTGTACAGGTGAGTAAAAATGCTGGACCCGCGGTATTATAACGAAGTGAATTTCTCCGTCATTTTTATCCGCGCCGGGGTTCGAACCCGGGTCCACTCATTCCGGAATAAGTTGCTCTACCAATTAAGCTACGCGGACATGTATTCTGATTCCTATCTGCCTTTATGTCATGTGCGTCCTGCTGGCAGGTACGTCACATCTCCTGGTACGTTACATCATCTCCCCCTTATTTTTCTTTTTTCTTTCGAAGTGCTGCTCATATTTTTCCTATCTCGCGGTGTGGAAATAACATCACACCAATGCGAGATTTTGAACGGTCGGGTCATCCGGATAGTTCGGGCGCCATTATAACGAAGTGAATTTCTCCGTCATTTTTATCCGCGCCGGGGTTCGAACCCGGGTCCACTCATTCCGGAATAAGTTGCTCTACCAATTAAGCTACGCGGACATGTATTCTGATTCCTATCTGCCTTTATGTCATGTGCGTCCTGCTGGCAGGTACGTCACATCTCCTGGTACGTTACAGTATGTACACGTATCATTCGCCGAGAACTTCATTCCATGGGTCACCGTAGTCGTGAAGTTGACCATAAGCCTTTCATCTCCACTCGGAATGCTACTCGTCGTTTAGCATGGTGTAAAGAACATTTATTGTGGACCGTAGATCAATGGAAACGGGTCCTATGGACTGATGAATCCAGATACACGATCCATCAGTGTGATGGCCGTGTGTGGGTATGGTGGCAGCCGGGGTAACGCTATTTAGCACAGTGTACTGTTCCTACGGTCAAGTTTGGAGCTGGCAGTGTACTCGTGTGGGGGTGTTTTTCGTGGTATGGTTCCGGACCATTGGTTATCGTGGACAAACCTGTCAGCCAGCATGTCTACCTCGATATTCTGGACAATTATGCCCTACCAACTCTGTGGCAATACTATGGAACCGAGCCTTGTTGGTACCAGCAGGATAATACACCGAGCCATCAAGCAAGGATTGTTACGTCGTGGTTTGATGATAATTCCGTATCGTGTGTGGACTGGCCAGCACAGAGCCCTGATCTTAATCCCATAGAGCACCTATGGGATGAATTGGAGAGCCGCATAAGAAGTTTGGAACCAAGGCCTACTACTAAGCAACAGTTAGCGGCAGTATTACGTACTGAATGGAAGCGCATACCTATCGCTGTGTTCCAAAACCTTGTCGAAATCATGTCTCGAAGGGTCAGTGCATGCATTAAGGCCAAAGATGGACAGACACCGTACTAATGTACATCAATAAAGGCTATGTTGTGTTTCTCTTCTAGGTGTCCGGTGACTTTTGTCAATATAGTGTATATTGTAAATAGATAAGTAAATAAAGAGAGAAGGCGAAGCACAGACACAGAGAGAGATCTCGGGAAATAACCATCTTCCCAGTTTGGAAATATCTATCTCAAAGGGAAATAACAGCTGAAGAATATGAAGTAATTGACTGTGAGGAAATGAATTCTTTATTGTTGCCGAAGCTCTCTTTACGACACCTTATGAAGCATCTAGTCATTAAGAAGAGCAGAATCTTTCCGATTTCTGCGGGAAATTTCTTCACGCGGAAAGCGACGGAGCTTCGTGCCGAACGATAATTTAGTCTTAATGCAAGTTTCCGGATGGCGGCCGTAACACTTGAGTTCCTGTCTGAAAGGCTGAGTTATCTGAATGACGATTGCTTCCAGAGGCATAAATGTTTTGTCTCGTAAGTTAAAGGAGAATTCCTACGATCTCCAAACTCTCACAAAAGAGAAGAGCCAAGCCCAACAAAGCATTTATCTATCATTGCTGCGGCGCGACACTAAAGAAGTTATTCACAAATTGTGTTATCAACAATGAGCAAAGCGAACATGAAGTTCCAAATGCGCATGCATGAAGAAAACAATAGAAAACAGAAGCCTGTAAAGTCACGAATGTAATAACCGTGTCTTTGACAAGAAAGAGAGCTCAAAGTTACAACACTGCACAATACACGATTCGCGAAGACCTCCGAGAAAGTCCAATGCAAGGCTGATATCGAACTCATTGCCAAAAATTCTTGCGTTTCATTTTGATACGCGATATCTTTCCGGCATTCCTAAATGCGTCGTATTTCGGAAAAAAATACTGTACAGATAGTATTTTAGCGAGTTTCCCTAAACATATATAAGGCTCTGTGCAGCTTTATGGTGCTAAAAGTTCTGCTAAATGTGTACGTGCAATCATTAGAAGCCGGTGCAGTGGTACGAAGTGCTGACGAGCAGTAGTGAGAGAGTGGCTCATGGTGATAGGTGCCCATTTTAACCTTTGTTATATGGCCTGGCGTTTATCTACAATGTGATATCGATGCTTTTGGAAATTGCATTCCATGAACTTTCTTTTCCTGTTGCTCAATTTTTTCGTTAAGTGCTTATTTGCATTTGTCACGATATTTGGGTTTCTGGAAAATGGACCCCAAAAATTTCTCTTATATCGTGTTTGAGACATTCTAGTTCTTCCTGCAGAATTTTCTTTCGAGGTGGCAAGAGCATATAGTGAAAAAAAACACGGTACAGCCGCTCCCGTTTGTAGCAAATAAACAGCCATTCCCCTTGATTTACGAAGAAAACTCTATGACAGACTATTTATATAACAAAACCAAAATTCCCAGCTACGGATATACACTGACGGAAAAAAAAAAAAAATCCCAACACCACGAAAAATAGTTGTAGAGCAATGAAATGGCGGCAATACATTTGTATAGATAACATATTTAATCGATTAAGGTTTCAAGATCACAGCTTAATGTAAGCGCGAGAAGAGCCATTTTAAATGTGAAATGCTGGTACATTAATAACCGGTGTAACCGCCAGAATCTTGAATGCAAGCACGCAAACGTTCATGCATTGTGTCGTACAGGTGCTGGATGTCAGTTTGTGGGATGGAGTTCCATGCCTGTTGCACTTGGTCGGTCAATACAGGGACGGTTAATGCTGGTTGGGGGTGACGCTGGAGTTGTCGTCCAATGATGTCCCATACGTGCTCGATTGGTGAAAGATCTGGTGATCTAGCAGGCCACGGCAACATGTTGACACTCTGTAGAGCATGTTTGGTTACAACAGCGATATGCGGGCGAGCGTTATCCTGTTGGAAAACACCCCCTGGAATGCTGTTCATGAATGGCAGCACAACAGGTTGAATCACCAGACCACCAGACCGACGTACAACTGTGCCATCAGGGTGCGTGGGATAACCACGAGAGTGCTCCTGCTGTCATAGGAAATTGCTCCCCAGACCATAACTCCAGGTGTAGGTCCAGTGTGTCTCGGCCGCAGACAGGTTGGTTGCAGGCGCTCACTGGGCCGCCTCCTGACCAACACACGGCCATCACTGGCACCCAGGCAGAACCGGCTTTCATCAGAAAACACAACAGATCTCCACTCCGTTCTCCAATGAGCTCTAGCTTGACACCACTGACGTCGCAAACGGCAGTGGTTTGGAGTAAGTGGAATGCACGCTACAGGGCGTCTGGTTCGGAGCTGTCCTTCAAGTAACCGATTTGTAACAGTTCGTTGTGTCACTGTGGTGGCAACTGCAGCTCGAATTGCTGCCGCAGACGCGGTACGATGCGCCACGGCCCTACGCCGTACACGGCGGTCTTCCCTCTCAGTAGTGCCACGTGGCCGGCCAGAACCCGGTCTTCTTGAGGCAGTACCTTCCCTTGACCACCGCTGCCAACAATCATGCACGGTGGCTACATTCCTGCCAAGTCGTTCAGCAATATTGCGGAAAGAAAATCCACCTTCTCGTAGCCCTATTACACGACCTCGTTCAAACTCTGTGAGCTGTTGATAATGGCTTCTTCGTCTTCTTAAAGGCATTATTATCTAACATCAACACACTACGTCGAATCTCAACGATAACTAACGCTCACGAACGTTACAGCGCGTATTTACAGCAAACCTGCTTTGCATGTTCCGATGGGCGCTACTAGCGCCACACGTATGCGCCGAGCGCGAAATTTGCATAGACGTCATCTTACAGATGTACAAAAAAATCCCAACTCCTTCTTGGTGTTGGGATTTTTTTTTCCGTCAGTGTATGTTGAAAATCTTTTATTTCGTCTAAAATGTGTTTTCATGTGTATATGAACTACGTACATACGTATGAAATGTTGAGAACTACTGCACTTAATTAATATTTTTTATAACGAAGAGTGTGCTAGGTTCTTTGGACTTCCTTATAAACGTGCACGATTCTATATTTATTTCCTCTTAATTTTCTTCGAAGGTTTTATGTAATTATGGAATACCGTAGGGTGTTTTAATTTTTATGTCCAAATTATATTTACTAAGAGTTTCGCCAAGATAAAAATAATCCCTATGGCAGCGGTTCCGAAACTTTTTTGTGTCGCTGAGCACTTTTCTGGGGAGAAATTCTTCTCGGAGCACTATCGTCATCCTTATTCGCTGTTTTTACCTAACTGCGTTTTTCAAGTTAGTCGATATTTTATCATACAGCAAAAGCACGAATTATTTTTTAAATTCTAAATAGCTTAACGTTTGATCTAAACTTAATTTTTTTTCTATTGAAAGTCATTAAAAATTCAAACTTTAAATATCATTTTCTCAAAACATCAATTTTGCCCATATGTGTGTTTGGCTTAAAGGCGACGATATTTTCACCTAGCACTTACATGGGTAAGAAACCGAATGACAGCAGTATTGACGATGGGACAATTTTTTAAGTATTTGTGCATGTTTAAGCATCAAGTTTTATTTTATTCGAAATGTTATTTCTCCACTAATTTCAGAAAAGTAAAGAACTTACTTAACTACTTAAACGAAATAAAAAAAAACATTAAGTAAGTTAACACATTTGAGAATGAATTTAAAACAGGTATTTTAAATCCACAATATGTTACCCACATAGATATGGTATGAAGAGTAAACGTATTTCGTTCTAATTAACACACTGGCGGAAAGAGAAAAAAAAACACCAAGAAGGAATTGGCCGACGATCATGAAATTTACATATGTTAATGGGGTCAAGTTTACGTAGATGTGATGTTAATTTCGGGACCAACCGGTGAGCGCTTACGCCACAGCTCGGCATAATATGCAAATTATCGTCGATGGTATTTAAGGAGTACGGCGAAGTGAATGTAATCAGTCGTTTGCGTACGGACACGTGCGAAGACCCTGAAGAAGCTGCAATGCCTGGACATGGAAGACGTGTACGACTTCAGAAGTTATCGGACTTTGAGCGAGGTCGTCTAGTCGGACTCCGCGAGGCCGGGTGGTCGTATCGTCGTATTGCGGAGCGAATTGGACGGGAAGTCTCGGTGGTGGTACGATGGTGGCGTAGATGGTCCGAGGAACATTCCCACACGAGAAGACGTAGAACCGGGAGTCACAGACGGACTGATGAGCGGACCGATCGACACATAAGAAGAGCGGCGTTGTCAAGCAGAACATCCACTGCGACGCAAATCCCAGCAGCCGTTGCACCTGAGGTGACTGTGCGAACAATCCGCAACCGTCTACTGGATGCTGGACTACGTGCACGTCTGCCTCTGGCATGTGTACCTCTGACTCCAGCCCACCGTCAGGAACGGCTGCAGTGGTGTCGCCAACGTCTGCACTGGAGAACGCAATGGCGATCTGTCGTGTTCAGCGATGAAAGCAGATTCTGCTTGGGAGCCTCCGATGGCCGTATGCGTGTTCGCAGACGTACAGGGGAGCGTCTCCACCCTTCTTGCATCCGCCAGCGACACACAGGGCCTACACCTGGTCTCCTGGTGTGGGGAGCGATCAGCTATCACTCCCGTACACAACTAGTGTTTGCACCAGGTACGTTAAACAGCCCCTCCTACATCAACAACATCATTCAGCCTGTTGTGCCATTTGTAATGTCGGTCCATCGTGGTGTTTTCCAGCAAGATAACGCACGCCCACACACGGCACGTGCAACGCAACATGCACTTCAGGGTGTGAGACAACTTCCATTTTCACCGGATTTGTCCCCCATTGAGCAGGTGTGGGATTTCATGGGACAACGACTTATCCGGTCTCCACGGCCAGCCACGACCATCCCCGATTTAGGCGTCCAGGTTGAGGATGCTTGGAACTCAATACCCCAAACTTACATCCAACATCTGTACGACAGACTCCATGCCAGAATTGCACAGTGTGACGCAGTTCATGGCGGTTCAACCTCGTACTAACCATGTTACATGGAAATGTTATTTTTCAGTTTACCAGCAAATACAGCTGTATTTTGCACAAATGTTTTGATCACGTTATCCTCTGTATTCCGTTATTATGCTGTATAAATTTCGTTGGTATCAGACGTCTCCTTCTTGGTGTTCTTTTTTCACTTTCCGCCAGTGTATGAGGAAGTAGAATTAAGCTGTCTTAGCACGATATGTCAAACTCACCAGGTTCAAATTGCAAAGTTAAAATACTTTATTTGCAATTTAAACACAGGTAGGTTAAAATACTAAAAGCAAGATCTTTCTAGGCCGCCTTCAGCCTTAACATGAGGATTAGTGCCACAGTATACAGAGCAAGCAACCAATAAATACACTGAAAAACAATTCTATGATGCAACAGTCACGTATGTCCTCGTTACCAAACGTGAACAGTGGAATTTCCAAGTTCAAGATAAAAGTTATGGCAGTTGTTCTACTCCCGCTGTGTGAAACACGGATTCGATTAATAGCTTCCACTGGCGTGGAACAAAACTAGGAAGATCCATATTGCAGCAAGAATTACTAAATTTTGTGTGATATGTAAGCCTTCAGCTAAAAAAGTAATGAAAGCCTGTTACTTGCTATCATTGAGTTGTCCCATTCAGATAAGTATTAATGTTGGCTCATAGTCGTGGTTAGGGCAGTGGATTTGTAGCCAGTTCTAAGGACATGTTTATGTTCTTATACACGTACACTTAAAGTCCGAATGTAGAGCCGATGTACTATTTCAGGGCTAAGACAGGAACAATTGGGAGTTGGAACTAAGTCACAGTCATTTCTAGCAAGTGAAAAAACATTCCTGGTGCGAATCCCAAAGTCAAAGTTATGTTTTTTACAAAATTTCTTTAGCATAGAGACTACGAGTGGGGGAACTCAGTGGAACCTTGAACACCTCAGGGCGAAGTGTAGGGAAACTGAATCTCTGAACGCCGCGCTGTGTAATAACTCAAGAAAGGCATTCGAAGAATAGCCAAAGGTGTGTGCAATCTGCAAAACACTACAAAGTTCGGCTCGTCGAAGCCTAACTGACGAAAAATGTGAAAAAGCACGTTTTATTAAAAAATGTACACTATCTACCAACAAGTAATTGGACACCTGTGATAGCAAAGGAAAACGAAGTTTATTCACCTTCAATAGTTGGTGGAGCCTCCACGAGCGGCGATTACAGCTGCGCATTCTCTCAACCAGGCGTTGTACGACGGCTAGCGGTATTTTCTTCCGCTCGGCTTGGAGAAGACAGGTCAGTTCCTTCACCGATTTCGGACGGTTGGGGCACGCCTTAAGTCGACGCTCCAACTCGTCCCAGAGGTGCTCGATAGGGTTAAGGTCCGAGCTCTACGCAGGCCAGTCCATTCGATTAACCCCACTGTCACCTTACCAAGCCATGGTGGACCTCGCAACATGACAGGTGGCATCGTCATCCTGAAAGTAACATGGCTCCACCTCGTAAAACTGCCACAACGTAGGAAGCGCATGGTCATCCAAAATGGTGCAGTAAGTCTCGGCGTTGAGTCTACCAGGAATTGCGACCAAGGATCCCGTGCCATACCAGGAAAAACACCTCCATAGCATAATTCCACCGCCGCCGAACTTCACAGTTGGCACAATACATTCCGGCAGGAGGCGTTCTCCAGGCAGAAGCCAAAGCCAGACCCTGCCATCCGAACGGTAGAGGGTGAACCTTGATTCGTCGCTCCAGAGCACCTGTTTCCACTGTTCAACGGTCCACTGTCGAAGTTCTATGGACCACGTTAGCCGAGCAGCGCTATTGGACTTGGTGATCAAAGGCTTGTGGGCGGCAGCACGTCCATGATAACCGAGAAGATGGGTTTCCTTACGGATGGTATTCATCGAAAGAACACTCCCGGATGCCTGTTGAAACTCCTCGCGGATGTGGCCCATCGATTTGGTGCAGTTCTTCCAAATTTCTCTGGCCAGCACCCGTCGGTCTCTAACTCCCAGTTTTGTGGGTCTGCCGGGTCGGGGCACATTCCGACAGTCACCTCTCATCTTCCACTTGCCAATCACGTAGGTCACTGTCGATTTTGGGTACTTCAACTAGCTGGATATGTCACGTATGGATCGGCCATTTCTGTGATACCGACGATTACACCTTTCTCGAAATCAGAGAGCTCCGAACTGCGTGGCACCTTGCATGCGACTGGTTGCGTTGTTGTTTCCCACACGATATTAAACGGCGGCGGCGGCCGGCGTGACGTGTATCAGGACCGCAGATATCGTCGATTGCAGGGGTGTCCAATTACTTGTTGGTAGATAGTGTATATCTGAAAGCTTATAGTTCTGAGGATGAGAAGACGAAAACGGTATGATAACCGGAAAACAGGTAGGTTTTCTGTACACAGAATAAGAGATTTTAATAGAGATAAGATCCCGAGCAAGAAGGAAGTCAAGGAAGGCGCAGTGGTCTAAGCGATGGCTTCTGATCATTCGTTCGAAAAGGGTCCGGGTTCGAATCCCGTGAGGCATGGATGTTGTGTTTTGTTCTACGGCACTGGAGCTCTCCCTTCCCTGGAGTGGCCCTAAATTAGGGACGAGCGACTGCAAATAGCCTATTGAGTTGCTCACGGTAGTCGTTAAACCTCCAATGAAAAAAGGAAAAAGAAGTCAAGGAAAGGCAAATGACCCTCTGTATCGAATTCTAACGTGAACCAAATAGAAGGAAATTGGGTCGATAAGGTTTCAGTGAATGAGTGAAGTAGGATGACAGAGTGTGGCCAGAAAACTAAAAGGCCATCAGCGTACCTTAAAATTAAGGACTGTTGATAAGGGAATTCAGTTAAGCCTTTTTCTTCCAAAAACGAAAGGAGTAATTCGTCTAAAACTGGGTAAAGGGGTGAGCCCATGAGTGGTCCTTCACTTGATTTGATGGTGTTATGTTGGTACATAACACCATCAAATCAAAAGTAGGAACGACTGGACACAAGTTTTAAAGCCGAAACAATAGCCTCTGCTTCCATAGGGGAAATAGTCGGGTCGGTAGCCAACCTATCTGCAATAATAGCATGAACTTGCTCACTCGGAAATAGTGAAACTATGTCTACAGACGCCATGACAAAGTGGGTCCCTTGGCACTCAAAAGCTTTAATACGATCCAAAGCTTGAGTAGAACTATGAATAGAGACTGTAGAAGTTAAAGCGAAAGTTTTCAAAAAGGTAGCCAACGCCTTCTCGAGGGGACGAGTCGGGTTAGCATACCCAGAAACTAAAAGTCTAAGGGGATGGTTAAGTTTAAGGGTCTTTAACTTTCCGAAAATTTCAGGCGCCCTGGGTCCAGTGAAAGGAAGAAGTCAACTTGAAAGAGATTCAGGTTGGAAGAAACCTTGTACGCAAGCCCTGTCAAAATATCAGCAATGGAGTCGAATCTGATCCTTTTATGTGGCCCCTTGTGGCAATATATCCAACTTACCCTTTACGCAAAGCTTGGTAAGGTTTTCAGCGATGGTATGGGCTTCGCCAGCTTGAGCAACTCGATTACTGACTTAAGTAGGACGCCATCAACGCCTTTTTGTTAACTGTTTTTGGGTAATAGGATAAAATTTTCGGGGCTTGTGTAAGTTTACCCGACTTCCTTCTGAAGAAATCAGTCGGTTTGCCCTTGCAATCTGGATGGACCTCGTCGAAATGAAGGCGCATTTTTGCTGGGAACATCGCACTGTTTAGCAGCACTTTGCCGTGAATGACGCACTGTGATTTGTTGTTGCTGGTCTCAACGAACCCACACTCCAAGTAGGAATCGTGGTAATTCCTTTTTACTATTCTTTTCCTTGTGGCATTAGTCTCCGAAGAACTACGCAGCTGGTTCAGCATTTTAGGAGGTTCTGGCGCACCCACTGTCGCTGATTCGTCAAAAACCCTTCATCCTGTCCAGTAATTCCAGCACTAGCAACTGCTCCATCTTCTTCCACTCTACAATTGGAAAACAATATTCGCATCAGCTGGGTAAATAATAAAAAATAATATAAATTTGGACATGCCTGTTAAGTGTTGGTGCTTCCACAACTACTGGAGGCACTGTGACGGAGGTTTTGAGTTTTTTAAACATCCAGATTTCAGTTAGCGATCCGGTGGCAAAAAATCGACATTTTCTGAATCACTACGTAGGTGCTCCAAAAAAGCTGCAACAGGCGGGTGTTTCATCCTTAAGACGGAAGATCCAAAAAGTTATATTCGCGTAATTGTTTACAAGAAAAACAACTTAGATTGAAAAGCAAGCACTAAGAGCACTCATAAATAAATAACACTACACTGCGACTTTGATTCGTATCGACTCTTGACTGAACTTCAACAGACTGAAGGTGCGAAAAAACACGAGATTTTAATATGCAATAGAAACTTTCCAGATAATTCTGGAAAGGTGTCGAAGCTAATAATCAGATCGCCGCCCCGGTGGCGCAGTGGTCTAAGGCGCTGGCCTCTGATCATTCGTCCGTGAGGGGTCCGGGTTCGAATCCCGGTCAGGCATGGATGTTGTGTTTGTCTTACGGCACTGGCTCTCTCCCTTCCCTGGAGCCAGTGACCCTAAATTAGGGACGGGCGACTGCTTATAGCCCATTGAGTTGCTCACGGTGGTCGTTAAAACCTTCAATCAAAAAAAAATCAGATCTGAAAGCGCGGCGAAGTTCTCACAGAGGAGACGGGGTTAACGTGGGGCCGTCGTGTCTCTCTGGTTCCTCCGCGTGCAGTCTGTGTGCTTCGCCGACGTTCTCGATGTTTTGCGTTTTTCCGAAATGGTGCAGGTGGTCAAAGCTGACTGAGGTGACGCGTGGCATGCACTTCGGTATATAATACTTGCTATCTTCACTGCTTCGTAGCACGCTGCAGGCGCTAAATAATTTCTACCTAATACCTGTACACAATTCATGGCCGCACAAATTCGCAATTTTGAGATATTGTCACATTTATTTTATTTATGTGTTTTTCTTTCGAATCTGTTCGCGGAGCACTTGGAGATGTTTCGGGCAGCACAGTTTGGGAACCGCTCTGCTATGGTATTATTGCTATTTGAAAGGGACCTGAAATTAAGTTCCCCAAGACAGGCGAACATTTTTTATCTCCGTAAGAGCCCTCAGTCATATGATATATGTGAAAGCAGAGTAGTCTGTTTCCTGCACTGTCCTGTTTTTGTGCTTTCCATGTGTGTGTGTGCGTGATCGCTCCTCTCAAAAAATCGAACTACTTTCTACGAAATACAACCACGGAATAGAGAAGCAAGAGAACGTAAAGAAATTGATAACCTGAGAGCTTCAACTTGTGGCCTCGTATTAGACCTCTGAACTCAATTACTTTCCTTCACATATCGGCTGTCTCCTAACTTTCTTTTTTGCCTTTTCTTTTCATATATGTATAGCGCGTTCTGTCTTAGGATATATAGCAGATGCAATAAAAACATGTCAAAGAGCAGGGCAAGTTTATGTGTTACACTATCGTAAGTGGCTTGGCCTGTCTCATTTCAAATTCTCTTACCAGAGAATGTAATCTCATAGTGAAGCTACAGCATTTCTTTACACCGCTTTGAAGGAAATATTGGATATCTCAAGCACGCGAAATATTTATGGTACACCGAGCGGCATTGCTCTTTAAAGATACGGGTTCGATGCTATTACGTTGGATGCCAATGGATTAGAATCTCATGCTGACTACCATGTGCACTGATCTTTCGGAGACGCCAACGTGGGTACGGAAACTTTCGCCTTTTGAAGACATTTCTACAAGAATTATCGTTTCCTTTCATTTTAATCCGTTTTAGTACACTATCTACCAACAAGTAATTGGACACATGTGATAGCAAAGGAAAACGAAGTTTATGCACCTTCAATAGTTGGTGGAGCCTCCACGAGCGGCGATTACAGCTGCGCATACTCTCAACCAGGCGTTGTACGACGGCTAGCGGTATTTTATTCCACTCGACTTGGAGAAGACAAGTCAGTTCCTTCAAAGATTTCGGACGGTAAGGGCACCCCTTAAATCGACGATCCAACTCGTCCCAGTGGTGCTCGATAGGGTTAAGGTCCGGGCTCTGCGCACGCCAGTCCATTCGATTAACCCCATTGTCACCATACCAAGCCATGGTGGACCTCGCAACATGACAGGTGGCATTGTCATCCTGAAAGTAACATGGGTCCACCCCGTAAAACTGCCACAACGTAGGAAGCGCATGGTCATCCAAAATGGTGCAGTAGGTCTCGGCGTTGCCGCCCCGGTGGCGCAGTGGTCTAAGGCGCTGGCCTCTGATCATTCGTCCGTAAGGGTTCGAATCCCGGTGAGGCATGGATGTTGTGTTTGTCTTACGGCACTGGCTCTCTCCCTTCCCTGGAACCAGTGACCCTAAATTAGGGACTGGCGACTGCTTATAGCCCGTTGAGTTGCTCACGGTGGTCGTTAAACCTCCAATCAAAAAAAAAAAAAAAAAAAAAAAAAGAAAAAAGGTCTCGGCGTTGAATCTACCAGGAATTGCGACCAAGGGTTCCGTGCCATACCAGGAGAAACACCCCCACACCATAATTCCAGCGCCGCCGAACTTCACAGTTGGCACAATACATTCCGGCAGGAGGCGTTCGCCAGGCAGAAGCAAAACCCAGACCCTGCCATCCGAACGGTAGAGGGTGAACCTTGATTCGTCGCTCCAGAGAACCTGTTTCCACTGTTCAACGGTCCACTGTCGACGTTCTTTGCACCACGTTACTCGAGCAGCGCTATTGGACTTGGTGATCAAAGGCTTGTGGGCGGCAGCACGTCCATGATAACCGAGCAGATGGGCTTCCTTACGGATGGTATTCATCGAAAGAACACTCCCGGATGCCTGTTGAAACTCTTCGCGGATGTGGCCCATTGATTTGGTGCGGTTCTTCCGAATTTCTCTGGCCAGCACCCGTCGGTCTCTAACTCCCAGTTTTGTGGGTCTGCCGGGTCGGGGCACATTCCGACAGTCACCTCTCATCTTCCACTTGCCAGTCACGTAGGCCACTGTTGATTTTGGGTACTTCAATTCGCTGGATATGTCACTATGGATCGGCCATTTCTGTGATACCCGACGATTACACCTTTCTCGAAATAAGAGAGCTCCGACCTGCGTGGCATCTTGCATGCGACTGGTTGCGTTGTTGTTTCCCACACGATATTTAACGGCGGCGGCGGCGGCCGTGACGTGTATCAGGACCGCAGATATCGTCGATTGCAGGGGTGTCCAATTACTTGTTGGTAGATAGTGTAGTTCTTCGGTTATCAGATGGAAAACCGAAAATCTTGAAAAAGATTTCAGTTAAAGAAGCAGAAGATATAATTTAAAAATTGGCTAGCCGAGTCAAATTTTCATGATTTACAAAATATTGCTTTTAAATCCTACTGTGGATCAACCTATTTGTGGAAGTTTTGTTCTCTTGAGTGAAACTTGTTTGAACGAATCTACATTACATTGGCGACCAGAAACATCTTACCCCAGCAAAACGAGCAGTTGGTTGTTAACATGCATTGTTAATAATCCTATTAATTTGAAATATACAAGTCCATTGTTCAGCATGAAAGTAAAGCCACGTACTAAAATGCGCTTCTAAAGTTCATGAACAATTCTCCTCGTGTAATATATCAGCAATTTCAATAATCCACCGAGCTAATTTCTAAAACAACTCAGTTTATGGACGCTTGTGGCTGTCGCCGCAACACACACGCACACACACACATAGTTTCCCTCCCTGGGTTTAACGACCACCATGAACAATTCTGCGGAATATAAGCAGTCACATGACCCTAATTTAGTACCACTCGATCCAGGATAGGGACTGGACTAGAAAACGCACTACCCATGCGTCATCTGGGACTTCTGACCGGACCAGTCTGTGAGAAATGGTCAAAAACCAGCGTCTCAGGCTACCAGCAAATACAGCTGTATTTTGCCATAATGTTTTGATCACGTTATCCTGTGTATTCCGTTATTATGCTGTATAAATTTCGTTGGTATCAGACGTCTCCTTCTTGGTGGTCCTTTTTCACTTTCCGCCAGTGTATTTGCTTGACTCGGACTTTAAGTTGTGAAGCGAACGATTTGAATAGGGCGTTCAATTCAGAGGGTCTGCTCACTCTCAAAATGCTAAGTTGATTGTTTTCACTTGAAATTCCTTAAGAACATGTTAAAAGACATACTTCGATAAGCCATTACATTATGACCACCCTTTGTCTAGAGAAATCAGCGCGCCTGGAGACCGAACGGTAGCGCAGGTGCAGTTCACAGAGCAGTTCAATATACAACCCGAGGTCCGGCTTTCGGTTAGTAGGGTGTTCAGAGTCAGAATGGGAACAGCTGCCCATTTATCGGAGTTTGATAAAGGGCAAATTGTGATGACACGGCTCCACGGAACTACGATCTCGGAAACGGCGTGCTTTGAGGTTGTTCACTTCCCCCTATAGTGAGTACGTATCAAAAGTGTTGCACAGATGGTTAAACGACGAACAGTTGTCCAGCCGTGTGTCTTCCGCAGCTCATTGGTGCCAGAGAGGAGCGGAGACTGTCTCGCATTGTTCACAGCGACCGCAGGGCCACAGTGCGACAAATCACCCGCAGCTACAACAGTGGTGATCAGGACAATGTGTCACAGCCAGGGGCGGATTTCCGACTAGATGCACTAGGCGCATGCCTAGGGCCCCAGAGCTTGAGGGGCCCCGATAACGTATAAATTGATTGCTAGTTTTTTTTTTAATTGGAGGTTTAACGACCACCGTGAACAACTCAATGGGCTATAAGCAGCCGCCCATCCCTAATTTAGGGTCACTGGTTCCAGGGAAGGGAGAGAGCCAGTGCCGTAAGACAAACACAACATCCATGCCTCACCGGGATTCGAACCCGGACCCCTTTCGAACGAATGATCAGAGGCCATCGCTTAGACCGCTGCGCCACCGGGGCGGCTGCAAGTTTTGTTTTGGTTTTCATGGACCGAAACAAATCAATCCTTAAAGCGACCACTTTTGTATTGTCAATCGATATTTCACTTTCTGATATCATTAACATATACACCGATGTGCCAGAAAAACTGGTACAGACGAGCTTATGCAAAATTCATAGCCACGTCACCAATGCGCGTACTTGGTTGCGTCCGCCAGTGCGTATATAAAGCGATGGACATCCTTCCCAGCTGTCAGAGCTGTTTTCGGCATGAGAATGACAAGCAATAACGATTTATGCGATTTTCAACGCGGTGTCATAGTTGGCGCTCGTGAGATGGGCCATAAAGCGATGTTTAAGGGAGGCCACGTGCCTATACTCAATCGAAGCACTTTCGTATATATCAGAAAATTCAAGAGCACTGAGATTGATGAAGTCAAAATATTTGTTATTTGTTACTGGGAACTAACGATTCGCTTTATACCTACATTGTAATTTTGCGTTCGTAAGAAATGAAATGTGTCTTCACGAAAACCAGCAGAAATACTTTTTTGGCTCTTTCAACAGAAAAAAATGCTCTTTTAAGAACCATTTCAGAAGAAAACTAAAAAAAAAAAAAAAAAAAACTCACCTCACGTTACGATATCGCATGAAACGAGCGAGCGGTTGTGGCGAAATCTAGTGTCGTATCAATCGGACTGACACAGAGGGAACTATTCAATAAATTAGCCAAATTTCTTCAATCAACAATTTAGTGGAGACAATTTTCAGAACACAGATGAAAAACACTTAAAAAATTCGGAAGTTATGAAACATTTGACGTACCTTTTCCTTTAGGTTCCTCTTTATGGATGGCAACGCACGGCCGCATTGAACCCAGCTAATGACAACCAAGATTCAGGAAGAGGGCATCGAGTGTTTGGCTTTCCTGTGAGTGTATGGATTGGCTTTCCTGTGAGTGTATGGATTGGCTTTCCTGTGAGTGTATGGATTGGCTTTCCTGTGAGTGTATGGATTGACTCCAAACTTTCAGACCCATTGTGCGCGCACATGGAAACACGTGTTTCATCTCGCCTGTTCCTCCCTATGAAGCCGCAGAAGTATTAGTAGTAGAAAAGCGACCGATTCTGGCTTAAACCGCAGCCCATAGACTTAACATTAGGCTGCGGCCGGGCGGACGCAGCCAGCCAGCTGCAGCCGAGCAAACGGAGGGGTGTGGTCAGTAGCAGCCTCCTATTCCCCGCTGCAATTTTTCCCCCTCGACCGAAGTGTGTGCTTATCTCCGAAGATAGTAGTATTTATTGGACTTTGTCGAATTTTGGGGGGAAATCAATGAAGGCTTATTCCTTTTTTTTTAATTTAATGAAGGTTTATTCATTATTTATTTTCCCCCTCTCGACCCCATCCCCTTAGGTTATTGTTATGTAAAACGTTTTTTCCCTCGTAATTTGTTGATGTATTTTTTTTTCAATTAATTTTCATGAATTCCTCATGTGTCTTCCCTAATGAAAATTATGTAGGGTAAGTATTTCTCTTTTATTTTCTCGAATAATACGGTCATGTCCTCATCTCAAGAAATGTTATTATATCTTATTTTTGTTCATAAATGTTTGATTTTGAGGGATGGCAACGCCCGAGTGAGAAAGGGGTTGGATATAGGGATGTCAACTCGATGTGCTGCCCCCTAGCGGTGCTTCTTGAACTTTCGATTGATCTTTGATTTTGAGGGATGGCAACGCCCGAGTGAGAAAGGGGTTGGATATAGGGGATGTCAACTCGATGTGCTGCCCCCCTAGCGGTGCTTCTTGGAACTTCGATTGATCTTTGATTTTGAGGGATGGCAACGCCCGAGTGAGAAAGGGTTGGATATAGGATGTCAACTCGATGTGCTGCCCCTAGCGGTGCTTCTTGGAACTTTCGATTGATCTTTGATTTTGAGGGATGGCAACGTCCGAGTGGGAAGGCGTTGATATAGGGGATGCCAACTCGATGTACTACCCCCTAGCGATGCTTCTTGGAACTTTCGATGGATCTTTGATTTTGGGGGATGGCAACGACCGAGTGGGGTACGTTGGGAATTTTTGCATTTATTCCTGTAATTTGCAAGCAAGATTTCCCCCCTCTTCAATACTTTTTTTTTCCCCGGAGGAAAATTTTTACGTAACGATGCTGGGGAATTTTCTTTTCCAAGGGAATAAAATGCTCCTAAGGTCTTAGCGAAAATTCTAACTCACGATGATTTGGTTTCCAAAAATAGTCAGGGGGTCAAATGGTTTTCGTGTACTACGTATTCCCTGTATATATATTTTTAAATTATTTTTACGTTATTTCTTCATGTGTTTTTATATATTTTTTGTATGTTTTTGAGGGAGTTTTTCGTGTAGATGTAATGAATTTTCTGGGGAACTTTTCTTTTTCCACCATTCAATTTTATTTCAGACCATGAGACGAGGAAATGCTTCTTTAGAAATTATTTCGTTCTTGTTCGCAGTAATTACTGGACATAGACTTCATGTTAATTCTGAGTCTTTCACTGCTGCAATAATATTTTCTCGTAATTTTTCGTATGTTCAAGAACTCTACAGATCTTTCCCAGTTAAAATTCTGCTCAAACAATATTTTCGGTCTTTATTTCCTTATAGCTTCCCAATTTCCGATATTTTTCTTCCTCTATCTTTGAAATGTCATTAAACTTCTCAATAGGTCAGATTCTTTTTTCTTGGACAAACTTATGAGTCCTTTTATTCCCATTCTATCTTTTTTTTTCCCATTTCATTTCAGCAAACGATTATTTTAGATGCAACAAATCGTCAGATTTTGGTTCCTTATATAGCATATTTTCCAACTTGCTTAAAAATATTCCTCAAAGCTTGCATGTATGTCAAATATAGATTTTTTTTTATTCTTTCGTAGTTAGCCAATATACTTTTCGTGGACTGCCTCGACAGGAAAAAGCATTCAATGTCAAGACATACAATCTAAAACCATTTTCTTTCGATGAAATTTGTATTCTTTGGGCTGAATAATTTTCTGTCTCGTCCGAAAAAACATTCATTCTAGAGGCAAAGCGACTAATTCCGTTCTTCCCATAAACATTATTTTTTTATTTATTTGATATCTCAGAGTTGTATACATTTACTATCCAAAAAGAGATATATTTAATGTAAAAGGTATATTCTTCCAGCTAGGAAATATATGTATATATTAGTTCATTTCCAGTTAAAGGAAATGCATCTTTATATTTCAATATGAAAAAAGAAGCCCTATAAGTGAAAGCTCAACCTAAAGACGGATAGATTGTTCACACTCTCTCTACTCTATGACATTTCTTTACTGAATGAACCATGACCTTTTTTTTTTCATGAACTGCTTTAAAATCTTCGTTCTCACTTTACTATTGTCAGATTCCATGTCCTCCAGTTCTTTACTTATTCAATTTTAATTTATTAAGAGAGTAGAACTCTTTTAGGCTTTCGAAGTACTTTCAAGTCTTTCATTACGAAAATGTTCATTGTCATGAAAGAAGTTATAATCGAGATGATTTACTATCGTTTCAATGAAAAGTGTTTACGCATTCATTGCTATGATGTCAAGTTTTCATTTTCTTATACTTCGAACAGAAATGAGTTTGAATCATTCGTCGAGAAAATATTTCTTTCATATATATATATATATATTTTTGCCTCGGATCAAACGAACTCAAAAAATAAGAGACGGACTTTAATATTTTTTTTTCTCTTATGAGAGGAATACGGGAATATGATAAAAAAATTAAAGAATAAAGAATATCGACTTTCTTCTCAACACCTTACATCTACGTTTTTTTTTATTTTTTATTTCAATAAGCTATTTCTATATTTTTACAACTGAATAGAATTATTTATTGAAAAATTCTAAGTAAAACGAAAAATGGTTTTGTTGATTTTCTAAGGATGATTTTGGAAATTTCGTTTTCTGGTAATTGTAAAAATCTCATAGAGTAACATGGGAAAATTAGCATGCATAAAAGACTGTTTTGGATCGAGTAAATTGAAAGAATTTTACAAAGTTCATTTCAGAAAAGTACATTCCTTCCTAGTGTCAAAAACGAATCACTTCGTTTTTTCTAAGATACACTTTGGAAATCTTATAAAAGTGCATAGGGTCAAAAACGATTTTGATGATTTTACTAAGATGACAGATTTCGGATTTCTTATGATAGAAAATACAGTGAATTTTCCATTGAATAACATGGGAAACTGCGAAATTTAAGAAGCACGTTTTCGTTCAAGTAAAATATTTTAAAGTCTTTTTTCGAATCAGTTGAAAACAGACAGGGTGTGTTTCTGAACAGTTCATTATTTCTAAAATCAAAATGAATACTTCGGTTTTTTTTTTTTTTTCTTGTCACAATGTACGTTTCTGAAAGAAGTAAAAATAGTTTAGGTAGAAAATTGGAAAGATATTTTTATGAATTCAGATCTGTTTATTTACGTATAGCTAGAGGGGTCTTCAGTGAGAGCACTTATTCTCTTTTCAAACTAAGAGAATGAAGTGTAGTCAGTTTGAAAAAAAATTCAAACTCTAAATTTAGCCTTTTGTCCTGGTTTCGACTCAATACTGTAAAGCATTGTCTCAGACCAGTTGAATTCCTGGCTCCTTAATGAAATACATTAAGCCTTTCCCTTAAAAATAAGCAATCTCTTCTTCAATACCAGATCCCCAATAAATTTCTTTAAGAGTTATTCATTCACCCTTTTACTTTTAAAAACTTGAAATTCATTATTATTTAACTCATTACAAAATGAAACTCATTCATACAGAAAAAATATAAATGAATAAAAATAAATAAAGTAGTCCTAAAAGGACTGTTTTTCTGGGTCCCCTTCATACAGCTGCTCCATGGTCGGTATAGAATTTTTTTTTTTGCCTGCTAATATTCAGCACATTGACTTCACAGTCTCTAGCAAGTTCTTTTGGTGTGCTTTCAAGAACGCTTTGGACGGGACATGGTCTCCAGTGACTGCAACAAAGATTCTGCTAGAATCTTGGGGTTAAGCAATGCAACTGCATCATCGAAATATTTTTCACTTGGATTCGGGGGTGGCATATGCACAGCTGTGTGGCCGTGATGTTTGCGAATATGCGATTTGGTGGTTGGTGGCACTCCATACAATAATATAAGTTATTGACATAGCCTTTGAAGACACGATCCCTTACCATGTCAGCAAGCATGATGAAAAACTCTTCATCTGAGATGGAAGCAACAGGGAAGAAGTCCTTTGGATGGTGCAAAACAGCCTTTCTAAGACAGGTCCAAATAGTAGTTGAGTAATGCTGTCCCATATTTTTCCACATTGATCAATAAGAGTTCCAAATTGTTGGCAAGTCAGCTTTATGAACAGGATTCAATCGACAAAACCATGAATTCTGGGGGAAGCACTTCTAACGTGTAACTGCCAGAAGCATCTAAGAGGGAAGGACAGCAGGAAACGATAAGTTCACGATTAATCAAGATGTCACAATTCATGTGCCTGAATTCCAGTGTGATTTTCCCATGAATTTTTCGGAACGTTGAAGCTGACATTGTTATTCCATTCTTAGAAGGGGTAGAAGATTCTCATCTTCCTATAACTTCGAATATGAACTGACCGTTGTTAAAATCGCATACTCTTGCAAACGTGTTTTCACCTAAATGAAAATGATGAGTGCAAGATTTTCATAGAAATTCTTTGGGAGGATAACTTTCCACACGATTTGGGCTTTAAAGGAACGGACTCACATACCTTCTTAGAGGAGAATTTCAGCACTTTGTTTCATCGCGGAAATGGAATCGGTAGCTCAGCAACAGACAAAAATAAAATGACTCGTTTGAAGACTAAAGACAAACTGAGGAACAGCTCTTATTCTAAGTCAAAACTGAGAAGAGGTTGGAGTTCGCCACTTGTTTACTGCTTGAGAGGGAAAGAGCAGAGTCATGGGGGTAAAGAACACTCGGTTATCTTCTTTCTAAAGGTCAAATTCAATCTAATGTTTGGAGCATTCTTTTGTCGAGGCAGACCATGATTCCAATACGAATTAGTTGGTGGCAGGATCTGTAGTAACGTTCCAGATCTCAAAGATAAGGAAACTGGTTTAAACCCGTTTCGCTTGAAAACAAGAGTCTCTTTCCTGTCCGAGAGATACTGGTGTAATACAAGACAAAGGATCTAATTCAGCTTCGTCATCACGGTGATCACCGATTTGGTTATCACCATTTCTTATAAAAGTGCATGGGGATCAAAAAACGATTTTGATGATTTTACTAAGATGACAGATTTCGAATTTCTTATGATAGAAAATACAGTGAATTTCCCACTGAATAACATGGGAAACTACGAAATTTAAGAAGCACGTTTTCGTTCAAGTAAAATATTTTAAAAGGTAATCAGTTGAAAACAGACAGGTGTGTTTCTGAACAGATCATTATTTCCTAAAATCAAAACGAGTCACTTCGTTTTTTCTAACGTACGTTTCTGAAAGAAGTAAAAATAGTTTAGCTAGAAAATTGGAAAGAATTTTTTATGAATCCTTAGACTGTTTATTTTTTTATAATTAGAGGGGTCGTCAGTGAGAGCACTTATTCTCTTTACAAACTAAGAGAATGAAGTGTAGTCAGTTTGAAAAAAATTCAAACTCCCCTAAATTTAGTCTTTTGTCCTGATTTCGACTCAATACTGTAAAGCATTGCTCTCAGACCAGTTGAATTCCTGGCCCTTAATGAAATAGACAAGCCTTTCCCTTAAAAATAAGCAATCTCTTCTTCAATACCAGATCCCCAATAAATTTCTTTAAGAGTTATTCATTCATCCTTTTACTTTTAAAACTTGAAATTCGTTATTATTTAACTCCTTATAAAAATGACTTCTAAGGAGGTAAAAATATTCTAACGCGTATCTAATCAATGTTCTGTATACTTAAGACCAAGCGTAAATGGAATCGATAGCACTCTTCCTCCCTGAAGGAAATGACGTCAGAGCATACATCTCAAAATCCTGTTCTTAAGTCAAACGCATGGAGGGAAAATCAAGTAATCTTATCTGTATTCCTTCGTTGAAAGTGTATGTTTGTTTAGAAAAGATACAAAACATTTCCTTTCTCAAGTTAAATTCGAATCAGCATTACATTAGATTGAGGGTTCACGTGTTAGCAACAATCGTAGTTGTTTACCAAAAGTTAGAATACAAATTTCTGTGAAAGAGGCTTCATGATATTGAATGCTGGAAATCAGATTCCTTTTCTGAAGCAAATCAAAACTGATTGAAAAGAGTCTGTACAATAGACAAAAAGGAAGTACAAAAAAAAAATCCCCTGAGAAGTACTTCAGAAATAAATCTCAAAGCAGAGAAAAATAAAATATGCTAGATTAAAGAGTAACGTAGGTCAGATAAAAGAAATGGCAGAAAAAGAAATATGTTAGGAAAAAAATAACTTCCCATTAAATGTACTTCGAATCAGCATTACATTGGAGGGAAAAAATCCCTGAGAAGTACTTCAGAAATAAATCTCAAAGCAGAGAAAAATAAAAAATATGCTAGATTAAAGAGTAACGTAGGTCAGATAAAAAATGGCAGAAAAAAGAAATATGTTAGGAAAAAAAAATAACTCCCCATTAAATGTACTTTACATTAAATGTACTTTACATTTTTTTTTCCTAACATATTTCTTTTTTCTGCCATTTTTTTTTATCTGACCTACCTACGTTACTCTTTAATCTAGCATATTTTTTATTTTTCTCTGCTTTGAGATTTATTTCTGAAGTACTTCTCAGGGGATTTTTTCCTCCAATGTAATGCTGATTCGAAGTACATTTAATGGGAAGTTATTTTTTCCTAACATATTTCTTTTTTCTGCCATTTCTTTTATCTGACCTACGTTACTCTTTAATCTAGCATATTTTTATTTTTCTCTGCTTTGAGATTTATTTCTGAAGTACTTCTCAGATTTTTTTTGTACTTCCTTTTTGTCTATTGTACAGACTCTTTTCAATCAGTTTTGATTTGCTTCAGAAAGGAATCTGATTTCCAGCATTCAATATCATAGTTTCCTCTTTCACAGGAAATTTGTATTCTAACTTTTGCAAACAACTACGATTGTGTTGCTTTTAACACGTGAACCCTCAATCTAATGTAATGCTGATTCGAATTTAACTTGAGAAAGGAAATGTTTTGTATCTTTCTAAACAAACATACACTTTCAACGAAGGAATACAGATAAGATTACTTGATTTTCCTCCATGCGTTTGACTTAGGGAACAAAGGATTTTGAGATGTATGCAGACGTCATTTCCTTCAGGGAGGAAGAGTGCTATCGATTCCATTTACGCTTGGTCTTAAGTATACAGAACATTGATTAGATACGCGTTAGAATATTTTTACCTCCTTAGAAGTCATTTTTATAAGGAGTTAAATAATAACGAATTTCAAGTTTTAAAAGTAAAAGGATGAATGAATAACTCTTAAAGAAATTTATTGGGGATCTGGTATTGAAGAAGAGATTGCTTATTTTTAAGGGAAAGGCTTAATGTATTTCATTAAGGGCCAGGAATTCAACTGGTCTGAGAGCAATGCTTTACAGTATTGAGTCGAAATCAGGACAAAGACTAAATTTAGGGAGTTTGAAATTTTTTTCAAACTGACTACACTTCATTCTCTTAGTTTGTAAAGAGAATAAGTGCTCTCACTGACGACCCTCTAGTTATAAAAAAATAAACAGTCTAGGATTCATAAAAAAATTCTTTCCAATTTTCTAGCTAAACTATTTTTACTTCTTTCAGAAACGTACGTTAGGAAAAAACGAAGTGACTCGTTTTGATTTTAGAAATAATGATCTGTTCAGAAACACACCCTGTCTGTTTTCAACTGATTACCTTTTAAAATATTTTACTTGAACGAAAACGTGCTTCTTAAATTTCGTAGTTTCCCATGTTATTCAGTGGGAAATTCACTGTATTTTCTATCATAAGAAATTTGAAATCTGTCATCTTAGTAAAATCATCAAAATCGTTTTTTGATCCCCATGCACTTTTATAAGAAATGGTGATAACCAAATCGGTGATCACCGTGATGACGAAGCTGAATTAGATCCTTTGTCTTGTATTACACCAGTATCTCTCGGACAGGAAAGAGACTCTTGTTTTCAAGCGAAACGGGTTTAAACCAGTTTCCTTATCTTTGAGATCTGGAACGTTACTACAGATCCTGCCACCAACTAATTCGTATTGGAATCATGGTCTGCCTCGACAAAAGAATGCTCCAAACATTAGATTGAATTTGACCTTTAGAAAGAAGATAACCGAGTGTTCTTTACCCCCATGACTCTGCTCTTTCCCTCTCAAGCAGTAAACAAGTGGCGAACTCCAACCTCTTCTCAGTTTTGACTTAGAATAAGAGCTGTTCCTTCAGTTTGTCTTTAGTCTTCAAACGAGTCATTTTATTTTTGTCTGTTGCTTTGAGCGCTACCGATTCCATTTCCACGATGAAGCAAAGTGCTGAAATTTCTGCTACTCTCGCTAAGAAGGTATGTGAGTCCGTTCCTTTAAAGCCCAAATCGTGTGGAGAAGTTATCCTCCCAAGAATTTCTATGAAAAATCTTGCACCTCATCATTTTCATTTAGGTGAAAACACGTTTGCAAGAGTATGCGATTTTAACAACACGGTCCGAGTTCATATTCGAAGTTATAGGAAAGATGGGGAATCTTTCTACCCTTCTAAGAATGGAATAACAATGTCAGCTTCAACGTTCCGAAAATTCATGGGAAAATCACACTGGATTCAGGCATGAATTGTGACATCTTGATTAATCGTGAACTTATCGTTTCCTGCTGTCCTTCCTCTTAGATGCTTCTGGCAGTTACACGTTAGAAGTGCTTTCCCCAGAATTCATGGTTTTCGTCGATTGAATCCTGTTCCGATAAAGCTGACTTGCCAACAATTTGGAACTCTTATTGATCAATGTGGAAAATATGGGACAGCATTACTCAACTACTATTTGGACCTGTCTTTTAGAAAGGCTGTTTTGCACCATCCAAGGACTTCTTCCCCTGTTGCTTCCATCTCAGATGAAGAGTTTTTCATCATGCTTGCTGACATGGTAAGGGATCGCCTTCAGGAACATGTCAATAACTTATATTATTGTATGGAGTGCCACCAACCACCAAATCGCATATTCGCAAACATCACGGCCCACAGCTGTGCATATGCCACCCCCGAATCCAAGTGGGAAAAATATTTCGATGATGCCGTTGCATTGCTTAACCCCAAGATTCTAGCAGAATCTTTTGTTGCAGTCACTGGAGACCATGTCCCGTCCAAAGCGTTCTTGAAAGCATAATTGTAAAGAACTTGCTAGAGACTGTGAAGTCAATGTGCTGAGATATTAGCAGGCAAAAAAAAAAAATTCTTTATACCGACCATGGAGCAGCTGTATGAAGGGGACTCAGAAAAACAGTCCTTTTAGGACTACTTTATTTATTTTTATTCATTTATATTTTTTCTGTATGAATGAGTTTCATTTTTTGTAATGAGTTAAATAATAATGAATTTCAAGTTTTTAAAAGTAAAAGGGTGAATGAATAACTCTTAAAGAAATTTATTGGGGATCTGGTATTGAAGAAGAGATTGCTTATTTTTAAGGGAAAGGCTTAATGTATTTCATTAAGGGCCAGGAATTCAACTGGTCTGAGAGCAATGCTTTACAGTATTGAGTCGAAACCAGGACAAAAGGCTAAATTTAGGGGAGTTTGAATTTTTTTTTTTCAAACTGACTACACTTCATTCTCTTAGTTTGAAAAGAGAATAAGTGCTCTCACTGAAGACCCCTCTAGCTATACGTAAATAAACAGTCTAGGATTCATAAAAATATCTTTCCAATTTTCTACCTAAACTATTTTTACTTCTTTTCAGAAACGTACATTAGGAAAGAAAAAAAAACCGAAGTGATTCGTTTTGATTTTAGGAAATAATGAACTGTTCAGAAACACACCCTGTCTGTTTTCAACTGATTCGAAAAAAGACTTTTAAAATATTTTACTTGAACGAAAACGTGCTTCTTAAATTCTCGCAGTTTCCCATGTTATTCAATGGGAAATTCACTGTATTTTCTATCATAAGAAATCCGAAATCTGTCATCTTAGTAAAATCATCAAAATCGTTTTTGACCCTATGCACTTTTATAAGATTCCAAAGTGTATCTTAGAAAAAACGAAGTGATTCGTTTTTGACACTAGGAAGGAATGTACTTTTCTGAAATGAACTTTGTAAAATTCTTTCAATTTACTCGATCCAAAACAGTCTTTTATGCATGCTAGTTTTCCCATGTTACTCTATGAGATTTTTACAATTACTAGAAAACGAAAATTTCCAAAATCATCCTTAGAAATCAACAAAACCATTTTTCGTTTTACTTAGAATTTTTCAATAAATAATTCTATTCAGTTGTAAAAATATAGAAATAGCTTATTGAAAATAAAAAAATAAAAAAAACGTAGATGTAAGGTGTTGAGAAGAAAGTCGATATTCTTTATTCTTTAATTTTTTTATCATATTCCCGTATTCCTCTCATAAGAGGAAAAAAAATATTAAAGTCCGTCTCTTATTTTTTGAGTTCGTTTGATCCGAGGCAAAAATATATATATATATGAAAGAAATATTTTCTCGACGAATGATTCAAACTCATTTCTGTTCGAAGTATAAGAAAATGAAAACTGACATCATAGCAATGAATGCGTAAACACTTTCATTGAAACGATAAGTAAATCATCTCGATTATGGCTTCTTTCATGACAATGAACATTTTCGTATGAAAGACTTGAAAGTACTTCGAAAGCCTAAAAGAGTTCTACTCTCTTAATAAATTAAAATTGAATAAGTAAAGAACTGGAGGGACATGGAATCTGACAATAGTAAAGTGAGAACGAAGATTTTAAAGCAGTTCATGAAAAAAAAGGTCATGGTTCATTCAGTAAAGAAATGTCATAGAGTAGAGAGAGTGTGAACAATCTATCCGTCTTTAGGTTGAGCTTTCACTTATAGGGCTTCTTTTTTCATATTGAAATATAAAGATGCATTTCCTTTAACTGGAAATGAACTAATATATACATATATTTCCCTAGCTTGGAAGAATATACCTTTACATTAAATATATCTCTTTTTTGGATAGTAAATGTATACAACTCTGAATATCAAATAAATAAAAAAATAATGTTTATGGGAAGAACGGAATTAGTCGCTTTTGCCTCTAGAATGAATGTTTTTTTCGGACAGACAGAAAATTATTCAGCCCAAAGAATACAAATTTCATCGAAAGAAAATGGTTTTAGATTGTATGTCTTGACATTGAATGCTTTCCTGTCGAGGCAGTCCACGAAAAGTATGGCTAACTACGAAAGAATAAAAAAATCTATATTTGACATACATGCAAGCTTTGAGGAATATTTTTAAGCAAGTTGGAAAATATGCTATATAAGGAAACCAAAATCTGACGATTTGTTGCATCTAAAATAATCGTTTGCTGAAATGAAATGGGAAAAAAAGATAGTGGGAATAAAAGGACTCATAAGTTTGTCCAAGAAAAAAAGAATCCTGACCTATTGAGAAGTTTAATGACATTTCAAAGATAGAGGAAGAAAATATCGGAAATTGGGAAGCTATAAGGAAATAAAGACCGAAAATATTGTTTGAGCAGAATTTTAACTGGGAAAGATCTGTAGAGTTCTTGAACATACGAAAAATTACGAGAAAATATTATTGCAGCGGTGAAAGACTCAGAATTAACATGAAGTCTATGTCCAGTAATTACTGCGAACAAGAACGAAATAATTTCTAAAGAAGCATTTCCTCGTCTCATGGTCTGAAATAAAATTGAATGGTGGAAAAAGAAAAGTTCCCCAGAAAATTCATTACATCTACACGAAAAAACTCCCTCAAAACATACAAAAAATATATAAAAACACATGAAGAAATAACGTAAAAGTAATTTAAAAATATATATACAGGGAATACGTAGTACACGAAAACCATTTGACCCCCTGACTATTTTTGGAAACCAAATCATCGTGAGTTAGAACCTCGCTAAGACCTTAGAAGCATTTTTATTCCCTTGGAAAGAAAATTCCCCAGCATCGTTACGTAAAAATTTCCTCCGGGGGAAAAAAAGTATTGAAGAGGGGGAAATCTGCTTGCAAATTACAGGAATAAATGCAAAAATTCCCAACGTACCCCACTCGGTCGTTGCCATCCCCAAAATCAAAGATCCATCGAAAGTTCCAAGAAGCATCGCTAGGGGTAGTACATCGAGTTGGCATCCCCCTATATCCAACACCTTTCCCACTCGGACGTTGCCATCCCTCAAAATCAAAGATCAATCGAAAGTTCCAAGAAGCACCGCTAGGGGCAGCACATCGAGTTGACATCCCCCTATATCCAACCCCTTTCACTCGGGCGTTGCCATCCCTCAAAATCAAAGATCAATCGAAAGTTCCAAGAAGCACCGCTAGGGGGCAGCACATCGAGTTGACATCCCCCTATATCCAACCCCTTTCTCACTCGGGCGTTGCCATCCCTCAAAATCAAAGATCAATCGAAAGTTCCAAGAAGCACCGCTAGGGGCAGCACATCGAGTTGACATCCCCCTATATCCAACCCCTTTCTCACTCGGGCGTTGCCATCCCTCAAAATCAAACATTTATGAACAAAAATAAGATATAATAACATTTCTTGAGATGAGGACATGACCGTATTATTCGAGAAAATAAAAGAGAAATAATACTTACCCTACATAATTTTCATTAGGGAAGACACATGAGGAATTCATGAAAATTAATTGAAAAAAAAAATACATCAACAAATTACGAGGGAAAAAACGTTTTACATAACAATAACCTAAGGGGATGGGGTCGAGAGAGGGGAAAATAAATAATGAATAAACCTTCATTAAATTAAAAAAAAAGGAATAAGCCTTCATTGATTTCCCCCAAAATTCGACAAAGTCCAATAAATACTACTATCTTCGGAGATAAGCACACACTTTCGGTCGAGGGGGAAAAATTGCAGCGGGGAATAGGAGGCTGCTACTGACCACACCCCCTCCGTTTGCTCGGCTGCAGCTGGCTGCGGCTGGCTGGTGTCCGCCCGGCCGCAGCCTAATGTTAAGTCTATGGGCTGCGGTTTAAGCCAGAATCGGTCCTTTTCTACTACTAGTATTCCCTCAAGAAGTAGTGGAGCAGAATCCTCCAAGAACTGCTGAATAATCTCATCCTTTTGATGCCTCATCATTGTGTCACTGTTTAAATGGTTGCTGGTAACCCTATGCCGTACCAGAATTCAGCATGCACTGCTTTTCTCCATTTTTTCACATTTAACTTCAGTACACGTCATGTGTGTTGCCACAATATTGTCGTCAGTTTGCTCATATGAGTTGTCTAGTTTGTTATGTTTTCAACACCAATTCATCACGTCTGTCTATGTACGCTCACTACCGTAACATGCTCTAAAATTCTTTGAACAGTTCATTGTATAGAAGCAGAAACAAAAAGGCTTTTAGCAAGGTAGTCAGAGACAACAGTATAAATGTCATCAACTTAACTTTTATTTCTCTTCTTGCATTTAGAAAATGGAGGTGGAATAATTTGCATTTAATGTCAGATTTGATTTATGTGCAGACATCTTTTAACGTAATCAATGTCCGACTATGTAATCAAACCGAAATTAAGCAATTATGTAAGTATAATTTGCACATGAGCACATACACTATCTACCAACAAGTAATTGGACACCTGTGATAGCAAAGGAAAACGAAGTTTATTCACCTTCAATTGTTGGTGGAGCCTCCACGAGCGGCGATTACAGCTGCGCATACTCTCAACCAGGCGTTGTACGACGGTTTCACTCGGCTTGGAGAAGACAGGTCAGTTCAGTCACCGATTTCGGACGGTGAGGGCACCCCTTAAGTCGACGCTCCAACTCGTCCCAGAGGTGCTCGATAGGGTTAAGGTCCAGGCTCTGCGCAGGCCAGTCCGATCGATTAATCCCGTTTTCACCATACCAAGCCATGGTGGACCTCGCAACATGACAGGTGGCATCGTCATCCTGAAAGTAACATGGGTCCACCCCGTAAAACTGCCACAACGTAGCAAGTGCATGGTCATCCAAAATGGTGCAGTAGGTCTCGGCGTTGAGTCTACCAGGAATTGCGACCAAGGGTCCCGTGCCATACCAGGAGAAACGCCCCCGTAGCATAATTCCACCGCCGCCGAACTTCACAGTTGGCACAATACATTCCGACAAGAGGCGTTCTCCAGGCAGACGCCAAACCCAGACCCTGCCATCCGAACGGTAGAGGGTGAACCTTGATTCGTCGCTCCAGAGAACCTGTTTCCACTGTTCAACGGTCCACTGTCGACGTTCTTTGCATCACGTTAGCCGAGCAGCGCTATTGGACTTGGTGATCAAAGGCTTGTGGGCGGCAGCACGTCCATGATAACCGAGCAGATGGGCTTCCTTACGGATGGTATTCATCGAAAGAACACTCCCGGATGCCTGTTGAAACTCCTCGCGGATGTGGCCCATCGATTTGGTGCGGTTCTTCCGAATTTCTCTGGCCAGCATCCGTCGGTCTCTAACTCCCAGTTTTGTGGGTCTGCCGGGTCGGGGCACATTCCGACAGTCACCTCTCATCTTCCGCTTGCCAATCACGTAGGCCACTGTCGATTTTTGGGTATTTGAACTTGCTGGATATGTCACGTTTGGATCGGCCATTTCTGTGATACCCGACGATTACACCTTTCTCGAAATCAGAGAGCTCCGAACTGCGTGGCATCTTGCATGCGACTGGTTGCGTTGTTGTTTCCCACACGATATTTAACGGCGGCGGCCGTGAAGTGTATCAGGACCGCAGATATCGTCGATTGCAGGGGTGTCCAATTACTTGTTGGTAGATAGTGTATATGTTTTTAGGTTTCACAAGTTCATTAAAAAAGTTAAACCTTTCAAGTAATGCAAATGGTAGTATGGTACTCATTCTATATGGGACGAAATTCATGAAACGTTCCCTCCCTGCATATATTTGGAGTTATTATTTTTTCACTACACAGTTTTTTATCCTGTGATTATTCCTCAATTGAGAAATCTGAAGAAACACAAAGCACAAGTAACATAAATTAATGCTCGTATGTTTTAAGGTAAAAATTTTATTTAAGGAATTTTAACATTTTTCTGTTAATAATTATGTATTCTATTCCGAGGAAATTTTTTTCGTGTGCAATACAATAGTTGACACATTCCTGCCTGATTTGGGCATTATTGTGAGTCAAACGGGTAAACAGAGGCAGAGTAAAGGAATCTTGGGGGTGGGGGTGGGATGGGGTCTGAATAGTTGGCCTAATAATGACATTTTTTTTTTATTTCATTGTTTGACTTCGGCTTCTGGCCCCACCTGTTTCAATTGCCACGAGCCGCCACTGAGTGCTGCATTTCTACTTGTCGGAAAAAATACTGAAATAAATCAAAATTCAGACTTCTTTTTTATGTTCCGAATTGTTTATGCTTGTGAGGTATGTGAAATACAAGCGTGGTTTATACATTTCGTCATTAATTTTATTGTATCTAATACATATTTGCAATGAAGCCATCCGTTTTATTTTATTTTTTCGTTGATCCATGGAACTTTAATTGGCTTATAAAGCGACTTCCTCCTGGAGACGAATTCTGCTTACATGTCGTCATTTGTAAAACGTACTTCTCAATCGAAATCCCCTAAGCTCCCCACTAACCTCAATCCCTTTAAAATTCGAAGGAGGAATTTAGGATTTTCCGCATTAAAAAGCTTTCGGGCGCAATTCGAACTCCGTCCTAAACCGCTCTGAGTGAGTGGCTATTAAAACGGTCTTCTTCGTAGATCAAAAGAGAAGTATTACGACGAATGACGTCGCCATTCCTGATTACTGAGCTTTTCATATTCGGAGCCCAGTCTTCGATTCTAAATTTTTCATGTTAAGCATGGCATTTCTCAAAACGTACCTCCTTAAGTAAAATGCTGTTCTACACATGACACAAATATATCGAGTATTTATATCTACCGAATATTTCTTCTAAAGCAAAGGCCTCTTTTTTTACATTCCTTAAAAGCAGAAAAATGTGAAATAAAACACACGGGTTGGGAAAACTCGGTGGCAGTATTCAGTCATTCTACAAATATTGTTACGTGGGCCCTTTATTTTGGGGCCCCTGGGATGCGCATTTCTCTTTAAAAAAAACAAGAACTGGTCGGAGGGATAACTCCGAGCTTTGGATCCCTGAGAGAGATCAAGGGACTAGCACTGACAAGCTCAGGACTTAGGACAACACAGGCGCATTTAATTATTTACAACTATTTACAAATTATCTACAAATTATTTACACCGCTCATCTAGTTCTGGGAGCGAAGAGGGCGAGAACGCGCCCCGATCAACGCAGTAGCAGTTCACAAGTTCAGATCTGCGCACCTTAAATGGCAGTCCGCTCTGCTTATGCACAGTTCTGCTAGATGCATGCGAGAGTAATCACATGTACAGTACTTACAGATAGGTATCCTTCGTGTGTTTCATTAATCCGTGATGGAACTGGCCAGCAATAACCAGCCTTGAGATGTCGCACGCACACACTGCTTCCAATGTGTAGGCACTAACTTGCTGACGAGGCGGTAAGCTGCAGATTCCCGCGACTAGACAGCAGTCAAGCCGTCGGACAGAGGAGACAGAGCCGCTGAAAGATCTAGAGGGAGCTTAATTTCCTGTCCCGCTTTAGCCAGAAATATCTTGGATCATCCGCGTATTGCGTCTGTATGCCGAAGAGATTCATTTCTTGCATTCCGTTTCTTCCCCGGAACAGACCTTCTTCGCCAGATCCCAGTTGCATACTGCTGTTGGCTTCTCTTCTCCAATGACCTCTTGACTCCCGACGCTCTTTCGAGGGTGGCAGGGATCTCTCTCAGTCGCACGCATTCTTCCTTCTGGCCTGCTGTAGACAAAACAGTTCAATGTCCTTTTAACGAGGAGTAGCTCGACTTACAGAGGCACGTTTTAGGGAGTTTCAGGCCTAAGCGATTCCAACAAACGCAAAAAGGATCTTGTAAAACTCAGCGCGAATACCCTACCCAATTCGACTTCGTAACAATATACAGGGTGTTCGTAAACTGTTTTGACAAAAGAAGAGTGCTGATAGTACCCATCAAGACGAACAATATATACAATCGAACCTAGGGTCGCATTCCACTCTGAGTGTCACAAAAGAGTAACTTCGAAATACGTCCAACAAGCACAAGACGTCATTTCTTTCGTGCCGGAGAAGTAGCACATCACCAAACATCACCGTCAAGCATTTACCGTATGCAAATTGCCAAAGAAAAGACGCAGCATCGACAGTTGCAGCTGATTGGCTTATCAAGGTGCAGTAGGCACTTTCTGAATGCCACATATCCCGCACGACGGATTGGATGTGGCGGACCTGTGGCATGGCCTCCTCGCTCACCGGACTTAAACCCACTGGACTTAGCTTCTGGGGTCACATGAAATCATTGGTGTACGAGACGCCTCTGGACTCCGTGGAAGATCTCGTCGCGAGAATCGTTGTTGCAGCGGACAGGATAAACACGACACCAGGAGTCTTCGAGAGGGTGCCCCGGTCTTTCATTCACCGGTGTGAATTGTGCAACGGCACCCGTGGCCGCCACTTTGAGCATCTACTTTGAGTCTGTCCCTGATCTCCATAAATGGGATTGTGCAACTTATGATGTAGTTAATTCTCTTTCTTTGCACTATTGAAAGTTCAACTTGAACATCTAACTTTACCCTTTTGTGACACTCAGAGTGGAATGCGACCCTAGGTTCTATTGTAAATATTGTTTGTCTTGATGGGTACTATCGCCTCTCTTCTTTTGTCAAAACAGTTTACGAACACCCTGTATATGAGCAATAAATGAAAAAGTTCATGCTTTCGTTTCTTACACAGCATTTCGATTTGTTACGAACTCGTCAGAATATAAAGGTGTAAAATGATCCTTAAAGTGTTTTTGATAACTATTCTGCACTTTCCGGTGGTGTAACGTCAATGGTAGTCGCAGCAATGGGCGCCGTGCGACAAGTCCCCGCTCCTGCAGACGACGTCGAACGGTACGTGCTGACACAGGTTGTTGCGCAAGACACCCTAATTCCTGCGCTAACGTTCGTGATGTCGCGGTGTGAGCCGTCAATGCCCGCCGCACAACATGCCACCAAATCCGTACTCGCCTCACTGTGGCTGGATGTCGTCCCACACGGACGCCGATGTCTCGGTAGGATAAACCACTGTCGCGATAAGCTACTATTCGTCAAGGGGGGAGGGGGCTATAAAGATTGCCGTTTCTGGGCGTATATTGAGAACTGAATTGGGAACTCCAAACGAATATCGCGAAAATGTTCCATGTAAGCCAAGCGAGAATTGTACTTTAATTTGAAGAAATAAATTTCCGAGGATCTGGGGTACACTTGGTTCGGAGGGGGGGGAGGGTGTGCTCTACCCTGAACTTCCGTAATATTATATTCTGGGCCGTTGCAGTCTGCCAGTGTATCCAGGAAGTTCCCCTTGAAGTGTCCGCGAGGTTCATGAGCTTGGGGGGGGGGCTTCCCCTACAATTTTAAAATGGACGTAGAGCTGTAAACATTAGTACCATGCTTTATATAATGATTTTGTACACAGCCACGAATTTTCAGGAGGGTGGGGTAACCCCCCCCCCCCTAGTTTCTAAGAGCTATTTAGGGGTAGCATCGAGAATACACTGACCGACTCTAGAGGTCCAGAATATAAAATTACGGAAGTTGGGAGTAGAACCCTCCAAACCAAGCACCTCGTATCCCTTTCACAGGCTTCACCAAATTTCTGGGGGGGGGGGGCATACATAGTTTGCCATTAAACACAACATGAAGCATAGAAATTGCGAGCAAATCCCTTACTTGAGCACTGTGTGTACAGAATCATTATGTAAAGCACGGTTCTAATGTTTACAGCTCTACGTCCATTTTAACATTTTGGCCCCCCCCCCCTCAGCTCACGGACCTCGCGGGCGCTTCAAGGGGAACAGCCTGGATACACTGACAGACTCCAGCGGCCCAGAATCTAATATTACGGAAGTTGGGGTTTGAGCTCCCCCCCCCATCAAGTGTACCTCGGAACCTCGGCAATTTATTTCTTCAAATTAAAGTACAATTCTCGCTTGGCTTACATGGAACGTTTTTGCGAAATTCGTTTGGAGTTCCCAATTCAGTTCTCAATGTAGGCCCAGAAACGGCAATCTTTATAGCCCCTCTCCCCCTTGAACTTTTATGGCCAAGTTGCTGAAAGATGTGTTGCCGGTAAATTGCCACACCGGAACACTGCCACACATCAGTGTTCCTGTGTGGCAGTTTACAGTGAGCTGTTCGTTCTGGGGGTATTTCTTCCGGGGGTATTTTTTCCGGGTGCGTTTTTTCCGCTTTTCAGTTTTCAGGGGTATTTTTTCCCGTGGTATTTTTACCGTTTGCTGGTCTGAGCACTGGCTTCTGATCATTCATCCGAGATAGGTCCGGGTTCAAATCTCGGCCGAGGTATGAGTAGTGTGTTTGTTTTACGGTACTGGCTATCACTGCAACCAGTGGCTCCAGATTAGAGACAGGCGATTGTTTATTTCCCATTAAGTGTCTTACGCTGGTTGTTAAACCTCTGTAAATTAAAAATAAATAGGCTATCCTCTTGAGATGAACTACACGCAGTTCATGAAAGCAGCAGACGAATTAACTCAAATATTGGCACAAGAAGAAAATTCTTTTGATGTGGAAGAATGAGAAAATTAGGTAAAAAGCCCTTGTCTCTTACCATCCTGAATTGCAAAATTCACTAAGGAAGAAAACTTGATGACATACACGTGGCAAAAGAGAAAGAAAGAAAAGAAGAGATGATGATCATACAAGACTTAGAATTAGAAGGCAATGCAAAAGACACATGCACGAACAGGCCAATGTAATAACCGATTAACTAAGTTGGTGAAGTGTTATCCTTTGACCTGTGTCATATGTGTCTGTGCGAAAAAGTTAACAAGAAAGATGACACCGAAATTTCGGGTGTAATGAGCACGCCTTTTGAATCCGTTCTGACGCAAATTAAATTTATCAAAGCTATTCAAAGTCAATGGAACCGGTATGGAAAACAATAGTGTCTGACGGAAGAAAGAAGATTTCAATCGGGTTTTTAAACCCGCAGATATTGCTGTAAACAGAATCCTGAACTTACATGTTCTGTTTTTTTTTATTGGAGGTTTAACGACCAGCGTGAACAACTCATTAGGGTAAGGGCAGCCGACCCTAATTTAGGGCCACTGACTCCAGGGAAGGGAAAGAGCCAGTGCCGTAAGACAAACACAACATCCATGCGCCACCGGGATTCGAACCCGGACCCATCTCGGACGAATGATAAGAAGCCATCGCTTAGACCAGTGCGCCACCGTCCTCTGGTTTCAGACTTGTGCATTAAGAAAAATTAGAATTTATCTGAGAAACATTTTGCAGCGGAAACGCTCTCCTCCAAAGAAATAATTTTTCAAATCACACTCTTAGAAGCAGAGATATGGACAAATATAAGATTTGCATCTACGCCCCCTGGCGGGAAAAACAAGCGTTTTAGTATCCTCGAAAGGTTTTTCGATGTGAGCGGTATCGGTCTAAGAAAAAAAAATAAAATTGAATCGAGTTTTGAGGAGCTCACATTTTGCTGCAAATACATCAGAAGCAGAAATTAAAATTTATGTCCCTTGGTGGCCAAACCATTCTTTACCAAATATTAGAAATTATATGAAAAACATTTTCCATCAGGAGCTGTATGCGATACAGGAAGAATTTTTCAAATCGGAGTTTTAGAAGCAGAAATATTGGAGGAAACGCAATTTACCTTTGCGCTCCCTAGCGGGAAGTCTAGGAATTACTTGAAAATTTTGAAATTATATGGAAAACATGTCACACCGGAAACTCTATCCCATGAAGAAAGAATTTTTCAAATTGAACCATTAGAAGTAGAGATATTGACAAAAATAAGATACACATCTACGCCTCCTGGCGGTGAAACCATGCAATCTTTTTAAAAGAAAATATTCCGAAAAGGTTTATCGACGTGAGTGGCATCGGTCCACGAACGAATTTTTTCAATCAAGTTTTTAGAAGCTCAGATTTTATGGCAAATACATCTGAAGCAAAAATTAACGCTTACGCTTCCCTGGTGGCCAAAGTATTCTTTGCCAAAAATTAGAAATTATATGCAAGAGATTTTTCATCAGGAGCTGTATTCGCTGAAGAAGTTTGTTTTTCAAATCGGAGTTTTAAAAGAAGAGATATCGGGGAAAACGTAATTATTTTTAAAATATTGCATGGTTTCACCGCCAGGAGGCGTAGATGTGCATCTTGTTTTTGTCAATATCTCTGCTTCTAATGGTCCAGTTTGAAAAATTCTTTCTTCATGGGATTGAGTTTCCGGTGTGACATGTTTTTCATATAATTTATTTTTACGTCCCCTAGCGGAAAATCTATGCGTAACTTGAAAAATTAACTATACCTAAAATACTTTTCGACATAAATGGAATCGAAGGATAAAATAATTTTTTCAATCGAATGTTTAGAAGCAAATATATGGCATAAAATGTATTTTGAATTCGACATCATCTGCATTTACGCCCTCTAGCGGCGAAATTGAACATCGTAAAAAAAAAAAAAATAAGAAACGAGGGATCATCATTCGCATATTTCAAGCTTTCCAGTGCAAAAAGAATTTTTCAAATCGTACTAATAGTTGCAGAGATATGGTGTCTACAGACGGACGGACAAACCGATAACGTAAGCACGATCTTTTTTTACAAAAGGCGTGCTAAAAAACTGTTCCTTCTTAAAGCATGCTTCTAATTATTACGTGTTTTTGTTCAGCTTCAGCATGGAGGTACTACTCAGAATCATATATGATAATCTTTGAATCGAATAATAATTATAATTTTCAACTTAGAAACTCTAGTGGAATAATCCACAGCATTTGGAAACATAGCGCAAAATACCAACTTGGCAGGATATTTCAAAGACTGTGTTTTGAATCTTGAAAACTGCACGAAAGATTAGTTGAATGTCCTAACGAATTACGCGCTTACAATGGCAATCTTTCATGATCTAAGATTTCAAGAAAAATACAGAAGGCCAAGACATCTGCTCTTAGATAGAAAGAGGGAGGCGAGAAATCACTGATCAACTTCTGTGCTTTCCTTCTTCCCGTGGGTGTGCGTGCTGTCGTCTTCAATTACCAATTGGATAACTCTTCATTCCGAACACAGTCAGAAATGTCAGGTGGGAGAGCACCGTCCTCGCTGTTTTCTTCTATTGCCATGCAGTTGTTCGATATTCTTAAATGGAATGGCATACCTTCCTAAAGACCCCTACTGGGTGGAATGCAGCGGAGAGAACATTTCCGCTTCTGCTGGAAATTCCTTAGATTTCTTAAATTCTTTGTCCATCAAACTAAAGGAAATTAAACTTCACACTTTGTAATTGTCCTTAGACATTAAGAACGAGAAATAAGGGCAGATATCTCTCTGGAATCACAAACTTTTAAAACTCCTTTCCGGTCTGTTTTCACCAGCCGTTACCGATATCGCCAGTCAAGCTAATAAATCAAAATATCTCCCAGTTGTTTACAAAACTTCTGATGTTCTATGTTTTATTGGCGCTCATTGCGGTCTTCGCAGGAAAAAAGAAACCACTGTTCTTACACCACGGAAAAAGCACTGAATAAAATCTTACACTGTGACGTACCTGCCAGCAGAACGCACACGACATAAAGGTAGATAGCAGTCAGACCGAACGTCCGCGTAGCTCAATTGCTAGAGTGACTTATTCCGGAATGAGGGGACCCGGGTTCGAGCCCCGGCGTGGACAAAAATTACGGAGAAATTTGCTTCGTTATAACACTTTGTCGATAAATATCGAGTTATGCAGCGCTCCGGTATGCGTGCGCTGAGACGACTTAAACCTCTTCGTGATTATCCTAGTTTAACGTGAAACTACGTTGAAAACTATTGTTGAAGTGATAAATGGACGTAGTACTTCGTACACACCAAAGCGCACGAAGGCGAATAAAAGCTTGGACTTTACGTGTTTGCATATGAAATTCGCTGACAAAGTGCTACAAGCTGATTTTCCGGACTTTGCGCTCACGCACGAAAGTTCTCATGAAATCGAGCTCTGAAACGTACGTTGTGGTGGCCAAAAGTACGATAAAATATCTCTGTGTTGCAGTTTCTCATTTTTGAAGTCTGGAACTTGTATTGCTTGTATATTTGGTTCTTAGAAATGTGTATACACTATATTGACAAAAGTCACCGGACACCTAGAAGAGAACACACAGCATAACATTTGTTGACATACATTAGTACGGTGTCGGTCCACCTTTTGCCTTAATGCATGCACTGACCCTTCGAAACATGCTTTCGACAAAGTTTTGGAACACAGCGATAGATATCCGCTTCCTTTCGACACATATTGCTGCCGCTAACTGTTGCTTAGTAGTAGGCCTTGCTTCCAAACTTCTTATCCGGCGCTCTAATTCATCCCATAGGTGCTCTATGGGATTAAGATCAGGGCTCTGTGCTGGCCAGTCCACACACGATACGGAATTATCGTCAAACCACGCCGTAACAGTCCTTGCGTTATGGCTCGGTGCATTATCATGCTGGTACCAACAAAACTCGGTTTTACAGTATTGCCACAGAGTTGGTAGGGCATAATTGTCCAGAATATCGAGGTAGAAGTGCTGGTTAGCAGGTTTGTCCACGATAGCCCATGCCACAAAAAACACCACCACACGAGTGCACTGCCAGCTCCAAACTTGACCGTAGGAACAGTACACTGTGCTAAATAGCGTTACCCCTGCTGCCGCCGTACCCACACACGGCCATCGGACTTTTGGATCGTGTATCTGGATTCATCAGTCCATAGGACCCGTTTCCATTGATCTACGGTCCACGATACATGTTCTTTTCACCATGCTAAACGACGAGTAGCATTCCGAGTGGAGATTAAAGGCTTATGAGCAACCGCACGACCACGGTAACCCATGGAATGAAGTTCTCTGCGAATGGTACGTGTACATACCGAGGTTCCAGCAATTTTACTCACCTGTACACTGAGGTCTTGTGCAGTACTCCGGTGATTAGCTGTAACGACTCTCCTGAGGCTTCGACGTCCCCTATTACTGATTTTCTTTGGTCTGCCGGTACGTTTTGCTGCTTCAGGCACGCCATGTGTCTTCCACTTATGCAGTACATCCAAAACAGTTGACTTGGGTATGTTTAAACGCCTCTCGGTTTCTCTTATGGACAACTCACTAATATAACTCCCAACAATCTTTCCTTTCTCAAAGTCAGTTCTCTCCAGCCGCGACATTTTCACTCAACCTCACAGTGTGATATGATCGCGGTCATCTACAGGCTTGTTTTTATACCGTTTGCAGATGTACCGCGCATCTTAACAACGCAGCGGATCCGTTCATTTATTTTTGAAGGGGTTCCCGGTGACTTTTTTCAATGTATTGTATATTTGGACAAAGCACGCCGAAACACGTGAAGTGACAAAAGAATTGGAATATACGTTGTATGCTCCTGACACCACTGTCGTCGCCGTTGTACCCTCACCCGGGTCCCCGGCATGAATATCTTGTTCACGCTTTCCAACCGTAGGTTGAAGAAGCGTATATGCTCCAGCTTTGTCCGTCCGTCTGTCTGTCGGCACGATAACACGTAAAAATGGTTCGATTTCGATGAAATTTTAGTATGTGGTAGGGGACCACCAGGGGACGAACCCTATTGAAAATGGGTGAAGTGGGGTCAAAGGTCACGCCATAAGAGCAGGATCCATTCAATTGCCTTTATGCGTCATAACTTGCGTAAATATGGTTCGATTTCGATGAAATTTCAGTATGTGGTAGGAAACTACCTGGGCACGAACCCTATTGCAAATTGGGGTCAAAGGTCATGCAGGGCACATGAGCGGGATTTATTCCATTGCCCTTGTGCATCAAACTTACCAAAAAACGTTTCGATTGTGACAAAACGTTATCATATTGTTCCGGAGGTATAGTAAGCCGGTTCTGTTGAATATCAACGAAATGGGGTCAAAGGTCATTGCACAAAAGCAAGATTTATTCCACAGCCATTATTCTCATAACTTGCGTAAAACTGCTTTCTATTGCGACAAAACTTTAGTATGTTATTCTTGAGGTGTACTGAACCGGTTCTGTTGAATATCATCGAAATGAGATCAAAGGTCAGGGCACAGGACAGATATTTATTCCACAGCCATTATCCTCATAACTTGAGTAATGATTTCTAGTATGTTGGAAAGCGTATCATAATCAATGCATTGCATGATTTTACTGACTTGTTTATACAGTTCCTTGCGCTCTGTTTTCTTTGATACTAATGTCTGGAGATGCAGAATGAGCTACGCAATAATTTTCGGCGCTGTGGTATTCCTATTACGGTAATAATCATCTTTAATGATCTCCTGTCTCTATCAGTCAGGGTCGTTTTCCGGTCGCTCTTGTGCTTCGCAGACGATGTTTTGCCATGAACACGGAATGCTGTACCTCAGTCAGTCAGGGTCGTATGCTCACTACCCCCACTACCCTGTCGACTGTTGTCACGGAGGCACCAACTAACCAGTCACCAGCCATTACCCCTTCTTCAAAGTCCGTAATGTCGCTCATTTCGTCGTCACCCTTAAAGAAATTTTGCAACAAGACACTTTAAATGCACTGAAACAGGACGTTGACGTACACAAAGCTATTAGAACCTAAAAGTGGTGGATACCTTTGCGTATTGTGACGTACGCACCTGCAATAAAAGTCAAGTAGACACATTAGCGTTTCCAAGCTTTCGCACATCAACCAGATGGCTTTTTCAAGGAAGTTAGACAGAAACTGTTTACCTTCCTTGAAAAGCCATCTGGTTGATGTGCGAAAGCTTGGAAACACTAATGTGTCTATTTCCTATGCCAATAAATCGGATCAGTAATACAGTGTTACTATTTAGTACTTAATTGGTGTACTGTTCCTCATTATCAAATAGAAATATTTAATTTCCAGTAAAAATGTGTATCATGAAAGAAATACGGGATTACGCCATATAATAAAAGTTTTGAAGATGACAATCCGATTTTTGGCGTAAATGTGACAAGGATGGTAAGTCAGATATTTATATTCAAATTGATTGGAAACTTGAAACTTCGTCGTTCTGGGTGGTGTAGTTGTTAGAATACCAGAGCGTTTCCTCGGAGACGCGGGTTCGAGTCCCGCTCCAGGACGATGAAAATATTCAAGTTTTCGGATATCATCTGACTTACCATCATTGTCACATTTGCGCCAAAAATCGGATTGCCATCTTCAAAATTTGTATTATATGGCGTAATCCCGTATTTCTTTCATGATTTATCTGCTTCTCTGGGCAAACACGGGATAAGATTCTTAACCTCCAGATTCGCTAAACATGAATGCCGATTGCTTCGACTAGCGAACCCTGTGATGGTTATATTCAAATTGATCGGAAACTTGAAACTTGGTCGTTCTGGGTGGTGTAGTGGTTAGCATACCCGGGCGTTTTCTGGGAGACGCGGGTCCGTGTCCCGCTCCAGGACGATGACAATTTTTCAAGTTTTCGGATATTATCTGACTTACATTGCGCCAAAAATCGGACTGTCATCTTCAAAATTTGTAACAATGTGTATCAAATGGCTGATTGCATTGATTATAAAGAATTTAAAATACATTTCCTGGTGAAGACGGGGGAAAAAGTGATTTATTTCTGACAGCATGAGTTTGTAAAATGATATGTTCCACTTGATGCAATTTCTTTTTTCGTACGTATTGTAAATTAAATTGTGTTCGACTTCAAAGAGTTGCTTCCTTCATACAGGGGAAAGAAGTTTGTAACATTGGCACGTGAATTATTCGTGGAAGTAAGTTCATCACCTTATCATTGATGAGTTCTTGAGTTACGATTTGCTGATGGTGGCTGAGTACAGATGAGATGTGAGGTTTTTTTCCTGATTTCATTTTTTTCATTTCTGTGCTGCCCTTCCCCGAGGGAGGAAGGTTATAGTCGAAGTGAGCGGCAAGAACACTCCTGTTCTGAGCTGTCATTCGTCACAAGGTCGTCGGAAGTGGACGGGATTCCTCGCGATCGATAGCGTCCTGACGCCAGGCGACGTCCAATCTCTTTCGTCATTCAACCTTATTAGCAACTTAAACAAAAATCACGCATTCCTTCCAGATCTGTTACTGACGTGGAACGTCCACAGGAACCGTAGAAACACATTCCGTTGCTTTATTTCCTCCTCAGAAAGTGTACAAAAGTTTGCCTTGACTATTTTTGATGACAACCTCGACGCTGTGTCATTGAAAAATTAATCTCGCTAGCGCCTCTGGACTCTCATTGAAAATTTTTAACATTCGCCATTGCGATTTTCTCAACGGAGCTTCATATAAATTCGTTTCGTTTTATGTCTTTAATACAGAATTGGTTCTGAAAGTTAAAGCCTGTGCCTAAGCTATTCGAAAGTAGTTTGTTTCCCGTCCTCCCAGATTTAAGTAACTGAAGACCGTAACGTCAGGAGAAAATAGCACTGAGAGGAAATTTCTAAATTTTGACGCGCCGCGAAATGTTTCTGTGATACACAGTAGATTTGCTTCAGCAGAACACAGAAATATCTTCATTGCATGGTGAACCAAAACTCGTAGAACAGGAAATTGAACGAAAAGTGGATGAAGTATAATATTCACTCTTACCGCCCGGCGGTGCAGTGCCTTTAGAAAAAGTATGTGGGGCATAGCTTCTTTTTTTGTTGTTCCTTGTTTGTTTTTTGGAAGTACAGTGAATTTATATACACTGGCGGAAAATGAAAAAACAACACCAAGAAGGAGACGTCTGATACCAACGAAATTTATACAGCATAATAACGGAATACAGAGGATAACGTGATCAAAACATTATGGCAAAATACAGCTGTATTTGCTGGTAAACTGAAAAATAACATTTCCATGTAACATGGTTAGTACGAGGTTGAACCGCCATGAACTGCGTCACACTGTGCAATTCTGGCATGGAGTCTGTCGTACAGATGTTGGATGTAAGTTTGGGGTATTGAGTTCCAAGCATCCTCAACCTGGACGCGTAAATCGGGGATGGTCGTGGCTGGCCGTGGAGACCGGATAAGTCGTTGTCCCATAAAATCCCACACGTGGTTAATGGGGGACAAATCCGGTGAACCATGGAAGTTGTCTCACACCCTGAAGTGCATGTTGCGTTGCATGTGCCGTGTGTGGGCGTGCGTTATCTTGTTGGAAAACACCACGATGGACCGACCTTACAAATGGCGTCTGCGAACACGCATACGGCTATCGGAGGCTCCCAAGTAGAATCTGCTTTCATCGCTGAAGCCGACGGATCGCCAATGCGTTCTCTAGTGCAGACGTTGGCGACACCACTGCAGCCGTTCCTGACGGTGGGCTGGAGTCAGAGGTACACATGCCAGCACGTGCACGTAGTCCTGCATCCAGTAGACGGTTGCGAATTGTTCGCACAGTCACCTCAGGTGCAACGGCAGCTCGGATTTGCGTCGCAGTGGATGTTCTGCTTGACAACGCCGCTCTTCTTATGCGTCGATCGGTCCGCTCATCAGTCCGTCTGTGACTCCCGGTTCCACGTCTTCTCGTGTGGGAATGTTCCTCGGACCATCTACGCCACCATTGTATCACCACCTTCCCGTCCAATTCGCTCCGCAATACGACGATACGACCACCCGGCCTCGCGGAGTCCGACTAGACGACCTCGCTCAAAGTCCGATAACTGCTGAAGTCGTACACGTCTTCCATGTCCAGGCATTGCAGCTTTTTCAGGGTCTTTGCACGTGTCCGTACGCCGACGACTGATTACATTCACTTCGCCGTACTCCTTAAATACCACCGACGATAATTTGCATATTATGCCGTTCTGTGGCATAAGCGCTCACCGGTTGGTCCCGAAATTAACATCACACCTACGAAAACTCGACCCCATTAACATATGTAAATTTTATGGTCGTCCGCCGATTCCTTCTTGGTGTTCTTTTTTCACTTTCCGCCGGTGTATATATATATTTCTTATTCTCTAGCAAAGTACTTAAGGAAAGAGTTTTGAAATTGGTGGTTGCTCACAAGTATGATCTGAAAGTATTGTGACATTTAGCATGTCATACAGAGTCCCTTTTAAGTCAGAGTAGGATTAAATGGGATCTATAGCGACTATAGCCTTGGAGCTTACCATTACCAAGGGCACAGAAGGTATGCCTGGGCAAATAATATAATAGATAGTAGATAGATAGATAGATAGATAGACAGATAGATAGATAGATAGATTATTCAGAATTAGTTGCCGTGCACCATTCAAATAATCCAATAATAATCCGCACTGTCACTGGACGATTTAAAATCCAATTTGTAAAGATCACATTAAAGGTTTATTACATTAAGGTATATTATTTACAAGCTAAATCTACTAGAGCTTTCGGGCCGTCAAGCGTGCCCATCTTCAGGTAAAACGTACGGGAAGTATACAGACTGCAGGGACTTATATACAGTTGGTTATTGGTTGGTGACGTAAAAAGTCATACAAGCGCATGCTCAAAGAGTTAGTCTTAAAGGATTGCGATGGGTAACTCCACTTCCTTTGGCAATGTTGAGATGTCCTCGTCGGCAACCATGGCGACTTGTAGTGTTCTTTCGTTGAGGAATTTCCACGATTATGGCACTAAGTAAGGTGAATCCTCATTACAACATTTATCACCAAAGGCAGATATGTACAAACTCTCGAGAAAAAGGGTTGAGGCCTTGTTTTATTTACTACCCAATATTGAAACTTCATTCCATATTGGCTTATATGAGCCTTCTCTTGTGAGTCGAGAGAGGGAGGTACTTGTTGAATAGTAACTAACGATATATTTATGTTCATTTATTCGTACGCCCAAAGTACGTAAAGTTGATTCTATGTAATTTTGGGGTTTATCTTCTGGGTCGTAGATTTCCGGTGGAATACAATATATGCCATATTTATTGATATCGTCAATCGAGTCCCGATCTTTTTAATCATTGAAAACAGATTAGAAGTGGTTTCCCCGAAATCCAAGTCATATTTTCTGCAAGCATTTTTAACTGGTGTGACGGTGCGTAGATAGTTCATAGTGCCGACGTATTTGTTGGATCGTTTCTCACGTTCCAGAGTTGTGAATTCCGAGCTTCTTACATTTTTAATGATCTTATATACACACCCCAGCAAAAACAGTCTTGCTGGCCCGGCACTATGTTGCCGCTGCCGAACCGTCAATAAAATGTCCGGGAGGCCAACAGCTGGCCAACAGTTGGCACCTCATCAGTTGTCATATGCCAGAACAGGGCCATCAATTGTCCATCACAGGCAGTAGCTGCCACAAGTGGCCCTTCAACGGCCCTGCAAGCATGTGCCAGAAACGATGGCTAGCCTAATGTGGTCTGCTAGTTTGCCGGTATTGGCAGCCGGCAACCACGTGACGTAACTGGTGGCTTGCTGAATCTTGTCCGCCAATTTCCCAGTAGTAGCCATAAAAAAAATAAAGGATAACCGCCATTACGCGAAGCTACAATTTTTTTTTCTACCCTTACGAAACTGGTGAATTTTAGCACCGCGCTAGGGAAATTTTCTTAACACTCCGGAAAAACGCCCGTTTGGATTGGAGTCGATACGAACCAGGGCCGTTGGCGTGAACGCTGAGCTCGCTACCGACCGGACTAACTTGCCACGCACGAGCGTGTGCTTGAAGCTGTCTGTTTCGTGCGGAATGTGTAATCAAATGGTTCCCTCTTTCATTTTACAATATTGCGAGGTATTTTTCATAAAAGTCAGTTTTATATAATTCATAAATTTATTTTTTCAACGTAACGATAGTTTTTTTTTTTTTTTTTTTTTTACCTTAAGGGAACTTCACTCATTTTCAAGGAGTGTACATACTTAGAGTCTCTTTCCAAAGTTTTGCACTGTCCATGTCATCTTGAAAGGAGATTGTTGAATTAAAATATATTTGCCCGGGTTCATGTCACATTCTGTTACATTTTTAACGTTGTATCTTTCCTTTCCGTTGTCCGAAGTTACATTTGTTTTAAAGAGGAAATATATTTTATTTTACATCTCGTTATTTTTAGAAGCGAATTCCTCCCAGTCTTGTGTATTCAACCCATGCATGAGTACATTATATCCACATAGCGTTGCTTTTTTTTTTTTTTCAAATAATTATTAAATTTTGTACGCGTATAATTCTTTATTTTTTTCCAACAAACGTTTTTTAAATGGTTTTCCAGGACATTTGTTTCAAGCGGTTTCAACTTTTTTCTTGCTATTCACCCACTCCATTACGTGAATTGTTATTCATGGGAATAGAGTGGGTGTATTTCATGGCTGTAATCTAGTATTTCACGGCTTAATCTGATATCTTCGTCGACGTAAAATTCCATTAGGAAATTAATTCGCCTCTATACATATGGATTTTTTACTTAACATCCACTGAAATAACACGATGGCGATAGCGTCGTCTTCAACTAACTGGTACCATGAGAGACACAGCAAGTGTTGCTTCTGCGCATGCGCAGTCCTGTTACTTCCACCTGCTGTTGGGGGTTGCATTGGTTGCCAGCAACTGGCCACTAGTGGCACTTGCTTGGGGGCCCACAATTTACCGCGATGCTGCAGGACCATCAATGACTCGCCAACTGATAGCGCTGCCACCAAAGGACCACTACGGGACCGTGAGCGGCAGATTTCAGCCAGCAGTGACCCATCACTGCCAGCTGGTGGCCAGCAGTTTCTCAGCACTTCTGTTTTTGCTGGGACTCTGCGGAGAATTCGTTCATCGTTGCGATGTTTATTGTTTTGAACTCCAACCACAATACAACGGGCTTTGCACGACCGATGAAACATAAACTAGCTGCCTTTCAGTACATGATTCGTCGGGCATATATACACTCCTCCACCATACGATTACGACAGTTGGATTTCAAAACAATATTAAACATTGCAACGATGCACGGATTCCTCACAGAGTGTTTATATAAGATCATTAAAAATGTGAGACGCTCAGAATTCACACCTCTGGAACGTGAGAGACGATCCATCTAATATGTGGGTACTGTGAACTATCTACCCACCGTCGCACTAGTTATAAGTAATGCTTGCAGAAAATATGACTTGGATTTCAGGAAAACCACTTCTAATCTGCTTTCAATGATTAAAAAAGATCGGGACTCGATTGACGATATCAATAAATGTGGTATATATTGTATTCCACTGGAAATCTACGACCCAGAAGATAAACCCCAAAACTACATAGAATCAACTTCACGTACTTTGGTCGTAAGAATAAATGAACATAAATATATCGTTAGCTACTATTCAACAACTACCTCCCTCTCTCGACTCACAAGAGAAAGCTCATATACGCCAATATGGAATGAAGCTTCAACATTGGGTAGTCAAAATGCCAAGGCCTCAAACCTTTTTGCCGAGAGTTTACAACATTTATCACCAAAGGCAGAGATGTACAATGAGGATTCGCCATAGTTAGTGCCACACCCGTGGAAATCCCCCATCGAAGGAACACTATAAGACACCATAATTGCCGACGAGGACATCTCAACATTGCCATAAGAAGTGGAGTTACCCATCGCAATCCTTTAAGACTCTTAACTCTTTGAGCATGCGCTAAGATGACTTTTTACGTCACCAATCAATAGCAAACTATATAAGAGTCCCTGCAGTCTGTAGTCTTACTTCCCTTACATTTTACCTGAAGATGGGCACGCTTGACGGCCCGAAAGATCTAGTAGATTTTAGAATGTAAATAATATACTGTATTTTAATGAAATAAACCTTTAATATGATCTTATTATACTGAATTTTAAATTGTGCAGTGAGATTGTCGATTGTTATTAGATAGATAGATATTTGTAAAATAGTTTTACTTTTGTTTCGTATGATTTCGACATGTTCTGAAACAGAGAGTGGTTGACGAACTGATTTCAAGGTAGTGACTCACCAAGGGTAGTTTCATGTCGCTGTGTATCGCTAGCGGGGTGGTCGAGACAGTTCCAGCTTTTTCATTACCATTCAGCCACACTTCTGAATTTGCACTTGAAACCGTTAATAGTCGAAATCCCCTCAGACTTCACATTTGCATAACAAAAAAGATGCACTGAGAAAAGTATATCATTAGAAAATCCAAGACAAAATTTACGAATCTTACTCTTTTAACTCATATTCTTATGAGAACAATGGACAATACAATGACTTATTATGAAAACTGTACAGATAATTTATTAGTTTGAAGAATGCACTACACGAATTAATTATCACCAGGATATTGCTACAGTTTCGTGCTTTAACGGACTTCATAATGATTCCCCCATCATAAGTTCTTTGGGGACCCACTCAGATATACGGTATCTTAGTCTAGGGTCCCACTAAGTTATTAATCCGGTCCTGCCTTAAGTAATGAGACAAAAATTATTATATCAAAACAACAAACTATATTTTGAAATGTCACTTACCCAGAATAAAAATCACCTACCTCTAACTCCACACATTCTAAGAAGACTCGGCATAGATATACTAACTTCAGAGATTACAAAATACACTGGCGTGCAAAAATTAAGGACGAGACTATTTTTGGAATGTAACGTCGTGCGTAAGTGCTCCACATCGACTCAAATTATACCGTAAGATCCCCAAGATGTAAGAATATGGGACAAGTGAGCAAAACCGTCCAAACCAGGAATCCAAAGGATACAAAGGCACTTTATTGAAAAGGTAGCTTCGAGCACAACTGGACAGAAGACAGAAGCGCCCATGTGACAGGCAGCTGCCAAGAAAAATCCAGTCTTTAGTAGGGGATATGATCATCCCTGACTGCGTTGCAGGATTTACAACGGCTGTCCATGCTGAGGACGAGGTTGTCAAGGAGTTGTTGAGGCATCGCGGCCCATTCCTCTTGTAGCGCCAATCGCGGCTGCGGAATCGTTGCTTGCGGCTGGTGACGTGTTGCCAAGCGTCTCCGGAGAAGGTCCCACACGTGTTCGATTGGATTTAGGTCCGGGGATGTACCTTACGGGCCAATCAATGCGTTGAATATCTTCACTCTCCAACAGCTCTGCGACAGCCACTGTACGATGAGATGTAGCGTTGTCGTCCATGAAGAGGAACTCAGGACCTACAGCACCTCTATACAGACGCACGTGAGGCAGGAGAACCTCGGTACAATAGCGGACACCAGTGACTGAACCTCCTTGGAAGATGTGGAGGTCAGTACGGCTACCAAGCATGATACCGCTCCGAACGAGAACTCCGCCACCTCCAAACTGATCCCTTTCGATGATGTTGGAGGTATGATTGCGTGTTCCCTGCTTTCTTCAGATGTGTATACGTCCAGAATCGCTCGTCAGACTAAATCGGCTCTCATCCGTTAAGAGAACTCTACCCCATTGCTGATGTGTCCAGTTCTTGTGTTCGTGGCACCACGGAAATCGCCATCTCCGATGAGCAGGCGTTAATGGCACACACCGTTCTGGTCGTCGTGCAAATAGACCACCTTTGTGCAGCCTCCTGGCCACGGTAAAATGCGATAATGGACGTCCAGTTGTCTGTTGCAGGTGCCTTGCGATTTCTCCCGCTGTCTGCCGTCTGTCTCTCCTCGGCTGTAGGACAGTAGGTGATCATAATGTTATGGTTCATCCGTGTATGTCTTTCGATATTGACATAAAACAATTGGTCAGAAATAAGATTTCCCAATTCCGAACTGGGCTAATTCATAAAGGGATTGCTGCAGAGACCAATATATCATCAGAAAGAAGTTATTAATGCATTTTCATTTTTATGTAAAAGGATTTTAACAATCACTAAAAAATTATCAGTGATTGACAAAAGCCACAGGAGAAATACCATAACCTGATGGTTATTAAAAATACTAAAGAATTTTCTTTGTAAAAAATAGAAATTCTAACATATTTTTATTAGTGCAGGATACAGGACTTTCTACTTAAAACCATATCTAACGTCCGATCAAATATTCCCAGAATACACGAAAATGCGCCTTCGAATCGTTGCGTTCTTTTAGTATGCGAACTTTCCAAGATGTTCGTACTTTGAATGCGACAGAATTCTTAGAACAACTTCTCTTGAGTGCAGCACGTCTTTTGAGAAGGCCATGAAAAAGTTCTGCTTCAAACTAAATGCTAAGCTCGATTTTTATTTGCCATGGATTAAAACAAAAGAGGATGAATAAACATAACGCAAGACTTCAGTCCCCGGTGTGCGGATTTGCTGAGTCAAGTGCTTCGCGGAAAATAACGGTTTCACCTTAATTTACTTATCCATTAACTACATTTTCTCTGTGAAATGTATCTCGCCAGAAGATATTCTTTTTCTATTTTCTTTCTCCTCCTCCTGTTATTCGGATTTTTCGGCTTCCATTTCCTAATTAATTATTCATGCGCAGTGCAGCTCAGAGATGATACCTCTTCTCTTTTCTTTCTTTCTTTCTTCTTTTTTTCCATAAATCGATTAAGAATGGCCAAAAAGCATTTGCCTAAGTAAACGTCAATCTCTCTTGCTTCTTATGGGAAAAGAGCGCGGGAGGCGATTAGGATAGAAAGCTAGGGGAGGGGAAAGGGGGGGGGGGGTTACTTCGTATCTCCGGGCTGTCACCTGCGCATTTTTGAGTCGCTCATTTGCCAACAAATTCCACTTAAAATACCCTCGCTGCCAAACACTTGGGGTAGTAACAGCTTAGAGTGTCCATTTCCTAGTCAGCTTTTTTCTCGCTGAAGTTGGTCTGTTGTCAGAGGAGGAGAAAAAAAGAGCAGTAATAATTGGTCGTTCAGCATCTGAACGATAGCAGCACTGGTCCAGAGCACGTGACTGTGCATAAACATACTTAATGTTGCAGAAGAGCTGCGTTACATCGATATTAAGAAGTTTAAATGAAGCGTTTCTGAATATTTCATGCCAGCATCTCCCCATTAACAACCCAACCCTCTACACCCCGCCATTTCTCTCGTAAATATCCCCTTTCCCGGTATTTTATTTAAATTATCGTAGATACGAATTCTCTCTCTCTCCTTCTTTACGTCAATAGCAAAAAAGGTTCGGAATCGAAGCAAGGCTTTTTATTCCCTCTTGTCAAAGTACTTGACGGCAGCGATGAATTCATTATCTCTTAAAATTTAATTCCTTCGTTTAAAGTAACTGATATTCACGCTAGTGACCTTCATAAAATCGACCGCCTTCTGGGTGACTGGTGTACTGACATATATGTAGTTTAAACGTAAAAATATGCATTTCGGTTTTTATATCGGAAAACAAAATGGAGTTTTTAAGACAGGCTTAACTAGGAACTTCAAAGCGGGGAGGAGCAGGTATTGATTTGGGAAAAAGGTTAGTAAGGTATGCTACAAACACCAGTCAAATAGGCCTTCAAAGGTCCGAATCGAAAAGTCTCTGCCGACTGTGAAAGCACAAATTTGTCCGTGACGACGATCGTTACCCCCCCCCCCTCACTCGGGAGTAAATTGCTCTCCCAACTAATCTACACGGACGAAATTTACAGCTGCAGATTTGTGACTGGGCCTTAGAGACTTCTGAACGAATCACAGCCTTAGTTATAGTAAGGCACCTATAAAAAAAATGCTATAATTATGGCTGTGATTCGTTCAGGAGTCTCTAAGGCCCAGTCTAGACAGATTAACAAGTTAAGAGGCTTAGTCTCACAGGAATGTTCAAGGAAAGTGACAAGTTCGACAAACACCTCGGTTGAGCCTGAAGGTGAAAATCAACATACTCCCTATCTCAACTTTACAGATTATAAGTTGAACCATTTCCAAATCAGTGCCTTAAATCGTGGCATTAAGTATGCTTATCCGTGTTACCGAGTTAACAATCTACAATTAATACCACAAGCAGAAACGATAATAAAGTCCCTACTAACAGAAGAACAGGAAGTAGAATGATATCAATTAACTAGGGCAATGAACAAGTTTGTAAAATCATGCAATGCATTGATTATAATACGCTTTCCAACATACCAGAAATCATTACTCAAGTTATCACTCAAGTTATGAGAATAATGGCTGTGGAATAAATCTCGGTCCTGTGCCCTGACCCTTGATCCCATATCGATGATATTCAACAGAACCGGTTCGGTATACCTCCGAAATAATACGATAAAGTTTTGTCGCAATCGAAGCAATTTTACATAAGTTATGATGCATAAGGGCTATGGAATACATCCCGCTGCTGTGTCCTAACCTTTGACCCCATTTCGCCCATTTTCAATAGAATTCGTCCACAGGCAGGCCCCCTACAACATACTAACATTTCATCCAAATCGAAGCATTTTTACGTAAGTTATGACGCATAATGGCGATGGAAGTGATTCCGCTCCTATGTCCTGACCTTTGACCCCATTTCGCCCATTTCCAATAGGGTTTGTGGCCAGGTGGTCCCCTACCACATACTAAAATTTCATCAAAATCGAACCTTTTTTTACATTAGTTATGACGCATAAGAGCAGGGGAATGGATCCCGCTCCCATGTACTGACCTTTCACCCCATTTCGTTCACTTTAAATAAGGTTCCTTCCCAGGTGATACCCTACCAGATACTAAAATTTCATCGAAATCGAAGGATTGTTACGCGAGGTATCGTGCGGACGGACATACGCACACAACGCGCGACGTAATGAAGCAGACGAGAATCGTGACCACTGCTCGCAAGAGTATGACGTCATAAAACTTTAACAGGATCCAAACACAACGCGTGACGTAATGAGACAGATGGCGTGACCACGCGCCAACATTCTCAAACGCGAGATTGTGACGTCATAAGATTTCTAAGCATTGGAAGCATTAATGGAACGACGCCATGACAATAAAAACGTTATCATTCGGGGTAGTTATTTAACCCACTAAACGAATTCTCCTAAAGTCGAGATCAAACTAAATCGATTTCTAGTACCAGAAAACGGTAGGTTATCGACTTTCATCAAAATTCTTAGAGCAGTTTTCGAAATTAAGTGTACATACATACATACAAGAATTGCTACTTTAAGGTGGACGTCAAGTAATTTTGCTTCCTATACTTCCAATGGAAAAACTTCTGTACACATTTTCTTCACAATGAATGCGTTCCCAAGAATGAAAATTTGAACATCGATTAAAATAGCTTCATTTCATAACTTGGAATACTTAATATTTTCCAAACCATAACCGTAATAATATTCTCTAAACCATAACCGTAATTATGCAATCCAACATTTATTTGTCCACTGACGTCATCAAAGTACAGGTCGCGCCATCTTTTTTCTGGTTTCAACACCATTCAAGGAAACGTTATTGTTTTTTTAATATAATTATGCTTATGTTTTAGAAAATGTTAAGTATTCCAAGTTATAGTATGAAGTTATTTTAATCGATGTTCAAATTTCCATCCTTGTTAACACACTAATTGCGAAGGAAATGTGTACAAAAGGTTTTCCATTGCAAATATAGGAAGCAAAATTACTTGAAGTCAACCTTAATAGTGTAGGATAAGGGCGATGGAATGGATCCTGATGCTATGTCCTGACCTTTGACTCCATTTGCCCCATTTTCATTAGGATTCCTCTCCAGGTGGTCCCCTACCATATACTAAAATTTAATCGAAATCGAACCATTTTTACGCACCTTATGACCCATAAGGGCAATGGAATGCATCCCGCTCCTATGTCCTAACCTTTGACTCCACTTCACCCATTTTCAATAGGGTTCGTCCCCAGGTGGTCCCCTACCACATACTAAAATTTCATCGAAATCGAACCATTTTTACGTGAGTTATCGTGCCGATAGACGGACGGACAAAGCTGGAGCATATACGCTTCTTCAACCTACGGTTGGAAAGCGTAAAAAAAGAGTAATTTCTTGAGAAGATATGTAGGTCCTAAAAACCTCAGTGCCGAAATGAAACAATTACGTCTTCTACATAACAATCCTTCACTTGCTATTCTTGTTACTGATAAATCATCACAGCTTGTGATTATTAGTCAAAATGAATACCAGACCAAGATGCTGAAAGCCATTAGCCAGGTTCCCCATGTTGTGGCGAATAAAGATCCCACCATCGCTACTCTCTCAGCAGTAGCTCACCTGAAAAATCATTCTCTGCTACCTTCGTCTGTTCTTCAAAAATTTGACCTGTTTTTGAGTCGAGGGTTCCATTTTGGCAAGTTGAAAGTACACAAAGAGAGACATCCCATTCGGCCGCTTGTGTCTGTCTATGCCAACCCTACGAGGTCATTAGAACAGACAAGGTGTCTGTTCTAATGACCCTACGAGGTCAATAGAACAGAAAACTTTCCCCTTTGGTTAAGGGTTCTGCTTATTCGGTCTCCGGATCAGTACAAGCACTCAACCGTATTAATTCCGTCCCCATGAATGGGTCACCTTTTCAACTTGCTCCTCTCGACGTAATATCACTTTCCCTAATGTGCCTATTCCCCAGGTTCATGAAATCATTCAAGCACGACTATCCACTGTAGGGTTTGCCCAGCAAGCAGAAATTCATTCCGTTATGGCAGCCCTCAAGCTTGTTTTTCAGCGGTCATATTTCAAATTCAACAACATCGTATACCGGCAAACCGGGAAGGGGGGGGGGCAATGGGATCCACCCTGTTATCAATTCTTGCGGAAAATATTATTACAGCATCTAGAAAACAAAATTTTACAGGAATGTCAGTATAAGCCTAAACTTTTCATCCGGTATGTAGACGACATATTACTGCTCAGGCCGCACTCCTTGAGTGAACTTCAGAACTTTTCAATGACTTTTTCGTCTGAGTTTGATACCATTAAGTTTACTATCGAACTTGAGGTGGAAGGTAATTTACCATTTCTGGACTTTATGCTTGAAAGGGATACCCTGACAAATACTTTAAATTGTTCCCTATAACTCGAATGTACCCTACGGGCCAATCAATGCGTTCAATATCTTCACTCTCCAACAGCTCTGCAACAGCCACTGTACGATGAGGTGTAGCGTTGTCGTCCATGAAGAGGAACTCAGGACCTACAGCACCTATATACAGACGCACGTGAGGCAGGAGAACCTCGGTACAATAGCGGACACCAGTGACTGAACCTCCTTAGAATATGTGGAGGTCAGTACGGCTACCAAGCATGATACCGCCCCAAACCAGAACTCCGCCACCTCCAAACCAGTTCCTTTCGATGATGTTGGAGGTGTGATTTCGTGTTCGCTGCTCTCTCCAGATGTGTACACGTCCAGAATCGCTCGTCAGACTAAATCGGCTCTCATACGTAAAGAGAACTCGACCCCATTGCTGATAAGTCCAGTTCTTGTGTTCCTGGAACCAGAGAAACCGCCGTCTCCGATGAGCAGGCGTTAATAGCACACACCGTACTGGTTGTCGTGCAAATAGACCACCTTTGTGCAGCCTCCTGGCGACGGTAAAACGCGATAACGGACGTCCAGTTGTCTGTTGCATGTGCCTTGCGATTTCTCCCATCTGTCTGTTCTCGCCTGTAGGACAATATACCGGTCGCCCGCCACCGTGGTTGCTCGTGGACGACCACTGCTAAACTCTTGAACAGCTGTTCCTGTCGTTTGAAATGTTCTCCAAGCTCGTGAAACGATGCTGTGAGCGATCCGGTACTCCTCGGCCACACTTCGACCTTCTTCCAATTTCCCAAAGACGCGACCTCGGATAAAGTCATCCAGATGTCGTCTACTGGATTGCCTGTTGGCCATATCACACGGTGGCAGCAACTCGACGTTGTTCAAACCGATGTACACCGTGCAGTAGCTGAGCGTACACCGCCCGTGTGCTTTATACCCTTCCGACCCCCCACGTCATGCTGCATATATACGCATGCCCTACCGTACCGGACTTTAGTCTATCTCCTGAGTGGTCTTTCGGTCTGGTCTGCCTGCTCGTACCGCTGTTATGCTAATTTCTCCTCTTCGTCCTTAATTTTTGCACACCAGTGTATGATATACACTAAATCTATTTACTATATTGATATGAGTTGTACATTTTCCTTATGTTCGTTACGTTCCCAACCTTTTTGTAGCCTGTTTTTCGATAGCCTATTTAATCTCTATCACCCCCTTCCTCCCCCCGTACACCCCTCTTTTTCCCCAGGCACCTTTTAACTACTTTTCGTACTTATTCTACCTTTCCTATATACCCCCTTCCCTGTCAACCTATTTGTCTCACTTTGATATCAGTTAACGATGTAGATATCCTGGTGGCCGCCAGGGGACCAATATACACATACGCCATTGTCGAGACCTATAAATTAATGTGGTACTTTGTCTTATGCTTGCATTTGTATTTCTCGTCTGAAGACGGGATCCAGGGTGGACCCAAAAGTTCTTATGAAGTGTTTTTAATTATCATCAGGTTTTAACTTGTATCTTAGCATAATTAAAGTTTTGGTTCATCAATTCAAGTTTTAAACCATGGATTAATTTTATTGACGTATCGTGCACCAAGGTGAGCTGCCTTGTGTTTTACCTTAATGTTTTTAGCTGCACGAAAGTATTTATAGACAAGTTTGTCCCTGACGGGGATCGAACTTGCGTCCCCTCACTCCGGAGTGCGTTGCTCTCCCAACTAAGCTACACGGACGGAATATATCGCTGCAGATTCTTGACACGTGATTTACCCCTGTGGTATGTCAGACGACTTTTTATGTGTCTTTATGAATGTAAGAGTTTTTCCGTCTGGTAATAACATTGTATTTGCTGTTATGTTGCAGCCGTGCCAAAGTCGCGATTTCCCTCATTATGCCTTATTCACCGTAACAGGTAATTAACAACCCAGTGTTGTCTAGTGCATTTCCACCCAATTAATGAGCTTCCATATCTTGTACTCTAGAACATTCGAGCTCGGACAGGAGTAGAACAAAGCGCATTGTGCTTCATATAGAACTCAGCACTTTATACCCCGCGCGAAGAAATATGAAGGAATTTGCCGAATACTGAACATGAAAGATTATTCAAGATTACATCCGCAAAATAATCTTGGGTTAGCCTCCTAACAGTGGTACCTAGACAACTTTTTAACCAGTGTATTTAATTCACTTCAAGAACTGTATTTTGGGTTATCATGCTATAAATGCGGAAAATTGATGTCCATAATAAGACAATTAAAATCATGAATAAACGTTTTACTCAATCAGAATCATATGCAGTAATTGATGCGCACAAAAACACTTCGTAATACACATTTTGAAGATAACAATCCGTTTTTTGGTGTAAATATAACAAGGATGGTAAGTCAGATAATATCCGAAAACTTGAAACTTTCGTCGTCCTGGAGCGCAACTTGAACACACATCTCCCGGGTATGCTAACCACTACACCACCCAGAACGACCAAGTTTCCGATTAATTTCAATATAATCATCACAAGATTCCCTAGTCGAAGCCACCGGCATTCATGTTTAGCGAATCTGGAGGTTAAGAATCCTATCCCGTGATTTCCCGGAGGAGCAGATAAATCATGAATGGAATACGGGATTACACCAAATTAATACACTAATACACTTCGTAATAATGCAACGAACCCGCGGTTGGCCGCGATGACGACTTCAACCCTTCAACTGAATCGGTCACAGGCTTTGGCGACCTGGGCCTTGTTTATGTGTGCCTGGCTGAGTCAAGGGTGTTATGGGGATGCTGGTCAGTTGCTCTCTCAAATACGCCCCACGTACACTATCTACCAACAAGTAATTGGACACCTGTGATAGCAAAGGAAAACGAAGTTTATTCACCTTCAATAGTTGGTGGAGTCTCCACGAGCGGCGATTACAGCTGCGACCCTCCGGGGCATACTCTCAAACAGGCGTTGTACGACGGCTAGCGGTATTTTCTTCCACTAGGCTTGGAGAAGACAGGTCAGTTCCTTCACCGATTTCGGACGGTGGGGGCACCCCTTAAGTCGACGCTCCAACTCGTCCCAGAGGTGCTCGATAGGGTTAAGCTCCGGGCTCTGCGCAGGCCAGTCCATTCGATTAACCCCATTGTCACCAAACCAACCCATGGTAGACCTCGCAACATGACAGGTGGCATTGCCATCCTGGAAGTAACATTGGTCCACCCCGTAAAACTGCTACAACGTAGGAAGCGCATGGTCATCCAAAATGGTGCAGTAGGTCTCTGCGTTGTGTCTACCAGTAATTGCGACCAAGGGTCCCGTGCCATACCAGGAGAAACACCCCCATAGCATAAATTCACCGCCGCCGAACTTCACAGTAGGCACAATACATTCCGGCAGGAGGCGTTCTCCAGGCAGACGCCAAACCCAGACCCTGCCATCCGAACGGTAGAGGGTGAACCTTGATTCTTCGCTCCATAGAACCTGTGTCCACTGTTCAACGGTCCACTGTCGACGTTCTTTGCACCACGTTAGCCGAGCAGCGCTATTGGACTTGGCGATCAAAGCCTTGTGGGCGGCAGCACGTCCATGATAACCGAGCAGATGGGCTTCTTACGGATGGTATTCATCAAAAGAACACTCCCGCATGCCTGTTGAATCTCCTCGCAGATGTGGCCCATCGATTTGGTTAGGTTCTTCCGAATTTATCTGGCCAGCACCCGTCGGTCTCTAACTCCCAGTTTTGTGGGTCTGCCGGGTCGGGGCACATTCCGACAGTCACCTCTCATCTTCCACTTCCCAATCTCGTAGGCCACTGTCGATTTTGGGTACTTCCAACTCGCTGGATATGTCACGTACGGATCGGCCATTTCTGTGATACCCAATCGTCGGGTATCACAGAAAGCTCCGAACTTCGTGGCATCTTGCATGCGACTGGTTGCGTTGTTGTTTCCCACACGATATTTAACGGCGGCGGCCGTGACGTGTATCAGGACCGCAGATATCGTCGATTGCAGGGGTGTCCAATTACTTGTTGGTAGATAATGTATATAGTAACCCAAGGGATTCAAGTTAGGAGAGTTGGGGGCAAAACGTCTGGAGACCAGTGGTAAGACATATTCTCTTCAACTCATTTTTAAATCGCTTTGGCCTTGTTGGCTGGGGCACACCCCATATGAAAGATATAAGGCCTCCAGTCAGCAATAGCGTCCATTCAGGCCTTCATTAAATCTCTCAACATCTTAAGGCGGCCTTTGAATGAGTGTAACGGAAATTCCGTTCTATATCTGTAATGCAAATTCTTTTGTACACATTCTCTCGCAAACTATTACTTTGTAGAGTTTGAAATTTTGAGCACAAATAAAAACGACCCGGTGGCGCAGTGGTCTAAGGCGCTGGCCTCTGATCATTCGTCCGTAAGGGGTCTGGGTTCGAATCCCGGTCAGGCATGGATGTTGTGTTTTTCTTACTGGACTGGCTCCCTCCCTTCCCTGCAACCAGTGACCCTAAATTAGGGACGGGCGACTGCTTATAGCCCATTGAGTTGCTCACGGTGGTCGTTAAATCTCCAATCAAAAAAAAAAAAAAAAAAAAAAAAAGAAAGAAACGACCCATATCTAATACGTATCGCAGTTATTCTCCCGAACAAATTGTTAGAATTGTTTTTAAAATTCAATTTATCTGACTCGAAAGTATTCCAATTTGGCGCTAGATGGCGCCAGAAGTTAGCTTGGCAGTGTTTCTGTGAGGAAAAAACGAAATCTCTCCTTTCTGTCTGATTTCTTTAATTATCTAGGCCAAATAGAAATCAAAGAATGGGCACTGAAGTGAGATTGGAATCTTGTCTTCTATAGATCATCTTAAACTCTACTGTGCGTTCATTTTTTGAAGAGAAAATGTGTACATTGCAAGAAAGCACTTGAATCTGAGACAGAAACTACGCCTACCTACTGAGCCGCACCCCCATAACAATGTCATTGGTTAAAACATATCAGCGCGTATTTTGTCTTTTCATTGTGGAGCCAAAGAGAGACCGCTTCCATTCTGAATGATATTTTGCACCATCTATTGCAGAAGATGAAGCCTAACACTCATTCAAAGACAGCCTTAATTTACACGTCTGCGTTGACTCTTAAACCCTTCTCAAAGAAATGAGGAAACATGACAGCTCCCTCGCTGGAGATGACAACGAGGACCATAATGGAGGCAGGAAACACAGTCATGCTCCTCGAGGTTATCACGTGTTCCTCGGGGATTCTGTGTGCATGACCCTGAGCACATCGTCAGAGTTCTTGCACAACCACCTGTGATTCCTCCTATTGACCTTCTGGTCCTGGACAAAATTCTTCTTATCTGAGACTTTGTTGAGCAGTTTCTTTGTCTTCGTCAGACGCCTTTCCTGCTTGGCCCCTCTTAAGAAAGTAGGAACTGCAGTGGAGGTCCTTGTGGATGACATGGTGGTCGGTACCATAAGCAACTCCTTGGATAAGGCTTTCATTCATTTGCTGGGGTCGTTATCCATCATTCCTTGAATTTTCGTGACAAACCCGGAAGTCTTGACGGTGTCGGTGCTTCTTATGTTTGGTAGGGATATCGTCAAGGGGTTCCTTGCGTTGTCGACCGTGCTGTTGATCTTGTAGATTAAAGACAAAGAGAATTTGTGGAACTGGGCAATCTGCTTTGGGGTTCTCTCGAGCTGAATGCTTTCATTTCTTCTGTGACAGTGATATCCTAGACGGTGTTGTCGATGATTTACGTGGGAAAATAATAAACGCAGCTTTCAAATGACGGCTTCTTAAATTCTCCAGGTTAAATAGTCTTTAAAAAATAAGTATCTAAAATCCTTCCACATTTACCATGATAATCCTGAAAACATTTGCTTAAAAATGAACATTTTTTTAGCCCATACGTTTGTGATTGTCGACTTCACAGACTTTGAAAGCAACACATCTCCAGCATACCGTTCTGTCTGTTTCAGCTCTTTCCCATTTTTATCTAAAATTGCCAATACTGACCGAAATATGTTGGTACTGCACACGAAATTTATTTATTTATTTTTCTTTATTTGTAAGCACATCCTTACAAATGGTTTATCTAGATACCAAACAGAGGTAACTCGTGCTAAAAAGTCATACTATAAACGACAAACCGTCTTCACACGATATATAAAAGAGTTTTATGATGGAATAAAAACTTTAATGATAGTTAAAAATTTAAAAGCGTGAGACCTATCGGGTCCTGCCAACAGGCACCCATCCTCAGACGCAATGAATACATACAGTGGAAGAGGCAGCTTATAAATAGATACATGAATGAACAGATGACGTACAATCAGTCGTCATGAGGTATATTGCGCATGTCCAGTAATTAACAGCAAAACATAGTAATTAGCTAGTAGAAACTATGTTGGTAAATCTGTAAGCAGATATTTCCAAGGTCGAGGAATGTTTCTTGGCAATTCATCATTACAGCAAGTTTCAGATAATTTATGGATGTACAGGCTTTCAGTGAATAACAGCTGAGATTTTGTATGAGGACCAGTTAGAATTTTAGAATCGTCCCAAATGTCCATTGGTTAAAAGTCGGGATAAAGCAGTAGAAGTTGAGCCATTACGATGGTCATGTTGGTGTTCTTTGAAACGGGTTTTAAGGGTACTGGCAGTAGAACCGATGTAACATTTGTCAGTGAAATCCGGTGTTAGAGATTTAAGAGGAACGAGATATATTCCATGTCTATGCAGGTCAGTAGGTCGGTCAGGTCTTTTTTAATAGATGAAAATAAGTTAAAACCCTGATCCCAAAACTCAAATCATGGTGATGGCATATAGCCTTTAAAGGTCTGACAATTGAAGGAGCAAAGGAAAAAGAACCAACAAACTTGCGAATGGAACGATTACCAATCAAGGTGGTAGAAGCAGAGCGAAGGAATCTGCTAGTCAATCTGTCGATCAAAGATTTTGAGTAACCAAAAGACTCCGCCAAGTTACGAATGACATCCAATTCAGTCCTCCGAAGCTCATAGGTGGAGGAATATGAAAAGGCACAACGAATTAAGAAATTGAAACCAGAGGGTTTATAAGACAAGGGGTGAGATGAAGTGGCGGGAATAATAATGAGACATGAACTAGGTTTTCTGAATACACTGAATGACAAAGAACAAGAGGAAGAGCGCTGAAGTTTAAAATCCGGAAACGGTAAGCAATTATCAACCTCCAACTCAACTGTGAACTTAATGGAGGGATGTTTGGACGAAAGGAGCTGTACAAAAGAGTAAAGACCCTCTTGAGAGGACGGTCAGAAAATAAGGATATCATCAACGTATCTGAGAAACAAAACAGGTTTAATTGGAAACGAACGAATCATCTCACCCTCCAATTCCTGCAATAAAATTTCGGCAGGAAGGGGGAGAGGGGGATCCCATGAGAGCCCCCGAACACTGTCTGTAAATAACATGACGAAACTGAAAGTAAGACCGTTTATATATTAATTGTAATGCTGACATTATGGCCTGAATTTCAGAAACAGAAAGAGCTGCTTGAGATAGAAGTTTATCGTAAATCAGATTATGAACAGCCGGTACCGGAACATTGGGGAAAAGTGCAATAACATCGAAAGATGCCATAAAAATGGAGTAGAATTAGAGGAACGGAAAGCTCTAATTCTGTCTAAGGCGTCCGTCCAACTAGAGATTGAGTAGGGGGAGTCACTAGTCAGAGGTTGAAGAAAACGTTTTAAGACAGACTCTAGTGCCCGAGTAGGGCTAGCTAAAGCGGAAACCAAAGGTCGTGCGGGAAAGCCTACTTTGTGAAGTTTAATCTTTCCAAATAACTCGGGAACCCGTATGGCCCAGAGGTGGATGCATGTGGTTGAAGATAGCGGAAGGTGATGAGGCATGATTACGCAATCTGCCAATAGCAACAATAGTAGATTACGTGGGATCTTTAATCAATATTTGGTGTTCAGTGGCACTGACGGCTTCCTTCATTTTGTGAAGGTAGTCCGCTTGGTTGAGTAAAACAATTTGGCTAGATTTGTCGGCCGAACCAATGGCCAAGTCCGGGTTGTCTTTCAGCAACTTAAGTTCTCTCTGCTCCACAAGAAGATCACGGGGTATCATGTTTGTAAGTCCAGAAGAAAATTTCTTGTGAATGTCCAAGATTTTGAACCCGGCAGAGTCTTGATCCGGGTATGACAGTTCCAGTTTAGAAATATCCTGTAGTTTATGAATTGCCAAGAAACATCTCTCGAGCTTGGAAATATCTGCTTACAGATTTATCAACATAGTTTCTACTAGCTAATGACTCTGTTTTTGCTGCTGATGACTGGACATGCGCAATATACCTCATGAGGACCGATTGTACGTTATCTGTTCATTCATGTATCTATTTATAAGCTGCCTCTTCCACTGTATGTGTTCATTGCATCTGAGGATGGGTGCCTGTTGGCAGGACCCGAAAGGTCTCACGCTTTTAAATTTTTAACTATCATTAAAATTTTTGTTCCATCATAAAACTCTTTTATATATCGGGTGAAGACGGTTTGTCGTTTATAGTATGACTTTTTAGCACGAGTTACCTCTGTTTTGTATCACCAAGGAACTGCATTATGGTATGTTTTTTATAGTACATTTTCTTCATCTGTATACTATGGAATTGGCTGCTATTATTTTCCGTAAACTTAAACTGAAATTTTCCACTGAGTACACACATCTTGCATTCCTTACTAATTGTCGAGATTTTGGCGTGATTCCTAAGTATCTTACCTTACGTTCCCAACCTGTGTCTTGGCGGGAGGAAGGAATTTTTTCCACCGCCCAACGCAAACGTTTATCGGCTGAGGTAAGTTTAAAACGAGTACTATTGGACACTTTGAGCCGCAAAATGTATACTGCGTATCATAAACTTGCTTCATTAACTCTTCCCATTTTATTTAAGCGGCTATTAATTACTGTTTCTGCATCACGTAATACGGAGTCTGAGCGACGTACTGCCAATCATATCAAGAAACTACGGCAACTTGTGTCTTCTGAGATCATTTCTAAGCCTCCGCACCGGAGATTGGGACCTCGACATAGACATCCGGAGGCCACACTGCTGTTTAGGAACTTGAGTGACATTCAACTAAATTCTATTCAAATCACAGCCTTGAGACGTGGTGCCAAATTCGCTTACCCCCATTCAGGACTCCGTAAACTACAGGATATTTCTAAACTGGAAGGCATTATACAGTCACTGCCATACCCGGATCAAGACTCTGCCGGGTTCAAAATCTTGGACATCCACAAGAAATCTTCTTCTGGACTTACAAACATGATACCCCGTGATCTTCTTGTGGAGCAGAGAGAACTTAAGTTACTAAAAGACAACCCGGACTTGGCCATTGGTTCGGCCGACAAATCTAGCCAAATTGTTTTACTCAACCAAGCGGACTACCTTCACAAAATGAAGGAAGCCGTCAGTGCCATTGAACACCAAAAATTGCCAAAAGATCCCACGCAATCTACTATTGCTGCTTTTGGCAGATTGCGTAATCATGCCTCATCACCTTCCGCTATCTTCAACCACATGCATCCACCTCTGGGCCATACGGGTTCCCGAGTTATTTGGAAAGATTAAACTTCACAAAGTAGGCTTTCCCGCACGACCTTTGGTTTCCGCTTTAGCTAGCCCTACTCGAGCACTAGAGTCTGCTTTAAAACGTTTTCTTCAAACTCTGACTAGTGACTCCCCTACTCAATCTCTAGTTGGACGGACGCCTTAGACAGAATTAGAGTTTTCCGTTCCTCTAATTCTACTCTATTTTTATGGCATCTTTCGGTGTTATTGCACTTTTCCCCAATATTCCGGTACCGGTTGTTCATAATCTCATTTACGATAAACTTCTATCTCAAGCAGCTCTTTCTGTTTCTGAAATTCAGGCCATAATGTCAGCATTACAATTAATATATAAACGGTCTTACTTTCAGTTTCATCATGTTATTTACAGCGTTCGGGGGCTCCCATGGGAACTCCCTCTCCCCCTTCTTGCCGAAATTTTATTGCAGGAATTGGAGGGTGAGGTGATTAGTTCGTTTCCAATTAAACCTGTTTTGTTTCTCAGATACGTTGATGATATCCTTATTTTCTGACCGTCCTCTCAAGAGGATCTTTACTCTTTTGTACAGCTCCTTTCGTCCAAATATCCCTCCATTAAGTTCACAGTTGAGTTTGAGGTTGATAATTGCTTACCGTTTCCGGATTTTAAACTTCAGCGCTCTTCCTCTTGTTCTTTGTCATTCAGTGTATTCAGAAAACCTAGTTCATGTCCCATTATTATTCCCGCCACTTCATCTCACCCCTTGTCTTATAAACTCTCTGGTTTCAATTTCTTAATTCGTCGTGCCTTTTCATATTCCTCCACCTATGAGCTTCGGAGGACTGAATTGGATATCATTCGTAATTTGGCGGAGTCTTTTATTTACTCAAAATCTTTGATCGACAGATTGACTAGCAGATTCCTTCGCTCTGCTTCTACCACCTTGATTGGTAATCGTCCCATTCGCAAGTTTGTTGGTTCTTTTTCCTTTGCTCCTTCAATTGTCAGACCTTTAAAGGCTATATGCCATCACCATGATTTGAGTTTTGGGATCAGGGTTTTAACTTATTTTCATCTATTAAAAAAGACCTGACCGACCTACTGACCTGCATAGACATGGAATATATCTCGTTCCTCTTAAATCTCTAACACCGGATTTCACTGACAAATGTTACATCGGCTCTACTGCCAGTACCCTTAAAACCCGTTTCAAAGAACACCAACATGACCATCGTAATGGCTCAACTTCCACTGCTTTATCCCGACTTTTAACCAATGGACATTTGGGACGATTCTAAAATTCTAACTGGTCCTCATACAAAATCTCAGCTGTTATTCACTGAAAGCCTGTACATCCATAAATTATCTGAAACTTGCTGTAATGATGAATTGCCAAGAAACATCCCTCGACCTTGGAAATATCTGCTTACAGATTTACCAACATAGTTTCTACTAGCTAATGACTATGTTTTTGCTGTTAATGACTGGACATGCGCAATATACCTCATGAGGACCGATTGTACGTCATCTGTTCATTCATGTATCTATTTATAAGCTGCCTCTTCCACTGTATGTGTTCATTGCGTCTGAGGATGGGTGCCTGTTGGCAGGACCCGAAAGGTCTCACGCTTTTTTCCAGCATCGGTCCTGCAAAAGGGCACTGCAAATACTTCAAATTTTGTCCTTGAATAATGACAGAAGGTGTCCGCTGTATAAACACCAGTCGATTTGTATAAAAGATGTATAAAAATTATTTTTTTGAACTTTGTCGATGCCTTTTACTAGAGTTACGGGGCTAGGGCTCCAAATGATCGCAACATACTCCAGTGAGGATCTGATCGTAGTCTCAAAAATGCGAATAAGTATTTATGACTACAAAATTTTCTCCATCATTTTTATGCCAAGGGAAAGATTCGAACCCCAACTCTCTACTCCGGAGCTTCAAGTGCTATCCACTATACGACGCTGGCATGTGCTCTCACTGCTATCTGCCTTTTTATCATGTGGCGGGGCAGGGACGTCACATGTCTGAGGATTCGAAAAATGCTTGGATTGTCGCATGATGTGAATCCAATATTTATAAATCTTAAAACTAACAACAACAACAACAACACAGGGAAATGACAGAGTTAAATGAGCTGCTCCAAAATCAGAAACTAGCTTGCTGCAGCTTATGCTTGTAAGATGCGGCAAAAGAGGACATAGTTCTTCAGTAAATGAAACGAACTCAAGATGAAACATTTAGCAAACCGATTTTTTTTTTTTTTTCGAGTATCAGAATTTATCTTAGGGTAACTGCCTAACAAACTTGACGAGAAACGCATGAAAGTGCTGCTACACAGATGCGACTCAAACATATCCGTGCGCAGCTACAACTAAAACTAAAATTAAGTGTTGCGTGGAGCCCCAGGCAAGAACTTTTTGCCGGGCGGTTGTCAATATAAAACAGGAACTAAAAATGTGTTACACAATTCATGAACCGATGTGAGAATTACTGATCTATCGATCAAGTCTTTGAATCATCATCTAGGGGGTAGATCAAGGCTGCATTTGTTGCTTAGATGCGAATATTTTCCATTTTTCATTCTCATCTGTAATTAAATATTCATTTGCTAAAAAAACACGAAGCTGCAGGAATTTCATCTGAGTGGTTCAAATGCTGGATACGATGAGAGCAAGCTTCATTTTCATCCTTGTGATCAGTAATTAAGTCTTCATTCACTATAGAATTTGGTTCATGCTCAACAGGAGACTACTCGCCTTTATTTTTTCCAGCTTTTAAAAAATTTAAGGAGACCTCCTCTTTGCAGATCCATTTCGTTTTTGTTTTCAACTTTCTTTTCTAGGCACCACATTCGTATTTTCTATTTCTATGTATCTTCCTCTCATCTTGTAATCGTTTTCAATTATCTAAAAGATTAAAAACTAAAATGTGTATGGATTCAAAGTATATTTTTAATATCCCTTTGCTTTGTTGTGTTGGCAGTACAAATAAACACGAGAATGGAGTACAAATTTTGAAGATGACAATCCAATTTTTGGCGTAAATGTGACAAGGATGGTAAGTCAGATAATATGCGAAAACTTGAAAATTTTCATCGTCCTGACTTACCATCCTTGTCACATTTACGCCAAAAATCGGATTGTCATCTTCAAAATTTGTATTATATGGCGTAATCCCGTATTTCTTTCACGAGAATGGAGTGTTGATAATATCTTTACATTTCGCAGTTTTTGAAAGCTCAGATAAAGTAACTTTCTTTCTCGGAATTAACAAAATAATCACTTTGTATTAAGTATACAAAATGCATCTAAATTATAATTTAGGAAAATAAGATCAAGCAGAACTTATGCTTCAATACTTTTATTTTATACTACGCCTTGTTTTTTATTGTTTTAGACACAGAAACACGAAAAGTGCATACCGAGATCTGGGGCTGTTGGAATCCGGAACTACCCTGTCTAATGTAGCTCAATCGGATGGCTTGATTTAGGTGCATTCAGACGTTCTCATACAAAGAAGGTAACATTCTCTTGGTTGTGCAGGTTATTCAGAATATTTTGGTTTTATCCTAAATATTGCATTTTATCTTAATTTTTTTCTTACGATGAGGGGATCACTCAAAGCACGGGGCCCGGACCATGTGCTCCGCTTGCTCGGGTCTAAGGGCGGTGCTGATGTGGAGAGAGAGAGAGACATTGAGACACAGAGAGAGACATTGAGACACAGAGAGAGACACAGAGAGAGAGACATTGAGACACAGAGAGAGACATTGAGACACAGAGAGAGACATTGAGACACAGAAAGACACAGAGACAGACATTGAGACACAGAGAGAGAGACAGAGAGAGAGAGAGACATTGAGAGAAACACAGAGAGACATTGAGGGAGACACAGAGAGAGACACAGAGAGACATTGAGAGAGACACAGAGAGACATTGAGTGACACAGAGAGACATTGAGAGAGACATTGAGTGACAGAGAGACACAGATACATTGAGTGACAGAGAGACATTGAGAGACAGACATTGAGAGACAGAGACATTGAGTGACACAGAGAGACATTGAGAGACAGACATTGAGAGACAGAGACATTGAGAGACACAGAGAGACATTGAGTGACACAGAGTGACACAGAGAGACATTGAGAGACAGAGATACATTGAGTGACACAGAGAGACACTGAGTGACAGAGAGACATTGAGTGACACAGAGAGACATTGAGAGACACAGAGAGACATTGAGAGACACAGAGAGACATTGAGTGACACAGAGAGACATTGAGAGACACAGAGAGACACAGATACATTGAGTGACAGAGAGACACAGAGAGACACAGAGAGACATTGAGTGACAGAGAGACATTGAGTGACACAGAGAGACATTGAGTGACACAGAGAGACATTGAGAGACACAGAGAGACACAGATACATTGAGACATTGAGAGACACAGAGAGACACAGATACATTGAGTGACAGAGAGACATTGAGAGACAGACATTGAGAGACAGACATTGAGAGACAGACATTGAGTGACAGAGAGACACTGAGTGACAGAGAGACATTGAGTGACACAGAGAGACATTGAGTGACACAGAGAGACATTGAGAGACACAGAGAGACATTGAGTGACACAGAGAGACATTGAGAGACACAGAGAGACATTGAGTGACACAGAGAGACATTGAGTGACAGAGACATTGAGTGACACAGAGAGACATTGAGTGACACAGAGAGACATTGAGTGACACAGAGAGACATTGAGAGACACAGAGACATATTTAGTGACGGATACATTGAGAGACAGAGAGACATTGAGTGACACAGAGAGACATTGAGCGACAGAGAGACATTGAGCGACAGAGAGACATTGAGTGACACAGAGAGACATTGAGTGACACAGAGAGACATTGAGTGACAGAGAGAGACATTGAGTGACAGAGAGAGAGACAGAAAGAGAGAGTGTGACAGAATCTGAGGTTGATATAGACCCTAACCCATACAGCGCTCTGCGCCTTTTGTCAGGTGAAAAAGAAGATAAGATAATTGGGAACAGAGTTCCCTGATAGAACAGCATGAAAGAATAGTACAGAAAAATTAGAGCAAAAGGAGTACACGGTTTCCCGTTAAGTATTGAAGTTGTAAGCTATCCTACATACTTACCTGCATCGAATCGATCAAAACAATTTGTCCCGCAGCCAACGTCAGGCCGCAGGAATCGGGGAAAGGACAGGTAAAAGGGGTGCCTAAAAAAATAAATAAAAGAACCACACAAGAAAAATCCGACAGACGAACACCCAGTTTTCTCACAAAACCATGTGTTGCAAGGCACCTTAAACCACACAGTTGTCGTTTGCTCAGTTCCCGTGTAGGAGTCGGCTTTTCGCCTCGCTTCTCAGAGAAAATATATTTATTTTTCCACTGGCTGGAGGGGAGTTTTGTACTTTTTTTAAACCATAGTACCTTGTTTCTGGGCCACTCTCACATATGTGGACTGAAATATTCCTTTTTGCAAAACGAGAGTTTGGCCCTTAAAGGAGCCGGTTTTTTTTTGTTTTTTTAATCAAAAATTCTTCACATGTTTGAAGAATACCCTCTGAATACTAGTCCCAATTATTGTTATTTTTTTTTGCTAGGGTAGCTGTGAATTGGGTTTATTTCTGGAACTTTATTCAAGATAGCTTTTGGTCTTTTATATCTGTAAGTTTCATTGACAGTATAGTTAATGGCCTCTCTGATGTGGGGTGTGTGTGGTGCATGTATTATACGTCCACTCAATTTAAAGTTTCAGGGAATTATTCCCATTGGGCGCAAAAGCAGAAGAATGGAAATATTGAGATGTGAAATAAGGCATCCCGATTCAAAAGATTTAAAACTGCTTAAAGAGGATTAAATCGTACTAAGCACACAGGAACACCAGGCCGAGAACTGGCTTACGCAGAGTGGACTGCAGCAGCATCAGAGCAAGACGATGACCTGTAATTATTTTGAACGACGAAATCTTGGTAATGTTTTGGGTTCGAAGGTCAAATGAGATAGTCAAGCGAAGGCTTGGGGGATGTAGTGAACTTAAAGGGCCTGTCTTGTTCGTTTTAATCCTCGTAGCTGTAAAGGGAAAAATCTGGTTCTGAAAAACTGCCGTGTTTTTGGACAAAACAAGGAATGCAAAAGGGTTTTATTCAGTCGTGTTGGGGAAAACTATGGAAAATTAGGCGAAAATAAAAGTTGAAAGTATAACAAATTTTAGGGTAAACGTCGGTTTGGGGCCTATTTCATCATCATTGTCAACCATTATCAATCCACTGCTGGACGAAGGTCTCCTTAAGTTTCCTCCACAACGGTCTGTCTTGTGCCAGTCTCCTCCATGTCACTCCTGCATACTTTTGAATTTCATCCACCCATCTCCCATGTGGTCTTCTTCTGGATCTTTTCCTGTCCCTTAGAATCCAATCTAAAATTTCGGCTGTCCATCGATGATCTGTCCTTCTGGCAGTATGTCCAGCCCATTGCCATTTCAGGGATTTAACTCTGACCATGATGTCTTCCACTCTTGTCATTTTTCGGATCCACGAGTTCCTCTTCTTATCTCTCCTGGTTACACCAAGCATGCACCTCTCCATGCTGCTTTGAGTTCTCTGCAGCCTTTGTATGTCTCTTTTAGTTAAGGTCCACGTCTCTGCACCATACGTAAGCACTGGAAGGATGCATTGATCAAACACTTTTCTTTTAAGACATAATGGCATATTGCTCTTGAAAATTATGCTGTTTCTTCCAAAAGCTCTCCAGGCAAGTTTTGTGCGTCTACTTAACTCCGGGAATATGATGAAAAAGTAACTTTTGAAGTAAACTGCCTGTACAAGGGAGAGAAGGTGAGAAAATCAGGAGTGACAACGAAAAAAAAATCTAGAGAGGATTTAAACACCAAGAAGAGATTCTACATGTGGAAAGAGTGTTATTTATGGGAATGTAAGTTGAGTGACAGAGAAAATAGAAGAAAATATGTATGACATATGGGAAATAATTAGGGTATAGTGTAGGGGAGAAAACGGGAAGAATGTACGTAGGACGTTGAAGTACTCCCGGTGATATTATTATGTTGTGAGTTCTGTTTTTAGGATATCTGATGCAGTTTGTTTTCTCTAATGCGATCTGGATTATGCACTGAAATGCCAGTTAATATAATTCTTGAAGAAGCCTTTCTTGCTCCGCGGAAATTGACTAATGCGTGTCTTATGGCATTTGCTATACCAAACAAGAATAAATAGCCCGTCCGACTCCTTACCCAGATCCGGTACTCAAGGAATTCTCATCACTAACTTGAAAGTGTAAGAATATGCTAAATAATTCGAAATCGCATTTAAAAAAGAAAAGAGTAAAATTCTCTCTCCCTAAGAGCATGAGCCCACATGTCTCGGCACTGACGCTTATGTCAAAACTACAAAGCAGCTCTACTGGCGCAGTCTAAGCGCTGGCTCGTTTGTCCGAGATGGGTCGAGGTTCGAATCCCGCTGAGACATGGATGTTGTGTTTGTCTTACGGCACTGGCTCTCTCCCATCCATATGATCATATGTAGAGGATTTTAGGAAGGGAGTGTCTGACCCCAGGCCTTAAACAACCCTTAGAAATAGGAAACTAGGAGATTTGGGCTAGAGCGCCCGACTGGAAAGTGACACAGAAGTGAAGTAGAAAGGGGGAGGAAGACGCCCTATTTATTACCGGGGGGGCCAGTACCCGGGGTCCGACGGCTTAACGTGTCCATCCGATGCGCCGGCGGGTACTTAGTGGATCGAGCGTTCGTACCTGCCTGGGAGCGAACCTGAGGCCCCTACCGTGGCAGTCAGGAACGTTGCCCACTCGGCCACCCGCGGAGCCAGTGCCCTATATTAGGAACGGGCGGCTCTCTCCCATCCCTGGAGTCAGTGCCCTTATATTAGGAACGGGCGGCTGCTTAATGCCCATTGAATTGCTCACAGTGGTTGTTAATCCTCCAAACAAACAAAGAAAATTGCGACTACAAACTTTCGTCGATGTTGTATAAGCCGTAGAATATCCCACTCCAGAAAAGAAAGATATAAGTTCGATTTCCATCACCGGCAAACTTGGGCTTTTACGCCGTAGTCTAGTCTGTCTGATGGAAGTCCTAATTTTGGGTACTGTAAGGCGCCAAACACCTATATTCTGGCACTTTGAAGTATCTCATCATTGAGATTAATTTGTCTTGAAATGGCTGTGCTAAGGGTTCCATTGTTTACATTCCTTTTCTGCTTCGCTACCCGGGCGCCAACTGATCTCTTAGTCACTCCTACTTACTATTTTAGAGAACCGCCGTTGATATTCGATCGGGATCGAATAAATGCCTGCCTTTTATTTAGCTAGTTTTGAACTGTCACTGTGAAGCGAGACGGTCGATATATCACTTCTAAGTCTTTGGTAGAAAATATTGATGATAATCCGATGCTAGTCGAAGCTTACTGAATGTCACTCTCCACTTCAATTTTTTTTCGCCAATTTCAAACGAGCTCGATGTTACTGAGACCTTTGTGTTATGATTTAACTGCAATCGTTTTTTGTGTTGGTTCAGAAGGAGCAAGGCGAGCTCAACGCAATCACATTCGCTCAGCAGTAGATTCTGTCGGATTTAATTTTCTTTAAAATTTTATTTTATTTGGAAAATAAGTTTATTTTTTACAGTTGCATTGCAAATTTTAAGACAAAGTTTGAATTCCTCAAATCGTACCACTACAAATTGAAATATCACTATGCAACATTTTAAGAGGTACGCTCGCTATTCACAGCACCGCGGTCGCGCGGCCTAATTGATTTTTCAGAAAAAGGTTTATAAATATTTTGCAGTTCTATTTCAAACTCTGAGTACAACAGACTTTTAATTTCTAAATCTTTTTTATATAAATATCACTAAGCCGTTCCCTAAGATTCAGAGGTTAGCTCCAGAAAGAAATACAAACTGCCAGATAATTTTTACTTAGTGTTGCCGTATCAAACTTCTCCATTTACAGCGATCTTGGCATACAACTCGGGCTTCGCTGACATCCACCACACCCCTTCACAAGATCTTCTATACTTCATACTCATAATCTTTTTCTTATGCACACACTCCTGAATCTGATCCATCAATGACTTGCTGACCCTTCCTGGTGCCTTTCCTTCCTGTCACTTGAGCTAAAAAGATTTTCATGGTAAGCATCCAATCACTCATTCTTTCAACATGGCCAAACCACCGAAGCATATTAGTCTTCATCTTGCTAACAACATTTTGCTTCACATCACACAACTGCAACACATCTTCATTCCTCACACAATCAGAACGTGTCTTGCCATCCCCCCGTAACTCATTTCTCCAGCACACAAACGACTCCTACGTTTCTTCTGCAGTACCTAGGTTTCTGTGCAATACATCAGAGTAGGTACAATTACACTTTCATATACAGCCATGTGGGACTCTCTTGATTGGGAACCCATCATTCCTGTGAAAACCTCCCAAAGCAGCCATGACTTTCAATGAAGAATTTACTCACCTACTATCTCACTAATAGAATTTGAGATAAAACACTACAGTCACTCGGCGACTAAACCCCAGGCCGGCTTAGCAGTGAGTGGCGTTTGAATAACAGGAGCAGCGATTCGTACCAAGTAGAAATTTTACTCTGGCGGTTTAAAGAAATGGAGTGTGTTGTAATTTTCATAACGCTATTTCCGTTGCTCCGAAGAACGAAATGAACATGGTTACATAACTTTGGGATATCGGCGGTAATAATGTTCCAATAAATTTATATCTATCAATAGATTTTATATCTACAAAAAAGAATTTTTGCAGTACAATCCAATACATACGAAGTACAAGGAAAAGATACGGTTGATATGCCAAAATGATGGCGTTGTGGTGGCTTCCTAATGGTGCGGATGCCATGGCATTAACAAGTTGTGAAGTATTCTGATATATGTGGAAAGTTTCCAGAATACCAAGTTTGGTGGTGGAATGTTTAAGAATCACTTTAAAACTAAACGTTCTGAGAATTTTTTGAAATTTTAAAAACCAAAGTCACGGGAAAATGGAACAATGGCAAAATTCTTTCGTAATGGATGCATCACAGAAGTTAGCGGGGAGATAGGCTTGGGTTTCCAGAATTTTGTTAGAGCCTTGTCCATAATTTAAAGGGTTGTATCATCGCAGCACTGCAACACATTGAAACTAAAGGTTTTTTTTTTCAAACTGTCTTCAAACTGCAAAGTCCAATCACCCTTGGAAACAAAGACTCAGTGCCTTTTACAGTTATACGTATATCGCGCAATATACACTATCTACCAACAAGTAATTGGACACCTGTGATAGCAAAGGAAAACGAAGTTTATTCACCTTCAATAGTTGGTGGAGCCTCCACGAGCGGCGATTACAGGTAGCGGTATTTTCTTCCACTCGGCTTGGAGAAGACAGGTCACTTCCTTCACCGATTTCGGACGGTCAGGGCACCCCTTAAGTCGACGCTCCAACTCGTCCCAGAGGTGCTCGATAGGGTTAAGAATCCGGGCTCTGCGCAGGCCAGTCCATTCGATTAACCCCATTGTCACCATACCAAGCCATGGTGGACCTCGCAACATGACAGGTGGCATTGTCATCCTTAAAGTAACATGGGTCCACCCTGTACAACTGCCACAACGTAGGAAGCGCATGGTCATCCAAAATGGTGCAGTATGTCTCGGCGTTGAGTCTACCAGGAATTGCGACCAAGGGTCCCGTGCCATACCAGGAGAAACACCCCATAGCACAATTCCACGGCCGCCGAACTTCACAGTAGGCACAATACATTCCGGCAGGAGGCGTTCTCCAGGCAGACGCCAAACCCAGACCATGCCATCCGAACGGTAGAGGGTGAACCTTGATTCGTCGCTCCAGAGAACCTGTTTCCACTGTTCAACGGTCCACTGTCGACGTTTTTTGCACCACGTTAGCCGAGCAGCGCTATTGGACTTGGTGATCAAAGGCTTGTGGGCGACAGCACGTCCATGATAACCGAGCAGATGGGCTTCCTTACGGATGGTATTCATCGAAAGAACACTCCCGGATGCCTGTTGAAACTCCTCGCGGATGTGGCCCATCGATTTGGTGCGATTCTTCCGAATTTCTCTGGCAAGCATCCGTCGGTCTCTAACTCCCAGTTTTGTGGGTCTGCCGGGTCGGGGCACATTCCGACAGTCACCTCTCATCTTCCACTTGCCAATCACGTAAGCCACTGTCGATTTTGGGTACTTCAACTTGCCGGATATGTCACGTATGAATCGGCCATTTCTGTGATACCCGACGATTACACCTTTCTCGAAATCAGAGAGCTCCGAACTGCGTGGCATCTTGCATGCGACTGGTTGTGTTGTTGTTTTTCACACGATATTTAACGGCGGCGGCCGTGACGTGTATCAGACCTGCAGATATCGTCGATTGCAGGGGTGTACAATTACTTGTTGGTAGATAGTATATATATGTATGCAATATTAATCAAAACACCCATTACAAACTTGAGTACACTTTTAAAAGTAGAACAAGAGAGCAAAACTGATGATCAAGAAAACAAAGAAAAAAGTATGGACCATCTTCTTCAGGAAAGCACCGAACCATAATAGAAGAGACTTTTCTGACAACAATAAGAGCCGGAATCAGCAAATGCCCAATGTCAGTGCTTTCTAAGTAGCAGTCGGAATACGAATGACACAGAATGAAGATAACAGAAACCCATGACGACAAAACAACTTAATGGCAAATACGTTGCGGATAAAAAAAGTTTGAAAAGAAATGTAATGAGCAATATGGAAATAGAATTGAATGAGCAATGAACATCACTGTGTTATGATTTAACTGCAGTGATGTTCATTGCTCACTCGAGTTTATTTCCATAGTGCTCATTACACTTTTTTTCAAACTTTTTTAACCTTAACCTATCTGGCATTGGTGTTAAGTTGTTTTGTCGTCATGGTTTTCTGTTATCTTCATTCTGTATCATTCGTATTCCGACTGCGACTTAGAGAGCACTGAGAATTGGGCATTTGGTGAATGCGGCTCTTATTGTCAACAGAAAAGTCTCCTCTATTATGGTTCGGTGCTTTCCTGAAGAAGACGGTCCGTACTTTTCATTCTTTGTTTTCTTGATCAACAGTTTTGCTCTCTTGTTTTACGTTTTTTTAAAAGTGTACTCAAGTTTGGAATGGGTTTTTAAATTAATATTGCAAATCTCCCCAACCTGTATGGTCTGCTGCTGTAGCGCTCCCATAAGTCGTGGCTTTGCTGATATTCTTATCGGTGAGTTTTTAATCTTCCCTTCTTAGTCTATGGTTTTATGCTTAATTTTTAGTAGGTGTTTTTTCTTCTTTTTCTGTGCATCAGGTTTCTTTCATAATTTTTTAACTTCTTTGACAATACTTTCTTCAATTATATTGGAAGGATTTTATCTGCTGTTCTATGATATATATACTGTGATAAGCACACCGGACAAAAAAATACGGAATGCTCATTTTATTGGTTAATATGGGGTTACATCTCCACGAGCTCGAAGCACAACCTTGAGTTTCTTTGGCATGCTGTCAATATGGGAGCGGATGACATTAACGTCCATTTTGCCCCCACGCCGTGAACAAGTGGCCCCGCAGAGCAGTCAAATTGTGAGGGTGTTGTTGTCTCTTCTTAACGGCCCGTTCGAGCATGTCCCAAATTTTCTCTTTAACATTGAGATTAGGCAAATTGGCGGGCCAGGTGAGATGTGGGATGTCGACCTCATGTTCTGCAAACCAATCCTTCACAATGGCAGCTCGGTGGATAGTGCAGTTGTAGTCTTGATAACGTGGATCTGGAATGGCGGCATCTTGGAGGAACTGGACACATGGCAACACCTCGTTATCCAACAGTTTCACGTAGTCCACCGTTTTCATGCCATTAGACACGTGAACTAAGGGACCCACCCAGCACTGGATATACACCCCCAAAACATGACACTTCCACCCCCTTCTGTACAGCCCTTTGCACACACTCTGCGTTGAAGGCTTCTCCGGGCTTCCGCATGACCCTGGATCGACGATCATTGGAATACAGGCAGAACCTGGATTCGTCCCACCAGATGATGCGTCGTCACTGTTCTGTGGTCCAGTGATGGTGTTCTCTCGCCCATTCCAGCCACTTTTTCTTGTGTATGGCAGACAGCTTGGGGCGTACCCTAGCTACACGACTGAATATTCCTACACCATGCAGTTCTCGTCGAAGCGTTCGTTCGGAAACAGGCTAACTGGGTACCGCATTGTACTCTTGCAGCAATTCTTGCCGGGTTTGGAACCGTTTTGCTGTTGATAATCGCCCCAGACTTCGACGATCACGGTTGCTCATGATGGTTCTTCTGCCGCAGCTGCTCCGACGGGAATTGTCTCTGGTCGACTCCTTCCACGCTAAATAAACACTACTGACTGTGAATTTGGACACGCCAACGAACTGCGCCACCTCCCTCAGCGAATGACCATGTTCACGACCAAAGACGATAGCTCCCTTTTGCCACACTGTTATGTCACCTTTTTTACCCATGGTACTGCCTGTAAGCAAAAATTAAACTGATTAGCCATGCACGTCTTACAAGGCTGAAAAAGTAACATACAATACCTTCCATTCCATTATATACACGCATTCTTCTCTGCCGGACCAGTTTCCAACTGTTCCTCCGGATGACTGCATTCCGTAATTTTTTATCCGGGGTGCTTATATATCATCATCATCCTTAACCATTATCAATCCACTGCTGGACGAAGGTCTCCCCAAGTTTCCACCACAACGGTCTGTCTTGTGCCAGTCTCCTCCATGTCACCCCTGCATACTTTCGAATTTCATCCACCCATCTCCCATGTGGTCTTCTTCTGGGTCTTTTCCTATCCCTTGGAATCCAATCTAAAATTTCGGCTGTCCATCGATGATCTGTCCTTCTGGCAGTATGTCCAGCCCATTGCCATTTCAGGGATTTAACTCTGATCATGATGTCTTCCACTCTTGTCATTTTTCGGATCCAAGAGTTCCTCTTCTTATCTCTCCTGGTTACACCAAGCATGCACCTTTCCATGCTACTTTGAGTTGTTTGCAGCCTTTGTATGTCTCTTTTAGTTAAGGTCCACGTCTCTGCACCATACGTAAGCAGTGGAAGGATGCATTGATCAAACACTTTTCTTTTAAGACATAATGGCATATTGCTCTTGAAAATTATGCTGTTTCTTCCAAAAGCTCTCCAGGCAAGTTTTGTACGCCGATTAATTTCTTCATCAATGTGACCATCACTTGATATCTGCTGTCCAAGATAAACGTACGTGTCTGTTATCTCCAGCTTTTCCCGATCAATCGATAAATTTTCATTTCTTGTAAAAGCATTGAACATCACTTTTGTCTTCTGAAAGTTCATTTTTAATCCCACTTCTTTACTCTTGTCAGCAAGTTCCTGGATCATACTCTGCAGCTCTGATGGGGCAGTTGCAAAAATGACTACGTCATCAGCAAAACGAAGGTGGGTTAGATAATCTCCATTAATCTTTATCCCCTTGTTTTCCCAGCTCAGCGACTGAAAGACACCCTCCAATGTGGCATTAAAGAGCTTCGGAGATATGGTGTTACCTTGTCTCACTCCCTTTCCAATTTTTATGTGTGTTGTATTTTCAAACAGCCGAATCTTTGCACTTGCGTTTTCATAGATGTTATTAATAATATTAATGTATGCATCTTCAATACCGCAGGATTTCAGAGCCATTGTAACTGCTGATGGTTTAACCGAATCAAAGGCTTTTTCATAATCAAAAAAGCCATGCACAATGGAAGTTCATATTCCCTCGCTCTTTCAATTAGTTCTCTCAGTACGTGGATATGATCTATTGTGCTGTTGCCACTCCTGAATCCAGCTTGTTCTCTCGGTTGAGCCATGTCCAGTGTTGCCTTCAAGCGATGTGAAAGAACTTTAGTGAAGATTTTATAAACCACTGATAGGAGGCTGATAGGTCTGTAGTTCCTGAGATCCTCAATGTCACCTCTTTTATGTAACAGGATCATTATAGCGTCGTTCCAATCCTCAGGAATCTTCCCTTCATTAAGGCATCGAGTGAAAATTTGGGCGAATACTGTTTCGATTTCTCCACTTGCTTCTTGTATGATGTCTACAGTAATTCCATCTTCTCCTGGAGCTTTTCTCCGCTTTATGTTCTTGATTGCATTTGCAACTTCTGCTGGAAGGACTGGAAGAACTCTGGTACTGGTACCTTTCATGACGTCTGGAGTGCATGTATCATCCCTTTCATATAATTTGGAGTAGAAATCTTTCACTCTTGCCAAAATTTCGCCTCTATTTCTTGTTACAGAACCATCTTCTTTTCTCAGTGCCATAATCTGTTTTCTTCCCTTACTGAGATGTCCCTTTGCTATCTTTAGGCTTTGGTTGTTTTTAATTGCTTTCCTCACTAGTTCAGAGTTGAATTTCCTTACGTCTTCAGTGATACTTTTTTGCACTGTCTTGCATAACTTTATATATTCCACTTTGGAAGTCACATCTTCTTTAGTTGTCCTCATCTCTCTTCTTTTTTGCATCAACATTTTGGTTTTTCCTGATAATTTGTTCACATGCAACTTGTTCTTAGACCCAGCTAGTTTTGTTCTTGTTTCCATAAGAGCTTTGTTTACTTTTCTGTTAACTTCAGAAATATCCACTTCTTCCGATGTTAGGCCTTCTAAAGCAAAGAACCTGTTCTTCAGTTCCAACTTGAAGGTATTATGGTGTTTTTTAAGGTTTTTTATGTCAATAGATTTTGTTTGTCTTATGAGCTTGCCACGTTCTAGTTTAGTGTTGAGGTGCATCTTACATCTCACCAATCTATGGTCACTACCTGTGTTGAACTTGTTTAGCACACTGCAATCTTCTATGACGAATTTTTTGTTACACATAATAAAATCAATTTCACTTGTCGTCCCATTTGGATGTCTTCATGTCCATTTCCTGTGTGGCTTTTTCTTGAAGAAGGAGTTCAAGATGAAAAACCCTTCTGCCTCTGCAAACTCAACGAGAGTATTTCCACGCTGGTTTCTGTTGCCGTGACCGAATTTACCTACCGAAGTTTCATTCTGTTGCCGTTGCCCTATTTTTGCATTGAAATCTACCATAATTATTTTCAAGTGCTGCTTACCTTTATTATTTAGATGACAAATTTCCTCATAAAATTCTTCAATTTCTTCTTCAGGATGAGTTGTGGTTGGTGCATAAGTTTGAATAATCTGTGCCTGGTATCTTCTCGAGAGTTGGATAACGAGTCGTGCAGCTCTGTCAGAGGAACTTTCAACTTCTACAACTTTATCCTTCAGTTTCTTGTTTATTATAAATCCAACACCACTAGTTCTGCCAGTATCTGTCCCATGATAGTAGAAGAGATGTCCACTTTTCAGTTCAATGAGATCTTCTCCTTACCTCACTTAGCCCGACGATGTCCCACTTGATCCTTTGTAGTTCCTCTTCCAATTCAAGAAGCCTTGAATCAGAAGATAGGGAGCGTCCATTATACGTAGCCAAGGTCAGCATCAGATGACAGCGTAGTCCGGTCCTCCGGTGATTCTTAGCACCCTCTGCCTTCATGTCGCACTGGCCGCTGCCTTGGCCAGGTACGTTCCAGCTGCCGGAGACTGAGGGCCAAGATTTAAGTTGTGGAATCCTTTTGGAGGGGTTTGGCCATAACTCACCACGCTGGCCAAGCGGGTTGGTGAGTGTGGAATAGAATTTCCTCTAATCCCGATGGTATAGTTATACCGCTATGGGCGGTCGTCAGAGCCCCTTTAGTGGGAACAGGATGCACCACGAGAAGGCGGGGTTGACATTTGTCAAGGAGAGGCTGTGATGTTACGCATCACCTGACCTTACATCCCGCTTATATATATCATCATCATCATCATTGTCAACCATTATCAATCCACTGCTGGACGAAGGTCTCCCCAAGTTTCCTCCACAACGGTCTGTCTTGTGCCAGTCTCCTCCATGTCACTCCCGCATATTTACGAATTTCATCCACCCATCTCCCATGTGGTCTTTTTCTGGGTCTTTTCCTGTCCATTGGAATCCAATCTAAAATTTCGGCTGTCCATCTATGGTCTGTCCTTCTGGCATTATGTCCAGCCCATTGCCATTTCAGGGATTTAACTCTGATCATGATGTCTTCCACTCTCGTCATTTTTCGGATCCACGAGTTCCTCTTCTTATCTCTCCTGGTTATACCAAGCATGCACCTCTCCATGCTTCTTTGAGTTGTCTGCAGCTTTTGTATGTCTCTTTTAGTTAAGGTCCACGTCTCTGCACCATACGTAAGCACTGGAAGGATGCATTGATCAAACACTTTTCTTTTAAGACATAATGGCATATTGCTCTTGAAAATTATGCTGTTTCTTCCAAAAGCTCTCCAGGCAAGTTTTGTACGCCGATTAATTTCTTCATCAATGTGACCCTCACTTGATATCTGCTGTCCAAGATAAACATACGTATCTGTTATCTCCAGTTTTTCTCCATCAATCGATAAATCTTCATTTCTTGTAAAAGCATTGAACATCACTTTTGTCTTCTGAAAGTTCATTTTTAATCCCACTTCTTTACTCTTGTCAGCAAGTTCCTGGATCATACTCTGCAGCTCTGATGGGGTAGTTGCAAAAATGACTACGTCATCAGCAAAACGAAGGTGAGTTAGATAATCTCCATTAATCTTTATCCCTTTGTTTTCCCAGTTCAGTGATTGAAAGACATTTTCCAATGTGGCATTAAAGAGCTTCGGAGATATGGTGTCACCTTGTCTCACTCCCTTTCCAATTTTTATGTGTGTTGTATTTTCAAACAGCCGAATCTTTGCACTTGCATTTTCATAGATGTTATTAATAATATTAATGTATGCATCTTCAACACCGCAGGATTTCAGAGCCGTGGTAACTGCTGATGGTTTCACCGAATCAAAGGCTTTTTCATAATCGATAAAAGCCATGCACAATGGAAGTTCATATTCCCTCGCTCTTTCAATCAGTTCTCTCAGTACGTGGATATGATCTATTGTGCTGTAGCCACTCCTGAATCCAGCTTGTTCTCTCGGTTGAGCCATGTCCAGTGTTACCTTCAAGCGGTGTGAAAGAACTTTAGTGAAGATTTTATAAACCACTGATAGGAGGCTGATAGGTCTGTAGTTCCTAAGATCCTCAATGTCACCTTTTTTATGTAGCAGGATCATTGTAGCATTGTTCCAATCCTCAGGAATCTTCCCTTCATTAAGGCATCGAGTGAAAATTTGGGCGAGTACTGTTTCAATTTCTCCACTTGCTTCTTGTATGATGTCTATAGTAATTCCATCTTCTCCTGGAGCTTTCCCTCGCTTCATGTTCTTGATTGCATGAGCAACTTCTGCTGGGAGGACTGGAAGAACTCTGGTACCTTTCATGATGTCTGGAGTACATGTATCATCCCTTTCATATAATTTGGAGTAGAAATCTTTCACTCTTGTCAAAATTTCGCCTCTATTTCTTGTTATAGAACCATCTTCTTTTCTCAGAGCCATAATCTGTTTTCTTCCCTTACTGAGATGTCCCTTTGCTATCTTAAGGCTTTGGTTGTTTTCAATTGCTTTCCTCACTAGCTCACAGTTGAATTTCCTTACGTCTTCAGTGATACTTTTTCGTGTTGTCTTGCATAGCTCTATATATTCCACTTTGGAAGTCACATCTTCTTTAGTTGTCCTCATCTCTCTTCTTTTTTGCATCAACATTTTGGTTTTTCCTGATAATTTGTTCACATGCAACTTGTTCTTAGACCCAGCTAATTTTGTTGCTGTTTCCATTAGAGCTTTGGTTACTTTTCTGTTAACTTCCGAAAAATCCACTTCTTCCGATGTTAGGCCTTCTAAAGCAGAGAATCTGTTCTTCAGTTCCAACTTGAAAGTATTATGGTGTTTTTTAAGGTTGGTTATGTCAATACATTTTGTTTGTCTTATGAGCTTGCCACGTTCCAGTTTAGTGTTGAGGTGCATCTTACATCTCACCAATCTATGGTCACTACCTGTGTTGAACTTGTTCAGCACACTGCAGTCTTCGATGACGAATTTTTTGTTACACATAATAAAATCAATTTCACTTGTCGTCCCAATTGGATGTCTCCATGTCCATTTCCTGTGTGGCTTTTTCTTGAAAAAGGAGTTCAAGATGAAAAATCCTTCTGCCTCTGCAAACTCAACGAGAGTATTTCCACGCTGGTTTCTGTTGCCGTGACCGAATTTACCTACTGAAGTTTCATTCTGTTGCCGTTGCCCTATTTTTGCATTGAAATCTCCCATAATTATCTTCAAGTGCTGCTTACCTTTATTATTTAGATGACGAATTTCCTCATAAAATTCTTCAATTTCTTCTTCAGGATGACTTGTGGTGGGTGCATAAGTTTGAATAATCTGAGCCTGGTATCTTCTCGAGAGTTGGATAACGAGTCGTGCAGCTCTGTCAGAGGAACTTTCAACTTCTACCACTTTATCCTTCAGTTTCTTGTTTATTATAAATCCAACACCACTAGTTCTGCCAGTATCTGTCCCACGATAATAGAAGAGATGTCCACTTTTCAGTTCGATGAGATCTTCTCCTTTTCTCCTTACCTCACTTAGCCCGACGATGTCCCACTTGATCCTTTGTAGTTCCTCTTCCAATTCAAGAAGCCTTGAATCAGAAGATAGGGAGCGTCCGTTATAGGTAGCCAAGGTCAGCATCAAATGGCAGCCTAGTCCGGTCCTCCGGGGATTCTTAGCACCCTCTGCCTTCATGTCGCACTGGCCGCTGCCTTGGCCAGGTACATTCCAGCTGCCGGAGACTGAGGGCCAAGATTTAAGTTGTAGAGTCATTTTGGAGGTGTTTGGCCATAACTCACCACGCTGGCCAAGCGGGTTGGTGAGTGTGGGATAGCATTTCCTCTGATCCCGATGGTATAGTTATACCGCTATTGGCGGTCGTCAGAGCCCCTTTAGTGGGAACAGGATGCACCACGAGAAGGCGGGGTTGACATTTGTCAAGGAGAGGCTGTGATGTTACGCATCACCTGACCTTACATCCCATATATATATATATATATATATATATATATATATATATATATATATATGTTGGGATGAAGACAGTTTTAAAAAAAAAAAAAAGAACTTGATTTCCTTAATACAGACACTTAACGTGAACCAGGAACATCAAACAAAGATCTTCACTCTTTCCACTTTTATAAGTGAGTTACGGAAAAATTCTCATTGGCCGCCACCGGGAGTCGAACCCAGGGTCTTCCAGTTACGCGCCGGATATGCTTCCACTGCACCACAGCGGCCTCGAATTCCTCCAGACTCACACACGCTAAGTGCCAAGCCAATTTGGCAGGTTGCTTCTTGGAGCCCCGCACAGTGCTAGGGATTCACCAAAGATGGTAAGCAGCAACTGAAGAAATAATTAGAAGGCGAATGAATAATTAATACAGACATTTAACGTGGACCAGGAACATCAAACAAAGGTCTTCGCTGTATCCACGTTTATAAGTGAGTCACGGAAAAATTCTCATTGGCCGCCACCGGGAGTCGAACCCAGGGTCTTCCAGTTACGCGCCGGATATGCTTCCACTGCACCACAGCGGCCTCGAATTCCTCCAGACTCACACACGCTAACTGCCAAGCCAATTTGGCAGGTTGCTTCTTGGAGCCCCGCACAGTGCTGGGGATTCACCAAAGATGGTAAGCAGCAACTGAAGAAATAATGAATCCACAGCATTGTGCGGGGCTCCAAGAAGCAACCTGCCAATTTGGCGTGGCCGTTAGTGTGTGTGAGTCTGGAGAAATTCGTGGCCGCTGTGGTGTAGCGGAAGCATATCCGGCGCGTAACTGGAAGACTCTGGGTTCGACTCCCGTTGGCGGCCAATGAGAATTTTTCCGTGACTCACTTATAAACGTGGAAAGAGCGAAGATCTTTGTTTGATGTTGAAAAATTACCCATCTTATTTTCCCCGTCATTATTAACGGGCTATCACCTGGTATAAATATAATGAAATGCTGGTTTTTTAGGTACATCTTCCCTTGCCACATGAATGACTCACTTTAGAAAGTGAGGCTGCACGTGAGCGCACGCACTGTACTTTATCAATGTGGCAGAACGGGTTATCAAAGATCAGTTGGCGTTCGACGGCATTCTGTAATAATTTATATTATTAAACTGTGTTGCTTTTGGGTAGATAACTTACACCGATTCATACATGATGGTATGAGATGGATTAATGCTACGCTTAATCTAATAAAAGCTTAACGTCTTTTGTGTTCTTTGATCCCTTTTCTTACTGCTTTGAGAGAGAGAGTAGATGCTGTCAATACATTCACTGCTGCTGTTAATCCAAACATGCATTATACTGTATAAAGCCTGGGGTGGTGCGAATTATGAAGATGTAATGAGTTGTGCCTTGGCTTCGAAGAAATATGTTGTGCTTTATTTACCTCACGATAATGAGATTTAACGGAAATATATGCAGCGGGAAACTGTTGATATTAATGGGATTCGATCTGAGACAAAAGGATTACGACAACTCAAAGCCCCATTCCAGTTCCCTTTCTTAGTTGGCCGATTCGAGTTCTTAATTCTCCCAGCATGCCAACAAGGACGGTCATAACATTCAATTATAAGAGACAAAACAAGCTTCCCGTTGCTCTAAGCGTTGGCATCTCAAACAAAAGACGCTTTTGAATGGCGGAAGTTCTCTTGACAAACTTTTCATTTGAATTAATTTAGTCCGAGTCTTCTACAAAGCTGAAAACACATGCCCTCCTAATGTACTTCTACCTTTAAAAAACGAAAAGACTTTTTGAACTGCTTCTCTTTTAGTTCTTTTTCCCGCAACGATCTTGCAGCTGCTTAGTTGGTAAATTGAAGGCCTTGTGTTACATTCCGAGTGGAATTTAAATGTTAGGTTTGTTCGTCGGTTCTGGCTATCTCCCTCCTTCACACGCCTGTACCTCAATTACGCATTGTACGTAAACACCGAAGGGACAAAAAAACATTTACCTAACATGGTGTAAATTATCCACGTTCCGCCAAAATAGCTCTTATCCGGCAAGGCATGAAAGCTGCAAGCTTTCTGAAGGTGTCTTGTGGTATCCGGTAGCAACACATTACCAGTGGGTCAGCAAAAAAAAAAAAAAAAAAATGGATCTGTTTAACCTCTGACCTTTGGAAGACTAGACATCTTTTCTCAGGGCTAACGGAATGCCAGGCCGGTTGAACGGAAGAAGAAACATGTCTGAAAACTTCTTCTCATGACTGTCCCTTTCTGATAAAGTGCTATAAGAATGCGACATTTTGAAACACATCTCATTCTTGCAGAAAAATGTAACAATGAAGTGTAACCAAAATAAAATCTTATGCTTTACGGTTTCCATTTATACGCAACTAGGTGAACGCCCGTCAATACTGACGGGGAAAAAATTAAATTTATGATACGGAAATTATTGACATTTATTTATTGTGTTTTTGAGTTCCACCTCAATAGAGGGCGACGTTGGCACAGAGCTCTCTGAAAATTTCCCGAGCAGTCAGTTATGGAATTTGACACAACGGGCTGTCTGTTTGTTATGTGTTTTGTATAAAATCTTTAGTCCCTATTTCGTCAACATTTCCCGAGCAGTCAGATATGGAATTTGACACGACGGGATGTCTGTTTTGTTATGGGTTTTGTATAAAACCTTTAGTCCCTATTTCGTCAATATTTCCCGAGCAGTCAGTTATGGAATTTGACACGACGGGCTGTCTGTTTGTTATGTGTTTTGTATAAAACTTTTAGTCCCTATTTCGTCAACATTTCCTGAGCAGTCAGTTATGGAATTAGACACGACGGGCTGTCTGTTTGTTATGGGTTTTGTATAAAACCTTTAGTCCCTATTTCGTCAACATTTCCCGAGCAGTCAGATATGGAATTTGACACGACGGGCTGTCTGTTTTGTTATGTGTTTTGTATAAAACCTTTAGTCCCTATTTCGTCAACATTTCCCGAGCAGTCAGTTATGGAATTTGACACGACGGGCTGTCTGTTTGTTATGTGTTTTGTATAAAACCTTTTAGTCCCTATTTCGTCAACATTTCCTGAGCAGTCAGTTATGGAATTAGACACGACGGGCTGTCTGTTTTGTTATGGGTTTTGTATAAAACCTTTAGTCCCTATTTCGTCAACATTTCCCGAGCAGTCAGTTATGGAATTTGACACGACGGGCTGTCTGTTTGTTATGTGTTTTGTATAAAACTTTTAGTCCCTATTTCGTCAACATTTCCCGAGCAGTCAGTTATGGAATTTGACACGACGGGCTGTCTGTTTTGTTATGGGTTTTGTATAAAACCTTTTAGTACCTATTTCGTCAACATTTCCCGAGCAGTCAGATATGGAATTTGACACGACGGGCTGTCTGTTTTGTTATGGGTTTTGTATAAAACCTTTAGTCCCTATTTCGTCAACATTTCCCGAGCAGTCAGTTATGGAATTTGACACGACGGGCTGTCTGTTTTGTTATGTGTTTTGTATAAAACCTTTAGTCCCTATTTCGTCAACATTTCCTGAGCAGTCAGTTATGGAATTTGACACGACGGGCTGTCTGTTTTGTTATGGGTTTTGTATAAAACCTTTAGTCCCTATTTCGTCAACATTTCCCGAGCAGTCAGTTATGGAATTTGACACGACGGGCTGTCTGTTTGTTATGTGTTTTGTATAAAACCTTTAGTCCCTATTTCGTCAACATTTCCCGAGCAGTCAGTTATGGAATTTGACACGACGGGCTGTCTGTTTTGTTATGGGTTTTGTATAAAACCTTTAGTCCCTATTTCGTCAACATTTCCCGAGCAGTCAGTTATGGAATTTGACACGACGGGCTGTCTGTTTTGTTATGTGTTTTGTATAAAACCTTTAGTCCCTACTTCGTCAACATTTCCCGAGCAGTCAGTTATGGAATTTGACACGACGGGCTGTCTGTTTTGTTATGGGTTTTGTATAAAACCTTTAGTCCCTATTTCGTCAACATTTCCCGAGCAGTCAGTTATGGAATTCGACACGACGGGCTGTCTGTCTGTTTGTTATGTGTTTTGTATAAAACTTTTAGTCCCTATTTCGTCAACATTTCCCGAGCAGTCAGTTATGGAATTTGACACGACGGGCTGTCTGTTTTGTTATGGGTTTTGTATAAAACCTTTAGTCCCTATTTCGTCAACATTTCCCGAGCAGTCAGTTATGGAATTTGACACGACGGGCTGTCTGTTTTGTTATGGGTTTTGTATAAAACCTTTAGTCCCTATTTCGTCAACATTTCCCGAGCAGTCAGATATGGAATTTGACACGACGGGCTGTCTGTTTGTTATGTGTTTTGTATAAAACCTTTAGTCCCTATTTCGTCAACATTTCCCGAGCAGTCAGATATGGAATTTGACACGACGGGCGGTCTGTTTGTTATGTGTTTTGTATAAAACCTTTAGTCCCTAATTCGTCAACATTTCCCGAGCAGTCAGTAATGAAATTTGACACGACGGGCTGTCTGTTTGTCATGTGTTTTGTATAAAACCTTTAGTCTCTATTTCGTCAACATTTCCCGAGCAGTCAGTTATGGAATTTGACACGACGGGCTGTCTGTTTTGTTATGGGTTTTGTATAAAACCTTTAGTCCCTATTTCGTCAACACAACATTTTTCGTGTACACTGACTATGAGCCCTGTATCAATTTCCTGTGTTCTTTTCCGTGAACTATTTTTCTCTTGACGTCGTCAGATCGTCGTACTCTTAAAGTTGCCACATACAGATGGCTAAACACCGGTTCAGGTAGTGAACCAAAATTTCTGATGTAAATTTTTCGTATCTCTAAAGAGCAAGGAGGTTACAATAAGATATCTGGAGATGCCCTTGTTAACGGAGCAGTACCACTTTGCGTGAAGCCCAAGGGCCGCCCCGGTAGCGCAGTGGTCTAAGGCGCTGGTCTCTGATCATTCGTCCGTAAGGGGTCCGGGTTCGAATCCCGGTCAGGTATGGATGTTGTGTTTGTCTTACGGCACTGGCTCTCTCCCTTCCCTGGAACCAGTGACCCTAAATTAGGGACGGGCGACTGCTTATAGCCCATTGAGTTGCTCACGGTGGTCGTTAAACCTAAAAAATAAAACAAAAAAAAACCAGATGGTTTTCAAGGCTATTGCAATGCATTTTGTGTTGGACGAATCGCCTTCTTTCGTCGCAAATGTGTCAAATTTCGTATCGTATTTTGCTGCCAATGCGTGAGAAAATACTGAATTTATAAAATCCTTAGTTATTTTGAGGCTTCTTCCCATTTTTATTTTAAACTGAAATACACGAACGTTAGTGCGAATTCTAAGCAAAACATAACTTTAAAATTGAAAACTTCACTCGTATAAGGAGCATAATTCCTTCCGGTTTTATATTAATACGGTTTCTGCAACCCCAAACCACGCCTATTTCAAAAGACACACAGTTTAAATTACATAGGCATCATGTAAACAACGTCAAATTCCCACAGTTTTCGGCTTCACGGTTAAGAGACTCAGGACACCTCCAGAAGTATTATTCTAACCTTCTTACTAAAGAGTTGACCGTGTGACGTAACGAATCTCTGACGTCATGTGAGAATGATTTGGATTAGATGACGTCACACCAGCAGCTTTGTTCTTTGTTGCTCTGACAACAAAACAAAGTGATTTTCCACTTAATCTGTGCGCATGTAGTTGATGACGTCACCTACACGAAAAGCTAAGCGTGACGTCACAAACATTAGTTTCTCGGTTGTTGCTATGACGACTTAAAAAGTGGCACGGAGGAGGACCAGCAAATTATATATTAGGATTAGAAATCGGACACGTGAAGAACTGATGAAGAAGACGAAATGAATTCATGATCCTAACGAAACTTGCAATTTTCTTTTCTCTTTTCCTAAAAAGCTCATAAAATATTAAATTTAGTCGCCTGCTCCTCTTGTAGCACAGATGTTTCGATCAAACGGTCGCCTAAATACTGTATTTAATAATACTACGTATATTCTCACAGAAACAAATCAATATTTGATTTATACGATACATTATCATTACTTAGAAATTCTACGCTTACTAAGATTAGTGAAATTTTGGTCATTCTTATCTGAAAGCTAATTCAAAGAGAAAAGTCTTGTTTTTGAACCATCACGACAAAGCACGAGTGTTAGTTTACTCCTATTAGTAAGGAATTTCTCTAGATAATGCTAAAGATATCTGGAAAATCATGTACGTCTGCCTACTTCTGCGTGCGTGTGTGTGTGTGTGTGTTTGACTCAATAAAAATTCTCCAATCCCTCTGCTCGAAGCAAAGATATCGTAACAAATACGAATTATGAATTTCATACAAAGATACCATAACGAATAGGAAATATGAATTTTTGAACACGTCATGATGGTAATGGGTTGGACATACACAGTGCGTCAAAGAATTTTTAAGAATGGGTCTGTAAAATGAAATAGAAACAAGAAATTATAATTTGTTTTGGTTTGTTATTCAAAATAAGTCCCTCCGGCTTCAATACACTTGTTACAGCGATTTAATAATGATTCGAATGCCTGTTCCAGTTAACTTTGCGGAATTGCCTCCAAATGTCGAAATATGGTCGAAATATCATCAAAATAAGAACCTTTTTAAGTTTTGCGAACAAAGAAAAGTCGCAGGGTGCTAAATCAGGCGAATACGGTGGATGATTCAACACACAGACGTTATTTTTCGCCAAAAATCTACCAACAAGAAGTGAGGTGTGACTGGGTGCATTATCGTGCAACAAACACCAACTGTTTCATCTCGATATTCTGGACGAATGCGACGATTTTTTCTGCCCATCAAATGCCTCAAAACATTTAAATAAAACTCACCAGTAATTGTTTGTCCACTCGGAACAAATTCTTTGTTGATAATATACCCTTACTATCGAAGAATGTAATGAGCATTGTTTTGATTTTCGATGGAACTTTTCTTGTTTTTTTGGCTTGTGGCGAGTTTTTTGACTTCCATTCCGCACTTTGTCGCTTTGTTTTAGGATCATATTGAAAACACCATGTTTCATCACCTGTAACAATCGATTTTAAGAAGTTTGGATCATTTTTAGCGGCTGAAATGATGTCTCTGCAATGTGCACTTCTCCTTGATTTTTGTTCATTGGTTAACGTGTGTGGAACAAATTTCGCACAGACTTTTGTTTTGCCCAAATCTTCATGCAGGATGGTTCGAATCGTTTCTTTGTTGATGTTGAAAGACTCTTCCATCATTATTAGTGACGCACATCGATTGTTTGCCACGAAATCACGCACTTTTTCAATAATCTCAGGTGTCCTAGATGAACTTGGTCTTCCGGTATGCTTATCATCTTCCAGCGTCTCTCTTCCGTCCAAAAAACGTTTGTTCCACAGAAAAACATTCGATCGACTTAAACAAAACTCACCGTAAACTTGTTTCATCATTTGGTACGTTTCCAGGTGCACTTTTACCAAGTTTTGCGTTAAATTTAATAACAGCCCTTTGTTCCATCTTAATAATTCAACATGAAAAAAATTTTACTTCTCTAATGAACGGCCGTTTCGTTTGAGTTACTTTAGCAACTGCGCAGTACTTTTGTCAGAAAGCAAGCAGATGGTCACGGTTTATAACGCATTCGCGATTACACTGGTGGCGCCACCGTAGGCTGAAATCTAGCGCCAGTCTTAAAAATTCTTTGACGCACTGGGTATTGCTTAAATACCTAAATCTGTCTACTGATGGACAAATCAAATACTAGAGTAGACACCAAGGCATAGAAAATTTGTGCTATTGGAAAGCTACGAAATATTTTCAACATATTATGGTAATTAGACCCCGTTACTTGAAAATTGATATTGTGAAGAAAATATCGGTTTATGCCATCAAATGGAAAAGCGTGAGAAGATAAGTAAACTGTGGGCATGATCACCCTTGTTTTGATCTTCAAAGATGTTTTCCACTATGTGTCTATGGATGGAAGAACGAAAAAATAAGCTAACTGAAGACCATTACCTGCACCGTCCAAATGCGGACTCCGCAGGGATAGGAAGAACTCTCTCAAAAATTAAAAGTGACTGCGTTGCGCGAGCAATCTGGTCAGGATCCGGTAGCTTTTCACCCGGACAGGATCGGTCCAGAGACCTGCTGCCTCCGTGAGACCGACATTTCCCACCCCTCCGTCATGGCCCGTGTGTACGTGCCACTGGGCAGGGGCATTATTTTTGCCTCTGGCCGGGAGATCTGATCGCCAGCGCGAATGTGTTTTTTGGGACAAAATCCCTTTATTAGTCCTGGTAAAACAGTTCATGCACAATTACTCTGAGGGTCTCATTTAGCGGGAAATAAATCCTTTATTTAATCAGCCCTCACAAAAAGAAAAATATTTACAAGGTATTTGCAGGACTAGGGTCTATACTGCGGTGATGATGACTCTGGGCCGGAGTCATTCAGATCCTCTTCTCTGCAGTCTTCGGTTACCCTTCGATTAAGTAAATCGTCCGTCTCTCCTCGAGTTCCTTGACCAGCTCGATAAGTCTCTGTCTCACTCTGGGATGTGCGAGAAGGATATCTCATTTTCGCCAGTTCTGCCGCCAGAGCTCATCTCCTGCCTGAAAAAGAATCTCATTCTAAAATCATGTGTGCGAAGTCTGCGGTCTGCCCCCCCCCCCCCCCGCAGCTGCACACTCGTTACCATGCCGCAAAACGGCGGAAGTACTCCGGCGACAGGCCATGGCCGATGAGTACCTGGTTTAGGAACCCATCACTTTCAATACGCCTTACTGAGACCCGGGGAAAGATACGATGTGTCCTTCTGCCGGTATCCCCTCCTTCCATCTGCGTTGCCACTACACTATCGTGTCTTCTTTCAGTTGTGTCCGCACGCTTTGCAACGAGCTGAAAATCAATTGCTCCTTTCCCAGCTGCTTCCTTAGCAAGTTGGCCCACATGCTCATTTCCAGAATGGCTTCGGATCCAGTGGAAACAAACCACCGTGTTGCTTGCATTCTCCAGCAGAGAATGGATTTCTCTGACGACAGGAGTCTTACTCCTGAATTCACCAAACGCTTTCAATGCCGCTTATTTGTCAGAGAAAACATGAACATGTAATTTTTTGGAACTCTTGTTGGACAGAAAATAACCACTTTGTTCACCTGTCCGTCTTTTCGTGAACTTATATCTCCGCATCTACAAGTAAAACTGAGTAAAAACCTTTACATCGTAGGAGCCATTACAATTATTAACCTCCTTTTACACGTAGTTACGTTACTGTGTAACACCTTCATATTATTAACTTCTTATTTTCACGTAGTTACATTGCTGTTTGGTTATTATTGACAAATTTAAGAAGTGGGACTTCCAGCTGAAACACCCTGTATATAATGTGTGAGGGTGAGAGACCCATTTCTCTTCATTTGAGAGTTTTCATACGCACACTCTTCACGCAAACTTTCCGATAATGCGGTTGGTAATGCATAACACTGTAGATACTACCTACGAATTCTCTCAGTGCAATTCGACAGCTATGAAGAACGAGAACATCCTCCTCATGCACAATGTTCTGACGAATGGAAGTCGTTGGGCGCTCACATCGAGCTTGTCTCCAACGTCTGCCATGCCATTTTCTTTGCACCATTTTTACACCTGTTTCCTTTAGATAACTACACTATCTACCAACAAGTAATTGGACACCCTTGCAATCGACGATATCTGCGGCCTTGATACTAGTCACGGGCGCCGCCGTTAAATATCGTGTGGGAAACAACAGCGCAACCAGTCGCATGCAAGATGCAACGCAGTTCGGAGCTCTGATTTCGAGAAAGGTGTAATCGTCGGTTATCACAGAAATGGCCGATCCATACGCGACATATCCAGCGAGTTGAAGTACCCAAAATCGACAGTGGCCTACGTGATTGGCAAGTGGAAGATGAGAGGTGACTGTCGGAATGTGCCCCGACCCGGCAGACCCACAAAACTGGGAGATAGAGACCGACGGGTGCTGGCCAGAGAAATTTGGAAGAACCGCACCAAATCGATGGGCCACATCCGCGAGGAGTTTCAACAGGCATCCGGGAGTGTTCTTTCGATGAATACCATCCGTAAGGAAGCCCATCTGCTCGGTTATCATGGACGTGCTGCCACCCACAAGCCTTTGATCACCAAGTCCAATAGCGCTGTTCGGCTAACGTGGTGCAAAGAACGTCGACAGTAGACCGTTGAACAGTGGAAACAGGTTCTCTGGAGCGACGAATCAAGGTCCACCCTCTACCGTTCGGATGGTAGGGTCTGGGTTTGGCGTCTGCCTGGAGAACACCTCCTGCCAGAATGTATTGTGCCAACTGTGAAGTTCGGCGGCGGTGGAATTATGCTATGGGGGTGTTTCTCCTATTATGGCACGGGATCCTTGGTCGCAATTCCTGGTAGACTCAACGCCGAGACCTACTGCACCATTTTGGATGACCATGCGCTTCCTACGTTGTGGTAGTTTTACGCGGTGGACCCATGTTACTTTCAGGATGACAATGCCACCTGTCTTGTTGCAGGTCCACCATGGCTTGGTATGGTGACAATGGGGTTAATCGAATGGACTGGCCTGCGCACAACCCGGACCTTAACCCTATCGAGCACTTTTGGGACGAGTTGGAGCGTCGACTTAAGGGTCCGAAATCGGCGAAGGAACTGACCTGTCTTCTCCAAGCCGAGTGGAAGAAAATACCGCTAGCTGTCGTACAACGCCTGGTTGAGAGTATGCCCCGGAAGGTCGCAGCTGTAATTGCCGCTCGTGGAGGCTCCACCAACTATTGAAGGTGAATATACTTCGTTTTCCTTTGCTATCGCAGGTGTCCAATTACTTGTTGGTAGATAGTGTATTTTCTGCGGTCTTCCGCAGACTGGCAATGAATGTCTATTGAAGCAGCACCCTTTGCATACAGTAAATAAACTACATTTCGCATTTTCTCTTGTGACCATGTGCACAGCCATTTTGCAACAGGCGTTCCTACTAAATGAATGGATGCACATCCCTCTGGAGGCGAAGTAATGTTGGTGGCTCTTTTGGCCACGAAGATCACTTCGTGGTTTATTGGCACTTTAACAATTTTAATGTGGGACGCCTTTTTACTTTATTTACCAAATGCGATACTTGAAGATTGCATTTTAACTTTTTTTTTTATTGGAGGTTTAACGACCACTGTGAGCAACTCACCTGTCCCTAATTTAGGGTCACTGGCTCCAGGGAAGGGAGAGAGCCAGTGCCGTAAGAGAAACACAACATCCGTGCTTCACCGGGATTCGAACCCGGACCCCCTTTCGGACGAATGATAGGGGCAAGAATCTGAATGCAAAGCGTTATTCTTTTTTGAAGATGAAAATCCGTGTTTTTAGTGTAAATATGACAAGGATGGTAAGTCATATAATATCCGAAAACTTTAAAATATCGTCGTCCTGGAGCGAGAATCGAACCCTCGTCTCCCAGATAGTGCCCAGTATGCTAACCACTACACCACCCAGAACGACGAAGTCTGAAGTTTCCGATTAGTTTGAATATAACCATCAGAGGATTCGCTAGTCGAAGCAATCGGCATTCATGTTTAGCGAATCTGGAGGTTAAAAATCCGATCTCGTGATTGCCCGGAGGAGCAGATAAATCATGAATGGAATATGTGATTATACCATACAATACAAATTTTGAAGATGACAATCCGATTTTTGGCGTAAATGTGACAAGGATGGTAAGTCAGATAATATCCGAAAACTTGAAAGTTTTTCATCGTCCTGGAGCGGGACTCGAACCTGCGTCCTCCAGAAAACGCCCGGGTATGCTAAGTGGTTAGCATACCCGGACGTTTTCTGGGAGACGCGGGTTCGAGTCCCGCTCGAGGACGATGGAAAAAAAATTCAAGTTTTCGGATATTATCTGACTTACCATCCTTGTCACATTTACGCCAAAAATCGGATTGTCATCTTCAAAATTTGTATTATATGGCGTAATCCCGTATTTCTTTCAAAATCCAAATTGTTCAGAACTATTTTGAAATACGGACTGGATAGCCAATCCGATTTATTTCGTTAAATGACAAATCCTAAGCGCAAGGATAGCTCTGAGCTTTATTAAAGCAGACAAAATCGATTTTTCTGTGTTTCAAAATTTGACCACTGTTATTGCCAAGGCAGGTGAAGAGATTATCACATCTCTGAGAAACATCATTAGCAGACAATCGAATTTATCCAAACGTTTTGAACTCTACATTCCGGAAGAAGAAGATCCACTGGAACTGCATGAATCCGAAATCAGCATTGAATCGTGATTTCCCTGTCACTGTGGGGGATAATTGTTGGAGCTCGTTACAGACGAAGGATTGGAAATGAGTTTCCAAAATGAACCGCCACTTCACACCAGAATAAAGCAGAATATCCTGAAGTAGCTGAATTTGCTTTGAAATCTCCTCTCCCTTTTCCCTCGGCATGCTTCTGTGCAATCTCTTTCTCATCCAGGAGTAGCCTTAATACAAAATGCAGAAATATGCGCCTCCCATTTTAATAAATCCGACGACGCTTTAATAAGCAAGAGAATAAGAATAGGCATCTTTCTTCTACAGGGTGTCCCACAAAGGACTCCCTGATTTTAAAATGAAATAACTCTGAAACGAAGATCAAGAGAAGAATAAAATAAGTGGTATGCTTATTTGAAAAGCCGTAAAAATCTGATACAGAAGTTTCAAAATTACTTACAAATGTTGCCGACAGGTGGCGCTGTACGCTTTAGTCGCAAAAACTGACAATTCCGTGAAATGATCTTTCACGGATCAACTCTTCAAGCTCGTCCAGTGTTGCAGAATTGTTCTGGAAAACAGTGTCCTTCAATGTGCCCCACAAAAAGTAGTCGCAGGGGGTAAGATCGGGTGAGTATGGAGGCCAATCCATGCCTGTTTACTGTAAATGTGGAATAGTTCAAAGCAATGACTCTATTCCCGAAGTATTCCTCAAGAAAGGCAAAACCCCCTGTGGTACGGTGTGATCGGGCCTCATCTTGCATAAACCACGAAGTCCCTGATACTCGAGTACCAGAAAAACACGTTGCTCCACGGAATAGATGACTTCATCCACTTCCTTCAGTACGTTAACCTCCTTTCACGTTTCGACAGCGAAACTGTCCGAAGACTGATCGCTCTGTGCGCCACCTGTCGGCAACATTTGTTAGTAATTTTGAAACTTCTGTATCAGATTTTTACGGCTTTTCAAATAAGCATACCACTTATTTTATTCTTCTATCGATCTTCGTTTCCGAGATATTTCATTTTAAAGTCAGGGAGTCCTTTGTGGGACACCCTGTATGTAAAGGTTAGAGGTTCTAATGTGGGTTTAAAAGACAACCCAGGATCTTGTGTAGTTGGTAAAAGAAGGAAGCGTGCCTACCCGAATATAACGCTTGGTTTTAACAAATATAACTTTTCAATTTAAAAATGTCTCACACTTCCATGTTGTGAGCTCTACGCTCATCAAAGGTTTGCTGAGGGGAAGATTGCCAGACCATCACAGCAGGCAGTTTGAAAAGCCTTCACTTAGATGCCTGAAACATTGCCTTCAATACCATCTGGCAGTGTTGGTAATGTGATGTAACATGGCACATGCAAAGAGGAATTGGACTCTGGCATTATCTCTTTTGCGAAGTTGGCGTCATTAAAATAACAGTCCGATATATGTACACTATCTACCAACAAGTAATTGGACACCTGTGATAGCAAAGGAAAACGAAGTTTATTCACCTTCAATAGTTGGTGGAGCCTCCACGAGTGGCGATTACGGCTGCGCATACTCTCAACCAGGCGTTGTACGACGGCTAGCGGTATTTTCTTCCACTCGGCTTGGAGAAGACAGGTCAGTCCCTTCACCGATTTCGGACGGTAGGGGCACCCCTTATGTCGACGCTTCAACTCGTCCCTGAGGTGCTCAATAGGGTTAAGGTCCGGGCTCTGCGCAGGCCAGTTCATTCGATTAACCCCATTGTCACCATACCAAGCCATGGTGGACCTCGCAACATGACAGGTGGCATTGTCATTCTGAAAGCAACATAGGTCCACCCCGTAAAACTGCTTCAACGTAGGAAGCGCATGGTAATCCAAAATGGTGCAGTAGGTCTCGGCGTTGAGTCTACCAGGAATTGCGAACAAGGGTTCCGGGCCATACCAGGAGAAACACCCCCATAGCATGATTCCACCGCCGCCGAACTTCACAGTTGGCACAATACATTCCGGCAGGAGGCGTTCTACAGGCAGACGTCAAACCCAGACCTTGCCATCCAAACAGTAGAGGGTGAACCTTGATTCGTCGCACCAGAGAACCTGTTTCCACTGTTCAACGGTCCACTGTCGACGTCCTTTGCACCACGTTAGTCGAGCAGCGCTATTGGACTTGGCGATCAAAGGCTTGTGGGCGGCAGCACGTCCATGATAACCGAGCAGATGGGCTTCCTTACGGATGGTATTCATCGAAAGAACACTCCCGGATGCCTGTTGAAACTCCTCGCGGATGTGGCCCATCGATTTAGTGCGGTTCTTCTGAATTTCTCTGGCCAGCACCCGTCGGTCTCTAACTCCCAGTTTTGTGGGTCTGCCGGGTCGGGGCACATTCCGACAGTCACCTCTCATCTTCCACTTGCCAATCACTTAGGCCACTGTCGATTTTGAGTACTTCAACTCGCTGGATATGTCACGTTTGGATCAGCCATTTCTGTGATACCCGACGATTACACCTTTCTCGAAATCAGAGAGCTCCGAACTGCGTGGCATCTTGCATGCGACTGGTTGCGTTGTTGTTTCCCACACGATATTTAACGGCGGCGGCCGTGATGTGTATCAGGACCGCAGATAGCGTCGATTGCAAGGGTGTCCAATTACTTGTTGGTAGATAGTGTATCTTAATTGACAAATGTATCATCAATCTGCATTTACCTAATATATAAATTTTCTGTATGATTGTTAAGCCATTGCATCTTAGATAATTGAGCAGTGTGTTCTGATCTGACTGTTACGTAATACTGATTTAGTAAATCCTTGATAACATTAAGATCCTCTAGATTTGTCAATTCGAATTGATGTACCAGGAATTATGGAATATTGTTTTGAAGCAGATTAAGCAGCTACTGAATTTACATTACATACAAGGCTTCAGATAGCGTTTACCACTAGTAATATTTTTAGTACTATTTTATTAGAACACGAAAGTGTGATAACGTGACGTTCTTCAGTGGGAATTGTTTCGAGTCCAACTGCGGTATTAGCAATTTCTTTGCGATGCGGAGGAAATGCTGTTTGATAATGGTTATACGCAGCAATGTACATACGCATATTGCACAGTTGAGTCACATTATTGTGACCACCTACTACTTTTGACGTCAACAGCGCTTAGCCGATGAAAGAAAGCACGCGTCGTAAGCTGGCTTGGAGGGTATATAAGGTGAGCTGCAGGCATTCTGAAAGCATATCACTCGTTGCTGTCATGGATAAAAGGAGCCATTTACCAGATTTGCAAAAAAGGAATGATTATCGGCTTTCGGGCCAAGGGTGGGAGTGTTTCTGAAACAGCGTAGTTTGTGAACTGTTCGCGTGCTGCTGTTGTTAAAGTGTATCGCGATTGGAGAAATGGTGCCATTGCGAATAAGCAACATGGAAACTGCGAAGCACCACGTGCCATTGATGTGAGGGGTAAACGTCGGCTTCGAAGGTGTGTGAGGGCCGATCGACACGCTACAGTGGAGCAACTCACTGGCCGAATGAACCAGGGGGCTACCTGAAATGGGTTTAAAACGACAGTTCAGCGAACCCTGCTGCGTATGGGGCTCCGAGGCAGACGGATGGTCACTGCAGCTATGCTAACGAAGGTGCATCGGCAGAAAGGGCTTACATTTGCACGGCAGTATCGGAACTGGACCTCGGCTGATTGGCAGAGGATTGCCTTCTCCGATGAGTCACGTTTTCTGCTTCATCGAACGGATGGACGTTGGCGTGTAAGGCGAGAAACATCGGAGAACAAACACTCTTCAACCATTGCTGGAAGAACACAAGCTGGTGGGGGCAGCGTTATGGTCTGGGGAATGTTTTCGTGGCATTTTCTGAGTCCGCTCATACGTGTGGGAGGCCCTATGGATCGAATTCGTTATGAATCCATCCTTGCAAACCACATACACCCCCACACGTTCATTGTCTTCCCTGGAGCGAATGGGATCTTCCAGAACGACAATGCGACGTGTCGCACAGCTAGAAATGTCAGAGAGCGGTTGAAAGAGCACGATGAAGACTTAAAATACTTCCCTGGCCCCCTAATTATCCAGACTTAAACCCGATTGAGCATCCTAGATCGTGTTGTTCGATCTATGGGTCCTCCACCACGCACCCTCCAGCAGCTGTCAGAAGCACTTCAGTCAGCATGGCTCCACATACCTGTGAACACCTTCCAGCACCTTATTGAGTCACTCCCAGCCCGTCTAGCTGCTGACCGCGCTGCACACGGCGCTTACCGTGGATATTAGCTGGTGGTCACGATAATGTGACTCGACTGTGTATAATCATGTATGTGGAGTTGCATATATAATTAATTAAACTAACCTGCCCTAACTATCTTCAGTGAAAGACATTTTTCAGAAACCTTGGAAGTTGGGAAACTGTAGTAAGGAAAAACGAACTGTGCCAAATGAAATAAAGAGTTAAAAGTCATCACCAGGTGACAAATGTCATTGAATACAGCAAAAAATGAAAAAAAAAATAGCAAAAACGGCATTCTGTTTTGAACCGCTATTATTTCACAAAAATCCGGCAACAGTGCAAATGACTGTGCACAAAACACTGAAGTATTTATGAAAATGAAAGGTAGCCACCGATACTGCCGTATGATAAATACACTGATGTCCAAAAGTTTAGCATAATCAACAAATGTTAAATTATAATTAATACAGACATTTGACGTGGACTAGGAACATCAAACAGAGGTCATCGCTCTTTCCACGTTTATAAGTGAGTCGCGAAAAAATTCTCATTGGGTGCCGCTCTGTTTGATGTTAAATTATAAAAACAAGAGGGTACAATGAAATAGGCTTTTACTGTACATAGATATCTGACATGAAAACAGCAGTAATTTTCCATAGGCGTTTCAGATTTTGTGCAACTGTCTAGTAAAGCGTATGGTGACCTCTTTCTGCGGTACAAGTGCCCCACTTATGTCTCATACTGTTTTCAAGGGAAACAAGAAAACTCTGTGGTACCAAATCTCGTTCCTGAACAAGAGGAGATCGGAGTTCCACGATAGTTCCGGCAGAATGTTGACGCGCAATGTGTCTTCTCAGTGCATCCGAACACATGCTGTATTGGTTCTGGGTAATGCCTTAGCCATTGCATACTTTTATTTATTTATTTTCTAAAACTTCTGCTTAATTCATCAACGGTTTGACGAGGATCTGCCTCAACTGCTGGTCATCGTCCAGCTTCATGGTCCTTCCTGGACGAGGGGCGTCAGAGAGCTCAAAATTACCGGACCGGAATTGGGCGAACCAAAGCTGGCGCTTGCAGACATTTAACGCATTCGGATAAACAGCGCAAATTTTATTGGTGGCCACGGTTGCGTTGTTCCCCTTGTGAAATTCATACAGCATACAATGACGAACATGGTTTTCCTCGGGGATTATGTCACTCACTTTGTTCTGCAAATATGGAAGACAAAAACACCTACATAAGTTAAAGGCGAATAGTTCATTCACTTGAACATACACTTCCTCACAACTGCTCCCCAAACTTAGCACCCCCTCCCCCAAACGACATTACTTTCCGACCCCCTATATATCAGAATACTTCGCAACTTGTTAATGACATGGCATCCATGCCATTTCTATGTAGCGCGCGAAAGCATCTAACCAAAACCCGTGACTATAAACACCATTATAACGAAGCAAATTTCTCCGTCATTTTTGTCCACGCCGGTACTCGAACCCGGGTCCCCTCATTCCGAAATAAGTCAATCTACCAATTGAGCTACGCGGCCGTTCGTTCTGACTGCTATCTGCCTTTATGTCGTGTGCGTCCTCCTGGCAGGTACGTCACATCCCCCCCCCCCCGAAAGAGGGCCAGGTGCATTGCCCACGGGACAGCCGTGACCATGAATCGTTGCAAGCAGCCATCCGCTGTAGAACGTGCACTTGAGAACTCCCAGTCAATCTAGTCTGTGTAATGTAACATCACATGCAACATCACACACTTTTGTATTTTTCGAAGCGCTGGAGAAAGGATACTCTGATTTTTCTTATCTCGCTGTGTGGAAAGAACATCCCACCATTGCGAGATTTTGAACGGCCTGGTCATCCGGAAAGTTCGGGCGTCATTATAACGAAGTAAATTTTTCCGTCGTTTCTGTCCACGCCGAGGATCGAACCCGGGTCCCCTCATTCCGGAATAAGTCACTCTACCAATTGAGCTACGCGGACGTTCGTTCTGCTATCTACCTTTTATGTCGTGTGCGTCCTGCTGGCAGGTACGTCACACCATTTATGATGAAAATCCTCCAAATACGTGGCGTCAGTGAATAAACAAAAGCTTCGCTTTTTAAACGTTTTACCAACACACAGCAACCGAAAAATCGTTGCAGTCGGCTAGATATCGAGATCTGGGATTCGATTCCACAGCAGTGGCCGAATAACAATTTTTCGGTTGCTATGTGTTGGTAAACCGTGGAAAAAGCGATGTCTTTGTTTAACCATTTATGATATCACGTACAGTTTGAATATTTACGTGCCATTCATCATGATGAAGCTAGGTCAGAACCCAGAGAAACCTTGGTCGACTTGAAAAAAATATATTTTTGACAAACGTTGTATTAACTCAATACATGCTTAGGAAGTTAGAAAATTCGTGTCTTGAAAGTTGGCTGCCCGTTCCGAAGACACTTTTCTCATCAAAAAACGGGAAACTCCGATTACAGTGATGCCGAAAATCCCCGAATAGACAGTAGAGCAACAGGAGAACATGATGTGGTCAGTTGAATCACGCTATACATTATTTTTATCTGATGGTCGGCAGAGAGCGTGGTAAGATACTCATGAAACGATTAACCCGGCATGCCTTGCGAACATAATCGAAGCATCTAGAAATGGCATCACGCTATGGGAGGTATTCGCTTGGTACGAACTTGTTCCACTGATACCATTGCAAGGTAAAAGGCCATCCGGGAAACACCTGAGGATTGCAGAGGACTGAGTGCAGCCTCCAATGTTACACTTTTATACTGCATGTGATGTCATCTTTACGAATGAAAAATGCAACACCACAGAGTGCTAAAGTCGTGCAACAAGGTTGGATGAGAACGAGGAGGAATTCCGTCATCTCCACTGTCATTCACAGTCCACTGATCTCAATCCTATTGAAAATGTGCGGAACATTTTGAAAAAAATGTTGTTTGGTGTCGATATACTCTTCTGTCAATACTGACAGAGTTACGCGATATTTTGCTGCAAGAATACTTATCTTTTGACAGGAAATGAACTCAAGCACTTCATAGAATCGACCCCGAATGCATGCTTTCTGTCATTCTCAACAAGAGTGACCTTACTGGATATTAAATAAAATTTGGCATTTTTTCCCCTGATCAGTGTGTGTATAGGGTGATTCATAAGTCTGGAATCACACAAATATTTTATAGACAATTCAACAGCACATGAAAGTAATCATGTGCAATATACATTGAACTAAGTATTGCACTTAAATGTTACGACACCCATCCGCCATTTTAGAATCCACCATATTGGATTCAGCTTCAATTTTTAAAATGGCAATAGGTTCATATGACCACTCAAAGGGGTCTGGTTCATTTTCCCGACGTTTACTTCACCGAAGGGTCACTTGATCGAAAAGTTCATTTTACCAAAAGGTCTCTTTACCTAAAAGTTCATTTCATCGAAAGGTCATTTCACCAAAGAGGGAGTTTATCGAAAACGTTAGGGGATTATACTCAAAGTGCACTTTTGATTTCTCCGTGTCACAGAGAACGCAAAGATTTAGTTTTAAGACACCTCTTTTTTTTAAGACAAATAGACTTGGGTTTAGGTCTTTTTAGCAAATTTTAATCATGTTCATAAGGTTTACATAAAAAGTAAAATTAATGTTGCACATTTTTTCAGGCAAAAAATAAATAAATTTCAGGTGTCTAAGCGCCTTGGCTTAGGCCTTTTTAGCAAATTTTAACCGTGCGTGCTCATGTTTATAAGGTTTACATAAAAAGTTATTTTACATTTTATGTAATGAATACGAGTAAGGTTAAAATCTGTTAAAATGGCCTGTATCTAGGTGTACGGTCAAAAAATTAATGTTTTGTGGTTGAGTAAAAGTGGAACATTATTTATTTGATTTACTATGTAACCCTTATGAATATGAGCTCGGAGGATTAAAATTTGACAAATAGGCACACATCTATGCCTTATATTTAATGTTATATTTCGAAAAACCTACTCATGGGGAGGTGTTTCATAGAAATTAAAAGTGTATTATTTATACAACCCGATGTAGTTTTCCAAAAACCAGCACCACACTCCAACGGATCTCTAACAACAAAATTCTAAGTTTTCGATAAACTGACCTTTCGGCGAAATGATCTTCCGATATAATGAACTTTTAGGTGAAGCAATCCTTCGGTGAAATGAACTTTTCGATCAAATGTCCTTTCAATGAAATGAACTTTTAGGTGAAGTGACCTTTCGGTGAAATGATCTTTCGATATAATGAACTTTTACGTAAAGTAATCCTTCGGTGAAATGAACTTTCCGATCAAATGTCCTTTCGATGAAATGAACTTTTAGGTGAAGTGACCTTTCGGTGAAATGAACTTTTCGGTCAAGTGACCCTTCAGTGAAATGATCTTTCGATATAATGAACTTTTACGTAAAGTAATCCTTCGGTGAAATGAACTTTTCGATGAAATGTCCTTTCGATGAAATAAACTTTTATGTGAAGTGACCTTTCGGTGAAATGAACTTTTCGATGAAATGTCCTTTCGATGAAATAAACTTATATGTGAAGTGACCTTTCGATGAAATAAACTTATATGTGAAGTGACCTTTCGATGAAATAAACTTATATGTGAAGTGACCTTTCGATGAAATGCACCTTTCGATCAAGTGATTTTCGGCGAAGTGAGTTTCGGTCAAGTGACCTTTCGATCAAGTGAACCATACCCCACTCAAATTATGTGATATTTTCAGTGGTACCATTAGTTTTTACATATCTTATTAGTTTTCGAGTTATTGCATGTTATTAATCGATGTTTGGTTATTAATCGATGCTAGGTTTGCCCGTGTGTGTAGCTGGATAAGGATAGAATTATTTGTGGTTCGGTGCGTAACTGAAGTGAACATGTAACGTGCTATAACCTGAAACCTGAAAAAGATATGTAAAAAATAATGGTGCCACTGTTTCTCTGAGGACATTTCACGTAACTTTGAGTGGTCACATGCCCCTATTGCCGATTGAAAAATTGAAGTTAAATCCAATATGGCGGATTTCAAGATGACGAATGGGTAGGGTAACATGTGTCCGAGGTGCAATACGTGGTCCAGTGTATATTGCACATGGTTACTTTCATGTGCTGTTAAATGCCTAGCAAATATTTCGGTGGTTCCATACTTAGGAATCACCCTGTTATATCACTTCATTACTGAATACAATCATCATCATCATCGTCAACCATTATCAATCCACTGCTGGACGAAGGTCTCCCCAAGTTTCCTCCACAACGGTCTGTCGTGTGCCAGTCTCCTCCATGTTACTCCCGCATACTTTCGAATTTCATCCACCCATCTCCCATGTGGTCTTCTTCTGGGTCTTTTCCTGTCCCTCGGAATCCAATCTAAAATTTCGGCTGTCCATCGATGGTCTGTCCTTCTGGCAGTATGTCCAGCCCATTGCCATTTCAGGGATTTAACTCTGATCATGATGTCTTCCACTCTTGTCATTTTTTGAATCCACGAGTTCCTCTTCTTATCTCTCCTGGTTACACCAAGCATGCACCTCTCCATGCTGCTTTGAGTTGTCTGCAGCCTTTGTATGTCTCTTTTAGTTAAGGTCCACGTCTCTGCTCCATACGTAAGCACTGGAAGGATGCATTGATCAAACACTTTTCTTTTAAGACATAATGGCATATTGCTCTTGAAAATTATGCTGTTTCTTCCAAAAGCTCTCCAGGCAAGTTTTGTACGCCGATTAATTTCTTCATCAATGTGACCCTCACTTGATATCTGCTGTCTAAGATAAACTTACCTGTCTGTTATCTCCAGCCTTTCTCCATCAATCGATAAATCTTCATTTCTTGTCAAAGCATTGTACATCACTTTTGTCTTCTGAAAGTTCATTTTTAATCCCACTTCTTTACTCTTGTCAGCAAGTTTCTGGATCATACTCTGATGGGGTAGTTGCAAAAGTGACTACGTCATCAGGAACAAAACGAAGGTGAGTTAGATAATCTCCATTAATCTTTATCCCTTTGCTTTCCCAGTTCAGTGATTGAAAGACATTTTCCAATGTGGCATTAAAGAGCTTCGGAGATATGGTGTCACCTTGTCTCACTCCCTTTCCAATTTTTATGTGTGTTGCATTTTCAAACAGCCGAATCTTTGCACTTGCATTTTCATAGATGTTATTGATAATATTAATGTATGCATCTTCAATACCGCAGGATTTCAGAGCCATTGTAACTGCTGATGGTTTCACCGAATCAAAGGCTTTTTCATAATCGATAAAAGCCATGCACAATGGAAGTTCATATTCCCTCGCTCTTTCAATTGGTTCTCTTAGTATGTGGATATGATCTATTGTGCTGTAGCCACTCCTGAATCCAGCTTGTTCTCTCGGTTGAGCCATATATACAGCTTTAACAGTGCGCATGTGCTGTACCTACTGCGCTAAGATGACATTATGTACGCCGCTATATATGTCTTTCCTTCATAGTTTAAAGCACACAGTATGTATCTATACCCAATCGCCCATTCCTAATTTAGGGTACTTGTTCCAGGCAGGGTGAAAGTCCAGGTAAGACAATCTCCCTACCAATGCCTCTTACGGGCTCGAACCAATGCTCAATTCGGAGGATTGGTAAGGTGCCGAGAGCTGTGACCATTATGCTACCAGGATAACTACTCGTGCAATGTCTTGGAAATACCTTCATTTCTGCGATGTTTACTGAAACAAACACGGAAAGAAAGATACTCACAATTAAACACACTCGGAAAGGTAGTGCATGAACAAATTTATTTGTGTAAAAAATTATATTTGTCGCTTGACAAACCACATACACGTACATCGTTATATGTATATATATATGCTTATCATATTTTCAGTTAAAAGCTATGTCCGAAGCAAAAACCTTGATCCATGGAATTTTGAGCTCTGAGACAGACACCAACTGGTGACTCCGTCACGTCATACAAAATGTACAAAAAAGTTTACGTACAACGGTCTGTTGATGGCTCAAGAATTGTGTGCAGAATTCGTCAAACAACAAGAGACTCAAATGAGCAGCACACAGCAACGAGTTAAAATTCACGCGCAGTTTTTTGCCAAGTTTACACTTGGAACTGCGGAGAGGCAACACAACTTCAGATAAAACTTTCCGCGTACTGTGGTGGGAGTAGTTTTTGCTGTTGAAAGGGAGCTTTAAATTCATCACGGTTGTGCCCCTTTCCTATAGATCTGAAATTATGCTTATCGATTATGAAAATCTGTTTTTAACTTCTGCCCTTTCATCGTTCATTAAATCTGGGGAAAGTATAAAAAACGCCATTTTCTTGGAAAAGTCACGACGTTGAAAAACTCATGTTCTACACAGTATAGGATATGAATGCGTTTAAAATCGCATCATAAAGAGGAATTTTCTGTTTCTCCTCGATTAATTGGCCAATAAGGACACATTTAAGATCCCTCCGTTTCGATATGAAATAATTAAGAGTTCTGTTTTGTTTAAAACTGTTGATATAAATTGAGCCCTTACGTTCGGTGATAGAAATGTTAAGTAATACGCAAAAAATGCGATAAATTTAAATTTCATTTTTCAACACCGAAGCATAATTAGTCGGAGAAAAGACTTTTATATATTGGTCACAGGAGAACTTAGACCGTTTATCGTGAAATAAAAATTCTAAAATATGTAAAAGTTGAACATACTGAATTCTTACATTTTCCAAGGGACTTGAAAAAATTAGGTGTCATTGCTTTATGACCATGGATTTTTAAGATTGCAATAATTTGCTTTAGAAAGCTGAACTCAGTTTGTTGAAAGCCACAAAATATTACTGAGAAATATGAGCTAGATTTTGGAAGAAAAAGAAAATTTTCCAGCCCGAGATATATTCTCCTTAAAGGTTCGTCTGAATTGGAAGTAATATTTAGGTATTAATTTCTTTTTTTTGCTTTTTTATTTGAACTTCAGAAAATATTTCTTGTCCTGTTTGAATTTAGCGCATTTTTTTCAATGACATGTCTTTTCCATTCATAAAAGTTAAAAAATTTGGATTGTTGGCACTTGTTTTAAATATAAAAGAATTCAGAAAGAAATACATGACAATATAATTTTCAAAATAGTACTCACCTCTAATGAAAATTGGTAACTCAAAATTAAATGCACTAAAAAAATGGCGAATTTTATTTCGAGCGTTCGGAAGTCAAAGGTGCCTGTCAGAGTGAGAAAATCACTTCTGCATTGTAGTGCTATATACTCAAGGTAGGTAGGAACTGTTCTAATGAAGCACTGGGTTCTCTTTCTTGAGGAATCCAATTTTGGTTGCATTAACGCTGCTTATCGCAAACGGATCATTTGATTCATGGGAACGTGAGCTGGGGCCCCTTCCGAAGGCCTACACCAAACGACATATCAAACAGAGGTGATCTCAATACTAGTACCACACAAATGCACGATGTTCGCTTCGTAGGTGTGACTCGGGGATGTTGACAGGGGTTACCAGTGGAGTGTAATCTTACGCTGTATGAACGACGAGGCAGACATTAAAAATCACTTGTCGGAATTCGGAGAGTTGATCTGTCGGGCAGTCCCATATGGCAAGTCAAATTTGTATTGTGAAGAACCGAGCAGTGATTCAAATCACGACTAAAGAAATTGTTGAAGTCATTCTTTGCCGACTTGCAGCTGTTCATGATTTCTGAAACAGTGGGACATGTTTTACAAGCTTTAAAAGCTCCAGCAGGTTAGAGGGGTGTCGTTTGTAAGGCATGATTTATAAGACTTAGCTGGAAGAAACTGGTTCTCTGGGAGTACCACTGGGGGCTTAAGTTGAGAAGAGTGTTTGTACCATGTTGCAAGAATGCAAGAGACAGGTTTGGAACCTAATGAACGCTCCTCATAATATTATCCAAGCTGTCATGCTAGATCATTTGACCACACTCTTTACTCCCTCTGAGTATGTGAATGCTGCGTGTTGAACACTGAAGTTATATGTAAACTCGGTTCAACATTAAGTTTCCCAGTGCTTCATGAGACTCCGAAATTATGAAAAAGAAAATACTATTTCTAAAGTAAGTTTCAGCTTATCAAAAAGCAATTACAAATTTTATGGAGAGGTGGCCATGAAAGACAAAACTACAGTGCATAGCATCATGATATACTTTGTTTTTTCTGTTTCATACGGTGAAACAGAATAGTAGTTAATTAGCTCTTATGTTTTATAATTGAAAGTTGAAAAACATTAGAAATACCGTATCTTACGAATCTAACACGAATGAATTTGAAAAAAAACAAACTAAATAAAGTAATCAATCAGCTTTAATGTGACTAATAAAAATTTTCCCTCAACTACGATTAAACGTTATTGCGGATGTCTTTCTTTGGATAAACTTCATAAAGTTTAACCGTAGTTTAGAAAAAAAAATGGGGTTTTGTGTATCTATAAATTTACGTAACACGTTGTATTGAAACAAAGGATTTTTCATATTTTTTTCCGTTGTCAGATGCAAACGCCATGGCTTTCAGGAAAAATTAATTCATAGATGATTTCAATGTTCTGATGTTGTAGGAGTGAATAAAGTATAGCAAAATGATTAATGTAAAACTGATTACTTTATAATTACTCAGAAAGTATAACTAGCAAGAAAGTAAAGAGCAATAGGACATGAAATAACAAGAAGAAAGAAAACCCATCTTGGCTTTTTCGCTAGCTGTTGCTTCTTTCGCCATTCTCAGGGAGACAACAAGTAGAAAAACAAATCGAAAGTCTCAATGGAACTCATAACCAGCTTCTTTGATGACAGATTATTTTCAAAAAACATATGGCCTCCCCGATCTCCGGACTTAACTTCCCCTGACTTTTTTTATGGGGCTACTTAAAGGATAGAGTTTACAAAACCCATCCAAAAACATTGGATGCATTGCGTGAAACAATCACGACTGAAATTGGTAATGTTACTGCTCGTACTCTACATGAGACATCACTGAATATGGTGCGGCGTGTTCAACTGTGTTTACAAGAAAATGGAGGACAAGTCCAACATTTGCTTTGATAAAATGTTTCTCCAATACCACATGTGTAATTCTCAACTTACTGTATGATTTTGTTGTTATTTATAAAAAAGTTATAAGTAAATCACATGGTACTGGTTTAAATGGATCATCCTGTATAATTTCCACATGATATTTTCACTGAGAAAAGCAGCGACAAAAAAGTTTCAATAGAACTAACCTGCGAAATTCTTTTTGATGTATTTATTAATAATGTTTATCTATTGATAATGAAACTGCTAAATCACTACTCAGGGAGACTGAAGTGGCACAAAGAATGTATTTTGCGAAGTATTTGTCAAGTTCATGAAATGATTCCAGATAGAAACTACTTTCGGCTATCTAGTTGAAAAAAGATTTCTTGCATTACCTTTGCAGAATGGCATCTTCATGAATTGTGCTGTACCAATTGTTATAAAACAATGGAAATTTACGCTTTTGGTTTATACCTAGCGTATTTTTTGGTTTTCTAAATTTTAATTTCAAGTTTTGCCTAACTTTCATAATTCAATTCACACACGCATGAAAATGGATTAATAGAACTCACGGCATCTGCGACAAAGTTTCAGTGTTTCTTCTTCGATATTGTCGAAGTACAGAGAATCAGAATGGTACTGGTAGGGTTTTGGGAAAAACTGTCCCCAAAGACACAAAAAACATTACGTTGCATTCTATACCTTTACATAACCCCGTTCAAGCGATTTCTCGGGGAGCCATCATAGGATGAGACATGTTGTCATTTGCACTCTCCATCAGGCAGTACGTTGCGGTGGTTCGTTTTGTGTGGTCGTCCAATTATTTTGACGCAAAAGGAAAAGTGTGTTCTATTATTAGCCGAACATGAAACGATCCGTATTGTTGAATTAAGAATAACACTAGAGATGGCTTGTTCAGTTAGTGTTTCAAAGCAAACAAAAGCAGCGTGAACAATATCAGACCAAAGCGCGAAAGGCTGTAGATTTCTTAAACTTTTTCATACCTGTGAAAATACAAATTTGTCCGTGTCCCCTAACTCCGGAGTAAGTTGCTCTCCCAACTGAGCTACGGGGACAGAATATCTCGCTGCAGATTTTTCGTCTTGACACATGTTTTCACCTCTGTATTACGTCACATACTATAGCAACATGTATATTTCACGCGAAACCCCTATGAAAATTCCCTAGGAATTGATAACGAGAAAAAACGGCTGAAAAATCATGGTAACAGAAGGAAAAAAATTCCTCAGCAACGAGCAAGGGATAGAAGCGGTTGCAATGAGGTAGTGAATCCATTTGAACATTTTTTAATTAGTCTTGTCATAAAATATCCAATTATTGTAGATTTTTCAAAAGTTTCGTGAAACACAGTCTAAAAAACACTCCCGTTAAACAATCTTAAGTGCGTGTCCACATGAAGCTCGTTCTCTGCCGCTTTCTGAAATACCAAATTCAAAAAGATACACCTCATGTCGTTGTGCGAAAACGACTTCGCACACAAAAGCCAGACTGTTGAACCAATTAAACCGAATGACAAGACGAGCCGTGTGTAATGTGTGCGTTTCATTTTGAATTTCTTCTGTGATCAAGAAATATTCTTAGAAACCACCCTGTTAAGCGACAAGACCACGTTTCGCGTGACTGAAAATATAGACCATAAAAATTGGTGAACATCGGGAGCAAAAACCCCGTACATCGTTCAAGAACACTTTATTAGCTGTAAGGTGAATGTATGATGAGACTTAATGCGTGATTTATTATCGGGGCATTCTTCTTTTCTGGAAAACCCATTAACGGACGAATTTACTTTATGTTGTAAATATTTCTCTTCCACCGTTAGGAGACAGTGATTATGTATTCCAAACAAGACGGCATAACGCCACATTTCCGAAGCAATGCTACGAAAGTTCTTAGTACAAATTTCCTGACAGATTAGCAGAAAGTTCACGGCAAACGAAGAGCCTTGATTCCACACCCCTCGATTTTTTCATGCGGGGCTTTGTGAAGAATTATGTTCTCACAGAAAAAAATCCCGACGTGGATCTTTCGAAGAGGAGCAAATAAAAAGAGATATTTTGCGCCATGTACGTCAAGAAGAAAAATGTGCCGACTGCGCATACGCTGAATCAGGAACGGAAATTCACTAAACGTATTCGTTGCTATTTGAGACACGCTTTCAATTAAAGAGTTAATTTTTGTATATGAGTGCCATTTTCAATTAAAGAGTTACTTTTTGTATGTGAGTGTCATTTTCAATTAAAGAGTTTCTTTTTCCATATGACTGCCATTTTCAATTAAAGAGTTACTGTTTGTATATGAGTGCCATTTTCAATTAAAGAGTTACTTTTTGTATATGACTGCCATTTTCAATTAAGGAGTTACTTTTTGTATTTGAGTGCCATTTTCAATTAAAGAGTTACTTTTTGTATATGAGTGCCATTTTCAATTAGAGTTACTTTTTGTATATGAGTGCCATTTTCAATTAAAGAGCTACTTTTTGTATATGAGTGCCATTTTCAATTAAGGAGTTACTGTTTGTATATGAGTGCCATTTTCAATTAAAGAGTTACTATTTGTATATGAGTGCCATTTTCCTACTTATACTGGTTCTCGAAACCCCACCAGCATTTTCTGACACACTGCATTTTTACTGATTCACTTAAAAAAAAACAACCTAATTTTTTTGTGATGTTATTTTTGCAACCCGTATGATTCGAGTTAGAACTGTGTGATGCTGATGAAGTACTTTAGTTTCTGTCCTATTACTCGGTGCACTTCATATGATTTACGACTAATGCCACTGATGATGTGTTAAACAGAAAGGAATTTTTATGAAAAGTACGCGATTGGGATTTTGGCACTATTTATGAAAATGCAATGGCAACGTTTGATTATTTCGTTTGGTTTGAAAATGAAATGGTAACGTGAAAATGCAAACCATACTATCTCACTACTGCGTTCTATGGAATTATTCACCTGGTAACATTTTCTCTTAGCGTTTCAACCACTAAATTATTAAATCGGTAGCAGGCAAACTACTTAGAAAAACTCATTTTGTTTGTTTCTTTAAAAAACAAGAAATACTGATATATGCACTGTAAGTTTTGAGTTTCATGGCTAATTCTTTGTTTAAAAATTTATAAAAAAAACAGCAGTAAAATCTTAGACAATCTAAGTCCGTTAATATGCAAAAAGTTCCACAAAACCAAGAAGATAAAATCGATGCATATGGAAATATATTCAACGATCAATTTGTTGCCCTTTTACTTTTGTGAAGAAAGCGATTTAGAAAACATAGTTTATAATAATTAGATATTTCACTTAAACTCTTTTGCGTAGTTTTTCAAGACTGTATTTCTACGGTGAGTAAATTCTGGAATAAGGGAAATTTTCTCCCGATTTTATAGGGGTTTTTTCCTCACTTTTGATGAAAAGACTCGTGTATTTCATGTGGAATTACTTTTTTCTATAGTTCCAGCGTGACTGTCCCACTGAACTGTACAAAAGTTCCCGTCATACACTTACACATACGCCATTGTGATTGGTTTAGGAGACTTACCCTTCCGCAAATAAAATTCGGACAAATAATTGTTTTTTTATTTCCTCAGCTTTCAGACTTCGTACCAACTTCGGCTTTGCTCTCTTGCGATGCTCAATATTAGTAAAAATGTCTGATAAACTGTTCAGTCTTGCCATTAGGTGTTACGTACACCAGATTTTGTAAGCGCTCTTTGTATTGTGATGTTATGTGGAATCAACACAAAGTCATGTCATCCAGGATATCAAGATGGAGTGCAATACATAATCATCGTTAAACACATTTTCCTATCAGTGGACGGCTCACATTAAGGCGGAGCTGATGGGAAATTATGAAACACATGCCCTTGGTTTTGGTGTTAATTTACTCTTAACTCTGCTGCCCTCTTAGCTAAAAATGTTTGAGATTTGGAAGCGATTCAAAAAATTAAACTACGTTTCTGCAAGTTTAACGTAGTACAACTCCAATAACATTTGGACGAAACACAATAATGTTTCAGCTATAATTTTCTACATTAGATTGTCTGTTCAGGTCACTATTTCAGTTCAGTTTAAGTTCAGTGTCGAAGTGAATGACTTTTATTTTGCACTGTCTTTTCTGAGAAATAAGAACTGCATTCATCTTTGTTCCATAGACAGTTGAACTTCTCTTCCTTATATTTCTCTATTTTAAGGCCTTATGCCACAGTTATTTCTGATTACCTTTGAAGAACATGTTACGCATCTCAGAAAATATTTTCTGCCATCCTAATAACTATTTGTACATCGGAAACATATTTCCGAGGAAGAGTAGATCACTGGACATCATTTTGTTTTGCACTACTCGTGGTAAAGTCCTGCTGTTGTAGTGTCATGTCACAGGAAACTTTACTTTGATTTGTTACAAAGAAGTTCTGACTCACTGTTACAGCATTTTATATGATGGAACACCCTGACTTCCTTCTTCAGGATAACACTCCATGGTTACAAGAAATTGTCAGCTAACCCGTCAACCTCTTTGTCTAGAGGCGTCAGTAAACACCCTCCGCAAAGAAAATAGTCCATAGTTTGCATACTTCATCTTAGGTCTTAATCTTCTGCAATAATTCGACTCACGTTGTCTGTAAGTATCCTACTCACATCAACGTATGATAAGAAATGACAACTATCACTTCCGAGAAGTATAAGCGGACGACGAATAAATATCCCTGTTGGAAATTTCTTGGTCTGACAATTCATTTTGGAAACTGTAACAACTAGAAATGAATTTATTGGTTTATTTTCCTGTTGGTCAAAGATATTGCGGCACCTTCACGATAATCTCGAGGTACTTACACGCGTACCATCAAGGGACATATTTGAATACATAATAAATTGACGTCCAAATCACGACACTCAGCAAAGCGGTTGCTAGTGATACATTTCTTTTTGTCAAAGGCAACGCCTTGTCAAAAGTTTTCTTTAAATTTTCGTTGTGTCAGAACCAAGAAACTTGACATTAGGATTTAATTCTCTTTATCAATTCAATGCTCTCTAGACTATGCAGTAAAAACACTGAAATACTTTGTAGTTCGATATGCTTCTATAAATAGCAAGTAAAACTCTTCGGCTTAGAGTACAACTAAAATGGCAGAGACTCGCATTTCTATGTTATTAATCGCCATTTAGCTATCTAACGTACTAGATATCTATACGATTTAGATATATTTTAAGTTTTAATAGCCAGGTGCAATAGCTCTTATTGCTTTATGCAGCAGATGCATTAAAAACAGACAGGCGTTCTTTCTGGCATCACGTGATATGGTCAACGGAGTAGATCTCTAGGCCTGTTCTGTGAGTTATTGCTAGATGACGTAGATATACATAAGATATGTTAATCACTTTTAGAAGACTTGCGTTATGCCTGTCATTGTTAAGATGATGACGGGTCAATATTATACGATATAGTTTCCCCATTTCGGTCCAATCAGTCATATATGACGCAGTTTCACTCGGAAGGTCTGATCGGATGATGCTATTTTACGTGCACAAAAACTGATTTCATCAGTAATTAGATGAAAAAAAACCACTCACTGAATTTCCTAGTCATCAGATGAAGCAACGTTTTAAACCGATTCAGAAAGATGACTGTACTCTATCAAACAACAGTAGGAAATCTCATGAGGTTAAAACATCCAGAACATAATTAAGAATTCCAGCACTAGATTTGTTGCGAAGATTGTTGTTAACCCTACTGCGCAGTAAACATACTGAGAAGCCTCAACATTGGTCTATCTCACTCATTGTAACAAAAGGGTTTTCTGTTGTTTTTTTCAAAACATTTGATGCCTCCAAAAAAGATACGTCACTACGATTTTTAACTCGAACGTCATGCGGCTTAAACATGCTTGTACCAGCTGATTTCGTCCTCGTGAATGAAATGAGCTTAAAAAAAAGAGAGAAATTATGCACACAAGGAAAAAAATCGGCGCTTCCGACAATGTTTGCTCCCTCTTCCAGCTCTAAATTTAAGAGCAATTGCGCCTCATGCAAATACGTCCGTTATTTCCCTGTGGCGTTATTTCTGATCAGCGCAGTCCTCTTCAAATCAATTCACTCCATTATTTCCATTCTCCGTTCATTTTTTTACACCGATCAAATGAATCTGTTATTGAAATGCAAAGCATTACCGGATCACGTTTCTGTAACAAGTTCTCCTGCTGCAGAGCAAATATTTTTGCTCACTTTAGGAAAAGAAATTTACATTTTGCCTTCTGCAACATTTTATTCGTTCTGTTTTTACAATACCTAACTTGTGGGCATTTGCTTTACTTCATTTAACTCGTGTCCTGTGAGCACTAGTTCCAGTAATTTACTAACTCATTTCACAGTGAGAAAAAACTGATGTTTTCCTCAAAAGGATTTCTCCATTTACTTCAGTAGAAAACTCTTAATATCTATTATAATTCGCACTCTCCTTGAAATTACACAAATGGTAACACTGACTTCAACGCAATGCTTGCATCAAAAGTAAAACTTCTCGTATCCGCAATGCGTAATATAAAGTTTCAGGTATTCCAACTTCAGCCGTAGTCTCGGGAATTCAGAATTTCCAAATGTGCAATATCAGCTTTCACTAAATTCTTTCCTTTCATAAATTTGTTTTGAGCACTTCACAAATGAGAAAATGTAGAACTACATTGCCTTTCGTTTTCTGTAGTCATCATTTGCAAAATGGATTGCACCAAGCACATTTTATGCTAACACTTGTATCATCAGTCTGTTTTGACTATCATTTGCTTAACAGAGTACATCAAGAAATTATTATGCCGGTACTTATCATTTCGATGTTCCTTATGCAACAACGAATGGTGGATTTCGACTTTGAGAAGCTGCTTTCCAAATGCCTTTTCTGCTTCCCTGCACTTCGCGAAGTCAACAGCATTATAACGAAAGTGCACTTTAAGAAGTCCCAGGGAAACGCTTTTGGTTTTGATGTATTTTATGAATGCGTAATGGGACAAATAATAACACAAATAAACGGAAGTGACTGAATTTCTGAAAAGTTAGAAATCCTTCACGTATACTTTCTGCCATTTTTTGTTTACTCCCTGCAATCGTATATTATAAAACTTTCATCTTTTGCACATATTTTCTGCCGCTGCGGTCTTTATATTCTTCTATTTCGAGAAATGTATATAGCTGCAGAGTATGATCCAGGAACTTGCTGACAAGAGTAAAGAAGCGGGATTAAAAATGAACTTTCAGAAGACAAAAGTGATGTTCAATGCTTTTACAAGAAATGAAGATTTATCGATTGATGGAGAAAAGCTGGAGATAACAGACACGTACGTTTATCTTGGACAGCAGATATCAAGTGAGGATCACATTGATGAAGAAATTAATCGGCGTACAAAACTTGCCTGAAGAGCTTTTGGAAGAAACAGCATAATTTTCAAGAGCAATATGCCATTATGTCTTAAAAGAAAAGTGTTTGATCAATGCATCCTTCTTGTGCTTACGCATGGTGCAGAGACGTGGACCTTAACTAAAAGAGACATACAAAGGCTGCAGACAACTCAAAGCAGCATGGAGAGGTGCATGCTTTTTGTAACCAGGAGAGATAAGAAGAGGAACTCGTGGATCCGAAAAATGACAAGAGTGGAAGACATCATGGTCAGAGTTAAATCCCTGAAATGGCAATGGGATGGACATACTGCCAGAAGGACAGACCATCGATGGACAGCCGAAATTTGAGATTGGATTCCAAGGGAACAGGAAAAGACCCAGAAGAAGACCACATGGGAGATGGGTGGATGAAATTCAAAAGTATGCAGGAGTGACATGGAGGAGACTGGCACAAGACAGACCGTTGTGGAGGAAACTTGGGGAGACCTTCGTCCAGCAGTGGATCGATAGTGGTTGACAATGATGATGATGATGTAAATATGCTTCGTGTTTGAGACGATATCTGTTAACCTGTATGTCGAAAAGTCCCTGAAAATGTTAATCTCTGAAGGTTTCTTCCAGTCATAAAGTGTGTAGTGAGGTACTTCTGAAAACATCGATGTTTTCCACCATTAAGTTTCCTAATATGGCCATGATAAGGACTTTTAGTGAAGTTTTGAGCTAATTCCGCTCAAACATTATTCGATCCTTTCTGTTCAATTCTCTAAACAAATTTATATGCTTTAAAGAATTTCTGTCTTAAAATGTTTACCAGTTCCATTTCGTCCTTTAAAACTAAGATGGTGCTCATTCAAGAAGATTCTTGAAGAAAATTCCTCTTTTTCCATTTTCACTTGTTTTTTGAGCTTCATTAATTTTGCAATAAGATCGCTTTTCACGAAGTTCCTGCAATAATTTTTATCACTTGGAATTATCTTTCACAGCCCATTCACAGTAAAACTGACATTGAGTATTCATATTCCTCTTCGAAATTAAACAGAAGCTCTTGCTTTCATGTTGATATTTATTGTACTAAATATGCATTGGCTATAGTGATCTGTTTACTCAAATTGATTTAAGAAAAGAGGGATATTTTGTAATAACATTTTACCGGAATGAAAATTGCTCTTTTTTTTCAGACAACACAGCGTTCTTTTCAGTCGGAATTCTTCATTGACAGTCATTGACGAGAAATGTATGTTTCGCTACAAGATTTGAAAAATTCGCTCAGGGGGCGGTTTCTGAAATTAAAAACACTCACGTTATACGAGTAAGCGCATTTTTTCACTTTTCTTTAAATATTGTTTTTCTCTGCACAATGAAATTGTTTTGAGTTTTGCTTCCCCAAGCAAAACAGAATACATTCTGCAGTCATCCTTTGCCGCGATTTTCCAGACGAATATACACTTTTATGAAAAGCCTCTACTACTGGTACGTTCAACCGCTTAGAAATTCGTGGTTATCTTTGTGGAATGCAATATTTAAGATCAACCAATCTCTGCTTGGTTTTTATTGTCTTTTTTCAACATTCATTTTACAGAGAAGACTCCTTCCGGAAGTTTTGCAGCATTTTAAACGGTGCTTTTGCCTTTTACTGTGTGGCTTGGATTTCATTTGCCGTTCTTAAGTCTTCCGGGAGACTAGAGCTGTTTTGCTTCTTCAGCTATTGCAGATTCTATGGCACCTATCTATTCCCGTCGAAAAGAGAAGATTTTTCATCAACTATTCAAGAGTGGCATATCTAAAAAAAAATGAATGTTACGTTTTGTGGCTGTTATTTTTATTGCCTTAAAATCATTGGCAAGCGTATCACCTATTTTTGAAGTATTAGATAAATAGCGGAAGAAAGGAAAAAAAAAATGTCACTCAATTCCGAATGAACAAGCTGATGCAGTTCTCTTGGATACAAAAAACACCCAGAGACTTCAACTTGTGGTTCTGAACAACACAGAGAAAAACAATATGCGGTAATTGGCAATCGCTGAAAGTACGCTTTGTGTTCTTTACATTCAAGTGGGATATTTATGGAGTTGAAAATCTTTGCTATTCTGCTTTTTGAAGTTCCTGGATTCCCTCTAAGATGAATACTTCACATTCCAGAAGTGTTGCTTTTTGTCAAACGCTTATTGGTTAAGAGTTCTGCTTTCAGAGAGAGAGAGAGAGAGGTTCCACTCTGAAACACAAAAGTATTTTCATGCATCAGTTTAAGAAAACAGCAGCCCCAAAATAGGAGGTACGCCAGACGCACAGTAGATCCTTTACAGTATTTGTCATTTTCTTGTAGGACTTCCGTCCACAGTGAGTAGAGTTTAGGTTCGAGCCACCTACAGCGAGATCGCCTTTTGGGCAGGACACAGAAACAATGAGAGCAAGTCTAGCGACTTTGACAGAACAGTTTGTAGTGAGATTAGAGTACACTAGATGGCGCCACCGTACAAGTACAGTATTGCACATAGAGGGGTGAGAGAATTTCAGGGGGGCATAGGAAAGGATACCCATTTAACCAGTGGGTCCAGCCTGGGGGCCGTCCCTTAACGTGCTCGTCCGATGCACGGCGGATATTCAGCGATTGTTAGCAAATCACACCATCTCTGAAAGATCAGCCCAGGTTCGAACCTGAGGACCTTGCATTGATAGTCTGACTCGCTAACCACTAAACCATCCGCGGCTCACACCAGACGCACTGAATAGTTAGTCACTTTTATATAAGACAGCCTTTTTCCACATCCTAGTCACTGAACTCAATGTAAAGAAAAGAAGTCATTTTTTGTTCAGGAAATTTTTACGGAAAATCGAGTATAGCGTTATGTTGTTTGAGTGAAGTCGTGTTTAGAGAGATCTCTTAAGAACTACGGAAATTTGAATTTCGTAGGCATGTGCTTATGTTTTCATACTGCTTGTGTTTTGATACCCGAAGAATCACGCGTAAAGATTATGATATTCAGGTCATTCAAAATCTTGGCGATGTTTAAAGTGAACATCGATAATAAAATGTGGAACACCGTAGATTTCCCGGAGATTGCTGAATGGAGAATGCTATGAAGTAGAACCACTACTTTGGTGTCATATCTATCAATGGCAAACCTGGTGAGGGACCTACATTATCTTCTGTGACATAATATGTGTTGTGGCAAAGCTGTCGTATGTAGTAAGCTGGATGTTTCCAAAATGTATTACACTGAAGTTCGGTAACAACAGTTCGACTGTATGCTGAGAAAAGAAATCGAGATATTGCCATTTTGTGGAAGTTTGTCCTTGAGGCAGCAAACATTCCGAGCTTTGACAACCTGGATTCTTAAAATACTTAAGCACAGTCAAACTCAGGAAAACGTCAAAATGTTACACCTAACATGTTTTGTTGATTACTTACACTGGCTTAATGGTATATTCTGGAACTATGCGTATAAACTGTACATGGCTTATTTTAACAACACCGATTGACATCAAACTTGCAATGTACTTACTTAGCGTTACTTTCACAACACAGGTAAAAAATGCAGCATATTTTGTCCTAAAGTAAATACATTGGTTAAAACACTGTTTCCTATAATACCATCCACGTCTGCTTTCCAAAGACGAAGCTGATGGCCAACTACCTAATAATGCACGTCTTAAAGCGACTAATGCTGAGAAACAACGCGAGGGAACTGTTTACCAAAGAGCTGGTGCGCGCATGTGCCGTGATGTGGATTTCATAAGAATCCTGGGGGGCCATGAACGGTGCTCGTGTTCGAATAATAATCGAGAGTGCCTTCGTTAAGTGCTGCAATAATCTTTGACCAACGTGCCGCTACGGACAAATTCCTAAGATAATGAGTAATCAAGTGATTCTCGAATGCAACAAAACGGCTTAATTCGGTAGGGAAGAAGACTCTTTAATCTATCTCCTAAGAAATTGAATTCAGGTGCCCACCAGCTCTTTTCAACAGTCGGCCGATCACTAAAGCACAGTACAGACTGCTTCGGCCATCAGCTTTGTCGGTTTGAGTGAAAGCAAGGAAAACTATCGGTACACAAAATAAACTAAATATTTAAATACAGCATGTTACCAGTCACAAAAGCTCGGGCTAATAATGGCCGTAGCGTTGGATATCCAAAACTAACATTCCTATGGTGTTAGGTCCCTTGAATAACATGAAATACCATAACAAATACTTGAACTTCATAATGAACATCAGGCGATGTTCAGTATTTACAGAATCATATACACATAGGCCGAAGTCAACAATGTAAAGTCCAGGACAAAATGAATATAACAAACCGCACAAATACATAGAATGCAGCGTACAAAAGCAAACTTGACATTTTTTGTCTCTCTAGGAGCAGAACATCAACATTTTCTCACAAAGAACACCAACATTAATTAGAAGAGAAAAATCAGGCTGCGTCATTGGTCGAAGTTACCCGCGTATCGTTATTGACACGTGATCGAAAACCAGCCAACAGGAAAACAAGTTCTTATACCGCTGTAAATGATTGGATAAATCTCCAAGATATCTTCGATCATGTGATTTGGTGATCAACCTCATTCGTGTCTACTGAGCAGACATTTTACTTTTTTAAAAGTTAAGAATAAGTTTTGTCATCTTGAAATAATACAGAACAAACAGAGTTTTTTTTACAAAATTCTGTCTAAATGGAAACTCTTTAAAACAATTCGTTTCATATGCTGCATGCTTTTTTTTCTCGTAAAAATTAGGGGTGCATTTTCTTTTAATTCAGATAACAAAAGGCGTCAAAATGATATCTAGACAAAAATCCTTTCGAAGCTATTTGGACATCGGAGCAACGCTCGTGAAGTTATTTAGATATATTTTTGAATATCTTATGCCAGCTACAGTTTAGACAGAAATGGCATGAATGTTGATAAAATATGATTACACCCATCTAAGATTATCCGTACAACTTTAAAGCCCCATTCTTCACGCGAAAACAATGGAATACATGGCCGCCTTGTACAAGAGGGTGCAATACATTTCGTTCTGAAGTCAAGCTTAGCTGTGCCGTAAGATATTTCGAAGTTTCAAAATATCGTTTCCCTGTCAAGGTATTCAACTGGTGCATGCAAAACTAATGACATGTCAGCACTGAAACATTCATTGGGGAATGCAAAACTACGCTTCCACTCATGGATAAGCTAAAAGAAAATGCTTGGTTATTAATAGTTTGGGGAAATTTCACTCGATCCGCTCTACGGATCTAGGGATGTTAAGTGCCTAACACTGCTAATAATTACAAGGCTAATCTGTTTAAAGAAGACAGAAACTCCCTGAACGTACACGATGCACAAACACAGTGTGGCAAAGAATTTTTAAGACTGGGTCTGTGAAATGAAATAGAAACAAGAAATTATAATTTGTTTTGGTTTGTTATTCAAAATAAGTCCCTCCGGCTTCAATACACTTGTTACAGCGATTTAATAATGATTCGAATGCCTGTTCTAGTTCACTTTGCGGAATTGCCTCCAAAGCACGTGTCGAAGCTGTTTGTATGGTCGAAATATCATCAAAATAACACCCTTTTAATGTCATTTTAAGTTTTGGGAATGAAGAAAAGTCGCAGGGTGCTGAATCAGGCGAATACGGTGGATGATTCAACACACAGACGTTATTTTTCGCCAAAAATCTACCAACAAGAAGTGAGGTGTGACTGGGTGCATTATCGTGCAACAAACACCAACTGTTTTCATCCCGATATTCTGGACGAATGCGACGAATTCTGCCCATCAAATGCCTCAAAACATTTAAATAAAACTCACCAGTAATTGTTTGTCCACTTGGAACAAATTCTTTGTGGATAATAACCCTTACTATCGAAGAATGTAATGAGAATTGTTTTGATTTTCGATGGAATTTTTCTTGTTTTTTGGCTTGTGGTGAGTTTTTTGACTTCCATTCCGCACTTTGTCGATTTGTTTTAGGATCATATTGAAAACACCATGTTTCATCACCTGTAACAATCGATTTTAAGAAGTTTGGATCATTTTCAGCGGCTGAAAATGTGCACTTCTCCTTGATTTTTGTTCATTGGTTAGCGTGTGTGGAACAAATTTAGCACAGACTTTTGTTTTGCCCAAATCTTCATGCAGGATGGTCCGAATCGCTTCTTTGTTGATGTTTAAAGACTCTTCCATCATTCTTAGTGACGCACATCGATTGTTTGCCACGAAATCACGCACTTTTTCAATAATCTCAGGTGTCCTAGATGAACTTGGTCTTCCGGTATGCTTATCATCTTCTAGCGTATCTCTTCCGTCCAAAACACGTTTGTGCCACAGGAAAACATTTGATCTATTTAAACAAAACTCACCGTAAACTTGTTTCATCATTTGGTACGTTTCCAGGTGCACTTTTACCAAGTTTTGCGTTAAATTTAATAACAGCCCTTTGTTCCATCTTAATAATTCAACATGAAACAAATTTTACTTCTCCAATGAACGGCCGTTTCTTTTGAGTTGCTTTAACAACTGCGCAGTACTTTTGGCAGAAAGCAAGCAGATGGTCATGGTTTATAACGCATTCGCGATTACACTGGTGGCGCCACAGTAGGCTGAAATCTAGCGCCAGTCTTAAAAATTATTTGACGCACTGTGTATTTTAGCAAAATTCTTATTAAAGTTCACACACTGTTTAAGCAAGGGCAATTATCAGTATTTGTTGGTTGTTTAACAAACTCATATAGCCATCGCATCTCCAGTTAGTTGAATATCTGTAAAATTTGGGAAATAGGACCTTCATAAGAGTAATCAACTCCGATTCTTCTGATTTTAGTAGCGATCTCCGGTTTGCTGGATATGAAAAGACTCGCAAGATAACACGAATCACTGCCGGCTGAATTAAAAATTCTATGTTTATCTTCGCTGATAATTCCGATGCCAGATATTAATAATAAATGTTGAGAACTTAACGCTTAAAACTTTCCTTGAAGCAATAATGGTCAAACATGCAAAAGCTTGGAGCTCGCATTGGCGAACACAATGTACTGTCGGAAATTTCAACAAAAATAAAATTTGCTGTAGATAATTAAGAATTTTGTGATATCCCTTACTATGACACTCAGATAATGTTTTTCGTATTTGTCTTATCTAAACGTCAAAGGTTTCAGGGAAATTTTGACCACTCGCAAAATTGTAATTATTTTAGTCAGTACTTTGAAGTTTTACCAGCCAGTGTCATTCTCTATTTCTTGATATTCTTCTGTCTCCCCTGGAATGATGTCAATCTGAATCGGAGAAGAAACATTAACCCTCAAGCAACACCAAAGAATCCGCAGTACAATTGCACTCGAATCAGAGGTGAGGGTTCTAGCCGTTCTGTCACCGGACGATGCAATTGAGTTCGTCTCGGTCGTTCGAAAAGTGTGCAGAACATATGATTCAATTCCTAATATTGTGCATTACATATTTCTGATGCCCGCGTAGGAATAACAAGAACAGCTCATGAACTTTAGTTCAGTTGGCGCATATCTAACATTATGTAAGGCGAGGCTGAGAGTCTTCAGTTTCTCCTAACCCTCTTGATGCGACATGTATGCCATTGCTCGTTCAGATGATTTGCCATAATAATTTTGCTATCCCATTAAACTTTGGAAGCCAGAAACGAAATCTAGGATTTTTTCTGTTATTTACGAAAAAAAATCCAGTGTTTTTTTAACTATTAATACTTTTGGTTCTTATAACCATTGCACCAGGAAAGGCGTTCTCATTGAACGGGATCTGGATTGACTGCTTTGTTAATAAAGGTCAGTTAATTTTAAGCAGCACAGGATGTGCTTCAGAGACTTGCTTGACAGGGAATCTGGGTTGTGTTATCATGTTATTACAGTGAATGGAACTGCCGCCATACAAGAAAGTTCATGTCAACCAGTATTTATAAAACGAAACGTACTATCCGGTTGTACCTCGATTGAACAACTGCGTAATAACGTAGAACAATAAATGATTCACTACTGGCTGGAACAACTCAGATTCGCTAACAAGAAAATTGCAGAATTCACCTACAACGTTGGGGGTTGACCTATATAAAGTGAATGAAACGAAGACCACACACTGCAAAGTAAACAAAAATATTTCTATGGCAACAACTAGATTTTAATTATTTCGGAAGAAAAGCTTCTGTGAGAGAAATTGCGATACTTTCAATCATAGAACACTACAACCGGCGTTGCAGAGAGATTTACCCACTATTTAGAATGCACCTGTGGATTTTCCTTGTTTTAATATCAGGTATGCTTCAATTTCTTTCTCTTTATGCTTTTTACGTGGTTCAGGAAAACCTTAAGGATTTCAAGTCTAAATTAGTAAGCACTTTGCTTAGCTCTAAGCCCCGACTCTTGATGAAGTAAAAATAAACTTTATGTTGGAATATTTTAGCAAAATATTTGTGAGAGTGGATGCAACAATTTTTGCTCACCATTCTTCATCGATGGTTTGATTTGTCTACAAAAACTACTCTCTTTGAATTCAAAATGTGATCGTAATTTAAGAAAGCCTTTTCCCTACTTTATGCCGTTTTTGCTTCAGCAAATGTCTTTAAGCTAAATTGCACTAAATTCGCGACGTGAGGTTGGCAGTGCCGCTGTGTATCAAGATGACATATAAAACTACATTTACAAAAATTCGAGAAATGAATTATTGAGGAATTAGTAAGGAAACCGCCGTACGAAATGGCGCCTTTTCTTTTTCTGTTAAATGAAACGGTGGTTCCCTTTTTTTTCAAATCCAACATTTAAATTTTATAACCTGACCGGTGTTTTTGGCTTAATATACATGTGTAGTGAATAATATTAATATGAATTAAGAAAAATTTCTAAAATGCGTTAAAAGCGTACATCATTCAACGAGATGCTTGCAGTTAATCAGCAACGATTTCTTTAGTATTTCTACAAATTTTCATCTCTATTAGTTTTGTAAAAATTCTTTCAGTTTTTCTAAGTTTTAATTTAATTTCTCTTTTCTGTAGCAGTCTTTAAATGCAATTCCTTCGCAGGCCGGAGCCTTTCTCAGGAACTCTCTGTCGCGAAGCTCCAGTTATTTTGTAGATACACACCATCTGGCTCAGAAGAATTGACGTATCACAAAAGTTCAGCTTCTCCAGGCTGCTATTGGACAAATTTATGCCGTTCACAAGTGTATAACAAGGAAAAAGGGATCACCTGCTGCGATACAAAGATAGCATTCTACGCTGAGAACTGGAGCCATAGGACTTCCGTTTGCATTCTTTCTTCTTCCGGTTCATGTAGCAATAACCCGGTTGGCATCCAAGAAACCATGGGTAATCTCAGGGTTTGTCGAGCTCTAATGCCTTACCGGTTGACCAACGCCGGCTGATAAACACTCTCGCACCGAAGACACCAGGGATCACTATTCAATTTTGGGTCCCAAGTTGAAACAGCCGATCGTGAAGCTTCGTAGTAGAAGCCCGGGTTTATCTTTATTTTTTTCTTTTTCAAAATGGATGGTCAGCTGCGTGTATGCGAACACAGAGAAAGCAAGAAAAGGTTCCTTTTCGTTGTGTAGTTTTTTTCTTACTCGAGGAAGGATGCCACATCACGTGACTTGGCGGTGTGTTCCTTGCAGCGCCATGGCGATGTATGATCGCTGGATATCGATGGGTTCGCGGGTGTCATACAGAGTGGGGGCGTGAAGGATAATGCCGCACGTACCCACTAGTACGGCGACAGAAAAGATCCACAGGAACAGTCGGTCAAGCACCATAGCCACATACTTCCAGTCTTCCTTCACCTGAAGAGGAAAAAAAAACACACACACTTTAATAAAACAGAAGAAAAACGCGCTAAACATCAATATATAAGAAACTATCACTCTGGGTACGTCGAGTGGTGCGAAAGAGTTATAGATAACGAAGAATAATTGGATAAGTTTCCTTCTTAACGCGAACGCTTGTTTGTATCTGGGTGGAAACGAAACAATCTGGGTGGTTAGCGAAATGGACCCGTGATTTTGAGCCGGAACTGAAGTCATAATTCATACAGACACTTGACGTTTACTAGGAACATCAAACAGAAGTCATCGCTCTTTCCACGTTTATAAGTGAGTCACGGAAAATTTCTCATTGGCCGCCACCGGGAATCGAATCCAAGGTCTTCCAGTTACGCGCCGGATATGCTTCCACTACACCCCATAATTAGCGAAATGGAGGCATTCCCTTGCCCCTCCAAGTGTTGTCGGCAACAATCCAAAGCGAAGCAAATGATGATTTTTGCGTACGATATCCAGGGTGTTGTGCTCTCTGATCGAGTGACGGTAGAGCAAAATGTGAAAGCACACTATTATCGTGACTTTCTGAGGACAAAGTTGAGACAAAAAATTCGTCAAAATCGCTCCAACTTGTTGGAAGCGGGTGAGGTCTTGCTGCATGACAACGCACCGTGTCACGGTGTAGCGTCGGTATTGGGACTTTTGTCGAAATATGGCTGGGAAACTTTATTCCACCCACCATACAGCCCTGATCTCAGTCCACTCGACTTTAATCTTTTCCCAAAGTCAGAAAATCTGCTCCATGGCATCCGCTACGAATCGCTGGACGAACTGTCATTGGACGTGACCCGAGTAATACGACAGGTGAACAAAGATGGCGTACTACGGGGCAACCAGGACCTTCCTCACCGCTGGAAAACTGTCATTAGCAGCGGAGGGGAGTACATTGAATGACAGTAAGGTAAAGTTTCTCCGTTACTTCACACTTTTATCAAAAATGGATGGTGTGCAGAACTTTTGTTAGGGCCTTCGTATACAATTTTGTTTATCTCTCGTTAAACTTTTCATCCTTTACAAGACATCTGAACTTCAAAGTGCCGGCCCCGTGACCCAGCGGTTTAAGCGCTGTCTTCTGACCATTCGTCCGAGATGGTTCCTGGTTCGAATCCCATGGGGCATGGATGTTGTGTTTGTCTTACGGCACTGGCTCTCTCCCTTCTCTGGAACAAGTGACCCTACATTAGGTACAGACGTCTGCTTATAGCCCGTGGAGTCACTAATCGTGAAACCTCAGAAAAAAAAAGCTTCAAAGATTTATTTAGTTTGTGGCAACACTGACATTGAGTCAGAGGTCAAGCGACAGATAAACGCAAGGATTGCTAGGTATTTGCTGTGACAGTTAACCTCACTTGCCATTCAGTTGTTACAACGACATTCTGCTCTACGATTTCATAGTTAATTCTTTTTGTAACCTGCACTAATATATCTGTTGAAGATAATTTTTACTCCTATTTAATCTGTGTGTGAGAAAGAAGAAACGAATAATTAATAACGAATGAAAATTCATAAAGGTACTGTGACAAACACAACCAAAGCTAATGGTTTGCCTTAATGATTCCCTCTAAAACTCTGTTTTCTTAATCGATAATGCTATATTTTTTCTTTCCGCAGTAATTGTATGTAAAACATATGATCACACACACACACACACACACACACACACACAGAGAGAGAGAGAGAGAGAGAGAGAGAGAGACTTGTACATACATTTTATATATGGTATGCCTTCTGCTTCATTTCTTCGACTTTTTTTTCCTCAACTCAAATTCGATTGTGCAAATTTATGCGCTTCTTCGAGGTGCAATCAAAATCAGTTACTTTCTTTCTTTTTCTTCCTTTTCCGTTTTTTTTTTTTATTTCTTTCCCCACTTAGTTTTTTTTTCTTTTTTCCGTTTTTCTGTCACGTTGATACGCATTCTAACGTTCGTTTTACGATTTAAATTCTCAGATAATCCATTAAAGAATGCCACCACAAGGAATTTTCGAATACTTACCTTAATATCTATTTACCAGGCGGCACAAAGGTTTATTTCAACTTCAGGACTTTATAACAAAAGAACAAATTGTTTCATGACAAGGATAAGTTACTAGGGCGATTTTGTTTGACAACGGAAAATTTTTTAGTTCAAATAGTCACCGACAGAGGTTGGTAACTGCTGAAAAGCTGGTAGTGAAAATCGTTGTCATCGGAATTGTCACACGATTGAATGTTGTTATACCTTGTGGTGAAGGACATGTTGAAGAAGTACTGTATATATAGCAAAATATCGTAATAAATCTTCAAAAAGAAAACATAAAACAATCCCTAAAAAAACCACACCAATAACCGAAGGCTAAAAATCGAATGTTGAACAAGCTGCAAACCGAACATATAGCAAACATAACCATTATGAGTTGTATATCACACAATGGCATAAACAACCCTGGAATCCACCTAGGTAATGCACCACCAAGCACTGCTGAGTTCCGGCTCAGGCTTGAGAGCCAGAACCCGTCCGAGCCCGAATTACGTCAGCTCGAGCCCGCCTGAGATATATATGGGCTTTTATTGACTATGAAAAGGCCTTCGATTCCGTGAAATCATCAGCAGTAACAATGGCTTTGAAATCCTGCGGTATTGAAGATGCATACATTAGCATTATTAATAACATCTATGAAAATGCAAGTGCAAAGGTTCGGATATTTGAAGATACAGCACAAATAAGAATTGGAAAGGGAATGAGACAAGGTGACACTATATCTCCGAAGCTCTTTAATGCCACATTGGAGGGTGTTTTTCAGTCGCTGAGCTGGGAAAACAAGGGGGTAAAGATTAATGGAAATTATCTAACCCACCTTAGTTTTGCTGATGACGTAGTCATTTTTGCAACTACCCCTTCAGAGCTGCAGTATATGATCCAAGAACTTGCTGACAAGAGTAAAGAAGTGGGATTAAAAATGAACTTTCAGAAGACAAAAGTGATGTACAATGCTTTTACAAGAAACGAAGATTTATTGCTTGATAGAGAAAAGCTTGAGACAACCGATTCCTACATTTATCTTCCGCAGCAGATATGGAGTGCGGGTCACATTGATGAACAAATTAATCGGCGTATGAAATTTGGATGGAGATCTTTTGGAAGAAACAGTACAATTTTTAAGAGCAGTGTGCCATTATGTCTCAAAAGAAAAGTGTTTAATCAATGCATCCTGCCAGTGCTTACGTATGGAGCAGAGACATGGACCTTAACTAAAAAAGACATACACAGATTGCATACAACTCAAAGAGGCAAGTAGAGATGCATGCTTGGTTTTAGCAGGAAAGATAAGAAGAGGAACTTGTGGATAAGGAAAATGACAGGAATGGACGACATCATGACCAGAGTGAAATCACTGAAATAACAATGGGCTGGACATGTTGCCAGAAGAACGGACCATTGATGGACAGCCGAAATTTTAGATTGGATTCCAAGGGACAGGAAAAGACCCAGAAGAAGACCACATGGGAGATGGGTGGATGAAATTCGAAAGTATGCTGGAGTGACATGGAGGAGACAGGCCCAAGACAGACAATTGTGGAAGAAATTTGGGGAGACCTTCATCCAGCTGATAATGGTTGATGATGATATATATATATATATATATATATATATGTCAGCATGAGTATCAGATGGCAGCCTAGTCCGGTCCTCCTATATATATATATATCATCATCATCATCATCATTAACCATTATCAATCCACTGCTGGACGAAGGTCTCCCCAAATTTCTTCCAGAACGATCTGTCTTGTGCCAGTCTCCTCCATGTTACTCCCGCATACTTTCGAATTTCATCCGCACATCTCCCACGTGGTCTTCTTCTAGGTCTTTTACTGTCCCTTGGAATCCAATCTAAAATTTCGGCTGTCCATCGATGGTCTGTCCTTCTGGCAGTATGTCCAGCCCATTGCCATTTCAGGGATTTAACTCTGATCATGATGTCTTCCACTCTTGTCATTCTTCGGATCCACGAGTTCCTCTTCTTATCTCTCCTGGTTACACCAAGCATGCACCTCTCCATGCTGCTTTGAGTTGTCTGCAGCCTTTGTATGTCTCTTTTAGTTAAAGTCCACGTCTCTGCACCATACGTAAGCACTGGAAGGATGCATTGATCAAACACTTTTCTTTTAAGACATAATGGAATATTGCTCTTGAAAATTATGCTGTTTCTTCGAAAAGCTCTCCAGGCAAGTTTTGTACGCAGATTAATTTCTTCATCAATGTGACCTTCACTTGATATTTGCTGTCCGTCCAAGATAAACGTACGTGTCTGTTATCTCCAGCTTTTCTCCATCAATCGATAAATCTTCATTTCTTGTAAAAGCATTGAACATCACTTTTGTCTTCTGAAAGTTCATTTTTAATCCCACTTCTTTACTCTTGTCAGCAAGTTCCTGGATCATACTCTGCAGCTCTGATGGGGAGTTGCAAAAATGACTACGTCATCAGCAAAACGAAGGTGGGTTAGATAATCTCCATTAATCTTTATCCCTTTGTTTTCCCAGTTCAGTGATTGAAAGACATTTTCCAATGTGGCATTAAAGAGCTTCAGAGATATGGTGTCACCTTGTCTCACTCCTTTTCCAATTTTTATGTGTGTTGTATTTTCAAACAGCCGAATCTTTGCACTTGCATTTTCATAGATGTTATTAATAAAATTAATGTATGCATCTTCAATACCGCAGGATTTCAGAGCCATTGTAACTGCTGATGGTTTCACTGAATCAAAGGCTTTTTCATAATCGATAAAAGCCATGCACAATGGAAGTTCATATTCCCTCGCTCTTTCAATTAGTTCTCTCAGTACGTGGATATGATCTATTGTGCTGTAGCCACTCCTGAATCCAGCTTGTTCTCTCGGTTGAGCCATGTCCAGTGTCACCTTCAAGCGGTGTGAAAGAACTTTAGTGAAGATTTTATAAACCACTGATAGGAGGCTGATAGGTCTGTAGTTCCTGAGATCCTCAATGTCACCTTTTTTATGTAGCAGGATCATTGTAGCGTTGTTCCAATCCTCAGGAATCTTCCCTTCATTAAGGCATCGAGTGAAAATTTGGGCGAGTACTGTTTCGATTTCTCCACTTGCTTCTTGTATGATGTCTACAGTAATTCCATTTTCTCCTGGAGCTTTTCCCCGCTTCATGTTCTTGATGGCATGTGCAACTTCTGCTGGGAGGACTGGAAGAACTCTGGTACTGGTATACCTTTCATGATGTCTGGAGTACATATATCATTCCTTTCATATAATTTGGAGTAGAAATCTTTCACTCTTGTCAAAATTTCGCCTCTATTTCTTGTCACAGAACCATCTTCTTTTCTCAGTGCCATAATCTGTTTTCTTCCCTTACTGAGATGTCCCTTTGCTATATTTAGGCTTTGTTTGTTTTTAATTGCTTTCCTCACTAGTTCACAGTTGAATTTCCTTACATCTTCAGTGATACTTTTTCGTACTGGCTTGCATAGTTCTATATATTCCACTTTGGAAGTCTGTAAGGTATACTCTCGATTCACTTTCCTTTTGATTTTTACTATCTCTGGTTATTTTATTTTACTATGTAAATTATCTTCTTACTGAACGAGATGTTATTTCACCCGCTGAATGAGATCTGGCGATGAGTGTAAGTCATGACGTGGTGGTAGCCAGTATAAATAGGCGCGTTCAACGATACGTAGGGAGAGCGTTTGTTGTTGTATAGAGAGAGCTTTTTGTTGATGTGCTTAGAGTGAGCTGTTATTGTACGAAGTGAGCTGAGGTTTATGTGTCAGAAAGCTGTTGTTGTATAAAGAGATCTTCGTTTATGTGTCAGAAAGCTGTTGTTGTATAAAGAGATCTTCGTTTATGTGTCAGAAAGCTGTTGTTGTATAAAGAGATCTTCGTTTATGTGTCAGAAAGCTGGTGTTGTATAAAGAGATCTTCGTTTATGTGAGAGCCAGAAGTTTCACTAATAAAGAATTTGTTGTAAGTACGTTTTTCTCAGTTCATAGTTTTGTCAGATCTCTGTCTGGCTGTTAGGTTTATTTCATTAGTTGATTATTATTAACAACCAGCATAAGACTTTATTCATCTTAATTACTACTACAACATTACTAGAAGTTAAAAGCTTGTTCATTATTATTACTACACTACTAGCAGGAAAGTTTATTCATGATATAATTAACAAAACAACAACCATTAGAAGAAGCATTAGCTTAGAAGAAGCTGAATTCATTATAATTCAGTAGAAGAAGAGTTATATTCATTATAATTAGGTTAGTAAAAGCTATATTCATTATAAGTCACATCTTCTTTAGTCGTCCTCATCTCTCTTCTTTTTTGCATCAACCTTTTGGTTTTTCCTGATAATTTGTTCACATGCAACTTGTTCTTAGACCCAGCTAATTTTGTTGCTGTTTCCATAAGAGCTTTGGTTACTTTTCTGTTAACTTCCGAAAAATCCACGTCTTCCGGTGTTAGGCCTTCTAAAGCAGAGAGTCTGTTCTTCAGTTCCAACTTGAAGGTATTATGGTGTGTTTTAAGGTTGGTTATGTCAATAGATTTTGTTTGTCTTATGAGCTTGCCACGTTCAAGTTTAGTGTTGAGGTGCATCTTACATCTCACCAATCTATGGTCACTACCTGTGTTGAACTTGTTTAGCACACTGCTGTCTTCTACGACGAATTTTTTGTTACACATAATAAAATCAATTTCACTTGTCGTCCCATTTGGATGTCTCCATGTTCATTTCCTATGTGGCTTTTTCTTGAAAAAGGAGTTCAAGATGAAAAACCCTTCTGCCTCTGCAAACTTAACGAGAGTATTTCCACGCTGGTTTCTGTTGCCGTGACCGAATTTACCTACTGAAGTTTCATTCTGTTGCCGTTGCCCTATTTTTGCATTGAAATCTCCCATAATTATCTTCAAGTGCTGCTTACCTTTATTATTTAGATGACGAATTTCCTTATAAAATTCTTCAATTTCTTCTTCAGGATGACTTGTGGTTGGTGCATAAGTTTGAATAATCTGAGCCTGGTATCTTCTCGAGAGTTGGATAACGAGTCGTGCAGCTCTGTCAGAGGAACTTTCAACTTCTGCAACTTTATCCTTCAGTTTCTTGTTTATTATAAATCCAACAGCACTAGTTCTGCCAGTATCAGTCCCGTGATAGTAGAAGAGATGTCCACTTTTCAGTTCAATGAGATCTTCTCCTTTTCTCCTTACCTCACTTAGCCCGATGATGTCCCACTTGATCCTTTGTAGTTCCTCTTCCAATTCAAGAAGCCTTGAATCAGAAAATAGGGAGCGTCCATTATACGTAGCCAAGGTCAGCATCACATGGCAGCCTAGTCCGTTCCTCCGGGATTCTTAGCACCCTCTGCTTTCATGTCGCACTGGCCGCTGCCTTGGCCTGGTACATTCCAGCTGCCGGAGACTGAGGGCCAAGATTTAAGTTGTGGAGTCATTTTAGAGGGGTTTGGCCATAACTCCCCACGCTGGCCAAGCGGGTTGGTGAGTGTGGGATAGCATTTCCTCTAATCCCGATGGTATAGTTATATCGCTATTTGCGGTCGTCAGAGCCCCTTTAGTGGCAACAGGATGCACCACGAGAAGGCGGGGTTGACAGTTGTCAAGGAGAGGCTGTGATGTTACGCATCACCTGACCTTACATCCCTATCATATACACTGACGGAAAAGAAATCCCAAAACCAAGAAGGGGTTGTGTTAGATAAACGACATTTGGTAGGCGGTGAGAGTACATCTGTAAGATGACGTCTATGAAAATTTCGAGCTCGGCGCATACGTGTGGCGCTAGTAGCGCCTCGGAACATGCAAAGCAGGTTTGCTGTAAATACGCGCTGTAACGTTCGTGAGCGTTAGTTATCGTTGAGATTCGACGTAGGGTGTTAATGTTAGTCAAGAATACCTTTAAGAAGACGAAGAAGTCATTATCAACAGCTCACGGAGTTTGAACGAGGTCGTGTAATAGGGCTACGAGAAGGTGGATTTTCTTTCCGCAATATTGCAGAACGACTTGGCAGGAATGTAGCCACTGTGCAGGATTGTTGGCAGCGGTGGTCAAGGGAAGGTACTTCCTCAAGAAGACCGGGTTCCGGCCGGCCATGTGGCACTACTGAGAGGGAAGACCGCCGTGCACGGCGTATGGCCGTGGCGCATCGTACCGCGTCTGCGGCAGCAATTCGAGCTGCAGTTGCCACCACAGTGACACAACGAACTGTTACAAATCGGTTACTTGAAGGACAGCTTCGAGCCAGACGCCCTGTAGCGTGCATTCCACTTACTCCAAACCACTGCCGTTTGCGACGTCAGTGGTGTCAAGCTAGAGCTCATTGGAGGACGGAGTGGAGATCTGTTGTGTTTTCCGATGAAAGCCGGTTCTGCCTGGGTGCCAGTGATGGCCGTGTGTTGGTTAGAAGGAGGCCAGGTGAGCGCCTGCAACCAACCTGTCTGCGGCCGAGACACACTGGACCTACACCTGGAGTTACGGTCTGGGGAGCAATTTCCTATGACAGCAGGAGCACTCTCGTGGTTATCCCACGCACCCTGACGGCACAGTTGTACGTCGGTCTGGTGATTCAACCTGTTGTGCTGCCATTCATGAACAGCATTCCAGGGGTGTTTTCCAACAGGATAACGCTCATCCGCATACCACTGTTGTAACCCAACATGCTCTACAGAGTGTCAACATGTTGCCGTGGCGTGCTAGATCACCAGATCTTTCACCAATCGAGCACGTATGGGACATCATTGGACGACAACTCCAGCGTCATCCCCAACCAGCATTAACCGTCCCTGTATTGACCGACCAAATGCAACAGGCATGGAATTCCATCCCACAAACTGACATCCAGCACCTGTACGATACAATGCATGAACGTTTGCGTGCTTGCATTCAACATTCTGGCGGTTACACCGGTTGTTAATGTACCAGCATTTCACATTTAAAATGGCTCTTCTCGCGCTTACAATACGATGTGATCTTGAAACCTTAATTGATTAAATATGTTACCTATACGAATCTATTGTCGCCATTTCATTCCTCTACAACTATTTTTTCGTGGTGTTGGGATTTTTTTCCGTCAGTGTATCATCATCATCATCATCATTGTCAACCATTATCAATCCACTGCTGGACGAAGGTCTCCCCAAGTTTCCTCCACAATGGTCTGTCTTGTGCCAGTCTCCTCCATGTCACTCTCGCATACTTTCGAATTTCATCCACCCATCTTCCATGTGGTCTTCTTCTGAGTCTTTTCCTGTCCCTTGGAATCCAATCTAAAATTTCGGCTGTCCATCGATGGTCTGTTCTTCTGGCAGTATGTCCAGCCCATTGCCATTTCAGGGATTTAACTCTGATCATGATGTCTTCCACTCTTGTCATTTTTCGGATCCACGTGTTCCTCTTCTTATCTCTCCTGGTTACACCAAGCATGTACCTCTCCATGCTGCTTTGAGTTGTCTGCAGCCTTTGTATGTCTCTTTTAGCTAAGGTCCACGTCTCTGCACCATACGTAAGCACTGGAAGGATGCATTGATCAAACACTTTTCTTTTAAGACATAATGGCATATTGCTCTTGAAAATTATGCTGTTTCTTCCAAAAGCTCTCCAGGCAAGTTTTGTACGCAGATTAATTTCTTCACCAATGTGACCCTCACTTGATATCTGCTGTCCAAGATAAACGTATGTGTCTGTTATCTCCAGCTTTTCTGGATCAATCGATAAATCTTCATTTCTTGTAAAAGCATTGAACATCACTTTTGTCTTCTGAAAGATTATTTTTAATCCCACTTCTTTACTCTTGTCAGCAAGTTCTTGGATTATACTCTGTAGCTCTGATGGGGTAGTTGCAAAAATGACTATGTCATCAGCAAAACGAAGGTGGGTTAGATAATCTCCATTAATTTTTATCCCTTTGTTTTCCCAGTTCAGTGATTGAAAAACATTTTCCAATGTGGCATTAAAGAGCTTCGGAGATATGGTGTCACCTTGTCTCACTCCTTTTCCAATTTCTATGTGTGTTGTATTTTCAAACAGCCGAATCTTTGCACTTGCATTTTCATAGATGTTATTAATAAAATTAATGTATGCATCTTCAATACCGCAGGATTTCAGAGCCATTGTAACTGCTGATGGTTTCACCGAATGAAAGGCTTTTTCATAATCGATAAAAGCCATGCACAATGGAAGTTCATATTCCCTCGCTCTTTCAATTAGTTCTCTCAGTACGTGGATATGATCTATTGTGCTGTAGCCACTCCTGAATCCAGCTTGTTCTCTCGGTTGAGCCATGTCGAGTGTCACTTTCAAGCAGTGTGAAAGAACTTTAGTGAAGATTTTATAAACCACTGATAGGAGGCTGATAGGTCTGTAGTTCCTGAGATCCTCAATGTCACCTTTTTTATGTAGCAAGATCATTGTAGCGTTGTTCCAATCCTCAGGAATTTTCCCTTTATTAAGGCATCGAGTGAAAATTTGGGCGAGTACTGTTTCGATTTCTCCACTTGCTTCTTGTATGATGTCTACAGTAATTCCATTTTCTCCTGGAGCTTTTCCCCGCTTCATGTTCTTGATGGCATGTGCAACTTCTGCTGGGAGGACTGGAAGAACTCTGGTACTGGTACCTTTCATGATGTCTGGAGTACATGTATCATCCCTTTCATATAATTTGGAGTAGAAATCTTTCACTCTTGTCAAAATTTCGCCTCTATTTCTTGTTACAGAACCATCTTCTTTTCTCAGTGCCATAATCTATTTTCTTCCCTTACTGAGATGTCCCTTTGCTATATTTAGGCTTTGGTTGTTTTCAATTGCTTTCCTCACTAGTTCACAGTTGAATTTTCCTTACGTCTTCAGTGATACCTTTTCGTACTGTCTTGCATAGCTCTATATATTCCACTTTGGAAGTCACATCTTCTTTAATTATCCTCATCTCTCTTCTTTTTTGCATCAACATTTTGGTTTTTCCTGATAATTTGTTCACATACGATTTGTTCTTAGACCCAGCTAATTTTGTTGCTGTTTCCATAAGAGCTTTGGTTACTTTTCTGTTAACTTCAGAAATATCCACTTCTTCCAATGTTAGGCCTTCTAAAGCAGAGAATCTGCTCTGCAGTTCCAATTTGAAGGTATTATGGTGTTTTTTAAGGTTGGTTATGTCAATACATTTTGTTTGTCTTATGAGCTTGCTACGTTCGAGTTTAGTGTTCAGGTGCATCTCACATCTCACTAATCTATGGCCACTGCCTGTGTTGAACTTGTTTAGCACACTGCAGTCTTCTATGACGAATTTTTTGTTACACATAATAAAATCAATTTCACTTGTCGTCCCATTTGGATGTCTCCATGTCCATTTCCTGTGTGGCTTTTTCTTGAAAAATGAGTTCAAGATGAAAAACCCTTCTGCCATGTTGAACTCTATTTTTTCGTGGTGTTGGGATTTTTTTCCGTCAGTGTATATATACATATATATACAAACTTCCGATGCGGCGCTCTAATTCATCCCATAGGTGCTCTATGGGACTAAGATCAGGCCTCTGTGCTGGCCAGTCCACACACGATAAGGAATTATCTTCAAACCACGCCGTAACAGTCCTTGCTTTATGGCTCGGTGTTTTATCCAGCTGGTACCAACAAGGCTCGGTTCCATAGTATTTCCACAGAGTTGGTAGGTCACAATTGTCCAGGAATGGTACAGTGTGGTAAATAGCGTTACTCCGGTTGCCGCCATACCCACACATGGCCATCAGACTGATGGATCGTGTATCTGGATTCATCAGTCCATATGACCGGTTTCCATTAATCTACGGTAACCGATAAATGTTCTTTACACCATGATAAACGAATAGTAGCATTCTGAGTGGAGTTGAAAAGCTTATGAACAGCCGCACGACTACGGTAACCCATGGAATGAAGTTCTCTGCGAATGATACGTGTACATACAGATGTTCCAGCACTTTTACTCACCTGTACATTGAGGTCTTGTGCAGTACTCCGTCGATTGGCTGTAACGACTCTCCTGAGGCTTCGACGTCCTCTATCACTGACTTTCTTTGGTCTGCCGGTACACTTTGCTGCTTCAGGCACGTCATGTATGTTGCTCTTATTCAGTACATCCAAAACAGTTGACTTAAGTATGTTTAAACGCCTCTGGGTTTCTCTTGTGGACAGCCCACAAAAATAACACCAAACAATCTTTCCTTTCTCAAAATCAGTTCTCTCCCGCCGCGACATTTTCACTCAACCTCACAGTGCGATATGATCACGGTCAGCTGCAGGCTTGTTTTCATACCGTTTGCAGCTGTGCCGGACATCTTAACAATGTAGCGGATCCGTTCATTTCATTTTGAAGGGGTGACCGGTGACTTTTGTCAATATAGTGTATATATTGGAAAGGGAGTGAGACAAGGTGACACCATATCTCCCAATCTCTTTAATGCCTCTTTGCAAAATGTCTCAATCATTGAAATTGAAAAACAAATGGATAAGTATTAATAGACATTATTTAACTTACCTTCGTTTTGCTGATGACGTAGTCATTTTTGCAACCGCCCCTTCAGAGCTGCAGAGTATGTTCCAGGGACTTGTTGATAAGAGTACAGAAGTGGGAATAAATATGAACTTTCAGAAGACAAAACTGATGCACTGTGCTTTTACAAGAAAAGAAAATTCGTTTGAAAAGCTGGATATAACCAATATCTACATTTACTTCGGACAGCAAACATCGAAGAAAGGTCACATTGATGAAGAAATCAATCGACGTATGACACTTGGTTCGAGTGCTTTTGGAAGAAACAGTACAATTTTTAGGAGCAATACGTATTATGTATTAAAAGGAAAGTATTTAATCAATATATCCTTCCAGTTCTTACGTACTGAGCACAGACGTGGGCCTTAACTAAAAAAGACATACAAAGACTACAGACAACTGAAAGAGGCATGGAGAGATGCATGCTTGGTATAACCAGGGGAGATAAGAGGAACTCATGGATAAGGAAAATGACAAGAGTAGAAGACATCGCGATCAGAATAAAATCCTTGAAATGGCAATGGGCTGGACATGTTGCCAGAAGAAAGGTCCACCGATGGATTCTAGACTATATTCCAAGGGACAACATCTTGTGACTTTTCCCTACGAAAATATCTAAAAACAAAACAAAAAAAACCCCGCACGGTTTTTTTAGATATTCCCTGAGGGAAAAGTCACAGGATTTTAAAAGGTTTTGAAATGAAACAGTTGCCTAGACACTTTAAAGATTGTCCCTAGTTTTTGTTTTGAAATGATACAGTTGCCTAGACACTTTAAAGATTGTCCCTAGTTTTTGTTTTGAAATGATACAGTTACTTAGACACTTTAAAGATTGTCACTAGTTTTTGTTTTGAAATGATACAGTTGCCTAGACACTTTAAAGGTTGTCACTATTTTATGTTTTAAAATCATGCAGTTGCCTAGACACTTTAAAGATTGTCACTATTTTTTGTTTTCAAATGATACAGTTTCCTAGACACTTTAAAGATTGTCACTAGTTTTTGTTTTCAAATGATACAGTTGCCTAGACACTTTAAAGATTGTCACTAGTTTTTGTTTTGAAATGATACAGTTACCTAGACACTTTAAAGATTGTCACTAGTTTTTGTTTTGAAATGATACAGTTGCCTAGACACTTTAAAGATTGTCACTAGTTTTTGTTTTGAAATGATACAGTTACCTAGACACTTTAAAGATTGTCATTATTTTTTGTTTTGAAATGAAACAGTTGCCTAGACACTTTAAAGATTGTCACTAGTTTTTGTTTTGAAATGATACAGCTGCCTAGACACTTTAAAGATTGTCATTATTTTTTGTTTTGAAATGAAACAGTTGCCTAGACACTTTAAAGATTGTCACTAGTTTTTGTTTTGAAATGATACAGTTGCCTAGACACTTTAAAGATTGTCATTATTTTTTGTTTTGAAATGAAACAGTTGCCTAGACACTTTAAAGATTGTCACTAGTTTTTGTTTTGAAATGATACAGCTGCCTAGACACTTTAAAGATTCTCACTATTTTTTGTTTTGAAATGATACAGCTGCCTAGACACTTTAAAGATTGTCCCTAGTTTTTGTTTTGAAATGATACAGCTGCCTAGACACTTTAAAGATTCTCACTATTTTTTGTTTTGAAATGATACAGCTGCCTAGACACTTTAAAGATTGTCCCTAGTTTTTGTTTTGAAATGATACAGTTACCTAGACACTTTAAAGATTGTCACTAGTTTTTGTTTTGAAATGATACAGTTACCTAGACACTTTAAAGATTGTCACTAGTTTTTGTTTTGAAATGATACAGTTGCCTAGACACTTTAAAGATTGTCACTATTTTTTGTTTTCAAATGATACAGTTGCCTAGACACTACAAAGATTGTCACTGTTTTTTGTTTTGAAATGATACAGTGCCTAGATACTATAGAGATTGACATTTTTTTTTTGAAATGATACAGTTGCCTAGACATTTTAAAGATTGTCACTATTTTTGAAACGTAAAACTCACGATAATTTACTGCAAACAGAAGCGACGTTTATCCTTCTCAAGGAGTGGAGTGAATTCGATTTTTCTGTTCCCGTATATTTGAAACCAGTCTAAAGTGCAAACATTAAATTGCAGCACATTTGCAGGCTCGGGGAAGTTACTAATTCTGAAGTTTGAAGGGAAAGGTGTCATTAAGAAACAAAAAGGCAGACAAAATCCCCAAGAATAACTCATGTCGAATATCATTCATGAAGACGTGTACAAGAAACAAATCGAAAACCAAATCCTCAAAGAGCTGCAATCATCCGTAACAGTTGATGCGTAGAATCTTAAATTGTCACCAATATACGTCAAACATCGTTTACCAAGATGTACTTGAATAAATGTCAGCCGAAATTTAAGTAGTAGCTTTTCGATTTGCTGTCATATGACGAGTCATTTATCTGAAATTTTCTGTAAAATTGCCTTAAGCTGACCAGATAGTTTTGGACTTCGTCATTAGTAGACGATTTCTGCTTTGGAACCCTTAAAATGGGTTTCAACAGCGGCAAAAGATTCATGCCACACCTGAATGACAAGAAGATAAATAAAACACTTTTCTTTCTTAAAGCAAATATTAGGTGCACAAAGAAGTTTTAAAGCATTTTAAGACAACGCAACATGTAATTTGAGAGAAAACAATACCTTTACGAATCAGAATATGCACCGCCATTATCTATCACCTTCCGGCATCGGTCGGGCAGCTGACGGATTCGAGCCGTGAAGAATACTTCGTCGTGTAACGCAATAAAGTCGTCAACCCATTTTAACACTTCGTCACATGTCCGGAACCGTACAGCAGACAAACCATGTTGCATTGATCGGAACAAATGATAGTCTGAAGGGGCTATGTCGGGACTATACGGCGGGTACACCAAAACTTCCCGACCATGCGTCAATAACGTTTCCTTGACCGATTTCGCGACAGCGTCGTCATGCAGTAATTTCACGGGACACAATCCTTTGCTTGTTAATGAACGTTTCTGACAGATTTCCTGGTTCAATCGCAGCAATTGTTGCTTGTAGCGATCAGCAGTAACAGTCTGACCCTGTTTCAACAGTTTATAATAGATAGAGCACACCCTTCATATCCCACCAGATGCACAGCAGAACTTTCTTGGAGTGAATATTGCGTTTCGGTGTCGAAGTCGTTGCTTCACCGGGGCCAACCCAGTGTTTTTCGCGTTGGGGATTGTCGTACCATATCCATTTTTCATCTCCCGTAACGACTTTCCACAGGAAAGACTTTCTGTGTTGTTCATGACACGCTCAGTCTTGTTCCTCTGGCTCAGGTCACGTGGCACCCATTTTCCTTCCTTCTGAATCTTTCCCATTACGCGTAAACGATTGGGAATGGTTTCCAAAGTTACCCCCAATTGTTCAGCTAGTTCTTTTTGTGTTTGAGAAGAATCTTCGTCCAGCAATGGTTGCAGTTCCTCATGTGCAACCTTCTGCCGGGCGCCGCTAGGTTCTCGATCGCTAACATCAAAATCACCTACTTTTAAGCGTCTAAACCAAAACTTACAGGTGCTTTTTGTTACAATACACAGTGCGTCAAAGAATTTTTAAGACTGGCCCTAGATTTCAGCCTACGGTGGCATCACCAGTGTAATCGCGAATGCGTTATAAACCGTGACCATCTGCTTGCTTTCTGCCAAAAGTACTGCGCAATTGTTAAAGTAACTCAAACGAAAATGGCGTTCATTAGAGAAGTAAAATTCTTTTCATGTTGAATTATTAAGATGGAACAAAGGGCTGTTATTAAATTTAACGCAAAACTTGGTGAGAGTTCCTCGGAAACGTACCAAATGATGAAACAAGTTTACGGTGAGTTTTGGTTAAGTAGATCAAATGTTTTCCTGTGGCACAAATGTTTTTTCGACGGAAGAGAGACGCTAGAAGATGATAAGCATGCCGGAAGACCAAGTTCACCTAGGACACCTGAGATTATTGAAAAAGTGCGTGATTTGGTGGCAAACAATCGATGTGCGTCACTAAGAATGATGGAAGAGTCTTTAAACATCAACAAAGAAACGATTCGAACCATCCTGCATGAGGATTTGGGCAAAACAAAAGTCTGTGCTAAATTTGTTCCACACACGTTAACCAATGAACAAAAATCAAGGAGGAGGAGTGCACATTGCAGAGACATCATTTCAGCCGCTGAAAATGATCCAAACTTCTTAAAATCGATTGTTACAGGTGATGAAACATGGTGTTTTCAATATGATCCTAAAACAAAGCGACAAAGTGCGGAATGGAAGTAAAAAAACTCGCCACAAGCCAAAAAAACAAGAAAAGTTCCATCGAAAATCAAAACAATGCTCATTACGTTCTTCGATAGTAAGGGTATTATATACAAAGAATTTATTCCAAGGGGACAAACAATTACTGGTGAGTGTTATTTAAATGTTTTGAGGCGTTTGATGGGCAGAATGCGTCGCAATTGTCCAGAATATCGAGATGAAAACAGTTGGTGTTTGTTGCACGATAATGCACCCAGTCACACCTCACTTCTTGTTGGTAGATTTTTGGCGAAAAATAACGTCCGCGTATTGAATCATCCACCGTATTCGCCTGATTTAGCAGCCTGCGACTTTGCTCCCAAAACTTAAAATGACGTTAAAAGGATGTTTTTGATGATATTTCGACCATACAAACAGCTTCGACGCGTGTTTTGGAGGCAATTCCGCAAAGTAAGCTGGAACAGGCATTCAAATCCTTATTAAATCGCTGTACCAAGTGTATTGAAGCCAGAGGGATGTATTTTGAGTAACAAACCAAAACAAATTATAATTTCTTGTTTCTATTTCATTTTACAGACCCAGTCTTAAACATTCTTTGACGCACTGTGTATTCTCCCTCAGAACAGAACAGATCGACGCACATGCTTTTGCAGCACTTTTTCCTTGACGAAATTCATAACGAATGCAGTGTCGAATAAATGCAGTATCGCTTGCCATCTTTCACCTACGGATGTGCAAGTGCGTTTGACTGCTGGGCAAACTTATGCGTCATATTTTGTACTCTGGACAAGTTACGGTCACATGACAACAACGCGGGGGAGTGTTGGATATGTAACGTAGCGGTATACGTCACACAAGAAACGCTTTAAAACTTATTTGTACATCTAATACTTCACATATGCACCTTTCAGAGATTTGCAATGACATGTTTGAATAGCTTTTCCGCTTTCATATCCCTGTCAGGTGTCAGAATTCAGTTCACAAGTCTGTGACCCAAGAGGTAATCAAAGTTCCATGTGATGGAAATCTGAACGCTACGGTTCGCTAACCACAACAATATTCCCAAATGGTAAAGTCAGCTCGAGCGAGTTACGAGGAGTGCAACGCTTGAGGCGAAGTCTTAGCTGTTTATATAATTTTATAAATAACTGATGGATTTGCGATGATCAATCTTCAGTTAACGTTTTACTCAACTTCCATCAGCGCAGGCACTCAGAGTAGGTTAGCATTGGTGAAACATCAGTGAATTAAATGAATTGCTTAAGAAAGCATACTCACCTCATTTATATTTTCTGTCCCTATCACTTCCACTTAAACTAGCAATGGAAACGACGATTAACACACTTGAGCAAAGTTTCAGTTTGTGGAAATGCACTGGATAAATTCGTTTCAGCACATTACAAATAATATCTTCCATTGCTGACAAACAGGCCAAAAGATTTAAAGAGCTCATTGGGCAGATAATGACTGCGAATTAGATGTCACTTTGATAGCGACAGATTCGCAGCAGGTATCAAAATCAAGTATAGACAGTTCTCCAATTCAGGCTTAATTCTTTACTCGGAGTGGGGAAAAACGTTATTAAATGCGGTTGAAGCCCATTCACGGTGACAAGAGTCGGAAGCCCGTTAAACTCAGGCAGTCTTTTGATGAGATGGAGGAGGAAATTATCTCGTTCATGTATTTATAAGCCTTTCCTCCCAACCACTTGCCTTCTCTCGACCGTATTTAGAAGTGATTCTCCTGCCGCTTGAATTCTCCAACTCACAGTTAGGAGCCTTTCTCGATGCCGGTTGCCTTATCCCGGCTGCATTTAGAACTCTTTCCTGCACCTTGCCCTCTCCCGGCTGGAAACAGAAACCCTCTTCCTTTCCGCTTGGTCTCTCCTAGTAGCATTCGGAAGTCATCCGTACCACTTGTCCCATTCTCGGCCGAAATTGGAAGTCCTCGTCCCGTTGTTTGCCCTTCACTGTACCGCATTTAGCAATCCTCCTTCATGCCACTTACCCTTCCCTGGACGCATTTAGAACTTCTTCCTGCCTCTTGCCCTCTCCCAGTTGAAATTAGAGGTCCCCTTCCTTTCTGCTTGCTCTCTCTTGGTCGCATTTGGAAGACATCCGTACCACTTGTCTCATTCTCGGCCGAAATTGGAAGTCCTCGTCCCGTTGTTTGCCTTCACTGTACCGCATTTAGCAATCCTCCTTCATGCCACTTACCCTTCCCTGGACGCATTTAGAACTTCTTCCTGCCTCTTGCCCTCTCCCAGTTGAAATTAGAGGTCCCCTTCCTTTCTGCTTGCTCTCTCTTGGTCGCATTTGGAAGTCATCCGTACCACTTGTCCCATTCTCAGCCGAAATTGGAAGTCCTCGTCCCGTTGTTTGCCTTCACTGTACCGCATTTAGCAATCCTCCTTCATGCCACTTACCCTTCGCTGGACGCATTTAGAACTCCTTCCTGCCCCTTGCCCTCTCCCAGTTGAAATTAGAGGTCCCCTTCCTTTCTGCTTGCTCTCTCTTGGTCGCATTTGGAAGTCATCCGTACCACTTGTCCCATTCTCGGCCGAAATTGGAAGTCCTCGTCCCGTTGTTTGCCTTCACTGAACCGCATTTAGCAATCCTCCTTCATGCCACTTACCCTTCGCTGGACGCATTTAGAACGCCTTCCTGCCCCTTGCCCTCTCCCAGTTGAAATTAGAGGTCCCCTTCCTTTCTGCTTGCTCTCTCTCTTGGTCGCATTTGGAAGACATCCGTAATCCTTGTCTCATTCTCGGCCGAAATTGTAAGTCCTCGTCCCGTTGTTTGCCTTCACTGAACCGCATTTAGCAATCCTCCTTCATGCCACTTACCCTTCGCTGGACGCATTTAGAACTCCTTCCTGCCCCTTGCCCTCTCCCTGCTGCACTCAGAAGTCCTTCTTCCTTCCTCTTACTATCTTCTTTCCGCAGTTCAAACTCTTCCTTCTGCAGCTAGCACTCTCTCTGCCTGCACCACCATGTCTCTTTCAAAAGTTTTTGAATCACGAGTCTTTCCCACATTGCAACTTCCTACGCTTCGTACTCGTCTGAATCCTCTGCAGTGATCTCTTTATAAAGCCATCTCAATGTCAAAATTACGTACGTAAGTGACGATGGCACGTGTGTTATTGCTATTGGGTGTTCCTAATAATTTGCTGCTTCAGTGTGTTTCTTGTGCAGCATTGTCGTTTCCGTTACTGTACAGCTAGTATGTTGGTGTTCACTTCGTAAGTGTTGAAGATAGCTACAAATGGGTAGTCTTCTTATTAAAAGAAGGCATTCTTTTGGTGGGAAACGGATAACCATGAACGTGTGTAGGTGGGGAGCGAATATGTCAGCATATCTTTGTGCTGAATACGTACAAGGCCTCCCTACAAAGCGGCACACGTAAACACACTCTAGAACGTTGCACCACCTGCACCAGTCTGTTACCCGCCGTTACAGTTGGGGACCATAGTGTCACGTGTTCTACGCCACACACCTGATCTCGTTACCCAGTGATGTGCTGTTAGCAAGAGTACTGAATGCGGTATAACGAAGTAAATTTCTCAGTCATTTTTGTCCACGCCGGGGATCGAACCCGAGTCCGCTTATTCCGGAACAAGTCGCTCTACCACCTAAGCTACGCAGACGTTCATTCTGCTTGCTATCTGCCTTCATGTCGTGTGCGTCCTGCTGGCAGGTACGTCACATCCCCCCCCCGAAAGAGGGCCGGGGACATGGCCCACGGGTCAGCCGTGACCATGAATCGTTGCAGGCAGCCATCCGCTGTAGAACGTGCACTTGAGAACTCCAAGTCTATCTGGTGTGTGGAATGCAACGTCACACATTTTATTTTTTCGAAGCGCTGGAGAAGGGATTATCTTATTTTTCCTCTCTCGCGGTGTGGAAAGAACATCCCACCATTGCGAGATTTTGAACGGCCGGGTCATCCGAAAAGTTCGGGCGCCATTATAACGAAGTAAATTTCTCTGTCATTTTTTTCCACTCCGGGGATCGAACCAGGGTTCCCTCATTCCGGAATAAGTCACGGTACCAATTGAGCTACGCGGACGTTCGTTATAGCTGCTATCTGCCTTTATGTCGCGTGCGTCCTGCTGGTAGGTACGTCGCAGCGGGTATCGGTTATAGCAGCCCAGTGATGCCATCATGCACCGAATTGTCTGTGGACGAACTTTTGTTGATGCCCTGCCGTTGAATGCCAACTTTATGGTCCCCAATGTATCCCCTCGTTTTGACCTTAAGACATGAAGGAGGCGGGGCTTTTCTTGAACATTCGCTGAGCGTTTGCGCGAGCGTATTTTCCCTGGCGGCTGTTTGTCTTGTTACTGTTGATGTACTCCTGAAATCCCAGGAGTTCTGCAGTAGGAGAATTGTGCTTTCAGTGCAATAATGAGCTAATGAGCGTGAGTATAAATGTCCCTGATTTCTAAGCAGAATATTCTATAAAAATGAAATGCTTTCAAAACGACACGTCCAAGGTGCTTTCATGTTCTTTAGTAACCCATTAGAATATTAATGTTTCAAACGCAGCTACATAGATCATTTTGGCGGATTAGATCCTCATTCCACCACCTCGAGGCTTGAGGTGTTTGCAAACCCATGAGCCACCACTGGTGGGAAGACAAAAATGATTCGCAAATAATACAAGACAAAAATGTAGTTCGCATGTAATTCGCAAATAATAGTTGTCATGAATTCTCATGACAACAATTTTCATCAGCGCAAAAATCAAGGGGTTGAAAAGAACCTTAATCTTTTACGAGTTGTACCTGATCGGAAGGTTGTGACAAATTTTGACGAGAAAACTAAACATTAACCCTTTAACCGGCTGGAACGAATTAACTCGGGGTGTTAGCAAAATGGGATGATATCAGCTCGATTGAATGAATTCACTGTCTAAGAAGTGGACCGAACGAGGATGAAACGAGTGATCTTACCCATTAGAGAGCGTTGCATGCTTGAATCACTTGTTTCTACCCAATGGCATGATGTCCTCGCCGGAGAAACTAGCCGTTCCTTATCGGGACTTCAGTCATGAAGCAATGAATAAGGTACTAGAACAGACAGAGAGAGAGAGAGAGAGAGCGAGCGAAAGAGAGACAGAGAAAGAGAGAGAGATGGGGAGAGAGACAGCCAGAGACAGAGAGAGCGAGCGAGAGAGAGAGATGGGGAGAGAGAGAGAGAGCGAGCGAGAGAGATGGGGAGAGAGAGAGAGAGCGAGCGAGAGAGATGGGGAGAGAGAGAGCGAGCGAGCGAGAGAGATGGGGAGAGAGACAGAGAGTAAGAGAAAGAGATGAGAGAGAGACAGACAGAGACAGAGATAAAATGGGGGACAGAGAGATGGAAAAAACAGAGATAATGAGAGAGAGAGAAACAGACAGCGAGTCAGAGGCAGAGAGAAAAAGACGGAGAGAGAGAGTATTTACGACTAGTGGCAGGTTTGTGGTTGGTGCTTCTCATATGAAAAGGTGAAAGGGAATGTTTTGTCCCAGCTTTCGTAAACCCAGACCTCTATGAGAACACATAGGTTTGGGAAGTGCAGAAAAGTGTGAGCAGCATTTGGTCCAGATACATTGGCCGCTTAAAGGGTTAATTCAAGCTGATGCCCTGTGAAATTTATGAACATCTGTTACTCGTCTAAATTTAACTACGCTTCACGCGGATATTAAGGCGCACATGGAGTTAATTTCTCCAACTGCCTGTTGCTGCCTGAAACTTAGTAAATACTTGGAGCAGAAATCAACCAGATAACAGAAAAAGTTTCTTTTAACACTTGTTCTTTTAGGCTCACAAAAGCTTAGCAATTTATGAATATCTGGTGCCCGCCGAAATTTAAGTATGCTTCACTGAGCTCAGATGGAGTTAATTTCTCCAACTATCTGTTGCTGCCTGAAACTTCGTTAAATGAGAACTGTAGGATATACTACTAACCAAGTACTTAAATAGTGCTAGTGATCCGAAATTTCTTGGCGTAGAATAGAAATCAAAGTTTCCAAGCTTTCGCACATCAACCAGATGGCGTTTTCAAGGAAGGTAGACAGCAAACTGCAAACTGAATAATAGAATGGTTCAACAATTTGAACGTGGTGACTTGACTTGACAATAACGAATTGACGAATAGATGCAAACGTTATCAGGTATTGAGAGACACGAGGCGTTAGGTTCGTTTAGCACGCAGAGTCATGGAAGCAAAACTAAAAGGCAATCACTATTTGAAGAACTGGTTCCAAACTCGTGGCAACTCCAGTGAGACGCTATCAGTGCATGACTCGCTGTTGGTTATGATCTCCAAAGTTTCGCGAATGGCAGTAGACTTTGGGGGTGGAGTAGTAAGCTAATTTCTTTACGTCATCCTACATAGGGGCAGCGGACTTGAACTTGACTTCTCTGGATAAGGCTGTGGTTACTTTGCCGTTCTTTATGTCTCTTTTATGTTCATTGACTCTAATTCTAAATGAACGTTTAGTCATTCCAATGTAGTATCGCTTGGAGTCGTCCGGATTTAGTAGAGGGATGGCATAAACACCTGCTTCGTTTTACGATGAGACGTTGTTCACCCAGCAGTCCGATAATAACTTCCGCGTACTTCTTTAGAATGAAAGAGGAACAGAAAATAATCAATCCTTCATGCAGCAAAGAGAGCCTAAGCCACAGCAGTTGAAGATAAGTTCTTCTTCATGCGTGATAATGCTCGCCAGCATCGAGCACAGCTGTTGCAAAATATAGAAAAGGTGTACTGGCCATCGTGCTCTCCAGATCTCAACCCCATTGAGCACACGTGAGACGTACTACTCAGACGTTATGCAGCTCGCCTGTCACCACCCTTGAAGCTTCAGCAGGTGGAGTGTGCTCTCAACGAATAGTGGCGGAGAATCCTTCAAGAACTTGAAGGTAATTTTATCTTGTTCGTGCCTCACCAACGTTTCAGTGTGTTGTAGAGGCAGCTGGTAACCATACACCCTACTTGAGACCAATATGTGGGGCGTTTCTCCATTTCTTCGTGTGTGACTTTACTACCACGTATGACATTTTGCTACAATATTGTCGACAATTTGCTCAAATGACTTATTGTTGAATGTTTCGTTCTGTCCATGCTCCGACTGTCTCGCATTCATGTTTCCGGTGCCAATCCGTGATGTGTCTGTCCGTGCATAGCCTCTATCGCAGTATCCCCTAAATGTTTCTGAGCAGCGTATTTTAGATTTTACAGCACAGATTGGTGTTGATTTTTACAGCGACACTTGGCCATCGAAGCATAAAATCTCTTGCTGTTCATTCGATGTTACCAACGATTATTCCGATGTTACCGACGATCATCAACTGTATCTCGTATTTTCTTCTTTAATCCGTTGGGCTCCTTTGTCGTTAAGATTGGAAAATCTCGTTCAGTTTAATATCTGAAGTACTTTTTCTGTGCACCTGAAGAAATAAAAATATTCCTGCTGGTATTATGTCAAATAGCAGCAAATGCCCTTTTTCTGCGTCTCAATATTTCTTCCAATCCTTTGTACCGTAAGCTCTTTGTGTCTGTTTCAGAGGGTTTTCCCCAGAAGCAATGATTTTTATCTCAAGTAAGACGTTTTCCTTTTAAACACCTGATCAAGTCTGTCCGACTATGAATTGGTGTTCTCACATTTTATGTGCTGCTGTCAAATTTACAATAAAAATTCTTGACGTTTTACATCAAACAGAAGTTCGTCCATTATACTAGAAGGGCGAAGCCGAAATTTTTGGGTAATGAACTCGTTTTTTGAGATGTCTGGTATTCCAAAGGCATTTCTAACACGTCTTTCGAAAGCGCGGTGTAAGCACTTAGATCATCACATTGGCTGTCCACCTGTTGACATAATATCTTCATATCTATAAAATCGGTTCGAAAAACCATTTCACCCCCCAAATAACAGTACGAGATTATGCTACAAGCGCTTTTGAATTCTTGTGCTGCACAGTTTTCGCACTAGATGGCGTACAGTTATTGTTTTTTATTTTTGCACAGTATCTGCACTTCAAAAATCATATATGCAAAATTCATTTTGCATTCTATAGCTGAAGCTACATGTAAAATGTAAACCACTACAAGTGATTTTTGAAAAATACTTTCCGTATCGACAGTGAAAATACATTTTTACGCATTATTGAACCTTTATGCATATAAAACCTTTCAACTAGGTGCTGCAAACTTAAATTCTTAATTCAACGAAGTTTCCACTTCTAACACTGAGATGACTGGGAAAACGTTTTTGGCATTGGCAATAATCAGTAGAATACACAAACTGCTTTTTCCGGTGCACTATTTTCCCGTCAGAAGGGTCGTTTATATTGATATTTCAAATTATATATTCGTTTCTTAGTCTAATTCGAAAAATTCTTTTATCATATGATTTGCATAATCATGTCCAACATATCTCTCTACATTTCCCAGCTTTTTTGAGGCACGGTTTTCCTATTTTTGATTCTACTGTAAAAATCCGCGCTTGTTGGATAACTCTTCTACAAATTGCATCTCCAAATCTCGCAAAACTCTTTCTCGTTCTATTTCATCCTCTTAACATTGCCCAATATCTTCCCCAGTTCTTAACAGACCACCTACGTTTCAGAAGTCACTCCATCCACTTAAACATAATCCAACATAGAGATGGATCTATTGCAGTACGCATTGACCATCGCTTTTAAAGTTCACCGATTATCCCAATACACATTGGACTTTTATATAGCAAAATTGTCGTTTACAGGGGTCACTTTTGCTTGATATAAAGCAAAAACAGACAGGTCGCTTGTTGCTAAAATTTGCCTTTTCTAAACATGCATGTATGGATATCTGGAATTTTTTTATGAACATTAGTGGCTTCAACACACATTGAGTGAGTTTTCCGAAAGACCAGTGTTTCTGATTTATGTTTAGGGGATAAATAGAGGGTGTCCCAAAGAGGTGCAACCTATATAAAATGATAACTTTAGGTACGACACTAATATCAGCATTCTGTTTGTTGCAGGTGGTAAAGGATATCCTCAAGTTTTCTAAAAGTGTACCCAATGTCTGCAACAAAAGCAAAGATTGCGGAGGGGTTTATTGAAACCCGATCCGAAACGCAGGTTAAGTGGAATTTCAGAACAAAATATGAGAGCAAACTGCCCACACGTAACAGCATAAGAGAGTGGTACAAGTCATTCAAGGAAACTGGTAGCGTCCTTATAAAGAAAAGCCTTGGACGAATCGCTGGTTCCATAACGGGAGGAGGTTGTGAGACAAACATTCACTCGTAGCCCTCGAAAGTTAATCAGACAAACAGCACGACACCTGGCCACTCCCAAGTCGTCAGTGCCCAAGGTGTTACGTCAGAGATTGGAAATGCACCCGAATAAACTGCAGATAACCCATCACATAACCCCAGATGATCGTGTGAAACCTAAACAGTTTGCTGAAGAGATTGTGACGTGTCTGCACCGCAAGACGCACATGAGATAGAGGCAGATAGCAGCGAGAGCATACGTCCGCGTAGCTCAGTTGGGAGAGCGACTTATTCCGGAATGAGGGGACCCGGGTTCGATTCCCGGCGTGGACAAAAATGACGGAGACATTTTCTACGTTATAAGATGTTGGAGAACACTGCAAGTGCTGAATCTTTCCTTAGACAAATCCACTTCTCGGAGGAGTGCACTTTCTATGTTTCTGGAAAGGTTAATAAACAGAATGTGAGAGTTCGGTAAACTGAACACTCGCATTGCACAATTGAACATGAACATGCTAGCCCAAAAGTGAATGTTTGGTTTGGCATAATTTTCGACCACGTTATTGGTACCTTTTTCTTTCAGGAAGTGACCGTGAGAGCTGATAATTAGCTGGACATGATTGAGCAGTTTGTGTGTATCCCCAGTTGGATGAACTTGCAACTCCGCTCTTTTTCCAACAAGATGGGGTGCCATCTCATTGAGCTTCGATTGTGAGGAGGTATCTCTGGATACCAAATTTCCCAATCGATGGATTCGGCGTGGTGGTCCCATTGCATGGCCCCCACGTTCGCCGGACTTAACACCCTGTGACTTTTTTTTATGGGAATTCATCAAGGGTGAGGTTTATGGCATTCCTGTTGCAGACACTGCTGACCTAAAGAGGAGGATTACACACGCACTGCAGAATGTTAATACGGACATTCTCGAACACACATGGTTGAAACTGGAATACCGTTTAGACATTGTTTGGGTGACAGATGGCGCCCATGTCGAATGTTTATAAAACTTCATGATCTGTTCTGTCAATTAAGACAAGTTGTGTATTGAGATCATTTATATTGAAACTGTTATGATTATTTGAAATTTGTAACACTTTTATGGGACACCCTGTATTTATTGTTCTGTAACCCTTACTGTGGAGTGACACCCGCGTTAATAGACTTGGGGTACTTTCTTCCCATGCTTCATGTCGTACTAAAATTAGATTAGATGTTCAACCAAATATCTCAAAATCGGAAGGAAAGCTGATCAACCCGCTACGATGATTTTGCGGGCAATTCTGAGTGTCTAACGATTGCCATGAATTGTTCATTCACTGCTTAATTCCAGGGAAGAAAGGGCACATTGTGGGCCTGAAAGCACGAAAGTCAACTTTGTAGTCTTGGGAGAGAGAAGGAATTATCTTACAAACACAGCAAAAAAGCTTAAGTCTATGTCCAGTCCAGTACACATTTTATAGCAAGCAAGCTTTTAAGATGTCGAGGGAAACCTTAAATTTGTGAGAGAAGCAATTGTTTCTACAAAAATGTCAATTTACTTTCAAAATGCAGTCCAAAAGATGCTGCTTTGAAATTCAATGTTCCATAGATCTCATTACGTAAAAGTTTGAATGAAAGACATGAAGTAAAAATTTAAACTGAAAAACAAAATGCTAAGGGAAATGCGTTGATGTTGAAGAAACCCTTTTGCGAAGGCTTGAGAAAGCAAGTCTTATGAATGCTCCGGTAACCAAAGGACGTCTCGTAAAAAAGTCAGAATTTCTCTAAAAAATCACCGAAAGAAGGATTTCAAAGCAACTGATAGTTGGAGAAAATAACATCCTGTGGTGAGACAGGAGATGCCAGAATATTAACTGCAGAAAAACTGAACACTAGAATGTTTAGCTGGAATTTTGGAAGTTGCAAACTTCACAATATTTACATTGCGGATGTGTGTGTGTGTGACGGGTTTTTACTTCAGAGCACTGCAGGATGTTGAGAAACGATTTGTCACTTTTAGGAGAAAGAATGTGGGGAAGGAAAACAATTCAGCTGGTATCATCCCGGAACACCCATACCTCTCTGACTGATGCGGGAGTGTACTCCATACCATTGGAATACATGGATGGTACCACCAGGTACTACATCGGAATGACAAAACGCTCGTTTGCTCTTCGACTAATCGAACACAAACGGGACGTCTCACACGAAAGATTGACAACCGCCTTATTTATCCAGGGAAGTGGTTACCCATTCCGCCATCCCGAAATGGGACCAGATAAAGCGAATCGCTCCTTATACTACCGCCAGGGGCAGGGAAACCATGGAGATTTTGAGTAACCCTGTGGTTTGCAACGATGACGTCTCACTTGAGCTTCCGCAAATATGGCGCACATTTCTTCACGCTTAGCACGTTCCTGTTGACATCTCTCGTTGTCGCATGCTCCCGACGCAACATATCACGTTCTCAAATTCTGTTCATGTTTATTTTATTTAAAAAAATTATATTCTTTGTTCTTTTTGTCTTGCCTAAACACGAACAAGTGTGAAGAAGGCACCCGTTGGTGTTGAAAGCTTACGCTTTATTCATAACATTTGTACGTCAACAAACGGATATCTTATTTCCTTTGCATACCAATTCTTTTGATATGTAACACGATAGGATTTGTTAAAAAGATCCCACTCGTCCACGGAAAACACAAAATCCAGAGCTGTTTTAAAGGTCATTAAACAGATTCCGGCAGGTCATGAATATTCAAACAAAGTATGAATGGCGAACAAAATGTTGAATATCTTTTAAATGGGATAAGGGAAATGTGTTGGTGTTAGACAATTCTTTAGTTTATCTCAAAATGCAGTTAACAAATACGAAACTTGTCTTCTTGCTCCCGAACACGACTTACCTGATCTAAGGGATAATTAGGAATTTTAAAACACCTTACTTAGAGATATAAACTTGAAAACATGGGACGAAAAATTGTGGAGGCAATTAAAGCTGGAGAGGGTTCTGCAAATGAAACTGTTGCAGAAAAGGAGAAAAAAGATACGGTTCTCATTGTCGTCAATGCTGGGAGAAATGTGACAAACATTTGCATTTCTAACTAATTTTATAACACGAATTTTTTTAAAAAAGCAATTATTCTAATTAACAGAGACACAGGGAGAATAAAGGAAGCATTTTGATTTGTTGTTTAAAAAGTGGATTACCTCGGAAATATAGATAGCGACACGTAAATACCTTATGTCAAAACAGATCATGAAATCACCGATGAAATTTAATAATCAGAAGACACAGAAACTTTAGAAGACAAAAATATAAATGTTGATGGTAAGACATCAACACCAAAAGAAGCACGTTTCAGCTTTCCGAATTTTTTGAAAAGCGTTGGAGCAAAGGGGAGGTTCACGAAAATTATGAGGAGTTTTTCTGTTTCCATGCGAAGTAAAAACTTTTATTAGGCACTTTTGTCAATAATCCACAATAGATAAAAACATATTCTTTTATGTTTACAGCTCTTCTACTGAAGCGTGTAGAGTCATTTGCGAAAGTTTAAGACCAAGTGTTGGTATTAGGAGATTTCTGCCAATTGCGTCAGCTACCCCTGTATTACTCAACTTCCTATCGGTGTTGCATCGTCCTACAGCAGTAGCTGTTGATAGAGCTGGGAGAAGCGCGCGAGCGTCAGCTTGCTTCTGGTTTTCATGCTGAAAAGTTTTGCACGTATTTTTTACATAGCGAAAAATGGGCAAAAAAGCGTCATTAAGTGTTACTCAGAGGGCACAAATAGTGACCTTATATCATGAAGGATACTCCGAACGTAACATAAGCAGAAAGGTGAATGAAAGCAAGACTGCTATTCATAATATTATCATGAAATATCAAGATACGGGTGAATTTAGCGACCGAAAGAGAAGTGGACGTCCAAGGAAAACAACCGCACTTGATGACAATAGGGCGAATAGTTATGCTTTCTCTGAGAAGTTCGTTTAAGAAAATCAAGGCCCTTCTACATTCAAAAGGGTCTGATATTAGTATCAGCACTGTTTCCAGACGTCTTAGCAAAGATTTTGAATTAAAATCTTATAAACCTACACATAAACCTAGACTAACCTCTATCATGAAAAAGAAGACTCCAATTTGTGAAGAGTCGTCAATCGTGGACTGCTGAAAATTGGAGCCAAGTTCTTTCTTCCGATGAATCAACTGTGCGTCAATTTGAATCACGTGAAGCACGTGTTCGACGACCAAAAGGCAAAATGTTTGATGAAAAATACGCCGTTAGCAACGTGAGACATCGTCCTAGTCAGATAATATGGGGTGCTACTATACCGTGCAAATTAATTGGGACAAGTTATTTTATTCTCAAAATTGTAATGCGATCGCCAGTTGATGTCGGAAACCCACGTAAACCGGTTTTATCAGCTGTCAGGAGGTGTGACTGTTAGAACTTGATAGTAAGAATGTGGTTTGACAGGTTTTAAACAGGAAATAGGCACTTCAGCTTCAGTTGTGAGCTTTCGTGTGTGACAGGTGGATGTTAGTTTTTGCTCTCTGTGAGTACGTGTTGCTTTCGTGTATTGAAAAATGGATATTTCCCCAAGGAAGCGTGCAAAAATATTTGCTCTGAAGGATCACACTTCTATGACACTGAGAGATATCGCTTCTGCAGTTGGTGTAGGCAAATCAAGTGTATCAAGACTGCTTACGCGATACAATGCATCTGGATCATCGTCTACAAAAAGGAGAGGTAAATGTGGAAGAAAACGAAAAACAAATCCAGGAACTGATAAATATCTAATCGGAAATAGTAAAATGAATCAAAAAAAAAAAAAAAAAAAAAAAAAACAAGCACTGACTTTCAAAGAGATAGTGGTTGTGATGTTAGTGATTCAACTGTACTCCGTAGGCTTCTGGAAGCTGGCCGGAAGGCAAGAAGACCAACGAACAAACAATACTTGAATGCGAAAATGAAGATAACACGTTTAGCATGGGCCAAAAAATATAAATCGTGGACTGCTGACGTCTGGAAAAACGTTATGTTCAGTGATGAAACTCATTTAATTGTGCAGGGTTACCAAGCAAATGTCGTTAGACGAAGCAACTGTGTACCCTTAAGACCTGAGCATGTCAAACAAACGGTAAAACACCCTCTGAAACCAGATGTTTTGGAGGTTTTTCACATCAAATGGCACTGGAAGCTTAGTTCTTGTTCAAGGTATGATGAATTCAGCCAAGTACGTAGAAGTATTACAACGTAGGATTGTTCCATTCTTGCAAACTTTTGACGGGACATTTCAACATGACTTGGCCCCATGTCACAATTCGAAATTGGTCAAGAATTTCATGCTGGAAAATCAAATTCATTTGCTTGATTGGCCTGGAAATTCAGCAGACTTAAATCCCATAGAAAACTTGTGGAATAATTTGAAGAGACGTTCAGGTAAAATGGACTGTACAACCAAAGAACGCATGATAACGAATGCTAAAAAAAGTGTGGTTCCACGATTATGAAGTCAAAAATATGTGCACTCATATGTGCACCCAAGAGCTTCAAAGATTGAGAGGCATTCTGCAATGTGGCAGTGAAGAGCCTCAAAGTATTTGAGATACATCCTGCAATGTGGCAGTGAAGAGCCTCAAAGATTGAAAGACATCCTGCAGTGTGGCAGTGAAGAGCCTCAAAGATTGAAAGACATTCTGCAACGTGGCAGTGCAGAGCTTCAAAGATTGAAAGACATCCTGCAATGTGGCCGCGAAGAGCCCAAAGATTGAAAGACATTCTGCAATGTGGCAGTGAAGAGCCTCAAAGATTGAAAGACATCCTGCAGTGTGGCAGTGAAGATCCTCAAAGATTGAAAGACATTTTGCAATGTGGCAGTGTAGAGCTTCAAAGATTGAAAGACATCCTGCAATGTGGCCGCGAAGAGCCCAAAGATTGAAAGACATTTTGCAATGTGGCAGTGAAGAGCCTCAAAGATTGAAAGACATCCTGCAGTGTGGCAGTGAAGAGCCTCAAAGATTGAAAGACATTCTGCAACGTGGCAGTGCAGAGCTTCAAAGATTGAAAGACATCCTGCAATGTGGCCGCGAAGAGCCCAAAGATTGAAAGACATTCTGCAATGTGGCAGTGAAGAGCCTCAAAGATTGAAAGACATCCTGCAGTGTGGCAGTGAAGATCCTCAAAGATTGAAAGACATTTTGCAATGTGGCAGTGAAGAGCCTCAAAGATTGAAAGACATCCTGCAATGTGGCCGCGAAGAGCCCAAAGACTGAAAGACATTCTGCAATGTGGCAGTGAAGAGCCTCAAAGATTGAAAGACATCCTGCAGTGGGGCAGTGAAGAGCCTCAAAGATTGAAAGACATTCTGCAACGTGGCAGTGTAGAGCTTCAAAGACTGAAAGGCATGATGCAATGTGGCAGCAAAGAGCCTAGAAGATATTGCGGCATCTTGTCTCATTCCCTTTCTAAGTTTTATACGTGCCGAGCCCTCGAGGAGTCAAATCCTTGGCTTTTCATTTTCATAGAAGTTATTAATAATATTAACGAATGTATCTTCAGTACCACAGAATTCCAAGGAGAGATATTACTATATAGTCTGTCACAAGCGGAAGTGGTAGGTTCTGTCCAAGAGGAATGCAGATTTCCAGAAGAACTGGATCAGCAGATGAATGGCAGTTAATTATTAGACCGCATTTCTGTGTCGAAGAATAATTATAGCAGCAGGAGCATTCTCGTGCAACCTGGAATTGAATGATGAAGGCGAAGTTCTGAAACAGCCGTTTGTCGAACAATAAGATGAAAATGAGAAAGGATGACTAAGATGAAGATTTACAGTTTCACTGGCATGAAATTGTGCTTCAGATTATTCTCTACGTTAAAATTGCTCAGTGATATCTTCGTTCTTTGATTTTTGGCAAGTATCTTATTTTGAACTTTATTCTCACTAAGGAAACACACACACACACAGCTCTTTTCAACAAATATAAATGCTGGTAGGGAATGAAACAGGAAGAGCATAAGGAATGGGAATAATTAAAATTAAACGCACAGTTCCCGAAATTTACATGCACGAATGGTAATTAAGTAAATGTTATCGATCAAAACCTATCGATTTCGGCCAGCATCCTTTATTCTCCCACTTGAATTACAAGGGCGGTTTTGACATTCTCTGTCGCCGAAGCTTAGAACGAAGAAGTTCATCGGCACTGGATTTGTTTTCAGAGCTGTAATGACTACGACATTAAGGTGGACGTCAAGGAATTTTGCTTCCTATACTTCCAATGGAAAAACTTTTGTACACATTTCCTTCACAATTAGTGTATCTCCAAGGATGAAAATTTGAACATCGATTAAAATAACCTCATATTATAACTTGGAATACTTAATATTTTCTAAAACATAACCATAATTATATTAAAAATCAATAACTTCTCCTTTGGTGGTGTTGGAACCAGAAAAAAGATGGCCTGACCTGTACTTTGATGACGTCAGTAGACAAACAAATGTTGGATTGCATAATTATGGTTATGTTTTAAAAAATATTAAGTATTCCAAGTTATAAAATGAAGCAATTTTATTCGATTTTCAAATTTTCATCCTTGGGAACGCATTAATTGTGAAGAAAATGTGTACAGAAGTTTTTCCATTGGAAGTAGAGGAAGCAAAATTACTTGACGTCCACCTTAAGCCTTAAAATCCAATATTACAGAAGCGTGCCTTTAAGTCACATTGGAAGTCTCCGTTGGCAAGCTAAGACTTTTATTTACTCATTATTCGTAAATATTACTAATAACAGATTGCAAACTTTCATGTGATTTTATCTACACCAAACAAAACTTCAACACAATTCAATATGTCATGAAGAATCGGCGTAAAAATAAAAACTCCATACCTATTTGAAACTACAAAATTGCACACATACGTCAATTGTCTCACGGCAACTTTTCTTTAAAAGTTTTGCGACTTTTAAAGAAAAGCCATTATTGCCAACAGCGGCTTCCAAGCATTCAGGCAATAATGTCAAATACTTATGATCTGGCGTATCTGACTCAAGCAGGTTAGGTAATAATAGCGGGCGGCATTAGCAAAAGATGGGGGTTATATTAAGAATTTTGTGTTTGTACTGAAAAATAGTACTTTTGAATCAAGTATCTATTTCAGTGAAAATACAAAAATTTTCTTCCGGGGACATGCCCTGAGCCTCTTAACCGTTAAGCCACAAAGTGTGGGAATTTGACTTTGTTTAAATGGCACCTATGTAATTTCAACTATGTGTATTTTGGAATTGTGTGGTTCTTGGTTGCAGAGATCGTGGTAATATCAAACCGGAAGGAATTATATTTCTTACACGAGTGACGTTTTCAATTTTAACGTTATGTTTTTTTTTTAAATTAACGTTCGTGTATTTCAATGTAAAATAAAAATGGGAAAGATCTTCAAAATAATTAAAAGAAATTCATGAATTCCGCATTTTCTCACACATTGGCGGCAACATACGATGTCAAATTGGAAACATTTTTTTTTTTTTTTTTTGGATTGGAGGTTTAGCGACCACCGTGAGCAACTCAATGGGCTATAAGCAGTCGCCCGTCCCTAATTTAGGGTCACTGGTTCCAGGGAAGGGAGAGAGCCAGTGCCGTAAGACAAACACAACATCCATGCCTGACCGGGATTCGAACCCGGACCCCTTACGGACGGACGATCAGAGGCCAACGCCTTAGACCACTGCGCCACCGGGACGGCGGAAACATTTGCAACGAAAAAGGTGATTAGGCCAATACAAAATGTATTGCAATTGCCTTGAAATTCATTAGCTTTCCCACACTTTGATGGCCGTCGCGCGCTCTTATAGGCTTCATGAAAAGTGCTACTGCTCTATTAACAAGGGCATCTCTAGAAATCTTACTGTAACCTCTTGGGTCAGACCACAGACGTTTAGAAAATGCAAAGAGGCTATGACATTAAGGAGATGAGTTCTCGCCATTTGTGACATCACTCTCATTTTATACGGAATGATGCGTCGCACACGACAGCGTTAGAAACCAATCGGAAGCCTTGGTTTCCGCGTGACGTCACTAAAAGAGGGAATTGGTCTCTGTTATGTCACGGCCTTGTACCTTCTACACAACCTTGGTTAGACTCGGCTACATTACTCAAGAAACGCATCATCATCATCATTGTCAACCATTATCAATCCACTGCTGGACGAAGGTCTCCCAAGTTTCCTTCACAACGGTCTGTCTTGTGCCAGTCTCCTCCATGTCACTCCCGCATACTTTCGAATTTCATCCAACCATCTCCCATGAGGTCTTCTTCTGGGTCTTTTTCCTGTCCCTTGGAATCCAATCTAAAATTTCGGCTGTCCATCGATGGTCTGTCCTTCTGGCAGTATGTCCAGCCCATTGCCATTTAGGGATTTAACTCTGATCATGATGTCTTCCACTCTTGTCATTTCTTTGAATCCACGTGTTCCTCTTCTTATCTCTCCTGGTTACACCAAGCATGCACCTCTCCATGCTGCTTTGAGTTGTCTGCAGCCTTTGTATGTCTCTTTTAGTTAAGGTCCACGTCTCTGCACCATACGTAAGCACTGGAAGGATGCACTGATCAAACACGTTTCTTTTAAGACATAATGGCATATTGCTCTTGAAAATTATGCTGTTTCTTCCAAAAGCACTCCAGGCAAGTTTTGTACGCCGATTAATTTCTTCATCAATGTGACCCTCACTTGATATCTGCTGTCCAAGATAAACGTACGTGCCTGTTATCTCCAGCTTTTCTCCATCAATCGATAAATCTTCATTTCTTGTAAAAGCATTGAACATCACTTTTGTCTTCTTAAAGTTCATTTTTAATCCCACTTCTTTACTCTTGTCAGCAAGTTCCTGGATCATACTCTGCAGCTCTGATGGGGTAGTTGCAAAAATGATACGTCATCAGCAAAACGAAGGTGGGTTAGATAATCTCCATTAATCTTTATCCCTTTGTTTTCCCAGTTCAGTGATTGAAAGACACCCTCCAATGTGGCATTAAAGAGCTTCGGAGATATGGTGTCACCTTGTCTCACTCCCTTTCCAATTTTTATGTGTGTTGTATTTTCAAACAGCCGAATTTTTGCACTTGCATTTTCATAGATGTTATTAATAATATTAATGTATGCATCTTCAATACCGCAGGATTGCAGGATAGCGTATTAAATCCGTTTATTTTTATGGTGTAATAATCACAAAGATTCGCCGAGCTTTCGCACTGCACTGGGAGGCTTTTTGCAAAGCAAAGGTAGACATAAAAATGTAGGGAATTGGAACACTTAAGGAACAAAGATGATTTTTGAAAATAACGTGGGTGACATCACGACCATATTACATGAAATTTTATCACGTTATTAAACGGCGTGTCGCGACGTGTTCCCGTCTTTTAATAACGCATGCCAAACCATTGGTAGTTCAGCAGAGATCATATCATTGCATGCTACTTTGCTAGAGAGGATTTCGATACTTTCCTGATGGCAGTCTCTTTAAATTTCGTGTAAGGAACAATTCTTTTAATACTATTCCATACTGGAGCGGCCGATGAATGCATGACTTCTCTGGTGAGGGCTTTATTCTGCCTGTCCTTCGCACGTGTTCTTTACATTTAGTGTCCAAAGAATCGCTTTGTCATTCCAATACACATCTTTTCCGTGTTGTCACGATATACCAAAGGTATAACGTACAACAACTTTTGTTTTTCACGCTGTCTCTCCTTGCAGCTTGATACTATACACAGTGCGTCAAAGAATTTTTAAGACTGGGTCTGTAAAGTGAAATAGAAACAAGAAATTATAATTTGTTTTGGTTTGTTATTCAAAATAAGTCCTTCCGGCTTCAATATACTTCTTACACCGATTTAATAATGATTCCAATGCCTGTTCCAGTTCACTTTGCAGAATTGCCTCCAAAGCACGCGTCGAAGCTGTTTGTATCGTCGAAATATCATCAAAATAACACCCTTTTAACGTCATTTTGGAACAAAGAAAAGTCGCAGGGTGCTACATCAGGCGAATACGGTGGATGATTCAACACACAGACGTTATTTTTTGCCAAAAATCTACGACGAAGAAGTGAGGTGTGACTGGGTGCATTATCGTGCAACAAACATCAACTGTTTTCATCTCGATATTCTGGACGATTGCGACGAATTCTGCCCATGAAACGCCTCAAAACATTTAAATAAAACTCACCAGTAATTGTTTGTGCACTTGGAACAAATTCTTTGTGGATAATACCCTTACTATCGAAGAATGTAATGAACATTGTTTAGATTTTCGATGGAACGTTTCTTGTTTTTTTGGCTTGTGGTGAGTTTTTTGACTTCCATTCCGCACTTTGTCGCTTTGTTTTAGGATCATATTGAAAACACCATGTTTCATCACCTGTAACAATCGATTTTTAAGAAGTTTGGATCATTTTCAGCGGCTGAAATGATGTCTCTGCAATGTGCAATTCTCCTTGATTTTTGCTCTTTGGTTAACGTGTGTGGAACAAATTCAGCACAGACTTTTGTTTTGCCCAAATCTTCATGCAGGATGGTTCGAATCGTTTCTTTGTTGATGTTTAAAGACACTTCCATAATTCTTAGTGACGCACATCGATTGTTTGCGAAATCACGCATTTTTTCAATAATCTCAGGTGTCCTAGATGAACTTGGTCTTCCGGTATGCTTATCATCTTCTATCGTTTCTCTTCGGTCCAAAAACGTTTGTGCCACAGGAAAACATTTGATCTACTTAAACAAAACTCACCGTAAACTTGTTTCATCATTTGGTACGTTTCCGAGGCACTTTTAGCAAGTTTTGTGTTAAATTTAATAACAGCCCTTTGTTTCATCTTAATAATTCTACATGAAAAAAATTTTACTTCTCTAATGAACAACCGTTTCGTTTGAGTTACTTTAACAACTGCGCAGTACTTTTGGCAGAAAGCAAGCAGATGGTCACGGTTTATAACGCATTCGCGATTACACTCGTGGCGCCACCGTAGGCTAAACTCTAGCACCAGTTTTAAAAATTCTTTGACGCACTGTGTATGTGATAATGGGGTCGGGGACTTCATTGCTATTAATATGCTGTATTTACGTAACAAATTCTTTAATCAATATGCAAAGCCTGGGATATATGTGATGGTTCCTGCGTATCTCATTGTCTTACTAGGTGATTTTGTTATTGCTTACATTATACGATTTTTTACAGTTCTATGTATTCTGTCTATTTCATCCTTCTTTTATCCAGCCTTTAGACCTTTGCTATAAATATTATCAATTTCCTTGTTATTTAGGTAGTAGGGTTTGCATACGTTATACGCTCTATAGAACCATGCTCTAAAGGCAGAAAGTTTGTATTGTTTTGGGCAGTGCGAATCAGGAGGGACAAAGTTCGGTATTGCGGTCGGTTTATAATAATTAATGTTAAAATCGAAGCTGGATGTTTTATTCCTTCTGAGCGCGACATCAAGATAATTCAAGATATTTACCGGGCGTTAGAGAACATAGTATAACGAAGTAAATTTCTCCGTCATTTCTGGTCTACGCCGGGATTCGAACCCGAGGCTGCTTATTCCGGAACAAGTCGCTCTACCAACTGAGCTACGCAGACGTTTTATTCTGATTCTTATCTGCCTTTATGTCGTGTGCGTCCTACTGGCAGGTACGTCACATCTCCCCCACCCCCGAAAGAGGGCCGGGGGCATGGCCCACTGGTCAGCCGTGACCATGAATCGTTGCAGGCAGCCATCCACTGTAGAACGTGCACTTGAGAACTCCCAGTCAATCTGTTGTGTGGAATGCAACATCACACATTTTTATTTTTCGAAGCGCTGGAGAAGGAATTCTCTGATTTTTCCTGTCTCGCGGTGTGGAAATAACATCACACCAATGCAAGATTTTGAACGGCCGGGTCATCCGGATAGTTCGGGCGCCATTATAACGAAGTAAATTTCTCCGTCATTTTTGGTCTACGCCGGGATTCGAACCCGAGGCCGCTTATTCCGGAACAAGTCGCTCTACCAACTGAGCTACGCAGACGTTTTATTCTGATTCCTATCTGCCTTTATGTCGTGTGCGTCCTACTGGCAGGTACGTCACATCTCCCCCCCCCCGAAAGAGGGCCGGGGGCATGGCCCACGGGTCAGCCGTGACCATGAATCGTTGCAGGCAGCCATCCACTGTAGAACGTGCACTTGAGAACTCCCAGTCAATCTGTTGTGTGGAATGCAACATCACACATTTTTATTTTTCGAAGCGCTGGAGAAGGAATTCTCTGATTTTTCCTGTCTCGCGGTGTGGAAATAACATCACACCAATGCGAGATTTTGAACGGCCAGGTCATCCGGATAGTTCGGGCGCCATTATAACGAAGTAAATTTCTTTGTCATTTTTGGTCTACGCCGGCATTGGAACCCGAGGCCGCTTATTCCGGAACAAGTCGTTCTACCAACTGAGCTACGCAGACATTTGTTCTGATTGCTATGTGCCTTTATGTCGTGTGCGTCCTACTGGCAGGTACGTCACAATAGTTCCACCCATTTCGTCATACTTCTCCGAAAAGTGAATGTCCTAATTTCAAGAGGAAGAGATTCTGAGTAAAAAACATGGTAAACAGCTAAAAATTCTTCGATCAACTCAGATCCAAACCAAGTCGAAATCCTCTCCATCAAAGTAGCATGCAATGATATGATCTCTGCTGAACTACCAATGGTTTAGTATGCGTTATTAAAAGACGGGAACACGCGCGCCGTGTAATTACGTGCTGAAAATTCATGTAATATGCTCGTGATGCCACCCACGTTTTTTTCAAAAATCATCTTTGTTCCTTACGTAATCCAATTCCCTGCAGTTTTATGTCTACCTTTCTCTTGAAAAAGCCTCCCAGTGGAGTGCGAAAGCTTGGCGAATATTTTTGCTTATTACGCCATAAAAATAAACGGATTTAATACATTATTTGCGTTTCTTGAGTATTCACATTGTTATGTATTAAAAATAACGTTACTCGTCTGCATTTATTAACTTAAAGTTTTACCCCTTTCTTTACAACTCCTGCATTTTCGCATTTCCGTCACACGACGTGAGTCTAACTGATGTAAAAAGAACTAACTGATGTAGTGAGTCTAACTGAGGTAAAAAATGTAAAAGAACGAAAGCACTGGATGCAGTGAAATTTAGCTTACTTTCTCAAGAGACAAAATTTCATTCTGCGCATGCGTCGGAAGTAATTGGGATCTATCCTATACCAGAGCTCTACGCTGAAGCACAGTGACGGATCAATGATTTTCACTGAGATCAGACGGTCTGCGCAGGGAGAACCTGCACGTAATAATCACGAAGCGTGGACCGACTGATGAAAGTCTGTGTTTGGTATACTCTTCATCCTTCTGGTCTCATCTGGTTAGGTAACTCACCACTAGATGACTCTTTGAATGTTGTTTGCGGCGAGAAAATGATAGCCTTTCAGTGGTATCTTGGACGAAGTCGTACGGGGGTAAGTCCGGTGAATACGGTGAGTGCAACAGTACGCAGACCTTTTTGCTGGCCAAAAACTCACGAGTATATGAGGCTTGGTGCGTCGTCGAGCGAAAGGAACCAACTCTCGTCACACAAAGCAACGTATACTCTTCAACAAACGTTTCAAAACGTCCAGATAGGAGGCAGCAGTAACACTTTGGCCATTGGGTACAAACGTTTTGTGCATGTTTCTCTCCCTGTCGCAGAAAGTTGGAAGAATCTGTCGACTTCCACTCCGCACTTTGTCGTTTATTTTCTGAGTCGTACTTTAAACACCATATTTCGTCACCCTAACGGTTGAATTCGGGGAATTCCGCTTGCCTTGGGCTTCCTCAGTGAGGTCTTCTGTACAGTTCAACTCACAACCGTCCTTGCTCGCTTCTCAAACAATGTGGAACAAACCGAAGACATACCAATGTCTTGTTTGAATCGTGGATATTTGTCGAATGATTTCCTCATTAACACTTTGCTGCAGGAAGTGACAAATTACAAGAACACTTGTAAGCGCGTACAAATGCTTAGAAGTTCTTCAGCTTTGGCGAAGAAGAAAACTCGCGTGATAGTTGCAAATACGAGGGTTGTACCGAAAGTAATGCAAAAGTGGGCATAACTTTTTTATTAACTGACAGAGGTCCTTCAAACTGTACATATTGGTAGAGTGACTCTTCCTCTATACAAAGGTGCTACTCAACATAGTCTCCATCACAAGCGATACATTGGCTCCCTTGTTGAGTCCAACTCTCGAATCCTCTTTGAAAAAAATTCAGGTTTGGACTGTTGTACCCACTTCTTCACAGCACCTCATCTGTGTCATCAAATCGTTGTCCCCGGAGACTGTCCTTCATTGGACCAAACAGGTGGAAGTCGGAGGGCACCAGATCCGGGCTGTACGGTGGATGGAGGATCACCGACCAGCCTAATTTGCTGAACGCATTGTCATCGTGAATGTGGATCCTTTTCAGATTTTTGTTCGGTCACTTCCTCCTTATGGCTTCTCTAAGCTTCTTGAGTGTCTCAATGTACCGCTTGCTGGTCACGGTACTGCCACGTTCTAGAAAATCAAGGAGAATGACACCCCTGTCATCCCAAAAACAGTCACCATGACTTTCTGTGCTGATCTCTGGCTCTTGAACTTCTTAGGACTTGGTGAAGAGGTGTGACGCCATTCCATGGATTGATTCTTCGTTTCCGGAACAAAAAGATACCCACGTTTCATCCCCTGTCACAAGATCGGGAAAAAGATGTCTTCATTGGCTTCCAACGCTTCCAGTATATCAGAGCAGACTTCCCCCCTTCTCTCCTTCAAATCGGGTGTCAACTGCCGAAGTACCCACTTTGCACACTTTCCGATAGCCCATCTCTTCTGTATGGTATGTAACGTACCAGGAGATGTGACGTACCTGCCAGCAGGACGCACATGACATAAAGGCAGATAGGAATCAGAATACATGTCCGCGTAGCTTAATTGGTAGAGCAACTTATTCCGGAATGAGTGGACCCGGGTTCGAATCCCGGCGTAGACCAAAAATGACGGAGAAATTTACTTCGTTATAGCTATTGTGACCACAATCCAGTTGTGCAGCAAGCTCACGGATTGTGACTCGTCTCTCAATCCGCTGACTATTCAAGTATGTGGTCGCAGGTGATGGTCTCCCACTGCGTGGCTTGTCTTCAATGCTGATAACCCCTTCTTTAAACTTCTTCATCCATCTGTGAACATTGATCTTATCAATGGTGTCATTTCCATAAACATTCTGTATCCTTCTGCGGATGTCTTCCTTTGTCAAGAACTCAAATGACGGCATGTTGCTCTTGCTTGGAATCCATTATTTACCTGCAGTGAAAAAGAAGGGTTACTATAGAGGAAGAGTTACTCTACCAACATGTGCAATTTTAACGACCTCTGTCAGTTAATAAAAAAAGTTATGCCCACTTTTGCATTACTTTCGGTACAACCCTCGTAAATACGTGCGAATCATCAGTGAAACATACGAAGCCTACACTTAAAATCTTGGATACGGAATATATCTCACAAATAGGTGTTTTTTACTTAGTAACACACAGCTTCGTTGTTAATTTAAGCATGTACCCGTCTGAATTCCAAGTATGCTTCGAGTGCTGAAACTACTAATTCACCCTTGAATTAATGAAGTTTTCATCTGTGTGCTACAAGCCCACGTGACGTACTACAGAGATGAATCACGTGTCATGACGACAAATCTGCAGCGATACATTCCGTCGGTGTAGCTTCGTCGGTCAGAGCAACTCACTCCGGAGCTAGGAGATTTCGATCTCCGTCACCGACAAATTCCTGTTTTCACACTCATGAGAATGAATTAACATTTTAAAAAGAATAGAATGCGTTACATGGAATTTCCAAGAACATGATATTTGAATTGTATTTATGAAAATTACTTTATCCTATACACTGAGTGGCCACATTATTTTGACCACCTGACAGTTTTAAGCAAATGAGCTATGGCTGCACGCTGTTGTCGCCAGAGGGCGAGGCTAGTATAAAAAGGGAAAGCTTAGTGCTTGCGACAGTAGTAGAAGGGATTTTTGGGTGACAAGACGGGTTAGAAATGCGATTTGACGGACTTTCAACGTGGGATGATTGCAGGAGCTTGGAGCCATGGAGCGAGTATCACCGAAATCGCCGCATTCGTGAAATATTCCATAGCAGCTGTTGTTAAAGTGTTTAAAGACTGGACTGTCAGCCAAAAAAACTGGGTCTCTAGGTGCAACGTGTGGTCGTCATCGACTAGTGACCGCTCGGGCGGAACGGAGAGTGTCCAGACTGGTAACAGGTAACAGAAAGGCAACAGTGCAGCAAATTACAGACCATCTTAATAAAGGATTTCCCTCAAATGATCTCTGCACGCACTGTTCGCCGTACACTGCATCGGATGGGATATGGCAGCCGCCTGTTCGAACACCTTTGCTGTCTGCAGTTAACAAGAGAAAACGTCTCCAGTTCGCACAGGAGCACAAGGATTGGACAGTCGATAATTGGAAACAAATTATGTGGTCCGATGAATCACGTTTTCAGTTGCACCATGCCGATGGCCGAGTGAGAATTTGGCGAAAACAGCACGAAAGCATGGAACTCAAATGTATTGCTACAACTCTTCAAGCTGGTGGAGGCAACGTTATGGTTTGGGGAATGTTTTCCTGGAATGCTTTGGGCCCTTTAATTCGTGTTGATCAACGTCTGACTGGCACATCATATCTAAACATCGTTCCGGACCAAGTGCATCCTGTCATGTGGATGGTTTATCCCAATGGCGATGGCTGCTTTCAACAAGATAATGCGTCCTGCCATAGTGCTCGTGTTATACAGGATTGATTTCAGGAACATGCCGGTGAGTTTACTTTGCTTAGGTGGCCCCCACAATCTCCAGATCTCAACCCCATTGAGAATTCGTGGGATGAATTTGAACGAGCCATCAGACAGCTGGATCCACAACCCTGCAATCTCACACTCCTGGAAAGTGCTGTTCATCAAACATGGTCTCAGATTCCACAAACCACCTATCAACATCTCGTGGAGTCCATGCCACGAAGAATCGACGCAGTATTAAAGGCAAAAGGTGGCCCAACGAAGTTCTGAAGGGGGTGGTCATAATAAAGTGGCCACTCAGTGTATAACCCTAGAGAACGAAAGTGATGGTAACTTATATTATGATAGTTTGAAGTTGCAGGACAACTGCGGGGGATCTTTTCTTGTTCAGAAAGGAGAGACGAAATTCTTTTCTGTTTGGTGCTTATATTGCAAAGATTCCTAATCTAGAATTTCGGCTTCTGGATAACCGCCAAAAAGCTGACGCTGGCAATTTAGATCTGTGAGGAAGAAGTGCTCATCTGACCCCGTAACGAAGTTTTGATGACTCATCGTTTGTGAAGGCAGCAGCAGCTTTAGAGGAAGGGCCACTGAAAACCTCATGACACCTTCCGAATCATAACAGCAGTCAGTGCCTTGGCTCACTGAAATTAATTAATTCTCCGGAAAATTTTATGCATACACACATAAATCACTGACTAATATTATGAGAATAAGGCTTACAACTCATATAACTGTTATGTCCGGCTTGTTGGCAAAATATCATTCTGCTGCCGACAACTTTGATTGAGAGCATGCCAAAAATATTTACGATATACTTAACGGAAAGTGTAGATATTCTCTACCTAGCTAGCAATTCATTTGTGATTTTTTGCTGACCTATTTGTACTCAAAATTAATTTCAAACTAATGAAAAATATTTCATTAGGCGAAATGAGTAGTGTTTAAAAATCACCAGCTTCCAAAAAAAAAAAAAAAAAAAAGAATAATCTTGCGTGAGGGGAAAAGTAGGCTTAGCCAAGGGTTTTAAAATTGAATTACATGGAATTGAGTATTGACGGCTATCGTACAACTTTAAAAACAAGAACCTGCTTCATGGAAGAAAATTCAGACCTTTAATGCTTACCACATATTCAAAACAGGATAAAAAATTGTGGAAACAGATGCCCTAATGTAAAACGCATGTTGCTTCAAAAATGAAATAAAGTAAATATTCTAAATGACGACTGAAACCGTTAGATGCCAAAAGAACTGTCGTTTCTTTTTTTGAATTTTATTCTTACTTCTAGTATTCCAGCAGATGTGATGCCTGTTAATTTTATTGGGATATTTTTCGCCCAAGTTCGTTTACGTTGCACAAATTCGAATCCACTTATTTATGTTCACAAAACGATCAACATATCTTGCGAAGAATTTCAATTTACTTCCTTGTAAAACGAAATTAGGTACAAAAACAACTTGCAACGTGAGTTTCAAAATGAACCAAATCTCATCACGCCTGTTCTGAAACTATGTTGTTCCACAGTTTTACAGTCTATTTCTGCTCCCTGTTGCGGCAATGCGCATGCGTAACAATAGTAGTCTTTTGTAAATCCATAGCAATTTAATTATGTATAACTACGATAGCTAGAGGAAGCAATCCTAATCTTGTACAATCGGAACTGACATCTTTCGTGAGATGTGACAGTTCAGAGCGTTTCGAAGCTGCATATTGGGGAAAGAAGTTTTAAATTTCAATTCTCTTTCATATTCTAGGTAAGAACCGAATGATGGACAGATGTTCATATTAGATTCCTGAAATGGGACGAGAAATATAACAAACGTGCATGCCATTGCTGACTCGCACCCCCTGTCGCGTTGTGAAAACATATTTTATATCATTCAATCAGAATAATTAATAACTAAATATTTTAAATAACAATATTGACGCGGCCACGTGGCGCAGTGGTTTAAGCGATGGTTTCTGATCTTTCGTCCTTGATGGGTACGGGTTCGAATCCCGGCGAGGCATAGATGTTGTGTTTGTCTTACGGCACTGGCTCTCTCCCTTTCCTAGAACCAGTGGCCCTAAGTTAAACACAGGCGACTGCCTATAGCCCATTGAGTTGCTCACGGTGGTCGTTATATCCCTTATCAATAATAACAATATAATTGTAGACCATCCCCCACAATAGGCCCGGCATCGTCCTGATGGATCAGGAGAAGTCAACATACTTTATTGACATAGCCGTGCCCAACACGTACAACATCCAGAAGACTCACGGTGAGAAGCTGTCAAAGTATAACGACCTACGATACGAAGTCAAAGAAATGTGGCATATGGAAAACGTCACCACCGCCATCAAAGTACACTGCTGGCCACCCAAAATGCAACACCAAGAAGGAAGCATCCGACTGGCCTGAAATTCGCAGCATGCGTCGCCCGCGAGAAGATATGCAAACGATTAGCATTGCAAGTCATATGCAAATCATGTGGGCCTGGCACGCCACCGAGAAGCACTATAAGAAGGGTGCACACAAAGCGGGGTGTAAGGAGTGGAAGGGTGTTGTGCTGCCGGACCTGTGCGTGGGAAGATTCCTGATGCCTCGTCGCAGAATACGGCAGTCATTCCAGCACGTTTCAGAGTTCGACAGAGGACGAACAGCGGTTTGTCGTACCGAGACATCGGCGCCCGTGTGGGACGACATCTAGCCACAGTGAGGCGAGTATGGATTCGGTGTGTGCAGGAAGGACGGACGGACGGACCGACGTGAGCGATTGCCGCAGCCATGGCACACCACCAAACGAGAGGACCAGCATGTTGTGCGGCGGGCATTGACGGCTCGCACCGCCACATCACGAACGTTAGCGCAGGAATTAGGGTGTGTTGCGCAACAACTTGTGTCAGCACGTACCGTTCGACGTATTCTGCAGGAGCGGGGACTTGTCGCACGGCGTCCATTGCTCCGATTACCATTTACGTTACACCACCGGCGAGTGCGACGGCAGTGGGCCGTTGAACACCGCACCTGGACTACGGAATGGCACGACATTGTCTTCTCCGACGAATACCGCTTCTGCCTGCAACACCAGGATGGTCGGATCCGCGTTTGGCGGCACCGCGGCGAGAGACTGTATGACGCCTGCATTATGCATCGCTATACCGGTCCGTCGCCTGGCGTTATGGTTTGGGGCGCAATTGGATATGACACCTGCACCCCTCTGGTACGCATCGCCGGTACACTCAACAGCCACCGCACCATCTCCGACGTTTTGGAGCCTGTAGTCCTCCCTTACCTGAAGGACCTGCCAGCGGCCACGTTTCAACAGGACAATGCGCGCCCGCACGTGGCACGCATCGTGCAACAATTCTTCACGGCCCAACAGGTGTCAGTGCTGTCGTGGCCCGCCTCTTCTCCCGATATGTCGCCCATCGAACACGTCTGGCCGCTGATCGCCAACCGAGTGGCCCGGCAAGCACCACCCGTGATGAACTGTGGCAACGTGTGGAAGCAGCCTGGACCGACATACCCCAAGCCCAAATCCAAAGCCTCTTTCGTTCGATGCCGCGGCGTGAAGCGGCCGTTATTGCCAGTCATGGGGGCCACACGAACTATTGATGTCTGCGTGTTCCGCAAGCCGCACGGGTCTGTAAGCTCAATCGTTTCATCTTTGTATCTGTTGGTATGTGTCCAGTAAATCTGGCTTTGCTATCTCGTGTCCTTCTTGGTGTTGCATTTTGGGTGGCCAGCAGTGTGACATGAACCACAGGAGTTGTACCTAACACCATTCATAACTCTATAGTGACACTAGACATTCAACCTAACACCTACATGGAACTATCCTGAACACTTGTAGGATAGTAAGCAAGTTTCTGGACAACTGAGAGAAAGAAATACCACTTCCCAGACTTGGTACGTTATATTCCGGAAGAAAGAGAAACACCTCAGAAAGAGGCAGAATCACTTCATAATAATAACAATAATATTGACGTTCTTAGATTCAATACATCAGCATTTTATTTTACGGTGACCCATCGATAGTTGTCCTGTTACCGGGAAGTTAGGAGTTTAACGAAACCGTTTAGATCGGCGCTTTATCGGCGTTTCCCTGGCAATACGTTTCTCAAATCAGGAAGCAGAATTATTCTTTTAACAGGTACAAGAATTATTCTTGTACCTGTTAAAAGTTGCTTATTGACTCCGGCTGTGCGTTCATTTTGTCTTGCTGTGTATTCATCTGGTCCGAACTACTGCGAAGCAGAGAAAGTTAGAAGTAGTTTATGTGTTGTCTTTCATGTAAGTATCAAATGCTACAATGGAACGCGAGAAAATATCAGATAACCCCATAAGTATTTGCCGTTTTTCGAGGGAGCAGAAGAAACGCCTTCTAGTGATTGAATTTGTGGAGAGATGGCTTTCTGCCAGCGGTATATCGTCAGCTGAAATTCCAAGATGCCCTGTGCATATGAATCAGATGAGTAAGCAGTTTGGTAGTGGAAAGACGTGCGATTACAACCAGTGGAGAAGTCGCAGTCACAGTATTTGTCAATTTTTTGTAGGACTTCCGTCCACAGTGAGTAGAGTTTAGGTCCCAGCCACCTACAGCGAGATCGCCTTTTGGGCAGGACATACACTGGCGGAAAAAAATCCCAACACCAAGAAGGGGTTGTGTTAGATAAACGACAGTTGGTAGGCGGTGAGAGTTGGTTGGTTGGTTGGTTGTTTGGAGGTTTAACGACCACCGTGAGCAACTCAATGGGCTATAAGCAGTCGCCCGTCCCTAATTTAGGGTCACTGGCTCCAGGGAAGGGAGAGAGCCAGTGCCTTAAGACAAACACAACATCCATGCCTCACCGGGATTCGAACCCAGACCCCTTACGGACGAATGATCAGAGACCAGCGCCTTAGACCACTGCGCCACCGGGGTGGCAGCGGTGAGAGTACATCTGTAAGATGACGTCTATGCAAATTTCACGCTCGGCGCACACGCGTGGCGCTAGTAGCGCCCCTCGGAACATGCAAAGCAGGTTTGCTGTAAATACGCGCTGTAACGTTCGTGAGCGTTAGTTATCGTTGAGATTCGACGTAGGGTGTTGATGTTAGTCAAGAATGCCTTTAAGAAGACGAAGAAGCCATTATCAACAGCTCACGGAGTTTGAACGAGGTCGTGTAATAGGGCTATTGCAGAACGACTTGGCAGGAATGTAGCCACTGTGCATGATTGCTGGAAGCGGTGGTCAAGGGAAGGTACTGCCTCAAGAAGACCGGGTTCAGGCCTGCCACGTGGCACTGCTCAGAGGGAAGACCGCCGTGTACGGCGTATGGTCGTGGCGCATCGTACCGCGTCTGCGGTAGCAATTCGAGCTGCAGTTGCCACCACAGTGACACAACGAACTGTTACAAATCGGTTACTTGAAGGACAGCTCCGAGCCAGACGCCCTGTAGCGTGCATTCCACTTACTCCAAACCACTGCCGTTTGCGACGTCAGTGGTGTCAAGCTAGAGCTCATTGGAGGACGGAGTGGAGATCTGTTGTGTTTTCTGATGAAAGCCGGTTCTGCCTGGGTGCCAGTGATGGCCGTGTGTTGGTCAGAAGGAGGCCAGGTGAGCGCCTGCAACCAACCTGTCTGCGGCCGAGACACACTGGACCTACACCTGGAGTTATGGTCTGGGGAGCAATTTTCTATGACAGCAGGAGCACTCTCGTGGTTATCCCACGCACCCTGTCGGCACAGTTGTACGTCGGTCTGGTGATTCAACCTTTTGTGCTGCCATTCATGAACAGCATTCCAGGGGGTGTTTTCTAACAGGATAACGCTTCCCCGCATACCGGTGTTGTAACCCAACATGCTCTACAGGGTGTCGACATGTTGCCGTGACCTGCTAGACCACCAGATCTTTCACCAATCGAGCACGTATGGGACATCATTGGACGACAACTCCAGCGTCACCCCCAACCAGCATTAACCGTCCCTGTATTGACCGACCAAGTGCAACAGGCATGGAACTCCATCCCACAAACTGACATCCAGCACCTGTACGACACAATGCATGAACGTTTGAGTGCTTGCATTCAACATTCTGGCGGTTACACCGGTTATTAATGTACCAGCATTTCACATTTAAAATGGCTCTTCTCGCGCTTACATTAAGCTGTGATCTTGAAACCGTAATCGATTAAATATGTTACCTATACAAATGAATTGCCGCCATTTCATTCCTCTACAACTATTTTTTCGTGGTGTTGGGATTTTATTTCGTCAGTGTAGAAACGGAAGGAATGAGAGCAAGTCTAGCGACTTTGACAGAACAGTTTGTAGTGAGTTTAGAGTACAGTAGACGGCGCCACCGTACAAGTACGATGTTGCACATAGAGGGGTGAGATAATTTCAGGGGGGGGGGGCATAGGAAAGGATACCCATTTAACCAGTGGGTCCAGCCTGGGGCCGTCACTTAACGTGCTCGTCCGACGCACGGCGGATATTCAGCGATTGTTAGTAAATCACACCATCTCTGAAAGATCAGCCCAGGTTCGAACCTGAGGACCTTGCATTGATAGTCTGACTCGCTAACCACTAAGCCATCCGCGGCTCCAATCAATGGAGATTATTCGCTGGTGGTTTTTATACGAATGTAACTCGGTGCAGAAAGAACTCATCGCTTTTGATTAGAATTCGGGGCAGATGCTCTGAAGGAACGTACAACTCGGAATTAGTTTCGAAAGATCAGAGACAGAGATGTATCCCTTCAAGACAAGTCCCAGAGTAGTCGTCTTGTCAGCCTTGACGCAGCAGCACTGAAAGTTGCTGCTCAGCAGGAAAGTAACCAAACATGAGAGGAACTGGCCCAGTCATTTGGAGTTTGTGATGAAACCGCCCGAAGACATCTGTATGCAATTGGTAAAGGATACAAATTGACTAAATGGGACCCCACGAATTGTCAGCAGTGAACAAACAACAACATGTCTCATCTTGTCTTGCAAGGCTGTCTAGCCATAACGAGGAATCATTTTTGGATAGGGTGCTCTCAGATGAACGGAAGTGGGTCCAGTATAGCACCCCGAAACGTTTCACACATTGGTTGCTCACTAATTGCTCACACATCGAAGCCAGCACCGAATCCACGTAAAGTTATGCTGTTGTATGGTGGGCACCACGTGGTGTTATTCATTATGAACTCTTGCAACGCGGCCCAACGCTCACCACTGCAGGGCACAGTGAACAACTGAAACGGTGAAAAAGAAGGAAGCAGTACTGGTCAACAGAAAGGAAGTTCTGCTTTTTCAAGATAACGCTCATGTCCACTACACTTCATTGACTAGAAACACTATCAAAGAACTTGGGAGGAGCATTTACACAGTGCGTCAAAGAATTGTTAACACTGGCGCTAGATTTCAGCCTACGGTGGCGCCATCAGTGTAATCGCGAATGCGTTATAAACCGTGACCATCTGCTTGCTTTCTGCCAAAACTACTGCGCAGTTGTTAAAGTAACTCAAACGAAACGGCCGTTCATTAGAGAAGTAAAATTTTTTTCATGTTGAATTATTAAGATCGAACAAAGGGCTGTTATTAAATTTAACGCAAAACTTGGTAAAAGTGCCTCGGAAACGCACCAAATGATGAAACAAGTTTACGGCGAGTTTTGTTTAAGTAGATCAAATGTTTTCCTGTGGCACAAACGTTTTTTCGACGGAAGAGAGACGCTAGAAGATGATAAGCATACCGGAAGACCAAGTTCATCTAGGAAACCTGAGATTATTGGAAAAGCGCGTGATTTCCTGGCAAACAATCGATGTGCGTCACTAAGAATGATGGAAGAGTCTTTAAACATCAACAAAGAAACGATTTGAATCATCCTGCATGAAGATTTGGGCAAAACATAAGTCTGTGCAAAATTTGTTCCACTTAACCAATGAACAAAAATCAAGGAGAAGTGCACAATGCAGAGACATCATTTCAGCCGCTGAAAATGATCCAAATTTCTTAAAATCGATTGTTACAGGTGATGAAACATGGTGTTTTCAATATGATCCTGAAACAAAGCGACAAAGTGCGGAATGGAAGTAAAAAAACTCGCCACAAGCCAAAAAAACAACAAAAGTTCCATCGAAAATCAAAACAATGCTCATTACATTCTTCGATAGTAAGGGTATAATCCACAAAGAATTTGTTCCATGTGGACAAACAATTACTGGCGAGTTTTATTTAAATGTTTTGAGGCGTTTGATGGGCAGAATTCGTCGCATTGGTCTAGAATAATGAGATGAAAACAGTTGGTGTTTGTTGCACGATAATGCACCCAGTCACACCTCACTTCTTGTTCTTAGATTTTTGGCGAAAAATAACGTCTGTGTGTTGAATCAGCATCCGTATTCTGCTGATTTAGCACCCTGCGACTTTTCTTTGTTCCCCAAACTTAAAATGACGTTAAAAGGGTGTTATTTTGATGATATTTCGTCCATAGAAACAGCTTCGACGCGTGCTTTGGAGGCAATTCCGCAAAGTGAACTGGAACAGGCATTCGAATCATTATTAAATCGCTGTAACAAGTGTTTTGAAGCCGGAGGGACTTATTTTGAATAACAAACCAGAACAAATTATAATTTCTTGTTTCTATTTCATTTTACAGACCCAGTCTTAAAAATTCTTTGACGCACTGTGTATATACTAATTTTGATAGCGGGATACACACTGCCCAAAGAAATACGAACCTTCATTTAATATTGAGTGGGGCCCCTTATTGTACGAATAACAGCAAGTATGTGAGACAGCATGGATTCCACGTCGTGCTTGAGTTCGTTTTTGCAGCAAAATGTCGTGCAACTCTCTCAGACTTAACGGAAGAGTACACCAATGCCAAACAACTCCTGCAAATTTATCTCACGCATTTTCAGTTGGATTGAGTTATGGGAAATGGGGAGGACAGAGGAGATGATGAAAGTCTTCCTTGTGATCGTCCAACCATTTTTGCACAATGCAGGCAGGTTGTGTTTTTGCAGTGTCAACCATAAATATGCCTTCACGTGCAATAAATATGTGTAACATTATAGACTGTACTGCATCCCCACAAGACTCAGGTGTTCCTTGGATGTTATCTTACCTCCCACTAATGTCAACGGGCCCAATACGTGCCAACAGAATATTCCACATGGTATGGTAGATGCTTGCATTGTCTTCATAAGGCATACATCGTCCATCTCTTCATGAGGTTTTTGCTACACTCTCTACTGATCATCGGTACAAAACAATCCATAGCGTGATTCATCTGACCACATCACTTTCTTGCAGTGCTCTACTGTCACGCCCTTTTCGGCACCACAGTAAACATATTTTTGTGTTTTTTCTGTGACAAATGGCTTCCAAATGGGAAGACGACTTTGTGACGTACCTGCCAGCAGGACGCACACGACATAAAGGCAGATTGCAGTCAGAACGAACGTCCGCGTAGCTCAGTTGGTAGAGTGACTTATTCCGGAATGAGGGGATCCGGGTTCGAGCCCCGGCGTGGACAAAAATGACGAAGAAATTTACTTCGTTATAACTGACAAACCTACTCTCCCGTACAATCCAAGTCACAGCACAACAACGACGCTGTTTATGTCTAATGTTTTGGCCACATTTATGCTTTTTGGATATAGGGTATCCGATTTTCTTCCATACACTAAACACCTTTGAAATGATTGCTATTGGGAAGCCGGTAACTACTTTTGTCCTGTTAATCGTAGCTCCAGCTAAACGCGCGCCCACGGTTAGTCTTTAGATTCCTAACAGATACTGGGCCTTCTGCATGTTTACGTGAGGTACCGTCAGTATGGGTTACTTGAACCCTAAGGTATGACTTGAACCCAAAAGAAAAAAAAATGTTTAAATCGATGTGAAATGTGATATACACTGCAAAGCAGACTTAGTTCCTAGTTTTTCCGTTACACCAGTTTGAATGTCCCTAGTGTATAGTACTAGGGGCATTCAAACTGGTTCTGTCATGCTCTGTTACGTAGCAGTTCAGTTGATACAGTTTGTTGACAAAAGTTGTATTTTTGGTCCCCTGCAAACTTTCACTTGTACACGTATTTTCGCTGACGTTTTACCATTTGCAAGTAAACATTTCAATAACTACAATCTCTTGATCAAACTTCAGTGAAAAACTTTCTGATACAAGTCAGTTTTGCTCTAACATTTTGCATTTTGTAAAATGTGTGCAGATAAACCTAAAAGAAAGGGTTACTCGTTCCCACCCAGAGTTTTTCCAAGTAACTCGCAAACACCTGTTTTTTTAGTGACTTAATTTTTTCTAGAAATGCTGATGACTTTATTGAACAATTAATACAGACTTCAAACAAAGATCTTCGCTCTTTCCACGTTTATTTTCTTCCATACACTAAGCACCTATATTGAACATTTTTATTGAACATTTCCCAAACAAAATCATCTATCTGTTATTTATTCCAATAACAGAAAAGTAACAGATAAACTCACCTTGAAAAATTTGGAAGAAGGGAATTTTGTTTTCGTTCTACGGAACGGCAAAGAATTTCCTTTTAATGTGATCGGTATTAGACCAGACGGTGCCATTGTGAACAGTATGGAGCTTACCAAAAAAGCCTGGAAATAGCCGAAAGAAAAGGACACTATTTCATAAATGGTGTGATATTAAAATGAAAATCGATCCTCCCAAATTAATCAAAAGGGGTTTGTTTGTTTTCGCTCCCTTCATTATAGTCTTTCGTGTTGATTTGCAATTAATAAATTTATAATTATTATGCAATTACTATTTTTCGTTATTATTATAATACACTGGCGGAAAGAGAAAAAAGAACACCAAGGAGACGTCTGATACCAACGAAATTTATACAGCATAATAACGGAATACAGAGGATAACGTGATCAAAACATTACGCAAAATACAGCTGTATTTGCTGGTAAACTGAAAAATAACATTTCCATGTAACATGGTTAGTACGAGGTTGAACCGCCATGAACTGCGTCACACTGTGCAATTCTGGCATGGAGTCTGTCGTACAGATGTTGGATGTAAGTTTGGGGTATTGAGTTCCAAGCATCCTCAACCTGGACGCGTAAATCGTGGCTGGCCGTGGAGACCGGATAAGTCGTTGCCTCATAAAATCCCACACGTGCTCAATGGGGGACAAATCCGGTGAATGTGCAGGCCATGGAAGTTGTCTCACACCCTGAAGTGCATGTTGTGTTGAACGTGCCGTGTGTGGGCGTGCGTTATCTTGCTGGAAAACACCACGATGGACCGACCTTACAAATGGTCCAACAACGGGCTGAATGATGTTGTTGATGTAGGAGGTGCTGCTTAACGTACCCAGTACAAACACTAGTTGTGTACGGGAGTGATAGCTGATCGCTCCCCACACCAGGAGACCAGGTGTAGGCCCTGTGTGTGGCTGGCGGATGCAAGAAGGGTAGAGACGCTCCCCTGTACGTCTGCGAACACGCATACGGCCATCGGAGGCTCCCAAGCAGAATCTGCTTTCATCGCTGAACACGACAGATCGCCATTGCGTTCTCCAGTGCAGACGTTGGCGACACCACTGCAGCCGTTCCTGACGGTGGGCTGGAGTCAGAGGTACACGTGCCAGAGGCACACGTGCACGTAGTCCTGCATCCAGTAGACGGTTGCGGATTGTTCGCACAGTCACCTCAGGTTCAACGGCTGCTGGGATTTGCGTCGCAGTGGATGTTCTGCTTGACAACGCCGCTCTTCTTATGCGTCGATCGGTCCGCTCATCAGTCCGTCTGTGACTCCCGGTTCCACGTCTTCTCGTGCGGGAATGTTCGTCGGACCATCTACGCCACCATCGTACCACCACCGATACTTCCCGTCCAATTCGCTCCGCAATACGACGATACGACCACCCGGCCTCGCGGAGTCCGACTAGACGACCTCGCTCAAAGTCCGATAACTGCTGAAATCCTACACGTCTTCCATGTCCAGGCATTGCAGCTTCTTCAAGGTCTTCGCACGTGTCGGTACGCCGACGACTGATTACATTCACTTCGCCGTACTCCTTAAATACCACCGACGATAATTTGCATATTATGCCGTGCTGTGGCGTAAGCGCTCACCGGTTGGTCCCAAAATTAACATCACACTTACGAAAACTCGACCCATTAACATATGTAAATTTCATGATCGTCCGCCAATTCCTTCTTGGTGTTCTTTTTTCATTTTCCGGCAGTGTAGTGTCCTCATTTTTACTACGACAATCTGTTTTGTTACATATGTACAAAAATAGCTGATTTTGATTACTTATATATTTTTTTTGTGTTTTCCAGTTTATCTGAAATCTGTTATTTAGGAAACACTGGTTCTACGTGACCCCAAAGCATTTCTCAATGGTTTTTAATAGGAAAATGTGTTGTGGGTCCAAGTAACCCAAAAGTGCGTGTTAGGTGGACCCATTTTTTGAAAAATTGCTTTGTATTTAATGTCTAGAACTACAAAATAAACTTGTGATTTTAGATGATATCAGTTATCAGCAGAATTTTTAATTTTTTAATGGTAAAATACAGCAAGAGGCACAAATGAAATGAAAATTCGGGTACAAGTAACCCATGTTTACGCTACACCAGCCGAATAATCTAAACGCTCTTTAAAACAGACAATGCAAAACACAAGCAGTCATTGTTGCATTTGAGTATTTGGTTTTCATTCTTTTCATAAAGGTTCGTAATTTTTTGCTGAGTGGGTATATAAGTGATTTAAACTGGATCACAGAACCAAAATTTTATTTCCTAAAAATTCAGTAAATTAGGTGTAAACTCTTCGTATAAGTCTCAAATTCAGAACTCGTGGACTGAATTGTACAGTTTCACAAAATCTGAAGCAATAGCTTCGGGAGAAAAGCATGAAATCTAAGTGTTGAAAAAAAAATAACTTCAGTATGCAATTACTTTTTAATAAAATGTGGCATAACCAATCACACTACAGTAGTGCTGATAGTTATAATATGAATAATGCGTGCGTATGGTGTAAGGTGAAATTATCTATGCTTGTTTTGCCTCTGGTCTGTAAAGAGAAGAAGAGCATTCGGCACATCTTTTTAGAATTCGAAGTGATTTGGTATTCAGCTGGCGTTCTAAGCACAAGAAATCCATGAGTTTTGAGCCCTATACCTGCCCCCCCCCCTTTAATGTCCTCTAATTTGGAAGTAACTTGAAAATGCGTTTCTTCAGGTGGTTTTGAGGAAATCTTGAAAAGATCGGGGGAGAGCCTAGCAACGCCGCGACGTAAGCTGATATTCTCATTATTCGGGAACGCGAAACACTCTGTGGAATTGAAGATGCTGCTCCAGCAATTATGTCCTGAAAGTCAAAGACTTAACGAGACAGTAAAATAGAAAAGGCATCGCCGCATCCTTTTTCAATCCCAAGGGAAATCATAATAAACAAGTGATCAGCAAACTTGGTTCTTATGAATGCTAATTAAAACGAGATTCCGGCAGTAATCCCAATACCAAAACAGAGCTCTTGAGGGAAAACTGATTAGAATTCAAGAAATTAATTACCATAGAATCTCGAGAATATTTAACTCCCGTTTCTTCGTGGAACGCCATGACGTTTAACGAAGTTAATAACTGTCTACTATGTAGAAAGTTCTTAATATACTGCCAATTTAGCACATACTGCTTTCGCAGTTTTTGTAGCTGCTTAACAGACATTTTCATTTATAGCGATGTGTCCATTCAAAGGTGTGTGTGTGTGTGTGTGTGTGTGGAGAGTGGGAGGAAGTGCAAAAGGGTAGAAAGATATCACTCAGCCGATTGTTGTTGTATAAGTTTTCTCCTTAAACATAAGTAATACCTTTTAAGAAACACTTTTATTAAATGGGAAAAATAAATCATATATATCGATGCATCGTGGAAAGAAAAGGAAACAGGCTAAAACTTCTTAAGCCAATTTTGACCCTGCCCATAAACGTTATACACTATCTACTAACAAGTAATTGGACACCTGTGATAGAAAAATAAAACAAAGCTTATTCACCTTCAATAGTTGGTGGAGCCTCCACGAGCGGCGACTACAGCTGCGCATACTCTCAACCAGGCGTTGTACGACGGCTAGCGGTATTTTCTTCCACTCGGCTTGGAGAAGACAGGTCAGTTCCTTCACCAATTTTGGACGGTGGGGGCACCCCTTAAGTCGACGCTCCAACTCATCCCAGAGGTGCTCAGTAGGGTAAAGGTCCGGGCTCTGCGCAGGTCAGTCCATTCGATTAACCCCATTGTCACCATACCAAGCCATGGTGGACCTCGCAACATGACAGGTGGCATTGTCATCCTGAAAGTAACATGGGTCCACCCCGTAAAACTGGCGCAACGTAGGAAGCCATGGTGGACCTCGCAACATGACAGGGGGCATTGTCATCCTGAAAGTAACATGGGTCCACCCCGTAAAAGTGCCACAACGTAGGAAGCCATGGTGGACCTCGCAACATGACAGGTGGCATTGTCATCCTGAAAGTAACATGGGTCCACCCCGTAAAACTGCCACAACGTAGGAAGCACATGGTCATCCAAAATGGTGCAGTAGGTCTCGGAGTTGAGTCTACCAGGAATTGCGACCCAGGGTCCCTTGCCATACCAGGAGAAACACCCCCACAGCATAATTCCACCGCCGCCGAACTCCACAGTTGGCACAATACATTCCGGCAGGAGGCGTTCTCCAGGCAGACGCCAAACCCAGACCCTGCCATCCAAACAGTAGATGGTGAACCTTGATTCGTCGCTCCAGAGAACCTGTTTCCACTGTTCAACGGTCCACTGTCGACGTTCTTTGCACCACGTTAACCGAGCAGGGCTATTGGACTTGGTGATCAAAGGCTTGTGGGCGGCAGCACGTCCATGATAACCGAGCAGATGGGCTTCCTTACGGATGGTATTCATCGAAAGAACACTCCCGGATGCCTGTTGAAACTCCTCGCGGATGTGGCCCATCGATTTGGTGCGGTTCTTCCGAATTTCTCTGGCCAGCACCCGTCGGTCTCTAACTCCCAGTTTTGTGGGTCTGCCGATTCGGGGCACATTCCGACAGTTACCTCTCATCTTCCACTTGCCAATCACGTAGGCCACTGTCAATTTTGGGTACTTCAACTAGCTGGATATGTCACTTATGGATCGGCCATTTCTGTGATACCCGACGATTACACCTTTCTCGAAATCAGAGAGCTTCGAACTGCGTGGCATCTTGCATGCGACTGGTTGCGTTGTTGTTTCCCACACGATATTTAACGGCGGCGGCCGTGACGTGTATCAGGACCGCAGATATCGTCGATTGCAAGGGTGTCCAATTACTTGTTGGTTGATAGTGTATTTTTAAAAGGAATTAAATTTCTGTAGAGAAAAGTGATAATCTCTGGGAAACTTTTTTAGCATGGTTGAGTTTCATCAGGTTTTTTCCAAAGACCCTTACGGTATGCGTGCAAGCACGGCTTCCTAGTGGCATATACACCGCTGAGCCATTATATTATGACCACACCCAGCCTACAGGAAGGAGCGCGCGCCTGGAGACCGAACGGAAGCGCAGGTGAAGTTCACAGAACAGTATATATACAGCCCAAGGACCGGCTTTCGGTTAGTACAGTGTTCGGTGTTGGAATCGGAAAAAAAACTACCGATTTATTGGAGTTTGATAAAGGACAAATTGTGATGGCACGGTACCTCGGAACTACGATCTTGAAACTTGCGGGTTCTCCACGTGCCGCTCTAGTGAGTACGTACCAAAAGTGGTGCACAGTTGGCCAAACGACGAACTGTCGTCCAGCTGTGTGTCGTCCGCGCGGAGACTGTCGCGCATTGTTCACAGCGACCGCAGGTCCACAGTGCAATAAGTCACCTGGAGCTACAACAGTGGCGATCAAGGCAATGTGTTACAGCACACAGTTCATCGCAGCCATCTGCGCATGGGCCTGCGTAGCCGAAGACCCAGCCGGGTTCCCATGCTCACTACAGGTCACCGCCAACTGCGCATGAAATTGGCCCAAGATAATCGAGATTGGACCGTGGATGATTGGAAGAAAGTGGCCTGGTCTGACGAATCAAGATTCCTGGTGCATTAGGTAGACGGTGGAGCGCGGACACGCCGATTACCAACGGAGGCTATGGCACCTGGATGCTCTATTGGGCGGAAACACGGTTTATGACCACCCTATTTTTTAAAAAGCTAATGAAATGCGATAAAAAGTAAAAAAAGTACTCTGTAATGAACGCAAAAAATCCCCGTGATAAATTATGCTGCGATGATAATCGTCTTGGAAATCAAAAAGAAGAAAGTCCATTCTGTGTCTGAACTTTGGAGCCGTTCGAGCTGCAGCCGGGTTCGAATCCCTGATGAGTCAAGGGTGACGTATTTGTCCTGTTTTCTGAGTCTGATACCCTCACTATAGCATGTCCACTCCTACATCAGAAACCCTTTAGTTGAGCTTAAGCCATTCACCGAAGGAAGGGAGATATAACAGGTTCGCAAGATAAAGTTAAAATGATTGCACTCACTTTGCTCAAGTTAAATGATTTGCACTCACAGAGTATAAGAATGTCGGTGTCATAACTGCAAAAATAAGAAGCAGGAAAACCCTTACTCTTGAAACAATAATATTCAAACAGCAACAATGATACAGATATGACCTTTTCCCTTTTATACTACGTTTTAAGGCATAAATACGCTATCAGGAAGAACTGTCGAAAGGCATTACTGTTCATCAAACACAGGTCATCGCTCTTTCCACGTTTATAAGTATTACTGTTTGGAACTGCAAAGAGAAAACTCCGTTTTGAAGCAGATAGTGAGAACTATGAGGGTAATGATTCACGCATATCAAAATTCTGTGGTGCACAGTTTTTCCACTAGATGGCGTAAACGTATTTTTTGTGTTTCGCGCGATACTTGCACCTTTAAAGTCGGAGTGGAAAAATTGGTTTTTGCGTTCGATATCTGGAAAGATTAACAAAACGTCCCATGGTCTTAAAGCTTTGAAGGGTGCAAAATTTCATTCCTAATTAAGGCTAATATACACTGGCGGAAAGTGAAAAAAGAACACCAAGAAGGAATTGGCGGTCGATCATGAAATTGACATATGTTAATGAGGTCGAGTTTACGTAGGTGTGATGTTAATTTCGGGACGAACCGGTGAGCGCTGACGCCACAGCACGGCATAATATGCAAATTATCGTCGGTGGTATTTAAGGACTACGGCGAAGTGAATGTAATCAGTCGTCGGCGTACTGAGACGTGCGAAGACCCTGAAGAAGCTGCAATGCCTGGACATGGAAGACGTGTACGATTTCAGCAGTTATCGGACTTTGAGCGAGGTCGTCTATTCGGACTCCGCGAGGCCAGGTGGTCGTATTGTCGTATTGAGGAGCGAATTGGACGGGAAGTATCGGTGGTGGTACGATGGTGGCGTAGATGGTCCGAGGAACATTCCCACACGAGAAGACGTGGAACCGGGAGTCACAGACGGACTGATGCGCAGACCGATCGACGCATAAGAAGAGCGGCGTTGTCAAGCACATCATCCACTGCGACGCAAATCCGAGCAGCCGTTGCACCTGAGGGGACTGTGCGAACAATCCGCAACCGTCTACTGGATGCAAGACTACGTGCACGTGTGCCTCTGGCATGTGTACCTCTGACTCTAGCCCACCGTCAGGAACGGCTGCAGTGGTGTCGTCAACGTCTGCACTGGAGAACGCAATGGCGATCTGTCGTGTTCAGCGATGAAAGCAGATTCTGCTTGGGAGCATCCGATGGCCGTATGCGTGTTCGCAGACGTACAGGGGAGCGTCTCCACCCTTCTTGCATCCGCCAGCGACACACAGGGCCTACACCTGGTCTCCTGGTGTGGGGAGCGATCAGCTATCACTCCCGTACACAACTAATGTTTGCACCAGGTACGTTAAACAGCACCTCCTACATCAACAACATCATTCAGCCTGTTGTGCCATTTGTAATGTCGGTCCATAGTGGTGTTTTCCAGCAAGATAACCCACGCCCACACACGGCACGTGCAACGCAACATGCGCTTAAGGGTGTGAGACAACTTCCATGCCTGTCCATTGAGCACGTGTGTTTTATGGGACTACGACTTATCCGGTCTCCACGGCCAGCCACGACCATCCCCGATTTACGCGTCCAGGTTGAGGATGCTTGGAACTCAATACCCCAAACTTACATCCAACATCTACATGGAAATGTTATTTTTCAGTTTAGCAGCAAATACAGCTGTATTTTGCCATAATGTTTTGATCACGTTATCCTCTGTATTCCGTTATTATGCTGTATAAATTTCGTTGGTATGAGACGTCTCCTTCTTGGTGTTCTTTTTTCACTTTCCGCCAGTGTAATTTGGAAATCAGTTCTGATATCACAAAACTGTAACGCATTCTGTGCATTGTAACCTGGGCATTAATGTTTCCATTTTGAATATAGTGAAATTAAATCATGTTCCTTTTCGTTAGTGCCTTTTTCGCAGTTTTGATGCAGCTGTGCCAATGGGGATGGCTTTCTCTTATTAGTGTCCCATTCGAGGAAAAGTTAGATTTATCGGGCTTTGTTACCCTGCGAGCGAGGAACTGGATAATGATCTCTGAGGGGAAGGCAATTAAGGCACATCTGCGCCTTCTAGGAAAAGAGGGACACTGGTTTTTCTCAAGCGTGGACTTCATTCTTCCGCTGGGGAATTCAGAGGGAAGACAGAGCGAGGGAGGTCTGAGGATTTCGGTCTGGAGTGCGAAACGGAGAGGATGTTCATCACCAAGGGAGAATGGAGAAGGAGGAAAGCGAATTCTGGACGTGAGAGAAGGGGATTCAACGTGTTACTACGATATAGAGAATGAATGGAAATCTAGACATTGCTTCAGACCTTCCCCGTAACATCTGAATAAATACATTCCTCACTGCAAGAGGGAGTTATAACTTTAGCTGATATTTTATTTATCTGCTTCAGTCGGGTAAAATACGGGTTAAACTCCCGAAACAAAAACTCTCCGAAAGCAAAGCATCAACGGACCTTTCACACAGGACACTGAAATATAACTCAGTACCAAGCCCTGTAACAGCATTATATCTCCTAGAAAAAACAGTAACATGAATTCCAAAAACTGAACTTCCGCTGATGGTACCACTCTGACTGATCGCATTACTGTGGAGACTGTGCTTAATGATCCCGTATATCTCTGAATCAGTTATAGCTCTCATTTTTAGGAACACATTCTTCGTGCTAAGCGGAACATGGCTAAAATGTAGCTTGTGTATAAATCTGAATTTCTGTTTCGACGTATCATCAACAACCTTCTAATTCTGTTGCTGTGTGAAGGTCTCCCGAATTATCTTCCACGACTCCAGACATATACATATACAGTATATGCAGGGTGATCCATTTAAACCAGTACCATGTGATTTACTTATAATTTTTTTTATAAATAACAACAAAATCATACAGTAAGTTGAGAATTACACATGTGGTATTGGAGAATCATTTTATCAAAGCAAATGTTGGAATTGTCCTCCATTTTCTTGTAAACACAGTTGAACACGCCGCACCATATTCAGTGATGTCTCATGTAGAGTACGAGCAGTAACATTGCCAATTTCAGTCGTGATTGTTTCACGCAATGTATCCAATGTTATTGGATGGGTTTTGTAAACTCTATCCTTTAAGTAGCCCCATAAAAAAAAGTCAGGGGAAGTTAAGTCCGGAGATCGGGGAGGCCATATGTTTTTTGAAATTAATCTGTCATCAAAGAAGCTGGTTATGAGTTCCATTGAGACTTTCGATGTCTGACACGTAGCGCCATCCTGCTGAAAGTAGCCCTCTGTCAATTCAATGATATCAAGTTGTTTTACAAATTCATTGAATATGCGTCAATAAACGTTAGTGTTGACAGTCTCAGAGAAAAAAATGGGACCAATAATTTTCGTAGACAAAATCGCACACCATACACCAACCTTTTGTGAATGCATCGGTGTTTCACACATAACGTGTGGGTTTTCGGCAGCCCAGTATCTGCTGTTTTGCGAATTGACGTAGCCTGACAGATGAAACCAGGCTTCATCCGTAAACCAGGTGATGGAGAGAATATCAGATCGCAAATTAAGAAAATTTTGAAACCATTTGCAGTAACTTACTCTCTTTCCCTTGTTCGGTTCCTGCAGCTGATGGATTACGTGCACTTTAAGTGGTCGAATATTCGCTTTTTTTGCCGCCCTTTGACAAGTTTCGTATGAATATCCTGTCTGTTGGCTTAATCTGCGCAACGATTTCGTCGGAGATTGAAGTAAACTTTGCCGAACATCGTCCACACGCGTTTAGGGCATCAGAAGGTGATGTCTACCGCTACCGCTGAGAAGAGAACCGGTTTGCTCCAGTTTCTTTGCCATCGACAGAATTGTTGACTTGCTTGGCACTTTTCGAACTCCAAACTCTCTTCGAAATGCTCGTTGCGTTTTCATGACAGAATTGGTTACCCAATACGATTTCACTAAAAAAACACGCTCTGGAACAGATTACTGCACGTTTCCGAATGCACGCAAGTGAATGGCAACGCAACAACAAACAAATCACGAGCTGAGTTACAGTTACGGTTAACAATCTTCGCGGTGGCGGTTTTCATTCTCCAGGAGTTGCTGCTTCTATTGAAAAAAAGAAGTTCCTTGCGCGATCCCTAGCAAAAATGTAAGATTTTTTCAGGGTACTGGTTTAAATGGATCACCCTGTATATATAAGAAATGCTGCACTTATGGCAAAAATTCATAGCAAAGGTACAAAGTCAACAGTATTTCGCCTTTCGTTTAAGAGGAACTGTGAGAAGAAAGCTTATGAATGCAACTTACGAATGCTTATGAATGCAACTTATAATGCTTATGAATGCAACTTATTGAATGCAACTTACGCTCATTTGGTCCTCGTGTCGACGTGTGTGGTCCGCGATGTAATGCACCGATTCCATGGCCCTCTGGAGATCCGGACAGAAATGCAATCTTCTTGGAGTGTCATAGGCCTCGTCGTCTCCAGGCGGCGGATGTGGTTCTGCTAACCTGCCGTGGATCCTGCAGCCACTGTAATGCGCATGCTCCGGTCCTCCATCGTAACTGGGGCATCGGTGGATCGTGTAGTCCTGGAGCTCCGTGCCGTTGCAGGTTCGCACCATGACTTTGGGTGGCTCGGAGGCTGGATACGGCGGCCTGCGCATGAGCAGCAGTCGAGGCAGAAGGTGCAGGAAGACACGCTTCACCCAGGGCGCCATCTTGTGCGTAGACGGCGTCCTGAAGTGGACGTTGAGGACGACCACCGTGACGCAGATAGAGAGGGTCACGAGGATCATAGTAAAGAGGAGGTACTTGCCGAGGAGGGGGACGACCAGCGATGTGGGAGGGATGATCTCGGCGAGGAGGAGGAAGAACACGGTGAGTGAGAGGAGGATGGAGATGCTGAGGGAGACCTTCTCCCCGCTGTCTGAAGGCAGGTAGAAGACGAGCACCGTGAGAAAGGAGATGCCCATGCAGGGAATGATGAGGTTCACCGTGTAGAAGAGAGTCTTGCGTCGCATGCTGATGTTGAAGGTGATGTCGATGTAAGGCTCTTCGCAGCACGTGTAGTACTTTTCGTTGCGGATGGCCGGCACGTCCAAGATGTCCCATTCTACGCTTAAGTAGAACTCGGACAGGTCGATGCCCATCTGAACAAGGTTCGTGCCGGCCACCTCGTCTTTGTGCCGGAGGTCCACCTGAAAAATGACACAAAACCTCATACCTTAAGATGTACATCGTAGGCACGTGATAAGAAACAATAAATAGATAAATACTGGCAACACATGAAGACACACTCTGGGAAACATTAAATGAATAATAACAGCAACATCTAGTTCATTGCAAATTTTGAAGATGACAATCTGATTTTTGGCGTAAATGTGACAAGGATGTTAAGTCAGATAATATCCGAAAACTTGAAAATTTTCATCGTCCTGGAGCGGGACTCTAACCCGCGTCTACTTTCTACGCCAATAAATTGGACCACTAGTACAGTGTTACCAGGACGATGAAAATTTTCAAGTTTTCGGATATTATCTGACTTACCATCCTTGCCACATTTACGCCAAAATTGCTATTGTCATCTTCAAAATTTGTATTATATGGCGTAATCCCGTATTTCTTTCATGATCTAGTTCACTGTTTCGGCGCTGATTGTTCGGGTCATCTTAAAACCAAGAGATACGTCGCGCGCATTCAGTTCCTTCTTGGAATCGATAACGTAAACTAAGCGTGGGAAACCTTTTCAATCTGCAGACCAAAATTTATCTCCACGAAACAACTGTGGCCGGGATAATTAATTTTTCTCCTAAAGTGAATAAAAGCATGTCGTTTGTTCCGAAGGAGCGACTTCCTTTCTTCTGCGATAAAGAGGTTCTGATAAAATGCATTCCATGAATGGATAATAATTCGTTGATTGTTTGACAACACACACAAAATTAGGAATGGGAAAAATAAAGTTTATTGACTTAAGTATAGTGTCCGTACTGAACATCAAGCCGCAACTGGTGAGATATAGGGAGAGTTTTATTAGGCAAGGTCTGATGAAAGAAACGGAATAGCAATCTGCTCAAAGCTTTGTTAATTGAACATTATTAGTACATTTGGCAGACACCAAATTGAGAGATCTCCGACAACCGCTGGCATTCTGAATGAATGAACTGATTCCCTAAGCAGGGTGCATTTCAATCTCATCTGCTTAAACTTAGACTACTGGTTCTTAGCTTGTGGTCTTTAGTTACGTTTTCGGTGGTACAGTGGAGCAATGTACGATGTTCAAGCGCATATCACGATTATGTGCTATACTCCATCAATTCACATCTCTCTGTCTCTTATTTAGCGCGTGTTCTGTTGATGCAAGGAAGCTATACATGCTCGCCATATTCTGGAAAGTACAGACCGTTGTTTTCTGTAATCCTATACCAGCATTCCACCAGAGCCTCCATTATACGGCCGAACCAATCAGCAGGTTCCGAGGACAGTTACTCACTGATGCCAATTTCCACATCCACCACTAAATCGAAGTGCCGTTCTTGTAGGAAATGAGTTATGCAGCGAAACAGGTAGAATTCGGATAGGGCAATATCCGGACTGCATAGAGGATTGAGTAGGATCTGAACCACTTCCAGTTCTTGTAGTTATTGACAGACCGTTGTGGAGGTGTGATTTAGGGGAATTATCTACTTGCAAAAACACCAGCATCCTATTGAACAGCGCTGGATAGCGTTGGCACATAACATCATGGACCCGCTTCAGTTGTTCGGCTTAAAGGTTGCCCTTAAGGTCATGTGCACTGGTTTAGTGCGTCGCATAAATATAGAGACAGAACAAATTCTCGAATAAAAAAGAAACAACAACGAGCTGAAATGTACACCTCATATTTATAGCAAAAATAGCATAGGACACGCAGCTGCATAATAGTTTGACGGAAACATAACAATTCTAACGCCAAGTGCAAGAAAAAAAACAGAAATACGCTGTCTCAAAAATATAAAGACTTACTAGTTATGAGCACCTACGGTACGAATAGTGGGCCGCCCCGGTGGCGCAGTGGTCTAAGGCGCTGACCTCTGATCATTCGTCCGTAAGGGGTGCGGGTTCGAATCCCGGTCAGGCATGGATGTTGTGTTTGTCTTACGGCACTGGCTCTCTCCCTTCCCTGGAACCAGTGACCCTAAATTAGGGACGGGCGACTGCTTATAGCCCATTGAGTTGCTCACGGTGGTCGTTAAACCTCCAATCAAAAAAAAAAAAAAAAAAAAAAAAACGGTACGAATAGTGGAGCCGTTGTTCCGAATAACACTGAGAACCCGATTGGGTATCCTGTCCACCAAGTGACGTAAGTGTTCTGGACGGAGTGCGTACCAGCTTCGTTCAATCTGCTCTTTCAATGCCACCACACTTGAGAACTGCCGTCCATTCGCATACACATCACGAGCTAGGATACCCCAGAGATTCTCGATAGGGTTCAGATCTGGACTGAGTCCTGGCCAATCCATTATGGTCACACGATGAGTGTTAAACCAGCTTTTCGTTGATGCAGACCGATGGATAGAGACATTGTCTTGCTGGAACAGATAATCAACACCCGCTGGAGTTTCGGAAAACGGTAGAAGGTGGCTGCTGAATATGTCATGATACGTTTCGGAGTTTTGCCTGCCTTGCAGAAAAGCGATAGTTGTCCCATTGAACGCAAAAGCTCCTAAAACCATCACAGATCCCCCTCCTTTCCGTCTGCTGAAGAAGGTGCGTGACTCGCAACGTAAATCATGCCAATAGCAGTTCCAACCGTCAGGACCATCCATATTGAACTTTTTCTCATCGGAGAAAACAGTTGTGATCCACTCGTCCGTCCAGTGCATGTGGCTGCTTCCCCATAACAATCTAGCTTCCTTGTTGCGCCGCGTGAGGTGCGGCAGACGGCGCATATTATGGCGAACAATGCTGCGACTTTCCTTGATTCGTCGATGAACTGTGTCCTTTGAGACGGTGACACCAACAGTCCGAGAAACTTGACGTAGTGATAACCTTTGGGATGAAACTAAACGCATGATGGCAGGATCATCTCGTTTGGTTGTTATTCGAGGCCCTCCAGGCCGTTTTCTGGCAGTAAACGCACCGCGTTTCGATAAAGTCTTATAAATGACTGCCTTACTCCTCCCCATGTTTTTACAAATTTTCGCTATAGGCAATCCATTTGCTCTGTCTCCAAATCTTCTGCACCTCCTCACCAGAAAGTTGACTGTTGCGTGGCATTTCAGCAAATGAATGTGTGACTTAGGAACGAATCAGCGTGGTCTGCTTGCTGAGCGCCACAGTATTTGTCATTTTCTTGTGGGACTTCCGTCCACAGTGAGTAGAGTTTAGGTCCCAGCCACCTACAGCGAGATCGCCTTTTGGGCTGGACACAGAAACGGAAGGAATGAGAGCAAGTCTAGCGACTTTGACAGAACAGTTTTAGTGAGATTAGAGTACAGTAGATGGCGCCACCGTACAAGTACGATGTTGCACACAGAGGGGTGAGAGAATTTCAGGTGGGGGGCATAGGAAAGGATACCCATTTAACCAGTGGATCCAGCCTGGGGGCCGTCACTTAACGTGCTCGTCCGATGCACGGCGGATATGAAGCGATTTTTAGTAAATCACACCATCTCTGAAAGATCAGCCCAGGTTCGAACCTGAGGACCTTGCATTGATAGTCTGACTCGTTAACCACTAAGCCATCGGCGGCTCATGAATGTCTGACGGCAGGCCCGCTGTCTTTTGTAGGCTGGACCGAATTACGGTCCATGCGCGTGCGTACAACATGCTAATTTGTACATCTCATTTGCATGTGGCTACTTTACACAGCTGTCTTTATATTTATGAGACACCTAAAATTTCACTATTTCACTTTGTGGTGTTCTTTTCATACAATCCGGTCATCTGGACGGATCGAAACGTTTATTGTAGGGTTATGTATAATTAGATACCACTTCAGCTTCCTACCTATATTCGCATGCGTTCACGGCGCAAAGTCGACTGTCGTTATATTTATGCGACGCACCTTAACTTGTGCCTGGTCATATGGCACAAGTAAATAGTGCACATGACCATCACAGTTCTACCAAATGCACAACGTAACTTCCCTGTGCACCACTGGCTGTGCTTTCTAGCGTGGCTTCAGGACTTGGTTTCTAGTGGTGAATAGTACTGGTGTATCTAATTTTCATCAGCTGTAACGATACGACACCAAAACCTATCATCCTGTGGACTACACAGCAGTCTTCGACAAGTTGTTCTGCCTGCTGAGGTGTCAGTTCATGGGAGCCATTCAATGGCGCCAAGAGGAGAGCCTAAACTTTCGCAGGTGACGAACGATAGTGGTTTAAGAAGACCCCCACTGCAGCCACCAATTGTTGTGTTCTAGTACTGAGATTTGCTGTCACATCTCCGACCAAAGTTTCAATGTTTGTAGTCGTTGGACGTTTTGACCTCGGCTTGCCTTGGAGACTGGGGTCTCCAGCACTGAAAAGCCGGAACAACTTTCATGCAATTCTGTTGCCTACTGTTTCCTCTCTTTCAACTGCACACATTTCTCTCGCTGCTACTTCTGCGTTTCCGACTTTTCCCTAAAAATGGCGCATTCACTTGATAACGCCACGTGACTCAGTGCCAAATGCACGTCCTCACTCTCGTGTATTCCACGTTATCGCAGAACTCTGTTGACGATGCCGCGTTTCCCACAGAAATGGAAACTAACATTATGCGAAGCTCAGAACGGGACCCAGTTTTGACTGGGCATGGCACATGATACAAATTGTTGGCAAGGAAATACAAATGGTATATCCTCTTTTGGGGGATGAAATGGGGGGATGAAATTCGAAAGTATGCGGGAGTGACATGGAGGAGACTGGCACAAGACAGACCGTTGTGGAGGAAACTTGGGGAGACCTTCGTCCAACAGTGGATTGATAATGGTTGACAATGATGATGATGATATCCTCTTTTTAATCATGTCTCACAAAGGACATTAACGTTTTATGGCTAGCCTCGTGATGAATGATTTGAAACAATTTGAACGCTGCTCACTTAGAATTAGTGCTACTATGTAATGAGATCTTTTCTTCTGCACCGCACACTGTTTGCGAGCATTTCTTTTTCAAATTTCTACTCTTTCGCTCATTATTTCTTCTAATCTTTTAAAGTTATTTATCTGGAAAAATAACTGAATTGTTACAGAAATAATAGCCGAAGTTCACCGTATCTTGAATTTAAGTGCTTTAACGCACCTCTTAGAGAGGTGGAGGTTGCGTATCTCTGCCTAAAGGATTCTGGAAAAATTGCTTAAGTGAAGAATTGTTTTTTGCTTCATGCAACGACAAAGGAAAACATTTTTTCATTCTGCAAAATTTCATCAGATGGCGTCAACCGTCAATCTAAACCCGTGACCAGAACATCACGTAAACGCACAGTTAACAGAGTGCCTGTGTTCCTTCTGGTATCCATTCAACAACATACACGTCGTGTACTTCCTGAAGATGACCATATTCTGCTGAAAATAAAAAGGGGTGTATGCGGCGAATATATGACCAAAACGCGATGTTGCAGTGATTGAGCAATGTTTTTCCCTTATGAACACCTTCTACGCGTAGATTTAGTCTGGTGTTTCTTCTTGTGTGTGTGTGTGTGCTTTAGTTTTTATCCCTGTGTAGATGTCTCTTGGCCAATAAGAAATATAAATGTTCGTAAAATAAATTAAGAGTCATCAGTTGCGCAAAGCTTCGACTAGCAAATTTTTCCGAAGACTGGAATTCGTTGTGAACCATCTTGTTCAAGGCTAGTCACCGCTCCTTATTCGGTGACCAGCGTTGAGCAAGATTTTTTCATTCTGTCCATTTCTCACAGTAGGACGCCTTCTCTAAATAGAACAACGCCAGATCACATCGCTCCCGTTCGGCAAAGAACTCATTGGATAGGAATTCCAGAGACTTCGTAACCTTGGGATGTCCCTCTCACACTCTGGATCTGAACCCGACTGAGCATTTGCGAAACAAAGTGAAGTTATATATTCGACTCTAAAATGTATTCTCCAAATTCCACCACATGCAACTCTCGGCGCTTTTCTGATGGCTGTGCTCGAATCGTGAGTCTTTTCCGACGAATCCCGCTTCTGCCTGCAACACCACGATGGTCGGATACGCGTGTGGCGGCACCGCGGCGAGAGACAGTATGACGCCTGCTTTATGCATCGCCATACCGGTCCGTCGCCTGACGTTATGGTTTGGGGCGCAATTGGATATGACACCCGCACTCCTCTGATACGCATCGCCAGTACACTCAACAGCCACCGCTAAATCTCCGACGTTTTGGACCCTGTCGTCCTCTCTTACCTGCAGGACCTGCCAGCGGCCACGTTTCTACAGGACAATGCGCCCCCGCACGTGGCACACATCGTGCAACAATTCTTCACGGCCCACCGGGTGTCATGTCACTGCTGCCGTGGCCCGCCTGTTCTCCCGATATGTCGCCCATCGAACACTTCTGGTCGCTGATCGGCAACCGAGTGGCCCGGCAAGCACCACCCGTGATTAACTGTGGTAACGTGTGGAAGCAGCCTGAACCGACATACCCCAAGCCTACATCCAAAGCCTCTTTCGTTCGGTGCCGCGGCGTGTAGCGGCCGTTATTGCCAGCCATGGGGGCAGCACGAACTATTGATGTCTGCCTGTTCCGCAAGTCGCACGAGACTGTAAGCTCAATCAATCGTTTCATCTTTGTATCTGTTGTTATGTGTCCAGTAAATCTGGATTTGCTATCTCGTGTCCTTCTTGGTGTTGCATTTTCGGTGGCCAGCAGTGTATTTACCAAGTTTCTTACTCACTGTTACAATGTTTCCTGAGATATTATTATCAATTTGTAACCTTCTTAGAACGGATGAACTTACAATTGTGCAGGTGATATGGGAGGAAAGAGACCACTTAGTACTATTAGCTGAAAAGTTATTTGAAGGTTATTTAGACCTGGGTTTTTTTCAAGTAACGCCCTTAATATAACATATATCTTTTGCAGAACTGATCTACTTCTAAGGCATTTTTTTTATTGGAGATTTAATGACCACCGTCATCTACTCAATAGTCTATAAGCAGTCGCCCGTACCTAATTTAGTGCCAAACGCAACACAATGCCTCACCGGGATTCCTAATTTGGGACAAACACAACATCCATGCCTCACCGGGATTCGAACCCGGACCCATCTCGGACGAATGATCAGAAGCCATCGCTTAGACCACTGCGCCACCGGGTCGGGCCACTCAGACATGTTCTATTTGGTAGCAGCGATGGCTTTTCCAGTTGAGTCAGAAATCTGTTTGGATTCTGGATCACGTTGCTGTTGGTACATTGCGTGTTATGAATACCATTATGTCCCGTAATTGTAAAACAGGTTACTTTTAAGAGTTGTTACATGAGCACGACACCACGGAAAGCAATGCCTTTTGCACTACTAGCTTAGTAAATCTGAAAAAAAAACAAATTAAAATATGCGCCATCTTGATCAAGGCTGCTACAGGTCAGCAGTAAAATTGCCATTTTCATTATTTGTCAAACCTTGCCATTGCATACCGCATTCCCTCTTCTAGTTTATGATTATTTTGTATCACGATAAATCCCCAAAGACAACAGCATAGCAAAGAAATAATGTTTCTAGTCCTAGGGAAAGAGGGCAACAAAAACACCCTAGTCACAAAAAGTTAGGGATAATGCATGAAATGAAGGATGTGTTTATATGACTCAAATAACACGCAATGAAATAACATCAGTCACGCTATGTGACTCAAACGATAAATAGTAGGTTTCCAGAAAATATATTCTAACGAAGTAAATTTCTCCGTCATTTTTGTCCACGCCGGGGCTCGAACCCGGGTCCCCCTCATTCCGGAATAAGTCGCTCTACCAATTGAGCTACGCGGACGTTCGTTATCGCTGCTATCTGCCTTTATGTCGTGTGCGTCCTGCGGGGAGCACGTTACAATATATTGTGCAATTTCTGCATACAACAAATTAGCACTGCAACATAGACAAAGTGATTAATTCGGATAATATCCATACCTCTGAATTTCAGTACCAGGTAACCACCTCTGTGTCGAAGAATGTCTTGACACCTACGAGGCATATTTGCAATGACATTATTGATGAGTGTCTGAGGCATCTCGTTTCATATTACGAGCAACACGTTATGGAAGTCTGCCAGTGTACTCAGGTCTGGAGCGTGCTCATCCAGATGTCGCTGTATAGCATTCCAAATGTTCTGGATTAAGGTCAGAGACCTCGGAGACAGCTGTAAGGATTTAATCCCATGACTTTCAGCCCCTGAAGAGCGCTCCAGGCACGGTGATTGGTCGTATTATCATCCAGAAAACGGAATGTACGTCCAATAGCAGCGCGAAGCAATGTCACAATGATCTCATTTCAGTACACTGAGGCATTCATGTTGCCTTAACAAACCGACAAGGAATTACGGCCATTAAGACACATTCGTGCCCAGACCAGAACTGACTGCCTCTGCTAAGAGTGGACGGACTGCACATAGTGTGGTTGCATTCGTGTGCCGAATCTCCTCCACACGTGTCCTCATCGAATATCAAAACAAAGAGCGAACCGGGATTGGTCTGTGAAAAGCACATGGTGCCATTCTATCCCATGATATTATAACGTAAACGTCTTTTCGTACTGATACGTTGTGTGACGTGTCTGCCCGGCAGGACGCACACGACATAAAGGCAGATAGCAGTTAGAACGAACGGCAGCTCAATTGGTAGAGTGACTTATTCCGTAATTAGGGGACCCGGGTTCGATCCCCGGCGTGGACAAAAATGACAAAAAAATTTACTTCGTTATAGTTATTTTAAAAAAACATAAGCATACGATAAAATAGTTCCTAAATTAAACCTTAACGGCCATACGAAACATTTAAAACAGAAGTCAAACTTACGGAAATTGGCTTTATTTCTCCAACACAGTTTATAGCACTTCAGGATAGTGTAAAAATTGCATAACACAAATCAATATTCCACATTCCGCATTCTACCACCACGCTCAACAAGCAACTGTTGTATCGCAGTTTATATCTCTGATTCTTATCTCATAACAGGCATACGTCACGTTCATTCTACCTCAATTGTGTTGCCAACAGTATTCGTTTGAGAGAAAAGTTATCACGTTAAGTGTGAAGTATAACTTAGAACAAAATCAAAATTTACATAGGGAAAGAAACTAAAAAGGAAAGTTAATTCAGAATATACGTCATAATACACTATCTACCAACAAGTAATTGGACACCCCTGCAATCGACGATATCTGCGGTCCTGATACACGTCACGGTCGCCGCCGTTAAATATGGTGTGGGAAACAACAATGCAACTAGTCGCATGCAAGATGCCACGCAGTTCGGAGCTCTCTGATTTCGAGAAATGTGTAATCGTCGGTTATCACAGAAATGGCCGATCCATACGTGACATATCCAGCGAGTTGAAGTATCCAAAATCGACAGTGGCCTACGTGATTGACAAGTGGAAGATGAGAGGTGACTGTCGGAATGTGCCCCGACCCGGCAGACCCACAAAACTGGGAGATACAGACCGACGGGTGCTGGCCAGAGAAATTCGGAAAAACCGCACCAAATCGATGGGCCACATCCGCGAGGAGTTTCAACAGGCATCCGGAAGTGTTCTTTTGACGAATACCATCCGTAAGGAAGCCCACTTGCTCGGTTATCATGGACGTGCTGCTGCCCACAAGCCTTTGATCACCAAGTCCAATAGCGCTGCTCGGCTAACGTGGTGCAAAGAATGTCGACAGTGGACCGTTGAACAGTGGAAACAGGTTCTCTGGAGCTACGAATCAAGGTTCACCCTCTACCGTTCGGATGGCAGGGTCTGGGTTTGGCGTCTGCCTGGAGAACGCCTCCTGCCGGAATGTATTGTGCCAACTGTGAAGTTGGGTGGCGGTGGAATTATGCTATGGGGGTGTTTCTCCTGGTATGGCACGGGACCCTTGGTCGAAATTCCTGGTAGACTCAACGCAGAGACCTATTGCACCATTTTGGATGACCATGTGCTTCCTACGTTGTGGCAATTTTACGGGGTGGACCCATGTTACTTTCAGGAGGACAATGCCACCTGTCATGTTGCGAGGTCCACCATGGCTTGGTATGGTGACAATGGGGTTAATCGAATGGACTGGCCAGTGCAGAGCCAGGACCTGGACCCTATCGAGCACCTCTGGGACGAGTTGGAGCGTCGATTTAAGGGTCCAAAATCGGTAAAGGAACTGACCTGTCTTCTCCAAGCCGAGTGAAAGAAAATACCGCTAGCCGTCGTACAACGCCTGGTTGAGAGTATGCGCAGCTGTAATCGCCGCTCGTGGAGGCTCCACCAACTATTGAAGGTGAATAAACTTCGTTTTCCTTTGCTATCACAGGTGTCCAATTACTTGTTGGTAGATAGTGTATGTACTGTTGGACAAAGATACATCTTTGAAGACGGTAAGATTATTTCAGTGCTATACATGTCAGGTACCTCCTTGCTCTGAGTTCGTACTCGTGAAGACTATTCGTACAGCTTGAGTACTTACTGTGACCCCAGAAGCACCTACAAGTGATTCCCACAGTTGGCTACCGGTAATACTAAACCTTTTACAAGCATTTACTCTCAGGTAGCGACCTTACTTCCTGGTTGCCATCTTCGGCCAACCATTCCTGGGTTGATCTGCAACATTTCCATGCAGTAGAAATTTTGTGTGTAGCCGACTTACCACTCTTTGCGGAACTCCTAAAGCAGCAGCCACCTCGATCTGCCGTACAACCAACAGCCCTATTTCTGTTGGGAGTGCTTAAATGACGTCTGGACATCGTTTCAGACTAATCCCACCCTGAAGAAAATACATTCAGCTAACATTTGGACCTTGCGGAAAAACAAGACCGTTTTGCACTTCTCGCAGGATGCTTTTATTGGAGCTCGCACATCACGGGCTGTGCTGCTGATTTACACATGAAGTAGCTACCCAAGTTAATAACTGATCTCCAGTATTCGCTAAATTTTCATTTCACTCGAATTCGCAAATCCCGAACTTCTTGCGGCCAGTGTACAAGAAGATATAGTTTTAAGATAATGAAACCAAATCGCATGTGTCACGGAATGGGTATTTCAGATACGGGGACATCATAAGCTTGTGAAGATGATTAACCATTTGGATATTTGAAGAGAACGGTGACATATGCTACATTGACAAAAGTCATCCGACACCCCTTCAAGAGCAAACGAACGGATCCGCTACGTTGTTAAGATGCGCGGTACAGCTGCAAACTGTATAAAAACAAGCTTGCAGCTGACCGCGATCATATCGCGCTGTGAGGTTGAGTGAAAATATCGCTGCAGGAGAGAACTGACTTTGAGAAAGGAAAGATTGTTGGGTGTTATATTAGGCGTAACCGAGAGGCGTTAAACATACCCAAGTCAACTATTTTGAATGTACTGAATAAGTGGAAGACACGTGGCGTGTCTGAAGCAGCAAAACGTACCGTCACACCAAAGAAAACCAGTGACAGAGGACGTCGAAGCCTCAGGAGAGTCGTTACAGCTAACCGATGGAGTACTGCACAAGACCTCAGTGTACAGGTGAGTAAAAATGCTGGAACCTGGGTATGTATACGTACCATTCGCAGAGAACTTCATTCCATGGGCTACCGTGGTCGTGCGGCTGCTCATAAGCCTGTCATCTCCACTCGGAATGCTACTCGTCGTTTAGCATGGTGTAAAGAACATTAATCGTGGATCGTAGATCAATGGAAACGGGTCCTATGGACTCATGATTCCAGATACACGATAGATCAGTCTGATGGTCGTGTGTGGGTTTGGCGGCCGCCGGAGGAACGCTATTTACCACAGTGTACTGTTCCTACGGTCAAGTTTGGAGCTGGCAGTGTACTCGTGTGGGGGTGGTTTTCGTGGTATGGTCCTCTCCCATTGGTTATCACGGACAAACCTGCTAACCAGCACGTCTACCTCGATATTCTGGACAATTACGCCCTACCAACGGTGTGGCATAGAGCACCTATAGATCTTAATCCCATAGAGCACCTATGGGATGAATTAGAGCGCAGCATAAGAAGTTTGGAACCAAGGCCTACTACTAAGCAACACTTAGGGACAGCATTATGTATTGAATGGAAGCGCATACCTATCGCTGTGTTCCAAAACCTTGTCGAAAGCATGTCTCTAAGGGTGAGTGCATGCATTAAGGCCAAAAGTGGACCGAAACCGAACTAATCTATGTCAATAAATGCTATGTTGTGTTTCTCGTTAAGGTGTCCGGTGACTTTTGTCAATATAGTGTATTTTACCAGAGTTCCTCCAGTCCTTCCAGCAGAAGTTGCACATGCAATCAAGAACATGAAGCGGGGAAAAGCTCCAGGAGAAGATGGAATTACTGTAGACATCATACAAGAAGCAAGTGGAGAAATCGAAACAGTACTCGCCCAAATTTTCACTCGATGCCTTAATGAAGGGAAAATTCCTGAGGATTGGAACAACGCTACAATGATCCTGCTACATAAGAAAGGTGACATTGAGGATCTCGGAAACTGCAGACCTATCAGCCTCCTATCAGTAGTTTATAAAATCTTCACTAAAGTTCTTTCACACCGCTTGAAGGTAACACTGGACATGGCTCAACCGAGAGAACAAGCTGGATTCAGGAGTGGCTACAGCACAATAGATCATATCCACATACTGACAGAACTAATTGAAAGAGCGAGGGAATATGAACTTCCATTGTGCATGGCTTTTATCGATTATGAAAAAGCCTTTGATTCGGTGAAACCATCAGCAGTTACAATGGCTCTGAAAACCTGCGGTATTGAAGATGCATACATTAATATTATTAATAACATCTATGAAAATGCAAGTGCAAAGATTAGGCTGTTTGAAAATACAACACACATAAAAATTGGAAAGGGAGTGAAACAAGGTGACACCATATCTCCGAAGCTCTTTAATGCCACATTGGAGGGTGTTTTTCAGTCACTGAGCTGGGAAAACAAGGGGATAAAGATTAATGGAGATTATCTAACCCACCTTCGTTTTGCTGATGACGTAGTCATTTTTGCAACTAGCCCATCAGAGCTGCAGAGTATGATCCAGGAACTTGCTGACAAGAGTAAAGAAGTGGGATTAAAAATGAACTTTCAGAAGACAAAAGTGATGTTCAATGCTTTTACAAGAAATGAAGATTTATCGATTGATGGAGAAAAGCTGGAGATAACAGATACGTACGTTTATCTTGGACAGCAGATATCAAGTGAGGGTCACATTGATGAACAAATTAATCGGCGTACAAAACTTGCCTGGAGAGCTTTTGGAAGAAACAGCATAATTTTCAAGAGCAATATGCCATTATGTCTTAAAAGAAAAGTGTTTGATCAATGCATCCTTCCAGTGCTTACGTATGGTGCAGAGACGTGGACCTTAACTAAAAGAGACATACAAAGGCTGCAGACAACTCAAAGCAGCATGGAGAGGTGCATACTTGGTGTAACCAGGAGAGATAAGAAGTCCTAGGAACTCGTGGATCCGAAAAATGACAAGAGTGGAAGACATCATGATCAGAGTTAAATCCCTGAAATGGCAATGGCTGGACATACTGCCAGAAGGACAGATCATCGATGGACAGCCGAAATTTTAGGTTGGATTCCAAGAGACAGGAAAAGACCCAGAAGAAGACCACATGGGAGATGGGTGGATGAAATTCGAAAGTATGCAGGGGGACATGGAGGAGACTGGCACAAGACAGACCGTTGTGGAGGAAACTTGGGGAGACCTTCGTCCAGCAGTGGATTGATAATGGTTGACAATGATGATGATGATGATGATGATTACTTGTGTAAAATTTCAGAAGATTGTTAGAAAGAATTTGTGAAAGTAAATGTGGTATTTACAATAACGTTGGTAAGAACGATAGGCCAAATCTCCTGTCTGTTCTTAGAAGATCTCATTTTTATGAATATATCACATCGAACCAGAACCACAATGCGTGAGATTTGGTTATTACAGTGGGCAACACGCATACAATCAGAACACGAAATATAAATAACGGCAGGATTTTTTCTTATAGGGCATCGGATGTGAGGAACAGAACGCAGCCTAAAGCGATATAAAAATCTCCGGCAAAATTTGGACTGTGTTTGATACGATCAGCTTTAAAAATCTGTTGTTTGTGCACGTGAAACTAAAAAGAAAGAGTGGAAGGCTGAGTTTTAATTTAAGGTCTCTCCTTCTTTGTTTTTTCTGTACCATAAACTCTCTAGACGCATTAACTTCGCATCGTTAAATCTGCAAGGTAGAGTCATTGAGATTTTATTACAACGCATTGTACTGTTGTAACAAAATCCAAGATCAGAACTAAAAGCTTACGAGAGCGAACTTTTCCGGCCGTGCACATACAGCAAACTTAATTGGGATTAAAGCTATTCGAGTTTTACTATTTTACAGCTCCTTCAAATCACACCATTTTTATGAAAAGAAAAAAATCTGAAACAAAGAGGTTTTGTTTAAAGAGTTTAAGTTTTTATTTAGGATAAAATACACGAAACTAAGGCATCGAGATTTCCACCATTTAAGAACAGAAATAAAATGTTAAAGGTTAACTCTTGTTTCACGCAAGTTCCGCAGTCATTTCCCTCTCATTAAATGAAAGGAAAAATTAATTCTTTTTGAGAGTATTTTTGCAACGTGCTTCACGACTAAAAACGTGAAAGTTCTATTCTCAACCTGACGCACAGCGCTATTCATCATATACTAATAACATTGTTCAAGTTCTCGAAAAAAATTTGAAATTTAGGTTGTAAACCTGTACAAATATGAAATTTAGTTTACTGCGTTAATAGCAAATTAGGGACACTTTTCCGGCGTGTTATATCGTGAAAAACATTTTTACACATACACAGTGCGTCAAAGAATTTTTAAGACTGGGTCTGTAAAATGAAATAGAAACAAGAAATTATAAATTGTTTTGGTTTGTTATTCAAAATAAGTCCCTCCGGCTTCAAAACACTTGTTACCGCGATTTAATAAGGATTCGAATGCCTGTTCCAGCTTAATTTGCGGATTGCCTCCAAAGCACGCGTCGAAGCTGTTTGTATGGTCGAAATATCATCAAAATAACACCCTTTTAACGTCATTTTAAGTTTTGGGAAAAAAGAAAAGTCGCAGGGTGCTAAAACAGACGAATACGGTGGATGATTCAACACACAGACGTTATTTGTCGCTAAAAATCTACGAACAAGAAATGAGGTGTGACTGGGTGCATTATCGCGCAACAAACACAAACTGTTTTCATCTCGATATTCGGGATGAATGCGACAAATTCTGCCCATCAAACGCCTCAAAACATTTAAATAAAACTCACCAGTAATTATTTGTCCACTTGGAACAAATTCTTTGTGGATAATACCCTTACTGTGGAAGAATATAATGAGCATTATTTTGATTTTCGATGGAACTTTTCTTGTTTTTTTTTGTTTTTTTTTGGCTTGGGGCGAGTTTTTTTACTTCCATTCCCCACTTTGTCGCTTTGTTTTAGGATCATATTGAAGACACCATGTTTCATCACCTGTAACGATCGATTTTAAGAAGTTTGGATCATTTTCAGCGGCTGAAATGATGTCTGTTCAATGTGCACTTCTCCTTGATTTTTGTTCATTGGTTAACGTGTGTGGAACAAATTTAGCACAGACTTTTGTTTTGCCTAAATCTCCATGCAGGATGGTTCGAATCGTTTCTTTGTTGATGTTTAAAGACTCTTCCATCATTCTTAGTGACGCACATCGATTGTTTGCCACGAAATCACGCACTTTTTCAATAATCTCGGGTGTCCTAGATGAACTTGGTCTTCCGGTATGCTTATCATCTTCTAGCGTCTCTCTTCCGTCGAAAAAACGTTTGTGCCACAGGAAAACATTTGATCTACTTAAACAAAACTCACCGTAAACTTGTTTCATCATTTGGTACGTTTCCGAGGCACTTTTACCAAGTTTTGCGTTAAATTTAAAAACAGCCCTTTGTTCCATCTTAATAATTCAACATGAAAAAAATTTTACTTCTCTAATGAACGGCCGTTTCGTTTGAGTTACTTTAACAACTGCGCAGTACTTTTGGCAGAAAGCAAGCAGATGGTCACGGTTTATAACGCAATCGCGATTACACTGGTGGCGCCACCGTAGGCGGAAATCTAGCGCGAGTCTTAAAAATTCTTTGACGCACTGTGTATTATACATTTCTTGCTATGCTCAGTGTAAACTGTAAGAGACGTAAACCGTATATTTTTGCGTGATGCCATAAATACGTTTGCATTCATATCTATGCATGCGCTTCTGAATGTTCCATAAAAAAAAAAAAAGTCTTTCCCTTCCTACTGTTGGATCTAGGAGCATGATTTTCCGTTTTTCTAAAGAAAACTTTCCCTAGTACGAAACTCGAAATTTATTTTAAAAAGCTACAGGTTGCACGTTTAAAATGCATTTTCAGCGTGGATTTCAGAATGAAGATGTGATCACTGCATTCAAGAAATCAGCGTCATCATTTTTGTATAAAGGATTATTTTCGGATAAAAATTTTTGACTGTAATTCTACGGCGTTTTAAAACTCCATAAAACTGCAGCAACTAACCAATCTGATATATCATGAGTTTGTTGCAATTTGAATTAAATCATTTGTTCGCAAATTTCTCGATATCGCGGTATGTGGGATGCACATAGTTCACCAACGAAGTTTTTTGCAATGCTTATTTGACACAGCAAATGTTTGACGGAATACACAGTGCGTCAAATAATTTTTAAGACTGGCGCTAGATTTCAGCCTACGGTGGCGCCACCAGTGTAATCGCGAATGCGTTATAAACCGTGAACATCTGCTTGCTTTCTGCCAAAAGTACTGCGCAGTTGTTAAAGTAACTCAAACGAAACGGCCGTTCATTAGAGAAGTAAAATTCTTTTCATGTTGAATTATTAAGATGAAACAAAGGGCTGTTATTAAATTTAACGCAAAACTTGCTAAAAGTGCCTCGGAAACGTACCAAATGATGAAACAAGTTTACGGTGAGTTTTGTTTAAGTAGATCAAATGTTTTCCTGTGGCACAAACGTTTTTTCGACGGAAGAGAGACGCTAGAAGATGATAAGCATACCGGAAGACCAAGTTCATCTAGGACACCCGAGATTATTGAAAAAGTGCGTGATTTCGTGGCAAACAATCGATGTGCGTCACTAAGAATGATGGAAGAGTCTTTAAACATCAACAAAGAAACGATTCGAACCATCCTGCATGAAGATTTGGGCAAAAGAAAAGTCTGTGCGAAATTTGTTCCACACACGTTAACCAATGAACAAAAATCAAGGAGAAGTGCACATTGCAGAGACATCATTTCAGCCGCTGAAAATGATCCAAACTTCTTAAAATCGATTGTTACAGGTGATGAAACATTGTGTTTTCAATATGATCCTGAAACAAAGCGACAAAGTGCGAAATGGAAGTCAAAAAACTCACCACAAGCCAAAAAAAAAAAAAAACAAGAAAAGTTTCATCGAAAATCAAAACAATGCTCATTACATTCTTCGATAGTAAGCGTATTATCCACAAAGAATTTGTTCCAAGTGGATAAACAATTACTGGTGAGTTTTATTTAAATGTTTTGAGGCGTTTGATGGGCAGAATTCGTCGCATTCGTCCAGGATATCGAAATGAAAACAGTTGGTGTTTGTTGCACGATAATGCACCCAGTCACACCTCACTTCTTGTTCGTAGATTTTTGGCGAAAAATAACGTCTGTGTGTTGAATCATCCACCGTATTCGCCTGATTTAGCACCCTGCAACTTTTCTTTGTTCCCAAAACTTAAAATGACGTTAAAAGGGTGTTATTTTGATGATATTTCGACCATACAAACAGCTTCGACGCGTGCTTTGGAGGCAATTCCGCAAAGTGAACTGGAACAGGCATTCGAATCATTATTAAATCGCTGTAACAAGTGTATTGAAGCCGGAGGGACTTATTTTGAATAAGAAACCAAAACAAATTATAATTTCTTGTTTCTATTTCATTTTACAGACCCAGTCTTAAAAATTATTTGACGCACTGTGTAGAAACCACAGAAGGAGTAACCAGATAAATAATAATAATCCATATGGGTGAAGCTATAAATTGCATTTTATTACTTAAAACTTAAAGGGAACGAAAGCAAAATCCATACATTTATTAATTTTTTTTCCTTCAGTTAATTTAGGCACAGGAATCGCATAGCAGTGACGTTTTAGCGGAAAAATGATTTTTCTTAGAGGAATGCTTTAGGAATGAAGACTTTGTTTCTTATGTCGTGAGGAAATATTTCTGTGTAGCATAGTTGCCAAAGAACCAGAAACAAAACTTTTCTTATTTTTCCACCCGAACAATGCTGATCAATTATTTTTGCCCTCTGTTTCTAATGGGTATTTCATTTGTTCCAAGAGCCAAAGAAAATCCGAAATGAGTTGTTAAGCCCCTTAAAGTAGTTTTCTGTCCGAAGAAGTTGACATCACGTCAAAGCCACCGAAATCACATTTCGTTTTTTTTTTCTTGTCTGAAAATGGCATCCGATATCTCAAAGGAGCTTTGAGTTCTTGATTAGATCGCTTAAAGAGCATGCGTACCTTTTACCTGAAATTGACCTGAAACAAAGGAGGTTCTTAACAATGTCCATCAATCTGTGAAACTGTTATCAAAACAAACGCTTAGCCGGTTCAAATAAAACATTTTTTCAGTGAAACTAGTTCTTCAAAACTAAACTGCAAGAAGCAGTGCAGCTAATTTTTTAAAAATACGCCATCCCCTCATTTTGCAAAACTAAATGAACTGGTTTTGGGGTAAATATATCTTCTCAATTCACAAAATTATTGGAAAAACCTAGCTAAGTGTTTCGAAAGGCACTTTAAATGGTGGCCATGAAATACCGAGTGACAATAATAACAACAATTACAATGTTTGTCAGTAGACCGCTTGAAAATGAGAAGCAAAAATGTTTTTGTCATTCTTTCAATTGGAAAAATTCCGAAGGAAAGTTCGTGTTAGTAACCAGTTCCTAGATTTTCGTAATGAAAATGTGAGCCATACAGTACTTGAACAACTGGGTAATTCATTTCCAATTAATAACCGTTCATTAGAGCGCAATGAATATCGGTGGTGGTACAGGCGACATTCGTCAACTTGTCGCCTTGGATGCCTTCACGAAGCTTCAGAGAACAATAATTAGGGTAGTAATTTTATCACGGGTGTAAGGGTGGAAGCTCATTATGTTAATTAATGGCTCCTCGGCCAAACATCCACTGGCTTCCAGCGCTGATGAAAATTTCCCCACAGCAGGAAGGAAAACTACTTATAAGGTTCTTTGTCTGGAGACTGTCTATCAATGAAAAGTTGAAGACAGCCCGGCGTTCTTTCTCTCCCAGATTTACTATAAATCTGCTATTCAGGAGGGGGAAGTAAAAATAATGGCAAGACAATTCCAAGCATGAATTCACTCTCAGGCTTGTTGAAAACTTAACAAAAACATTTAATCAAAAGTAAATTGTTTCGGCAGCTATTGTTCCTTGACCTCGAGTTCCTGTAACTGCAGTTCCACGCGAAAAATGACCAGGGTGTCTAATTATTCAAAAACACCCTTTTCTGCTAATACTCTTTGCCCGTTCTTTTTCTATCACAGACGTGAAAGGTTTTAATCGTCGTAACCTTCCGTTCGTCTCCCTTCCTTTGTTCCGGAAGTTAGGCCTCGTGTTCTGTCCCGAACACGTGTTCTCTCAAATCGCTTTCTCCGTACGTCGTTCCAGACCCACGTGTCTGATTCCAACTACGTTCGCTTTCCCCGTGCTCTAACCGGCACGTTTCTATTACCAAACTTTCTTTCACCCAGTGCTGTCACCCAGCACCTCCTAACCGCTCACAGCACACGCTGTGTCGTCGACCGTCCTAAACGCTCGCTCTGCGTCAACTGTGTCGTTCCACTCCTACCCTGAAGTTTTTCCCATGACTTCTCCTTGCCTCCGATTGGCTCCTGCCTCACTTGCCTGAGGCTCTCTCCCCATAGTCGTAGCACTAGAAGAGCAGGCACCCCCCCCGCTTCTCAGTGTCCCCTACTTTATTCTTCTGACCCGTGTCGTCCGCCGGGGACCTTGACCTATTTCCTCGTTGACCTCTAGCTCCCGTGTGCCCTGCAGCTTGTATAACCCCTGACCAGGAACAACAGCTGTGCCTTCCATGAATACAATAGACCTGTCAAACAGGCACCTCGGAATGTCACCTAGTCGGTACATTACCACGTTTTACAGTCGTTTCCAAATAATACACCTGGAAATATTTGTTCCGAAATGTTCATATCCGTTGAAATCGAGGGGATTTAATGTCCAACACATAATTTATATAGGGGCGTAATTCCTCGCCCCTACAACGGGGAAAAAAAGACAAAATTCGCGGCGCTGTCACGGAGTAAATCGCGAAATTTCGGGAAAATACCGTGTTTCCTCGAAAATTCGGCTTACAGTCTCTTTCCCCACGCTTTGGATATGGAAGATGTCAGAAAAGCGGTTATAAGTATTCGCAAAATGATTTCATAGTTATTAACGCACTGAATTAAGTATTGCCTCGTTGACTGCTTCAAAATGCACTGATTTCAAAGTGATGCACTCGAAGAAGATGTGACGTATATTCTAAATTACCTTTCTTTTTTAGTTTCTTTCCCTATGTAAATCTTGAGTTTATTCTGTTATACTTCACTCTTAACGTGATATCTTTTCTCTCAAACGAATACTGTTGGCAACATAATTGAGGTTGAATGAACGTGACGTATGCTTGTTTTGATAAGAACGAGAGATAAAACCGACGACTAAACTGTTGTAAGAGAGCGATTATTGAGAGCGTTGAAAGAGTGTGTTGTAAAGCGAGCGTTGCGTTAAGAGCTGTGTGGTGTGTTTAAATATTGATATCGTTCTGTTATGGACGTGCTACAACCTTGAATAAAGCATCTATTCCGTAAGTTGACTTCTGTTGTTTACATGTTTCGTCTGGCCGTTAAGGTTTCTTTCATTTAGGAACTATTTCTTAGTATGTTGATGTTTTAAATTAACGTAGAAGTACGAAAATACTTCTACGTCATAAAGATTGCATTCAAAGAGGTTTTACCATTACAGCCTTCAACATTCCTTTCATCTGATGGAACAGCAAGTATTAATATATTCAAAATGAACTTTTCTTCTGAATCAGTTGTTTCGTCTGCTGCGTTGCTTACACCGGATACTAATTTTAAAGAAAATCTTTCAATATGAAGGAAATGTACACCAAATTATACTCAAATAGTAAGCTATACTAAAAATCCGAAATTTCTCGGCGTAAAATACAAATAAATCTCACTAAAATATCCGGACGGCTCCAGGCGATACTACATCGGAATGACCAAACGTTCGTTTCGAATTAGAATCAGCGAACATAAAAGTGATACAAGAGACGTAAAAACAAGCACTGCCCTTTCAAGATAAGTCAAGTTCAAGTCCGCCGATCCTATATGGAGTGATGTAAAAAAATTAGCTTCAAACTCCACACCCAAATCTACGGCCATTCGCGAAACCTTGGAAATCTTGACCAGCCGTGAGGCTTGCAATGACAGCGTCTCTCTGGAGTTGCCACGTATTTGGAATCAATTCTTCAAATAATGTTGAGTTTTCTACCATAATACCGCGTGCCCGACCAACGTGACCTCATTTCTTTGAATTATCACGTTTGTGCATATTCATTTATTGTCTAGTCAAGTCACCGCGTTCACATTGTTGAAACGTTCTGTTGTCCAGGTTGTAGCTTCTGTCTAAGTTCCTTGAAAAAGCCATCTGGTTAATGCGCGAAAGCTTGGAAAGTTTATTTGTATTCTACGCTAAGAAATTTCGGATTCTTAGTATAGTTATAAACTTACTATTTGAGAAAATCTTTCACTTGCTGCTTGCGAATGTCATACACAGTGCGTCAAAGAATTTTTAAGACTGGCGTTGGATTTCAGCCTACGGTGGCGCCACCAGTGTAATCGCGAATGCGTTATAAACCGTGACCATCCGCTTGCTTTCTGCCAAAAGTACTGCGCAGTTGTTAAAGTAACTCAAACGAAACGGCCGTTCATTAGACAAGTAAAATTTTTTTCATGTTGAATTATTAAGATGGAACAAAGGGCTGTTATTAAATTTAACGCAAAACTTGGTAAAAGTGCCTCGAAAGCGTACCAAATCATGAACCAAGTTTACGGTGAGTTTTGTTTAAGTAGATCAAATGTTTTCCTGTGGCCCAACCTTTTTTTGGACGGAAGAGAAACGATAGAAGATGATAAGCATAATGGAAGACCAAGTTCATCTAGGAAACCTGAGATTATTGAAAAAGTGCGTGATTTCGTGGCAAACAATCGATGTGCTTCACTAAGAATGATGGAAGAGTCTTTAAACATCAACAAAGAAACGATTCGAACCATCCTGCATGGAGATTTAGGCAAAACAAAAGTTGGTGCTAAATTTGTTCCACACACGTTAACCAATGAACAAAAATTAAGGAGAAGTGCACATTGCAGAGACATCATTTCAGCCGCTGAAAATGATCCAAACTTCTTAAAATCGATTGTTACAGGTGATGAAACATGGTGTTTTCAATATGATCCTAAAACAAAGCGACAAAGTGCGGAATGGAAGTCAAAAAACTCACCACAAGCCAAAAAAACAAGAAAAGTTCCATCGAAAATCAAAACAATGCTCATTACATTCTTCGATAATAAGGGTATTAACACAAAGAATTTGTTCTAAGTGGACAAACAATTACTGGTGAATTTTATTTAAATGTTTTGAGGCGTTTGATGGGCAGAATTTGTCGCATTCGTCCCGAATATCGAGATGAAAACAGTTTGTGTTTGTTGCACGATAATGCACCCAGTCACACCTCACTTCTTGTTCGTAGATTTTTAGCGAAAAATAACGTCTGTGTGTTGAATCATCCACCGTATTCGCCTGATTTAGCACCATGTGACTTTTCTTTATTTCCAAAACTTAAAATGACGTTAAAAGGGTGCTATTTTGATGATATTTCGACCATACAAACAGCTTCGACGCGTGCTTTGGAGGCAATTCCGCAAAGTGAACTGGAATAGGCATTCGAATCATTATTAAATCGCTGTAACAAGTGTATTGAAGCCGGAGAGACTTATTTTGAATAACAAATTCAAAAAAATTATAATTTCTTGTTTCTATTTCATTTTACAGACCCAGTCTCAAAAATTCTTTGCCACACTGTGTATATTTTCGGCTAATAACATTTCCGCATCCATTTCCATTTGGAATAACGCCAATATGTTTCAACAAATTTCCCAAGTACCTTTTTTAAGCAGGGTTATCCAGTTTGGAAAGTGGGATGTTACCTGCACAAAAGGCAGCAGTTAATTTCGAAAGTTCAGTTGTGCGATGCTGTTCTTGTTTAGATCTTTTCTCGATGAATTCATGAACACATTTCTGCATTATTTTCCGTTGACCTTGTACGAAAACATTTTTATGCAGCTTGCATGCTAAATGCTGTTCACAACTGTCCTTTTTTCAAAAATCCACTGGTGTGTTGCAACCCTTGCTGTACTGCTTGCATCTTTCAAATGCACTCGTTTTACTCACGTTTCTCATTCTCAAAATTAACAAACAATATCAAGAAAGTTTATAAATTAAGTACGCACGCGAAAGCAAAAATTTCTAAGTGAAATTATATTTCCCAGTACGGAAGAAGGTTGAGAGCTATTTCAAAAATATTTAGCTACGGATAAAGTTTAGGTCACCCTACGCCACTGATTATTATTATTGTAGATAAACACCAATGATGCATATTCTTCTGCATGATCGAGTACACATTAAATATATTTGGTAAAGTTATAGGCCAAAAAGTTTGATAAATTACTTGCAGACAAAAAGCAAACTGATCACCAGCTAAAATAATATTTAGAGATAACTGCATTCACTTTGTTCTTTGCTTTTCAAACAGACGAGCATTGATACGTGCATAAGTAGCATCCTTTTTCCACTTCAGATAATTGATTGCAATCAAAATAAGTTACAACTTTATCACTGATTTTGCTGCCATATTCTATTTTTGTGACAAATATAGAATTTCGGGGCATATAGATCAACTCTATATTAGTACTAAAATTTCAAGTACAGTTTACGTATACGTATAATACAACAGCGCAGTTGTAATTTTTTACAACTTTTTCTCTTAAACTGACAATTGTTGTTAAAAAATTACTTTAATTTAATTTAATTTTTATGAGAGTTTGATATTTTTTAAAACTTCCACATCTATGTATTCATGGAAACTTATTCGAAGTAAGAGAAAACTCTTGTTCGGGGTAAGAGGAAATTCTTATTCAGAGTAAGAGGAAACTCTTATTCGGAGTAAAAGGAAATTCTTATTCAGAGTAAGAGGAAACTCTTGTTCGGAGTAAAAGGAAATTCTTATTCAGAGTAAGAGGAAACTCTTATTCGGAGTAAAAGGAAATTCTTATTCAGAGTAAGAGGAAACTCTTTTTCGGAGTAAAAGGAAATTCTTATTCAGAGTAAGAGGAAACTCTTGTTCGGAGTAAAAGGAAATTCCTATTCAGAGTAAGAGGAAACTCTTATTCGGAGTAAAAGGAAATTCTTATTCAGAGTAAGAGGAAACTCTTTTTCGGAGTAAAAGAAAATTCTTATTCAGAGTAAGAGGAAACCCTTATTCAGAGTAAGAGGAAACTCTTATTCGGAGTAAAAGGAAATTCTTATTCAGAGTAAGAGGAAACTCTTGTTCGGAGTAAAAGGAAATTCTTATTCAGAGTAAGAGGAAACTCTTGTTCGGAGTAAAAGGAAATTCTTATTCAGAGTAAGAGGAAACTCTTATTCAGAGTAAGAGGAAACTCTTGTTCGGAGTAAAAGGAAATTCTTATTCAGAGTAAGAGGAAACTCTTGTTCGGAGTAAAAGGAAATTCTTATTCAGAGTAAGAGGAAACTCTTGTTCGGAGTAAAAGGAAATTCTTATTCAGAGTAAGAGGAAACTCTTGTTCGGAGTAAAAGGAAATTCTTATTCAGAGTAAGAGGAAACTCTTATTCAGAGTAAGAGGAAACTCTTGTTCGGAGTAAAAGGAAATTCTTATCCAGAGTAAGAGGAAACTCTTGTTCGGAGTAAAAGGAAATTCTTATTCAGAGTAAGAGGAAACTCTTGTTCGGAGTAAAAGGAAATTCCTATTCAGAGTAAGAGGAAACTCTTATTCGGAGTAAAAGGAAATTCTTATTCAGAGTAAGAGGAAACTCTTTTTCGGAGTAAAAGGAAATTCTTATTCAGAGTAAGAGGAAACTCTTATTCAGAGTAAGAGGAAACTCTTGTTCGGAGTAAAAGGAAATTCTTATTCAGAGTAAGAGGAAACTCTTATTCGGAGTATTCCTTGTATATATCCGCATGAAAATGAACGCATTTTAATTTCATTTGTGTGATAGAACTTTTGTAACAACAGTTCAATCACGCAAATTAATTTGCATATTGTGCAGAAATGAAATTAGAATGTGTTCATTTTCATATGCATATATACAAGGCAGCATCAATTGGTTTGGGAGGCTAAACATAGCTGTATGGAAAATACTATATTTTTATTCAGTACAACTTCTCTTTAATTGCACTCACTTGGTAGAACACTCCTACAGCTGCTTTAATCCCATTCTGTAAGACTTTCTACCTCGTCCACAAAACATGCATTTACAGCGCACTTAACATCCTCATTTTTCTCAAAATGACGTCACTTCACAATGTCGGAAGAGATAATAATCAAAGGGAGTGGATCCAGGGCATAGGGTGCGTTAAGTACCGATTTGAAGTGCAGATCTTAAAGGAGATAGATTGTTTGTTAGGTCTTGTGTACTGGAGCGTTGCTCTGCAAAAAGATTATTCCCCAGGAGAGTTTTCTTCCACGTTCGTCTTTAGATGGCGTAAAAATGTTTTAACAATAACCGCTGTTGATGGTTTCCTGGAATTCCATGTAATCAACAAGAATCACGCCTTCCCTGTCCCTAAAGACTGATGGTCATGGGATCTGGTTCTTAAAATACGTTATTCCTGTCGCAGTTTTACCTTTGAAAATCAGCTGGGAGTTTCACTTCTTAAAGATTTCTCGGACAGAAGCTTTGGACACATCAGCAATTTGCATGGTCCCCTTTATCGTAACTTCAGCTGAGCAGTGCATCATTTCGGGTATGTTCGGGTGTTTAAAACGTTTCATGTCGTATTCAGCGTTGTGCCCAACTGTTTGTAATCTTTTTTCTCGTCGCCTTTGTGATAAAATCAAAGCTGTGTTTCGGAATTTTTGCTGCTGTTTGAAAGTCAGAAAAACAACAAGTTCCACGCAAATTGATATTCAGAAAAGCATTTCACAAAGCGCATTATTTTGAACATTAGATTTTTCTTAAAATTAATTTCCAAATTTCTATATTTTGTGAAAATTTTAATATATTGTAAAAGTCATCTTAAGAGAGAAGTGTATTTAAATTTTGCCTTTGGGTCTTCAAATCTGAGCTTTTGAAGCCTTTTGTATGTTGGGACAATTCAAAAACTCTTTTCCTAAGCTTTGGTAGCACGCATGTTGTCCTATTGTGAACTTTTCTGCATAGGAAGATGAGATATTAATATTTAGTGTGCCTTTGAAACACGTTTCTAGCAAGTTTCAGCTCTGCAATTGCACTTACAGTCATTCTAATACAGACAGTCTTCTGTGAGTGCCATACAATTTTTGTGGTGACAGAATATGACATTTAATAGCGTTTTCTTGTACCACGAAACAAAAAAGCACGCACTTCATCTGCTCAAATTAATAACATTATTCTTCACAAGAAAAATAAAATCAATTTTGTTCTTGTGAAAAATAACTCACAAAAGCAAGCACTATAATTAATTTTATTACAATAGTTCAAAACGTGGAACTGCTCAAGAATAATGTATGATTTTTGGTTTAGACATCAGAAAGTTGCGGTTTTCTGGAAAGAGATGACGATGTACGAAATCCCAATGTTTAGCTTCAGCAAGACTCTCGAGTTGTCAAATATTTACGTACAAGTGGAAGCAAACTGTAATTGGCTGCCCCGGTACTGCAGTGGTTCTAAGTGATGACTTCTGATCATTCGTCCAAGATGTGCTCGGGTTCGAACCCCGTTGAGGTAGTGATATTGTGTTTGTCTTACAGCACTGACTCTCTCGCTTTCCTGGAACCAGAGGTTCTAAATTAGGGACGGGCGACTGCTTATTGCCCATTGAGTTGCTCACAGCGGTCTTTAAACCCTCAGTAAGAAGAAAAACTGTAATTGAGTGAGTGTAGTCGAGCTGCGGATGGCTTAGTGGTTAGCGAGTCAGACTATCAATGCAAGGTCCTCAGGTTCGAACCTGGCCTGATCTTTCAGAGATGGTGTGATTTACTAACAATCAGATCGGCCGTTTGTCAGAGGCCGGTTGAGTGAGTACTGTGCTATTGATTGCGAATCAAATCGACTGCTGTTCCAATAGACTCTGCTAGCAGAGCGAGGGGAGTGAATCGCTCCCCTCAGAAAATTTTTTTAAAATCGGATCCCTAATATACAATAGGGTTTCGAGGCAGTGGGTTTGGACTTAGTTAAAACTGCCCTTGTGAGGGCAAAGTCCAAGCCACGGTCATAGCAAAGTGCGCAACTCTGACATACGAGCGGGTACGTCGTCGTCGTGCCGATCCCCCTGATCTACGGATCAGGCCAAATCCCGCACTCAGCCGGAGTCAGGTGCAGGTTACAGCGGAAGGACCCCAGGGTACCGCTGAGCACCTGACTGTCGAACGTTCTAAGTCTGACCGACCAGGTACACAGGTCCCAGGGCTTACACTCGGTTAGCAACCCGAGTAGAGAGATGGCAGAGGACGCGGGGGCTTCAACCCCGGTCCAAGTGAGCCCGTTGAGGCAGACTGCGACTTAGAAATTCCGTCGGAATTCGCAAGCGCAGTCAACTCCTTCTTTCAAGAGTTGGAGAGGATTCTAGAGAATCCATCAAACAAGGTTCTGGTTAACACCAGAACCAAGATAAGGAAAGTAGCGAACTCGCTACAAGCAGCTTGCACCAAGCAAGTGATAGAGATGAGTCTCATCCAAGGGAGACTCCAGGAAAGAAGTGAGCACGCTAGCGCGGCTCCAAAAACATATGCCGAAGCGGCTCGAGCGAAGCCAGGCAAGGGGAACACAGCCCCTAAGCATAAAACGGCGAAGAAGGAGGTAGCCAAGATGGTGGTTGCCAAGAGGGTCGAGAAGAGGCACGTGCTTCTCGTTTACCCCGCAACAGACAAGGGTTCTCCCTCGTCAGAAGACGTAAAGGCGGTTCTGCAAACTCAGATTTGCCCCGCCAAACTCCAGATTGGGGTTAAGGGAGTTAGAAAGGTCAATGGGGGAGGAGTAATGGTGGAATGCTCCTCCGCCCAAGAAATAGAGAAACTGGATTCGGAGCTAAAGAGCAATGCAGTGACGAAGGAGAACCTTCGGTCCAGATTGCCAGCTAAGAGGAATCCAAGGTTTATCGTCTACGGGATAGACGGAAACCTGTCAAGGGAAGAGGTCGAGCAATGTCTCGCGGAACAGAACCCAGAGTTGGAGGAGAGCAGCCTCCAGCTCAAGTTCTCGTTGAAGGTGAAGGGTGGGAAACGCCACTGGGTAGCAGAGGCGGACCCACTGACCTTCAAAAAAGTAATGAAGCGAGGCAAGCTCGGAGTAGGATGGACCGTCCACTCAGTAAGGGAATATCTGAGGGAGGTCCGTTGCTACAGGTGTAACGGGTTCGGGCACTTTAGGTCAAGGTGCACCGAAGAGCAGGATAGATGTGCCCGGTGTGGGGAAACCGGGCACAAGCGCCAAGAGTGCAGCAATAGCCCGGTCTGCACTAACTGCTTGGCAAACAACAAGAGATTCAGGCGTCGAGTGGATGTAGGCCACTCGATCCTAGACAAGGAATGCCCAAGCCTTGTCAGAGAACTGGCTCTGCTAAAAGAACGCACTCATTATGGATAATAAACCAAAGAGAGGCGTGAAGGTGCTTCAAATCAATCTGCACCACGCACGGGCAGCAACAACACAGGCCCTGGTGACAGCCACTGAGCAAAAAGCTCATATTCTGCTATTGCAGGAACCATTCGAACAGGGGGAAGAGTGGTGGGCTTCCCTAACTCCTACCGGATCTACCACCCTAGGGTGGCAAAGCCCAGGGTGGCCACGGTCGTGAAAGACCCGTCCCTAGCGGTTCTCGAGATAAAATGCTCCGAGAACGTGGTCGCCCTGGGCGTGGAATGTGGTGATGCAAAATTTTTAATGGTGAACGTATACAGTTCTCCGGCAGGCAATTTGAGAGAAACGCTGAATGAGCTAATGGCTCTATTAGGGGAATTCCCCAGTCATGAGATAATAATAGCAGGCGACTTCAACGCGAAGAGTCCTCTCTGGGGCAATCAGAACGAGGACGAACGCGGCCAGCTACTAGTGGACTTTGCCAATGCGGCAGACCTGAGTTTCTTGAACGATCCAGAGAGCACCCCGACCTTCCAAGGGGCGAGTGGCTCCTCTTGGATCGACGTGACTCTCGTCAGAGTCTCAAAGCGCAGCCTTGTCCAGGATTGGCAAGTACTGGACGACGAGAGCTGCAGTGACCACCTAGCGCTATCTTTCGTTTTGGGATCGGAAAAGCCCATCCGACCCAAGCGCAAAAGATTCTTAATGAAGAATCTAGACTGGTGGGCTTTTAAAGCCAAGTTAACTACCTTGTTGGGGGGTAGGAGGGAAGAAGAGGCCGCAGAAGTGTCGGACCTCAACTCCCTCTTTGAAGAACTTACCAGTCAAATAACAACGCTATGCGAGAGTAGTAGGGGAAATAAAAGGGGAGCCAAGGACCCCCACCCCTGGTGGTCGGAGAAACTAAAAGCTCTAAGGGCGAGAGCTAGGCGGAGTAGGAAAGCTCTGCAAAGAGCAAAAGCTACTCCGCAAGACAGGGAGTGCACAGAAGTGCATAAAAAGGCTCGTTCAGCATACAGGAGAGAACTGAATCTCTCGAAAATCTCCTACTGGAGAAAACTGTGTGAGTTTCAAACTCCGGCTGACCCTTTCGGGATCCCCTATAAGATCTCGAGGGGATCCATAACCGAACCGCTAAAACTAGCAGCGGTAGAAAGGGCAGACGGTAGCCTATCAAAGACTCTTGATAGTACCGTAGAAAGTCTCTTGGATTACCACTTCCAAGGAGACGAGGGAGAAGGGGACTCCCCTCAACAAAAAGAAATAAGGGAAGAAAGTCGGATCCCGCCGGACACTGGTGAGGACCCCCCATTCACGAGAGACGAAGTGGAGAATGCCCTCTCCAGTCTAAATACGGGCAAAGCACCAGGCAAGGATGGGTTCGACCTCAGCATAGTCAGAGAAATCTACTATGCAAATCCCGGGTATTTTGTGGCGCTCCTAAACGAATGCCTCGGGAGGGGAATCTTCCCAGACTTGTGGAAAACAGCGGTGCTAGTTCTTTTCAACAAGACCGGAAAGAACAAAAATGACCCCGCAGCCTATAGGCCCATCTGCCTCCTCTCGGTGTGGAGCAAGGTGCTGGACAAGCTCATAACGAACAGAGCGCTTGGCTTTCTCATGGAGCAGGGAAAGCTAAACAGGAACCAATTTGGTTTCCTTCCGGGGCGTTGCGCAACGCAGGCAATTCGCAGCCTCCGAGAGAGGGCAGAGAGGAACAAAGCGGAGGGGCTCCATACCTGCTTCATCTCACTAGACGTGAGGGGGCATTCAACAGTGTCTGGTGGCCAATGGTTTTAACCAGACTTAAAGAACTTGGCTGTCCAAGGAACCTGTTCAAACTGATCAGCAGCTACCTGTCTGATAGAAGAGTCGAGTTCGAAGCGGGGAATGGGCAATCCTCGCGTTCGTACCATAGAGGGTGTCCGCAAGGATCCAACTCCGGGCCGCTCTGGTGGAATATAGTTGCTGATTCAGCACTGAACCTAGACCTGGGGCCCGCAGTGGAGATTCAAGCCTATGCGGACGATTTCGTTCTCGTGGTCTCCGCCTCAGGGAGACACGTGATCGAAAGAGAAGCACATAGGGCCTTGGATGTGCTAGAAAATTGGAGCAGAGAAAGCAAACTGTGCTTCGCTCCTGAGAAGACCACTCTGCTAGCAATAGCGAAGAGTGGAGTAATGAAAACACCACCTAAGTGCAAATTCCAAGGGTGCACTATCAAGGCGGTGCGTGAAATGAAGTACTTGGGTGTGGTCCTGGATCAGAGTCTATCAGGGCTGCCACACCTGAGGCACCTTAGAACAAGGTGCACGGTGATTCTCAATAGATTGAATGGCATGAGGTTAACGGGCAAAACCAAGAAGGCCATCTATCAGAGAGGAATTGAAAGAATTCTGACGTATGCAAGTGGAGCTTGGTGGACTCCCACAGTCAGAATGAAGAAGGGGATAAACCAAATCCAAAGGTTGGCCCTACTAGGGATAACCGGTTGTTTTCGCACAACGTCAACCCTAGCACTCCAAGTGCTGGCGGGGTGCGAGCCGGCAGACCTAGTAGCGGAAAGGGAGGCAGCAATGCACTGCCTAAGGACAGGCGAGGACGCCTACCTTCTCGGTGCGCCGCATCGAGCCTCCGACATGGAGATGGAAAGCGTAGACTGGCAGATCCACCCTGCCGAGGAAATTTGCCCACCGTGGGACAAGGAGAAACCCACGGGAGTTGGGCATGAGCTGTTCACGGACGGCTCAAAGTTGAAGGGACAAGTGGGGGCAGGCTTCTGTGCGTTCTCGGACGGGAACGAAGCCACTGCAGGAAGCGTGAAATTATCGCAGAACGCTTCGGTCTTTCAGGCAGAACTTCTGGCGATAGAGACGGCACTCACCTGGGCACTCCCCAGGCGTAGTGACGAAAGAATAAAACTCTACTCGGACAGTGAGGCAGCACTGCAGGCTCTGAGTAGATTCAGGGGAAGAAACCCCATCGTTCAGAGGATCAAAACCCTCTTGAGGGCAGAGGGAGATGGGGCAGTTAGTTTCCACTGGGTACGAAGCCATGTCGGAACCCTAGGAAACGAAAGGGCAGATCAGCTGGCGAAGGCAGCCACGCTGAAAGAGACGGTCGACGTGCAATGCAGAACGCCGCGAAGGTGTATTCGCGCAGCACTAGCACGTCAGACCATGACCGAATGGCAGGTCAGATGGGACACGGGAGAGACAGGGCGGAAGACACACAGAGTGTTTCTGAAAGTCTCGACCAAACGAGCACAGACAAATAAGTTCCTGAATCAAGTACTCAGTGGCCATGGCATCAGCCCTGAATACCTAGGCAGATTTGCCATCAGGAACTGCACTTGTCCCTGTGGAAAGAGAACGGCAAGCATAGAACACTGCGTACTTGAATGCAGTGGCTTCGCCGAATGGAGAAACACACTGATCCCAGGTGTGCAAAGAACGCGAAGATTGGATCTGCTCATCCAATCTTCCGTTAACAGGAGGGGGATAATAGCCTTGGTTGAAAGGCTAACCCTCCAGCAACATACCATCTTCCCCAATCAAACGGGGACCGAAACGCAGGAGGTGAACGTGCACACCGAAAGCGAATCGGAAGATGAATGAGGGTAGAAGTCTGTGGGAAAGCAGACGAAGAAACCACCAATGTAAATATTCTGTAAATAAATTTTGCTATCTCTTGATGTTGTAAGTCCTAAGCATGAGGACAGTGTATACATGTGTGTAGGTGTTTGAAAAAGAAAATAAAGGGAAATTATTCCCCAAAAAAAGTTCGAGGGCAAGGAATCTTCCAGTCAGCGAAAAAGTAAGAAACGACCTATCCCGCCAGACAGAGCGGGAACCCAGACAAAGGTATTCTAAGTCGCCTGCCAGCACGTCACCACGGGCTGGTCTCTAGGCCATTGGGGTGGCCAGGGTCCGAACCGCGTCTCAAGGCAGGATAATTGTCGCAACATTTCAAAATAACATCCAAGGTGCTCAACAAGTCCCCGTGGAGCCAAGACAGATTGGCGGAACGGGACAATGAAATCAGTATATTACTAACAATCACTGAATATCGGACGAGCACGTTAAGTGACGGCCCCCAGGCTGGACCCACTGGTTAAATGGGTATCCTTTCCAATGCCCCCCCTGAATTTCTCTTGATCATGAAATGATCATATGTAGAGGATTTTAGGAAGAAAGTGTCTGACCTCAGGCCTTAAACAACCCTTAGAAATAGGAAGCGAGGAGATTTGGGCTAGAGTGCCCGATAGGAAAGTCACACGGAAGCGAGGTAGAAAGGGGGAGGAAGACGCTCTTATTTATTACCGGGGGTGGCCAGTACCAGGGGTCCAACGGCTTAACGTGCCCATCTGACGCACGGCGGATATTTAGTGGATCTAGCGTTCGTACCTGCCCGGGATCGAACCTGAGGTCCTTTCCGCCGCAGTCACGAACGTTGCCCGCCCGCGGCCTGAAATTCTCTTACCCCTCTATGTGCAACATCGTACTTGTACGGTGGCGCCATCTACTGTACTCTAATCTCACTACAAACTGTTACGTCAGAGTCGCTAGACTTGCTCTCATTGTTTCTATGTCCTGCCCAAAAGGCGATCTCGCTGTAGGTGGCTCGGACCTAAACTCTACTCACTGTGGACGGAAGTCCTACAAGAAAATGACAAATAGAGTGAGTGTAGTTACTTTACGTCGACAGACGCTGCAAGTGCCGTGTTGCCACCTGCTGGGAAGGAATGATATATAATTAAAAAAAAAAGATTCACATTATTTTTAATTTTCATACACTCACATATTACACAAAAATTATGTAAATTTGGATAAATCTTTTGCATGCAGAATTGAAATATCTGATGTGAACGCTCGCCCTTTGAGAGACCAATTTGGTGCTATAGAGAGAGATGTAGTGAATTTACCTTAAAACCGTCGTATGTCCAGGAACCGAATTTCATGAGGCAGGTCTGTTCGTCAAAAGGAAAGTATTCCACATCAATTTCGCAAGAACTCTTGTAGATAGCGGGAGGCTTCCATTGGATTTTCCCCCTGCTGTCCAATTGAGCCTTCGTCTCCAAAGTCACCTCGAAATTTCCGTCAGCGCTGATGGCACAAACAAAAACGAAGAGAAAAATAAGCAAACTATGAATGAAACATTTAATTTTAACATTCACAACCATCGCTTACCATCCGAAGTACGATCGGCTGTATGTATTCAACGACTATACGCATTTTATCAAATATGCATTTGGGAAAACGCATTTTGGAAATACTACTGGAGTACGTATTCTTCCCTTAAGGCTGTCTTTGAATGAGTGTAACAGAAATTCTGTCTTATATCTGTAATGCAAATTCTTTTGTACACATTTTCTCAAAAACTATTACTTTGTAGATTTTGAAATTTTGAGCACAAATAAAAACGACCCATTGCTAATACGCGTCGCAGTTATTTTTCCGAAGAATTTGTTAGAATCTTTTTAAAAAATTCAATTTATCTGACTCGAAAGTATTCCAATTTGGTGCTAGATGGCGCCAGAAGTTAGCTTGACAGTGTTTCTGTGTGGAAGAAACGAAATCTCTCATTTCTGTCTGATTTTTTTAATTATCTAGGCCAAATAGAAATCAAAGAATGGGCACTGAAGTGAGATTGGAATCTTGTCTTCTATAGATCATCTTAAATTCTACTGTACGTTCATTTTTTGAAGAGAAAATGTGTACATTACCATGAAACACTTGAATTTGAGACAGAAACTACGACTACCTACTAAGCCCCACCGCTAAACAATGTCATTGGTTAAAACGCAACAGCGCGTATTTTGTCTTTTCATTGTGCAGCCAACGAGAGACCGCTTCCATTCTGAATATGGTAAGGACTTCAGTCATTCGCTGACGCCAACTTCTGGGACAATCCCTCAAGACGTAAAAGCCACGCCCAAGGAGTGATATGTTGCGCCATCTATTGCAGAAGATGAAGCCTAACACTCATTCAAAGACAGCCTTAAAATAGTAAAGTGAAGAAACAAATGAAAGGAGCACAATTGCAACTGTGCCGGAACCTACAACCTGCAACTATGCCAACTGTCACTATTTCATGGCACTATCGCACTAGTTCCACGTCTTTAACATATTCAGCGAAAGACAGTTGACGTAGCCCTACGTTGTAGATTGCAACACAATTCCTACTGTACCCTTTGATGTTTTTCAGATATAAAGTGTTTTAAAAACAAAACGAAATAAATGTTTTACTATATTTACTTAAAAGCAACTTATGCTGTATAAAATTCATTCATAGTAACTTATGCTGATTATAAATTAATGTTAGTAGAAGGCATAGTATTATCGTGGTCAGTAGAGAGAGAGAAAGAGAGAGAGAGAGAGTTATTGCTAAAACTGTTTTTGAAAAAATCGTTCTTCGGAAACAATTTTTCGAGCTCCTTAGTTGCCTTGCTATAAAGTTGGTGATACGTCTCGGGCCTAATGTACTCTTCTTATTACAAATTTTGAAAACTTGAACATTTTCATCGTCCTGGAGCGGGACTCGAACCCACGTCTCCCAGAAAACTCCCGGGTATGCTAACCAGTACACCACACAGAACGACCAAATTTCAAGTTTCCGATCAATTTGAATATAACCATCACAGGATTCGCTAGTCGAAGCAACCGGCATTCATGTTTAGCGAATCTGGATTTGAAGAATCTTATCCCGTGTTTGCCCGGAGAAGCAGATAAAACATGAAAGAAATACGGGATTACGCCATATATTGCAATTTTTGAAAATGACAATCCGATTTTTGGCGAAGCAAACACGTGATAAGATTCTTAACCTCCAGATTCGCTAAACATGAATGCCGATTGCTTCTACTAGCGAATCCTGGGATGGTTATATTCAAATTGATCGGAAACTTGAAACTTGGACGTTAAGGGTGGTGTAGTGGTTAGCATACCCGGGCGTTTTCTGGGAGACGCGGTCTCGAGTTCCGCTTAAGGACGATGAAAATTTTCAAGTTTTCGGATATTATCTGACTTACCATCCTTGTCACATTTACGCCAAAAATCGGATTGTCATCTTCAAAACTTGTATTATATGGCGTAATCCCGTATTTTTTTCATGATACTCTTCTTATTGTTGCTCTTGTTCTTGTCTACATTCAGAATGCATCGGCGGTGTAAAAGTTTGGTACTTAATGCATTCATTATCCAGCGAAGTTGTGAGGACTGGCGGTGTACATTGGTATTCCATGCTCGGTGGGAAAATTTGAAAATTTTGATTGACGACATCAATCTCCGTCTGTTCAGGCTCAATTTGTGCAGTTGAAGTGGAAGTTTGTGGCTCAAGAGTCGAACTCGGGTGAAACCCATCCTAGCGCGCGGACTTTGGACGCTCCTTACATTTCCGTGACCTTTCGTTTGATGACTTAGTGGAATTTTTCGGATTCCCCTTGTTCTGCTCTAGCTGTTTCTTCAAATTTCGTCTGCACTTATAGTAATTTTCCTTGGATTTTCGCGGCATTTCTTAATTTTCGTCACCAAATTTTTTTTATCTAAAAAATAAATAAATTTTAAATCCACTTTAGTTCGGTTTATCACATATGTCCGTTACCTATCACCCTCATCTGCGGAATGCTGGGCTGAGGTCAACGCTATCATTAGCTATTTTAAAGCGAAAGATTACACATAAATTATTTCTTGTCATTCATGGGAATGGAGTGGGTGTATTACATGGCTTAATCTGATATCTTCGTCGACGTGGCATTTCATTATAGGAAATAATTCGCCTCTCTACATATGGCTTTGTTTTTTCTTAACATCCACTAAAATAACACAATGACGATAGCGTCGTCTTCAAATGACTGGTACCACGAGAGACACAGCACGTGTTGCTTTTGCGCATGCGCACTCCCATTGCTTCCACCTCGTGTTGGGGTTGCATCGGTTGTCAGCTACCGGCCGCTAGTGGCACTTGATTGGAGGCCCGCAATTCACGGCGATATTGAAGGGCCATCAATGGCTGCCAACTGATGGCACTGCCACCAACGGACCGCTACCGTTCCGTGAGCGGCAGATTTCAGCCAGCAGTGACCCATCACTAAGCTGGTGGCCAGCAGTTTCCCAACACTTGTGTTTTTGCTGAGTAAATTATATTTAGCGACAATTATAAGTGGTGGGGCCTGCGGATAAATGGCAATTTTGTGACAGCTCGCCGAAGTGGATAGCCATTTTTGTGCTCTGCGCCGCGAGTATACTTTTGTTTTCCTTTTCAATACTTCTGAAATTGAACGTTGATTTTGGTATGTAATCAGCTGTGGACTGTCCAGTCGCGCGGTGTGCGGCTGCTGTAGCGTCCCCCTCCCCCACCTTGTTTTTGTCTTTTTTTTTTCAAGATCTCATTATTCGAATTTGGTAAGCAATACGTTTTCTCATAACGTGTGTATAGGTTTATTTATGTATTTATTTATTTTTGGTTGGAGGTTTAACGACCAACGTGAGCAACTCAATGGCTTATAAGCAGTCACCCGTCCCTAACTTAGGGTCACTGGTTCCAGAGAAGGGAGAGAGCCAGTAGCGTAAGACAAACACAACATTCATGCCTTACGGGATTCGAACCCGGACCCCTTTCGGACGAATGATCAGAGGCCATTGGTTCGGGGCGGCATGTGTGTAGTTTTAGACCGTCGGTGAAAGCTTTTTCAGGCAATCTCTTGAAATTATATTATGGCGATCAAGGATTTAGGTTACTGAGAATGTGAGATACTCTTCCACCCCCACGCTCCATTGCTGGGTTGCTGATGCTTAACAGGGAGTTTTACCTCTGACGATTTCATTCTCATACACTCCTCTGTAGGGGAATGCAGTTATGACTAACCGCCTACCTCACATTCCCTCCTTTCTATAAACCAGCAGTACGCATCTAATCGGCGCCTGACAGGCAAAACTACACTGCTGGCCACCGAAAATCCAACACCAAGAAGGAAGCATCCGATTGGCCTGAAATTCGCGATATGCGTCGCCCGCGAGAGGACATGCAAACGATTAGCATTGCAAGGCATATGCAAATCATGTGCGCCCGGCACGCCACCGAGAAGCACTATAAGAAGGGTGCACAGAAGGTGGGATGTAAGTAGTGGAAGTGTGTTGTGCTGCCGGACCTGTGCGTGGGAAGCTTCCTGATGCCTCGTCGCAGAATACGGCAGTCATTCCAGCACGTTTCTCAGTTCGACAGAGGACGAATAGTGGCTTATCGCGACAGCGGTTTATCGTACCGAGACATCGGCGCCCGTGTAGGACGACATCCAGCCACAGTGAGGCGAGTATGGATTCGGTCGGTGCAGGAGGGAGGGACGGACGGACCGACGTGAGAGACTGCCGCAGCCGCGGCACACCATCGAACGAGAGGACCGGCATGTTGTGCGGCGGGCATTGACGGCTCGCACCGTCACATCACGAACGTTAGCGCAGGAATTAGGGTGTGTTGCGCACCAACCTGTGTCAGCACGTACCGTTCGACGTCGTCTGCAGGAGCGGGGACTTTTCGCACGGAGGCCATTGCTCCTATTACCATTGACGTTACACCACCGGTGAGTGCGGCGGCAGTGGGCCGTTGAACGCCGCACCTGGACTACGGAATGGCACGACATTGTCTTCTCCGAGGAATCCCACTTCTGCCTGCAACACCACGATGGTCGGATCCGCGTGCGGCGGCACCGTGGCGGGAGACTGTATGACGCCTGCATTACCCATCGCCATACCTGTCCGTCGCCTGGCGTTATGGTTTGGGGCGGAATTGGATATGACACCCGCACCCTTCTGGTATGCATCGCCGGTAAACTCAACAGCCACCGCACCATCTCCGACGTTTTGGAGCCTGTAGTCCTCCCTTACCTGTAGGACCTGCCAGTGGTCACGTTTGAACAGGACAATGCGCGCCCGCACGTGGCACGCATCTTGCAACAATTCTTCACGGACCACCAGGTGTCACTGCTACCGTCGCCCTCCTGTTCTCCCATACGGTTGCCGATCAGCGAACACGTCTGGTCGCTGATCGGCAACCGAGTGGCCCGGCAAGCACCACCCGTGATGAACTGTGGCAACGTGTGGAAGCAGCCTGGACCGACATACCCCAAGCTCACATCCAAAGCCTCTTTCGTTCGATGCCGCGGCGTGTAGCGGCCGTTATTGCCAGCCATGGGGGCCACACGAACTATTGATGTCTGCGTGTTCCGCAAGTCGCACGGGCCTGTAAGCTCAATCGTTTCATCTTTGTATCTGTTGGTATGTGTCCAGTAAATCTGGCTTTGCTATCTCGTGTCCTTCTTGGTGTTGCAGTTTGGGTGGCCAGCAGTGTATATGTAAAGACACGGCGCACGCGTTTTTGGCAGATGATATCCACATGGGTCCGATGTTCTAAATTGATTTATTTACTTTTCTTGCAAACTTTAGATGCTTATGTTCGTCCAAGCATGCGCAGTCGGGAGCGTCAATGTGTATATCAACATAATAAACGCAGACATCCACCCACTCACACACACTCTCTCTCTCCCCCTCTATATATATAGGTATATGCATACATATGGGCCGATTTGGATCGGATCGCGTAGGCCGATTAGTCGTATCCAGTCCAACCCTGTATGTAATCAATGTTAACATATAGTGCACTAGTCGCGTGATTTGAAAACATCAAAATAGCAACTGTTAACAATATGAATAGATGGTAACGAAAGTGTACTTTATTATTATTATGTTTTTAGATTTGTAGAATTAGCGGAAGAATATATCAAAATGCCACGAAAATGCGAAAGGAGCTTTGGAAACTAAAGATTTTCAGAAAAGGAAATTTATGGACCCGAGAAACCCGAACTACCAATGCCGAGCCCTGCAAACGGTATCGCGACGCCAAAGTGAGCCCGTTGGGAGCATCTCTAGCTCACCGGTCGACGCCGCGGAGCCAATGGACGTTCATATGGACTCGGATATTGACTGGTGTCAAAAAAAGGAGCAGGATTACGTAAAGCCAACGACTTATAAAAATATTAATGAAAAAGCAACAGCGGAATTAAAAAAAATGATCAACAAACGAGTTTTGGTTGTGTGTCCTACGTCTGCAACTTCCGCTGTGTGTTATCATAGACACAAGACGGGGCACGCGCAGTTCTACGTTTAGACACAGCTGGCGAATCCCCTTCGGTCCCATCGGATTTTTCTTTGAAGCGAAGAAGGAATTTTCATTAATTCCAGACGATATGTGGAACAAACATCACACATTTTTCGAAAAGCCCAACGTTCAGCATATCCATTTGTAAGTTCGGGCGCCAAATGTGAAAACAGGAATTTGTCGAATCTGCATCTCCTCGTTCCGGAGTAGTTGCTCTGACCGACTAAGCTACACCGACGGAATGCGTCGCCGCAAATTTGTCCTTTTGACACGTGCTTTATCTCTGCAGTACCTCACAACTTCATTCTTATTATACAGTAATATTTTTTTGCACATCGCCTCAGAGACTTTGTGACGTACCTGCCAGCCGGACGCACACGACATAAAGGCAGATAGGAATCAGAATAAATGTCTGCGTAGCTCAGTTGGTAGAGCGACTTGTTCCGGAATAAGCGGCCTCGGGTTCGAATCCCGGCGTAGACCAAAAATGACGGAGAAATTTACTTCGTTATAATGGCGCCCGAACTATCCGGATGACCCGGCCGTTCAAAATCTCGCATTGGTGTGATGTTATTTCCACACCGCGAGACAGGAAAAATCAGAGAATTCCTTCTCCAGCGCTTCGAAAAATAAAAATGTGTGATGTTGCATTCCACACAGCAGATTGACTGGGAGTTCTCAAGTACACGTTCTACAGTGGATGGCTGCCTGCAACGATTCATGGTCACGGCTGACCCGTGGGCCATGCCCCCGGCCCTCTTTCGGGGGGGAGATGTGACGTACCTGCCAGCCGGACGCACACGACATAAAGGCAGATAGGAATCAGAATAAATGTCTGCGTAGCTCAGTTGGTAGAGCGACTTGTTCCGGAATAAGCGGCCTCAGGTTCGAATCCCGGCGTAGACCAAAAATGACGGAGAAATTTACTTCGTTATAACTTCAACTAACGTCAGTAATATTTATCAAAGAATAAACTATACCTCTAAGCAGAAAATTATACGTCTTTGTTATTTCGCTTATTTCTCTTGAAAAAGTCAGTCTTCATTCTCTGCTACCCCTTCTTCTTTAAAGTGGAACAGCATCCTCTTTGTCCTCCTTCCAACGATTTGTTTGGCAAATACATCTGTTTTATTTCTCTTTCAGTACACATTGTGAGCGAAGATTGTTCCTTGGTCAACGAAGAGCCTCATCTTTGTCCACTTCTTTGGCATTCTTTTCAGCAGAAAAGCTTTTCTTTTGTACCTTTGTACTGTTCTTCTTTTGAAGAGATATACCATCCCCCTATTAGCTCTTCCTTTCCACATTTTTTAATCAGAAGAATCAACCTTTCTTTTTCCTTTTAGAAGGTAATGTACGCAAAGGTTCTTCCCTTCACCTGCTAGTTTGGTCTTAGATTTAAGAATAGTCTCCCAGTCTTTGTTATGTTTAAACAGGAAAAAAATATCTTCTTATTCCAGATAACCAAGAACCCATCTAACTTAACGCTGCAATAATCAAGTTTTGAAGGAATTTTACTTAAAAAAAATAAACGAAGAGATCTCATATCAGCAAAATTACCACACTTTATAACGAAGTAAATTTCTCCGTCATTTTTGGTCTACGCCGGGATTCGAACCCGAGGCCGCTTATTCCGGAACAAGTCGCTCTACCAACTGAGCTACGCAGACATTTCCTCTGATCGCTATGTGCCTTTATGTCGTGTGCGTCCTGCTGGCAGGTACGTCACAACTTCCTAAATTTCCTTTACGCCATACTAGGGTTAACTTCCACTTTAGAATCCTTCGTGGTCGATTATAATCGCAGCTTGATCAAAAATTGAGCAGTGATGTGCGCTAAGTTTACGCACCTTTCCTTCTTCCTGTGACCTGCTAGACTGTCGAAATTATTACTACACTCTACCGGTGCAAATATGTTAACAAAAGTCTCTGCTATTCTGGAAATATTTTAGCCTTTACCTCCAATGAAAAAGACTCATAAACATTAAGCTCACGTACTTAACTATTCTATCAAGTTTCATTTCTCTTGGACGACTTAAAGTCCAGTTTTAAGTCAATTCTTTTGCATTAAATATACACTGGCGGAAAGTGAAAAAAGAACACCAAGAAGGAGACGTCTGATACCAACGAAATTTATACAGCATAATAACGGAATACAGAGGATAACGTGATCAAAACATTATGGCAGAATACAGCTGTATTTGCTGGTAAACTGAAAAATAACATTTCCATGTAACATGGTTAGTACGAGGTTGAACCGCCATGAACTGCGTCACACTGTGCAATTCTGGCATGGAGTCTGTCGTACAGATGCTGGATGTAAGTTTGGGGTATTGAGTTCCAAGCATCCTCAACCTGGACGCGTAAATCGGGGATGGTCGTGGCTGGCCGTGGAGACCGGATAAGTCGTTGTCCCATAAAATCCCACACGTGCTCAATGGACAGGCCATGGAAGTTGTCTCACACCCTGAAGTGCATGTTGCCGTGTGTGGGCGTGCGTTATCTTGCTGGAAAACACCACGATGGGCCGACCTTACAAATGGCACAACAACGGGCTGAATGCTGTTGTTGATGTAGGAGGTGCTGTTTAACGTACCCGGTACAAACACTAGTTGCGTACGGGAGTGATAGCTGATCGCTCCCCACACCAGGAGATTAGGTGTAGGCCCTGTGTGTCGCTGGCGGATGCAAGAAGGGTGGATACGCTCCCCTGTGTGTCTGCGAACACGCATACGGCCATCGGAGGCTCCCAAGCAGAATCTGCTTTCATCGCTGAACACGACAGATCGCCATTGCGTTCTCCAGTGCAGACGTTGGCGACACCACTGCAGCCGTTCCTGACGGTGGGCTGGAGTCAGAGGTACACATGCCAGAGGCACACGTGCACATAGTCTTGCATCCAGTAGACGGTTGCGGATTGTTCGCACAGTCACCTCAGGTGCAACGGCAGCTCGGATTTGCGTCGCAGTGAATGTTCTGCTTGACAACGCCGCTCTTCTTATGCGTCGATCGGTCCGCTCATCAGTCCGTCTGTGACTCCCGGTTCCACATCTTATCGTGTGGGAATGTTCCTCGGACCATCTACGCCACCATCGTACTACCACCGATACTTCCCGTCCAATTCGCTCCGCAATACTACGATACGACCACCCGGCCTCGCGGAGTCCGACTAGACGACCTCGCTCAAAGTCCGATAACTGCTGAAATCGTACACGTGTTCCATGTCCAGGCATTGCAGCTTCTTCAGGGTCTTCGCACGTGTCCGTACGCCGACGACTGATTACATTCACTTCGCCGTACTCCTTAAATACCACCGACGATAATTTGCATATTATGCCGTGCTGTGGCGTAAGCGCTCACCGGTTGGTCCCGAAATTAACATCACACCTACGTAAACTCGACCCCATTAACATATGTAAATTTCATGATCGTCCGCCAATTCCTTCTTGGTGTTCTTTTTTCACTTTCCGGCAGTGTATTTAATTGTGATAAATAATAACGCCTTAGAGCATGAGATTATTAAATGTCCCCATTTAACTCGATTAAAAAACTTTGAGATCTACTAATCTGAGGACCATTTCATTTCTCGAGGATCCGAAAGCCATGACAAAAAAATGTTATCACAGTCACAGTGGTGACATTTAAAAAGACTGTATTCAGTTTTTTTGTCATGACTTTCGGACCCTCGAGAAATGAAATGGTCCTCAGATTATGTCATCGCCACACACAGTGCTGTTTGTTTGTTGGTTTGTTTGGAGGTTTAACGACCACCGTGAGCAACTCAATGGGCTATAAGCAGTCGCCCGTCCCTAATTTAGGGTCACTGGTTCCAGGGAAGGGAGAGAGCCAGTGCCGTAAGACAAACACAACATCCATGCCTGACCGGGATTCGAACCCGGACCCCTTACGGACGAATGATCAGAGACCAGCGCCTTAGACCACTGCGCCACCGGGGCGGCCACACAGTGCTGTCTGGAGAAAAAATTTAGCCGGTATCAGATCTCTAGTTCTCTTTCTCTCAGCCCAGTCCTAAATTTTTCTTAAATTCCCGCAGTTACTATCTTCCTCCAACTTCTATGTGTTGCTGCTCAAGTTTCTTCCGCATCTGATTCAGGCTCATCTCTGATCGTAAACAAGTTCGTGCGTCTCCTGGAATTGTGTTCAGTACCCTTAAATTTCAGAACTTCCCCACCTTTGTTTCTCTCCTTTCCTCTCGGGCTGGCCTGTCCAGCATCATTTTTTCCTTTCAAGAAGATAAATCTTAATCGAGTAAAAGCCTTCAGAGCCTCAAGTCAACAAAAGAACTGAAAATCGTTCTTTCCTTCGGCATTCTTCGCAGAGAAAGACCCTTGCTTCTGTTCATTTCTACTTTCTGCCGTGGTTCTTTGAAGAGCAACAGCATTCTCTTCACCCACTTTTTATTCAGTTTTTTAATCAGTGTTCTAAGCAAGGATCCTGCTTTCGTCTTTCCGGAGTCAAATGCTTCCTGAAGTACTTAATATTGTGCAAATTAATTGGGACAAAGTAAAAAAATAACTCTTTTTTCCAAAACTATGCCTTTATATTATTCTATGCCTTGATATACACTGTATTAGTATGAAGAATGTCTCCCTTTAGCAGAAATGACCTCTTGAATTCGTTTTGGCATTGACTCCACTAATTGAGTGCACATATTTTTGACTTCATAAACCACACTTTTACAGCATTCGTTATCACGCGTTCTTTGGTTGTACAGTCCATTTTACCTAAACGTCTCTTCGAAATATTCCACAAGTTTTGCATGGGATTTAAGTCTTGTGAATTTCCAGCATGGAATTCTTGACCAATTTCGAATTGTGACATGGGGCCAAGTCATGTTGAAATGTCCCGTCCAAAGTATGCAAGAATGGAACAATCCTACGTTGTAATATTTCTACGTACTTGGCTCAATTCATCATACTTTGAACAGGAACTAAGCTTCCAGTGCCATTTGATGTGAAAAAACCCCAAGACATCTGTTTCAGAGGGTGTTTTACAGTTCGTTTGACATGCTCAGGTCTTAAGAGTTCACAGTTGCTTCGTCTAACGACATTTGCTTGGTAACCCTGCACAAATAAATGAGTTTCATCACAGAAAATTACCTTTTTCCAGTTGTCAGCAGTCCATGGTTTATATTTTTTGTCCCATGCTAAACGTTTTATCTTCATTTTCGCACTCAAATATTGTTTTTTCGTTGGTCTTCTTGCCGTCCGGCCAACTTCCAGAAGCCTACAGTGTTCAGACAAATCACTAACATCAAAATCACTAGCCAATAAATCTCTCTGAAGGTCGGTGCTTGTTTTTTTTTTTTTTTGGATTCATTTTACTATTCTGATTAGATATTTATCGGTTCGTGGAGTTGTTTTTCGTTTTCTTCCACATTTACCTCTCCTTTTTAGAGATGATGATCCAGATGCATTGTATCGCGTAAGCAGTCTTGATACACTTGATTTGCCTACACCAACTGCAGAAGCGATATCTCTCACTCTCATAGAAGTGTGATCCTTCAGAGCAAATATTTTTGCACGCTTCCTTGGGGAAATATCCATTTTTCAATACACGAAAGCAACACGTACTCACAGAGAGCAAAAACTAACATCCACCTGACACACACGAAAGCTCACAACTGAAGCTGAAGTGCCTATTTCCTGTTTAACACCGGTCAAACCACATTCTTATTATCAAGTTCTGACAATCACACCACCTCACAGCTGATAAAACCGGTTTACGTGGGTTTCCAACATCAACTGGCGATCACATTACAGTTCTAAGAATAAATTAGCTTGTCCCAATTAATTTGCAAGGTATAGTAAGCTAGGCCGGCAAAGGCTTCTCACTGCTGTTTGCCGTCTTGACTTGCATCACTTCTGAGGTGGTATGTCACAAACACTAAGAATATTTCCTTCATTTTTCTTGACATTATCTGTAGTAAAGTGCTTTGCCTAATTATCTCCTACTCCTATTTTTTTAAGAAGAAATTTCTCCCTTTCATTTCTTCCCTCTGTCGATGTTCGAAGTACAGTATCCTCTCCTTTGTCTATTATTTTAGCCACAGATTTAATACGAAGAACCTTCCTCTCGTTCTTTTGTTTCGCTTTCTTTTCAGCAGAAGAGACTCGCTTTCTTCCTTTCCCACAGATCTTCTTTTAATTGAAAGCTTTCTCTACATTCTTTTATTCCCTCGTTTTTTCTTTTTATCCAAAATACCCACCATTTCGCTTTTCTCTTTGTGCGATATTCTACATATTCTTCCACTTTTATGTAATTCTTCAATTTAAAGAAAAGAGCCTTTGATTTCTCTTTTTCCTCTAAAACTCTTCCGTAATACAGCTTTTCTCTTTCAAAACCGTTTTTCGAAAAGTCCCTCGCTTTCATTCCACTGTTCACCCTTAATCGAAAGATAATCTCTTTCGTCTTTTCCCGGTCTCATCTTTCTAAACATAAGGGCTTTCCTTTATATTCTCTTACTGTGGGTCTTCTAAGCTGAGAATTATCCCCTTTAATCTGCTGTCTCCGCCTTCGATTTCGTCGAAAGAGCCTCTCAGCTTTTCTTTCCTTTGTCGTTCGTTTCAGAAAAGTTCTGTTTTATTTTATTTTCTGACTTTTTTAACTAGAAATCTCTCGCTCATTCTTTCCTCATTAGACGTTCTTTTAACCACAAGGGTAACCCCTTCATTTTTTTCTTCCGTCGGAGTTCTAAACAGAGGATCTTTCTCACAGGCTGTTGTTTTTGTTTTGACACGAAGAAACTTTCCGTGGTTCTTATTTTACGGATTCATTTCAGCAAAAACGCCTAGCTCTTTACTTTGCAGTTCTTAATTTGGGAGGATAGAATCCGTTGGTCTTTTCTCTCCTATTTTTTTAGATTGAAGATGCACCCTTTTCCTTAAGAAATAGATTTCCCTTCAGACTCTCCTTTATATTTCTTTCAGGAATAAAAGCTTTGTTTTCGTTCTATCTTACCGCTGCTCTTTAAATAGATAGAACATACCTTCATCTCTTTCTTCATGGTTCGGTTTAAACAAAAAAGCCTCCCTGTAATTTTTTCTTTCATCAGTGATCTTACCAAAGATTCTTCCATTCATTTCTCTCGATGTAAGGATAGCCTCAGTTTCTTTCTTTTCTTTGGAATTCTTTTCAGAAGAGGAGCATCGCTTTCTTTCCACACTACTGCTGTAAACGCCAGAGGATCCTCTTCATCTTTTCTCTTCTCTTTTCTAAAGCGGAAGAACCTCCTCTTTATGTTTTCTTCCTATCAATGTTCTAAGAGGAACGTCACATCAGTAAAATAATGTTTCTTTTGTTCTTTACTGCAAATTTTTAAGATGAAGACAACACATTTTTCTCTTCTTCCGTCTTTTGTTTTAGCAGGGAGGTGTATTCGTTTCCTTTTTTTGCAAGTGAAATTTTAAGTACAAGGTCCTTCCTTTCGTCTATCATTTCACTTTCTGATTTAAAAACAATATTCTGCTTTTTGATCTTTTCTTTATCATTTTTCTTCAATAATAGATCATCCCTTTTATTCTTCCTTACCGCCTTTTTTAAAGTAGAAGAACATCCTCTTTTTAGAGCAAAGGAGTTTACCTTTCATTTGTACCTTCAAAGCAGATAATCTATTATACCTCATTCATCTCTATTGTCCTCCTTTGATTTGAGATGAAGACCCTCCTCTTCGTTCTATTTGCATTCTTCTCCGCGAAAAGTAGTCCTTTCATACTTTTCTATGAATTTTCTTTTAAACGACCAAAGTTATGGTGTTTGAGAGAGGAATGGGTAGCACTGAATGTAATGTAAGTATAAATGGCACTGTGATTGACCAGGTGAGTGAGTTTGTGTATTTAGGAAGCATTGATAGAGAGAACTAATTGGATAGTGAAATTAGTAGGCTTGTGAATTCTTCATTGAAAGTCTATAACGAAGTAAATTTCTCCGTCATTTTTGGTCCACGCCGGGGATCGAACCCGAGTCCACTTATTCCGGAACAAGTCGCTCTACCAACTAAGCTACGCAGACTTTCGTTCTTGCTGCTATCTGCTTTTATGTCGTGCGCGTCCTGCTGGGCAGGCACGTCACATCTCCCCCTCTCCCCCCGAAAGAGGACCGGGGGCCTGGCCCACGGGTCAGCCGTGACCATGAATCGTTGCAGGCATCCATCCGCTGTGGAACGTGTACTTGAGAACTCCCAGTCAATCTGGTGTGCGGAATGCAACGTCACACACATTTATTTTTCGAAGCACTGAAGAAGGGATTCTCTTAGTTTTCTTGTCTCGCGGTGTGGAAAGAACATCACACCATTGCGAGATTTTTAACGGCCGGGTCATCCGGGAAGTTCGGGCGCCATTATAACGAAGTAAATTTCTCTGTCATTTTTGGTCCACGCCGGGGATCGAACCCGAGTCCACTTATTCCGGAACAAGTCGCTCTACCAACTCAGCTACGCAGACGTTCGTCTCGCTGCTATCTGCCTTTATGTCGTGTGCGTCCTGCAGGGCAGGCACGTCACAAGTCATAGCTGCTCTGGGAGGTTTTCACAGGAATGATGGTTCGCAAGAGAGTCCCTCATAGCTGTGTATGAAAGTGTAATTGTTCCTACTCTGATGTATGGCAGTGAAACCTGGGTACTGCAGAAGAAACATAGGAGTCGTTTGTGTGCCGGAGAAATGCGTTACTTACGTGGGGTTTGTGGCAAAACACGATCTGATTGTGTGAGGAATGAAGATGTATTGCAGTTGTGTGATGTAAAGCAAAATGTTGTTAGCAAGGTGGAGACCAATATGCTTCGGTGGTTTAGCCATGTTGAAAGAGTGAGTGATGAGATGCTTACTAAGAAAATCTTTTTAGCCCAAGTGGCAGGAAGGAAAGGCAGAGGAATACCAAGGAAGACATGGGTGGATCAGATTCAGGAGTGTCTGCATGAGAAAAAGATTATGAGTATGAAGTATAAAAGATCTTGTGTACGGCGTGTAATGGATGTCAGTGAAACACGAGTTGTATGTCAAGATCGCTGTAAATGGAGAAGTTTGATACGAGAACAGTAAGTAAAAATATCTGGTAGTTTGTATTTCTTTTTGGAGCTAACCTCTGAATGTCAGAGAACAGCTTAGTGATATGTATGTATGTACGAAAGAGCATCCTTCCTTCTCTTGTTATTTTTTAACCGCAAAAGACTTATTTTTTCCTCCCGACACAGTTGTAAGCTACTTGGATGTGCCAAACGTTAATCTCGGTTTGAGTTACAAATAATGTTGTACCCCCATTCCTGTCCAAATGGTACCGCGAGGACGTGCGCTTGTCATATTACCTTTTCAAGTGAGCAGAGGATGGAGGTCGACAAATGCACTGTTCGGGTTCACCTACACTATCATTAGGGTTTAATGTGGCAGCAGCAGCGAGATAATATTGTGCAGTTGGAGGCGAGGAAATAGTGGACATGCGCGAGAATGGTTCCTGCTTTTCAGTACTGAGAACACCAGCCTCGAAGACAGGCAGAGGTCGGGAGGTCCAACGACGCTAACACTCACACCATGGTTCAAGCGCCACAGCGAACACCAGTAGCAGTTCACCAAAATTAGCTGCTACGGTGTGGTTTTCTCAATCAATTACCACTCGTTTCTCCTCCAGGAACCATTTAATAGCTCCCCAGGAACTGAAATCTCAGCAAACGGACCAACTTGTCACTCCTTATCGCAGATTGCTGTCAAATCCACAGGACGATAGGTTTCAGCGTCGTATCGTTACAGGTGATGAAAAGTGGATATTCCTACCTTATCATTCTACTGGGAAACAGTGGCAGATGCAACGCGAAGAAACACAGTCAGTGATTTGTGCAAATAGAGCGTTTAGAGAGGAAAGTCATGCTGTGCATTTGGTAGAATTGTGAGTCTTGTGCAGTCTGTGAACGAGAATATCTATATTGAACAACTGCAGCATATCCATGATGCTCTGCGCAAACATTACACAGCGCTAAGCAATAGGAAGCGAGCGTTGTTACATGTGGATAACACCCCAAGCACCACCTCCAGAGTGGTCAACCAAAAATTACAAGAATCCCAAGGGACTAAGATCCTGCCCAATTCGCCATAAAGTCCGGTTCTTACCCCATCCAACTACCATTTTGTTCACTCCACGGCCCATTTCTATAAGGACGTTACTTTGCTTCAGTTGTAGATGTGGAATTTGGCACAAGAAACTTTCTGATCTCGAAACTTGCCTAGTGGTATCGCCGTGGGAGGTGGCTCTGGTGGAACGTTATACCTCCGGAACGACAAAATAAAATATTATTTGAAAGAGACATAAATAATTTTTGTAAGTTGAGGTGGCTGAAATATGTTCCAGCAGAGCCACATCCCACGGCGATACTACATAAAACGCTTATCTGCAAGTTTAAAACAAAACAAAAACCCTCATGTTTTTTGTCTCTTACACTTAAAAAAACGCTTATGTTTAAAACAAAACACTTATGTTTAGCGGTTTTTAAAACGCTTATGTTACAAAAAGCTTATGTTTTTTAAAATAAAAAGCTTATGTTAAAAACATAAGCGTTTAAAAAAATGCTTCTGTTTATGACGAAAAATAATAAAAAAACAAGCGTTTAAAAATGTTTTTTATTAAAAAACATAAGCGTTTTAAAAAAATGCCTATGTTTATGACGAAAAATAATAAAAAAACAAGCGTTTAAAAAATGTTTTTTATTAAAAAACAAGCGTTTTAAAAAATGCTTATGTTTATGACGAAAAATAATAAAAAACATAAGCGTTTAAAAAATGTTTTTTATTAAAAAACAAGCGTTTTAAAAAAAATGCTTATGTTTATGACGAAAAATAATAAAAAACATAAGCGTTTAAAAATGTTTTTTATTAAAAAACATAAGCCTTTTAAAAAAAATGCCTATGTTTATGACGAAAAATAATAAAAAAAAGCGTTTAAAAAATGTTTTTTTATTAAAAAACATAAGCGTTTTAAAAAAATGCCTATGTTTATGACGAAAAATAATAAAAAAACATAAGCGTTTAAAAAATGTTTTTTATTAAAAAACAAGCGTTTTAAAAAAATGCTTATGTTTATGACGAAAAATAATAAAAAACATAAGCGTTTAAAAAATGTTTTTTTATTAAAAAACATAAGCGTTTTAAAAAAATGCTTATGTTTATGACGAAAAATAATAAAAAAACAAGTGTTTAAAAAATGTTTTTTATTAAAAAACATAAGCGTTTTAAAAAAATGCCTATGTTTATGACGAAATATAATAAAAAAAACAAGCGTTTAAAAATGTTTTTTTATTAAAAAACAAGCGTTTTAAAAAAATGCTTATGTTTATGACGAAAAATAATAAAAAACATAAGCGTTTAAAAATGTTTTTTATTAAAAAACAAGCGTTTTAAAAAAATGCTTATGTTTATTACGAAAAATAATAAAAAACATAAGCGTTTAAAAATGTTTTTTATTAAAAAACATAAGCCTTTTTAAAAAAATGCTTATGTTTATGACGAAAAATAATTAAAAAACATAAGCGTAAAAAAATGTTTTTTATGTGTCTTACAGTAAAAAAAAACAACTGTTTTTTAAACGCTTGTTTTGCAAGCGGGACAAACGTTTGGCTCACCCAGTGAAATATCCTGCAGTTGTCAGATATTTCTTTCTTGGATTCAATGAAGAAGTATCTCCTTCTTCCTTTCCTTTGGCATTCTTTTAGCAAAATAAGCAAATGAGTCTTGCTTGCCTTCTTTCCAGCTATTTTCTGTTAAGCGGAAGTACCTTTGTTTCATTCCATCTTTCTTTTATTTTCTTAAGTAGAAGAGCTTTAATTTTTTTGTCGTTTTTGTTAAACCGATTATCTAAACAAGGATCTTTTCCCTTTGTCTGCTATTTCACTTTCGGATTTTAAACGAGAATCCGAGTACTTACTTTCGTTCTTTCGAAACATTTCACTTTTAGAACGAAGAGTTGTCCCTTTATCCTTATCTTTGCTTCGGTGTTTCAAGCAGTAAAGCCTCCTGTTTTGTCCAATCATTTTCCAAACACGATTTGTTTTTCTTTGATTTAGGAGACAAAATTCGTTCCTCCATCCATTTTTTTTTTTTTTTTTTTTTTTTTGCATTTTTGCTCTTTTCATCCCTACTTTTTTAAATCGGAAGTACTTCTCCCTCATAATTTACTCCTGCCTTTTATTAACCATATTGTTCTGCATTCCATTTCTTTCCCTAAAACTGTGTCCATAGCAAAAGTTTTTATGTTTCTGAAGTCATTTCTGTCTTCGACTTAAGTTATTTTCTATTATAAGTCGCGTTCGTTCATTTACTTTGTAGTCGTTCTCTCTTTTCGTTCCTTTCCTTTCTGGTCATTTTCAGCAGAAGAAATTCGCTTTTGTTCGTTCCTATCATTGCTTTAATTTAAATGATACTCTTTTCATACTTCTCTTTCGCTCTTTTTAACTAGAAGACCCTCCTCTCGTCGTTTCATTCCCTTTTTGTACGGGTAAAGCTTTTCTGTTCTTTTTCCTTCGCTCTTGCTTTTAATACAACGGTCTGCGTTTTACTTTCCTCTTCAACAAATGTACTAAAGAGAGGATTATCTCCTTTCTCTATTATTTCTGTTTTCGATTTAACCAGCTAAACCTTAACTCCATTCTCAGCTTCTCGTTTTCGTTCCTGCCCAGAGACCTCATCCTTTCACTGGATAATCCTTATATTTCTTTCCTTCCATGTCTTTTGGACAGATGATGCTCCTTTTCGTTTTTGATTCAATCGATGATTTAAGCATACCATTCTTCCCTTCGCCTGTTATTCTGCTCTTCGATTAAAGAAGAATTCCATGCCTTTCGTTCTTCCCTTTACCGCTATTTTAGGCTAATCAACTTCCCTTTCGCTATGTCCTGTCAGTGTTGGTTAAAAGTGCCCATTTTCAGGTTGTTTTTTCCTTCATTCCACCTTTTGTTGTCGTTTTAGACAGAGCTTTACCTTCGTTCTTTCGGTTCATCACCGATGTCTGCAAAGTAGTTTTCCTGTTTTTTTTATCTACAGCTAAAGAAGTTTCTTTCAGTTTTTCTCTTCACTGCTGTTTTAGGAGGAAGAGTTCCCCCTTTGTACTTTCCTTTCCGTTTTGTTTTAAGAAACGTCTCTTTTTTCCCCCTTCGCTTCCGTCATTGTAGGCAAAATAATGTTTTCGTTCTTTCCTTTCAATATTGTTTGAAACTGAAGGACCACCTTAGTTCTTTTCCTCCATCACTGTTAAAGGGAAAAATAATTCCCCCTTCGTCTGTTGTTTCGATACTTTTTTGGACAAAACAGCCTCTCTCTTCTTTCCCAAATGCCTCCCCTTCGTTGTTCTCTTCCACCTTCATGCTTTGTAGATGCCCGTCTTTCTTATTTTTGTAAAATATCTTCCTTTATTCATTCGTTGACTAATTGTTGTAAGCAAAAGAAAGTTTCCAACGTTAAGCTAAGCAGCCTTACTCTAAGTTCTTTCCCTTCAGCAGCACAGCCTTCCTTTTATACTTTATTTTTTTAATATTTTATAGCCTTAATATAAATGTATGACAGCAAAAATTGTCGATTTCATCTATACGCCTTTGTGAAAAGGAATATTCGAAAAGTTTGTAAGTTTAGAAATCTCATCGTCAGGCAAAACTACCTAGAAGAAATGAACTCTTCTATAGCACATGAAGTTGGCTTCGGATAATACAAAATGGTTGGAATACAGAATCTCAGCTTTAGTATTGAAAAGAGTCTTAAAATGCTACAGAGTGATGAATATGTCTTCACGTAGACGTATGGAATTATCGCTTTACTTCCCGAACGTAGAATCCCACAGGAACAACGATTGGCTGAGCTTAAAGGTTTAAATAAGCCTTTCCGCAGAGGTGATTTATGATCGTGCTTAACGCTTCAAGTTCGCCTTCCGGGAGACAAAACTTTTGTTTTCTAGTTTGAACGTAGTTGATTCCCCTCAAAAGGTTTACTTCTAACTTCCTTTAACTCATGAAAATTTTGATGCTGGAAAAATGGATATATTGAGACCCCGGAATGGGCAACCCCCAAGATCATCGACTAAACGACCTCTTCTGACCGCGACAGACACATCATCTGCTCATGAATTAAATAATCGTAAATTATACTCCCATCTTTGATTAGGTAAGCTACATCCATATGTATGTCTTCTTGAGGGCATCACACATGGTAATATTTTCTCTGCGGACGCATATTACACTGGCGGAAAGTGAAAAAAGAACACCAAGAAGGAGACGTCTGATACCAACGAAATTTATACAGCATAATAACGGAATACAGAGAATAACGTGATCAAAACATTATGGCAGAATACAGCTGTATTTGCTGGTAAACTGAAAAATAACATTTCCATGTAACATGGTTAGTACGAGGTTGAACCGCCATGAACTGCGTCACACTGTGCAATTCTGGCATGGAGTCTGTCGTACAGATGTTGGATGTAAGTTTGGGGTATTGAGTTCCAAGCATCCTCAACCTGGACGCGTAAATCGGGGATGGTCGTGGCTGGCAGTGGAGACCGGATACGTCGTCCCATAAAATCCCACACGTGCTCAATAGGGGACGAATCCGGCTAACGTTCAGGCCATGGAAGTGGTCTCACACCCTTAAGTGCATGTTGCGTTGCACGTGCCGTGTGTGGGCGTGGGTTATCTTGCTGAAAAACACCACGATGGACCGACCTTACAAATGGCACAACAACGGGCTGAATGATGTTGTTGATGTAGGAGGTGCTGTTTAACGTACCCGGTACAAACACTAGTTGTGTACGGGAGTGATAGCTGATCGCTCCCCACACCAGGAGACCGGGTGTAGGCCCTGTGTGTCGCTGGCGGATGCAAGAAGGGTGGAGACGCTCCCCTGTGCTGTGCGTCTGCCAACACGCATACGGCCATCGGAGGCTCCCAAGCCGAATCTGCAGCCGTTCCTGACGGTGGGCTGTAGTCAGGGGTACACGTGCATGTAGTCCTGCATCCAGTAGACGGTTGCGGATTGTTCGCACAGTCACCTCAGGTGCAACGGCAGCTCGGATTTGCGTCGCAGTGGATGTTCTGCTTGACAACGCCGCTCTTCTTATGCGTCGATCGGTCCGCTCATCAGTCCGTCTGTGACTCCCGGTTCCACGTCTTCTCGTGCGGGAATGTTCCTCGGACCATCTACGCCACCATCGTACCACCACCGATACTTCCCGTCCAATTCGGTCCGCAATACGACGATACGACCACCCGGCCTCGCGGAGTCCGACCAGAAGACCTCGCTCAAAGTCCGATAACTGCTGAAATCGTACACGTCTTTCATGTCCAGGCATTGCAGCTTCTTCAGGGTCTTCGAACGTGTCCGTACGCCGACGAATGATTACATTCACTTCGCCGTACTCCTTAAATACCACCGATGGTAATTTGCATATTATGACGTGCTGTGGCGTAAGCGCTCACCGGTTGGTCCCGAAATTAACATCACACCTACGTAAACTCGACCCCATTAACATATGTAAATTTCATGATCGTCCGCCAATTCCTTCTTGGTGATCTTTTTTCACTTTCCGCCAGTGTAGATGAGTTCAGTGGAAACATATTTTTTTACTCCTGGCAACAATGAAAAAACAAATACTCAAGCTAACATTTGACGTACGATGTGGAGAACCAATTCAACTATTGCACAAAATGAAAACACACTGACGCACAATGAAATTTACCTACCAAGATGGAAGCATCGGATTGAACTGAAATCTTATAGACGTAATGATACAGACGAATGATGCACCTGATGGCAAAAACAGAGCAGCAGGACAATTACAGAGGGACCAGTGGCACGCAGCCAGGTCATCTTCAATAGCGTGTCGGTGCGCCTCGTGCGGCGATACATGCTGCAATACGGTCCGGCATGGAGGCGAATAGACGCCAGATGTTGTTCTGCGGCAGACTGGTCCACACGTGTTGGGCGGTGTGCTCCAAATCCCAAATAATGCGGTACGGCGGCAGCCGGCGTTTCAACTGCTACCACACATGCTCCATAGGGGACATATCCGGGGAGCGGGCAGGCCATGGAATTGTCTGGACATGACGTAGGCAGTCCTAGATAGCCTGAGTCGTGTGCGGGCGGGCATTATCCTGCTGGTATAGCGCACGTGGTATTCTGGCCAGGAATGGGAGCACATGGGGCAGTAGGATCTCACTCATCCATCGCTGTTATGACGTAGCAGCCTTGTCTTACTTCTACGTTAATTTAACACATCAATATACTAAGAAATAGCTCCTAAATGAAAGAAACCTTAACGGCCAGACGAAACATGTAAACAACAGAAGTCAACTTACGGAAAAGATGCTTTATTCAGGATGTAGCAAACAGATCGTAGCATAGCATATTCCACTAAACTCTCCACACACCACACATTATCAAAACACTCCTATCAATAATCAGTTTACAACCCAACGCTCACAATAATCGCTTTTCAGGAAGGCTCGCAATAATCGCTCTTCAGGAACCTCTCTTACAACGCTCGCAATATTCGTTCTTCAGCAACCTCGCTCTCACGAATCGCTCCCCCAGCAACATATTAGTCGTCCTTTTTTATCTCTTGTTCTTATCAATTCAGGCATACGTCACGTGCAGTCAACCTCAATTGTGTTGCCAAACGTATTCGTTTGAGAGAAAAGATATTACGTTAAGAGTGAAGAATAACAGAATAAAATCAAGATTTATATAGGGAAAGAAACTAAAAAGAAAAGTTAATTTAGAATATACGTCACACTGTACCGTCAATGATCCATGTACCACTACGAGAGCTGATCGACTATCGTAGGCAATGGCTCCCCAGACCATAATGCCTGCAGTGGGGGGAGGTGTGGCGCTCGATAGCGAAGTTGGGATTGTGTCGTTGACCCGGGGACCTCCTTACCCGGATAGGATAATCATATGTCCCCAAAACGAAGCGGCACTCATCGCTGAACACCACACGTCGCCAGTCTGTGGCGTTCCACGGCGCTCTGGCCTGGCACCACTGCACACGGAGCCGGCGATGTTCCGGTGTTAATGGCAGAACACGCAAGGGGCGCTGGGATCGCAGATTGACTTCTGCGAGGCGTTGGGAAATGGTTCTTGGCGGGATATACGGCGCGCCGACCACACCGCGGTTTACAACACGATGATCAGGCGTCTCTCAAAGTCCGTAAGTTGCGTAAATCGACGTATCTGGCATCTACCCGGCATTCGTGTCACTCTGTACTCTTGCATGCGTCGGGGGTGCTTTTCGCTTTCATGGGGCATCGACTACACGCCGGTTTATAAGGCTGCCGGTTGGTGCTTGCAGGGCCACCACAGGGTGTACGTTCATGCGCACTCGCACCAAACGTGGATCATTTGCGCATTCTAATTATTTTCAAAGTTTCGCGGGTGTAGCATGTTTTCTTCTAGGTGCTCAAATTTCACTGTCACTGAGTGTACATGAAATTCAACATTCGTATAGAGATCTAATTCTGATTCCCTGAATGTATGAAGAAATATTTTATGCTTGTAATGTTCGTTTAAGTATAGCTGCCTGATTCTACACAAATTGGTTCTTAATAACTTCACTTTTAAACGAATCAAGAGTCACTCAAATAACTTCAGAAAAGGCTACTTACTATTTGTCTTTATTCAGCAAAAACTTCTTCAACACGACTCAGTCTTCAACAACATTAGTGAAAAAATCCAATCATTTGTTAGAGAACGTTTAACGAGAAACAAAAAACACCAACTCTAAATATTAAATACGCAGACGTCAAGACACAATCACAACTTCAAGTACTTCAACTTCCGCAACTACTACTATATCAACCTAATGAGATCATCTCCACATGCTGCTGCTGCTGCTCAAACATTACACAGATGAACCATTACATTATGACCACCCCCAGCATGGAGACATGAGCGCGCCTGGAGACCAAACGGTGGCGCAGGTGAAGTTCAAAGAGCAATATATATACAACCCGAGGACCAACTTTCAGTTAGTAGAGTGTTCGGAGTCAGAATGGGAAAAGCTGCCGATTTATGAGTTTCATAAATGGTAAATTGTGGTAGTTTGCCGCCTCAAAACTACGATCTTGGAAACGGCGCGGCTTGTAGGTCGTTCACGGGCCACTATAGTGAGTACGTATCAAAAGTGGTGCACAGATGGCCAAACGAGGAACCCTCGTCCGGCGCTCACTGACGCCAGAGGGGAGCGGAGACTGTCGCGCATTGTTCACAGCGACCGCAGGGACAGAGCACGAGAAATCACCCGCAGCTACAACAGTGGTGATTAGGGCAATGTGTAACTGCATGCAGTCCAACTCAGTCTTCTGCGCATGGGCCTGCGCAGCCGAAGACACAGCCGGGTCCCCATGCTCACTGCACGTCATCGCCAGCAACGCATGAAATGGGCCTAAGATAATCCAGATTGGACCGTGGATGATTGGAAGAAAGTGGCCTGGTCTGACGAATCCAGATTCCTGGTGCATCACGTAGACAGCCGAGCGCGGATTCGCCGATTACCAACGGAGACTATGGCACCTGGATGCACTGTTGGGCGGAACCAGGCCGACGGCGGCGGTGTTATGATGTGGGCGATGTTTTCTTGGGGCACTTTAGGCCCCATTATCCCAATAGCACAATCTCTGGGAGCTGTCAGGTATCTGAACATCGTTGCGGACCAAGTTCACCCACTCATGGCAAACTGTGTTCCCTGCTGGTGATGACCATTACCAACAGGAAAATGCGTCATGCCACACTGCCACAATCATCAAGGAGTGGTTCGTGAAACATACTGGTGACTTTCTGTTTAAATTCACCTGACACGAACCCAATCGAACATTTACAATACAATACAATTATTTATTGCACACATTTCAAACTTACAGTTATATGAAAATGCAATACACCAGAAGGAATGTGAACACATTGGTTGTAAGGCGATTCCCCCTATCAGATGTAAGAAAAAGAATAAAACGTATGGCATATATAAAAGCAAGTAAGATGGTTATAACAGAAACACCACTGCTTGGAACTACAATTTAATGATAGGGTTGAGATTCGTTATAGAGATCAGCGTGATTTACAATGTAATTTTGCAGAGACAAGGAAAACTTTTTGATATTTTCCAGGGATCTGATGCTCTCTGGGAGATTATTCCATAGGGTAATGGCTTTATACAGTATGCTATTTAAACCATAATTAAGTCTATTTAATGATAGGGTTGAGATTCGTTATGGAGATCAGGGTGATTTACAATGTCATTTCGCAGAGACAAGGAAAACTTTTGGATATTTTCCTGGGATCTGATGCTCTCTGGGAGATTATTCCATAAGATAATGGCTTTATACAGTATGATATTTAACCCATAATTAAGTCTATTTAATGATAGGGTTGAGACTCGTTATGGAGATCAGGGTGATTTGCAATGTAATTTCGCAGAGACAAGAAAAACTTTTTGATATTTTCCAGGGATCTGATGCTCTCTGGGAGATTATTCCATAGGATAATGGCTTTATACAGTATGCTATTTAAACCATAATTAAGTCTATTTAATGATAGGGTTGAGATTCGTTATGGAGATCAGGGTGATTTACAATGTAATTTCGCAGAGACAAGGAAAACGTTTTGATATTTTCCAGGGATCTGATGCTCTCTGGGAGATTATTCCATAGGATAATGGCTTTATACAGTATGCTATTTAAACCATAATTAAGTCTATTTAATGATAGGGTTGAGACTCGTTATGGAGATCAGGGTGATTTACAATGTAATTTCGCAGAGACAAGAAAAACTTTTTGATATTTTCCAGGGATCTGATGCTCTCTGGGAGATTATTCCATAAGATAATGGCTTTATACAGTATGATATTTAGCCCATAATTAAGTCTATTTAATGATAGGGTTGAGATTCGTTATGGAGATCAGGGTGATTTACAATGTAATTTCGCAGAGACAAGGAAAACTTTTTGATATTTTCCAGGGATCTGATGCTCTGTGGGAGATTATTCCATAGAACAATGGCTTTATACAGTATGCTATTTAAACCATAATTAAGTCTATTTAATGATAGGGTTGAGATTCGTTATGGAGATCAGGGTGATTTACAATGTAATTTCGCAGAGACAAGGAAAATGTTTTGATATTTTCCAGGGATCTGATGCTCTCTGGGCGATTATTCCATAGGATAATGGCTTTATACAGTATGCTATTTAAACCATAATTAAGTCTATTTAATGATAGGGTTGAGATTCGTTATGGAGATCAGGGTGATTTACAATGTAACTTCGCAGAGACAAGGAAAACGTTTTGATATTTTCCAGGGATCTGATGCTCTCTGGGAGATTATTCCATAGGATAATGGCTTTATACAGTATGCTATTTAAACCATAATTAAGTCTATTTAATGATAGGGTTGAGATTCGTTATGGAGATCAGGGTGATTTACAATGTAATTTCGCAGAGACAATGAAAACGTTTTGATATTTTCCAGGGATCTGATGCTCTCTGGGAGATTATTCCATAGGATAATGGCTTTATACAGTATGCTATTTAAACCATAATTAAGTCTATTTAATGATAGGGTTGAGATTCGTTATGGAGATCAGGGTGATTTACAATGTAATTTCTCAGAGACAAGGAAAACGTTTTGATATTTTCCAGGGATCTGATGCTCTCTGGGAGATTATTCCATAGGATAATGGCTTTATACAGTATAATATTTAGCCCATAATTAAGTCTATTTAATGATAGGGTTGAGATTCGTTATGGAGATCAGGGTGATTTACAATGTAATTTCGCAGAGACAAGGAAAACGTTTTGATATTTTCCAGGGATCTGATGCTCTCTGGGAGATTATTCCATAGGATAATGGCTTTATACAGTATGCTATTTAAACCATAATTAAGTCTATTTAATGATAGGGTTGAGATTCGTTATGGAGACCAGGGTGATTTACAATGTAATTTCGCAGAGACAAGGAAAACGTTTTGATATTTTCCAGGGATCTGATGCTCTCTGGGAGATTATTCCATAGGATAATGGCTTTATACAGTATGCTATTTAAACCATAATTAAGTCTATTTAATGATAGGGTTGAGATTCGTTATGGAGATCAGGGTGATTTACAATGTAATGTCGCAGAGACAAGGAAAACTTTCCAAGGATCTGATGCTCTCTGGGAGATTATTCCATAGGATAATGGCTTTATACAGTATGCTATTTAAACCATAATTAAGTCTATTTAATGATAGGGTTGAGATTCGTTATGGAGATCAGGGTGATTTACAATGTAATTTCGCAGAGACAAGGAAAACGTTTTGATATTTTCCAGGGTTCTGATGCTCTCTGGGAGATTATTCCATAGGATAATGGCTTTATACAGTATGCTATTTAAACCATAATTAAGTCTATTTAATGATAGGGTTGAGATTCGTTATGGAGATCAGGGTGATTTACAATGTAATTTCGCAGAGACAAGGAAAACGTTTTGATATTTTCCAGGGATCTGATGCTCTCTGGGAGATTATTCCATAGGATAATGGCTTTATACAGTATGCTATTTAAACCATAATTAAGTCTATTACATGGCTGACATAATTTGTTGTTAGCAACAGATCTGGTGAAGATAGAATAATCCAGATATTGGATGTCAGATTGAAAAATAGGCAGTTTGAGATGCATTATTTTAAAAAACATGATACCTAGTTTCAAGGTAAAAATTTGATGAATTTTTAGAATATTTAGTTTTAGAAATAATGCTTTTGAATGAGACATGTAATCTGTGTTCAGCATATGGTGAACAGATTTCTTCTGTAATTTGAGCAAGCTTAACTTATTGTTTGCACTTATATTTGAATACCAAGATTCCAGACAATAGGAGAGATGGGTATAAATAAAAGCATAGTAAAATGTTTTCAGGACATTGATAGGTAAGAGATGCTTAATTTTACCAAGCAGGCCAAATTAAGCATCTCTTCCCTATCAATGTCCTAAAAACATTTTGTGGTCCGACTTGGAGAAGCGGGTTCGCGCTACATCTCCACCACCCCGAAATGTACGGGAACTGGAGGACGTGCTGTTGACATTATTGTACCAGATACCCCAGGATAAATATCATCACCTCATCGAATGGATGCCTCACCGAGTGGCCTTTGTTTTGCGGGCTAAAGGGAGTCCTACAGCTTATTAGGTAGGTGGTCAGATTAACGGCTCATCGGTTAATATATATCGTCAGTTCATGACATATACACACGCCATACGTTCTGACCTCAATGTGTTGCCAACCATAATCTTGCGAGAGAGAAGATGTCACGTTAAGTTCGAGAAACATGAAGGAGAACGAACTCAAATATACATAAAGAAACTAAAAAGGAAAGTTAAATCCGAGATGCTTTAAAAGAGGCTTAGGGTTTTTCACCTCCTCTGTAGCCGAGTAGTTTGAGCCGCTCTCCCCCTTTGCTATTCGTCAGAGATAGGCTCGAGCTCGTGACCCGATTGAGGCATGGGCGGTGAGCTTCTCTGATGACGTTTGTCCCTTCTACGGAAACAGTTGCCTCAAGTTGAGGAACGGCGACCCCTTATAGCCCTAAGACTAGCTCATAGTTGTCGTTAACCCCCGGAACAATAAGCAGTAGATAGAGTTTACTCAGAAGTAGGTCTTACTTGTTATACAGGACAATGTCTGGCCTCCAAATATGATCCGAAGGCACATGTAGCATGTCGACTCCACCGTACTCCCTGGGGTCCCAGGTCAACTTATAGTCATCCCAGTACTGAAACACAAAAAGAAATCGCATGCTATTTATTATATAACTTCAAAGCACGCCACTTATCACAAACAAAAAATAACATTATTTCGTATTCCTACAAGTGTTAGGAATTTATATACACTATCTACCAACAAGTAATTGGACACCTGTGATAGCAAAAGAAAACGAAATTTATTCACCTTCAACAGTTGGTGGAGCCTCCACGAGCGGCGATTACAGCTACGCATACTCTCAACCAGGCGTTGTACGACGGCTAGTGGTATTTTCTTCCACTCGGCTTCGAGAAGACAGGTCACTTCCTTCACCGATTTCGGACGGTAGGGGCACCCCTTAAGTCGACGCTCCAACTCGTCCCAGAGGTGCTCGATAGGGTTAAGGTCCGGGCTCTGCGCAGGCCAGTCCATTCGATTAACCCCATTGTCACCATACCAAGCCATGGTGGACCTCGCAACATGACAGGTGGTATTGTCATCCTGAAAGTAACATGGGTTCACCCCGTAAAACTGCCACAACGTAGGAAGCGCATGGTCATCCAAAATGGTGCAGTAGGTCACGGCGTTGAGTCTACCAGGAATTGCGACCAAGGGTCCCGTGCCATACCAGGAGAAACACCCCCATAGCATAATTCCACCGCCGCCGAACTTCACAGTTGGCACAATACATTCCGGCAGGAGGTGTTCTCCAGGCAGACGCCAAACCCAGACCCTGCCGTCCGAACGGTAAAGGGTGAACCTTGATTCGTCACTCCAGAGAACCTGTTTCCACTGTTCAACGGTCTGTAACGTACCAGGAAAGGAGATGTGACGTACCTGCCAGCAGGACGCACACGACATAAAGGCAGATAGGAATCAGAACAAAAGTCCGCGTAGCTTAATTGGTACAGCAACTTATTCCGGAATGAGTGGACCCGGGTTCGAACCCCGGCGCGGATAAAAATGACGGAGAAATTCACTTCGTTATAGGTCCACTGTCGACGTTATTTGCACCACGATAGCCGAGCAGCGCTATTGGACTTGGTGATCAAAGGCTTGTGGGCGGCAGCACGTCCATGATAACCGAGCAGATGGGCTTCCTTACGGATGGTATTCATCGAAAGAACACTCCCGGATGCCTGTTGAAACTCCTCGCGGATGTGGCCCATCGATTTGGTGCGGTTCTTCCGAATTTCTCTGGCGAGCACCCGTCGGTCTCTAACTCCCAGTTTTGTGGGTCTGCCGGGTCGGGGCACATTCCGACAGTCACCTCTCATCTTCCACTTGCCAATCACGTAGGCCACTGTCGATTTTGGGTACTTCAACTTGCTGGATGTGTCACGTATGGATCGGCCATTTCTGTGATACCCGACGATTACACCTTTCTCGAAATCAGAGAGCTCCGAACTTTTTTTTTTTTTTTTTTTTTTGATTGGAGGTTTAACGACCACCGTGAGCAGCTCAATGGGCTATAAGCAGTCGCCCGTCCCTAATTTAGGGTCACTGGTTCCAGGGAAGGGAGAGAGCCAGTGCCGTAAGACAAACACAACATCCATGCCTCACCGGGATTCGAACCCGGACCCCTTTCGGACGAATGATCAGAGGCCATCGCTTAGACCACTGCGCCACCGGGGCGGCCTCCGAACTGCGTGGCATCTTGCATGCGACTGGTTGCGTTGTTGTTTCCCACACGATATTTAACGGCGGCGGCCGTGACGTGTATCAGGACCATAGATATCGTCGATTGCAGGGGTGTCCAATTACTTGTTGACAGATAGTGTACATGAACTACGATATACACTATAATGACAAAGTCACCGGACACCTAGATGACAAAAATAACATAGCATTTATTGACATACATTAGTACAGTGTCGGTCCACCTTTGGCCTTAATGCATGCATAAGAAATATTGCATATTCATACTTACCGGAAATAAGTTAGAACACGAATGTTTTGAGCGTCTCTCACATTTTATAAGTTCGCGTTATGTTTCGGTCATTTTTAATCAAAACACCTGCGCTTCCGCATGATCAGATTAAGCTACTCTATCTGAACATATTTCTGCGACATTACGTACATACACATTCGTATTTGAGAATACACCACCGTTTCTGAAAGCTTTTTTTTTTAAATCTTTTTGCACTCAATAATTCCAGTTACAAAAATAAAAAATAAAAATCCTACATTTCCGAAGCTTTTTTCATGTAAAACATTCCTGCCAGATGCCGTAAATTTAGCTTTCCTTTTAAACGACATTCCTGTTCTCCTGATTGGTGGAACGGAAATGCTGCTTTAGCATCAGCTCGCTTCGGCTATTATATCAACTGAATGTACTTAGCCGCCCCCGGTGGCGCAGTGGCCTAAGCGATGGCCTCTGATCATTCGTCCGAACGGGGTCCGGGTTCGAATCCCGGTGAGGCATGGATGTTGTGTTTGTCTTACGGCACTGGCTCTCTCCCTTTCCTCGAACCAGTGACCCTAAATTAGGGACGGGCAACTGCTTATAGCCCAATGAGTTGCTCACGGTGGTCGTTAAACCTCCAATCAAAAAAAAAAAAAAAAAAAATGCACTTATTGTCTGATTTTCAAGAAGCATAATCTCACTAGAGGGCGCTGAGCCATTAGCATTTTAGACGACATTTGAGCTTTTAAAAATCTGTCTGCATCCTATATGTACAACCATGATCGTAATTCCACATGAGATACACAGATATTATGAAGCTAACCTTTGCCATTAGAGGGCATAAATTCAATCTTTTTTGTTTCCAGTCTTTAATCAAAGGTACAGCAGTTTCAAAACAAAGAAATACAGACAGAGATGAAAATAATATTGAATTTTCAGAAATTATAAGATAACGTCAAATTGGAGTCATTTACAAAGTGAGTAGTAAAGTCACAACAAACAACAAAACCCGACATTAACAGGGTATGTGAGCACCCCTCATCTGCATACAAAGTTTACAACATCTGACTATGCTTTTTATGAGGTGATCAACCACCGCAGAGTCCAGTAATCGCCATTCCTCCTGTAGAGCATTTTCCAAAGCTGTGAGAGTGGTTGGAGGGCGGGATACGTGAACACACAGCACGGCCGAGGGCATCCCAAAGATTTTCAATGGGATTAAGGTCGGGCGAGTACGCCGGCCTCTCCATACGCGCAATCCCCTCACTCTCCAGGTAGTCGTCGACGATGACAGCTCTATGGGGACGCGCATTATCGTCCATTAAACCGAAGGCAGGACCAACTGCTGCAGCGTACAATCGCACAGTGGGGTCTAGGACTTCATCGCGATACCGTACAGCCGTCACAGAACCCCATCTGCAGATGTGGAGGTCGGTGTGATATCCCAACGAAATCCCTGCCCAGATCATGATGCTTCCACCTCGGAATGCATGATGTTCGGTGATGTTCTGGGGTCGATTGCGTGTGCCTTCTTCCCTCCACACCCGTACACGCTTGTCATCGGGTTGCAGGGCAAATCTGGACTCATCCGTGAACATAACGTTGCCCCAATCAGACACAGTGCAATTGACATGTTGGCGACACCATTTTAATCGTGCCCCTCTGGATTGGACGGATAGAGGAACACAAACCCGTGGTACCCGGGCGTACAGTCCCTTCATGTGCAGCCTTCGACGCACAGTAGTGGCAGATATCGTCTTACCAATGGCCGCCGTAACCATAGATGTCACACGTGTGGACGTCCCTCTTCGATTCCGCTTGGATACAACAGCAATATATCGGTCTTCCGCGGGGGTCGTAATCCTCGGGCGACCGGCCAAAGGTCTGCGGACAACTGTTTGGCTGGTTAGAAATGGTTTCCATAAATGTGAAATGACGGAATGATTCACGCCGAAGAAACCAGCAACATCTGTAATTGACTGTCCTGCTTCAATGCGTCCGACTACACGCCAGCGCTCAGAATCTTCCAATCGTCTTCTGGAAGCCATAACATCAAGTCTGTCTTCAAAACAAATCCTCCGACAGTTCTCAACACCTTGTAGCAGCACTTGCATGCAACTCCTGTACCCATTCAGAGTGCTGTCTTCTTATACGACTGCCTGTTTTGCATATTTCTCGGGAAGACACCGTGATTCGCTGTTACCTACCACATTTGCATACTTCCATCTACCGCTGCGGCGAATTGCAGCCTCTCCAATTCCGATTGGCTTCCGGAAATTAACTTCTCCCCCTGCGTGCTTAACTTTTGGAAGTGAGTGTATAAGCTGCTATGGGCGCAAGGAAATAGAAAGAAAATCCATGGTCTCTTTTCATGAGCCATGTTTATACACTGACGGAAAAAAATCCCAACACCACGAAAAAATAGTTGTAGAGGAATGAAATGGCGGCAATACATTTGTATAGGTAACATATTTAATCGATTAAGGTTTCAAGATCACAGCTATTGTAAGCGCGAGAAGAGCCATTTTAAATGTGAAATGCTGGTACATTAATAACCAGTGTAACCTCCAGAATGTTGAATGCAAGCACGCAAACGTTCATGCATTGTGTCGTACAGGTGCTGGATGTAAGTTTGTGGGATGGAGTTCTATGTCTGTTGCCCTTGGTCGGTCAATACAGGGACGGTTAATGCTGGTTGGGGGTGACGCTGGAGTTGTCGTCCAATGATGTCCCATACGTGCTCGATTGGTGAAAGATCTGGTGATCTAGCAGGTCACGGCAACATGTCGACACTCTGTAGAGCATGTTGGGTTACAACAGCGGTATGCAGGCGAGCGTTATCCTGTTGGAAAACACCCCTGGAATGCTGTTCATGAATGGCAGCACAACAGGTTGAATCATCAGACCGACGTACAACTGTACCGTCAGAGTGCGTGGGATAACCACGAGAGTGCTCCTGCTGTAACGTACCAGGAGATGTGACGTACCTGCCAGCAGGACGCACACGACATAAAGGCAGATAGGAATCAGAACAAATGTCCGCGTAGCTTAATTGGTAGAGCAACTTATTCCGGAATGAGTGGACCCGGGTTCGAATCCTGGCGCGGATAAAAATGACGGAGAAATTCACTTCGTTATAATGGCGCCCGAACTATCCGGATGACCCGGCCGTTCACAATCTCGCAATGGTGTGATGTTATTTCCACACCGCGAGATAGGAAAAATGAGAGAATCCCTTCTCCAGCACTTCGGAAAAAAAAAAAAAAAAAAAATAAGGGGGAGATGATGTAACGTACCAGGAGATGTGACGTACCTGCCCGAAGGACGCACACGACATAAAGGCAGATAGGAATCAGAATAATCGTCCGCGTAGCTTAATTGGTAGAGCAACTTATTCCGGAATGAGTGGACCCGGGTTCGAACCCCGGCGCGGATAAAAATGACGGAGAAATTCACTTCGTTATAATGGCGCCCGAACTATTCGGATGACCCGACCGTTCAACATCTCGCATTGGTGGGATGTTATTTCCACACCGCGAGATAGAAAAAATATGAGCAGCACTTCGAAAGAAAAAAAAAAAAAAAAGAAAAGAAAAATGAGGGGGAGATGATGTAACGTACCAGGAGATGTGACGTACCTGCCAGCAGGACGCCCACGACATAAAGGCAGATAGGAATCAGAACAAATGTCCGCGTAGCTTAATTGGTAGAGCAACTTATTCCGGAATGAGGGGACCCGGGTTCGAACCCCGGCGCGGATAAAAATGACGGAGAAATTCACTTCGTTATACTGCTGTCATAGGAAATTGCTCCCCAGACCATAACTCCAGGTGTAGGTCCAGTGTGTCTCGGTCGCAGACAGGTTGGTTGCAGGCGCTCACCCGGCCTCCTTCTGACCAACACACGGCCATCACTGGCACCCAGGCAGAACCGGCTTTCATCAGAAAACACAACAGATCTCCACTCCGTCCTCCAATGAGCTCTAGCTTGACACCACTGACGTTGCAAATGGCAGTGGTTTGGAGTGAGTGGAATGCACGCTACAGGGCGTCTGGCTCGGAGCTGTCCTTCAAATAACCGATTTGTAACAGTTCGTTATGTCACTGTGGTGGCAACTGCAGCTCGAATTGCTGCCGCAGACGCGGTACGATGGGCCACGGCCATATGCCGTACACGGCGGTCTTCCCTCTCAGTAGTGCCACGTGGCCGGCCGGAACCCGGTCTTCTTGAGGCAGTACCTTCCCTTGACCACCGCTGCCAACAATCATGCACAGTGGCTACATTCCGGCCAAGTCGTTCTGCAATATTGCGGAAAGAAAATCCACCTTCTCGTAGCCCTATTACACGACCTCGTTCAAACTCCGTGAGCTGTTGATAATGGCTTCTTCGTCTTCTTAAAGGCATTCTTGACTAACATCAACACCCTACGTCGAATCTCAACGATAACTAACGCTCACGAACGTTACAGCGCGTATTTACAGCAAACCTGGTTTGCATGTTCCGAGGGGCGCTACTAGCGCCACACGTATGCGCCGAGCGCGAAATTTGCATAGACGTCATCTTACAGATGTACTCTGACCGCCTACGAACTGTCGTTTATCTAACACAACCCCTTCTTGGTGTTGGGATTTTTTTCCCGTCAGTGTACGTTAAGAGACCCTGGATTTTCTTTCCATTTGCTTGCGCCCAAGAGAGCCTGAAAATATTTTCATGAGCCTTTCAAGAGCCACCTTCAAGCGAATATGAGCTTTCCATACCTCACGAACAGGAAGAGTCGCAGAATTTCTAGTGCTCCTCAGATAAGTTGACAAGAATTAAGAATGCACTGGGTTTCTCTTATGGAGTCTTTGCTGTCAGGAATGTTTCAGATGATCCCCAGGACTTTCAGCTGGAATCCCGGAAGTAATTCACCCACGTAAGATTGCAGGAAACGCTTCTCCAGGCCTTTCTAGATGTTTGTTCACATTTCTCTTCTTCGGTTTCTGAGAAATCGGGATATAAATGTTCGATTCGCTGTGAAGGTCGATAAAGTTTTCAGATTATTTGAGAATGAAGATTTAATTATGGCATTTTAATCCTAAAATTAAAGACTAAAAGGTTTTCTTTTAATGAAGGTTTGAGTAAAAGCGCAGCATCTCAAAGTAAGAACTTTCTTATAATTCTGAGCTTAAAAGCCCTTATGTGCATATAAATCTAAGGCTATAGGGGATCATCTACCTCTAATGTAGAGCCCCCTCGCTCCAGCGATGGTTTATTTTATTCTACAGAATGTGAGTCGAAAGTTTTGCAATATTTGGATCACTTTATGTCTTCATACGTACCTTTACGACGAAAGCTCACTAGTATTCAAAGTATAGGCCATCGCGTTGCACCGTCTTTAGCCATCTTCGATCCCGCGGTGGTACAAGTTCTTGTCCTTCGAGGCGAAGAACTCCTTCATCCCAGCTGACACCTCCACCTGGTTATTGAAGTGCTGCCCACGAAGGAAGTGGGCCACGTACCGGAACAAGTAATAATCCGACGGGGCAAGGTCCGGACTATATGTTGGGTGTTGCATCAGTTCGATGCCCTCAAGTTCCTGGAGTTTTTTCCTAGTCGTTCGCGCAGTATGAGGCCGAGCGTTGTCCTGCTGTAGGAGAGCGCGCTTTCTGTTCCCCAGTGCCGGGTACTTCTCCTCCAAAACATCATACATCCACTTCGGCTGTTTCGAGTAGAGGTTATCGTTGATGGTCCGACCATCTGAAATAAATTCGCAATGAATTATTCCCTCGAAATTCCACCAGAAGCAGAGCATCACCTTGTGTTCGAAGCGCCCTCGCTTGGCAACAGATTCTTGAAGCTGGCTCGGGCTCAACCACTGGAATTGTGTGTTAGAATTACTGAAACAGATCCACTTTTCATCGCACGTAACAAATATATTGATGAAACCTACATCGCTCGGGTTTTCTATGAGTTTCGTTCACACTTTCTCTCGGCAGTTTGCTTCCGCTGGCGTTAGTTCGTGAGGGACAATGCGACAGCTCCTGTGGACCTTGTGAGGTCTTAAAGTCGACGAACCACGCGTGTCTGTGATATGCCCAGCTCTCCTGATAATCTCCCAGTGCTGGTTGTCGGATTTGTCTCTATGGCCCACCGCACGGCCTCCGAATCCACGGTTCCCGGCCTACCTGACCTTGGGTGATCATCGAGATTTCTGGAACCATCTGGTTGCGGTATTGTGGTCCACGGAACTTTGCCCTTTCGCATGACAAATGTTTCGTGTTGCTTGAGTAGCGTTATGGCCGAGTTCAAACTTGTAAAGCAAAAGTTCCCTAATTAGCCGGTTGTGGCTGTTCGTCTTTTAAGCGTCCCAACCACAGACTGAACAACGACATGCAGTGCTGTTCCCAGCAACGACTTCCACTTTATATCCTTTTCGATTGACTGCAGTGCACGACTTGAACTAGTTTAAACCGCCCCGGGGACGTAGTGGCATAAGCGATGGCCACTGATCATTCGTCCGAAAGGAGTCCGGATTCGAATTCCGGTGAGACATCGATGTTGTGTTTGTCTTGGGCACTAGTTCTCTCCCTTCCCTGGAACCAGTGACCCTAAATTAGGGACGGGCGACTGCTTATAGCCCATTGAGTTGCTCACGGTGGTCGTTAAACCTCCAATCAATCAAGACCACTGTGCCACCGGGGTGACCACCCAAAGCTTCGGCCGCCCCGGTGGCGCAGTGGTCTAAGCGATGGCCTCTGATCATTCGTCTGAACGGGGTCCGGGTTCGAATCCCGGTGAGGCATGGATGTTGTGTTTGTCTTACGGCACTGGCTCTCTTCCTTCCCTGGAGCCAGTGACCCTAAATTAGGGACGGGCGACTGCTTATAGCCCATTGAGTTGCTAACGGTGGTCGTTAAAAAAAAATCCAATCCAATCCAATCCCAAAGTTTCGTTGTACAAGAAGAAAGAGGGAAAATACCGCTTTCTCTTATCTTAATTGACTCTGGCATACCGAACTGGTACCGCCCCGTTGGCGCAGTGGTTAAAGCGCTGGCTTATGACCGTTCGTCCAAGTGGGTCCCGGTTCGAATCCCGACGGGGCATGAATGTTGTATTTGTCTTACGGCACTGGTTCTCTCCCTTCCCCTCGAACCAGTGTCCCTAAATCTGGGACGGGCGACTGCTTATAAACATTCGAAATGCTCACAGTGGTCCTTAAACCCTTAACAACATCAACAAAAATGCCGAACTGCGAAATTGACTCTGTTTCTTCTTTTATGACGTATCATGTCACTGCCAAATTAGAATGCTTTTCGGATTTCGCTCACTCCGCGCATGCGCACGGTGAGTGCTAGTGCAGAACTCTAAACAATCTAAGATTTCGTTATTTGTAGTAGTGAACCGTAGGTGTGATGCGTGCTTCCTCGACAAACGGATAAGAAGGTATCTAGAAGGAAAGAACTGGCTATCAGTAAATAGAAGGTATGTTGCTTTTTTCTTTTGATTAGCTGATACTTTCCCTACGAACGATGTTGAATAGAGACAGGTTAGAGTTTTTATAAGACAGACCGACTGTCTTGATTTATTTGAGATTTTATGTGGTGGCTTTCTCGTTTCTTAATGAGTTACTGAACGAAATTCAGATATTCATTCACATACCTGTTCAACCCAAAGATTTGTTGTCATGATTTGGTTCTTTAAATTCTGCAAAGAGAAAATAAATGCACAGTATAAAATTATGTGAAAAGTAATAAAAGGCTATACATGAAAGCGCACGTGTAAAATACAATGCAACACATTATGCTTTACAGGAACTTACTTCAGGATACACGACAGTTTATCGCAAACTTAATTCTTAAATTTTAAAACATTGTTAGAGTGTTAACACCTGAAATTATGATATATATCATCAATCCACTGCTGGATGAAGGTCGCCCCCAAGTTTCTTCCATAACTGTCTGTCTTGAGCCTGTCTCCTCCATCCACTCCGGCATGCTTTCAAATTTCATCCTTCCACCTCCAATGGGGTCTTCTTCTGAGTCTATTCATTTTCCCTGTGCTTCGAATTATAGTCCAAAATTTCGGTTGTCCATCGGTGGTCCGTTCTTCTGGCAACATGTTTAGCCCAATTCAGTGATTTCACTCTGGTCATCATGTCGTCCACTCCTGTCATTTCCCTTATCCACAAGTTACATATTATACATTGATCCTCATTCGTCTATACTGAAGAAAAACATTGAAATTATGTGCTACTGAAACGACAAAGATATTTTAGCTTACTCCAGAGATGCTTCACTGAAGAAACCAGATTTTCCACCTAAATCTAGTGATGTTGCGCAATACGAAGTAAACAACACTGAAACAGCTTGGACCTTTTCTGAGGAAATGCTTGCTGTGTATTTCCGCATTACTATACCCAGTTGTATATCTTTGAGTCATTGCATCCCGGATATCTTCTAAATACAAGAATTGAAGTAGGTCGTGTTCTCGAACAAGGTTTGCTACTTAATAGTGAAAGATTCGCGGTGTGTTCGCGGGAATTTACAGATGTTATCTCCAAAAAAACTTTGTTTACCAGGAAAAGCCGACGCAAGACATTATTTTGCAAACAAAGCGTAAAGATTGAAAATAAAATTGAGAAAAAGAGTTCGGTTTGGACCATGGGCATGCCAAACACCAATGAAATAAGAAATCAGCTGACCCCTGGGGTTACAGTGCCTGCTTCATAAGTTCAGTACTGCAAAATACACAAATGCCGCACTCACACCATCACAGCAAGATCCTTTCCAAAAACGATGCCGAGATACACTATATTTAACCCGAACAAATCTGGGCTGCATCGGTGATAGTGGTCTGAGTTGTTGGCTCCTGACAATTTATACGAGATTGGTCGGAGTTGAAATCCTGGATGAAGCTTGGGTGGTGTGCTTTTGATCCTAATTTTAGGGGAAAGAGACTTCTTGCAGTCCATAGTTGCTAATGTCGTTCGTTATAACTAGGAACAAAACAAAAACTGTGGTTGTATGGCCGCAAATTCATCTAAAGGTAAATCACGTTTACTCTCCTTACCAAAACTACCTCTCCACGTGCTATTTTAATAATATCTGTCAGGGTTGAACATCATAACCAGAGTTTCCCCAACAATATACAGTCTGGTTTTCGCCGTACTTGACGTTTCTGTGCAATGCCCGCAGCCTATTGAACTACAGTTTTCTTTGAACCCTTCAAGATTTTACGCTTCCTAAGCCTTTTTATTTCAATACACAGAGGAACTTGCTTCACACTCTAGGGTACCGTCGTCAACCATTCTAAATTGACTGCTGGATGAAGGTCTCCCCAAGTCTCTTCCACTACTATGTCGTGGGTAATTCTCTTCCATTTCGCTCCGACATGCTTTCGAATTTTACATACCTATCTCCAACGTAATCTTTTCCTGTTCCTTGGTATTCAACCTAGTATTTCACTTGTTCATCGATGGTCAGTTTTTCTTGCAATATGTCAGCCCGTTTTCACTTTTGGGGCTTTACGTTGACCATGATAGTGTAAACTCTTGTCTTCCTAATCCACGAATTCCTTTTCCTGTCTTTCTTGGTTGCACTAAGCATGCCTTGTTTCCAAACTTTGTCCCCAGCCTTTACGTTTTTTAGTTTAGGTCTGTCTCTAGTTCTTCAAGAAATGGAAGGATGCAATGAATAAACACTTAAGACAGAATGGTAAATTCATCTTGAAATTTATTGCTTCTTCCAAATGCACTCCATCAAAGTTATGTTCTGCTGTTATTATTTTTTTAGATATGATCCTTGCGTGACAGTTATTCAGGTAGCAGCCTAGTATATACTACTATATTTCGTGACACCTTCTGCTTTTGAACCGCACTAGCGAAGTATAGACTGCCGTCCGGACATAAGAACTTGCGCAGCACCCTCCAGTACAGGCTGTACTTCATACTGTTCGAACATAAAAGCTGTCTCTTCTCTTTCTGGTACACACAACCCTTCACGGCCATCAGAAACGTGCGAGGCTGCAGAGTCAACTGAAGTATCGTGTTCCGCTTTGGAACACTTTGGATAGCACTTTACAACTTTGGTGTGTTATAATTCTACTTTGATAACCTTTCACCTACAAGAAATCCGGCATTTCCTTCTTCATACGTAGCTTTACGCACAAGTCACAGAAATAACTTCAGGAGAGATGCATTCTCCCGATTTATCAGTCCCTGAATATCTGCATAGGACAATAAAACGGTATAAATCAGAAAACCATTCACGTCCAAAGCCAGAGCTTTGACATAAGCGGTTTTCCGGGGGCCGTCGTAAGGAAAAGAACTTCGCCACTTCAGCGCCAACGGAAAGTCAGGAAAATAGACTTGTAGCACTTCGTCAACGAATTTCTCATGCACGAAAGTGAGGTTAAAGTTATTCCTCTTTCTACACCATGCAACATACATAGTATTACCTTCATCCATTGCATCAGCAACAACATTTAACGTACTTTTGTTTATCGTGTTGGGTGAACGTTCCAGAATAGAATGGACATATCACTTCTCAACGATTTAGAGCGACGAGTTGGAAAGAAGTGCGAAAACGTTTGCACTCCACCTAATTCGTGTTAGCTTTCTATCTCGGCAGGAGGTGGAAGAACTAGATAACTCATTTATGAAAATGTTAAAGAATGATCTGTTGGTATTTTAAATAATGTGATTAGGAGCTTCCTTCGGAAATATTTAAAAACAAAAAGGTGCATTTGCATTACTTCCGGTGGTTGCGAAAGTACTTTTGGATTACTTGTTCTCAGTGAAAGCCATATCAAAGAAAACGGTATGTTCCTGCTAAAACGGTAGCTTTCGTGGTCTGTTGCACGTTCTGTTGTGTGTAACATATCTTTCTTTCATTTACTTTTGTATTTAAATAAAACTTCATGCACGCAGTTCTGCAACACATTTACACCATTTGCGTTAGTTAATTGTGATTGTCTATCAACCATGCAATCACAAATCTGCAAATGTTAGCTAAAAAGGAGGCACAATCCGTCTTCCCAAGATTAAAAACATGTCACGGTTCACGCGACAAGTAAACTATTTAATACATTTAAAGATACAAGATTAAAACCATGAGATCTTTCGATTCCAGCACGCGGAATCGTCATCAGTTGTGGTGTACTTAACAGTGGTAAGAGTTTATATTAGTCCAGTTTATCTGCCAGATAACGTAATAGATTTGTTCTGCACATGTCCCGAACATTGAGGATCACTGAATAATATCAGTTTACAAGATTCGATGATATTGATATCGATGTAGTTAGTGTTCTTTCTACACGGTTATTAGTGGTGATTAACCGCTTCCCTTGATTTGGAGTATTAGAAGGAATTTCATCATCACAACAGTTTTGTACATTATTCAGGATGAGCAAACTTTCAGACAATAGGGCTGTATACTTGGATTGTGAGGATAGAAGCATCCTCCCGCTTAGGGGAATGTGTTCCTACATTCACAAGTCGTGCGAGGGCAGTTTTTTGCGATCCAGTTTTTACATCATACTTATGTTTTGAAATCCGCGTTTCTAATGTTCTCAAGGTAGAGCCAATATACACTATCTACCAACAAGTAATTGGACACCCCTGCAATCGACGATATCTGCGGTCACAGTCACGGCCGCCGCCGTTAAATATCGTGTGGGAAACAACAACGCAACCAGTCGCATTCAAGATGCCACGCAGTTCGGAGCTCTCCGATTTCGAGAAAGGTGCAATCGTCGGGTATCACAGAAATGGCCGATCCATACGTGACACATCCAGCAAGTTGAAGTACCCAAAATCGACAGTGGCCTACGTGATTGGCAAGTGGAAGATGAGAGGTGACTGTCGGAATGTGCCCCGACCCAGCAGACCCACAAAACTGGGAGTTAGAGACCGACGGGTGCTGGCCAGAGAAATTCGGAACAACCGCACCAAATCGATGAGCTACATCCGCGAGGAGTTTAAACAGGCATCCGGGAGTGTTCTTTCGATGAATACCATCCGTAAGGAAGCCCATCTGCTCGGTTATCATGGACGTGCTGCCGCCCACAAGCCTTTGATCACCAAGTCCAATAGAGCTGCTCGGCTATCATGGTGCAAATAACGTCGACAGCAGACCGTTGAACAGTGGAAACAGGTTCTCTGGAGCGACGAATCAAGGTTCACCCTCTACCGTTCGGATGGCAGGGTCTGGGTTTGGCGTCTGCCTGGAGAACGCCTCCTGCCGGAATGTATTGTGCCAACTGTGAAGTTCGGCGGCGGTGGAATTATGCTATGAGGCTGTTTCTCCTGGTATGGCACAGGACCCTTGGTCGCAATTCCTGGTAGACTCAACGCCGAGACCTACTACACCATTTTGGATGACCATGCGCTTCCTACGTTGAGTTTACGGGGTGGACCCATGTTACTTTTAGGATGACAATGCCACATGTCATGTTGCTAGGTCCACCATGGCTTGGTATAGTGACAATGGGGTTAATCGAATGGACTGGCCTGCGCAGAGCCCGGACCTTTACCCTATCAAGCACCTCTGAGACGAGTTGGAGCGTCGAATTAAGGGGTGCCCCTACCGTCCGAAATCGGTGAAGAAACTGACCTGTCTTCTCCAAGCCGAGTGGAAGAAAATACCGCTAGCCGTCGTACAACGCCTGGTTGAGAGAATGCGCAGCTGTAATCGCCGCTCGTGGAGGCTCCACCAACTATTGAAGGTGAATAAACTTCGTTTTCCTTTGCTATCACAGGTGTCCAATTACTTGTTGGTAGATAATGTATAATTGACCGTTGCAGTTTTGTTCCACAGCTTTCATCGGGACAGTGTATACACCGTAGCGAGTATGGATGGGTATACCATCGCAATCTTTTCGAATCAAAAATTGTATATTAGTAGTTTTAATACCAAAATCAACTTCATTTTTTCGGCAAGCATTTTTAGCCTTGGTACAATACAAGGGATAAATGGCATGCTTTCCACGAATTTCCGAGGTAGCTGATCACTGATTAAAGCTGTAAAAGTTGACCTTTTTAACCTTTCTTATGTATTGCAAGGAAGGTAATTCCTAAATTTCTTTGAATCTCTTGTACTCCTCGTTCGTGGAGGGATTTTAATTCTCTGAACATTGCAGAACAAAAAAGACTCAATGTTGAAATACGCTTAAAGAGCGGATACATATAATCTCAATAGGAAATGTTACCTAGCATACTCTCATCTTACAACTAATTTGTGTTCACTGCTCTTGGACTGATTGCTCGTTGTACTTATGACCATTTGCAGTACGGAAGCAGCGAACTTACATGCTACACATATAAGGAAACTTCGTGAACTTGTGGTACGGGATTTGCCCCGTCGCAATTCGTCTAGGCGTCGGAACCCTATTTCGCATCAACAACTCAGTTAACATAAACCGAACTTCCTAAATTTTAGCCGTGTACCATTAAACTCCATCCAAAAGAACTGCTTTACAACGTGGTTTTAAGTATGCGTTTTTCACTACTAGGATAAATAATCTAGAACTTATTACTCAAGCGGAGCCAACAATTCAAGCATTACCTATCTCGGAGCCAGACAGGGTTGGTTATGACATTGTTGAAGCTGTTTCATCCTTTAATGTTTGTATTGAGAAATAACCTCAACTTGACTTTGATCCTTGCAGATAAATCCTCACAAATTGTAATTTTGAATCACGTCTATTTTGTTTTAAAAATGGAAGAAGCAATTACTACTAACTCTCATCAAGTTCTCCTTCGTGATCCCACCCTTGCTACTGCACTATTAAAGCTGTTGTCCATTTAAAAAAACACGGCAATCTTCCTACTTGTACTCCTTTTGGTTCCAGGACCCCTGAACTCTGGTAAATTAAAATTGCACAAAGAGGGATCCCCTTTTCGCCCCTTAGTGTCTAGCAAAGCCAGCCCCATTCGCCCCTTACATTGTTAGAAGGTGCTTTAGCTAGATAACCGTCTCCTGAAGTAATTTCTTCGCCTTACTTTCTAAAAAGTTCTGCTCAGGCTATAGAACGCATCAAGATATTACATTTGGATGGCATTTCATTTATAATGTCCTCCCTTGATGTAGTCTCTTTATTGCCTAATGTCCCTATCGCTACTGTTCATAGAATGACTGAATCCAAACTTCTCTCTTTGGGTTCGGCCCTTCCATCTGAAATTCAGGTTGTACTTTCAGCTCACTTTTGGTCCAAAATCGTTCCTTTTTTTTAATTTAATGGTCGTTTTTATTGTCAATTGAAGGATGTTCCAATGGGGCCACCCCTTTCTCCGTTGCTTGCTGTGCTCTTACTTCAAGAACTCGAAACCCAGGTTCTACTTGAGCCGCCGATGGCTTAGTGGTTAGCGAGTCAGACTATCAATGCAAGGTCCTCAGGGCCGCCCCGGTGGCGCAGTGGTCTAAGCGATGGCCTCTGATCATTCGTCCGTAAGGGGTCCGGGTTCGAATCCCGGTGAGGCATGGATGTTGTGCTTGTCTTACGGCACTGGCTCTCTCCCTTCCCTGGAACCAGTGACCCTAAATTAGGGACGGACTGCTTATAGCCCATTGAGTTGTTCACGGTGGTCGTTAAACCTCCAATCAAAAAAAAAAAAAAAAAAGGTCCAAGGTCCAATCCTGGGCTGATCTTTCAGAGATGGTGTGATTTACTAACAATCGCTGAATATCTGCCGTGCATCGGACGACTCACGTTAAGTGACGGCCCTCAAGCTGGACCCACTGGTTAAATGGGTATCCTTTCCTATGCCCCCCCATAAAATTCTCACCCCTCTATGTGCAACATCGTATTTGTACGGTGGCGCCATCTAGTGTACTCTAATCTCACTACAAAACTGTTCTGTCAAAGTCGCTAGACTTGCTCTCATTCCTTCCGTTTCTGTGTCCTGCCCAAAAGGCGATCTCGCTGTAGGTGGCTGGGACCTAAACTCTACTCACTGTAGACGGAACTCCTACAAAAAAATGACAAATACTGTGTAGTTCACGAGGTTCTCCCTCCTTGCCAACCAATATTATACCTAAGGTATGTGGATGCCGTGTTAGTCTTTTGGCAATTTAATGCCCACGAATTGTCTGATTTCACATTACGGCTGTTTTTTTGTTTTTTTTCCCCGCAATCAAATTTACTGTTGAGCTAGAGAATAACTGTGTACTTCCGTTTCTTGACTTTCAATTGCGTCGTAATCCAAATCCTCAATCAATCAGCTATTCAGTTTACCGCAAACCTTCGCTCTCCCCTGACTTGATTACTAGGAGTTCTGCTCACTCCCTTCCTGATAAATGTTCTTCATTACATTTTCTTTTGTGACTAGCCCTGACTCACTCATCTTCCCATGGTGTGTCTTTCGTAAAGAGCTGAAGAAGATAATAACCATGCCTCAATCTTTTGAATATTCCGGACCAGAAGTTAACCGCATCTTAAAAAGGATTTAAAAGGTCAGCTTTAACTAGTGATCAGCAACCTCGGAAGTTCGTGGGAAGCATGGCATTTATCCCTTGTATAATACCAAAGCTAAACAATGCTTGCAGAAAAAAAAAAAAATGCTTGCAGAAAAAATAAATCACTAATATACAATCTTTGATTCGAAAAGATCGCGATGGTATACCCATGCATAATCGCTATGGTGTATACACTGTCCCGATGAAAGTTGCGGAACAAACCTACAACGATCAATTACATTGGCTCTACCTTGAGAACATTAGAAACGCGGATTTCAGAACATAAATATGATGTAAAAACTGAATCGCAAAAAAAACTTCCCCCGCACGACTTGTGAATGAAGGAACACATTAACCGTAAGTGGGAGGAAGCTCCTATCCTCAGAACCCAAGTTCACAACCCTATTCTCTGAAAGTTCGCATAATCTACAAAACTGTTGTAATGATGAAATTCCTTCTAATATTCCAAATCAATGAAAACGGTTAATCACTACTAATAACCGTGTAGATAGAACTAACTACATCGATACCAATATCATCGAATCTGGTAAACTGAAATTATTCAGTGCCCCCTCAATTTTCGGAGCATGTGCAGAATAAATCTATTACGTCATCTGGCAGAATGACTCGACTAATATAAACTCTTACCACTGTTAAGTGCACCACATCTGATGTTGATTTCCAGTGCGGGAACAGGAAGATTCCATGGTTTTAATCTTGTAGTTTTACATGTATTAAATATTTTACATGACATAACGTCAACCGTGACATGTTTTTAATCCTGTGAAGGCGGATTGTGTCTCTTTTTTTAACTGATACGCAGCACGAATTGAATACTTCACTTTTCATATGCAGATGTTAGGCCCAGATGTCAGACATCCTCACAACCAGAACGCTGTGCGGTAAGATCCGGGGGCTGATCTAAGAATGGAAGTGAGAAATGAGTAGAAGAAACCGGTCCCCAGGATTTACACGACTTTCACCAACAAAAAGATGTTTAGCGCAGAGTCTTATAATTACTTGATTTTTTGCTCTGTTTCATTGTCGATGTTCCATTATAATGAGTAGTCAAAACGTTGAAGTACCGTCCCGTACGTATGAAGCTTAATCCCAGATAAGCACGGAATACCCGAAAGAAAGGAAAGAAAAAAACCCTTCAGTGTCTTACTTTTCAGATTGTTTTTTACTTCATCGAATTACAGGTGTCTCTAAGATTAATTCATCCAGAAGAACAAACGCCACCTCTATATTTCGTATGGAATTTGAACCTGAGTACCTGACCAAGAAGTTAGCCTCTTAACAACTCAGACACTTCGCGAAGTTTTCAGATGTTGCCTGACTTCAAAAATAACGCCTGCAGTGTGAAAGTTAGAAATGGATTCTAATTGAGCGAAGCAAGGACGAGCAGAGCTCTCTTTACAAGACACGAGACAATTAGTTGTTCACGAGATGACTTATCTGATCAGTCATTTTTTTCATGCGATTGGACATCGTCCATGGTCAGCTTTTGACGCCTTTCGATTCCCGAAATTCCGCGTCAATGAGAAAATTAAATTAAAACTACACTGCTGGCCACCCAAAATGCAACACCAAGAAGGACACGAGATAGCAAAGCCAGATTTACTAGACACATAACAGATACAAAGACGAAACGATTAAGCTAAAGGCGAAACCCGTGGGACTTGCGGAGCACGCATACATCAATAGACGTTACACCACTCGCCGGTGGTGTAACGTCAATGGTAATCAGAGCAATGGCCGCCGTTCGACAAGTCCCCGCTCCTGCAGACGACGTCGAACGGTAAGTGCTGACACAGGTTGTTGCGCAACACACCCTAATTCCTGCGCTAACGTTCGTGATGTGGCGGTGCGAGCCGTCAATGCCGACCGCACAACATGCCGGTCCTCTCGTGCGGCAATCGCTCACGTCGGTCCGTCCGTCCCTTCCTCCTGCATACACCGAATCCATACTCGCCTCACTGTGGCTGGATGTCGTCCCACTCGGGCGACGATGTCTCGGTACGATAAACCGCTGTCGCGATAAGCCACTATTCGTCCTCTGTCGAACTCCGAAACGTGCTGGAATGACTGCCGTATTCCGCGACGAGGCATCAAAAAGCTTTCCACGTACAGGTCCGGCAGCACAACACACTTCCACTACTTGCACCCCGCCTTCTGTGCACCCTTCTTATAGTGCTTCTCGGTGGCGTGCCGGACGCACATGACTTGCATATGCCCTGCAATGCTAATCGTTTGCATGTCCTCTCGCGGGCGACGCATGCTGCGAATTTCAGGCCAATCGGGTGCTTCCTTCTTGGTGTTGCATTTTAGGTGGCCAGCAGTGTAGATGATCTTTCATTTGAACCGTTTCACGAAAGTCGGCTCACTAACAGTAATTTATAAAAAAACGTTTGAATTGAAAAACGAAGAATGGAAAGATTCAGTCTGTTAGCTCAATACTTGCTTAATCTGTAATAATGTTTGTGTGTGTGTGTGTGTGTGTGTGTGCGTGCGCGCCTTTCGCGATACAAAATGGAAAACGTTGTTCCCGATCTTAGCGTCTTTTTCTGCCTGTTTACAAGCAGCCTGATCACAACCAACGTGAAGGAAAATAGTTCATGATAAATTTTAGGCATTTCTGTTTTAGAATGTTTTGTACTTTTATTCTGGAAGTCATAAATTTTACGCGTTCCTTACTTAGAATTTGTTATAATAGACGCCTAATGAGCTTAGATTTTGCGATAGCTTCGCTCAAAATTTGCAAACTGTACCCGAGTTATCAGTTACAGCTGGCGGTTTGTTCTAGTGGTTAATAATAGTATGAAAATTCGACTGATAGTTTAGTAATGATATACAAAAGCAGTTTCATTTTTCAGAGGGAAAAAAATGACGTATCGAAGTTTTCTTGATTTCACTTACCACTTCAATGAGTTGAGAGAGTTTCAACTTTATTCTGACAGTTAGGGCTTCTGTGACGTTTATGACCGGTCTCACAAGCTTGTTGTAACGGGAGATGAGGTCGTCATATAGCCTTTTAGCATCAGGGTTACTTGACACCTCTGTGGGAACACAAAATGAAACCAAATTAGTTAAAGGAGTTTTCAAAAGAATCACACTGCCTTATTAATTTTAGAAACATGTTTTCTCAGCACTTTTGTCAAAGTACTGGAAAAAAAAAGCATCCATATAAAACTATCACAATAAATCGGGTAAATTACATTTCATGGATTTTTTTCTCGAAATAAAAAAAAATTGCTACAATTTTCTTGAAAGTTACGTTTCCTCTTCTGATGATTTCCGCATATTGCGTATTCACTCGAGTGGCAAGTAATGTTCATTCCATTTCTTTTAAATTGTAACAGTAAAAGCTGTAGCACTTTTTTGGTTTAACAGACTCATCATCATCATTGTCAACGATCCTCAATCCACTGCTGGACGAAGGTCTCCTCAAGTTCCCTCCACAACGGTCTGTCTTGTGCCAGTCTCCATGGCACTCCCGCATACTTTCGAATTTCATCCAGCCATCTGCCATGTGGTCTTCTTCTGGGTCTTTCCCTGTCCCTTCGAATCCAATCTAAAATTTCGGCTGTCCATCGATGGTCTGTCCTTCTGGCAGTATGTCCAGCCCATTGCCATTTCAGGGATTTAACTCTGATCACGATGTCTTCCACTCTTGTCATTTTTCGGATCCACGAGTTCCTCTTCTTATCTCTCCTGGTTACACCAAGCATGCGCCTCTTCATGCTGCTTTGAGTTGTCTGCAGCCTTTGTATGTCTCTTTTAGTTAAGGTCCACGTCTCTGCACCATACGTAAGCACAAGAAGGATGCATTGATCAAACACTTTTCTTTTAAGACATAATGGCATATTGCTCTTGAAAAATATGCTGTTTCCTCCAAAAGCTCTCCAGGCAAGTTTTATACGCCGATTAATGTTTTCATCAATGTGACCCTCACTTGATATCTGCTGTCCAAGATAAACATACGCGTCTGTTATCTCCAGCTTTTCTCCATCAATCGATAAATCTTCATTTCTTCTTAAAGCATTGAACATCACTTCTGTCTTCTGAAAGTTCGTTTTTAATTCCACTTTCTTACTCTTGTCAGCAAGTTCCTGGATCATACTCTGATGGGGTAGTTGCAAAAATGACTACGTCATCAGTAAAACGAAGGTGAGTTAGATAATATCCATTTATCTTTATCCCTTTGTATTCCCATTTCAGTGATTATTTTGGTGGTGTAGTCAGTACAAAGATTCGCCAAACTTTCGCACTCCACTGCGAGGCTTTTTCAAGGCAATGGCATTTTTATTGCCTGGAAAAAGCCTCCCAGTGGAGTGCGAAAGTTTGGCGAATCTTTGTACTGACTACAGCACAAAAATAAACGGACTTAATATGCTTATATGAGCCTCTTGAGTATTCACAATATGGTGTATTTAGACTAAAGTTAATTTCTTCAACCGTTGTTCATGTAAAGAAGGCTCTTCGACTTTAGTTTCTTCCACTCCCAAAATAGAAATTTCGGTGTGAATGTTTTTAATTCCACAGACAGGTTCGGAGCGGTAAGCCTTGTTCTTTACTCCTTTTCTGAGCAACAAAAACATCTTCACTCCACGGAACCTTAGAAGAAATGGCATGCAACTCGAAATAGTGATGGACACACAAATCTTCCACGAAAAAACGTAAAAGGTACGGTTCCTACAGTTAAACGGTTCATTCAGAATCAGACGTCAGCGAACGAAAACAATACCTCAGTGAAAAATACAGTACAACTGCCGTTCCATAAAAACTGAGAGTAAAATCACACAAAATGAAGAAATATAGGTACAGCAAAATATGTTATTATTTCTCAAGGTATCTTTCCTCGGATGATATGCAACGGTCCCATCGTTCAGTCCACTTTTCAAAGCATGTGACGAAGGCATTTTGTGGAAGCCGCTTTAGCGACCCCTGTACAGCTTGAATAACGTCAGCATCTGTGTTGAATGTTGCGCCACGGAACTTCTCCTTCATTGTTGGAAACAACCAGAAATCGCACGGGGTGAGATCAGGACTGTAGGCAGGTTGTGGCATGATTTCAATACCGCATTTCGTAACGAACTGTTGAACACAAGCTGCCACATGTGGGCGGGCATTATCATGGTGTAGGGTCCACTTGACTACCAGTTCCGGTCGCTTAATCGATATGTGTCGTCGCAGACGCTTCAAGACTGAAATGTAATACTCAGCATTGACAGTAATTTGTGGAGGAACGTCATGCTGGTAAATTACACCTTTATGATCACAGAAAATTATCACCTTCCTTGTTTGGCGGATTTTTTTTTCAGAGGCGAGCCTGTGTGTTTCCAAACATTCGTTGCGAGCTTCGTGTGGGGGTCGAAAAGGTGGACCCATGTTTCATCGGCAGTTATGTGTTTAGAAAGTTTGGATCCTTTGCAATCATTTGTTTCCACTCATGACACACCTGAACTCTGGCTAACAATTGTTCTCTCGTCAGGTGATGAGGTACTCATCTGGAACACGCACGATTCATCAGTAATTGGTCGAGTAGAATGGGGAATGCCGACGTTTTTGAAATATTAGTGAATATATTTCAAATACATGGTGATAATATAAATATACGATGTGATCGCTCTGTCCACGTTATTTGATAGACAACGAATAGCAACTGAAAAATTGTTCATCGACACTGCTGGGATCGAACCCCAGATCTCTCGATAACTAGTCGAGTGCGTTCGTTTTACGCTGCGGTGCCAGCAATTCACAGCGTTATTCGTGGTTTAGTTGCTGAGCCTATCAAATATAGATTTGTGTACTCAGATGCTGACAGATTAACCACGAATAGCGATGTGAATTGTTGGCACTGTAGCGTAAAGCGAACACACTCGGGTAGTTATCGAGAGTAATGGGGTTCGATCCCAGCAGTGTCGATGAACAATTTTTCAGTTGCTATTCGTTGTTTATAAAATAACGTGGACAGAGCGATCACATCGTATTGATACCGCCGCTGGCACCAAAATGTTACGACAGTGTGTCATTATCCCACCGCTGTCAATCAATTAAAAACCGTAGTCGAGCAATTAGTATATTTCTTCACTGATCTCCTTCTACGTAGTTCTTAGCGCGAAAACTGTATTATATGGGCATACACTTAAACGATTTGAACCAATCGCATGCGTACACATAAATAATGTGTTCTATGACTGCGCTGACTGCCTAAACAAATATTTAATTTGCTATCAAAACATAACAATGGCACACAAACGAATAAAATTTAGCTGTCTTCTGAACATAAGTATTGGGTCAACTTTCACCTAAATCAGTTCTGCTGATAGTTTTAATGAACTTAAATTCCACAGTTCAGTCTTACTATTTCTCAGTTCAGTTCTTGCAATATATCAGTTCAGTTCCTCAACTAATTGCGTAGCAGATGTAACAATAAAAACAAAACGTTTCTACTTACATGGATGCTGCCAAGAATAAATTCAAATTGTGATTTAACTTTTCACCTGTATATTTCTTAGTTATCCAAGCCACCGCTTATACGCTCGTATTTTTCTTTCGCCGGCTTTATCCCGTCTATCTTACAAGTAGAGGCTGCGCTGCTTACGTAACCACACACACACACACACATGGGGCCTCGCGTCACCCCGCAGGACCAGCTGGCTTCCTTCGCCGCTTCAGCGAGAGGATGGAAATTGCACACTGCCGTAGTTGGACTCGAATCCGATCTTCGGCTTGGCTTCGCTTCGACCAACGTCCACTCGCAGACTTCTTAATTCCTCTGTAGCTTTGCTTTCATTGGGCCAACCAGTAGCTAATTTCCATTAGGCTAGAAATTGCTGCTTTATCACGCGGATTTAGGCATTCCGCTGTCTTTATGGCAAACTGGCATTTCCATTTGCCTCGAGATGTCGTCTCCATTTCTTACCAAATGCAGGGAGTTTCGCTCTTCATCGCCCAATTCATATAGCAGATCCAAGGCATCCAGCCCAGCCTTTCACATCGGAGAGCGTACAGACAACTAAACTTTCTTCCTTATTTTCACGCTAAGTGCGAAATCTTATTTTTCTGCACGGACCACACAGAGAGCAATTGTTCTCGAAAATGCCCCAAACAATCGACGAATTTACGATTATTCGCTAAACCTTTTGTCCCCCATCTTAATTCATTTCTACTCAAGCGTCCCCTCTTTGAAATGTAACTCCTTCCCTGTTTAGACTGGCCGTCAGCTGCAGCCTTCGATTTATGACCTAACAGAACTATTCTGAGACCACCCAGCCAGAGGGAGAATTCTTCGCCTCTTTTCTTTCCAAACCCCCAGATAAAACTTTCTCTGTTGTTTACACTTTTAAACTCCAATCAAGCCTCGAACATAATTAGTACTTAATAAATTTCATACATCCACCACGCCCATTAATTACTAAATTAATGGCGGGTGTGGTCGTAACAGTATATTTATTTGAAATATTAGTTGACGCCGCTATGTCTTCACACGTCATTCGTCGATCTTCTTGGAGAGTTGCCCAAACAGTGTTAACAATACGCTCCGTAACAACACTTTCAGGTCGACCAGACCTAAGAGCGAGTTTTGCCGACAGACGCCCTTTTTTGAAATCATGGTGCCATCTAAAAATCCTTGATTCACCCAAGCATTTATCTTCGTAAGCTTTTTCCATTAAATCAACTGTTTCTGGAGCCGTTTTATCCAAAAGATAGCAAAATTTTGTCGCACAACGCATTTCACTTTTTAACTCTGAATCACTCACTTCCATAGCTGTATGGCAAAGTGCAGACGCAATAATAACAAAACCAGAATCGTCTGCCGCGGCTAATACCTGTTGCCATAGATACTTCCTTAATTCAGTTAATCGTTTGCGTGGTTATTTTCCCACTTCGCACTGTTGCCAATTCAAAAAAACTATTACTCTGTTTTTATGGAACGGCCCTTATGTTATTCACATCCAATCCATTGTTACCTGTAAGAAAATCTGTCAAAAGCCTGCTGATGGGATGCTTTCACTATTCGTGGACACCTATACGACCTTACTTTTTATAAACAAACTGCTGCACGTAAGTCAGGCCACATTACAGCGCATATAAATAATAAATAAACGTTCGGGGCTTATACAAATTCTATTCGCACTTTTGTAGTCATCGCAAATTCGAACTGCAGAGACAATTGGTCATTATTTTATGTTGCTTTCGTGAAAAATCTTTTGTTTAATGAGAGTGTTATTGGGATTGCAAATGTTGTCACCCAGAAGGCCGAGTGATTACAGGTATACACAGTGCGTCAAAGAATTTTTAAGACTGGCGCTAGATTTCAGCCTACGGTGGCGCCACCAGTGTAATCGCGAATGCGTTATAAACCGTGACCATCTGCTTGCTTTCTGCCAAAAGTACTGCGCAGTTGTTAAAGTAACTCAAACGAAACGGGCGTTCATTAGAGAAGTAAAATTTTTTTCATGTTGAATTATTAAGATGGAACAAAGGGCTGTTAGTAAATTTAACGCAAAACTTGGTAAAACTGCCTCGGAAACGTACCAAATGATGAAACAAGTTTACGGTGAGTTTTGTTTAAGTAGATCAAATGTTTTCCTGTGGCCCAACCTTTTTTGGACGGAAGAGAAACGATAGAAGATGATAAGCATACCGGAAGACCAAGTTCATCTAGGAAACCTGAGATTATTGAAAAAGTGCGTGATTTCGTAACAAACAATCGATGTGCGTCACTAAAAATGATGGAAGAGTCTTTAAACATCAACAAAGAAACGATTGAAACCATCCTGCATGAAGATTTGGACAAAACAAAAGTCTGTGCTAAATTTGTTCCACACACTTTAACCAATGAACAAAAATCAAGGAGAAGTGCACATTGCAGAGACATAATTTCAGCCGCTGAAAATGATCCAAACTTTATAAAATCCATTGTTACAAGTGATGAAACATGGTGCTTTCAATATGATCCTAAAACAAAGTGCGGAATGGAAATCAAAAAACTCACCACAAGCCAACAAAACAAGAAAAGTTCCATCGAAAATCAAAACAATGCTCATTACATTCTTCGATAGTAAGGGTATTATCCCCAAAGAATTTGTTCCAAGTGGACAAACAATTACTGGTGAGTTTTATTTAAATGTTTTGACGCGTTTGATGGGCAGAATTTGTCGCATTCGTCCAGAAGATCGGGATGAAAACAGTTGGTGTTTGTTGCACGATAACGCACCCAGTCACACCTCACTTTTTGTTCGTAGATTTTTGGCGAAAAATAACGTCTGTGTGCTGAATCATCCACCGTATTCGCCTGATTTAGCACCCTGCAACTTTTCTTTATTCCCAAAACTTAAAATGACGTTAAAAGGGTGTTATTTTGATGATATTTCGACCATACAAACAGCTTCGACGCGTGCTTTGGAGGCAATTCCGCAAAGTGAACTGGAACAGGCATTCTAATCATTATTAAATCGCTGTAACAAGTGTATTAAAGCCGGAGGGACTCATTTTGAATAACAAACCAAAACAAATTATAATTTCTTGTTTCTATTTCCTTTTACAGACCCAGTCTTAAAAATTCTTTGCCACACCGTGTATATTTCTGACACATCGTTCGAGTTTGGCCCGGTTGAAAGCCCCGGATGGGGCATGGATGGTGTCTGTCCTGCAGCCTTCCTGAAACCGAAAACTCTAAATTAGAGACAGGCGAAGTGTTATGCCCTTAGCTTGTGATGTCGTTAAAACCCGAACCAAAAATTTAAAAAAATGCAAATATCAGCAAACGGACAGCACGAGAAACAATCCAGCGATCATAGGGAACATAACTGAACACTCAAAATTATTTTGATGCAGTTCGCTGTTGCAAGAACTTTCACTTGTCGCACTTTCAACGAATTTTCTACATCAAAGTCATCACACTGTGCTATAAATTCAGTTTGTTATCGACCTCATGTTCACGGAATATAGAAATATAAGGGCATCCCTCTGCATAATTTTCTGGGCAATTTCTATGACGAATGCCTATGGTGCTAACAAACTTCGTTGTCCAAGGGATTAGCTTATTCACGTTGGGAACTCTCATAGCGGGCTGCCTGATGTGAAAGTGTTGTTGACAGTTAACCAAAATGGATTCTGTTGGGTAATTGTGTCAGCTTTCTAGCCGTTCAATGTTCCCTGGAAAGAAATCTTTGTGTTAGATTTGAGAAACAGAGCAAGGGTAGCACCGTATAATTAGTTGGTTGGAGTTTTGTTGCGATAAATAAATAAATAACACCTGTGGCAATTGCAGCTAGTTTGTTGCCCAATATTTGAATTGTTAACCAGAGTTTTGATAAAGCGCACACGTATATTCGCAATTGTATATTTTTAGTGTTCAATAAAAAAATAGTTCGGCATCCACGGCACTCTATGCGCTTTATACGGAACATTGTTTGGGTGATAGGAAACTTGAATATAAATCCCGTTCTGGACGCCCTAATGAACTGCGTTATGAAAAAAAACATTGTCTGTAGTTGAGTTCGAGCCCCAACGAACCTACGAGAAATTGCCGGTAGACTTTCACTTTATTGAACAACTGCCAAGAAGATACACTATCTAACAACAAGTAATTGGACACCTGTGATAGCAAAGGAAAACAAAGTTTGTTCACCTTCAATAGTTGGTGGAGCCTCCAAGAGCGGCGATTACAGCTGCGCATACTCTCAACCACGCGTTGTACGACGGCTAGCGGTATTTTCTTCCACTCGGCTTGGAGAAGACAGGTCAGTTCCTTCACTGATTTTGGACGGTAGGGGCATCCCTTAAGTCGACGCTCCAACTCGTCCCAGAGGTGCTTGATAGGGTTAAGGTCCGGGTTATGCGCATGCCAGTCCATTCGATTAACCCCATTGCCACCATATCAAGCCATGGTGGACCTCGCAATATGACAGGTGGCATTGTCATCCTGAAAGTAACATGGGTCCACCCCGTAAAACTGCCACAACGTAGGAAGCGCATGGTCATCCAAAATGGTGTAGTAGGTCTCGGCGTTGAGTCTACCAGGAATTGCGACCAAAGGGTCCTGTGCCATACCAGGAGAAACAGCCTCATAGCATAATTCCACCGCCGCCGAACTTCACAGTTGGCACAATACATTCCGGCAGGATGCGTTCTCCAGGCAGACGCTAAACCAAGACCCTGCCATCCAAACGGTAGAGGGTGAACCTTGATTCGTCGCTCCATAGAACCTGTTTCCACTGTTCAACGGTCCACTGTCGACGTTCTTTGCACCACGTTAGCCGAGCAGTGTTATTGGACTTGGTGATCAAAGGCTTGTGGACGGCAGCACGTCCATGATAATCGAGCAGATGGGCTTCCTTGCGGATGGTATTCATCGAAAGAACACTCCCGGATGCCTGTTGAAGCTCCTCGCGGATGTGGCCCAACGATTTGGTGCGGCTCTTCCGAATTTCTCTGGCCAGCACCCGTCGGTCTGTAACTCCCAATGTTGTGGGTCTGCCTGGATCGGGGCACATTACAACAGTCACCTCTCATCTTCCACTTGCCAATCACGTAGGCCACTGTCGATTTTGGGTACTTCAACTCGCTGGATATGTCATGTATGGATCGGCCATTTCTGTGATACCCGACGAATCCACTTTTCTCGAAATCAGAAAGCTCCGAACTGCGTGGCATCTTGCATGCGACTGGTTGCGTTGTTGTTTCCCACACGATATTTAACGGCGGTGGCCGTGACGTGTGTCAGGACCGCAGATATCGTCGACTGCAGGGGTGTCCAATTACTTGTTGGTAGATAGTGTAATTCAGGCAATGGGAATAGTCCGAAATCTGGATCAAATAAGTACCACATCAATTATCGGCTAAGAACCAAATGGACAAAACAAAGATGCGGATATCTACGCAAGCTCAGTACCACACCAATCCGCTTTCTGGGTGAATGGTACTGCAAATAAGAGTAGGTACCATAGAAGAATATTTAACGCACCAAATGTTTTTGCAAAAGAGGGAAAGTTTCAGGCGCGACTCAGTCGAATCTCCACTCAAAGAATAGCATGCTTTGCGTTTGATGGGATTGCAACGGGATTATCCATCACGATCTGCTGCCACCTAATCAAATGATCAGTGCCGCTTTTAGCTACTTGACAGAGTTAACGAGAACGTGAAGTGCCCCAGTTTGAGTTGGAAAGGGTGTTGTCTTTCATCACGATAATGCTGTGACGACAGCAACACAGCACAAATTACAAAAACTTGACTCAGGACTTTTGTCTGACGCAACGGACTTTTCACTTGTTTCAGTCATTGCAGAATAGTTTGGCCATGCGCAGTGGTTCAGCGATGGTCTCTGATCATTCGTCCGAAAGGGATCGGGGTTCGAATCCCGGTGAGGCATGGATGTTGTGTTTGTCTTACGCTACTGGCTCTCTCCCTTCTCTGGAACCAGTGACCCTAAGTTAGGGATGGGCGACTACTTATAGTCCATTGAGTTGCTCACGGTGGTCGTTAAACGTCCAATAAAAAGAAAAAAATATAGTATGACTGCTAAAGCCATGAAAGAACGCATAGTGGCCAAAACGGTGATTTAAGCGTTTTTTGACTACACGAAAGCTACTTTTTTTGATAGGTGAATCAAACAGCTAACCAACGTTGAGAACAGATCACCGCTAAAAATGGAGAATGTGCAATAGATTGAAAAAAAAATTGCGCGTGTGAAAAACAGTTTTGTTTTTCATGTATCTAAGTGACAATAACTTTTGTACTTAATATTTCAGGCATACCAGAAGTACTTGCATTATCACAGAAATGCTTTGTGTAATAAAAGGGAGCCTGATTGGCAGAAAAACACTAGTTTTCAAAACTGCAGAAAGGTCATCCATGATATGAAGTACGGTGGTTTAGACAGCAGCGTTTGGAGAATAAGCTAAGCCTTGTAAAAATGAATTTACAGTGGATTTTTGTTGTTACGAGAAACTACGGGCTTACAAATTAGTGGAGTTGTATTGTGACAAAGGTTGTACAAGGCCAAAGTTCTCAGTGGTACACGCTCAGAGGTAATAGTTGTAAAGGGACAAAGGTTGTACAAGGCCAAAGTTCTGAGTGGTACACGCTCAGAGGTAATAGTTGTAAAGGGACAAAGGTTGTACAAGGCCAAAGTTCTGAGTGGTACACGCTCAGAGGTAATAGTTGTAAAGGGACAAAGGTTGTACAAGGCCAAAGTTCTGAGTGGTACACGCTCAGAGGTAATAGTTGTAAAGGGACAAAGGTTGTACAAGGCCAAAGTTCTGAGTGGTACACGCTCAGAGGTAATAGTTGTAAAGGGACAAAGGTTGTACAAAGCCAAAGTTCTGAGTGGTACACGCTCAGAGGTAATAGTTGTAAAGGGACAAAGGTTGTACAAGGCCAAAGTTCTGAGTGGTACACGCTCAGAGGTAATAGTTGTAAAGGGACAAAGGTTGTACAAGGCCAAAGTTCTGAGTGGTACACGCTCAAAGGTAATAGTTGTAAAGGGACAAAGGTTGTACAAGGCCAAAGTTCTGAGTGGTACACGCTCAGAGGTAATAGTTGTAAAGGGACAAAGGTTGTACAAGGCCAAAGTTCTGAGTGGTACACGCTCAGAGGTAATAGTTGTAAAGGGACAAAGGTTGTACAAGGCCAAAGTTCTGAGTGGTACACGCTCAGAGGTAATAGTTGTAAAGGGACAAAGGTTGTACAAGGCCAAAGTTCTGAGTGGTACACGCTCAGAGGTAATAGTTGTAAAGGGACAAAGGTTGTACAAGGCCAAAGTTCTGAGTGGTACACGCTCAGAGGTAATAGTTGTAAAGGGACAAAGGTTGTACAAGGCCAAAGTTCTGAGTGGTACACGCTCAGAGGTAATAGTTGTAAAGGGACAAAGGTTGTACAAGGCCAAAGTTCTGAGTGGTACGCGCTCAGAGGTAATAGTTGTAAAGGGACAAAGGTTGTACAAGGCCAAAGTTCTGAGTGGTACACGCTCAGAGGTAATAGTTGTAAAGGGACAAAGGTTGTACAAGGCCAAAGTTCTGAGTGGTACACGCTCAGAGGTAATAGTTGTAAAGGGACAAAGGTTGTACAAGGCCAAAGTTCTGAGTGGTACACGCTCAGAGGTAATAGTTGTAAAGGGACAAAGGTTGTACAAGGCCAAAGTTCTGAGTGGTACACGCTCAGAGGTAATAGTTGTAAAGGGACAAAGGTTGTACAAGGCCAAAGTTCTGAGTGGTACACGCTCAGAGGTAATAGTTGTAAAGGGACAAAGGTTGTACAAGGCCAAAGTTCTGAGTGGTACGCGCTCAGAGGTAATAGTTGTAAAGGGACAAAGGTTGTACAAGGCCAAAGTTCTGAGTGGTACGCGCTCAGAGGTAATAGTTGTAAAGGGACAAAGGTTGTACAAGGCCAAAGTTCTGAGTGGTACACGCTCAGAGGTAATAGTTGTAAAGGGACAAAGGTTGTAAAGGGACAAAGGTTGTACAAGGCCAAAGTTCTGAGTGGTACACGCTCAGAGGTAATAGTTGTAAAGGGACAAAGGTTGTACAAGGCCAAAGTTCTGAGTGGTACACGCTCAGAGGTAATAGTTGTAAAGGGACAAAGGTTGTACAAGGCCAAAGTTCTGAGTGGTACACGCTCAGAGGTAATAGTTGTAAAGGGACAAAGGTTGTACAAGGCCAAAGTTCTGAGTGGTACACGCTCAGAGGTAATAGTTGTAAAGGGACAAAGGTTGTACAAGGGTACTGCTCTGAGTAGAGGCAAAGGACACGTGATTATGAACACGAAGCCGCAGGGAACGAAGATCGGAAGAAAATTCACAACGAGTGGAGTGAAGGGAGAGAATTTTTAGAGTGACAAATGGGAAAACTGAATGAAGACCTAAATATACTATAAAAGTACTGCGGTAGAAGTAGAGTAAAGGAACCATGCAACTTGGTATGACGATACTTGGTTTCTAGTTTCTCTACTACGAGAGCTGTAATTAAAAAAAAGAAATTCATATTTCTAAACGCATGTTTCGGAAAATGTTCTCGCTCATAAAACAAACGTGTTGCATTGAACGATTAAGCGTTCCGAAGAAATCACGTGACTACTTAAAATGCCAAGTAAGAAAAGTGAAAGAAAAAAGAATTACAGTCACTGTTAAACATTGTAACGCATTATTATACGATCCTCGAAATACTTCTATGGTGATTAGTTTTGCAAATTATTGGAAAAGCGATCGATTAAAACCCAGAGATGAACCTGTCAAAAATTAATCGGATTCCAGTACCGACGTCATTAATCTGCGTCGGTTCTTCTTGAATCGATGGGTGCCGAGGATTACGCTGGTCGGCCGGCGATTTAACTCTCTGGATTCTGCTTAAAGCTTGTTCGGAGAAATAAGACGAATTCTTCATTAGATGGAATTATGAAGATCTCAGTAAAAGCTTGCACTGATCTGTGACCTCGTTTCGGACATACAGGTCAAGTCTGCGATGAACAGCAATTAAAATCATAGTCATCCAAGGAATGGGAAGTTCATGAATATTCCCCGAGCGAAAGCAGAAATACCTGCTTTGCAGTGGGACAAACTTCGACGAAGTCAAAAATGCCTAAACTTTTGCTGAACAATAATAATAATAATTTATAATGATTATAACAGTGAATTAATAAATTTATTTATAAACCTAATTAACTAACTAGTCTTAACAGATTTTATCATTCTCTTTTCTAACTTTTACCAAGCCTGTCTGCTCCTAATCATTTCAACCCGCCCCTAAAAAAAATATATATATTTAACTGATAGTTCTGTGTCTGGCGCTCTTTGGCCAAACCTGGCCCTTGCGCCACTAAAATCAATTAACTAACTAACTAGCTGAACAATAAAGATGGTTGACTAAACTTTATCCATAAAATATGGATGTAGTAAATAAACAGTTATCATGCAAGAAATTAGGAGTTATATTTTCAATGGAAAACTGATCAAGAAAGCAAAGTTATGGTTCATAGCATCATCATCATCAACAAATATTATAAACCCCCTGCTGGATGAAGGTCTCCAAGTTTCTTTCTATGTTGCGCCAGTCTTTTCCATGTCACTCCCGCATGCTTTCGAATTTCATCCCCTTATCTCCCATGTGGTCTTTCTCTAGATCTTTTCCTGTCTCTTGAATCCCCTCCAGAATTTCGGTTGTCCAACGGTGGTCCGTTCTTATCGCAACATGTCCAGCCCATTGCCATTTCAGGGATTTTACTCTGATCATGATGTCTTTAACTCTTGCCAGGAGTTCTTTTTTTATCATTATTCCTGGTTATATAAAGCATGCATCTCTATGCTTTCAGTTGTCCGCAGTCGCAAAGTGAATGAGCGCATATTATCCAGAAGCATGTAACAGGATCACTTTACTCTGTTCGTAGAAAACGTCTTATCCGGTCTCCACGGCCAGCCACGACCATCCCCGATTTAGGCGTCCAGGTTGAGGATGCTTGGAACTCAATACCCCAAACTTACATCCAACATCTGTACGACAGACTCCATGCCAGAATTGCACAGTGTGACGCAGTTCATGGCGGTTCAACCTCGTACTAACCATGTTACATGGAAATGTTATTTTTCAGTTTACCAGCAAATACAGCTGTATTTTGCCATAATGTTTTGATCACGTTATCCTCTGTATTCCGTTATTATGCTGTATAAATTTCGTTGGTATCAGACGTCTCCTTCTTGGTGTTCTTTTTTCACTTTCCGTCAGTGTATTTCTCGATAGAAATAAGCATACCAAACTGAAATCTCAATCATCAAACAGACGAAGCTATTGATAACAACATATTCAATGCAGCTGCTGAGAAGACATTACCCTGTTGATGCTTATCATTTTAGAGTGTTAGCAAAAAAATAGCTTTGTTTAGTCAAGGGGATAAAAAACCGGCTGAAATTGTCCGAGGAATTACAGGCGACTTTCATACTTTGATCTTATCACAAACTTCTCAGGCGGTTCTATTTTGGCGATAAATCGTGTTAACGTTATCTTGATTTTACAAGAGATTGTTTCAGTGCAGCTATTTCCAGATCGCTTTGATCCCAGCGCATCAAATCTACCGATGGAAGATGTGTTTATCTTGGGAGTTGCTGCTATTATCCAAACAGGGCTCGGACAACTCATCTCATGATATTGCAAGGAGGAAACATTGTTTTAAGGCATTATCTCTTCCTCTTCGCAAGTGCATCTTCGGCATTTTCCAACACAAACAATTTGGTGAAGCTTAAAGGGTCCTTAAGAGATCCCTTCATTCGCCCACCTAAACGGTAGGCTATCGAAAATTCCTTGAACGATCACTGAGTTTCTTATCTCCATTCCCAGTTTAACATCAAGGGTTGTGCACCGCTCGTTTCTGTTTTTAAGTTCTTGGAATCTTCTAGCCACACTTTTATTGTCAAGTAAATCTTTGTCGACACTCATTCCCAAGGAAAAAACAAATAAGATTAAATAAAAGAGAAATAACGAACTAATCTAAGTATGGGCAATTATTGTAAGATGACATTTCAGAGAGAAGGGAAGTCTGTACTGGAAAATAAAAGGGCTATGATTGCTAATATTAAATTTATTTTAAAGAAATGAAGTAATTTACTAGACTACAAAAGTACTGCGAAGTTGAAATTCGAGGCTTCCTAGTTGCCTCTAAACGAGGAGATGTATAGGTGTCCCAAAAATGTGCAACCATAACAGAACGCGTGGCATAGACGCATACAGTTCACGGATACTGTCGTGGGGTATAACATGCCAGAAGGCTTAGCATAGGCGCATACAGTTCACGGATACTGTCCTAAGGTATAGCATGCCAGAAGGCGTGGCATAGACGCACACAGTTCACGGATACTGTCCTGAGGTATAGCATGCCAGAAGGCGTAGCATAGACGCATACAGTTCACGGATACTGTCCTGAGGTATACATGTCAGAAGTCTTGGCATAAAGGCATATAGTTCACGGATACTGTCCTGAGGTATAGCATGCCAGAAGACGTGGCATAGACGCATACAGTTCACGGATACTGTCCTGAGGTATAGCAAGCCAGAAGACGTGGCATAGACGCATACAGTACACGGATACTGTCCTGAAGTATAGCATGCCAGAAGACGCATACAGTTCACGGATCCTGTCTTCAGGTATAGCATGCCAGAAGACGTGGCATAGACGCATACTGTCGTGGGGTATAGCACGCCAGAAGACGTGGCATAGACGTATACAGTTCACGGGTGTCACGTCAATTCGTCGACTACGACAATTCGTCGAGCGTCAATTCGTCGCGTACAAATTCGTAAACTACGTCAATTCGTCGCGGACAAATTCGTCGTCGATTTCGAACGCCTTCCGCCCTGATCAAATTTATATAAGGTTTGGACACTCAGACAGGATAGGAATAATTCGCTTTTTCTTTGGCACTAAAAATATTAGACGGTAGGTTTTTGGAACGGGACGGGGCACGGGGGTCACCCCCCCCTAATTTTCGTAAAATCTACAGCTTTCAATTTAGAACCACCAAATTTGGTATACTATCTCACGAAACTCTAACTTGCACTGTAGATGCTTTTTGGAAGGGATTGAAACACGGGGTCAGAGCACCCCCATACAACAATTTCGTAGTTTTCAATTTAGAACCACCAAATTTGGTATACTATCTCACGAAACTCTAACTTACACTGTAGATGCTTTTTGGAAGGGATTGAAACACGGGAGGTCATAGCCCCCCCCCTACAACATTTTCGTAAAATCTAGTTTTGCCGCCCCGGTGGCGCAGTGGTATAAGGCGTTGGCCTCTGATCATTCGTCCGTAAGGGGTCCGGGTTCGAATCCCGGTCAGGCATGGATGTTGTGTTTGTCTTTCGGCACTGGCTCTCTCCCTTCCCTGGAACCAGTGACCCTAAATTAGGGACGGGCGACTGCTTATAGCCCATTGAGTTGCTCACGGTGGTCGTTATACCTCCAATAAAAAAAAATCTAGTTTTTAATATGGAACCACCAAATTTGGTATGCTATCTCACGAAACTCTAACTTACACTGTAGATGCTTTTTGGAAGGGATTGAAACACGGGGAGTCAGAGCACCCCCCCCCCATACAACATTTTCGTGAAATCTACAGTTTTCAATTTAGAACAACAAATTTGGTATACTATCTCATGGCACTCTATCTTAGTCCGTAGACGGCTATTGGAAGGCGTCGGTTCCCGGTGTCAAAGGGCCCTCACACAAAAATCTGCGTAAAATCTACATTTTTCTATTAAGGACCACCAAATTTGGTATACTATCTCATGGTTCCCTAACTTAGAGCGGAGACTGTTTTTGGAAGGGGTCAGGGCCTGGTGTCAACGTGCACCGACACGAAATTTTTTCTGAAGTCTACAGTTTTTAATTTAGAACCACCAAATTTGGTATACTATCTCATGGAACTCTGACTTAGACCGTAGGTGGTTTTAGAAGGTGTCGGGGCCCGGGGACAGGAGCCCCCATACAAAATGTGCTTAAGATCTACAGTTTTTAATTTAGAACCAGGAAATTTGATTTACTATCTCATGGTACTCTAACTTAGACTATAGATGATTTTTGGAAGAGGTGGGTGCCCGGAATCAAAGAGTCCCCATAGAGAAGTTTTGTAAATTCTGCAGTTTTCAATTTTGAACCACCAAATTTAGTACACTATCTCATGGAACTGTACCTTTGACCTTATGTGATTTTTGGAACTGGTCGGGGCCCCCATACAGAATTTTCGTAAAATGTACAGTTCTTAATTTCGAACTACCAAATTTGGTATACTATCTCATGGTACTCAAACTTAGACGGTAGACAGTTTTTGAAAGGGGTCTGAGCCTGGGAACAATGGGTCCCCATGAAAAATTTTGTAAAACGTTCCAATATTTACTCTTAAGATCTGCAACCCCATTCAGATCTCCAATACCCGATCTACGGTCTAAGGCACTCTTTGGCCCTTTGAGGCCATTGCACCATAAGACACCAACTACCAACCTACGGTCTAAGTTAGAGACCGTAGATAACAGTAAAGTGCAAAAATATGCGGTCAATGATGTATTAAAAACACAAATTAATATAGTTTAGCTTTCACTACCAACGGGCGGCTTCTCAGGCAGAAATATAATGTAATGTAAATAGAGAGTTCCAGATATTTGAAATTCAAAACGGTAAGAAAAAGATTATCAATGCCAATGTCAAGTCGTATGCATTCGACATTGCATAGCTACATTGCATTTCTGTGTCGTGTGATTCTCAGGAGCTCACGCCAGATGTACAGCAGTTCTATAGATGTCTCCTCGAAGGTAAGTAATTCCATTCCTTTTGCTTTCTTTTTTTTGTTTCGTAAAATTAAGTTTTCTGAATCAAAAATATAAAATAAGTTTACTGGAAAATTACAGGAATATCTGTTTCATTCATTAACTTTCACCCGCTGAACTTGGTGATTCCACAAATAGTAACATGTACCTGGCAAATACCTGGTATCCCTGCTAGTACAGATTATATTAATGATTTCTTTGCGTCCAGTTCAATCTAGTATGTCCATAAGAGCGTTTGAGGCCGTATGAAAAATACATTTCAGCGTGAGTCGCTACGGAGGCGCAGTGGTCTAGGCGCTGGCTTCTGCGGTTCGTCGAGAAGGATCCTGGTTCAAATTCCGGTGAGTTATGGACGTTGTGATTGACTTCTGGCACTGGCTGCCCCCTTCCCAGGAACCAGTGGCCCAAAATTAGGAACGGTCGACTGCTTATAGCCCACTGAATTGATCACGGTGGTCGTTAATCTCCCAACAAACAAAAAAACAAGAAAGATTGCGACATGTTCATTGCTATTTGTTATGGAGTCGTATGAAAAGTACGTTTTTGATATCAACGTGTCCACTTCCATGTAGGCTGGCCATAAAATGTTATAGGACCGTACAAAATCGCACTTTTGTTTTCACCTTGTCCGCGGTTCGGTATATGGTTGAAGTATACGTATACATAGTTGGGCCATTTCAGTACGTAGTTTGGTTTATATAGAAAATAAAGATAATGTTACACTTTTACTCTGCTACAACACATTAATACCGAAGGCTATTTCTTGAAATCTTTAATCCGCCGTGCTCATATTCACAAAATTAATATAACATGTCAAGTTATTAATGTTGTAGTTTTACTCTGTGACAAAACCTTAATTACAAGACTTTAGGTGCAACCTTTTTTAAGGAATTTTTAGTCCGACGTATTCATAAGGTTTCGATATTATGCCAAGGTTATGGTACTGCGTTTTGACAAAGGCACAAAAATTAATAAACAGGCCCTTAAGCCTTTTTATCAGTTTTCAATTAACCGTGCTCATATGCATAAAATTTTCACAGAAAGTAAAGTTTATTGAGTTGCGTTTTTACTCGAATACAAAACTATTAATAGCCATTAGGCTTAGGCACAAGTCTTTTAAGTAATTATATGCCATGGTCATATTGATAAGGTTTGATGACAAGTCAGGTTAATAATGTTGCGCTTATTAAAGATTTTCAAAAAGGTATATAAACTAATAATTACTGTTTGAAGCCTAAGTAAAAGCACATTATTAACTTGACTTGTCGTGCAGTCCTTATGAATATGGCCTTTATTTTATTTTGTATTTCACATTTTACATATCCTGTACATTTCTTTGCTTTGGCATTTATTTTATTTTGTACATTTTACATAGCGTGTGCATATTTTTTTGTATGTTTTTGGCATTTCTTTTATTTTATGCTATACTTGTTACATAGCGTTTCGCATTTTTGTTATGCTTGTGACTGTGATTGCATTTTGAATTTTTATTTGTTTTACATTTTGGATTAGTTTTTGACATTTTGTGTTTTTGATATGCTATTTTGAAAATTTTCTTTTTTATTTTGCGTTGTTTTCTACATTCTTTCATCTTCGGCAGAATTGCCTTCTTCAAAAATTCAAATACAAGTTGGTAAAAAGTATAATTCAGTTAGTGAAAAATACCAGCACATTTTAGTAACGGGTAGAATTATAAGAAATTCCTCTTAAAAAGTATAGCACGCTAACATTGTCTCTGTGCGCCAAAGAAGTTCGAATTCCTTTTTCTCTTGCCAGCGTTCCTCTTCTGGGTGAATTTGTTGGAATCTGTGCTATCACTCTTTCAATTTTAGCCATAGTTGTTCTCTGCTCTTTCGCAATTTCACTGATTATTTTATACAGTCACAGTTTTTTCTCTCCAAGAATTTTAATCCAGCGTCTGTCCCATTCTTGAAGTTTGTTCTGTGTTCTGGGAAAGCCAAGTAAATTGTTTTCACTTACTGACCAAATTGTTGGTGGGAAAAGTGGAGGGCTTCTGCTCGGATTCTTCCTTTTGCTTCCACGAAATCTTCCAAGAACATAATTTTCCCCAAACCACTGGAATACAGAATCTGCATGTTCTAGTAATATTGATTTCACTTCTTCAAAAGCAGCTGCAATTTCATAAGATGAAAGAAATATGAGTGCTTGCAAATGTTCGGAAAAGTTGTGTTTGAGAGCAAACTCACTGTTTTCCCTATATTCCGAGGCTATGCCAGAAAATGGATATTCCTCCGCACATTTTTACCGAGATGAAACCAACAACAATTGTGTGTGCTGCTTCCAAATTCCTTTTTAGCAGCATTATAATGGTAGCTATTTCAAAATCTATCATTATACGTATATTGTGGTGCAAGCTGAATATCAGTCTTTTTAATCCTGCAAAAAGCTTGTAAATATTGTATATAATATTCTTCATTCTTGCTGGAAAGCAGCCCATAAACTAGTGGGACAAATTCTTGCATCTCTGGTTTCGTTCCAACCATAGCATGAATGGTATATAATTGCCTAAATAGGGTTGGACAAGTCTTAAATGTTCCATCCATAATCCAGAGGGGTGCTTTTTTAAGCTTTCGTAAATAATTTTCTGTTAAAAATAAAATAGTTCTTTGATCTCCAAATGCGCAGTCTCTGTCAAGAAATTTTGCACCATCTCTTTCCTGTAAATCTATTGGGACATCGATCCCTTCTAAAGTCGTAGGTTCCGCAGGCATGTCTTCCTTTCGTATACGTTTTACAACTTGCCTTAGTGCATCCATATTAGGCATGTAAGCTGCAATTGCTGTAGCCATTTACGTTGTCACGGTTTGAATAATTTGTGCAGGGGCTTCGTCCGTATGCCTTCTAATTTTGTGCATATCTATAACACTTGAAGTGTCAGATTTAGTTATCATTTTACCACATCTTCCAAAAGTGCACTTGCAAGGATGGCTCCATACATCCAGATATCTCACCCAGGATGTGAAGAACGTTCTGAACCGCGTAATTAAAAGGAATGCCTATTTTGGCCATCCAGAATCAATACTTCTGTCTATGATCACGGACGAGAGGAAACATTTCAGAGAACTTGGCTTCCGCAGGATCCTTCGAGCAAGGACATAAAACTGCGATGCAATCCGTGTATCTGAAATTCCTCAGTTCAGCTTCCACGGGGAGAATTATTTTGTCCTAATTGACTGGCAATCGTGCGTCTTAAGCGAACCGCCACTGACTGCTCATTTAACCGGCGATGAAATAATGAACTTATGCAACAGTGACTGTAAGGACATTGTTAAGCGATTTTGCACACAAAACTTCCCTTGTCACAATCATGGAGTGGAGCGATGCGTTAAGTTGATAACAGAAGCATCTGCTGCTGTTTGCGAAGAAGAACAAAGGGATGAATTTATTAGAGTACGGTTGGAAGCACGGCAAATAATGCCAGCCTTCGAAAGTAAATCAGATTTTTGGGTAAAAATTAATAAAGAATAGGAAATTGAAGATTGAAAAAGAAGAACAGAAAATTAAGTTGACATAATGGAAGGGTATTTGGGTTGGGCACAGGTGGAACTAGCTGTGCAACCACCTCCTCGTGATGAGTTCTGGAATTTTTCTGAAACATGAAAAATGTGAAGAGCTGCACCGTGTGCAGTGTGCACATTTGCACAATAGGGTATGCTTTCAGTGCAATAGTGCCCACACTAACACATCTTGAAAACAAATCAGATGGTGAACACTATTTGTAAAAGTATTGCAATTTTCCTTAAACATGGAGTATTGTTGCATTAAATTGGAGCCATAAGATATTAGTTGCTTTGCCTGAAAAAATTGTGCACATCTTTTTAGGTACCAACAGATAGTTTTTGCGCACTAGGGAAAGTCTGTAACGAACGCTGTACTTTTCTCACAACAGACATGAAAATGTGACGATTTTGCACACATATCGAAATTTTGGAGGTAAAGTGGAACCGTAAGTTATTATTTAAATTTCGTTAAATTTTTTGCACGTGGTTTACGTAGCAATACACAACTTTTCCGAACTTGGGCATATCGAAATTCGAAACAAAGTTTTTTACGCTCCGCTTTACTCTTTAGTAACTTTTAATCGCTGTGATCATATTTATAAGGTTTGCATAACAAATCAAGTTAATAATGTTGCGCTTTCACTTAGGCGCCAAGTATTAATTATTGGCCCCTAGGCCTTTTAAAGAATTTTTAATAAGCGTAACACTCTTAAATTGATTTGTCATGCAAACCTGATATGATCACGGTATTATAAAAATTACTAAAATGCGCATTCCTAGGCCTCGGGTATATCTTTAATGTTTTGTGATGTAGTAAAATTTCAACATAATTTATTTGATTTTCTATGAAAACTATAAAATCATCAGCTCGGCGGACTGAAAACTATCAAAAAGCCCTAAGCCTAGGGGTCTTCTAAATAGTATGTACCTCAGTAAAGCACATTGCTAAAATCTTGACTTGCTATGCAAACCTTATGAAAATTAGCACGGCGGACTGAAAATTGCTAAAAAGGCCCTGTTCCTGACTAAAAGTGTAACATTATCTTTAGTTCCTACTAAAAGGGGTACCCGGTATTTCATGGGTAAATGTTAACTATTTGTAGAATCACCAAGTTCAGCAGGTGAAAGTTAATGAATGAAAAAGATATTTTTGTAAATTTCCAGTAAACTTATTTTACATTTTTTGATTTAGTTAATTATACGAAAGCAAAAATAATTTACGTTATTTACATTACGTTGTATTTCTACCTGATAAGGCACGCGTTGGTGGCGAAAGCTAACGTTTATTAATTTGTGTTTTTAATACACCATTAACCGGATATTTTTGCACTTTATTGTTATCTAAGGCCTCTAACTTAGACCGTAGGTGGGGTATTGGTGTGCTGAATTGAGTTGCTGTTCTTAAGAGTAAAAAATGTAATTTTTAAGAAAATTTTGAATGCGGCCCTTCACTCTGGGCCCCGACCCTTTCCGCCTGCGGTCTAAGTTAAAGTACAATGGTTAGTATACCAAATTTGGTCGTTCTAAATTGGAAACTGTAGATTTTACGAATATGTTGTATGGGGGGGGGTGCTCTGACCCCCGTGTTTCAGTCCTTTTGAAAAAGCATCTACAGTGTAAGTTAGAGTTTCGTGAGATAGTGTACCAAATTTGGTGGTTCTAAATTGAAAACTGTAGATTTTACGAATATGTTGTATGGGGGGGGGGTGCTCTGACCCCCGTGTTTCAATCCCTTCCAAAAAGCATCTACAGTGTACGTTAGTTTCGTGAGATAGTATACCAAATTTGGTTGTTCTAAATTAAAAACTGTAGATTATACGAAAATGTTGTATTGGGGGGTTCTGAACCCACGTGTTTCAATCCCTTCCAAAAAGCATCTACAGTGTAAGTTAGGGTTTCGTGAGATAGTATACCAAATTTGGTTGTTCTAAATTAAAAACTGTAGATTATACGAAAATGTTGTATTGGGGGTTCTGAACCCACGTGTTTCAATCCCTTCCAAAAAGCATCTACAGTGTAAGTTAGGGTTTCGTGAGATAGTATACCAAATTTGGTTGTTCTAAATTAAAAACTGTAGATTATACGAAAATGTTGTATTGGGGGGTTCTGAACCCACGTGTTTCAATCCCTTCCAAAAAGCATCTACAGTGTAAGTTAGGGTTTCGTGAGATAGTATACCAAATTTGGAGGTTCTGTATTGAAAACTATAGATTTTACGAAAATGTTGTATGGGGGGGCGGCTCTGACCCCAAGTGTTTCAGTCCTTTTGAAAAAGCATCTACAGTGTAAGTTAGAGTTTCGTGAGATAGTATACCAAATTTGGTGGTTCTAAATTGAAAACTGTAGATTTTACGAATATGTTGTATGGGGGGAGGTGCTCTGACCCCCCGTGTTTCAATCCCTTCCAAAAAGCATCTACAGTGTACGTTAGTTTCGTGAGATAGTATACCAAATTTGGTGGCTTTACATTGAAAACTGTAGATTTTACGAATATGTTGTATGGGGGTGCTCTGACCCCCCGTGTTTCAATCCCTTCCAAAAAGCATCTACAGTGTACGTTAGTTTCGTGAGATAGTATACCAAATTTGGTGGCTTTACATTGAAAACTGTAGATTTTACGAATATGTTGTATGGGGGGGGGTGCTCTGACCCCCCGTGTTTCAATCCCTTCCAAAAAGCATCTACAGTGTAAGTTAGTTTCGTGAGATAGTATTCCAAATTTGGTTGTTCTAAATTAAAAACTGTAGATTATACGAAAATGTTGTATTGGGGGGTTCTGAACCCACGTGTTTCAATCCCTTCCAAAAAGCATCTACAGTGTAAGTTAGGGTTTCGTGAGATAGTATACCAAATTTGGAGGTTCTGTATTGAAAACTATAGATTTTACGAAAATGTTGTATGGGGGGGGGGGGGCGGCTCTGACCCCAAGTGTTTCAGTCCTTTTGAAAAAGCATCTACAGTGTAAGTTAGAGTTTCGTGAGATAGTATACCAAATTTGGTGGTTCTAAATTGAAAACTGTAGATTTTACGAATATGTTGTATGGGGGAGGTGCTCTGACCCCCGTGTTTCAATCCCTTCCAAAAAGCATCTACAGTGTACGTTAGTTTCGTGAGATAGTATACCAAATTTGGTGGCTTTACATTGAAAACTGTAGATTTTACGAATATGTTGTATGGGGGGTGCTCTGACCCCCGTGTTTCAATCCCTTCCAAAAAGCATCTACAGTGTACGTTAGTTTCGTGAGATAGTATACCAAATTTGGTGGCTTTACATTGAAAACTGTAGATTTTACGAATATGTTGTATGGGGGGGGTGCTCTGACCCCCGTGTTTCAATCCCTTCCAAAAAGCATCTACAGTGTAAGTTAGTTTCGTGAGATAGTATTCCAAATTTGGTTGTTCTAAATTAAAAACTGTAGATTATACGAAAATGTTGTATTGGGGGTTCTGAACCCACGTGTTTCAATCCCTTCCAAAAAGCATCTACAGTGTAAGTTAGGGTTTCGTGAGATAGTATACCAAATTTGGAGGTTCTGTATTGAAAACTACGAAAATGTTGTATGGGGGGGGGGCGGCTCTGACCCCAAGTGTTTCAGTCCTTTTGAAAAAGCATCTACAGTGTAAGTTAGAGTTTCGTGAGATAGTATACCAAATTTGGCGGTTCTAAATTGAAAACTGTAGATTTTACGAAAATTTTGTAGGGGGGGGGGCTCTGACCCCCGTACCCCGTCCCGTTCCAAAAACCGTCTACCGTCTAATATTTTTAGTGCCAAAGAAAAAGCGAATTATTCCTATCCTGTCTGAGTGTCCAAACCTTATATAAATTTGATCAGGGCGGAAGACGTTCGAAATCGGCGACGAATTTGACGCTCGACGAATTGACGCACGCGACTAATTGACGTATAACCCAGTTCACGGATACTGTCCTGAGGTATAGTATGGCATAGACGCATGCAGTACACGGATACTGTCCTGAGGTATAGCATGCCAGAAGACGTGGCATAGACGCATGCAGTACACGGATACTGTCCTGAGGTATAGCATGCCAGAAGACGTGGCATAGACTTATACAGTTCACGGACACTGTCCTGTGGTATAGCATGCCAGAAAACGTGGCATAGACGCATACAGTTCACGGATACTGTACTGAGGTAAAACATGCCGGAAAGCGTGGCATAGACGCATACAGTTCACGGATACTGTCCTAAGGTATAGCATGCCAGAAGACGTGGCATAGACGCATACAGTACACGGATACTGTCTTGAAGTATAGCATGCCAGAAGACGTGGCATGGACGCATACAGTTCACGGATCCTGTCTTGAGGTATAGCATGCCAGAAGACTCATACAGTTCACGGGTCCTGTCCTGAGGTATAGCATGCCAGAAGACGTGGCATAGACGCATACAGTTCACGGATACTGTCCTGAGGTATAGCATGTCAGAAGACGTGGCATAGACGCATGCAATTCATGGATACTGTTTTGAGGCATAGCTTGCCAGAAAACGTGGCATAGACGCATACAGTTCACGGATACTGTCCTGAGGTATAGCATGCCAGAAGACGTGGCATAGACGCATACAGTTCACGGATACTGTCCTGAGGTATAGCATGCCAGAAGACGCATAGTTCACGGATCCTGTCTTGAGGTATAGCATGCCAGAAGACGTGGCATAGATGCATACAGTTCACGGATCCTGTCTTGAGGTATAGCATGCCAGAAGACGTGGCATAGATACATACAGTTCACGGATACTATTCTAAAGCTTCGCATGACAGACTGTGTCCAAATTAAGGGCCAGTTCGTCGACTATCCTAGATGGGGGCAGATGGCGTTCCATCATGTCTCAACCATGTGGCGACACAACAGGTCGGTCGCCCCGGTGGCGCAGTGGTCTAAGCGATGGCCTCTGATCATTCGTCCAAAAGGGGTCCGGGTTCGAATCCCGGTGAGGCATGGATGTTGTGTTTGTCTTGCGGCACTGGCTCTCTCCCTTCCCTGGAACCAGTGACCCTAAATTAGGGACGGGCGACTGCTTATAGACCATTGAGTTGCTCACGGTGGTCGTTAAACCTTCAATCAAAAAAAAAAAAAAAAAAAAAAAAAACAGGTCGCCATTTTGTGTCGACGTACCGTTGAGCTGTGAGGGTGATACGTAGAACTAACAATTTTGTCAGCATATCCTGGGAAATGGCTCCCCGGACTGTCAGTCCCGGCGTGTGAGGTTTGTGCCGTTTCACCGTAAAGAGAGGATCCGTGTGCTGGCTCTTCTCCAGACACGTATGCGCTGATCATCGGCGTCAGGTGTCAAACCGTGACTTATCACTGAAGACATCACGACGCAACTGGACACTACCCCACGTTGATTTCGCCCGACACCACTGCAACTGATTCCGGTGATGCTCAGTGGTAGGTGGCGGAGTGACCTCCTCCAATGTAGTCTCCGTGCCGCAAGTCATCTGGCAACGGTCAGGGTGTCCACTTCCGTACCTGCAGACGAAGCGACATGGCCACGGATAGTTGAAAGCGACGAATTTGGTCCTGTTGGTGCCGTTCTCGCAATCGCTCTATCCTCGAGTTCTGTTGTTGCCTTCAGACGTCCACTGTCCGCGTGCTGCTGGATTGTGCCATCCTCGACCCATTGGCGCCAATATCAATCGATTGGTCGCGTGGTTCCGATCCAAATGACTGGCGACACGGCGACTTGACCAACCGGCCTCTCTCAACCCAATTATACGTCCTCTCTCAAATTTGCTCAATTGCTCATAATGTGCACGGATTCGACGTCGAAGCATCCTCACACACCGTGGAGGTTATTGCAATCCGCTGTCACAGTTGTCCCTGCGTGCGAGCTTTGCTCTTGATATACACTCCCCATGCGCTGTGGCTGGCCATTATTTAGTCATAAAAGGAGTTTATACCTAATACATAAATGGAGTTTATACCTAAAGGCTAGTTTATGTTTAACATCTTAAGCGGCCGAAGTACCTGAACTATATAATGCCCAACATTTTCTGCTCTTTCCGAACAGAAATGTTCACAAAGCGGCCCGGTTATAGGGAAACTACGGCAAGACGATTCCTTTCCCTCACTCATCTCAGCGGTATGGACCATAAACCTGTCATTCGTGAGAAGATATCCCGTTTTGTCCTATAATCTCCGGTCCATGACCCAAGGCATGATGGGGAAGGGATAGATCCTCTGACACGGACATCATGCCACTTGGCAGAAACATGTGATTGAAACATCTTCTCTCTCCTTTCACATGTTCGTCGCCATTGTCCTTTTAGTTGATAATTACTTAGAAAAGATTAGTGTCAATCATCCCCGAAAATGACCATTTTCTTTGAACAAGAAAGGTAAGGGGAAAGCAGTGTTTTGTGATGTCCAGCTGTCCAGCTCGTTTTAGACAGCGAATATATTCGTTGAAGCTCATTTCAACCCATTTTGCTAACCCCGAGTTAATTCGTTATAGCCGGTTAAAGGGTTAAACACAAAGGCTAGTTTATGTTTTAGCATGTTTAAACATAAACTAGCCTTTGGTATTAAGACCAATAATAGTTGGTCTTCAATACTTAATGACAGTGGCCCAGTACCTGTCACCAACAAATTTGGTATTTACAGTGTTACATTCAAGGCCGTAAACCAGGAAGATCCCGACCTTTATTATACAGGTTCAACAAAACGTACCCTGTAAACCAGATTAAGGGAGCACCAATAGAATATTCGGGTCGGCTTCAGGAATACAGCTTCTGCAAGCCTTGTTCATGCAGGAACACATTACCCCGAATGGTCAGGTGCTGCCATTTTGGATACGCCATCCTATCAATCTCATTTACTTCTTACGGAAAGCTTGTTTATTTTACGGTATGAAAATCTGTGTTGCAACGACTATGAACCATCTTGTGTTCCTCAAGTATGGTGTACAAGCATCCCCGTTTAATACAAGAATCAAATTAGTTTTATGTTCGGGGAACATTTTCAGTTTTCGCCCTTCTACGCATGAGCTATGCGTCATATTTAACTCCTACTTAAGACGTTGGCACAGCCCATTGTATTTGTTTCACCTGATGATGGACCTGTTCGACAGGGTCCGAAATATCTTGTGTATGTGTGTTTTCACTCATTAAAGGGTTCTTTTTTGAACTTGTAAATACCATCATTTCAACTTTCATACACTGGCGAAAAGTAAAAAAAGAACACCAAGACGGAGACGTCTGATACCAACGAAATTTATACGGCATAATAACGGAATACAGAGGATAACGTGATCAAAACATTATGGCAAAATACAGCTGTATTTGCTGGTAAACTGAAAAATAACATTTCCATGTAACATGGTTAGTACGAGGTTGAACCGCCAGGAATTGCGTCACACTGTGCAATCCTGGCATGGAGTCTGTCGTACAGATGTTGGATTTAAGTTTGGGGTATTGAGTTTCAAGCATCCTCAACCTGGACGCGTATATGGTCGTGGCTGGCCGTGGAGACCGGATAAGTAGTTGTCCCATAAAATCCCACACGTGCTCAATGGGGGACAAATCCGGTGAACATGGAAGTTCTCTCACACCATGAAGTGCATGTTGCGTTGCACGTGCCGTGTGTGGGCATGCGTTATCTTGCTGGAAAACACCACGATGGACCGACCTTACAAATGGCACAACAACGGGCTGAATGATGTTGTTGATGTAGGAGGTGCTGTTTAACGTACCCGGTACAAACACTAGTTTTGTACGGGAGTGATAGCTGATCGCTCCCCACACCAGGAGACGAGGTGTAGGCCCTGTGTGTCGCTGGCGGATGCAAGAAGGGTGGAGACGCTCCCCTGTGCGTCTGCGAACACGCATACGGCCATCGGAGGCTCCCAAGCAGAATCTGCTTTCATCGCTGAACACGACAGATTGCCATTGCGTTCTCCAGTGCAGACGTTAGCGACACCACTGCAGCCGTTCCTGGCGGTGGGCTGGAGTCGGATGTGTACATGCCAGAGGCACACGTGCACGTAGTCCTGCATTCAGTAGACGGTTGCGGATTGTTCGCACAGTCACCTCAGGGGCAACGGCAGCTCGGATTTGCGTCGTACTGGATGTTCTGCTTGACAACGCCGCTCTTCTTATGCGTCGATCGGTCCGCTCATCAGTCCGTCTGTGACTCGCGGTTCTACGTCTTCTCGTGTGGGAATGTTCCTCGGACCATCTACGCCACCATCGTACCGATACTTCCCGTCCAATTCGCTCCGCAATACGACGATACGACCACCCGGCCTCGCGGAGTCCGACTAGACGACCTCGCTCAAAGTCCGATAACTGTTGAAATCCTACACGTCTTCCATGTCCAGGCATTGCAGCTTCTTCAGGGTCTTTGCACGTGTCCTTACGCCGACGACTGATTACATTCACTTCGCCGTAGTCCTTAAATACCACCGACGATAATTTGCATATTATGCCGTGCTGTGGCGTAAGCGCTCGCCGGTTGGTCCCGAAATTAACATCACACTTACGTAAACTCGAACCCATTAACATATGTAAATTTCATGAAGGTCCGCCAATTCCTTCTTGGTGCTTCTCTTTTTTGGGGAGGGGGGAGAGGGTGTAAATGAACCTACGGTGACAACAAAAAGCAGAAAAGTTAAAAACACCTGAATTTTCCGGTAATTTTGCAAATGTTCTGTGGAATTTCGAATGAGAGTAACAGAAATTCAGAATAATTTTCCGTGTGTCCCATTTTTTTTCAAAATTGCGGACTTGTGGAAATTCTAATTACGTGATTTTGCAAAGTGCACTGAAATTCAGATGGTTAATAATTACAACGAATTTTGAAAAAAGTTTTGATCCACAGAAATACCTACCCTTTTTTTTACGCTTTCCAACCGTAGGTTGAAGAAGCGTATATGCTCCAGCTTTTTACGTCCGTCTGTCCGTCCGTCTGTCGGCACGATAACTCACCTAAAAATGGTTCGATTTCGATGAAATTTTAGTATGTGGTAGGGGACGCCAGGGGACGAACCCTATTGAAAATGGGTGGAGAGGGGTCAAGGGTCACGCCATAAGAGCCGGATCCATTCAATTGCCCTTATGCGTCCTAACTTGCTTAAATATGGTTCGATTTCAATGAAGTTTAAGTATGTCGTAAGGAACTACCTGAGAACAAACCCTGTTGAAAATGGACGGAATGAGGTCAAAGGTCAGGACATAGGAGCGGGATCCATTCAATTGCCCTTATGAGTCATAACTTGCGTAAATATAGTTCGATTTCCATGAAATTTTAGTATGTGGTAGGGGACCACCTGGGAACGAACCCTATTGAAAATAAATGAAATGGGCTCAAAGGTCAGGACATAGGAGCGGGATCCATTCAATTGCCCTTATGCGTCATAACTTGCGTAAATATGGAAATTTAACGTGGACCAGATACATCAAACAAAGATATTCGCTCTTTCCGCGTTTTAAGGCGGGAGTAACTATGACTCTCTTAGAACAGTTGTTGAGAACCAAAACCCTGGGTGGGGTGTTTGTTTGCTGCCCGTTTCTGTTGTTTCGGTGCAGTCGATTGGCACCTCGGATGGGTGGGGAGACCTCACGATGCGTTTCTGAGTAAGAGCATAGTTACAGGAGTGGCATGCGCAATACAAGACCTCTTGTTAGGTTTCACAGCCTCTGCCACTCAAGTCAACCTCAACCTACTCGTGGTTCCCGCTGTTAGGTACGGATCAGCTGGGTGTGATTCACATCCCGCTGATTGTCGGCCGGCAGATGAGGCTCTGGCGAAACTCCCCCTTCTGTGGGTTAGCACCCCACTTAAGGGTTTCACTATTGCTACAAATCTAAACTAGAGAAATGAAAGGGGTCATCCTACTGGTACGACTTCAGCAATAGGGATGGGTGAATACGGCTCGACGACTGTGGTTGATTTTGTCTGTGAATTTTGCCAAAGATCGTTTTTAACGAAGATTGGATTAAGCGTACATCAAAGATCTAAGCACTTCTCGGAATACAATGAAAAGAGACTACAAACAATACCGGCTGCTAAAGTACGATGGACGGCGGATGAGGAGCGCCTAATGGCGGAGGCTGAGGTGAAGTTAGTATATGAGGGTATTCGCAATATTAATCAACATCTACTATTGCAATTCCCGGAAAGATCTCTAGAAGCTATTAAAGGAAAAAGAAAAAGTGCGAAATATAAGGAGTTAATAAAACTCATACAGGTGAGGGAGCATCCAGTTGAAAACTCTAATGACTCGTCCTCACAAGAAAATATAACACCAGATTTTCATGCTGATATAATACCAATGGAAGAACATCAATTTAAAACCCAGGTGTATGAATGGAATCAAAGATTCACATTTCCATCAATTACCAAACTAGAAAAGGATCTACTTGATTTGGCTTTTGACTCTAACTTTTATACCTCAAATTAAAGATAACGTTCTGAAATTTATGAAGTCAATGACTCCGTCCGGTCATTCTATTGTTCCGGGACAGGTACGTCCTCGTAAGGTTGAGGATCCACCAACACAACCTTTATCACGTAGAAAACAGAAGAAGCATGATTTCATCAAATTGCAATATCTGTTTAAGAAGAGCAGAGGGGCAGCTGCTCGGGAGATTCTATCAACAACAACGTCTTTTTCTCCAGATATATCGATTTCCCAACTATTTGATTTCTGGCCGCCCCGGTGGCGCAGTGGTCTAAGGCGTTGGCCTCTGATCATTTGTCCAAAGGGGTCCGGGTTCGAATCCCGGTGAGGCATGGATGTTGTGTTTGTCTTACGGCACTGGCTCTCTCCCTTCCCTGGAACCAGTGACCCTAAATTAGGGACGGGCGACTGCTTATAGCCCATTGAGTTGCTCACGGTGGTCGTTAAACCTCCAATAAAAAAAAAAAAAAAAAAAATTTCTGGAGATGTGAAATGGCATCTTTTGGATTACCATCTCCTACACCAGATATGGAAACTATAGGGGTAATTTGGACTGGAGTTCCCTTACTGCTCCGATAACATCTATGGAAATTGCTGCAAGTACAGTTAGGGGGGCTCCAGTGCAGGACCTGATGGATTTCTACCAAAGGATATCCAAGTGATTCCAATGAGGGTTAAGTTAAAACTATATAACTTATGGCATCACCTTTCTTGGTGTCCGGAAGACTTATTACACTCACGGACAATATTCATACCGAAAGGTGAAAATGTGGCTGAGCCATCATCATGTAGGCCCATTACTATATAATCCGTCTTTATAAGACATTTCCATAAGATTATAGCAAACAGGTTACAGGGAATTTTACCCGTAACCGGATTTCAGAAAAGGATTTCGTAGGGGAGATGGTATTTTTTGCAAATATAACCTCTCTCAATAATTGCTTTAGACGATTGCAGCAGCTAATTCCTGTTTCAATGCTGTTTATTGATTTTCGTAAGGCTTTCGATTCAATACATCATAAAGCAATCTACGATAGTTTGATAACATTGGGTGCTCCTCAATCATTTGTTGATTATTGCCGCCACTGTTGCCTCAATGGTACAACACTTCTACAATTCAAAGGATGCACATCACCCATCATCAAGCCAGTGAGGGGAATTAGACAGGGAGATCCTTTTTCTCCGTTGTTCAACATAGTAATGGATGCAGTACTCCAAAATACCTTGGAATATGGGTATAAATATCAAAACTCCACCGTGCCCTACTTGGCCTACGCCGATGATATCCTAATACTAGCCAAAACATCTGGTGATCTAAGGCGTATGGTAGGTCTTTTTCAAGGAAGACTAGCTTGGGCTGGTCTCAAGATCAACCCGGAAAAATCATTTACTATCAGTTGGAAAAAACACGGCAAAAGAAAACAGCTTTTATTGGAAACGACATCTTCCATTAGGATATCAGGCCACCTAATAAAAGCTCTTTCTGCAGATGATGAGTTTACTTATCTTGGGGAAAGATTCAACCGTAATGGCCTTTGTTCATTTCAATCACTAGGGTTGCAAAGTTCATTAGAACATTTACGATCAGCACCACTTAAGCCCCAGCAGAAAATGTACATTCTCAGAGCACACCTGTTACCTAAGTACTTGCACGAACTTGTTACTTCAAATTTACGTGTGGGTGTGCTGAGGAAATTCGATGGTCTAATTCGTGCTACGGTAAGGAAAATATTACATCTACCTAAAGATCAGACCTCATCAAGTTTCTACACTTCTATTCAGGATGGTGGATTGGGTATTATATCCTTAAGGTCTACAATTCCATCGTTGAAATTAAGGCGCCTTACTAAACTACTGGAGGCATTTCCAGCTCTGATATTACCAACTAAGAGGATGAGGTTCGGCGTTTGAAACATCAATGTACCTTCGACAGTTATTTTTGCAACTTCAAGAATAAAATTTTGCAGTACCATCGCAAAAAATTCCACTCATCTGTCGACGGTACTGGCCTTAAGCAACAGTCAAAAAGTCCTCTACACCGTCATTGAATTATGAATGGGGCCCCGCAGCTAACAGGAGCAACCTACATCCGTTCCTTACACCTCCGACTGAATTCTTTACAGTGCAGAGCACGATGTGCACGAGGACGTTGTGATTATCCTCGTGTATGTCGAAAAGGCTGCGGGAGGCCAGAAACGCTGAACCACATTCTGCAAACTTGTTATTCCACTCACAGGATTAGGATCCTCAGGCATGACAATGCTGTGCTGTCATTAGTTAACATCTTGCGTAGGAAGGGATATCCGGTGTGGCACGAGCACCGACTAGTGACACCATCTGGGGTATTTCGCCCAGATCTAATATTCGTTAAACCAGCAGAATCACAGTCATTCATAGTGGATGTAAAAGTAATAAATGATCAGTTTGACTTGAACATTGCGCATGATAACAAAGTAGAAAAGTATTCTACATCACATATAGCTGATGCTGTAAGATCATTAACGAACTGTAGATCTCCAATAATAACGACTTTGACGGTAACATGGAGAGGGGTCTTTTCCCGGAAGTCTTTCGCATCACTCACGATGACGCATGTCTTCACCATTTCGGAGTTGACGAGGATAATGGTCCAAGCACTTAAAGATGGATACATGATTCATAGACATTTCAATTGTATGACGACGGTATAACTTACTGCTGATGACCAGTCCGAAGGCCCTATGAATCTATCTGTACATCGTGTATGTGTGATTTATGTTTCTTTACATGTGCTGGGATCTGATTTCATTGTATAATTTGTGGTGGCACAGTTTGTTACTACTGTTATCATTTTAATATTCTTTTGTTATGAAATGTAATGTACATTGCAATTGTTGTTTGATCTCAGTGCATGTTTCAGTGTCTGTATTTAAGCTTTTATGAAAGCCAATAAAAAGTTTAATAGTTATGAAAGCCAATAAAAGTTTAATCAGTAAAAGTTTAATTGTTTTCTGTATTAATTATTCATTCGCCTTCTAATTATTTCTTCAGTTGCCGCTTACCATCTTTGGTGAATCCCCAGCATTGTGCGGGGCTCCAAGAAGCAACCTGCCAAATTGGCTTGGCAGTTAGCATGTGTGAGTCTGGAGGAATTCGAGACCGCTGTGGTATAGCGGAAGCATATCCGGCGCGTAACTGGAAGACCCTGGGTTCGACTCCCGGTGGCGGCCAATGAGAATTTTTCCGTGACTCGCTTATAAACGTGGAAAGAGCGAATATCTTTGTTTGATGCGTAAATATAGTTCGATTTCCATGAAATTTTAGTATGTGGTAGACCACCTGGGAACAAACCCTATTGAAAATAAATGAAATGGGGTCAAAGGTCAGGACATAGGAGCGGGATCCGTTCCATTGCCTTTATGCATCATAACTTGCGTAAAAATGGTTCGATTTCAATGAAATTTAAGTATGTCGTAAGGAACCACCTGGGAACAAACCCTGTTGAAAATGGGCGGAATGGGATCAAAGGTCAGGACATAAAAGCGGGATCCTTTTTTATTGCCTTTATGCGTCATAACATGCGTAAATATGGTTCGATTTCCATGAAATTTTAATATGTGGTAGGGAACTATCTGAGCACGAACCCTATTGAAAATTGGCAAATTGGGGTTAAAGGTCAGGCAGGGCATATGAGCGGGATTTATTCCATTGCCCTTATGCGTCATAACTTGCGTAAAAATGGTTCGATTTCAATGAAATTTTGGTATGTGGTAAGGAACCACCTGGGAACGAAACCTATTGAAAATGGGAGGAATGGGGTCAAAAGTCAGGACATAAAAGCGGGATCCATTTCATTGCCTTTATGCGTCATAACATGCGTAAATATGGTTCGATTTCCATGAAATTTTAGTATGTGGTAGGGAACTAATTACCTGGGCACGAACCTTATTGAAAATTGGCAAATTGGGGTCAAAGGTCACGCAGGGAATATGAGCGAGATTTATTCCATTGCCCTTATGCGTCATAACTTGCGTAAAAATGGTTCGATTTCGATGAAATTTCGGTATGTGGTAAGGAACCACCTGGGAACGAAACCTGTTGAAAATGGGAGGAATGGGGTCAAAAGTCAAGACATAAAAGCGGGATTTGTTCCATTGCCCTTATGCGTCATAACTTGCGTAAAAATGGTTCGATTTCGATGAAATTTTAGTATGTGGTAGGGAGCCACTGGGGACGAACCCTATTGAAAATGGGCGAAATGGGGTCAAAGGACAGGACACTGGAGTGGGATCCATTCTATTACCCTTGTGCATCATAACTTATCTAAAAATGTTTCGATTGCGACAAAACGTTATGTTGTTCCGGAGGTATAATGAACCGGTTCTTTTGAATATCAACGAAATTAGGTCAAAGGTCATTGCACAAAAGCAAGATTTATTCCACAGCCATTAATCTCATAACTTGCGTAAAACTGCTTCTATTGCGACAAAACTTTAGTATGTTATTCTTGAGGTATACTGAACCGATTCTGTTGAATGTCATCGAAATGGGGTCAGGACACAGGAGCGAGATTTATTCCACAGTCATTATCCTCATAACTTGGGTAATAATTTCTGGTATGTTGGAAAGCGTATCATAATCAATGCATTGCATGATTTTACTAACTTGTTTTAATTATTGATAAGTATTATCAGAAGCATGTTGGAATTATGCAAATAAATTGTCCTCAAACTAAACAGCAGTCGTTTATCAGATAAGTTTTCCCATGTTCAGAAAATGAATCTATTATGTTGTCAATATAGGCGCCTTTCTATAGGGAACTTCTTTTATAAATATTTTTTCAGCATTCCGATTTGTCACATCTCTTCCGTGCAGTTAAGAAAATCGCTATTTTTTCTGTAGAGACATGAGATGTGGTGGTCTCGGCAACATCAGAACACTTTAATTTAAAAATGAGAAGCTTTTCGAGAAAGGTGTCTTTCTTTCATTAATTCAAATATTAATCTGTCAGCATTGCTTGTCTTGTCTGGGGTACAGTTAATCACTTTTGTAAAAACACGTTCGTGGTTTGTACGCTAATATTTTGTCATGTTCTTTTCAAGCATTAATTAGCGTCTGAAAAATGATTGTGCGCAGCAAAACTGAAACATTATTTCCGTTCTAAGTTAAATAAAGAAGCGGAGGTTCTGCGGATCTACTTAATTAAGTGATTTCATCCTCTTTGGAAAGGACTTTAATCGCAGTTTATTCTAACATCCTTTCACACGTGCAGCTATAGGTTGGGAAAACAATCCGGGGGACCCTTAGGGAATCGCCGTTGAGCCGCCGTTAAAGAAAAAAAAAAAAGGTTATTTTAATTTTATCAGTCGCGAACGATCATTTTAATGTGCCTTTTTGATCTTTGTCTCCGAGCACTTCCGGCTATTGAAAGCTGAATCCCATGTAAAAACTTCATAACTATGGATGGCTTGTTTTATACCATGTACTACACACAAAACCAGAGTTCATATGAATACTTAAATCTTTAAATTACAGTTCTGAAAAATTTCTTTTTAAATCTGTAATCGGATAAAACTGGAAGTTTCAACAAACCTCTTTTTTTTTTTCTTTTGTGTTGGATGTCTATATGGAAGATATTTTCCTAATTTTTTCTGCAAATGAATTTCCATTTTCCCTCTAGCGATTCGATAATAAATTTAGAGTTCGTTTGATGTATTAAGATGATGACATTTGGGATGTTAGTTTTATTTGAATAAAGAATGAAAAACCTTAAAGTGCATGACATTTCTTTCTCGAATTTGAACCTGAATTTAACTATAAACGAAAAGGAAAAATTAGAATTGCACGCAGAAGTACTTCCCCTTCCAGAAAATGAAGCCTGTTTTGGTTTTTTTTTGTTGTGCGTGGTAAAGATTTGATTGCATCACTCGAGTAGGAATAATGAAGGTATGCACAAAAGCATCTAGAAGTTCCTTATTTTTTTCCTTTCTACAGAATCCCGCCCATACACTTGAGCATCCGAAAAATAAATGTCGAAATAAATCAGGACACAGTGAAGCATTCCCTGAAATTTGACCTATCGTACAAAGCTTTTTTTTCTTATGTCTTTTGTAAGACATAAGAAAAAAAACTGTGCGAATGTGCAGATTTGAGAAAAGTGACACCCTCAAAACCATATCTCGAATTTTTCTTAAAAAATGCTTGAATGTTTCCTTGTCTGACAATTTTCTTGGTCTGAATTTCTTACCGTTTTTTTTTGGGGGGGGAGGCGTTTGTTCTGCCAGTATTTTTCAGAAAAACTGCAGACTCATTCTCACGGTATTTGTAACATCGTAACTTACATGAAATTTGTTTAAAAAAGTGATACAACAAAAAAAACGTAAAACACCTGCCCAAAAGAAAAGGGTTGGAAAGATGGCTGACCAGCCTTCTGAAAACATTAAATATAATTTATAACTACCAAACTTAAGAATATTTCAATAGTAGCCTACAGCCTACTAAGATTTACTTAAATGAAAACCCAACAGTATTTAACAAAAATCTGGTTTGGCTGGCACGCTCTTTGGTTCAAACAAACTTAGTAAAATATGCTTGGTCTTCCAGTGGTAACATTTACATCAAGAAAAATCTTAGTTGTAAATTAATTTATGGCGCCTCTATTCATATTGTACTATTCCTATTGTACAGCATCTGTAGTAAGGTAGAAAGAGAAGATGAAAATACAGCAGCCACTTTAAGGAAAGAATTCTCAGACTGTGTCTCAAAATTTGTAAAAAAGCCAGTAAAAATTGCTTACAATTTTGATAGAAAAGCTATTACTGACCTTAAAAAAATTAAAAACCAATGATAAAGTTGTAGCACTGAAAGCAGATAAAAGCAAAGTTTTGGTATTGTTGGAAAAGAATAAGTATTACAATAAAATGGAGGCTGAATTGAGCAAGCCTTATTATGAAGAACTCACTGCTAACCCTATTGATCAAACTGTCAAAAAATCTTAAAGTAAAAATCAGCTGAATGAGCTCTTCAAAAGCTTCTCCAAAATCCAGTCAAGAGTTCCACAGATCTATGGTTCAATAAAAATTCACAAAGAAGGCCATCCGATAAGACCTATAACAGACACTAGAAATTCACTACTCTCCAACATTAATTATTATTTACTTACTCACCTCAGAGATATTTTCCCTTCCCCTACCTTCTAAAAAATTCCATGCAGCTGAAAGAAAAACTAGACAACTTGCCAGAATTAATTCATCCAGTAATGGCAAGCCTGGATATAGTATCTATGTATACCAACATTAACCTGGACCTCCTGCTGGAATTCATTGCGGATGACCTGGCGGAAAAAAATAGTCTTCCATAATCACAATAGAGAAATACTACTTGGCATATATGAACTGCTCATGTTTTCTTTCAAGAATAATTTCTTCCAGTTTGGAAAGAAATATTACAGGCAAACTTCAGGACTTGCAATGGGTTCTCCACTAGCACTTCTGCTTGCAAATAATTATGTAAATAAACTAGAGGCAAAAATCCTTATACAACCTTCAATATTTGCTCTCTATGTAAGATACATGGATGATGTCCTACTTATAGTAGATACTGAGGACCAATCTCTACCCTCTCAAATTCTAGCAGAATTTAACTCTCTAAGAAATACCTTGCAGTACACCCTGGAACTGGAAAATATATATTGCATCGACTGTACCATAGCATCAATTTCCTTGATTTAAACTTGACCTCAAGGGAGGGGAGAATATTCACTCAGCTTTTTAGAAAACCCACTAACACAGGGAAGATGTTAGACTTCTACTCATTCCACTCTGATTATATTAAATTGAATACGGTGAGACAATTTTTGGAAAAGATTGATGTCCTGGTCTCTTCAGATGCTCAAAAAGATCTTCACAGAGAATAATTAAAAGAAATATTGGCAGAAAACAATTACGCATCCCCATATGTTGAGAAATTATTTAGACAAGTGCCAAAAAAGAAGCAGGAAATAAACAGCTTCAAATTCACCAGCAAAATTACGTATTACAAGGGACTTTTCGAAAAACTGAAGAGGATCGGAGCAAAATATAATATCAGGCTTGCTCCAGATCTAAGTAACAAATTAAAGAAATTCCTGCCAGCTTTAAAGCAGAAAGAAGTGGACATCCAATTGCAAGAAGGAGTAATATATTGCATCGACTGTAACTGCGGACTCAGCTATATAGGAGAAACAGGAAGAAGTATTAAAGTCCGAATAAAAGAACACCAAGCAGCTATTAGGTACATTAGTAACAAAACAGGGCTAGACAGACTTATACAAGCAAGTGGACACTCCATAAATTGGGACTCAGTAAGAATAATCACCCACCAGTCAAACTTAGTAAAGAGGAAACTAGAAGAAGGGGTCGAAATAGCAAGAAGTACCACAATTAGCGATAATTGCGGTTGGACTCTTCCAACTCAGTGGCAGCAACTACTCCAGTGACGTAGTCCTGATGACGAACTAGGCTTTAGTTCGAAAATTTGACCACCAACTTTTTTGAATAATAACCTCTATAAGACCCGTAAAAATGTTAATTCCACAGTCAAGAAAAGTGATGAGTCTCAAAGGGTGAGGAGTAAAACCCCTGATTAACTTGAGCCATTTGGACTAAATATTTGAACATTATTTGTCATATTATTTGGCATTGTGTGGAAGAATAATTCAGTTTTATTATTGAAATGATTCATAACTATTATACTACACATCAGTTTAATTACACCCTTTCCTCCATCTATACTAATACCCTAAATATTTTCCACTTAAATGCTGGCTCTTTGATACATAAAATTGCACTACTTCAAGCACTAATACAAAGTATCTATTTAGTTGTCATGAGAATTGGAATTTTCGTGGTCGTGTTGGTTTATGTACTATTTTTAGTAATGTCATTAAAAGTGGAAATTACTGAAAATTCAGCTTCAGCTTATGAGTGTGGATTTGACCAAATAGTCCAGTCTCGTATGTGATTTTCTTATCGATTTTTTCTGATCTCTATTTTATTCTTGGTATTTGATATGGAAATTACTTTATTAATTCCTCTTCCTTTTGTAGCTGCAGGGTTAGGGGGTTTTTAGGAGTAGGAATATTTATAGTGATATTATATGTAGGGTTGGTTTATGAATACTATAATGGTGTTTTGGATTGGGCTGAGTAGAATTTTTTAAGTCTTAAGCTTAGTGCACTAATCTGCCACAAGAATAGAAAGCTATTTGCGGTTTCAATGTTAATGAAAAAAGGTAATTGGTTTGGGGTTGATTTGCAATCTACACCGTATGGAGACATGCTGATTAGTAATGGGGAGCTGCTAACTCTTCGATAGTTGAAAGCTACTTTAAAGGTGCTTTATGGCGGTCTGATTTCGACTTAGATTTTGGAAATAAAAGTGGATCACGTTGTCTTTTCAGGACGAAAAAGAGGATTGGATTACCCTTTAATTGATAATTTATATTACTCCAACATGATTTCCAGGGCAAGGTTACTATATACAGTTAGATAATTATATCTTTCATTTAAATCATTCAAAAGGAGGAGGAGTGGTGATTTATGTTAATAGACAATATAAACATTTTTCCTTAGTTAGTCTTAACTCGTGATGTAGAGATTTTGACTATAGAAAATCAGAACTTTATTGCAGCAGTTTGCTACAGACTACCAAATGCAAACCATAAATTCCTATTAAATACTCTAAATGAAATTTGCAAATTTATCTAACAAAAAGCTTTTATACTAAGTGATTTTAACATAAATATCTCACAACTACACTCGATGGCAGACCAACTAAATACAATCTTCAGGATTTAGCAATACCATTCAACTTCCAACTCGAATAACCTCTAATACAAACTAATACAAACTCACTAATTGATTAGTGTCTTACCAACACTCGACAAGAGTCAATTATTTCTGGTGTACTTAATTATCACTTCATTGATCATCTTCGTATTTTTATTTGCTGTAAACAAACTTGTAATGTTATACAGGAACATGAACTCTATAACACTAGATCAATTAATCACACAACTCTTGAGAACTTTAAATCTCAATTGGAGGACATAAATTGGGATCTTGTAGTGAAGGTTGATTAACCAAATGACGCATATCAAACATTTATAAATAAATTACAGGTGTTATACGATCAAATATTTGTGAAATCTTATCGACAGAGAAACCTAAGGAAGAAATTCAGGAAACCGTGGATAACTAATTCAATACTTAATCAGATAAATAAAAAATAAACTAAACTACAGGTGATTCATAAAGAAGTATACAGTTTCAACGCGCTATAAAACAAGAACAATGTAAGATATTTTATGTTACCTGTAACAGAATTGTAGGGGAATGTTTCAAGTTTTTTTAGAGATAGTCACAGATTTTTTATGTGTGCACCCTTAGTCACACGACTCACATCGAGCCGGTAATCCATTTCCGCCCGAACGCGAGGTAAGACAACTGAATCAAGTGCAGTGATAGTGGGCCACCCCGGTGGCGCAGTGGTCTAAGGCGTTGGCCTCTGATCATTCGTCCGTAAGGGGTCCGGGTTCGAATCCCGGTCAGGCATGGATGTTGTGTGTTGTCTTACGGCACTGGCTCTCTCCTTCCCTGGAACCAGTGACCCTAAATTAGGGATGGGCGACTGCTTATAGCCCATTTGAGTTGCTCACGGTGGTCGTTAAACCTCCAATCAAAAAAAAAAAAAAAAAAAAAGTGATAGTGGCTGTGATACGCTGTTTCAGTTCCGCTAGATTAACAGGAAGAGGAGGGGAGGGAGAATACCTTGTCCTTTACGTACCCACACAGGAAAAAGTCACAAGGTGTTAAGTCAGGACTTCTGGGTAGCGATTGGGTCAGTGCCCAAAAGAAAGTGTACGGCCCCCTTCTTTTTTTACGAGAACTGTTACGGGAGCCTCTTTTCTGGATATATTAAGTCTTTAGTTGATGCCACAGTTGCAGGACGACAGCGATAACTTTATTCTCCAATTGGACGGTGCACCACCGCAGTGGTTAGGCTACGTGCGAGATTATCTCGATGAACATCTTCCTCACCGATGGATTGGACGAGCCGCGGACTACAACATGCCACTGACCCAATGGCCACTCAGAAGACCTGACACAAGGCATTGGCCCCTCCCCTTCCTTTTGATCTAACGGAGCTGAAACAGCCTATCACTGCACTCGATTCAGATATCCTACATCGCGTTTGGACGGAAATGGATTACCGGCGGGATGTGTGACTAAGGGTGCACACATAGAACATCTGTGACTGTCACTGAAAAAACCTGAAACATTCCCCTACAATTCTGTTTCAGGTAACATAAAATATCTTTCATTGTTCTTGTGCGTTGAAACTGTATACTTCTTCATGAATCACCTTGTATTTTCTAAATTTCTAAAAACTAGACAGCACTCTATCTTAATTTCAACATACACTATATCGAAAAAAGTCACTGGGCACCCCTTCAAAAGCAAACGAACGGATCCGCTGCGTTGATAAGATGCGCGGTACAGCTACAAACGGTATAAAAACAAGCCTGCAGCTGACCGCCATCATATCACACTGAGGTTGAGTGAATACGTCGCGGCGGGAGAGAACTGACTTTGAGAAAGGAAAGATTGTTCGGTGTCATACACTGCTGGACAATTGCTAAGGACGGATCATAAACGGCTATATAGCGCATAAAAAAGTAAGTGTGGTTGGACGCCAAGTGAAATAAAATAATGTCAGAATGCCAGGACATTACAAGAAAGACAATTTATTGTGCTCTGAAATCCAGAAGGCTTTGGAACGTGTTCAAGGGACAAACAGGCCATTTTGTGCAGAATACGTAAACGTGAAAAAAAAATGCAATTACCGTCCGCAGGCGTTCCGGCGTAAGATGTCAATACGGGATATGGCCACCATGGAGGGCGATGCAAGATTCCACACGTCGTGTCATTATCAACATTATCAAGCAGCTATTGGGGTAATTTATCCCATTCCTCTGTCAGTGCACGGATGAGGGTGTCCTTGTTTATTGGGGGGCGGTGACGTCTGGACAATGGGATGCACACAACAGGACGGCGGGCGTATAGTCCTCCTTCATGTAAACTCCTGGCAACAGTTTTTCGGGAGATCCGCTTGCCAGTAGCAGCCATAAACTGATTTGCTACCTCACTAGCTGTGCTGCGCCGGTGTCTTTTTGTTGATAGCACTATGTACCGATCTTCTGCAGGTGTCGTACTGCGAACACGACCTCCCCCGTAACGTTTGCTACACTCTCCATTTGTTTGAAACGATTTCCAAAGCCTTGAAACAACACTGTGGCTGACGTCGAACTCCCTGGCAGCATCTGTTATTTTTCGCCCTTCTTCAATCTTGCCAATAATACGACCACGCGTAAAATCATCTAGGTGATGTCGGGAAGACATACTGAAAATTGCAAGTTCGTCAAATGATTCTTTCCCTTTCAACTTTGCGTTTGAACAACAACGGTCAATACGCGTCGAATCCTTTATATCTCTTATCAGCGCTATGACGTCACGAACAAGTTCTGCAATCCAAAATTTGCATACGCACAACACGTCTTACTGTATCCCGCACTTATGCTAATTTCCACATTTTCCTGTCTTCCATTTTATGGTTGCTATCGTTGCTATTGTCATCCGTCCTTAGCAATTGTCCGGCAGTGTATTAGTGGGTTGTCCATAAGAGAAACGCCGTCCCGGTGGCGCAGTGGTCTAAGGCGCTGGCCTCTGATCATTCGTCCGTCAGGGGTCCGGGTTCGAATCCCGGTCAGGCATGGGTGTTGTGTTTGTCTTACGGCACTGGCTCTCTCCCTTCCCTGGAACCAGTGACCCTAAATTAGGGACGGGCGACTGCTTATAGCCCGTTGAGTTGCTCACGGTGGTCGTTAAACCTCCAAACAAACAAACAAAAAATAATAAGAGAAACCGAGAGGCATTTAAACATACGCAAGTCAACTGTTTTGGATGTACTGAATAAGTGGAAGACACGTGGCGTGCCTGAAGCAGCAAAACATACCGCCAAACCAAAGAAAATCAGTGATACAGGACGTCGAAGCCTCAGGAGAGTCGTTACAGCTAATCGATGGAGTACTGCATCAGACCTCAGTGTACAGGTGAATAAAAATACTGGAACCTCGGTATGTACACGTACCATTCGCAGAAAACTTCATTCCATGGATTACCGTCGTCGTGCGGCTGCTCATAAGCATTTCATCTCCACTCGGAATGCTACTCGTCGTTTAGCATGGTGTAAAGAACATTTATCGCGAACCGTATAGATCAGTGGAAACGGGTCCTATGGACTGATGAATCCAGATACACAATCCATCAGTCTGAGGGCCATGTGTGGGTATGGCGGCAGCCCGGGGAATGCTATTTACCACAATTCCTACAGTCAAGTTTGGAGCTGGCAGTGTACTCTTGTGGGGATGTTTTTCGTGGTATGGTCCCGGCCTATTGGTTATCGCGGACAAACCTGTTAACCAGCGTCTACCTCACTATTTTCGACAATTATGCCCTACCAACTCTGAGACAACACTATGAAACCGCGCCTTGTTGCTACCAGTAGGACAATGCACCGAGCCATAAAGCAAGGACTGTTACGGCGTGGTTTGACGATGATTCCGTATCGTGTGTGGACTGTCCTGCACAGATCCCTGATCTCAATCCCATAGAGCCCCTATGGGATGAATTAGAGCGCCGCATAAGTTCTTTTCACCATAGTAACGGGAATGTGGCATTAGTCTAAGTGATTAACGGATTGTGTACGAATGGTTGACCGTTGTAACCCATCTCGTGTAGTGCAGTGCGCACTGTACTGGTGATAACATCAATCCCAATAATGTTATACAGAGTTAGCGTGGTTTGATACAACGTCGATTTCTGTGCTCAGCGGACACACCTATAACCTTCTGTTAGCTTCCGAAGTTCATAGAGTTGTTTCTTGACAGATTCAGCTGCAGTTTGCTTCCATTTGCTTATCACCTCACCACTGTTGACTAGGGATCTTTAATGCCGCTGAAAACTCATGCACGGGGTTATTGCTTATGTGGCACCCTGATACCGATGCTGCCTGGAAATCAAATAATTATTTCGATCTGTGCAGCTTGCATTTATAATCGCCTTATTGTCTCTCGCACTCGTGCGAGCATATTTTAGTTGCGTCTGTGACCTAATGCTTGCCTACGACCCAGTTCCCTATCAATGAATTGCCATTATATTAAAGTAATGACTAAACTGTAAAAAATTGACTGTAGGTTACGGGTTTAAACCGTTTTCCAGGGTGCCAACACCAAACCGTAAAATCTACAGTTTTATGCAGTGTTGGAGAAAAGCTATAGCTTTGCTCCAACACTGCATTTAATGAAGAAAATAGCACAGAATTTGGCTGGAGCGAGTCACAGTCCAAATAATCACGAAAACACAAAAAATTGGCTGGAACGAATGTGTTTGATTGTGTTGCTCCAACACTGCATAAAACTGTAGTTTTTACGGTTTTGTGTTGGCACCCTGGAAAACGGTTTAAAACCGTAAAATCTACAGTAAATGTTTTACAGTGCACATAAGGAGTGTTAACTCTTTTAGCAGTCGATGTACCTGAAGCAATTGGTGCTCAAAATTTTCTGCGCTTCCCAAATAGCAATGTTCTTAAAGTTCCCGGGTTTTATGAAAGTCACTGCAAAATAGCTTTTTTTCCCCTTGCAGTCTCAGCAATCATCATCATACCACTAAGCTATTCTGAGGTTAGATCCTCAAAGAAAGACAAATCGCTGGATAAACGTTTAAGTGATGGAACTAGAGTCTATTTACTGTTGGTGCATCAAACGTCTTCATTTACAGCGACTTTGGCATACTCGAGCTTCATTGACATTCATCACACGATTCACAAAAGACCTTTTGTGCTTCATACTCATAATCTTTTTCTCACGCAGATATTCCTGAATCTAATCCTCCCAAGATTTCCTTGGCCTTCCTCTACCTTTCTTTCTTGCAGCTTGGGCTGAAAAAATTCTCTTAGTAATCACTCATTTTTTTCAATATGGCCAAACCACCTAAGAATATTAGTCTCTACCTCGCTAACACCATTTTGCCGCATTACAGAGCTTCATTCCTCACGTGATCAGAGCGTGTCTTACCACAAACCCCGTAAGTAACGCATCTCCCCAGCACGCAAACAACTCCTATGTTCTGTAGTACCCAGGTTTCACTGCCATACACTTTCATACACAGCCATGCGGGACTCTCTTGAGAACCCATCATTTCTGTGAAATTTTCCTAAAACAGCTATAACATTCAATGAAGACTTCACTCGCCTATCGATTTCACAATCTAATTTGTTCTCCGTGTCAAACATGCTTCTCAAATATGCAAATTATTTCACCTGGCCAATTACTGAGCCAATTAAGGCTTATCTTACATTCAGGGCTAAAAAGTTCCTCGCTCAAAAACCATAACTTTGGTTTTCTTTTATTTATAATGTTTGAAAACTTCGTACATCCGGGGCTACATACTCTGCAACTCAATTTTGCTCTCTGCCGAAAGAACTGTTTCCCGATATCAGTAAAGCAGACCACAAACCTGTGTTTGGTGTTAAGGGCTCTCTTGTAGTTCTTTACTCCATGACCCAAAGCGTGATGGATAAACTTTTGTCCCTCCTCCCTGACACTGACACAATGCTACTTGGAAGAAACCGGTGACTCAGACATCTCTCTTGTTTCTTAGGTTCGTCGCTATTGTTGTAGCTCATGACGTAGAAGTCTTTTCGTACTTCTACGTTAATTTAAAACATCACCATAGGAAGAAATAGTTCCTAAATTAAACCTTAACGGCCAGACGAAGCATGTAAACAACAGAAGTCAAACTTAGGGAAAAGATGCTTTATTCAGGATGTAGCACTTCCATAACAAATCATAACACCACATAGTACCTCCCATTAAACTCACCACACAGCTCTACAACACAACGCTCAACTTGCAACACTTCTCCAAGCAACGCTCTCTTTAACAACGCTCGCCAAGCAACAGTTTAGTCGTCGTTTTTATCTCTCGTTCTTCTCTTACACAGTGTGGCAAAGAATTTTTAACACTGGGTCTGTAAAATGAAATAGAAACAAGAAATTATAATTTGTTTTGGTTTGTTATTCAAAATAAGTCCCTCCGGCTTCAATACACTTGTTACAGCGATTTAATAATGATTCCAATGCCTGTTCCAGTTCACTTTGCGGAATTGCCTCCAAAGCACGCGTCGAAGCTGTTTGTATGGTCGAAATATCATCAAAATAACACCCTTTTAACGTCATTTTAGGGTTTTGGGAATAAAGAAACGTCGCAGGGTGCTAAATCAGGCGAATACGGTGGATGATTCAACACACAGACGTTATTTTTCGCCAAAAATCTACGAACAAGAAGTGAGGTGTGACTGGGTGCATTATCGTGCAACAAACACCAACTGTTTTCATCTCGATATTCTGGACGAATGCGACGAATTCTGCCCATCAAACGCCTGAAAAACATTTAAATAAAACTCAACAGTAATTGTTTGTCCACTTGGAACAAATTCTTTGTGGATAATACCCTTACTATCGAAGAATGTAATGAGCATTGTTTTGATTTTCGATGGAACTTTTCTTGTTTTTTTGGCTTGTGGTGAGTTTTTTTCTACTTCCATTTCGCACTTTGTCGCTTTGTTTTAGGATCATATTGAAAACACCATGTTTCATCACCTGTAACAATCGATTTTAAGAAGTTTGGATCATTTTCAGCGGCTGAAATGATGTCTCTGCAATGTGCACTTCTCCTTCATTTTTGTTCATTGGTTAACGTGTGTGGAACAAATTTAGCACATACTTTTGTTTTGCCCAAATCTTCATGCAGGATGGTTCGAATCGTTTCTTTGTTGATGTTTAAAGACTCTTCCATCATTCTTAGTGACTGACATCCATTGTTTGCCACGAAATCACGCACTTCTTCAATAATCTCGGGTGTCTAGATGAACTTGGTCTTCCGGTATGCTTATCAATCTTCTAGCGTCTCTCTTCCGTCAAAAAAACGTTTTTGCCACAGGAAAACATTTGATCTACTTAAACAAAACTCGCCGTAAACTTGTTTCATCATTTGGTACGTTTCCGAGGCACTTTTACCAAGTTTTGCGTTAAATTTAATAACAGCCCTTTGTTCCATCTTAATAATTCAACATGAAAAAAATTTTACTTCTCTAATGAACGGCCGTTTCGTTTGAGTTACTTTAACCACTGCGTAGTACTTTTTGCAGAAAGCAAGCAGATGGTCACGGTTTATAACGCATTCGCGATTACACTGGTGGCGCCACCGTAGGCTGAAATCTAGCGCCAGTCTTAAAAATTCTTTGACGCACTGTGTATATCAGGCATACGTCACGTTAATTCAACCTCAATTATGTTGCCAACAGTATTCGTTTGAGAGAAAAGATATTACGTTAAGAGTGAAGAATAACTGAGAATAAACTCAAGATTTACATAGGGAAAGAAACTAAAAATGAAAGTTAATTTAGAATATACGTCACAAGCTGTTTTAGTATGTAATCAAACAGAGAAGAACGGTATCAACCGTCTTGCTAAATGGCATTGAATAACAAAGCCAATGGGAGAGCAAACCTTTCTGATGCGTGGATTCACTTGTTCTAGCCTCGTTCGGCACACTTCTTAGATAGAGCATAAATTCGTTCAAGCTAATTTCGCGAACCCCGAGTTGGTCCGTTCCAGATAGTTAAATAGACAATATTTAGGATACTAATTGCAAGTAATGTATATCCCGGATTTCCAGAGAAGTGAAAGTTACCAGTACGAAGTAATCTAGCTTGAGTTGGCTGAATTGTCAGAAAGAGTGGACGTCTAGAAACCTACCTTAATATTATTCATAATTCCACTCTTTCCATGTTTTGGTACATTCTAGTTGTTATGTTCGTTTTAACCCAATGATGTCTATTCCATATGCTTCTGCTGACTCGATCGTTGACATAAAGGTGCAGAAGTTGTACTGAGAATTGCAAATGTCCAGCTTTTTAGAAATTTGAAGAATTTATGAGCTCAACTGGAACGTCTATACCAACACGATAGGTAGCAGAAAGTAGAGAACTACGTACACCGCTGCAGTAGAGAGTAGAGAACTACGTACACCACTGCAGTAGAGAGTAGAGAACTACGTACACCGCTGCAGTAGAGAGAACTACGTACACCGCTGCAGTAGAGAGAACTACGTACACCGCTGCAGTAGAGAACTACGTACACCACTGCAGTATGTTGGCGGAAAAATCTGCGTACGAGAGTTTAACATGTTGCGGCAATTGAAATAGCAACTACACACATAACTCGGTGGGTGTTAACCATTTTACTGGCTGGAACGAATTAACTCGGGGTTAGCATAACGGATTGTACTCAGATATAACGAATATATTAGCTGTCTAAGAAGTGGATAGAACACTGCTAGAAGGAGTGAATCTGCGCATCAGAAAGTGTTGCTTTGTCCTTAGCTTTGTTATTCAAAGTAGTTATTTAGGGAAATGATTGACAGTAATCCTTTCTGACTGAGCCTGCTGAAAGGGCTATAACAACAGCGACGAACCTAAGAAAGGAGAGAGAGTCGATAATCTAGTCACTTGTCGCTGTCTAGTGGCACAATGTCCGTGTCAGGGGGACTAGACACTGGCAGCATGACTCTAATCAGGAACAAGCTGTTTTTCTTCATTCCGTTGTTCATACAGTAAACAAGAAGACAGCGCTTATTACCATTAGTAGGTTTATGGTCGGTGCTAGTGAGATGAAAAGGAGAAAGGAACTGTTTTGCCGTAGCTTTCGTCAAACCCGACCGCTCTATGAATATTTCTGTTTGGGCAGCTCAGCAAGTTGGGCAACGTTTGGTTCAGGAACATCGGGCGCTTAAAGGGTTAAATACGTCACTGTGAAATCGATGTGTTTGCATACTTCTTGAAGGGTAATGGGCATTTGTGACACTTAAATCTTTGTAAGAAAACCTTTAATGTAAAAGGTAATCATTTTTCAGGAATTGGTGAAACCAGTGCTTTCAAAAGAGACGTACGTTGTGGGTAACAGCTTGTTTGAATCCAGAGAAAGGTGCTCAGAATGGAGCTGTTCATTGATATATATTCCTCGATATCTTTTGCTTTTTTGTAGGGAAGAGCGAAGTCGTGTGAGGGGTATCGTTGTGGGCGAAGCTTTAAATCCGCTCGAGTGATGAATGGGGAAGATATCACGAAAGCGGATTTGTGGTGTATCACAGCCTCTTGAAATATCGTCCTGTCTAAAATATGTATATATGTGAGTAGGAATGTTTTATTAATGGCAATCGTCTCCGTTACTAAATCTACTCCAGTGTGTGCTCTGTTCTTAATAACTCGGGCTTTATTACAGCAATGCTCAGTCGCGAGAAATAATTCCAACGTAGTACTTTACTACAACGTTGCGGTACTACTCTTCACGAAGGAAACGAATATTTTGAAAGCGAATTTCTGCTGCGTTACCGTCATTTCATTATTTCTTTAAGCGTTGGTCGCTAACTTATTATTTCGAATGCAATGTTAATTTGACAGCTAGAAAGAAGGGTATACACTATCTACCAACAAGTAATTGGACACCCCTGCAATCGACGATATCTGCGGTCCTAATACAAGTCACGGTCGCCGCCGTTAAATATCGTGTGGGAAACAACAACGCAACTAGTCGCATGCAGTTTGGAGCTCTCTGATTTCGGGGAAAGGTGTAATCGTCGGGTATCACAGAAATGGCCGATCCATACGTGACATATCCAGCTAGTTGAAGTACCCAAAATCGACAGTGGCCTACGTGATTGGCAAGTGGAAGATGAGAGTTGACTGTCGGAATGTGCCCCGACCCGGTTGACCCACAAAACTGGGAGATAGAGACCAACGGGTGCTGGTCAGAGTAATTCGGAAGAACCGCACCAAATCAATGGGCCACATCCGCGAGGAGTTTCAACAGGCATCCGGGAGTGTTCTTTCGATGAATACCATCCGTAAGGAAGCCCATCTGCTCGGTTACCATGGACGTGCTGCCGCCCACAAGCCTTTGATCACCAAGTCCAATAGCGCTGCTCGGCTAAAGTGGTGCAAAGAACGTCGACAGTGGACCGTTGAACAGTGGAAACAGGTTCTCTGGAGCGACGAATCAAGGTTCACCCTCTACCGTTCGGATGGCAGGGTCTGGGTTTGGCTTCTGCCTGGAGAACGCCTCCTGCCGGAATGTATTGTGCCAACTGTGAAGTTCGGCGGCGGTGGAATTATGCTATGGGGGTGTTTCTTCTGGTATGGCACATGACCCTTGGTCACAATTCCTGGTAGACTCAACGCCGAGACCTACTGCACCATTTTGGATGACCATGCGCTTCCTACGTTGTGGCAGTTTTACGGGGTGGACCCATGTTACTTTCAGGATGACAATGCCACCTGTCATGTTGCGAGGTCCACCATGGCTTGGTATGGTGACAATGGGGTTAATCGAATGGACTGGCCTGCGCAGAGCCCGGACCTTAACCCTATCGAGCACCTCTGGGACGAGTTGGAGAGTCGACTTAAGGGATGCCCCCACCGTCAGAAATCGGTGAAGGAACTGACCTGTCTTCTCCAAGCCGAGTGGAAGAAAATACCGCTAGCCGTCGCACAACGCCTGGTTGAGAGTATGCGCAGCTGTAATCGCCGCTCGTGGAGGCTCCACCAACTATTGAAGGTGAATAAACTTCGTTTTCCTTTGCTACCACAGGTGGCTAATTACTTGTTGGTAAATAGTGTATATGCAAAAGCCAGTCGTACCTTTTTAACTTTACCGCAAAGCATTACGGTCAAAACAAATGGTTTCATTAAAATCGGATAATGCTCTCATACCAACAAAAAATATGTTTTCCCTATGTAAAAAACTTACAAGTCCAACTACGATGTGAACTGTGAAGAACAAAACATAGATTTTAGGTCATCTTTCACGCGTGGTAGAATCATTGCAGTGACTTTTTACAAAATCATTTATGAATCTAATGTTTGTGACGTATTACAGAGGTGAAAACATGTGTCAAGACGACAAATGTGCAGCGAGATATTCTATCCGTATAGCTTAATTGGGAGAGCAACTTACTGCGGAGTGAGGGGACGCGGTTTCGATGACCGTAGCGGGGGATACGTCTTTTTCCATTTGAGATTGTATTAAAACTTTGCATTCATTGCTTATACAATTACGAAGGCCGTTCCGTTAAAACTGAGAGAAATTTTCTTTTGAGTTGGCAACAGTGCGACCAAAGCAGATTATTAACTGAAATAAGGAAGTATCTATGGCAACAGTTATTAGCCGTGACAGGCGATTCTGGTTTTGTTATTGCGCAGTTGTTTAAGGTGCATATGCATCTCGCCATACAAGCTATGAAGGTGAGTGATTCAGAAATTAGAAGTGAAATGCGTTGTGCGATAAAATTTTGCTATCTTTTGGGTAAAACGGCTCTAGAAACAGTTGATTTAATGAAAAAGGCTTACGAAGATAAATGTTTGGGTGAGTTAATGATTTTTAGATGTCGGCAGAACTCGCTCTTAGGCCTGGTCGACCTGAAAGTGTTTTTACCAAGCGTATTGTTAACACTGTTTGGGCAACTGTCCAAGAAGATCCACGAATGACGTGTGAAGACATAGCGGCTTCAACTAATAATTCAAAAACGTCCGCATTTCACATTCTATGCGAGAAATCACTACTGCATCGTGTGTGTTCCAGATGGGTACCTCATCACCTGACAAGAAAACAATTGTTAGCCAGAATTCAGGTGTGTCATGAGTGAAAACAAATGATTGTAAAGTATCCAAACTTTCTAAACACAGTAATAACCGCCGATGAAACATGGATCCACTATTTCGAACCATATACGAAGCGCGCAACGAGTGTTTGGAAACACACAGGCTCGCCTTCTCCGAAAAAAAGTCCACCAAACAAGGAAGGTGATAATTTTCTGTGATCATAAAGGTGTAATCTACAAGCATGACGTTCCTCCACAAATTACACTCAATGCTGAGTATTATATTTCAGCCTTGAAGGGTCTGCGTCGACACATGTCGATAAAGCGACCGGAACTGGTGGGCAAGTGGACCCTACACCATGATAATGCCCGCCCACATGTGACTGCTTGTGTTCAATAGTTTCTTACGAAATGCAGTATTGAAATCAAGCCACAGCCTGCCTACAGTCCTGACCTCACCCCGTGCGATTTCTGGTTGTTTCCAACAATGAAGAAGTAGTTCCGTGCTACAACATTTAACACAGATGCTGACGTTATTCAAGCTGTACAGGGGTCGCTAAAGTGGCTTCCACAGAATGCCTTCGTCACATGCTTTGAAAAGTGGACTGAACGATGGGACCGTTGCATATCATCCCAGGGAAGAGACTTTGAGAAAGAATAACATATATTTTGCTGTACCTATATTTCTTCATTTTGTGTGATTTTACGCTGTACAGATGATGTATGGAATAATAGCAAGATAGAAGTGCCTCTTTCCTAGTCAATTACAATTATTTTATTACACACATTTAAAACTTAGTTATATGAAAATGCAATACACCAGGAGGAATCTAAACACATTGGTTGTAAGGCGATTCCCCCTATCAGATGTAAGAAAAGGAATAAACCATATGGCCTATATGAAAGCAAGTAAGATGGTTATAACAGAAGCACCACTGCTTGGAACTACAATTTAATGATAGGGTTGAGATTGGTATGGAGATCACTGTGATTTACAATGTAACTTCGCAGAGAGAAGGAAAACTTTTTCATATTTTCCACGGATCTGATGCTCTCTGGGAGATTATTCCATAGGATAATGGCTTTATACAGTATGCTATTTAAACCATAATTAAGTCTATTTAATGATAGGGTTGAGATTCGTTATGGAGATCAGGGTGATTTACAATGTAATTTCGCAGAGTCAAGGAAAACTTTTTGATATTTTCCAGGGATCTGATTCTCTCTGGGAGATTATTCCATAGGATAATGGCTTTATACAGTATGCTATTTAAACCATAATTAAGTCTATTTAATGATAGGGTTGAGATTCGTTATGGAGATCAGGGTGATTTACAATGTAATTTCGCAGAGACAAGGAAAACCTTTTGATATTTTCCAGGGATCTGACGCTCTCTGGGAGATTATTCCATAGGATAATGGATTTATACAGTATGCTATTTAAACCATAATTAAGTCTATTTAATGATAGGGTTGAGATTCGTTATTGAGATCAGGGTGATTTACAATGTAATTTCGCAGAGACAAGGAAAACTTTTTGATATTTTCCAGGGATCTGATGCTCACTGGGAGATTATTCCATAGGATAATGGATTTATACAGTATGCTATTTAAAACATAATTAAGTCTATTTAATGATAGGGTTGAGATTCGTTATGGAGATCAGGGTGATTTACAATGTAATTTCGCAGAGACAAGGAAAACTTTTTGATATTTTCCAGGGATCTGACGCTCTCTGGGAGATTATTCCATAGGATAATGGATTTATACAGTATGCTATTTAAACCATAATTAAGTCTATTTAATGATAGGGTTGAGATTCGTTATTGAGATCAGGGTGATTTACAATGTAATTTCGCAGAGACAAGGAAAACTTTTTGATATTTTCCAGGGATCTGATGCTCTCTGGGAGATTATTCCATAGGATAATGGATTTATACAGTATGCTATTTAAAACATAATTAAGTCTATTTAATGATAGGGTTGAGATTCGTTATGGAGATCAGGGTGATTTACAATGTAATTTCGCAGAGACAAGGAAAACTTTTTGATATTTTCCAGGGATCTGACGCTCTCTGGGAGATTATTCCATAGGATAATGGATTTATACAGTATGCTATTTAAACCATAATTAAGTCTATTTAATGATAGGGTTGAGATTCGTTATGGAGATCAGGGTGATTTACAATGTAATTTCGCAGAGACAAGGAAAACTTTTTGATATTTTCCAGGGATCTGACGCTCTCTGGGAGATTATTCCATAGGATAATGGATTTATACAGTATGCTATTTAAACCATAATTAAGTCTATTTAATGATAGGGTTGAGATTCGTTATGGAGATCAGGGTGATTTACAATGTAATTTCGCAGAGACAAGGAAAACTTTTTGATATTTTCCAGGGATCTGATGCTCTCTGGGAGATTATTCCATAGGATAATTGCTTTATACAGTATGCTATTTAAACCATAATTAAGTCTATTTAATGATAGGGTTGAGATTCGTTATGGAGATCAGGGTGATTTACAATGTAATTTCGCAGAGACAAGGAAAACTTTTTGATATTTTCCAGGGATCTGACGCTCTCTGGGAGATTATTCCATAGGATAATGGATTTATACAGTATGCTATTTAAACCATAATTAAGTCTATTTAATGATAGGGTTGAGATTCGTTATGGAGATCAGGGTGATTTACAATGTAATTTCGCAGAGACAAGGAAAACTTTTTGATATTTTCCAGGGATCTGATGCTCTCTGGGAGATAATTCCACAGGATAATTGCTTTATACAGTATGCTATTTAAACCATAATTAAGTCTATTTAATGATAGGGTTGAGATTCGTTATGGAGATCAGGGTGATTTACAATGTAATTTCGCAGAGACAAGGAAAACTTTTTGATATTTTCCAGGGATCTGATGCTCTCTGGGAGATTATTCCATAGAATAATGGATTTATACAGTATGCTATTTAAAACATAATTAAGTCTATTTAATGATAGGGTTGAGATTCGTTATTGAGATCAGGGTGATTTACAATGTAATTTCGCAGAGACAAGGAAAACTTTTGATATTTTCCAGGGATCTGATGCTCTCTGGGAGATTATTCCATAGGATAATGGATTTATACAGTATGCTATTTAAAACATAATTAAGTCTATTTAATGATAGGGTTGAGATTCGTTATGGAGATCAGGGTGATTTACAATGTAATTTCGCAGAGACAAGGAAAACTTTTTGATATTTTCCAGGGATCTGATGCTCTCTGGGAGATTATTCCATAGGATAATGGCTTTATACAGTATGCTATTTAAAACATAATTAAGTCTATTTAATGATAGGGTTGAGATTCGTTATTGAGATCAGGGTGATTTACAATGTAATTTCGCAGAGACAAGGAAAACTTTTTGATATTTTCCAGGGATCTGATGCTCTCTGGGAGATTATTCCATAGGATAATGACTTTATACAGTATGCTATTTAAAACATAATTAAGTCTATTTAATGATAGGGTTGAGATTCGTTATGGAGATCAGGGTGATTTACAATGTAATTTCGCAGAGACAAGGAAAACGTTTTGATATTTTCCAGGGATCTGATGCTCTCTGGGAGATTATTCCATAGGATAATGGCTTTATACAATATGCTATTTAAACCATAATTAAGTCTATTACATGGCTGACATAATTTGTTCTTAGCAACAGATCTGGTGAAGATAGAATAATCCAGATATTGGATGTCAGATTGAAAAATAGGCAGTTTAAGATGCATTATTTTAAAAAACATGATACCTTGTTTCAAGGTAAAAAATTCATGAACTTTTAGAATATTTAGTTTTAGAAATAATGGTTTTGAATGAGACATGTAATCTGTGTTCAGCATATGGTGAACAGATTTCTTCTGTAATTTGAGCAAGCATAACTTATTGTTTGCACTTATATTTGAATACCAAGATTCCAGACAATAGGAGAGATGGGTATAAATAAAAGCATAGTAAAATGTTTTTAGGGCATTGATAGGGAAGAGATGCTTAATTTTACGAAGCAGGCCAACCTGTAAGGAAACTTTTTTAAAACAAACTGAACATGCGCATCCCAGTTAAAGAATTCATCAAACCAAACACGAAGATGCTGAACTTTGTCCACAATTTTAAGGGGGAGATCATTAATCCTGACTGGAAAGTTATTTATGTCCTGTCTTTTACACTGGCGGAAAGTGAAAAAAGAGCACAAAGAAGAAATTGGCGAACGATCATGAAATTTATATATGTTGATGGGGTCGAGTTTACGTAGGTGTGATGTTAATTTCGGGACCAACCGGTGAGCGCTTACGCCACAGCACGGCATAATATGCAAATTATCGTCGGTGGTATTTAAGGAGTACGGCGAAGTGAATGTAATCAGTCGTCGGCTTACAGACACGTCCGAAGACCCTGAAGAAGCTGCAATGCCTGGACATGGAAGACGTGTACGATTTCAGCAGTTATCGGACTTTGAGCGAGGTCGTCTAGTCGGACTCCGCGAGGCCGGGTGGTCGTATCGTCGTATTGCGGAGCGAATTGGACTGGAAGTATCGGCGGTGGTACGATGGTGGCGTAGATGGTCCGAGGAACATTCCCACGCGAGAAGACGTGGAACCGGGAGTCTCAGACGGACTGATGAGCGGACCGATCGACGCATAAGAAGAGCGGCGTTGTCAAGCAGAACATCCACTGCGACGCAAATCCGAGCAGCCGTTGCACCTGAGGTGACTGTGCGAACAATCCGCAACCGTCTACTGGATGCAGGACTACGTGCACGTGTGCCTCTGGCATGTGTACCTCTGACTCCAGCCCACCGTCAGGAACGGCTGCAGTGGTGTGCCCAACGTCTGCAGTGGAGAACGCAATGGCGATCTGTTGTGTTCAGCGATGAAAGCAGATTCTGCTTGGGAGCCTCCGATGGCCATATGCGTGTTCGCAGACGCACAGGGGAGCGTCTCCACCCTTCTTGCATCCGCCAGCGACACATAGGGCGTACACCTGGTCTCCTGGTGAGGGAGCGATCAGCTATCACTCCCGTACACAACTAGTGTTTGTACCGGGTACGTTAAACAGCACCTCCTACATCAACAACATCCTTCAGCCCGTTGTTGTGTCATTTGTAAGGTCGGTCCATCGTGGTGTTTTCCAGCAAGATAACGCACGCTCACACACGGCACGTGCAACGCAACATGCACTTCAGGGTGTGAGACAACTTCCATATTTCACCGGATTTTTCCCCCATTGAGCACGTGTGGGATTTTATGGGACAACGACTTATCCGGTCTCCACGGCCAGCCACGACAATCCCCGATTTACGCGTCCAGGTTGAGGATGCTTGGAACTCAATACCCCAAACTTACATCCAACATCTGTACGACAGACTCCATGCCAGAATTGCACAGTGTGACGCAGTTCATGGCGGTTCAACCTCGTACTAACCATGTTCCATGGAAATTATATTTTTTCAGTTTACCAGCAAATACAGCTGTATTTTGCCATAATGTTTTGATCACGTTATCCTCTGTATTCCGTTATTATGCTGTATAAATTTCGTTGGTATCAGACGTCTCCTTCTTGGTGTTCTTTTTTCACTTTCCGCCAGTGTATGAACATTTCGGAAATATACGGAGTTGGTTTTTTCGTGACCTGTTGTGGAGCATTGCGCCTAAAATCAGTTTAAAAGTATTTGAAAAAAAAAGCAAAAATAAAAGCATTCAATATATAACTCAACTTACCCGCATAGACATTTACTTATTTAAATTTTCCGATTGATTAATACTCGACAAAAACACATTTTCATAAATGTTTGCTTAATAAACACTACAAAATTAATCGGGTATCAGTGTTGTAACTGATAGCGGTATTAAAGGGAATAAATACCGAGACACCGGTATTTTCTTTCTAGTTTAGTGTTGAATCACTAATTGTGACTAAAAATGTGCTTGTAGCATCGGCTCTGAGAGAGCATGCGCGTTCCTGCAACATCAAAATTTTGGAATTTCCTTTGAATGTGATGACTTCCAAGACCCATTTTGAGCAAGCACTTTCATTTTTTTAAGGTTGTGCGGAGAAAAGTAAAATTAATCACGGCACGACACAGCATTTGGTTTTTTTTTTATGACCAATACTTCACGGGAAAAGAGAAAGAAAGAGAAAGCGTTTCCACCGGTGGCAACCCCAGTGATTGATGATGCAAAACAGCACGTCTTACCATTCTATCAGTGCCGACTGTATAAGATAAAGCGGACTAAGACTATGCTTTTATTCACTCGTTCGATGTTTGTTGAGTCGAAAGTTGTCGCCATTAAAGTGTATGGAATCGAAACGTATAAGTCAGATATTTTACGTATTTAGTAAAACTTGTTCTCTGTGTAGAGGATATTTCACCAACTGTTTTGATCATAAATAGCAAACACTGATGACTTAATGGTGTTTAACTACGATTTGGAGATCTCCCAGGAACATGTTCGTATAGCAACGGGCTTTCACGAAATCTATGACAAAACAATTGACTTTACTCCCTTTGATCCCAGCAGCACTAAAAATAAACGTGTCAATGGTGATATAAGCTCTCCGTTGTCTTATATTCCCTATTCCATGACCCAAAATATGATATGGAAGGATTAGTCGCACTGACTCAAACTCATGCAACTTAGTAAAAACAAGAGATTCAAACAACTTATACACAGTGTATTCAAAATGTTTCAGGACTCCCGCTCGTAAAAACGTACAGATGGCGCTATCTCTGTGAAACCGGCGGGATGACGCAGCAACGACCTTCAGACACGCGTATCATGTGATTGCAGTTATTTCTGACATCTTCCGCCTTTGCAGCATTCATTTGTGTAAAGCGTGTGTGTGGGCCGTTGTCATCGAAAAAAAAAAAAAAATGGAGCAACGAACGAACATCAAATTTGGTTTTAAATTGGAAAAATCGGCCACAGAAACGTACAAAATGATTAAATCTGCGTATGGTGACGATGCTACGAGTCGTTCGCGAGTATTTGAGTGGTTTTCGAGGTTTAAAGCTGGAAGAGACTCTACTGAAGACGATGAGAGATCAGGTCGTCCATGTTCGAGTCGAAATGATGAAAATGTTGAGCGTGTTCAAGCGTTGGTGAGATCCGACCTCCGAATAACGATGGAAATGATTGCACAGTCGTTAAACATTAGTATGGAATCTGTTTTCACGATCATGACGGAGGATTTGAATAAAAGGAAGCTCTGTGCCGCACACTCTGACTCCTGAACAAAAAGAACACCGAATTTCCTCCTGCAAAGATTTGATTTTCGTAGCCGATCAGGATCCAACTTTTTTGCAAAACATTGTAGCCGGAGATGAGACTTGGTGTGTGGAGTACGATCCGGAGACAAAACGCCAAAGTGCAGAGTGGACAAGTCCGAAAAAGAGTCGGGCGATGAAAGTTCGCGCTTCAAAACCAAAAACGGAAACGATGCTGATCACCTTTTTGACAGTCAGGGCATCATCATCGAGAATTTCATCGTCAAGGTTTCCACTGTGACTGGGGCATTCTACAAAGATGTTTTGGATCGGCTTTCGAAACGAATGGGGCGTGTGAGGCCCGATTTGTTGGACAGTGGAAATTGGTGCCTCTTGCACGACAATGCACCGTCTCACAAGTCCTGCCTTGTGCAGCAATTTTGGCGAGAAGGCAGGTTGTGTGCATCAACCACCCCCGTACTCACCAGATCTGCCCCCCCCGGACTATTTTTTATTTCCCAAGTTGAAATTGAAGGGGCAGCGGTACGAGTCGATAGAGGAGATTGAAGCGACGGTGACATCGGAACTCAATAGTGTTAGTATGGAGGCGTTCCAGAAGGCGTTTACTGACCTGTACACTCGTTCCAAGCGTTGTGTTGAATTGGGAGGAGACTATGTAGAAGCTTAATATCAAATGTAAGTATATCCTCTGTGTTATATGGTCTGTGTATGATCAGTCCTGGAACTTTTTGAATACACTGTGTATGATCAGTCCTGGAACTTTTTGAATACACTGTGTATCTCCTTCCTTAAATTCCTCTCCATTGCCATAGCCCCGATTCCTTATCATGCCTAACAACTCCAACATAGACTGGCCGTGCGTGTTCTGCATGTGTCTATTCCGCTAAAAGGAGCTGCCTTATTTAAGACGAGTATTATTACATAAAATATATTTATTGTTCGCCAAATTTTTGGGTTGAATTCCAAGCCATCGTCATGACTAAGTGTATCCACTCAACTATAAATACCCAACCTTTTTGTTTAATTGTGGTTCCTCTTTTTTTTTTTTTTCAATTTGTACATTTTCTTTGAGCTTCATTTTCACAAAGTGCAACTGACGGTTGGAATTTTTACGGAATCCCAGCTCAATGAATGTCCGGTGTTTCAATTTTTTTCTGTTTTGCTAATAACATTCCATAGGGGCTTTTACGGCTTTATGCTCTGTTATTCGGGTTTTAAAATATCTCCCTGTTTCTCCCACACAGGTCCCCCCAATTGCAGTTTATACTGCTGACTTCATGTTCTTATAGTAGGAAGCCGCGAATGGCTGAGTGATTAGCAGTTCAGACTACCAATGCAAGGTCCCCAGGTTCGTTCCTGAGCTGATCTTGCGGATGTTGTGTGATTTGCTAACAATCACTGAATATTCGCCGTGCATCGGACGAGCACGTTAAGTGACGGCCCCCATGTTGGACCCACTGGTTAAATGGGTATCATTTACAATGATCCCCCTGAAATTCTCTCACCCCTCTGTGTGCAGCATCGTACTTGTACGGTGGCGCCATCTACTGTACTCTAATCTCACTACAAACTGTTCTGCCAAAGTCGCTAGACTTGCTCTCATTCCTTCCGTTTCTGTGTCCTGCCCAAAAGGCGATCTCGCTGTAGGTGGCTGGGACCTAAACTCTACTCACTGTGGAAGGAAGTCCTACAAGAAAATGACTCATATTAAGTTCTTATAGTAGGACATTGCCTTCTTTTTGCTTTATGTAAGGCAAGATGTTTTACATTTTATTGTTTACGCCTACAGCTAATTCTCTGAAGTTTTTTAAATAAACTGTTATCGTAGATAAATTTCCTAGCTGGCTGTATATTAGAATTTGACTGTTTTCGATTTAACTTGGTCATTTTATTAAATATTTTTTTCACTTAATATACAAGGGGCATCCTGAAAGTAATGCCTCCTCCTTAATTACTTTTGAAAATTTTAAGTTATTTTAATTAAATTGCATAGACATGTACTATATTATACCAATATGAGAGCAAATTGTTTTCAGAAATCGGAAATAAATATCCTGAATGACAGAGAAAAGCAGTGAGCCATAATTGAATTCCTGGAAAAAAAGAGATGTGGGACTTCGGAAATCCACAGAAGATTTCTGGCGGTGTATGGAACTGCCACAATCGATATCAGTAATGTCCGAAGATGGATGAAGAGGTTTCGAGAGGGGAAATTTTCGGTGTCGGATAATAAACGGAGTGGGAGACCCGCAACTGCAGTGACAGATGCCAACAGGCAACGAGTGAAAGACCTCATCACAGCTGATCGCCATGCCACCATCTAGGAGTTGTGTGATGGAATTCATTGTGGTCATAGTGTTATGGAAACATTAGTTAGGGATTTGGGCTACAGAAAAATTTGTTCAAAGTGGATCCCAAGAAACCTAAAGCGTGAACAATGTGAGCAAAGTGTGCCGGGAACCTCTTGGACTGTGATGAGAGGGAGGGGGATGTGTTTTTCTCTAATGTTGTGACGTGGGATGAAACCTGGGTGTTCCTTCATGACCCAGAAACAAAACGTGCGTCAATGGAAGCGCACCGCATATCTTCACCTCGACAGAAAAAGGTGAAAACAACTCGTTCTACAAGGAAAATGATGGTCACAATTTCCTGAAACAAACGTGATGTCATTTTGACTGATTCCCTTGAACGGGGTGCAAAAACAAACAGTGCTCACTATGTGCAGACATTGAAGAAGCTGTCAGAAGGAAAAGATGTGACATTCCACTTCATAGGGTTGTTTTACACCACGATAACGCCACCCTTAATGGAGACTTAACAAGTTATTGCCAAAATGGGGCGGACGGTGATGCCCAACCCCCTTACTGTCCTGATTTGGCTCCCTCACACTTTTTCCTGTTTGCCTCTTTGAAAAACACCCTCCGTGGGGAACGTTTCCACGATGTGACAAACGTTAAACTGGATGTGAACTCATGGGAGAAATGACAGCCTCAGGAATCTTTCCAAATGGATTTTACTAATGAGTTCAAAGATGGAGGAAATGTGTAGAAAGTGATGGACAATGTTTTGAATAGGCTACCATTGTTAACAATATGTCCAAGTATTTTGCCACCAAGTTTCGCATTTTTGCTGCTACAAATAAACATCTTATGAGGGAGGGGGGCATTACTTTTAGGATGCCCTTTGTACAAGGAGAGTTACACTAGCGAAAGTGAAAAAAGAACACCAAGAAGAAATTGGCGGACGATCATGAAATTTACATATATTAATGGGGTCGAGTTTACGTAGGTGTGATGTTAATTTCGGGACCAACCGGTGAGCGCTTACGCCACAGCACGGCATAATATGCAAATTATCGTCGGTGGTATTTAAGGAGTACGGCGAAGTGAATGTAATCAGTCGTCGGCGTACGGACACGTGCGAAGATCCTGAAGAAGCTGCAATGCCTGGACATGGAAGACTTGTATACGATTTCAGCAGTTATCGGACTTTGAAAGAGGCCGGGTGGTCGTATCGTCATATTGCGGAGCGAATTGGACGGGAAGTATCGGTGGTGGTACGATGGTGGCGTAGATAGTCCGAGGAACATTCCCGCACGAGAATACGTGGAACCGGGAGTCACAGACGAACTGATGAGCGGACCGATCGACGCATAAGAAGAGCGGCGTTGTCAAGCAGAACATCCACTGCGACGCAAATCCGAGCTGCCGTTGCCCCTGAGGTGACTCTGCGAAAAATCCTCAACCGTCTACTGGATGCAGGACTACGTGCACGTGTGCCTCTGGCATGTGTACCTCTGACTCTAGCCCTCCGTCAGGAACGGCTGCAGTGGTGTCGCTAACGTCTGCACTGGAGAACGCAATGGCGATCTGTCGTATTCAGCGATGAAAGCAGATTCTGCTTGGGAGCCTCCGATGGCCGTATGCGTGTTTTCAGACGCACAGGGGAGCATCTCCACCCTTCTTGCATCCGCCAGCGACACACAGGGCCTACACTGGTCTCCTGGTGTGGGGAGCGATCAGCTATCGCTCCCGTACACAACTAGTGTTTGTACCGGGTACGTTAAACAGCACCTCCTACATCAACAACATCATTCAGCCCGTTGTTGTGCCATTTGTAAGGTCGGTCCATCGTGGTGTTTTCCAGCAAGATAACGCACGCCCACACACGGTACGTGCAACGCAACATGCATTTCAGGGTGTGAGACAACTTCCATGGCCTGCACGTTCACCGGATTTGTCCCCCATTGAGCACGTGTGGGATTTTATGGGACGACGACTTATCCGGTCTCCACGGGCAGCCACGACCATCCCCGATTTACGCGTCTAGGTTGAGGATGCTTGGAACTCAATACCCCAAACTTACATCCAACATCTGTACGACAGACTCCATGCCAGAATTGCACAGTGTGACGCAGTTCATGGCGGTTCAACCTCGTACTAACCATGTTACATGGAAATGTTATTTTTCAGTTTACCAGCAAATACAGCTGTATTTTGACATAATGTTTTGATCACGTTATCTTCTGTATTCCGTTATTATGCTGTATAAATTTCGTTGGTATCAGACGTATCCTTCTTGGTGTTCTTTTTTCACTTTCCGCCAGTGTATTTTCGGCAAGTAACTTTAATTCTTTCTGGTGTTTCTTTGATATGTCTGAAGAATTCAGCATAACTATTTTATCAAATAATTGTACAGCCGCATTATAGTTGCTGAAGGTGGGACGGTAAAAGTGGCACTTCTGAACGTTTTACTAGTGGTAGTTCTCTAATGCGTTTTCGTAAAGATTTTTTCTTCCGAAGTTGTAAGGATCAAGTCGAAGAAATCCGGGATATAAACTTTTTGCGGTTTTAATGTAAATGTCAGAGAATTATCAAATCTATAAAACAAGTTGAGAATACTTTTTGTAGGAGTGTCATATTTTCTGTCAACAATAATGAGAATGACAGCTATGTATTACAGGCAATAGGATGAAGGTTGAGACAGGAGTATTTTATTTTCAGATTTTCCCACATAGCTGTTAGCCAAGAAGAAAGGCAAAGGAGAACTCAATGATATGCCTGTATCTGCATGTAAAACTTATTTCGATATTGGAACCAAAACAAACGCAGTTCATAAATTATTTTCAGTTTTTCTTTATTGTTCCCCTGAAAAACAATTCTGTCGGCCAAATCTTCTGCCAGTAATTTTATGAGTACATCTAGACATGTTGGAGTACGTAAGGACCATACATCTAGGCCTCCTAACAGGGTGATTCGTAAGAGGGAGAACTTTAGATTTATTGACCGCATGGGTCCTTTGAAATACGTATTAATGCAGAAGAAACGTGGAAAAGGGTTTTTAAATGATTAAGGAAGTAGTAACAGATTTGACGGGGGAAATGTATTGTGTAAACTTTAGGACTAATGGGATACCTGTTTTTATGTAGCTTTATTTTACCGTATAATAGAGGAACCCTGTTGTGCATTTTGAATATGTTTTGTAATCACCAAATAGCTGCTTTTCTCTTTAGTGACCTGATTAATTATGAAAAGCTATTTTTTATTGTAGTTCTTGTTGTTCCTTCTTCACTTCGAAAAATTTGGTGATGTTCGTTCCGCACACCATATGAAATTAATGAGAATTCCTTCTTCGTTTCAACAAAGTTGTGTAATTCTCGTTCCTCACATCGTCTGGAATTAATAAGAATTCCTACTTCGTTTCGAAAAATATGTGTGATGTTTGTTCTCTATATCGTCTGGAATGAATGAGAATTCCTACTTCGTTTCGAAAAATGTGTGATGTTCACTCCACACATCGTCTGGAATTAATCAGAATTCCTTCTTTGCTTCGAAAAATGCGTGATGTTTACTCCACACATCGTCTGGAATCAATTAGAATTCCTCCTTCGCTTCGAAAAATATGTGATGTTTGTTCCATACATCGTCTGGAATTAATCAGAGTTCTTTCTTTGCGTCGAAAAATGTGTGATGTTGGTTCCACACATTGTCTAGAATTATAAAAAATTCCTTCGCTTCGAAAAATGTGTGATGTTCACTGCACGCATCATCTGGAATTAATGAGAATTCCTTCCTCGCTTTGAAAAATGTGTGATGTTCACTCCACGCATCATCTGAAATGAATGAGAATTCCTTCTTCGCTTCGAAAAATGTGTGATGCTGGTTGCACACATCATCTGGAATCAATTAGAATTCCTTCCTCACTTTGAAGAATGTGTGATGTTCACTCCACACATCGTCTGGAATAAATCAGAATTCCTTCTTTGCTTCGAATAATGTGTGATGTAGGTTCCACACATCGTCTAGAATTAATCAGAGTTCCTTCTTTGCGTCGAAAAACGTGTGATGTTGGTTCCACACATTGTCTGGAATTCTAAAAATCCTTCTTCGCTTCGAAAAATATGTGATGTTCACTCCACGCATCATCTGGAATGAATGAGAATTCCTTCTTCGCTTCGAAAAATGTGTGATGCTGGTTGCACACATCATCTGGAATCAATTAGAATTCCTTCCTCACTTTGAAGAATGTGTGATGTTCACTCCACACATCGTCTGGAATAAATCAGAATTCCTTCTTTGCTTCGAATAATGTGTGATGTAGGTTCCACACATCGTCTAGAATTAATCAGAGTTCCTTCTTTGCGTCGAAAAACGTGTGATGTTGGTTCCACACATTGTCTGGAATTCTAAAAAATCCTTCTTCGCTTCGAAAAATATGTGATGTTCACTCCACGCATCATCTGAAATGAATGAGAATTCCTTCTTCGCTTCGAAAAATGTGTGATGTTCACTCCACGCATCATCTGAAATGAATGAGAATTCCTTCTTCGCTTCGAAAAATGTGTGATGCTGGTTGCCCACATCATCTGGAATCAATTAGAATTCCTTCCTCACTTTGAAGAATGTGTGATGTTCACTCCACACATCGTCTGGAATAAATCAGAATTCCTTCTTTGCTTCGAATAATGTGTGATGTAGGTTCCACACATCGTCTAGAATTAATCAGAGTTCCTTCTTTGCGTCGAAAAACGTGTGATGTTGGTTCCACACATTGTCTGGAATTCTAAAAATCCTTCTTCGCTTCGAAAAATATGTGATGTTCACTCCACGCATCATCTGAAATGAATGAGAATTCCTTCTTCGCTTCGAAAAATGTGTGATGTTCACTCCACGCATCATCTGAAATGAATGAGAATTCCTTCTTCGCTTCGAAAAATGTGTGATGCTGGTTGCACACATCATCTGGAATCAATTAGAATTCCTTCCTCACTTTGAAGAATGTGTGATGTTCACTCCACACATCGTCTGGAATAAATCAGAATTCCTTCTTTGCTTCGAATAATGTGTGATGTAGGTTCCACACATCGTCTAGAATTAATCAGAGTTCCTTCTTTGCGTCGAAAAACGTGTGATGTTGGTTCCACACATTGTCTGGAATTCTAAAAATCCTTCTTCGCTTCGAAAAATATGTGATGTTCACTCCACGCATCATCTGAAATGAATGAGAATTCCTTCTTCGCTTCGAAAAATGTGTGATGTTCACTCCACGCATCATCTGAAATGAATGAGAATTCCTTCTTCGCTTCGAAAAATGTGTGATGCTGGTTGCACACATCATCTGGAATCAATTAGAATTCCTTCCTCACTTTGAAGAATGTGTGATGTTCACTCCACACATCGTCTGGAATAAATCAGAATTCCTTCTTTGCTTCGAATAATGTGTGATGTAGGTTCCACACATCGTCTAGAATTAATCAGAGTTCCTTCTTTGCGTCGAAAAATGTGTGATGTTGGTTCCACACATTGTCTAGAATTATAAAAAATTCCTTCGCTTCGAAAAATGTGTGATGTTCACTGCACGCATCATCTGGGATTAATGAGAATTCCTTCCTCGCTTTGAAAAATGTGTGATGTTCACTCCACGCATCATCTGGAATGAATGAGAATTCCTTCTTCGCTTCGAAAAATGTGTGATGTTCACTCCACACATTCTCTGGAATTAATCAGAATTCCTTCTTTGCTTCGAAAAATGTGTGATGTTTACTCCACACATCGTCTGGAATCAATTAGAATTCCTCCTTCGCTTCGAAAAATATGTGATGTTTGTTCCATACATCGTCTGGAATTAATCAGAGTTCTTTCTTTGCGTCGAAAAATGTGTGATGTTGGTTCCACACATTGTCTAGAATTATAAAAAATTCCTTCGCTTCGAAAAATGTGTGATGTTCACTGCACGCATCATCTGGAATTAATGAGAATTCCTTCCTCGCTTTGAAAAATGTGTGATGTTCACTCCACGCATCATCTGGAATGAATGAGAATTCCTTCTTCGCTTCGAAAAATGTGTGATGCTGGTTGCACACATCATCTGGAATCAATTAGAATTCCTTCCTCACTTTGAAAAATGTGTGATGTTCACTCCACGCATCATCTGGAATGAATGAGAATTCCTTCTTCGCTTCGAAAAATGTGTGATGCTGGTTGCACACATCATCTGGAATCAATTAGAATTCCTTCCTCACTTTGAAAAATGTGTGATGTTCACTCCATGCATCATCTGGAATGAATGAGAATTCCTTCTTCGCTTCGAAAAATGTGTGATGCTGGTTGCACACATCATCTGGAATCAATTAGAATTCCTTCTTCGCTTCGAAAAATATGTGATGTTTGTTCCATACATCGTCTGGAATTGATCGGAATTCCTTCTTCAGCGAGCTACTCCAAGCGTGGTTTAGCAGCTAACCCGGAAACTAATGATTCAGTCCCGGCCCTTTCTCAAGAGCACTACAGAGATGAAACACATGTCCAGACGGAACGGTTGCAGCTATAAATTCTATCGTTGTAGCTTAATTAGTAAATGATTCGTCTCCGGAGCAGAAAGATGAGGGTTCGGTCATCGCTACCTGCAAATTTGGGATTCCCACACTTGCAAAACCTCCGAAAGATTTACAGACTTTGACGCTAGGTGTCGCATGAATTGATCCCCTCTTAGAATTAAGAATAGGTCGAGATTTGCAAGGGGTTGCTGAAGAGCCCGCGTGACACTAGCTTCCTCAAGAGGGTAGTTAGTAAGGATGAGAAATGAATCTACCTGCTCAATCCAATGACCTCCAACCAATGGCTCGATCTAGGTGAACCAGACCTACCTCTTTCCAAATATGGACGTTTCTAGAAAAAGGTCATGGTGTCTGTTTGATCGAATTCCGGGAGTGTGATGTACTGTGAGTTCATTTTAAGTGCCCAAATATATTCAAAGCAGCTCAATGGCACTCGTAAACTAAAGCAGTATGAAGTATCCTGATTTTGTCAACCGAAAAGGAACACTTCTTCAACAGGACAGTCCCAAGACTTTCACTGCCATTCGGATGCAGATAAAGCTTCAAGAATTTGATGGAATCGAGCTCGTGCTACAGCCATCATATTTTCCTGATCTCGCAACTTCTGACTGTCACACTGCTTCGGGAGGTGGCACATTTTCTTCATGGTATGCACTTCATTAATTCGGACGCGGTAGAACGCGGGAGATAAGATTTCTTTTTCTTTAAGCCAAAGACATGGTACCGCTTCTGGATGGAGCGTATTGCATAAAGATGAGCACAAGCTATTGAGCAAGTTGGTGGTAACTTTAAAATAGAAGCACTGATTGCTGCAAGATTCTGAGTAAGTGCATTTCAATATCAGAAACGCAATTATTTTCCGGGCACACAAATGAAGGAAACATTCATACAGTAATAAATAAAATACATCGCTCTTTCCACGTTCCAGAAACACACAGCATCCGAAAATTGGTTTTCAGCCGCCGCTGTGGAATTGAACCAACAGAACTCTCGATTTCTAGCCGAGCGCATTACATATATGCCACGGTGGCCAACAATCCACGGTGCTATGTGTATTTTTAAGTCAGCTTCTGACATCATAAATCCGTAAAATGAGCTCAGCTACTGAGACGTCTCCATCTGGTGGGCATGAGTGGCACTAGCTATATATATACTATAGCAGTTGAATCCAAAAGGCGAGATCCTAGGTAAAAATACTCCAAATACGTGGCGACAGTTAATAAATAAATACATCGCTCTTTCCACGTTCCAGAAACACACAGCATCCGAAAAATTGGTTTTCAGCCGCCGCTGTGGAATTGAACCAACAGAACTCTCGATTTCTAGCCGAGCACGTTACATATACGCCACGGTGGCCAACAATCCACGGTGCTATATGTATTTTCAAGTCAGCTTCTGACATCATAAATCCGTAAGATGAGCTCAGCTACTGAGACGTCTCCATCTGGTGGGCATGAACGGCACTAGCTGTATATACATTATAGCAGTTAAATCAAAGGGCGAGATCCAAGGTGAAAATACTCCAAATACGTGGCGACAGTTAATAAATAAATACATGATGTCAGAAGCTGACTTAAAAATACACATAGCACCGTGGATTGTTGGCCACCGTGGTGTAAAGTTAACGCGCTCGGCTAGTTATTGAGAGTTCCGTGGTTCAATTCCACGGCGGCGGCGGCGGCGGCTGAAAAACAATTTTTCGGATGCTGTGTGTTTCTGGAACGTGGAAAGAGCGATTTATTTATTTATTAACTGTCGCCACGTATTTGGAGTATATTCATACAGTACTTTGAGATGATTACAATAGATGTGTATTTACTGACTTATGATTTTCATCATAATTATTTCAAAATGGTGCGCTTAAGTGTGTGTGTTAAAAAAACAACTAAAAAGAACTGAACTACTTCATTTACGAAAAACAAAATAAACTTCATGGACGAGAGAAAAAACATTGATAACGGAGCACTCTGAGTCGAAGTAAGGGGAAGATAGCTCTCGTATCATTACTGACGACTTTAATGGAAAATTTCAGCAAGGTGATACAGCTTCTCGCTTTCAAGTTACTTTTCCAAAACGCAGGTAGGTATATCTCCTATGCATTAACTACGTCTTGAAATAAGGTTATCTACAGATATTATTCTGAACATTCCAATTTGTTTCTCATGGGTAACAAATAAATGATTCCTAATAACGGACTCGTCTTCTTAACTTGGTCTCGCGTAGCTGCGTAATTCAAAAACACATTCTTCTCAGGTCACGAAAATTGTCAGAGCTCCCTAAAACGAAATTAAAAATTGTCGTTGCTGTTGAACTAAATACGTTGACATTTCAAGAAAAGTTGTTAGATGCATTGAAATGCTACCTGATGCGTTTAGGGTGTATTAACTCCTTTTCGTCCATCGTATGCGACATTACAAGACGGCATTTTTTTTTTTATAAGAAACAAGATGACATAGAATTTTCAATTGAAATGAGCACTTGTTTCAGCCTTTTCCGACAAGGATAAAATATTTAAGTTATTCAAAGTCATTGGACCGGTTAGAAAAAGAAATCAACCGGATATCTACATCCGATAAAGCATTCAGAAATATACTGCCTCCATAAATTAAAGCAACAAATGAAAAAATCGTGATAACTCAAAAACTATGTAACCGATTCGGATGAAATCTAGTAAGTTTTATCAGAATAAATGCAATGAAAAAGCGCAACATGTGACACAAGGCATTTGCACTTTGTATAAGTTATGCAAATATGAAAATACAGAAATATCAAGATGAAATAGCAAAAAGTAATTAATAGACATTTGACGAGGGCTAGGAACATCAAACAGAGGCCAAACTCCGGTGCGTAACTGGAAGACCCTGGGTTCGATTCCCGGTGGCGATCAATGAGAATTTTTCCGTGACTCACTTATAAACGTGGAAAGAGCGATGGCCTCTGTTTGATAGCAAAATGTACTTCAATACGGAGTGTGGTTACCCCGAACAACAGTGTAGGCCCCGACAGCGATGTTCCATACTGTTACTTATAGTGTCGAACAGTTCCGTGCATAGCTACGTCCATTGCTCGAGCAAAGCAGTGCGGAGCCCTGCAGGGTTCGGGGAGGGAGCTCAGAAGCCAGCACCACGCCTCCCGAGCGCATCCCAGACATGCTCAATGGGATTTAGATCGGAAGAGCGTGCTGGCCACTCCATACGGACTATAATCTGCTGTTCCAGGTACTGGTGCACGAGACGAGCTGTATGAGGGCAGGCGTTATCCACCTACAGTACAAATGTATCGCCAATTACGGCCGCACACGAAAGAACAATAGGGTCCAGGATGTCGCCTTTATACCTCCGAGCATTAGGATTTCCATGTGGCAACACATAGAGGTTGGTACGGCCGCCTAACGATATGCCTGGCCACTCTACCACCACTATAGGTGTCCCTTTCCTGGATATTAGAGGGAAGATAGAGAGTACAGGCCTCTCTCCAGATGAAAACTCGACGAGAATTACTCTGTACACAGTATCGTGACTTATTAGTGAACAGATCGGATCTCCACTGATTTTGTGTCCAGTTCACATGCATTCGTGCCTAATTGAAATGTTCCCTCCGTGGCGTCACGCATAATACCGGTTGCCGAGCAAACAATCCTGCATGGCCGCCCCGGTGGCGCAGTGGTCTAAGGCGCTGGCTTCTGATCATTCTTCCGAAAGGGGTCCGGGTTCGAATCCCGGTGAGGCATGGATGTTGTGTTTGTCTTACGGCACTGGCTCTCTCCCTTCCCTGGAACCAGTGACCCTAAATTAGGGACGGGCGACTGCTTATAGCCCATTGAGTTGCTCACGGTGGTCGTTAAACCTCCAAAAAACAAAAAACAAAAACAATCCTGCATGTAACCCTCTACGTACCGTAGAAGCTGATACCGTCCGTCCGGTGACTGCCACATAAGTACTGTTCACCACAGAAAAAATCGACGTTGAGCCATCTTGCGGCGTACACCTACCGTTGTTACCCTGCTTCGAGCGTAACTTCGCTGGTAAATGACGTCACGAAGCCATGTTAACAAAATCGCTATCTCGAAATCTTGTAATTCACCGCCGCGCATGAATTGGCGACTTCCTCCGAAACAGCTGGTTTTAAGCTCTTGCACATTTGCATAATCTTATGAGACGCTCTAATTCATCCCATAGGTGCTCTATGGGATTAAAATCAGGGCTCTGTGCTAGCCAGTCCACACAATATACGGAATTACACGCCGTAACAGTCCTTGCTCTATGGCTCGGTGCGTTATCCTGCTGGTACCAACAAGGCTCGCATCCATACGAGTACACTGCCAATTCGACACTTGACCGTAGGAACAGTACATTATGGCAAATAGCGTTCCTCCGGCTGCTGCCATACCCACGCACGGCCATCGGACTGATGGATCGTATATCTGAATTCATCAGTCCATAGGACCCGTTTCCATTGATCTACGGACTACGATAAATGTTCTTTACACCATGCTAAACGACAAGTAGCATTCCGAGTGGAGATGAAAGGCTTATGAGCAACCGAACGACCACGGTAACCCATCGAATGAAGTTCTCTGCGAATGGTACGTGTACATACCGAGGTTCCAGCAATTTTACTCACCTGTACATATTGAGGTCTTATGCAGTACTGAATCGATTAGCTGTAACGGCTCTCCTGAGGCTTCTACGTCCTCTATCACTGATTTTCTTTGGTCTGCCGGTACGTTTTGCTGCTTCAGGCACGCCATGTGTCTTCCACGTTTTCAGTACATCCAAAACAGTTGATTTGGGTGTGTTCAAACGTCTCTCGATTTCTCTTATGGACAACCCACTAATATTGCACCGAACAATCTTTCCTTTCTCAAAGTCAGTTCTCTCCCGCCGCGACATTTTCACTCAACCTCATAGTGCGATATGATCGCGGTCAGCCGCAGGCTTGTTTTTATACGATTTGCAGCTGTACCGCGCATCTTAACAACGCAGCGTATCCGTTCGTTTGCTTTTTAAGGGGGTATCCGTCGACTTTTGTCAATATAGTGTATTTCCAATTTTTTATAATGAACGGTTTCGCCCCTAGGTAGCGTAAGTCCGAATTTCTGTTGTTCGCTATGGAAAATAGTGCGAACATTATCCACTCTAAAACACTCTTTTCTTACTAGGAGGTGTATAAACCTTTCTCTTGCTATCTCTGCTTCCAGATGTCGTATTTGAAAAATTCAATTTTCAATCGTAGAGCTACAGGGGTTGTCCAAGATAATGGAAACACCTCGCTGAAAACAGTGACTTTGGTGTGTGTTGCTTTTTGAGTAAAACGAACATGTAGGTACAATTTGTTTTGTAAAAAAGTGTTGCTTATAATCCCAAGGGTCTGTGTGATTGCATTGTAAATCGGTGTTTGAATAATTTCGTTCCAGGTGAAGGCACAATGAGTGACCGGAGTTCCAAAGAGGGCAGACTGTAGGAGCCCGTCTGGCTGGTGCGTCGGTAACCACACTGGCACAGGTATTGGGGGTATCGAGAGGTACCGTGTCGAAGGTCATGACAGCATACAATGGTCACGGCACAACGTCATCTGCAAGACACAACTGCTGAAGGAAAACCAAACTCACTGCGAGAGACAGAAGGACATTAAAGAGGATTGTGACCGCAAGGAGGAAGACCACGGCAACGAAAGTGAGTGCTGAGCTTAATGCACATCTTCAAAACTCAGTGTCGACCCATACCGTGTGAAGGGAATTGCATAAGTACAATATTTACGGCAGAGCTGAGATTGCAAAACCCCTGGTGTCACAGGTAAATATGAAATGGAGGCTACAGTGGTACCAGGAATATAAAACGTGGACTGCGGATCACTGAAAACATGTCTTGTTTTCCGATGAATCAAGTTTCTCGCTATTCCCCACCACAGGACGGGTTTAACCCCCGCAGAAGCCTACAATCCAGTCTGTCTCCTTCCTATAGTGAAGCATGGGGAGGTTCCGTAATGGTTTGGGCCATGATCTCGTGGTTCGCAGCAGATCCCATTATCACCTTACACGGACGGATCACCAGCGGTGGCAATGTCACTCTTTTGGCCGACCATGTGCATTAAATGGCGCAGACATTGGGGATTGCACCTTTCAAGATGATAATGCTGCGATTCACAGAAGTCGAACTGTTCAATCATTGTTTGAGAAATATGAGGATGAAGTTGCACACCTTCCCTGGCCTTCACAATCACCGGATTTAAACATCATTGAGTACCTGTGGTCTGTGTTGGAAAACAGAGTGCGATCCCATTATCTTCCTCCGGCGTCTCTAAAGGAATTGGAGCAGTCTCTGCAAGAAGAATGGTACAACTTACCACAATCCAGGACTTGTATGCGTCTATTCCAAGGAGGATTCAAGCAGTTTTAAGTGCCAAGGGTTCTCCCACACCATATTAGGTGCTCAACACCTATTGTTTCAAGATGTTTCCATTGCTTTGGACAACCCCCTACCTCTAGGAGCATATCTTGCTCATATTGTTTACATTTTAATAATGCATAGCTCTGCCACTAGGGCGGTCGGTGTAGTTTGGCAGTGTAGTTTTCTGTTTGATAGAATATTAGCTCTTGTAGAAATCCGTTGAAAAAATATTTTCTTCGTGTGTGTTACCCTTACTCGGAGACGTGTAAATTTGCACCACATTTTCCTCTATATGTGCGGCTCTAATTTTGTAATTTAAAAAAAAATTATGTTTGTTTCGGAAGACTTTTCAGTGAGCAACTTGTGATTTTTCTTACAGCCCATTTCTGCCGCTAGTGAACATAATTAACCATTTCTACTTGCACATGTTTTGCCGATTCTACACTGTATAACGAAGTAAATTTCTCCGTCATTTTTAGTCTACTCCGGGATTCGAACCCGAGGCCGCTTATTCCGGAACAAGTCGCTCTACCAACTGAGCTACGCAGACATTTGTTCTGATTCCTATCTGCCTTTATGTCGTGTGCGTCCTGTTGGCAGGTACGTCACATCTCCCCCCCGAAAGAGGGCCGGGGCATGGCCCACGGGTCAGCCGTGACCATGAATCGTTGCAGGCAGCCATCCACTGTAGAACGTGCACTTGAGAACTCTCAGTCAATCTGCTGTGTGGAATGCAACATCACACATTTTTATTTTTCGAAGCGCTGGAGAAGGAATTCTCTAATTTTTCCTGTCTCGCGGTGTGGAAATAACATCACACCATTGCGAGAATTTGAACGGTCGGGTCCTCCGGATAGTTCGGGCGCCATTATAACGAAGTAAATTTCTCCGTCATTTTTAGTCTACGCCGGGATTCCAACCCGAGGCCGCTTATTCCGGAACAAGTCGCTCTACCAACTGAGCTACGCAGACATTTGTTCTGATTCCTATCTGCCTTTATGTCGTGTGCGTCCTGCTGGCAGGTACGTCACAACTGGTGTGCAAAAATTAAGGACGAAGAGGAGAAATTAGCATAACAGCGGAAGGAGCAGGCAGAACGGACCGAAAGACCACTCAGGAGATAGACTAGGGTCCGGTACGGTAGGGCATGCGCATATATGCAGCATAACGTGGGGGGGGGGAGTGTCGGAAGGGTATAAAGCACACGGGCGGTGTACGCTCAGCAATTCGGTGAAAGGTGTTGCACGGTGTACATCGGTTTGAACGACATCGAGTTGCTGCCACCGTATGATATGGCCAACAAACAATCCAGTAGACGACATCTGGATGACTTTACACGAGGTCGTGTCATTGGGAAGTTGGAAGAAAGTCCAAGTGTGACTAGTGTGGCAGAGGAGTTGGGGATCGCTCACAGTATCGTTTCACGAGCTTGGAGAGCATTTCAAACGACAGGAACAGCTGTCCGAGAGTTTAAAAGTGGTCCTCCACGAGCAACTACGGCGGCGGACGACCGGTATATTGTCCTACAGGCGAGAAGAGACAGACGGCAGACAGCGGGAGAAATCGCAAGGCACGTGCAACAGACAGCTGGACGTCCGTTATCGCGTTTTACCGTGGCCAGGAGGCTGCACAAAGGTGGTCTGTTTGCACAACGACCAGTACGGTGTGTGCCATTAACGCCTGCTCATCGGAGACGGCGGTTTCTGTGGTGCCAGGAATACAAAACAGCGGGTGGGGGCACACAAGAGGACATAAAAACGCATGCCAGTTCTTTTAAGGGAAATAAAACGCTAAAATATGTGCCATGGGGCTTTGCATTCAAAATTTACTCCTTTGCTACCACTTCTGCATAAAGAGGATAAGAAACTACTGGTTAGTTTCGTCGGTAAATAGTCTCGAAACGGGTATGCGCCTGCCTTGCACTTGGAATTCTTTATGGGCTTGTGGCTTTGTGTGAAGAACTTCCAGCGGTGAACTTTTCCCCTTTCCTGTCATACTCTCCTCTTGTATTTTTGAATATATCCAATCTCTGTTCATATCGGCTACTTGAGTTTCCTGTCATAAAGCACGTGGTATCGGAATTTGAACCGTTTCAGCCTACAATGACGTATAAAGCAGAGATTTCCCCGGGATATACTTCCGCACATGAACGCTTTTCCTTAAGCTGGCACCATTCTCTTTACTGGAGAGGAGGGTTATTGCTCATAAATGCCTATGCTCTCTCTCTCTCCTCCTAGCATAATGTTTATTCGTCGTTGATACCTTCGCCTCTTTTTCTTGCTTTCTCTCTCAAAAGTATCACCAACTCAAGGGAGAATTTTACTCTCAACGTCAGCAGCTTCTCTTATGCGAATCACGCCTCGAATCGATTCTAGTTTGGTCTGAAGGAAGCGATGATCGCCTGCGTCGTTGCTTGGCAACCGCATCCAAAGCAACCATCTGCCAACTCAGCAGTCAAGAACATGACGCAACACGTGTGTGCGTATGTGTGTGCGTTAACACTCCGACACACTCAGTGGTCGCCGAAAGGAGGAGGAATCATCACCATTCTGAAATGATGAGGGGAAGAAAAGCCATTCTTTGAGAACAACCCCGATGGGAGAACAGAAGTCGTACTCTTGAAGAACGATGCCCAACGGGTCTACACGTCCATTAAGATTCTTCAGAATCATGAGAATGAGGTGGAGTTATTCCTTCCAGAGTCAAACTCCTCGTTCGAAGCACGTGCTTGTCTTAAATGATCAAATGCCGAGGTCACCAACAAGACAAATTTTCGGAGAAGCTTGAAGTAATAGGAAACCTGATAATGAATGTTCTTAATCACTACCCTAAAATAACGCGGAGACAAACACATTGCACTTAAATTCCCTTTCGCGTATCTTCAAGGTAATGAAGACTGTGATTTCAGCTGCCATCCCGGTAAATTTCGAAAGGTCCGTTACGTAAAAGTAGGCATTTTCACGGTATGCTCACAGAGAAGCAATTTCGATCTGAAATCCAGTGTCTTATCCTGTCTTATCCTGTGCGTATCGTATATTTGAAAGTTTATACAGATATCGACTGATATTGTTAATGCATGAGCGTGTTTATTTCAACAAACATCTCAATTTAATAAATTTATATGATCTTTTTTCACCTTATATATATACACAGTGTGGCAAAGAATTTTTAAGACTGGGTCTGTAAAATGAAATAGAAACAAGATATTATAATTTGTTTTGGTTTGTTATTCAAAATAAGTCCCTCCGGCTTCAATACACTTGTTACAGCGATTTAATAATGATTCGAATGCCTGTTCCAGTTCACTTTGCGGAATTGCCTCCAAAGCACGCGTCGAAGCTGTTTGTATGGTCGAAATATCATCAAAATAACACCCTTTTAACGTCATTTTAAGTTTTGGGAATAAAGAAAAGTCGCAGGGTGCTAAATCCGGCGAATACGGTGGATGATTCAACACACAGACGCTATTTTTCGCCAAAAATCAACGAACAAGAAGTGAGGTGTGACTAGGTGCATTAAGAGCAATTGAATAAGAGACAGCTGGCGTTATGCAAATGTGGCGCTATGGGCAGCCCTGTAAACGGAAACGACAGGACGTATGCAGCGATCCGACAATATAAAGAGTGATGCGACGGGAATCGGTAAAAGTCGGACGCAGTATGGGTAAGACGAAGGATCTAAGCACATTTGATCGTGGGCAAATTATCGGGGCCCGACGAATGGGGCACTCCATCTCGGAAGTCGTTCAGGCACTGGGATTTTCACGAGCCACTGTGTCACGGGTGCACCGTGAGTACATCGAATCCGGTAAAACCATCCCTGCAAGGGCCAACTGCCGTGGACAAAAGCGTGTGGATGAGCGGGGTCATTGTCGGCTAGCTCGCATTGTGACAGCGGATAGACGGGCCACAGTGCGAGAAATCACTCTGCAATTTAACGCTGGTGCACAAAAACGTGTAAGCAGCCCCAAACCATCCAGAACCAACTCCTCCCTATGGGGTACAAAAACCATCGTCCCACGAGGGTACCACTGCTGACCGCACATCACAGGGTGCAAAAGATTAGCATGGGCGCGGGAACATCGCCACTGGACCCTAGACATGTGGGAAAATGTTGCCTCGACTGATGAGTCGAAATTCACGTTGGTACATGCGGATGGCAGGATACGAGTACGGCGCAAACCACATGAAGCGATGGATCCTTCTTGCCAGCAGGGTACTTTTCAAGCTGGTGGAAGTGGCATTCTCTTCTGGGGACTGTTAACGTGGACTGAAATGTGACCCCTGGTACGCGTGACATCGTTCCTCACAGGTCAACATTACCGGGATATCCTGGACGACCATTTGCTCCCGTTTGTGCGTCTTCAACATCCCACTGGGGACTTCCTCCTGCAACAAGACAATGCAGCTCCCGAATTGTATCCGAATGGTTGGATGAACACTCCACCGACGTGACCTCGCTTTCTCGGCCAGCTAGGTCACCTGATCTCAATCCCATCGAGCACATCCGGGATGCCATCGAGAGAGATGACCTCCTCCATCAAATCTTCGTGAACTGTGGGAGCTTGTTCAGGGGTCGTGGATCCGTATGGCTTCCCAACGCTTCCGGTGTCTTGTTGAGTCCATGCCGAGACGAATCGCCGCAGTCATTAGGACGAAAGGTGGTGCTCCACGTTACTAGACAGGTATCTCTAATTCAATAGCTCTTCAGTGTATACACCCTTCAAATAGTGCTGAAGGATATGGCCGAATTTGGTGGTTTTTCAAAAAAAGAGATCTTCCTAGTGCAAAAACAGATATCCAAATCGACCGGTAATCGTAGACCTTACTATGATAGATTGTTAGCTCTCACAGGAAGGAGGGGGGGGGGGGGGCTTTCAACCACCGTCACTCCTAGTGACTGCAAACTGATTTCAAATGACGAATTTTTATAGACACAGAATGAAAGGTCATCATCAGCCCATTTTCCAAAGCACATTGAGAAGAGAATTCCTCAGCAAGCACCCGTGCTAAAAGCTGTACAAATAAGCATGTAATGTTCAATGTCAAATTAGTGAAAGTCGCTTTAACTACACTGGTGTTCAAAATAAAGAGAATTTGCACAATTTGTCGGTTTTCACAAAAGGTACGGAACCAAAGGTACAAATTATGCCCTCCGAATAAGACCGCAAATTTGCAGTGTCGAATACGAACGCGTACACGTGCGAGTGGGCGGAGCTGTGACAGCGGAGCACACGTGGCTTTTTCCGCTATTAGTTCGCTCGTACTCCTCGGAGACATTCGTTGTGTTTCTTGCTGGAGTTGGTTCGATTTCATAAGCAATCAGGTAAAATGAGTGGCCACGAACGTATTGATGACGGAATGAGGTGGAGAATCGTCGGTAGATTGGAATCGCAAGTGCAGGTTGCTACAGAGCTCAATGTAATGTCCAGTATCGTCTGCAATATGTGGAAGGACACCAGATCCATATCGAGAAGGCCTGGGCAAGGTCGTCCAAGAGCCACGACGGCCAATGAAGATCGTTATTTGGCATTTTCAGCGAGGCGCCACAGGACTGCTACAGTTGCACAGCTATCTCGTGAGCTGCATGCCGCCACTGGAACCCCAGCTTTCAAGGGTTACTGTTTCCCGAAGGCTTCACAAGAGAGGGCTTTTTGCCAGAAGACCAACTGTTTGCGTCCTTCTCACTTCAGCACACAAGAGAGCGCGTTTAGTATGGTGCAGACAACATCAGCCTTGGACCAGACTTCAGGTGGGGTAACGTTCTCTTCACAGACAAGTCGCGATTCAGCCTGGACACTGATTCTCAACGTACCTTCATCTGGAGAGAACCTGGGACCCGATACCTTTCCTCCAACTTCCGAGAAAGGGGCCGCTATGGCAGAGGAGGCGTCATGGTCTGGGCAGGCATCATGTTGGACGGCCGCACACCTCTCCATGTGTTTGACAGAGGCTCCCTAACTGCTGAGAGGTACAGGGATGAGATCTTAGAGTCCTATGTTCGACTTTTCAGGGGCACAGTTGGCCCTCGGTTCCTTTTATGGACGACAACGCTCGTCCACATAAGGCTCACCTGGTCGAGGATTATGTTGAAAGTGAGGATATTCGCCGGATGGATTGGCCAGCCAGATCGCCAGACCTAAACCCTATCGAACATGTCTGGGACGCTCTTGGGAGGGCAACTGCAACTCGCCATTCAGGACTGAAAACTGCATTGCTGCAGGAGTGGGACCGACTGCCACAGGGACTCATCAACTGCTTCGTTTCCAGTATGACGTCACGCTGTGAGAGGGGACCATACCCCATATTAGTCATTTTATGTTCGATCTTGCAACGTAGATTTTGGACATTCCTGCGCTGATGAGCCTTACTGACAATCATGAGTGCGCACCATGACTGTTGTATGGTATAATTTTTTCTCTTATGTAACTGTGTATCCATACCAAGTTTCATAAAAAAAAATGTCCGTTAGTATTTCAGAAATTCGACAAAATGTGCAAATTCTCTTAATTTTGAACAGCAGCGTATTATGTTAACTATTTATCGGTTAGTTCAACTACACGTTAACCTCATTGTAGACTGAAATGTCTTTTTATACCTAAAAGGTTGTTCTTCCGCATGAGCTCAGTCGTATTAGCTGCAAACTTAATTGTACACACAGCAAAAAATATCAAAATAAACTGGAAGGGTACTTTCTGTCTTGGGGTGGGGGGTGGGGGTTCAATGAACACCGTGAGCAGCTTGATGGGCTATAAGCAGTCGCCCGTACCTAATTTAGCCACTGGTTCCAGAGAAGGGAGATAGCCAAATGCAGTAAGACAAGCACAACATCCGTGTTTCACAGGGATTGGAACCCGGACCCATCTCGGACGAATGATCTTTAGCCAGCACTTACACCACTGCGTTACCGGGGGCTTAAATGTTCTTAAAAGAATCTAGGCAAATTACAGTTGAATTTTTTTGTTACATAGCACCTGAGTAGCAGTCAACCAACCACTCACATTTATATCCTCTCGGCTCGTCACTACTTGAGCATATAACTCTCCCTAAAGCAGACAATATTAACAGTGCTCTAAACTGGGCACAGCATTTTCGTAAAGAATTACTATCAAAAACATGCGAGTTAGCCAAAAAACAGATTGATACATTCAAAACAGCAGCTCTTATCTTACACATGATCATACTTCATCGACTTCTGACCTGTTGTCAGGGTTACCAAATTCAAATTTGCCAGACGTAGAAGTAAGGAAACATTCCACCGTGATTGTGTCCAATGTGACGTGCCTGCCCCGCAGGACGCACACGACATAAAGGCAGATAGCAGCGATAACGAACGTCCGCGTAGCTCAATTGGTAGAGTGACTTATTACGGAGTGAGGGGATCCGGGTTCGAGCCCCGGCTTGGAGAAAAATGACGGAGAAATTTACTTCGTTATAGCTATTGAAGTTGAAGGAGACTCTCTGACGTTCTGGGATGCTTTGCTTTCCAGAAATTGGGTCCATTAGTTGAGCTATCAGCCCATTAAATCAGACTATGAGCAATTTCTTGGCGACCAGGTCTTGCATTTGTTTTTTCATCATTTGAAAATAGAACACAACATAAACATTCCAGTATTCTGGGATGAAAACTGTGCGATGCACAGGACTGAGACCAAAACGTGGAGCATGGGGAACCTTGGAACACCTAAACTGGCTCTTAAAATTACCGGATTTAAATCTCATTCGAAACCTTTGAAACTATTTGAAATAGAAGGTAAGACACCGAATTAGAAATTCACAAGTAGCTGAATTGCGAGTAATATTTGTCAAAGGAATGCACTGGACTGTATGCCATGACTGGTAGTTCATATACCTAAGAGGACTGTAGCTACAATTCAAGTTAAGAGAAGTGTTACGTAGCGTTAGGCGAGAAATTGCAGATGTCAATGATTTTCCTGTCTGATGACTTTATTACGGTTTTCTAAATATACTTTATTCAAAGGCTCACCCTAAGCGATGGCCTCTGATCATTCGTCCGAAAGCGGTCCTGGTTCGAATCCCGATAAGGCATGGATGTCGTGTTTGTCTTATGACAAACACAACATCCATGCTGTTTGTCTTACGACAAACACTCTCTCCCTTTCCTGGAACCACTGACCCTAAATTAGAGACGGGAGAGTGCGTATAGCACACTGAGTTAAAGACTTGAGACGTCTGATACCAACGGAATTTATACAGCATAATAACGGAATACAGAGGATAACGTGATCAAAACATTATGGCAAAATACAGCTGTATTTGCTGGTAAACTGAAAAATAACATTTCCATGTAACATGGTTAGTACGAGGTTGAACCGCCATGAACTGCGTCACACTGTGCAATTCTGGCATGGAGTCTGTCGTACAGATGTTGGATGTAAGTTTGGGGTATTGAGTTCCAAGCATCCTCAACCTGGACGCCTCAATCGGGGATGGTCGTGGCTGGCCGTGGAGACCGGATAAGTCGTTGTCCCATAAAATCCCACACGTGCTCAATGGGGGACAAATCCGGTGAACCATGGAAGTTGTGTCACACCCTGAAGTGCATGTTGCGTTGCACGTGCCGTGTGTGGGCGTGCGTTATCTTGCTGGAAAACACCACGATGGACCGACCTTACAAATGGCACAACAACGGGCTGAATGATGATGTTGTTGATGTAGGAGGTGCTGTTTAACGTACCCGGTACAAGCACTAGTTGTGTACGGGAGTGATAGCTGATCGCTCCCCACACCAGGAGACCAGGTGTAGGCCCTGTGTGTCGCTGGCGGATGCAAGAAGGGTGGAGACGCTCCCCTGTGCGTCTGCGAACACGCATACGGCCATCGAAGGCTCCCAAGCAAAATCTGCTTTCATCGCTGAACACGACAGATCGCCATTGCGTTCTCCAGTGCAGACGTTGGCGACACCACTGCAGCCATTCCTGAAGGTGGGCTGGAGTCAGAGGTACACATGCCAGAGGCACACGTGCACGTAGTCCTGCATCCAGTAGACGGTTGCGGATTGTTCGCACAGTCACCTCAGGTGCAACGGCAGCTCGGATTTGCGTCGCAGTGGATGTTCTGCTTGACAACGCCGCTCTTCTTATGCGTCGATCGGTCCGCTCATCAGTCCGTCTGTGACTCCCGGTTCCACGTCTTCTCGTGTGGGAATGTTCCTCGGACCATTTATGCCACCATTGTACCACCACCGAGACCTTCCGTCCAATTCGCTCCGCAATACGACGATACGACCACCCGGCCTTGCGGACTCCGACTAGACGACCTCGCTCAAAGTCCGATAACTGCTGAAATCGTGCACGTCTTCCATGTCCCGGCATTGCAGCTTCTTCAGGGTCTTCGCACGTGTCCTTACGCCGACGACTGATTACATTCACTTCGCCGTACTCCTTAAATACCACCGATGGTAATTTGCATATTATGACGTGCTGTGGCGTAAGCGCTCACCGGTTGGTCCCGAAATTAGCATCACACCTACGTCAACTCGACCCCATTAACATATGTAAATTTAATGATCGTCCGCCAATTCCTTCTTTTTTCACTTTCCGCCAGTGTATTTCAGAATATTTTTAAGATTATAATTAGAACAAATTGTGATATTATTTTTTCACTATTTAGAGGGGATATAGGAATATGCAAAAGGTGAAAAAAGTTTGCGATTCATGTCGACGAAAGAAAATAAAATAAACTCTTCCGTTTGCTCTCATACCACTATTCAACAGATATTTACAAATACGTATAATTCTTAAATCTGCATATATTCAAGAATAATTTGAGGCATTGCTATTTGCCCAGAAGCTTGAGGATGTATGGCAGCGCACATGTTGTGGCGATCCGCGGCATTCGTGAGAGATGAACCATGCGTTAGAAGTGACCTTGACTTTTCCTTATTTTTTTGTTCTTGTATAAAGATATTCTCATAAAAACGTGTGCTAATAAATAGAAAACGGAACCAAATGACAAGTTTGGTGGGATTGAAATACAGTAGTTTATCTTTTATACACATCAAAATCCGGTGTTATACCTAAACTTCCTTTGTCTCATTATCTACGAATATCAACTGTTTCTGATTTGAACGTTTCAAGCGCATCAACGGCATCGCAAATACACTGCTGTCCAAATTAAACGTGCCAAGCACAAAATTATTAATATCGCCAAATCCATACAACAGAGTTATATGACAGATAGTAACAAGGAGGTTATATTACTGGAGACATCACTGGCTCTGCCGCCATACGTCACAGCTAATCTGTGGTGTGACGTCACAAGCAGGCAAAAACCGAACTAAATTATACCGTTGATGAAACAGTAAGCTTGTGCATCATTGATAAAGATTATTGAATTACTCATTTTATCTGTTTATAGGATTAGAAGCTTTTGTTCCATTGGTTTCCAAGCAGCTTTTCTGCGGCTGCGTCGTGCCTGCTTATGACGTCATTCGCAGCACAGACGGTGACTTATGGTGGTCAATGCTGCGTGGATAGGAGTGGTGTCTCCAGTAATATAACCTCCTCGGTTAGTACGAATGTATATATATATCGACTCTGCTCCCCAGCGGCTAGGGAGTGGCAGAGGAGTTTGGAAGTTTGGGGAAAAGTTCGGCCATGTTTCCTCTTGTGTGGAGAAAGTTCAGTTGCATAAGAGGTAAGCTCTCTTCATTGTCTATGGGTTTTAGGTTTTCCAAGTTCAATGTTTGTACTTTTTTTCTCTGTTTTTTTTTTTTTTGCTTTTTTAGCATTTAGGCACTGGCAAGTCTGTTAACTTTTTTGCGGATTTTTAACTCTTTCTTTTCTTGGTAACGTTGCGCGTTTTTTAGGAAACTTAGGCCAAGCAGCTGGCCATTCATAGTTCTTGTACTTTGCGCTGTGTTTTCAAAGTAGTTAAGTTCTTAATAACTACTTAATTATGCACTTAAAACACTTCTGAAATACTTTGTACATATTGCAACTAATTGTTTATGTCATATAACCTTCACAAAGCATTTCTTTAGTTAATTATTGTCTTTAATTTATACTCGTTTTTGTGTTGTCAGAAGTTGTGGAGTAGGGGGTTTTAGAATCAAGTTTTCTTTCAAGAATCTGAGTTTTAAATAATTAATATTTCCTTTTTTAATTGCAATGTAAGAATTTGGAATACTTTTGCATTGCTATTCAGGTTTAAATTCTCTCTGAGGGGAACTTGGCATTTCGCTATTGCTGAACATTATTTCTAATTATTATGTCACTCTCACAACTTGAGTTTTCTATAATCTTCTTCTTTCTGTTAAATAGTAACAGATGAAGAGCATGGGTCGGGCCAGGAAAGTTATGGATGCAAGCTAAATTGTTAACTAAAGCTAGGTCATACAACTCTGCGGAGGTCATGACATATAAAAATAATTTTAAAAATATATATATTTTTAAAAAAAAAAAATTTGGTGGGCTTATTACTTGCATCTATGGCTTTGCAGAAATCCATTTCCAACTAGGTCTTTGTGGAAGTGAGAAAATGCAGAGTTTTTGCTGGTCCTTGATAAAGCCAAGGCTCAGTATTCTCGACACTTTCTACATTCAGTTGTTTTATTTTATTTTTTATTTTTTTCTCTTTTTACTCACACCGGTAGATACATAACTTTTTCTACGTTGTACTTGGAATGAGTCAAAAATTTTTTTTTGCTTCGGTCTCTTCTTAATAGAATGCGAATTCTGAATTTTCATAACTGCTGCGTTGCGCGTTTTGATCTTCAGGTTATTTTGCAACTTTCGTTTTAAATTCAAAAGTTTTTCCTTTGTTTTCAGCTTTGCTCTTCAATAACGCAACAATATACAACAGAAATATACATATATCGATAACGCAACAACATATAACAGAAATGGAATGCCATCTATGACGAAATAAATTTCTCCATCTTTGTCGACTCCGGAGTAAGTAGCTCACCCAACTGAGCTACGCGAACATGTGCTCTCGCTGCTATCTGCCTTTATCTGGTGTGCGTCATGGCACACATCACCGTAGAAGAAGAACGTATGCGCATGGCAATCCAAAAGGAATGCAGCAAGTGGCGCGCATTTCGAGGAGCTAATAGGGAGTGTGATTACCCAGAAATGCGATACCTTGTAGAATGACTACTCATGCTATTTATTAGGCTGTGAATGAGAGTTTGGAGCAATGTCTTCCCATTGTCCACCAAGGCGCATCGGAGGGTTGTGGGAGGTGGCAGGAAGCTTGCATTTGCACTCTCAATGGCATCCCAGACATGCTCTATCGGTTTCAGAGCCGGAAATCTTGCTGACCTCTCACCCTGTGAATATCCTCACTCTCAATGCCTACATAGACTATCCAAGAGCTATTGGACGGGATTCATTGCCCATAAAAGGGAACGAGAGCCCAACAACCCCCATGAAAAGCCGTAAATGAGGCTCTAGGATGTCACTCCTGTAGCATGCTCTAGGATGTAAGATGAGGCTCTGGGGTGTCACTCCTGTAGCATGCTTTAGAATGTCACTCCTGTAGCATGGTCTAGAATGTCACTCATGCAGCGTGCTCTAGGATGTAAGATGAAGCTCTGGGATGTCACTCCTGTAGCATGCTTTAGAATGTCACTCCTGTAGCTTGCTCTAGGATGTAAGATGAGGCTCTGGGATGTCACTCCTGTAGCATGGTCTAGAATGTCACTCCTGTAGCATGCTCTAGGATGTAAGATGAGGCTCTGGGATGTCACTCCTGTAGAATGCTTCAAAATGTCACTCCTGTAGCATGGTCTAGAATATCACTCCTGTAGTGTGCTCTAGGATGTAAGATGAGGCTCTGGAATGTCACTCCTGTAGCATGCTCTGGGATGTCACTCCTTTAGCATGCTTTATAATGTCACTCCTGTAGCATGGTCTAGAATGTCCCTAGACCATGCTACAGGAGTGACATTATAAATGCTCTAGGATGTAAGATGAGGCTCTGGGATGTCACTCCTTTAGCATGCTTTATAATGTCACTCCTGTAGCATGGTCTAGAATGTCCCTAGACCATGCTACAGGAGTGACATTATAAATGCTCTAGGATGTAAGATGAGGCTCTGGGATGTCACTCCTGTAGCATTGTCTAGAACGTCACTCCTGTAGCATGCTTTAGGATGTAAGATGAGGCTCTGGGATGTCACTCCTGTAGCATGGTCTAGAATGTCACTCCTATATCATGCTCTAGGATGTAAGATGAGGCTCTGGGATATCACTCCTGTAGAATGCTTCAAAATGTCACTCCTGTAGCATGGTCTAGAATGTCACTCCTGTAGTGTGCTCTAGGATGTAAGATGAGGCTCTGGAATGTCACTCCTGTAGCATGCTTTAGAATGTCACTACTGTAGCATGCTCTAGGATGTAAGAAGAGGCTCTGGGATGTCACTCCTTTAGCATGCTTTATAATATCACTCCTGTAGCATGTTCTAGAATGTCACTAGACCATGCTACAGGAGTGACATTATAAATGCTCTAGGATGTAAGATGAGGCTCTGGGATGTAGCATGCTCTAGGATGTAAGATGAGGCTCTGGGATGTCACTCCTGTAGCTTGCTCTAGGATGTAAGATGAGGCTCTGGGATGTCACTCCAGTAGCACGGTCTAGAATGTCACTCCTGTAGCATGCTGTAGGATGTAAGATGAGGCTCTGGGATGTCACTCCTGTAGCATGCTTTAGAATGTCACTCCTGTAGCATGGTCTAGAATGTCACTCCTGTAGCATGCTTTAGAATGTCACTTCTGTAGCATGGTCTAGAATGTCACTCCTGTAGCATGCTCTAGGATGTAAGATGAGGCTCTGGGACGTCACTCCTGTAGCATGCTTTAAAATGTCACTCCTGTAGCATGGTCTAGAATGTTGCTCCTGTAGCATGGTCTAGAATGTTGCTCCTGTAGCGTGCTCTAGGATGTAAGATGAGGCTCTGAAATGTCACTCCTGTAGCATACTCTAGGATGTAAGATGAGGCTCTGGGATGTCACTCCTGTAGCATGGTCTAGAATGTCACTCCTGTAGCATGCTTTAAAATGTCACTCCTGTAGCGTGCTCTAGGATGTCAGATGAGGCTCTGGAATGTCACTCCTGTAGCGTGCTCTAGGATGTCAGATGAGGCTCTGGAATGTCACTCCTGTAACGTGCTCTAGGATGTCAGATGAGGCTCTGGAATGTCCCTCCTGTAGCATGATCTAGGATGTAAGATGAGGCTATGGGATGTCACTCCTGGAGCATGCTTTAGAATGTCACTCCTGTAGCATGGTCTAGAATGCCACTCCTGTAGCATGCTCTAGGATGTAAGATGAGGCTCTGGGATGTCACTCCTGTAGCATGCTCTAGGATGTAAGATGAGGCTCTGGGATGTCACTCCTGTAGCATGCTTTAGAATGTCACTCCTGTAGCATGGTCTAGAATGTCAATCCTGTAGCGTGCTCTAGGATGTAAGATGAGGCTCTGGGATGTCACTCCTTTAGCATGCTTTAGAATGTCACTCCTGTAGCATGGTCTAGAATGTCACTCCTGTAGCATGCTCTAGGATGTAAGATGAGGCTCTGGGATGTCACTCCTGTAGCATGCTCGAGGATGTAAGATGAGGATCTGGGATGTCACTCCTGTAGCATAGTCTAGAATGTCACTCCTGTAGCGTGCTCTGGGATGTAAGATGAGGCTCTGGAATGTCACTCCTGTAGCATGCTTTAGGATGCAAGATGAGGATCTGGGATGTCACTGCTTTAGCATGCTTTAGAATGTCACTCCTGTAGCATGGTCTAGAATGTCACTCCTGTAGCATGGTCTAAAATGTCATTCCTGTAGCATGCTCTAGGATGTAAGATGAGGCTCTGGGATGTCACTCCTGTAGCATGGTCTAGAATGTCCCTCCTGTAGCGTGCTCTAGGATGTAAGATGAGGCTCTGGGATGTCACTCCTGCAGTCATGGTGCCTCCTGTAAACACGTGCAGTAACGTACGTTAATCGAACAGGATGTGAGGCCAAACCAGGGACCCGTTAATTTTTCTAACGTTGGAGGGAACATTTCTGCTCACGTCCTCTCTCCAAAGATGCACGCGTCGAGAATTCAAGCTTAAGCTGTTCTCCGACTCGTCACTGAAGAGAACACAGGCACACTGATCGGGACTCTAGAGGTGAATGGTATTGTAGAGCCTAATTCAGATTTACCTTTCTGTGCGGCGCACGGAATGTGATGCGGACGATCGGTCTCCTTGCACACAGACCTCAATCCTGGTGTTTCCTGCATACTGTTCGCCTCGATGTCGTTCTTGCAGGAGATCGTCTGCTGAAGTTTCCTGGCCGTCGACTTCATATGGCTGCCTTTTGTTAGAGACAAATACCCGTTGTGACGTACTGCAGAGGTGATAAAATGTGTCAAGACGACAAATCGCCCGCGAGACATTCTGTCCCCGTAGCTCAGTTGGGAGAGCGACTTACTCCGGAGTGAGGGGACAAGGCTTCCATGCCCGTCGCGGACAAACTTGTGTTTTCACACGGTCGGCTTGAGTTGCTATGCCTCGCGGGTGTTATATTTCCGGTTTCCTCGAATTGTCTCTAGAGATTGGAGACTACTTGCCTCGGCAAATCCAGCCATCTTGCTACCTCAGCTTGTGATTGCCATTGCTTCCAATCCACCGATCGCCCTCCACCGTAAAGCGTCTTCTCAATGATGGTGTGGAACCATTCTTCCACTAACAGTCCAAGTCAAGCTTAAATTGTCACGCCTCACTCAGAACAATATCTGTCCAGTTAGCGTGCTTGCCTGCCCATAGGAGCTGGTACAATGTTGATTCGGTACGTCAACTTAGCGTTTTCCCTTGCACAAGTCTCTGAAAAACCTTCACAATCGGTCACCTCGTTTTAGACATATTCTCGATTTTGCATTTGTCACGTTATTTTCGGACAGCAGTTTAAATCCTCGATCAACTTGACTTCAACAAAGGGTTCATTGACATTTGCATCTTTCCGGAAAATCATCTGTTTCTGATTACAATTCCAAATAACGGTTTTCGTAATTTTTGTTCACATTGTAGTGAAACTGAAAAATATTTTGGCAGTAATTCTTTGCTCATGAGTTACTTTAACCCTGAGTAAATGCGTTTACATGCTCAACATCCTTATTCGTGTCGCTAGAGATGCTACATTATTTCAATACCAATCTTCTTCCCGGAAGACAGCAGCTTTTGTCTTTGCCCTTCATAAAAACGTTCATTTCTTCAACCACCATAAAAATCTGGTTAATGTGGGTGACCAATTTAACCAACAAGCATGAATAATTCAGACGGGGTAATGGCTTCACCTAACACCAAGAGAGGAGCTTTGAATTATTTATGCTTCTGTTTGATAGTTTGCACAACTCTCATCAAAGAAGCGGCTTTTATCACCACATCGTTTCCATTCTGGGCTTTTGGAATTTCCCTCATGGATTTTCATAACCGTCATTTTGCGTTTTGGTTTTATAACTTCCACTACACACGGGAATAGCACTTATAAATGCATCTTTCGTATTCTTGATTTTTAGTGGGTTTTTTTCCTTATGAAGAGTGAAGACTTTCTTATTATCGTGAATCGTCTATTCGCTGGTTCTGAACTAAAAATGAACAAGAAAGATGACACCGAATTTTCAAGTGTAATGAGCACGTCTTTTAAATCCCTTCTGACGCAAATTAAATTTATCAAAGCTATTCAAAGTCAATGGAACCGGTATGGAAAACAATAGATCTGACGGAAGAAAGAAGATTTTCAATCGGGTTTTTAATCCCTTAGATATTGCTGTAAACGGAATCGTGAACTTACGCCCTCTGGTTGCAGACTTGTGCGGTAAGAAAAACATGATTTTATATGAGAAACATTTCGCACCGGAAACGCTCTGAAACACAAAGAATTTTTCAAATCGAACTCTTAGAAACAGAGATATCGACAAAAATAAGATGTGACTTTACGTCCCCTAGTGAGAAAACCATGCATTATTTTAGGAAGAAAGTATTCTCAAAAGGTTTATCCATATAAGCGGTATCGGCCCATGAAAAAAAAAAAAAAAAAAAATTAGTCGAGTTTTCAGGAGCCCAGATTTTGCTACAAATACATCAGAAGCAGAAATTAACACTTATGCCCCCTGGTGGCCAAACCATTCTTTACCAAACATTAGAAACTATGTGAAAAATATTTTCCATCAGGTCTTGTATGCGATACAGGAAGAATTTTTCAAATCGGAGTTTTAGAAGCAGAAATAACGCAGAAAACGCGTAATTTCGGCAGCCGGTCGTTAGGAACGGCTGCAGTGGTGTCGCCAACGTCTGCACTGGAGAACGCAATGGCGATCTGTCGTGTTCAGCGATGAAAGCAGATTCTGCTTGGGAGCCTCCGATGGCCGTATGCGTGTTCGCAGACGCACAGGGGAGCGTCTCCACCCTTCTTGCATCCTCCAGCAACACACAGGGCCTACACCTGGTCTCCTGGTGTGGGGAGCGATCAGCTATCACTCCCGTACACAACTAGTGTTTGTACCGGGTACGTTAAACAGCACCTCCTACATCAACAACATCATTCAGCCCGTTGTTGTGCCATTTGTAAGGTCGGTCCATCGTGCTGTTTTCCAGTAAGATAACACACGCCCACCCACGGCACGTGCAACGCAACATGCACTTCAGGGTGTGAGACAACTTCCATGGTTTACCGGATTTTTCCCCCATTGAGCACGTGTGGGATTTTATGGGACAACGACTTATCCGGTCTCCACGACCATCCCCGATTTAGGCGTCCAGGTTGAGGATGCTTGGAACTCAATACCCCAAACTTACATCCAACATCTGTACGACAGACTCCATGCCAGAATTGCACAGTGTGACGCAGTTTATGGCGGTTCAACCTCGTACTAACCATGTTACATGGAAATGTTATTTTTCAGTTTACTAGCAAATACAGCTGTATTTTGCCATAATGTTTTGATCACGTTATCCTCTGTATTCCGTTATTATGCTGTATAAATTTCGTTGGTATCAGACGTCTCCTTCTTGGTGTTCTTTTTTCACTTTCCGCCAGTGTATGTGGAATAAAACGTATTTTTGAATTCGAAAACATCTGCATTTACGCCCTCTAGCAGCAAAATTGTACATCGTAAAAAAAAACGAAATAAAGGATCGTCATTCTCATATTTCAAGCTTCCCAATGCAAAAAAAAAAAAAAGCAAGTCGGACTAATAGTTCTACAGATATCGTGGGTACGGGCAGACGGACAAACCGATAACATAAGCACGATTTCTTTTTACAAAAGACGTGCTAAAAATCCACAGAAGAGATATTGTGTAACACGATGACTGATTACACGTGATTACTGCGTACTTAACGATTTTCTGACAAAATACAGAGGAATAATACACCGATGAAGCATTACATTATCACTACCTCCCTAATGAACTGTAGACCCCCCCCCTTTAACCCGCAAAACAGCAACCACTCGAGAAAGCATCGATTCGATGAGGTGGCGATAGGTTTCCTAGTGCATCTGGTGCCGTATTTTCAACAGCAGCTCCCTCCAGTTCACATACATTTCGGGGTGGTGGTGATTTAGCGCGAAACCGCTGTTCGAATTGGAACCACAAATGTTCGATTGGGTTCATGTCAGGTAAATTTGGAGGCCAGGGCATTAACAGAAATTCACCAGCATGTTCCTCGAACCACTCCTTGACGATTGTGGCAGAGTGGGCACGGCGCATTATCCTATTGATAATGGCCATCACCAGCAGGGAACACAGTTGCCATGAGTGGGTGAACTTGGTCCGCAACGATGTTCAGATACCTGACAGCTATCAGGGATTGTGGTAATGGGGCCTAATGTGTCCCAAGAGGACATCGCCCACAGCCTCCGTTGGTAATCGGCGTATCCGCGGTAGGCCGTCTACGTGATGCACCAGGAATCTTGATTCGTCAGATAGGCCACTTTTTTCCAATCATCCACGGTCTATGATCTAGGGCCCATTTCATGCGTTGTTGGTGATGACGTGCAGTGAGCATGGGGACCCTTGTTGGGTCTTCGGACCCATGAGCAGAAGGCTGCGATGAAGGCTGCGATGAAGGCTGTGGCACATTGCCCTGATCACCACTCTTGTAGCTGCGGATGATTTGTCGCACTATGGCTATGCGGTCGCTGTGAGCAATGCGCTACCGTTTCTGCTCCCCTCTGACATCAACGGCTGGACGATGGTTCGTCGTTTGGCCATCTATGAACCACTTTTGATAGGTACTCACCACATTGGCACGTGAACAATAAACAAGCCGCGCCGTTACCGAGATCGTAGTTCCCAGGAGCCGTGCCGTAACAATTTGTCCTTTCTATATATTTAACAAGAAAAACTCCGATAAGTCGGTAGCTTTTCACATTCTGACTCCGAACACTACTAACCGAAAGCCGAACCTTGGGTTGTATATATACTGCTCTTTGATTTTCACCTGCGCCACCGTTCGGTCTCCAGACGCGCTCATTTCTCTAGGCTGGTGATAATGGAATAGCTCATTGGTGTATACTCAATACCTCATACCCGTTGCTTGCTTGGAAGAGCAAAGCATTTCCCCTCTGCGCGGGAGAAAGTCTTGATGCTTGCTTTTTACCTACATAGCTGCTTTTGTTGTAGTCAAAGGCACTCAGCAGGACTCATCAGTTTTACATCTCGATATGTGTTAGGAGTGGCTACAGCACAATAGATCATATCCAAGTATTGAGAGAACTAATTGAAAGAGCGAGGGAATATGAACTTCCATTGTGCATGGCTTTTATCGATTATGAAAAAGCCTTTGATTCGGTGAAACCATCAGCAGTTACAATGGCTCTGAAAACCTGCGGTATTGAAGATGCATACATTAATATTCTTAATAACATCTCTGAAAATGCAAGTGCAAAGATTCGGCTGTTTGAAAATACAACACACATAAAAATTGGAAAGGGAGTGAGACAAGGTGACACCATATCTCCGAAGCTCTTTAATGCCACATTGGAAAATGTCTTTCAATCACTGAACTGGGAAAGCAAAGGGATAAAGATTAATGGAGATTATCTAACCCACCTTCGTTTTGCTGATGACATAGTCATTTTTGCAACTACCCCATCAGAGCTACAGAGTATGATCCAGGAACTTGCTGACAAGAGTAAAGAAGTGGGATTAAAAATGAACTTTCAGAAGACAAAAGTGATGTACAATGCTTTTACAAGAAATGAAGATTTATCGATTGATGGAGAAAAGCTGGAGATAACAGACACGTACGTTTATCTTGGACAGCAGATATCAAGTGAGGGTCACATTGATGAAGAAATTAATCGGCGTACAAAACTTGCCTGGAGAGCTTTTGGAAGAAACAGCATAATTTTCAAGAGCAATATGCCATTATGTCTTAAAAGAAAAGTGTTTGATCAATGCATCCTTCCAGTGCTTACGTATGGTGCAGAGACGTGGACCTTAACTAAAAGAGATATACAAAGGCTGCAGACAACTCAAAGCAGCATGGAGAGGTGCATGCTTGGTGTAACCAGGAGAGATAAGAAGAGGAACTCGTGGATCCAAAAAATGACAAGAGTGGAAGACATCATGATCAGAGTTAAATCCCTGAAATGGCAATAGGCTGGACATACTGCCAGAAGGACAGACCATCGATGGACAGCCGAAATTTTAGATTGGATTCCAAGGGACAAGAAAAGACCCAGAAGAAGACCACATGGGAGATGGGTGGATGAAATTCGAAAGTATGCGGGAGTGACATGGAGGAGACTGGCACAAGACAGACCGTTGTGGAGGAAACTTGGGGAGACCTTTGTCCAGCAGTGGATTGATAATGGTTGACAATGATGATGATGTGTTACGTTAACTACGGCTTTTTGGTTGGGACATTGGTGTTTCGCATGAAGGACGGTGTCATAATATGAATAACTTTGCTTTCTGTCGAGTTACTTCTGAACTTTTGTTTGAAAGAACTTTGTTAGAATTCTTTCTATATGATTGATTTTGATGAAAGATTTACTGCATTTGAAGGTTTCGCATTCCTCTGTTTTTAATGAAAAAAAAAATGCAACTAATTTTATAAAAAAATCGTATCTTCTTTTTCATATGTGATATGCTTTAAAAAACTGAAAAAAAAATGGCTGCTGCGATTTTCCATATATTTTGTTAAAAATCAGTTAGGGTCGTTAAAACTTCCAGTATATGTTTTAACAAGAAAGATGAAACCGAATTTTCGGGTACAATGAACACGTCTTCTGAATCCGTTCTGACGCGAGTTAAATTTATCAAAGCTATTTGACGTCAATGGAACCGGTTTGGGAAACAATTGTGTCTAACCGAAGAAAGAAGTTCTTCGGGTTCAGTCCGGTTTTAATCGGGAAGTTCAGTCGGGTTTTTAATCCCACAGATATTGGTGTAAACGCAATCTTGAACTTACGCCCTCTGGTTGCAGACTTGTGCGTTAAGAAAAATTTGAAGTTATGAGAAACATTTCGCAGCGAAAACGCTCTCAAACAACAAAAGAAGTTTTCAAATCGGACTCTTTGAAGCAAAGATATGGACAAATATAGGATATGCATGTACGCCCCTGGCGAGAAAACCATGCATTATTTTAGGAAAGCATTCTCAACAGATGTTCTGATATGAGCGCTATCGGTCCAGGAAAAAAATTTAGTCAAGTGTTCAGATGCTCAGATTCCTGCAAATAAGTCAGAAGCAGAAATTAACACTTATGCCCCTGGTGGCCGAACTATCCTTTACCAAATATTAGAAATTATATGAAAAGCATTTCTCATCAAGAGCTGTATCCGGTACAGAAAAACTTTCTCAAATCGGAGGTTCAGAAGCAGATATATCGGAGAAAACTCAATTTACCTATACGTCCTCTAGCGGAAAGTCTATGAATTACTTGAAAATTTCGATATTATATGAAAAACATGTCGCACTGGATACTCTATCCAATTAAATAAGAATTTTTCAAACCGGACCATTAGAGGCAGAGATATTGACAAAAATAAGATATACGTCTACGCCCCCTGGAGTAGAAACCATGCGATATTTTAAGAAAATATTCCGAAAAGGTTTCTGGACGTGAATGGCATCGGTCGACGAATGAATTTCTTCAATCGAGATTTTAGCTCAGATTTTGTGGCAAATACATCAAAAGCAGAAATTAACACTTACGCGCCCTGGTGGCCAAAACATTCTGTACCGAAAATTAGAAATTATGCGCAAAAGATTTTTTATCAGGAACTGTATCCTCTGAAGAAAAAGATTTTTAAATCGGAGTTTTAGAAGTAGGGATATCGCAGAAAACGCAATTTACTTTAACCCCCCTAGCGGAATATCTATTATGTGTAAAGTTCTTTCACATGGACATGGCTCAACCGAGAGAACAAGCTGGATTCAGGAGTGGCTACAGCACAATAGATCATATCCACGTACTGAGAGAACTAATTAAAAGAACGAGGGAATATGAACTTCCATTGTGCATGGCTTTTATCGATTATGAAAAAGCCTTTGATTCGGTGAAACCATCAGCAGTTACAATGGCTCTGAAATCCTGCTGTGTTGAAGATGCATACATTAATATTATTAATAACATCTATGAAAATGCAAGTGCTAAGATGATTTGGCTGTTTGAAAATGCAACACACATAAAGATTGGAAAGGGAGTGAGACAAGGTGACACCATATCTCCGAAGCTCTTTAACGCCACATTGGAAAATATCTTTCAATCACTGAACTGGGAAAACAAAGAAATAAAGATTAATGAAGATTATCTAACCCACCTTCGTTTTGCTGATGACGTAGTCATTTTTGAAACTACCCCATCAGAGCTGCAGGGTATGATCCAGGAACTTGCTGACAAGTGTAAAGAAGTGGAATTAAAAATGAACTTTCAGAAGACAAAAGTGATGTTCAATGCTTCTTCAAGTAATGAAGATTTGTCGATTGATGGAGAAAAGCTGGAGATAACAGACACGTACGTTTATCTTGAACAGCTGATATCAAGTGAGGGTCACATTGATGAAGAAATTAATCGGCGTACAAAACTTGCCTGGAGAGCTTTTGGAAGAAACAGCATAATTTTCAGAAGCAATATGCCATTATGTCTTAAAAGAAAAGTGTTTGATCAATGCATCCTTCCAGTGCTTACGTATGGTGCAGAGACGTGGACCTAAACTAAAAGAGACATACAAAGGCTGCAGACAACTCAAAGCAGCATGGAGAGGTGCATGCTTGGTGTAACCAGGAGAGATAAGAAGAGGAACTCGTGGATCAGAAAAATCACAACAGTGGAATGATGATGATGAACTTGAAAAAGTGACTATACTTAAAAGACCCCACGACATAAATGGAATTGAAAGATAAAAAAAAAAAATTCAATCGGATGTTTAGAAGCAAATACAGAGGGTGAGTCGAAAGCTTTGAAATATTTGGATCACTTTGTCTTCGTACGTACCTTTTCGGCGAAAGCTGACTTGCATTCAAAGTATAGGTCATCGCGTTGCACCGTCTTTAGCCATCTGTCTGCCATTTCTTTGATTCCGCAGCGGTACCAGTTCTTGTCATTCGAGGCGAAGAACTCCTTCACCCCAGCTGCCACCTCCACCTGGTTGTTTAAGTGTCGCCTCGAAGGAAGTGGGCCATGGACCCAGAACAAGTAATAATCCCACGGGGCTAGATCCGGACTATATGCTGGGTGTAGCATCGGTTCGATGCCCTCAAGTTCCTGGAGTTTTGCACATGTCGTTCGCGAGGTATGAGGCCGCGCGTTGTCCTGCTGTAGGAGAACGCCTTCTGCCGGGTACGACTCCTCCAAAACAGCATACATCCGCTCCAGCTGTTCAGAGTTGAGTTTGGAGTTGATGGTCCCACCGTCTGGAATTAATTCGTAATGTATTATCCCCTTGAAATTCCACCACGCGCAGAGCATCACCTTGTGCCCGAAGCTCCAACGTGTTTGGCAGCAGGTTCATTAAGCTGGACCGGGTTCAACCAATGCTGTTTTGTGTTAGGATTACGGAAATAGACCCACTTTTCATCGCACGTAACAATTCTCTTGATGAAACGTACATCACGCCGGTTTTCTAGGAGTTTCGTGCACACTTCGACAGGGCGGTTTGCTTTAGCTGGCGTCAGTTCGTGAGGGACAATGCGGCAGCTCCTGTAGACCTTGCCGAGGTCCTGAAAGTGACGAACGACGGTGGTCTGTGATATGCCCAGCTCACCTGATAATCTCCGCGGGCTGGTTGTTGGATTTACCCCTACGTCCTCCGAATCCTCGGTTCGCGGCCTACTTCAGCAAAGTTATGGCTGAGCTCAAATTCGTAAAGCAAAAATTTCCTAATTAGCCTCTTGTGGCTGTTCGTCTTTTAGGCGTCCCAACCACAGACACGACGACGACATGCAGTGCTGTTCACAGCAACGACTACCACTTTATATCGTGTCTGGTACGATTCGTCCAACGACGATTGGTCCAATGCCGATTCGTCCAAAGGTACGATTCGTCCGATGGACAATTGGTCCAAGTCCGTCCTATCTGTCCGAAGTGCTACTCGTGCTATAAAAGTCTCATCTGTTCTGATTCATTCTCCGATGTTATACGAAAGTACCGGTAATCCAAAGAATGTAAAATAATGTTACATTTCATGCGTAATATTGTGGTTACAGATTTATTTATTTATTTTTTTTTTTTGAATCGCGTTTTCTTGTTATACTGTCTTTGCTGCCGTATGAAGTTACTGATGTACGAGCCGTTCAATCAACTTCAATGCTTCTCTTTTGCATGGAATAATATCAAATACTAGTTTTCCGTTTCTGTTTGTAAAATACAGTGGGGTTTTCCGCCAACTGCCCAATGGAAACAACTGGTCGGGATTTAGACAGTGGCCTTTTCAACAGTTTTTATTCCAGCGATTTCATATTCATAACGTTTACATATCAAATCAAGTTAATAATATTTCGCTTTCACTTAAGCACGAAATATTAATTCATAGGCCTGCGGCCTAGGCCTTTTTAACAGTTTATATTCTACCGATGTCAAATTCATAATATTTACATATTAAATTAAGTTAATTATATTGAGCTTTTACTTAGGCACGAAATATTAATTCATAGGCTCTAGGCCTACGCCTTTTTAGGGCCTTTTATTCTAACGATGTCATATTCATAACGTTTGCATATTAAATCAAGTTAATAATATTGCGCTTTCACTTAAGCACGAAATATTAATTGATAGGCCTGCGGCCTAGGTTCCTTGCAAAGACCTCAGAAATGATACGATGAGTTCCTTTTATGAAGTTTTCTAAAATGTTTACAAATACCAAATACCTAGGTTGTAACTTAAAATCTTCTAAAAAGGCCCGCGACTTAGGTGCCTGTTAGATAGCTGAGAAATGATACGATGAGTGCCGTTTATTAGGTTTTATAAAATGTTTACAAATGCCAAATATCTAGGTTGTAACTTAAAATCTTCTAGAAAGGCGCGCGGCCTAGGTGCCTTGTAAAGATCTGGGAAATTATTCGATGAGTGCCTTTTATAAGGTTTTATAGAATGTTTACAAATACCAAATATCTAGGTTATCACTTAAAACTTTTAAAAATGCCCGCGGCCTAGGTGCTTTGCAAACAGCTGAGAAATGCTCCATTGAGTGCCTTTTACCAGGTTTATGTAAAATGTTTACAATTACCAAATATACGGAAATTATCTTTCAAAAGGATATAAAGAGGAGAATAATTTAAATTATTTCTTTCTGGAAAATAAAGTTTTCCGTTGGTAAGATGATTCCATTGGACCAATCGGCCCTTTGGACGTATCGGCATTGGACCAATCGTCGTTGGACGAATCGTCCAGGACCGCTTTATATCCTTTCGACTGACTGTAGTGCCCGAACCCCCCCCCCCCCGCCCCTCGCTGCCCTTTTTCTACGTGCATTATCGTTGTAAGTTTCGGCGCGGAAATTAGTACGATGTTTGTTGCCTGCCAGGATTAAGTTGCTCTTGTATTTTTCATTTATTTATCCATTTCTATCTTATTGTCTCTTGGCTTGGAGTCGCACAACTATTGGGAATGTTAATAGAATTTATGTTTTACAAAAAAAAAATTTTACGTTTGGTGAATCCGTCTTTACAGGAACATTCTTTTTTTTTCTCAGTTATCAAATAATGTCATTTGATAAATTATACAGTTTTCGATTATTACTATTTATGCATGAACGTATATATGCTAAGAAATATTCAGATCTAATTATCATGACACTCGTGGAAATACTAGTTCTTTAATACCTAGAGCGCGTACTAATTTATTGTTTAATAATATTAACTTGACCTGCCCTGGGCCCTGGAATGGGTTGCTGCTTCGAATCAAGACGATTACACACTTTTCGGTATTCAAAAAACAACTGAAAATCTTTAAAATTAATGGTTGATTAACGATTTGTTGTATATTACGTATTATTACTTTAGTTTACTGCATAATGGTTAAATTGTTCTTTGGCTTGACTATTTAGATTTGGGGGGGGGACTAGGGGCCCGTCAGGCTATTGTTACTTTTCCCCCTGGTTCCCTTGCCACAATCACAGTGCACCGCACTGATTTGTTTAAGAACCTGTAGTGGTGCTTCAATTTACTTAAACTTAAGCTAAAACTAAAAACAAAATTATTCGTATTATCATACGTGTTTTTGTATTTCCTATTACGTCATTTATACTTTTCAATATATGTACACAGTGCGTCAAAGAATTTTTAAGACTGGCGCTAGATTTCAGCCTACGGTGGCGCCACCAGTGTAATCGCGAATGCGTTATAAACCGTGAACATCTGCTTGCTTTCTGCCAAAAGTACTGCGCAGTTGTTAACGTAACTCAAACGAAACGGCCGTTCATTAGAGAAGTAAAATTTTTTCATGTTGAATTATTAAGATGGAACAAAAGGGCTGTTATTAAATTTAACGCAAAGCTTGGTAAAAGTGCCTCGGAAACGTACCAAATGGGCCGCCCCGGTGGCGCAGTGGTCTAAGCGATGGCCTCTGATCATTCGTCCGAACGGGGTCCGGGTTCGAATCCCGGTGAGGCATGGATGTTGTGTTTGTCTTACGGCACTGGCTCTCTCCCTTCCCTAGAACCAGTGACCCTAAATTAGGGACGGGCGACTGCTTATAGCCCATTGAGTTGCTCACGGTGGTCGTTAAACCTACAATAAAAAAAAAAAAAAAAAAAACGTACCAAATGATGAAACAAGTTTACGGTGAGTTTTGTTTAATTAGATCAAATGTTTTCCTGTGGCCCAACCTTTTTTTGGACCGAAGAGAGACGCTAGAAGATAAGCATACCGGAAGACCAAGTTCATCTAGGACACCCGAGATTATTGAAAAAGTGCGTGATTTCGTGGCAAACAATAGATGTGCGTCACTAAGAATGATGGAAGAGTCTTTAAACATCAACAAAGAAACGATTCGAACCATCCTGCATGAAGATTTGGGCAAAACAAAAGTCTGTGCTAAATTTGTTCCACACACGTTAACCAATGAACAAAAATCAAGGAGAAGTGCACATTGCAGAGACATCATTTCAGCCGCTGAAAATGATCCAAACTTCCCAAAATCGATTGTTACAGGTGATGCAACATAGTGTTTTCAATATGATCCTAAAACAAAGCGACAAAGTGCGGAATGGAAGTCAAATAACTCACCACAAGCCAAAAAAACAAGAAAAGTTCCATCGAAAATCAAAACAATGCTCATTACATTCTTCGATAGTAAGGGTATTATCCACAAAGAATTTGTTCCAAGTAGACAAACAATTACTGGTGAGTTTTATTTAAATGTTTTGAGGCGTTTGATGGGTAGAATTTGTCGCATTCGTCCAGAATATCGGGATGAAAACAGTGGGTGTTTGTTGCACGATAATGCACCCAGTCACACCTCACTTCTTGTTCGTAGATTTTTGGCGAAAAATAACGTCTGTGTGTTGAATCATCCACCGTATTCGCCTGATTTAGCACCCTGCAACTTTTCTTTGTTTCCAAAACTTAAAATGACGTTAAAAGGGTGTTATTTTGATGATATTTCGACCATACAAACAGCTTCGACGCGTGCTTTGGAGGCAATTCCGCAAAGTGAACTGGAGCAGGCATTCGAATCATTATTAAATCGCTGTAACAAGTGTATTGAAGCCGGAAGGACTTATTTTGAATAACAAACCAAAACAAATTATAATTTCTTGTTTCTATTTCATTTTACAGACCCAGTCTTAAAAATTCTTTGACGCACGGTGTATTTTGCTGTACCTATGTTTCTTCCTTTTGTGTGATTTTACTCTGTTTTTATGGAACGGCCGTTGTAGTTATGATACTTGCTTACAGGTGGCGTCACTCTTCCATACCACAACATCGAAGTAAAGTGACATGTTTTTAATATAGTTTAGGAGAGTTTTTTTTTTCAAAAAAACACTGATTGTACCCTTAGGATGTTTTTTCTTAGTGGGCCAATTTTGATGTATATGAAATCTTTCTTTGCTGAGGAAACAGGGTAAAAATTTTCTACGTTGGAAGTACGGAGCCAAATCATTAGACGTCTACTTTAAGCCTACGCGTAAAATCAATACTACAGAAAAAGCGCTCGTTTTGGGCATCCGTCACTGATTGCCAACATTGAGTGCATTTCGCGATGAACAATCAAATGCCGCCACGGTGGCGCAGCGGTCTGAGCGTTGGCCTCTGGTCATTCGTCCGAACGGGGTCCGGGTTCGAATCCCGGTGAGGCATGGATGTTTTGTTTGTCTTACGGCACTGGCTCTCTCCCTTCCCTGGAACCAGTGACCCTAGATTAGGGACGGGCGACTGCTTATATCCCATTGAGTTGCTCATGGTGGTCGTTAAACCTACAATCAAAAAAAAGTCTGGCGAAAAGCGATATGTATGCAAATTTGCCGCAAACAATGGCAATTACAAAGCTGCCTTATTGGGTTGACTTTTAAAGTGTCCCTTTCCATTTTTTGTTTCTGGATAAACGCATTATGTACGCTATGTAATACATAATCGAGTCACATTATTGTAACCACCTCCTTCTTTTGACGTCAACAGCGCGTAGCCAGTGAAAGAAGGCGCATGTTGTGAGCTGGCTGGGAGGGTATATAAGTTGTGCTGTAGGCATGATGAAAACATATCACTCGTTGCTGTCATGGATAAAAACAGCGATTTATCAGATTTGCAAAAAGGAATGATTATCGGGTTTCGGGGCAAGGGTAGCAGTATTTGACACAGCGCAGTTTGTGAACTGTTCGCGTGGTAAAAGTGTATCGTGATTGGAGAAATGGCACCATTGCGGATAAGTGGCATGGAAACTTCTGAGCACCGCGTGCCACTGATGTGAGTGGTGAACGTCGACTTGGAAGGCGCGTGAGGGCTGATCGACAAGCTACAGTGGTGCAACTTACTTGCCGAACAAACAAGGGTGCTACCGGAAGTGTGTCTAAAAGGACAGTTCAACAAACCTAGGTGCGTATGGGGCTCCGATGCAGACGGATGGTCACTGCACCTATGCTAACGAAGATGCATCGGCAGAAAAGGCTTACATTTGCACGGCAGTATCGAAATTGGACCTCCGCTGATTGGCAAAGGATTGCCTTCTCCTATGAGTCACTTTTTCTGCTTCATCGAACGGATGAACTTTGGCGTATGAGGCGAGAAACATCGGAGAACAAACTCTCTTCAATCATTGCTGGAAGAACACAAGCTGGTGGGGTCAACGTAATGGTCTGGGGAATGTTTTTGTGGCATTCTCTGGCTCTATTCATACCTGTGGAAGGAACTATGGACCCAATTCGTCATGAATCTATCCTTGGAGACCACGTACACCCATGCTGATTGTCTTCCCTGGGGCGAATGGGATCTTCCAGCACGACAATGTGACGTGTCACACAGCTAGAAATGTCAGAGAATGGTTGGAAGAGCACGATAAAGATTTCAAAATACTTCCCTGGCCCCCTAATTTCCCAGACGTAAACCCAATTGAGCATATGTGGGACCACCTCGATCGTGTTGTTCGCTCTATGGATCCTCCCCCATGCACCCTCCAGCAGCTGTCAGATGCACTGCAGTCAGCATAGATCCTCCCCCACGTAACCTCCAGCAGCTGTCAGATGCACTGCAGTCAGCATGGATCCTTCTCCACGCACCATCCAGCTGCTGTCAGATGCACTGCAGTCAGCATGGATCCTCCACCACGCACCCTCCAGCTGCTGTCAGATGCACTGCAGTCACATGGATCCTCCACCACGCACCCTCCAGCAGCTGTCAGATGCACTGCAGTCAGCATGGATCCTCCACCACGCACCCTCCAGCAGCTGTCAGATGCACTGCAGTCAGCATGGATCCACCACCACGCACCCTCCAGCTGCTGTCAGATGCACTGCAGTCAGCGTGGATCCACCACCACGCACCCTCCAGCTGCTGTCAGATGCACTGCAGTCAGCGTGGATCCTCCACCACGCACCCTCCAGCTGCTGTCAGATGCACTGCAGTCAGCGTGGATCCTCCACCACGCACCCTCCAGCTGCTGTCGGATGCACTGCAGTCAGCGTGGATCCTCCACCACGCACCCTCCAGCTGCTGTTAGATGCACTGCAGTCAGCGTGGATCCTCCACCACGCACCCTCCAGCTGCTGTCAGATGCACTGCAGTCAGCATGCATCCTCCACCACGCACCCTCCAGCAGCTGTCAGATGCACTGCATGGATCCTCCACCACGCACCCTCCAGCTGCTGTCAGATGCACTGCAGTCAGCGTGGATCCTCCACCACGCACCCTCCAGCTGCTGTCAGATGCACTGCAGTCAGCGTGGATCCTCCACCACGCACCCTCCAGCAGCTGTCAGATGCACTGCAGTCAGCATGGATCCTCCACCACGCACCCGCCAGCAGCTGTCAGATGCACCGCAGTCAGCATGGATCCTCCACCACGCACCCTCCAGCAGCTGTCAGATGCACTGCAGTCAGCATGGATCCTCCACCACGCACCCTCCAGCTGCTGTCAGATGCACTGCAGTCAGCATGGATCCTCCACCACGCACCCTCCAGCAGCTGTCAGATGCACTGCATGGATCCTCCACCACGCACCCTCCAGCAGCTGTCAGATGCACTGCAGTCAGCATGGATCCTCCACCACGCACCCGCCAGCAGCTGTCAGATGCACCGCAGTCAGCATGGATCCTCCACCACGCACCCTCCAGCAGCTGTCAGATGCACTGCAGTCAGCATGGATCCTCCACCAGGCACCCTACAGCTGCTGTCAGATGCACTGCAGTCAGCATGGATCCTCCACCACGCACCCTCCAGCAGCTGTCAGATGCACTGCAGTCAGCATGGATCCTCCACCACGCACCCGCCAGCAGCTGTCAGATGCACCGCAGTCAGCATGGATCCTCCACCACGCACCCTCCAGCAGCTGTCAGATGCACTGCAGTCAGCATGGATCCTCCACCACGCACCCTCCAGCAGCTAACAGAATGCACTGCAGTCAGCATGGATCCTCCACCCCGTACCCTCCAGCAGCTGTCAGATGAACCGCAGTCAGCATGGCTATACATACCTGTGAACACCTTCCAGAACCTTATTGAGTCATACCAGCCCGTCTGGCTGCTGGGCGCGCCGCATAAGGCGGGTTTCTCTGGATATTAGCTGGTGGTCACAATAATGTGACTACCGTGTATTTCTACCACGCTCTAAAGCTTTGTAATTGAATTTGTTGCCCTATCTTGCTCTATTTCAAGAATCGTCTCACATTTTGAGAGAGGGTGTAAAGTTTTTTTATCATGTAGCGTGATAAGTATTTCCTACAAACCTTCACGAAAAAAGTAGAATGCTAGTTCTCGAGATATTGGCCTGATCCTTGAATATATTTCCCATTCCATATAAGGAGATGTCTCTTCAGATAAGTACACTATCTACCAACAAGTAATTGGATACCCCTGCAATCGACGATATCTGCCGTCCTGATACACGTCACGGCCGCCGCCGTTAAATATCGTGTGGGAAACAACAACGCAACCAGTCGCATGCAAGATGGCACGCAGTTCGAGAGAGGTGTAATCGTCGGGTATCACAGAAATGGCCGATCCATACGTGACACATCCAGCTAGTTGAAGTACCCAAAATCGACAGTGGCCTACGTGATTGGCAAGTAGAAGATGAGAGGTGACTGTCGGAATGTGCCCAGACCCGGCAGACCCACAAAACTGGGAGTTAGAGACCGACGGGTGCTGGCCACAGAAATTCGGAAGAACCGCACCAAATCGATGGGCCACATATGCGAGGAGTTTCAACAGGCATCCGGGAGTGTTCTTTCGATGAATACCATCCGTAAGGAAGCCCATCTGCTCGGTTATCATGCACGTGCTGCCGCCCACAAGATATTGATCACCAAGTCCAATAACGCTGCTCGGCCAACGTGGTGCAAAGAACGTCGACAGTGGACCGTTGAACAGTGGAAACAGGTTCTCTGGAGCGACGAATCAAGGTTCACCCTCTACCGTTCGTTCGGATGGCAGGTTTGGGTTTGGCGTCTGCCTGGAGAACGCCTCCTGCCGGAATGTATTGTGCCAACTGTGAAGTTCGCCTGCGGTGGAATTATGCTATGGGGGTGTTTCTCCTGGTATGGCACGGGACCCTTGGTCACAATTCCTAGTAGACTCAGCGCCGAGACCTACTGCACCATTTTGGATGACCATGCGCTTCCTACGTTGTGACAGTTTTACGGGGTGGACCCATGTTACTTTCAGGATGACAATGCCACCTGTCATGTTGCGAGGTCCACCATGGCTTGGTATGGTGACAATGGGGTTGATCGAATGGACTGGCCAGCGCAGAGCCCGGACCTTAACCCTATCGAGCACCTCTGGGACGAGTTGGAGCGTCGACCTAAGGGGGTGCCCCCACCGTCCGAAATCGGTGAAGGAACTGACCTGTCTTCTCGAAGCCGAGTGGAAGAAAATACCGCTAGCCATCGTACAACGCCTGGTTGAGAGTATACGTAGCTGTAATCGCCGCTCGTGGAGGCTCCACCAACTATTGAAGGTGAATAAACCTCGTTTTCTTTTGCTATCACAGGTGGCCAATTACTTGTTGTTAGATAGTGTATTTCTCTCAAATAAACTCACGACTCTGTCCTGGTGGTGCACGATGTCAAGTCTTCTAAGACAAAATTCTAATTCTATGAATTCGTGCTTTTGAAAAAATATCTCCTGAATACTGGCAGATAGCCAGATATACATGAAATTTCAAAGAAATGTGCTGAACAAACTTACCAGCAAACAGACAGAAACCGTTGTTCTACAATCTTTCTTATACAGCCCGTGGGAAGTACACACGTCGTCGTGTGTGTCAGTAGCTCTTGGAGACACGTAACCTTTAAGTTCGAGCGGAATTCTGTACTATATCATGTTTCGTGATAAATATTCTCCAGGGTCCCCTCGTGTCTTTCATCCTCACTGACCACAATGAAGATGGATCGACTGAATTTCTTCTTTTATGCACTCAGTTCTTCAGAGACAAATGGTTTACGAGGATAATATTTGCATCTCCTCTCTCTTTCTATCCTGCAGGATTCAAAGACAATTCATATCCTTCAGGGAGCCAGATTTTCCCTGGCATAGATAAATGCAAACTCGTACCAAACCCTCTTCTGCATGTTACAAGGAGAGAAAAAGGTTCACGTAATAAGGCGCAATGTACCCAGTTCTGCGTTATATTTTTAGTTTCGGTTTGTGACAAATATTCTGGTAAATCCAATAGGTATATTTACTGCTGGCAGATTCTTAACGCCGTAGGAAATATAAAAATACTGTTCTATATACTTTTCTGTAAATATCGGAGAAACGTAAAATTTAAGAAAGGCATTTGGGCAACGACCTTCTTCCTGCTTCCAAATATACGCTGTGTTTCCCGTTATTGGAACTGCAGTACCGAACAAATAGAAAGAATTTAAATTTTCTGAACTAAACAGAACTTTTGTAATACATCGAGCTTGTGCGTGTGTTTGTTTACGATAAACAATATTCTAGATATTACTTCGAATTACATCACTGACTCTTAAAATTTCATTCTAAAGATTGAGTACATACACTGTGACGTATATTCTAAACTAACTTTCATTTTTAGTTTCTTTTCCCATGTAAATTTTGAGTTTGTTCTCCGTTATACTTCCCAACTTAACGTGACATCTTCTCTCGCACGAGAATACTGTTGGCAACACTCTTGAGGTCAGAGTGAATGTGACGCATGAATGTATGAGATAAGAACGATAGATAAAAGGACAAGATAACAGGTGCTGTGGTGGATGTGCGTTTGTAGACGTTGAATTATTAGATAATGCAATCTGATATCTGGTGTCTTAAAATTGTGAAATACTGAAATTCGTGCTGGGACCAATAAAAGAATTCCCGTAAGCTGACTTCTGTTTTATGATTCGTCTGACCGTAATCATTCAGTTAGGAACTCTTGCATCGTTTTCATACCTAATGATTCAGAAATAACGTACGAATGACAAGATCTCTACACGAAAAGAGATTACGTAATAACACCCCCGCAGCGATTTTGATTCGTGAATCGAAAGAATTTCGTAACTAATCACAAGAATTCGAAAACAAGCTTCGCGAATCACATCCAGTGTAGTTTCAGAGTTTATCACTTACAAAGAAACACCCCTGCGTTTGAGAAAAGCCTTTTAAAGCTGGACGATGAATTTCTGACGCGTGCAGTTGGAACATATACAAATCAATGCACACGATGTGTAAATTTCTGGTCTTGTGAAAACATCCCCATTCGGACAATACGGATACCGTTGATCTTTCCATTCAAAACAGTAGTCTTGAGAAAATCGTGGACATTGCTGATGTACATGAAACCTTTTGCTTAACTTTTTTATATATCATTCACGACTGCCTGTTTTACAGTAGTCGTTGGTGAGAGATTATGCAGTACTATAATAAACTTTTATCAGATCTTCCATGATGTACACTGAAGAGCAATTGAATGAGAGTTATCTGTCTAGTAACGTGTAGCACTACCTTTCGCCGTGATGACGGCGGCGATTCGTCTCGGCATGGACTCGACAAGACACCGGAAGCGTTGGGAAGCCATACGGATCCACGACCCCTCAACAAGCTCCCACAGTTCACAAAGATTTGATGGAGGAGGGTCAGAGATTCGAACATCTCTCTCGATGGCATCCCAGATGTGCTCGATGGGATTGAGGTAAGGTGACCTAGCTGGCCAAGGAAGCGAGGTCACGTCAGTGGAATGTTCATCCAACCATTTGGATACAATTCGGGAGTGATGGCACGGTGCATTGTCTTATTGCAGGATCAGGTCCCCAGTGGGATGTTGAAGACGCACAAACGGGAGCAAATGGTCGTCCAGGATATCCCGGTAACGTTGACCTGTGAGGGACGATGTCACACGTACCAGGGGTCCCATTTCAGTCCACGTAAACAGTCCCCAGACGAGAATGCCACCCCCACCAGCTTGAAGAGTACCCTGCTGGCAAGAAGGATCCATCGCTTCATGTGGTTTGCGCCGTACTCGTACACTGCCGTCCGCATGTACCAACGAGAATCTCGACTCATCAGTCCAGGCAATATTTTTCTACATGTCTAGGGTCCAGTGGCGATGTTCCCGCGCCCATGAAAATCTTTGCACCCTGTGATGTGCTGTCAGCAGCGGTACATTCGTGGGAAGATGGCTTCTGTACCCCATAGCGAGGAGATGGTTCTGGATGGTGTGGCTGCTTAAACGTTTTTGTGCATCAGCGTTAAATTGCAGAGTGATTTCTTGCACTGTGGCCCTTGCAGGAATGGTTTTACCGGATTCGATGTACAACGGTGCACCCGTGACACAATGGTTCGTGAAAATTCCAGTGCCTGCACGACTTCCGAGATGGAGTGACCCATTCGTCGGGCCCCGACAATTTGCCCACGATCAAATGCGCTTAGATCCTTCGTCTTACCCATACTGCGTCCGACTCTTACTGATTCCCGTCGCATCACTCCTTATATTTTCGGATTGCTGCATACGTCATGTCGTTTCCGTTTACAGGGCCGCCCACAGCGCCACATTTGCATAACGCCAGCTGTCTCTAATCCAATTGCTCTTCAGTGTTTATTTTTTGCGAAGCTATCTGAAATACCTTCCCCGTGGCAATAAATACACCCGCACTTCAAGTATATTGTTATAAACGGTTAGAAAACGGACTTCTTCGTGTTTGTAAGGAAACCTGGTTAATGGACAAAGTACTCTCTTTTGGTTTACAACAAAAATCCGTACATACATTGTAACAGGCATCTCGACATATGCCTGGAAGCATTGCTCCTCCCAAAACTAAGAGGCTATGAGTTTACGCGCACCCAGCTCTCGCGTACAGTCAGCACTTTGCGAGTCCTCCTTTTGCACCATACATGTTAGCAAAACTCGCCTAGGTACCGATTTGACGTTGGCACGGCAAAAGTCCTTTTGAATGTTCGCTCACGGTTCTTTAAGAACCGTCTGTAGTTGATCTTTCTCTCGTGGCTTGCGTTTTTGCAACTCTTTCTTGAGGACACCTTCTCGATTGGGTTCGGCTCGGGGTGAATTTCTGACCCAGTCCATGACTTGGACCTCATTTTGGTGAAGCCACTTAGTGGTGTAGCGTACAATATGTGGCTTGGCAAGATCATGATGGAATATTGCGTATTCCTGCAAAAGGAGGCTAGCCATAGAAGTCAAGAAATGCCATTGGAAAGTTGTCTGGTAGGCATTGCCAATTTCATCATACGGAAATAAATCAACAATGCCAGAACACCCAAAACAACCCCACACTTGTACAGTGCTTAGGAACTTGTTTTGCTTCACACAGTTTGGGGCACATCCTTCATTCGGCCGGCGGAGGACTTTCCGTCCCATATTGAACTGCGAAGGGAGACTTGTTATACGTAAGTCTGACGAGTCCCAATCCCTACAACATTAAGCTACCGTCGAGGACAAGTGGTCTTTGGCCCATGAAGACTGCTTCTTTCGCTGAACTGTGGTTAACATGGGCTTTCGCTTACTCTTGTACGATTTATAGCCCATGGCATGTAGCCAGTTGCTAGCAGTTCGTCGAGGTACAGGTCGGTCTCTCAACAGTTCTGTTGATTTTACGAACGTACCGGGTCGGTGTCTCATGACAAGGCACGCAGAATTCGATCTTCCGTGGCCGTACTCGTTGGTGGTCAGCCGTTGCTATATCCAGCCACAGTTTCCTCGTAGTGTCTGAGGAACATTCTGTCAGTAGACTCGTTCAAACACCGTTCCCGAGCAATCTGCACCTTAGCTGATCCATTTTCTCATTTCTGGAGGATCTTCTCGCCTACCTGCTTTCCGAATTTGTGTGTTCGTCGTTTCTGGAAGATCTTCTCGCCTACCTGCAGTCCAAAGCAAGAGACTGCACCAGATTTTATTCTGCCCATCGTTCAAATATTTTCGACTGCGCAAGACACGCAGCAGCAAAGATTTGTATGCTCAGCACAGCAACGTATGGCGAGTGCTGGGTGCACGTAAATTTATTGCCTCCGAGTTTTGAGAGGAGTAATGCTTCGCACATGCACTCTATTGACAAGTCACCGGACACCTGGAAGAGAAACACAACATAGCATTTATTGACATACATCAGTACGGTGTCTGTCCACCTTTGGCCTTAATGCATGCCCTGACCTTACGAGATACGCTTTCGACAAATTTTTGGAACACAGCGATAGGTATGCGCTTCCATTCAGTACATAATGCTGTTGCTTAGAAGTAGGCCTTGGTTCCAAACTTCTTATGCGGCGCTGAAATTCATCCATAGGTGCTCTATGGGATTAAGATCAGGGCTCTGTGCTGTCCAGTCCACACATGATATGGAATTATCGTCAAACCACGCCGTAACAGTCCTTGCTTTTTATGGTTAGGTGCATTATCCTGCTGGTACAAACGAGCTCGATTCCATAGTATTGCCACAGAGTTGGTAGGGCATAATTGTCCAGAATATCGAGGTAGACGTGCTGGTTAACAGGTTTGTCCACGATATAAAAATTGGAAAGGGAGTGAGACAAGGTTACACCATGTCTCCGAAGCTCATTAATGCCAAATTGGAAAATGTCTTTCAATCACTGAACTGGGAAAAAAAAGGGATAAAGATTAATGGAGATTATCTAACCCACCTTCGTTTTGCTGATGACGTAGTCATTTTTGCAACTACCCCATCAGAGCTGCAGAGTATGATCCAGGAACTTGCTGACAAGAGTAAAGAAGTGGGATTAAAAATGAACTTTCAGAAGACAAAAGTAATGTTCAATGCTTTTACAAGAAATGAAGATTTATCGATTGACGGAGAAAAGCTGGAGATAACAGACACGTACGTTTATCTTGGACAGAAGATATAAAGTGAGGGTCAGATTGATGGAGAAATTAATCGGCGTACAATACTTGTCTGGAGAGCTTTTGGAAGAAACAGCATAATTTTCAAGAGCAATATGCCATTATGTCTTAAAAGAAAAGTGTTTGATCAATGCATCCTTCCAGTGCTTACGTATGGTGCAGAGACGTGGACCTTAACTAAAAGAGACATACAAAGGCTGCAGACAACTCAAAGCAGCATGGAGAGGTGCATGCTTGGTGTAACCAGGAGAGATAAGAAGAGGAACTCGTGGATCCGAAAAATGACAAGAGTGGAAGACATCATGATCAGAGTTAAATCTCTGAAATGGCAATGGGCTGGACATACTGCCAAAAGGACAGACCATCGATGGACAGCCGAAATTTTAGATTGGATTCCAAGGGACAGGAAAAGACCCAGAAGAAGACCAGATGGAGATGGGTGGATGAAATTCGAAAGTATGCAGGAGTGACACAAGACAGACCGTTGTGGAGGAAACTTAGGGAGACCTTCGTCCAGCAGTGGATTGATAATGGTTGGCAATGATGATGATGATATATAATGTACATATTTGCTTTTACTTCATTGAAATTTCTATCTACATTGCTGTTGCTGTCACTCTTTGTCAAGTATGTACACCATGAATGCCCGATGCATAACCTGAACTGGATTAACGAGTGGCTAAACAACCGTTTTTAATCCATTTGTGGATTATCTTTTCCATAATAGTCTGGTATGAGCCATAAATAAGCCTGTAAGTGGGTATTGCATCTTTTTAAATATTATCTACCCATATCTCACGTTGTTTCTTTTTTAATTTTCTTGTTTCAAACTCTGTTTAGTCTTTTCCAAGCTTTTACCTCGGAGTGTCTTTGTACGGTTAGTGATCTCTGATATTTTCTTTAATCTGCATATTTCTTTCTTTCCGATGGTTTTTAGTCATTTGAATTATGTGACTCTCCAAGATCATGTGAGCTTTCTGTAGTCTTTGTTTATCTTTCTTGGCTAAAATTAATGTTTCTAATTCACAAATAAGAACCTTCAGGAAGCTTTTGTCTTGAGATAAAATGGCAGTGTTTGTTTTAAGAATCTCATTACAGGCAGCAAATATTTTGGGTTTCTCGAGGAACATTTAATTAGCATGATCTTGGATAAGTGGACGAAACAAACTCTTGCCGTAAAAGGGGTTACAATTTTCATATTCATAATGTCAGGCATAATAATAGTCCGGTAATCATGCGTGTTAAGAGATTTGTTGAAATTATAATGAAAGACTGCAGTAAATTTTCGAAGGAGATTCCAATATTTTTTTCGGAGGTGACATAAATGAAGACTTATAGCAAGCTAAACTATAATCATAGCTATGTACTAAGCTTTTGATACGTATTGATACTGTTGTTAGTTCTGCTTCCTTCTTAAAGGACAAGTAAATTGCCTACTCCTTCCTGGTGTCGACACATGGCTGTAAAATGGTTTCTTTTTGATATGCATCTGTGATTTCGGAAAAAAATACATCCGTGATTTCTATAAAGTGATTTCTTTTTGATATGCATCTGAAATTGCCTACTATTTTCTGGTGTCGACACACTGTAAAATGGTTTCTTTTTGATATGCATCTGTGATTTCAGAAAAAAATACATCCGTGATTTCTATAAAATGATTTCTTTTTGATATGCATCTGAAATTGCCTACTCCTTCCTGGTGTCGACACATGGCTATAAAATGGCTTCTTCTTGATATCATCTGTGATTTCGGAAAAAAATACATCCGTGATTTCTATAAAATGATTTCTTTTTGATATGCATCTGAAATTGCCTACTTATTTCTGGTGTCGACACACTGTAAAATGGTTTCTTTTTGATATGCATCTGTGATTTCAGAAAAAAATACATCCGTGATTTCTATAAAATGATTTCTTTTTGATATGCATCTGAAATTGCCTACTATTTTCTGGTGTCGACACACTGTAAAATGGTTTCTTTTTGATATGCATCTGTGATTTCAGAAAAAAATACATCCGTGATTTCTATAAAATGATTTCTTTTTTGATATGCATCTGAAATTGCCTACTCCTTCCTGGTGTCGACACATGGCTATAAAATGGCTTCTTCTTGATATGCATCTGTGATTTCGGAAAAAAATACATCCGTGATTTCTATAAAGTTATTTCTTTTTGATATGCATCTGAAATTGCCTACTCCTTTCTGGTGTCGACACATGGCTATAAAATGGTTTCTTTTTGATATGCATCTGTGATTTCGGAAAAAAATACATCCGTGATTTCTATAAAATGATTTCTTTTTGATATGCATCTGAAATTGCCTACTATTTTCTAGTGTCGACACACTGTAAAATGGTTTCTTTTTGATATGCATCTGTGATTTCAGAAAAAAATACATCCGTGATTTCTATAAAATGATTTCTTTTTGATATGCATCTGAAATTGCCTACTATTTTCTGGTGTCGACACACTGTAAAATGGTTTCTTTTTGATATGCATCTGTGATTTCAGAAAAAAATACATCCGTGATTTCTATAAAATGATTTCTTTTTGATATGCATCTGAAATTGCCTACTCCTTCCTGGTGTCGACACATGGCTATAAAATGGTTTCTTTTTGATATGCATCTGTGATTTCGGAAAAAAATACATTCGTGATTTCTATAAAATGATTTCTTTTTGATATGCATCTGAAATTGCCTACTCCTTCCTGGTGTCGACACATGGCTGTAAAATGGTTTCTTTTTGATATGCATCTGTGATTTCGGAAAAAATACATCCGTGATTTCTATAAAATGATTTCTTTTTGATATGCATCTGAAATTGCCTACTATTTTCTGGTGTCGACACACTGTAAAATGGTTTCTTTTTGATATGCATCTGTGATTTCAGAAAAAATACATCCGTGATTTCTATAAAATGATTTCTTTTTGATATGCATCTGAAATTGCCTACTCCTTCCTGGTGTCGACACATGGCTATAAAATGGCTTCTTCTTGATATGCATCTGTGATTTCGGAAAAAAATACATCCGTGATTTCTATAAAGTGATTTCTTTTTGATATGCATCTGAAATTGCCTACTCCTTCCTGGTGTCGACACATGGCTATAAAATGGCTTCTTCTTGATATGCATCTGTGATTTCGGAAAAAATACATCCGTGATTTCTATAAAGTGATTCCTTTTTGATATGCATCTGAAATTGCCTACTCCTTCCTGGTGTCGACACATGGCTATAAAATGGCTTCTTCTTGATATGCATCTGTGATTTCGGAAAAAAATACATCCGTGATTTCTATAAAGTGATTTCTTTTTGATATGCATCTGAAATTGCCTACTCCTTCCTGGTGTCGACACATGGCTATAAAATGGCTTCTTCTTGATATGCATCTGTGATTTCGGGAAAAAAATACATCCGTGATTTCTATAAAATTTCTTTTTGATATGCATTTGAAATTGCCTACTCCTTCCTGGTGTCGACACATGGGTATAAAATGGTTTCTTTTTTATATGCATCTGTGATTTTGTAGGAGTAATAGGAACAGTACTTGACTGATTTTCTGTTTAACGCTAAGCGGATGCCAGAATATTATGTGGCTCAATTTTTTTAATGAGAATCAATAAAAAAATTGATTGTCATTATGAACATTCATTTCTCTCCGCATGAACATTAATTTCCAATTGTACCTATCTCTTTTGTAGAAAAGTACTGCACAGATTATCTCAAGAGACTGACTGTGGAAGTCCGACACAAAGGATGCCATTAAGCCTGATAAGCCTCCCCATTTCTTGAGAAAAATCGAACATACATTGAATGTTTTATGTGCAATTAAAGAAGAAAATGTTTAAATGAACTAATATTTGTAAGAACTTTATATCTACATTATTTCAAACGCTGCTAATTAATATATTAATATTTTCATTAGTTACAGAATGTTGAAGCTGTATACATTATTTTCGGGCACCATGTACATTATGTGATGCGTGTAATTTCATCGCTATCCGAGAGTTTCAAGTAGAAGCGGAAATCTCATGCGTTCTCTCATATAAAGCAAACAAACGTCGTTCTTCTTAGCAAGCGGTTACAATTTATAAGAGTTGTCGAACAGTCTCAAACATAGTATAGCAATTATTAAAGTTAATACAGGCTTCGTCTGACCTCCAGAAACATGGCACAAAGGACACCCTGAAAGTAATACCTCATCCCTCATAAGATTTTTATTTGTAGCAGCAAAAATGTGACTCTCGGTGGCAAAATTCTTGCAACTATTGTTAATAATGCTAGCTTATTCAAAGTATCGTCCATCACTTTCTATACCATTCCGCCATCTTTTAACCCATCTTGGAAAAGTCCCTGAGGATGTCATTTCATCCATGAGTTCACATCCACTTAAACGTCTGTCACATCGTCGAAACGTTCCCCACGAAGGGTGTTTTTCAAAGGGGCAAACAGGAAAAAGTCTTAGGGAGCCAAAACAGGACGGGTCCCGGACGATTCGTCCAACGACGATTGGTCCAATGCCGATTCGTCCAAAGGGACGATTGGTCCAATGTCCGATTCGTCCAATGGTACGATTGGTCCAACGCCGATTTGTCCAATGGTATCATCTTACCAACGGTAAACTCTTTTATTTTCCACAAAGGATTAATAATTTAAATTATTCTCCCCTTTATATCCTTTTGAAATATAATTTCCGTATATTTAGTAATTGTAAACATTTTACATAAACCTGGTAAAAGGCACTCAATGGAGCATTTCTCAGCTGTTTGCAAAGCATCTAGGCCGCGGGCATTTTTTGAAGATTTTAATTTACAACCTAAATATTTGGTATTTGTAAATATGTTATAAAACCTAATAAAAGGCACTCATCCTATCATTTCTTAGGTCTTTACGAGGCACCTAGGCCCCGGGCCTTTTCAGAAGATTTTGAGTTACAACCTAGATATTTGGTATTTGTAAACATTTTATAAAACTTTATAAAAGGCACTCATCGTATCATTTCTGAGGTATTTGCTAGGCACCTCGGCCGCAGGCCTATGAATTAATATTCTGTGCTTCATTGAAAGCGCAATATTATTAACTTGATTTAATATGTAAACGTTATGAATATGACATCGGTAGAATAAAAAGTCCTAAAAAGGCCTAGGCCTAGAATTTATGAATTATTATTTCGTGCCTAAGTAAAAGCTCAATATTATTAACTTGATTTGATATGTAATCGTTATGAATCTGACATCGGTAGAATTAAAACTGTTAAAAAAGCCTAGGCCTAGGGCCTATGAATTAATATTTCGTGTTTAAGTAAAAGCGCAATATTATTAACTTGATTTCATATGTAAACGTTATGAATATGACATCGCTGGAATAAAAACTGTTGAAAAGGCCACTGTCCAAACCCCGACCAGTTAGCGGAAAACCCCACTGCATTCTACAAACAGAAACGGAACACTAGTATTTTATATTATTTCATGCAAAAGAGAAGCATTGAAGTTGATAGAACGGCTCGTACATCAGTAACTTCATACGGCAGCAAAGACAGTATAACAAGAAAACGAGATTAAAAAAAAAAAAATAAAATAAATAAATCTGTAACCACAATATTACGCATGAAATGTAACATTATTTTACATTCTTTGGACTACCGGTACTTTCGTATAACATCGGAGAATGAATCAGAACAGATGAGACTTTTATAGCACGAGTAGCACTTCGGACAGATAGAACGGAATTGGACCAATTGTCCATCGGACGAATCGGCATTGGACCAATCGTCGTTGGACGAATCGTACCAGACCCAACAGGACAGTAGAGGGGTTGGGGCATCACCGTCCGCCCCATTTTTTTTTTTTTTTTTTTTTTTTTTTTTGATTGGAGGTTTAACGATCACCGTGAGCAACTCAATGGGCTATAAGCAGTCGCCCGTCCCTAATTTAGGGTCACTGGTTCCACGGAAGGGAGAGAGCCAGTGCCGTAAGACAAACACAATATCCATGTCTGACGGGATTCGAACCCGGACCCCTTACGGACAAATGATCAGAGGACCACTGCACAACCGGGGCGGCGACTCATTTTGGCAGTAACTTGTGAAGTCTCCATTGAGGTGGGCGTTATCGTGGTGTAAAACAACCCTATGAAGCGGAATGTCACATCTTTTCCTTCTGACAGCTTCTTCAATGTCTGCACATAGTGAGCACTGTTTGTTTTTGCACCCCGTTCAAGGCAATCAGTCAAAATGACATCACGTTTGTTCCAGGAAATTGTGACCATCATTTTCCCTGTGAAACGACTTGTTTTCACATTTTTCTGTCGAGGTGAAGATATGCGGTGCGCTTCCATTGACGCACGTTTTGTTTCTGGGTCATGAAGGAACACCCAGGTTTCATCCCACGTCACAACATTAGAGAAAAACACATCCCCCTCCCTCTCATCACAGTCCAAGAGGTTCCCGGCAGATGTCCACACTTTGCTCTCATTGTTCACGGGTTAGGTTTCTTGGGATCCACTTTGAACAAATTTTTGCTGTAGCACAGATCCCTAACTAATGTTTCCATAACACTATGACCACAATTAATTCCATCACACAACTCCTAGATGGTGGCATGGCGATCAGCTGTGATGAGGTCTTTCACTCGTTGCCTGTTGGCATCTGTCACTGCAGTTGCTGGTCTCCCACTCCGTTTATTATCCGACACCGAAAATTTCCCCTCTCGAAACCTCTTCATCCATCTTCGGACATTACTGATATCGATTGTGGCAGTTCCATACACCGCCAGGAATCTTCTGTAGATTTCTGGAGCCTCGCATCTCTCTTAATTGTTCCCGCATTGGTAATATATTATAGTGCGTTATAACGAAGTAAATTTCTCCGTCATTTTTGTCCACACCGGGCATTGCATCCGGGTCCCCTCGTTCCGGAAGAAGTCGCTCTCCCAAATGAACTACGCGGGCGTATGCTCTCGCTGCTATCTTCCTTTATCTCATGTGCGTCCTGCGTGGCAGGCACGTCACAACGTGTTTAATGCAGTTTCATTAAAATCTCTCCAAAATTTCAAAAGTTATTATGAAGGAGGTATAACTTTCAAGATGGCCCTTGTACTAAAGTTTACTGTGTTGCCAAGGACAGTTTCTAACGTTGGAGAATCAGGAGACCCGATCAGTTGGCGTTGATTTCATTTCAGTAAAATAAACTCCACTAAGTTTCGAAGTTTCATACGTCTTCTATGTAGTTTTTTTTTCTCGGTGTCATTCTCAGTAGACACCTTTTGAACAATGAGTTTGTAATTCTGAACCACTTCAAATTTGAAACTATCTACCTGATTTTTTGTTTCAAAACTCAGTTTCGTCTTTTTCTGACATAACGATTGGTCGAGAGAACCATTGGTTCAGAGGATTATGGTTTACATTCGCAGCGGAACCTCTCAGAACGTATTGACCTCTCAAAACGTAACGTTCCTTTTTGGAAATAATATCTTTTAGAATGTAGTCCTCAGAACGTACAGCATTATAACATATTATTTCCAAATAGGTCTCCGCGTCATCTTTTGTACTCTAAGTGAAATCTACATAGAGGGCCTTCTGAACGATGTTATTTCCGAAAGGGCCCTGGTGCACTGTAGGTAAATTCCATATTTCTTTGTGTGTCCAAATAAGTCTTCCCTGTAACAGAACTGCATATTTCTGTAGACAATTTAATTAATACAATTTATACGCAATTTTATTAGATAAATTTTGAAACTGCGCGTAGTTAAATTGCTGAAAAATTGCTGAAAGATGTATGGCAATCTTCTGGTGGGACAATTTACCGCCAAACTGTTTGCACTTATTCAAATTTTTTTCCAAGTTCCGTTGACTATTTTATGTCGACCAATGTCGACTAATCGTTAAATCGACCAGTCATTACATACCCGTTCATCTTTACTTTTTGCACGCCCTTGGACTACGATTTGTAGTTTTGAAGGGCTGTTCTTTAACGCCACTTGATTTTGCTGGTGCAGTCGTTACTACTGGAACTTAAGAAGGACATCCCTATGAACTCCGCGATAGGAGATTGCCAATGGGTCTGAAAAGACTTTTTTATGATTGCATAAAACAATAAAAGCTGTATATTCCTCAACGGGATTTCCTGTACCGTCTGGCAAATGTGAAAAATGCACGAGCATTTTTCATCAACGTCTGCTTCATAAAATCATGAACATCCTGTGAGGGCATGCCTTTGAAAGACAAGTATTTGATTCCACCCAGTAGTTCATTTACCTCCATTTAGTAAAGTCTCTACGGTTTAGTTAAAATATTACCTGAAAATAGAAATGAATGGATCTTTAGCATTGAAAATTGGTACGGTGACATGCAAAAATATGTACCACCTGCAACAAAACGTACTGCGTGTTCATATTCATTTGAGGTTGGTTAGAACATGAACGCTTCAAATGCATTTGTACAATTCTGATACAGTGATCAAATGACTGAAAAAACGTTAAACGTTGCAGTAATGTCTGCAGAATTGACTGAACGCTGAATAAGAGCCTAGTCGAAAATGGAACTGGTATAGAGTACCATAAAGTATTTTGATGGGGAAAATACAGAAGTGTGTGCGTGTGAGTGTTGAGTGAGTGAGAGAGTGAGACAGAGGACAAACGTCCAAAGTGTGATGAACCGTCTCTGAGGCGAAGTGCTTCAGCGCAGGCAGTTGACGATTCGTCCAGCTATACGCAACGACTTTGGGATACCTGACAGCTGTCAGGGATTGTGCTATTAGAATAATGGGGCCTAAAGTGTCCCAAGAAAACATCGCCCATAGCATAACACCGCCGCCGCTCTGTTTCATCCCAACAGTGCATCAGTTGCCAATACACTCTGTTTATAATCGGCATATCCGCTCTCGGCCTTCTACGTGATGCACCAGGAATCTTGATTCGTCAGACCAGGCCACTTTCTTCCAATCATCCATGGTCCAATCTCGATGATCGTGGCCCCATTTCATGCGTTGTTGGCGATGACGTGCATTGAGCATGGGTACCTGGCTGGGACTTCGGCTATGCATGCCCATGCGCAGAAGGCTGTGATGAAGTGTGCTGTTACACATTGCCCTGATCACCACTATCGTAGCTGCGGTTGATTTGTCGCACTCTGGCCCTGCGGTAGCTGTGAACGATCCTCGACAGTCTCCGCTCCCCTCGGTCATCAATGAGCTGCGGACGACACGCGGCTGGACGGCGGTTCGTCCTTTGGCCATCCGTGCACCATTTTTGATACGTACTCACGACAGCGGCACGTGAGCAACCCACAAGTTTCCGAGATCGTAGTTCCGAGGGGTCGTGCTATCACAATTTTTCCTTTATCAAACTGTGATAAATCGGCAGCTTTTTCCATTGCGACTCCGAACAATGCTAACCGAAAGCCGGTCTTCGGGTTGTCTGTATACTGCTCTGTGAACTTCGCCACCGTTCAGTCTTCAGGCGCGCACATTTCTCTAGGCTGGGGTGGTCCTAATGTAATGGCTCATTAAGAGAAAGAAAATATTTGTCAACATTGTGTAAGAGAAATTATTATGCGTGCATTTGTGCGGTTTTGTATACGGTACCAGTGTTCTTACAGAGGATATGTTTTGTAAAATATTACAAAAATAATTTTGATTTTTTTGTATTAGATTACTATCAGACAAGTTAACATTTTCTACAGAGTAGGGTCAAGCCTATTCGCCTTTCTCCGCGATTTTCGCGAAGCGGAACAGAAATAGCAATGGGGAGAATTTTGTGTGTGTGTGCGCGCGCTACGTTACTTTTCCTTGTACGTGCACAACAGCATCACGGATTAAAAGGGTTTCTTAATTTCCCATCGTAGAGTGTGTGTCCATGAACCATCGGTATATAGCATACTAAAGTTGGCCGTTTGCTCAGTGAGAGACAAATAGTGCAGATACAGAAGCGCAGTTCCTCCGAACTGGGAGTCATAAATATCTATTTGGCTGCTTCCAGAAAGGTAGGTAAGCTCAGAGCGTGAGAGTCAGATATTGCCCATCTGGGACTCCGAGAAGAAACCTGCACGTCCGCTACACTCCATCAGAGGTAGGCACGATTCATGGATTTGTAGGGAGGGAGACGACGAGGGATTAACATGTAGAACATCGTGGAACACGTTCACTTGCGGAAGAGCCAATAAATGGGCATAATTTATTTGCAGCTTGCGTCATCGACAAAGACAGCCTCTCTGCCTTTGCTCTCTGTAGTCCGGATTGCGCCTGGGACGACCTGACGAACATTACCGGTAATCTTGGACCAATAACACACGCTCCATTTACGACAAAGTCAAACGTTGGCTCCTGCGATTCCGGCGTCATGCTCTGACGAACTGCTAAGAAGTTCGATTAGGGAGAGCTTTCAAATGGAGAGATACGAGACTGCCTGTCCTAACTGGAACTCGCTTTCCGAAAGAACTGCGGACTGCCACAGGCGAACTCGAATCAAATCGTAATAGAAACGTGATCAGAAACACTTTGGATATTAAGCGCGAGGGTAAAGCGAATGACTTTGCCGACATTTTTATTCCTCATTCTGTTACTAGTGTGCCAGAATAATTAAATGAGACGCGAATCTTTAATAAATTTAAAGTAATTTTTCTACTTCAACGCATGGTCTCTTGTTTCTCTCTACGTAAGCAGAACAATTAAGTGTGTATATATTTTAATAGCATGTCATATTAACACTGGTTCGTTGGCAGATATCTTCCGTCACACTCTTTATCCGTGAGGTCAAATATCTTCCGTCCTGTTTTAAATAACGTAACAAAAATATATACACTGGCGGAAAGTGAAAAAAGAACACCAAGAAGGAGACGTCTGATACCAACGAAATTTATACAGCATAATAACGGAATACAGAGGATAACGTGATCAAAACATTATGGCAAAATACAGCTGTATTTGCTGGTAAACTGAAAAATAACATTTCCATGTAACATGGTTAGTACGAGGTTGAACCGCCATGAACTGCGTCACAATATACAATTCTGGCATGGAGTCTGTCGTACAGATGTTGGATGTAAGTTTGGGGTATTGAGTTCCAAGCATCCTCAACCTGGACGCGTAAATCGGGGATGGTCGTGGCTGGCCGTGGAGACCGGATAAGTCGTTGTCCCATGAAATCCCACACGTGCTCAATGGACAGGCCATGGAAGTTGTCTGACACCCTGAAGTGCATGTTGCGTTGCACGTGCCATCTGTGAGCGAGCGTTATCTTGCTGGAAAACACCACGATGAACCGACCTTACAAATGGCAAAACAACGGGCTGAATGATGTTGGTGATGTAGGAGGTGCTGCTTAACGTACCCGGTACAAACACTAGTTGTGTACGGAAGTGATAGCTGATCGCTCCCCACACCAGGAGACCAGGTGTCGGCCCTGTGTGTTGCTGGCGGATGCAAGAAGGGTGGAGACTCTCCCTTGTGCGTCTGCGAACACGCACACGGCCATCGGAGGCTCCCAAGCAGAATCTGGTTTCATCGCTGAACACGACAGATCCCCATTGCGTTCTCCAGTGCAGATGTTGGCGACACCACTGCAGCCGTTCCTGACGGTGGGCTGGAGTCAGAGGCACACGTGCACGTAGTCCTGTATCCAGTAGACGGTTGCGGATTGTTCGCACAGTTACCTCAGGTGCAACGGCAGCTCGAATTTGCGTCGCAGTGGATGTTCTGCTTGACAACGCCGCTCTTCTTATGGGTCGATCGGTCCGCTCATCAGTCCGTCTGTGAGTCGCGGTTCCACGTCTTCTCGTGTGGGAATGTTCCTCGGACCATCTACGCCACCATCGTACCACCGCCGATACTTCCCGTCCAATTCACTCCGCAATACGGCCACCCGGCCTCGCGGAGTCCGACTAGAACACCTCGCTCAAAGTCCGATAACTGCTGAAATCGTACACGTCTTGCACGTCCAGGCATTGCAGCTTCTTCAGGGTCTTCGCGCGTGTCCGTACGCCGAAGACTGATTACATTCACTCCGCAGTACTCCTTAAATACCACCGACGATAATTTGCATATTATGCCGTGCTGTGGCGTAAGCGCTCACCGGTTGGTCCCGAAATTGACATCACACCTACGTAAACTCGACCCCATTAACATATTTAAATTTCATGATCGTCCGCCAATTCCTTCTTGGTGTTCTTTTTTCACTTTCCGCCAGTGTACTTCCCATATACACTGAAGTGCCAGAAAATCTGGTACACCAGTCTAATACTTGGAAGGTCCCCCACGGGAGCGCAGGACTGCAGAAATACGATGGGGCATGGACTCCACTAGCTTCTGGGAATATTCTGTTGGCAATGCACACCGTATTTCCTGCAGAGCGTTCCGCAATTCAGATGTATTCCGAGGCCTCGGATTCCTGTGTTTGATAGCGCGTTGCATGGCATCCCAAATGTGTTCTATCACGTTCAGATCTGGGGACTTGGGTGGGAATGGCAACACTCCAAACTCAGATGAATGCTCCTCTAACCATAATGTGGCGTTCCGACACTTGTGTGGAGGTGCATCGTCCTATTGGAACAGACCCAACCCATCAGCATGAATGCATGGCATGAACGGGTGTACCTCGTCAGAAAGCATGCGCACATAGCATTCGCTAGTCACAGACGTTTGTAGACGTACCAGGGGTCCCAGTGTAGTCCAGCTAGACACACCCGATACCATTACGGACCCCCCACAAGCCGGTACAGTTCCCTGTTGACAGGCGGGATCCATGGCTTCATGGGGTTTGCGCCACACACGAATCCTTCCATCTGCCCGATACAGTTGGAAACGCGACTCGTCAGACCAGGCTACTTGTTTCCAGTCATCAAGTGTCCAGTGGCGGTGTTGCTGTGCCCAAGCGTGGCGCATAACCCCGTGTCGTGCACCCATGAAGGGGACTCTAGTTGGGCGTCTGCTTCCAAAGCCCATATCGTGCAGGGTACGTTGCACAGTCCGGACGCTGATGCTTGTCGAGGCTCCAGCATTGAATACGATTATACCCGCGAGAGTGTTGCTCGCCTAACGCGTGAAACGATTCTTGACAGCAGACGATGGTCACGTTCACCTAATGTCTTTTTACGGCCACACTGGTATCGAAGGTTGGAGGTTTTGCCGGAATTCTTGTATTCACGGTACATCCTTGCAATGGTCCCGTGAAAATCCGAACTTCGTTTCTACCTCCGAAATACTATGGCCCATCTCACGAGCGCCAACCATGACACCGCGTTGAAAATCGTTTAAATCGTTATTACTTGTCCTTCTCATGCCGAAAACTAACTTAGGACGTGGCCTTTTAAGTCTGACTCCTTACACCTATTGCATCTGACAGGATAATAAGGGTCCTCCTTCTTTAAAACGCATTACTGATGTCTGATGCACTAAATGCTTTTTTCTGTCTGTTTTATCTTCTGGAAAGGTATTGCATTTTGATTGAGTTCGATTTTCCGAGGAAAGGTGAAGAAGCGTCTTAGAAAACTGGAGAAAACTGAGAGAGAGAGAGAGAGAGAGAGCGAACAGAAATGAATGCTGCATAGTGAGGGCATGCAAATTAGAACATTTGCTTGACGGTTCTGTAAAATTGCTTCCTGGTGTGGGGGAGGAGCTTTGAGGAACAGCTGTTCTGTAAGAAAAATATCACATGCACCTGAAAACAGCAACGGCCATAAAGAAAACCTTCCAGACTAAATGAAGTAAATCTTTCTCTTGGCCCCCGTCCAGAGTCGTTTTGGTGAATTTCCAAAACAGCGCTGCTCCCATTTGTCCCTTTTAAAACTAATACCTGGACATAAATTGAAGTTCCAAACCCTGTACTACACGCACGAAAGATCTATCGAAGCGCGATGTTATCCTGCAAATATGTCGCTCGATATCTTCCTAAAACTGTGGCACAGCAGCAAAGGTCTACTAAATTCATGAAATGGTAAATATTTTCTGCAGAGCTAGCTCGTCTGGCGAAAGAAATGATTTCTTTGGTTTAAGGCGGCTGAAACATTTGCTGACAATGATAAGCGAAGAAGAAAGCCACTGATTTTCCTTTTGTTTTGCTTTCTATGGACAGCATATCAATCTATTTTATTTTAACATTCGATTTTCAGTATGCACTTACACTCGTATTTCATCGGTCCTGTTTCTAAACCGTTCCTCATCTGCATTTCCGAATGGAAGAATGATAAATTTATTTTCTTTTAAAGCGAATCAGAAGAAGAACGGAAACCCTATATATCTTTATACTCAGCAATAATTTTAAAACTATTCCTAACATTTCAGTCACCATTGAAAGGGGACAGCGAGTTAAGATCACTACCAAAGGCATGGTTTCTAAAGAGGTATCTTGCTTTTTGTCTGAGCACCCCCACCTCATCCCTACCACGTCTCAGAGCAGCTACACCATCATTTATATCTTCTTGAAGTAAAACAAAATCAAAACACGGATCAATTTCTTTTTTAAATCCTTTCAATTTAAGTCACAACACATAACCCAAGTTCACTCAGGCCTTATGTAGTATTCTTAGATTTTGGGTTGGGTGTCCAGAACAACTCTGAGACTTCTTGATGTTGCGCAGAAGAGAGAAATTTGTGAGATTAAAAACTACACTATCGACCAACAAGTAATTGGACATCTGTGATAGCAAAGGAAAACGAAGTTTATTCACCTTCAATAGTTGGTGGAGCGACGATTACAGCTGCGCATACTCTAAACCAGGCGTTGTACGACGGCTAGCGGTATTTACTTCCACTCGGCTTGGAGAAGACAGGTCAGTTCCTTCACCACTTTCGGACGGTAGGGGCACCCCTTAAGTCGACGCTCCACCTCGTCCCAGAGGTGCTCGACCGGGTTAAGGTCCGGACTCTGTGCAGGCCAGTACATTCGAGTAAACCCATTGTCACCATACTAAGCCATGGTGGACCTCGCAACATGACAGGTGGCATTGTCATCCTGAAAGTAACATGGGTCCACCCTCGTAAAACTGCCACAACGTAGGAAGCGCAGGATCATCCAAAATGGTGCAGAAGGTCTCGGCGTTGATTCTACCAGGAATTGCGACCAAGCGTTCCGTGCCATACCAGGAGAAACACCCCCATAACATAATTCTACTGCCGCCGAACTTCATAGTTGGCACAATACATTCCGGCAGGAGGCGTTCTCCAGGCAAACGCCAAACCTAGACCCTGCCATGCGAACGGTAGAGAGTGAACCTTGATTCGTCGCTCCAGAGAACCTGTTTCCACTGTCAACGTTCTTTGCACCACGTTAGCCGAGCAGCGCTATTGGACTTGGTGATCAAAGGCTTGTGGGTGGCAGCACGTCCATGATAACCGAGCAGATGGGCTTCCTTACGGATGGCATTCATCAAAAGAACACTCCCGGATGCCTGTTGAAACTCCTCGCGGATGTGGCCCATCGATTTGGTGCGGTTCTTCCGAATTTCTCTGGCCAGCACCCGTCGGTCTCTAACTCCCAGTTTTGTATGTCTGCCGGGTCGGGGCACATTCCGACAGTCACCTCTCATCTTCCACTTGCCAATCACGTAGGCCACTGTCGATTTTGGGTACTTCAACTCTCTGGATATGTCACGTATGGATCGGCCATTTCTGTGATACCCGACGATTACACTTTTCTCGAAATCAGAGAGCTCCGAACTGCGTGGCATCTTGCATGCGACTGGTTGCGTTGTTGTTTCCCACACGATATTTAACGGCGGCGGCGGCCGTGACGTGTATCAGGACCGCAGATATAAACAATATCTGCGCAATTGAATGCACATGGTCGGCCAAAAGAGTGACATTTTCACCTCTAGTGATCCGTCCGTGTAAGGTGATAATGGAACCGGCTGCAAACAGGATATCATGGCCCAAACCATTAAGGAACCACCCCCATGCTTCACTGTAGGAAGGAGACAGTCTGGATTGTAGGTTTCTGCGGGGGTTCGCCACACGTAAACCCGTCCTGTGGTGGGGAATAGCGAGAAACTTGATTCATCGGAAAACAAGACATGTTATCAGTGATCCGCAGTCCACGTTTTATGTTCCTGGTACCACTGTAGCCTCCAATTTATATTCACCTGTGACACCAGGGGTTTGCAATCCCAGCTCTGCCGTAAATATTGTGCTTATGCAATTCTCTTCGCACGGTATGGGTCGACACTGGATTTTGAAGATGTGCATTAAGCTCAGCAGTCATTTTCGTTGCCGTGGTCTTTCTACTTGTAGTCACAAATCCTCTTGAATACCCTCCTGTCTCTCGCAGTGTGTTTGCTTTTCCTTCCAGAGTTGTGTCTCGCAGATGATATTGTGCCGTGAACATTGTATGCTGTCATGACCTTCCAAACGGTACCTCTCGATACCTCCAATACCTGTGCCAGTGTGGTTACCGACGCAACAGCCAGACGGGATCCTACAATCTGCCCTTTTTGGAACTCCGACAGGTCACTCATTGTGCCTTCACCTGGAACGAAATTATACAAACACCGATTTACAATTTAATCACACAGACCATTGAGACTATAAGCGCCTCTTTTTTTACAAAACAAAAATTTCCAATGCAATCGCACAGACCCTTGCGACTATAAGCGCCTCTTTTTTTACAAAACAAAAATTTCCAATGCAATCCCACAGACCCTTGCGACTATAAGCGCCTCTTTTTTTACAAAACAAAAATTTCCAATGCAATCGCACAGACCCTTGCGACTATAAGCGCCTCTTTTTTTACAAAACAAAAATTTCCAATGCAATCGCACAGACACTTGCGACCATAAGCGCCACTTTTTTTTACAAAACAAAAATTTCCAATGCAATCACACAGACACTTGCGACCATAAGCGCCACTTTTTTTTACAAAACAAAAATTTCCAATGCAATCACACAGACACTTGCGACCATAAGCGCCACGTTTTTTTACAAAACAAAATTTCCAATGCAATCGCACAGACCCTTGCGACTATAAGCGCCTCTTTTTTTACAAAACAAAAATTTCCAATGCAATCACACAGACACTTGCGACCATAAGCGCCACTTTTTTTTACAAAACAAAAATTTCCAATGCAATCGCACAGACCCTTGCGACCATAAGCGCCACTTTTTTTTACAAAACAAAAATTTCCAATGCAATCGCACAGACACTTGCGACCATAAGCGCCACTTTTTTTTACAAAACAAAAATTTCCAATGCAATCACACAGACACTTGCGACCATAAGCGCCACTTTTTTTTACAAAACAAAAATTTCCAATGCAATCACACAGACTCTTGAGACTATAAGCGCAACTTTTTTACAAAACAAAAATTTCCAATGCAATCACACAGGCCCTTGCGACTATAAGTGCAACTTTTTTTACAAAACAAAAATTTCCAATGCAATCACACAGACACTTGCGACTATAAGCGCCACTTTTTTGCAAAACAAAAAGTTCCAATGCAATCACACAGACCGTTGGGACTATAAGCGCCACTTTTTTTACAAAACAAAAATTTCCAATGCAATCACACAGGCCCTTGCGACTATAAGCGCCACTTTTTTGCAAAACAAAAAGTTCCAATGCAATCACACAGACCGTTGGGACTATAAGCGCCACTTTTTTTACAAAACAAAAATTTCCAATGCAATCACACAGACCCTTGCGACTATAAGCGCCTCTTTTTTTGCAAAACAAAAAGTTCCAATGCAATCACACAGACCGTTGGGACTATAAGCGCCACTTTTTTACAAAACAAAAATTTCCAATGCAATCACACAGACCCTTGCGACTATAAGCGCCTCTTTTTTTACAAAACAAAAATTTCCAATGCAATCACACAGACCCTTGCGACTATAAGCGCCACTTTTTTACAAAACAAAAATTTCCAATGCAATCACACAGACCCTTGCGACTATAAGCGCCACTTTTTTTGCAAAGCAAAAAGTTCCAATGCAATCGCACAGACCGTTGGGACCATAAGCGCCACTTTTTTACAAAACAAAAATTTCCAATTCAATCACACAGACCCTTGCGACTATAAGCGCCACGTTTTTTTACAAAACAAAAATTTTCAATGCAATCACACAGACCCTTGCGACTATAAGCGCCACTTTTTTTGCAAAACAAAAAGTTCCAATGCAATCACACAGACCGTTGGGACTATAAGCGCCACTTTTTTACAAAACAAAAATTTCCCATGCAATCACACAGGCCCTTGCGACTATAAGCGCCACTTTTTTGCAAAACAAAAAGTTCCAATGCAATCACACAGACCGTTGGGACTATAAGCGCCACTTTTTTTACAAAACAAAAATTTCCAATGCAATCACACAGACCCTTGCGACTATAAGCGCCTCTTTTTTCACAAAGCAAAAAGTTCCAATGCAATCACACAGACCGTTGGGACTATAAGCGACACTTTTTTACAAAACAAAAATTTCCCAATGCAATCACACAGGCCCTTGCGACTAGAAGCGCCACTTTTTTGCAAAACAAAAAGTTCCAATGCAATCACACAGACCGTTGGGACTATAAGCGCCACTTTTTTACAAAACAAAAATTTCCAATTCAATCACACAGACCCTTGCGACTATAAGCGCCACGTTTTTTTACAAAACAAAAATTTTCAATGCAATCACACAGACCCTTGCGACTATAAGCGCCACTTTTTTACAAAACAAAAATTTCCAATGCAGTCACACAGACACTTACGACTATAAGCGCCACTTTTTTTTACAAAACAAAAATTTCCAATGCAATCACACAGACCCTTGCGACTATAAGCGCCACTTTTTTACAAAACAAAAATTTCCAATGCAGTCGCACAGACCCTTGCGACTATAAGCGCCTCTTTTTTTGCAAAGCAAAAAGTTCCAATGCAATCACACAGACCGTTGGGACTATAAGCGCCACTTTTTTACGAAACAAAAATTTCCAATGCAATCACACAGACCCTTGCGACTATAAGCGCCACTTTTTTACAAAACAAAAATTTCCAATGCAATCGCACAGACCCTTGCGACTATAAGCGCCACTTTTTTACAAAACAAAAATTTTCAATGCAATCACACAGACCCTTGCGACTATAAGCGCCACTTTTTTTTTACAAAACAAAAATTTCCAATGCAGTCACACAGACCCTTACGACTATAAGCGCCACTTTTTTACAAAACAAAAATTTCCAATGCAATCAGACAGACCCTTGCGACTATAAGCGCCACTTTTTTACAAAACAAAAATTTCCAATGCAATCGCACAGACCCTTACGACTATAAGCGCCACTTTTTTACAAAACAAAAATTTCCAATGCAATCAGACAGACCCTTGCGACTATAAGCGCCACTTTTTTTACAAAACAAAAATTTCCAATGCAATCACACAGACCCTTGCTACTATAAGCGCCACTTTTTTACAAAACAAAAATTTCCAATGCAATCACACAGACCCTTGCGACTATAAGCGCCTCTTTTTTTGCAAAGCAAAAAGTTCCAATGCAATCACACAGACCGTTGGGACTATAAGCGCCACTTTTTTTTTTACAAAACAAAAATTTCCCAATGCAATCACACAGGCCCTTGCGACTATAAGCGCCACTTTTTTGCAAAACAAAACTTTCCAATGCAATCACACAGACCCTTGCGACTATAAGCGCCACTTTTTTACAAAACAAAAATTTTCAATGCAATCACACAGACCCTTGCGACTATAAGCGCCACTTTTTTTACAAAACAAAAATTTCCAATGCAGTTACACAGACCCTTACGACTATAAGCGCCACTTTTTTACAAAACAAAAATTGTAGCTACATGTTTTTTTTTTTACTCAAAAAGCAGCACATACCAACGTCCCTGACCCTTGAGACTTCAGCGAGGTGTTTCTATTATTGTGGACAACCCCTGTAGTTCAAGTCGCGCACTGCAGTCAGTCGAAAGGGATTTAAATTGGTAGCCGTTGCTATAAACAGCATTGCATGCCATCGTTCTGTCTGTATTTGGGACACCTAAAAGATGAACAGCCACAACCGGTTAATTAGGGAACTTTTGCTTTACGAGTTTGAACTCTGCTCTACTGCTGCTCAAGCAACACGAAACATTAATCATGCAAAAGGGGAAGATTCCGTGGACCACAGCACCACAACCAAATGGTTCAAAACATTTCACTCAGGTGACAGTAACGTCGACGATCAGCCAATGTCAGGTAGGCAGCGAACCGTGGATTAGAAGGCCGGGCACCAAATCCGACAACCAGCACTCGGAGTGATCAGGCGAGCTGGGCATATCACAGACCACCGTGGTATCGTCACCTTCAGAACCTCGGCAAGGTCTACAGGAGCTGCCGCATTTTCCCTTAAGAACCGACGCCAGCTGAAGCAAACCGCCAAATGGAAGTGTGCTCGAAACTCCTAGAAAACCCGTGCGATCATCAAAATAATTGTTACGTGCGATGAAAAGTGGATCTATTTCCGTAATCCTAAAACACATCGGCACAGGTTAAGCCCGGGTTAGCTTCCGGAACATGTTACTAAACGTGGGCGATTCGAGCACAAGGTGATGCTCTGCGTCTGGTGGAATTTCGAGAGGATAATCCATTACGAATTTGTTCCATACGGTCGGACAATCAGCACCAACCACTACTCTGAACATCTAGAGCGGATGTATGCCGTTTTAGAGAAGTACCCTGCACTGGTGAACAGAAGGCGCTTTTTCGTACAGCTCAGGAACTCGACGGCATCGAACTGGTGCCACACTCAGCATATATGCCGGACCTTGCACCGTCGCATTATTACTTGTTCCGGTCCATGGCCCACTTCCTTCGGGGGCGGCATGTGACGTGCCTGCCCCGTAGGACGCATACGACATAAAGGGGAACGAACGCCTGCATAGCTCAGTTGGTAGAGCGACTTGTTCCGGAATAAGTGGACTCGGGTTCGAACCCCGGCGTGGACCAAAAATGGCGGAGAAATTTACTTCGTTATGATAGCGCCCGAACTTCCCGGGTGACCCGGCCGTTAAAGATCTCGCAATGGTGTTATGTTCTTTCCACACCGCGAGACAAGAAAAATAAGAGAATCCCTTCTTCAGCGCTTCGAAAAATAAACGTGTGTGACATTGCATTCCACACACCAGATTGACTGGGAGTTCTCAAGTGCGGGTTCTACAACGGATGGCTGCCTTCAACGATTCATGATCACGGCTGTCCCGTGGGTCATACTCCCGGCCCTCTTTCGACCTAAAGGCAGATAACAGCGGGAATGAACGTCTGCGTAGCTCAGTTGCTAGAGTCACGTGTTCCGGAATAAGTGGACTCGGGTTCGATCCCCGGCGTGGACAAAAATTACGGAGAAATTTACTTCGTTATAGGCACTTCAACAACCAGGAGGAAATGGCAGCTGGGGTGAAGGAGTGCTTCGCTTCGAAGGACAAGAACTGGCATCGTCGTGGAGTCGAAGAACTGGCAGACAGATGGCAAAAGACGGTGCAACACGATGGCCTATATTTTGAATGCTAGTCAGCTTTCGTTATAAAGGTACGCATGACGACATATAAAGTGATCCAAATATTGCAAAACTTTCGATTCAACCTCTGCAGATAACGCAGTAATGCACAGCAGTGAAAGAATGTCATCACCGCAGGAAGAGGAAATATGCGCATAACAGCATGGCAGTCCAAAAGTGATGCAGCAAGTGGAATGGATTTGGAGGGAATTATAAAAAGTAATTATCCCGGACAGCGAGAAAGATCGCACAACGATTCCTCGTGCCAATGCAGTGAAAGGATCAAGCAAACTTTTGGCGTTACGGACAAAAAAATAATGACTTCTCATCATTTCCTACATTTCAATGAAGTTCTGGAACATTATCTATGGGAAAGTTAACTCACTTAGTAGGTCTGAATTCCTATGTTCTTGAAATGTGATGAAGAAATATTGATATATTTAAATTTAATGTCGTACATGATTTTTAGCACGTTTTTGTGCTTATGTCATCGGTTTGTCCGTCTGTCTGTAGACACCCTATCTCTGTAACTATTAGTCTTCTTGCATTGGAAAGCTTGAAAATGCGAATGATAAACCTTTATTTCTTTTTTTTTTTTACGATGCACAGTTTCGCCGCTGGAGGGCGTAAGTGCAGATGATATCGAATTCAAAATACATTTTATTCCATATATTTGCTTCTAAACATTCGACAGAAAAAAATATTTTATTTTCGATTCCATTTATATCGAAGAGTATTTTAGGTATAGTTACTTTTTCAAGTTACGCATACATTTTCCGCTAGGGAGCGCAGAAGTAAATTACGTTTTTCCTTATATCTCTTCTTCTTATACTCCGATTTGGAAAAATTTTTCTTCAGCGGATACAGCTCGTGATGGAAAATCTTTTGCAATATTTCTAATTTTTGTTAAAGCATACTTTGGCCACCAAGGGGCGTAAGTGTTTTTTTCTTTCTTAAGCATTTACCATAAAATATGAGCTTCTAAAATCTCGACTGAAGAAATTCCTTCGTGGACCGACGCCACTTACATCGATAAACCTTTTAGGAATATTTTCTCCTTAAAATATTGCATGGTTTCTCCACTAGGGGGCGTAGATGTATATCTTATTTTTGTCAATATCCCTGCTTCTTTTTGAAAAATCCTTTATTGGATAGAGTTTCCGGTGTGACATGTTTTTCATATAACTTCAAAATTTTCAAGTAATTCATAGACTTTGTGCTAGGGGCGTAAAGGTAAATTGCGTTTCCCCCGATATCTGTGCTTCTAAAACTCCGATTTGAAAAATTATTTCTGCACCGGATACAGCTCCTGATGGGAAATACTTTGCATATGATTTCTAATTTTTGGTAAAAAATGGTTTGGCCACCAGGAGGCGTAAGTCTTAATTTCCGCTTCTGATGAATTTGCAGAAAAATCTAAGGTTCAAAAATCTCGATTGAAAACAAATCGTATGTGGACCGGAACTACTCAAGTTGACAAACCTTTTAGAAATATTTTCTTTTCAAAATAATGCATGGTTTCTACGCCAAGGGGCGTAGGTTATTTTTGTCAATATCTCTCCTTCTAGGAGTCCGATATCAAAAATTATTTCTCAGTCGGATAGTCTTTCCGATGCGAAATGTTTTTCATATAAATTCAAATTTTCAAGTAAATCATGGACTTTCCGCCAGAGGGCGCAAAGGTAAATTGTGTTTTGCTTGATGTTTCTGCTTCTAAAACTACCATTTGAAAAAACTCTCCCTGTATTGCATACAGCTCCCGATGGAAAATGTTTTTCATATAATTTCTAATATTTGATAAAGAATGGTTTATCCACCAGGGTACATAAGTGTTAATTTCTGCTTCTGATGTACTTGCAGCAAAATATGAGCTCCTGAAACTCGACTAATTTTTTCTTTTGCTCATATCGAAAAACCTTTTGAGAATACTTGCTAAAATAATGCATAGTTTTCCCGCCAGGGGTGTAGATGCATATCTTATATTTGTCCAATTCTCTGCTTCGAAGAGTCAGATTTGAAGAATTTCTTTCTTTGTTGATGAGCGTTTCCGGTGCTGCAGAATGTTTCTCATAAAAATTCAAATTTTTCTTAACGCACAAGTCTGCAACCAGAGGGCGTAAGTTCAAGATTGCGTTTACAACAAATCTGCGGGATTAAAAACCCGATTGAAAAACTTCTTTCTTCGGTCAGATACTATTGCTTTCCATATCGATTCCATTGACTTTGAATAGCTTTGATAAATTTAATTTTAGTCAGAACGGATCCAAAAGACGTGCTCATTACATCCGAAAATTCGGTGTCATCTTTCTTGTTTTTCCGGTTATTATTCTTTAATAAAAAGTGTTACCTCCACGTAATGTCTTAATATTAGATTGGTAGTGTACTTTTTGGGGGGGGGGAGGGGGGAAGAGTTTCATTTTTTTCTCTGTTTTAAATAAAGTAGATTGTGGCACCTCAGAAAATCGGCCATTAATTTCTGAATGATCTTTTCCCCGATATCTCTTCTTCTAAACTAAATTAATTAAAAATTTGAATTTAAAAAAAGGAAAAAGGGAGCTGCGAGGTACACGCGCGCACGCACACACAGACAAACCATCGTGTGTCTTTGCAGGCGGCTGACAGACAGCCAAACACGGCGATTTAATTATGATAAATAAAAAGCAAGATGAAGCTCGTCTTCCAGTGAATTTCGGCCCTTGTCAAATTCACGAAACCAGTTTCTGACTGTTGCTCGTGAAAGAGCAGAGGAGGAATAAATTTTCTCCTGGTAATACGTTTTCGCATTTTTGGAAATCTTGTTTTGTTTTAGACGACTACCTGTTTTAGGCGTCCGGATAGTTCCACGATTAATCATGTACTGTTGATAAACATCATGCATCCTTGAAAGCCGTTTTATGGATGCAATATTGGCTTTCTGCGCAGCAAGAAAGTAAGAAAGTGGCAAGTGACGAAGCATAGGACAAGTGTTGAAGTCAGCCTGGCTGGAAGGATAAAAGATATCATTTTGAAACTATTCTGAAGAAATTAAAAATATGAGTGGCAAACGTTCACGTGCTAAGTGCAAGCTGTGTGAAAAAGAGATGCAGAGACTTAGTGCCTGCATGAAAAACCATTGTTGTGCGAACATGCCATGAGCTCGCGCTGCACATAGCCTACCTTGTCCAGAAAGTTTGTGACGATTTTGTAATGAAGAAGCTTAACACACACACATGATTTGATTATTCACCATCATCATCATCATGATTGTCAACCATTATCAATCCACTGCTGGACGAAAGGTCTTCCCCAAGTTTCCTCCACAACGGTCTGTCTTGTGCCAGTCTCCTCCATGTCACTCCCGCATACTTTCGAATTTCATCCACCCATCTCCCATGTGGTCTTCTTCTGGATCTTTTCCTGTCCCTTGGAATCCAACCAAAAATTTCGGCTGTCCATCGATGATCTGTCCTTCTGGCAAGTATGTCCAGCCCATTGCCATTTCAGGGATTTAACTCTGATCATGATGTCTTCCACTCTTGTCATTTTTCGGATCCACGAGTTCCTCTTCTTATCTCTCCTGGTTATACCAAGCATGCACCTCTCCATGCTGCTTTGAGTTGTCTGCAGCCTTTGTATGTCTCTTTTAGTTAAGGTCCACGTCTCTGCACCATACGTAAGCACTGGAAGGATGCATTGATCAAACACTTTTCTTTTAGGACGTAATGGCATATTGCTCTCGAAAATTATGCTTTTTCTTCCAAAAGCTCTCCAGTCAAGTATTGTACGCCGATTAATTTCTTCATCAATGTGACCCTCACTTGATATCTGCTGTCCAAGATAAACGTACGTGTCTCTTATCTCCAGCTTTTCTCCATCAATCGATAAATCTTCATTTCTTGTAAAAACATTGAACATCACTTTTGTCTTCTGAAAGTTCATTTTTAATCCCACTTCTTTACTCTTGTCAGCAAGTTCCTGGATCATACTCTGCAGCTCTGATGGGGCAGTTGCAAAAATGACTGTCATCAGCAAAACGAAGGTGGGTTAAATAATCTCCATTAATCTTTATCCCTTTGTTTCCCCAGTTCAGTGATTGAAAGACATTTTCCAATGTGGCATTAAAGAGCTTCGGAGATATGGTGTCACCTTGTCTCACTCCCTTTCCATTTTTTATGTGTGTTGTATTTTCAAACAGCCGAATCTTTTCACTTGCATTTTCATAGATGTTATTAATAATATTAATGTATGCATCTTCAATACCGCAGGATTTCAGAGCCATGTTATTCACCATACATCCTGTTAAGTTGAAAGTTCCGCTGACAGAGCTGCACGACTCGTTATCCAACTCTCCAGAAGATACCAGGCTCAGATTATTCAATCTTATGCACCCACCACAAGTCATCCCAAAGAAGAAATTGAAGAATTTTATGAGGAAATTCGTCAATTTACTATTCAATTATCTGGGTGGTGTGTGCATAATTTTTGATTTTTGCTTGAATTTCATTTAAGAAGAAGCTGTCGGAAGTTTCTCTTTCCTTTTAGGGCATATCATAGTCCGTATCTTTTGCTATGGAGACACTTTTTAAAGCGAGGGTTGTTAAATACGTGACATCCGGAACGGACCCAGGAGATTCCTGAATCTTTTAAACGACACCCGAAAGAAATCTCGCAACAGTGTGCTGTGACCAAATAGAATTTTCTATTGTTGAGGCAGTGATCGCATTTCTACCGAGAAAACAGAAAAAAGGCGGACAGAAAAAATTCCATTTTTCTGTTTTCTACGTTTCTTCCACTTCTGAAACTCTCAACTTTCTTTGAAGAGCAAATGAAGACATATGACGTAGTAGAACTCGGAAACTCCAGTCTTCCCAGATTCGTAGGTTTCGTGCATCCGACCTAAAATCCAGCAACAGCCCAGCCCTCCCATGGATTTGATTCCTCGTTGTTTCCGGAATGAGCTGCAAAAGTGTATTGTTGCGCAGTGGGAATTCTTTGAAAGAAAAAGAGAAGAAACTCTTTCCAAGTGGCTTGCTCTTGCAGCCTTGCCTTGCTATTCAGTTCAGAAAACGGAAAAGGCCGCCAATTTCCAGAAGTACCACTTGTGCTAGTGAAATATAGCGCATTCAATATTCCACGTACTCTAAAACCACGTCGCCGCGTCCTCCACTGTAAATCCCCCCCCCCATCTCTTTCTCCAGGGTACTCATAGCTGTTCACTAAATTGCGTAAAACTTTGGACAGGGCGCCCTGGATAAACCAAAGACCAGTTTTAACTGAAACCAGAACAGAATTTCAAGTGGTATGTCTCGAAAACAGCTCCGAACGTCTCAGTGGAAAACAAATAATAACGCCAAAAGAAAACGGAAGTTCTTGCAGTAGATGATCACTTGGCTTGTGAAAGATTTGCTAGAGGAATAAACAAACAGAAAACTGCAATTTTTATTTCACTGCTCTTAGAGGAGACGGAGCCGATCGGGCGGATGACTTGCGCGGATTTTAAAGTACCTTAAGTACGACGTGTCGAAGCTGAGATGATCTTCAAACAACAACGGGAAACAAGATTCCATCTGTGAAGCCATTTGCGTTCACAGCCGTTCTCTTCAGAATGATGCAATGCAGTATTAGAAGATTGCTTTTGAGGTTTACTTTTATTACAAAAGTTACTTTCATTAATGTTTTGTGCACGTAGCAGCAACGTCAGATTAGCGAACTACGTGTTGATTTACACTATATTGACAACGATGCCTTAATCAAAGGAAGATTCCTGAGGATTGGAACAACGCTACAATGATCCTCCTACATAAAAAAGGGTGACATTGAGGATCTCAGGAACTACAGACCTATCAGCCTCCTATCAGTGGTTTATAAAATCTTCACTAAAGTTCTTTCATACCGCTTGAAGGTGACACTGGACATGGCTCAACCGAGAGAGCAAGCTGGATTCAGATGTGGCTACAGCACAATAGATCATATCCACGTGCTGAGAGAACTAATTGAAAGAGCGAGGGAATATGAACTTCCATTGTGCATGGCTTTTATCGATTATGAAAAAGCCTTTGATTCGGTGAAACCATCAGCAGTTACAATGGCTCTGAAATCCTGCGGTATTGAAGATGCATACATTAATATTATTAATAACATCTATGAAAATGCAAGTGCAAAGATTTGGCTGTTTGGAAATACAACACACATAAAAATTGGAAAAGGGAGTGAGACAAGGTGACACCATATCTCTGAAGCTCTTTAATGCCACATTGGAAAATGTCTTTCAATCACTGAACTGGGAAAACAAAGGGATAAAGATTAATGGAGATTATCTAACTCACTTTCGTTTTGCTGATGACGTAGTCATTTTTGCAACTACTCCATCAGAGCTGCAGAGTATGATCTAGGAACTTGCTGATAAGAATAAAGAAGTGGGATTAAAAATGAACTTTCAGAAGACAAAAGTGATGTTCAATGCTTTTACAAGAAATGAAGATTTATCGATTCATGGGGAAAAGCTGGAGATAAGAGACACGTACGTTTATCTTGGACAGTAGATATCAAGTGAGGGTCCCTTTGATGAAGAAATTAATCGGCGTACGAAACTTGCCTGGAGAGCTTTTGGAAGAAACAGCATAATTTTCAAGAGCAATATGCCATTATGTCTTAAAAGAAAAGTGTTTGATCAATGCATCCTTCCAGTGCTTACGTATGGTGCAGAGACGTGGACCTTAACTAAAAGAGACATACAAAGGCTGCAGAGAACTCAAAGCAGCATGGAGAGGTGCATGCTTGGTGTAACCAGGAGAGATAAGAAGAGGAACTCGTGGATCCGAAAAATGACAAGAGTGGAAGACATCATGATCAGAGCTAAATCCCTGAAATGGCAGAAGGACAGACCATCGATGGACAGCCAAAATTTTAGATTGGATTCCAAGGGACAGGAAAAGACCCAGAAGAAGACCACATGGGAGATGGGTGGATGAAATTCGAAAGAATGCGGGAGTGACATGGAGGAGACTGGCACAAGACAAACCGTTGTGGAGGAAACTTGGGGAGACCTTCGTCCAGCAGTAGATTGATAATGGTTGACAATGATGAAGATGATATACTTTTTTTAGGTCTTTTATATAAATACTAGGCATTATACACTGAGTGGCCACTTTATTATGACCACCCCCTCAGTACTTCGTTGGGCCACCTTTTGCGTTTAATACTGCGTCGATTCTTCGTGGCATGGACTCCACGAGATGTTGATAGGTGGTTTGTGGAATCTGAGACCATGCTTGATGAGTAGCACTTTCCAGGAGTGTGATATTGCAGGGTTGTGGATCCAGCTGTCTGATGGTTCGTTCAACTTCATCCCACAAATTCTCAATGGGGTTGAGATCTGGAGATTGTGGGGGCCACCTAAGCAAAGTAAACTCCCCTGCATGTTCCTGAAACCAATCCTGTACAATACGAGCACTATGACAGGACGCATTATCTTGTTGAAAGTAGCCATCGCTATTGGGATAAACCATCCACATGACAGGATGCACTTGGTCCGTAACGATGTTTAGATATGATGTGCCAGTCAAACGTTGATCAACACGAATTAAAGGGCCCAAAGCATTCCAGGAAAACATTCCCCAAACCATAACGTTACCTCCCCTAGCTTGAAGGGTTGTAGCAATGCATTTGGGGTCCATGCTTTCGTACTGTTTCCGTCAGATTCTCACTCTGCCATCGGCATGGTGCAACTGAAAACGTGATTCATCGGACCACATAATTTGTTTCCAATTATCGACTGTCTAATCATTGTGCTCCTGTGCGAACTGGAGACGTTTTCCCTTGTTAACTGCAGACAGCAAAAGTGTTCGAACAGGCCTTCGGCTGCCATATCCCATCCAATGCAGTGTACGGCGAACAGTGCGTGCAGAGATCATTTGAGGGGATCCTTGATTAAGATGCTCTGTAATTTGCTGCACTGTTGCCCTTCTGTTGTCTGTTACCAGTCTGGACACTCTCCGTTCCGCCCGAGCAGTCACCAGTCGATGACGACCATACGTTGCACGTAGAGACCCAGTTTTTTGGCTGAAAGTCCAGTCTTTAAACACTTTAACAACAGCCTCTCTGGAACATTTCACGAATGCGGCGGTTTCGGCGATACTCGCTCCATGGCTCCGAGCTCCTACAATCATCCCACGTTGAAAGTCCGTCAAATAGCATTTTTTACTTATCTCGTCACCCAAAAATCCCTTCTACTACTGTTGCAAGCACTAAGTTTTTCCTTTTTATACTAGCCTCGCCCTCTGGCGGCAACAGCGTGCAGCCATAGCTCATTTGCTTAAAACTGTCAGATGGTCGTAATAAAGTGGCCACTCAGTGTGTAAAACGACAGTCTGTTTAGTCAACGTATGAAAATAGAATAATGAAAAAGCCTTTATTGAAAAGGCGTACAACGGACGAAATACAAAGTCAAGAATACGGTTTTCTCACTGAAAGAACAAGAGAAAAAGACTAGCACTGACCTACTTGTTGCAACAAGGTTAGAATGGCATCTTGAATGAAATTTAATTGTTTTTTTCAGACAAGAACACTTCATATTTAAGCACTTGGTCTTGCACATACACGTCACGAATCCTTGACCACTTCCTGTTAACTGAGCGATTGCAGCTGATCTAAAAGTCACGTGGTTCCTTCTTAGTGGTCGTTTCAGCCTTTTCACATCGCTCACTAACTTTGCGGTTTCGGTTAGAAAAATAGTTTTTAGCAGCATTGGCTCGCACTTTAGATGTCAAGACCTATCAGCCTCCTATCAGTGGTTTATATAATCGTTGCATGTCAACATGCCGTGATTTTTCCCCGACACGACACTTTGCTCCGCCATTTTCATACAACAGTATAGGTTTCAGTATAGCGCAGATTGGAGCTCGCGTGTTTCTTCACTGCCGAACAAAGACACAAATGCAAATCGCGATAATATTAAATACTGTCCGTTTGAACCGAGGGTTGAACGTCACGTGCTTCGCCAAGTGAAAAAAGAAAACAACCGGCATAGGCGGCGCTTCACGTGAGCACTGAAAGTCACGTGCCTCCCTACGTGAAAACAAAAAGTCACTGGAGGGAGTATTTTATACTTTGTCGATTTGCTTTTTGGCATTGCATAGAATGCCGAAAATATGTGTGAAATATTAGGCGTTTTATAACGAAGTAAATTTCTCCGTCATTTTTGTCCACGCCGGGGCTCGAACCCGGGTCCCCTCATTCCGGAATAAGTCGCTCTACTAATGAAGCTACGCGGACGTTCGTTATCGCTGCTATCTGCCTTTATATCGTGTGCGTCCTGCTGGGCAGGCACGCCACATCTCCCCCCTTTCCCCCGAAAGAGGGCCGGGGGCATGGCCCACGGGTCAGCCGTGACCATGAATCGTCGCAGGCAGCTATCCGCTGTAGAACATACTTGAGAACTCCCAGTCAATCTAGTGTGTGGAATGCAACGTCACACAAATTTTTATTTTTCGAAGCGCTGGAGAAGGGTTTCTCTTATTTTTGCTATCTCACGGTGTGGAAAGAACATCACACCATTACGAGATCTTGAACGGCCGGATCATCCGGAAACTTCGGGCGCCGTTATAACGAAGTAAATTTCTCCGTCATTTTTGTCCACGCCGGGGCTTGAACCCGGATTCCCTCATTCCGGAATAAGTATCTCTACTAATTGAGCTACGCGGACGTTCGTTATCGCTGCTATCTGCCTTTATGTCGTGTGCGTCCTGCTGGGCAGGCACGCCACAGTTTCATACCTCGACGTCCGATATTTGGCATTCCAGAGATTTCCTACGCGTTCTGTACAGTGTCTAATTTCAGACATTGCTGGTAACATGTACACAGTCGAGTCACATTATGGTGACCATCTCCTACTTTTGACGTCAACAGCGCGTAGCCAATGAAAAAGGCACGTGTCGTGAGCTGACTTGAAGGGTATATAAGGTGTGCTGTAGACATTCCGAAAACATATCATTGGTTGCTGTCCTGGATAAAAGGAGCGATACATCAGATTTGCAAAAAGGGAGGATTATCGGCTTTCGGGCCAAGGGTGGGAGTGTTTCTGAAACAGCGCAGTTTGTGAACTGTTCGCGTGCTGCTGTGGTTAAAGTGTATCGTGATTGGAGAAATGGCACCATTGCGAATAAGCGATGTGGAAGCTGCGGAGCCCCACGTGCCATTGATTTGAGATCGGCTGAGAAGGTGCGTGAGGGCCGATCGACACTCTACAGTGGAGTAACTCACTGGCAGAATAAACTAGGGGCTACCGGAAGTGTGTCTAAAACGACAGTTCAGCAAACCCTGCTGCGTATGGAGCTCCAATGCAGGCGGGTGGTCATTTCATCTGTGCTAACGAAGATGCATCTGCAGAAAAGGCTTACATTTGCACGATAATTTCTGAATTGGACATCTGCTGATTGGCAAAGGATTGCCTTCTCCGGTGAGTCACGTTTTCTGCTTCATCGAACGGATGAACGTTGGCGTATAAGGCGAGAAACATCGGAGAACAAACACTCTTCAACCATTGCAGGAAGAACACTAGCTGGTAGGGGCAGCGTTATGGTCTGGGGAATATTTGCGGCGCATTATCTACGTACACTCATACCTGTGGAAGGCATTATAGACCGAATTCGTTATGAATCCATCCTTGCAGACGACGTGCTGATTGTCTTCCCTGGGGCAAATGGGAGCTTCCATCACGACAATGCGACCTGTCTCAAAGAAATGTACGAGAGTGGCTGAAAGAGAACGACGAAGACTTCGAAGTACTTCCCTGGACTCCCTAATTCCCCAGACTTAAACCCAATTAAGCATCTATGGGACCACATTGATCGTGTATGGAACTTCCACCGCGAACCCTCCAGCAGCTGTCAGATGCACTGCAATCAGGTTGGCTTCACATACCTGTAAACACCTTCCAACACCCTATTGAGTCACTTCCAGCCCCTCTAGCTGCTGTGCGCGCTACACACGGCGGCTGTTACTCTGGAATTTAGCTGGTGGTCACAATAATGTAACTCTACCATGTATAAACCATAACATTAGACGCTAATCGTTGAATAGTTCTTCAACATTATAGTTAAGGCCGTGCGCTTGCACACATAAGTGACATGGAGACTGGAATAAACTTTCAGACAAGAACAGGTAGCATTTTAAAAATATTTCGCAGAAACTTAACTAAAATTTGTCCCTTCTCCATATCGGCGATTCGAAATGCTCCGGTGCAGTAATAATAAAGTCGTTCTGCGCAGTTAGCTTCGGCTTTGCAGAATATCAGCTAGCTCCTTGATGAACAGTATCTTAGATATAAAAGTCTTTGGCTAACTATAAGTGCGCCATTAAGAAACGCATATGCGTGTACATTTTGATGAAGCCACTTCGAGTTTTACGCGAGAATCTAGAAAAAGCGAACTGTTTTTCAAATAATTCCCACCCTTCAACTGAAACCCATCTTCATAATGTTTGCTTATGTCGGAGATAATTTAGAAGGTAAGTCATTGAGGGAATGGGTTGAGATACTCGCTTAATGCCGTAGCGGCGAACGATCGTCTTCTACGTTCTTCTCTCTCTCTCTCTCTCTCTCTCTCTCTCTCTCTCTCTTTGGGAAGCTCATTCCACAGATTTCTGTAAATACCAGGCGATGATGTCCCATCAAACAACAAGAAACTCAGCTATAAACTTTATTTTTGCCATTTCTCTATCAAGCCTCTCTACCCAAGGGATAAATGGGCGCAATCTATAGAGAGGGTAATGTCTTTCGAATGACTAATAAATGACTGAGTAATTTATCGATTTCTCCCTCTTTCGGACTAAATCACGTAGATCTTTATTAAGAAAGAAACGGACTGATCGGAAAATTCCGCAAGAAATGATTTGCTCGCAGAATTCACGGTCATTATGGGAACATATTAGAGGAAAGAGCAATGGGAAAAAGGTCAACTGTTGCGGCCGATTAATTTGCTTCACGTATAGGGGATTTAATGCTAGGAAAATATTATTTGAGAAATAACATCTTTTAAAACTGTGACAAAATCAAATGGGCCATTGGCTGAATAAGTTTGTCTAGAGTCTGCTTAAACGGTGCGATGAAATTAATTTCTTGAAAATATTGTAGGAACATCGCCTTTTCACTTTCGCAAACATACCCTTTTTATGCTACAAATGAACGTGTCTTATTCGTATATGCAGTAATTAGAAGCGCATGAAAACACATGTTTGATTAAAACATGTGTTTTCTAGATACGAGAAGAAAGTAGAATTTCAGTCAACGAGGGACACTGTTTCTTTAGAGAACAGAAGAAATGAAAACATATTTTAAGCAAAAGGAAGTGCTTTTTCCTACCTTTAAAGAAATAAAGACGACATGTCAGAAAAACGATGTTCTTTTTAAATACGAGAAACGCTTAAAGCATAAGCAAACAGTGTAGAAAAAACCTGGCAGGTGATTAAGGTCATCACGCAGCTTCAAAGATCCGATGCATCAATAACTGCAAACCCCGATGAACTGTGTGCAATAATTTGTAATTATTTTTGTCAACGGTTCAACTCTCTATAACCCCAGATTCTTGTTCCACTCTTCTCTCTAATCTTCCTCAGGTTCCGTCTTCCACTCACGAAACTCTTATTGCTCGTATTACTTTCTCTGAACTCAATGTAGCATTCTCACTTCTGAACCCGATTCCTTGTTTCTTTTTATTCTGTTTTCCTCCCCACTTCAAATCTTAACTGTTGTTTTCAATGTTTTTCTGTCTTCCTACTTTCTCCCCTCCGTCTTCACACTTTCTATATTCCATCTACTATCTAAATTTGGTCACCTTCAAAACCTTGCTAACTGACGCCCGGTTTCAATTCTTAATACCGACAACAAACTTTATGCTAAATTTCTTTCCCGCCATTTGGATCTCGTTCTTCCGAACGAGATTCATTCGGGCAAAACTTATTCCACTCAATCGATCAGAATATTTCTCTCATACATAACCTTCAATTTCTAGCTAACTTTTTCTATGAACCCCTTGCTCTTTCTAACCTTTATCAATGACACGTGTTTGACCGCGTTAACCACTATTATCTGTTTTCTGTTCTCCTTCACTTCGAGTTTTCTCGCAGATTCTGCTTCTACATCCGCAACCTCCACCAAGTCGTGATATGCCATTATGTCTTAAAAGAAAAGTGTTTGATCAATGCATCCTTTCAGTGCTTACATTCTGAGCACAGACGTGGACCTTAACTAAAAGAGACATACAAAGGCTGCAGACAACTCAAAGCAGCATGGAGAGGTGCATGCTTGGTGTAACCAGGAGAGATAAGAAGAGGAACTCGTGGATCCGAAAAATGACAAGAGTGGAAGACATCATGATCAGAGTTAAATCCCTGAAATGGCAATGGGCTGGACATACTGCCAGAAGGACAGACCATCGATGGACAGCCGACATTTTAGATTGGATTCCAAGAGACAGGAAAAGACCCAGAAGAAGACCACATGGGAGATGGGCGGATGAAATTCAAAAGTATGCGGGAGTGACATGGGGGAGACTGGCACAAGACAGACCGTTGTGGAGGAAACTTGGGAAGACCTTCGTCCAGCAGTAGATTGATAATGGTTGACAATGATGATGATGATGATGATATACTTCTTCTAGCTTCTTTCAGTTGTCTGAATCCTATACAAAGGCTTCAGACAACTGAAAGAAGCATGGAGGTATGCATGCATGGTGTAACCAGGACAGATACGAAGAGGAACTCATGGATAAGGAAAATGACAAGAGTGGAAGACATCATGATCAGATTCAAATCTCTGAAATGGCAATGACCTGGACATGTTCCCAGAAGAACGGGCCATCCAGGGATAACCGAAATTCTAGACTGGATTCCAAGGGACAGGAAAAGACCCAGAAGACGACCACATGGGAAATTGGTGGATGAAATTCGAAAGCATGTGAGAGGGACATGGAGGAAACTAGCGCAAGATAGACCGTTGTGTAAGAAACTTGGGGAGACTTTTATCCAGCAGTAGATTGATGATATTTCATGTTGGTCTTTTCAAATTAATATTAGGTTTATTAATTCTAGTTAATTCGGCTAAGTGCCCATTGTGTTATTGCAGCTATGCTTCAGTGAAGTGCCGCTGAAATAAGGAAGAACTATAAGTAAATCGTTCTTGAATTTTGTTTGAATGACTTTGTTTCACTTCAGATGAATGAATAAGAAGAGAAAATTTTATTTGGTGTTCTCAAAACTACACACACACCTTTCAAATAGTAAAGAACACTACACAGGAAAAAAGCAACAGTGGACAGAGCTCGCCGGCTAACTGGGACACTCAAGACACCACACCACAACATTATCAAGACACCCGGAGCAGAATTTAATTTCATACCATGACTTTTATGGGTCTGAATCATTTTTAACTAAATTTAAGAATGTAATACACAGTGTGGCAAAGAATGTTTAAGACTGGGTCTGTAAAATGAAATAGAAACAAGAAATTATAATTTGTTTTGGTTTGTTATTCAAAACAAGTCCCTCCGGCTTCAATACACTTGTTACAGCGATTTAAAAATGATTCGAATGCCTGTTCCAGTTCACTTTGCGGAATTGCCTCCAAAGCACGCGTCGAAGCTGTTTGTATGGTCGAAATATAATCAAAGTAACACCCTTTTAACGTCATTTTAAGTTTTGGGAATGAAGAAAAGTAGCAGGGTGCTAAATCAGGCCAATACGGTGCATGATTTAACACACAAATGATAATTTTCGCCAAAAATCTACGAACAAGAAGTGAGGTGTGACTGGGTGAATTATCGTGCAACAAACACCTACTGTCTTCATCCCGATATTCTGGACGAATGCGACGAATTCTGCCCATCAAACGCCTCAAAACATTTATATAAAGCTCACCAGTAATTGTTTGTTCAGTTGGAACAAATTCTTTGTGGATAAATACCCTTACTATCGAAGTATGTAATGAGCATTGTTTTGATTTTCGATGAAACTTTTCTTTTTTTTTTTGGCTTGTGGTGAGTTTTTTGACTTCCATTTAGCACTTTGTCGCTTTGTTTTAGGATCATATTGAAGACACCATGTTTCATCACCTGTAACAATCGATTTCAACAAGTTTGGATCATTTTCAGCTGCTGAAATGATGTCTCTGCAATGTGCACTTCTGCTTGATTTTTGTTCATTGGTTAACGTGTGTGGAACAAATTTAGCACAGACTTTTGTTTTGCCCAAATTTTCATGCAGGATGGTTCGAATCGTTTCTTTGTTGATGTTTAAAGACTCTTCCATCATTCTTAGTGACGCACATCGATTGTTCGCCACGAAATCCCGCACTTTTTCAATAATCTCAGGTGTCCTAGATGAACTTGGTCTTCCGGTATGCTTATCTTCTAGCGTATCTCTTCCGTCGAAAAAACGTTTGTGCCACAGGAAAACATTTGATCTACTTAAACCAAACTCCCCGTAAACTTGTTTCATCATTTGGTACGTTTCCGAGGCACTTTTACCAAGTTTTGCGTTAAATTTAATAACAGCACTTTGTTCCATCTTAATAATTCAACATGAAAAAAATTTTACTTCTCTAATGAACGGCCGTTTCGTTTGAGTTACTTTAACAACTGCGCAGTACTTTTGGCAGAAAGCAAGCAGATGGTCACGGTTTATAACGCATTCGCGATTACACTGGTGGCGCCACCGTAGGCTGAAATCTAGCGCCAGTCTTAAAAATTCTTTGACGCACTGTGTATGTTTGAGAATCCTATTTAAGTTCCCGTCGTATTTTTTAGTTGTTATAAATAAGTGTTGTTCATTTTGAGTATTTTGCGTGGAGTTTGTCTGGCTTAGCGTACATTAAGCAGTTCTTAGCTCAAAGATTTATTTCGTTTTTTTTTTTTTCCGTAAACACAGTGCGCTGGTAGTTCTTGATAAAGTGGCCAGGTAGTGTAGTTTTATTTTGGCGAAGTGAAACAATTGTTACCTCGAGCACTTAAGACTCAAACAATGAACGCGTATTTAATCTGCAGTTGGAATCTGTCAAAAAACCGACAAGTTTTGGAGAACAAAGTTCATTTATGTCAAAGTTTTGAAAAGAGGAAGGGGGGGGGGCACATTTCGTGGTCAGAAGAATTGATCGATCACAGCCGTCTAACTTCTAAGCAGAATATTTTGGGCGGTGGGGGCGCAATACAGCCGACACGATAAGATCTGAGCTCGATGATAAGTAATTGCCTTTTGTTCCTGAAGCATAACTCAGTGCACTAAGTGTCGCGCAATTTTGATTGCTCGACGTGAATTTTCATCATCAAAAAGGAAGGAAGAGGATTGCAGTGCCTTTCATTTGTTCCTTTTGCGTGAGAAGTGCTGGAGGACATTCCCAGAACACCATTCCCTGCTCTCCTCCCTCCCTTCTTCCTGCTCCTCCTCCTGTCCGTAGCATCGATCGACAAGGTGTACCAAAGTGCCCGGATGAGGTCGAGTGGAGGCCATTTGTCACTAGACGCCAGACCCAAGATGTTTTCATTTTTCATGACGGGATCAACTCCCGGGAGCGAAGACGGGAGAGGCCTCCTCCATCTCTAACTCCTTCGCCACTCGCTCGCTTCAAGCATTCCGTTATTAGACCAGAGAGAGTGATTCGCCATTCTTTTTAATGATTCTCCCCCACCCATCCCCCACCCCCACACACTTTAATCGAGCGCAAACAAAACAGGAAGCCGGTTGCAGCCAGAAAGAAAAACAGAAAAAAGTTTTTGGGAGATTACTTGCAGTGCGGAAGTCAAGATATCAGATCATGTCATTACATAAAATGCAGCTGTGGTTCTCCTCATTGAGATTTCTGCGAGGATTTTATTTTATTTTTATTTTTATTTTTTTTTTTGTTATGAAAAGTTATCCGGAAAGGCAGAATCTCACAGAAACACTATCTCATTTTCTTCGATTAAACACGGAACTGCTCAAAAGTTTTCCTGCATTTAAATAGTTGAAAATGTCCAAGGAAACCGCATATAGGTAATGAATTCCAAACTACTGCCTATAACACGTATAGGAGAAGGTGATGATACGCGAGAGGACATGCAAACTCATTCCAAACTACTGCAACACGTATAGGAGAAGGTGGTGATACGCGAGAGGACATGCAAATTCATTCCAAACTACTGCAACACGTATAGGAGAAGGTGGTGATACGCGAGAGGACATGCAAATTCATTCCAAACTACTGCCTATAACACGTATAGGAGAAGGTGATGATTCGCGAGAAGACATGCAAACTGATTCAAAACTACTGCCTATAACACGTATAGGAGAAGGTAATGATTCGCGAGAGGACATGCAAACTCATTCAAAACTACTGCCTATAGCGCGTATAGGAGAAGGTGATGATACGCAATTGACATACTTAGTTGAATACGAAACGATGATGGGGAGCCGTTCCAAATGCACGACAAGATGTTGGGAGAGGCCTCTGGGAGCTGTCTGTTAAAGCTCTCAACAACTGTGGAAAATAAGTTGAGATTCAAACCGAACCAGTGAGATCTGGATTGCTAATCAATGGAATTAGATTTCCCTCCACAGCATCAAGATGTTTTAGTATTAAGGCTGGGTGTAGTAGTCAAAGTGTCAGAATTTGAACAGATGTAAAGTAACCCTAGTTCAGAAGAGAAATCTAGCTTTTTCCATGCAGGTTTAGCAATGGAGCAAACATTATTATACTCAGATAAGTTAGAGAGGACTGTTGATTGCTCAGAAAATGTAATTCCTTCGATTATTTACAATTTATTAAGAATCTATGCTTTTTAATTTGCACATACGAATTGCTCGTTTTCCAGGGAAACCATTTTGAGTATAGCATGCAATCAACGCACTTGAATATCACAATATGACCCCATTTCAGCTTCTTTCGGGCATTAGCGACGAATACAAAGAAATGCGTTATTTTGTAAGTCATGGGCTGAAATTCGATATTTGTCTTGCTGACGATGAAACTATGCAACTTTTTATCCCCATGGGAACTCTCCCATTTTAACAGACCGAAAGGTTTGAGGAAAATCTAACAGATACAAATGTATTTAGACTTTTGAAGATAACTAGATATGCCCAGAAAGCTCTCATCCACACTGGAAAAGAGGCGATTGTCTTGGCAGAAAACAGAACAAAAATGAAGTAAAAAAATGTATAATTTATACGCTATATTGACAAAGGTCACCGGACATTCCTTCAAAATCAAATGAACGGATCCGCTGCGTTGTTAAGATGCGCGGTACAGCTGCAAACTCTATAAAAACAAACTTGCAGCTGACCGAGATCATATCGCACTGTGAGGTTGAGTTAAAATGTCGCGGCGGGAGAGAACTGACTTTGAGAAAGGAAAGGTTGTTGGGTGTTATATTAGTGGGTTGTCCATAAGAGAAACCGAGAGGCGTTTAAACATACCAAAGCCAACTGTTTTGGAGTTACTGAATACGTGGAACACACGTGGCGTGCCTGAAGCAGAAAAACGTACCGGCAGACCAAAGAAAATCAGTTATAGAGGACGTCGAAGCCTCAGGAGAGTCGTTACAGCTAATAGACGGAGTACTGCACAAGACCTCAGTGTACAGGTGAGTAAAAATGCTGGAACCTCGGTATGTACACGTACCATTCGCAGAGAACTTCATTCCATAGGTTACCTTGGTCGTGCGGCTGCTCATAAGCCTTTCATCTCCACTTGGAATGCTACTCGTCATTTAGCATGGTGAAAAGAACATTTATCGTGGACCGTAGATCAATGGAAACGGGTCCTATGGACTGATGAATCCAGATACACGTTCCATCAGTCTGATGGCCGTGTGTGGGTATGGCGGCAGCCGGGGAACGCTATTTACCAGAGTGTACTGTTCCTACGGTCAAGTTTGGAGCTGGCAGTGCACTCGTGTGGGGGTGTTTTTGTGGCATGGGCTATCGTGGACAAACCTGTTAACCAGCAGGTCTACTTCGATATTCTGAACAATTATGCCCTTCCAACTCTGTGGCAGTACTATGAAACTGGGCTTCGTTGGTAGCATAATGCACCGAGCCATAAAGCAAGGATTACGGCGTGGATTAATGATAATCACGTATCGTGTGTGGACTGGCCAGCACAGAGCCCTGATCTTAATCCCATAGAGCACCTATGAGATGAATTAGAGTGCCGGATAAGAAGTTTGGAACCAATACCTACTACTAAGCAACAGTTAGCGGCAGCATTATGTACTGAATAAAAGCGCGTACTAATCGCTGTGTTCCAAAGCTTTGTCGAAAACATGTCTCGAAGGGTCAGTGCATGCATTAGGGCCAAAGGTAGACCGACACCATACTAAAGTACAGTATATGAATAAATGCTATGTTGTGTTTCACTTTTAAGTGTCAGGTGACTTTTGTTGATAAAACTTCCAAATGAAATTATTTATCCGGACCACTGTTTATATTATTTGTCATGCACTTGAAAAAGGAGTGAATGAAAATCTAGAAATTTGCCGATAACTTAAAGTTTTGAAACGTTCATAAACTTCAATTTATCAAACCCGAGTTTGAAATGAATTCTGCATTAATTGATGTACACTGAAGAGCAATTGAATTAGAGACAGCTGGCGTTATGCAAATGTGGCGCTGTGGGCGGCCCTGTAAACGGAAACGACATGACGTATGCAGCGATCCGACAATATAAGGAGTGATGCGACGGGAATCAGTAAGAGTCGGGCGCAGTATGGGTAAGACGAAGGATCTAAGCGCATTTCATCGTGGGCAAATTGTCGGGGCCCGACGAATGGGTCACTCCATCTCGGAAGTCGTGCAGGCACTGGGATTTTCACGAGCCACTGTGTCACGGGTGCACCGTGAGTACATCGAATCCGGTAAAACCATCCCTGCAAGGGCCAACTGCAGTGGACAACAGCGTGTGGATGAGCGGGGTCATCGTCGGCTAGCTCGCATTCTAACAGCGGATAGACGGGCCACAGTGGAAGAAATCACTCGGCAAATTAACGCTGGTGCACAAAAATGTGTAATCACCCACACCATCCAGAACCATCTCCTCGCTATGGGGTACAGAAGCCATCGTCTCACGAGGGTACCGCTGCTGACCGCACATCACAGGGTGCAAAGATTAGCATGGGCGCGGGAACATCGCCACTGGACCCTAGACATGTAGAAAAATGTTGCCTGGACTGATAGTCGAGATTCACGTTGGTACATGCGGATGGCAGGATACGAGTACGGTGCAAACCACATGAAGCGATGGATCCTTCTTGCCAGCAGGGTACTCTTCAAGCTGGTGGGGGTGGCATTCTCGTCTGGGGACTGTTTACGTGAACTGAAATGGGACCCCTGGTACGTGTGACATCGTCCCTCACAGGTCAACGTTACCGGGATATCCTGGACGACAGTTTGTTCGTGTTCAACATCCCACTGGGGACCTCATCCTGCAACAAGACAATTCACCGTGCCATCGCTCCCGAATTGTATCTGAATGGTTGGATGAAGACTCCACCGACGTGACCTCGCTTCCTTGGCCAGTTAGGTCCCCTGAACTCAATCCCATCGAGCACATCTGGGATGCCATCGAGAGAGATGTTCGAGGCCTCTGACCCCTCCATCAAATCTTCGTGAACTGTAGGAGTTTGTTCAGTGATCGTGGATCCGTATGGCTTCCCAACGCTTCCGGTGTCTTGTCGAGTCCATGCCGAGACGAATCGCCGCCGTCATCAGGGCGAAAGGTGGTGCTACACGTTACTAGACAGATATCTCTAATTAAATTGCTCTTCAGTGTATATCCTGCGGTTATAGATTCCACTGTTTTCAGACAAAGATATCTATTTCTCCTGTTTGTAATAAAAACAATTTATTTTGCTTCAGAAGAAATTGCCAAGGAAGTTAATGAAGTTCAGCTTAAAATCAACACCTGCAAATGATGGAATGATTTTAACAATTCTTTTGGAAATTCCAGTTTCAAGCGCAAGACTTTTATTCGAATTAAAAATTGCAACGGAAATAATTTAAACTTAGGAGAAAAACACAGGAATTTAGCTTTCCTATCAAACGAAAAAAAAAAAAATTGCGGTTAAAAGGGGCCTGATTGATATAAAAATGGGGTTTTAATGGGCCTGATTGATATAAATGTCTTATTTATTACTGTGGATCTATGTGTGAAAAATTAAATATATTTCTATCCTGTGTTTATTTCAAAAAACATTAATTGCTGGGCGTCGGTTTGAGAAAGTATTTTGTACGCTCAAGGGCTATGATGCTTTTGCAACTGCTGGTCTTTTCAATTCAATTTTTCATACGATAATCGTCTTACACAGCGCCTCTCAGAACAGGAGATTTGATTTCAGTCGTGTGAAAGATCGATATAAATGGCTGAACCATCGCTCTCGTATGCTAAATGTTGAAGAAATGCGCTTAAAAGAGGCCCTTACGAAACGTATAGCATAATTTGTCTTTCCGCTGCAACTTAATCCTTACGTCAGTAATTTCGTTATGCGTGCTAAAGTTAATGTAATATCAGAAGGTACTCATACGCATTACAAGAAAAAGGTCAATTGTAGTACTTACAAATGCGTTTACTTTGCTTGCAGGGTTTGTATTCCACACTCACATCCGGGTTATTGGCTTACTCAATACAGTATCGGTGATTTTTTTTTTTTTTTTTTTTGATTGGAGGTTTAACGACCACCGTGAGCAACTCAATGGGCTATAAGCAGTCGCCCGTCCCTAATTTAGGGTCACTGGTTCCAGGGAAGGGAGAGAGCCAGTGCCGTAAGACAAACACAGCATCCATGCCTGACCGGGATTCGAACCCGGACCCCTTACGGACGAATGATCAGAGGCCAACGCCTTAGACCACTGCGCCACCGGGGCGGCCATCGGTGATTTAATATCCAAGCACAGCATAACAGCCCGTCTATGATCAATAACATCAATCCCCTGGTAAACAACCGGTGCATTACCTTTTTATCTATCGTTCTTATCCGGCCATACATACGTCACTCTTGTTCCGACCTCCTTGTGTTGCCAACATCATTCTTATTTGAGGGAAAAGACGCAACGTTAAGGTTCGAAAATGTCTAAGACAACGAACTCAAATTTACATAGAAACAGAAACTCAAAAGTTAAAATAGAATATACGTTACAAACGTCGTCTATGTAAAGAATCGGATCCCTCGAAAGACTATACGAATAGTTAATTAAAATATTCCTGTAAAACCGTTGTCCGTATACATCGGGCATCAATAACAAGTGAAAGTTAAAATTAACAGAAGAAAATCAACTGCTCGCAGGATCTTCTAGGGTTTGAAATGAATCTGAGGTCAAAAAACTTCAAACACGTCTTCACAAAACATAGTTTACACGCAGGGTGACCTTGAAATGCACACCAAACTGCAACCACAGAAAATTGCTGACCACTGAGAAATGTATCAAGAACTTTAAAAGCCTTATCTACTATGCACAATATGCTGTTTCTGAAAACATCTTAGAAGTTATCCGCTTTATGTCCTAGAAGTCGCCGCAGACCCGTGAACCGACCAGACCGTGCTGTGCAGATGTCTTCTACCGGTCAAAACTACACTATCTACCAACAAGTAATTGGACACCTGTGATAGCAAAGGAAAACGAAGTTTATTCACCGTCAATAGTTGGTGGAGCCTCCACGAGCGGCGATTACAGCTGCGACCCTCCGGGGCATACTCTCAACCAGGCGTTGTACGACGGGTAGCGGTATTTTCTTCCACTCGGCTTGGAGAAGACAGGTCAGTTCCTTCACCGATTTCGGACGGTAGGGGCACCCCTTAAATCGACGCTGCAACTCGTCCCAAGGGTGCTAGATAGGGTTAAGGTCCGGGCTCTGCGCAGGCCAGTCCATTCGATTAACCCCATTGTCACCATACCAAGCCATGACAGGTGGCATTGTCATCCTGAAAGTAACATAGGTCCACCCCGTAGAACTGCCACAACGTAGGAAGCGCATGGTCATCCAAAATGGTGCAGTAGGTCTCGGCGTTAAGTCTACCAGGAATTGCGACCAAGGGTCCCGTGCCATACCAGGAGAAACACCCCCCTGCCGCCCCGGTGGCGCAGTGGTCTAAGGCGTTGGCCTCTGATCATTCGTCCGTAAGGGGTCTGGGTTCGAATCCCGGTCAGGCATGGATGTTGTGTTTGTCTTACGGCACTGGCTCTCTCCCTTCCCTGGAACCAGTGACCCTAAATTAGGGACGGGCGACTGCTTATAGCCCATTGAGTTGCTCACGGCGGTCGTTAAAACCTCCAATCAAAAAAAAAAAAAAAAAAAAAAAAAAAAAGAAACACCCCCATAGCATAATTCCACCGCCGCCGAACTTCACTGTTGGCACAATACATTCCGGCAGGAGGCATTCTCCAGACAGACGCCAAACCCAGACCCTGCCATCCGAACAGTAGAGGGTGAACCTTGATTCGTCGCTCCAGAGAACCTGTTTCCACTGTTCAACGGTCCACTGTCGACGTTCTTTGCACCACGTTAGCCGAGCAGCGCTATTGGACTTGGTGATCAAAGGCTTGTGGGCGGCAGCACGTCCATGATAACCTAGCAGATGGGCTTCCTTACGGATGGTATTCGCCGAAAGAACATTCGCGGATGCCTGTTGAAACTCCTCGCGTATGTGGCCCATCGATTTGGTGCGGTTTTTCCGAATTTCTGTGTCCAGCACCCGTCGGTCTCTAACTCCCAGTTTTGTGGGTCTGCCGGGTCGGGGCACATTCCGACAGTCACCTCTCATCTACCACTTGCCAATCACGTAGGCCACTGTTGATTTTGGGTACTTCAACTTGCTGGATATGTCACGTATGGATCGGCCATTTCTGTGATACCCGACGATTACACCTTTCTGGAAATCAGAGAGCTCCGAACTGCGTGGCATCTTGCATGCGACTGGTTGCGTTGTTGTTTCCCACACGATATATAACGACGGCGGCCGTAACGTGTATCAGGACCGCAGCAATCGTCGATTGCAGGGGTGTCCAATTACTTGTTGGTAGATAGTGTACATTAGAAATCAGTCATCTGGCCATAGGGCTGTTCAATAGTAAAAGACTTTGCTCGGCACCTAATAAGTGTCATATTAAGACCAACTTGTATCTACTAACAGCTGCGGTTTGCACTTCATAAACTGCAGAACTACTTAACAGCAAAATCAAAGTGGTCCAAATTCTATAGATTTTTTAAAACGTTTTCACCTGAGATGAACAACAATTCATTCCTCAGCACAGAAAGCAGAAGTTTGGCAGTCGTTAAAACAGAGCTCCGCCGTTTGACTAGAAAAGAAGACTCTTTTGACTGCGTATAGATGTTCAGAATATAAATACACCAAACTTAAACAACACATTTCCGACACTTATCTGTAGAACTGGTCTCTTTCTAAGATCATTAGATTTATCTGAAACGATTTTAGGTAGCTCCGGTGGCCGTGTTTTTAGAGGTGTGGGCTTTTGGCTAACCGCCCGTATTGGTTCCAGAGGAATCGATGGTGTGTTTCTTTATTTTCTCCCTTCCTAGTAACTGATGGCCCTAAGTTAGGGTTAGCTGAGCTTTTTCTTGTCTTACCGACCGATCAGCCAAAACATTAAAACCACCTCTGCGTTATGAAATAAGCGCGCATGCAGCCAATCAGCATCACGTTCCAAGGTTGCGAAGCCGCCCCGGTGGCGCAGTGGTCTAAGGCGCTGGCCCCTGATCATTCGTCCGTAAAGGGTCCGGGTTCGAATCCCGGTCAGGCATGGATGTTGTGTTTGTCTTACGGCACTGGCTCTCTCCCTTCCCTGGAACCAGTGACCCTAAATTAGGGACGGGCGACTGCTTATAGCCCATTGAGTTGCTGCTCACGGTGGTCGTTAAACCTCCAATCAAAAAAAAAAAAAAAAAAGGTTGCGAATGCTATACAGGGTTTTCAGTTAAATCGGTGACAAACTCATAGGGTTGTTAGTAGACATCAAGAGGAACAAAATTTGAAATGGAACATGGTGTCGCAAACCACGCTGAGTCGGCGAAAATACGTATGCAGGCTCCGACTCCAGAGGAGAGGCAACGCGGATGTCAATTGATCGCTGAATGTGTTCGTGGGTTCACTCACTATGTCTGACGTAAGCAGCGTCGCGAAACGCATGCGCTGGGGTAGGAGCACGTGCTGCGGGCGACGTTGGACGCGCCAGACACGTTGCTTGGCCTCCACGTTCACCGGATCTCAATCCGTTGGACTTCTTCCTCTGGGGTCACCCTAAATCACTCGTTTATGAGACGCCTGTGGACACACCGGAGAATCTCATAGCGCGGATCATCGTCGCTGCGGCAGACATCAATAGCACACCCGGTATCTTTGAGCGCGTCCGGGAATCGTTTTTACGTCGTTGTAGACTGCGCAATGACGTCCGCGGCCGCCACTTCGAACAACACCTGCAATAATTTCGTTCACATCATTCTAATCGTTCCCTTTCCAGCATTGTACTGTGCACCACAAGCTGTGTTGTAAACTTGCTGTCAAATAAATATTTTTGTAGTTACTATTGAACTAAAAACTGTGTACAAGAAACCTTCACACACGTAACTCACTCGAAGAAACTCCGTACTGATTTTTAAGAACTTTTAATAAAAGTCATACGACTTCACAATCCGTTAGATCTTTCGGGACATCTTGTTCCCATCTTGAGACTTTATAAATAAATAATAATAAATAATTCAGAGATTTATAAATAAATAATAATAAAGGTGTCCCGAAAGATCTAACGGATTGTGAAGTAGTATGATTTTTATTAAAAGTTCTTAAAAATCAGTACGGAGTTTCTTCGAGTGAGTTACGTGTGTGAAGGTTTCTTGTACATAGTTTTATCAGCACGTAAACTTCAGTTCATTTATTATTGTACTTTTTGTCGTCCCCGCGTGACGACAGAACCTGCATACGTATTTTCGCGATTTTTACCGACTAAACGTCCTCTTGATGTCTACTAACAACCCTCTTTTTTTGTCGCCGTATTAACTGAACACCCTGTATATAATACCTGGGTCAGAGTTCTCTTAGTATTTCGTTTCCTCTCAACATGAGAAAAGTAAAGGATTTGTTTGATTTCGACAAAGGCCAGATCGTTATGGAAATACTCCTTGGTAGGAGCAATTCTGAAACAGCGACGCTGGTAGGCTGCTTACGCTATGCAGTAGTTAGTACCTATCATAGATGGTCCGAAACATGTGACACTTCCAGCCATCGACAAGGCGCGGGCAGATGCCAGATGTCAGTGCATGCTGTCATGTCTTGTCCGCAGCTACAGGAGGGATACTGTGCTTGACATTACCTACAATTCCAATTCTGGTGAAGAGCCTAATGTATCCGAGCACACAGTTCATCGTACTTTCCTGGATATGGGTCTCCGCAGCAGCAGACCCGTTTGTCTGCCTATGCTCACGACCGTTCGCCGTCATCAACGCTTGCGTTGGCAGGTAATAATTGACACTGGACCATAGAAAAGTGGAAGAGGGTCACATGGTCAGACAAATCCCGTTTTGTTGACGGACGAGTTCGCGTGCCATGTTTATCCATGGGAACCTTCTCACCTGGATGCACTGTGCGACTGGTTCAGGCGGCTGGAAGAGTGTGATGGTCTTGGCAATATTTTCTTGGGGAACACTTGGATCCATTGTCCCTGTACAGCGAATTCTGACAGCTGTGACGTGCCTGAACATCGTGGCTGACAAAGTACATCCCTCAATGGTGACTGTATTCCCTGGAGGCGATGGCGACTTTCAACAAGACAATGCTCCATCCCACACTGCTGAAAAGGTTCAGGATTGGTTCCAAGAACACGTAGAGGAATTTTATTTATTTGCTATAGCCCCTAAATTTGCTAAACATGAATCCTATAGAGCATTTGTGAGTTGGAGAAACGGGTACAAGCAGCATCACCTCAACCACATGATTTACGGGAACTGCGGAATCTACTGTTGCAGTTATGATACCAAATGGCAAGAGACACCGAACAGACACCACACCTGAGACACCGAACGTTGAATCTATTCCCCATTCAGTGAGAGCTGTTTTTGGCGCGAGCCCACATCATATTAGGTAGGTGGTTTTAATGTTTTGGCTGATCGGTGTATGCATATGGTGAGTCATAAAAGCGGAAACACAGCAAAAATGAATCTTGGGCTGACACTTGAGAAACGAAGCTTAAGAAGACCCCGGTGGCGCAGTGGTCTAAGCGATGGCCTCTGATGATTCGTCCGAAAGGGGTCCGGGTTTGAATCCCGGTGAGGCATGGATGTTGTGTTTGTATATGGCACTGGCTCTCTCCCTTCCCTGGAACCAATGACCCTAAATTACGGACCGGCGACTGCTTATAGCCCATTTTAGTTGCTCACGGAGGTCGTTAAACCTCCAACAAAAAAAAAAACAAAAAAAAAAACAAGTTAGTAAAATAATGCAATGCATTGATTATGATACGCTTTCCAACATACCAGAAATTATTACTCAAGTGGATTATGGCTGTGGAATAAATCTCGCTCCTGTGTCCTGACCTTTGACCCCATTTCGATGATATTCAACAGAACCGGTTCACTATACTTCAGGATATAGCATACTAAAGGTTTGTCGCAATAGAAGCAGTTTTACGCAAGTTATGAGAATAATGGCTGTGGAATAAATCTTGCTTTTGTGCAATGACCTTTGACCCCATTTCGTTGATATTCAACAGAACCGGTTCACTATACCTCCAGAAAAACATGATAACGTTTTGCGCAATCGACGCATTTTTAAGTAAGTTATGATGCACAAGGGCAATGGAATGGATCCCACTCCAGTGTCCTGACCTTTAACCCCATTTCACCCATTTTCAATAGGGTTCGTGCCCAGGTGGTTCCCTACCACATACTAAAATTTCATCAAAATCGAACCATATTTACGCATGTTATGACGCATAAAGGCAATGGAATGGATCCCGCTTTTATGCCCTGACCTTTGACCCTATTTCACCCATTTTTAACAGGGTTCGTCCCCAGTGGTTCCCTACCACATACTAAAATTTCATCGAAATCGAACCATTTTTACGCAAGTTATGATGTATAAAGGCAATGGAATGGATCCAGCTCCTATGTCCTGACCTTTGACCCTATTTCCCCCATTTTCAATAGAGATCGTGCCCAGGTGGTTCCCCTACCACATACTAAAATTTCATCAAAATCGAACCATTTTTACGCAAGTTATGACGCATAAGAGCAATGGAATGAATCCCGCTCCTATGTCCTGACCTTTGACCCTGTTTCGCCCTTTTTCAATAGGGTTTGTCCCCAGGTGGTTCCCTACTATATACTAAAATTTCGTCGAAATCAAACCATTTTCACGCAAGTTATCGTACGGACGGACAGACGGACAGACAAAACTGGAGCATATACGCTTCTTCAACCTACGGTTGGAAAACGTAAAAAGGACCCTTAGAGGAGAAAGCAAGAGTCATAATGGAACAACGAGGTTTGCAAGGCGAAAATTCTAAAAACAAGAACGAAAGGAAGAAATTGTTTTTAAAAATATTATGTTTTGCTCTCGACAACGATGTACTATAAAAAATTACGAAAAGAAATTGGTTTCTGGCTATTTTACTGCAAAAGCAAACTTTTTTCTGTTAGCATTTTTTTACGTCTCTAGATATTTCCATCTCATACCCCTTTTTTTTTTCTTTACTGAATCGGTCCTCTTCCTCCTAATAACATGAAATCTTGATCAGCAATGAAGAAAAAAACTGTGTTTAAGAAATGAAAATACAAGATAAGGAATAGATAATTGGATTATATTTTTTAAGCTCTTGAATCTCTATTTCCTACTCGATCAACTGTATGACAAGTGAAAGTAAAGATTCTGCTTCCCTTTCATATATTTAATTTCGTCAAGCTATAAAATTAATTTCACGAAACGAGTTTCAGAAGAATCGGATATATTTTTTTTATTTTATGTAAAATTTCTTTTAGCCCTTAGACGAAATTAATGGAAACCGTAGATATAATTTTTAAAGAGCTCCTCATAATTGATTTGCTCGGTGAAAGCTCCCTTACAGTTTGGTGCCTGAGTACAAAATGAGTGGGCGCATGTATTCAAACAATATTCGGAAGGTGCAAATTTGCTTTTTTTTCTTTTTCAGTTTTCTCAACTGGAAAAAAAAAACGAACTTTTATTTAAAATTAAAAGCACATTTTATTGCTGTGTCGTTTCATTAGCCAATATGATTCACCTTTATTGTAAAATCCGTTCCTGATTTTATTGGACTGTTGTGCTTACGTACATAGCCTTTTTGTGTTGGATAATCCTATTCCATCTACAGAACAGTAATTCAGGATTTAAATGGATCAACCATCGAACATACTGTTCTTCTAAAGTCCTTCTGGAAGTGAATGAGACTCAGGAACAAATAGGGGAAACAAAGTTGTAACTTGTGTGAAGAATGAGTTTGGGGAAATGATATGGGAGCCCAATGAGTTAAGTGACAGATGGGGTGAATACTTCTGTGAGTTATTAGATCAGGAAAGCAAAAATGATTCTGAGACAGATGATAGCACAGTGAAGGATGAAAGCACAGGAGGGATCTCAAGAGAAGTGTGTAAAGCTCTAAAATCTCTTCAGAATGGTAAGGCTCCGGGAGTTGATGGCATAACTGCAGAGATGTTGAAATATGGTGGTGACTCTATAATTGACTGGTTAACTGAAATTTGCCAGTTGTGCTGGGAGTTAGGAATGGCCCCTCGGGATTGGAAGGATGCTATTATTGTTCCCTTGTATAAGGGAAAAGGTGATCAGACTGAATGCAAGAACTATCGTGGTATTAGCCTACTGAGTGTGCCAGGAAAAGTGTTTGGTAAGGTTGTTATTGAAAAAGTACGGGGTCTTACATCATTGAAAGTGTGGGATGTTCAAAGTGGTTTTATGCCTGGAAAAGGCTGCACTAACCAGATTTTTGCATTACGCATGATGATTGAAAAGTATCTGGCTGTTGGGAAGAAAGTTTTACTGCCTTCATAGATTTAGAGAAAGCTGATGACCGAGTCAATAGGACACTTTTGTGGAAGGTATATTGAATGAATATGGTGTTACTGGGAATCTACTTAATAGTGTAAAAGCCATGTATGCTGGTAGTAGAGCTTGTGTACAAGTGAATGGTGTTTTATCAAAATGGTTTTCCATTGGTGCAGGAGTTAGACAAGGTTGTGTAATGTCACCATGGCTGTTTAATATATTTATGGACGCATGCATGCGTGAGGCCAAAATAGATAATAGTGGTTTTATGTCTTGGTGATATCCGTGTGTGCAGATTGCTGTATGCTGATGACACTGTCCTGTTGGCAGAGAGCAAAAGTGAGTTGCAGAGTATGTCGACACGGATGCACGAAGTTTGCATGAAATTCAAACTGAGTATAAATAAGGGAAAAACCAAAGTTATGGTGTTTGAGAGAGGAACTGGTAGCACTGAATGTAATGTAAGTATAAATGGCACTGTGATTGACCAGGTGAGTGAGTTTGTGTATTTAGGAAGCATGTTTGACAGAGAACAAGTTGGATGGTGAAATCAGTAGGCGAGTGAATTCTTCTTTGAAGGTCATGGCTGCTCTGGGAGGTTTTCATAGGAATGATGGGTTCTCTAGAGAGTCCCGCATGGCTGTGTATGAAACAGTGATTGTTCCTACTCTGATGTATGACAGTGAAACCTGGGTACTGCAGAAGAAACATAGGAGTCGTTTGTGTGCTGGAGTAATGAGTTACTTACGTGGGGTTTGTGGCAAGACACGATCTGATTGTGTGAGGAATGAAGATGTATTGCAGTTGTGTGATGTGAAGCAAAATGTTGTTAGCAAGGTGGAGACCAATATGCTTCGGTGGTTTGGCCATTTTGAAAGAATGAGTGATGAAATGCTTACTAAGAAAATCTTTTCAGCCCAAGTGGCAGGAAGGAAAGGCCAAGGAAGACATGGGTGGATCAGATTCAGGAGTGTCTGCATGAGAAAAAGATTATGAGTATGAAGTATAAAAGATCTTGTGTACGGCGTGTAACGGATATCAGTGAAGCACGAGTTGTATGTCAAGATCGCTGTAAATGGAGAAGTTTGATACGACAACAATAAGTAAAAATATCTGGAAGTTTGTATTTCTTTTTGGAGCTAACCTCTGAATCTCAGAGAACAGCTTAGTGATATGTATGTATGCTTAGACTACTAGAAGAGGGACTTTCTTGGAAGATTTGCCGTAATATAAGTTCATCCTCTCGCTTCTCTTCCAGCTGTGTTGGTTGTGAATAAGACGATGAGGAGTTCTGGTCAACCTAGAGAAAATACTAATAATGTCGTAAAAAGCTAAATAACCGAATTCACATATGTTGTTTGTTTTCATATTAGGCGCTACAAAATGTTCATAAAGGGACAGACATTCTGTTCTTTTTCGAGTGGTTTAATAAAGACAATAATGCATCGATTGTATCCTCACTCATTAAGTTCTTTCGTAAGCAATAGAGACATAAAGCCTACAATTTTAACATAACTAATCTTCGGCAGCGGAGAAAGTCATTTGCACAACTGGAGTGGAGATACACAACTGGAGTGGTGATTAAACCTTAGATGCGAGTGACGACTTCTTTGTTAGGTCTCTAGTTAGCTGGGTTTCTTGAAGATTTTTCGGAAGTGATATTGCTAAGATTGATGATGTCGATGCACATATCATTAACATGAAACGAAATTGAAGCACTGACATCAGAGAATTAAGAAAACAACAAACTTATAACTGTAAGCGCTGTTTCGGTGATGGTTTTTATCAAGTCTTTCGTGATACATTGCGTGTATATATTTGGCACATCTCCGCTTTTATAAATCCTACTGGAAAAATCTTGTAAACATAAAAAATAGTTACAATCTTACCGGAAATGTTCTCATATATGCAATTTTTTCTTGCAAATTTCCCGCTGTGTAGAGTAATTGAAAAATCTGGTATTAGACCGAAACCTCTGCTTCTATGAGTCTCGTTGAAAAAATTATTTTAGTATTGAATAATAATGACTACGATCAAGGTTGTGCTTTTTCACATTTTTCTGGCGCACGAATTTCCTGTTGGCTTGAGTAATAGTAGATACATTTGAATTTGGGACAGTGCTTGTAAGGGAAATTCGGAAAATCCCAAATGTCCAATTGTTCATAATAAAGTTCTTCCGGGATCGAGAATTTCATCAAAAAGCATCACGTCTGACATTTCTAAGGCACTCTAATACTATTTTCCCTTTTTTAATGGACATGTCTGCGTTTCTTGAAAAAGAATGGGTATTCGTTTCTGTTGTAAGAGTTTGAGAGATATGGAAAATGTAGGAACGTGTAGAGAAAAGATTATAAACTTTCTTGGCGTCGATCGATTTCGGATTTTATATTTCATAAATTGTTTTTCTCCGTATCTGAGGTCCTTTCATCATGTTTCTTTTCCGTGTTCAGTACTATGTGTAACTGTAAAAAAAGTCTTTGCCATTTACAGACGCAGTAATTGCTTGGTATCAATAAAAAACAACAACAAGAAAGACTCCTTTTGGATTTAACTGCTATAATTAATATACACAGTGCGTCAAAGAATTTTTAAGACTGGGTCTGTAAAATGAAATAGAAACAAGAAATTATAATTTGTTTTGGTTTGTTATTCAAAATAAGTCCCTCCGGCTTCAATACACTTGTTACAGCGATTTAATAATGATTCGAATGCCTGTTCCAGTTCACTTTGCGGAATTGCCTCCAAAGCACGCGTCGAAGATGTTTGTATGGTCGAAATATAATTAAAAAAACCCACCCTTTTAACATCATTTTAAGTTTTGGGAACAAAGAAAAGTCGTAGGGTCCTAAATCAGGCGAATACGGTGGATGATTCAACACACAGACGTTATTTTTCGCCAAAAACCTACGAACAAGAGTGAGGTGTGACTGGGTGCATTATCGTGCAACAAACACAAACTGTTTTCATCTCGATATTCTGAACGAATGCGACGAATTCTGCCCATCAAACGCCTCAAAACATTTAAATAAAACTCACCAGTAATTGTTTGTCCACTTGGAACAAATTCTTTGTGGATAATACCCTTACTATCGAAGAATGTAATGAGCATTGTTTTGATTTTCGATGGAACTTTTCTTGTTTTTTTGGCTTGTGGTGTATTTTAGGACTTCCATTCCACCCTTTGTCGCTTTGTTTTAGGATCATATTGAAAACACCATGTTGCATCACCTGTAACAATCGATTTTAAGAAGTTTGGATCATTTTCAGCGGCTGAAAGGATGTCTCTGCAATGTGCACTTCTCCTTGATTTTTGTTCATTGGTTAACGTGTGTGGAACAAATTTAGCACAGACTATTTTTTTTGCCCAAATCTTCATACAGGATGGTTCGAATCGCTTCCTTCTTGGTGTTTAAGGACTCTTCCATCATTCTTAGCGACGCACATCGATTGTTTGCCACGAAATCACGTACTTTTTCAATAATCTCAGGTGTCCTAGATGAACTTGGTCTTCTGGTACGCTTATCTTCTGGCGTATCTCTTCCGTCCAAAAAACGTTTGTGCCGCAGGAAAGCATTTGATCTACTTAAACAAAACTCACCGTAAACTTGTTTCACCATTTGGTACGTTTCCGAGGCAATTTTACCAAGTTTTGCGTTAAATTTAATAACAGCCCTTTGTTCCATCTTAATAATTCAACATGAAAAAAATTTGACTTCTCTAATGAACGGCCGTTTCGTTTGAGTTACTTTAACAACTGCGCAGTACTTTTGGCAGAAAGCAAGCAGATGGTCACGGTTTATAACGCATTCGCGATTACACTGGTGGCGCCACCGTAGACTGAAATCTAGCGCCAGTCTTAAAAATTCTTTGACGCACTGTGTATGTTACGAAAATTAACAAGTGCCATTTAAGAAGCTTCTCATAATAGAAGGAAGGTATCTGAGACAAATGATTTTCAAATCGAAAAGTTAAAAGCAAATATATAGAAGAAAACATATGATTCTAAACCTTCTAGCAGAAGAATTTTGCATAATGGGAAAGCTGAAAATATGCGAAAAACATTCTTCATGGGAGAAGCTATGCTAAGGAAAAAAAACTTTTCAAGTACGTCTCCTGGAAGCAGAGATAACGAGAAAAAGGTTTTGATCTTTACTCCCCTAGCAGAAATCTGTGCATTATTTAAAGGGAATAATGCTCCACATTTCTATTGCAGCGAACGGCATACAGTAAAAAAAAAAAAAAAATCTCTACAGGGTTTTTAGAAGAGGAGAAAGGCACCACCTAGCTACGGAACTGTGAACCATAAAACTCCTCAAAAATTGACCTAAATTGTTCCACAGAGTAAATGGCACCCGGTGTTGAAAGAAATTTTTAAATGACACATGCACTGTAGAAGCAGAGGTATTGAAAAAAACAAATTAAACATTAGTGCCTCTAAAGGCGAAATTTTGCATTATATTGGGAAGAAAATGCATACAAAAGGTGTTCATAGTTGGCAGTACCTGACTGAAAAAGGATTTTGCAGTCGACTTTTTAGTCCCACATGTTGCAGTAAAAGGAAACTTACGCCGGCCCCCAGTGGAGAAGTGGTCTAAGCAATGGCTTCTGATCATTTGCCCAAAGATGTGTCCCGTTTCAAATTCCGGTGAGGTATGAATGTTGTGTTTGTCTTAAGGCTCTGGCTCTCCCTCCCTTCCCTGGAACAAGTGATCCTAAATTAGGGACGAGCGACTGCTTATATCCCACTGAGTTGCTCACTTTGGTCGTAAATCCTCGAATATATATATATAAATAAAACTTTCTCTCTCTAGTGGCAAACTTCTGCACTAAAAAAAAATATGAAATTATGCGAAAAATATTTCGCAGCGGAATTACTCTCCAACTAAGAAAGAAATTTTCAAATCGGACTCTTAGAAGCAGAGATATCGACAAAAATATGTTATACATATACGCCTCCGGCAGAAAAAACAAAACTATGCATTACACTTACGCCCCCTGGTGGCCAAACCACTCCTCGCCAAAAATTAGAAATTATATGCACAGCATTCCCCATGAACTGTGTCCGATGCGGGAAGAAGTTTTCAAATCGTACCTTTTTTACCTTGGGGGGGGGGGGGGGTTGCGGTTTAATGACCCCCGTGAGCAACTCAATGGGGTATAAGCAGTCGCTCGTCTCTAATTTAGGGTCACTGGTTCCAAGGAAGGGAGAGAGCCAGTGCCGTAAGACAAACACAACATCCATGCCTCACCGGCATTCGAACCCGGACCCCTTTTGAAGACGAATGATCAGAGGCCATCGCATAGACTACCGCGCCACCTGGGCGGCAATACGTCCCCTTGCGGAAAATACTTGACTTGAAAAAAAAACTGTGCCCGAAATAGTCTTCGTAAAAATGGCATCGAATGAAAGAACTTTTTCAATCGGATATTTAGAAGCAAATATATGCAATGCAGCACAATAGATCATATCCACGTACTGAGAGAACTAATTGAAAGAGCGAGGGAATATGAACTTCTATTGTGCATGGCTTTTATTGACTATGAAATGGCCTTTGGTTCGGCAGTTACAATGGCTCTGAAATCCTGCGGTAAACCACCAGCAGTTACCAATGGCTCTGAAATCCTGCGGTATTGAAGATGCATACATTAATATTATTAATAACATCTATGAAAATGCAAGTGCAAAGATTCGGCTGTTTGAAAATACAACACACATAAAAATTGGAAAGGGAGTGAGACCAGGTGACACCATATCTCCGAAGCTCTTTAATGCCGCATTAGATAATGTCTTTCAATCACTGAACTGGGGGAACAAAGTTAGAAAAATTAATGGAGATAATCTAACTCACCTTCGTTCTGCTGATGACGTAGTCATTTTCGCAACTACCCCATCAGAGTATGATCCAGGAACTTGCTGACAAGAGTAAAGAAGTGGGATTAAAAATAAACTTTCAGAAGCCAAAAGTGATGTACAATGCTTTTACAAGAAGTGAAAATTTATCGATTGATGCGGAAAAGCTGGAGATAACCAATACCTACATTTATCTTGGACAGCAGATATCAAGTGAGGGTCACATTGATGAAGAAATTAATCGGCGTACAAAACTTGCCTGGAGAGCTTTTGGAAGAAACAGCATAATTTTCAAGAGCAATATGCCATTATGTCTTAAAAGAAAAGTGTTTGATCAATGCATCCTTCCAGTGCTTACGTATGGTGCAGAGACGTGGACCTTAACTAAAAGAGACATACAAAGGCTGCAGAGAACTCAAAGCAGCATGGAGAGGTGCATGCTTGGTGTAACCAGGAGAGATAAGAAGAGGAACTCGTGGATCCGAAAAATGACAAGAGTGGAAGACATCATGATCAGAGTTAAATCCCTGAAATGGCAATGGGCTGGACATACTGCCAGAAGGACAGACCATCGATGGACAGATGAAATTTTAGACTGGATTCCAAGGGACAGGAAAAGACCCAGACGAAGACCACATGGGAGACGGGTGGATGAAATTCGAAAGTATGCGGGAGAAACATGGTGACTGACACAAGACAGACCGTTGTGGAGGAAACTTGGGGAGACCTTCGTCCAGCAGTGGATTGATAATGGTTCACAATGATAATGATGATATACATCGACAGAGCAGGAACGCAAACCTATGCGACGTTTTATAGGTCATTATTAGGTTTTATTTTGTGGTTAGTTCCCATGTGGTGAAAAAATACTGGTTTCACGATGTATAGCGTTTGTACTGTGTCGTGGTGAAGTGTTAATCAAATCGCTGAGAAACCGAATTTGTTTGCAGCGATACCTTAAAAGGTAAAAAAGAAAATGCTCGTGGAAAGAACTCTGATTTACAGATGACAACAAAATATATATGTGCGTGGTTGTTTCTGCTGCAGGAGCTGATGAAGAGAGCCTGTGGGCGTGTCAGATGGACGAACCTTATCATTGGTCTCGTATCTCATCTATAGAAGGATTTTGTTCTACCAGGGAACATAGCTCAAAATGAAAAGTCTCTGACACTCCATAAAATAAGAAAAAAGGCGGCATCGGCTGCGGCACTATATCAGTAAGGACGCCCTCACTCTGGTGGCGTTACCTACGGCGAAGGTAATAAGAGAGACTGCACTGCACAATCCTTCCCGGCAACAAACCGCCCTGGTGTTAATGTCACAGTTCTCCGGGTCAACAACATACCATCGGGTGGCTTCCCTCGCGCGAGGAGTCTAAACATAAAAGAGATTGTCTGCCTGAAACTCTGCCTTCTCCAGAGCTGCCAAGATAAATGATCTCTCCTCTTCTCTCTCTTTCTCTCTGACAGTGACTAAATCATTCTATACTTTGTAGAAAAGGGAACCTGCTTCTTTCTCCTGCACGTCACACTGCTCCTAAGTTCTGCTAGCAGTTTTATTCGATGTTACTGGGGAAACCTTTGGTATACACAGCTGGGGGCTATCTCTGTACTGCTTCTTTATTTTCATTGGCAAGTCTGAAGAAACAACCGTAAACAATTCTGCATTACAAAATACGAAATTGGTGTGTCTGTAGACATATCTGTAATATATTGACAATGGTCGGTCTCTGAAGCTCCATCTGCGAACAGATGACTTCTGCTTCGATAATTTGGTTTCGCTCTATTGTGACGTTATATTCTAAATTAACTTTTTTTAGTTTCTTTCCCTATGCAAATCTTGAGTTTGTTCTCAGTTATACTTCATACTTAACGTGATATCTTTTCTCTCAAACGAATACTGTTGGAAACAATTGAGGTAGAATGAGCGCGCCGTATGCCTGTTATGAGATAAGAACGAGAGATATACACAGTGCATCAAAGCATTTTTAAGACTGGCGCTAGATTTCAGCCTACGGTGGCGCCACCAGTGCAATCGCGAATGCGTTATAAACCGTGACCATCTGCTTGCCTTCTGCCAAAAGTACTGCGCAGTTGTTAAAGTAACTAAAACGAAACGGCCGTTCATTAGAGAAGTATTTTTGGCGAAAAATAACGTCTGTATGTTGAATCATCCACCGTATTCGCCTGATTTAGCCCCCCGTGACTTTTCCTTATTCCCGAAACTTAAAATGACGTTAAAAGGGTGTTATTTTGATGATATTTCGACCATACAAACAGCTTCGACGCGTGCTTTGGAGGCAATTCCGCAAAGTGAACTGGAACAGGCATTCGAATCATTATTAAATCGCTGTAACAAGTGTATTGAAGCCGGAGAGACTTATTTTGAATAACAAACCAAAACAAATTATAATTTCTTGTTTCTATTTCATTTTACAGACCCAGTCTTATAAATTCTCTGACGCACTGTGTGTCTAAAACCATGATTAAGTAAATGTTGGACTAGATTAGAATACGATGCAATAGTTGCACGGGATAGCTCCAATTAAAGATTTTACGCCAGACGAAACATGTACAGAGGTCAAACTTACGATAACCTTTTATTGGTCCAGTAACGATTGAGGAAATCCACAATACAGCACTGCTTGTATTACACTTCGCATATAATTCCTTAATTATCTATCGTATAATCTAGCTTAACGAAGATCGAACATCACACACACACATACCATAGCCTAAGCAACTGATGTATCGTCCTTTTTATCTAACGTTCTTATCACATTCATACGTCACTCTCTCTGACCTCAAAAGTGTTGCCAACCTCATTCACGTGAGAGAGAAGCTGTCACGTTAAGTTTGGAAAGTGCAAAAGAGAATAAACTCGAATTTACATAGGAAAAGGAACTAAAAACGACAGTTAAATTAGAAAATACGTCACAACTGGTTTGGATGGATTTCGTGTCGCCGTGGTGAAAGACACTGTGAACGATGGCACAAAGATGTCGCATTTGTTAGCATCGTCTACGAATTAAGAGCAACGCGGTGTAGTCCCATTTTTGTGGGCTAAACGAAAAACTCCGACAAAAATTCACAAAGAAATTGTAGAAGTGTATGGTGGTGATTGCTTGGACCGCAGCAACGTCTCTAGATGGTGCAGTTTCTTTGCAGAAGGCCGTGGCAATCTTACCTATTCGCCACGTCACCTGCCACTGTGAGAACAGGCAATTCTGAGTGAGAGGCGAATCCGTCTGCGCACATTGACACAGAAGTTCAACATTCCGTTAGATATTGTGCATGATAAATTGCAATTTCGCAAGGTCAGTGCGTGATGGGTGCCCAAGAGCTTGACAGACGACCAGAAGGGGTAGAGACTGATGTCATCCTTGGACCACTTGATGCGTTACGCAGAAGAAGGATATGAGTTTCTGGCAGGCGTAGTTACGATGAGTTCTGGGCGTGCACTATACTCCCGAAACAAAGAAGGCCAGTATGGTGTGGAAACATTCCAACTCCCCGCTACCAAAAGAATTCGGAGTAATCCAATCTGCACAGAAAGTCCTCATGACGGTTTTCTGGGACATGCATGGCGTTCTCCTGGTGGAGTTTCTTCCAACGGGGACCACTGTGAATCCCAAAACCTACGCTAACACATTGACAAAGTTGCGTCGTGCACTTTGTGACGAAAGACCCAATAGAGACGCTGCAAAGTCAGACTGCTTCATGACAACGCTCGTCCACATCTTGCACAACGCATTTGGGACAAAATTGCGCAATTTGGCTGGGAGGTGCTCCAGCACTCATCGTGTAGTCCGTACCTGGCTCGCTTGAAAAGATTCCTGGGTGGCGAACGCTTTGATTCGGCTGACGAAGCCAAATCGGTTGTCCGCAGATGGCTATACGCCCAGACTGTTATGAACAAGGTGTACTAAAAGTGGAACCACGCTAGGATAAATGTCTCGGGCGTCTCGGTCCTTATGTTGAAAAACAGCTAAGAAATGTAGATTCATTGTGTATATGTTTCGTTTTGCCTATGTTGCCAGAAAAAAAAATAGTGTGCGTTACTTTTCAATCCCCTCTCGTCTCAGAAGACACGCTAGTCTTTCTGATCTACAAGAAGCTCGCCGGTTTTTTTTTTTTTTTGCAGGTCGTACCACTCACGGAAGACCCTCTCTAAGTTTGTGCATGAAAAGCGCACGAGTACGGCCGCATGAGAGGTTCTCGATCTGGGGTGCTTCTGGCGCTAACTATCAAGCCACGTTCAAAGTTGTTCAGATCATTCGTTTTGCCTATCCCAATCCTTAATCAAACGCTAGCTACTGCCCGACCAGCTGGCCTGTCTGATTTATACCACACACCTGTCTTACTTGTTGGAGGGAGCCATTTATGTGACGAAGGAAAGTGTATCTAATTAATTGGTAGCTCAGTGTATGTGTTCGTACCTGCTAAAGAAACTGCTGTTGATTCCCCTTATTGCTTTGCTTTTCCAAGAAATAAACGATTTTTTTATCTCGCATTTCCTGAAAAGGAGGAAGCTAGTGGAAAGTAAAGTAGAATTTAGGTAAGAAAAAGAACACAGCTGTGGCAAGAATCGGAACAGGGAGACGAGGGTGGTGGGCAATTCAGGCAAATTGTTGCTTCAGACAGGTGAGGTTATAGCACGTCCGCTCAATCTAGAGAGAGATGGAGGAAGGGGGCGAATGAAAGAACGAGAGAGAGCGTCATCCCCATTCCCGAGAGCATTTTGCTTTCGTCTTCATCTTCTATTGCTTGCAGAGAATACGGAGCCATCTCTTCCCTCGATTGCCTATCATGAAAATCCAACTGCCACGAATCTTGAATAACCTCTGGACAAACACCTTAGTTGAAGATCTTCACCTGCGGAACTACTGCAGGCATTCTCTCTCTCTCTCTCTTTTTTGTTCTTTTCCCACACGAGGAAGAAAGCAAAAAAAAGGAGTTTTGTTTCTTTTTCTATACCTGTCACAACTGGGAAGAGAGAGCAGCACATTTATTTATTTTGATCACGAAATGGATGACGTGCGCGTGAGAAGCGAAAGGAGTGCGTTTGGAATGTGAACTCGGAACATAGGATGTGATGAATCGGTGAAGTGTACGTGAACGCCATTGTCTCTTGGTCAAAATACCGCTTCCCCGGAAATAATTCTTTCGGCATTCTGCGTTTATCACATACAATAAGCAATCTGTTTCTGAAAATTGCGCTAAACTTTAAAAAGAAAGACGGGAAAACGTAAAGGCGAAGTGTTCGAATTCTATTGAGACGTGAATGATGAAAAACAAAAACTAACAGGAATGAATGAATAAAATTACTGGCGTCGATAGAAATTTACAAATGTTGTTTTTTGCGAGGGCAGATAAAAATGAAATATCATTCCACTAACATTTGATCATATTGCATTTCAATATTAATTTTATAACATAATCATGATCATCCATTATCAATCCACTGCTGGACGAAGGTCTCCCCAAGTTTCCTCCACAACGGTCTGTCTTGTGCCAGTCTCCTCCATGTCACCCCTGCATACTTTCGAATTACATCCACCCATCTCCCGTGTGGTCTTCTTCTGGATCTTTTCCTGTCCCTTGGAATCCAATCTAAAATTTCGACTGTCCATCGATGGTCTGTCCTTCTGGCAGTATGTCCAGCCCATTACCATTTCAGGGATTTAACTCTTATCATGATGTTTTGTCATTTTTCTGATCCACGAGTTCCTCTTCTTATCTCTGCTGGTTACACCAAGCATGCACCTCACCATGGTTCTTTGAGTTGTCTGCAGTCTTTATATGTCTCTTTTAGTTAAGATCCACGTCTCTGCACCATACGTAAGCACTGGAAGGATGCATTGATCAAACACTTTTCTTTTAAGACATAATGGCATATTGCTCTTGAAAATTATGCTGTTTCTTCCAAAAGCTCTCCAGGCAAGTTTTGTTCGCCTATTAATTTCTTCATCAATGGGACCATCACTTGATATCTGATGTCCAAGATAAACGCATGTGCCTGTTTTCTCTAGCTTTTCTCCATCAATCGATAAATCTTCATTTCTTGTAAAAGCATTGAACATCACTTTTGTCTTCTGAAAGTTCATTTTTAATCCCACTTGTTTACTCTTGTCAGCAAGTTCCTGGATCATACTCTGCAGCTCTGATGGGGTAGTTGCAAAAATAACTACGTCATCAGCAAAACGAAGGTGGGTTAGATAATCTCCATTAATCTTTATCTCTTTGTTTTCCCAGCTCAGCGACTGAAAGACACCCTCCAATGTGGCATTAAAGAGCTTCGGAGATATGGTGTCACCTTGTCTCACTCCCTTCCCAATTTTTATGTGTGTTGTATTTTCAAACAGCCGAATCTTTGCACTTGCATTTTCATAGATGTTATTAATAATATTAATGTATGCATCTTCAATACCGCAGGATTTCAGAGCCATTGTAACTGCTGATGGTTTCACGGAATCAAAGGCTTTTTCATAATCGATAAAAGCCATGCACAATGGGTGTTCATATTCCCTAGCTCTTTCAATTAGTTCTCTCAGTACGTGGATATTATCTATTGTGCTGTAGCCACTCCTGAATCCAGTTTGTTCTCTCGGTTGAGCCATGTCCAGTGTCACCTTCAAGCTGTGTGAAAGAACTTTAGTAAAGATTTTATAAACCACTGATAGGAGGCTGATAGGTAACATATATTATTATAAAGAAAACATATATAATATACACAGTCGAGTCACATTATAGTGATCACCCCCTACTTTTGACTTCAATAGAGCGTAGCTAATGAAAGAAGGCACGTTCATGAGCAGCCTTGGAGAGGTGTGCTCTAGGCGTTCTGAAAACATATCACTCGTTGCTGCCATGGATAAAAGGAGTGATTCGTCAGATTTGCAAAAAAGGTATTATTATCGGCTTTCGGGCCAAGGGTGGGAGTGTTTCTGAAACAGCGCAGTTTGTGAACTGTTCGCGTGCTGCTGTGGTTAAAGTGTATCGTGATTGGAGAAATGGCACCATTGCGAATAAGCGACGTGGAAACTGCTGCGCACCACATGCCATTGATGTGAGAGGTGAACGTTGAGTGCGAAGGTGCGTGAGGGCCGATCGACAAGCTACAGTGGTGCAACTTACTTGCCGAATGAACAAGGGGGCTACCGGAAGTGTGTCTAAAACGACAGTTCAGCAAACCCTGCTGCGTGTGGTGCTCCGATGCAGACGGATGGTCATTGCACCTATGCTAACGAAGGTGCATCGGCAGAAAAGGCTTACATTTGCACGGCAGTATCGGAATTGGACCTCCGCTGATTGGCAAAGGATTGCCTTCTCCGATGAGTCACGTTTTGTGTTTCATCGAACGGATGAACGTTGGCGTATAAAGCGAGAAACTTCGGAGAACAAACACTCTTCAACTATTGCTGGAAGAACACAAACTGGTAGGGGCAGCGTTATGGTCTGGGGAATGTTTTCGTGGCATTCTCTGGGTTCACTCATACCTGTGGAAGACACTATGGACCGAATTCGTTATGAATCCATACTTGCAGACCTTGTACACTCATAGATGCTTATTGTCTTCCCTGGGATGGATGGGATCGTTCAGCACGACAATGCGACGTGTCACACAGCTATAAATGCCCGAGAGTGGGTGGAAGAACACGATGAAGACTTCAAAATACTTCCCTGGCCCCCTAATTTCCCAGACTTAAACCCAATTGAGCATATGTGGGACCACCTCGATCTTGTGGTGTTCGCTCTGTGGATCCTCCACCACGCACCCTCGAGCAGCTGTCAGTAGCACTGCAGTTAACATGGCTCCACATACCTGTGAACACCTTCCAGCACCTTATTGAGTCACTCCCAGCCCGTCTAGCTGCTGTCCGCGCTGCACAAGGCGGTTACTCTGGATATTAGCTGGTGGTCACAATAATGTGACTCGACCGTGTAGATACTTATGTACAGGGTAACCACAGAAGACGAAATTGAGTAAAAGGCTATATACACTGGTGTGCAAAAATTAAGGACGAAGAGAAGAAATTAGCATAACAGCGGAACGAACAGCCAGAACGGACCGAAGGACCACTCAGTAGATAGACTAGGATTCGGTATGGTAGGGCATGCGCATATATGCCGCATGACGTACGGGGGTGGGGGGGGGTAGTGTCGAAAGGGTATAAAGCACATGGGTGGTGTGCGCTCAGCAATTCGGTGAAAGCTATTGCACAATGTACATCTATTTGAACGACGTCGAGTTGCTGCCACCGTGTAATATGGCCAACAGGCGATCCAGTAGACGTCATCTGGATGACTTTACCCGAGGTCGCGTCATTGGGAAGTTGGAAGAAATTCGAAGTGTGACTTGTGTGGTCGAGGAATTCGGGATCGCTCACAGCATCGTTTCACAAGCTTGGAGAGCATTTCAAACGACAGGAAGAGCTGTCCGAGAGTTTAGCAGTGGTCGTCCACGAGCAACCACGGCGGCGGACGACCGGTATATTGTCCTACAGGCGAGAAGCGACAGACGCCAGACAGCGGGAAAAATCGCAAGGCACATGCAACAGACAACTGGACGTCCGTTATCGCGTTTTACCGTGGCCAGGAGGCTGCACAAAGGTGGTCTATTTGCACGACGACCAGTACGGTGTGTGCCATTAACGCCTGCTCATCGGAGACTGCGGTTTCTGTGGTGCCAGGAACACAAGAACTCAACACTTCAGCAATGGGGTAAAGTTCTCTTTACGGATGAGAACCGATTTAGTCTGACGAGTGATTCTGGACGTATACAGATCTGGAGAGAGCAGGGAACACGCAATCACAACTCCAACATTATCGAAAAGGGACCGGTTTGGTGGTGGCGGAGTTCTCGTTTGGGCGTTATCATGCTTGGTAGCCGTACTGACGTCCACATCTTCCAAGGAGGTTCAGTCACTGGTGTACGCTATTGTACCGAGGTTCTCCTGCCTCACGTGCGTCTGTTTAGAGGTGCTGTGGGTCCTGAGTTCCTCTTCATGGACGACAACGCTACACCTCATCGTACAGTGGCTGTCGCAGACCTGTTGGAGAGTGAAGATATTCAACGCATGGATTGGCCCGCAAGGTTCGTGCACCTAAATTCAATCGAACACGTGTGGGACCTTCTCGGGAGACACTTGGCAACACGTCACCAGCCGCCAGCAACGATTCCGCAGCTGCGATTGGCGCTACGAGAGGAATGGACCGCGATGCCTCAACAGCTCCTTGACAACGTCGTCCTCAGCATGTACAGACGTTGTAAATCCTGCAACACAATCAGGTGTGATCATATCCCCTACCAAAGACTGGATTTTTCTTGGCAGCCGCCTGTCACATGGACGTTTCTGTCTTCTGTCCAGTTGTGCTCGAAGCTATATTTTCAGTAAAGTGTCTTTGTATCCTTTGGATTCCTTGTTTGGACGGTTTTGCTTACTTGTCCCATATTCTTACATCTTGGGGATCTTATGGTATGATTTGGAGTCGATGTGGAGCACTTCTACACGACGTTACATTCGAAAAACCGTCTCGTCCTTAATTTTTGCCCGCCAGTGTGAAGCCTAAGTGAATCCCAGTTCCCCAAAAGTGCGTGGTCAAGCCAAACGTCTTGTACATATAAAATTGAGGCATATATGGTCTGATTAATAATTTTCTATACTATATATATATTTTAGTTTGTTTGCAAATATTGTTTTAGTTGCTTTCGAAAATATTTATAATTATTTGACAATTTAAGTTATTCCATAAGATCAATCCCTATGGTAATCAATAAATCTTTGTTGGGTTAAAGTGTTAGGCATTAGTAACAAAAATGTATTTCTGTTTCTAGTTCGATAGTGGTGACCCACAGTATTCAGCTGAATTAAATGTTGTTACCTATTCTCTTTTATTCTTTTATACATGAACCCTAATAATCAATAATTCCATAATTTCTCTATATCTAGAAATCCATCCATACCCACATAATCAAATTAATTCCCCTAAAATTACACTGGCAGAAAGTGAAAAAAGAACACCAAGAAGGAGACGTCTGATGCCAACGAAATTTATACAGCATAATAACGGAATACAGAGGATAACGTGATCGAAACATTATGGCAAAATACAGCTGTATTTGCTGGTAAACTGAAAAATAACATTTCCATGTAGCATGGTTAGTACGAGGTTGAACCGCCATGAACTGCGTCACACTGTGCAATTCTGGCATGGAGTCTGTCGTACAGATGTTGGATGTAAGTTTGGGGTATTGAGTTCCAAGCATCCTCAACCTGAACGCGTAAATCGGGGATGGTCGTGGCTGGCCGTGGAGACCGGATAAATCGTTGTCCCATAAAATCCCACACGTGCTCACTGGAGGACAAATCCGGTGAACGTGCAGGCCATGGAAGTTATCTCACACCATGAAGTGCATGTTGCGTTGCACGTGCCGTGTGTGGGCATGCGTTATTTTGCTGGAAAACACCACGATGGACCGACCTTACAAATGGCACAACAACGGGCTGAATGATGTTGTTGATGTAGGAGGTGCTGTTTAACGTACCCGGTACAAACACTAGTTGTGTACGGGAGTGATAGCTGATCGCTCCCCACACCAGGAGACCAGGTGCAGGCCCTATGTGTCGCTGGCGGATGCAAGAAGGGTGGAGACGCTCCCCTGTGCGTCTGCGAACACGCACACGGCCATCGGAGGCTCCCAAGCAGAATCTGCTTTCATCGCTGAACACGACAGATCCCCATTGCGTTCTCCAGTGCAGACGTTGGTGACATCACTGCAGCCGTTCCTGACGGTGGGCTGGAGTCAGAGGTACACATGCCAGAGGCACACGTGCACGTAATCCTGCATCCAGTAGACGGTTGCAGATTGTTCGCACAGTCACCTCAGGTGCAACGGCAGCTCGGATTTGCGTCGCAGCGGATGTTCTGCTTGCCAACGCCGTTCTTCTTATGCATCGATCGGTCCGCTCATCAGTCCGTCTGTGACTCCCGGTTCCACGTCTTCTCGTGTGGGAATGTTCCTCGGACCATTTACGCCACCATCGTACCACCACCGAGACTTCCCGTCCAATTCGCTCCGCAATACGACGATACGACCACCCGGCCTCGCGGAGTCCGACTATACACGACCTCGCTCTAAGTCCGATAACTGCTGAAATCGTACACGTCTTCCATGTCCAGGCATTGCAGCTTCTTCAGGGTCTTCGCACGTGTCTGTAAGCCGACGACTGATTACATTCACTTCGCCGTACTCCTTAAATACCACCGACGATAATTTGCATATTATGCCGTGCTGTGGCGTAAGCGCTCACCGGTGTTTCCCGAAATTATCATCACACCTACGTAAACTCGACCCCATTAACATATGTAAATTTCATGATCGTCCGCAAATTCCTTCTTGGTGTTCTCTTTTCATTTTCCGCCAGTGTATTTAACATTTTGACCATCCTATTTTGTAACGATTTTATTTTATGTAAATTAGTCTTAGAAGTTTGACCCCATACAAATAAATAAGTAAAACATGCATAAATCAGACTGTAATACAGCATTTTTTTATATTTTAATTGTTAAATTATTTGAAATTCTCGTAATTAAACCCAACACTCCTGAAAGTTTATTTACAATATTTTGTATATTAATATTACATTTTAAATTATCCTGGATTGTTATTCCCGAATATTTAATATTATCGACTATTTAAAGGGTACAATTTCCCGCAAAAATAGATGATGACTCAGCAATGTAACTCCCTTTTTAAAAATCATAATGTTAGTTTTTTTCAATATTTAAACACAGAAAATTTTTTTCTAGCCATCAATTTCATAATAAATTTATTACATTTTATTTTTGCCTCATTTATTTCTGTGCCTGTAATCATAACTGTGGCATCATCCCCAAATAAAATTAAATCCTCATTGGGTTCAATGTTAAAAATGTCATTGATATAAATTTAAAAAAGTAATGGCCCCAGAATTGAGCCCTGTGGTACTCAAATAGCAAATGCACTTATGCTGGAGATGACCGCTATGACTTGTGAGTAGTATCGGATATACGGAGCTCCTTTCATTGGTTAAACTCATATTTACTTAACCGCGGAGCAGAACAGAAGAGATAGTGCATCAAATATAAATTATGTATCATGTAAAATATAAGTAGAGAATTTATTTTTAAAAATTGATAAGTTGTTACCGCTATTAAAAGGCGGAAATTCGACTAAAGTGAAAAACCTAAAATTTATAAACAAGATCTTTTTTTAATTTCTTCATACAAAAATGTATGGCTTCACCAGGGTTAGTTTTGTTTCAGCAAGTTTAGGAAATAACAGGGGTAACAAAAAAAACTGGGATGATTGGGAAACTGAGCTGAACTAACTACGAACTAAATGCAGTGGAACTACAGTTATACGTTTTACTATGGGATGGCTTTCAAAATCGCTAAGAAATATCAGAATGCCAAACATTATTGTAAAAAGTGGAATGCATCCAAAAAGAGAAAAGGGGGAATTACGCAATTTTAGATCACGCTAATTTGTAATGTAAGACATACACTGAAGTGCCAGAAAAACTGGTACAGACGAGCTTATGCAAAATACATAGCAACGTCATGTATTTTGTCCGCCAGTGCGTATATAAAGCGATAGACATCCTTGCCAGCTGTCAGAGCTGTTTTCGGCATGAGAATGACAAGTAATAACGATTTAAGCGATTTTCAACGCGGTGTCATAGTTGGCGCTCGTGAGATGGGCCATAGTATTTCGGAGGTAGAAACGAAGTTCGGATTTTCACGGACGACCATTGCAAGGGACTACAAGAATTGGGCAAAACCTTCAACCTTCAATACCAGTGTGGCCGTAAAAACACATTAGGTGAACGTGACCATCGTCGACTGTCAAGAATCGTTTCACGCGACACTCTCGCAGGTATAATCGGAATTCAATGCTGGAGCCTCAACAAGCATCAGCGTCCGGACTGTGCAACGTTCCCTGCACGATATGGGGTTTGGGAGCCGACGGTAAAAGTGCCTCGGAAACGTAACTCGAGTCAAACTTGGTAAAAGTGCCTCGGAAACGTACCAAATGATGAAACAAGTTTACGATGAGTTTTGTTTAAGTGGATCACATGTTTTCCTGTGGCAGAAACGTTTTTTAGACGGAAGAGATACGCTGGAAGATGATAAGCATACCGGAAGACCAAGTTCATCTAAGACACCTGAGATTATTGAAAAAGTGCGCGATTTCGTGGAAAACAATCGATGTGCGTCACTAAGAATTATGGAAGAGTCTTTAAACATCAACAAAGAAACGATTCGAACCATCCTGCATGAAGATTTGGGCAAAACAAAAGTCTGTGCAAAATTTGTTCCACTTAACCAATGAACAAAAATCAAGGAGAAGTGCACATTGCAGAGACATCATTTCAGCCGCTGAAAATGATCCAAACTTCTTAAAATCGATTGTTACAACTGATGAAACATGGTGTTTTCAATATGATCCTAAAACAAAGCGACAAAGTGCGGAATGGAAGTCAAAAAACTCGCCACAAGCCAAAAAAAACAAGAAAAGTTCCATCGAAAATCAAAACAATGCTCATTACATTCTTCGATAATAAGGGAATTTTCCACAAAGATTTTGTTCCAAGTGGACAAACAATTACTGAGTTTTATTTAAATGTTTTGAGGCGTTTGATGGGCAGAATTCGTCGCATTCGTCCAGAATATCGGAATGAAAACAGTTGGTGTTTGTTGCACGATAATGCACCAAGTCACACCTCACTTACTGTTTGTAGATTTTTGGTGAAAAATAACGTCTGTGTGTTGAATCATCCACCGTATTCGCCTGATTTAGCACCTTGCGACTTTTCTTTATTCCCAAAACTTAAAATGACGTTAAAAGGGTTTTATTTTGATGATATTTCGACCATACAAACAGCTTCGACGTGTGCTTTGGAGGCAATTCCGCAAAGTGAACTGGAACAGGCATTCGAATGATTATTAAAGCGCTGTAACAAGTGTATTGAAGCCGGAGGGACTTATTTTGAATAACAAACCAAAACAAATTATAATTTCTTGTTTCCGTTTCATTTTACTGACCCAGTCTTAAAACTTCTTTGCCACACTGTGTATACATATTTCATCATCATTGTCAACCATTATTAATTCACTGCTCCATGTTACTCCCACATGCTTTCGAATATCATCCACCAATCTCTCACTTTGTCTTCTTTTGGGTCTTTTCCTGTCCCTTGGAATCCAGTCAAATTTCAGCTGTCCATCGATGGTCTGTCCTTCTGGCAATATATCCAACCCATTGCCATTTCAGGGATTTTACTCTGATCATGATGTGTTCCAAACTTGTCATTTTCTTATACACGACTTGCTCTTCTTATCTCTCTTGGTTACACCAAGCATGCATTTTTCCATGTTACTTTCAGTTGTATGCAGTCTTTGTATGTCCTTTTTAGTTAACCTCCACGTCTCGGCACCACATGAAAGCACTGGAAGGATGCATTGATTAAACACTTTTCTTTTAAGACATAATGGCATATTTCTCTTAAAAATTGCAGTTTCCTTCAAAAGCTGTCTAATCAAGTTTTATACGCCGATTAATTGCATCGTCAATGCGACACTCACTTGATATCTGCTGTCAAAGGTAAATGTAGGTATCGGTTATCTCCAGCTTTCTTCATCCACTGATAAATCTTCATTTCTTGTGAAAGCGTAGTACATTAGTTTTGTCTTCTGAAAGTTTATTTGTAATCCCACTTCTTTACTCTTGTCGGCAAGTTCTTGGACCATATTATTCAATTTTGAAGGGGTAGTTATAAAAATGACTATGTGGTAAGCAAATGAAGGTGAGTTAAATAATCTGGGTTAAACTTTATCCCTTTGTTTTCTCGGTTTAATGATTGGAAGACATTTTTCAATGTCGCTTTAAAGAGTTTCAGAGATTATATATACATACGTATGATACTTTTGATAGTGAAAGTGCTTCTACGCAAGTAAGACGTCACACTCCCATCCGAGTCATAAATATGCTCGTAGGGCTTGTGACGTATATTCTAAATTAACTTTCCTTATTAGTTTCTTTCCCTATGTAAATCTTGAGTTTATTCTCAGTTTTTCTTCACTCTTAACGTAATATCTTTCCTCTCAAACGAATACGTTTGGCAACACAATTGAGGTTGAATGCACGTGACGTATGCCTGAGATAAGATAAGAACGAGAGATAGAAACGACGACTAAACTCTTACTGGACGAGCGTTGGGTTGTAAACTGATTATTGAGAAGAGCGTTGTGTTAAGAGTTGTGTGGTGTGCTGAGAGTTTAGTGCAATATGCTATGTTACGATGTGTTTGCTACATCCTGAATAAAGCATCTTTTCCGTAAGTTTGATTTCTGTTGTTTACATGTTTTGTCTGGCCGTTAAGGTTTAATTTTAGGAACTATTTCTTCGTATAGTGATGTTTTAAATTAACGTAGAGGTACGAAAAGACTTTTACGTCATAGGCTATGATGAGAAAGCAACACAAATGTGAATGCAAGATGCCATAATCCACATAATTCCACTGCGGACTAATAGTAGGGTGCCACATCAGCAATCTCTCCGTACGAGACATTTCAGCGGCATAACAGATCTCTCGATTAAAAGTTGGTGATGTGATATGAAAATTGAAGCTAATGGAAAACTTTACTTTTGACTGACGAATCACAGTAAAGGTTCCAGACTGGTAGTTGTTCCTTGGCTTCGCAGATGACGGGAAAAGGTACCTACTGAACTGTATCGTCCCGATGATGAAGTTTGGTGTAGGCAGCGTGAAAGTATGGAGCAGTTTTTTGTGGTTGTGTTTGGGCCTGTTAGCCATTTTGAACGAAACCAAGACTACTGTGAACTACACAGAAATCCCTGGCAATTACGCACTACCAACGTTGAGGCAGTCCTTTGGGGAAGTCCGTTTCACCTCTGTGTGCAGGACAACGCACCAAATGATACTTTCACGTTGTTACGAGTTAGTTTGATAATATGGGCGTCAAAAAGTCGGACTGGCTGTCCCAGAGTCCTTTCATAGAATTGCTGGAACTAAACGATGCGTGGAAGAAAAGATCGCGCTGCATATATCGGCGGACATTAAGGAAAACTATGGAGAGTATTCCGCGAAATAAAACATATTTATAGACATGATGGTGTCAGATATTAATGTTAAGGTAATGTATTGATGGCATGATAAATTAGCTTGGGGTAGAGAGAATTGTTCCAATCCAGCATTTCATCTTTTCCTTTATAAACGAGTTTCACCACATTACCCCTCTGTCCATCCAGAACAATTTCCTGCTCAAACATGATTTTAATTAAATGCTACAAGATGTCAACACCACTTACGCAGGATGTATTTCCCTTAGTTGCCTGAATCGCTCGTTTTTCATATTTATCTCTTGTTAAGGCTCCTCGTGTGTTTTTCATCTCGCATATCTATTCGGCGTTGCCCCCCCCCTTCCTTTATTCTTCGGGATAATAATGAAACAATTCCACTAATGCCGCAGAAATACCAAGAAAAATTTGCCATAACTGATTTGGCTGGTAACATCAAACAGGTGATGCTCCTCGAAAGGTAAGTAATCCGTGGATGTCAGGAAGTGGTTAATGTATTAACGTTAACAAAAGTGAAAATTGCATATTACGAACCTGTATTTATCCTCTTTAATGAATACACTTTTTAACAAGAATGTATTGATCTGCGGAGAGAAACTTCTATTTTTTGCGTAAAACTAAAGAACAGACAGGAAGGGGAAGGCATTTAATGTTTCACGTTCTACAGGGTCTTCCACTCACTACCAAACCCGGCACTTGTTTAATAATGTTAACACCAATGAAGATATTGGTCCCACAACCGGTATTTATACCGGCTAAAGTGATTAAGTTAAAGCATTAGTTTTATCTGTTGTGATGATGATATCGTTTCAAAACCACCACCCTGCGCACACCGACATATACTGTTGATGCCTAACAGTTCGATTTATGGGTTTATGTTCCGTACACCAAAATGGGATTCATCCATCGTCATGATGCACTAGGAACCTTCATTTCTCCGTCCGACCAATACTTTTGTAGCCCAGTGTCGATTTGCATAAGAAACAGTGCGATTTACGTAAGAGAAAGTATGCATAAACGAAAAGTTATATAAGGGATGTTCGTCACAGGTGTGCAGAGAACAATTTCTGTTTCTTTATTTTATGCCTCATGCCCGACTTTAACGAAAGCCGATCATAAGGGATTCATAAAGAATTAAGGAGTTATTTATTTTTTCCTGAATCCCATTTAAACACATCGTTTACTCACTTCCATGCCATTTACTTCATCTAAAGATTTTTCTAAAACTGCAAAATTTGTATTAGATAGTTTATAGAGTCCCATTCATAACCAGGTTTCAACCCACTCTTCGATATAGTAGCGTAAAAACATTTGGCTAAATTTTGAGTGATTTTGTTTCGCCACACGTCGTTTTAAGGTTGATAACCAGTGAATAGATAGCGATTACCTCAGCCCTACACTCCGTAGCTGATGAGCAGAGCTAGTGGACGTATGTGATTAACCGAAATAAAGTGGATTTAATATTTATTTGTTAGAGATTATATTTGGTGACGAAAATTTAGAAATGCCGCGAAAATTCAGAGAAAATTATTATAGAAACCGACGAAAGTTGAAGAATCAGATAGCGGACCTTCTCGGATTCGTTTCATTCTTCTCTTAGTCATCAACCGAAAGGTCACGGGACTGTAGGGAGCGTCGAAAGTCCGCGCGCCAGGATGCTTTTCACCCGAGTTCGATTCCAGAGCCATAACCTTCCACTTGAACTGCACAAATTGAGCAAGAACGAATGGATATTGATGTCATCGATCCAAATTTTCACACAGAGCATGGTATACCAACGCACATCGCCAGTCTTCACAACTTCGCTGGATAATGAATGCATTTCGTCTCAAACCTTTACACCGCCAATACATTCTGAATCTAGACAAGAACAAGAGCAACAGCAAGAAGAGTACATTAGGCCCCGGGACCTATCACCGAATTTATAACATGGCAAACTAAGGACTTTGTGACGCACACGACATAAAGGCAGATAGCAGTGAGAACGAACGTCTGCGTAGATCAGTTGGTAGAGCTACTTTTTCCGGAATAAGTGGACCCGGGTTCGATCCCCGGCGTGGACCAAAAACTGACGAAGAAATTTTCTTCGTTACAATGGCGCCCGAACTTCCTGGATGACCCGGCCTTTCAAGATCTCGCAATGGTGTGATGTTCTTTCCACGCCGCGAGATAGGAAAAATAAGAGAATCCCTTCTCCAGCGCTTCGAAAAATAAATGTATGTGACGTTGCATTCCACACACCAGATTGACTGGGAGTTCTCAAGTACATGTTCCACAGCAGATGGCTGAATGCAACGATTCATGGTCACGGCTGACCCGTGGACCATGCCCCCGGCCCTCTTTCGTGGGGAGGGGGGAGAAGTGACGTACCTGCCAAGCAGAACGCACACGACATAGAGGCAGATAGCAGCGAGAACGAACGTTCGCGTTACTCAGTTGGGAGAGCGACTTGTTCCGGGATAACTGGACTCGGGTTCGATCCCCGGCGTGGACCAAAAATGACGGAGAAATTTACTTCGTTATAAGTTTGAATGTTTTTCTTCTGAAGAACGATTGCTTCAGAAACAATTTTAGCAATAACTGACAACGACGATAGTACGCCTTGTACTTCTACTAACATAAATTTATAATCAGCATAAGTTACTATGAATTGTATATAGTATAAGTTGCTTTTTAGTAAATAAAGTAAAACATTTCTTTCGTTTTATTTCTTAAAAAATTTTTATCTGAGAAGAATCAAAGGGACACAGTATCAACTGTGCCACAACCTACAACGTAGGGCTACGTCAACTTTCCTCCGATAAATACTTTTAAAGACGTAGAACTAGTGAGACAGTGCCATGAATAGTGACAGTTTACGTAGCCCTGCGTTGTAGGTTGCAGCACTATTTTTACTGTGCCCCTTTGATTTTTTTAATCACTCTTGCAAATCTCATAGTTTCAGTGTCTTGCGATCATAATTCACTGGCTCCCAAGCATCAACACCTTGTTATGAATCATGTTATTTAGCATATGGTAACCAGTTATTTTATTGCAGAATTTATTACTGTTTCAACATTTGCTTTTACGTGGTACATGAGCTGCCTCTTCACGATGAGTAATTCGTTTCTTGCTGTATAGCATATCGGCAATTGTTGTATGAGTTCTCCTAATTCTAAACTTGTCGCCAAAACTTTAGTGTTATTTGTGTGAGGAATATTCTTGTATGAGCTCTCCTAATTCTAAACCTGTCGCCAAAACTTTAGTGTTATTTGTGTGAGGAATATTCTTGTATGAGCTCTCCTAATTCTAAACCTGTCGCCAAAACTTTAGTGTTATTTGTGTGAGGAATATTCTTGTATGAGCTCTCCTAATTCTAAACCTGTCGCCAAAACTTTAGTGTTATTTGTGTGAGGAATATTCTTGTATGAGCTCTCCTAATTCTAAACCTGTCACCAAGACTTTAGTGTTATTTGTGTGAGGAATATTCTTGTATGAGCTCTCCTAATTCTAAACCTGTCACCAAAACGTTAGTGTTATTTGTGTGAGGAATATTCTTGTATGAGCTCTCCTAATTCTAAACCTGTCACCAAAACTTTAGCGTTATTTGTGTGAGGAATATTCTTGTACATATGAAGTTACACATTTCCCTTTAATCGATGGAATTTAATGACAGTCATATTAAGAAAAATTAAAGCTGAACATGCGCACTTGGGGATGTAGAAGATTTTCTCACAGCGTGTCAGTGGAATTAAAGCGCAACGGTTTGCAGAACTTTTTAATCAATAATTAACATTTGGCGTGATCACGAAGTAGGAAATAAGATCACTAACGACCAGTACTTTGCCCAGAGCGTACCTTCGCACCATCATTCCTTCGCAGGTGTAATGAAAAGTCGTTTATCTCTGGAATCAATGAAGGTAGAGATTATGGGCTCATTTTGTAGCAGCCTGCCATGAATACTCGAGGCTCTGTGCTAGTGTGAGACATGTTAAGGCATTTTCCGATAATGTGTCCACACAGTTCGTATTGCTTACGACGCAGTTGAAAGTTTTACCAAAATTCGCCGTGAGTTTAATTTATATTCAAGAGATGACCTGAAAGTAAAACAAGACTGATTTGCCGTCATCAAAACTATAAAAAGGACATGTTTTCAAAACTACATCGATAGTGAAGAAAAGCAAAGGCTACGCACATAGTTAATACTGTTTTCCTTATTTAAAATGCAGAACTCTTTGAGAATAGTTCGTTAGGTCTTAAAGGCTGTATTTCCAAGAAAAAATTAAACTAGGGAAAAAAATTCTAGAATTCTAATTTAGCTGGAATGAACGAATGAGTGAACTCGTAAAGGGAATAGTCCTGCATTTTCTGTGCTTGTAAAGCAATGGATGATGGGGGAATACAGGTGATGAGGCAACGATCAATAAGCTCTTGTCGGCAACGTCTACGGCAGAAACTGAAAAAAAACAGCAGATCTGCGATGCCCACTCACCTATGGAATGGGGAACCAGAAAGAATCCGTGTTCTCTGGGTTGTCAGCAAAGCTAATTTCTCTGTTTTGCATGGCACCAAAGTAATTCGGAATTCATTTGGATGCACCAAATATGAAATAGTATCTCCCGGATATATGAAATTCCGAACTGGACAATTCAGGAGGAAGAATTGTCCAGTTCGAAAGAGTCATATCTTCTTCTGCACTTGTAGCCATTTCTAGACATGCTGACAGAAATATTTACACCAAGAACAAACATGGAAGGGGATAAATAGTAACACTGTACTAGTGATCCGATTTATTGGCGTAGGAAATAAACACATAAGCGTTTCCAAGCTTTCGCACATCAACCAGATGGCTTTTTCAAGGAAGTTAGACAGAAACTGCAAACTGAAAAATTGAACACTTAACAATTTCAACGCGGGAACTTGACAATAAATAGATGCGACGTTACATTCATTAAAGATACGAGGCATCACGTTGGTTGCACGCGGGATCCTAATAGAGAAAAGGTATTACTTGAAGAATTGGTTCCAAATTCGTGGCAACTCGAGAGAGACAGAATCATTGCAAGTATCGCTGTTGGTAATGATCTCCAAGGTTTCCCGAATGGTACATTTAGGGGTAGAGTAGCTAGCTAATTTCTTTATATCATCCCACATAGGATTAGTTGACTTAAATTTGACTTCTCTGGATAGTGCCGTGGTTACTTTACCGTATTTTGTGATCCTTTTATATTCGTTGACTCTGATTCCAAACTAACGCTTGGTCATTCCAATGTAGTATCGTTTAGAGCCGTTCGGATATTGTAGGGGGATCGCATAAACGCCTGCTTCGCAAGAGAGAGGTGGTTTTTCACTATTTCTCTTTAGTGTAGTATGTAAAGATGCAGGAGACCTTATGCCGACGCCGTAGTTCATCCTCTTGAGGGCGTTTTTGAGTTTATATGACACACTTGGTTTGTAGGGAATTGAGCCTAAATAACTTAGCTGCGGCACAGGAAGACTGGAATGTTTGGCTCTGGCTTTTTGGATAAAGCTACCTATCTGATTCAATGAATATCCTGCATCAGTGGCTAACTTGATGACGCTTTCAATTTCGTGTTGTCTAGAATGGGTATCAGAAGAAACGGCGAAGGCTTTTTGAATTCGAGAACGGAAGATAGCTGCTTTGTATTCTGCTTTCTATTCGTTATAAATGGAAGGTGATCTTGTCAGAAGATAACTTGATTTGCAGAGAGGAACTAAATGCTGGCGTCATTTGCTTATCAGGACAACAGACTTCGTTTTGCAAAAGTTTTACGGCGCTATGTTCTTCGTACCACGATCAGTGAGCTCAGTATTCAAAGAAGAGAAAACGAACGAACATTGTTCGATGTTCGGTGAGTGGAAGTGAGAAGCTCGATACGTAACATGCGTGAATAGTGCTGTCATCAGTGAAACTTAGAATTTGGCTAAGTGCAATGGTAAGGAGGTTATTTCTATAAAAAGACATTGGATGAGGGAACTGACACCTGAAGTTCACTTGCGATAAGGAAAATTGCTTTAAAGCATGCATCATGAGATCAAAGCACTGGTTTCGGACTGAAAGGGGGAAGCTACAAAGAAAATGACACGGGGAAATATAAAATCCATAACAGGATATATTCCGATGAAATTTATGCTTATTAAGGCTTTCTAAATATCAAGCACTACATCATGCAAGCTTCCTCATAGCAGTATACGAATTGTGTTTGTCAAACACATAAAGCATCCCGTTTTGATCGATTTAAACGAAATGCATTGAAAATTACACTGGCGGAAAGTGAACAAAGAACACCAAGAAGGAATTGGCGGACGATCATGAAATTTACATGTGTTAATGGGGTCGAGTTTACGTAGGTGTGATGTTAATTTCGGGACCAATCGATGAGCGCTTACGCCACAGAACGGCATAATATGCAAATTATCGTCGGTGGTATTTAAGGAGTACGGCGAAGTGAATGTAATGAGTCGTCGGCGTACGGACACGTGCGAAGATCCTGAAGAAGCTGCAATGCCTGGACATGGAAGACGTGTACGATTTCAGCAGTTATCGGACTTTGAGCGAGGTCGTCTAGTCGGACTCCGCGAGGCCGGGTGGTCGTATCGTCGTATTGCGGAGCGAATTGGACGGGAAGTATCGGCGGTAGTACGATGGTGGCGTAGATGGTCCGAGGAACATTCCCACACGAGAAGACGTGGAACCGGGAGTCACAGACGGACTGATGAGCGGACCGATCGACGCATAAGAAGAGCGGCGTTGTCAAGCAGAACATCCACTGCGACGCAAATTCGAGCTGCCGTTGCACCTGAGGTGACTGTGCGAACAATCCGCAACCGTCTATTGGATGCAGGACTACGTGCACGTGTGCCTCTGGCATGTGTACCTCTGACTCCAGCCCACCGTCAGGAACTGCTGCAGTGGTGTCGCCAACGTCTGCACTGGAGAACGCAATGGCGATCTGTCGTGTTCAGCGATGAAAGCAGATTCTGCTTGGGAACCTCCGATGGCCGTATGCGTGTTCGCAGACGCACAGGGAGCGTCTCCACCCTTCTTGCATTCACCAGCGACACACAGGGTCTACACCTGGTCTCCTGGTGTGGGAAGCGATCAGCTATCACTCCCGTACACAACTAGTGTTTGTACCGGGTACGTTAAACAGCACCTCCTACATCAACAACATCATTCAGCCCGTTGTTGTGCCATTTCTAAGGTCGGTCCATCGTGGTGTTTTCCAGCAAGAAAACGTGCGCCCACACACGGCACGTGCAACGCAACATGCACTTCAGGGTGTCAGACAACTTCCATGGCCTGTACCCCATTAAGCACGTGTGGGATTTTATGGGACAACGACTTATCCGGTCTGCACGGCCAGCCACGACCATCCCCGATTTATGCGTCTAGGTTGAGGATGCTTGGAACTCAATACCCCAAACTTACATCCAACATCTGTACGACAGACTCCATGCCAGAATTGCACAGTGTGACGCAGTTCATGGCGGTTCAACCTCGTACTAACCATGTTACATGGAAATGTTATTTTTCAGTTTACCAGCAAATACAGCTGTATTTTGGCGTAATGTTTTGATCACGTTATCCTCTGTATTCCGTTATTATGCTGCATAAATTTCGTTGGTATCAGACGTCTCCTTCTTGGTGTTCTTTTTCCACTTTCAGCCAGTGTATTATTGAGGTTAGATAACTTCCGATAAAAGACTGTAGCTTCTTTCATTACTTTGGACAAATCAGATATCTGATGTGTAAGGCGATAATTTAACGGAGAAGATATATCACATCCAGCATGTTGGAAATATTCTCTTAGGAAGTAATTGTTCAAACAGACGACCTAAACGAATGTTAGTTCGGGTGCTAAACACTTCAGAGCAGTAGGGAGTTTGCAATATATATCACAGTTTTTAATAAGAATATTTTTTTCAGAAAAAAGGCTACTGGTACGATTCTTGCATCGCCATTTGTTTTAGGCGATACCCATTTTTATTCATTTTCTTAGTAAACAGAGAGTAGCCAGCAACAAATGCTTGCGGAAGGAATAAACAGCTCCAGCTGAACTTCTTAATCTCTCTTGAAATTTCTGCTGCTTGTGTGATTATTAATATAGCAATATAACAGCCAAGCATCTTTGAGTGGGTTTGGCTATAACTCACCACGCTGGCCAAGCGGGTTGGTGAGTGTACAATGCTTTTACAAGAAACGAAGATTTATCGATTGATGGAGAAAAGCTTTGGACAACCAATACCTACATTTATCTTGGGCAGCAGATATCAAGTGAGAGTCACATTGATGAAGAAATTAATCGGCGTATAAAACTTGCCTGGAGAGCTTTTGGAAGAAACAGTTCAATTTTTAAGATTAGTCTCAAAAGAAAAGTGCTTAGTGAATGCATCCTGCCAGTGCTTACGTATGGAGCAGAGACATGGACCTTAATTAAAAGAGACATACAAAGACTGCAGACAACTCAAAGTAGAATGGAGAGATGCATGCTTGGTGTAACCAGGAAAGATAAGAAGAGGAACTTGTGGATAAGGAAAATGACAGGAGTGGACTACATCATGAACAGAGTGAAATCACTGAAATGGCAATGGGCTGGACATGTTGCCAAAAGAACGGACCACCGATGGACAACTAAAATTTTAGACTGGATTCCGAGGGACAAGAAAAAACCCAGAAGAAGATCCTATGGGAGATGGAAAGATGAAATTCGAAAGTATGCTGCTGGAGCGACATGGAGGAGACAGGCCCAAGACAGACAATTGTGGAAGAAATTTGGGGAGACCTTCGTCCAGCAGTGGATTGACAATGGTTGTTGTTGATGATGATGATAACAGCCAAGTAAATAAAATAACTAAGAAAGCAATCTGATTTGCAAAGACAGGTTTGGATTATTAACAGAAAAGGCTTAAAACATAGTGACGTACCATAAAGCACGTGTAAAGACGACAAATTTGCAGCGATATATTCCGTCCGTGTAGCTTAATTCGGAGAGTAACTTTCTCCGGAGGTAGCGCGGGTTCGATCCTCGTCACTGACAAACTTGTGTTTTCGCAACATGCTTAGCTGGAAATGGGGTAATCCTCTAAAATGAGAAAACAGTGGAAAACAGCATATCGCTTGAAGGAGCAGGCTTCGTTAGCTGAAGTACATGTTGTGCTTTGTATTTTTTTGCGATAGTGAAACCAACTATAGACACGTGACAGAAGCATATAGAAACATGGGGGAGCGGTTGGTTGCATTATTATGATGATAGAGGTCAGAAAAAGCGTAATTTACAAAAAACCGATTTTTCAGATGAGAACATCGGGAAACTTTGGAGAGCCAACTGGACAGATAAGATGAAACACGAAAAAGAAATCGGAGCCAACAAGTATGACTAGTCACCGAATGAAGAGAAAAAGAATCGGTATTTATTTATTTATTTGCATTTCTTACGTGTTTTCTTCTTGAAATTACTGAAATGTGTCTTCTGATCTCCTAAAAAAATTACATGCTGCTTGTGGGAATCGTCCGCGTAGAATTCAGAGTTATACACGTAAGGAAAAAATCCCAACACCAAGAAGGGGTTGTGTTAGATAAACGACAGCTGGTAAGCGGTGAGAGTACATCTGTAAGATGACGTTTATGAAAATTTCGCGCTCGGCGCATACGTGTGGCGCTAGTAGCGCCCCTCGGAACATGCAAACCAGGTTTGCTGTAAATACGCGCTGTAACGTTCGTGAGCGTTAGTTATCGTTGAGATTCGACGTAGTGTGTTGATGTTAGTCAAGAATGCCTTTAAGAAGACGAAGAAGCCATTATCAACAGCTCACGGAGTTTGAACGAGGTCGTGTAATAGGGCTACGAGAAGGTGGATTTTCGTTCCGCAATATTGCAGAACGACTTGGCAGGAATGTAGCCACTGTGCATGATTGTTGGCAGCTGTGGTCAAGGGAAGGTACTGCCTCAAGAAGACCGGGTTCCGGCCGGCCACGTGGCACTACTGAGAGGGAAAACCGCCGTGTACGGCGTATGGCCGTGGCGCATCGTACCGCGTCTGCGGCAGCAATTCGAGCTGCAGTTGCCGCCACAGTGACACAACGAACTGTTACAAATCGGTTACTTGAAGGACAGCTCCGAGCCAGACGCCCTGTAGTGTGCATTCCACTTACTTCAAACCACTGCCGTTTGCGACGTCAGTGGTGTCAAGCTAGAGCTCATTGGAGGACGGAGTGGAGATCTGTTGTGTTTTCTGTAGAAAGCCGGTTCTGCCTGGGTGCCAGTGATGGCCGTGTGTTGGTTAGAAGGAGGCCAGGTGAGCGCCTGCAACCAACCTGTCTGCGGCCGAGACACACTGAACCTACACCTGGAGTTATGGTCTGGGGAGCAATTTCCTATGACAGCAGGAGCACTCTCGTGGTTATCCCACGCACCCTGACGACACAGTTGTACGTCGGTCTGGTGATTCAACCTGTTGTTCTGCCATTCATGGAGAGCATTCCAGGGGTGTTTTCCAACAGGATAACGCTCGCCCGCATACCGCTGTTGTAACCCAACATGCTCCACAGAGTGTCTACATGTTGCCGCGGCCTGCTAGATCACCAGATCTTTCACCAATCGAGCACGTATGGGACATCATTGGACGAAAACTCCAGCGTCACCTCCAACCGGTATTAACCGTCCCTGTATTGACCGACCAAGTGCAACAGGCATGGAACTCCATCCCACAAACTGACATCCAGCACCTGTACGACACAATGCATTAAAGTTTGCGTGCCTGCATTCAACATTCTGGCGGTTACACCGGTTATTAATGTACCAGCATTTCACATTTAAAATGGCTCTTCTCGCGCTTACATTAAGCTGTGATCTTGAAACCTTAATCGATTAAATATGTTACCTATACAAATGTATTGCCGCCATTTCATTCCTCTACAACTATTTTTTCGTGATGTTGGGATTTTTTTCCCGTCAGTGTATGAAAGAGCGAATAAAAGCCAAAAAACAGTTTTATTCTTACACAAAACTCCAAACCAGGCATTAGCTGTGATAAGCCTGTATCTGGAAGTTTCCTTGATTTCGTGCATCGTTGAATTTAAATGTTAGCTCTAGAAATTCTCCGAAGGTGGGAATTATGATTGACACATTTGATCAAGAAAAAATTAAAACTGAGTAAGAAAAAAAATTTGCAAAACTCTTATTTCAAAATTTACTGAAAGAAAACGTGTGTCGAGATGAATTATTACTGGGTAAACATTGTTTTCTCAGGGGAAAAAAAGGAAGTGAATTAGAAGAAGTATGTTCCATGACGAAGCATTTCTTTTTACGCTATTCTCTTGAAGTTCCATTTGGCCAAGAAAGAAAGGATTCTTATTTTAGAGAAAACCTGTTGATTTACATCGAAGAAGAATCCGAATAAAAGTCTTAGTTACTGGTGTAACAAATCATGAATTCTTTTTTCTTTAAATTACGTTGGAAATCAAAGGAAAATTTTGGAATCAGTGGAAGATATGCATTTGAATAGGTGTACAAAATGCAATATTATAGCCAATCTAAGTCATTTATTGAAATAATTTAGCATCGGGGGAAGTGCGATACATGTTTTTGCATGTTTTCTTTTAAAACAACTGATGCACAGTCCTAAGCTGCATTGTGCCAATCATATAAAACATGGATTTCATATCAAATGAAGTCCGTCTTCTAGATTGACACTTTATGCTTCAATTGAACTAATCCGTTAGCATTTATTAGTCTGTGTAGATCTATGTAAATCTATGTAGGATGTAGCCAGAAGTAACAAGAGATTTGTGGTTTGCATTTAGAGGTAGGAAGAAAACGTTCTTCGTGCGTAAATATCAACTTTACTCAGAAGGTTACAAAAAATCAATTGTCTGAGTCGCCTTGTTCCGTTGCCTCAAGAGTCTTCTGATGGAAAAAAAGCGATGAAGCTTTTTCTCGTGCAAAAGATACTTATAAAAAACTAAGTTTCCTCGTGAGGCATTCGGACCTGTTGCCTTTCTTACGATTCTAACTATCCCATTGCACTGTGTGAAAATCGTTTGCTTAGAAGTCCAACCTTCAATGTAACAAGAGTAATTGTTACTCATATTGCACAGAATTAATTCTTAGTCATACGTTTGAAAGCTTTGCAATGGAAGGAATTGGAGATCCAGGTAAAGTTGAGGTGGTTAAGGCGAAAACTGGAATTCCGGAATATAACATTCAAAGAACAAATTACGAAACCTTGCTTGTTGGAAGTAATCGAAAGGGATGGTAAAGAATTTTGTTTGTAGAAGTCTTCGGACAAAGAAACATGTCGCCAAAGGAACTACTCATGGATAAATGTAAAAAACTTCAAGGGCTTCTTAGTGATAGATATATAATTGGTGAAAGCGTGAATCTTTCAAAAACTTTCTGTAAGTGGTCTCACATGCAAACGATGAAGTCTTACTGGAGATATTTAAACAGGACATCTGAAGAAAAACCACAAGAACTGAAACTTTGACCAGTGGAATGTTGGAGTTTTCATTTCGGTGTACGGGTACCTACTGCCGCACGGAAATTCTTTTCGCGCATTACTTCATATTATCAAATTTACTTAAAGGAAGCATTGAAAGAACTTGAAGAAAAAAGTATTTTATAAGAAAATAATTCCCGAAATTGTATGCGTTAAGAAACTGGAATGTCCGTACTTAATGTATATAAGACGGACATATTAACCATGTTAATTTATAATAATGATGAACATTATGCTCCTTTTTCATGAAGAAAAAGTCATTACAAGCCCAAGATGGTGACAGAAAGTTCGTGAACATTTCTTATTTTTCAGAGGTCGAAAGCTTCAAACAAAGAACTTTAGTTTCTCACGCCTTACAAGGGAGAGCCTTTTTCGACGAACTGATAGCATCTGCAATGACACCGCGACTTTCGCTGTACATTGTCAGTGTCGTCCAGACGCCTACAAGTCTGGAAAACAGCCATCCACCTTTTGTATAAAAATAACAATGTGTATTGTGTTATTATAAGAATGTACTTCGGCGGTAAGATTACTTTCTCAAAGGGGGCACTCACTAATGGAAGATCTGACGAGGACCGCGGAGACGCGGAAGGTATGATTAAAACTCATCAGCAAGTCGCCGAGGCCAATGCCCAGGGATGTGGCTGGCGAAGGGCGCGAAAGGTGATCCACGTGACTGGAGAGGCGAGCCACATCAACAGGTCAGCGTGAGGGGAAGATCACGCCGAGGTCTTCGCGAATGCGCAGCGCGAAGGGGGTGGAGACTAGTAGGTCACTTGAAAAGGAGCTGTTAGTTAGTCTGCTTTCGTCCAGCGGAGAGAGTAGTTCTTCGATAAGAGGAGACGCGAAGCTTTCGCCTTTTATTGCGTGAGCCGAGGGACGCTCCAAGCCAGAGAGTGTCCGACACTCAGGTCGAGTTTAGTGAGCATCTATCCTGGAAGAGATAGAGTGCTCAGCTGCAGCGGTATAGGCCCTAGTCAGGGATCCCGCTGGTGTAGTAGATATTTCGCTACAGGGAATACGAGCTTAGCACAGGCTAAGACTGAAACATATTGCAGAGAAGAATAGTTAGACTAATATTTCTTAAGATTCACAGAGATATAGATCTACTTAGTATCAGGTAGACTCTAGCCAGAACTTCAACGCCGAGAGAGAGATTTTCTCGGGAAGTATTTATCCTAGCTTTCGTGTTGCACGCCTCTTGTCAGGTCCAATCCTTAGTGAAGCCTGATGTTAGAGAAAGAGTAATCCACCGCCGTCTAGACCCTAATTGATTACGTAATAAATGTTTGTGTGTTTTTAATAGAAGCTCCTCTCGATATCATTATATCTTAGTGTGAATATTATTCTGTCCGTTCAGCTGTTGTCGCTTCGCCTTCCCGAATCACAGATTTAATATTAAAGTGGGGAAGGCTTCGTTTGTTCGCTCGAACAGAGTTTGGGGGAGTGTTTCAGTGAAGCACAAGCACTTCCTTGCCGCTCTGAGAGGCCGTATAGCGTGGACGCCTCAGATCCATAAGTAGGAGGTGGCGCCACAACACGTGACCAGTACTTTCGCTCTCACAATGTATTTCATTTCATTTCATTTCATATTTGTTTTAAATTTGTGTTTTGACTTCTGTATTGTATAAGCTCCTAATATGCATGCTATTATTACCTGGGAAACATCTTTGTAGGTGGGTCGGTTACAATGCAACATTTATTTGTAGTTTTATTGCAGAATGTTTTTTCTTCGTCTTCGAAGAAAAACAAATGTCTCTTTCTTCCATGGGGAAGCCCTTATTATATGCTTTAATCTGATTTTCTAAGTTCTTGTTGGAAATTTTCTCTCCTTTTTCAGAATTGTGCACTAGAAAGCAATTTTCTTCAACCTATACTTTTTCAAGGGCCTTTCTCCATTCTTTCTGATCCAAGACAAACAGTTCAGTTAGTCTATCGTCTGCCAAACTCTTGTTCACATTATCCATCCAATGTTTTCTCGGTCTGTCGTTTGTTCTTCTTCCCGCTGCCTTTTCTCTACCTACTTTTTAAAATGATTCTTTTCCTTTTTGTGCCCGTAAGGAAAGGTATGACATTAGAAATACGAAATAACTCATGCAACTTGGAAATCCGGGGGTTATCTGAAGAATTTCCCATTGTTAAGATAACACACTTCAGAATTAGTTCGGTCGTACAGAAATACTCCCAAAAAGGAGTGAGTTTTGATCATACACAGTGCGTCAAAGCATTTTTTAAGACTGGCGCTAGATTTCAGCCTACGGTGGCGCCACCAGTGTAATCGCGAATGCGTTATAAACCGTGACCATCTACTTGCTTTCTGCCAAAAGTACTGCGCAGTTGTTAAAGTAACTCAAACGAAACGGCCGTTCATTAGAGAAGTAACATTTTTTTCATGTTGAATTATTAAGATGGAACAAAGGGCTGTTATTAAATTTCACGCAAAACTTGGTAAAAGTGCCTCGGAAACGTACCAAATGATGAAACAAGTTTACGGTGAGTATTGTTTAAGTAGATTAAATGTTTTTCTGTGGCACAAACGTTTTTTGGACGGAAGAGAGACGCTAGAAGATGATAAGCATACCGGAAGACCAAGTTCATCTAAGACAACTGAGATTATTGAGAAAGCGTGCGATTTCGTGGCAAACAATCGATGTGCGTCACTAAGAATGATGGAAGAGTCCTTAAACACCAAGAAGGAAGCGATTCGAACCATCCTGTATGAAGATTTGGGCAAAAAAAATAGTCTGTGCTAAATTTGTTTCACACACGTTAACCAATGGACAAAAATCAAGGAGAAGTGCACATTGCACAGACATCATTTCAGCCGCTGAAAATGATCCAAACTTCTCAAAATCGATTGTTACAGGTGATGAAACGTGGTGTTTTCAATATGATCCTAAAACAAAGTGCGGTATGGAAGTCAAAAAACTCGCCACAAGCCAAAAAAACAAGAAAAGTTCCAACGAAAATCAAAACAATGCTCATTACGTTCTTCGATAGTAAAGGTTTATTATCCACAAAGAATTTGTTCCAAGTGGACAAACAATTACTGGTGAGTTTTATTTAAATGCTTTGAGGCGCTTGATGGGCAGAATTCGTTGCATTCGTCAAGATTATCGAGATGTAAACAGTTGGTGTTTGTTGCACGATAATGCACCCAGTCACACCTCACTTCTTGTTGGTAGATTTCTGGCAAAAAATAACGTCTGTGTGTTGAATCATCCACCGTATTTGCCTGATTTAGCACCCTGCGACATTTCTTTGTTCCCCAAACTTAAAATGACGTTAAAAGGGTGTTATTTTGATGATATTTCCACCATACAAACAGCTTCGACGCGTGCTTTGGAGGCAATTCCTCAAAGTGAACTGGAACAGGCATTCGAATCATTATTAAATCGCTGTAACAAGTGTATTGAAGCCGGAGGGACTTATTTTGAATAACAAACCAAAACAAATTATAATTTCTTGTTTCTATTTCATTTTACACACCCAGTCTTAAAAATTCTTTGATGCACTGTGTATGTACTTCACTAGATACCAGCACGCTTCTGAAGGAATACTAATCCCAAGAATAATATCACATTTCAATAAGCACAAGTCATAATTTGTCTTCCTTTGAAATCTAATACACTTATGCTTCGAGAAGTAAATCCTAAAAACTTACAGAGCGTGCATAGTGTTCTGATTGTTGCTCTCCATCCCCTTCTACTCGATGTGTTCTTCAATATTAAATTGGTCAATTTAATTAAACGTCATGTTCGCTGGCTGAAAAATGTTCTCTTCAAGAAACCAAAGTAACGAATGAATTTAATCAAGCTAAAAACGCAAAGAAAAGCCTGACGGTTAAACAAATGAATGGAATCAGATATAAATGATAACCGGGATGTAAATAATTTTGAATAACGTTGAAACTTCTGTGGTGACACAAATTAATATATTTTTCTATACGAAAATAGTTTTATACGAGATTCAACATCATGTGAAATCAGAAAATTACTGATGACTTCTCTTTATTATCAATAGTTTGTTTTTTTAAATAAAATGCTACAATATCTTTAAAAATGTGTCTTAGTATCAAAAGGCTTCATATTTCTATCCTCTGATTTAGTTCAGGTATGTGAAAGGTGCTATAATATTTTTTTCCCAAGAAACATACGATTGACTTTTTGAAAAAAAGCATTTTTATGAATTTATTAGTTACTGTTATTTCGAAATACTTATGCGAAACTTGACTATAGCAGGAACTTCGCTGTTTTAGGTTCACTGTTTCGAATTTTTAATGATAACTTTATTAAACTTTCTGATACTTTTGGACAGATAAAATGTATCCAATATTTATCTTAACTAATGTGGGGACCCCTTGCACCCTTTGATATTCATAATAGTGCTCTCTAAAATCAGACGAAGAATTTAATGGACTAGAGATACGAACATGTACAACGTGCATTAAATAATAATTTCATACGTCCATTTGAGAATTTCGATTAAACCTTTCTTCAAAACGATCCAAAATACGATTTTAATTAAATCAGCAGATTGTTAATATCATCAATGTCAATTCACTGCTGGGAGTAGGTATCCCCAAGTCTCTTCCACAACTTTCTATCTTGAGCTAGTCTACTTTATGTCACTTCCAAATGCTTTCCATTTACATCCATTTATCTCTCACGTGGTCTTCTGGGAATTATTCCGTCCTTTGGCATCCAGCCTAATATTTCTGTTGCACAACGGTGGTTTTACATTGATAACAATATATCATATACTCTTGTTATATTTCTAATCCATAAGCTCCTTTTCTTGTCTTTTTTGATTAAACCAAGCCTGTATATCTCATGCTTCTTTGAATTGCTGTCATCCTTTGTGTATTTCTTGTGGTTAATATCCATGTCTTAGGATTTAATGTGGAATACTTGGGAGCATGCTTTGCTTTAATTTTCCCAGCCGAATACTTAAGAGTGATTACCTTAAGAATGATTACCTTAAGAATTATTACTGTAATTTTATACAAGGGTCACTTAAACCTTTTATCCTCTTAAAATGTCATTTGTTTAGTCCCATCAGCTTTTCTACGAATTCGAAAAACCCTCCCTCGATTCCGATATGATCTCTTAATAAAACTCAACTGAAAATTTTCCTTTCCCTAGCTATTGCTTTCTTTCTCTGAACCATAAGTAAGAACTGGAAGAATAAATTGATTAAACACTTTTCTTTTAAGACATAATTGGTAAATTGTTTTTGCAAGTTGTTATTTCCCTCCAAATGCAATACAGCCAACTTTTGTACGGGGATTGATTTCTCGATTGTAGCCCTCGATTGGTTATGAACACACAAGTTTGTCTGCGACGGGCATCGAAACCGTGTTCCCTCACTCCGGAGTAAGTCGCTCTCCCAACTGAGCTACGGGGCCAGAATGTCTCGCTGCAGATTTGTCGTCTTGACACATGTTTTCACCTCTGTAGTATGTCACATGGTATCTGCTGTCGAAGATAAATGTAGGCATCAATTTGCGTTAATGTAAACATCGTGATGAACGTTTGTAACTTTGCCTTGCTATCAACGGGATGTTGACCACCATTTACCATCTTCTGAGCATATCCCTTTTTCGTTCTCATCAATTCTTCATTGTTTGGCTTTGAATTAGACGTCAATAGGTTATGTCCAAAAGTACCAACACTTAGTTCTATGGTGTCTATAGGATATAGTTAAGGGTTTTCCATTCCTCAGGCCGTCTCTCAGCACTTTTTTAAACTGCTGAACTCTCCACACAGACTGCAGAAGAAATTCCTGATCACAGTCAAAGACCATGCCGGGGTGCATTGTAGACGATCATTTGGGAGTATGTGGTATAACGAAGTAAATTTCTCCGTCATTTCTGTCCACGCCGGGGATCGAACCCGGATCCCCTCATTCCGGAATGAGTCACTCTACCAATTGAGCTACGCGGACGTTTGCTCTGACTGCTATTTGCCTTTATATCGTGTGCGTCCTGCTGGCAGGTACGTCACAGTGGACAGCATTTTCACTTCGCGAAAATCCCAGGCCATTTTCATGTGTAATAGCAAAATGGGCCGTCTGTGTCTGCAGATAGGCTACAGGAAAAAACTGCTGAACGCAAAGGGTTTGAAGTTCACCTTAAACTTACAGACTCACCTGCATGAAATACCTCGAAGATATTTCCTCTAAAATTCAGGTTTCTAATGTATGTTAATGAGAAACAAATCCCTCTGAAGAAATAATTATCCATAGTTAGGCACATACAGTACAAATGTTATCGGCACATAATGTCGTACCCTTCATTGTGCCCTATGTAACTGTCTCGTTAGAAAACTTTGAAAATTGTATCGTCCTGGATCATGAATGGAACCTTAATCTCCAGATTTCCGTTCGACAGTTCTATCGTTAACCATTCGAGCACTGAAGTTCCCAAGAACCTCAGCTAAACATTTGTAGCTGAGGATCTGAATAGCGTTCATATTTGTGCCGATGTTTCTTGATAGCATCAATGGCCGTATCCAGAAACGGATATCACATATCAGCAGTTGTATTCCAACGCTTCGGGACGATACCGTTACCAAGCTTTCTGAACAAATCACTACATAGCAAACAGTGGGAAATGCGGCATATACAAACGGTGTTCCACAAAAACTGATAGTAAAATCACACAAAAAGAAGAAATATATTAGATACAGCAAAATATGTTTTATTCTTTTTCAAAGTATCTTCCCTCGAAGGACCTGCAACGGTCACATCGTTCAGTCTCCTTTTCTGGCGAAGGCATTTTGTGAAAGCTGCTTTAGCGACCCCTGTACAGTTTGAATAACGTCAGCATCTGTGTTGAATGTTGCGCCACGGAACTTCTCCTTCATTGTTGGAAACAACCAGAAATCGCACGGGGCGAGGTCAGGACTTTAGACAGTCTCTAACGTGATTTTAATATTGCGTTTTGTAAGAAACCGTTGAACACAAGTAGCTACATGTGGGCGGGCGTTATCATGGCATAGGTTCCACTTGCCCTCTAGTTCCGGTCCTTTTAATCAATATGTGCCGTCGTAGACGCTTCAAGACTGAAATGTAATACTCAACAGACAGTAATTTGTGGAGGAAGGGCATGCTGATAGACTACACATTTATGATCACAGAAAATGATCATCACCACCTTCCCAGCTGATTTGGTTTGGCAGACTTTTTTTTCTGAGGCGAGTCTGTGCGTTTCCAGACACTCGTTGCACTGTTAGTGAGGGGTTGAAATAGTGGACCCATGTTTCATCGGCAGTTATTACTGTGTTTAGAAAGTTTGGATCCTTTGCAATCATTTGTTTCCACTCATGACACACCTGAACTCTGGCTAATAGTTGTTCTCTCGTCAGGTGAATACCCACGATGCAGTAGCAATTTGTCGTGCGGAATGCCGATGTTTCTGAAATATAAGTTGACGCCGCTATGTCTTCACATGTCATTAGTCGATGTTCTTACAGGATTGCCCAAACAGTATGTAACGTACCAGGAGATGTGACGTACCTGCCAGAAGGACGCACACGACATAAAGGCAGATAGGAATCAGAATAAAGCGTCCGCGTAGCTCAATTGGTAGAGTGACTTATTCCGGAATGAGGGGATCCGGGTTCGAATCCCGGCGTAGACCAAAAATGACGGAGAAATTTACTTCGTTATAATGGCGCCCGAACTATCCGGATGACCCGACAGTTCAAAATCTTGCATTGGTGTGATGTTATTTCCACACCGCGAGATAGGAAAAATAAGAGGAGCACTTCGAATAAAAAAAAAAAAAAAAAAAAAATAAGGGGGAGATGATGTAACGTACCAGGAGATGTGACGTACCTGCCAGAAGGACGCACACGACATAAAGGCAGATAGAAATCACAATAAAGCGTCCGCGTAGCTCAATTGGTAGAGTGACTTATTCCGGAATGAGGGGATCCGGGTTCGAACCCCGGCGCAGATAAAAATGACGGAGAAATTTACTTCGTTATAAGTATTAACAACACGCTCTGTAATTACACTTTCAGGTCGACCAGGCCTAGAAACGAGTTCTGCAGATAAATGCCCTTGTTTGAAATCATGGTGCTATCTAAAAAATGTTGACTCACCGAAACATTTCTTTGTTAGCTTTTTTCATTAAATCAACTGTTTGTGGAGCCCTTTTACCCAAACGACAGCAAACTTTTATCGTACAACGCATTTCACTTCTTAACTCTGAATCACTCACCAGGCGAAATGCAGACGTACCTTAAACAACTTCGCAATAAAAAAAACTAGAATCGTCTGTGACGGCTAATAATCGTTGCCATAGATACTTCCTTAACTCAGTTAACCGTATACATGATTATTTTACCCCTTCGTACTGTTGCCAACTCTGAAGAAATTACTCTTAATTTTTTCGGAACGACCTTTATATTTACCTATAACGATATTAAGGTTTTACATTTAAATTAATTTTAGGCTATCTCCGTGGAAACTAAAACAGGCGTCACCGATAGATGGCAGCACATTCCTTCTATGGAAAGCAAACTTAATTTGTAACTAAACTGTTTTTTGTTTTTGTTTTTTGTAATTTTAAGGCGACGGCTGGCAGTTGTACAGGGGTCATTTTGATTTTTTATTTGCTGTATTTCCCATCTTCATCCAAATCTAGAGAAGTTCGGTAGTGCCCAAAGTCAAGTCTAAAGTTCCTTCACAGTGTGTAATAAAACCTACCAGGTCCACAGTATACATTACATAGGTTTTGCAAGTATTGTCGTTAATGATGACTTAGAAAGCTGCCGGGTTTTGTCCTAAGTCCTACTGCAATCCGTTGAACTACAACGAATGCAGTCAAACGGCATGAATAAGCATTGAACTGACGTAATTATGAAAACGTTCGTTAGTTTCTTTGTCAAATTGACACGAGAATTTTAGGACTCCCCTCACAACGCGGACTTCTCCTTTCTTTAGAGCGTGGCAGATTAACTAGATTTATTTCAAATTATATGCTATAGACAGAAAATTCATTTAGATCAATGTTCGCATTTTTGTAGGATTCCATAATGGCAGACAAATTTAGGAGGTTATATACGATAGCATTTGTCTTTCTTAATTCGTTACAGAAAATCAAAAAGTTCATAAAAATATTCTTTGTTTCTTCAGTTGTAAAAATCCAAAATTTGCCGGTCACGGGGTTCGAACCTTCCTACTCCGGAGACGAATGCTTTCCCGGTTAGGCTATACCAATGGAATTTATCGCGGCAACTTTGCCGTTTTGATCTGTGTTTCACCTCTGTAATACGTCACATAGTGGGAAAACCGTTTTATAAGAAAAACAAATTCTGTGACTTTGGATCATTGAGGGTGAGGAAGGAAGTTCCGAAAATTTGACTTGGTTCTACGGACTTCACTGAGTTACATCTCCTAATATAAATATTTCGCATACGCATCTCTGCTTCTGCGCAAGGTCCTTGTCGCAAAGGCGCATTACGTAATTTGCTTTAACCGAATCACCCACTTGTGAAGAACTCACGAGAAAATGTCGTTCTGACTCCGGCGTCTTCGCATAATAGTTCAGAGAATGAACGAATGCATTCAGAATTCAACATCGAAACATCAACACATTTTCACTAACTTCTGGAAGATGAAATCGGCTTTTTATCTGCGTGCCTGTAATTTTATCGTAATCGCTATCGTTTATTTTTCACCCAGCTGCAGGCGCGGAATTACCCCCATGAATCAGAGCCTTATCGTATGCGGAAAGGGCAAAAAAATAAGCAAATTTAATTATCATTTGAAACAGAACAGCAAAGAAAATGCGAAATAGCATAATCAAAACTGAAGCTTTACCGTGGTTTCTAACAACGGAGAAGCTGGGGTTTTTTTTTTCCATACGAAACGAGAAGTATGAAAAACATGGCCTGTACATTTTCCATTTGCTTGCTTAATTTCGCGCAAATCTAATTTAGGCGTTGTTGTGGTTTAGAAATGTTGCAGCGATAGGAAATATCTGCAAAAACGAAACGGCGAAGAAGAGTTTTTCAGCTGCCAGCACTAATTTCCATTGTGAGGGCGATCACGAACAAGTGAAATTCGAGATTCCTTCGAGATCTACAATTTTTTCCCTTCAGAGCTCAAATTTCCCACATCCCTACTTTCTTTTCTTCCACTGCTGGTGAACTCCATATTTTATCTGTCTCCTCCTCGTAATGGCAGATATATTTAATCATTCGTGAAAAGCTCCTAGGGGGGATTTCTTCATCTCTCTGACATCTGTAGGAATTCATGTTGCCTCATAAAATTAAATACCCCCATTTAGTAATACGAAGGACCCTCATAACAATTTTTTGCTCAATACTAACTTAAAGTCATCATCATCATCATTGTCAACCATTATCAATCCACTGCTGGACGAAGGTCTCCCCAAGTTGTCCTCCACAACGGTCTGTCTTGTGACAGCCTCCTCCATGTCACTCCTGCATACTTTCGAATTTCATCCACCCATCTCCCATGTGGTCTTCTTCTGGGTCTTTTCCTGTCCCTTGGAATCCAATCTAAAATTTCGGCTGTCCATCGATGGTCTGTCCTTCTGGCAGTATTGCCATTTAGGGATTTAACTCTGATCATGATGTCTTCCACTCTTGTCATTTTTCGGATCCACGAGTTCCTCTTCTTATATCTCCTGGTTACACCAAGCATGCACCTCTCCATGCTGCTTTGAGTTGTCTGCAGCCTTTGTATGTCTCTTTTAGTTAAGGTCCACGTCTCTGCACCATACGTAAGCACTGGAAGGATGCATTGATCAAACACTTTTCTTTTAAGACATAATGGCATATTGCTCTTGAAAATTATGCTGTTTCTTCCAAAAGCTCTCCAGGCAAGTTTTGTACGCAGATTAATTTCTTCATCAATGTGACCTTCACTTGATATCTGCTGTCCGTCCAAGATAAACGTACGTGTCTGTTATCTCCAGCTTTTCTCCATCAATCGATAAATATTCATTTCGTGTAAAAGCATTGAACATCACTTCTGTCTTCTGAAAGTTCATTTTTAATCCCACTTCTTTACTCTTGTCAGCAAGTTCCTGGATCATACTCTGCAGCTCTGATGGGGTAGTTGCAAAAATGACTGTCATCAGCAAAACGAAGGTGGGTTAGATAATCTCCTTTCATCTTTATCACTTTGTTTTCCCAGTTCAGTGATTGAAAGACATTTCCCAATGTGGCGTTAAATTGATCAAACACTTGGTTATGTCAATACATTTTGTTTGTCTTATGAGCTTGCCACGTTCGAGTTTAGTGTTGAGGTGCATCTTAAATCTCACCAATATATCGTCACTACCTGTGTTGAACTTGTTTAGCACACTGCAGTCTTCTATGACGATTTTTTTGTTACACATAATAACGCCGCTAACTTAAAGTAAACATCATTATATCTAACTTAAAGTGAACATCATTATATCGTCTGATATTTTCATGAATGATTCTTTTATTTTGCTTCTTTGTTGAAACTATATTATCACGTTGTTGGCATCTCTATCTGTCTAACAAGCGCACGCAGGAAGAAAAGTTGACTGTTTGGCATCAAAACTTTGAAAAATTTTCAACACATGAAAACGTTTTGTTTCTTATAAACCAGAGGTGAGGAAACTTTTCATCTTGGAAGGCCGCGTTAAGTTAGCTGTAATCTAATAAGGCCGCATTCGAGAAATTTAAATGAGATATACTTCAAAATGTACATTATTTTGTAAAAATCTAACTACTATGTACTAGCTAACTTCAAAAAATGAAAACAAACTGTGTGACGTACTACAGAGGTGAAAACATGTGCCAACACGACAAATCTGCCGCGAGATATTCTGTCCGCGTAGCTCAGTTGGGAGAGTGACTTACTCCGGAGTGAGGGGACAAGAGTTCGATCCCGTGTTTTCACAGTTGAAGGGCTCTGATGTAAACCATGGTTACCAACAATTCTGTCGTTGTGAGATACGTAGATTGCAAGTATTAAAAAAATATAAACGTTTGCACTTACCATAAATTGAAAGTTGTATTGTGGCGTCACATGTTGACATACACAGTGTGGAAAAGAATTTTTAAGACTGGGTCTGTAAAATGAAATAGAAACAAGAAATTATAATTTGTTTTGGTTTGTTTTTCAAAATAAGTCCCTCCGGCTTCAATACACTTGTTACAGCGATTTAATAATGATTCGAATGCCTGTTCCAGTTCACTTTGCGGAATTGCCTCCAAAGCACGCGTCGAAGCTGTTTGTATGGTCGAAATATCATCAAAATAACACCCTTTTAACGTCCTTTTAAGTTTGGGGAATAAAGAAAAGTTGCAGGGTGCTAAATCAAGCGAATACGGTGGATTATTCAACACACAGACGTTATTTTTCGCCAAAATTATACGAACAAGAAGTGAGGTGTGACTGGGTGCATTATCGTGCAACAAACACCAACTGTTTTCATCCCAATATTCTGGACGAATGAGACGAATTCTGCCCATCAAACGCCTCAAAACATTTAAATGAAACTCACCAATAATTGTTTGTCCACTTGGAACAAACTCTTTCTGGATAATATCCTTACTATCGAAGAATGTAATGAGCATTGTTTTGATTTTTGATGGAACTTTTCTTGTTTTTTCGGCTTGTGGTGAGTTTTTTGGCTTCCATTCCGCACTTTGTTTTAGGATCATATTGAAAACACCATGTTTCATCACCCGTAACAATCGATTTTAAGAAGTTTTGATCATTTTCAGCGGCTGAAATGATGTCTGTGCAATGTGCACTTCTCCTTGATTTTTGTTCATTGGTTAACGTGTGTGGAACAAATTTATAGCACAGACTTTTGTTTTGCCCAAATCTTCATGCAGGATGGTTCGAATCGTTTCTTTGTTGATGTTTAAAGACTCTTCCATCATTCTTAGTGACGCACATCGATTGTTTGCCACGAAATCACGCACTTTTTCAATAATCTCAGGTGTCCTAGGTGAACTTGGTTTTCCGGTATGCTTATCCTCTTCTAGCGTTTCTTTTCCATCCGAAAAACGTTTGTGCCACAGGAAAACATTTGATCTACTTAAACAAAACTCACCGTAAACTTGTTTCATCACATGGTACGTTTTCGAGGCATTTTTACCAAGTTTTTCATTAAATTTAATAACAGCCCTTTGTTCCGTCTTAATAATTCAACATGAAAAAAATTTTACTTCTCTAATGAACGCCCGTTTTGTTTGAGTTAATAAATAAATACATCGCTCTTTCCACGTTCCAGAAACACACTGCAACCGAAAAACTGTTTTTTCAGCCGCCGCTGTGGAATCGAACCAACAGAACTCTCGGTATCGCGCCGAGTGCGTTACCTTTACGCCACGGGGGCCAACAATCCACGGTGCTATGTGTATTTTTAAAGTCAGCTACTGACATCATAAATCCGTAAGATGGGCTCAGCTACTGAGCCCATCTTAAAAATACACATAGCGCCGTGGATTGTTGGCCCCCGTGGCGTAAAGGTAACGCACTCGGCGCGATACCGAGAGTTCTGTTGGTTCGATTCCACAGCGGTGGCTGAAAAAACAATTTTTCGGTTGCTGTGTGTTTCTGGAACGTGGAAAGAGCGATGTATTTATTTATTAACTGTCGCCACGTATTTGGAATATTTTCACCTTGTTTGAGTTACTTTAACATCTGCGCAGTACTTTTGGCAGAAAGCAAGCAGATGGTCACGGTTTATAACGCATTCGCGATTACACTGGTGGCGCCACCGTACGCTGAAATCTAGCGCCAGTCTTAAAAATGCTTTGACGCACTGTGTAAATGTATGATAAATACTCTAAAATGCTTAGATTACCACCGCAGTTGTTTTTCATACTTTACTCATCTTTTTACAAAAAGTTTGTTACCATGGTTTACGCCCGAACCCTTCAATTGTTAATTCTTCATTTAACTAGCCTTTCAATGAATTTGTTATGACCCCTTTTTGTTGGAAAGTATTTGAATATTTGGTCACAAAATGGAGGTTCGCTGTTTCATCGCAATCTTTAGATGGGTATCTGTCATTTGCGACCTTCAATGCGTCTTCATTAGGGTTGGGTAGGAAATGTAGATTCGCAGCAATAAGTGTTGAAACGCAAGGACGCATTTTCCGTGCATGTTGCCGAAGGCATGGGTATTCTATTGCATTTTCCATATTCCAATTGGATCCTTCTTAGCGTCAAATAAGGACCTTAAAATGTCAACTTCTGAGAGCTCAATTAGTTCAATCTGTAGTTCTTGGGGAGCTACGGAGACATTAACTACGTGAGGTTGAAATGCTAATATGAGTGTGAGGTTATGATCTTTAAAATCAGTGAACCTTTCATTGCGATCAAAAAGTTTCGAGACTAGATACCTAGCGCGCCAACAGATGGCAGTACGCGGATGCCGAGAGCAACGGTCGAGGGCAGTGACCTTTCACAAATCATTATGCCGAGTGGCGTCGTTCTGTGAGCATCTGGAGCTGTGCTACACGATATTTCGTGACCACGTGCAGAACACATCTGCGATTTCGGTATGGACTGCAAACTATAGCAGAGAGCGAACATGAAATTCTGTGGCAAATCGGGAATGGAGATGCCTGAAATGTTATGGCAATGAGTCGTGCGAAGTGTTTTGAGTGGCACTCGCGGTTCAAGAGCGGCAGAACGGCACTGGAAGAAAATCCATGACAGCTTTATCCCAGATAGCTTTATTCACTTCGTTGAATAAAGCTGTCAGGGATTTCCATCAAATTTATCCTCCTTCTTTTAAGTATTCTGCTGTTATTCTATCTTGTGGTGCACTTTTATTTATTTTTTTTAGTTCTGAAATAACATATTTTTATTTCATCTATTGTTATTTTTGGAATATCTTCGAAAAATTTTCAGGTTTCGCTATCGCAGCTTCAACCAGGTTATTAGGGCAAGAGGTCGTTGGCCATCCTGACTTCAACTGGTCTTCGAAACCAGGCTCAGCATCATCGTGCTGCTGTCCACTGTTCCCTAATCCTCAACTGGACAAATTTCTCTCGCTGCCGCTTTTAACCCTTTCTTGCAAATAACGGCGCAGGTGCTCCCGAACAGCACGACCTCCATCCTCTACTCATCTGGCAACACAATGTGGTTCCGTGCCAAATGAAGATCATCAGCCTCGTGTGTTCTACGTCATCGCCGCACCTAGTCGACTCTGGTACGCGTTTCTCACAGGAACGGAGGATTCGCATAGAAAAAACGGGAGAAACTTTTGGCTGACCCCTGGTATTTCTAAATTTATCCCATCAACCTCTGAATTTTCATTTCTCGTAAAGGCATCGTATATCGCTTCTGATCTCTGAAGGTTCGTTTTTAATCTTTAATCCTACTCCTTTATTTTCCGTAATCAAACTCTCATACATACGATGTGCGCTGTATTGACAAGCATCACTGAACACGACTCTAGAATCACAGTAGTGAAATGCCTACCACAGAAGTCACGCACAAGTCAAGACGGCAAAGTTGCAGCGACAAACTTGACGGTGGAGCTTAACTGGGAAAGCATTCAGTTCCGGAGCAGAAGGATGCAGATCCGAAGATCGTCGCCGGGCATATGGCTTTAACGTGATACAATACGCAAACTGTTCGCGTGTTATAATATCCAAATTACTGTGGGATGGTATACTATACCGTGCAAATTAATAGGGACAAGCATTTTTATTCTCAGAATTGTAATGTGATCGCCAGTTGATGTCGGAAACCCACGTGAACCGGTTTTATCAGCTGTGAGGTAACGTGACTGTTAGAACTTGATAGTAAGAATGTGGTTTGACCGGTTTTAAACAGGAAATAGGCACTTCAGCTTCAGTTGTGAGCTTTCGTGTGTGACAGGTGGATGTTAGTTTTTGCTCTCTGTGAGTACGTGCTGCTTTTGTGTATTGAAAAATGGATATTTCCCCAAGGAAGTGTGCAAAAATAATTTCCCTGAAGGATCACACTTCTATGAGAGTGAGAGATATCGCTTCTGCAGTTGGTGTAGGCAAATCAAGTGTATCAAGACTGCTTACGCGATACAATGCATCTGGATCATAGTCTACAAAAAGGAGAGGTAATTCTGCTGAAGGAGGACATACTTCATACTAATACAGGTATTTATCAGTGTATATCAAGGCATAGAATGATATAAAGGCATAGTTTTGGAAAACAGAGTATTTTTATACTTTGTCCCAATTAATTTGCACAGTATAGTAAAAGGAAGCTACGGCTCTCTCAGAATGTGTACTGAGCAGCAGGATGTCACGACTTGTGGAACTTGAGAAGTATGATTGTAACGTTCCACATCATTGGCCTTCCGACAAGAGAGATAATGAAACTCGTATAGAATGCGGTTAAACATTTCTAACTGAACTGCCTCGGTGCTGTAGTTCATCGCTTGCAGGCCACTGGCAGAGGCGTCGAAGACTAGCGAGACAGGGGAACACTCTTTGACGGTGTACTTTAGAAGATCTGCGTTTTGATGTTAAAGGAGGCTTTGGTATCCCAGTTTGTACAAGGGCCATCGCAGGGAGCTCTACGCAATGCATTTTCAAGGTCGTTCCGCCATCTGGAAGTCTCACATCCCTCCACAGAATGCTACTGTTCGTTTGTCGTGGTGCATCAAGTGTCTGTTTGGGTTCTAGAAGAATATCTTAGACTGATAGATCACGATACACCAGTCGGATGGCCGTGTATGGATATCGAGAATGCCAGAAGAACGATATATGTATAGCAAAGTACACTATCCAAGATTGGAGGTGGCAACGTTGCTGAGTGTGGCTGTTCCTCTTGAATGGACTCTGTCTCTGGTGGCGTTGCACTTAATGTGGAACCCCACTGGACAGTGCGGCTCTTCTAACAGTGTGGATGTACTACGGAGGTGAGTCCTGCTGGCATCCGCAAGACGGCGCACTTTTCCACAGAGCACGCGTTTCAGTTGCCTTGTTTACAGAAAATCAGGTTTAATGTTTGGACTGATCTTCACAAAGTCCTGATTTGGACACCCTGCTTACCTGTAGGATGAACAGGTGCTCCGTATCAATTTTTGGAAAATTGCCGTGCTTTCCCTCAAGATCTGGAGAAAGCAATACAAGAAGAATGGAAGCGCATTGCTGCAGATGCTTTTCAGCATTTAGTGGAAAGCTTGCTTAACGCGCGCGCGCGTGTGTGTTCAGACCAAAGGTTGGCCAACTCAGTACTGATTTCTTCCAGTAAATGATCTTTCTTGGTAATTGTGTCCGGTAACTTCTGTTTCTATAGTGCATCATCATCAGCAGCATCATTGTCAACCATTATCAATCCAGTGCTGGACGAAGGTCTCCCCAAGTTTCCTCCACAACGGTCTGTCTTGTGCCAGTCTCCTCCATGTCACTCCTGCATACTTTTGAATTTCATTCACCCATCTCCCATGTGGTCTTCTTCTGGGTCTTTTCCTGTCACTTGGAATCCAATCTAAAATTTCGGCTGTCCATCGATGGTCTATCCTTCTGGCAGTATTGCCATTTCAGGGATTTAACTCTGATCATGATGTCTTCCATTCTTGTCATTTTTTGGATCCACGAGTTCCTCTTCTTATCTCTCCTGGTTACACCAAGCATGCACCTCTCCATGCTGCTTTGAGTTGTCCGCAGCCTTTGTATGTCTCTTTTAGTTAAGGTCCACGTCTCTGCACCATACGTAAGCACTGGAAGGATGCGTTGATCAAATACTTTTCTTTTAAGACATAATGGCATATTGCTTTTGAAAATTATACTGTTTCTTCCAAAAGCTCTCCAGGCAAGTTTTGTACGCCGATTAATTTCTTCATCAATGTGACCCTCACTTGATATCTGCTGTCCAAGATAAATGTAGGTGTTGGTTATCTCCAGCTTTCCCCCATCAATCGATAAATCTTCATTTCTTGTAAAAGCATTGAACATCGCTTTTGTCTTCTGAAAGTTCCTTTTTAATCCCACTTCTTTACTCTTGTCATAAGTATATATGTCGACTTATCAGTGATTAGAGAGAATCTTTAGAAAGTCTTCATACGGTCGAACGGAAGACGAACCAAGCCGAAACCATACTGGTTGAAACGTTTCTTAAAAAAGGAAATAAAATAAATGTGACGCTGATCTTGGTGTGAATGTTACATCGGAAGAGAGATATTATTTGCCACTGTCTTGTAGTTCCCCAAATGTGCGAAGAGGGATAAGAAATGCGGTGTATGGCGTAGAAACGCGATATCTGAATACCTATAGTTCCAAGCCAAATGTCAATCACATTTTGTTTAGTTCGAAAGATCCGTCCAGAATCTTGAGCTTGACCGCACAAGGTTATCTGGAGCTTTGAATGGGCGGATCACTTAGGGAGAGGATGAATGGATGAGATGAAACTCATAGTGATTGAGTCTCCCCGTGTGGTCATAACTCCCTTCCTTTCCACAAGAATGGATGCTGCCGTTGTCGTGGCAGTAAGATAGCTACAGCTTTTTGCAGTGATGAAAACACCTTCTTATAAGCAAAGAGCTCCCTGCAGATTTTCACGTGACAAGACGAAGCGAATGCTTTGTCAAAAAAGCCGATTCTCTGCAACAGAAACTCGAAGCAACTGCGTTAGCGAATACATTGGGAATATAGCAGCTAACTCTGCGTCAAAAGCTTTCTTGAATAGGTTCTTTTTATTTATTTATTTATTTACTCATTTTTCTTTTATATTTTATTACACTGCTTTCGGTTGAAAAATGACGCTTATACGAAAGGTATTGCAGTTTGCGAACGAGGCTAAAGAACTATATCGTAACAATCCAAAATGAAGCGACTAAAGCCACACGTGCATCGGAAGTTTGAAGAAATACACCGAAAGAATGACCTGGGCAGAACATAAAAAAATGATGAACAATGTTTTTGTAAAAACTGAATGGCAGGATGACGAGACAAATTTAGAAATAATATCTATACAAATTTTGAAGATGACAATCCGATTTTTGGCGTAAATGTGACAAGGATGGTAAGGCAGATAATATCCGAAAACTTGAAAAATTTCATCGTCCTGGAGCGGGACTCGAACCCGCTTCTACCAGAAAAACGCCCGGGTATTTTGTGGGAGACGCGGGTTCGAATCCCGCTCCAGGACGATGAAAATTTTCAAGTTTTCGGATATTATCTGACTTACCATCCTTGTCACATTTACGCCAAAAATAGGATTGTCATCTTCAAAATGTGTATTATATGGCGTAATCCCGTATTTCTTTCATAATATCTATACCTTCCTAGAACAGCAGATATCAAGGCTTCAAAATCCTTCTGGGACAAGAGATATAATACACAACAATTAATAGACCCGTAAATCATGGCTAAAAAACTTTTGGAAGAGACAGGCAATTCGCAAGAACAATTTGCCGCTATATCTCGAAAAAAGTGTTTAATCAATGAACCCTTTCCAGTTCTTAGTTATGAATCAGACATGTGCGCTTGAGCTAAATACGATACACAGAGAGTACGTGTCAAGACAACAAATCTGCAGCGATACATTCCATCGGTGTAGCTTAGTCGGTTAGAACAACTCACTCCGGAGCGAGGAGACTCTGACCCGATCTCTGTCACCGAAAAATTCCTTTTTGTTTTTGCATAGATGCTGAGGATAACCCAAAGAAACATGGATACAATACAATACAATACAATTATTTATTACACACATTTAAAACTTACAGTTATATGAAAATGCAATACACCAGGAGGAATGTGAACACATTGGTTGTAAGGCGATTCCCCCTATCAGATGTAAGAAAAAGAATAAAACCTATGGCATATATAAAAGCAAGTAAGATGGTTATAACACAAGCACCACTGCTTGGAACTACAATTTAATGATAGGGTTGAGATTCGTTATGGAGATCAGGGTGATTTACAATGTAATATCGCAGAGACAAGGAAGACTTTTTGATATTTTCCAGGGATCTGATGCTCTCTGGGATATTATTCCATAGGATAATGGCTTTATACAGTATGCTATTTAAACCATAATTAAGTCTATTTAATGAAAGGGTTGAGATTCGTTATGGAGATCAGGGTGACTTACAATGTAATTTCGCAGAGACAAGGAAAACTCTTTGATATTTTCCAGGGATCTGATGCTCTCTGGGAGATTATTCCATAGGATAATGGCTTTATACAGTATGCTATTTAAACCATAATTAAGTCTATTTAATGATAGGGTTGAGATTCGTTATGGAGATCAGGGTGATTTACAATGTAATTTCGCAGAGACAAGGAAAACTTTTTGATATTTTCCAGGGATCTGATGCTCTCTGGGAGATTATTCCATAGGATAATGGCTTTATACAGTATGCTATTTAAACCATAATTAAGTCTATTTAATGATAGGGTTGAGATTCGTTATGGAGATCAGGGTGATTTACAATGTAATTTCGCAGAGACAAGGAAAACGTTTTGATATTTTCCAGGGATCTGATGCTGTCTGGGAGATTATTCCATAGGATAATGGCTTTATACAGTATGCTATTTAAACCATAATTAAGTCTATTTAATGATAGGGTTGAGATTCGTTATTGAGATCAGGGTGATTTACAATGTAATTTCGCAGAGACAAGCAAAACTTTTTGATATTTTCCAGGGATCTGATGCTCTCTAGGAGATTATTCCATAGGATAATGGCTTCATACAGTATGCTATTTAAACCATAATTAAGTCTATTTAATGATAGGGTTGAGATTCGTTATTGAGATCAGGGTGATTTACAATGTAATTTCGCAGAGACAAGGAAAACGTTTTGATATTTTCCAGGGATCTGATGCTGTCTGGGAGATTATTCCATAGGATAATGGCTTTATACAGTATGCTATTTAAACCATAATTAAGTCTATTTAATGATAGGGTTGAGATTCGTTATGGAGATCAGGGTGATTTACAATGTAATTTCGCAGAGACAAGGAAAACGTTTTGATATTTTCCAGGGATCTGATGCTCTATGGGAGATTATTCCATAGGATAATGGCTTTATACAGTATGCTATTTAAACCATAATTAAGTCTATTTAATGATAGGGTTGAGATTCGTTATGGAGATCAGGGTGATTTACAATGTAATTTCGCAGAGACAAGGAAAACTTTCCAGGGATCTGATGCTCTCTGGGAGATTATTCCATAGGATACTGGCTTTATACAGTATGCTATTTAAACCATAATTAAGTTTATTTAATGATAGGGTTGAGATTCGTTATGGAGATCAGGGTGATTTACAATGTAATTTCGCAGAGACAAGGAAAACTTTTTGATATTTTACCAGGGATCTGATGCTCTCTTGGAGATTATTCCATAGGATAATGGCTGTATACAGTATGCTATTTAAACCATAATTAATTAAGTTTAACACACGGCTGACATAATTTGTTGTTAGCAACAGATCTGGTGAAGATAGAATAATCCAGATATTGGATGTCACATTGAAAAATAGGCAGTTTGAGATGCATTATTTTAAAAAACATGATACCTAGTTTCAAGGTAAAAATTTGATGAGTTTTTAGAATATTTAGTTTTAGAAATAATGCTTTTGAATGAGACATGTAATCTGTGTTCAGCATATAGCGAACAGATTTCTTCTGTAATTTGAGCAAGCTTAACTTATTGTTTGCACTTATATTTGAATACCAAGATTCCAGACAATAGGAGAGATGGGTATAAATAAAAGCATAGTAAAATGTTTTCAGGACATTGATAGGTAAGAGATGTTTAATTTTACCAAGCAGGCCAACCTGTAAGGAAACTGTTTTTAAAACAAACTGAACATGCGCATCCCAGTTAAAGAATTCATCAAACCAAACACCAAGATACTGAACTTTGCCCAGAATTTTAAGGGGGAGATCATTAATCCTGACTGGAAATTTATTTATGTCCTCTCTTTTATGAACGTTTCGGAAATATACGGCTTTGTATTTTAGAATATTAAGTAATAATTTGTTAGAGCATAACCAATGAGGTAAATTTGATTGATCATTATCTGTAACTTATGCAAATCATGACATTTTTGAAAAATGACAGTGTCATCAGCTTATAGCAAAGCATGAGTTGATTGCAGGCACAGAGGAAGGTCATTAATATATAACAGGAACAGTAACGGTCCAGATACCGAACCTTGAGGCACTCCACATGAAATATTAAGTAGATCGGAGTTTATTTTATTTACAGTGACATACCTGTTTGCGATGAGAGAGGTAGCTCATTAAGAGGGAAAGAATTTTGCCACGAAAACCGTATTTGGGTAATTTATGTAACAGAATGTCGTGATTTACCGTGTCGAAAGCTTTTTGAGGAAAATCATAAGAATGGATGACATTATGATCAAAATAAAGACCAGTAATGACAATGGGCTGGACTTATTGCTACAAGAACTGTTCCCCGTGGGGCAACTGAAACACCCGATTGGATACAAGATGAAATGAAAAGACCCGAGAGAAGAGATGGGTTGATGAAATTCGAAAGCATGCTGAAGGGATACGGAAAGGAATTACTCGTAAGTGTTTCAGAAGAGTTTTGGAGTAACCATCTTGTATATTATTGAGTATGGCTGATGATAATGATACAGCAAAAGTGCAATCTAAGCCGGAATCTACAAAAATGCTAAAAACTACGGAGAGTGCCAGAAAATGGAAAACAAAAATAACTAGAACCCACAAATGAAACGATTAAATGTCTTGAGGAGAAATAAACATTGGGCCGACTCTGTGACCTAGTACTCTGACTTTTGACCATTCGTCCAATCGCGGCCTGGTGATCCCGGATGAAGTAATTGTATTACATTTGGCCGCTGGATTATTGTATTACATTTTCCCTTTCCTGGGACCAGTGCCCCAAAATTAGGAACGAGCTACTGCTTATAGACCTTAGAGTCATTATGGTTGTTGAACCTTTCAAACAAGAAAAATAAGTAGTGGAGCTTACTCAGTTACCAGAAGTTTTAAGAAAGCTATCGGATGTAAAGGAACCTTTACGATCAAATATCATTAAATGATAATACAGACAGATTCAAAGCCAGTCTCAACACCAAATGCTATAATCAAAGGCTTGGACAAGATTCGGACAAAACGTTTCCTTGTGTAGTGAAATATATTACAGTACTAATTGTACGGGTAGTAGCAATGTACTGAAAAATGTACGCTAACCTCTTTTATATGAAATCCCCATTTTACATGGCAATGCATAAGAGAGATCTACCTCACTTTGCCAGTAGGGTACATAGAAAAGGGCAGGAAACAAAAGTGTGCAAACGGAAGCGATCTATGACATCAAACAACCAGCTACAATATACTGTATAATCAAACCAGAAAAAACTTTTTCGAGTGAAAATGGATATATCCAAGAGAAAGTAGATCTGTGCTTTGCACGCACAAAAGGGGACACCTATACATGCATGATCATAATCGTCTTTGTGGGTGATATATTCATTGCATCTCATAACATAGAAGACACCAACAAAACCAGAAGGATGCTTGAAATCCTACATAAAGTAAAAGTTCTTGCAAATGTAAAGATTATTTGAGCATACAGGTGTAAAGAAATTACAATAAGAATTACACACTTCATCAAAGTCCAAAGAATATGGACATCATAAACATATATGATGAAGAGCGACCAAGGAAAAGTTAGACACCCAAGTCCACAGACTTCGGAAAGCACATACAAGAAGAAGAAAACTTCACGGACAATTCCATAAACCGTGAAGTGCGAAATCCTTACACGTTTCGGAACCACAAGACCCGACATAGCCCCAACAATTGGCATCTTATGTCGCAAAGTCGAGATCCCTCAACACTTGTTTGGAAAGCTATATAAAATACACTGGCGGAAAGTGAAAAATGAACAGCAAGAAGGAATGGGCGGACGATCATGATATTTACATATGTTAATGGGGTCGAGTTTACGTAGGCGTGATGTTAATTTCGGGACCAACCGGTGAGCGCTTACGCCACAGCACGGCATAATATGCAAATTATCGTCGTTGGTATTTAAGGAGTACGGCGAAGTGAATGTAAACAGTCGTCGGCGTACGGACACGTGCGAAGACACTGAAGAAGCTGCAATGCCTGGACATGGAAGACGTGTACGATTTCAGCAGTTATTGGACTTTAAGCGAGGTCGTCCAGTCGGACTCCGCGAGGCCGGGTGGTCGTATCGTCTTATTGCGGAGCGAATTGGACGGGAAGTATCGGTGGTGGTACGATGGTGGCGTAGATGGTCCGAGGAACATTCCCACACGAGAAGACGTGGAACCGGGAGTCACAGACGGACTGATGAGCGGACCGATCGACGCATAAGAAGAGCGGCGTTTTCAAGCAGAACATCTACTGCGACGCAAATCCGAGCTGCCGTTGCACCTGAGGTGACTGTGCGAACAATCCGCAACCGTCTACTGGATGCAGGACTACGTGCACGTGTACCTCTGACTCCAGCCCACCGTCGCCAACGGCTGCAGTGGTGTCGCCAATGCTGCACTGGAGAACGCAATGGCGATCTGTCGTGTTCAGCGATGAAAGCAGATTCTGCTTGGGAGCCTCCGATGGCCGTATGCGTGTTCGCAGACGCACAGGGGAGCGTCTCCACCCTTCTTGCATCCGCCAGCGACACACAGGGCCTACACCTGGTCTCCTGGTGTGGGGAGCGATCAGCTATCACTCCCGTACACAACTAGTGTTTGTACCGGGTACGTTAAACAGCACCTCCTACATCAACAACATCATTCAGCCCGTTGTTGTGCCATTTGTAAGGTCGGTCCATCGTGGTGTTTTCCAGCAAGATAACGCACGCCCACACACGGCACGTGCAACGCAACATGCACTTCAGGGTGTGAGACAACTTCCATGTTCACCGGATTTGTCCCCCATTGAGCACGTGTGGGATTTTATGGGACAACGACTTATCAGGTCTCCACGGCCAGCCACGACCATCCCCGAATTACGCGTCTAGGTTGAGGATGCTTACAACTCAATACCCCAAACTTACATCCAACATCTGTACGACAGACTCCATGCCAGAATTGCACAGTGTGACGCAGTTCATGGCGGTTCCACCTCGTACTAACCATGTTGCATGGAAATGTTATTTTTCAGTTTACCAGCAAATACAGCTGTATTTTGGCGTAATGTTTTGATCACGTTATCCTCTGTATTCCGTTATTATGCTGTATAAATTTCGTTGGTATCAGACGTCTCCTTCTTGGTGTTCTTTTTTCACTTTCCGCCAGTGTATCTCTATATTGGGGAAAATTTCATTTACAGAAAGAGAATACGTTGCAGTAGCACAAACGTCTCCAGAGCTAGTTGGCATAGAACTATGGTGGCATACACTATCAGCAAAAGGAACCAACAAGCAGCACGGTGCGAAAATTACAAATCGTAAGTCTCATTAAAAATGAATGAATGTGTACTTTTACCAAGCACATTGATGCTTGGTAAAAGTACACCGGATTTGTCCCCCATTGAGCACGTGTGGGATTTTATGGGACAACGACTTATCAGGTCTCCACGGCCAGCCACGACCATCCCCGAATTACGCGTCTAGGTTGAGGATGCTTACAACTCAATACCCCAAACTTACATCCAACATCTGTACGACAGACTCCATGCCAGAATTGCACAGTGTGACGCAGTTCATGGCGGTTCCACCTCGTACTAACCATGTTGCATGGAAATGTTATTTTTCAGTTTACCAGCAAATACAGCTGTATTTTGGCGTAATGTTTTGATCACGTTATCCTCTGTATTCCGTTATTATGCTGTATAAATTTCGTTGGTATCAGACGTCTCCTTCTTGGTGTTCTTTTTTCACTTTCCGCCAGTGTATCTCTATATTGGGGAAAATTTCATTTACAGAAAGAGAATACGTTGCAGTAGCACAAACGTCTCCAGAGCTAGTTGGCATAGAACTATGGTGGCATACACTATCCGCAAAAGGAACCAACAAGCAGCACGGTGCGAAAATTACAAATCGTAAGTCTCATTAAAAATGAATGAATGTGTACTTTTACCAAGCACATTGATGCAAAGTACAAATACAGCCAAGATATTCAACAATCAGATTTTAGGGTAAAATATTGTTAGACCAACGGCATCATAGAAGATATTCTCAAGAAAAAAAATTACGGAGAAATCAATGAAAATTTGAGGACTTAATTTGAGCTACTGTGAAACCACAGCTCACTCAGTGAGAGAAGATCTGAGAAATAAACTTCACAAAACGGCATTGAGCTGCGTCAAAAGAGGAAACTAACCTGAGTATCGTCTTTCACCTGGATCCCCAAGCAAGGTCGGAGCAAAAAGAGAAACATTAGAAACATGGTACTAAACTATTTTTCACTACATGAGGTGAATTTAGCTCAACTCTTCTCTAACAAAGAGAGAAACAGCGAGAGAGAGAGAAAGAGAGAGAGTATGGTTAGGATTCCGAAAATGTTTTAGAGTGATCTCTCTAAAAATGCTCTTCATGTCATTTTAAACAACTTTGGGCCAATCATTAGCGTCTTACTATCCTTAGATTATCATCAAGAAAATCAGTCGCAATGTACTACTGCATACAAAGGTTTCGCCAAGTCTATTCCATGTCACTCATGCATGCTTTCGAATTTAATGCATACATCTCCGAAGTGGTCTTCTTATGGGTCTTTTCTTGGCTCTTGGTAGCCGGTCTGGTATTTCAGTTGTACAAAAAATAGTCAGTTCTTCCAGTAATGCGTTCACTGCCTTGCCGCTTGTGGATCTTCATTTTGATCATGACGTCAACTCTTGTCCTTTTCCTGATCCACAAATTTCTTTTCTTATACACTGGCATTCAAAAATTAAGGACGAGACGGTTTTTCTAATGTAACGTCGTGCAAAAGTGCTCCACATCGACTCAAATCATACCATAAGATCCCCAAGATGTAAGAATATGGGACAAAAGTGCAAAACCGTCCAAACAAGGAATCCAAAGGATACAAAAGGCACTTTATTGAAAAGGTAGCTTCGAGCACAACTGGACAGAAACGTCAATGTGACAGGCAGCTGAAAAGAAAAATCCATTCTTTAGTAGGGGATATGATCACCCCTGACTGCATTGCAGGATTTACAACGTCTGTCCATGCTGAGGACGAGGTTGTGAAGGAGCTGTTGAGGCATCGCGGTCCATTCCTCTACTGCTTATAGACCTTAGAGTCATTATGGTTGTTGAACCTTTCAAACAAGAAAAAATAAGTAGTGGAGCTTACTCAGTTACCAGAAGTTTTAAGAAAGCTATCGGATGTAAAGGAACCTTTACGATCAAATATCATTAAATGATAATACAGACAGATTCAAAGCCAGTCTCAACACCAAATGCTATAATCAAAGGCTTGGACAAGATTCGGACAAAACGTTTCCTTGTGTAGTGAAATATATTACAGTACTAATTGTACGGGTAGTAGCAATGTACTGAAAAATGTACGCTAACCTCTTTTATATGAAATCCCCATTTTACATGGCAATGCATAAGAGAGATCTACCTCACTTTGCCAGTAGGGTACATAGAAAAGGGCAGGAAACAAAAGTGTGCAAACGGAAGCGATCTATGACATCAAACAACCAGCTACAATATACTGTATAATCAAACCAGAAAAAACTTTTTCGAGTGAAAATGGATATATCCAAGAGAAAGTAGATCTGTGCTTTGCACGCACAAAAGGGGACACCTATACATGCATGATCATAATCGTCTTTGTGGGTGATATATTCATTGCATCTCATAACATAGAAGACACCAACAAAACCAGAAGGATGCTTGAAATCCTACATAAAGTAAAAGTTCTTGCAAATGTAAAGATTATTTGAGCATACAGGTGTAAAGAAATTACAATAAGAATTACACACTTCATCAAAGTCCAAAGAAAATGGACATCATAAACATATATGATGAAGAGCGACCAAGGAAAAGTTAGACACCCAAGTCCACAGACTTCGGAAAGCACATACAAGAAGAAGAAAACTTCACGGACAATTCCATAAACCGTGAAGTGCGAAATCCTTACACGTTTCGGAACCACAAGACCCGACATAGCCCCAACAATTGGCATCTTATGTCGCAAAGTCGAGATCCCTCAACACTTGTTTGGAAAGCTATATAAAATACACTGGCGGAAAGTGAAAAATGAACAGCAAGAAGGAATTTGGCGGACGATCATGATATTTACATATGTTAATGGGGTCGAGTTTACGTAGGCGTGATGTTAATTTCGGGACCAACCGGTGAGCGCTTACGCCACAGCACGGCATAATATGCAAATTATCGTCGTTGGTATTTAAGAAGTACGGCGAAGTGAATGTAAACAGTCGTCGGCGTACGGACACGTGCGAAGACACTGAAGAAGCTGCAATGCCTGGACATGGAAGACGTGTACGATTTCAGCAGTTATTGGACTTTAAGCGAGGTCGTCTAGTCGGACTCCGCGAGGCCGGGTGGTCGTATCGTCTTATTGCGGAGCGAATTGGACGGGAAGTATCGGTGGTGGTACGATGGTGGCGTAGATGGTCCGAGGAACATTCCCACACGAGAAGACGTGGAACCGGGAGTCACAGACGGACTGATGAGCGGACCGATCGACGCATAAGAAGAGCGGCGTTTTCAAGCAGAACATCTACTGCGACGCAAATCCGAGCTGCCGTTGCACCTGAGGTGACTGTGCGAACAATCCGCAACCGTCTACTGGATGCAGGACTACGTGCACGTGTACCTCTGACTCCAGCCCACCGTCGCCAACGGCTGCAGTGGTGTCGCCAATGCTGCACTGGAGAACGCAATGGCGATCTGTCGTGTTCAGCGATGAAAGCAGATTCTGCTTGGGAGCCTCCGATGGCCGTATGCGTGTTCGCAGACGCACAGGGGAGCGTCTCCACCCTTCTTGCATCCGCCAGCGACACACAGGGCCTACACCTGGTCTCCTGGTGTGGGGAGCGATCAGCTATCACTCCCGTACACAACTAGTGTTTGTACCGGGTACGTTAAACAGCACCTCCTACATCAACAACATCATTCAGCCCGTTGTTGTGCCATTTGTAAGGTCGGTCCATCGTGGTGTTTTCCAGCAAGATAACGCACGCCCACACACGGCACGTGCAACGCAACATGCACTTCAGGGTGTGAGACAACTTCCATGTTCACCGGATTTGTCCCCCATTGAGCACGTGTGGGATTTTATGGGACAACGACTTATCAGGTCTCCACGGCCAGCCACGACCATCCCCGAATTACGCGTCTAGGTTGAGGATGCTTACAACTCAATACCCCAAACTTACATCCAACATCTGTACGACAGACTCCATGCCAGAATTGCACAGTGTGACGCAGTTCATGGCGGTTCCACCTCGTACTAACCATGTTGCATGGAAATGTTATTTTTCAGTTTACCAGCAAATACAGCTGTATTTTGGCGTAATGTTTTGATCACGTTATCCTCTGTATTCCGTTATTATGCTGTATAAATTTCGTTGGTATCAGACGTCTCCTTCTTGGTGTTCTTTTTTCACTTTCCGCCAGTGTATCTCTATATTGGGGAAAATTTCATTTACAGAAAGAGAATACGTTGCAGTAGCACAAACGTCTCCAGAGCTAGTTGGCATAGAACTATGGTGGCATACACTATCCGCAAAAGGAACCAACAAGCAGCACGGTGCGAAAATTACAAATCGTAAGTCTCATTAAAAATGAATGAATGTGTACTTTTACCAAGCACATTGATGCAAAGTACAAATACAGCCAAGATATTCAACAATCAGATTTTAGGGTAAAATATTGTTAGACCAACGGCATCATAGAAGATATTCTCAAGAAAAAAATTACGGAGAAATCAATGAAAATTTGAGGACTTAATTTGAGCTACTGTGAAACCACAGCTCACTCAGTGAGAGAAGATCTGAGAAATAAACTTCACAAAACGGCATTGAGCTGCGTCAAAAGAGGAAACTAACCTGAGTATCGTCTTTCACCTGGATCCCCAAGCAAGGTCGGAGCAAAAAGAGAAACATTAGAAACATGGTACTAAACTATTTTTCACTACATGAGGTGAATTTAGCTCAACTCTTCTCTAACAAAGAGAGAAACAGCGAGAGAGAGAGAAAGAGAGAGAGTATGGTTAGGATTCCGAAAATGTTTTAGAGTGATCTCTCTAAAAATGCTCTTCATGTCATTTTAAACAACTTTGGGCCAATCATTAGCGTCTTACTATCCTTAGATTATCATCAAGAAAATCAGTCGCAATGTACTACTGCATACAAAGGTTTCGCCAAGTCTATTCCATGTCACTCATGCATGCTTTCGAATTTAATGCATACATCTCCGAAGTGGTCTTCTTATGGGTCTTTTCTTGGCTCTTGGTAGCCGGTCTGGTATTTCAGTTGTACAAAAAATAGTCAGTTCTTCCAGTAATGCGTTCACTGCCTTGCCTGCTTGTGGATCTTCATTTTGATCATGACGTCAACTCTTGTCCTTTTCCTGATCCACAAATTTCTTTTCTTATACACTGGCATTCAAAAATTAAGGACGAGACGGTTTTTTCTAATGTAACGTCGTGCAAAAGTGCTCCACATCGACTCAAATCATACCATAAGATCCCCAAGATGTAAGAATATGGGACAAAAGTGCAAAACCGTCCAAACAAGGAATCCAAAGGATACAAAAGGCACTTTATTGAAAAGGTAGCTTCGAGCACAACTGGACAGAAACGTCAATGTGACAGGCAGCTGAAAAGAAAAATCCATTCTTTAGTAGGGGATATGATCACCCCTGACTGCATTGCAGGATTTACAACGTCTGTCCATGCTGAGGACGAGGTTGTGAAGGAGCTGTTGAGGCATCGCGGTCCATTCCTCTCGTAGCGCCAATCGCAGCTGCGGAATCGTTGCTGGCGGCTGGTGACGTGCTGCCAAGCGTCTCCCGAGAAGGTCCCACACGTGTTCGATTGGATTTAGGTCCGGGAACCTTGCGGGCCAATCTATGCGTTGAATATCTTTACTCTCCAACAGGTCTGCGACAGCCACTGTACGATGAGGTGTAGCGTTGTCGTCCATGAAGAGGAACTCAGGACCCACATCACCTCTAAACAGACGCACGTGAGGCAGGAGAACCTCGGTACAATAGCGGACACCAGTGACTAAACCTCCTTGGAAGATGTGGAGGTCAGTACGGCTACCAAGCATGATACCGCCCCAAACGAGAACTCCGCCACCTCCAAACCGGTCCCTTTCGATAATGTTAGAGTTTTGATTGCGTGTTTCTTGCTCTCTCCAGATGTGTATACGTCCAGAGTCGCTCGTCAGACTAAATCGGTTCTCGTCCGTAAAGAGAACTCGACCCCATTGCTGATGTGTCCAGTTCTCGTGTTCCTGGCACCACAGAAACCGCCGTCCCCTGTGAGCAGGCGTTAATGGCACACACCGTACTGGTCGTCGTGCAAATAAACCACCTTTTTGCAGCCTCCCGGCCGCTGTAAAACGCGATAACGGACGTCCAGTTGTCTGTTGCATGTGCCTTGCGATTTCTCTCGCTGTCTGCCGTCTATCTCTTCTCGCCTCTAGGACAATATACCGGTCGTCCGCCGCCGTGGTTGCTCGTGAAAAACCACTGCTAAAGTCTCGGACAGCTGTTCCTGTGTCGTTTGAAATGCTCTCCAAGCTCGTGAAACGATGCAATCCCGAACTCCTCGGCCACACTAGTCCCACTTCGACCTTCTTCCAACTTCCCAATGATGCAACCTGGGGTAAAGTCATCCACATGTCGTCTACTGGATTGCCAGTTGGCCATATCATACGGTGGCAGCATCTCGACGTCGTTCAAACTGATGTACACCGTGCAATAGCTTTCACCGAATTGCTGAGCGTACACCGCCTGTGTACTTTATACCCTTCCAACATCCCCCCCTACGTCATGCTGCATATATTCGCATGCGGTACCGTACCGGACCCTATTCTATCTCCTGAGTGGTCTTTCCATCCGTTCTGCCTGCTCGTTCCGCTGTTATGCTAATTTCTCCTCTTCGTCCTTAATTTTTGCACACCAGTGTATTTCTTGGTTAGACTAAGCATGCATCTTTTCATGCTTCTTTGAGTTGTACGCAGCCTCGGTATGTCGCTTTTAGTTGCAATTCGTGCTTTGATCCATAAGTAAGAACTCTGTGGAAGCACAAGTTTGTCCGTGTGTCCTCTCACTCCGGATTAAGTCGCTCTCCCAACTGAGCTACGCGGACAGAATGTCTCGCTGAAGATTTGTTGTCTTGACACATGTTTTCACCTCTGTACTACGTCACAACCGGAAGAATACTTTAAGCACACCTCTTTTAAGATAATAGTGAATTTCTCTTAATAACTGTATTGTTTCTACCACATGCACTCCAACAAAGTTTTATTCGTCTATGGATAAATAAAGCTTCAAATTAATGATGATGGACTGTACACCAACTGTACAGCAAAGAGCAGAGCTATTTTAGTAATGCGATTTATTGGCGTAAATAAGCACACGTTTGTTTTCAAGCATTCACACATAAATCAGATGGTTTTGTCGTTGGAAAGTAGACAGTTTTCTGCCGTGGCGTAGGAACGGGAGGGTACAGAGGTACAATGTACCCCCCAAATTTGGATAGGGGTACATTAATATCTACTGTACCCCCTAGATATGAGCAAACACAAACCAATCATTCATAAAGAGTGAACTGTAAAATTTATATGCACTTGTTTTTTTTTTATTCTCTTTTTTTTTTCAAAGAAATATCACGGGTCATCGGGTTTTTCTTTATAACCGAAGCTTGTAATAGGAGACATTACATCCACCAAAGTTTTCCATCTGGGAAACTCCAGCAAATTAGTTCTGCAGGGAAACGACGAGTGTGAGGTTTTTGTTAATAACTTCAAACAGCATATGGTAGGGCTAGGGCTTGATAACATACTTGTGATCAGTGTTTCTTTTCTCTTAAAATTCCATGCATCTTGATCAGGTCGTCCTTTCTGCACTTTTAAAAACAATTTAATGCACAAGTGGACATTTCAGCGCCCGCAGCCTCGGCACTAAAATTGTTTTCTGTCTTAAGAACTGTAGCAATACAACAAGTGCATTACGGATTTCACATACCACTCAGAGAACTCCAATTCCTCGATATCTCCACCATCATTTAGCTTCGCACCAGACCAATGTGCTTTTTACATCAATTGTCAGCCTATGTGTCGTTCAAAGTTTTTAATATAGACTTCATAATGCTTCAATGGTACTATCTTCGCGGGTAGAGCAGTTTTTATCTTACTGCGGTTTTACTTTATTAACGTAAACAGAAATGATAAATTTAATTCGTTCTTGTAAAGAGTTATATAACATTTCCTGAGAAATCCCTCTTTTCCAAACCCTGATGACAGAAATTCATCCTAATGTTGACTTGTCCCTGCTCAATATTTTAATGAAAAAAAAACAAGTACAAACACAAAAAAAAGCTTCTCCATTCATTTTCTGTTAAGAAATTAATAATGTGAACTTTTTGTCAGCAATAAAAATAATAATGGTAATAATTAGTAATAATATGATGATAATGTTCATTCGGATGAAATCCTGATCAGTGTACGTATTTTATAAAAACTCTAATATACTACCCCCCAAAAAAAATGTAGGGGGTCATCCATAGATGGCTTATTCCTTGAGATGTAAGGTTCATGAGCTTGTACCCCCTAAATCAAAAGCGTTCCTACGCCACTGGTTTTCTGTCTACCTTCCTTGAAAAAGCCATCTGGTTGATGTGCGAAAGCTTGAAGATATTTACTTATATTTTTACGCTAATAAATCGGATTGCTAGAATGGTTTTACTATTTTGTAAATAAAGCTTTATTGAATTCAATAAGGTGAGAGAGATCTATTCTTATAAGTGCATTCATTTTGGTATATCGAGCTGATACATTTCCTTTGTCAGACTCGCTCAGTTGGAGCTATCGAGGGATATTGCCGATAGGAAATGGTCAAATAGCCATAAGGCTCCTTGTTGTCCGATGATGTTTTTCAGACGATCACAAGTCAAATCACTATTTCTTTCCGCTTGGTGATTTAAAACCGCATGTTTCTCCAACTCTTTCCATTTCCAATGCGCTTAGGGAAAACGCTTACCAATAAGAAGTCATTGATAGCTCAGATGATCATGCATCGATAAGAAAAAGACTGTTAACAGCAGTTTATGCCATTTAACACTGTAGAGCACAAAACCTTACTCCATCACCCAGAACAAATAAGAGGAAGGGTATGCCGCAGCTTAATACACGATTACACTGAACATATCTCGAATGCGTTTACAAGTGTTGCGAAGCAGAAATCAATGCTCATCGATCGAAAAAGAACTGCGTGAAGGGAAAAAGAAAAAGTAAAAAAAAAACGTCAAAAAGAAATGCGATAAAAAGGAAAAAAAAGTCTAGGTTGCTAATGATCCTTCGTGGCATGTATAATGCAGCGGAAAGAGAACGAAACAGTCTCTTAATGCAGTCTCTACAAGTATGGTTTTCTCTGAATTCTGCGAATGGAAGGAAGGCTTCGCATTCACGTAAATAGATTTGTAGGAAAACAAAAATATATTGTCGGCTCCCCACGAATCTTTGATGCACGAACGCCTAAAATAAAAAAATAAGAGAATTCGTTTTATACTTCAAGGTATTGTAAGGTCTCTTCGAGGGTAACCCACTTTGCTGCCGATATCATATGCTATTGATTTGAACACTTAAAAAAATTTCCTTGAGGATCGAAAAGTACGAAGAGAGAGAATGCTAAGGCTTTTATTTCAATTTACAACCGTGATTTTTTTTTTCGGGAAAACATGAATAAATTATAAATATTTCAACTTCAAGGCACTTTTATTTGTTTACTATCACTCTGCGCGTTTTAAACAAAATGCTCCATGGTGTTCTTGTTTGATATTTCATCCCCATAATTTTTGCATGGCTCAAATTGTCTTATATGAACGTAATGCGATACAAGTGTTATAAGAGAAAGGGTGGGGATTACTTCTCAGTCGCAAAGTCGGATTTCTATCTCATCGGCGTGAAGAAAGGCTATTCCTTTTCTTTTGACCTCAACATATGTTACGCTTTTAGGTGTATTGTGGATTCTCTAAATCCATAAATTTTCAACATCACTAATTCTCCATTAGCTGCTGAAGTCAGCTGATCTGTTTACTGACTAGTAAAAATATCGTCATTTTACTATGCTTTTATTTATACCCATCTCTCCTATTGTCTGGAATCTTGGTATTCAAATATAAGTGCAAACAATAAGTTATGCTTGCTCAAATTACAGAAGAAAACTGTTCACCATATGCTGAACACAGATTACATGTCTCATTCAAAACCATTATTTCTAAAATTAAATATTCTAAAAATTCATCAAATTTTTACCTTGAAACTAGGTATCATGTTTTTTAAAATAATGCATCTTAAACTGCCTATTTTTCAATCTGACATCCAATATCGGGATTATTCTATCTTCACCAGATCTGTTGCTAAGAACAAATTATGTCAGCCATGTGTTAGACTTAATTATGGTTTAAATAGCATACTGTATAAAGCCATTATCCTATGGAATAATCTCCTAGAGAGCATCAGATCCCTGGAAAATATCAAAAAGTTTTCCTTCTCTCTGCGAAATTACATTGTAAATCACCCTGATCTCCATAACGAATCACAACCCTATCATTAAATAGACTTCATTATGGTTTAAATAGCATACTGTATAAAGCCATTATCCTATGGAATAATCTCCCAGAGAGCATCAGATCCCTGGAAAATATCAAAAAGTTTTCCTTGTCTCTGCGAAATTACATTGTAAATCACCCTGATCTCCATAACGAATCTTAACCCTATCATTAAATACACTTAATTATGGTTTAAATAGCATACTGTATAAAGTCATTATCCTATGGAATAATCTCCCAGAGAGCATCAGATCCCTGGAAAATATCAAAACGTTTTCCTTGTCTCTGCGAAATTACATTGTAAATAACCCTGATCTCCATAACGAATCTCAACCCTATCATTAAATAGACTTAATTATGGTTTAAATAGCATACTGTATAAAGCCATTATCCTATGGAATAATCTCCCAGAGAGCATCAGATCCCTGGAAAATATCAAAAAGTCTTCCTTGTCTCTGCGAAATTACATAGTAAATCACCCTGATCTCCATAACGAATCTCAACCCTATCATTAAATTGTAGTTCCAAGCAGTGTTGCTTCTGTTATAACCATCTTACTTTCTTTCATATATGCCATATGTTTTATTCTTTTTCTTACATCTGATAGGGGGAATCTCCTTACAACCAATGTGTTCACATTCGTTCTGGTGTATTGCATTTTCATGTAACTAAGTTTTAAATGTGTGCAATAAATAATTGTATTGTATTGTATTGTGTCATCAGTGAAAAAGAAACTAAATAAACTTTTGCTTGGTTGCTGGAGAGTTAGGACACATACAAACAAAATTTTTAGATTTGAAAGATTCTATTTGCATTGGGTATCTTCAACTGTCTGAAGGATGATTTTTGTTCTTTCTTATGATGCATAATTTCGCCTCAGTTGTTTTTTTCTATGTCTTTGTTAATTATCAGACGATCGAAAAAAACCCTTTTCCGTATTACCTCTGATTCGAGATGTCGCACTAGAAATTTCTTTTTCACCGCAGAACTTTTGCTATAAAGAATATTTCGCGCATATTTTCTACTTTATGACGTAGAAGTCTTTTCGTACTTCTACGTTAATTTAAAACATCACCATACTAAGAAATAGTTCCTAAATGAAAGAAACCTTAACGTCCAGACGAAACATGTAAACAACAGAAGTCAAACTTACGGAAAAGTTGCTTCATTCAGGATGTAGCACTTCCATAACAAAACGGTATCAACATTTAAACACGCCACACAGATCCACACAACGCTCTACAACACAACGCTCTCTTTACAACTCTCGATCGATCACATGTAGAGGATTTTAGGAAGGGAGTGTCTGACCCCAGGTCTTAAACAACACTTAGAAATAGGAAACTAGAAGGTTTGGGCTAGAGCGCCCGATAGGAAAGTGACACGGAAGCGAAGTAGAAAGGGGGAGGAAGACGCCCTTATTTATTACCGGGGGGCCAGTACCCGAGGGCCTACGGCTTAACGTGCCCATTTGACGCACGGCGGGTATTTAGTGGATCGAGCATTCGTACCCGCCTGGGATCGAATCTGAGGCCCTCCCCGTGGCAGTCACGAACGTTGCCCACTAGGCCACCCGCAGCTCTCTTTACAACTCTCTCTTTCAACGCTCTTTTTATAACTCCCTCTCTCTCTTTCAACGCTCTCTTTCAATGCTCTCTTTAACAACGCTCGCCAAGCAACAGTTTAGTCGTCGTTTTTATCTCTCATTCTTATCTTATATCAGGCATACGTCACGTGCATTTAATCTCAATTGTGTTGCCAAACGTATTCGTTTGAGAGAAAAGATATCACGTTCAGAGTGAAATATAACTGAGAATAAACTCAAGATTTACATAGGGAAAGAAACTAACAAGTTAGTAAAATCATGCAATGCATTGATTATGATACGCTTTCCAACATACCAGAAATCATTACTCAAGTTATGAGGATAATGGCTGTAGAATAAATCTCGCTCCTGTGTCCTTACCTTTGACCCTATTTCGATGATATTCAACAGAACCAGTTCAGTACACCTCAAGAATAACATACTAAAGTTTTGTCGCAATCGAAGCAGTTTTACGCAAGTTATGAGAATAATGGCTGTGGAATAAATCTTGCTTTTGTGCAATGACTTTTTAACCCATTTCGTTGACATTCAAAAGAACCGGTTCACTATATCTCCGGAACAACGTGATAACGTTTTGTCGCAATCGAAACATTTTTTGGTAAGTTATGATGCACAAGGGCAATGGAATGGATCCCACTCCAGTGTCCTGACCTTTGACCCCATTTCTCCCATTTTCAATAGGGTTCGTCCCCAGTGGCTCCCTACCACATACTAAAATTTCATCGAAATCGAACCATATTTACGCATGTTATGACGCATAAAGGCAATGGAATGGATCCCGCTTTTATGTCCTGACCTTTGGCCCCATTCCACCCATTTTCAATAGGTTTCGTTCCCAGTTGGTTCCTTACCACATAACAAAATTTCATCGAAATCGAACCATTTTTACGCAAGTTATGACGCATAAGGGCAATGGAATAAATCCCGCTCTTATGCCCGGCCTGACCTATGACCCAAATTTGCCGATTTTCAATAGGGTTCGTGCTCAGGTAGTTTCCTACCACATACTGAAATTTCATCGAAATCGAACCATATTTACGCAAGCTATGACGCATAAGGGCAATTGAATGGATCCTGCTCTTATGGTGTGACCTTTGACCCCACTTCACCCATTTTCAATAGGGTTCGTCCCCTGGTGGTCCCCTACCACATACTAAAATTTCATCGAAATCGAACCATTTTTACGTGAGTTATCGTGCCGAAAGACAGACAGACAGACGGACGAACGGAAAAAGCTGGAGCATATACGCTTCTTCAACCTACGGTTGGAAAGCGTAAAAAAGGAAAGTTAGTTTAGAATATACGTCACAATTTCTTAGGTTACTGAGTTTGCCAGGTAAAGTGTTTGGTAAGGTGATTTTTGAGAAAGTACGAGGTCTTAGATCAGAGAAAGTGCAGGATGTTCAGAGTTTTTTTATGCCTGGTAAAGACTACACTAACAGAATTTTTGCATTACGCAGGATAATCGAGAAGTATCTGGGAATCTGTTTAATAATGTAAAAGCCATGTACAGTATGCTGACAGCAGATCTTCTGTACGAGTGAATGGTGTTTCTATCAGAATAGTTTTCTATTGGTGCAGGAGTCAGACAAGGTTGTGTAATGTCACCATGGCTGTTTAATATATTTATGAATGCCTCATGCCAAGATGGACAGTACTGGTATGTCTTGTAATATCCGTGTTTACAGATTGCTATATGCTGATGACACAGTCCTGATGGCAGAGAGCGAAAGTGAGTTACAGAGCACGTTGTCCCGGATGTACGAAATTTGGTTGAAATTCAAACTGAGCACAAATTAGGGGAAAACCAAAGTTATGGTTTTTGAGCGAGGAACTGCTAGTACTGAATGCAAGATAAGCCTAAATGGCACAGTGATTGACCAGGTGAATGAGTTCGTGTATTTAGGAAGCATGTTTGACAGAGAGAACAAATTGGATGACGAAATTAGTAAGCGAATGAATTTTTGATTGAAAGTCATAGCTACTTTGCGAGGCTTTCACAGGAATGATGGGTTCTCAAGAGAGTCCCCGCATGGCTATGTAGGAAAGTGTAATTGTTCCTACTCTGATGTATGGCAGTGAAACCTGGGAACTACAGAACAGACAGGAGTCGTTTGTGTGCCGGAGAAATTCGTTACTTACGGGGGTTTGTGGCAAGACACGTTCTGATCACGTGAGGAATGAAGACGTGTTGCACTTATATAACGTGAAGCAAAATGTTGTTAGCAAGATGGAGACTAAATTCTTCGGTACTTTGACCATGTTGCAAGAATGAGTGATGAGATGCTTACTAAGAATTCTTTAAGCCCAAGTATCAGGAAAGAAAGGCAGAGGAAGGCCGAGGAAGTCATGGGAGGATCAGATTCCGGAGTGTCTGAATGAGAAAAACATTGTGAGTATGAAGTACAGGAGGTCTTTTGTGCCGCACCGGCTCACAATGCTGAGTATTACATTTCAGTCTTGAAGCGTTTGCGACGACACATATCGATTAAGCGACCAGGAATGGTGGGCAAGTGGACCTTACACCATGACAACGCCCGCTCACATGTGGCTACTTGTGTTCAACAGTTTCTTACGAAATGCAGCATTGAAATCATGCCACAGCCTGCCTACAGTCCTGACCTCACCCCGTGCGATTTCTGGTTGTTTCCAACAATGGAGGAGAAATTCCGCGGCGCAACATTCAACACAGATGTTAACGTTTTTCAAGCTGTACAGGGGTCGCTAAAGCAGCTTCCACAAAATGCCTTCGCCACATGCTTTGAAAAGTGGAGTAAACGATGGGACCGTTGCGTATCATCTGCTGTACCTATATTTTTTCATTTTGTGTGATTTTACTCTGTTTTTATAAAACGGCCGTTGTAGGAAAATGAAATATGTGAAAAGTAGAAATTGTGAGCTTTGTTCTTGTTTTATTTCAATTTGATACCTTGCTAGTGGGTTTTTTCTGAACACATTTCGGAAACTGAAACTTTGGAATTTTGAAAATGATTATCCTCAGAAGTGAACACAATATCTCAGCTTATTAATGTCGAACTAGAAAAATCTTCTTTCGTACGGTAAGAATAAAAATGACTAAGTTTCTTCCATTTTTTTCTTTTTCTTATGATGGACTCTTCACCTACAAGGATGACGATTTATGAATTTGCGTTTGCAATTATATTTCTGTTTCCAGAAGAAACATTTTTCCTAGATGTGATAAATTTAATCATGCGCAAGATTTTTCTTTCGATAATTTTTTGTACTTCTACATTTTCTGTTAACTGGTGTACATATTTGCGTTAGGGACGATGTTTCCGCTTCTACAGACGGACGAGGGAAGTTATATTTGCGAGTATTATACTCGTGTATAAGCTTGGTTATTAATTTCGTTTTGTTTTTTTACCGGTGCATTTTCCAAGACAGGTAATGTAAACATAATTTGTATATGTATGTCTTCTATAAATACGAACTAGAAAAAAATGTTTTGGGTCTAGTAGAGAAAAGCCAAATTAAGGTTTTCCTTTATTGATGCACATTTTTGCACACACAGTGCGTCAAATAATTTTTAAGAATGGCGCTAGATTTCAGTCTACGGTGGCATCACCAGTGTAATCGCGAATGCGTTATAAACCGTGACCATCTGCTTGCTTTCTGCCAAAAGTACTGCGCAGTTGTTAAAGTAACTCAAACGAAACTGCCGTTCATTAGAGAAGTAAAATTTTTTTCATGTTGAATTATTAAGATGGAACAAAGGGCTGTTATTAAATTTAACGCAAAACTTGGTAAAAGTGCCTCGGAAACGTACCAAATCATGAAACAAGTTTACGGTGAGTTTTGTTTAAGTAGATCCAATGTTTTCCTGTGGCACAAACGTTTTTTGGACGGAAGAGAGACGCTAGAAGATGATAAGCATACCGGAAGACCAAGTTCATCTAGGACACCTGAGATTATTGAAAAAGTGCGTGACTTCGTGGCAAACAATCGATGTGCGTCACTAAGAATGATGGAAGTGTCTTTAAACATCAACAAAGAAACTATTCGAACCATCCTGCATGAAGATTTGGGCAAAACAAAAAACTGTGCTAAATTTGTTTTACACACGTTAACCAATGAACAAAAATCAAGGAGAAGTGCACATTGCAGAGACATAATTTCAGGCGATGAAAATGATCCAAACTTCTTAAAATCGATTGTTACAGGTGATGAAACATGGTGTTTTCAATATGATCCTAAAACAAAGCGATAAAGTGCGGAATGGAAGTAAAAAACTCACCACAAGCCAAAAAAAACAAGAAAAGTTCCATCGAAAATCAAAACAATGCTGATTACATTCTTCGATAGTAAGGGTATTATAAACAAAGAATTTGTTCCAAGTGGAGAAACAATTGCTGGTCAATTTTATTTAAATGTTTTGAGGCGTTTGATGGGAAGAATTCGTCTCATTCGTCCAGAATATCGAGATGAAAACAGTTGGTGTTTGTTGCATGATAATGCACCCAGTCACACCTCACTTCTTGTTCGTAGATTTTTGGCAAAAAATAGCATCTGAGTGTTGAATTATCCACCGTATTCGCCTGATTTAGCACCCTGCGACTTTTCTTTATTCCCAAAACTTAAAATGACGTTAAAAGGGTGTTATTTTGATGATATTTCGACCATACAAACAGCTTCGACGCGTGCTTTGGAGGCAATTCCGCAAAGTGAACTGGAACAGGCATTCGAATCATTATTAAATCGCTGCAACAAGTGTATTGAAGCCGGAGGGACTTATTTTGAATAACAAACCAAAACAAATTATAATTTCTTGTTTCTATTTCATTTTACAGACCCAGTCTTAAAAATTCTTTGACGCACTGTGTGTGTATGCTTACACTTCATGCTGCACGCATTCTTAAGAAATGGAATTTGACAAATTATGTATATTTTTAGCACGGGTTTGGAACTCATGTAACAGCTAGAAGAAACACGTGATCTTGTCTATTTATGAACATGATATCTAACGTCAGTTATCTTAGAATTTTCTAAGAGTTTGGTAGCAATTATTGCCTACTGTGTAAGGTTCTAATTTGTCAAGTGGGAATCTTCTTGTTTCGTTTATTTCCTGATTGCTTTTGTGTGTAGGAATTGTGAAGATAAGAATATTTAAGAAAAGCAAAGCAGAACGATAAGAATTTTGTCTCTTCTAATACAGTTGTCCGATAAATTTCCGAGATTCCGCGTTCTGATGACTCTAGCGTTATTCTATATATGTTCTGGAATGTTATCGAAATCGAACAATAAATTTTACATAGTTGGAAAATGGAACGTCTTAGAATGGTTTTTATCTCCACAGAGCCCTTGTGTCTGCATAATATGTTGAACGAGCATTGGTGGGTTGCGACAGAGAAACGTTTATTGGACGATTTCTCATTTTGTTTTTCTTCTGCATTTCGCTTCCGTGCTTGTGTGTGTGCAGAAGTCCCTTATCTTTTGCTTGCGTAGTTCATTACATTACCATCCCTGGAATAGTGGAGTTTTTCGGTGATTCAAACCCTTCATTCCTCAGGAGTCCGCGCAGTTGCATCACGCAATCAAGTCCTTTAGCGAAAACGAAGCGGAATTAATCCCCATTCTTCATGCCAAAACAACAACAACAGCGGAAGCGTAGAAGAACTCTCTCTCTCTACCGTTTCCACAGCTTCCTGCGTTGTTTCGATTTTTCAGGCAAGAGAAGAGAAGCTCTCTACTAAAGGAAGGGAGTACTTAAATATTAACAAGGTGGCCCGTCTTATAATGCTGGCGCTGGGAGCCCCAGATGATTTGCAATGTCCTCCGGAATCTCCTGTTGAGAGAAGTATTCATGGTTTTAGTAAAACACATTTCCAAAGTCTGAAGAAGCGGTGATATTTTGTTGTCCCATCAACAGCACTGTTTAGTAGAAGAACACTAGCGACTTTAACCCCCATTTCCTTTTACACCTCTTTTTTTTTCTGTCTCTCTTTGCACCCTGACCGACTTTATTGCGACTATTTCGCCTGCAATAAGCTTAAATTTTTCAAGTTCTCGGCTCTAAGTTTAAGTCGACTTTCCAACAAAATGCACCTGTCGCGTTAGTCTAGACAATAAGCTCTTCAAAATGACTTCGTTGAAGTTGCCAAAGTACCACGAGTGAATTTCTTTGACGTCGTTGAAGAAAGAGCTCATTAAGTTATAAAGCCAGTTCTCCTTTCTTTATTTCCCTGTTTTTCTTTTTATCTTCACGTTTTGCTGCAGCTGTTTTAAAACTTCTAAGTGATAGAGATGCTGTCAAGTCCGCGTAACAGTTTTTTTTTAATGTTAATTCCCTCGCAAAATGTTCTGCGGAATGCAGTTCTTCAAAAACTTTCCGATATAATTCCTGTTCTAGGGTAACACAAAACAAAACTTTATTAAAACTTCTGAGACGTAACTTGGCAAGTGACTTATTAAACTGATATCCTAATTTTCTAAGACTTAGCGTAAAAAAAATGTATAAAAAAATCTACAAGCAACGGGTTTCGAGAAAATGTGCAGCTGTTTTTGAAAAAAAAAAAACAGTAAAACCTGTAACTATCTTTTTTTCTTTTTTTTTCTTTTAATTTTTTTTTTTTGCCACACTACACCATTCACCACACAATGAAATCACAAATAAAACTTCTGTGCCAAAAGAAAAAAAAAACATGCTAATACAAATATTATACAATAATATTATACATATATTGAAAAGTATAAATGAAATAATGGGAACTACAAAAACACGTATGATAACATGAATACATTTGTTTTCAGTTTTAGTTAAAGTAAACTGAAGCACCACTACAGGTTCTTAAACAAATCAGTGCGGTGTGTGATTGTGGCAATGGAACCAGGGAAAAAGGCTAACAGTAGCCTGCAGGGCCCCTAGTCCCCCCCCCCCAAAAAAAAGAATCTAAATAGTCAAGCCAAAGAACAATTTAACCAATTTAACCATTATGCAGCAAATTAAAGTAACAATGCGTAATACTTCAGACGACAAGTGATGTTCAATGCTTTTACAAGAAATGAAGATTTATCGGTTGATGGAGAAAAGCTGGAGATAACAGACACGTACGTTTATCTTGGACTGCAGATATCAAGTGAGGGTCACATTGATGAAGAAATTAATCGGCGTACAAAACTTGCCTGGAGAGCTTTTGGAAGAAACAGCATAATTTTCAAGAGCAATATGCCATTATGTCTTAAAAGAAAAGTGTTTGATCAATGCATCCTTCCAGTGCTTACGTATGGTGCAGAGACGTGGACCTTAACTAAAAGAGACATACAAAGGCTGCAGACAACTCAAAGCAGCATGCAGAGGTGCATGCTTGGTGTAACCAGGAGAGATAAGAAGAGGAACTCGTGGATCCGAAAAATGACAAGAGTGGAAGACATCATGGTCAGAGTTAAATCCCTGAAATGGCAATGGGCTGGACATACTGCCAGAAGGACAGACCATCGATGGACAGCCGAAATTTTAGATTGGATTCCAAGGGACAGGAAAAGACCCAGAAGAAGACCACGTGGGAGATGGGTGGATGACATTCGAAAGTATGCGGGAGTGACATGGAGGACAGTGGCACAAGACAGACCGTTGTGGAAGAAACTTGGGGAGACCTTCGTCCAGCAGGGGATTAATGATGGTTGACAATGATGATGATATAACCAAACGTTGATCAACTATTAATTTTGAAGGTCTTCAGTTGTTTTTTTGAATACCAAAAAGTGTGTAATCGTCTTGATTCGAAGCAGCAACCCATTCCAGGGCCCAGGGCAGGTCAAGTTAATATTATTAAACAATAAATTAGTACGCGCTCTAGGTATTAAAAAACTAGTATTTCCACGAGTGTCATGATAATGGGAACGGAAACGCAAGGTGATTACATCTGAATATTTCTTAGCATATATACGTTGGGATGTAAGGTCAGGTGATGCTTAACATAAAAGCCTCTCCTTGACAAATGTCAACCCCGCCTTCTCGTGGTGCATCCTGTTCCCACTAAAGGAGCTATGACGACCGCCAATAGCGGTATAACTATACCATCGGGATTAGAGGAAATGCTATCCCACACTCACCAACCCGCTTGGCCAGCGTGGTGAGTTATGGCCAAACCCCTCCAAAATGATTCCACAACTTAAATCTTGGACCTCAGTCTCCGGCAGCTGGAATGTACCTGGCCAAGGCAGCTGCCAGTGCGACATGAAGGCAGAGGGTGCTAAGAATCCCCGGAGGACAGGACTAGGCTGCCATCTGATGCTGACCTTGGCTACGTATAATGGACGCTCCCTATCTTCTGATTCAAGGCTTCTTGAATTGGAAGAGGAACTACAAAGAATCAAGTGGGACATCGTCGAACTAAGTGAGGTAAGGAGAAAAGGAGAAGATCTCATTGAACTGAAAAGTGGACATCTCTTCTACTATCGTGGGACAGATACTGGCAGAACTAGTGGTGTTGGATTTCTAATAAACAAGAAACTGAAGGATAAAGTTGTAGAAGTTGAAAGTTCCTCTGACAGAGCTGCACGACTCGTTATCCAACTCTCGAGAAGATACCAGGCACAGATTATTCAAACTTATGCACCAACCACAACTCATCCTGAAGAAGAAATTGAAGAATTTTATGAGGAAATTCGTCATCTAAATAATAAAGGTAAGCAGCACTTAAAGATAATAATGGAAGATTTCAATGCAAAAATAGGGCAACGGCAACAGAATGAAACTTCAGTAGGTAAATTCGGCCACGGCAACAGAAACCACCGTGGAAATACTCTCGTTGAGTTTGCAGAGGCAGAAAGGTTTTTCATCTTGAACTCCTTTTTCAAGAAAAAGCCACACAGGAAATGGACATGGAGACATCCAAATGGGACGACATTATGTGTAACAAAAAATTCGTCATAGAAGACTGCAGTGTGCTAAACAAGTTCAACACAGGTAGTGACCATAGATTGGTGATATGCAAGATGCACCTCAACACTAAACTCGAACGTGGCAAGCTCATAAGATAAACAAAATGTATTGTCATAACCAACCTAAAAAAACACCATAATACCTTCAAGTTGGAACTGAAGAACAGATTCTCTGCTTTAGAAGTCCTAACATCGGAAGAAGTGAATATTTCTGAAGTTAACAGAAAAGTAACCAAAGCTCTTATGGAAACAGCTACAAAATTAGCTGGGTCTAAGAACAAATTGCATGTGAACAAATTATCAGGAAAAACCAAAATGTTGATGCAAAAAAGAAGAGAGATGAGGACAACTAAAGAAGATGTGACTTCCAAAGTGGAATATATAGAGCTATGCAAGACAGTACGAAAAGGTATCACTGAAGACGTAAGGAAATTCAACTGTGAACTAGTGAGGAAAGCAATTGAAAACAACCAAAGCCTAAAGATAGCAAAGGGACATCTCAGTAAGGGAAGAAAACAGATTATGGCACTGAGAAAAGAAGATGGTTCTGTAACAAGAAATAGAGGCGAAAGTTTGACAAGAGTGAAAGATTTCTACTCCACATTATATGAAAGGGATGATACATGTACTCAAGACATCATGAAAGGTACCAGTACCAGAGTTCTTCCAGTCCTCCCAGCAGAAGTTGCACATGCCATCAAGAACATGAAGCGGGGAAAAGCTTAAGGAGAAAATGGAATTACTGTAGACATCATACAAGAAGCAAGTGGAGAAATCGAAACAGTATTCGCCCAAATTTTCACTCGATGCCTTAATGAAGGGAAGATTCCTGAGGATTGGAACACCGCTGCAATGATCCTGCTACATAAAAATGGTGACATTGAGGATCTCAGGAACTACAGACCTATCAGCCTCCTATCAGTGGTTTATAAAATCTTTACTAAAGTTCTTTCACACCGCTTGAAGGTAACACTGGACATGGCATAACCGAGAGAACAAGCTGGATTCAGGAGTGGCTACAGAACAATAGATCATATCCACGTACTGAGAGAACTAATTGAAAGAGCGAGGGAATATGAACTTTCATTGTGCATGGCTTCTACAGAACAATAGATCATATCCACGTACTGAGAGAACTAATTGAAAGAGCGAGGGAATATGAACTTCCATTGTGCATGGCTTCTACAGAACAACAGATCATATCCACGTACTGAGAGAACTAATTGAAAGAGCGAGGGAATATGAACTTCCATTGTGCATGGCTTCAACAGAACAATAGATCATATCCACGTACTGAGAGAACTAACTGAAAGAGCGAGGGAATATGAGCTTCCATTGTGCATGGCTTCTACAGAACAATAGATCATATCCACGCACTGAGAGAACTAACTGAAAGAGCGATGGAATATGAGCTTCCATTGTGCATGGCTTTTATCGATTATGAAAAAGCCTTTGATTCGGTGAAACCATCAGCAGTTACAATGGCTCTGAAATCCTGCGGTATTGAAGATGCATACATTAATATTATTAATAACATCTATGAAAATGCAAGTGCAAAGATTCGGCTGTTTGAAAATGCAACACACATAAAAATTGGAAAGGGAGTGAGACAAGGTGACACCATATCTCCCAAGCTCTATAATGCCACATTGGAAAATGTCTTTCAATCACTGAACTGGGAAAACAAAGGGATAGAGATTAATGGAGATTATCTAACCCACCTTCGTTTTGCTGATGACATAGTCATTTTTGCAACCACCCCATCAGAACTGCAGAGTATGATCCAGGAACTTGCTGACAAGAGTAAAAAAGTGGGATTAAAAATGAACTTTCAGAAGACAAAAGTGATGTTCAATGCTTTTACAAGAAATGAAGATTTATCGATTGATGGAGAAAAGCTGGAGATAACAGACACGTACGTTTATCTTGGACTGCAGATATCAAGTGAGGGTCGCATTGATGAAGAAATAAATCGGCTTACAAAACTTGCCTGGAGAGCTTTTGGAAGAAACAGCATAATTTTCAAGAGCAATATGCTATTATGTCTTAAAAGAAACGTGTTTGTTCAATGCATCCTTCCAGGGCTTACGTATGGTGCAGAGACGTGGACCTTAACTAAAAGAGACATACAAAGGCTGCAGACAACTCAAAGCAGCATGGAGAGGTGCATGCTTGGTGTAACCAGGAGAGATAAGAAGAGGAACTCGTGGATCCGAAAAATCACAACAGTGGAAGACATCATGATCAGAGTTAAATCCCTGAAATGGCAATGGGCTGGACATAATGCCAGAAGAACAGATCATCGATGGACAGCCGAAATTTTATATAGGATTCCAAGGGACAGGAAAAGACCCAGAAGAAGACCACATGGGAGATGGGTGGATGAAATTCGAAAGTATGCAGGAGTGACATGGAGGAGACTGGCACAAGACAGACCGTTGTGGAAGAAACTTGGGGAGACCTTCATCCAGCAGTGGATTGATAATGGTTGACAATTATGATGATGATTATGATGATGATGATGATATACGTTCATGCATAAACAGTAATAATCGAAAACTGTATAATTTATCAAATGACATTATCTGATATCTGAGAAAAAGAGAATGTTCCTGTAAGACGGATTCGTTACTTATCGCGTAAAATAACTTCTGACAGGAATTCGTAGTTCTCTGGTTTTTATATATGCAAAAGTTATCCTGAAAGAAATGCCTCGTCCCTCATAAGATTTTTATTTACAGCAGCAAAAATGTGAAACTTGGTGACAAAATACTTGGACATATGGTAGCCTATTCAAAGTATTGTCCATCACACATTTCCGCCATCTTTGAACCCATTGGTAAAATCCATTTTGGAAAAATTCCTGAGGCTGTCGTTTTACCATGAGTTCACAGACTCATGGTAAAATGAAACAGGAAAAAGTCTGAGGGAGCAAATCACGACTGTAGGGGGGCTTGGGGCATCACCGTCCACCCCATTTTGGAAATAGTCTGCACTGTAAAAAAAAATTGTAGACTTTACGGTTTTAAACCGTTTTCCAGGGTGCCAACACAAAACCGTAAAATCTACAGTTTTATGCCGTGTTGAAGCAAAGCTATAGCTTTGCTCCAACACGGCATTTAATGAAGAAAAAAGCACAGAATTTGGCTGGAGCGAGTCACAGTCCAAATAATCACGAAAACACAAAAATTTGGCTGGAACGAATGTGTTGATTGTGTTGGAGCAAAGCTATAGCTTTGCTCCAACGCGGCATAAAACTGTTGATTTTACGGTTTTGTGTTGGCACCCTGGAAAACGGTTTAAAACCGTAAAATCTACAGTAATTTTTTTACAGTGTGTGAAGTTTCCATTGAGGTGTGGGGAGGTGCGTCATCATGGTGCAAAATAACACTATGAAGTGGAATGTCATGTCTTTTCCTTCTGATAGCTTCCTTTAGCATCTTCAATGTGTGCACATAGTGAGCCCCGTTTGTTTTAGTGCCCCCTTTCAAGGAAATCAGTCAAATGTGGTGATTTATCGCGAACCCGCTTCTCCAAGTCCAACCACAAATGTTCGATTGGGTTCATGTCAGGTGCGTTTCGAATTAACAGAAAGTCACCAGCATGTTCTTCGAACCACTCCTTGACGATTCTGGCATGGTGCATTATCTTGTTGGTAATGGCCATCACCAGCAGGGAGCACAGTTGATATGCGTGGGTGAACTTGGTAACGATGTTCAGATACCTGACAGCTGTCAGGGATAGTGCTATTGGGATAATGGGACCTAAAGTGTCTCAAGAAAACATCTCCCACGGCATAACAAATCCTCCGCCGGCCTGTTTCCGCCCAACAGTGCATCCTGGGGCCATAGCCTTCGTTGGTAATCGTTGTATCCGCGCTCGGTCGGCTATGTGACGCACCAAGAATCTTGATTCGTCAGACTGGGCCACTTTATTCCAATAATCAACGGTCCAATTCCATGCGTTGTTGGCGATGACATGCAGTAAACATGGTGACCGCGGGCTAGGTCTTCGGCTAAGCAGGCTCATGAGCAGAAGGCTGCGATGAACTGTGCATTTTGACCCACTGCCCTGATCACCACTGTTGTAGCTGCGGGGGTTTGTCGCACTGTGGACTCGGTCTCTTTGAACAATGTGCGCCAGTCTCCGCTCCTTTCTGGTACCAATGAGCTGCGAAAGACACGGCTGGACGACGGTTCGTCTTTGGACATCTTTACACCACTTTTGATACGTTCTCACTACAACTGCTCGTGAACAAGCCACGTCGTTTCCGAGATGGTAGTTCCGAAGCGCCGTACCATCAGAATTTATTATTTATCAAACTCCGATAAATCAACAAGTTTTCCACTTCTGACTCCAAACACTCTACTAACCTAAAGCCGGTCTTCTGATTGTATATATACTGCTCTGTGAACTTCATCTGCGCCACCGTCTGGTCTCCAGGCGCGCTCATTTCGCTAGAATGGGGGTGCTCACAATGGAACGGCGCACCAGTGTAACTTCAAAAGCGTTTAGGTGACCGTAGCAGCTTGTGGATTAAATTTATAAGAAGGCTGGTGGAAAAAAGTCGAAACTTTTTCTGAGAAAAGATTGGCATTAATTTAATCCGAGTGTTGCGATGCAGAGCGCTTATTATGAAACATAGGGAACATGAACTTACGTAGTGACTGGCCCAAGAAAAAATTCTTACAGTATCCGACAAAGGAAGAGTGAAAGGTAGAACGCAAACATCTCACTTGGGGCTACAGAATATGGTTCAAGCGATAAGATGGCACATACCCAACGTCTCAGATATGTGGTCTCTTAGGTATACGCATAAATGCCTTTACGCACATCTATAAGAGAATGCTGTCGCAGATAAATGTATCAGAACAAAGTAATGTCAAGTCCCTCGTTCGGTCTGTTTCATTTTTATACGTAACAATGAAAGCATTCTCGTCATAAAAATGCTTTTATGACTGCGTCGTAAAAGGCTTTTTGCAAAATCCATTACTGTAAGATGCGAATAAAAATCTGTCACAGAGCTGCGGCAATGAATTATAGGCGAACACCAACGCGCATTTCCCTGTTATTACTGCAAATGCATGGAAGCAAAACGTGGATTCGCAACATCCACAGGAAAAGCCCAAGTCGGGAAAACTCAGAAGAATTTATGCAAGTGCAAAGATTCGGCTGTTTGAAAATACAACACACATAAAAATTGGAAAGGGAGTGAGACAAGGTGACACCATATCTCCGAAGCTCTTTAATGCCACATTGGAGGGTGTTTTTCAGTCACTGAGCTGGGAAAACAAGGGGATAAAGATTAATGGAGATTATCTAACCCACCTTCGTTTTGCTGATGACGTAGTCATTTTTGCAACTAGCCCATCAGAGCTGCAGAGTATGATCCAGGAACTTGCTGACAAGAGTAAAGAAGTGGGATTAAAAATGAACTTTCAGAAGACAAAAGTGATGTTCAATGCTTTTACAAGAAATGAAGATTTATCGATTGATGGAGAAAAGCTGGAGATAACACATACGTACGTTTATCTTGGACAGCAGATATCAAGTGAGGGTCACATTGATCAAGAAATTAATCGGCGTACAAAACTTGCCTGGAGAGCTTTTGGAAGAAACAGCATAATTTTCAAGAGCAATATGCCATTATGTCTTAAAAGAAAAGTGTTTGATCAATGCATCCTTCCAGTGCTTACGTATGGTGCAGAGACGTGGACTTTAACTAAAAGAGACATACAAAGGCTGCAGACAACTCAAAGCAGCATGGAGAGGTGCATACTTGGTATAACCAGGAGAGATAAGAAGAGGAACTCGTGGATCCGAAAAATGACAAGAGTGGAAGACATCATGATCAGATTTAAATCCCTGAAATGGCAATGGGCTGGACATACTGCCAGAAGGACAGATCATCAATGGACAGCCGAAATTTTAGATTGGATTCCAAGGGACAGGAAAAGACCCAGAAGAAGACCACATGGGAGATGGGTGGATGAAATTCGAAAGTATGCAGGGGTGACATGGAGGATACTGGCACAAGACAGACCGTTGTGGAGGAAACTTGGGGAGGCCTTCGTCCAGCAGTGGATTGATAATGGTTGACAATGATGATGATGATGATGATGATGATATTAGGCACGTACATACGTGGATCCAGGAATAAAAATATAGGTGAGGTCCGTTGGCTGTATGATCAGAATTTCCTTTCATGATGATAAAGAAACCGGTTTTATCGATAGTAGTTGTCTTTCCTTACAGCTCTGACCAACAAAACGTGTTTTTTTTTTGTTTTTTTTTGTAGAGGTTTAACGAGCAACTCAATGAGCTGTAACCCTTTCCAGGGAAGGGAGAGAGACAGTGCCGTAAGACAAACACAAAATCCATGCCTCACGGGATTCGAACCCGGAACCCTTTCGGACGAATGATCAGAGGCCATCGCTTAGACCACTGCGCCACCTGGACGGGCAAAACGTATTTGGACATCAATCCTTAAGTATCGGGCAAGGTGGTGGTGGCCGCCCCGGTGGCGCAGTGGTCTAAGCGATGGCTTCTGATCGTTCGCACGGAAGGGTCCGGGTTCGAGTCCCGGTGAGGCATGGATGTTGTGTTTGTCTTACGGCACTGGCTCTCTCCTTCCCTGGAACCAGTGGCCCTAAATTAGGGACGGGCGACTGCTTATAGCCCATTGAGTTGCTCACGGTGGTCGTTAAACCTCCAATCAAAAAAAAAAAAAAAAAAAAAAAAAAAAAAAAGGTGGTGGTGTGTCTTACATGTAAATACGTTTTACCTATGAAAAGAGTGGTGAGAAACAGATATGAGCTGTACGATGTCTAGTAAAGTATAACGTATAAATTTGTCAGCGTCGGGAATCGAACCCGGGTTCCCTCACTCCGGAGTAAGTCGCTCTCCCAACTGAGCTCCGTGGACATGTGCTCTCACTGCTATCTGCCTTTATCTCGTGTGCGTCCCGAGGGGCAAGCACGTCACAAAAGAGATTACAGATTTCGAAAGAGTTTTGGAGGCCAAATTTTATGTTTTCACTGAGATGTACCTTTGAGACTTCAAACGTTAACAATTACTATTACGGAAATATATTTTTAAGGGGGCTTTTTTTTTTTTTTTGTTCCCAAAAATGAAGAAGATGCATACTGTATTTTTGATTTGATTGTTTGATTTGATTGATTGATTTGATTGTTTGATTGGAGGTTTAGCGACCACCGTGAGCAACTCAATGGGCTATAAGCAGTCGCCCGTCCCTAATTTAGGGTAACTGGTTCCAGGGAAGGGAGAGAGCCAGTGCCGTAAGACAAACACAACATCCATGCCTCACCGGGATTCGAACCCGGACCCCGTTCGGACGAATGATCAGAGGCCATCGCTTAGACTACTGCGCCACCGGGGCGGCCTGTATTTTTCCAGCTCAGCTCACACTCACAGCATCCCGTTGTTGTATCATGAAATCAGGCAAACATAAAGTTTAAAGTTTGCTGATATTCCATCATGTGTATAAAAATAGAGTCGTATCAGAATAATGTGACCACCCCTGGAATCATAGTGAACACGCCGAGGCGCGTCAGAGGGTGCACTTCACGAGGTCGACCACATGGAGATATAAGGGGCCGGCCAGGACAGATGAGCCATGGTGCGTTAAGCGAGCACAATGGCCAGAGGTAGTGATTTGACGGACGTTCAAAAAGGAATGATCATCGGCTACCATCCCAAGGGTGGAAGCATCTCAGAAACCGCAGACTTCGTGGGCTGTTTGCGAGGTGCTGTAGGGAGGGTGTACTAAGAATGGACCGCTAGCACGCTGAGTACCTCTCGTCGTCATAACTGTTAAACCCCAAAAGAGAACGTCGGCAATCGACGCGCAACAATGCAGCAATTGACCTCGCAAATGAACGCTAGGACACCGAGGTACGTGTCCCTGATAAGAGTACAGCGAACCCTGTTACACATGGATCTCCGGAGTCAACGCTGCGTCAAGGCGTCCATGCTAACCCATGTCCATCGGCAACGACGCCGGCAGTTCGCATGGAACTACCGACAGTGGAAGAGTGGGAAAAGGTTGCCTTCTCCGACGAATCGAGGTTTCTACTCCACAGAAGTGACGGGCGATGACGGATACGGCGTCAGACACCCTAGAACCAATACCCGGACCACGCTTGTTGGTCAAGTACAGGCCGGCGGTGACAGTGTGCATGTCTGGGGGATGTTTTCCTGGTATGACGTGGGACTGCTGGTACCACTGGATGTGTCCCTGAACGTCAATGGCTACCTGTCCATCCTCGCTGACCACATGCATCCTTTCATGTTGGACGTTCATCCTAGTGGCGATGGTGTCTACCAACAGAACAATGCGCCGTGCCAGGTAGCTAGGGGGGGAGCGTAACTGATTCCAGGAACGTGGCGTCAGTGAATAAACAAAGACATCACTCTTTCCACGTTTTAGCAACATATTTGGAGGATTTTCTCTTTGGATCTCGCCCTTTGGATTTAACTCCTATAATATGTATATATAGCTAGTGCCGTTAATGCCCACCAGATGGAGACGTCTCAGTAGCTGAGCCCATCTTACGGATTTATGTTGTCAGAAGCTGACAGAAAAACACACACAGCGCCGTGGATTGTTTACCACTGTGGTGCAAGGCTAACGCGCTCGGCTAGATATCGGGGGATCAGGGATTCGATTCCCTAGCGGTGATCGTATAACAATTTTTCGGTTGCTGTGTGTTGCTGAAACGTCGAGAGAGCGATGTCTTTGTTTATTCCAAAACCCACCTCTGAACAACAGGATTGTCAAAGTTATAACTGCATACTTATATATAATCGTTCTCCTTAGAACTATAAACTTCAGATTCAACATTTACTCTTCTAATGGAGGGTATGATGTAGCGAAAAAACAGGGGATTTCATTTTAAAATGTCATTGCCCGATCGTGGAAGTAAAAACCGAGCATTATACCCCGTTCTTATGCAGCTACTACAATCAGTAGATTATTTTTGTTGCAGAAAGTTGACGATGCTGAGATTCGGCTGTTTAAAAATACAACACGCATAAAAATTGGAAAGGGAGTGAGACAAGGTGACACCATATCTCCCAAGCTCTTTAATGCCACATTGGAAAATGTCTTTCAATCACTGAACTGGGAAAACAAAGGGATAAAGATTAATGGTGATTATCTAACCCACTTTCGTTTTGCTGATGACGTAGTCATTTTTGCAACCACTCCATCAGAGCTGCAGAGTATGATCCAGGAACTTGCTGACAAGAGTAAAGAAGTGGGATTAAAAATGAACTTTCAGAAGACAGAAGTGATGTTCAATGCTTTTACAAGAAATTAAGATTTATCGATTGATGGAGAAAAGCTGGAGATAACAGACACGTACGTTTATCTTGGACAGCAGATATCAAGTGAGGGTCACATTGATGAAGAAATAAATCGGCGTACAAAACTTGCCTGCAGAGCGTTTGGAAGAAACAGCATAATTTTCAAGAGCAATATGCCATTATGTCTTAAAAGAAACGTGTTTGATCAATGCATCCTTCCAGTGCTTACGTATGGTGCAGAGACGTGGACCTTAACTAAAAGAGACATACAAAGGCTGCAGACAACTCAAAGCAGCATGGAGAGGTGCATGCTTGGTGTAACCAGGAGAGATAAGAAGAGGAACTCGTGGATCCGAAAAATGACAAGAGTGGAAGACATCATGATCAGAGTTAAATCCCTGAAATGGCAATGGGCTGGACATAATGCCAGAAGAACAGATCATCGATGGACAGCCGAAATTTTAGATTGGATTCCAAGGGACAGGAAAAGATCCAGAAGAAGATCCCATGTTAGATGGTTGGATGAAATTCGATAGTATGCGGGAGTGACATGGAGGAGACTGGCACAAGACAGACCGTTGTGGAAGAAACTTGGGGAGACCTTCATCCAGCAGTGGATTGATAATGGTTGACAATGATGATGATGATAATTAATCTGTTTAATAGCGCGAACTTTAAATTGTACCAAGAAAAACAACACTTTTCATCTTGACGATATTTCACGCAGCACCCAAATGTTCATCATTCATCAGAAAAAGTATTTCGGAATTTTGGTAACACGCGATGAAAATATTTCCAGCGGGATACGAAGTACTGGTGCCTACTCAGAGCAGCGAAGGTAATCTCCCAGTTCATAAGTACCACGAGAAGGATGAAATGTTCCCGAAAAAAAGGGATTCGAATAGTTTGATTACTCTTTTGTTTTCTTTCTACTGGTTTCTCCTATACTAGAGTATTTTGTTTCATCCTCCGATGATTTCTGGGCATACTGAGGTCTTCAAAACAGAAAATCGCACTCAATTCAGAAATTTAACTAAAAACAATCGGCACGTTCATCAAACACAGATATTCGTAGAATAAAGGCATCTTCTTTTCTTTCCCTCTTGTTTCGCTCTACATTTGGTACAGATACCTTCATCTCCCCACACTGGATTTTAAACTTCGCTTATCGAATACATTTCATTATGTCTTCTATTATTGAAATAGGAGTAAATAACGCAAAGAAGGAAGTCATTAATAAAGTTTTCAATTTCGTTTATGATACGATTAAGCATAAGTAATACACTATCTACCAACAAGTAATTGGACACCTTTGATAGCAAAGGAAAACGAAGTTTATTCACCTTCAATAGTTGGTGCAGCCTCCACGAGCGGCGATTACAGGTGCGACCCTCCGGGGCATACTCTCAACCAGGCGTTGTACGACGGCTAGCGGTATTTTCTTCCACTCTGCTTGGAGAAGACAGGTCAGTTCCTTCACCAATTTCGGACGGTGGGGGCACCCCTTAAGTCGAAGCTCCAACTCGTCCCAGAGGTGCTCGATAGGGTTAAGGTCCGGGCTCTGCACAGGCCAGTCCATTCGATTAACCCCATTGTCACCATATTTAGCCATGGTGGACTTCGCAACATGACAGGTGGCATTGTTATCCTGAAAGTAACATGAATCCACCCCGTAAAACTGCCACAACGTAGGAAGCGCATGGTCATCCAAAATGGTGCAGTAGGTATCGGCGTTCAGTCTACCAGGAATTGCGACCAAGGGTCCTGTGCCATACCAGGAGAAACACCCCCATAGCATAATTCCACCGCCGCCGAACTTAACAGTTGGCACAATACATTCCGGCAGGAGGCGTTCTCCAGGCAGACGCCAAACCCAGACCCTGCCATCCGAACGGTAGAGGGTGAACCTTGATTCGTCGCTCCAGAGAACCTGTTTCCACTGTTCAACGGTCCACTGTCGACGTTATTTGCACCACGTTAGCCAAGCAGCGCTATTGGACTTGGTGATCAATGGCTTGTGGGCGGCAGCACGTGCATGATAACCGAGCAGATGGGCTTCCTTACGGATGGTATTCATCGAAAGAACACTCCCGGATGCCTGTTGAAACTCCTCGCGGATGTGGCCCATCGATTTGGTGCGGTTCTTCCGAATTTCTCTGGCGAGCACCCGTCGGTCTCTAACTCCCAGTTTTGTGGGTCTGCCGGGTCGGGGTACATTCCGACAGTCACCTCTCATCTTCCACTTGCCAATCACGTAGGCCACTGTTGATTTTGGGTACTTCAACTCGCTGGATATGTCACGTATGGATCGGCCATTTCTGTGATACCCGACGATTACACCTTTCTCGAAATCAGAGAGCTCCGAACTGCGTGGCATCTTGCATGCGACTGGTTGCGTTGTTGTTTCCCACACGATATTTAACGGCGGCGGCCGTGGTGTGTGTCAGGACCGCAGACATCATCGATTGCAGGGGTGTCCAATTACTTGTTGGTAGATGGTGTATATGCATGTAAGAATACATACCTGAATTCTTCACTGTGTTCAAACAATGAAAGGTGAAACATATTATCAACAAAATTTGTTGAAACGTGTTTGTTTCTTGCAGGACTTGATTTCAGATAATCCGATAACAAGGATTTTACTTCATGTTTTATGAGATCGCTAATCGTGCACTTGAACAAAACTGCTTGACAATTTGAAATTTACAATTAAAATATCTCCATGCAAGCCCACATAAGGCAGTAATTCTTCCTGTAATGCCGCCCCGGTGGCGCAGTGGTCTAAGGCGTTGGCCTATGATCATTCGTCCGTAAGGGGTACGGGTTCGAATCCCGGTCAGGCATGGATGCTGTGTTTGTCTTACGGCACTGGCTCTCTCCCTTCCCTGGAACCAGTGACCCTAAATTAGGGACGGGCGACTGCTTATAGCCCATTGAGTTGCTCACGGTGGTCGTTAAACCTCCAATAAAAAAAAAAAAAAACTTCCTGTAATTTTCAGCTTGTTTCAATCCTAAATTTGTTTTTTACACGAAACATGCCTTAAAAATGAATTCAGGTTTGAGACTTTTAGATCACGGTGAAGCAAAAATTTCTTTTTCTCTTAAATTTTTTTCCATGAAATATGCGCTCCGATTCTTTTTTAGCCTTTTGAATTATTAACATAGTGCTCAGAATAAATTTTGATGTTTCCTTTCTTTGATATGAAACAAACTTACGAAAATGCCGAGCACGGAAACCTCATGGGAATTGTTCACATCAAAACGGCAGCGTTACGAATTTTAGGAGATGTGAACGAAAAAGAAATGTTAAGTTCATGAAACTAATATATTTTTAATGACAATATTCATTATCATTGCTCAGATTTAGCGTTGGAGAGAAAATTAACTAATTTCTTGTAAAATTAAGAATCGATTCTCAAGTTTAATTAGGAAAACTTTGAGAAATTCTTGTTTGATAAATCTTAAGACGAAACACTTCGGATGAGTGCAAGTATTGGTAATTTATCAACTACCTAGCTTCAATTACTAAACTGACAGAATTCTAGAACACCTTAATTTGCATAAAAAATTTAACTTCCCATGAAACCAAATAATTTTTTTAAATAGAGAATTCTTTCCATCACAGTTAAGTCGAAAAATTCGCGATTTTTTTTCCTTTTTTCTTGAAACTTACGAAACGAAAAGCCTATAAATCATACCCAGGTATCATCATCATTGTCAACCATTATAAATCCACTGCTGGACGAAGGACTCCCCAAGTATCCTCCACAACGGTCTGCCTTGTGCCAGTCTCCTCCATGTCACTCCCGCATACTTTAGAATTTCATCCACCCATCTCCCACGTGGTCTTCTTCTGGGTCTTTCCCTGTCCCTTGGAATCCAATCTAAAATTTCGGCTGTCCATCGATGGTCTGTCCTTCTGGCAGTATTGCCATTTCAGGGATTTAACTCTGATCATGATGTCTTCCACTCTTGTCATTTTTGGATCCACGAGTTCCTCTTCTTATCTCTCCTGGTTACACCAAGCATGCACCTCTCCATGCTGCTTTGAGTTGTCTGCAGCCTTTGTATGTCTCTTTTAGTTAAGGTCCACGTCTCTGCACCATACGTAAGCACTGGAAGGATGCATTGATCAAACACTTTTCTTTTAAGACATAATGGCATATTGCTTTTGAAAATTATGCTGTTTCTTCCAAAAGCTCTCCAGGTAAGTTTTGTACGCCGATTAATTTTTTCATCAATGTGACTCTCACTTGATATCTGCTGTCCAAGATAAACGTACGTGTCTGTTATCTCCAGCTTTTCTCCATCAATCGATAAATCTTCATTTCTTGTAAAAGCATTGAACATCACTTTTGTCTTCTGAAAGTTCATTTTTAATCCCACTTCTTTACTCTTGTCAGCAAGTTCCTGGATCATACTCTGCAGCTCTGATGGGGTAGTTGCAAAACATCTTTGCACTTGCATTTTCAGAGATGTTATTAACAATATTAATGTATGCATCTTCAATACCGCAGGATTTCAGAGCCATTGTAACTGCTGATGGTTTCGCCGAATCAAAGGCTTTTTCATAATCTATAAAAGCCATGCACAATGGAAGTTCATATTCCCTCGCTCTTTCAATTAGTTCTCTCAGTACGTGGATATGATCTATTGTGCTGTAGCCACTCCTGAATCCAGCTTGTTCTCTCGGTTGAGCCATGTCCAGTGTTACCTTCAAGCGGTGTGAAGGAACTTTAGTGAAGATTTTATAAACCACTGATAGGAGGCTGATAGGTATAGCACTTAACATTAACGTGTTTGCTTTTTTTTTTTGAACTCAGTATTGTTGAAAAGCATTTTCCTGTTTCTCATTTAAATACTGGAAGTTGAAGACCGTTCTGTCAAATACTTAACTCCTAGAAAATTTCAATGTTTTAGTGCTGCATGGGTCGCATTTTTTGTGGCATTTACTCATCTGAACTTAATGCAGGTATTGGGTAATTGTGTTTCAGTTAGTTCCATGGGAAACTTCAGCAGCAAATAATGGAACAAATTATTGAAACACCAAATAGAAATCACCGCTCTTTCCCCGTTAATTAGTGAGTCACGGAACAATTATCATCGGCCGCCACCGGGAATCGAACCCGGGGTCTTCTTGTTATGCGCCGGACACGCTACCACAGCGGCCTCCAATTTTCCAGACTCTCATGCGATTAACTGCCAAACTACAAAAAATAATGGGTTAATTATCCATTCGCCACCTAGTTATTTGTTCAGCTGCTGCTTTCAATCTTTGGTGAATCCCCTGCACTGTGCGGGGCTCCATGAAACAACCTGCCGTGTGGTTTGGCAGTTAATAACACGTGAGTCTGGAGAATTCGAGGCCGCTGTGGTGCAGTGATGGCATGTCCTGCACGTAACTGGAAGACCCTGGGTTCGATTCCCATGGCGGCCGATGAGAATTTTTCCAAGACTCACTTATAAACGTGGAAAGAGCGATTATTTCTGTTTGGTGTTCCTCATCCACGTCGAGTGTCTTAATTAATTAAATTACTAAAGACTCTTTGTTCGCCATGTGCGTTTTCTACTGCGGAATGCAGATGTAGAACGAAGTTTTTCTTAAATGTTGATTTTGGAATCACTCCCGGGAACAGAATTTGGAGCTGTTAAGAACCATCCAACCTACTCACCACATACACAGGGCGTCAAAGAATTTTTAAGACTGGCGCTAGATTTCAGCCTACGGTGGCGCCACCTGTGTGATCGCGAATGCGTTATAAACCGTGACCATCTGCTTGCTTTCTTCCAAAAGTACTGCGCAGTTGTTAAAGTAACTCAAACAAAACGGCCGTTCATTAGAGAAGTAAAATTTGTTTCATGTTGAATTATTAAGATGGAAAAAAGGGCTGTTATTAAATTTAACGCAAAACTTGGTAAAAGTGCCTCGAAACGTACCAAAAGATGAAACAAGTTTACGGTGAGTTTTGTTTAAGTCGATCGAATGTTTTCCTGTGGCACAAACGTTTTCTGGACGGAAGAGATACGCTAGAAGATGATAAGCATACCGGAAGACCAAGTTCATCTAGGACACCTGAGATTATTGAAAAAGTGCGTGATTTCGTGGCAAACAATCGATGTGCGTCACTAAGAATGATGAAAGAGTCTTTAAACATCAACAAAGAAACGATTCGAACCATCCTCCATGAAGATTTGGGCAAAACAAAAGTCTGTGCTAAATTTGTTCCACACACGTTAACCAATGAACAAAAATCAAGGAGAATTGCACATTGCAGAGACATAATAATTTCAGCCGCTGAAAATGATCCAAACTTCTTAAAATCGATTGCTACAGGTGATGAAACATGGTGTTTTCAATATCATCTTAAAACAAAGTGCGGAATGGAAGTCAAAAAACTCGCCACAAGCTAAAAAAGCAAGAATAGTTTCATCGAAAATCAAAACAATGCTAATTAGATTCTTCGATAGTAAGGGTATTATCCACAAAGAATTTGTTCCAAGTGGACAAACCATTACTGATGAGTTATATTTAAATGTTTTGAGGAGTTTGATGGGAAGAATTCGTCGCATTCGTCCAGAATATCGAGATGAAAACAGTTGGTGTTTGTTGCACGATAATGCACCCAGTCACACCTCATTTCTTGTTCGTAGATTTTTGGCGAAAAATAACGTCTGAGTGTTGAATCATCCACCGTATTCGCCTGATTTAGCACCCTGCGACTTTTCTTAATTCCCAAAACTTAAAATGACGTTAAAAGGGTCTTATTTTGATAATATTTCGACCATACAAACAGCTTCGACTCGTGCTTTGGAAGCAATTCCGCAAAGTGAACTGGAACAGGCATTCGAATCGTTATTAAATCGCTGTAACAAGTGTATTGAAGCCGGAGCGACTTATTTTGAATAACAAATCCAAACAAATTATAATTTCTTGTTTCTATTTCATTTTACAGACCTAGTCTTAAAAATTCTTTGACGCACTGTGTACTTATCAGGTGCTCGAAAAAGTTTGTTTCACGAGTCATATTACTGCAGTTGTCGTGTTTCTGAAGTGGTGTATACTTATTCAAGATCTTTTAATGTAAGCCAGTACCAATCCTTACAACGCATATCTCGTAACATGTCAAAGCTATTTCTGCAGTTGTGAAAGATTGGCTAAAGTATCTTGCAATAGCAAATATACGTGTAATTTTGTTAAAAGAAGGTGGACTATTTAATACCTACCACTTTAATTTACCTAACACACAATAATCACATGAAGAAACTTTTACATTCTTCAGATTCAGAACCAAGAATTTACTCTAGTTGAGGAAAGCCCAAATTCTAAGCTCACGAAAGGTTGGTAAGTCCACTTGGGAAACGCCGAAACTCGTGGGTGTCTCCGTGGTTAAGATTAGCAGGAGGGGTGCCAAAATATCGAAACAACCAATCGGCGACACAACTGTAAAGGTCGCCGAAAGGTGAATTCCAGAAGCGAACGACGAGTGCTTTGCTTTGTACAGCACAATCGTCACAGCACAATTTTGCAGTTTATGACCCAATACAATACGGGTCAACCAAAACCAATATACAATACCGTGCAAATTAATTGGGACAAGCTATTTTATTCTCAGAATTGTAATGTGATCGCCAGTTAATTTCGGAAACCCACGTAAACCGGTTTTATCAACTGTGAGGTGGTTTGACTGTTAGAACTTGATAGTAAGAATGTGGTTTGACCGGTTTAAGACACGAAATAGGCGCTTCAGTTGTGAGCTTTCGTGTGTGACAGGTGGATGTTAGTTTTTGCTCTATGTGAGTACGTGTTGCTTTCTTGTATTGAAAAATGGATATTTCCCCAAGGAAGCGTGCAAAAATATTTGCTCTGAAGGATCACACTTCTATGACACTGAGAGATATCGCTTCTGCAGTTGGTGTAGGCAAATCAAGTGTATCAAGACTGCTTACGCGATACAATGCATCTGGATCATCGTCTCTAAAAAGGAGAGGTAAATGTGGAAGAAAACGAAAAACAACTCCACGAACCGATAAATATCTAATCAGAATAGTAAAATGAATCCAAAAAAAAAAAAAAAACAAGCACCGACCTTCAGAGAGATTTATTGGCTAGTGATTGTGATGTTAGTGATTTGTCTGAACGCTGTAGGCTTCTGGAAGTTGGCCGGACGGCAAGAAGACCAACGAAAAAACAATATTTGAGTGCGAAAATGAAGATAAAACGTTTAGCATGGGACAAAAAATATAAACCATGGACTGCTGACAACTGGAAAAAGGTAATTTTCTGTGATGAAACTCATTTATTTGTGCAGGGTTACCAAGCAAATGTCGTTAGACGAAGCAACTGTGAACTCTTAAGACCTGAGCATGTCAAACGAACTGTAAAACACCCTCTGAAACAGATGTCTTGGGGTTTTTTCACATCAAATGGCACTGGAAGCTTAGTTCCTGTTCAAGGTATGATGAATTGAGCCAAGTACGTAGAAATATTACAACGTAGGATTTTTCCATTCTTGCGAACTTTTGATGGGACATTTCAACATGACTTGGATCCATGTCACAATTCGAAATTGGTCAAGCTGGAAAATCAAATTCATTTGCTTGATTGGCCTGGAAATTGACCAGACTAAAATCCCATAGAAAACTTGTGGAATATTTTGAAGAGACGTTTAGGTAAAATGGACTGTACAGCCAAAGAACGCATGATAACGAATGCTATAAAAGTGTGGTTCCACGATTATGAAGTCAAAAATATGTGCACTCAATTAGTGGAGTCAATGCCAAAACGAATTCAAGAGGTCATTTCTGCTAAAGGAGGACATACTTCATACTAATACAGGTATTTATCAGTGTATGTCAAGGCATAGAATGATATAAAGGCATAGTTTTGGAAAAAGAGTGATTTTTTACTTTGTCCCAATTAATTTGCACGACTATGCGTAGCAGGCCGGCATGGATGGGCTAAAAGAGCAGACGTAATCTACATCACCCTCTCCTAAAAACAGTCAATCAACGTAAGTGACTTTCCTGCCAAATGCAGGCGGATTGGACAGTAGAAATTTACGACGATAAATCAAAAAGTAAGGTCAATGTTGTCGTATGTTAAAGAAACTAAGAGGCATACATATAACAATTACCTTATTTCTTAACATAGTCCCCTATCGTTCAAGACATACTTTATATCTATCTACAAACTTCTGGATTCCTGCAGAGAAGAATGTTTTGGGTTGTTCCTGCAGCCACGAATGTACCGCTTCCTGTGCCTGGACATCACTTTCAAAACGGCGGCCTCGCGAAGCGTCTTTTAGAAGCCCAAAGACTAGAAAGTCACACGGCGCCAGATCGGGGCTGCTAGAAAAGTTGACTAGAGCTGCGGAAAGAATGTTGTGATGAGAGAAATCTGTTAAGATTGAAAACATTTGATATGAATACTACAAATCCGATTGTGTGTGTGTGCGCCAAGGTGAGCTGTTCTAAACAATTACACGGAGTATTGCGGATCATCTGGAAGAGGTGCAACTTCTGCTCATTTCGTAGAGCACTGAACTGAACAGATACGGCCTGACGCCTCTTAAAACACTTCCCGTCAGCCTTCAGATGAAAAGTTTTACATAACTCTGCTCAAAAAACTGTCGAAACGTCGTAAAGTGATTTGCGTGACAGACATACATACGTATGATCTTAGATATATACACTGGCGGAAAAGTGAAAAAAGAACACCAAGAACGAATTGGCGGACGATCATGAAATTTACGTATGTTAATGGGGTCGAGTTTACGTAGGTGTGATGATAATTTCGGGACCAACCGGTGAGCGCTTACGCCACAGCACGGCATAATATGCAAATTATCGTAGGTGGTATTTAAGGACTACGGCGAAGTGAATATAATCAGTCGTCGGCGTACGGACACGTGCAAAGACCCTAAAGAAGCTGCAATGCCTGGACATGGAAGACGTGTACGATTTCAGCAGTTATCGGACTTTGAGCGAGGTCGTCTAGTCGGACTCCGCGAGGCCGGGTGGTCGTATCGTCTTATTGCGGAGCGAATTGGACGGCAAGTATCGGTGGTGGTACGGTGGTGGCGTAGATGTTCCAAGGAACATTCCCACACGAGAAGACGTGGAACCGGGAGTCACAGACGGACTGATGAGCGGACCGATCGACGTATAAGAAGAGCGGCGTTGTCAAGCAGAACATCCACTGCTACGCAAATCCAAGCTGCCGTTGCACCTGAGGTGACTCTGCGAACAATCCGCAACCGTCTACTGGATGCAGGACTACGTGCACGTGTGCCTCTGGCATGTGTACCTCTGACTCCAGCCCACCGTCAGGAACGGCTGCAGTGGTGTCGCCAACGTCTGCACTGGGGAACGCAATGGGGATCTGTCGTATTCAGCGATGAAAGCAGATTCTGCTTGGGAGCCTCCGATGGCCGCATGCGTGTTCGCAGACGCACAGGAGAGTGTCTCCGTTCTTCTTGCATCCGCCAGCGACACACAGGGCCTACACCCTACGTGCACGTGTGCCTCTGGCATGTGTACCTCTGACTCCAGCCCACCGTCAGGAACGGCTGCTGTGGTGTCGTCAACGTCTGCACTGGGGAACGCAATGGGGATCTGTCGTGTTCAGCGATGAAAGCAGATTCTGCTTGGGAGCCTCCGATGGCCGCATGCGTGTTCGCAGACGCACAGGAGAGTGTCTCCGTTCTTCTTGCATCCGCCAGCGACACACAGGGCCTACACCTGGTCTCCTAGTGTGGGAAGCGATCAGCTATCACTCCCGTACACAACTAGTGTTTGTACCGGGTACGGTAAACACAGCACCTCCTACATCAACAACATCGTTCAGCCCGTTGTTGTGCCATTTGAAAGGTCGGCCCATCGTGGTGTTTTCGAGCAAGATAACGCACGCCCACACACGGCAACCTGCACTTCAGGGTGTAAGACAACATCCATGGTTCAGGGGATTTGTCCCCCATTGAGCACGTGTGGGATTTTATAGGACAACGACTTATCCGTTATCCGGTCTCCACAGCCAGCCACGACCATCCCCGATTTACGCGTCCAGGTTGAGGATGCTTGGAACTCAATACCCCAAACTTACATCCAACATCTTTACGACAGACTCCATGCCAGAATTGCACAGTGTGACGCAGTTAATGGCGGTTCAACCTCGTACTAACCATGTTACATGGAAATGTTATTTTTCAGTTTACCAGCAAATACAGCTGTATTTTGCCATAATGTTTTTATCACGTTATCCTCTGTATTCCGTTATTATGCTGTATAAATTTCGTTGGTATCAGACGTCTCCGTCTTGGTGTTCTTTTTTCATTTTCCGCCAGTGTAGATAGAATCAATCATTCAATCTCTCCAGGGTCAGCCACCAGTGCCGTTCTTCAGTTTTATATGGCTTCTGCTGTGACACAGAAATACCTCGGTGAAAAAGAGGGATCGCATGCTTTAACAAACTTTGACTAAATTCGCCCCTCCAATTGCAATTTTAGAATGAATAGCTATCAATAGATTCATAACTCATCTTCTCTGTGACCAATAATCTCTATCACTTAATTTTTTCAGAAATAAAGAAGTTTCAGCGTCACCAACAGCCTTCCACTGGACTACTGTTTGACTCTGATACATTTAAATCAGCAATTATGCAACTCCTAGTTTAGTCAGTCTCGCTAATATATACAATGCCGGCCATTAAAAATGCAACACCACGAAAGACAAGATATACCAAAGCCATACTTATTGTACAGAAAGCTGATGATGGAAGGCTGAATCAGTTACAAATAGAGCACAGTGAGACGAGAAGAGTACATAACAATCAATATCTAGAGCTCTACACGGCCCGGCATCGAGAGAAAAAGACGTTGGATGTGTGTTTGGGAAATGGCCGTCCATGCAGCTTCGTCATGATGCCATAGTTCCTCCGTTGTAGCCTGGGGTGGTCGCTGGAGTGGCAGTCGTTAGGCTATCATGGACCACACGTGTTCAATAGGCGGCATATTCGGGGACCGTGCGGGCTAAGGAAGACGTAGCACATGGGAGCCATCCAGGAAGTCTTGGACGTTGCGTGCCACATGAGGCCGCGCATTATCCTGTTGGTAAATAGCAACAGACAGTCCCTGAAGATATGGTACAGCAACAGGCTTCAACACCTCAGCGATGTAACGATGGCTATTCAACGTACCGGTAATGCGGACGAGGCGCGTACGGGAGTGGAATCCAAGGGCACCCCATACCATCATGCCAGCTGCCGAGCCGGTATGGTGCAGCATAATGCAGAACTCACTCAGTCGGTCACCGCGGTAGCACCAGAAGCTGATTCCTCCATCATGGTGCTGCAAACTGAAGCTGGATTCGTCTGAAAACACGATGCCTTGCCATTCTCTCCTCCATGCACGACGTTCTTGGCACCATTCCAGTCGCAGACGCCGGTGTTGTACAGTCAAACGTAACCGAAGCAATGGGCACTGTGCAAAAATGCCTCGCTACTGCAGACGACGTCGAGCAGTCCGTTCTGTGCCACACACCCAGACTGTTGAGCTACAGTGGTGTGCGATCCGTCAGAGCCATGCGCACCAGATGTCTGTCCTCTCGTTCGGTACTGTGACGGATCCGTTGGGATCCCGCACGTCGTTGCGTACGTTCTTCCTCTACTCACTGACGCCATATTCTCCCCACCGCGGCCGCATGCCGTCCCACACGAGCATCGATGTCTGGGAGTGATAATCCGCCATCCATATATGCCACAATTCTGCCGCGATCAAACTCGGAAGTTGCTGGAAAGGCTGCCGTTGTCTTCGACGGGGCATGTGGACAGACGACGACAAAAGCACACTTCGAGTGCTCAACACCTTCTCCTTGTTCACCCCACTTATACAATTTCCAAGGGGCATTACTGTCCCACTTGATTTCTATATGCGCTACCCGGTTAATCCTTTATATGTGAGCCTGTGTTCTGCCAACTTTCGACATGCGAGCTTCCTGGTGTTGCGCTTTTAATTGCAAGCAGTGTATTAAATCATCATACAGTTTTTAAAGTGCAAGTTAAAGCCTGTGACATACAGTATGATGGTTACCTATGCGTCCACTAATTAGCATACAAACTGTGAAAGCACAAGTTTTGTCCCCTCACTCTGGAGTAAGTTGCTCTCCCAACTAAGCTACACAGACAGAATGTCTCGCTGCATGTTTTCACCTCTGTAGAAGGTCACAAAACGCCTAACTATCTTCTTTTATACCCGCTCGGAATTGAACCAACAGAACTCTCGATATCTAGCCGAGAGCGTTAAATATACGCCACGGTGGCCAAAAATCCACGGTGCTATATGTATTTTTTAATCAGCTTCTGACATCATAAATCCGTAAGATGGGCTCAGCTACTGAGACGTCTCCATCTGGTGGGTATGAGTGGCACTAGCTATATATATATTATAGCAGATAAATTCAAAGGGCGAGATCCAAGGTGAAAATACTCCAAATACGTGGCGACAATTAATGAATAAATATATCGCTCTTTCCACGTTCCAGAAACACACAGCATCCGAAAAATTGTTTTTCAGCCGCCGCTGTGGAATTGAACCAACATAACTCTCGATATCTAGCCGAGAGCGTTAGATATATACGCCACGGTGGGCAACAATCCACGGTGCTATGTGTATTTTTAAGTCAGCTTCTGACATCATAAATCCGTAAGATGGGCTCAGCTACTGAGACGTCTCCATCTGGTGGGCACTAACGGCACTAGCTATATATATATATTATAGCAGATAAATCCAAAGGGCGAGATTCAAGGTGAAAATACTCCAAATACGTGGCGACAATTAATAAATAAATACATCGCTCTTTCCACGTTCCAGAAACACACAGCATCCGAAAAAATGTTTTTCTGTGTGTTTCTGGAACGTGGAAAGAGCGATGTGTTTATTTGTTAACTGTCGCCACGTATTTGGAGTATTTTCACCCGCTCGGAATTGCAGAAAAATGAAAAAGGACAGACCAACTTGAATCAGAAAAGCTGCTTTGTGATTTTTGGTACCAAGACGTATAAGCGAATGGCACCTTGGGAAAGGTAATTTTTCCTCCGGAAAATAGTCGAGCAAAGGATATTTTTATTCGCAAAAAATGGAATTACAGAATGAAAGAAGGAAAAGAAGTCATTGGAACTTATAAAGCTAAAATATGTTTTGTTGCGAGGCATGCTTCATGATTCCGATCCAATGCTTTGACTTGAAGAATAACAGACAAGCAAATATCTCGATGGATCTCCACGTTATGGTTTTAAATTTTAAGCGAATAAAAAGATCCCAAAAGGTGCTGAGCAGGTCTGTTTTGTCATCGCGGGCACAAGTTTTGATGGCCTTATAAAAAGCAGCTCTTCCACCAAAAACCATGCCTAAAAAGAGGGTAAATACGTGCCAACTGTGGTCAACGACGCTCTGCAGTTTGCTTGAGACTGTGTAGTCCTGCAAATAATGGAGTCTACCCACGCAAGGGTGTTCCGACTGATGGTCGGATCACGTGTTGTTTCAGCGTCATGCGTGGATCACAAGAGCTGAGAGATGGATGCATTCATCCAGAAAACAGGGAGAGGGGCGAGGGGGGTTGAACGATATTTCCTCAGGTAAGCAAATCCTGAGATTTGTGAAAAAGTCTTCGCAGTTTCGGAAATGGAAAAGACCATCTGTCACTTAAAAACAAAAACGTAGAAAAATTCGCTTTAAGAAGTGAATAATAAATTCTGACGCTTGCTTTCTCTTACTAAAATGTCCTCTTGACTTCTGAAGGCTCATAAAATACTGTGTGCCTTAATGTGTGGGTGAATTCCTACCAACAATAAAAAAAGTACGATTTATCCCGCTCCATTTTGTAGTTTTTTCACTCAGTATTCCAGGCATAGTGTGTAAACCACCAAAGCTCTCTATTTATTTATTTTTATAATGCGTGATATTCCTGAAAGGTATTCTCGTCCTGTAATAGCAAAACACCAGTGACTCATGAATTGAAAATGTGTAGTAAAATTAGCTAGTGTTTTTGTGGTGAGAAAGTACGTTAAACTTCAATATCTTATAATTTCATCACGGCGCCCAGAAATGTAGACACACAACTTCTTGTCCCTCTTCCAAGAAATTGCGTAGTAACGCTGCACATAACTTCTTAGATTAATTTCCTTTTCAGACATTAGTGGCAGTCAGTGTTCTGACAGAATTCCGGGCCGCGGATGGCCTAGTGGGCAACGTTCGTGACTGCCACGGAAAGGACCTTAGGTTCGATCCCAGCAGGCACGAACGTTCGATCCTCTAAATATCCGCCGTGCGTCGGATGGGCACGTTAAGCCACCGAACACAGAGTACTGCCCCCCCCGGTAATAAATAAGGGGGTCTTCCTCCCCCTTTCTACTTCGCTTCCGTGTCACTTTCCTATCGGGCACTCTAGCCCAAATCTCCTAGCTTCCTATTTCTGAGGGTTGTTTAAGACCTCGGGTCAGACACTCCCTTCCTAAAATCCTCTACATATGATCTGATCTGACAGAATTCCATTTTCTCTTTGTCTAAGGAAGACTGGAGGAACACTGATGGCGTTATCGTTGTTGAGGAGATACCTATACCAAGTGTGGCGAAATGTCATACGATGCCTAATGCTCTCGATAGGTACCTCTTTTTCGCTGCCGCACTTCTGTTAGTTCCAACGATGTCTTCATCTTTCTCATAAAGATATATTGGATCACTTATGGGACCGAATACTGAGCGAAATCTAGCAACGACTGCGAAATAATGTGAGAATGAAGCGACTGGAACCGTTGAAAATGAACTACGATAAATGAACTAAAAAAAATCAGGTACGCCATCAAGACAATGTACGATAACGCGCAAACCCATTTTTCCCTTCATGTCGCTGAGCTTCCGAATCGTTTCATATTTCTGTCATTTTTCAAGCTGTCATTTATACTTAACCCCTTGTGACTGCTTTATGTAAAAGTAGAAATTTCTGACATGTTTCAAATGCACGAGTAGAAACTTCTGACATGCTTCAAATGTACGAGTAAAAATTTCTGACATGTTTCAAATGCACGAGTAGAAATTTCTGACATGCTTCAAATGTACGAGTAGAAATTTCTGACATGTTTCAAATGCACGAGTAGAAATTTCTGACATGATTCAAATGCACGAGTAGAAATTTCTGACATGTTTCAAATTTACAATTAGAAATTTCTGACACGTTTCAAATTTACAATTAGAAATTTCTGACATGTTTATTTCTGATATGTTTCGAGTAGAAATTTCTGACATGTTTATTTCTGACATGTTTCGAGTAGAAATTTCTGACATGTTTCGAGTAGAAATTTCTGACATGTTTCAAATGCACGAGTAGAAATTTCTGACATGTTTCAAATGCACGAGTAGGAATTTTTGACATGTTTCAAATGCACGAGTAGAAATTTCTGACATGTTTCAAATTTACAATTAGAAATTTCTGACATGTTTCAAATGCACGAGTAACAATTTCTGACATGTTTCAAATGCACGAGTAGAAATTTCTGACATGTTTCAAATGTACGAGTAGAAGTTTGACATGTTTCAAACGCACGAGCAGAAATTTCTGACATGTTTCAAATGTACGAGTAGAAATTTCTGACATGTTTCAAACGCACGAATAGAAATTTCTGACATGTTTCAAATGTACGAGTAGAGAGTTCTGACTTTTTCATATATCTCTCAAGAGATCTGATATTTTGTCTCACACGTTGTGACCAAGGTCAAGTACGCAAATTCATTGCATGAGAAAACAAACTTCCCAAGGAAAGCATAAAATGCACCAGGTCTCAACCAAAGGCGTCATGGATTTGTTTCTTACAACGTGACTACTTGTTTAAACTGATATCTACTACCACGAAATCGATTTGCTCTTGGTGTTCATACAGTTAGACATATAGTGATCGTTGCGTCTTTTAAAACTCGCTTTTCGGTGCAAAGGTAGTGTCAATGTACTGACAGGGATTTTAGGAGTAGTAAGTAAAAATCAGAATGCGCAAAATCATGACTCACTAAATGGAATTCAACGAATATGAGACGAAGCAAGCGAATTAATTGTCCTAAGCCAGAGGCTCTCAAAGTATGCTCCGTAAAGGCTTCGCAAGGGCTCCGCAATGATTTTCGAGAAAAATCCCCCGTGACACTGTCATGTTCCACATCAAAAATACACTGGAAATATCCCCGTACTTCCTCAATTTCCTTATACAATTAATGTTCATAATGCTTTCTTCAAAGCATGTACAGGTCTCCAAGGAAAGAATGCTACTGTTTTCGTGGCCTCTTACAAAATTCGTTCTTTCAGGAGAAATTGCAGTTCCGGACTGCATGTTTCCGAAATCGTGAGGTTGATTGCTTCCCAATACTTACGGACTTCCTGGAAGATCTCGAAGGAAGCATCCGCGAATCTGACGAGCTTTTTGGAGAATTCACCCGGCACCTTCAAGAAATAAGTGATGCCCTCTTGCAGTTCTTCCCAAATGTAATGCACGAGAATTTGGAAAATTACGCTTGGATAAGAGATTTGTTTCTTGTTAAAGACAAGCCTCTCGCGGCATGATCGCAAGTGAGTATGAAAATCTCATGGATCTTTAAGCAAATTTTGGTGCAGCGTTAAGAAACAGTATCCATGTTTATCACAGAAAGCGGTTAGAATACACCTTCCCTTTGTCAGTACGCATCTGTGCGAGACTGGCTTCTCAACATACGTTTCCACAAAATTCAAGTACCGCGACAGAGTACCCATGCGACTGCAACTTTCCTCCTTAGAGCCGGGCGTAAAAGAGCTTCGTAAAGAGAAGAAACAACTCTTCGAATTGAGATCAGTAATTCAGTCAGGTTTCTTACGAATACTTGGCATGTACACAGTGTGGCAAAGAATTTTCAAGACTGGGTCTGTAAAATGAAATAGAAACAAGAAATTATAATTTGTTTTGGTTTCTTATTCAAAATAAGTCCCTCCGGCATCAATACACTTGTTACAGCGATTTAATAATGATACGAATGCCTGTTCCAGTTCACTTTGCAGAATTGCCTCCAAAGCACGGGTCAAAGCTGTTTGTATGGTCGAAATATCATCTAAATAACACCCTTTTAACGTCGTTTTAAGTTTAGGGAATAAAGAAAAGTCGCAAGGTGCTAAATCAGGCGAATGCGGTGGATGATTCAACACACAGACGTTACTTTTCGCCAAAAATCTACGAACAAGAAGTGAGGTGTGACTGGGTGCATTATCGTGCAACAAACACCAACTGTTTTCATCCCGATATTCTGGACGAATTCTGCCCATCAAACGCCTCAAAATATTTAAATAAAACTCGCCAGTAATTGTTTGTCCATTTGGAACAAATTCTTTGTGGATAATAAATACCCTTACTATCGAAGAATGTAATGAGCATTGTTTTGATTTTCGATGGAACTTTTCTCGTTTTTTTTGGCTTGTGGTGAGTTTTTTTACTTCCATTCCGCACTTTGTCGCTTTGTTTTAGGATCATCTTCAAAACACCATGTTGCATCACCTGTAACAATCGATTTTAAGAAGTTTGGATCATTTTCAGCGGCTGAAATGATGTCTCTGCAATGTGCACTTCTCCTTGATTTTTGTTCATTGGTTAACGTGTGTGGAACAAATTTAGCACAGACTTTTGTTTTGCCCAAATCTTCATGCAGGATGGTTCGAATCGTTTCTTTGTTGATGTTTAAAGACTCTTCCATCATTCTTAGTGATGCACATCGATTGTTTGCCACGAAATCACGCACTTTTTCAATAATCTCAGGTGTTCTAGATGAACTTGGTCTTTCGGTATGCTTATCATCTTCTAGCGTCTCTCTTCCGTCGAAAAAACGTTTGTACCACAGGAAAACATTTGATCTACTTAAACAAAACTCACCGTAAACTTGTTTCATCATTTGGTACGTTTCCGAGGCACTTTTACCAAGCTTTGCATTAAATTTAATAACAGCCCTTTGTTCCATCTTAATAATTCAACATGTAAAAAATTTTACTTCTCTAATGAACACCCGTTTTGTTTGAGTTACTTTAACAACTGCGCAGTACTTTTGGCAGAAAGCAAGCAGATGGTCACGGTTTATAACGCATTCCTGATTGCACTGGTGGCGCCACCGTAGGCTGAAATCTAACACCAGTCTTATAAATTATTTGACGCACTGTGTATGACAAGGATGGTAAGTCATATAATACCCGAAAACTTAAATTTTCATCGTCCTGGAGCGGGACTCGAACCCGCGTCTACTTTCTACGCCAATAAATCGGACCTCTAGTACAGTGTTACCAGGACGATGAAAATTTTCAAGTTTTAGGATAATATCTGACTTACCATCATTGTCATATTTACACCAAAACATTGGATTGTCATCCTCATATTCATCTGACAGAAGTCATCGCTCTTTCCACGTTATTATAATTGAGTAACGGAAAAATTTCCATTTGCCGCCACCGGGAATCGAACCCAGGATTTTCCAGTTACACACCGGACATGCTTCCACTGTACCATAGCGGACTCTAGTTCCTCCAGACTCACATACACTAAATGCCATGCAGGTTGCAGTTAGTGTATGCGAGTCTGGAAGAATTCGAGGCCGCTTTGGTACAGTGGAAGCACGTCCGGCGTGTAACTGGAAGACCCTGGGTTCGATTCCCGGTGGCGACCAATGGGAATTTTTCTGTGACTCACTAAACGTGGAAAGAGCGATGACTTCTGTTTGATATTCCTGGTCCACGTCAAATGTCTGTATTAATACCACATAGTCACTTCACTGGGACATCCAATAGTCATGAAGAGCTCATTTTTAACAGCACTACTAGATTAATCTGATTAACGTGAATTCGTAAAAACAACAGTTGAGTAAAGAAACTGTAACACGGAATTAATAATTACATGCTTGTCAACCATGGACCCATCACTCACCCTTGATTTCTTTTTTCTGTGTCTTTCTGCAGGATACAAAACTATCAGGAAGCATGCTACCTGATTTGAACTTCTCGTAAAAGCATACCTGCACTTTATTAACGTGCTGTTTTTTATACCATGCCTGTTATCTCAAAGCTGCAGGATATCGTGCGATTCGAGGCAAAAACATTGTTTGTGAAAGGGCTTTGTTCTGGGTCATTGGTTTCCAATAGGCCATAGGATTATGCTCCCAGCGATACAAGAAGAAAGGAAGATTTATCTTGATTGGGTGGATCGATATCTCTTGAGTACAATTTTCTCTCTCATTCCAGTGATACTTTCTTGTTTTTTTTTTCTCCCTCGAAGTAAAACAACGTAGCAAAATTTTACTATGAAAACTATCCTGCAAGTTTTCCTAGCAGCTTTCAAACTGCCAGTGACAAGCGTATTCGAAGCACTTCAGTGTAACCTACACGTCTTTAGGCAGATTAAAACAACTGCAGGTAAACAATGCCGTGTGTGAAGGTCAGAAAAAGTCATTCTTCGTGCCTTTAATCAGACGTATGAAGGCTTCCCCAGGAAGAAAATTTTGTTAAATGTTTTTTTGTAAATAAATAATTTTGTTAAATGTTTTTTTGTAAATAAATAATTTTGAATAATGTATCTAGTAAAATTTCAATAAACTATTCAACTAAAACATTCTAAAATAAAGCATAGAACAAAAAAATAACTTGACAATAGAACTACAAAAAAATTTTCTTCTTGAAGTTTGTCCACCACGAAGTGAACTCCGGCAGCACAACGTGCAGAGAGTTAAAAGTCATACCTTTTCAAAGATTGAAACTAACAATAAAAAATTTTGATTATCAGGAGATAAAGCTAAGGTTGCCACACGCTAGTTAATATAAGCTTCGATGATCCAACCATATGAACCAAGTTTGTAAGTCTTTATCTGCTCTTTTGTCGTAATAAATCGACCTTTTTGCTGCTAGAGTCGTTTAGATAGATCCAGGTTTCATCAATAGTCACGATAAATTTCCATCTGTCTCCGGCTAAGGGATTTTCATAATAAAGTCTACACCGTGTTCTGCGCTCAGCCACGTGCTTAGGCAAAAGCTGGTGAACATTGTGTGTTTCGGGGTTTCTTTTCAGATTCAAATCTTTCTTTATTACCTCGTTCACAGTTGAAACATAGATTTTTAGCGCTTGTTGTTTGTGTCGTTGGATTTTGTTTTAAGACCATATACCTTACTTTTGAAACAGTCTTAAAAGTGCATGCTTCCTTTGGACATTCGTTTGGTGTTCTTTTTCCTGTTAAAAGCAATTTTTGACTATTTTTCCCTCTATTATTAATAATATTGCTTATTTTACATTTAGAAATGCCAATTCCATGATTTTCACAGCGTTCTTGAATTACATAATACGAATATTTCTCTTCGTCAAGAGCAAAAACATAACCGTTTATCCGCATCTTGTTTACGTGGGCCATCTTTTTAGCAGATGATATTTAACTGCAGCAGACGCTATTGACACGCTGTTGCCAATTTCAATTCTTTGAACTTCCTTTATTTTCTGCAATTTCTTATCCAAAACGTTCTTAAAATGTGTATACATGCTCGGTAGCACTTGTGTATATGGCCCATTGAGCAACAGGTCGCATCGCACATTGAAGGACTCGATGTAAAACCTTTGTTTATTTTTTAAGTTTTGTCCTTGTACATAACGAAAGCAAAAACGACACTTAACACTGTGATTTTTTGTTCCTTTCAGATAGCTGGCCCACCAAACCGATTCATGTTTTTTTATCTCTTGAACAAAAAACATTGATCCGTTGCTTACTCACTCACTCATCAATGTAACTGAGAAGATCGCACTTTTCTGTTCGATACTAATGCAATTTGCATTTGGTTTAGTACGGTGATAATCGCAGTACCCTTTGGCGAAATATCATCCACGTGTCTTTCGCATTATACTTAAAATGTTCAATTGCTTGCATTTTGCTTGTAGGAGGAGTGGCATTTTCCCTCCAAATCAAGAGGTTCTGTTATCGTATTATCATTCTATTCATCATCATCATCAACCATTATCAATCCACTGCTGGAAGAAGGTCTCCCCAAGTTTCCTCCACAACGGTCTGTCTTGTGCCAGTCTCCTCCACGTCACTCTTGCATACTTTCGAATTTCATCCACCCATCTCCCATGTGGTGTTCTTCTGGGTCTTTTCCTGTCCCTTGGAATTCAATCCAAAATTTCGGCTGTGCATCGATGGTCTGTCCTTCTGGCAATATGTCCAGCCCATTGCCATTTCAGGGATTTAACTCTGATCATGATGACTTTCACTCTTGTCATTTTTCGGATCCACGTGTTCCTCTTCTTATCTCTCCTGGTTACACCAAGCATGCACCTCTCCATGCTGCTTTGAGTTGTCTGCAGCCTTTGTATGTCTCTTTTAGTTAAGGTCCACGTCTCTGCACCATACGTAAGCACTGGACGGATGCATTGATCAAACACTTTTCTTTTAAGACATAATGGCATATTGCTCTTGAAAATTATGCTGTTTCCTCCAAAAGCTCTCCAGGCAAGTTTTGTACGCCGATTAATTTTTTCATCAATGTGACCCTCACTTGATATCTGCTGTCCAAGATAAACATACGTGTCTGTTATCTCCAGCTTTTCTCCATCAATCGATAAATCTTCATTTCTTGTAAAAGCATTGAACATCACTTTTGTCTTCTGAAAGTTCATTTTTAATCACACTTCTTTACTCTTGTCAGCAAGTTATGGATCTTACTCTGCAGCTCTGATGCGGTAGTTGCAAAAAGGACTACGTCATCATCAAAACGAAGGTGAGTTAGATAATCTTCATTAATCTTTATCCCTTTGTTTTCCCAGTTCAGTGATTGAAAGACATTTTCCAATGTGGCATTAAAGAGCTTCGGAGATATGGTGTCACTTTGTCTCACTCCCTTTCCAATTTTTATGTGTGTTGTATTCTCAAACAGCCGAATCTTTGCACTTGCATTTTCATAGATGTTATTAATAATATTAATGTATGCATCTTCAATACCACAGGATTCCAGAGCCATTGTAACTGCTGATGGTTTCACCGAATCAAAGGCGTTTTCATTCTATTACTGTCCCACATATCGACGAATTTATATGCCCTTCAAGTAGCTGGGGTACATACATACATACATACATATCACTAAGCTGTTCTCTGAGATTCAGAGGTTAGCTCCAAAAAGAAATACAAACTTCCTGATAATTTTAACTTACTGTTCCCGTATCAAACTTCTCCATTTACAGCAATCTTGACGTACAACTCGGGCTTCACTGATATCCATTACACGCCGTACACATGATCTTCATACTCATAATTTTTTCTCGTGCAGACACTCCTGAACATGATCCTCCCAGGACTTCCTTGGCCTTCCTCTGCCTTTCCTTCCTGCCACTTGGGCCAAAAATATTTTCTTAGTAAGCATATCATCACTCATTCTTCCGACATGGCCAAACAACCAAAGCATATTAGTCTCCACCTTGCTAACAATATTTTGCTTCACATCACACAACTGCAACACATCTTCATTCCTCACACAATCAGACCGTGTCTTGCCACAACCACCCATTAAATAACACATTTCTCCAGCTCACAAACGACTCCTATGTTTCTCCCAGGTTTCACTGCCATACATCAGAGTAGGAACAATTACCCTTTCATACACAGCCATGCGGGACTCTCTTAAGAACCCATTATTCCTGTGAAGACCTCCCAGGGCAGCCATGACTTTCAATGAAGAATTCACTCTCCTACTAATTTCACCATCCAATTTGCCCTCTCTGTCAAACACGCTTCCTAAATACACAAACACATTCATCACTGTGCCATAGTAGCTGGGCTACTAATCTCTATAAATGACACTTTCATAAAATCAAGATTTTTCGTAGTTGGGACGGTTTTGATCACTCATAAACTTCATCTAAATCTTCCAGCTATTCTATCAGAAAAGCAGGTTGTTCCAACTTTTAGTTTGTCGCTTTTATTTGTGTTCGTTTCAATCGGAGAGAGTCTAGGAAAATATTTTAAAGACGGCACACAGAAAGCAAAAAGGTAAACATTATTTTCGACTGATCTTAAAGTGGATATCTAATGATTTTGCTCCCTATACTTCCAAAGGAAAAAAATCTTTCCTCAGCGAGGAAAGATTCCCTATACATCAAAATTGGCCCACTGAAAAGAAACATCCTAACTTAATTTGTACAATCGGTGTATTTTGCAAAAACTCTATATTAAGAATCAATAATTTTACTTCCATGTAGCTATGATACTTGCTCACAAGCGGCGCCACTCTTCCTTACCATTACATCGATGTAAAGTTATTGATTTCTAATATACACAGTGTGGCAAAGAATTTTTAAGACTGGGTCTGTAAAATAAAATGGAAACAAGAAATTATAATTTGTTTTGGTTTGTTATTCAAAATAAGTCCACCGGCTTCAATACACTTGTTACAGCGATTTAATAATGATTCGAATGCCTGTTCCAGTTCACTTTGCGAAATTGCCTCCAAAGCACGCGTCGAAGCTGTTTGTACGGTTGAAATATCATTTAAATAACACCCTTTTAACGTCATTTTAAGTTTGGGGAATAAAGAAAAGTCGCAGGGTGCTAAATCAGGCAAATACGGTGGATGATTCAACACACAGTCGTTATTTTTCACCAAAAATCTACGAACAAGAAGTGAGGTGTGACTGGGTGCATTATCGTGCAACAAACACCAACTGTTTTCATCCCGATATTCTGGACGAATTCTGCCCATCAAACGCCTCAAAACATTTAAATAAAACTCACCAGTAATTGTTTGTCCACTTGGAACAAATTCTTTGCGAATAATACCCTTACTATCGAAGAATGTAATGAGCATTGTTTTGATTTTCGATGGAATTTTTCTTGTTTTTTTGGCTTGTGGTGAGTTTTTTAACTTCCATTTCACAATTTGTCGCTTTGTTTTAGGATCATATTGAAAACACCATGTTGCATCACCTGTAACAATCGATTTTAAGAAGTTTGGATCATTTTCAACGGCTGAAATGATGTCTCTGCAATGTGCACTTCTCCTTGATTTTTGTTCATTGGTTAACGTGTGTAGAACAAATTTAGCACAGACTTTTGTTTTGCCCAAATCTTCATGCAGGATGGTTCGAATCGTTTCTTTGTTGATGTTTAAAGACTCTTTCATCATTATTAGTGACGCACATCGATTGTTTGCCACGAAATCACGCACTTTTTCAATAATCTCAGATGTCCTAGATGAACTTGGTCTTCCGGTATGCTTATCATCTTCTATCGTGTCTCTTCCGTCCAAAAACGTTTGTGCCACAGGAAAACATTGGATCTACTTAAACAAAACTCACCGTAAACTTGTTTCATCATTTGGTACGTTTCCGAGGCACTTTTACCAAGTTTTGCGTTAAATTTAATAACAGCCCTTTGTTCCATCTTAATAATTCAACATGAAAAAAATTTTACTTCTCTAATGAACGCCCGTTTCGTTTGAGTTACTTTAACAACTGCGCAGTACTTTTGGCAGAAAGCAAGCAGATGGTCACGGTTTATAACGCATTCGCGATTACACATGGTGGCGCCACCGTTGGCAGAAATCTAGCGCCAGTCTTAAAAATTCTTTGACGCAGCACTGGGTACTTCAGGAAAAGATTTTGCTAAAACACCGGTTCTACAATCTAAGATAGGATGTGTTTTGTCAGTGGGCCAATTTTGATGTATTTCTTTGCTTAGGAAATAGGGTCATAATTTACTAGACGTCCACCTAAACTGAAGAGAAAATGTTGGGCGGGATTTTTTCTATATAGGCTAGAAAATATGCACACCTTTTTGCCTTTAATTGTTTTGTATTTTTTTAATCAAAAATGAATCGTATCTTGATTGCAGTAATTGTTCAGGGAAAACGCGCTATTATCTTGCTCTCCTTTAAATGACATTACATGAAATCAATATCTGAACAAAGTTTTTGAATCCCAAAAATTGGAGGGCGATATGGGAGTGGTCGTTTTTGTTAATACCAGTCTTTTAGTTTACTAATAAATAAGCGGTGATTCTTAAAACTCCGTAACATTTTCTTTCATTAAAACAGCGGCTATTTTCATCGGTATTCTAAATCCATACCGCGAAAAATCTTGAAAACGAGACACTAAAAATCCATTCGTTTCGAGAATAGCCTTTTTCATTCTTTCAGGCTTGCGGAAATTACTTAAACGTTATTATCAAAGTAAAGGATTGATAGTAATAAAAGAAAACTTTAAAACTCGAATAGCATCATATCTACACGGTCGGGTCACATTATTGTGACCACAAGCTAATATCCAGAGTAACGGCCATGTGCAGCGCGGACAGCAGCTAGACGCGCTGGGAGTGACTCAATAATGTGCTGGAAGGTAAAGTATGTGGAGCCATGTTGACTGCAGTGCATCCGACAGCTGCTGGAGGGTGCGTGGTAGAGGATCCATAGAGCGAACAACACGATCGAGGTGGTCGCACACATGCTCAATTGAGTTTAAGTCTGGGGAATCAGGAGGCCAGGGAAGTATTTTGAAGTCTTCCTCGTGCGCTTCCAATAACTCTCGGACATTTCTACCTCTGTGACACGTCACATTGTCGTTCTGGAAGATAATCAGCATATATGGGTTTACGTGGGCTGCAGGGGTGGATTCATAACGAATTCAGTCCATAGTGCCCTCCACAGGTATGAGTGGACCCAGGGAATGCTACAAAACCATTCCCCAGACCATAACGCTGCCCCCACCGACTTGTGTTCTTCCGGAAATGGTTGAAGAGTGTTTTTGTTCTCCGATGTTTCTCGCCTTATATGTCAAAGTCCATCCGTTCGATGAAGCAGAAAACGTGACTGATCGGAGAAGGCAATCAGTTGAGGTCCAATTTCGATACGGCCGTGCAAATGCAAGTATTTTCTGCCGATGCACCTTCGTTAGCATAGGTGCAGTGACCATCCATCTGCATCGGTGCCCCATACGCAGCAGGGTTCGCTGAAGTGTCGTTTTAGACACACTTCCGGTAGCCCCCTGGTTCATTCGGCCAGTTAGTTGCTCCTCTGTAGCGTGTCGATCGGCCCTCACGCACCTTCGCAGCCGACGCTCACCTCTCACGTGAACGGCACGTGGTGCTCCGCAGATTGCACGTCCCTTATTCGCAATGGTGCCATTTCTCCAATCACGATACACTTTAACCACAGCAGCACGAGAGCAGTTCACAAACTGCGCTGTTTCAGAAATACTGCCACTCTTCGCCGGAAAGCTGATAATCATCCCTTTTTGCAAATCTGACAGATATCTCTATTTATCCATGACAGCAACGAGTGATACGTTTTCAGAATGCCTACAACGCACTGTGACGTACCTGCCAGCAGGACGCACACGGTATAAAAGGCAGATAACAGCGATAACGAACGTCTGCGTAGCTCAATTGGTTGAGCGACTTATTCCGGAATGAGGGGACCCAGGTCGAGCCCCGGCGTGGACAAAAATGACGGAGAAATTTACTTCGCTAAAATGGTGCCCGAACTTTCCGGATGACCCGACCGTTCAAAATCTTGCAATGGTGCGATGTTATTTCCACACCGCGAGATAGGAAAAATAAGAGAATCCCTTCTCCAGCGCTTCGAAAAATAAAAGTGTGTGATGTTGCATTCCACACACCTCACCAGATTGACTGGGAGTTCTCAAGTGCACGTGCTACAGCGGATGGCTGCCTGCAACGATTCATGGTCACTGCTGACCCGTCGGCCATGTCCCAGGCCCTCTTTCGGGGGGGGGAGATGAGATATGACGTTGTAACGTACCAGGAGATGTGACGTACCTGCCAGCAGGACGCACACGACATGAAGGCACATAGCAATCAGAATAAACGTCCGCGTAGCTCAGTTGGTAGAGCGACTTATTCCGGAATAAGCAGCCTCGGGTTCGAATAATGGCGCGGACAAAAATAACGGAGAAATTTACTTCGTTTTAATGGCGCCCGAACTACCCGGATGACCCGACCGTTCAAAATCTCGCATTGGTGTGATGTTATTTCCACACCGCGAGACAGGAAAAATCAGAGAATTCCTTCTCCAGCGCTTCGAAAAATAAAAATGTGTGATGTTGCATTCCACACAGCAGATTGACTGGGAGTTCTCAAGTGCACGTTCTACAGTGGATGGCTGCCTGCAACGATTCATGGTCACGGCTGACCCGTGGGCCATGCCCCCGGCCCTCTTTCGGGGGGGGGGAGATGTGACGAACCTGCCAGCAGGACGCATACGACATAAAGCCAGATAGGAATCAGAACAAATGTCTGCGTAGCTCAGTTGGTAGAGCGACTTGTTCCGGAATAAGCGGCCTCGGGTTCGAATCCCGGCGTAGACCAAAAATGACGGAGAAATTTACTTCGTTATAATGGCGCCCGAACTACCCGGATGACCCGACCGTTCAAAATCTCGCATTGGTGTGATGTTATTTCCACACCGCGAGATAGGAAAAATAAGAGAATCCCTTCTCCAGCACTTCAGAAAAAATAAAATAAGGGGGAGATGATGTAACGTACCAGGAGATGTGACGTACCTGCCTGCAGGACGCACACGACATAAAGGCATATAGCAATCAGAATAAACGTCCGCGTAGCTCAATTGGTAGAGCAACTTATTCCGGAATGAGGGGTCCCGGGTTCGAATCCTGGCGCGAATAAAAATGACGGAGAAATTTACTTCGTTATAACGTACCTGCTAGCAGGACGCACACGATATAAAAGGCAGATAACAGCGATAACGAACGTCTGCGTATCTCAATTGGTAGGGCAACTTATTCCGGAATGAGGGGACTGGGTTCGAGCCGCGGCGTGGACAAAAATGACGGAGAAATTTACTTCGTTATAGCACCTTATATACCCTCCAAGTCAGCTCGCGACACGTGTCTTATTTCATTGGCTACGCGCTGTTGACGTCAAAAGTAGGATGTTGTCACAATAATGTGGCTGGATTGTGTATATAGCAAATACCCAAAAAATAAAAATCCATTACAAAGTTATCTTCACCCCAGTTCTGATAAAATGCTTAGTGCGAATTGTGGTGTTTTTCAGATAAACTCAAACTTCTCAAAAAGGAAAGTAGTATTTTTGACTTTGATAAAATGGCATTACAAGACAAATGTTTCGGTTTGCAACGGCGCAATAGAACTCCCACAGGAAGATCTATAAGTATGTCGTAAAATATCAAAATCTTGAGCTGAAAAAAAACAACCTCTTTCCTTCTAACAAACTAGCTAACACATAAATTTCGCAGATTAACCACATTGCTCCGGTTTTATACGTCGCTTTCTCTCTTTTTCTCAATACGCATTCAGCGTAAGTGAACTTTTCAGCTGCAAAAGAAAAGAAAAAAGACCTGTTCCGACATTAGACTTGGCGAAAGTTCTCTTCTTCCCTTTTTAGAGTTTCACGAAACATTACAAGTCCATTAGTCTTTTTGCTAAACGTACCTTTTCCCCCCTACAGCTCTTCCCCTCCTCGCATTCTCGGCATTCAACGAAGTCCTCTGTTACTTCCTCAAAGAACAGATGTCTGCGGCAGTAAGCCCTCGCTTCACTAACTTCAACTGCAGTCCACTAGGTGCTGAATGATGGGCAAGAAATACTGGATCCATCCACCCTATTTTAGTTCCGGTTCACGGAAGGTCACTTGCGACAATTCAGTGGAGGTTTCCGTCCTTTGTGCGTCTCAGAGAATGGGAAGCGGATGTTGCATCCCAAGCATCGTCTGTCAACATTCTTCTACTTCACATTAGTGTCATACATCTGTAATGAGGGAGAAAAGATCACAAATGTTATCTGTCTTTCGGATTTTGATGATGTGCTGGTTAATTTCTGTGGAGAGTCGCAAACATTTATAATTTAATTTCTGCAAATCCTTAGCTTTCTTTGCAAACAACAAAAGAGAAACTGTTCAAATAATATCTTGCGAAATAAAATGCTGCTTCATATTTAGTTCTTGCAAGATCTTCAGAAGATACATGTTCGATAGATCTTCCTTCTACGTCAGATAAAACTGATTCCATCACCTTCCTAGAGGACTGGGCCGCACGGAACTTTATAGGAGGCAGAGAAGGTGCATACTTTCACGTAAGACTCTATTTTTAAGTCTTATAACGAAGTAAATTTCTCCGTCATTTTTGGTCCACGCCGGGGATCGAACCCGAGTCCTCTTATTACGGAACAAGTCGCTCTACCAACTGAGCTACGCAGACGTTCGTTCTCGCTGCTATCTGCCTTTATGTCGTGTGCGTCCTGCGGGGCAGGCACGTCACATCCCCTCCCGAAACATGGCCCACGGGTCAGCCAGGACCATGTATCGTTGCAGGTAGCCATCCGCTGAAGAACGTGCACTTAAGAACTCCCAGTCAATCTGGTGTGTGGAATGCAACATCACACACATTTATTTTTCGAAGCGCTGAAGAAGGGATTCTCTTATTTTTCCCGTCTCGCGGTGTCGAAAGAACATCACACCATTGCGAGATCTTTAACGGCCGGGTCATCCGGAAAGTTCGGGCGCCATTATAACGAAGTAAATTTTTCCGTCATTTTGGTCCACGCCGGGGATCGAACCAGAGTCCTCTTATTCCAGAACAAGTTGCTCTACCAACTGAGCGTTCGTTCTCGCTGCTTTCTGCCTTTATGTCGTGTGCGCCCTCTGGGGCAGGCACGTCACAGTCTCTATATCAAAGTGAGGAACCATTGTTTCATTCATTGTAACAATCCACACTTTACATTTAGTGGATCAGCAAGAATCGTATTCAGATTGGTGAAGAACATTCGTTTTGTAACATGCCATTTTTCCTCATCTGTCGACATTGTGGCAGCCATCGCGTACTGATCTTTTCCCTCTTCAATACATTCGTGAGGTTTGAATCGACGTTTGCGACTGATATGCCTACAGACTCATCTATATGTTACCGCTAAAGCTCGAAAGCCGTTAATATGCACATTACCTAGCTAATCTGCAGATTAACTGATTTGCTCCGTTAACGTGCGGAATCAAGAGTTTTCCGCATTTTACCTAGGTAATGTGCACATTAACGGCTTCCGTATCGTTAAAGTTCAAAAGTTTGTTTCTCTCAGTTCCTTTCCCTACACCTTCCCCCTCTCCCTCCACTTTTAGTTTGGTTTCGCCTGTTTCTCTCATTTCCTTTCCCTACACCCTCCCCTCTCCCTCCACTTTTAGTTTGGTTTCGCCTGTTTCTCTCATTTCCTTTCCCTACACCTTCCCCCTCTTCCTCCACTTTTCGTTTGGTTTCGCCTGTTTCTCTCATTTCCTTTCCCTACACCCTCCCCCTCTCCCTCCACTTTTAGTTTGGTTTCGCCTGTTTCTCTCATTTCCTTTCCCTACACCTTCCCCCTCTCCCTCCACTTTTAGTTTGGTTTCGCCTGTTTCTCTCATTTCCTTTCCCTACACCTTCCCCCTCTTCCTCCACTTTTCGTTTGGTTTCGCCTGTTTCTCTCATTTCCTTTCCCTACACCCTCCCCCTCTCCCTCCACTTTTAGTTTGGTTTCGCCTGTTTCTCTCATTTCCTTTCCCTACACCTTCCCCCTCTTCCTCCACTTTTCGTTTGGTTTCGCCTGTTTCTCTCATTTCCTTTCCCTACACCCTCCCCCTCTCCCTCCACTTTTAGTTTGGTTTCGCCTGTTTCTCTCATTTCCTTTCCCTACACCCTCCCCCTCTCCCTCCACTTTTAGTTTGGTTTCGCCTGTTTCTCTCATTTCCTTTCCCTACACCTTCCCCCTCTTCTTCCACTTTTCGTTTGGTTTCGCCTGTTTCTCTCATTTCCTTTCCCTACACCCTCCCCCTCTCCCTCCACTTTTAGTTTATTTTCGCCTGTTTCTCTCATTTCCTTTCCCTACACTTTACCCCTCTCCCTCCACTTTTAGTTTGGTTTCGCCTGTTTCTCTCATTTCCTTTTCCTACACTTTACCCCTCTCCCTCCACTTTTAGTTTGGTTTCGCCTGTTTCTCTCATTTCCTTTCCCTACACCTTCCCCCTCTTCCACCACTTTTCGTTTGGTTTCGCCTGTTTCTCTCATTTTCTTTCCCTACACCCTCCCCCTCTCCCTCCACTTTTAGTTTATTTTCGCCTGTTTCTCTCATTTCCTTTCCCTACACTTTACCCCTCTCCCTCCACTTTTAGTTTGGTTTCGCCTGTTTCTCTCATTTCCTTTTCCTACACTTTACCCCTCTCCCTCCACTTTTCGTTTGGTTTCGCCTGTTTCTCTCATTTCCTTTCCCTACACCTTCCCCCTCTTCCTCCACTTTTCGTTTGGTTTCGCCTGTTTCTCTCATTTCCTTTCCCTACACCCTCCCCCTCTCCCTCCACTTTTAGTTTATTTTCGCCTGTTTCTCTCATTTCCTTTCCCTACACTTTACCCCTCTCCCTCCACTTTTAGTTTGGTTTCTGCCTGTTTCTCTCATTTCCTTTCCCTACACCTCCCCCTCTCCCTCCACTTTTAGTTTGGTTTCGCCTGTTTCTCTCATTTCCTTTCCCTACACCTTCCCCCTCTCTCTCCAATTTTAGTTTGGTTTCCCCTGTTTCTCTCATTTCCTTTCCCTACACCTTCCCCCTCTCTCTCCAATTTTAGTTTGGTTTCGTCTGTTTCTCTCATTTCCTTTTCCTACACTTTACCCCTCTCCCTCCACTTTTAGTTTGGTTTCGCCTGTTTCTCTCATTTCCTTTTCCTACACTTTACCCCTCTCCCTCCACTTTTAGTTTGGTTTCGCCTGTTTCTCTCATTTCCTTTCCCTACACCTTCCCCCTCTCCCTCCACTTTTAGTTTGGTTTCGCCTGTTTCTCTCATTTCCTTTCCCTACACCTTCCCCCTCTCTCTCCAATTTTAGTTTGGTTTCGCCTGTTTCTCTCATTTCCTTTTCCTACACTTTACCCCTCTCCCTCCACTTTTAGTTTGGTTTCGCCTGTTTCTCTCATTTCCTTTCCCTACACCTTCCCCCTCTCCCTCCACTTTTAGTTTATTTTCGCCTGTTTCTCTCATTTCCTTTCCCTACACTTTACCCCTCTCCCTCCACTTTTAGTTTGGTTTCGCCTGTTTCTCTCATTTCCTTTCCCTACACCTCCCCCTCTCCCTCCACTTTTAGTTTGGTTTCGCCTGTTTCTCTCATTTCCTTTCCCTACACCTTCCCCCTCTCTCTCCAATTTTAGTTTGGTTTCGCCTGTTTCTCTCATTTCCTTTTCCTACACCTCCCCCCTCTCCCTCCACTTTTAGTTTGGTTTCGCCTGTTTCTCTCATTTCCTTTCCCTACACCTTCCCCCTCTCTCTCCAATTTTAGTTTGGTTTCGCCTGTTTCTCTCATTTCCTTTTCCTACACCTCCCCCCCTCTCCCTCCACTTTTAGTTTGGTTTCGCCTGTTTCTCTCATTTCCTTTCCCTACACCTTCCCCCTCTCTCTCCAATTTTAGTTTGGTTTCGCCTGTTTCTCTCATTTCCTTTTCCTACAACTCCCCCCTCTCCCTCCACTTTTAGTTTGGTTTCGCCTGTTTCTCTCATTTCCTTTCCCTACACCCTCCCCTCTCCCTCCAATTTTAGTTTAGTTTCGCCTGTTTCTATCATTTCCTTTCCCTACACCTCCCCCTCTCCCTCCACTTTTAGTTTGGTTTCGCCTGTTTCTCTCATTTCCTTTCCCTACACCTTACCCCTCTCCCTCCACTTTTAGTTTGGTTTCGCCTGTTTCTCTCATTTCCTTTCCCCACACCTGTTTCGCCTGTTTCGCTCATTTCCTTTCCTCTAATCCCGATGGTATAGTTATACCGCTATTGGCGGTCGTCAGAGCCCCTTTAGTGGGAACAGGATGCACCATGAGAAGGCGGGGTTGACATTTGTCAAGGAGGCTGTGATGTTACGCATCACCTGACCTTACACCCTTACATAGATTTCGTTAAATTGGTACCAACATTTTAATACCACTTACATAGATTTCGTTAAATTGGTACCAACATTTTAATACCAAAGATCCCCTAAATGGTCTATTGCTGACTCACCCGTATCGCATGAATTAGCAGTTTCACTAGTTTTCGCTTTCTTGACTGTAGGAGCAAACTTAGATTCAAGTATTTCGATATCTCATACCCTCTTGTTATCTCAACAGTATACTCCAGTTATACACAGTGCGTCAAAGAATTTTTTAGACTGGGTCTATAAAATGAAATAGAAACAAGAAATTATAATTGGTTTTGGTTTGTTATTCAAAATAAGTCCACCGGCTTCAATACACTTGTTACAGCGACTTAATAATGTTTCCAATGCCTGTTCCAGTTCACTTTGCGGAATTGCCTCCAAAGCACGCGTCGAAGCTGTTTGTATGGTCGAAATATCATCAAAATAACACTCTTTTAACGTTATTTTAAGTTTTGGGAACAAAGAAAAGCCGCAGGGTGCTAAATCAGGCGAATACGGTGGATGATTCAACACACAGACGTTAAAAATCTACAAACAAGAAGTGAGGTGTGACTGGGTACATTATCGTGCAACAAACACCAACTGTTTTCATCTCGATATTCTGGACGAATGCGACGAATTCTACCCATCAAACGCCTCAAAACATTTAAATAAAACTCACCAGTAATTTTTTGTCCACTTGGAACAAATTCTTTGTGGATTTACTATCGAAGAATGTAATGAACATTGCTTTGATTTTCGATGGAACTTTTTTTGTTTTTTTGGCTTGTGGCGAGTTTTATTTACTTCCATTCCGCACTTTGTCGCTTTGTTTTAGGATCATATTGAGAACACCATGTTTCATCACCTGTAACAATCGATTTTAACAAGTTTGGATCATTTTCAGCGGCTGAAATAATGTCTCTGCAATGTGCACTTCTCCTTGATTTTTGTTCATTGGTTAACGTGTGTGGAACAAATTTAGCACAGACTTTTGTTTTGCCCAAATCTTCATGCAGGATGGTTCGAATCGTTTCTTTGTTGATGTTTAAAGACTCTTCCATCATTCTTAGTGACGCACATCGATTGTTTGCCACGAAATCACGCACGTTTTCAATAATCTCAGGTGTCCTAGATGATCTTGGTCTTCCGGTATGCTTATCATCTTCTAGCGTCTCTCTTCCGTCCGAAAAACGTTTGTGCCACAGGAAAACATTTGATCTACTTAAACAAAACTCACCGTAAACTTGTTTCATCATTTGGTACGTTTCCGAGGCACTTTTACCAAGTTTTGCGTTAAATTTAATAACAGCCCTTTGTTCCATCTTAATTATTCAACATGAAAAAAAAAATTTACTACTCTAATGAACGGCCGTTTCGTTTGAGTTACTTTAACAACTGCGCAGTACTTTTGGCAGAAAGCAAGCGGATGGTCACGGTTTATAACGCATTCGCGATTACACTGGTGGCGCCACCGTAGGCTGAAATCTAGCGCCAGTCTTAAAAATTCTTTGACGCACTGTGTATGTTCTTCATCCTTTGGTTTGCAGCACCGGTGACGCAGGCGTCTGACCATCCGTCCGAGATGGGTTCGGATTCCGGTGAGGCAGAATCGAAGCAGTATTAAAGGCAAAAGGTGGCCCAACGAAGTACTGAGGGGTGGTCATAACAAAGTGGCCACTCAGTGTATACAGTATATGGCAATGACAGTTAGAGTTGCCACCTGCGATTGAGAAACGTCTTGATGTGTCATAGGGTTCGGAAATGGGGCTAGCGGGTTTTCCACAGTCGCTCAGAGGATTGAAATCTGGATAAAATGTAAGCCACTCCACTGATTGTAACCTTGTTCTTCTCAAGATATGCGTCGACGATGACAGCTTTGTAGGAATGTTCGTTAACACCCATTAGGATGCAATTCTAGGTCAAATGGACTGTAAAAGAACCTCGCCCAGCAATCGAGAAACTTATCCTTTACTTTACGAAGTCGCAAGACTTTTAGAGAAAGTATATAGGCCGGTACAACCATACTGGAAAATCAACTCATACAGATGTACCACCACCGGGAACAGCGCTTCGTTTGATTAAGTAATGAGACGTGCAACGGGTTCGAGCTTGTCCCAATACTAATAGTATTGCGGTATGCTCGAACCCGTTGCACGTCTCATAACGTTATCTACTCTTTCATTCCAGAGAGAAACGCCACTCATCCGTGAAAAAGATTCTGCCCAAATATCCGGCGTTTGAATGAGAAAACGATTATGAGCGTGAAGTATAGAAGGTCTTGTGTACGTCGTGTGATGGATGTCAGTGAAGCACGAGTTGTATGTCAAGATCACTGTAAATGAAGTTTGATACGGCAACAGTAAGTAAATAATCACTTAAAAATGAATCTGGTAGTTTGCATTTCTTTGTGGAGCTAACCTCTGAATCTCAGAGAATAGCTTAGTGATATGACGATGATGATGTGTGACAATAACATCAACTGAAGAAAGAATTGTTCGATTACACCGAAGCAAGCAGGACGTTGGGCTGATGGACCGGTGCACATAAATGCACAAAGTGTACAAACTTTACGTGCTCTTTTCATTATACACACTGCGTCAAAGAATTTGTAAGACTGGCGCTAGATTTCAGCCTACGGTGTAATCGCGAATGCTTTATAAACCGTGACCATCTGCTTGCTTTCTGCCAAAAGTACGGCGCAGATGTTAAAGTAACTCAAACAAAACGGGCGTTCATTAGAGAAGTCAAATTTTTTTCATGTTGAATTATTAAGACGGAACAAAGGGCTGTTATTAAATTTAACGCAAAACTTGGTAAAAGTGCCTCGGAAACGTACCAAATGATGAAACAAGTTTACGGTGAGTTTTGTTTAAGTAGATCAAATGTTTTCCTGTGGCACAAACGTTTTTTCGACGGAAGAGAGACGCTAGAAGATGATAAGCATACCGGAAGACCAAGTTCATCTAGGACACCTGAGATTATTGAAAAAGTGCGTGATTTCGTGGCAAACAATCGATGTGCGTCACTAAGAATGATGGAAGAGTCTTTAAACATCAACAAAGAAACGATTCGAACCATCCTGCATGAAGATTTGGGCAAAACAAAAGTCTGTGCTGAATTTGTTCCACACACGTTAACCAATGAACAAAAATCAAGGAGAAGTGCACATTGCAGAGACATCATTTCAGCCGTTGAAAATGATCCAAACTTGTTAAAATCGATTGTTACAGGTGATGAAACATGGTGTTTTCAATATGATCCTAAAACAGAGCGGCAAAGGGCGGAATGGAAGTCAAAAAACTCACCACAAGCCAAAAAAATAAGAAAAGTTTCATCGAAAATCAAAACAATGCTCATTACATTCTTCGATAGTAAGGGTTACATTCTTCGATAGTAAATTCCACAAAGAATTACATTCTTCGATAGTAAATTCCACAAAGAATTTGTTCCAAGTGGAAAAACAATAGCTGGTGTTTTGAGGCGTTTGATGGGAAGAATTCGTCGCATTCGTCCAGAATATTGAGATGAAAACAGTTGGTGTTTGTTGCACGATAATGCACCCAGTCACACCTCACTTCTTGTTAGTAGATTTTTGGCGAAAAATAACGTCTGTGTATTGAATCATCCACCGTATTCCCCTGATTTAGCCCCCGCGACTTTTCTTCATTCTGAAATTTTAAAATGACGTTAAAAGGGTGTTATTTTGATGATATTTCGACCAGAGAAACAGCTTCGACGCGTGCTTCGTAGGCAATTCCGCAAAGTGAACTGGAACAGGCATTCGAATCATTATTAAATCGCTGTAACAAGTGTATTGAAGCCGGAGAGACTTATTTTGAATAACAAATTCAAAACAAATTATAATTTCTTGTTTCTATTTCATTTTACAGACCTAGTCTTAAAAATTCTTTGACGCACTGTGTATTTGCAATTCCAACTTGCTATTGTTCGCATAAGACAGCTCTGTGACTCCTTTGTGTTGTGCAATCCTAATTTCTTTTTGCAGTGAAAACATTTCAATGTCATTTCACTCGGTATCCGGGAATATCGCTAATAATGGTGGCCTTAAGAACAGTAGTTCTCTTTTGTAAATGCGTGTGCTTTTGTACTCTGAAAAATGTCAGCATTTAACCATATGCCACATGTGTTTATGTCCCTGTGAGTCTTATCAATTACATGAATCATTGCCTGCCTGTTCGAAATTAGTCATCAGCTAAATGGCTATGCGTATTATGCATATAACTGATACCACAAAGTTTTTTTCTTTTTTTTTTGTTTTACTTTAGGTGTCGTTAATTCGAGGTAAAAAAGTTTGAAGAGCAGCAGAACGGGACAACAACAGATTAATTAAGGGAATCAACGTTCCTTACCGAGCTGCAGGTGTTGGCTTGAACAATGGTAAAGTAATTAAACTGCTCTTAATTGCTTCTAAACTCTCAGGAGCATAGTAATTACCACTAGAAATTTCATTAGAGATAATGCGGTGATCCTTAAAATTAGTCATTTTACAATTAGCGGGAGTAAAGGACTGGGAAAAATTGGCTAGACTGAAAAAAAAATGAAAAAAAAAATTGTGGCTCGTCTATCTATTTTTAGTGAGAGAGCAGGTAAGTTTTTAAACAAGTGTTAATTCCATCAATTCTGTCAGAGGTGCTCGTTATAGTATTAGTACGGCGGGAAAATTCCCAGTTTGTCTCACGTGAGAGTCCAAATGACTTTTTTCAGTCGTTACGGCTGAAGTGGAGAAAGTTCTTTTGTTTGAGTGACAAATCTCCAGACGATTGCAGTACTAGTCTCCCAGCAGACGCTGCACAAATCCCTTGTTAGTTGTTTTTTACACCTTGGTTTTCGAACTAATTCTTCTTTCACACGATGATTAACAAACCTGGCAATGAGTGAACTGCGTTTTGTTTCTGGAGTCGGTTCTGTTTCGAAGCTTCAGATCCATTTACTCTCCCCCCCCCTCTCTCTCTCTACTGCTTTCTTTTTTCTCGAAAAAGCAGCCAGCTTGTTCTCCTAGCTTTAATGACAAAGCAGTGAGATGTCATTAAGCCACATCTGCGAACGAAATAGGAAAACTGACTTTCCGATGCAACAGAACGTTTCCTAAACGAAATGGAATTATTTCTCTCACGAATCAGATCTGCGTAAATTATTGGCATGCACTTCAGGCAATATTTCTTTAACAACGCGTGAAATTTTTCCAATATTTTCAGGAAAAAATACTTGTTGGAAGAATTTACAAACCAAATGGAAAACTTACCATTGCAACTCATAATTGTGAAACCGTTATGGGCGCCCCGGTGGCGCAGTGGTCTAAGGCGCTGGCCTCTGATCATTCGTCTGTAAGGGGTCCGGGTTCGAATCCCGGTGAGGCATGGATGTTGTGTTTTGTCTTACGGCACTGGCTCTCTCCCTTCCCTGGAACCAGTGACCCTAAATTAGGGACGGGCGACTGCTTATAGCCCATTGAGTTGCTCACGGTGGTCGTTAAACCTCCAATCAAAAAAAAAAAAAACGTTATGGGAATAAAAAAGTGACGCACTTTTTTATTTAACTGGTAATGTTCGTGGAACATACCTATATGGACACTACACAAATCAGTTCTTAATAATTTCACTTTTAAGAGAATTAGAAGTCACTCAAATAACTTACAGATTAATTCCTTTATTCTCTGTCAACTGATTCTTGAACAGTAACGCATCAATAGAACAGAACACTTAACCTTCGTACGTCAGACTTATCTGATTAGCATGAAACGTCAGAACTAAACAATGTTAACTGGTAGAACTCTTAACGATACTGTATAAACATCGGCACAACACGCAGCCTTTCAATACATACAACTTTAACTAAACAACGTCTCTTTTACAAATAGCATTCCACCAACAACACAACACTGCTGCTTCTCAAAACATTATGCACTGATTTCCATAAATTAAGCTACAAATGGAAAAAACGTGATAACTCAAAAAGTATGCAACCGATTCGGATGAAATCTGGAAGTAAGCTTTATCAGACCAAATGCAACAGAAAAACGTAAGAACATGTGATACAAAGAATTTACATTTTGTATGAGTGATGCGAACATGAAAATACAGAAATATAGGTATCAAGATGAATAAGAAAAGGTACTTCAATACGAAGTGTGGTTACCCCGAAGAGCAATGCAGTGCCGAGCCACTGCAGGCTTCAGGGAGGGGGCAGGAGACCAGCAACACGCCTCCCGAAAGCCTTCCAGACATGCTCAATGGGATTCAGATCGGGAGAGCGTGCTGGCCACTAACGGTATCGCGACTCATCAATGAACAGAACGGACCTCCAATGATTTTGAGTCCAGTTCACATGCATTCGTGCCCAATTGAAACGTTCCCTCCGGTGGCGGGGGTGAGGGGCGCGCATAATACCTGTCGCTGAGTATACAGTCCTCCTGCATGTAACCTTTTGCGTACCGTCAAAGCTGATACCATCCGTCCGGTGCAAGCCCAGATCTGACATGAGTCGGTGCAGCCGTCCTGTTCCGCCGTGCCGAAAACCGCAAACACCGGTCATCCGCGGATGTCGTCGCCCTTGACCTACCTTCGCTGTACCTTCGGGAAGCTGCACCCGTGGCTTGGAACTGCTACCACATCCTGCTGACCACAGAACGATCGATGTTGAGCCATTTTTTAACGCCCGCCTGCTGTTGCCCTGCTTCGAGTTGGCCTATCGCTATGTCGCGTAACTCCGCTGGTAAATAACGTCTCGAAGCCATGTTAACAAAATCGCTACCTCGAAATCTTTTCATTCACAGCCGCACATGAATTGGCGGCTCACTCCGAAATAGCAGGTTTTAGGCTCTTGCGCATTTGCATTAAGTGCTTCCTGCGCCACTCATTTGCCTTCCGTATATCGTTGCTGTGTGCCTTTATCCGTAACATGTGCACATTTTGTGCAATTTGAACTACACTGAAGAGCAATTGAATTAGAGATATCTGTCTAGTAACGTGGAGCACCACCTTTCGTCCTGATGACGGCGGCGATTCGTCTCGGCATGGACTCGACAAGACACCGGAAGCGTTGGATCCACGACCCCTGAACACGCTCCCACAGTTCACGAAGATTTGATGGAGGAGGTCATCTCTCTCGATGGTATCCCAGATGTGCTCGATGGGATTGAGGTCAAGTGACCTAGCTGGCGAAGGAAGCGAGGTTACGTCGGTGGAGTGTTCATCCAAATATTCGGATACAATTCGGGAGCTGCATTGTCTTGTTGCAGAATGAGGTCCCCAGTTGGATGTTGAAAGCGCACGAACGGGAGCAAATGGTCGTCCAGGATATCCCGGTAACGTTGACCTGTGAGGGACGATGTCACACGTACCAAGGGTCCCATTTCAGTCCACGTAAACAGTCCCCAGACGAGAATGCCACCCCCACCAGCTTGAAGAGTACCCTGCTGGCAAGAAAGATCCATCGCTTCATGTGGTTTGCGCCGTACTCGTATCCTGCCATCGGCATGTACCAACGTGAATCTGGACTCATCCGTCCAGGCACCATTTTTCCACATGTCTAGGGTCCAGTGGCGATGTTCCAGTGCCCATGCTAATCTTTGCATCCTGTGGTGTGCGGTCAGCAGCGGTACCCTTGTGGAACGATGGCTTCTGTACCCCATAGCGGGGAGATGGTTCCCGATGGAGTGGCTTCTTACACGGTTTTGTCCACCAGCGTTTAAATTGCCGATTGATTTCTTGCACTGTGGCCCGTCTATCCGCTGTCACAATGCGAGCTAGCCGACGATGACCCCGCTCATCCACACGCTCTTGTCCACGGCAGTTGGCCCTTGCAGGGATGGTTTTACCGGATTCGATGTACTCACGGTGCACCCGTGACACAGTGGCTCGTGAAAATCCCAGTGCCTGCACGACATCCGAGATGGAGTGACCCATTCGTCGGGCCCCGACAATTTGCCCATGATCAAATGCGCTTTGATCCTTTGGCTTACCCATACTGCCTCCGACTCTTACTGATTCCCGTCGCATCACTCCGTATACTGTCGGGTCGCTGCATACGTCATGTCGTTTCCGTTTACAGGGCCGCCCAAAGCGCCACATTTGCATAACACCAGCTGTCTCTAATTCAATTGCTCTTCAGTGTACATATACACTGATGTTCAAAATTAAGAGAATTTGCACATTTTGTTGAATTTCTGTAAAACCAATGGACACATTTTAATGAAATTTGGTATGGATACGCAGTTATACAAGAGAAAAAATTATACCATATAACAGTCATTGTACGCACTCATGATCGTCAGTAAGGCTCATCAGCGCAGGAATGTCCAAAATCCACGTTGCAAGATCAAACATAAAATGACTAATATGGGGTATGGTCCCCTCTCACAGCGTGACGTCATACTGGAAACGAGGCAGTTTATGAGTCCCTGTAACAGTCGGCCCGACTCCTGCAACAACGCAGTTTTTAGCTCCTGGATGGTTCTAGGAGGGAGACGGCGAGATGCAATCGCCCTCCCAAGAGCGTTCCAGACATGTTCGATAGGGTTTAGGTCTGGCGATCTGGCTGGCCAATCCATCCGGCGAATATCCTCACTTTCCAGATAATTGTCGACGAGGTGAGCCCTATGTGGACTAGCGTTGTCGTCCATAAAAAGGAACCGAAGGCCAACTGCGTCCCTGAAAAGTCGAACATAGGGCTGTAAGATCTCATCCCTATACATCTCAGCAGTCAGGGAGCCTCTGTCAAACACATGGAGAGGTGTGCGGCCGTCCAACATGATGCCTGCCCAGACCATGACACCTCCTCTGCCATAGCGGCCCCTTTCTTGGAAGTTGGAGGAAAGGTATCGGGTCCCATGTTCTCTCCAGATGAAGGTACGTCGAGAATCGGTGTCCAGGCTGAATCGCGACTCGTCTTTGAAGAGAACGTTACCCCACTGAAGTCTGGTCCAAGGCTGATGTTGTCTGCACCATGCTAAACGCGCTCTCTTGTGTGCTGAAGTGAGAAGGACGCAAACAGTGGGTCTTCTGGCAAAAAGCCCTCTCTTGTGAAGCCTTCGGGAAACAGTAACCCTGGAAACTCAGGTTGCAGTGGCGGCATGCAGCTCACGAGATAGCTGTGCAGCTGTAGCAGTCCCGTGAAGCCTTGCTGAAAGTGCCAAATAACGATCTTCATTGGCCGTCGTGGCTCTTAAGCGACCTTGCCCAGGCCTTCTCGATATGAATCCGGTTTCATTGAACTGTTTCTACAAATTGCAGACGACACTGGACGTTACATTGAGCTCTGCAGCAACCTGCACTTGCGATTCCAATCTACCGACGATTCTCCACCTCATTCCGTCATCAATACATTCGTGGCAACTCATTATACCTGATTGCTTATGAAATTGAAGCAACTCCTGCAAGAAACACAACAAATGTCGCCGAGGAGTACGAGCGAGATAATCGCGGAATGCCCTCCTCTGTCACAGCTCCGCTCACACGCACGTACACGCTTACGTATTCGATACTGCAAATTTGCATTCTTTTTCGGCGGCATAATTTGTACCTTTGGTTCCGTAATTTTTGTGAAAATCGATAAAATGTGCAAATTCTTTAAATTTTGAACATCAGTGTATTTTAATCTGATCACGATGTCTTCCACTCTTGTTATTCACCTGATCCACGAGTTCCTCTTCTTATCTCTCCTGCTTACACCATGTATGCATCTCTCCGTGCTTCTTTCAGTTGTGTACAGTCTTTGTACGTCTTTTTCAGTTAAGGTCCGCGTCTCTACCCCGCATGTAAGCACTGAAAGAATGCATTGATTAAACACTTTTCTTTAAAGACATAATGGCATATTGCTCTTAAAAATTGTACTGTTTCTTTCAAAAGTTCTCCAACCAAGTTCTATGCATCGATTAATTTCTTCACCAATGTTACCTTTGCTTGATATTTGCTGTTCAAGGCAAATGTAGGAATCGGTTATCTCCAGCTTTTTCCTATCAATCGATAAATATTCATTTCTTGTAAAGCCATTGTACATCAGTTTTGTGTTCTGAAAGTTCATTTTTAACACCTCTTCTTTACTCTCGTTAAGAGCAGCCAAGGTCAGCATCAGATGACAGTCTAGTCCGGTCCGGTGATTTTTAACACCCTCTGCCTTCATATGTCGCACTGGCCGCTACCTTGGCTATGTACATTCCAACATATACACTGGCGTGAAAAAATTAAGGACGAGACGGTTTTTCAAATGTAACGTCGTGCAGAAGTGCTCCACGTCGACTCAAATCATACCATAAGATCCCCAAGATGTAAGAATATGGGACAAGGGAGCAAAACCGTCCAAACAAGGAATCCAAAGGATACAAAGGCACTTTATTGAAAAGGTAGCTTCGAACACAACTGGAGAGAAGACAAAAACGTCCATGTGAAAGGCGGTTGCCAAGAAAAATCCAGTCTTTAGTAGGGGATATGATCACCCCTGACTGCGTTGAAGGATTTACAACGTCTGTCCATGCTGAGGACGAGGTTGTCAAGGAGCTGTTGAGGCATCGCGGCTCATTCCTCTTGTAGCGCCAATCGCAGCTGCGGAATCGTTGCTGGCGGCTGGTGACGTGCTGCCAAGCGTCTCCCGAGAAGGTCCCACACGTGTTCGATTGGATTTAGGTCCGGGGACCTTGCGGGCCAATCCATGCGTTGAATATCTTCACTCTCCAACAGCTCTGCGACAGCCACTGTACGATGAGGTGTAGCGTTGTCGTCCATGAAGAGGAACTCAGGACCCACAGCACCTCTAAACAGACGCACGTGAGGCAGGAGAACCTCGGTACAATAGCGGACACCAGTGACTGAACCTCCTTGAAAGATGTGCAGGTCAGTACGGCTACCAAGCATGATACCGCCCCAAACGAGAACTCCGCCACCTCCAAACCGGTCGCTTTCGATGAAGTTGGAGGTGTGATTGTGTGTTCCCTGCTCTCTCCAGATGTGTATACGTCCAGAATCCAGACTCGCTCGTCAGACTAAATCGGCTCTGATCCGTAAAGAGAACTCGACCCCATTGCTGATGTGTCCAGTTCTTGTGTTCCTGGCACCACAGAAACCGCCGTCTCCGATGAGCAGGCGTTAATGGCACACACCGTACAGGTCGTCATGCAAATAGACCACTTTTGTGCAGCTTTCTGGCCACGGTAAAACGCGATAACGGACGTCCAGTTGTCTGTTGCATGTGCCTTGCGATTTCTCCCGTTTTCTGCCGTCTGTCTCTTCTCGCTTGTAAGACAATACACCGGTCGTCCGCCGCCGTGGTTGCTCGTGGACGACCACTGCTAAACTCTTGGACAGCTGTTCCTGTCGTTTGAAATGCTCTCCAAGCTCGTGAAACAGTGCTGTGAGCGATCCCGAACTCCTCGGCCACACTAGTCACACTTCGACCTTATTCCAACTTCCCAATGACGCGACCTCGGCTAAAGTCATCCAGATGACGTCTACTGATCATGATCATATGTAGAGGATTTTAGGAAGGGAGTGTCTGATCCCAGGTCTTAAACAACCCTTAGAAATATGAAGCTAGGAGATTTGGGCTAGAGTGCCCGATAGGAAAGTGACACGGAAGCGAAGTAGAAAGGGGGAGGAAGACGCCCTTATTTATTACCGGGGAGCCAGTACCCGGGGTCCGACGGCTTAACGTGTCCATCCGACGCACGGCGGATATTTAGTGGATCGAGCGTTCGTACCTGCCTGGGATCGAACCTGAGGTACTTTCCGTGGCAATCACGAACGTTGCCCACTAGGACACCCGCGGCTTCATGTCGTCTACTGGATTGCCTGTTGGCCATATCACACAGTGGCAGCAACTCGACATCGTTCAAACCGATGTACACCGTGCAATAGCTTTCACCGAATTGCTGAGCCGTACACCGCCCGTTTGCTTTATACCCTTCCGACACTCCAGCCCCACCCCCTTAAGTCATGCTGCATATATGCGCATGCCCTACCGTACGGACCCTAGTCTATCTCCTGAGTGGTCTTTCGGTCAGTTCTGCCTGCTCGTTCCGTTGTCATGCTAATTTCTCGTCTTCGTCCTTAATTTTTGCACACCAGTGTATATATATATATATATCAAACAAAAACTTTTTTGGTTTCTGTTCGAGGTTTATTCAATTAATAACTTTTAAAGCCACTTCGTGCATCTTTTTTCATTATCTAATTTCGTGGTTTGTGTATCTGTAAGCATGTTTCGGAATTACCTGAGTTGCTACAAATGACATTAATTAGTCGAAATTGGCAATCTACGAAGAAGTTTTCTGATGCTGCACTTTAATTTCCCCCTTGTGTTCAAAGGTACTTTTGTTTCAGTTCGAGACATGGCTTAATCTTTAACCACAAACTCACTGTGTCATTTTCTTTTGGATAGTGTGATCGCGTGATATTGCGATGTAAAAATCCCTCTCTTCTAACAGCGTATTTTTCAGTAACTTTCAATTCTAAAATCGTGTCTTAAACTCTTTTTAAGTTTTGTGTATCTTTCAAAGCACGAAAGAGAAAAGCAATTAATTTTAACCCTCACGTTCTTAATAGATCGTCTTCGTTATTCTTGAACACAAAGTAATAGAAAATGAGAAAGGAATAAAGAAATAAAGCTCTTATTTGCGAAGAGAGCGAACTTTGCAATAAGCTACCCCTACAAGCACCTGCAGGGCAGGAGGTCTTCTGAAGGATATAGTTTGTTGCTCCGTTTTTCTTTCTTTTGGTAAACTTGTCTGTGTATGCCTTTGTCTAACACTAAAGCATCAGAAAAACATGAATCTTCTCAAACATCCGGGCACGGTCTCCAATGTCTCGGAGATCTTTGAACTGGCAACCTTCCTGCTTTTTTCTTCCTCGACATATATCTTTTTTTTTCCTATTGGCAAAGCACGCAGAAAAAAGAATGGAATCAGACATATAGAATTTCCTCCGAGAACTTTTACTGCTTACCTGTTTTTTTTTTTTATTGTGAATGACAATGGAGCCATGTTAATGCTTTTATCCTCCGTATTTTTTTGCCGAAATTCTTAAATTCAAACTGAAAAAGAAATTATTTTTTGCATCGCGTTCTTTTAACGGTAGAACGACTATGTCTAATTTTTCGGTGGCCAGGAAGTTAGGGCACTACCTTTTTGCATCGGAAACTTGATTCTTAAAAAAAAAACAGCGTGTTAGTTTTGTTTGATGTTTGATTCTTAAAAAAAAAACAGCGTGTTAGTTTTGTTCGATGTTTGATTCTTGAAAAAAACAGCGTGTTACTTTTGTTTGATGTTTGATTCTTAAAAAAAACAGCGTGTTACTTTTGTTTGATGTTTGATTCTTAAAAAAAACAGCGTGTTACTTTTGTTTGATGTTTGATTCTTAAAAGAAAACAGCGTGTTACTTTTGTTTGATGTTTGATTCTTAAAAAAAACAGCGTGTTACTTTTGTTTGATGTTTGATTCTTAAAAAAAACAGCGTGTTACTTTTGTTTGATGTTTGATTCTTAAAAAAAACAGCGTGTTACTTTTGTTTGATGTTTGATTCTTAAAAAAAACAGCGTGTTAGTTTTGTTTGATGTTTGATTCTTAAAAAAAAACAGCGTGTTACTTTTGTTTGATGTTTGATTCTTAAAAAAAACAGCGTGTTACTTTTGTTTGATGTTTGATTCTTAAAAGAAAACAGCGTGTTACTTTTGTTTGATGTTTGATTCTTAAAAGAAAACAGCGTGCTACTTTTGTTTGATGTTTGATTCTTAAAAGAAAACAGCGTGTTACTTTTGTTTGATGTTTGATTCTTAAAAAAAACAGCGTGTTACTTTTGTTTGATGTTTGATTCTTAAAAAAAACAGCGTGTTACTTTTGTTTGATGTTTGATTCTTAAAAAAAACAGCGTGTTACTTTTGTTTGATGTTTGATTCTTAAAAAAAAAAGAGCGTGTTACTTTTGTTTGATGTTTGATTCTTAAAAAAAAGAGCGTGTTACTTTTGTTTGATGTTTGATTCTTAAAAAAAAAAGAGCGTGTTACTTTTGTTTGATGTTTGATTCTTAAAAAAAAAAGAGCGTGTTACTTTTGTTTGATGTTTGATTCTTAAAAAAAAACGTGTTACTTTTGTTTGATGTTTGATTCTTAAAAAAAAAAGAGCGTGTTACTTTTGTTTGATGTTTGATTCTTAAAAAAAGAGCGTGTTACTTTTGTTTGATGTTTGATTCTTAAAAAAAAGAGCGTGTTACTTTTGTTTGATGTTTGATTCTTAAAAAAAAAGAGCGTGTTACTTTTGTTTGATGTTTGATTCTTAAAAAAAGAGCGTGTTACTTTTGTTTGATGTTTGATTCTTAAAAAAAAAGAGCGTGTTACTTTTGTTTGATGTTTGATTCTTAAAAAAAAGAGCGTGTTACTTTTGTTTGATGTTTGATTCTTAAAAAAAGAGCGTGTTACTTTTGTTTGATGTTTGATTCTTTAAAAAAAGAGCGTGTTACTTTTGTTTGATGTTTGATTCTTAAAAAAAAGAGCGTGTTACTTTTGTTTGATGTTTGATTCTTAAAAAAAGAGCGTGTTGATTCTTAAAAAAACAGCGCGTTACTTTTGTTTGATTCTTAAAAAAAGAGCGTGTTACTTTTGTTTGATGTTTGATTCTTAAAAAAAACAGCGTGTTACTTTTGTTTGATGTTTGATTCTTTAAAAAAGAGCGTGTTACTTTTGTTTGATGTTTGATTCTTAAAAAAAAGAGCGTGTTACTTTTGTTTGATGTTTGATTCTTAAAAAAAAGAGCGTGTTACTTTTGTTTGATGTTTGATTCTTAAAAAAAAAGAGCGTGTTACTTTTGTTTGATGTTTGATTCTTAAAAAAAAGAGCGTGCTACTTTTGTTTGATGTTTGATTCTTAAAAAAAACAGCGTGTTACTTTTGTTTGATGTTTGATTCTTTAAAAAAAGCGTGTTACTTTTGTTTGATGTTTGATTCTTAAAAAAAAACAGCGTGTTACTTTTGTTTAATGTTTGATTCGATGAGTTCGGGGGCCGGTATTTACGCATTTTGAAGAGCAACTCCTGAGCATGCGTGCGAATAGATATCTTCTTCTTGGCTCTACAGTTCAGTGTGAACTTTGCCCTTCTCAACACGTTTCCGCCATTGTTCTCTATTTTGGGCCATTATTTTCGAGTTCTGGCAGCCCAGGCGTTTTGCATCTTCCACTATTCCATCTATCGGCCTGGTCTTTTGTCGTCCTCGTCTTCTGTGGAGTTCAAGGTGTTTGGAGAATACCTTCTCAGGGGCTTCATTTTCCTCCATTCGCACTACATGGCCAGCCCACCAAATTCTTCATAACCTTATAACGTTAGGGTCTTTAAAAATGAAGTATAATTATTTATTGTAGCGTTTCCGCCAGAGCACAGAGTCACATGTTGGGCCAATTATTTTTCTGATAACTTTTCTTTCAAATGTATTCAACACTCGTTTATTTTTCCTATGGATGATACTTGGGTAATCGTCGTTACAGCATAGGTGGCGATGAGCGAAAATCTGTAGACTCTCAGTAAGTAGGGTTAGATGCTTAGATTTGGGAGTGGTGAGAATTTTTTTTTCCCCACAATGGTTGGAAAGATTCGTTAAGGAGTAAAACGTGACAGTGCTTTATTTGAAGAACAAGTTTTTATATTATATTTGTGTTCTTTAAGGCGAGTACTCAGATTACGAGTTGTTGGACCGATGCAGAGTAAGTCCTTCGTTCCAAGTTCGATAGCTTTGAGAGGTATTGCATAGATTCCATGTTGGTCTGGTAGCTGTACGGGATCTCTGTCTTTTTTGAGGATGGAGTAAATATTGCGTGTTTTTATTCCAAAATTAAGATCAAAAAGGTTTACAAATATTTTTCAGAGTGTTTATGACAATCGGGATATATGGTACAGATCCCACGTAGCGAATGTTACGTTTATTAAAGTTAATTAAGGAGCAAGTGGTACGTTCTTGAATTTTTTGAAGGATGCTATTGACAGTATGTGATGTATATCCAAAGGCTGTAGTGAAGTCCCTGATTTTTTCAATTTATGCAATGTATAGCTCTAAGGTTGAAGAATGTGTTTTTGCACGATTTAACATAAACGAAGTGAAGAAAGTTTTTGAGATATGGGGTGAGAATATGTTTCAGGATCATAGAGAATGAAGCTGTAGGTTTTCGATATACTGAGGTGATAATATTGTGGTTATTAGCTTCACGTCTAATCAAAATATCGACGAAAGGTAATGTTAGATCAGATTCCTGTTCAATGGTAACATTTATAGAAGGGAATTTAGACGACATAGTATCAGTGAAACTATTCAGATCAATGATAGATGAAGGCCAATATAATAAGATATCGTCAACGTAACGAATGTATAATAATGGTTTGATGTAGAAGTTTGAAAGAACATCGTTTTCAAGGTGCTGCATTAGAATTTCTGCAAGAACTGGGGAGAGTGGGGATCCCATAGGGGCTCAGTCAGTTTGACGGTAAATGGTCTCATTAAAACGGAAGAAAGATCTATTATGGACAAGACGAATCATTAATTTTTCAACCTCCAGCACGAAGTGTTTTTTACGGACTCTAAAGTTTCATAGATGGTTAACTTTGTTGTTCGACATACACAGTGCGACAAAGAATTTTTAAGACTGGGTCTGTAAAATGAAATAGAAACAAGAAATTATAATTTGTTTTGGTCTGTTATTCAAAATAAGTCCCTCCAGCTTCAATACACTTGTTACAGCGATTTAATAATGATTCGAATGCCTGTTCCAGTTCACTTTGCGGAATTGCCTACAAAGCACGCGTCGAAGCTGTTTGTATGGTCGAAATATCATCAAAATAACACCCTTTTAACGTCATTTTAAGTTTGGGGAATACAGAAAAGTCGCAGGGTGCTAAATCAGGCGAATACGGTGGATGATTTAACACACACACGCTATTTTTTGCCAAAAATCTACGAACAAGAAGTGAGCTGTGACTGGGTGCATTATCGTGAAACAAACACCAACTGTTTTCATCTCGATATTCTGGATGAATGCGACGAATTCTGCCCATCAAACGCCTCAAAACATTTACATAAAACTCACCAGTAATTGTTTGTCCACTTGGAACAAATTCTTTGTGGATAATACCCTTACTATCGAAGAATGTAATGAGCACTGTTTTGATTTTCGATGGAACTTTTCTTGTTTTTTTGGCTTGTGGTGAGTTTTTTGACTTCCATTCCGCACTTTGTCGCTTTGTTTTAGGATCATATTGAAAACACCATGTTTCATCTCCTGTAACAATCGATTTTAAGAAGTTTAGATCATTTTCAGCGGCTGAAATGATGTCTATGCAATGTGCACTTCACCTTGATTTTTGTTCATCATGGTTAACGTGTGTGAAACAAATTTAGCACAGACTTTTGTTTTGCCCAAATCTTCATGCAGGATGGTTCGAATCGTTTCTTTGTTGATGTTTAAAGACTCTTTCATCATTTTTAGTGACGCACATCGATTGTTTGCCACGAAATCACGCACTTTTTCAATAATCTCAGGTGTCCTAGATGAACTTGGTCTTCCGGTGCGCTTATCATCTTCTAGCGTATCTCTTCTGCCCAAAAAACATTTGTGCCACAGGAAAACATTTGATCTATTTAAACGAAACTCACCGTATAAACTTGTTTCATCATTTGGTACGTTTCCGAGGAACTTTTACCAAGTTTTGCGTGAAATTTAATAACAGCCCTTTGTTCCATCTTAATAATTCAACATGAAAAAATGTCACTTCTCTAATGAACGGCCGTTTCGTTTGAGTTACTTTAACAACTGCGCAGTACTTTTGGCAGAAAGCAAGCAGATGGTCACGGTTTATAACGCATTCGCGATTACACTGGTGGCGCCACCGTAGGCTGAAATCTAGCGCCAGTCTTAAAAATTCTTTGACGCAGCACTGGGTAAAAATCGAGATTTCAACAGTTTTCCCAGGGCATAGAATGCTCTATTTGCAGCCATGAGACGGATATTTAATTCTGCGGAGACATTGGTCCAAGTTACCGTAGAACCCAGGTCTTTAAAGCTGTCGAATGTGTAACCACCCAACATGACGGTAGAAGGCAGAATGAAGGAAATGCTTTTTATGCAGCCATATATTTGGTTTTAGATTCATTAATTACTAATCCCGGTTTCTCACTAGCATGTTACAAGGCTGTAAATGTCACTTCAAATGCTGGATGAGATGCAGTCAGATGCAAGTCATTTGCATGTGCCAGCAATTGTGCAAACGTCTGGAAGACTGTACCACTTACACGCACTCTTGCATTCCAAACAACCTTTTCAATACATAGCAGACATGTTAGTGCATCACCTTGTAGGCCACTATGAGTGTTAAGAGGTTGTGGTGGTTTTCTTGTATACGAATGTAACCTGTGACCTTCGGCATTCTCACTTTCACCATTCTAATGAGCTTTCTTGGAATTTTCAATTCCTGCGTTGCACTAAATATCTGCTCTCTGTTTATACTATGAAACGCAGCTTGATAATCAATGAATAGATGGTGTGTACTAATACCAAATTAAATCGTTCTTTCCAAAATTTGTCGATTTGATCATTGGTAGACTTTCCTGGTCGAAAGCCGCGTTGCGCCGCCCCGGTGGCGCAGTGGTCTAAGCGATGGCCTCTGATCATTCGTCCGAAAAGGGTCCGGGTTCGAATCCCGGTGAGGCATGGATGTTGTGTTTGTCTTTTGGCACTGGCTCTCTCCCTTCCCTGGAACCAGTGACCCTAGATTAGGGACGGGCGACTGCTTATAGCCCATTGAGTTGCTCACGGTGGTCGTTAAACCTCCAATAAAAAAAAAAAAGCCGCGTTGATATGAGTCAACCTCTTTCTGGACTAGTGGGAGTAGGAGGCCAAATATTACATTTGAGAGCACCCTATATCCAAGATTCAAAAGTGTAAGGCCACGATAATTTTGTCACTCCATTCTGTCTCCCTAATAGAGATCCCCAAATGTTAATGCTAATAGGGATCAGTGAATTGTTATTATATCGCTTGAAAGAGCGCGTGGGTATTCCCAACACAACAGAACTAAGAATTTTGGTAATCTCTACTGTTTTAACGCATGGAATGGCATAAACGTTGTTAGCAACTTACCTGCAGGTATGCCGAACAAAATTACCCGCTTCAGCGTTTGAATGGATTTGCCCAAGTATGTGTTAAAGGCTTGTGTACTCGTCTGAAAAACCAATACGTTACCCTGTGCTCTGCAATTTGTACCGCACGTTCACGACTAAAGAGAGATTACATCGATGCGATGAGCCATTACATTATGACCACTCCTATCCTAGAGAAATGAGCCTATCTGCAAACCGAATGGTGGCGCAGGTGACGTTCACAGAGCAGTATACACCGAGTGGCCACTTCATTATGACCACCTGACAGTTTTAAGCAAATGAGCTATGGCTGCCCGCTGTTGCCGCCAGATGGCGAAACTAGTATAATAAGGGAACGCTTAGTGCTTGCGACAGTAGTAGCGGTGATTTTTGGGTGACGAGATGAGTAAAGAATGTGATTTGACGGACTTTCAACGTGGGATGATTGTAGGAGCTCGGAGCCACGGAGCGAGTATCACCGAAACCGCCGCATTCGCGAAATGTTCCAGAGAGGCTGTTGTTAAAGTGTTTAAAGACTGGACTGTCAGCCAAAAAACTGGGTCTCTACGTGCAACGTATGGTCGTCATCGACTGGTGACTGCTTGGGCGGAACGGAGAGTGTCCAGACTGGTAACAGATAACAGAAGGGCAACAGTGCAGCAAATTACAGACCATCTTAATCAAGGATCCTCTCAAATGATATCTGCACGCACTGTTTGCCGTACACTGCATTGGATCGGATATGGCCGCCGAAGGCCTGTTCGAACACCTTTGCTGCCTGCAGTTAACAAGAGAAGACGTCTCCAGTTCGCACAGGAGCACAATGTTTGGACAGTCGATAATTGAAAACAAATTATGTGGTCCGATTAATCACGTTTCCAGTTGCACCATGCCGATGGCCGAGTGAGAATTTGGCGGAAACAGCACAAAAGCATGGACCCCAAATGCATTGCTACAACCCTTCAAGCTGGTGAAGGCAACGTTATGGTTTGGGGAATGTTTTCCTGGCATGCTTTGGGCCCTTTAATTCGTGTTGATCAACGTCTGACTGGCACGTCATATCTAAACATCGCTGCAGACCAAGTGCATCCTGTCATGTGGATAGTTTATCCCAATGGCGATGGCTACTTTCAACAAGATAATGCGTCCTGCCATAGTGCCCGTATTGTACAGGATTGGTTTCAGGAACATGCCGGTGAGTTTACTTTGCTTAGGTGGCCCCACAACCACCAGATCTCAACCCCATTGAGAATTTGTGGGATGAAGTTGAACGAGCCATCAGACAGCTGGATCCACAACCCTGCAATCTCACACTCCTGGAAAGTGCTATTCATCAAGCATGGTCTCAGATTCCACAAACCACCTATCAACATCTCGTGGAGTCCATGACATGAAGAATCGACGCAGTATTAAAGGCGAAAGGTGGCCCAACGAAGTACTGAGGGGGTGGTCATAATAAAGTGGCCACTCACTGTATATACAACCTGAGGACCGGCTTTAGGTTAGTAGAGTGTTCGAAGTCAGAATGAGAAAAGCTGCCGATTTATCGGAGTTTGATAAAGGACAAATTGTGATGGTACGGCGCCTCGGGACTATTTTCTCGGAAATGGCGCGACTTGTTAGTTGTTCACGTGCCGCTGTAGTAAGTACGTATCAAAAGTGGTGCACTGATGGCCAAACGACGAACCATCGTCCAGCCGTGGGTCGTCCGCAGCTCATTGATGCCAGAAGGGAGCGGAGACTGTAGCGCATTGTTCACAGCGGCCACAGTGCGACAAATCACCCGCAGCTACAACATTGATGATCAGAACAATGTGTCACAGAACCCAGTTTATCGCAGCCTTCTGCGCATGAGCCTGCGTAGCCGAAAATCCAACCGGGTCCTAATCCTCCCTGCACGCCATCGCCAACAACGCATGAAATTGGCCCAAGATCATCTAGATTGGTTGATTGGAAGAAAGGGCCTTGGTCTGACGAATCAAGATTCCTGGTGCATCACGTAGACAGGCGAGTGCGGATACACCGATTACCAACGGAAGACCTGGACGCACTGTTAGGCGGAAACAGGCCACCGGCAACTGTGTTATGCTGTGGGTGATGTTTTCTTGGGACACTTTAGGACCCATTATCCCAATAGCACAATCCCTGACAGCTGTCAGGTATCTGAACATCATTGCGGACCAAGTTCACCCATTCATGGTAACTGTGTTCCCTGCTGGTGATGGCCATTACCAACAGGATAATACTCCATACCACGCTGCCAGGATCGTCAAGGAGTGGTTCAAGGAACATGCTGGAGACCTTCTGTTACTACTCGGGCCTCCAAAGTCACCTGACATGAACCCAATCGAGTATTTGTGGTTGGACTTGGAAAAACGGGTTCGGTCTAAATCACCCTCCCCCTAAATGTACGGGAACTGGAGGACCTGTTGTTGACATTGTGGTACCAGATCTGATTAAAATATTGTCTTGATAACAACTTAGACTTCGTTTCCTGCTACACTAATCTTCCCAAACTAGTTTCGACTCTCATTTTCGTTATCTTCACCTGGGGGTTAAACGACGTGTTTCTCATCATGCAAGTTGTTCAGCGGCCTATTATCTCACAATCTGCAATATGATTCAACCGTTCCACGCTGGCAGAACCTTTTACACATTGAAATCTTGGTTTTACTGCTCATTTTTACGTCATGTACGTGTTACTTCTTGATTGGATACTTCCAAATTTGTTCCCGATTTTAAATTGTCTGGTGTCGCCATTTTCCGTATATCAGTCGACTCAGCATTTGTCTTGATTTTAAATCCTTTATTTTGGCTGGGGTTTTTTTTTTCTTGCTCAATGAGGTATCTCCATACGTATGGTAGATCGACTAGGTCATTGTAATTACAGTTCTTATCTCTTGTTTTTTCAATCATTAGTGCCTCTGATGTTAAAATTTTGGCTTTCGTATTATGCGGTGTTATAATTTGGCTTCCGGCCAATCTGGGATTGTCTCATTATCAATACAATATTGAATTAATGACGTTTTATTTATTTTTTTATTCCAGTTGGGTATTTGTTCTCCCAGTCTTGTCTTAAATCTCCTTTTGGTACTTCCTACGTATATTTTACTCGTTTTATCGATTCTCTCTGCACTTGAAATATTTCTTGTTGGAATGCAGTATTATACACCTGCTTTTTCCAAAATCGATCTTCTTTCGCTGCGTGTTGTCAAAATGGTCTCGTTATCTCTAACAGTCTCCGCTAGTGATAAGTTTTCTTTCGCGCATTCCTTTTTTAAAATATTCACAAGTGGACGAATGAATGTAAATTTACCTCCAAATTTTCTTTCCGTTTTAAGTTTTACGTTGGTGTTATTTAAAGTACCTTATGTAGATAACAGATGTAGAGAAGCTGGAGATGTGTACGTTTATCTTGGACAGCAGATATCAAGTGAGGGTCCCATTGATGAAGAAATTAAGCTGCGTATAAAACTTGCCTGGAGAGCTTTTGGAAGAAACAGCATAATTTTCAAGAGCAATATGCCATTATGTCTTAAAAGAAAAGTGTTTGATCAATGCATCTTTCCAGTGCTTACGTATGGTGCAGAGACGTGGACCTTAACTAAAAAAGACATACAAAGGCTGCAGACAACTCAAAGCAGCATGGAGAGGTGCATGCTTGGTGTAACCAGGAGAGATAAGAAGAGGAACTCGTGGATCCGAAAAATGACAAGAGTGGAAGACATCATGATCAGAGTTAAATCCCTGAAATGGCAATGGGCTGGACATACTGCCAGAAAGACAGACCATCGATGGACAGCCGAAATTTTAGATTGGATTCCAAGGGACAGGAAAAGACCCAGAAGAAGACCACATGGGCGATAGGTGGAGGAAATTCGAAAGTATGCGGGAGTGACATGGAGGAGACTGGTACAAGACAGACCGTTGTGGAGGAAACTTGGGGAGACCTTCGTCCAGCAGTGGATTGATAATGGTTGACAATAATGATGTTGGTGGCGTTTTCCATATGAATGCGTAAGAACTATTTGCATGACACTTGTTTTTGCATATGTTCTTTATCGTTGGCTGACTTCTGACGTATGCAAGTGGGGCATGGTGGAATCCCACAGTCAGAATGAAGAAGGGGATAAACCAAATCCAAAGGTTGGCCCTACTAGGGATAACCGGTTGTTTTCGCACAACGTCAACCCTAGCACTCCAAGTGCTGGCGGGGTGCTAGCCGGCAGACCTAGTAGTGGAAAGGGTGGCAGCAATGCACTGCCTAAGGTCAGGCGAGGACGCCTACCTTCTCGGTGCGCCGCATCGAGCCTCCGACATGGAGATGGAAAGTGTGGACTGGAAGATCCACCCTGCCGAGGAAATTTGCCCACCGTGGGACAAGGAGAAACCCACGGGAGTTGGGCATGAGCTGTTCACGGACGGCTCAAAGTTGAAGGGACAAGTGGGGGCAGGCTTCTGTGCGTTCTCGGACGGGAACGAAGCCACTGCAGGAAGCGTGAAATTATCGCAGAACGCTTCTGTCTTCCAGGCAGAACTGCTGGCGATAGAGATGGCACTCACCTGGGCACTCCCCAGGCGTAGTGAAGAAAGAATAAAACTCTACTCGGACAGTGAGGCAGCACTGCAGGCTCTGAGTAGATTCAGGGGAAGAAACCCCACCGTCCAGAGGATCAAAACCCTCTTGAGGGCAGAGGGAGATGGGGCAGTTAGTTTCCACTGGGTACGAAGCCATGTCGGAATCCTAGGAAACGAAAGGGCAGATCAGCTGGCGAAGGCAGCCACGCTAAAAGAGACGGTCGACGTGCAATGCAGTAAGCCGCGAAGGTGTACTCGCGCAGCATTAGCACGTCGGACCATGACCGAATGGCAGGTCAGATGGGACACGGGAGAGACAGGGCGGAAGACACACAGAGTGTTTCCGAAGGTCTCGACCAAACGAGCACAGACAAACAAGTTCCTGAATCAAGTACTCAGTGGCCATGGCATCAGCCCTGAATACCTAGGCAGATTTGCCATCAGGAACTGCACTTGTCCCTGTGGAAAGAGAACGGCAAGCATAGAACACTGCGTACTTGAATGCAGTGGCTTCGCCGAATGGAGAAACACACTGATCCCAGGTGTGCAAAGAACGCGAAGATTGGATCTGCTCATCCAATCTTCCGTTAACAGGAGGGGATAATAGCCTTTGTAGAAAGGCTAACCCTCCAGCAACATACCATCTTCCCCAATCAAACGGGGACCGAAACGCAGGAGGTGAACGTGCACACCGAAAGCGAATCGGAAGATGAATGAGGGTAGAAGTCTGTGGGAAAGCAGACGAAGAGACCACCAATGTAAATATTCTGTAAATAAATTTTGCTATCTCTTGATGTTGTAAGTCCTAAGCATGAGGACAGTGTATACATGTGTGTAGGTGTTTGAAAAAGAAAATAAAGGGAAATTATTCCCCAAAAAAGTTCGAGGGCAAGGAATCTTCCAGTCAGCGAAAAAGTAAGAAACGACCTATCCCGCCAGACAGAGCGGGAACCCAGACAAGGTATTCTAGGTCGCCTGCCAGCACGTCACCACGGGCTGGTCTCTGGGCCATTGGGGTGGCCAGGGTCCGAACCGCGTCTCAAGGCAGGATAATTGTCGCAACATTTCAAAATAACATCCAAGGTGCTCAACAAGTCCCCGTGGAGCCAAGACAGATTGGCGGAACGGGACAATGAAATCAGTATATTACCTCTCCAACTGAATTTTATTAAATTGTAGCAAGTCGTTATGTTGATGTATCAAGTATGTACTGACAGATACATCCCCCTTATTGTTTTTCTGTAATGGAGTTATTTCTTTCAAAATTTTATTACTGTACTGGTTATGCTGAACATTCCAATAGTGTATTTAAATTTCTCTTTCGTTGTCATTGACACCAATCACATATTATTTCCTGCAACTACTTATTAATTCGTCATTCACGTTTCATGTTGTATGTCTTTTTTGTAAAGCATAAATCCTTGAGCTTATTTATTCAAAAGAAGGGTGTTTGAAGAAACAATGTTTGTTTGAAATTACTTCAATAAATCACAAGCCACAAAACAAAGGAAAGGTCTCTTCAAAAAAATGTCTTTCACGGAGAAAGTTCAGTTTTTTTATTAGAAGTCGGTTTACTCGCCGTCAGATATATTTATTTTATTTTACTAGAATCGCCACATTTTTCAGTCTCTTGTGACAACAATGGTCTCTTCTTCTTCATCGAGAGAACCTTTTTCAATGTCATTCGATCTTGTAATTTAAAATGTATAGTTTTTCCTGGGAAAATGTCCTGAAAACACTGCTGCGTTGTTCTCGTCGTTAAAGCGGACGTCTTCTATTCCCACCACATATATCATCTTTAACGAAGCCGGTATTCGGAATTCAAAGGCCTTCACTGCGGGAGTCAAACACGGGGGAAATTGATTATATTCGACGCATGAAAAACAGCTACTATGTAACAAAAAAAAAAAAAAAAGTACGCTTCTCTTCTAGACTTCAATTGCTAACATCACATTCCTCGCTTATGCCACGATGAGTTCTCACATACACAGTGCGTCAAATAATTTTTAAGACTGGCGCTAGATTTCAGCCTACGGTGGCGCCACCAGTGTAATCGCGAATGCGTTATAAACCGTGACCATCTGCTTGCTTTCTGCCAAAAGTACAGCGCAGTTGTTAAAGTAACTCAAACGAAACGGCCGTTCATTAGAGAAGTAAAATTTTTTTCATGTTGAATTATTAAGATGGAACAAAGGGCTGTTATTAAATTTAACACAAAACTTGCTAAAAGTGCCTCGGAAACGTACCAAATGATGAAACAAGTTTACGGTGAGTTTTGTTTAAGTAGATCAAATGTTTTCCTGTGGCACAAACGTTTTTCGGACGGAAGAGAGACATGCTAGAAGATTATAAGCATACCGGAAGACCAAGTTCATCTAGGACACCTGAGATTATTGAAAAGGTGCGTGATTTCGTGGCAAACAATCGATGTGCGTCACTAAGAATGATGGAAGAGTCTTTAAACATCAACAAAGAAACGATTCGAACCATCCTGCATGAAGATTTGGGCAAAACAAAAGTCTGTGCTAAATTTGTTCCACACACGTTAACCAATGAACAAAAATCAAGGAGAAGTGCACATCGCAGAGACATCATTTCAGCCGCTGAAAATGACCCAAACTTCTTAAAATCGATTGTTACAGGTGATGAAACATGGTGTTTACAATATGATCCCAAACCAAAGCAACAAAGTGTGGAATGGAAGTAAACAAAAACTCGCCAAAATCCAAAAAAAAAAAAAAAAACAAGAAAAATTCCATCGAAAATCAAAATGCTCATTATATTCTTCGATAGTAAGGGTATTATCCACAAAGAACTTGTTTCAAGTGGATAAACAATTACTGGTGAGTTTTATTTAAATGTTTTGAGGCGTTTGATGGGCAGAATTCGTCGCATTCGTCCAGAATATCGAGATGAAAACAGTTGGTCTTTATTGCACGATAATGCATCCAGTCACACCTCACTTCTTGTTCGTAGATTTTTGGCGAAAAATGACGTCTGTGTGTTTAATCATCAACCGTATTCGACTGATTTAGCACCCTGCGACTTTTCTTTGTTCCCAAACCTTAAAATGACGTTAAAAGGGTGTTTTTTTATGATATTTCGACCATACAAACAGCTTCGACGCATGCTTTGGAGGCAATTCCGCAAAGTGAACTGGAACAGTCTTTCGAATCATTATTAAACCGCTGTAACAAGTGTATTGAAGCCGGAGGGACTTATTTTGAATAACAAACCAAAACAAATTATAATTTCTTGTTTCTATTTCATTTTACAGACCCAGTCTTAAAAATTCTTTGACGCACTGTGTATGTTTAGGCACCGTCTACATTCTTTCACTACAAAACAGCGCAGTTACAACACTCCTCCAAAACTAGCGTGCTGAGAATTTCGGCAAGCGCCACTCCTAAGGAACTAAGTCTTTATTCCATGAACCGTAGCTAAGTATATCGCCAACTCTACTCCTGATGATAGGCAAATTGACTGTGTTTTTAAAAGGCTTATTATCTCAGCTTATGTAAATCAAGATATTTTCTTTTCATGTTTTCATGGGGTCTGGTTTCTTTCCCCGACGTTTACTTCACCGAAGGGTCACTTAACCGAAAATCACTTCACCGAAAAGATTGTTTCACCGAAAGATCACTTGATCAAAATGATTTCACTGAACGGTCACTCGATCGAAAGGTACATTTCACCGAAAGGTCTCTTTACCTAAAAGTTCATTTCATCGAAGGGTCATTTCACCGATGGGTGAGTCTGTCCAAAACTTCGGATTTCATTACAGGATCTGTTAAAGCAAGGTGCAAGTTCGGCAGACAGACCACCGAAACGTTAGGGGATCATACTCAAATTGCATTTTTGATTTCTCCGTGTCACAAAGAGCGCAAAGATTTAGTTTTAAGATAAAAATAATTAATTTTAGGTCCCTACGCTTCGGCTTAGACATTTTTTAAAAATTTTAATCGTGCGTGCTCATGTTCATAAGGTTTACATAAAAAGTCAAGGTAATAATGTTGCTCATTAAAAATTTACCAGATGTAGGCCTAAAGCCTTAAAATTAATGTTTTAGGCTTGAACAAGAGTGCAACATATTTTACTTTAAATATTATGCAACGTTTATGAATATGAGTAAGGTTAAAATCTGTTAAAATGGCCTGTATCTAGGCCTACGGCCAAAAAATTAATGTTTTGTGGTTGAGTAAAAGTGGAACATTATTTACTTGGCTTGCTATGTAATCTTTATGAATATGAGCTCGGAGGATTAAAAATTGTTAAAAAGGCCCACATCTTATTTGAATATTATATTTTGAAACACCTACTTATGAGGAGGTGTTTCATAGAAATTAAAAGTGCATTTTTTATACAACCCGATGTAGTTTTCCAAAAACCAGCACCACACTCCAACGGATCTCTAACAACAAAATTCTAAGTTTTCGATAAACTGACCATTCGGTGAAAGGATCTTCCGATATAATGAACTTTTAGGGGAAGCAATCCTTCGGTGAAATCAACTTTTCGACCAAATAACCTTTCGATGAAAAATGAACTTTTAGGTAAAGTGACCTTTCGGTGAAATGTACCTTTCGATCGAGTGATTTTCGGTGGACTCGTTTTCGGTCAAGTGATCTTTCGATGAAGTGAACGACACCAGTTTTCATGTACTACCATTTATTTACTCAGTGTTTTTTCGCCAATACTTTCTGTACATTATTTTGCTAATTAGCATATTAAAGTATTATGATTCCTGATGATTGCGAATGTCATCAGGAGTAGAGTTAGTTTCCGTACGCCCTTGTTAAAGAGAGATCTCTGCGGCCATCGAAACATATCCCTCCCCACACCACGGCTCACTCGCAGGTACACAGTTTGGGAAAATGTCAATCGCAACGTATTTCTAAGGTTCTCCAGACACGAAATCTTCACCATTCAAAAGCAGATACTTACATGGTGGTATCGGAATGAGACCACCCCGGGCATCACAAAGTACACGTGACAAGGTTTACCACAGGGAGATCTAAGTGGCCCGCCAGGACAGGTGAGCCATAGTGCGTTACATGAGTACAATGGGCTGAGGTATTGATTTTACGGACGTTCAAAAAGGAATGATCATCGGCAACCACTCCAAGCATCTGAGAAACAGCAGACTTCGTGGGCTGTTCGCGAGGTGCTGTAGTAACGATGTACCAAGAATTGACCGCTGGCACACCGAGTAGCTCCCGACGACATAATTGTGGAGCCCCAAAGGCCATTGACGCCAGAGTAGAAGGTCGACTGGCAAAGGGAAATCGACGCGCAACAGTGCAGCAATTGACCACGCAAATGAACGCTGGAGCACCGAGGTACGTGTCCCCGATGACAGTAGAGCGATCCCTGTTACGCATGGGTCTCCAGAGTCGACGCTTCGTCAAGGCGCCCACGTTAGTCCAAATCCATTGGCAACGACGCCTGCAGTTCGCACTGGACTACCGTCATTGGGCTGTGGAAGAGCGGGAAAAAGTTACCTTCTCCGACGAATCCAGGTTTCTACTCCACAGAAGTGACGAGCGGATATGACGTCAGACACATGAGAACCAACATCCGGACACGCTTGTCAGTCAAGTACAGGCTGGCGGTGGCAGTGTGCATGTCTGGGGGATGTTTTCCTGGTATGACCAGGGACCGCTGGTACCATTGGATGGGTCCCTGAACGCCAATGGCTACCTGCACATCCCTGCTGACCACTTGCATTCCATCATGTCGGACGATTACCCTGGTTAATACAGACAAGTGACGTGGACCAGGAACATCAAACAGAAGTCATCGCTCCTTCCACGTTTTTATAAGTGAGTCACGGAAAAATTCTCATCGGCCGCCACCTGGAATCGAACCCAGGGTCTTCCAGTTATCCGCCGGACATGCTTCCACAGCACCACAGCGGCCTTGAATTCCCCCAGACTCACATACAACTAACTGCCAAACCACGTGACAGGTTGCTTCTTTGAGCCCCGCACAATGCTGGGGATTCACCAAAGATGGTAAGCAGGAACTTAACAAATAATAACTAGGAGGCGAATGAATAATTAATACAGACAAGTGACGTGGACCAGGAACATCAAACGTCCACGTCAAATGTCTGTATTAATTATTCATTCGCCTCCTAGTTATTTGTTCAGTTGCTGCTTACCATCTTTGGTGAATCCACAGCATTGTGCGTGGCTCCGAGAAGCAAGTCGCTCGGCAGTTAGTGTATGTGGAAGTAACTGGAAGACCCTGGGTTCGATTCCCGGTGGCGGCCGATGATAATTTTTCCGTGACTCACTTATAAAAACGTGGAAAGAGCTATGACTTCTGTTTGATGATTACCCTGGTGGTGATTGTGTCTACCAACAGGACAATGCGCCCTGCCATGTCGCTTAAAGGGTGCGTAACTGGTTCCAGGAACACGAAAGCGATGTCTCCGTTCTCCCTTGGCCGGCGAAATCGCCTGACCTCAATCCCATAGAGCATTTGTGGGACTATTTGGATCAACAGCTTCGACGTGCCGACCTACAACGACGTCATCTCCGGGACCTCCGTGCTGTGCTGCAGTTCGAATGGTCACGTGTTCCTCGGGCAACCTTCCACGGCCTCATTGCGTCCATGCCACGCCGTCTCGCTGCTGTCATCTGGACCAAGGGTGGTTATTCCCATTATTAGGCAGGAGGTCATACTATTCTGATACGACTGTGTATACTCAATGTGTAATTCTGTACCTTGAAGGTGTGTGAACTGAAGCACACTCACTTGTGTACAATTAGCGTCTCATTATTGCATCTTGATTGAAAACCACAGTCTATTTTAACAGCACAGAAGAATGTTTAATCTCAGAGGTTCGTCTTGCTACAACATCTTGATCCCCAGGTATATCTTGGGTTTGTCTAAGTATAACCGTATTGCTCAATGCTATTTATTTGTTTTGTTATTTCCTTTTTAGCACGTCTTTTGTACAAAAAGATCGTGCTTATGTTACCGGTTCGTCCGTCCGTCTATACCCACGATATCTCTGCAACTATTAGTCCGATTTGAAAAATTCTTTATGCATTCGTAAGCCTGAAATATGCAAATGATGATCCTTCGTGTCGTTTTTTTTTACGAAGTACAATTTTGCCGCTAGAGGGCGTAAATGCTGATTATGTCGAATTCAAAAATACGTTTCATTCCACATATTTCCTTCTAAACATCCAATTGAAATAATTCTTCTATCTTTCAATTTCACTTATGTCGAAGAGTATTTTAGATATAGTTACTTTTTCAAATTACACATAAATTTTCTGCTACGGGGCGTAAAAGTAAATTACATTTTTCCCAATAATTTTACTTCTAAAACTCCGATTTGAAAATTTTTTCTTCAGCGGATATACCTCCTGATGGAAATTCTTTTGCATATAATTTCAAATTTGTGGTAAAGAATACTTTGGCCACCAGGGGGCGTAAGCGTTAATTTTTGCTTCTGATGTATTTGCCATAAAATCTGGGCGTCTAAAATATCGATTGAAAAAATTATTTCGTGGACTGATGCCACTCACATAGATAAACCTTTTGGGAATATTTTCTTCTTAAAATATTCTACAGTTTCTCCGCCAAGGGGCGTAGATGTATATCTTATTTTCGTCAATATCTCTATTTCTAGGAGTCCGATTTGAAAAAATTATTCTTTGTTGGATAGTGTTTTCAGTGTGGGAAAAGGTTTTCCTTTAATTTCAAAAATTTCAAGTAATTCATAGACTTTCCGCTAGGGGCATAGAGGTAAATTGCGTTTCCCCCTATATCTCTGGTTTTAAATCTCCGATTTGAAAAATTCTTTCTGCGCAGGATACAGCTCCTGATGGGAAATCGTTTGCACATAATTTCTAATTTATTTGTAAAAAAAAAATGGTTTGGCCACCAGGGGGAGTAAATCTTAATTTCCGCTACTGATGTATTTTTCAGCAAAATATGAGCTTCTAAATTCTCGACTGAAAAAAACGTCGTTTGTAGACCGATACTACTCATGTGGACAAACCTTTTAGAAACATTTTCTTCTTAAAATATTGCATGGTTTCTACGCCAGGGGGCGTAGATGTATGTGTTATTTTTGTCAGTATTTCTACTTCTAGGAGTCCGATTTGAAAAATTCCTTATTTGTTGGATAGTGTTTCCGATGCGAAATGTTTTCCTATAAATTCAAAATTTTCAAGTAAATCAAAGACTTTCCGCTAGGGGGCATAAAGGTAAATTGCGTTTTCTGCTTCTAAAACTCCGATTTGAAAAAATCTTCCTGTATCGCATACAAGACCTGATGGAAAATATTTTTCTAATAATTGTTGACGTTTGGTAAAGAATAGTTTGGCCACCAGGAGGCATAAGTGTTAATTTTTGCTTCTCATGTGTTTGTAGAAAAATCTGGGCTGAAAACTCGACTAATATTTTTTTTTTCTTGAACCGGTACCGCTCATATGGAAAAACGTTTTGAGAATACTTTCTTCCTAAAATAATGCAGGATTTTCCCACCAGTCACATCTTCATCATCATCATTGTCAATCATTATCAATCCACTGCTGGACGAAGGTCTCCCCAAGTTTCCTCCACAACGGTCTGTCTCGTGACAGCCTCCTCCATGTCACTCCTGCATACTTTCGACTTTCATCCACCCATCTCCCATGTGGTCTTCTTCTGGGTCTTTTCCTGTCTCTCGGAATCCAATCTAAAATTTCGGCTGTCCATCGATGGTCTGTCCTTCTGGCAGTATGTCCAGCCCATTGCCATTTTAGATATTTAACTCTGATCATGACGTCTTCCACTCTTGTCATTTTTCGGATCCACGAGTTCCTCTTCTTATCTCTCCTGGTTACACCAAGCATGCACCTCTCCATGCTGCTTTGAGTTGTCTGCAGCCTTTGTATATCTCTTTTAGTTAAGGTCCACGTCTCTGCACCATACGTAAGCACCGGAAGAATGCATTGATCAAACACTTTTCTTTTAAGACATAATGGCATATTGCTCTTGAAAATTATGCTGTTTCTTCCAAAAGCTCTCCAGGCAAGTTTTGTACGCCGATTAATTTCTTCATCAATGTGACCCTCACTTGATATCACATCTTATATTTGTCGATATCTCCGATTCATTTCTCATATAAATTCATGTTTTTCTTACCGCACAAGTCTGCAACCAGAGGGCGTAAGCTCACGACAGTGGCGGCTCGTGGTGTAAAATGCTGGTGAGGCGAACGGTCTTGATGTAAATGTAAAACAGTAAAACGTATGTTATTGAAAAATATATAAATTCGTATAACGTTATACGAATATATATATATATATATATATATCAGTGGCGTAGCAGGGGGGGTCGTGGTTTGCACACCCCTTATTAGACGAGACAGTTAGCTTTTTCTAAGTACGTTTTATAGATAATTTCCCTATTTAAATTCTTTGATTTTTATATAACTCGGAAAGCAATGTAATTTCTTGATAATAGAAGAGAAAGTAAAGCAAAGCGGCCAAAGAAGTTGCTTTATTAAATTTTTATTAAAACAACTATAATTTATTGCATTTTCTTCATTTTATTAAATTAGCTTCATTTTGTATTAATATTCAAGATGTGCGTACGTACCAATAGGAAAATATTTGTCGAAGCGCCCCCCCCCAATTGTTATATGTACTTATACACAGTTATACAGCAGAAGTGCAGAACACCCCCCTTCAAAAAAGTTTCATGTCAAAGGCAGTATCCCCCATTGGATATCTTTGAAGTCCTATGTTCGAGTCGGCTGAATCATTAAAATCCGCTGAGATTCGGAAGTCTCGTTAAGCCATTGGTCCAGGGTAAGCGGCGCCTTGTTATTAACAGCTGTAAACCCCATCCCTTAGGGCTCCATCCCATGTCATTTAGCCCTTATATACAAATATTATTAAACAGTAATGGAATAAAATTATAGAAATATATGAAACACGGCGTGGGGAGTCTTTCTTCACGAAAAAATCCAAAAATTTTAGAGGAAAAATATACATATACCTCTCTATATATGTGTGTGTGTAATATACGCTACTTTTGCAACAATATTTTTATGAAAACAATTATTCGATAATTTTACAACAAAGAAAGAAATATTTCACCAGTATTCTTTTATGTAATACACTTGAGCGAAAATACGCAATTTGCGCGGTTTCTTTAGCTAGTCAATGCGTCACTCACATCCCAACGCCAATCGGAGATCCACTTCTTAAAAAATTCAAAGTAAATCATTTGAATATAATTTTTTTTCTCACGAAGTGTTTCTTGAGCTTGAATAAAAGTCACAGTTCGATTGGCATATTAGTGAAGGTGCATTTAGCACGGGTCACAAACTGAAGTCCAGGCTCGTGATAACTATGTACAGCAGAAGTCAAGCTAAGGAAGCACATTTCTATATAAAAAAAGTATAAAATAATTTAAACCTGGAATTAAAAACAGGGGAATACGATATTAATTTGCTTTGGTCTCGAACAGAATGCTTTCAGTTTATTTTTTATAAATAAGTTCAATTCTGCGATCCTTTTTGGCTGCAAATTTGTCTATGATCAGATCATAAAATGGTTGAATGGACATTAGATGGTTCAGCAATTCTTTCTCGATTGAAATTTTAGCGAGTGAAGACAAACGATCTTGTGCCGTTGTATTACGGAGGTAAGTCTTAATTCTCTTCAAACAAGAAAAAATTCCTTTCAGCAGAAGAACTTGTTGACGCCAGTGTCAATACAAGAGAAAATAATTTGTAGGCTTCTGGTAACACCTCTTTCAGCTCGTTTTCTTTCATTGTTTTCAAGGTTTTCTGAAAACTGAGTTCCCTGAAGTTGTGATCATTATATAAAAAATCTAATTCGTTTTTTAGTCGTTGTGTGTCTGTAAAAATGTTTGGATAAATTTTTTTGAGAGTGTTAAGGGCACTGGATGGAAATGACTCTGAATAACTATGGTATTTTGAGCTGTCAACTAGCTGCAGAAACTCGAGCTTTCCCATATCTTCAAATCTGGTATTTATTTGGACTTTTATATATTCATGAATACACTCAATTAAATCATTCTGTATCGTTTTAGATTGTCCAGAAAATAAGCTTCGTATTTCTTCAAAATGTGCTTTTAATTCTGGGGTGCTCCTACGAAGTAACATTTGGAACATTTCCTTGAAATTACCTTTATTTAATGAGGAAATAGTTTCATCATGTCCTCGAAAAGGCAGTTCTTGCTTGCTTAGAACGACAACTAAATCAATTATATGTTCCATAAAAAGCCTATTTAGTCTGACCTTTTCATTAAACTTGACTTTATGAAGAGCAGCATTTTCTTTGAGCATATCAGAAATAGTGTTTGTTTTTTTCCATTCGTTTTAGACCTACGTGGTTAGTTCTATGCTCTTTAGAGCTTTCGTGCAATTTTGCACTACGAGAAAAGTTTTTTAGATCAAAATAACCCGTTGTGTTCCACACATTTTTCTTATTGCTCAAAAGTAAACATGGCCAGCAAAAGAGAGTTTGCTTGTAATAGCATCAGAAAGCCAGGGAAAAATCTCATACTATGATTTATTGAAAGACCTAAAAAACGATTTGCCGCACTTCTTATCTTTAGATATTGAACTTATTATAGGTGTCGGTCTTCCAGATATGAGAACATCCTTGTTATCATAATCTTTCCAGTGTTTAAAAGGAATTTCTTCCAGAACACAAATCACGTCGCTTGTTGGGCCATTCATATTTTCCAACCAAAATCAAAATATGCTGTTTAGTAACAATAACAAAATGAAAAAAGAAAAACTCAACATTACTATGAACTAGCAAACACCCGCAGAAGAGAGGATTGAAAACACACTACAAAAAGTTAGATTCAAATACACTCTGACGAATAGTTAAAGCTACGTAGAAATCTTCGTACTCCAAAACGTATAGAGGCGAACGGCGTCATCGCCTGTGAAACCACTTTTCACAAGGGTCATCTGCTCATTTTCCCGCGCCCATTGGATACACAATCCTTGGGTTCTCCAATAACAGCGGAGATGCGATTCCAGTTTAAGCGAAATGGAGGGTCGCCTCAGAAATTTCCTTTCTCTTACTGGAAGTCCGGCACCTCTTTAGGTAGACCTCGGACCGTGGGGGTGGGGGTGGGGGTTCAGTCTGTAGGGCTCTTCTCTGATCCCCAGTTCCCAAAACCGGCTTCTCATCGAGACGATTCAGCCGGTCGCCTCTAAGCGCTTAAAACATGCAGCTGCTTTGCAAAAATAATGATTCATTCCTCTTCTCGAAAGCCTTTCTTTAACCATTCATGAATCACAATGTGAATTTCAGTGTTTCATTTATCCTGCAAAGTTCTTATATCTTTGTTACTGACAGAAGGTTTTTTTTTTTCTTTCACTTCTCATTCTGCGGAATTTCAGGTGAGGCGGCGCCTCACTTGCCTCATCTGACGGGCCGCCACTGGCTCACGATTCCGTTTACAGCAATATCTGAGGGATTAAAAACCCGATTGAAAATCTTCTTTCTTTGGTCAGATCTATTGTTTTCCATACCGGTTCTATTGACTTTGAATAGCTTTGATAAATTTAATTTGCCTCAGAACGGATTCAAAAGACGTGCTTATTACACCCGAAAATTCGGTGTCGTCTTTCTTGTTTGTCGTCTACTGTTAGAATCTAAGTCTACGGGAAATATCCGGCCCCTGATTTAGAGATCCTGTTTCAAGGGAAGGTAACCAGAAGCCAGCACTTCTGACCACTCAGCAACCTGAGCACCAAACGGTAGTAGAACTTTGGTAAAACATCTGGTCTGTCCCAACCGTTCCGAAATTTCGCCTTGTATTCGAATTTTAAAACAGGGGAGGATTTAAATGGCAGTGATGGACTGCGCAGTAGAATAAAACTTATTGTAGAGTTAGTTTGAAATGACGCGCTACTGATTGCGAAAGTTCTCCGAAGAAATTGTTTGTTCATTATTTCTGGAATTGCTTTCTGGACTTCGGAAAGGACACCACATTTCCATTTCAATGGGAAAGGAAGCAATTTCCATACGGCACTCCGTTGCAGTTAAAGCAAATAAAGCCTAAGGGCGAACACCGCAGCGATGGGGAGTTTATTTAACTTTGTCAGTACTTATCGCATGAGAAGTTTTATGCAGATGCTTCTGGAGGGAGCAGCACAAGAAACTTGAAACTTTTTCTCTGAGAGATGTACTGTGATGATTGCTGTGATGACGTAAAACAACTAAGGTGACATACACTGACGTCCAAAATTAACGTAACGAACACAAAATAATCAAAACAGTACAACTATAGTAGTAATTTTAATTTAGTGACGTAGAATGAAAATCAGTTTTCCAAGCTTTCGCACATCAACTAGGTGGCTTTTTCAAGGAAGACGGATAGAAACTGCAATCTGAATAGCAGAACGCCTCGATATCGTGAATATCGCAAAAACCACACGACAGAGTTTAATGAGGGTGGGTCGAAAAGTAACGCACACTATTTTTTTGGCGGGGAGGTGTAGTTTAATACACTGGCGGAAAGTGAAAAAAGAACACCAAGAAGGAGACGTCTTATACCAACGAAATTTATACAGCATAATAACGGAATACAGAGGATAACGTGATCAAAACATTATGGCAAAATACAGCTGTATTTGCTGGTAAACTGAAAAATAACATTTCCATGTAACATGGTTAGTACGAGGTTGAACCGCCATGAACTGCGTCACACTGTGCAATTCTGGCATGGAATCTGTCGTACAGATGTTGGATGTAAGTTTGGGGTATTGAGTTCCAAGCATCCTCAACCTGGACGCGTAAATCGGGGATAGTCGTGGCTGGGGATAAGTCGTTGCCCCATTAAATACCACACGTGCTCAATGGGGGACAAATCCGGTGAACGTGCAGGCCATGGAAGTTGTCTCGCACCCTGAAGTGCATGTTGCGTTGCACGTGCCGTGTGTGGGCGTGCGGTATCTTGCTGGAAAACACCACGATGGACCGACCTTACAAATGGCACAACAACGGGCTGAATTATGTTGTTGATGTAGGAGGTGCTGTTTAACGTACCCGGTACAAACACTAGTTGTGTACGGGAGTGATAGCTGATCGCTCCCCACACCAGGAGACCAGGTGTAGGCCCTGTGTGTCGCTGGCGGATGCAAGAAGGGTGGAGACGCTCCCCTGTGCCTCTGCGAACACGCATACGGCCATCGGAGGCTCCCAAGCAGAATCTGCTTTCATCGCTGAACACGACAGATCGCCATGGCGTTCTCCGGTGCAGACGTTGGCGACACCACTGCAGCCGTTGGCGACGGTGGGCTGGTGTCAGAGGTACACGTGCCAGAGGCACACGTGCACGTAGTCCTGCATCCAGTAGACTGTTGCGGATTGTTCGCACAGTCACCTCAGGTGCAACGGCAGCTCGGATTTGCGTCGCAGTGGATGTTCTGCTTGACAACGCCGCTCTTCTTATGCGTCGATCGGTCCGCTCATCAGTCCGTCTGTGACTTCCGGTTTCACGTCTTCTCCTCGGACCATTACGCCACCATCGTACCACCGCCGATACTTCCCGTCCAATTCGCTCCGCAATACGACAATACGACCACCCTTCTCCTGAATGTTCCTCGGACCATTTACGCCACCATCGTACCACCGCCGATACTTCCCGTCCAATTCGCTCTGCAATACGACGATACGACCACCCGGCCTCGCGGAGTCCGACTAGACGACCTCGCTCAAAGTCCGATAACTGCTGAAATCGTGCGCGTCTTCCATGTCCAGGCATTGCAGCTTCTTCAGGGTCTTCGCACGTGTCCGTACGCCGACGACTGATTCCATTTACTTCGCCGTACTCCTTAAATACCACCGACGATAATTTGCATATTATGCCGTGCTGTGGCGTAAGCGCTCCCCGGTTGGCCCCGAAATTAGCATCACACCTACGTAAACTCGACCCCATTAACATATGTAAATTTCATGATCGTCCGCCAATTCCTTCTTGGTGTTTTTTTTCACTTTCCGCCAGTGTAGATAGGCGAAACAAAACATATACACAATGAAACTGCATTTCTTAACTGTTTTTCGACATAAGAAACAAAACGCTCTAGACATTCATCCCATCGTGGTACCAGTTTTTTTTTTTTTTTTGTTACATGTTCTTAGAAGAAAAGAAAAAAAGAGTGGGGAAAAAACTTGACAGTACATAAATGATGAACATAGACTGTAACAACAGGGAAGACAAGGGAAAAGGCCAAAATGGCCTGACATAGCCCTATACCCCCCGTAGAAGAAACAAATGAAACAACAGATAGACACATCAAGTCAGACAATCAGAAGACGTTTTGCCAATCTTTTCCTTTTTTTTTTTTTTTTTTTTTAATTATTGAAGAAGATAGTTTGATTTTTTTTTAAATAAATTAAAATTGTTTAAGTTAGCCAGGTTGCTAGGTAAAGAATTCCAGTATTGAGGGCCTCTGTAATTTAGAGTAAGTTTAATTGATTCCGTTTCTTTTTTAGAATACCTTGTTCATAAAAGTCCGTTTTCTGGACGTAAAGCCACCTGCGGACAATCGATTTGACTTCGTCAGCCGAATCGAAGCTTTGGTCACCCAAGAATCTTTTCTATTTCATAAGCATCTGGGCGAGCGTTGTCGTGAAGCAGTCTAACATTTGCAGCGTCAATTTTGGGTATTTCCTCATGAAGGGTACCATGCTACTTTGTCAATGTGTTATCGTAGGTTTTGACATACACAGTGGTTCCCATTGGATGAAACTCATGCAGGAGAACGCCATGCATGTTAGAGAGTATCGTCATGGACTTTTTGCGCAGATTGGATTACTCTGAATTGTGAAAGAAATACGGGATTACGCCATATAATACAAATTTTGAAGATGACAATCCGATTTTTGGCGTAAATGTGACAAGGATGGTAAGTCAGATAATATCCGAAAACTTGAAAATTTCCATCGCCCTGGAGCGGGACTCGAACCCGCGTCTCCCAGAAAACGCCCGGGTATGCTAATTACTACACCACCCAGAACGACCAAGTTTCAAGTTTCCGATCAATTATCTGACTTACCATCCTTGTCACATTTACGCCAAAAATCGGATTGCCATCTTCAAAATTTGTATTATATGGCGTAATCCCGTATTTCTTTCATGATTTATCTGCTTCTCCGGGCAAACACGGGATTGGATTCTTAAATTCCAGATTCGCTAAACATGAATGCCGGTTGCTTCGACTAGCGAATCCTGTGATGGTTATATTCAAATTGATCGGAAACTTGAAACTTGGTCGTTCTAGGTGGTGTGCTGGTTAGCATACCCGGGCGTTTTCTGGGAGACACGGGTTGGAGTCCCGCTCCAGGACGATGAAAATGTTCAAATTTTCGGATATTATCTGACTTACCATCCTTGTCACGTTCACGCCAAAAATCGGATTGTCATCCTCAAAATGTGTACTCTGAATTGTTTTAGTGGCGGGGAGTGTAAATGTTTCCACACCAAACAGGCCTTCATTATTTAGGGAGTGTAGTGTTATGCCCAGGAATAGTCGCTTGTCACATACGCCTGCCAGAAACTCATGTCCTTCTTCTGCGTAACGCATCAAGTGGTCCAAGGATGACATCATTATCTCACCTTTCTGGTCGTCTGTCAAGTTCTTGGGCACCCATCACGCATTGACCTTGCGAAATTGCAATTTACCATGCACAATATTGTACGCTCTACAGTACGTTATGTTGAACTTCTGTGTCAATGTGCGCAAATGGATCCGCAAGACACTGAGAATTGCCCGTTTAGTGCCACTTACAGTGGCAAGTGATGACGCGGTTACAGGTCAACCGTAACGTAGCGAATCGGTAAAGTTGTCACGGCCCTCTGCAAAGAAACTGCACCATCCGAATATTTCTTAGCATATATACGTTCATGCATAAACAGTAATAATCGAAAACTGTATAATTTATCAAAAATGACATTATCTGATAACTAAGAAAAAGAGAATGCACTTGTAGAGACGGATACACCAAACGTAAAAAAAAATTTGTAAAACAAATTCTATTAATATTCCCAATAGTTGTGCGACCCCAAGCCAAGAGACATATAATCCTATAATGACCCCAATGCGGGATCTGAGCCCAACCGCAATTTCGCTAACATGTGCATCCCATCTCAAATTATCTCGTAAATATACACCCAAGAACTTTGCAACAGCCTGAAAGTCAAGGGGCACTCCACCAAATAATATCCCATTTGCAACATCCACTCTTCGCATACATCGCGAAAATAGTACACTAGTAGTTTTGGAAAAATTTATTGTTAAGGAATTACAGCAAAACCAACGAAAGTAATCCTGAAGTTCCAGATTCACACGTGGGATCAACTCAGATAGAGTGTCCCCGGAAAAAAATAGGCTTGTGTCATCAGCATATAAAATAGAAGTAGCACTTGAAGTAATAGTAAATAAATCATTAACATAAATAAAAAATAATAATGGTCCCAAAACTGATCCCTGACTCAAGTCCCAGTGTTGTGTTTCATAGTTAATTGTTATTGTGGATATTAACTCAAGTCCCGGTGTTGTGTTTCATAGTTAATTGTTATTGTGGATATTAACTCAAGTCCCGGTGTTGTGTTTCATAGTTAATTGTTATTGTGGATATTAACTCAAGTCCCGGTGTTGTGTTTCATAGTTAATTGTTATTGTGGATATTAACTCAAGTCCCGGTGTTGTGTTTCATAGTTAATTGTTATTGTGGATATTAACTCAAGTCCCAGTGTTGTGTTTCATAGTTAATTGTTATTGTGGATATTAACTCAAGTCCCGGTGTTGTGTTTCATAGTTAATTGTTATTGTGGATATTAACTCAAGTCCCAGTGTTGTGTTTCATAGTTAATTGTTATTGTGGATATTAACTCAAGTCCCAGTGTTGTGTTTCATAGTTAATTGTTATTGTGGATATTAACTCAAGTCTCGGTGTTGTGTTTCATAGTTAATTGTTATTGTGGATATTAACTCAAGTCCCGGTGTTGTGTTTCATAGTTAATTGTTATTGCGGATATTAACTCAAGTCCCGGTGTTGTGTTTCATAGTTAATTGTTATTGTGGATATTAACTCAAGTCCCGGTGTTGTGTTTCATAGTTAATTGTTATTGTGGATATTAACTCAAGTCCCGGTGTTGTGTTTCATAGTTAATTGTTATTGTGGATATTAACTCATGTCCCGGTGTTGTGTTTCATAGTTAATTGTTATTGTGGATATTAACTCATGTCCCGGTGTTGTGTTTCATAGTTAATTGTTATTGTGGATATTAACTCAAGTCCCAGTGTTGTGTTTCATAGTTAATTGTTATTGTGGATATTAACTCAAGTCCCAGTGTTGTGTTTCATAGTTAATTGTTATTGTGGATATTAACTCAAGTCCCAGTGTTGTGTTTCATAGTTAATTGTTATTGTGGATATTAACTCAAGTCCCAGTGTTGTGTTTCATAGTTAATTGTTATTGTGGATATTAACTCAAGTCCCAGTGTTGTGTTTCATAGTTAATGGTTATTGTGGATATTAACTCAAGTCCCAGTGTTGTGTTTCATAGTTAATGGTTATTGTGGATATTAACTCAAGTCCCAGTGTTGTGTTTCATAGTTAATGGTTATTGTGGATATTAACTCAAGTCCCAGTGTTGTGTTTCATAGTTAATTGTTATTGTGGATATTAACTCAAGTCCCTGTGTTGTGTTTCATAGTTAATTGTTATTGTGGATATTAAGTCAAGTCCCGGTGTTGTGTTTCATAGTTAATTGTTATTGTGGATATTAACTCAAGTCCCGGTGTTGTGTTTCATAGTTAATTGTTATTGTGGATATTAACTCAAGTCCCGGTGTTGTGTTTCATAGTTAATTGTTATTGTGGATATTAACTCAAGTCCCAGTGTTGTGTTTGATAGTTAATTGTTATTGTGGATATTAACTCAAGTCCCGGTGTTGTGTTTCATAGTTAATTGTTATTGTGGATATTAACTCAAGTCCCAGTGTTGTGTTTCATAGTTAATTGTTATTGTGGATATTAACTCAAGTCCCAGTGTTGTGTTTCATAGTTAATTGTTATTGTGGATATTAACTCAAGTCCCAGTGTTGTGTTTCATAGTTAATTGTTATTGTGGATATTAACTCAAGTCCCAGTGTTGTGTTTCATAGTTAATTGTTATTGTGGATATTAACTCAAGTCCCAGTGTTGTGTTTCATAGTTAATTGTTATTGTGGATATTAACTCAAGTCCCGGTGTTGTGTTTCATAGTTAATTGTTATTGTGGATATTAACTCAAGTCCCGGTGTTGTGTTTCATAGTTAATTGTTATTGTGGATATTAACTCAAGTCCCGGTGTTGTTTTTCATAGTTAATTGTTATTGTGGATATTAACTCAAGTCCCGGTGTTGTGTTTCATAGTTAATTGTTATTGTGGATATTAACTCAAGTCCCAGTGTTGTGTTTCATAGTTAATTGTTATTGTGGATATTAACTCATGTCCCGGTGTTGTGTTTCATAGTTAATTGTTATTGTGGATATTAACTCAAGTCCCGGTGTTGTGTTTCATAGTTAATTGTTATTGTGGATATTAACTCAAGTCCCAGTGTTGTGTTTCATAGTAATTGTTATTGTGGATATTAACTCAAGTTCCAGTGTTGTGTTTCATAGTTAATTGTTATTGTGGATATTAACTCAAGTCCCAGTGTTGTGTTTCATAGTTAATTGTTATTGTGGATATTAACTCAAGTCCCAGTGTTGTGTTTCATAGTTAATGGTTATTGTGGATATTAACTCAAGTCCCAGTGTTGTGTTTCATAGTTAATGGTTATTGTGGATATTAACTCAAGTCCCAGTGTTGTGTTTCATAGTTAATGGTTATTGTGGATATTAACTCAAGTCCCAGTGTTGTGTTTCATAGTTAATTGTTATTGTGGATATTAACTCAAGTCCCAGTGTTGTGCTTCATAGTTAATTGTTATTGTGGATATTAACTCAAGTCCCAGTGTTGTGTTTCATAGTTAATTGTTATTGTGGATATTAACTCAAGTCCCAGTGTTGTGTTTCATAGTTAATTGTTATTGTGGATATTAACTCAAGTCCCAGTGTTGTGTTTCATAGTTAATTGTTATTGTGGATATTAACTCAAGTCCCAGTGTTGTGTTTCATAGTTAATTGTTATTGTGGATATTAACTCAAGTCCCAGTGTTGTGTTTCATAGTTAATTGTTATTGTGGATATTAACTCAAGTCCCAGTGTTGTGTTTCATAGTTAATTGTTATTGTGGATATTAACTCAAGTCCCGGTGTTGTGTTTCATAGTTAATTGTTATTGTGGATATTAACTCAAGTCCCGGTGTTGTGTTTCATAGTTAATTGTTATTGTGGATATTAACTCAAGTCCCGGTGTTGTGTTTCATAGTTAATTGTTATTGTGGATATTAACTCAAGTCCCGGTGTTGTGTTTCATAGTTAATTGTTATTGTGGATATTAACTCAAGTCCCAGTGTTGTGTTTCATAGTTAATTGTTATTGTGGATATTAACTCAAGTCCCGGTGTTGTGTTTCATAGTTAATTGTTATTGTGGATATTAACTCAAGTCCCAGTGTTGTGTTTCATAGTTAATTGTTATTGTGGATATTAACTCAAGTCCCAGTGTTGTGTTTCATAGTTAATTGTTATTGTGGATATTAACTCAAGTCCCAGTGTTGTGTTTCATAGTTAATTGTTATTGTGGATATTAACTCAAGTCCCAGTGTTGTGTTTCATAGTTAATTGTTATTGTGGATATTAACTCAAGTCCCAGTGTTGTGTTTCATAGTTAATGGTTATTGTGGATATTAACTCAAGTCCCAGTGTTGTGTTTCATAGTTAATGGTTATTGTGGATATTAACTCAAGTCCCAGTGTTGTGTTTCATAGTTAATGGTTATTGTGGATATTAACTCAAGTCCCAGTGTTGTGTTTCATAGTTAATGGTTATTGTGGATATTAACTCAAGTCCCAGTGTTGTGTTTCATAGTTAATTGTTATTGTGGATATTAACTCAAGTCCCAGTGTTGTGTTTCATAGTTAATTGTTATTGTGGATATTTAGCCAAGTTTCGTTGATCTCAGCTTGTTGAAGTGCAAATGATCAAGTGCCTATTGACAGCAATAAAGGATTAGCTGTAAGTAACAACTTCTTGAACTTTATTTGAGTAACTCGTATTTCCCTGTAGGTGAAGTTTTTGATCTATGTAGTGTTTTAGTAAGACAGCTACACACAAACGCTACAAGTTACTTGCTGAACAGTAAGCAACACATAGGCCATTTTGTTTGCTTAAAAAACCTGTAGTTCTTCCATGCATTTGAGAAAAATCTTTCTTCCGCAATCCAACTCCAGGTTCGTCCCTTTTCAAAGCATGTCCCTTTTCAAGCATTTATTTGAAGGTTAAATTAAGGCTTTACAAGACATATTTCTACAGAAACTGTGAACAAGGCGTTAATGTTTCCTCCTGTAAGCGACCACCTTCAAAAGAATTTCATAAAGAATATTTTCAAGCTTCTCTATGAAGTATCTTTTCAAGGGACTACTAAGAAGTTTATGGTGTTAGTCTTTTTTTTTCGGGACCAGCACGCGCAATTCTAAAGGCTATAAGCAGTCGTCCGTCCCTAACTTAGGCCCACTGATTCCAGGAAAGGAACACAAACAGCAGCAGCATCCCACGAACACACCACACATGCCTCACCCAGAACACTTGAAGCACGGTAGGGGAGTATGCAGAAATTTTTTTTCGGGGGGGGGGGTGGCAAAAAATTGGAAGTTTCTGAAATCCACCAGGATAAAATGGAAGTTAATAAAAAAAGGAAAAAAAAACATGTTAATAATAAAAAAAAAAGGTATTTCTTTTTAGTTTTGTTAGGTATATAACATACATATATACCTAAATTAAGCTGATGAGTACATATTAAAAAAAAAGAGTGACGAAACAAATTTCTCCTTGAGAAATAATGAAATTGATTGGACTCACCTAATTCTTAAAAACTGAGATTTATTCTTCTAGGTATATTTCCAAATTTGTCAGTGACTTCTTCAACTTGAATGTCTCTATGAATAGATAATAAAGCTAGCCCATTCAGTCTTGACTCTGATGTACTGTTTCTCAAATAAGATTTCAATCGAAGAAGACTTTAAAAGCTTCTTTCCACTGATGCTGTGGCTACAGGAAGAATTGCCAAGATGGGAAGCAAAATATAAATGTTGGGAAATAAGTTCTTATTGCATGATGCCAAACTTTCAACTGCGTTTGGGGGCGCACGTCTGCTTTTTCCCTTTCCCATTTTTAACACCATAATTGATACTCGCTTTCTGTTACATTATAATATCCTAAATCAGATTCATACATTTTCACTGAAAATAATATTTGGGAATAATCATTCTTCACATCAAAAACTGGTAGAATGTTTTGCAATGAAGTTAGTGTTTCTTTTGGTGATTGAAACCTTTCATTTAATGATTCAATTATATCATCCACAAAGGGCGTAAATATACTTCTGCGGAAATATTCTTCTGGAGTTGAATATGGGACATTGCATCTATTTTTTTTATACTGCATCTACGTGGAACTTCTTCTGCTACTTTGAGGCCTACAGCCAATGTTTTTACTGCATCATAAATTAAGCTGAAGGATTTTTCTGCTTCAGTTCTCATGCCGTTTAGCAGTGTTGTAACTTCTGATATTTTTTCTAATGCATCGACTAAGTCGATTTGCTTGTTTTTGGAAGTTTTCAGGTAGGTTGTATGTGATGGACAATATTTTACTAAGGACAAAAGTTGCCATTAGAAATGAAAACTGACGTATAGAGTTGAGCAAAGTATGTGCTTTGACAGATGATTCTGCTGACTGTTCTTGATCAATCGCTTCTAAGGATGATATAATACGATGAAGAAATTCTTTAAACATAAGAACGGCATCATGCCTTTGGATCCACCGAGTTTCACATAGAGTTTTCATCTTAACTTTCTTGCAATCAGGTAGCAGTCGCTGGATACTTTCTTTCAAAACACTGGTACGTTTAGCAGAAGCGTGGAAAAACGAACATGTCTCCGATACAACTCCCATACAGTTTCTTATGCTAGGCATTTTGCTAGCATCCGACAAACATAAGTTCAAGGAATGGGACATGCAATGAGTATATATTGCTTTGGGATATTTTTTTTCTAATACAGGCCTGCACTCCACGAAACTGTCCTCGCATTGCTCCAGCCCCATCATACCCCTGCCCTCTCATATCGTTCAAATCAAAACCCCAATTTCACTAAATTTTCCATTATTGTTGTTGCAAAAATTTGAAATCAGAAACTTTTCTCATAACACAAATTTTGATTTAACATACATATATAAAAATTATATTGGAAAGCACAGTTTGATTATTTAACCTTATTTTGACAGATAACATAAAAAATGAAACAGATTTCGGGGGCAAGGCCCTTTTGCCCCCTCTAAATACGCCCCTGAACCACGGCGTATCCCGAATGAATGGTCGGAAGGCTACGCCTCACACCACTCGACCAAGCGGGATTGCTTTGCGCTTTTACAAAATACCTCTTTAGAAGGTACTTACAGTTGAAGGGAGATTTCGCCCCTTTTAACGATAGCATGAATTCCTTTTAACGATAGCATGAACCGCCAACAGAAAGCATGAATTCCTCCACGTAGCATCTGCGAGCTGCCGTAGAACATATGAATAATGCTGGAATGAACTACAGTAGAACCCAGATATAACGAAGCTGAAGGGGGGCCAAAAAAAAAAAAATTCGTTATAAGCAAACTTCGTAATACCCTCCACCCCCCAAAAAATTAAGTTAAAACGTTCGATTTCTCAATTCACAGCGTAATGCCTTAAGAGAAAAAGAAGAAAGAACTGTACATCATGCCTAATAAACAGAAAATTGCAAAGGGATCAAATAGAATTTTTAACTTTTAAGCAGGGCTGTACGGTACGCTCGTAGTACATATCGTACTACATACAATACGTATTTTCAAACTACAGTACGTAGTACGCATTACAACTGTACGTTGGAACAAAAGTATTTGTCCATAGTCGCCTGCTTTCGACTTCCTACAACGGCAACACTTAATTGCTTTTCAACTTCATCCAGTGTTGCAGTGTACTATTTTTCCACGTCAAGTAAACGCACAAATTCTCAAGGGTTTGTATAGCAACTTCTTTCGAAATTGTGCAGTTTTTTGCTTCTGTCTCCACGGACTCTTCCAAAGAGGAATGTTTTACACTTTTGACGACTACTTGGTCTGTGTTGGTCGGTCCGGTTGCCACACAATCATGAGGGATAACTCCCATTTCATTGCGATAATCCCAAATTTCATCTTTCGTTTCCACAGCAACCACATGAGCAGCACCAGCACTTTCGATGGGGACCCCCCCCCCCCATGTTTCCAACAGTTTCTGATTGTTTCTGATGACATCTCATTCCAGGCTTCTCTTATTATGTCACATGCCAATCTGACATCAATAATGGTTGGTTTTTTGGTTTCTAAGTTTATCAAAATATTTCTCAGCACATTTTTGCTGTAGAGCACGTTTAAGTTCTTTATTATTTGACGTCGGCATCCCAGCTGTTGACGTCGGTAAAGACCTCTGTATCATTGTTCCCCGGAGGCTAGGGGACTGTATTGCGTAAAGATGGGCCATTTTGACAGCGATGATTTTTTCTGCAAACCGCAAACTGTTGCATTGGAAATTTGCAACAAATAAACCTACACCTTATAGTTCTTCTCTCAGCTAAAGTTCGTTATATGCGATTTGTGACAAAAATGTCATTCGTAATATGCGATACAATTAACATTAGGTTGCCGTGTAAACAGAGGTGACATTAGATCTTTTGGGGCCCTAGGCGCTAAAAGGTTCAGGGGCCCCCTCCCCCTTCTTATCGCATCAGAAACTTTCATCCATCAGATTAGCAAAACAAGTTAGTAAAATCATGCAATGCATTGATTATGATACGCTTTCCAACATACCAGAATTTATTACTCAAGTTATGAGGATACAGACTGTGGAATAATTCTCGCTCCTGTGCCCTGACCTTTGACCCCATTTCGATTATATTCAACAAAACCGGTTCAGTATACCTCAAGAATAACATACTAAAGTTTTGTCACAATAGAAGCAGTTTTACGCAAGTTATGAGAATAATGGCTGTGGAATAAATCTTGCTTTTGTGCAATGACTTTTGACCCCGTTTCGTTGATATTCAACAGAACCGGTTCACTATACCTCCGGAACAACATGATAACGTTTTGTCGCAATCGAAACATTTTTTGGTAAGTTATGATGCACAAGGGCAATGGAATGGATCCCACTCCAGTCCTGACCTTTGACCCCATTTCTCCCATTTTCAATAGGGTTCGTCCCCAGTGGCTCCCTACCACATACTAAAATTTCATCGAAATCGAGCCATTTTTACGCAAGTTATGACGCATAAGGGCAATGGAACAAATCCCGCTCTTATGTCCTGCCTGACCTTTGACCCCATTTCGCCCATTTTCAATAGGATTCGTGCCCAGGTGGTTCCCTACCACGTTCTAAAATTTCATCGAAATCGAACCATATTTACGCATGCTATGACGCATAAGAGCAATGAAATGGATCCCGCTTTTATGCCCTGACCTTTGACCCCATTTCGCCCATTTTCAAAAGGGTTCGTCCCCAATGGCTCCCTACCACATACTATAATTTCATCGAAATCGAACCATATTTACGCATGTTATGACGCATAAAGGCAATGAAATGGATCCCGCTTTTATGCCCTGACCTTTGACCCCATTCCGCCCATTTTCAATAGGGTTCGTCCCCAGGTGCTTCCTTACCAAATAATAAAAATTTCATCGAAATCGAACCATTTTTACGCAAGTTATGACGCATAAGGGCAACGGAACAAATCCCGCTCTTATGTCTTGCATGACCTTTGACCCCATTTCCACAATTTTCAATACGGTTCGTGCCCAGGTGGTTCCCTACCACATACTAAAATTTCATCGAAATCGAACCATATTTACGCAAGTTATGACGCATAAAGGCAATGAAATGGATCCCACTTTTATGCCCTGACCTTTGACCCCATTCCGCCCATTTTCAACAGCGTTCGTTCTCAGGTGGTTCCTTACCACATACTAAAATTTCATGGAAATCGAACCATTTTTACGCGTTATGATACATAAAGTCAATGGAATGGATCTCGCTCCTATGTCCTGACCTTTGACCCCATTTCATTTATTTTCAATAATGATCGCCCCCAGGTGGTTCCCTACCACAAACTAAAATTCCGTTGAAATCGAACCATTTTTACGCAAGTTATGACGCATAAGAGCAATGGAATGGATCCCGCTCCTATGTCCTGACCTTCAACCTACGGTTGGAAAGCGTAAATAAAAGAAGGGAAGGGAGTCAAGGAAAAGGTTTTTACGCTTTTTAAAATGTCATTATATCTTCCTATTATTAAAACGTTCTGTAAGAAACAGCGCTAGCATAATAATTTTGTCTGTCCATGCACATCAACTTTTTGATTTTAGAGATATTTCAAAAATTATTTTTGCGGCTAATAGGAAATCAACGGATATTAAGTTTGGCACTTTTAATATCCCATATACTTCACGCACTGCAGTTATCAGAAACAGAAATTTGAGGCTAATAGGAAATCAATGGATGTTAGGTTTGACACTTTAAATACCCGTATCCCATTTATACCTGCACTGCAGTTATACGAAACAGAAGCTACGAATTAAATGCAAAAGATCCGGTTTGAAAATGGAAAAGTAGGTACTGCAGGTTTTTGAATAAGAATATCATTGAAACTTTTTATTACTTTTTCAATAGCTAGTTTTACGTAGATTTAAGGAGAGAATACTTGATAATTATCAGTATTAAACCAGGGGAGCAGAAAGTAATGAGAAAATGTTGTTGCAATACAATAAAAATGACTTTTAACACTATTAAATAAGACAGAGTGATATTCTCAAATTTATTTACTTCTTCAGCCTAAATATTAATAGCTCTTTTGGTTTAGGATGGCTTAGAGGGATAAGGGTCAAGAAAGAACTTGATTATCCTAAAAAGAATTATCCTGTGAAGAATATTTTTTTCTTCATTGATTATCCGACCAAGAAGGAAAAAACAATAACAGCAAACACCCCCGATCATGAAGAAAGTTTTTACAAGCACTCCTCATCGTAACTAGGGAGGAAGGTCGGAAGGTTTCAGCACATACAGTTTATGTTCCCTTGGCTGGAAGTAGCGTGAAAGCAGTTTATAGCACAGCAGGCCAGTTAAGAATTCGCCTTAAACAATGAAAAGTGTGGGAAGCGTGAATTCCTCCTTTATCTAATACTGAAAGGGAATCAAAATTATTTTAAGCATTCCTTTCTAAATACGTATATCAATAAGATCTCGAAAATTCGGAATAACAGCAAGAAACAATATGTTATTAATATGAGAAAGTAAAATATCAATTGACATTACAAAGTAGTCGCTTTAAGAATTGATTTATTCAGTCCGTGAAAACCAAAGGAAAACTGAAAATCCAATTATACACAGTGCGTCAAAGAATTTTTAAGACCGGCGCTAGATTTTAGCCTACGGTGGCGCCACCAGTGTAATCGCGAATGCTTTATAAACCGTGACCATCTGCTTGCTTTCTGCCAAAAGTACTGCGCAGTTGTTAAAGTAACTCAAACGAAACGGGCGTTCGTTAGAGAAGTAAAATTTTTTTCATGTTGAATTATTGAGATGGAACAAAGGGTTGTTATTAAATTTAACGCAAAACTTGGTAAAAGTGCCTCGGAAACGTACCAAATGATGAAACCAGTTTACGGTGAGTTTTGTTTAAGTAGATCAAATGTTTTCCTGTGGCACAAACGTTTTTTCGACGGAAGAGAGACGCTAGAAGATGATAAGCATACCGGAAGACCAAGTTCATCTAGGACACCTGAGATTATTGAAAAAGTGCGTGATTTCGTGGCAAACAATCAATGTGCGTCACTAAGAATGATGAAAGAGTCTTTAAACATCAACAAAGATACGATTCGAACCATCCTGCATGAAGATTTGGGCAAAACAAGTCTGTACTAAATTTGTTCCACACACGTTAACCAATGAACAAAAATCAAGGAGAAGTGCACATTGAACAGACATCATTTCAGCCGCTGAAAATGATCCAAACTTTTTAAAATCGATTGTTACTGGCGATGAAACATGGTGTTTTCAATATGATCCTAAAACAAAGCGACAAAGTGCGAAATGGAAGTCAAAAAACTCGCCACAAGCCAAAAAAGCAAGTAAAGTTCCATCGAAAATCAAAACAATGCTCATTACATTCTTCGATAGTATGGGTATTATCCACAAAGAATTTGTTCCAAGTGGACAAACAATTACTGGTGAGTTTTATTTAAATGTTTTGAGGCGTTTGATGGGCAGAATTCGTCCAGAATATCGGGATGAAAACAGTTGGTGTTTGTTGCACGATAATGCACCCAGTCACACCTCACTTCTTGTTCTTAGATTTTTGGCGAAAAATAACGTCTGTGTGTGTTGAATCAGCATCCGTATTCTGCTGATTTAGCACCCTGCGACTTTTCTTTGTTCCCCAAACTTAAAAGGACGTTAAAAGGGTGTTATTTTGATGATATTTCCACCATACAAACAGCTTCGACGCGTGCTCTGGAGGCAATTCCGCAAAGTGAACTGGAACAGACATTCGAATCATTATTAAATCGCTGTAACAAGTGTATTGAAGCCGGAGGGACTTATTTTGAATAACAGACCAAAACAAATTATAATTTCTTGTTTCTATTTCATTTTACAGACCCATTCTTAAAAATTCTTTGACGCACTGTGTATGTTTTTGGGGCCCCAGAAACTTTGAGGCCCTAGGCCCGCGCCTAGTGGGAAATCCGCCCCTGCGTTTAAACACGAGGGAGCCGATAAAAATTCGTTATATACGGAACTTCGCTTTATGCTAGCTCGTTATATCGGGGTTCTACTGTACTTTCACCCTCTTGTTCAAGAGAATTAGCCCCGTAAATTGTGTAAGCTCTTTTTATTTCCCAAAAGAGGTTACTTAAATTTCATTAATATTCTTTAGGTTAGGGCTAATCCTCGGTATTCCTGTCACTCAGAAAATTGAAGCATCCGAAACACGATGCTTGAATAAACAGAAGTTAAAAGGGTTTTGCGTCCAGATGAGTAATCCCTGTAATTAGATATACCTGGGATGTTTATGCGCCTTCATGGTTAACTGAATTGTAATAAATGGCGACTAGTCGACGCTCGTTTTCCCGGTTTACTTTGCATTTAATTTCCCCCTTTACTTCGGTTTAACATTCATTTTCCACTTCACACTCACTGTTCTCTGCTTCTTTTACCTCTCTGTACGTGCAACCTTCTACGAGGCAAAGCGCATTCATTCTTCTTTCTTTTCTAAAGCGTTTTCCGAACCCTATCTCTTCCGTTCCAAAACAATTCGGGTTTTCTCCGAAAATGCAAGAGGAAGCGATGTGTTGGCGGAAACAAACATGTTGGCACACGAAAGAACTGCCATTTTTCATTTAATTAAGAAGGGAAGGCATGGAATACATGTTGGCATTCTGGTGAACAGAGAGCCAGTTCCTATTGCCACGAAGCGCGCTGGCTTTAAGCGGTCAATTTATCTATGTTAATTCTGACGTTGAATTATTCCACGCGTCCTCTACATCGCTCTTCATTCCGCTGCTGGCTTCTCCAGTTGCTGAAGACTTCTTGCTAATCATGCTCCGAGGAGAAAAAACAAATCTTGACTCAAGGTACGCTTGCTTGCATGCTTCCGAAGAGCTGTTTGAATCTAATTGTTCCACACGTGTCGAAAATGGTGGCGAAGCGATAAGTTGGGCTGGCTTGAAAAATCGCCAAGTCATGATCAAATTATCCAATAATCTTAGGTGAGAATTCAATGTATCTACCATGTCTGTATGTGTGCGTGCATGTATATGTAGTTACTACTTAAAAAGAGGATAAGTGTTTAAGAATTGAAGAAGGCAGTTTTCTTCTTTTTCCTTTTCACACCTTTCAGAAATGCGTGTTTTGCGATCTACGTCAAACTGTTCTTAAAGAAATAATCTTCTTTGCATCGAAGGAAGCCTTGTAAACTGGCCTTGGAACACACACATTGCAGTTCTTCGAATTATTCATGTGGTCCATGACAGAACAAAATGTACCAACATAATTAACATAAAATTTTGTAGGTTGAGAAAGCTATTTTGCATAAAATCTTTATTACTCTTTCTTTCTTTTATAATCTGATGGATGTTTTACCTTTGCATGAGTTTGAAAGGTAATATCAACTGTTGGCGAAGGAATATAATCTGGAAGTTATTTAAATTTGACTTCCAAAGAGAAAAGTATTCGACCCAGCTCTGCCACCAGTAATTGCTGTCTTCAAGGAGATCCTTAAAAGCTGTATTCGACTGAAGTGACAATTGAACCAGCATTGCCCGATTTCATTCCGAAAGCGTGTAATCAGCCCATGACAGCACGTTTCCAAGAAAATGAAATACACTCTCTCAAAACAAAATTTGCCAGACCAGCAAGTAGAATCGCAAATGCTGTGAAACTTACTGCATTAACAAGAGAGTAGGTAGTAAGAAATGATGACATTCACAGGTAAAAAGAAATAAAAGCAATACTCAAAAAGGAAGCTTACAGAGCCATGATAGTATAAAGCAAAGCCTATATGATGAGAACTGCAATCGGCCACCGTCAGCAGAATGCTGTTGCATAGATGTCTTATTGTGGTAAGAGGTGTGTGGAGAGTTTAATGCGAAGTACTATGTGATGTTATGATTTGCTATGGAAGTGCTACATCCTCAATAAAGCATCTTTTCCGTAAGTTTGACTTCTGTTGTTTACATGCTTCGTCTGGCCGTAAAGGTTTAATTTAGGAACTATTTCATCTCATGGTTATGTTTTTTTAAATAACATAGAAGTACGAAAAGACTTCTACGTCATAACCCATTCTACACAACACGAAATTGAAGGCGTCATCGAATTGGCCGCTGATGCAGGATACTCATTGACCTTTATCCAAAAGGTCAAGGTCAAACGTTCTAATCTTCCTGTGCCACAGCTTTGCTACCTAGGTTCAATTTCCCCACATAACAAGTGTGTCTAACAAACTCCAGAACGCCCTCTAGAAGATGAACTACAGTGTCGGCATAAGGTTTCCTGCATCTTTACATACTGTGCTGAAGAGAAATACTGAAAAACTACCCGTTTCCAACGAAGCAGGTGTTTATGCGATCCTCCTACAATATCCGAACGGCTCTAAACGTTACTACATTGGAATGACCAAGCGTTCGTTTAGAATCAAAATCAACGAGCATAAAAGGGACACAAACTACGGTAAATTAGCCACGACCCTTTTCAGAGAAATCAGATTCAAGTCCGCTAATCCTATGTGGGATGCTATAAAGAAATTAGCTACCTACGTTACTCCTAAATGTACAGCCATTCCGGAAACCTTGGAGATCATTACCAACAGTGATACTTGCAATGACAGCATCTCACCGGAGTTGTCACAAACTTAAAGCCAGTTTTTCAAGTAAAGCCTTCTTCCTACGAGGATACCGCTTGCACAACCAGCATAATGCCTCGTGTCTTCAAATGAATATTGCGTTGTATCTATTTATTGTCAAGTCACTGCGTTCAAATTGTTGAAGCGTTCTATTATTCAATTTTCAGTTTCTGTCTGTCTTCCATGAAAAAGCCATCTGGTTGATGTGCGAAAGCTTAGAAACGATTGTTTAACGCCAATAAATCGGATTACTAGCATAGAATTTGCATTTATGGTGAACGTTTTGGTGATTTGTTGTACTTTATGAGTTTTACTGGTGAATCTGTTTACTTTTATTAGTTTATGATCGTGGCACACATATATATATACACTATCTACCAACAAGTAATTGGACACCTGTGATAGCAAAGGAAAACGAAGTTTATTCACCTTCAATAGTTGGTGGAGCCTCCACGAGCGGCGATTACAGCTACGCATACTCTCAACCAGTCGTTGTACGACGGCTAGAGGTATTTTCTTCCACTCTGCTTGGAGAAGACAGGTCAGTTCCTTCACCAATTTCGGACCCTTAAGTCGACGCTCCAACTCGTCCCAGAGGTGCTCCATAGGGTTAAGGTCCGGGCTCTGCGCAGGCTGGTCCATTCGATTAACCCCATTGTCACCATACCAAGCCATGGTGGACCTCGCAACATGACAGGTGGTATTGTCATCCTGAAAGTATCATGGGTCCACCCCGTAAAACTCCCACAACGTAGGAAGTGCATGGTCATCCAAAATGGTGCAGTAGGTCTCGGCGTTGAGTCTACCAGGAATTGCGACCAAGGGTCCCGTGCCATACCAGGAGAAACACCCCCATGGCATAATTCCACCGCCGCCGAACTTCACAGTTGGCACAATACATTCCGGCAGGAGGCGTTCTCCAGGCAGACGCCAAACCCAGACCCTGCCATCCGAACGGTAGAGGGTGAACCTTGATTCGTCGCTCCAGAGAACCTATTTCCACTGTTCAACGGTCCACTGTCGACGTTCTTTGCACCACGTTAGCCGAGCAGCGCTATTGGACTTGGTGATCGAAGGCTTGTGGGTGGCAGCACGTCCATGATAACCGAGCAGATGGGCTTCCTTACGGATGGTATTCATCGAAAGAACACTCCCGGATGCCTATTGAAACTCCTCGCGGATGTGGCCCATCGATTTGGTGCGGTTCTTCCGAATTTCCCTGGCCAGCACCCGTCGGTCTCTAACTCCCAGTTTTGTGGGTCTGCCGTGTCGGGGCACATTCCGACAGTCACCTCTCATCTTCCACTTGCCAATCACGTATGCCACTGTCGATTTTGGGTACTTCAACTCGCTGGATATGCCACGTATGGATCGGCCATTTCTGTGATACCTAACGATTACACCTTTCTCGAAATCAGAGAGCTTCGAACTGTGTGGCATCTTGCATGCGACTGGTTACGTTGTTGTTTCCCACACGATATTTAACGGCGGCGGACGTGACGTGTATCAGGACCGCAGATATCGTCGATTGCAGGGGTGTCCAATTACTTGTTGGTAGATAGTGTGTATATATATATATATATATATATATATTCTATAAAGAAGATACCTAAGCAAAAAAATACATATATAATTTTGACTCACACCTAGTACAACATAGAAAAGGTTATGTATCTACCTGTGTGAGTAAAAGGAGAAAGGATAAAAATAAAACAACTGAATGTAGAAGGTGTCGAGAATACTGAGCCTTGGCTTTATCAAGGACCAGCAAAAACTCTGCATTTTCTCACTTCCACAAAGACCTAGTTGGAAATGGGTTTCTGCAAGGCCATAGATGCAAGTAACATTCCCACCTAAAATAGTTTAAAAAATATATATAAGTCATGTCCTCCGTAGAGTTGCATGACCTAGCACTAGTTAACAATTTCGCTTGCATCCAATAAACCTTCCTGGCCCGACCCATGCTCTTCATCTGTTACTATTAAACAGAGAGAAGAAGATTAAAGAGAACTCAAGCTGTGAGAGTGACATAATAATTAGAAATGATTGCAATTAAAAAAGGAAATGTTAATTTTTAACGAACAGATTTTTGAAAGAAAACTTGAGTCTAAACCCCTACTCTACAGCTTATGACAGCACGAAAACGAGAATAAGTTAAAGATAATAATTAACTAAAGAAAACTTTGTGAAAGTTATATACCTTAAACAGTTAGTTGCAATATGTACAAAGTATTTCAGCAGTGCTTTAAGTGCATAATTAATTAGTTATTAAGAGACATACAAAGGCTGCAGACAACTCAAAGAAGCATGGAGAGGTGCATGCTTGGTGTAACCAGGAGAGATAAGAAGAGGAACTCGTGGATCCGAAAAATGACAAGAGTGGAAGACATCATGATCAGAGTTAAATCCCTAAAATGACAATGGGCTGGACATACTGCCAGAAGGACAGATCATCGATGTACAAACATTGAACTTATAAAACCTAGAACCCAAAACGAGGAAGAGAGCTTACCTCTTGTGTGACAGAAACTTTTCTCCTCACAAGAGAAGAACATGGCTGACCTCTTCCGCCACTCCCTAGGACACTGGGAGCAGTAGGGTGGGGCTGATGGCCTCCTCTACAGCAAGAAACCAACGCACAGCCTATGCAGGGATGACATGGAGGAGACTGGCACAAGACAGACCGTTGTGCAAATTCTTGAAATTCTTAGGACCTGAGAAATTAGTCCAGCAGTGGATTGATAATGGTTGAAAATGATTATTCCAGTGTAGATATTTAATTACTTTGAAAGGAAAATTAACTCTTTATCAAAGAGGCTAATAGATGGGTTACCTCTGTTGAGCTTAATGCTTAAGTCTAGGAACTCAAGTTCCTGATTACTGTGGTTGGTTTTTTCTTTGTGGAAGTGAGAAAATGCAGAGTTTTTGCTGGTCCTTGATAAAGCCAAGGCTCAGTATTCTCGACACCTTCTACATTCAGTTGTTTTATTTTTTATCCTTTCTCCTTTTACTCACACAGGTAGATACATAACCTTTTCTATGTTGTACTAGGTGTGAGTCAAAATTATATATGTATTTTTTTGCTTAGGTATCTTCTTTATAGAATGTGAATTCTGAATTTTCAAAACTGCTGCGTTGCGCGTTTTGATTTTCAGGTTATTTTGCAACCTTCGTTTTAAATTCTAAAGTTTTTCCTTAGTCTTCAGTTTTGCTCTTAAGTATATATATATATATATATATATGGGATGTAAGGTCAGGTGATGCGTAACATCACAGCCTCTCCTTGACAAATGTCAACCCCGCCTTCTCGTGGTGCATCCTGTTCCCACTAAAGGGGCTCTGACGACCGCCAATAGCGGTATAACTATACCATCGGGATTAGAGGAAATTCTATCCCACACTCACCAACCCGCTTGGCCAGCGTGGTGAGTTATGGCCAAACCCTCCAAAATGATTCCACAACTTAAATCTTGGCCCTCAGTCTCCGGCAGCTGGAATGTACCTGGCCAAGGCAGCGGCCAGTGCGACATGAAGGCAGAGGGTGCTAAGAATCCCCGGAGGACCGGACTAGGCTGCCATCTGATGCTGACCTTGGCTACTTACAATGGACGCTCCCTATCTTCTGATTCAAGGCTTCTTGAATTGGAAGAGGAATTACAAAGGATCAAGTGGGACATCGTGGGGCTAAGTGAGGTAAGGAGAAAAGGAGAAGATCTCATCGAACTGAAAAGTGGACATCTCTTCTACTATCGTGGGACAGATACTGGCAGAACTAGTGGTGTTGGATTTATAATAAACAAGAAACTGAAGGATAAAGTTGTAGAAGTTGAAAGTTCCTCTGACAGAGCTGCACGACTTGTTATCCAACTCTCGAAAAGATACCAGGCTCAGATTATTCAAACTTATGCACCCACCACAAGTCATCCTGAAGAAGAAATTGAAGAATTTTATGAGGAAATTTGTCATCTAAATAATAAAGGTAAGCAGCGCTTGAAAATAATTATGGGAGATTTCAATGCAAAAATAGGGCAACGGCAACAGAATGAAACTTCAGTAGGCAAATTCGGTCACGGCAACAGAAACCAGCGTGGAAATACTCTCGTTGAGTTTGCAGAGGCAGAAGGGTTTTTCATCTTGAACTCCTTCTTCAAGAAAAAGCCACACAGGAAATGGACATGGAGACATCCAAATGGGACGACAAGTGAAATTGATTTTATTATGTGTAACAAAAAATTTGTCATAGAAGACTGCAGTGTGCTAAACAAGTTCAACACAGGTAGTGACCATAGATTGGTGAGATGTAAGATGCACCTCAACACTAAACTTGAACGTGGCAAGCTCATAAGACAAACAAAACCTATTGACATAACCAACCTTAAAAAACACCATAATACCTTCAAGTTGGAACTGAAGAACAGGTTCTCTGCTTTAGAAGGCCTAACATCGGAAGAAGTGGACATATCTGAAGTTAACAGAAAAGTAACCAAAGCTCTTATGGAAACAGCAACAAAATTAGCTGGGTCTAAGAACAAGTTGCATGTAAACAAATTATCAGGAAAAACGAAAATGTTGATGCAAAAAGAAGAGAGATGAGGACAACTAAAGAAGATGTGACTTCCAAAGTGGAATATATAGAGCTATGCAAGACAGTAAGGAAAAGTATCACTGAAGACGTAAGAAAATTCAACTGTGAACTAGTAAGGAAAGCAATTGAAAACAACCAAAGCCTAAAGAGAGCAAAGGGACATCTCAGTAAGGGAAGAAAACAGATTATGGCACTGAGAAAAGAAGATGGTTCTGTAACAAGAAATAGAGGCGAAATTTTGACAAGAGTGAAAGATTTCTACTCCAAATTATATGAAAGGGATGATACATGCACTCCAGACATCATGAAAGATACCAGTACCAGAGTTCCTCCAGTCCTTCCAGCAGAAGTTGCACATGCAATCAAGAACATGAAGCGGGGAAAAGCTCCAGGAGAAGATGGAATTACTGTAGACATCATACAAGAAGCAAGTGGAGAAATTGAAACAGTACTCGCCCAAATTTTCACTCGATGCCTTAATGAAGGAAAGATTCCTGAGGATTGGAACACCGCTACAATGATCCTGCTACATAAGAAAGGTGACATTGAGGATCTCGGAAACTACAGACCTATCAGCCTCCTATCAGTAGTTTATAAAATCTTCACTAAAGTTCTTTCACACCGCTTGAAGGTAACACTGGACATGGCTCAACCGAGAGAACAAGCTGGATTCAGGAGTGGCTACAGCACAATAGATCATATCCATGTACTGAGAGAACTAATTGAAAGAGCGAGGGAATATGAACTTCCATTGTGCATGGCTTCTATCGATTATGAAAAAGCCTTTGATTCGGTGAAACCATCAGCAGTTGCAATGGCTCTGAAATCCTGCGGTATTGAAGATGCATACATTAATATTATTAATAACATCTATGAAAATGCAAGTGCAAAGATTAGGCTGTTTGAAAATACAACACACATAAAAATTGGAAAGGGAGTGAGACAAGGTGACACCATATCTCCGAAGCTCTTTAATGCCACATTGGAGAGTGTTTTTCAGTCGCTGAGCTGGGAAAACAAAGGGATAAAGATTAATGGAGATTATCTAACCCACCTTCGTTTTGCTGATGACGTAGTCATTTTTGCAACTACCCTATCAGAGCTGCAGAGTATGATCCAGGAACTTGCTGACAAGAGTAAAGAAGTGGGATTAAAAATGAACTTTCAGAAGACAAAAGTGATGTTCAATGCTTTTACAAGAAATGAAGATTTATTGATTGATGGAGAAAAGCTGGAGATAACAGACACGTACGTTTATCTTGGACAGCAGATATCAAGTGAGGGTCACATTGATGAAAAAATTAATCGGCGTACAAAACTTGCCTGGAGAGCATTTGGAAGAAACAGCATAATTTTCAAGAGCAATATGCCATTATGTCTTAAAAGAAAAGTGTTTGATCAATGCATCCTTCCAGTGCTTACGTATGGTGCAGAAACGTGGACCTTAACTAAAAGAGACATACAAAGGCTGCAGACAACTCAAAGCAGCATGGAGAGGTGCATGCTTGGTGTAACCAGGAGAGATAAGAAGAGGAACTCGTGGATCCGAAAAATGACAAGAGTGGAAGACATCATGATCAGAGTTAAATCCCTGAAATGGCAATGGGCTGGACGTACTGCCAGAAGGACAGATCATCGATGAACAGCTGAAATTTTAGATTGGATTCCAAGGGATAGGAAAAGACCCAGAAGAAGACCACATGGGAGATGGGTGGATGAAATTCGAAAGTATGCAGGGGTGACATGGAGGAGACTGGCACAAGACAGACCGTTGTGGAGGAAACTTGGGGAGACCTTCGTCCAGCAGTGGATTGATAATGGTTGTCAATGATGATGATGATGATATATATATATATCTGTGGCACATATTGTATTTTTTACTAAGTATTATTTCATATATTATTTCTTTTCTATAATATTGTACAGCAGAAATTTAAAAAAATTAAATAAATTAATAAATAGTTTTACTATTTTCTACATAATTACTGTAGTTCCTCGTTATTAATGTAAGAATTTTAGGTTTAGTAATTAATTTCTCCAGTGATTACTCTGGCTTGTGGAAAATTAGGAACTAATAAAAAGCAATATATTTGAAATGTGATGACACCCAGGACAGATGCGGATATTTTTCTCACGTTAGTAACCGAATGTGTGGATTTCGTGGAAGTCTGTAAAAACTACAACACCCAACAGGAGTATTTTTACATATTTGTATATATATTTTTTTAAATGACGTGTTTTCTTTCCTGGGGAACTCTGGAAAGAAAAGTCGTAGAAAAAAGCAGTCAAGATTTTTTATACCTCAAGGGGAGAGATGGAATATATCGCTTCGGCACAAAATTTCTGCTGTTGCATATCAAGCACAAACCCACATAGCATTTGAGAATCTTACACCACAATAGCTTTTCAGAACTCACTTTCAGAGAAGAAAAAATCAATGTACACTGCTTTCCACCGAAAATGCAACACCAAGAAAGAAGCATCCGATTGGTCTGAAACTCGCAGCATGCGTCGCCCGTGAGAGGGCATGCAAACCATTAGCATTGCAGGGCGTATGCAAATCATGTGCGTCCGGCACGCCACCGAGAAGCACTATAAGAAGGGTGTACAGAAGGCAGGGTGTAAGTAGTGGAAGTGTGTTGTGCTGCCGCACCTGTGCGTGGGAAGCTTCCTGATGCCTCGTCGCAGAATACGGCAGTCATTCCAGCACGTTTCGGAGTTCGACAGAGGATGGATTGTGGCTTATCACGACAGCGGTTTATCGTACCGAGACATCGGCGCCCGTGTAGGACGACATCCAGCCACAGTGAGGCGAGTATGGATTCGGTGGGTGCAAGAGAGACGGACGGACCGACGTGAGCGATTGCCGCAGCCGCGGCACACCACCGGAGGAGAGGACCAGCATGTTGTGCGTCGGTCATTGACGGCTCGCACCGCCACATCACGAACGTTAGCGCAGAATTTAGGGTGTGTTGCGCAACAACCTGTGTCAGCACGTATACCGTTCGACGTCGTCTGCAGGAGCGGGACTTGTCGCACGGCACCCACTGCTCCGATTACCATTGACTTTACACCACTGGCGAGTGCGGCCGCAGTGGGCCGTTGAACGCCGCACCTGGACTACCGAATGACACGACATTGTCTTCTCCGACGAATCCCGCTTCTGGCTGCAGCACCAGGATGGTCGAATCCGCGTATGGCGGCACCGCGGCGAGAGACTGACACCTGCTTCATGCATCGACATACCGGTCCGTCGCCTGGCGTTATGGTTTGGGGCGCAATTGGATATGACACCCGCGTCTCTCTGGTACGCATCGCCGGTACACTCAACAGCCACCACACCATCTCCGACGTTTTGGAGCCTGTAGTCCTCCCTTTCCTGCTGGACCTGCCAGCGGCCACGTTTCAACAGGACAATGCGCTCCAGCACGTGGCACGCATCGTGCAACAATTCTTCGCGGCCCACCAGGTGTCACTGCTGCCGTGGCCCGCCTGTTCTTCCGATATGTCGTCCATCGAACACGTTTGGTCGCTGATCGGCAACCGAGTGGCCCGGCAAGCACCACCCGTGATGAACTGTGGCAACGTGTGGAAGCAGCCTGGACGGACATACCCCAAGCCCACATCCAAAGCCTCTTTCGTTGGATGCCGCGGCGTGTGGCGGCTGTTATTGCCAGCCACGGGGGCCACACGAACTATTGATGTCTGCGTGTTCCGCAAGTGGCACGGGCCTGTAAGCTCAATCGTTTCATCTTTGTATATGTTGTTATGTGTCCAGTAAATTTGGCTTTGCTATCTCGTGTCCTTCTTGGTGTTGCATTTTGGGTGGCCAGCAGTGTATATATATATTTATATAAATGATTAAGAAAACATGTTCAGATACAATTTCCACTGAGAGTGTGTGACCTTCGAAAACCCTTAAAGGACGTCTCCGGAGGGGGAAAAAACAGAACCTGTAAGAGTATCTGGTTAAATGGAAAGAGCTCTCAATTCCACAGAGCAACAGCGGACTTAAATGTCACGTGATTCATAAAGAAAGCGACCGATATTCTGTCTCTGGAATAATAGTTTGTCTAGGAAATAGCGATCACAGAATTGATGAATAGAATTTATCGACTATGTTATCAAAAGTTGCAGACGGAGCTATTTCTCTCGGAGATAATGCCGACCACATCTCTGCCTTCTGATCAGTTATATCGGCATCCGAATGGGGATCTCCATCGACATCTAGAAACCCAAAGCAGATAGCTAGCAAACAGAATCAATCGCTTCTATTTCTTTCTTCCGTATACATAAATAACACGGAAGAACATTTGTAATAAAGAAGGGGGGAAATAGGAACAATGGTCTCTACACAAATGCAAATTTTAAGAGATCTTTAACCGGGTAATTTTCAAAATGTACTGGTTTTCTGCCACGTATCTTCATTTTCGAATAAAGTCTTACGATAATTAGTTTATGATTGTTTTAAATGGAGCATAAGAAAAGAGGGTTTAAAGATTCCCAAAAATGTTGCGCTTGCGAATTTCTTAAAATGTAGTTTCCCCTCTTAAAGTTTCTCAGTCTTAATTTAGGAGAAGAATTCAGTCCCTGGAATGCATTGCAGAAACATCGCTTTCCGAAAACAAGCGGTCATTATTTTCTAACGAATTTGTGCGATCTAACCCTCATATAACATAAACTGGCGGAAAGTGAAAAAAGAACACCAAGAAGGAGAAGTCTGATACCAACGAAATTTATACAGCATAATAACGGAATACAGAGGATAACGTGATCAAAGCATTATGGCAAAATACAGCTGTATTTGCTGGTAAACTGAAAAATAACATTTCCATGTAACATGGTTAGTACGAGGTTGAACGCCATGAACTGCGTCACGCTGTGCAGTTCTGGCATGGAGTCTGTCGTACAGATGTTGGATGTAAGTTTGGTTTATTGAGTTCCACGCATCCTCAAATTGGACGCGTAAATCGGTGATGGTCGTGGCTGGCCGTGGAGACCGGATAAATCGTTGTCCCATAAAATCCCACACGTGCTCAATGGATAGGCCATGGAAGTTGTCTCACACCCTGAAGAGCATGTTGCGTTGCACGTGCCGTGTGTGGGCGTGCGTTATCTTGCTGGAAAACACAACGATGGACCGACCTTACAAATGACACAACAACGGGCTGAATGATGTTGTTGATGTAGGAGGTGCTGTTTAACGTACCCGGTGCAAACACTAGTTGTGTACGGGAGTGATAGCTGATCGCTCCCCACACCAGGAGACCAGGTGTAGGCCCTGTGTGTCGCTGGCGCATGCAAGAAGGGTGGAGACGCTCCCCTGTGCGTCTGCGAACACGCATACGGCCATCGGATGCTCCCAAGCAGAATCTGCTTTCATCGCTGAACACGACAGATCGCCATTGCGTTCTCCAGTGCAGACGTTGTCGACACCACTGCAGCCGTTCCTGACGGTGGGCTGGAGTCAGAGGTACACGTGCACGTAGTCCTGCATCCAGTAGACGGTTGCGGATTGTTCGCACAGTCACCTCAGGTGCAACGGCAACTCGGATTTGCGTCGCAGTGGATGTTCTGCTTGACAACGCCGCTCTTCTTATGCGTCGATCGGTCCGCTCATCAGTCCGTCTGTGACTCCCGGTTCCACGTCTTCTCGTGTGGGAATGTTCCTCGGACCATCTACGCCACCATCGTACCACCACCGATACTTCCCGTCCAATTCGCTCCGCAATACGACGATACGACCACCCGGCCTCGCGGAGTCCGAATAGACGACCTCGCTCAAAGTCCGATAACTGCTGAAATCGTACACGTTTTCCATGTCCAGGCATTGCAGCTTCTTCAGGGTCTACGCACGTGTCCGTACGCCGACGACTGATTACATTCACTTCGCCGTATTCCTTAAATACCACCGACGATAATTTGCATATTATGCCGTGCTGTGGCGTAAGCGCTCACCGATTGGTCCCGAAATTAACATCAAACTTACGTAAACTCGACCCCATTAACATATGTAAATTTCATGATCGTCCGCCAATTTCTTCTTGATGTTCTTTGTTCACTTTCCGCCAGTGTATAATAAAGCCAGTCAGTTCCAGAAAAAAAATAGTCCACAAATTATTCGCCCTTATCAATAAAAACTTATTCCCTGTTACAATATTCATTTGCTTTTCTAAATACATAATGAAACTCTAAATTCCATTTTAATCATTTTTATATGTACGATTATATGATCATATTTTGTTATGTTTCATATCCGTGCGTCCATGTTCTTTTAAAAAGAATAAACACCGATGCTCAAAAGTAAAGCCACAACCATCAAAACCCAGTTAACAGAGAATAAATGGCAACGTAATGTACATATGGAGTTTTATATACAGGGTGATTCAAAAGTTCGGAGAAAAAAGTAAAATGCGATTAAAAGAGATCTATGGGTCGAATCGACATGCAGTTTGCAGATTAATATTCTCCGAGTTACGGGGTTTAATTCGTATGGCATCAACTCGACAGTAGAGGGCGCTGCTGTAGAGAATGCCACACAAGTAACGTTTGCACATTACTGGCACAAAGTAATGTTAAAGTGAGGCATATAAACCATTATGTAGAAATGCATTCACATTTTCAATGTGCGAAAATAATGAAGGTTCGTGCTGTCATTTTGATTGCAAAACCTAACGGTTTTATTAAGCTAATAGTTTGCATATAACGTGAAATCAGGCGATCTCACACCCGCTGATTTTTGGTTGTGGGGCTACTTGAAATCTCGTGTGTACAGAGGTAATCCCCAGACTTTACCATCGCTGAAAAACGCCATACGGTAGTAGGTATCAGCCATTCCTGTTGATATGTTGTTCAATGCTGTATCAGACGTAATACCGCGACTGTACGCAGTATTGGAATGTGGTGGACACATTGAGTACTCGCATCTGTAGATCATGCTGAAATAAAGTTTCACTAATTTAACGTAGATCTCATTTCATAATTCTCACCTCTCGTTGTTTTCTCTGCAGCAGCGCCCTCTAGTTTCGAGATTTTGAACTATTTTTTTTCTTGATGCTATAAAAATCCCACGTCTCTCCTACCCATAGATCTTTTTAATCGCTTTTTACTTTTGCACCAAAATTTTGAATCACCTTGTAGGATACGGTTTTCCACATTTGTGAACACAAAAGAGTCAAGATGTATATCACATAAATCATGCTTCTAATTTCGCTATATCTCTGCGCAGCAGTGAATCATCTAAACGAACGAGACATAATGACGTTTTATCACTGCACGTTAATCACGCAAACTCGAACATTGTCCACATATCCGACTTCCTTTGCCTCTATATGGAATCCATTTGTATGTGGCATATAGGAAAATACAAGTGCAAAGATTCACCTACTTGAGGTCAAAGCACCAATAAAATTTGGAACGGGAGTGAGACAAGGTGGCACCATATCTCCCAAACTCTTTAATGCCACATAGCACAATGTCACTCAAACACTGAACTGGGACGGGGAGCCTCTCTTTACGGGCTTGGCCATCGTTTTTGTGACGTCACGCTAAGCGACGGAGTTGTGCGCCGAGAAGGCTACACCACTTCAGTCGTACTTAATGCTTGAAGAAACAGAAGAATAAAGTCCATATTTTAGTTTTCTGCCAATTATTATATGACATAGCAGTTCCACACCGAACTGTTAATGGCGCACACCGTAATGGTCGTCGTGCAAATAGACCACCTTTGTGCAACCTCCTGGCCACTGTAAAACGCGATAACGGACGTCCAGTTGTCTGTTGCATGTGCCTTGCGATTTCTCCCGCTGTCTTCCGTCTGTCTCTTCTCGCCTGTAGGACAATATACCGGTCGTCCGCCGCCGTAGTTGCTCGTGGACGACCACTGCTAAACTCTCGAACAGCTGTTCCTGTCGTTTGAAATACTCTCCAAGCTCGTGAAACGATGCTGTGAGCGATCCCGAACTCCTCGGCCGCACTAGTCACACTTCGACCTACTTCCAACTTCCCAATGACGCGACCTCGGGTAAAGTCATCCAGATGTCGTCTACTGGATTGCCTGTTGGCCATATCACACGGTGGCAGCAACTCGACGTCGTTCAAATCGATGTACACCGTGCAATAGCTTTCACCGAATTGCTTAGCATGTCATATCATATCATATGTACAGGATTTTAGGAAGGGAGTGTCTGACCCCAGGTTTTAAACAACCCTTAGAAATAGGAAGCTAGGAGATTTGGGCTAGAGTGCCCGATAGGAAAGTCACACGGAAGCGAAGTAGAAAGGGGGAGGAAGACGCCCTTTTTATTACCGGAAGCCAGTACCCGGGGTCCGACGGCTTAACGTGCCCATCCGACGCACGGCGGATATTTAGTGGTTCAAGCGTTCGTACCTACCTGAGATCGAACTCGAGGTCTTCTCCGCGGCAGTCACGAACGTTGACCACTAGGCCACCCGCGGCCTCGAATTGCTTAGCGTACACCGCCCGTGTGCTTTATACCCTTCCGACCCCCCCCTTCGTCATGCTGCATATATGCGCATGCCCTACCATACCGGACCCTAGTCTATCTTCTGAGAGGTCTTTCGGTCCGTTCTGCCTGCTCGTTCCGCTGTCATGCTAATTTCTCCTCTTCGTCCTTAATTTTTGCACACCAGTGTATTTATCTGCATAATGTTGCAGGGCACACAGGTATAAATAAAAAAGTTTTGAGGCTGCCAACGAGACTAAATTGACAGCACATTGTACACACAGAAATAAATAAAAAATAAACTTACCTTGTACCGATTTTGCCACCCATGATTACGAACATATATTAGAACATGCGTACTTGATAATTTTTTTCCACACATGAAATGAAGATTGAAAACATATAAAAATGAAGATTGAAATACATTTATTTGTATGGGGTTTAAAGTAGTTAGACTGGGGTTAGGATTTAGTTCCCCTGTAATGATGATTATCAAATGTCTTTGCCAAAATTCCAGATTCATTAAGTAGCTCGTAAACATAGAGGAGGAGGAATCCCAGCGGCCCCGACTGGGAAAACAAAGGGATAAAGGTTAATGGAGATTATTTAACTCACCTTTGTTTTACCGAGGATATAGTCACTTTTGCAACTACCCCTTGTGACGTATATTCTAAATTAACTTTCATTTTTAGTTTCTTTTTTTATGTAAATTTTGAGTTTGTTCTCCGTTATACTTCCCAACTTAACGTGACATCTGCACTCTCACGAGAATACTGTTGGCAACACTCTTGAGGTCAGAGTGAATGTGACGCATGAATGTATGAGATAAGAACGATAGATAAAAGGACAAGATAACAGTTGCTGTGGTGGATGTGTGTTTGTAGATGTTCAATTATTAGATAATGTAATCTGATATCCCTTGTGTCGTATATTCTAAATTAACTTTCATTTTTAGCTTCTTTTCCTATGTAAAATTTGAGTTTGTTCTCCGTTATACTTCCCAACCTAACATGACATCTTCTCTCTCACGAGAATACTGTTGGCAACACTTGAGGTCAGAGTGAATATGACGCATGAATGTATGAGATAAGAACGATAGATAAAAGGACAAGATGACAGTTGCTGTGGTGGATATGTGGTGGATGTGTGTTTGTAGACGTTGAATTATTAGATAATGTAATTTGATATCTGGTGTCTTAAAATTGTGAAATACTGAAATTCGTGCTGGGACCAATAAAAGAATTCCCGTAAGTTGACTTCTGTTTTATGATTCGTCTGACGGTAATCATTCAATTAGGAACTCTTGCATAGTATTCATATCTAACGATTTACAAATAACGTAAGAACCAATATCTCTGCACAAGAAAGACAATTACGTTATACCCTTCAGAGCTGCAGAGTATGATCCAGGAACTTGATGACAAGAGTAAAGAAGTGGGGATAAAACATGAACTACAAAAGTGTTGTACTTTTACAAGAAATAAAGATTTAGTGATGGATGGGGAAAAGCAGGAGATAACTGATACCTGGACAGCAGATATCAAGCGAAGGTCACATTAATGAAGAAATTAATCGGTGTATAAAACTTGGATGGAGAGTTTTTGGAAGAAAAGTATAATTTTCAAGAGCAATATGCCATTATGTCTTAAAAGAAAAGTGTTTGATCAATGCATCCTTCCAGTGCTTATGTATGGTGCAGAGGCGTGGACCTAAACCCAAAAGGACATGCAAAGACTGCAGATAACTGGAAAAGGCATAGAGAGATGCATGCTTGGTGTAACCAGGAGAAATAAGAAGAGGAACTCATGGGTCAGAAAAATGACAAGAGTTGAAGACATCATGATCAGAGTAAAATCCCTGAAATGGCAATGGGCTGGACATACTGCCAGAAGGACAGACCACCGATGAACAACCGGAATTTTAGATAGAATTCCAAGGGACGCGAAACGACCCAGAAGAAGATCACATGGGAGATGGGAGGATGAAATTTGAAAGCACGCGGGAGTGACCTGGAGGAGACTGGCACAAGACAGACCGTTGTGGAAGAAACTTGGGGAGACCTTCGTCCAGCAGTGGATCGATAATGGTTGACGATGAGGTAAATTTTGCTGTCCCTTTGCTTTCTGTAGCTCAGTTGCTTTTTTTATTCGCCTCAGCATTTGTTGCTTTACCTAACTGGCTTCTCATTCGGTTTTCATGCTGGATTTCGGGTTACAAATCCTCTTTTAACACCATTTTTGTGGCGTTGCTTCAATTTTTGCGCACCAGTATACACAGTGTGGCAAAGAATGTTTAAGACTGGGTCTGTAAAATGAAATAGAAACAAGAAATTATAATTTGTTTTGGTTTGTTACTCAAAATAAGTCCCTCCGACTTCAATACACTTGTTACAGCGATTTAATAATGATTCGAATGCCTGTTCCAGTTCACTTTGCGGAATTGCCTCCAAAGCACGCGTCGAAGCTGTTTGTATGGTCGAAATATCATCAAAATAACACCTTTTTAACATCATTTTAAGTTTTGGGAATAAAGAAAAGTCGCAGGGTGCTAAATCAGGCGATACGGTGGATGATTCAACACACAGACCTTATTTTTTGCCATAAATCTACGAACAAGAAGTGAGGTGTGACTGAGTGCATTATCGTGCAACAAACACCAACTGTTTTCATCTCGATATTCTGGACGAATGCGACGAATTCTGCCCATCAAACGCCTCATAACATTAAAAAAACAACTCACCAGTAATTGTTTGTCCCCTTGGAACAAATTCTTTGTGGATAATACCCTTACTATCGAAGAATGTAGTGATAATTATTTTGATTTTCGATGGAACTTTTGTTGTTTTTTTGGCTTGTGGTGAGTTTTTTGACTTCCATTCCGCACTTTCTCGCTTTATTTTAGGATCATATTGAAAACACCATGTTTCATCACTTGTAACAATCGATTTTAAGAAGTTTAGATCATTTTCAGCGGCTGAAATGATGTCTATGCAATGTGCACTTCTCCTTGATTTTTGTTCATTGGTTAACGTGTGTGGAACAAATTTAGCACAGACTTTTGTTTTGCCCAAATCATCATGCAGGATGGTTCGAATCGTTTCTTTGTTGATGTTTAAAGACTCTTCCATCATTCTTAGTGACGCACATCGATTGTTTGCCACGAAATCACGCACTTTTTCAATAATCTCAGGTGTCCTAGATGAACTTGGTCTTCCGGTATGCTGATCATCTTCTAGCATGTCTCTTCCATCCGAAACGCGTTTGTGCCATAGGAAAACATTTGATCTACTTAAACAAAACTCACCGTAAACTTGTTTCATCATTTGGTACGTTTCCGAGGAACTTTTACCAAGTTTTGCGTTAAATTTTATAACAGCCCTTTGTTCCTTCTTAATAATTCAACATGAAAAAAATTTTACTTCTCTAATGAACGGCCGTTTCGTTTGAGTTACTTTAACAACTGCGCAGTACTTTTGGCAGAAAGCAAGCAGATGGTCACGGTTTATAACGCATTCGCGATTACACTGGTGGCGCCACCGTAGGCTGAAATCTAGCGCCAGTCTTAAAAATTATTTTACGCACTTGTATGTATTTATGTCTCAAACACACACACACACACACACACACACATTTTGAATGAAGGACCAACATAAAACAGAACCTATTTTATTTTAGAAACGGAAAAGAATATAATGTTGCTGTCTATGTTACTATTTGAAACGTGATATAACTTTCAAGTATTCTTTTCATTTCATCTTGCATGCACATAATTCCATGTCTAGTAGTTTAAATTCTCATCACAATAAGTCCTGTGAATTGCAAAGCATAAGTGTAAATTTTGAACGCTGCTATTTATTCTCTATACTCTTAGAGAATTTATTTCGCTTTCGACAACGGCATTGCATTCTTCAGATTTTTCCCGAAGCGTCCGATTTTTCCGTAGCCAATGGGATAGCTTCACCATGTGTTACCTGTCTCAGACAGCGAAGACATTCTTAAATGTACTGGCAGCTGGCTTGAGTCCCTTTTTCCGTAAATTTTGACACAAATCATTTTCGTCACCCTGAGGCAAGTAATTTGCGTCTTCAGCCTCTGTGGAAAACTCTGCACGATTTCAACAATTTCTCTTGTGACATTTCGCCAAGCATCATTCCAGCTCTCCATGTGTTTATCGATCTTATTCTTTCCTATCTGAAACTACAGTTTTCACATCACTTTTTAAAAGTTGTCTTTTCTCCTCAGTACCGCTGACAAGAACTTTATTGTGATTCCGATTTTTTTTCCAGTTTGTTTAGAGTAAGTATCACACTGTTTGAAAACTTATTCATCCACTAGTTGACTCACTCCGATTTCTGTTCCGACCGTCAAACACTGTCTCTTTACACACAGCCATGCCTATCACAGCTGAGCCAGTTTAGTACTTCTTATACATGTTCATTGTTCGATGCAAACACGTTATTTGAGAACATTTCCGTCGCCATGACTGACTCAAAAGGGGAAACGAGACTTTTGTTAGTTTATCTTATTTGACGTGAGAAAATTACAAGGGTTGTCCCAAAACAGCTAAGAATGTTTTTATAAAAATACACTGGCGGAAAGTGAAAAAAGAACACCAAGAAGGAATTGGCGGACGATCATGAAATTTACATATGTTAATGGGGTCGAGTTTACGTAGGTGTGATGTTAATTTCGGGACCAACCGGTGAGCGCTTACGCCACAGCACGGCATAATATGCAAATTATCGTCGGTGGTATTTAAGGAGTACGGCGAAGTGAATGTAATCAGTCGTCGGCGTACGGACACGTGCGAAGACCCTGAAGAAGCTGCAATTCCTGGACATGGAAGACGTGTACGATTTCAGCAGTTATCGGACTTTAAGCGAGGTCGTCTATTCGGACTCCGCGAGGCCGGGTGGTCGTATCGTCGTATTGCGGAGCGAATTGGACGGGAAGTATCGGTGGTTTTACGATGGTGGCGTAGATGGTCCGAGGAATATTCCCACACGAGAAGACGTGGAACCGGGAGTCACAGACGGACTGATGAGCGGACCGATCGACGCATAAGAAGAGCGGCGTTGTCAAGCAGAACATCCACTGCGACGCAAATCCGAGCTGCCGTTGCACCTGAGGTTACTGTGCGAACAATCCGCAACCGTCTACTGGATGCAGAACTACGTGCACGTGTGCCTCTGGCATGTGTACCTCTGACTCCAGCCCACCGTCAGGAACGGCTGCAGTGGTGTCGCCAACGTCTACACTGGAGAACGCGATGGCGATCTGTCGTGTTCAGCGATGAAAGCAGATTCTGCTTGGGAGCCTCTGATGGCCGTATGCGTGTTCGCAGACGCACAGGGGAGCGTCTCCACCCTTCTTGCATCCGCCAGCGACACACAGGGCCTACACCTGGTCTCCTGGTGTGGGGAGCGATCAGCTATCACTCCCGTACACAACTAGTGTTTGTACCGGGTACGTTAAACAGCACCTCCTACATCAACAACATCATTCAGCCCGTTGTTGTGCCATTTGTAAGATCGGTCCATCGTGGTGTTTTCCAGCAAGATAACGCACGCCCACACACGGCACGTGCAACGCAACATGCACTTCATGGTGTGAGACAACTTCCATGGCCACCGGATTTGTCTCCCATTGAGCACGTGTGGGATTTTATGGGACAACGATTTATCCGGTCTCCACGGCCAGCCACGACCATCCTCGATTTACGCGTCCAGGTTGAGGATGCTTGGAACTCAATACCCCAAACTTACATCCAACATCTGTACGACAGACTCCATGCCAGAACTGCACAGTGTGACGCAGTTCATGGCGGTTCAACCTCGTACTAACCATGTTACATGGAAATGTTATTTTTCAGTTTACCAGCAAATACAGCTGTTTTTTGCCATAATGTTTTGATCACGTTATCCTCTGTATTACGTTATTATGCTGTATAAATTTCGTTGGTATCAGACGTCTCCTTCTTGGTGTTCCTTTTTCACTTTCCGCCAGTGTAACAACTTAGTACAACATAGAAAAAAACTACATTAAACTAAAGCATTTCTTCGTTCGTGTTGAGACTAGCTCAAAACGAACGGTTGTGGAAGAAACTTCGTTAGACCGGCATCCAGCAGTGGACTGATAATGGTTGACAATGATGATGATGATGATTTCAAAGGTAGAATTTTTTTTTTTTTTTCGTATACTGCAATGTAAAAAAATTCTGAAATTCATGGGCAACTTTCCGTCGTTTCTTTCGTAAATTAACGAAGCGTATTTCTGATACAACCTTTTCCGTTAAGAAACACGACAGAAAGACACCGGAATTTTACAGATTTTTCGTACCACGAGAAAATTCTGAACTTTCAGAAACCTTTCCGCAGTTTCTTTCTTATACCGACGGTAAATTGCCGTTTTAGAGATGTGTTAACGGAAAATTCTGAATTCTCAGAAACCTTTTCCACAATTCCTTTGGTATCATCATCATCATTGTCAACCATTATCAATCCAATGCTGGACGAAGGTCTCCCCAAGTTTCCTCCACAACGGTCTGTCTTGTGCCAGTCTCCTCCATGTCACTCATGCATACTTTCGAATTTCATCCACCCATCTCCCGTGTGGTCTTCTTCTGGGTCTTTTCCTATCCCTTGGAATCCAATCTAAAATTGAGACGTCATAAGGGACCGTATATGCGATTTCGCAATACATTCACGGTGAAGTTAAATTCTCCAATAGCAGGAGGAAACACTATTAATCTCTCTTACACCAAATATATTTTAGTTCATCTCAATCCGTAGATTTCTCATGCTGGAAAAATGATTTTGTTTTCGGTTTGAAACGATATCATGCTGAAACGGGAACTTTTTGCGATATTCAAGAATTTACTGAACTAAGTTTCTAGTTGTACAGCCATTGTTCTCGAAGGCCGAAAAATATATAATACGAAAATCTACACCGTTTCTGAAAATTCTTACATATTTTATAAAACAAAATGAAGGATTGAATATGACTGTCTCTACGTGATAATGATCTCAGTTGAACTTTGGGGAGAGGGAAACGTGTTTCCGAATATATGAAAGGATGAAATCAGATTTGACATCGAAAACCATAATTTATATTTGTTTCCACTGCAGCAACATAACAGGCAACCACTTTAAACTTTACATTGGAAATTTCAGGGAAAAATGTAAATAATAATAACAAAAGTTCATTGCGTTAGAAAGTAGGTAATGTATATCCATTGGTTTTGTAAAACAACAACACTATTGTGATGTCTATAAAAATCAGGTTTTTAGTCTGCCCTAAATTCTGAAAATTTGGAAACACGCATCATTAAGAAATGCACTTTAGACAACTCAGTGGATTCTTATTTTGCCAGAAAATACCGAAAATTTAGCAATGTAGGTGACGATTGTTTCAGTACTATCAGATTTGTTTTCGATGAGAGAAATAACATTTTTGTTGCAGCAGAAACATCGCTTTACCTTATAAATGATAACCAGATTTCAGAAATAGCACAAACCACCCAGAAAGCGCCTGCGCAAGGTGTAAATGCAATCATCCACGAATACGGAAAAACATGAACGCGATAATCTTTATTTATTTATCTCCGACTGGTTGCCTCTTTATGGTCTGCTAAAAGATCAGGCATTTTGTTTTTGAAGCACACTGATACGAAAAGTGAATCTTTATATAATGCGTTTTCTAAACTCCTGTTTAAATACAGTATGTACATTGTGTATTGACTTCCAAATACCTAAAAGTTAAATTTAGATCAAAATACTATTCAAATCAATGCATTTACTTCTGTTGCGCCATTTTGAACTGAAACCATTTGCTGAACAGTTTGTGTTCAGTGAAAGGCGATCGGCCAAGCTGAAAATTGCACACAAATTAAAGATTTTACTAACGTATTTTCCCTCATAATTTTAGCGTTTTTATTAAAACCAAACATTGTACACACACAAAATGTGAAGTCATAAAAATATTTTCAAGTACAAAAATTAAATTTCTACTTACATTAAATCTTAAGAAACAGTCCTACGTAGATAACTGACTGCGTCACAAGAAAAAGAAACAAGTTCATCTGCCGGTCGTCACGCAGGGCTGTTGCCATTCAGGAGTTTCGCAATACAGTTCAATTTCTTCTAAATTCGATATCTTTTGGTGACGTCACATGTCAGCAGATGTTATGACATCATTTTTCTCAAAGCGCATTCTTACCCACTGCTAATTGCAACAGTTTTGAGACAGAATATTCTTTTCCCCTCCACATTCCCCTCCTTTTCATTTTTCTTCCGATATTCTGTGGTGTCAAATTCGGTATTTTTGAATCTTAAACCCACAGATAAATATTAGAACATGGGCCTTGTTGTGCCGGTGTGATATTTTCTTTTGCTTTCGGTTTTTTTAGGAAGTGGAAGAAATACTCAACAAGGCTGATTGCATGAATTTCTTGATCAGTACATTTTCTGATATAAAATTCAACTTTCTAAATGAGCTTCAAGGTATTTTATTGCACGTTATCGAAACTAGTCCATGAACTGAAGATGATTTCGAAGACACTTTTCTCTCCTCTTTTGAAACTATGACTCTCAGAATAACCCTTAGTGACATCAACTTAGAACAAATACGGTAATCCGAAAATTAGAAAAACTGCAATTTATCTAAAACTGATAGCAGCTATTCAATGTTGTATAGAGTATCCTTCTTATCTCTAGTTAAAATTCACATATCTTGGGAAACGCATAACTACAGCCTTAGTCAGGTGCGTATTTGTAAAGGGACGGGAATGAAGGGGCCTTCGCCTTCCGAAAGTGAATCAGTTTTTGGTGAAAAAGGCGACTTACAATGGAAAAAAGTACTTTAATCTAATAAAATCCATCAAATTACATTATAAAATAATGTTTTAATAGTTTTAATTTATTTCTCATTAACTTTTTTCTGTACCGGTGGATTTCAAAAACCTCTTTTTCGAGGTCCCCTTACTGAAAATAATTTTAAATAAGTCCCTGCTCTTGGCAAGGCAGCAACGAAAATTATAACAAGAAATTCCGATGACTCCCCAATTGTCTTGATCAAGGATATTGTTTTCTTGTCGATCTTGACCGCTGAAAGCAGAAATGCACTCAAATCACATTATAGTGTGACCACCAGCTAATATCCAGAGTAACCGCCGTGCGCAGTGCGGACAGCAGCTAGACGGGCTGGGATTGACTCAATATGATGATCGAAGGTGTACACAGGTATTTGGAGCCATGCTAACAGCAGTGCATCTGACAGCTGCTGGAGGGTGCGTGGTGAAGAATCCATAGAGCGTGCAACACGATTGAGATGGTCCCACAGATACTCAGTTGGGTGTAAGTCTGGATAATTAGGGGTCCAGGGAAGTAATTTGAAATTTTCATCCTGCTATTCCAACCACTCTCGGACATTTCTAGCTATGTGACACGTCACATTGTCGTGTGCAAGATCCCACCCACAGTAGGGTAGACAATCAGCATTTATGGGTGTACGTGGTCTGCAAGGATGGATTCATAACGAATTCGGTCCATAGTGCCTTCCACAGGTATGAGTAGACCCAGATAATACCACGAAAACATTCCCCAGACCATCACGCTTCCCCAACCAACTTGTGTTCTTCCAGCAATGGTTGAAGAGTGTTTGTTCTCTGATGTTTCTCGCCTAATACGCCAACGTTCATCCGCTCGATGAAGCCGAAAACGTGACTCATCGGAGAAAGCAATCGTTTGCCAATCAGCGGAGGTCCAATTCTGATACTGCCGTGTAAATGTAAGCCTTTTCTGCCGATGCACCTTCATTAGCATAGGTGCAGTGACCATCCGTCTGCATCGGAGCCCCATACGCAGCAGGGTTCGCTGAACTGTCGTTTTAGACACACTTCCGGAAGCCACTTGGTTCATTCGGCTCCACTGTAGCGTGTCGATCCCTCACGCACCTTCGTAGCTGACGTTTACCTCTCACATCAATGGCACGTAAAGCTCCGCAGGTTCCACATCGCTTATTCACAATGGTGCCATTTCTTCAATCACGATACACTTTAACCACAGCAGCACGCGAACAGTTCCCAAACTGCGCTGTTTCCGAAATACTGCCACCTTTGGCTCGAAAGCCGATAATTATCCCTTTTTACAAATCTGATAAATCGCTTCTTTTATCCATGACAGCAACGAGTGATGTGTTTTCAGAATGCCTACAGCACATCTTATATACCCTCCAAGCCAGCTTACGACACATGCCTTCGTCAATTTGCTACGCGCTGTTGACGTTAAAAGTAGAAGGTGTTCACAATAATGTGGCTAGACTGTGTATGAGTCTGCGTCTACTATATCTAGTTGATAAATTGGCATGGGGAGTTTGGTAAATCGCTAACTTAGTTCATGTGCGGCAGGAGAGAATTGTGTGCACGATTCCCAGCTGCAGCCCATCCAGTTCTGTTTTTTGTTTTCAGAGTTTTCCTGGAACACAACGCGAATACGTTAATGGGTGCCCTAAATTTTCGCAGAACATCTGAAGCGTTTCTGGCCGTTGCCTATGCATCGCTCCCGTCGTCACTCAAACTTGTGCATTGACTGCTGACAATCGAAATGGGGATTACAGCTCCATTCGGAGGCAACGGATCTTCACCGTCTGTAAACGTGGCTACCGAGATACCCCCCTGTAAGGCCGTACTAAAAAAAGCACGTAAACCGTACAATATAAAACATAAAACACATCATGTTTTATGTAAAACTGTGTTTACAAAAGGTCTCCAACATTGAAAAAAATTCTGCGCCTTAAAGAATTGGAAAGGTCATTGATGACTACGGTAACGTTGCAGTTGTTTTACACGAAAAAGAAATTAGCGAATCTAACATTTAAAAACGGAGATATCGTTGGGAATACATTATTATGAAAATGAAGATATCATGGAAATTATTATTGTTTATATGTGTTTTAGATAAATCTCCGATCCAGAGGGTAATTTGTGTATGACACAAATTCGAAAACCTGTGGATAATTATAATCATCGTTGCAAGTATCAGATTGATGACGAAAACAGTTCGGAACATCGATTATTATTATTGTCATGCTGTATATACAACGGATGGAAAAGTTTTTCCACCCTGCCTTACAGGTGTGTAGATAGTATGTCCATAGATGAGTAATAGATGGAAAGTAATACAACATAGTATTTCCTTCTGCCCTCATCTTCCCCAATGGTTTTTTTTTTTTTTTTTTTTGAGACGAATGCCTGTACGAAACTACAGTGGGCCATATCCACCTGTAATGAAAAATATTAGAAAGGCCTGACTTTTTTTCCCCGAGGAATTGCAACAGAGACTTTCCATTTAAATCGCTTTACGTTACTTTGCTGTTTTTGCTTCAATTTTCGTTCAAGAATCATGCAATCATAAATTGCATTTCACTCTCTTCTAAACTCATAGACTGAATTTCCATCAATGTGGTGTGAAGTTTATACGCTCTAATTATGCATTTACCCTTTATGCCCTTTTCCGTTAAAGGACAGGAGCAAATAATTTTTACATTTTGGAAGTTTTACGAATCCCTGATTCAGAATGAATACACGGAAAAAAGGTTGGCAAATTTTTCTTTCTTCCTTCTTTTCCGTCACATTATGAAGTACCTATGGATATGAAAAACGACGTGTTACATTTTCACTCTGAGAATGTGTGAAAATAGTGTGTTTTCATCTCTGTGGGTAACTAAAAAATTTCATTTTGCAAGGGATAGCCTTTGTTAAGACAAGAGTTAGCGTGCTTCCCCACGTACTGTTAATCAGCATGTATATGTCTGGCTGTCTTTTTATTTTTTCGAAATTTCGTGTACTAAATTTTATTGCGGTTAGCAGAGGTGTAAATCTGAACTAATGCTGGTGTAGTAAAAAAAGAAAATTGGAACTTGTTTGATATTGAATTTTTTTTTAAATTGCAATGGAATTTTTCCCAAGAACTGTTGAAAAAAGCATTTTCCCAACATTTTGAACAATTCACATCTCCAACTCTTCCATATTCTAGGAATTACAAAGCAATTGGTTTACGGATATGCATGCAGTGGTTTACATGTATTACTAAAACTTTTCCTTAGTAAATCTTTTCTTTCCGCTATTCCTTTAAAGGTGGTGTACACCGAAATCCTGACGACATGGCAATATGCATGTCGGTTTCGTAAAACTGAAAGCCCATCTACGAAATCTCATGCAAACACCGCCTTCCTTTATGCCAGTATAACTTCCTCTTACTTTTATTTTACTTTCTATTCCTTTATATAAATAAACATCGCATGAAGGTGCTTCTACATTTAGGCCAAAATAAACGGAGACATAGTTTGACCTCTGCTGAACGTTTTGAGCGAAAATTTCTGTTACTGCAGTCCCGCGTTATACAAGTATAATTTCATGCAATCGTGCATTACGAAAACACTGTTACACTCTACAGCCATGAAAATTTGAATTTTTCATTATAAAGGACTAAAAGGGTAGAGTAGTTTTCATGACGCACAATGATCTCGAACAGCAGATGTATTTCGCCTTAAAATTCTGAGAGAGTGGGCAGATGTATTGCGAACGAATCCTTTTAGGTCGCCCCGGTGGTGCAGTAGCCTAAGCGTTGGCTTCTGACCATTCGTCCGAGATGGGTCCGAGTTCGAATCCTGATGTGGCATGGACGTTGTGTTTGTCTTATGGCACTGTATCTCTCCCTTCTTTGGAACCAGTGCCCTAAATCCGGAATGGGCGACTGTTTTTAGCCCATTAAATTGATCACGGTGGTCGCTAAACCTCTAAAAAAAAAAAAGAATAATTTTTTGGCGATGGTGAATCCAGACCTTCCTACTCAGGAGCGAGATATTCTCCAAAACGAACCACGCCGAAAAAGCTTATCACTACAACTAGCAGTTTCAACTCCTGCATCACCTCAGTAGCACGTCACATATCCCCCCTAGAAAGGCGAGGGGCACGAAATGTCAGGTTTCGGGTACGCAGGTGAACCAGAATTATTTCCAGGCGATGTGCGAAAGAATCATCGCACATTTTCTTTCAACCTTAACGACCACGTGACTCATTTTACTTTCGGGCGCCAATATGGCGAGCAAGGACTTTTCTGCCGGTGGTGGGGTTCAAATTCAAGGATCCCTACTCCGCAGCCAGGTATTATTTCATCTGAACTACGCCGGCAAGGCTTATCGCTGCAACTTGCCGTTTTGAGTCATGCGTGACACCTCAGTTGTACATCACAGATGTTAATGGCAGAAATGAACCCGGGTACACCAACTGCGGTTTGACAGAAACTGTTATTGGAAAGATATGCCGTTACCTGTGAAATACAATTACAAGGCAGCAGATGTATTTCGTCTCCTTCATAAGATGAAACACTTGGATGACATGCTTCCATTTGAAAGTACGAGATGTTTCATTTAAAACAGTGACCTAAATTTAATAGGATACGGCGTCACGGAACAAAATACTGATCCTAAAACTTTTTGCGGCCAAAATTATACGTGATAACTGAAAGCAACATCTGATATACACTATCTAGCAACAAGTAATTGGACACCCCTGCAATCGACGATATCTGCGGTCCTGATACACGTCACGGCCGCCGCCGTTAAATATCGTGTGGGAAACAACAATGCAACCAGTCGCATGCAAGATGCCATGCAGCTCGGAGCTCTCTGATTTCGAGAAAGGTGTAATCGTCGGGTATCACAGAAATGGCCGATCCATACGTGATATATCCAGCGAGTTGAAGTACCCAAAATCGACAGTGGCCTACGTGATTGGCAAGTGGAAGATGAGAGGTGACTGTCGGAATGTGCCCCGACCCGGCAGACCCACAAAACTGGGAGTTAGAGACCGACGGGTGCTGGCCAGAGAAATTCGGAAGAACCGCACCAAATCGATGGGCCACATCCGCGAGGAGTTTCAACAGGCATCCGCGAATGTTCTTTCGGCAAATACGATCCGTAAGGAAGCCCATCTGCTCGGTTATCATGGACGTGCTGCCGCCCACAAGCCTTTGATCACCAAGTCCAATAGCGCTGCTCGGCTAACGTGGTGCAAAGACTGTCGACAGTGGACCGTTGAACAGTGGAAACAGGTTCTCTGGAGCGACGAATCAAGGTTCACCCTCTACCGTTCGGATGGCAGGGTCTGGGTTTGGCGTCTGCCTGGGGAACGCCTCCTGCCGAAATGTATTGTGCCAACTGTGAAGTTCGGCGGCGGTGGAAATATGCTATGGGGGCGTTTCTCCTGGTATGGCACGGGATCCTTGGTCGCAATTCCTGGTAGACTCAACGCTGAGACCTACTGCACCATTTTGGATGACCATGCGCTTCCTACGTTGTGGCAGTTTTACGGGGTGAACCCATGTTACTTTCAGGATGACAATGCCACCTGTCATGTTGCGAGGTCCACCATGGCTTGGTATGGTGACAATGGGGTTAATCGAATGGACCAGCCTGCGCAGAGCCCGGACCTTAACCCTATCGAGCACCTCTGGGACGAGTTGGAGCGTCGACTTAAGGGGTGCCCCGACCGTCCGAAATCGGTGAAGGAACTGACCTGTGTTCTGTAAGCCGCGTGGAAGAAAAATACCGCTAGCCGTCGTACAACGCGTATTTGAGAGTATGCGCAGCTGTAATTGCCGCTCGTGGAGGCTCCACCAACTATTGAAGGTGAATAAACTTCGTTTTCCGTTGCTATTACAGGTGTCCAATTACTTGTTGATAGATAGTGTATATACATATACATATGCAATTTTGGAAGTGCATGTCGAGCACTTAGATAGTTGGATAAACGCTCTTTCTCTCACCCGTTCTCCAGAAAAAGTAAAACAAGAAAGTAATGTGCCTACGTGCTATGCATGGTGTGACACGTTCGTCTTCAACGGAAAACCTCAATATCCACTGTAAGGCTGATAGTTAGGACTCACCCAACGACAAGAAAGGAGTACGCTTACTTGGGGGACAGTTTCCTTCCTAGACGGAGTGAAACTGGCCCCAAAATGTGCGTATAGGGTAATCAAGTCATCCATATCTTGCCCAGAGTTCGAAACCAGAACGAATGTAAACAGCTTTGGCACGAGAAATGTGTGAACCAGTCTTTAGAAAAAAAAAGGAAAATGTGTAACCAGAAAGTGAAAGGTAGACATAAAACATTTATAAGTTTACTCCCTAGTTTTTAATGTATACTTCCTTGTTTATTTTTTATGTTTTGCACTATTTTATTTCGTTCATTTTACATATTTATTTAAATAGAACTCAATAAATACTTCTCTCCCAACAGCGCGTAAGTCTAGAGGGAACTGCGAATGTACTGTTTTGTACTCCTCCGTTTTTCTGGGTGCAGGGAAGGGAGAAAATCAGAATCTAAGAGCAAACTCAAAACTAAGATAACAGTTCACAAAATAGCCTTACGTCGATCAAATCCACGGGCACGTTTTCTGCAACCGCAAAATGGAAATCATTCAGAGTGCTTAAAGACTACAAAGATTTATTAAGTGTGAGGAATGTAAAGTTAAGAATATTGTCGTTTCTTTTTGTTTTATTTTTTAATTCGTCCAATGAACACCAAAAAACAGAAGTTATTCATAAACGCTGACACATTTTCTAATAAGTAATTTTCTCTTCAAATATTACTGATTACAAAAAATTTACAGTGTGCTTCCTGGTTGATCGAAAATTTAAATCGACCACACAATTCAGAAATTCCACTTACGATTCATATTTAATGTCTTCATCTTCGGCTAAAGCATACATTTTTTTTATGTTTTGCAGGATTAAAAAAGCATTTTTCTTTGCAATCGATGAATACGTCATTGACACAGAGAGTATATCCAAAGTATTGGAATGTGCACCTGATTTCACAATGATTTGTCACTTATAAAAAGCAAAAGGCAAAAGGACAAATACTTTGAACAACAGCTGTAATATCTTTTTGGTCGGAAACCTTTTCATGATCATCGGCGCACAAATAAGTTCCCCATTTTGTTTTTCTGACAGACTCACCACGGAATAAAGTAAAGCGTTTAAATATATGAAATAAACAGGTCAACTGCTTAATCAGCACTTCAGAATTTTTACTTTAAAGAACAGATTAACTTCAAGACTGTTTACAGCAAGGAAATTTGAATTACAAACTGAACTGATCTAGTAACGTATAAATTTTCAACTAAAGCGAAAAAAATCTCGTAAATACGAAGATTTTCAAATAAATACAGAATACAACCTTACAATGACACTATCTATTAACACGACAAATTTATAAAAAAATAAGTTCGAAACTTAGAAATGTCAGACTTAGACTTCTCTTTCTGACTGCCATATATGAACTTCATAAAACCATCTGCCGGGCAGATGGTTTCCTCACTCGTAAGTGAAGGCATCAGACGCTTTAATTGCGCAGAACATATTAACATTTTCACAATTCTCCAACATTTTTTCATTTTAATTTATTTAAAAACTGATGAATACTAAAATATGTCCCTTTTCAGCTTTCTTCTAAACAGTACAAAACAAATTTTTACTTACGAAATACCCTCGTCAATATGTGGAAGATAGAAGAACTAACTCTTCTGAATGTACAACACAACTAACTGCGTCACACTAAGGTAAAACTCCGTCTGCCTGTTGGATGGCTGACTATGCAAGTGTTGCCACTCAGGCCAATCTAATATTCGTCAGATGTTTCACATAAAATCTAAATTTATTTCGAGAGGAGGTCAGAGTACAAGTCAGTGTCGTTCAACAACTGCATAAAAAAAAAGTTACTTCAACCAGCTGATGATAGGAGTCTTCTGGCAGACGTTTATAAATAACAGTTTAATGTAATCCATTTATATAAATAAACATTACTACAATAAAATTTTTCGTCGAAAAATGAACCTTAGAGCTGATGCATTTAAATTAAGAATTTACAAAATTTACATTTAGCTCAAAATAATCGGAGACCTAGGTCGAGCTCTACTGAAAATTTTCAGTGAAAATTTCTGTTGCCGCATTGCAGAATTTTGAAATTATAACTTCATGCAGTTTTGTATGATGAAAATATTTCAGCCCTATGAAGATGAGGAACTTATACATTTTATCGGTTATAATAGACTAGAAGAGTAACGCCAGTTATCTGATGGAATGCTATAACGAAAGTTTTGTAATTCTGACTAACAGGTAGATGTTAACAAAAACACACAAAGATACACCAATTGGGGGCTTGTAGAATTAAAGAGGGCTGAAATGGTCAGTTGAAAAGAATGTCGCTGCTTGTGGAATATAAATTTTTTCAGGAATTAACCACAGCCGTCAAGCTATAAGCAGTTGCTTATAGCCACTAGTTCCATGGAGGCCGCAAACGGCCTAGTGGTCAACGTTCGTAACTGCCACGGAGGAAACTCAATTTCGATCCCGGACAGGTACGAAAGCTCGAACCACTAAATATCCGCCGCGCGTCGGATGGGCACGTTAAGCCTTCGGACCCGGCACCTGCCCCCCTTTCCCCGTAATAAATAAGGACGTCTTCCTCCCCCTTTCTACATCGCTTCCGTGTGACTTTCCTATTGGGCACCCTAGCCCAAATCTCCTGGCTTCCTATTCCTAAGGGTTGTTTAAGACCTGGGGTCAGACACTCCCTTCCTAAAATCCTATACATATGATCTGACCTGATCTGGCTCCAGGGCGGAGAAAGAACCAGCACCAAATGATAAACACACCAGTCGTGCATGATCAGATACTCGAATCTGGTCCCAGCTCGAACGAATAGCCCGACACTTACGCCTCTGATCACTCGGGCACCGGGGAGCTGTAAATTTTAATAAAAGGACAGCAGATGTGTTTTCTTTCCTTCATCAGATGAGAAAGTCGGAAAGACATTTCCATTTGCACGTAAGAGATGAAGATTCTATTGGACAAAAATGGGGATAATGACCCAAATTTAGCGATATGTTGAAAACGTATACATGGTGGAGTTGAAGTGCTAAAAATTAAATTTTAGCTAACCAAACTGCATCTGAAACCTAAAAGCCGCATTTCAAATATCATACATATTCATATGCTTTCAGGGTTTTGGAAGTGCATGTCGGGCGCTTAGCAAAGTGCTAAATCCATGTCGAGTGCATAGCTAAAATGAGCTGAGAGCTCACCCGCTCCCCTCGGGAGTGTCAGCTCGTGCCTTTTTATAGGTAAATTATTGGAACATGCCTGATGGTAGACATGAACGCACTCGTGCTTCGAATGACAGATGAGCAGGTTTAGTGCTCCCCTGGAAGCTGTTAACAGACGTTCTACATCATGGAATTAAATTATTGGTGAAATCCGGCATAAAAATATGTAAAATATTTTGAATGTAATTTTACGCAGAGAAAATGGTAATAAAATAAAAATTTAAAAGAGAATAAAGCAGTTATTCGGGTAAGAAATTCGGTAATGGGAACTTTTACACTACTGTAACGTACGACGTAGATGACGTACCACTGTCGTGGCGTATAAATCAAATCGGCAAAGTTGCATCGATTAGACTTGCCGGCGTATTTCAGTTGGTAGAATGGTCACCCTGAATACGAAAACGTGGGTTAGAATCTCACCACAGGCAGGGAAGCTATAAGCTTTAAGAGATAACTGTCTATACGTAAGGTAAGGGTATTATTATTTTTTTTTTCCGTGATCAAACAAACACACCCCCATGATGTTTTAAAAAGCTGTAATTTGCAAAGACTTCTGCATAAAACCATTTATATAATATTAAATTCATGGATAAGTTAGTTGGCTTTACTCCTTATAAACCAATTGTGGCTCTAAAGCGAAAGACTGGGGTTTGCACAGAAATAGTTCCGTGCGGAGGCCATCATCTTGACAACTGACGTACCACATGATCTTCTGTACCGGTTTAAATAGACTTAAGGCAGAAAAATCAATTGATCTTTGAGCAGTAATATTCCTGTACATATAGCACAATAAAATCCGTTTATTTACAACAAGCTTTCGCTCTCCAGTGGGAGGCTTACGCAAGGCTAATAAGTAGACACGAAATACGTGTAGAAAAGTGTTTGATCAATGAATCCTTCCAGTGCTTACGTATGGTGCAGAGAGATGGACCTTAAATAAAAGAGACATACAAAGGCTGCAGACAACTCTCAGGTGCATGGAGAGGTACATGCTTGGTGTAACCAGGAGAGATAAGAAGAGGAACTCGTGGATCCGAAAAACGACAGGAGAGGAAGACATCACGATCAGAGTTAAATCTCTGAAATGGCAATAGGCTGGACATACTGCCAGAAGGACAGACCATCGATGGACAGCCGAAATTTGGGATTGGATTCCAAGGGAGAGGAAAATACCCAGAAGAAGACTACATGGGAGATGGGTGGATGAAATTCGAAAGTATGCGGGAGTAACATGGAAGAGACTGGCACAAGACAGACCGTTGTGGAGGAAACTTGGGGAGACCTTCGTCCAGCAGTCGATTGATAATGGTTGGCAATGATGATTTCAAAGGTTACACTAGCATTATGAATAACATATATGAAAATGCAAGGGCAAAGGTTCTGCTGTTTGAGGAAACAGAACCAATGAAAATTGGGAAAGGTGTGAGACAAGGTGACATCATATCTCCCAAACTCTTCAATGCCTCATTGCAAAGTGTCTTTCAATCATTGAACTGGGAAAACAAAGGGGTAAAGATTAATGGAGATTATTTAACTCCTTTCGTTTTGCTGATGACGTAGTCATTTTTGCAACTACATCATCACAGCTGCAGTGTATGATCGAGGAACTTGCTGACAAGAGTGAAGAAGTGAGATTAAAAATAAACTTTCAGAAGACAAAACTGATGTACAATGCTTTTACAAGAAATGAAGTTTTTGCGATTGATGGGGGAAATCTCGAGGTAACCGATATCTACATTTCCCTTAGACGGCAGACATCAAGCTAGAGTCACACTGATGAAGAAATAAATCGGAGAATAGAACTTGGCTGGAAATCTTTTGGAAGAAAAGGTGCAATTTTTCAGAGCAATATGTCAGTGTCTGTCTTAAAAGGAAAATGTTTAATCATTGCATTTTTCCAGTGCTTACGTACGTAGCAGAGACGTGGTCCTTAACTAAAAGAGACATACAAAGGCTGCAGACAACTGAAAGCAGCATGGAGAGATGCATGCTTGGTGTAGCTAGGAAAGATAAAAAGTGGGTAAGGAAAATGACAAGAGTGGAAGACATCATGATCAGAGTTAAATCCCTGAAATGGCAATAGGATGGACATGTTGCCAGAAGAACGGACTACCGATGGACAAGCGAAATATTAGACAGGTTACCAAGAGACAGAAAAAGACCATATGAGAGATGGATGGATGAAATTCAAAAGCATGCAAGAGTTTCTTTAACAACCGTTTTCGAAGTTTCTTCCACAACCGTTGGTGTTGAGACTAGCTCAAAACGAACGGTTGTGGAAGCAACTTCGGGAGACTGGCATGCAGCAGTGGACTGATAATGGTTGACAATGATGATGATGATGATTTCAAAGGTAGAATTTTTTTTTTTTTTTTCGTATACTGCAATGTAAAAAAAATTCTGAAATTCATAGGCAACTTTCCGTCGTTTCTTTCGTGAATTAACGAAGCGTATTTCTGATACAACCTTTTCCGTTAAGAAACATGACAGAAAGAAACCTGAATTTTACGGATTTTTCGTACCACGGGAAAATTCTGAACTTTCAGAAACCTTTCCGCAGTTTCCTTTTTATACCGACGGTAAATTGCCGTTTTAGAGATGTGTTAACGGAAAATTCTGAATTCTCAGAAACCTTTTCCGCAATTCCTTTCGTATCATCATCATCATTGTCAACCATTATCAATCCACTGCTGGACGAAGGTCTCCCCAAGTTTCCTCCACAACGGTCTGTCTTGTGCCAGTCTCCTCCATGTCACTCCTGCATACTTTCGAATTTCCTCCACCCTATCGCCCATGTGGTCTTCTTCTGGGTCTTTTCCTGTCCCTTGGATTCCAATCTAAAATTTCGGCTGTCCATCGATGGTCTGTCCTTCTGGCAGTATGTCCAGCCCATTGCCATTTCAGGGATTTAACTCTGATCACGATGTCTTCCACTCTTGTCATTTTTCGGATCCACGAGTTCCTCTTCTTATCTCTCCTGGTTACACCAAGCATGCACCTCTCCATGCTGCTTTGAGTTGTCTGCAGCCTTTGTATGTCTCTTTTAGTTAAGGTCCACGTCTCTGCACCATACGTAAGCACTGGAAGGATGCATTGATCAAACACTTTTCTTTTAAGGCATAATGGCATATTGCTCTTGAAAATTATGCTGTTTCTTTCAAAAGCTCTCCAGGCAAGTTTCGTACGCCGATTAATTTCTTCATCAATGTGACCCTCACTTGATATCTGCTGTCCGTCCAAGATAAATGTACGTGTCTGTTATCTCCAGCTTTTCTCCATCAATCGATAAAACTTCATTTCTTGTAAAAGCATTGAACATCACTTTTGTCTTCTGAAAGTTCATTTTTAATCCCACTTCTTTACTCTTGTCAGCAAGTTCCTGGATCATACTCTGCAGCTCTGATGGGATAGTTGCAAAAATGACTACGTCATCAGCAAAACGAAGGTGGGTTAGATAATCTCCATTAATCTTTATCCCCTTGTTTTCCCAGCTCAGTGACTGAAAAACACCCTCCAATGTGGCATTAAAGAGCTTCGGAGATATGGTGTCACCTTGTCTCACTCCCTTTCCAATTTTTATGTGTGTTGTATTTTCAAACAGCCGAATCTTTGCACTTGCATTTTCATAGATGTTATTAATAATATTAATGTATGCATTTTCAATACCGCAGGATTTCAGAGCCATTGTAACTGCTGATGGTTTCACCTTTCGTATATTAACGGTAAATCTCCGTTCTCACTCTTTCCGTATCCGGATGACAAGAAATTGCTGGTAATAAGAGCTATTGGTGAGAATCTTGAGGTTTGATTAGCTTTTACATTTCAATCGTCTGTCGAATGTTGAGGTTCCGTGGCGAGATCGGATATTGTGGATAACATATCGCATGGATTTTCTTTATTGTGGAACAGGATATCTTCTCCTTCCCCCTATTTTGTGCACATGCTACTTATTATATATTGTGTTACTGTAAGAAACCGATTTCTTACAGTAACACAATATACTTCGATGTCTGTGTATCAGTCTTTGGACAACTTAAGACAAAAACTATTATAGCTATCAAGAATAAATTTTATATTTAGTTGTTGGTGGGGGTTTTTTTTTTTTTGGTTTTTTTTTCTAGAATAATACTATAAAAAAGTACATTTCACCTTTTTTAAAAATAACTGAAAGTCATTGTCACTTTCAAAAAAATCAAGTTGCAAAGCATTTCGTTGTTTAGCAACTTGATTTTTTTTTCTTACAGAAAAAAATTATTACAAACCTATTTAGAAAAAGAATAAGTTCCAACAGAAAATAAAATAACTAAATCACTCACGTTAATGCAAAAACAAAATTTCATCGTCGCTGAATTTGTTTTACAATGTACATGACTCATATTGCCGAGCGTTTGTGGCTCAGTTGTCAAAGGCGCGAGTTACCTGTCGATCCAGCTCTAAAGACCGGGGTCCGATCCTGACCTCAGCGGAAGGATTATTTGGGGTAAGTAATGCAAACAACAAGATCGTCGTTTTTACAAAATTTCAGTTTAAATACGGAACAACCTGAAATGGACTTTTCTGAAATAAACAGATATTTTGACTACGGAAAGTCTGGGAAAATACGGAAGTTAAAATAAACGGGCACTTTTAAAAACGGAAATTTCTGAAAAATACGGATACCTACCGGCAACTTTGCAGCACGTTATTTTCAGAAATTTTCCATGAATTCACGCCATTAATTTGAAATCGTACGGAAATTCTTAACCTAGTTTTCAGAATGAAATGTGAGTGAAAAATTAATTAAAAATTAAAAATAGATGTAGGTTTTAGGTAGCAAACAAAATATTCGTGTGGGTCTTACCTTATAAATTAGCCTCATCTAAAATTACAAGTCCCCCTCGCTCCATTTTTCATTTGTTATTTGCTTTTCCATGCATTCAAAATTCTACAATAGTATTTAGCATATTGAAAAAAAAAAAATTGCATTTTTTAAAAGCCATCTACTTCAAAAACTCATAACTGAGATTCCACTGAACTTACGCGTTACTCGAGTCATTGAACTTTCAAGCTGTTATAGGTTGATAAATTACTGACATTGCCTTTTGATCAAACGTTGTCATATTTTTTTCTCTAATTTCATTATTTATTATTTCAAAAAATTATGTGCTTTAAATTTTTATTCCAGTGACATTACATAACAGTTAATTTTAAGCATCGAAGGGAAACTTATGGCATTTATACGATATTGCAATTGATTACAAATCCTGCAATAATCTCATATTCCTCTAAATCATTATTATTTCACCAAAATGTGATGATACGATACGTATAGGTGTTTTTACATCGCTTTTAATTACAGACTCTAATAGCATCATCACCAACAACGATACTCAATCTACACTGACGGAAAAAAATTTCAACACCACGAAGAAATAGTTGTAGAGGAATGAAATGGCGGCAATACATTTGTATAGGTAACATATTTAATCGATTAAGGTTTCAAGATCACAGCTTATTGTAAGCGCGAGAAGAGCCATTTTAAATGTGAAATGCTGGTACATTAATAACCGGTGTAACCGCCAGAATGTTGAATGCAAGCACGCAAACGTTCATGCATTGTGTCGTACAGGTGCTGGATGTCAGTTTGTGGGATGGAGTTCCATGCCTGTTGCACTTGGTCGGTCAATACAGGGACGGTTAATGCTGGTTGGGGTGACGCTGGAGTTGTCGTCCAATGATGTCCCATACGTGCTCGATTGGTGAAAGATCTGGTGATCTAGCAGGCCACAGCAACATGTCGACACTCTGTAGAGCATGTTGGGTTACAACAGCGGTATGCGGGCGAGAGTTATCCTGTTGGAAAACACCCCCTGGAATGCTGTTCATGAATGGCAGCACAACAGGTTGAATCACCAGACCGACGTATAACTGTGCCGTCAGGGTGCGTGGGATAACCACGAGAGTGCTCCTGCTGTCATAGGAAATTGCTCCGCAGACCATAACTCCAGGTGTAGGTCCAGTGTGTCTCGGCCGCAGACAGGTTGGTTGCAGGCGCTCACCTGGCCTCCTTCTAACCAACACACGGCCATCACTGGCACCCAGGCAGAACCGGCTTTCATCAGAAAACACAACAGATCTCCACTCCGTCCTCCAATGAGCTGTAGCTTGACACCACTGACGTCGCAAACGGCAGTGGTTTGGAGTAAGTGGAATGCACGCTACAGGGCGTCTGGCTCTGAGCTGTCCTTCAAATAACCGATTTGTACCAGTTCGTTGTGTCCCTGTGGTGGCAACTGCAGCTCGAATTGCTGCCGCAGACGCGGTACGATGCGCCACGGCTATACGCCGTACACGGCGGTCTTCCCTCTCCGTAGTGCCACGTGGCCGGCCGGAACCCGGTCTTCTTGAGGCAGTACCTTCCCTTGACCACCGCTGCCAACAATCATGCACAGTGGCTACATTCCTGCCAAGTCGTTCTGCAATACTGCGGAAAGAATATCCACCTTCTCGCAGCCCTATCACACGACCTCGTTCAAATTCCGTGAGCTGTTGGTAATGGCTTCTTCGTCTTCTTAAAGGCATTCTTGACTAACATCAACACACTACGTCGAATCTCAACGATAACTAACGCTCACGAACGTTACAGCGCGTATTTACAGCAAACCTGCTTTGCATGTTCCGAGGGACGCTACTAGCGCCACACGTATGCGCCGAGCGCGAAATTTGCATAGACGTCATCTTACAGATGTACTCTCACCGCCTACCAACTGTTGTTTATCTAACTCAACCCCTTCCTGGTGTTGGGATTTTTTTGTCTGTCAGTGTATTTGCCGAATGAAGATCTCTCCAAATCTTCCGTTTTTGACAAATTCTCTTCCCTGTTGTTCCGCTTTTTTTCGAATTCCACCCCCCCCCCCCCCCATCTGGTACGTATTTTCTTCTGGTTCTTTTCCTCTTCTTTAGTATCTACTCTAGTATTTTAGTTGTGCAACTGTGGTCAATTCTTCTAAAAATATGTCCAGCACATTGCCACTTGTTCTACTTTGCTCATGATGTCTTCAACTCTTTTCGTTTTCTTGATCCATAAATTGAGAGAAAAACATATTTTCAATAATCTCCTGCGTTGCTAAATTTTAAAACTTCCGAGCTTAACGCAAATTCAATGAAAATTAATGGTATCTCACATTCCTGAAATGAGGAAAGATCTTTCTCTAATGACTTTAACCTGCTTCACACAACAAAAGCTTTTTTTTAGCCTTATTCAATTTCTTTATACATAGCTTAGTATTTCTTAAATATCATGTCAAATGAAATAAAAATATTCAGTTCCTGCTAAAACTAATTAACAGATAATTGCCAAAAAGTTAGTACCTATCAAGCTCATCATTCTCACATTAGCAGTTCACTACACGTATATAAATTTTCAAAGAAGGAATTTTTGTCCCGATTCCAAGAAAAGAAGTCTGTCTGTTATATTATGCACATGCTTAAAGTGTAAATGAATTTATCTAGATGGTTGATGATCTCTTTATTACTTGTTTCCAAATCAGTACAGAAAAGCGGGTCTTTTAAGCATAAACGTACCAATCTTTATTGTTTAAAATTGCCAGGTTATTTTTGTTTCTTCCATACTAGTCATATGCCTTGCACTCAATTTGAAACCCTAAATTACAGGCCGTAATTTTTTTTCTGATCTTCATCGTTCACACTAGATTATTTGGCAAAACATGTACAGGATTAAATATTTCAACAAAAACATTTTTCCAGGGATTTCGAATAACTTTATTATGAACACATGTTTAGATGTTTTCTTTTAACAAGTTTAGAGGCAGGGGTTCTACAGTGGAAAATAAATATCTAATAGCAAATTCGAGTACTTTTGGAAGGTGTCGCAATTTTCTTCAGTAAAACTTTTGCGCAAAACTGATTTCTTCTCTTTTCTTTTTCATAAAACTTTTCCTACCTGTGGCATGTTAGAAATGTCTCCCACCCTTGGAAATTGAAATTATGTATAATACTGGTCCTCAAAAGTTCCTTGGAGTCGGGCCATTCACACAATCATGAGAATTGAGTGTTTCGGTAATAAATATATATAAAGAAACATACAAGTAACTGATTTCTAATACTTTTGTGTGTAGTCGTCAGAGCAGTGTCAGAGAGCATACAATATTATACGTCCTATAACTCTAATTATTGTTTTGGTCCGTACACAGTACCTTTTTCGTGAAAACACGTATATACAATATAAAAATGATATCGGTTAATCAAAAAAAAAAAAAACATTTGTTCCACAAAATATAATACATCGTAGCGAAAAAGTTTGATTAGCTATTTTAATTTTAATCTTAAGTTTTAATCTTACGTACAAGTAACTAATTTCTAATACTTTTGTGTGTAGTCGTCAGAGCAGTGTCAGAGAGCATACAATATTATTCGTCCTATAACTCTCATTATTTTTTTGGTCCGTACACAGTACCTTTTTCGTGAAAACACGTATATACAATATAAAAATGATATCGGTTAATCAAAAACAAAAATTGTTCCGCAAAATATAATACATCGTAGCGAAAAAGTTTGATTATCTATTTTAATTTTAATCTTAAGTTTTAATCTTACGTACAAGTAACTAATTTCTAATACTTTTGTGTGTAGTCGTCAGAGCAGTGTCAGAGAGCATACAATATTATTCGTCCTATAACTCTCATTATTTTTTTGGTCCGTACACAGTACCTTTTTCGTGAAAACACGTATATACAATATAAAAATGATATCGGTTAATCAAAAACAAAAATTGTTCCGCAAAATATAATACATCGTAGCGAAAAAGTTTGATTATCTATTTTAATTTTAATCTTAAGTTTTAATCTTACGTACAAGTAACTAATTTCTAATACTTTTGTGTGTAGTCGTCAGAGCAGTGTCAGAGAGCATACAATATTATTCGTCCTATAACTCTCATTATTTTTTTGGTCCGTACACAGTACCTTTTTCGTGAAAACACGTATATACAATATAAAAATGATATCGGTTAATCAAAAACAAAAATTGTTCCGCAAAATATAATATATCGTAGCGAAAAGTTTGATTATCTATTTTAATTTTAATCTTAACTTTTAAGCTTACGTACAAGTAACTAATTTCTAATACTTTTGTGTGTAGTCGTCAGAGCAGTGTCAGAGAGCATACAATATTATTCGTCCTATAACTCTCATTATTTTTTTGGTCCGTACACAGTACCTTTTTCGTGAAAACACGTATATACAATATAAAAATGATATCGGTTAATCAAAAACAAAAATTGTTCCGCAAAATATAATACATCGTAGCGAAAAAGTTTGATTATCTATTTTAATTTTAATCTTAACTTTTAAGCTTACGTACAAGTAACTAATTTCTAATACTTTTGTGTGTAGTCGTCAGAGCAGTGTCAGAGAGCATACAATATTATTCGTCCTATAACTCTCATTATTTTTTTGGTCCGTACACAGTACCTTTTTCGTGAAAACACGTATATACAATATAAAAATGATATCGGTTAATCAAAAACAAAAATTGTTCCGCAAAATATAATACATCGTAGCGAAAAGTTTGATTATCTATTTTAATTTTAATCTTAACTTTTAAGCTTACGTACAAGTAACTAATTTCTAATACTTTTGTGTGTAGTCGTCAGAGCAGTGTCAGAGAGCATACAATATTATTCGTCCTATAACTCTCATTATTTTTTTGGTCCGTACACAGTACCTTTTTCGTGAAAACACGTATATACAATATAAAAATGATATCGGTTAATCAAAAACAAAAATTGTTCCGCAAAATATAATAGATCGTAGCGAAAAAGTTTGATTATCTATTTTAATTTTAATCTTAACTTTTAAGCTTACGTACAAGTAACTAATTTCTAATACTTTTGTGTGTAGTCGTCAGAGCAGTGTCAGAGAGCATACAATATTATTCGTCCTATAACTCTCATTATTTTTTTGGTCCGTACACAGTACCTTTTTCGTGAAAACACGTATATACAATATAAAAATGATATCGGTTAATCAAAAACAAAAATTGTTCCGCAAAATATAATACATCGTAGCGAAAAAGTTTGATTATCTATTTTAATTTTAATCTTAACTTTTAAGCTTACGTACAAGTAACTAATTTCTAATACTTTTGTGTGTAGTCGTCAGAGCAGTGTCAGAGAGCATACAATATTATTCGTCCTATAACTCTCATTATTTTTTTGGTCCGTACACAGTACCTTTTTCGTGAAAACACGTATATACAATATAAAAATGATATCGGTTAATCAAAAACAAAAATTGTTCCGCAAAATATAATACATCGTAGCGAAAAAGTTTGATTATCTATTTTAATTTTAATCTTAACTTTTAAGCTTACGTACAAGTAACTAATTTCTAATACTTTTGTGTGTAGTCGTCAGAGCAGTGTCAGAGAGCATACAATATTATTCGTCCTATAACTCTCATTATTTTTTTGGTCCGTACACAGTACCTTTTTCGTGAAAACACGTATATACAATATAAAAATGATATCGGTTAATCAAAAACAAAAATTGTTCCGCAAAATATAATAGATCGTAGCGAAAAAGTTTGATTATCTATTTTAATTTTAATCTTAACTTTTAAGCTTACGTACAAGTAACTAATTTCTAATACTTTTGTGTGTAGTCGTCAGAGCAGTGTCAGAGAGCATACAATATTATTCGTCCTATAACTCTCATTATTTTTTTGGTCCGTACACAGTACCTTTTTCGTGAAAACACGTATATACAATATAAAAATGATATCGGTTAATCAAAAACAAAAATTGTTCCGCAAAATATAATACATCGTAGCGAAAAAGTTTGATTATCTATTTTAATTTTAATCTTAACTTTTAAGCTTACGTACAAGTAACTAATTTCTAATACTTTTGTGTGTAGTCGTCAGAGCAGTGTCAGAGAGCATACAATATTATTCGTCCTATAACTCTCATTATTTTTTTGGTCCGTACACAGTACCTTTTTCGTGAAAACACGTATATACAATATAAAAATGATATCGGTTAATCAAAAACAAAAATTGTTCCGCAAAATATAATACATCGTAGCGAAAAAGTTTGATTATCTATTTTAATTTTAATCTTAACTTTTAATCTTACGTACAAGTAACTAATTTCTAATACTTTTGTGTGTAGTCGTCAGAGCAGTGTCAGAGAGCATACAATATTATTCGTCCTATAACTCTCATTATTTTTTTGGTCCGTACACAGTACCTTTTTCGTGAAAACACGTATATACAATATAAAAATGATATCGGTTAATCAAAAACAAAAATTGTTCCGCAAAATATAATACATCGTAGCGAAAAAGTTTGATTATCTATTTTAATTTTAATCTTAACTTTTAATCTTACGTACAAGTAACTAATTTCTAATACTTTTGTGTGTAGTCGTCAGAGCAGTGTCAGAGAGCATACAATATTATTCGTCCTATAACTCTCATTATTTTTTTGGTCCGTACACAGTACCTTTTTCGTGAAAAGACGTATATACAATATAAAAATGATATCGGTTAATCAAAAACAAAAATTGTTCCGCAAAATATAATATATCGTAGCGAAAAAGTTTGATTATCTATTTTAATTTTAATCTTAACTTTTAAGCTTACGTACAAGTAACTAATTTCTAATACTTTTGCGTGTAGTCGTCAGAGCAGTGTCAGAGAGCATACAATATTATTCGTCCTATAACTCTCATTATTTTTTTGGTCCGTACACAGTACCTTTTTCGTGAAAACACGTATATACAATATAAAAATGATATCGGTTAATCAAAAACAAAAATTGTTCCGCAAAATATAATACATCGTAGCGAAAAGTTTGATTATCTATTTTAATTTTAATCTTAACTTTTAAGCTTACGTACAAGTAACTAATTTCTAATACTTTTGTGTGTAGTCGTCAGAGCAGTGTCAGAGAGCATACAATATTATTCGTCCTATAACTCTCATTATTTTTTTGGTCCGTACACAGTACCTTTTTCGTGAAAACACGTATATACAATATAAAAATGATATCGGTTAATCAAAAACAAAAATTGTTCCGCAAAATATAATATATCGTAGCGAAAAAGTTTGATTATCTATTTTAATTTTAATCTTAACTTTTTAAGCTTACGTACAAGTAACTAATTTCTAATACTTTTGTGTGTAGTCGTCAGAGCAGTGTCAGAGAGCATACAATATTATTCGTCCTATAACTCTCATTATTTTTTTGGTCCGTACACAGTACCTTTTTCGTGAAAACACGTATATACAATATAAAAATGATATCGGTTAATCAAAAACAAAAATTGTTCCGCAAAATATAATACATCGTAGCGAAAAAGTTTGATTATCTATTTTAATTTTAATCTTAACTTTTAATCTTACGTACAAGTAACTAATTTCTAATACTTTTGTGTGTAGTCGTCAGAGCAGTGTCAGAGAGCATACAATATTATTCGTCCTATAACTCTCATTATTTTTTTGGTCCGTACACAGTACCTTTTTCGTGAAAACACGTATATACAATATAAAAATGATATCGGTTAATCAAAAACAAAAATTGTTCCGCAAAATATAATACATCGTAGCGAAAAAGTTTGATTATCTATTTTAATTTTAATCTTAACTTTTAATCTTACGTACAAGTAACTAATTTCTAATACTTTTGTGTGTAGTCGTCAGAGCAGTGTCAGAGAGCATACAATATTATTCGTCCTATAACTCTCATTATTTTTTTGGTCCGTACACAGTACCTTTTTCGTGAAAACACGTATATACAATATAAAAATGACATCGGTTAATCAAAAACAAAATAAAAGTTGTTCCACAAAATATAATAGATCGTAGCGAAAAAGTTTGATTATCTATTTTAATTTTAATCTTAACTTTTAATCTTACGTACAAGTAACTAATTTCTAATACTTTTGCGTGTAGTCGTCAGAGCAGTGTCAGAGAGCATACAATATTATTCGTCCTATAACTCTCATTATTTTTTTGGTCCGTACACAGTACCTTTTTCGTGAAAACACGTATATACAATATAAAAATGATATCGGTTAATCAAAAACAAAAATTGTTCCGCAAAATATAATACATCGTAGCGAAAAAGTTTGATTATCTATTTTAATTTTAATCTTAACTTTTAATCTTACGTACAAGTAACTAATTTCTAATACTTTTGTGTGTAGTCGTCAGAGCAGTGTCAGAGAGCATACAATATTATTCGTCCTATAACTCTCATTATTTTTTTGGTCCGTACACAGTACCTTTTTCGTGAAAACACGTATATACAATATAAAAATGATATCGGTTAATCAAAAACAAAAATTGTTCCGCAAAATATAATATATCGTAGCGAAAAGTTTGATTATCTATTTTAATTTTAATCTTAACTTTTAATCTTACGTACAAGTAACTAATTTCTAATACTTTTGTGTGTAGTCGTCAGAGCAGTGTCAGAGAGCATACAATATTATTCGTCCTATAACTCTCATTATTTTTTTGGTCCGTACACAGTACCTTTTTCGTGAAAACACGTATATACAATATAAAAATGATATCGGTTAATCAAAAACAAAAATTGTTCCGCAAAATATAATACATCGTAGCGAAAAAGTTTGATTATCTATTTTAATTTTAATCTTAACTTTTAAGCTTACGTACAAGTAACTAATTTCTAATACTTTTGTGTGTAGTCGTCAGAGCAGTGTCAGAGAGCATACAATATTATTCGTCCTATAACTCTCATTATTTTTTTGGTCCGTACACAGTACCTTTTTCGTGCAAACACGTATATACAATATAAAAATGATATCGGTTAATCAAAAACAAAAATTGTTCCGCAAAATATAATATATCGTAGCGAAAAGTTTGATTATCTATTTTAATTTTAATCTTAACTTTTAAGCTTACGTACAAGTAACTAATTTCTAATACTTTTGTGTGTAGTCGTCAGAGCAGTGTCAGAGAGCATACAATATTATTCGTCCTATAACTCTCATTATTTTTTTGGTCCGTACACAGTACCTTTTTCGTGAAAACACGTATATACAATATAAAAATGATATCGGTTAATCAAAAACAAAAATTGTTCCGCAAAATATAATATATCGTAGCGAAAAGTTTGATTATCTATTTTAATTTTAATCTTAACTTTTAAGCTTACGTACAAGTAACTAATTTCTAATACTTTTGTGTGTAGTCGTCAGAGCAGTGTCAGAGAGCATACAATATTATTCGTCCTATAACTCTCATTATTTTTTTGGTCCGTACACAGTACCTTTTTCGTGAAAAGACGTATATACAATATAAAAATGATATCGGTTAATCAAAAACAAAAATTGTTCCGCAAAATATAATATATCGTAGCGAAAAGTTTGATTATCTATTTTAATTTTAATCTTAACTTTTAAGCTTACGTACAAGTAACTAATTTCTAATACTTTTGTGTGTAGTCGTCAGAGCAGTGTCAGAGAGCATACAATATTATTCGTCCTATAACTCTCATTATTTTTTTGGTCCGTACACAGTACCTTTTTCGTGAAAACACGTATATACAATATAAAAATGATATCGGTTAATCAAAAACAAAAATTGTTCCGCAAAATATAATACATCGTAGCGAAAAAGTTTGATTATCTATTTTAATTTTAATCTTAACTTTTAAGCTTACGTACAAGTAACTAATTTCTAATACTTTTGTGTGTAGTCGTCAGAGCAGTGTCAGAGAGCATACAATATTATTCGTCCTATAACTCTCATTATTTTTTTGGTCCGTACACAGTACCTTTTTCGTGAAAACACGTATATACAATATAAAAATGATATCGGTTAATCAAAAACAAAATAAAAGTTGTTCCGCAAAATATAATATATCGTAGCGAAAAGTTTGATTATCTATTTTAATTTTAATCTTAACTTTTAAGCTTACGTACAAGTAACTAATTTCTAATACTTTTGTGTGTAGTCGTCAGAGCAGTGTCAGAGAGCATACAATATTATTCGTCCTATAACTCTCATTATTTTTTTGGTCCGTACACAGTACCTTTTTCGTGAAAAGACGTATATACAATATAAAAATGATATCGGTTAATCAAAAACAAAAATTGTTCCGCAAAATATAATATATCGTAGCGAAAAAGTTTGATTATCTATTTTAATTTTAATCTTAACTTTTAAGCTTACGTACAAGTAACTAATTTCTAATACTTTTGTGTGTAGTCGTCAGAGCAGTGTCAGAGAGCATACAATATTATTCGTCCTATAACTCTCATTATTTTTTTGGTCCGTACACAGTACCTTTTTCGTGAAAACACGTATATACAATATAAAAATGATATCGGTTAATCAAAAACAAAATAAAAGTTGTTCCGCAAAATATAATACATCGTAGCGAAAAAGTTTGATTATCTATTTTAATTTTAATCTTAACTTTTAAGCTTACGTACAAGTAACTAATTTCTAATACTTTTGCGTGTAGTCGTCAGAGCAGTGTCAGAGAGCATACAATATTATTCGTCCTATAACTCTCATTATTTTTTTGGTCCGTACACAGTACCTTTTTCGTGAAAACACGTATATACAATATAAAAATGATATCGGTTAATCAAAAACAAAAATTGTTCCGCAAAATATAATATATCGTAGCGAAAAGTTTGATTATCTATTTTAATTTTAATCTTAACTTTTAAGCTTACGTACAAGTAACTAATTTCTAATACTTTTGTGTGTAGTCGTCAGAGCAGTGTCAGAGAGCATACAATATTATTCGTCCTATAACTCTCATTATTTTTTTGGTCCGTACACAGTACCTTTTTCGTGAAAAGACGTATATACAATATAAAAATGATATCGGTTAATCAAAAACAAAAATTGTTCCGCAAAATATAATATATCGTAGCGAAAAGTTTGATTATCTATTTTAATTTTAATCTTAACTTTTAATCTTATCTTACGTACAAGTAACTAATTTCTAATACTTTTGCGTGTAGTCGTCAGAGCAGTGTCAGAGAGCATACAATATTATTCGTCCTATAACTCTCATTATTTTTTTGGTCCGTACACAGTACCTTTTTCGTGAAAACACGTATATACAATATAAAAATGATATCGGTTAATCAAAAACAAAAATTGTTCCGCAAAATATAATATATCGTAGCGAAAAGTTTGATTATCTATTTTAATTTTAATCTTAACTTTTAAGCTTACGTACAAGTAACTAATTTCTAATACTTTTGTGTGTAGTCGTCAGAGCAGTGTCAGAGAGCATACAATATTATTCGTCCTATAACTCTCATTATTTTTTTGGTCCGTACACAGTACCTTTTTCGTGAAAACACGTATATACAATATAAAAATGATATCGGTTAATCAAAAACAAAAATTGTTCCGCAAAATATAATACATCGTAGCGAAAAGTTTGATTATCTATTTTAATTTTAATCTTAACTTTTAAGCTTACGTACAAGTAACTAATTTCTAATACTTTTGTGTGTAGTCGTCAGAGCAGTGTCAGAGAGCATACAATATTATTCGTCCTATAACTCTCATTATTTTTTTGGTCCGTACACAGTACCTTTTTCGTGAAAAGACGTATATACAATATAAAAATGATATCGGTTAATCAAAAACAAAAATTGTTCCGCAAAATATAATATATCGTAGCGAAAAGTTTGATTATCTATTTTAATTTTAATCTTAACTTTTAAGCTTACGTACAAGTAACTAATTTCTAATACTTTTGTGTGTAGTCGTCAGAGCAGTGTCAGAGAGCATACAATATTATTCGTCCTATAACTCTCATTATTTTTTTGGTCCGTACACAGTACCTTTTTCGTGAAAACACGTATATACAATATAAAAATGATATCGGTTAATCAAAAACAAAAATTGTTCCGCAAAATATAATATATCGTAGCGAAAAAGTTTGATTATCTATTTTAATTTTAATCTTAACTTTTAAGCTTACGTACAAGTAACTAATTTCTAATACTTTTGTGTGTAGTCGTCAGAGCAGTGTCAGAGAGCATACAATATTATTCGTCCTATAACTCTCATTATTTTTTTGGTCCGTACACAGTACCTTTTTCGTGAAAACACGTATATACAATATAAAAATGATATCGGTTAATCAAAAACAAAAATTGTTCCGCAAAATATAATATATCGTAGCGAAAAAGTTTGATTATCTATTTTAATTTTAATCTTAACTTTTAAGCTTACGTACAAGTAACTAATTTCTAATACTTTTGCGTGTAGTCGTCAGAGCAGTGTCAGAGAGCATACAATATTATTCGTCCTATAACTCTTATTATTTTTTTGGTCCGTACACAGTACCTTTTTCGTGAAAACACGTATATACAATATAAAAATGATATCGGTTAATCAAAAACAAAAATTGTTCCGCAAAATATAATACATCGTAGCGAAAAAGTTTGATTATCTATTTTAATTTTAATCTTAACTTTTAAGCTTACGTACAAGTAACTAATTTCTAATACTTTTGCGTGTAGTCGTCAGAGCAGTGTCAGAGAGCATACAATATTATTCGTCCTATAACTCTCATTATTTTTTTGGTCCGTACACAGTACCTTTTTCGTGAAAACACGTATATACAATATAAAAATGATATCGGTTAATCAAAAACAAAAATTGTTCCGCAAAATATAATATATCGTAGCGAAAAAGTTTGATTATCTATTTTAATTTTAATCTTAACTTTTAAGCTTACGTACAAGTAACTAATTTCTAATACTTTTGTGTGTAGTCGTCAGAGCAGTGTCAGAGAGCATACAATATTATTCGTCCTATAACTCTCATTATTTTTTTGGTCCGTACACAGTACCTTTTTCGTGAAAACACGTATATACAATATAAAAATGATATCGGTTAATCAAAAACAAAAATTGTTCCGCAAGAATATAATATATCGTAGCGAAAAGTTTGATTATCTATTTTAATTTTAATCTTAACTTTTAAGCTTACGTACAAGTAACTAATTTCTAATACTTTTGTGTGTAGTCGTCAGAGCAGTGTCAGAGAGCATACAATATTATTCGTCCTATAACTCTCATTATTTTTTTGGTCCGTACACAGTACCTTTTTCGTGAAAACACGTATATACAAAATAAAAATGATATCGGTTAATCAAAAACAAAAATTGTTCCGCAAAATATAATACATCGTAGCGAAAAAGTTTGATTATCTATTTTAATTTTAATCTTAACTTTTAAGCTTACGTACAAGTAACTAATTTCTAATACTTTTGTGTGTAGTCGTCAGAGCAGTGTCAGAGAGCATACAATATTATTCGTCCTATAACTCTCATTATTTTTTTGGTCCGTACACAGTACCTTTTTCGTGAAAACACGTATATACAATATAAAAATGATATCGGTTAATCAAAAACAAAAATTGTTCCGCAAAATATAATACATCGTAGCGAAAAAGTTTGATTATCTATTTTAATTTTAATCTTAACTTTTAAGCTTACGTACAAGTAACTAATTTCTAATACTTTTGTGTGTAGTCGTCAGAGCAGTGTCAGAGAGCATACAATATTATTCGTCCTATAACTCTCATTATTTTTTTGGTCCGTACACAGTACCTTTTTCGTGAAAACACGTATATACAAAATAAAAATGATATCGGTTAATCAAAAACAAAAATTGTTCCGCAAAATATAATACATCGTAGCGAAAAAGTTTGATTATCTATTTTAATTTTAATCTTAACTTTTAAGCTTACGTACAAGTAACTAATTTCTAATACTTTTGTGTGTAGTCGTCAGAGCAGTGTCAGAGAGCATACAATATTATTCGTCCTATAACTCTCATTATTTTTTTGGTCCGTACACAGTACCTTTTTCGTGAAAACACGTATATACAAAATAAAAATGATATCGGTTAATCAAAAACAAAAATTGTTCCGCAAAATATAATACATCGTAGCGAAAAAGTTTGATTATCTATTTTAATTTTAATCTTAACTTTTAAGCTTACGTACAAGTAACTAATTTCTAATACTTTTGTGTGTAGTCGTCAGAGCAGTGTCAGAGAGCATACAATATTATTCGTCCTATAACTCTCATTATTTTTTTGGTCCGTACACAGTACCTTTTTCGTGAAAACACGTATATACAAAATAAAAATGATATCGGTTAATCAAAAACAAAAATTGTTCCGCAAAATATAATACATCGTAGCGAAAAGTTTGATTATCTATTTTAATTTTAATCTTAACTTTTAAGCTTACGTACAAGTAACTAATTTCTAATACTTTTGTGTGTAGTCGTCAGAGCAGTGTCAGAGAGCATACAATATTATTCGTCCTATAACTCTCATTATTTTTTTGGTCCGTACACAGTACCTTTTTCGTGAAAACACGTATATACAATATAAAAATGATATCGGTTAATCAAAAACCAAATTGTTCCGCAAAATATAATACATCGTAGCGAAAAAGTTTGATTATCTATTTTAATTTTAATCTTAACTTTTAAGCTTACGTACAAGTAACTAATTTCTAATACTTTTGTGTGTAGTCGTCAGAGCAGTGTCAGAGAGCATACAATATTATTCGTCCTATAACTCTCATTATTTTTTTGGTCCGTACACATTACCTTTTTCGTGAAAACACGTACATACAATTTAAAAATGATATCGGTTAATCAAAAAAAAAAAAGTTGTTCCACAAAATATAATAGATTGTAGTGAAAAAGTTTGATCATATATTTTAATTTTAATGTTAATATTTTAAAATCAAACGTGATAGCGACAGAGAAAACAGGAATCGGCACTGTAGTAAAATGGCTGTTGCTAATTCTCCTCTTTCTGAAACTGTTGCTGAGTGGGATGGAGATACGTCTCACATTCCAGCCGCAATAACTGAGCGCAGGTGGTCTGTTAGTTGCGCCACGTGTCGTACAGAGCCAGAGTTACCGAATGAGGAGCAGTCGTCCAATTATCGCAACTACGAATTACTTAGTTTCGATAGGACAAGTCAGAAAGACCAGACCAAAAAAGATTTTTTTTTTTTTCGTCCATCGAATGCTTTACACTTTTGTAAGCTTCGCTCTGGATATCGGCGCATCTGTAATTCTCCGCAAAAAAATCTCTGTTTTTTATTCAAGAAATAACATTCCCATTCTCTTTTTCACGTACTGAAATTTCAGATATATCAGATTCTTCCTATTTTCTCGAACTAAACAAACGGAATAACTATACGATCGCAGTTTTTCGTGCATACAAACAATTAAAAGATTATTTCACTTTATTCTTTCTTGTATATGAGTCACACATATCTCTCTTGTCCTTGCATTTTTGTTTCTATTCGAAATGAATGAATCGATCCGAAAATTAACTCCATTCGATTTTTAAAGCTTATTCAAATAAAATATTCAATGCAGGTGCAGATTCCATTTACCTTTAATGCTGCTGTTTAAATAAATGTGTAAGACCCCTTTTGCTATACGTGTGTTTGTTTTATCGTAGAGATAATTGTCGCATCTGTGTGAAATGCTGAAGGAAGTTTCTTCGGAAACCGAGATACGATCATTTCTGCGGATTGATGAAGATTAACTGATGAAACGGAGACATTCAGGAATACAATCAGCAGAAGAGAAATGCTTTTATCTCTCAGAGTTGTGAGGTTTTAAGTTCTTCTGGGCCGCCACTCCGTGTAAAAGTAATATTTATTTTAGGAGTGGGATGTTCGGTTGCACCATCAGGTGGATTAAGATTTACAGGGGGTCGGCAAGGTGTGATATAGGTTTGCTTGGAGCGTGTGTCTGTGCGTGCGTGCGTGCGTGCGTGCGTGCGGGGGACAGGTTGGCGACGCGCAGGAAAGCCGATGTGAAGGCGGACGATAAAATGTCTTACCTGTTGCGAAGCAGACAACAACTATCACAAGGAGTACACGGCATAGTAAGGTCATCCTCCCCTGGACACACACACACACCACACAAAACTAGGGTATGAGACCTCGAATCAGACACACATCCAAAAACACACGACGCACAACACCACACAGACAGAAGAAGCGCACACAACAAAATGATGGCGGATTCCAGGAGGCATCGCCTGGGAGCGCTGCAGTCAGCTGACGGTGCTGCTGGGTCTGCTTGTTTGCATGCGCTCCTTAGGAATTGGCGGGATCTGATGCTATCTTTCACTCCCCTCCCCTACGCAGTTTCCCACCGGCATATATTCACCTATTGCGCCTCCGTAAGCCGCTCATCTCGTGTGCATGATTACTGTGCACTCCTTCTATAGTCCTTTTCGCAGCACATGAAGCCAAAATGCACTACCTCTTGTTAAATTAATCCCGCTTCGGAGAACCTCCTCCTGGTTCAAAGACGGGAGAAATGAAGAGTTCCGATGTCGAGAGCAAAGCTTTGAATCACCTCATTTCTTTCTCAAAACTGAGATTACTCAGTTATGTTGTTTAGTAGCTCTGTGGTTCTTAAGTGTCTTGAATTTACTCATAGGAGTCCGATTTAAACAAGAAAGGCACACCAGGACACGTTTTCCAACTGAGAAGGAAACAACCTTTGTGACGTGCCTGCCCAGCAGGGCACACACACGACAAAGGCAGATAGCAGCGATAGCGAACGTCCGCGTAGCTCAATTGGTAGAGCGACTTATTCCGGAATGAGGGGACCCGGGTTCGAGCCCCGGCGTGGGCAAAAATGACGGAGAAATTTACTTCGTTATAATGGCGCCCGAACTTCCCGGGTGACCCGGCCGTTCAAGATCTCGCAATGGTGTGATGTTCTTTCCACACCGCGAGATACGAAAAATAAGAGAATCCCTTCTCCAGCGCTTCGAAAAATAAATGTTTGTGACGTTGCATTCCCCACACTAGATTGACTGGGAGTTCTCATCTGCACGTTCTACAGCGGATGGCTGCCTGCGACGATTCATGGTCACGGCTGACCAATGAGCCATTCCTCCGGCCTTCTTTCGGGGGGATGTGACGTGCCTGCCCAGCAGGACGCACACGACATAAAGGCAGATAGCAGCGATAACGAACACCCGCGTAGCTCAATTGGTAAAGCGACTTATTCCAGAATGAGGGGACCCGGGTTCGAGCCCCGGCGTGGACAAAAATGAAGGAGAAATTTACTTCGTTATACCTTCGAAAGTTTCCTTTTTGCCTCCAACACTTCTAGGCTATTTACACAGCTCTAATGTTGGTAAATACTATAGTGCGTCGCATAAATATAGAAACAGAACAAATTCTCGAATAGAAAAGAAACAACAACGAGCTGAAATGTACACCTCATATTTATAACAAAAACAGCATAGGACACGCAGCTGCATAATAGTTTGACGGAAACATAACAATTCCAACGCCAAGTACAAGAAAAAAAACAGAAATACTCTGTCTCAAAAATATAAAGACTTACTAGTTATGAGCACCTACGGTACGAATAGTGGAGCCGTTGTTCCGAATAACACTGAGAACCCGATTGGGTATCCTGTCCACCAAGTGACGTAAGTGTTCTGGACGGAGTGCGTACCAGCTTCGTTCAATCTGCTCTTTCAATGCCACCACACTTGAGAACTGCCGTCCATTCGCATACACATCACGAGCTAGGATACCCCAGAGATTCTCGATAGGGTTCAGATCTGGACTGAGTGCTGGCCAATCGATTAAGGTCACATGATGAGTGTTAAACCAGCTTTTCGTTAATGCAGACCGGTGGATAGAGGCATTGTCTTGCTGAAACAGATAATCAACATCCGCTGTAGTTTCGGAAAACGGTAGAAGGTGGCTGCTGAATATCTGAATATGTCATGATACGTTTCGGAGTTTTGCCTGCCTTGCAGAAAAGCGATAGTTGTCCCATTGAACGCAAAAGCTCCCCAAACCATCACAGATCCGCCTCCTTTCCGTCTGCTGAAGAAGGTGCGTGACTCGCGACGTAAATCATGCCAATAGCAGTTCCAACCGTCAGGACCATCCATATTGAACTTTTTCTCATCGGAGAAAATAGTTGTGATCCACTCGTCCGTCCAGTGCATGTGGCTGCTTCCCCATAACAATCTAGCTTCCTTGTTGCGCCGCATGAAGTGCGGCAGACGGCGCATATTATGGCGCACAATGCTGCGACTTTCCTTGATTCGTCGATGAACTGTGTTCTTTGAGACGGTGACACCAACAGTCCGAGAAACTTGACGTAGTGATAACCTTTGGGATGAAACTAAACGCATGATGGCAGGATCATCTCGTTTGGTTGTTATTCGAGGCCTTCCAGGCCGTTTTCTGGCAGTAAACGCACCGCGTTTCGATAAAGTCTAATAAATGACTGCCTTACTCCTCCCCATGGTTTTACAAATTTTCGCTATAGGCAATCCATTTGCTCTCAGTCTCCAAATCTTCTGCACCTCCTCACCAGAAAGTTGACTGTTGCGTGGCATTTCGGCAAATGAATATCTGACGGCAGGTCCGCTATCTTTTGTAGACTGGACCGAATTACGGCCCAAGCGCGTGCGTACAACATGCTAATTTGTACATCTCATTTGCGTGTGGCTACTTTACATAGTTGTCTTTATACACTATCTACCAACAAGTAATTGGACACCTCTGATAGCAAAGGAAAACGAAGTTTATTCACCTTCAGTAGTTGGTGGAGCCTCCACGAGCGCCGATCACAGCTGCGCATACTCTCAACCAGGCGTTGTACGACGGCTAGCGGTATTTTATTCCACTAGGCTTGGAGAAGACAGGTCAGTTCCTTCACCGATTTCGGACCCTTAAGTCGACGCTCCAACTCGTCCCAGAGGTGCTCGATAGGGTTAAGGTTCGGGTTCTGCGCAGGCCAGTCCATTCGATTAACCCCATTGTCACCATACCAAGCCATAGTGGACCTCGGAACATGACAGGTGGCATTGTCATCCTGAAAGTAACATGGGTCCACCCCGTAAAATTGCAACAACGTAGGAAGCGCATGGTCATCCAAAATGGTGCAGTAGGTCTCGGCGTTGAGTCTACCAGGAATTGCGACCAAGGGTCCCGTTGGCACAATACATTCCGGCATGAGGCGTTCTCCAGGCAGACGCCAAACCCAGACCCTGCCATCCGAACGGTAGAGGGTGAACCTTGTTTCGTCGCTCCAGAGAACCTGTTTCCACTGTTCAAAGGTCCACTATACCAAAAGTGTTCTCTGATCGCACGTCGACGAATTCATCATTTAGCCTTGGCAGCTAAGAAAGAGGGTAGAATAGAAAGATAGCAAGAACACGTCAGTTAAATTGAAAATCATGGTAGAAAAAGGAGATTTTAACTATCAAATTCATGATGCTACTCAAGTGTATGCGTTTATTTTAAAAGTAGTTATGCTTCTTTGCAGTCATTGTATGGAATTTGGCAGTTTGCTCTATTTTTTTATTTTAACATGAAAATATTGATTTTCTTTTTCAAATATGACGCTTACCATGAAGAAAGAACTGACTTTCTGCAATTCCAGCTGCACTGTGCTCACAACTTTAAATTTTATCTCTCACAGCTGAACACGTGAACGGAACAGCTCCATGTGCGGGTTTTATTTTGCTAACACGCTGACTCAAAAACCTCGAATTTAGTGTAGCATTTAACTAGAAAAGCAATTACGATTTCTTTTTTCATATTAATCTGTGTACAAATTTTCCTTATGCGACTGTAAGGGCGAAAAATAATAATGAGATGAACATCAATTAAGATATGATCAAGTGTGAATATACACTGACGGAAAAAAAAATCCCAACACCAAGAAGGGGTTGTGTTAGATAAACGACAGTTGGTAGGCGGTGAGACTACATCTGTAAGATGACGTCTATGCAAATTTCGCGCTCGACGCATACGTGTGGCGCTAGTAGCGCCCCTCGGAACATGCAAAGCAGGTTTGCTGTAAATACGCGCTGTAACGTTCGTGAGCTTTAGTTATCGTTGAGATTCGACATAGTGTGTTGATGTTAGTCAAGAATGCCTTTAAGAAGACGAAGAAGCCATTATCAACAGCTCCCGGAGTTTGAACGAGGTCGTGTAATAGGGCTACGATAAGGTGGATTTTCTTTCCGCAATATTGCAGAACGACTTGGCAGGAATGTAGCCACTGTGCATGATTGCTGGAAGCGGTGGTCAAGGGAAGGTACTGCCTCAAGAAGACCGGGTTCAGGCCTGCCACGTGGCACTACTGAGAGGGAAGACCGCCGTGTACGGCGAATGACCGTGGAGCATCGTACCGCGTCTGCAATTCGAGCTGCAGTTGCTACCACAGTGACACAACGAACTGTTACAAATTGTTTGCTTGAAGGAAAGCTCCAAGCCAGAAGCCCTGTAGCGTGCATTCCACTTACTCCAAACCACTGCCGTTTGCGACGTCAGTGGTGTCCAGCTAGAGCTCATTGGAGGACGGAGTGGAGATCTGTTGTGTTTTCTGATGAAAGCCGGTTCTGCCTGGGTGCCAGTGATGGCCGTGTGTTGGTTAGAAGGAGGCCAGGTGAGCGCCTGCAACCAACCTGTCTGCGGCCGAGACACACTGGACCTACACCTGGAGTTACGGTCTGCGCAGCAATTTCCTATGACAGCAGGAGTACTCTCGTGGTTATCCCACGCACCCTGACGGCACAGTTGTACGTCCGTCTGGTGATTCAACCTGTTGTGCTGCCATTCATGAACAGCATTCCAGGGGGTGTTTTCCAACAGGATAACTCTCGCCCGCATACCGCTGTTGTAACCCAACATGCTCTACAGAGGGTCGACATGTTGCTGTGGCCTGCTAGATCACCAGATCTTTCACCAATCGAGCACGTATGGGACATCATTGGACGACAACTCCAGCGTCACCCCAACCAGCATTAACCGTCCCTGTATTGACCGACCAAGTGCAACAGGCATGGAACTCCATCCCACAAACTGACATCCAGCACCTGTACGACACAATGCATGAACGTTTGCGTGCTTGCATTCAACATTCTGGCGGTTACACCGGTTATTAATGTACCAGCATTTCACATTTAAAATGGCTCTTCTCGCGCTTACAATAAGCTGTGATCTTGAAACCTTAATCGATTAAATATGTTACCTATACAAATGTATTGCCGCCATTTCATTCCTCTACAACTATTTTTTCGTGGTGTTGGAATTTTTTTCCGACAGTGTATGGATATAAAAACAAGAAGAAAATGGGGCTATGTCATGCGCAGAGTGACGGCGAAAGGTCGCCCGAGAAAAACGTTTCTTTTACTCAGGAAATAACTTTATTTTATTAACTGTGTGCATATACAATGCAAAATGCCTGGCGTACGTTTACGACGTCAGGAGGTATATGACTATATAGTCCCAAGCTGCGAAAAGACATTGTTTCTCGTAGTACATTGCCGGACACAGAAATTCTGGTCCGAGAGAATACCTGCACAAAGGCAGACAATGCCCAAGTGTAGAAGGGCGCCAGTTTGTCTGGAAGGTCTGAATACGTCCTCTATGTGAAAGAATGTCAGTATTGTTGTATGCTTTGTTCTGTCTGTATAGAGTCTGGTTTCCAGACGCAGAAGTCCGTTAGAAGGAATGTCAAACATGCGGTCGTCTGACACGGAGACAATAAGCAAGGGCGAACCAGTTCCAAGAAGCAGGAACGACTGAGGTACGGATACGAAGAAAGTTGGCCTGCGGACAAAGGTCAGGTTCGCTCCGGGATCTGGCAAGGTCAGAGGTCAGCGCCTCGTGGTAAGTGGGGCCGAAAAAGAAGGAGGGGTCTTCCGGAGCGAGGGGGATAAGAGATAGGTTCGGAGAGAGGACAATTATTGCGAAGTGCGCTTGGAAGGCGGATAGACGTGGAGAGTTTATGCTCCGGGGAACGCAGTTCCTGGTTTTTAACGTGAAACCGAGTATTTCGAGAGATAGCGTGGAGTCGGAAAGACTCTGATATTAGAGTGGCCATAAGGCAACTGATTTTTGATTGAACAATTCGCGACGGACGACTCATGCGCCACAAATTCGTCGACGTTGACATTGGCACCGGAAGCAGACCCTCACCCATACTTTTGCTTCATTAAATTTATTTGTCTTTCTTATTCACGAAGAATTTATTGAAGTTGATGCAGTGCTTTACAGTAGCCATTCTCTCCTTTCCTTGATTCGCGGATAATAAATTTATAATTAATAAATTACGAGAGTGAGAACCTCCGATTATTTGCTGTAAGGGGGGAGTTGTTAAAATAACTCACGGACCCTATCGGAAAGAAAGCAGGACTTAGCAGGAAAGCCTAGGTCTCACCCCTACAGCGACAAATGCCAATTTTTCTAAAATTATTAAAATCCCTGTCGCTTACACTGTCAGAAAAGGCTCGTAAAAGGTATTTTCCTTAAAGTAAGAAATGCCTTCATTTCTAAAGACGCTTCAGAGATATTTCCTTCTTATTCTAAGCAGGCAACAGCAGGAAATCCGCAATATTTCAGACTTCCCGTATCCTAAAGACGACTTATGAACACTTTTTCCATTCTTTGTTTTCTTTTCTTTCTCTTCTCCTCAAACCAAAAGAGCTTTCGTTGACATTTCAGAGATAATTTCGATGCCAATGTAACAGTTTGAACACTCCGACAGATAAAGCATGGCTGGTGCTTTCAAATCATGTTCAAAGCCCAGAAGTTGAACATTTGCCAACACAGCTTACTCTACGTAAATATTTCCCGTTCAACCAAAGCATTTTTTTTTTCGTCAGTTTCAATGAACGAGCAACACGTGTCGCAGCTTAAATCTTTTCCATTCTCATCCGCAGATCACATTTATCATTCAAACGCAAACACAGCCCAGATTCTGGAAATCGCAAGTTGTGTTACTGTGAAATGAAGCCACAGAACAAATAAATAAAAGAATTGCGTTAAAAAAAATGCTTCACCTATGTCATTAGTTAAAAGCCGTTGTTATACATAGACGGCCATCAGTCTGAAGCTGCAAAGATGGTTGACTTCATTAGTTCTATTGGGGAAGCTTTTCAAGTAGCAGAATTGTTTGTAGTGCTACAAAAAAACAGAAATTGAAAGTGCATATTCCAAATACACTGCCGGAAAGTGAAAAAAGAACACCAAGAAGGAATTGGCGGACGATCATGAAATTTACATATGTTAATGGGGTCGTGTTTACGTAGGTGTGATGTTAATTTCGGGACCAGCCGGTGATCGTTTACGCCACAGCACGGCATAATATGCAAATTATCGTCGGTGGTATTTAAGGAGTACGGCGAAGTGAATGTAATCAGTCGTCGGCGTACGGACACGTGCGAATGACCCGAGTAAGATGGTGTACTTATGTATTTTCGGTCTCGTGCAGTAGTGAAGAGCAAAGTACGTGGGAGAAATCCTTCTCATAATTTAGCTGCATGGAGTTGAGTTGCTTCATCACTAAGTAATTCTCATATAGTTTGTGGTCGTCAAGGATTTGACTGTGAGTCATTTTTATTTCTTGTTCTTTAAACTTCAAGTTAGAAGCTTTATTTTTGTTTTCCGGTTCCAGGCCAACCGGGGCTCCGTGCCTCCGGAATGGCGAACTTTTTGAACCGACCTGAAACCATTCAGGTTACTCATAATGGGAAGTATCCCAATGTTAATATTCTTAAGGAATTAGTCGACAAACTTGACTATCCGGAACATTTGCACACAGTCCAGCGACTTAACAATGGACTTTTCACAGTGCGTTTCCAAACTGCTGCTCAAGCACTGCACTACCTTGAGCACCCCTTGACAGCCTACAAGGACGTTGCGGTGAACGTTTCGCCAGTAGATGACGGCATTCGTACCGTCTATGTCAAACTCGTGCCCATTGACATCCCTAATGAGAAGATCTCTGCGGCACTCACTGGATATGGGGAGATTGTCACCCCCATTCAGAATGAGCGGCACACACTCAAAGGTCTGGAACATGTTTATACAGGCACAAGAATTGTTCGCCTGCGTATGACAAAGCCAGTACCCAATTTCCTTCAAGTGGGCCGTTGGAAGGCCATGGTCACATATGCTGGCATGATACGCACATGCCGTAGATGCGGTAATGCTGGCCACATTGCTCCTCAGTGCCCATCCCGAGCTTGCCCCAACTGTAGTACGGTGGGGCACTTAGAGATCTCGTGCGAGCAAGCCTGCTCCAAGTGCGGTGCGGATTCTCACACCAAATCCAGATGCACCCAGTCATCCTTCGCAGATGTTGTAGCTAGGCCTTCAACAGCTCCCCTTGTTTTCAATGAGGAGTTTCCAGAGCTACCCTCCACCAGTACTATTGTTGTTCTCGGGGACTCTGGTGTTCCTGATGCAGTTGTTTCCATGGACCCGGAACATGTTGCTTCTTTGAAATTACCGGTTGCCATACTTGTCGATCCGCCTTCCGAGAATGTCGTGACTTCTGTTAATCAAGAGACCTTGGTTGTTGACGGCCGCGTCGAGCCTGGAACTTATTCTGCTGTTTCACCAGTGCAAGATCTTGAGGTTCTTGAAATGCCATCTACAGAGGTCACCTCAGTGCCTCTTGCCGTTGAATCGGCTGTTGTTATTAAGTCTGAGCCTCCCATGGACGCCGACGTATGAACCGAGGTCCCTGAGCCTCATTAACCTGATTCTCCTGACGCCCAAGTCGGACTTGTTACCACTGTTGCATTTACAGAGGTTATTTCGGTTGATGACAACATTTACATAGATTCTGTTGATGATGTTGCTTTCACCTCTCCTGTCGGAACTGTCTCCCTCCTTACCACCTCCGGGGACAAAGTTGTACCCGTCATCCATTCCAGCAGGCCGCCGGGACGTGTTCCTGTTACCATCCACAATGTTACTCCTTCCAGAGAGACTCGTCCTGCTGACCATTCCTTCCGTCAAAAACGACAGTCCTCTCCATCTTCGGAGGGCAGGACTCGCGGCAGCCGTTCGGCAAGTGTTCGTCCTGGCCGTCGGGAAATATCTCCCGTCCAACTGGAGGAAGGGGAACTTCCCCCAAGTAGCCGCCGACGGAACCGTCGCCGGAATCACAACCGTTCCACCTCTGGAGATTGGCATCGTCAGTTCTAAGTGTCGGTCCACGTTTCTAAAACGGGTGGGCTAATTTGAATCTACCCTCCTTACTGACCTTTGTTTTGTGTATTTTTGTATTTCAATTATCTGCTTAACCTTCAACCTTAAAGTTTCAACATTAAATATTCAGGGACTTCGGTCCCGGTCAGTAAGGCGTTGGCTCATCGGTTGGATTATGACCCAGGATATTGATATCCTGTGTGTCCAGGAAACATTTTTTAACAATTTTAGGCATGTTTCGGATTTTCGTCATTACACTAATGCCCCGTGCTGGTTTAGTCTTTCTCCGACTAGTCACAGGGGCGTCGGAATTATTGTCAACCCTAACTTCAAGGGTTAACAACTGAAATTTCAATATGATGACGAGTAGCTGCTGTCAGCTTCGCCCTCGCTGAGTTTAAAATTCGCGTTATTTCAGCCTATGCGCCATTGGAACCAGCCCAACGGGGTAGATTCCTCAGGAGTCTTCCTTTGTTTTTTCGGGGTGGTGAAGACTTCCTCATTTGGGGGAGGGGTGACTTTAATCTTGTAACGGAGCCTCTTGATAAACAGGGGGTACCTGGCAGAGGGACTCGTATCGGGCTGTCTTCTCCGGGTTCATGTCGGGGGCGGGGCTGGTGGACGCCTGGCGTTCTACTCACCCTGGGGTCTTCGACTGGACTTGGACGGATGGCTCGGTTCGGGCCCGCCTGGACAGAATTCCTGTAGGAGGCCCTGGGGATTGTGACCTTGTGTCTTTTGTTCATTGTGATGTTAATTCTGTGTTTCTCCGTGTGAGTGACCATCGTGCCGTTTCTGGTGAGATCGTTCTAACAGGGGCCCGGACACGAACTCAGGGCCCGTGGAGGATGAATCTGAATCTTCTCGAAGATGACGACATCCTTCAGGGCCTTGAGAGGTTGCTTCGGGGTGAAATTCAGTCTGAGACTCATCACACTGGTGAGTGGTGGGAGGGGGTTAAACTTAAAGTGAAGTCTTATTTACAACTTCAGGGGAAACTTTCGGCTCGTCAGCGGCTTTTAGAGCGAACTCGACTTGTCTGTATGTTGCGTGCATGCAAAGCTGGGCAGCAAATGGGAGCGCAGAATGCTGGTATGATTGCTGAACTTCAAGCTCAGTTGACAGATTTATATTGTAAAACCGGCCAAAGATGCACACAGGACTCTATTTCACAAAATTTAGAAAACGAGATTACACTTGCAAGTTTTTTTGCGAAATCTCGCAGAAACAAAATTATTTCTCAGGTAATTCCTGGCTTACAGCATGAGTCACGCTTTGTGACCTCTCAACCAGAAATTCACAATTTGTTTTTCTCGCATTTCAGAGACCTGTTTGCATCTGATGAAGTGCAGCAGTCGTCCGTCGACTCTTGGGTCGCTGACGTGACCCAACTCGACGCCGCGGCTTCTGTGCTTACATCGGGCCCTGTCCGTATTTCTGAGGTGAGGCAAGCCATTGCCGGCTTGCGTAATGGTCGCAGTCCGGGTACTGATGGTATCCGCGTCGAGTTTTATAAACGTTTTGTTGATTTGCTTGCTGAACCTCTATGTGATGTTTTTAATCATGTTCTGTCAACAGGGCAGTTAACCTCAACGATGCGACTTGGTCAGATCGTTTTGGTTAACAAGCGGCGTGATGGTCCTGGTCGGCATTTGGGAGAGTAGAGGCCCATCACTCTTCTCAATTACGATTATAAGATTTGGGCTAAAGTCCTTGCTAACCGACTGATTAGAGTTATTTCTGGCCTAGTAGGCGTGTGCCAGGTTTCTGGAATCCCGGGAAGGAGAATTTTTCAAAATTTAGTCCTCGTGCGGGACGGTATTCACTACCTCGACCGCAAGAGGTTGAAGTGCTGTATCCTTTCTTTGGATCAGAGCAAAGCCTTTGACAGGGTCTCTCACAAGTACCTTGTGACCCTTCTGGAGGCTTGTAACTTTGGCCAAGATTTTGTACTCATGGTGAAGGTCTTGTATACATACTGATATCTTTAGTTTTATCCGAGTCAACGGTCAGCCTACGGACTGCTTTCCCATCCGGAGAGGGGTCCGCCAAGGCTTCCCGTTGTCTGCTGCACTGTTCGTACTGAGCATTGAAACTCTCCTTAAGAAGATTCAATCTGCACCGAATATCTCTGGCATCCCAGTTCCGGGTTCGAGCTTTACAACAGCTGAGCTCAAATACCTTGCGTATGCAGATGACGTTGTTCTCTTCCTTCGGGATGAGATTTCCTTGAGAAATTTGTTTCATGTTTATGATGTTTATGCGGACAGTGCAGGCGCTGCATTGAATGTGGATAAAACTAAAGCCTTGTGTTTTGGGAATTGGTCACCTGACGTTTTGCAGTTTGTAGGCTCAACCGATGATCCCATAAAGATCCTCGGTGTTTACTTTGATAAAAAGAGGGTTCACCGCAAGACGTGGCGCTCTGTTCAACAGAAGCTCACGTCGGAATGTGCTTGGTGGGAGGGCTGCCAAATTAATTTTTTTAATAGGGCTAAATTGGCTAACAGTCTCTTGGTTTCCAAAATTGCTTTTTGCAGTACCCTACAACCCCCGACGTACCGGGTCCTTTTGGCTCTAAATTCTCTAGTTTTTCGATTTGTCTGGGGAACTAGAGCTGTCCTTTCTCGGGATTGCCTGGTTCAACCAGTCCATCGAGGGGACTGGGTGTTCGGCACATTCTTGCGTGGTGTCGCGCGTTGATGGTTTCTTATGTGGCCTACATCCTGAAAAGCGATTCTCATCCTAGCTTTAACTTCGCGTGTTATTTCATTTCCTATAATCTTAGGTTATTTTCTTTCGCTTGTAACTACCTTGAGCCTAGAGCTCCGAGGCCCGGTGGACCACATGGCACTACCATTTGTGAGGCTAGATTGTTAACTAGCCAGAACATCAGGTGTTCCTCTTGGCATGAACCCGATGCCCTTTATAATGTATTCTTGCCATCCTTTGCTGCTCACATTCAGCGCCGGTTTCCCGCCTTGGGGATGATCTGGAGGGTCGCATGGGCCAATGTTGCGTTTGCGGGTGTGGAAGGTCGTGTGCGTGACCTGCAGTGGCGCTTGGCCCATGGGGTGATTTCCCCCGTGATTCCCTTTTTCGTTGGGGAGTCGCCGACTCCCCGGACTGTCCCCACTGCGGACAGCCGGAGTCTTTATTCCACCGATTTGTGGAATGTAATTTTGTTAGAAAAGTTCTGCAACTTTTGTCTAGATGGATTTCTGTTAATATGTGTAATTTTAAAATTATTGTTTTTAAGCACCCGCTACCTGTTTCCGGTCAGCGTGCCTATGGTTTAAAGGTGATCCTTGCTACTGCTTGTACTATGTTACATGATACTGTTCTGTCTGACCACGTTAGGCTCTATTCGAATAGGCCTGATGTGGTCGCTCTCTTTGTCAATATCAGATTGCGTGAGAGGGTGATTTCCGACTTTCACCACTGACCGGAAGACGTTTTTCGCGTCCGATGGCTTTGTTGGTATCGGCTGGTTTCCCTACGCAATAATGTGCTCTGCTTTCGGTTCTGAATGTGTTTTCTGTTGGAGCATGTCGCATGCCTGATGACCGCTGCTCTTTTTACTTGCTTGTCGGGATCCTGTGTTTGCATCATGAATTGTATTTACATGCTTTTCTACTGTGTATATATTGTCTTTGTCTGCATTTGTCTATGCTTGGCCCGCGCTTTTGTTCTGTCTGTTGTCTGTGGCAGGCGTTGTGCCTCTCGGACGACAGTTCAGACCACTTCCTGCGTCTTTGTCATGCCTCTCGGGCGAGGAGAGGTGTGACAAATGACTTTTCATGCTTTTGTTTTGGTTGGAGGTGCTTAGATGTGGGTCCACTTTTTCTCTAAGCACATCCACCCTGTTTTCAGAGATACTTCTTTCCTGGAAGTGTTATTGCTTGTGTTTCGTCTTCCAAGTTTGGTAAGTAAGGTAAGTAGTTTCTTTTCTTTTTAGTGTGTGTGTGTGTGTGTGTGTGTGTGTGTGTGTGTGTGTGTGTGTGTGTGTGTGTGTGTGTGTGTGTGTGTGTGTGTGTGTGTTTCACCTCGATGATGATAGTGCCTTGGCTGGCCCATAATATGGGTTTCAGCAGAACAATGTACAGCCTTGTGCTGTACCCCAGTTCACTAACTGAGAAGAAGCTGCAATGCCTGGACATGGAAGGAAGACGTGTATGATTTCAGCAGTTATCGGACTTTGAGCGAGGTCGTCTATTCGGACTCCGCGAGGCCGGGTATTCGTATCGTCGTATTGCGGGGCGAATTGGACGGGAAGTATCGATGGTGGTACGATGGTGGCGTAGATGGTCCGAAGAACATTCCCACACGAGAAGACGTGGAACCGGAAGTCACAGACGGACTGATGAGCGGAACGATCGACGCATAAGAAGAGCGGCGTTGTCAAGCAGAACATCCACTACGACGCAAATCCGAGCTGCCGTTGCACCTGAGGTGACTGTGCGAACAATCGGCTATCGTCTACTGGATGCAGGACTACGTGCACGTGTGCCTCTGGCATGTGTACCTCTGACTCCAGCCCACCGTTAGGAACGGCTGCAGTGGTGTCGCCATCGTCTGCACTGGAGAACGCAATGGCGATCTGTCGTGTTCAGCGATGAAAGCAGATTCTGCTTGGGAGCCTCCGATGGCCGTATGCGTGTTCGCAGACGCACAGGGGAGCGTCTCCACCCTTCTTGCATCCGCCAGCGACACACAGGACCTACACCTAGTCTCCTGGTGTGGGGAGCGATCAGCTATCGCTCCCGTACACAACTAGTGTTTGTACCGGGTACGTTAAACAGCACGTCCTACATCAACAACATCATTCAGCCCGTTGTTGTGCCATTTGTAAGGTCGGTACATCGTGGTGTTTTCCAGCAAGATAACGCACGCGCGCACACGGCACGTGCGATGCAACATGCACTTCAGGGTGTGAGACAACTTCCATGGTTTACTGGATTTGTCCCCCATTGAGCACGTGTGGGATTTTATGGGACAACGACTTATCCGGTCTCCACGGCCAGCCACGACCATCCCCGATTTACGCGTCCAGGTTGAGGATGCATGGAACTCAATACCCCAAACTTACATCCAACATCTGTACGACAGACTCCATGCCAGAATTGCACAGTGTGACGCAGTTCATGGCGGTTCAACCTCGTACTAACCATGTTACATGGAAATGTTATTTTTCAGTTTACCAGCAAATACAGCTGTATTTTGCCATAATGTTTTGATCACGTTATCCTCTGTATTCCGTTATTATGCTGTATAAATTTCGTTGGCATCAGACGTCTCCTTCTTGGTGTTCTTTTTTCACATTCCGCCAGTGTAGTTTAATTTCACTTAGGTATTCGGATCGATCGCAATCGCTTGTAGGTGAAAAACTTATTTACACATAAAATTCACTTTCCATATCACGAGGCCAGAATTCGATGAAAACATAAGTCTACTTACAAGTATCCAAATCACTTCCATTATTCGCTAATCAAAAAATTCCAAAGTCTATAACCGATAGATCTGAAAATATCAAGTCTTTCACTATATGCTAGATGGACATCGATCAACGATAATTCACAACCTGCCTGAAACTTCTCACTTTTTGAAATAAATCCGCTATCTCAGTACAAAACGGTCTTACAAGATTCACTCGGTATCTGATCGTTTAAACATTGCATATACATAAAGCGCTCTACTGACGTCGCACCCCCTGAGCTCTTATCTATGAAGTCTTTATTCACGTTGCTTCTCCTTTGACAAGCTATCAGGATTGCCAACTTCAAATTCCTCGGGAGAAACTTTGTGGCGTTAAGTTTAGAAAATACACTGCTGGCCACCCAAAATGCAACACCAAGAAGGACACGAGATAGTAAAGCCAGATTTACTGAACACATAACAACAAATACAAAGATGAAACGATTGAGCTTACAGGCCCGTGCGACTTGCGGAACACGCAGACATCAATAGTTCGTGTGGCCCCCATGGCTGGCAATAACGGCCGCTACACGCCGCGGCATCGAACGAAAGAGGCTTTGGATGTGGGCTTGGGGTATGTCGGTCAAGGCTACTTCCATACGTTGCCACAGTTCATCACGGGTGGTGCTTGCCGGGCCACTCGGTTGCTGATCAGCGACAAGACGTGTTCGATGGACGACATATCGGGAGAACAGGAGGGCCACGGCAGCAGTGACACCTGGTGGTCCGTGAAGAATTGTTGCACGATGCGTGCCACGTGCGGGTGCGCATTGTCCTGTTGAAACGTGGCCGCTGGCAGGTCCTGAAAGTAAGGGAGGGCTGCAGGCTCCAAAACGTCGGAGATGGTGCGGTGGCTGTTGAGTGTACCGGCGATGCGTACCAGAAGGGTGCGGGTGTCATATCCAATTAAGCCCCAAACCATAACGCCAGGCGACGGACCGGTATGGCGATGCACAATGCAGGCGTCATACAGTCTCTCGCCATGGTGCCGCCACACGCGGATCCGTCCATCGTGGTGTTGCAGGCAGAAGCGGGATTCGTCGGAGAAGACAATGTCGTGCCATTCCGTAGTCCAAGTGCGGCGTTCAACGGCTCACTGCTGCCGCACTCGCCGATGGCGTAACGTCAATAGTAATCGGAGCAATGGCCGCCGTGCGACAAGTCCCCGCTCCTGCAGACGACGTCAAACGGTACGTGCTGACACAGGTTGTTGCGCAACACACCCTAATTCCTTCGCTAACGTTCGTGATGTGGCGGTGCGAGCCGTCCATGCCCGCCGCACAACATGCCAGTCCTCTCGTTCGGTGGTGTGCCGCGGCTGCGGCAATCACTCACGTCGGTCCTTCTGTCCCTCTTGTACCCACCAAATCCATACTCGCCTCACTGTGGCTAGATGTCGTCCCACACGGGCGCCGAGTCTCCGTACGATAAACCGCTGTCACGATAAGCCACTATTCGTCCTCTGTCGATCTCCGAAATGTGCTGGAATGACTGCCGTATTCTGCGACGAGGCATCAGGAAGCTTTCCACGCACAGGTCCGGCAGCACAACACATTCCACTACTTACTCCCCGCCTTCTGTGCACCCTTCTTATAGTGCTTCTCGGTGGCGTGCCGGCCGCAAATGATTTGCATATGCCCTGCAATGCTAATCGTTTGCATGTCCTCTCGCGGGCGACGAATGCTGCGAATTTCAGGCCAATCGGATGCTTCCTTCTTGGTGTTGCATTTTGGGTGGCGAGCAGTGTATTTGCCGAGCAGAAACCAAATGTGCCTAAGAATACGAAAACTCAGAAGGAAGCCTAAATTAGGCGTATACGTCACACTGCACATTTCTATAATTTGCGTTGGGGTGTTCAATTTATCGCTTTGCCTTGCTGAAAGTCCAGATGTCTGAACGTGAATTGTCAAACAATGGTAAATATCGTTCAGACCCTAAATTCAAAAAAATATTTACTTTTGTTTTCATCTATCACACAAATGATTTCGACGAATTATCAAAACACGTCGCCGCCCAGACGAGAGAGTGGTCCGAGGCGCTAGGTTTTGGTCATTCGTCTGCGAAGGGACCTGGCTTAAGAACCAAATGAGACGCGGATGGTGTGTCTGTCTGACGACGATGGCTCTGTCCCTTTACTGGAACCAGTGGCCCTAAATTATGGACGAGCTGTTGCTTGTATCCCTTAGAGTTACTTGTGACGGTCGTTTAACCTCTAAATAAAAAAACAATCAAGCACGTTCTTCGAACAGTGATCGGAAGGATTTATAGAACAACTTTCGATATCGTCCAGGTATTGAATTAGGGTATGCAGTAAATGTTTGTAAATATCTCTGGAGTAAAATTCAGCCCCTGAACTGACGAATTCTTGTTATTATTATTTGGAATTTAATGCCCTATCGGTAAGCGGTATTTGTGGACTTGCTCTGCTCTCTCTCTCTCTCTCTCTCTCTCTCTCTCTCTCTCTCTCTCTCTCTCTTCTCTCTCTCTCTCTCTCTCTCTCTCTCTCTCCTTTCTCTATTTCTGCTTCTCTATATCTTTATCTCTATTTTTTCTCCTTATCTCTGTCTTTCTCTCTCTCTCTCTCTCTTTCTCTCTCTTCCTTTCTCTATTTCTGTCTCTCTATGTCTTTCTCTCTATTTTTCTCTCTCTCTATCTTTTTCTCTCTCTTCCTTTCTCTATTTCTGCTTCTCTATATCTTTCTCTCTATTTTTTCTCCTTATCTCTATCTCTGTCTTTCTATCTCTATCTCTGTCTCTCTTTCTCTCTATCTCGTTTTATTTCTGTCTCCCTCTATCTGTTTCTCTCTCGTGCTTTCTCTTCCCTTTTTTGTCTCTCTTTCGACCTTTCTCTCTCTTTTTGGTCTTATATTTCTCTCTCTTTCTCTAGCTCCGTCTCTCTCTCTATCCCTGTCTCTCTCGCGCTTTCTATCTCTTTTCGGTCTCTCTTTCTCTCTCTTTCTCTATCTCGCTCTTTTCGGTCTCTACTTCTTTCTCTTTCTCTATCCAGTCTCTATTTCTCTCTCTTTCTCTATCTTTCTCTTTTCGGTCTCTGTTTCTCTCTCTTTATCTCTCTGTGTTTCTCTCTTTCTCTCTATTTGCCTATGTCTCTTTATCTCTCTCTCTATCTCTTTCTTTATAACTCTCTTTCTCTCTCTCTGTTTCTCTCTTTCTCTCTTGCCAATCTCTTTCTCTCTCTCTGTTTCTCTCTTTCTCTCTTGCCAATCTCTTTCTCTCTATCTTAGCTATTCTCTGCTTAGTGCTGGACCAAAGCCTCTTCAATGCTTTCCATCTGCTGAAGGTCTTCTGCACTTTTTCTGTTTTCTTCATCCTACAACATACATTCGTCCACCGTACCTTGCGTCTGCTCTTTGGTCACGGGCTTTATTTTGGCGCACCAATCAGTTATCGCCACCGTCTATCTGTTGTCATGCATTGCATGTCCGGTGATATTCGCTTCGTCAATTTTACATGTTTGGTAATCTCCTTAACTTTTGCATTCGATCTTATCGAAAAGTTCCTTTTCTTTCTTTCTCCTTTTTTCTCTTAGCGTAAAACCCAGCATAGATATTTCCATTTCATCTTTGGGTTACTCCAGTTTCTGTACTAAGACACAGATTAATTTCCAAGACTCACAACCACGTGCAATCATGCGACGGTCATTAAACTCCGAAACAAAGCAATTAAGGAAAACGGGCAGGATTGATTTCTAGATTCTCCCCGGTAACTCCTCTTTTCACATTTCTTTCATGATCGCATACCTTAAGTTCCTGGAATGTCCTGATTCCTGTGAAGATTAGAAAAAATAAATAAAAGGACAGCTTCTATGGCGATTTCAATATTTCAGCCTTCTGATTAATAGTTCGCTGATTGCATATTCTTACATTCGCGAGCATAGGTTTCAAACCATTATGGTGTTTATAAATGGGATTACTCTTTAGCACACTAATATGGTAGAACCACTTCACATCGATTTGTTGTCCTAATGAATTTTGAACACAAATAAATATACTTTTAGTGTCTGTCTGAAACTAATTCTGCTCTATTCTGCTCAAATTTATCTCCTTGGTTATGCTCTAACAAATTATCACTTAATATTCTAAAAACCAACTCCGTATATTTCCGAAACGTTAATAAAAGAGAGGACATAAATAAATTTCCAGTCAGGATTAATGATCTCCCCCTTAAAATTGTGGACAAAGTTCAGTATCTTGGTGTTTGGTTTGATGAATTCTTTAACTGGGATGCGCATGTTCAGTTTGTTTTAAAAACAGTTTCCTTACTGGTTGGCCTGCTTGGTAAAATTAAGCATCTCTTACCTATCAATGTTCTGAAAACATTTTACTATGCTTTTATTTATACCCATCTCTCCTATTGTCTGGAATCTTGGTATTCAAATATAAGTGCAAACAATAAGTTATGCTTGCTCAAATTACAGAAGAAATCTGTTCACCATATGCTGAACACAGATTACATGTCTCATTCAAAACCATTATTTCTAAAACTAAATATTCTAAAAATTCATGAAATTTTTACCTTGAAACTAGGTATCATGTTTTTTAAAATAATGCATCTTAAACTGCCTATTTTTCAATGTGACATCGAATATCTGGATTATTCTATCATCACCAGATCTGTTGCTAACAACAAATTATGTCAGCCGTGTGTTAAACTTAATTAATTATGGTTTAAATAGCATACTGTATAAAGCCATTATCCTATGGAATAATCTCCCAGAGAACATCAGATCCCTGGAAGGTTTTCCTTGTTTCTGCGAAATTACATTGTAAATCACCCTGATCTCCATAACGAATCTCAACCCTATCATTAAATAGACTTAATTATGGTTTAAATAGCATACTGTATAAAGCCATTATCCTATGGAATAATCTCCCAGAGAGCATCAGATCCCTGGAAAGTTTTCCTTGTCTCTGCGAAATTACATTGTAAATCACCCTGATCTCCATAACGAATCTCAACCCTATCATTAAATAGACTTAATTATGGTTTAAATAGCATACTGTATAAAGCCATTATCCTATGGAATTATCTACCAGAGAGCATCAGATCCCTGGAAAATATCAAAAAGTTTTCCTTGTCTCTGCGAAATTACATTGTAAATCACCCTGATCTCCATAACGAATCTCCACCCTATCATTAAATAGACTTAATTATGGTTTAAATAGCATACTGTATAAAGCCATTATCCTATGGAATAATCTCCCAGAGAGCATCAGATCCCCGGAAAATATCAAAACGTTTTCCTTGTCTCTGCGAAATTACATTGTAAATCACCCGGATCTCCATAACGAATCTCAACCCTATCATTAAATAGACTTAATTATGGTTTAAATAGCATACTGTATAAAGCCATTATCCTATGGAATAATCTCCCACAGAGCATCAGATCCCTGGAAAATATGAAAACGTTTTCCTTGTGTCTGCGAAATTACATTGTAAATCACCCTGATCTCCATAACGAATCTCAACCCTATCAATTAAATAGACTTAATTATGGTTTAAATAGCATACTGTATAAAGCCATTATCTTATGGAATTATCTACCTGTGAGAGCATCAGATCCCTGGAAAATATCAAAAAGTTTTCCTTGTCTCTGCGAAATTACATTGTAAATCACCCTGATCTCCATAACGAATCTCAACCCTATCATTAAATAGACTTAATTATGGTTTAAATAGCATACTGTATAAAGCCATTATCTTATGGAATTATCTACCAGAGAGCATCAGATCCCTGGAAAATATCAAAAAGTTTTCCTTGTCTCTGCGAAATTACATTGTAAATCACCCTGATCTCCATAACGAATCTCAACCCTATCATTAAATAGACTTAATTATGGTTTAAATAGCATACTGTATAAAGCCATTATCTTATGGAATTATCTACCAGAGAGCATCAGATCCCTGGAAAATATCAAAAAGTTTTCCTTGTCTCTGCGAAATTACATTGTAAATCACCCTGATCTCCATAACGAATCTCAACCCTATCATTAAATAGACTTAATTATGGTTTAAATAGCATACTGTATAAAGCCATTATCTTATGGAATTATCTACCAGAGAGCATCAGATCCCTGGAAAATATCAAAAAGTTTTCCTTGTCTCTGCGAAATTACATTGTAAATCACCTTGATCTCCATAACGAATCTCAACCCTATCAATTAAATAGACTTAATTATGGTTTAAATAGCATACTGAATAAAGCCATTATCCTATGGAATAATCTCCCAGAGAGCATCAGATCCCTGGAAAATATCAAAAAGTTTTCCTTGTCTCTGCGAAATTACATTGTAAATCACCCTGATCTCCATAACGAATCTCAACCCTATCATTAAATAGACTTAATTATGGTTCAAATAGCATACTGAATAAAGCCATTATCCTATGGAATAATCTCCCAGAGAGCATCAGATCCCTGGAAAATATCAAAAAGTTTTCCTTGTCTCTGCGAAATTACATTGTAAATCACCCTGATCTCCATAACGAATCTCAACCCTATCATTAAATATACTTAAATATGGTTTATATAGGATAGCATACTGAATAAAGCCATACATACTGAATAAAGCCATTATCCTATGGAAGCATACTGAATAAAGCCATTATCCTAGCATACTGAATAAAGCCATACTGAATAAAGCCATACTGAATAAAGCCATTATCCTATGGAATACTGAATAAAGCCATACTGAATAAACTACCATACAGAATAAAGCCATTATCCTATGGAATAATCTCATAGCATACTGAATAAAGCCATTATCCTATGGAATAATCTCCCAGCATACTGAATAAAGCCATTATCCTATGGAATAATCTCCCAGAGAGCATCAGATCCCTGGAAAATATCAAAACGTTTTCCTTGTCTCTGCGAAATTACATTGTAAATCACCCTGATCTCCATAACGAATCTCAACCCTATCATTAAATAGACTTAATTATGGTTTAAATAGCATACTGTATAAAGCCATTATCTTATGGAATTATCTACCAGAGAGCATCAGATCCCTGGAAAATATCAAAATGTTTTCCTTGTCTCTGCGAAATTACATTGTAAATCACCTTGATCTCCATAACGAATCTCAACCCTATCATTAAATAGACTTAATTATGGTTTAAATAGCATACTGAATAAAGCCATTATCCTATGGAATAATCTCCCAGAGAGCATCAGATCCCTGGAAAATATCAAAAAGTTTTCCTTGTCTCTGCGAAATTACATTGTAAATCACCCGGATCTCCATAACGAATCTCAACCCTATCATTAAATAGACTTAATTATGGTTTAAATAGCATACTGTATAAAGCCATTATCTTATGGAATAATCTACCAGAGAGCATCAGATCCCTGGAAAATATCAAAAAGTTTTCCTTGTCTCTGCGAAATTACATTGTAAATCACCCTGATCTCCATAACGAATCTCAACCCTATCATTAAATAGACTTAATTATGGTTTAAATAGCATACTGTATAAAGCCATTATCCTATGGAATTATCTACCAGAGAGCATCAGATCCCTGGAAAATATCAAAATGTTTTCCTTGTCTCTGCGAAATTACATTGTAAATCGCCCTGATCTCCATAACGAATCTCAACCCTATCATTAAATAGACTTAATTATGGTTTAAATAGCATACTGAATAAAGCCATTATCCTATGGAATAATCTCCCAGAGAGCATCAGATCCCTGGAAAATATCAAAATGTTTTCCTTGTCTCTGCGAAATTACATTGTAAATCACCCTGATCTGCATAACGAATCTCAACCCTATCATTAAATAGACTTAATTATGGTTTAAATAGCATACTGAATAAAGCCATTATCCTATGGAATAATCTCCCAGAGAGCATCAGATCCCTGGAAAATATCAAAAAGTTTTCCTTGTCTCTGCGAAATTACATTGTAAATCACCCGGATCTCCATAACGAATCTCAACCCTATCATTAAATAGACTTAATTATGGTTTAAATAGCATACTGTATAAAGCCATTATCTTATGGAATTGTCTACCAGAGAGCATCAGATCCCTGGAAAATATCAAAAAGTTTTCCTTGTCTCTGCGAAATTACATTGTAAATCACCCTGATCTCCATAACGAATCTCCACCCTATCATTAAATAGACTTAATTATGGTTTAAATAGCATACTGTATAAAGCCATTATCCTATGGAATAATCTCCCAGAGAGCATCAGATCCCTGGAAAGTTTTCCTTGTCTCTGCGAAATTACATTGTAAATCGCCCTGATCTCCATAACGAATCTCAACCCTATCAGTAAATAGACTTCATTATGGTTTAAATAGCATACTGTATAAAGCCATTATCCTATGGAATAATCTCCCAGAGAACATAAGATCCCTGGAAAATATCAAAAATTTTCCTTGTAGCTGCGAAATTACATTGTAAATCACCCTGATCTCCATAACGAATCTCAACCGTATCATTAAATAGATTTAACTATGGTTTAAATAGCATACTGTATAAAGCCATTGTCCTATGGAATAATCTCCCAGAGAGCATAAGATCCCTGGAAATTTTCCTTGTCTCTGCAAAATTACATTGTAAATCACGCTGATCTCTATAACGAATCTCAACCCTATCATTAAATTGTAGTTCCAAGCAGTGGTGCTTCTGTTATAACCATCTTACTTGCTTTCATATAGGCCATATGGTTTATTCCTTTTCTTACATCTGATAGGGGGAATCGCCTTACAACCAATGTGTTTAGATTCCTCCTGGTGTATTGCATTTTCATATAACTGTAAGTTTTAAATGTGTGCAATAAATAATTGTATTGTATTGTTATTTTTACGAAAGACAATTTCCTCTGAATAACGAGTGAATCATACAATTTCTGTCCATAATACAGGATTTCTGAGAGAGATACTAGTCATATCCATTAAACATGATTTATACACTGAAGTGCCCAAAGTCATGGGATACGTATCTAGTATCGTGTAGGACCTCCTCTAGCTCAACGAAGTGCAACAACTCGACGTGGCATCGATTCCACAAGTGGCCGGAAGACTTCTTGAGAGATGTTGAGCCATGTAGTCTGAACAGCCACCCACAGTTCTCTGGTATGTAGGTGCAGGATCTTGGGTGCGAGTGGACCTTTTCATCACGTCCCATAAGTGCTTTATAGGGTTCATGTCGGGAGAACGTGTTTTCCACACCATCCGTCGAAACTGTCCAGAAATCTCCTCGATCTAATTTTGGACAACTTGGGCCCGATGACATGATGCATTGTCAGCCTGGAAATTCCCATCATTTTTGGGGTACATCACGTCCATGAAGAGCTGCAAATGCTCACCCAGCAAAGCAACAAAGCCATTAGCGGTTAATGACGTGTTTACGATGACCAGAGGACACATACTGAGTCACATGAAGACACATGTGTGTAACCATCACCAGCTTGCACAGTGCCTTGTTGAGAGCTTGGCTCCATGGCCTCAAGGAGTCTGCGCCTCACCCGAATCCTACCAGAGCTAGTAACAACTGGTAGCATGTCACGTTGGGCCATGCCGCATACTACCTGTCTTCTAGGGTGCAATTACCGTGTTCACGAGCCCAGGTGAGGCACTGTGTTCAATGTCATAGTGTTAACAAAGGCACCGTGGTGGGTCTTCTACTCCCATACCCCATGGACGCTAAATTAATCTGCACTGACCTGATGGATATGTCTCTGGTGCCTCCTGCATTGAATGCGGATGTTATCTGAGCCAGTATCGCTTGTCTGTCAGCATGGACAATGTTGGTCACACACTGCTGGTCACGGTTATTCAGTACTCGTGGTCGGCCACTGCGCTGTTTACGTTGGGTGGTGACGCCTTTTATGAGGTATTCTCGGTACACACGTGATACCTTGAATCGAGGAATGTTTGATGTTCGCACAACTTCGGAAATTGAATGTCTCATTCGTCTGGCTTCCACTACCATGTCTCGTTCAAACTCCTGTAATTCACGTCGGCTTGCCATAATCCTACTGGCAGTTGTTCAACCTGACTCACGAGATTACACCTCGCAATTGATAAAAATCTTGGCGTGTGTCGAAGCCTTTATACCACGGCAGCGCCAGTTAAAAATGTGAACACTGTTATCACATGACTTTTGGCACTTTAGTGTATGGGCATTTTTACTCTTGTACGTAATGCTGGATTTCTGTGAACCATACTACTCCTATCCCTGAATTTATTTGAACCACTTTTGTTAGTAGTCTCGTAATGCAATTCAGTACTCTAAAAAGCACTGAATTCTAGGGGTTTTTTTCAAGACTTCATACAGAGCCTGTGCCTTCCTTGATGACTTCGGCAACTAAACGTGCATACTGCCAGTTTCTCTGAGAGAACGTGTGGCTCGGAATGAAAGTTATTGCACCTTCGTATACTTCGTTCGGTAAAAGATATATTTGTCGACAGAGTAGGGTAGGTAAGATAAGAATAGTATCGTGTTATGATAAGAAGCTGCATTTTGTATTTGATTAAGAAAGCAGAAAACTTCTGCCAGTGTTAAACCTTTAAATGGCTGGCCTAAATAGTCGCAGCTTGCGGACGCGTTGGCTTCAAATTTTTTGCACTCCGCAAACAGAAACCTTCACAGAGACACAGAGAGGTAGAGTTTTATTGAAGTTGTTTGTTTCCACTACATCTCATCTCAACAGCGCCGATCAATGTCAGGTGATAAGCCCTTTTATCTCTGTTCTTTATCCTAAGCAGTAACGCACCCAGAAATTTCCCAGGGGGGGCGTGCAGCACAGAATTTCCCCAAGGTGTGCGTGACTCCCGTAATTTTACCGCGGAAAAATAGTCAGGTGCCCTAATAGTTAAGAGGGTGGTTGACCTTTGTACATTTATTCTTCTCCAGTTACTAGTAATGTTACAGTACAAGAAAGTTAAATGATTAGAAGAAGCAGTAGAGGAAATTCTTTTTCCGGTTAGATTTTTCTAAATTTATGTAACAGAACTACTCCCTTATAATTATTGTATTTATACAGTTCATGATTAAGAAGTATATGTAGATCGCGTATCGTGCTTTTTTGTTTCAAACTTCGACTTAATAATTTTCCGCTCTGTCAGACAAAGGGGGTCCATCCCCCTCAACGGGTGCGCCACTGATCCCAAGCACGGAAGAGCTACTCCTTTACTCCTTGACACAGATATCATGGGAGTCAAACCTTCTCTCTCTCCTCCCTCTCTCTCCCTCTCCCTCCCTCTCTCCCTTTCTCTCTCCCTCTCTCTCCTCCCCTCTCCCTCTCCTCCCCCTCGCGCTCTCTCTCTCCTCCCCCTCTCCTTCTCCTCCCCCTCTCCTTCTCCTCCCCCTCTCGCTCTCCCTCTCCTCCTCTCTCTTTCTCTATTCTCCCTCTCTCCTCTCTATCTCCCTCTCTCTCTCTCTTCCCGCTCCTCCCTCTCTCCCTCTCCTCCCTCTCTCCCTCTCCTCCCTCTCCTCCCTCTCTCCCTCTCCTCCCCTCTCCCTCTCTCCCTCTCCTCCCTCTTTCTCTCTCTCTCTCTCTCCTCCTTTTCTCCCCCTCCTCCTTCTCTCTCTCTCTCTCTATCTCTATCTCTCCCTCCCCTTCTCTCTCTCCTTTCTTATGTTCGTCGTAACTGTTTCAGCTCTTTAGCACGCAATCAGTCAAAAAGGGACTGTGTCAACCGTCCCTAAAATGACCACTTTGAAAAAAAAAGTACAAGAAGGAAACGATGCCTTCTGATACTGTACATAATCTATTGCAGGTCCTTCATTCAAGTGGCGTTGGTACCACTAAATTTAACTCGAATGAATTCGTTCCAGCCGTGTTGCACCTACAATTTAGGCAACGAATGTATGCTTCCAGATGATTTTCAGCCCATTTTGCTATCCCTGAGTTCCAGTTAGTTAAAGGTTAAATCACGACGATATACTTTCTTTTGTGACCGTTCTATTCGGCAACCAAAAATGTCCGTGACGGTAACAGAAAAGTGGATGTACGTTCAGAACGAGAAACAGGAAAAACCACTGTTCCGCTATGCTGCAAGGATAAAAGGGATCATTAATCGGGCAGGTGGCATTGTCTGCTGCAGATGTGCTTTCCTATGGAAACAATGTGCAAAATGGAGCCTTGGCAGACGGTTTTAAGGGATGTATGTCGCTAGTGAGAGAACCACAGGAAAGTGGTTCCAGAAACTTCGTTCTGCCGACGAATTCTCACGCAGTGAAAAACAACAGTCGCTTAATGATGACCAGCTGCACACCACAGCTTCTCACAACGTTCCGTGTAAGTTCTTAAACCATTAGCTTTGCCACAGAACAGACACACAAACTAATTTACTAGGTCTTAGATAATTTGTCAGGTGACAACAAGTAGCAGTGGTTACCTGCATGCATGTGTGTCGTTGCTCTCACGTCAGAACCAGGAGGCCTTTCTCAAATATGTTCTCATCTGCGATATGAAGTGGGTTCAATACCTATATCTGACACTGGTAACCATGAAACAAACCGATATCGCATACCAGTAAGTTACCTATGCACAGAGGAGACTTTAGATCTATTGAGGCCCTAGGTGCTAAAAGTTTCAGGGGCCCGTCCCCCTTCTTATGCCTTCAGAAATTGTCATCCGTCAGATTAACAAAAAAAAAAGGGTGGGGGAGTCAAGAAAAAGTTTTACACCTTTTTAAAATGCCATCGCTTCCTACATCAACTTTTTGATTTTAGAGATATTTCAAAAATTATTTTTTCGGCTAATAGGAAATCAACGGATATTAAGTTTGGCACTTTTAATATCCCATATACTTCACGCACTGCAGTTATCAGAAACAGAAATTTGAGGCTAATAGGGAATCAATGGATGTTAGGTTTGACACTTTAAATACCCGTATCCCATTTATACCAGCACTGCAGTTATCGGAAACAAAAGCTACGAATTAAATGCAAAAGATCCGGTTTGAAAATGGAAAAGTAGGTACTGCAGGTTTTTGAATAAGAATATCATTGAAACTTTTTATTGCTTTTTCAATAGCTAGTTTTACGTAGATTTAAGGAGAGAATACTTGATAATTATCAGTATTAAACCAGGGGAGCAGAAAGTAATGAGAAAATGTTGTTGCAATACAATAAAAATGACTTTTAACACTATTAAATAAGACAGAGTGATATTCTCAAATTTCTTTACTTTTTCAGCCTAAATATTAATAACTCTTTCGGTTTAGGATGGCTTAGAGAGATAAGGGCCAAGAAAGAACTTTATTATCCTAAAAAGAATTATCCTATGAAGAATATTTTTTTGTTCATTGATTATCCGACCAAGAAGGAAAAAAACAATAACAGCAAACACCCCCGATCATGAAGAAAGTTTTTACAAGCACTCCTCATCGTAACTAGGGAGGAAGGTCGGAAGGTTTCAGCACATACAGTTTATGTTCCCTTGGCTGGAAGTAGCATGAAAGCAGTTTATAGCACAGCAGGCCAGTTAAGAATTCGCCTTAAACAATGAAAAGTGTGGGAAGCGTGAATTCCTCCTTTATCTAATGCTGAAAGGGAATCAAAATTATTTTAAGCATTCCTTTCTAAATACGTATATCGATAAGATCTCGAAAATTCGGAATAACAGCAAGAAAAAATATGTTATTAATGTGAGAAAGTAAAATATCAATTGACATTACAAAGTAGTCGCTTTAAGAATTGATTTACTTCGGTCCATGAAAACCAAAACTGAAAATCCAATTATATGTTTTCGGGGCCCCTCAAACAGCGAAGCCCTAGGTGCGCGCATAGTGCGCCTAGCCGGAAATCCGCCCCTGCCTATGCACCCATGTAAGGTTTTACCGTGTGGGATGATCTGTCAAGGGCATCGTGGAGTATGAGCTTCTCACAAGTGGAGAACTCATCACAAGTGGACCTGTACTCCTTGAAGCTGCAAAGTATTCAGGATGCACTGATTCGCAAGGAAAGAAACCTACTAAAAGTTGAGTATAATTTGCAGTCTGAAGAACAATAATTAAAATCTTTAATGAATAAAATATTTACAAGTTAAAAAACACGAACACAAGATCTTTCACAAGGGCGACCGTTGCATCATCAGGTGAAGACTACATTTAAACATACTCAATGTGAAGTTATACACTGAATAGCAATTGAATGAGAGATACCTGTCTAGTAACGTGTAGCAACATCGTTCGCCCTGATGACGGCGGCGATTCGTCTCGGCATGGACTCGACAAGACGCCGGAAGCGTTGGATCCACGACCCCTGAACAAGCTCCCACAGTTCACGAAGATTTCATGGAGGGGGTCATCTCTCTTGATGGTATCACAGGTGACCTAGCTGGCCAAAAAAGCGAGGTCACGTGGGTGGAGTGTTCATCCAACCATTCGGATACAATTCGGGAGCGATTGCACGGTGCATTGTCTTGTTGCAGGATGAGGTCCCCAGTGGGATGTTGAAGACGCACAAACTGGAGCAAATGGTCGTCCAGGATATCCTGGTAACGTTGACCTGTGAGGGACGATGTCACACGTACCAGGGGTCCCATTTCAATCCACGTAAACAGTCCCCAGACGAGAATGCCACCCCCACCAGCTTGAAGAGTAACCTGCTGGCAAGAAGGATCTATCGCTTCATGAGGTTTGCGCCGTACTCGTATCCTGCCATCCACATGTACCAACGTGAATCTCGACTCATCAGTCCAGGCAACATTTTCCCACATGTAAAGGATACGGTGGCGATGCTTCCGCGCCCATGCTAATCTTTGCACCCTGTGATGTGCGGTCAGCAGCGGTACCCTCGAGGGACGATGGCTTCTGTACCCCATAGCGAGGAGATGGTTCTGGATGGTGTGGCTGCTTACACATTTTTGTGCACCAGCGTTAAATTGCCGAGTGATTCCTCGCACTGTGGCGCGTCTACCCGCTGTTACAGCGGTACCCTTGGCGCTGTGAGCGGCCCAGTAAACGGAAACGACATGACGTATGCAGCGGTCCGACAATATAAGGAGTGATGCGACGGGAATCAGTAAGAGTCGGACGCAGTATGGGTAAGATGAATGATCTAAACGCATTTGATCGTGGGCAAATTGTCGGTGCCAGACGAATGGGTCACTCCATCTCAGAAGTCGTGCAGGCACTGGGATTTTCACGAGCCACTGTGTCACGGGATCGAATCCGGTGAAACCATCCCTGCAAGGGCCAACTGCAGTGGACAACAGTGTGTGGATGAGAGGGGTCATCGTCGGCTAGTTCGCATTGTAACAGCGGATAGACGGGCCACAGTGCAAGAAATCATTCGACAATTTAACGCTGGTGCACAAAAACGTATAAGCAGCCACACCATCCAGAACGATCTCCTCCCTATGGGGTACAGAAACCATCGTCCCACGAGGGTACCGCTGCTGATCGCACATCACAGGGTGCAAAGATTAGCATGGGCGTGGGAACATCGCCACTGGACCCTAGACATGTGGAAAAATTTTCTTGGACTGATGAGTCGAGATTCACGTTGGTACATGCAGATGGCAGGATACCAGTACGGCGCAAATCACATGAAGCCATGTGTCTTTCTTGCCAGTAGGGTACTCTCCAAGCTGGTGGGGGTGGCATTCTCGTCTGATGACTGTTTACGTGCACGGAAATGAGACCCCTGGTAAGTGTGACATCGTACCTCACAGGTCAACATTACCGGGATATCCTGGACGACCATTTACTCCCGTTTGTGCGTCTTCAACATCCCACTGGGGACCTCATCCTTCAACAAGACAATGCAGCTCCCGAATTGTATCCGAATGGTTGGATGAACACTCCACCGACGTGCTCGCTTCCTTGGCCAGCTAGATCACCTGACCTCAACCCCATCGAGCACATATGTGATGCCATCGAGAGAGATGCCCCTCCATCAAATCTTCGTGAACTGTGGGAGCTTGTTCAGTGATCGTGGATCCTTATGGCTTCCCAACGCTTCCGGTGTCTTGTCGAGTCCATGCCGAGACGAATCGCCGCCGTCATCAGGGTGAAAGGTGGTGTGATACACGTTACTAGACAGGTATCTCTAATTCAATTGCTCTTCAGTATATTAGCACTACACTTACAGTTCAGCAAGTCAGGGTGCACTGGAGAATATTACAGAAATTTGCGAACTGTTGACATTTTTGCCGTACTTCTCAAGTGTTGTTGTCCGTTGCTTGTCCGGTACGAACAGTGGACTAGCGAGCGACTGACTCCTTTATATATACTTCACGACAGGACCTGGACCTTCTGGAATATTCTTGATTTACATAAAGGTCTCTAACTTCCCATCATTCTGGAACATTCTACAAACGTCTAACCCGTTCTTGCCGCTTCTAGAACATTCTACACGACACTTTGGTCTCTGTCTGCTACGTTACACGGCCGACTTCTCTAGACATAGCTTTCGGCACACGTACATTTCTATAAACTATTAGCGTGTATTTATTATTTGCAAATTGTGTAATTTCATTACCAAATAATTCCATTACGTTCGAATGGCATTATTAAATAATTGAATTATATCCTCTTCATTGTAATGCATTACATATTAATGCCATTACCTTTGTAACGTACCAGGAGATGTGACGTACCTGCCAGAAGGACGCACACGACATAAAGGCAGATAGGAATCAGAATAAAACGTCCGCGTAGCTCAATTGGTAGAGTGACTTATTCCGGAATGAGGGGATCCGGGTTCGAATCCTGGCGTGGATAAAAATGACGGAGAAATTAACTTCGTTATACCTTGTGCAAACCATACTTGGGATAACCTTGTAATGTATTACCTGTTACTGCATTACACGTTAATTGTAATTTGTACTACCATTACTTTGTAATGCATTCCTGCCCAACTCTGCTCTAAAATATGCCGCAATCCAGTTAAAATATCAATTCTTACTCTTTGACATGTTGTCAGGATGCCAAACACAAATTCGCCGAGGGAGAAAATGTGGCGTTTAGATGAAAAACGTTTATCGAGAATAAACCAAATATTACATTAGAAGACAGAAACTAAAAAAGGGAAAGTTAAATTACAGTGTACTGGATTCTTTTGTTTCATCAAAATTTCCCCATCGAGCCATGCACATCCTGGATTTCCGTTGGGAAATGTTGTAGTTACCCATGGAGACTACTTTGGGGAGTTAACGCACGTTTTTCTTTTTTTATCTGTGCTCTGTTATCTACGAGTCTTCTACACCGGCACGGACTTCTTTTGTTACCCAGTAGTTTTGTCTTGTGCTTTATGTGTTTGAAAGTTCCGCAGTTATTGTTTCTCTCTTTCATCCCCATGCAGCAAAATTACATTACTTTTCGAAGTACAGGGGGCAACTAAATATTAGGAGGATAAGTATTTTTACGCAAACGAGATTGTGACTCTACTTTTCGCGACGAGTTTTTATGTACCTCGTACAAAGACATCATCAAATCGTTGAAGTTCCGATGTTCAATCTCCGATGATCTTAATATTTATCAAAGGTCATGCAGATTTGTGAACAAAACTCTTCTGTGTGATTTTGTTTAATTGGCAGGCGATGAGGACATTGAATTTCACCAGGCGTGCTTTAAATTGCACCAGTTGGCATTTAACCTCTCAATTTTCTGAAGAACCAATTGAAAACGGAAGTATGATGTGGAAATGACTTCATTAAATGAAAAACTTCCAGGGTAGCATGTAACTCGATAAAAGGACCCCGCCTCTTCGCTTTCTGTGGAATAAATCCGTCGTCGCCGCATGTAAGGCAGATATTTAGGACCTAATGACTCCCATGTGTCACACGAAATCACCACATTGCCACTTCGTTCCAATTCCTTACTTGCGTTAGCTCCAAACTCTGCTTTCCAACAGAGATCATTTGCCAGGGTACTTAGAAAGAAATTATCCCCCAAACAGAACGATGCGGTTCAAGGAAGATAAAAATGACAAAGATTTCTTATCTAGACGAAAAGCGTTCATAACTTCTCAAGCCCAGTCGGGGTTGCAGTCATTTCGCAAAACCACAAAAGGAGGAATAAATGCATTTTCTGATTAAAAAAAGTACATAGGTTCTTCAATCAGTAATAAAAATCTCTGCGGTGTAAGACTTTTCTGGTGCCGTTGTCTGAAAACAGAGGAAGAGTACTAAAATAACAAAATTACAACAAATACACTCATCGCCAAAAAAAAAATGGTTGCACCCAAAAGGATGCGTCGGATTGCAATGCTGTTCGGGTGGAAGGTAAACGTTACCAGGAGCAATAAATGATTAAATATTGAGACTGATATGGGCAATATTTGTTGAGCTACACGCCAATAAGTTGTGTCTCTCAGTATGGCGTCCGGCCGCCTTATTCCCTCACACAACATGCCAGACTTCTCGGCATGGAGTTGCACAGATTCCTAATGGTGTCCTGCGTTAAGCCATCCCATGCAGCTTAAATCTTTTCACGCAGCTCCTACAGATTGTGCAGGGCTGTAGGGGTGGAGTGTATAACGAAGTAAATTTCTCCGTAATTTTTGTCCACGCCGGGGCTCGAACCCGGGTCCCCTCATTCCGGAATAGTCACTCTACCAATTGAGCTACGCGGACGTTCGTATCGCTGCTATCTGCCTTTATATCGTGCGCGTCCTGCTGGGCAGGCACGTCACATGCCCCCCACCCCAACCCCCGAAAGAGGGCCCGGGGCATGGCCCACAGGTCCGCCATGACCATGAATAGTCGGAGGCAGCCATCCGCTGTAGAACGTACTTGAGAATTCCCAGTCAATCTAGAGTGTGGAATGCAACATCACACACATTTGTTTTATTTTTCGAAGCGCTGAAGAAGGGATGCCGCCCCGGTGGCGCAGTGGTCTAAGCGATGACCTCTGATCATTCGTCCGAACGGGATCCGGGTTCGAATCCCGGTGAGGCATGGATGTTGTGTTTGTCTTACGGCACTGGTTCTCTCCCTTCCCTGGAACCAGTGACCCTAAAATAGGGACGGGCGACTGCTTATAGCCCACTGAGTTGCTCACGGTGGCCGTTAAAAATCCAATCAAAAAAAAAAAAAAAAAAGAAGAAGGGATTCTCTTATTTTTCGTATCTCGCGGTGTAGAAAGAACATCACACCATTGCGAGATCTTGAACGGCTGGGTCATCCGGAAAGTTCGGGCGCCATTATAACGAAGTAAATTTCTCCGCCATTTTTGTCCACGCCGGGGCTCGAACCCGGGTCCCCTCATTCCGGAATGAGTCGCTCTACCAATTGAGCTACGCGGACGTTCGTTATCGCTGCTATCTGCCTTTATGTTGTGTGCTTCCTTCTGGGCAGGCACGTCACAAGTGTTTGTAGCGCGTCCAATAACAAGCCACACATTTTCAATCGGCGATAGGTCTGACGATGCGGCTGGTCATGGCAGAGTGTCAGTGCCTTGAAGGCAAGCTCTCGAAACAGCAGCAGTATGCGGAGGAGCATTGTCCTGTTGTAAAATTGCACCGGCGTGAGCTTTCAGAGAATTTAGGGCCACCGGTTGCAGGACCTGATTAACGTAACTGTGGGGCCAGACATATCAATTCTTAGATAATACCTTCTGTTTCCCGCCGTATAGCGAGCTACCGCCTCGCCTTTACTATACGATCTGGCTATCAAGGCGGCTGAAGGCGTCCTTGCGTTGAACAATAATTACCTCGACGAAACTCAGTCCAGCACACGTAAATAAAAAACAGCAAGATTTTATTATTCCGATAAGATTTGCTTCACGGGTGCCCAGATGGCTTTCCGCTCAGGGTCCCCGTGATGACCACGTACTACTTTTTCACAATTCTTTCCGCGATACCCGGCGGACGAATGACTCCTCCTTTCCGTTCACCACGCTGTACTTCTGCGATACCCGCAGCCCTTCCGTCAAAAACCGGTGTCCAAACTGGGACCCTCTCTCCTTGACGACCGAAGCTCAACTGTCTCACTAAATTCTCTTGGCCCTTTTTGTCCTCTACCACGCATGCGCAAGAAAAACTCGTTACCCCGGTCAGCACGTGAAATACCTGAGCTCATGAATGTCGTCGGATACCCGCAGGCGATTACAACCTTGCACGTATACAAAAGCGGTACGACAACTTGTTTAACAGGAGCACTCGAGCAGCCGACTCTTCAAGGTAAGGTGCCCCAGGCCTCACATAGGATTCAAATTGTACCACGTGGGGAAGAATTTCCTGTTCTTCGTTGAAACCACAAAATGGCGGAATGAAGCGTCCGTCCGCACGTGTTCATCACAACATTAAAACAAGAAAGATGACACCGAATTTTCGGGTGTAATAAGCACGTCTTTTGAATCTGTTCTGACGCAAATGAAATTTATCAAAGCTATTCAAAGCCAATGGAACCGGTATGGAAAACAATAGATCTGACGAAAGAAAGAAGATTTTTAATCGGGTTTTTAATCCCTCAGATATTGCTGTAAACGGAATCGTGAGCTTACGAACTCTTAGAAACAGAGATATCGACAAAAATAAGATGTGACTTTACGTCACCTGGTGGGAAAACAATGCATTATTTTAGGAAGAAAGTATTCTCAAAGCGTTTATCCATATCAGCGGTATCGGTCCAAGAAAAAAAAATTAGTCGAGCTTTCAGGAGCCCAGATTTTGCAACAAATACTTCAGAAGCAGAAATTAACACTTATGACCCCTGGTGGCTAAAGTATTCTTCACCAAACATTAGAAATTATGTGAAAAATATTTTCCATCAGGTCTTGTATGCGATACAGGAAGAATTTTTCAAATCAGAGCTTTATTAGCAGAAATAACGCAGAAAACGCAATTTACCTTTGTGCCCCCTAGCGGAATCATTCAAAGACAGCCTTAATTTGTTGTAGCCAACACAGGTCTATGATGTGAAAAGTAGCATACGTAATTTTTATAAATAATGCTGAAAACATGCAAACACAAATCAGATCGATACACGAATTACCCAACGTGGTGCTCTGTCTTCTTGGGCCTTCATACATTCCTTATCACTTGCTCTTGCCTCTCGTTTTGATTTTCTCTACCTTTGCTTGTGTTCATTCTAAGAATTCTGCGGCATTGTTGAAAATGTTAACCCATTCACACGAAAACATTTTTTTTTATTTTAGTTTAAACCACTGCGGTATGTTCTTCGTATATTTCAATAGATCTCGTCGAGAGCTTTAAAGCTCTCGTCCAACGGCTTTCCAGGCAACCGTAACCGCTCACAGCTGTAGTGAGAGAAGGGACGAAAGTTGACGGTGAAAGCAATGCCGTTCCAGAAGCAACATTTGAGGCACTGCTTCCTGTTCGCGTTTCAGCTGAAAAAAAGTGCCGCGGAAGACCAGCAAATGATCTGTGCTGCTTTGGGTGAGGCTGCTGTGTCCTACAGTATGTGTAAGAAGGGGTTCCAGCGGTTTAAACATGGAAATTTCGATCTCCGCGATGCAGAACGTCTGGGACAGCAACAGAAAGTTGACGATGAGGAGCTGGAGTAACTGTTGGACGCGGATATCTGTCGCACCCAGTCAGAGCTCCCCCAGGAACTCGAAGTAACGCGGCAAGCCATTGTAAAGCACCTGCACAAGCTTGGACGGATTCACAACCAGAGCCTTTGGGTGCCCCACCAACTCACAGCTGCGAACAAGTCTAGGCGCTACGATGTTGCTGTGTCCCTGCTCTCCAGATTCAAGAAGAAGGATTTCCTCCACAAGATTTTGACCTGTGATGAGAAGTGGATCCTCTACGATAATCCTAAGCGGCGCAAATCGTGGGTTTATCCAGGTCAGCCTACCACCAGTACCGCCAACCGAATATCCAAAGAGTTGTTGCTGTGCATATGGTGGGAGCAGCGCGATGTCGTACACTATGAGTTACTCAAACCTGGTAAAACGGTCAATGCTGATCGTTATTGTCAGCAAATCATTCGTGTGAGTGACGCAATGAAGTCGAAAAGGCCATACACCGGCAAGGGCAGAAAGTCGGTCCTGTTGCTTCAGGATAACGCGCGTCCTGACACCGCAAAAACGACTTTAAACACGATCACCGACCTGGGATGGGAGATTTTGTCCCACTTGGCGTATTCTCCAGATTTCGCCCCGTCGGATTATCACCTCTTTCGCTCCCTGCAACATCCCCTGAGTGATACGCACTTCAATTCTGTCGAGGAGGTCCACACAAGTATTGATGACTTTATCAACTCGAAACAGCCCTCTTTTTCCCGCAGTGGTATTCGACAGTTCCCTGACCAATGGCTCAAATGTATCCAACACGACGGGGATTATTTCCCTGATTAGGTACGTGTTCGATTTGCTATAATTTGCTGTCAACGTGTCGTGCCTGTGGCCGAGAATTAAGTTGCACACCTAATATTTTTAACGCCATAAGGATTTCAATTGGAACCTATTTTTGTCCTAGGCGGTCAGCCGTAAGTCGCCTCATACTATCCACGGAGTTAGACGTAGTCCTACAGCAAAAACTTGGAACTAAAAAATCCTTCTCTATCAACCAAGACAGGTCAAATAAGATAAGTATGAACTTGGCCAATTGCACGCGAAGCGCGATCGAATGAATGAATGAAATGCTCTTTTTCATTCATATCGGAGTGACTGATCCGAAGTTGTATGAGATTTGTTGATCTTCGCAGATGCTTTGAAACACAATTCCTATCGGAAATCTCTTTTTCGTCGGCTGCGTGCCCTCTTCTGCTTGAAGATCTCCATTGTTTGCGCCGAGCACGTCCTCGTCCGACGAAATTTTATGCACCTCAGAAAGACTTCATGCCCCCCTTCCCTCTTCTCCGCGCCATCTCGCAATCCATCCAGCAAAGCCTTGTTTGGCAAATTCGATAAAACAGCCCGACTCCTCGGAGCATTCGTGGGTCCCGTGGACTTTCCCTCTCTATACAGTTCCATTACTCTAATTCAATAAAGTCAGCTTGCGATCTCGACATCCCCCCCTCCCACCACCACCACCACCCTCTCCTGCCTTCCGAATTATAAAGTCTTGGAATGGATCTCACATCCATTCCATTTTTCTTTCACCGTGGAATGGAGATTTAAATACCCGCAAGATCTTCACTTCCAATCATTCCAAATGAGTTTTTCTTAGGCGTTTCCATGTGAAGCGCACTCGACGAGCATAATTGCATTATGACTGAATTTGCAGCCGAACGGAAGCCGAAGATATGATTTAAAAAATTACTATCAGCGATAACGTGCGCAGATGGGCATTAGAATTAAATTAGCATAAGCATCACGAAATTAGAAATGTCATCCTCCGGAATGTGGAAATCAGTTTCGTGAAAGCTACTTCCTCAACGCAGAATGCGGTTAATTCAATAGGAGGTAATTGGCTATACACTACTTCTCATTATCCGGAAACACCCATTTATCCAAAGACAATTGCAAACATCTTCTGTTATAGTATTCATGTGCACATGTCGTTCTTCAAAGGAGGGGAAAATCTATTTCGTTTCACAGTGTCGTTTTGTGATAGCCTTGCTGTACAGACAAGATAATGTGCACAGCTATTTAGTCCCCTTCTTTTGGGTAAAAACTTATTGTTTCAATTAAGAAACAAATTAAGCACATATTGGGTTTGATCGTCTCAAGTACTTGCATCATGTATCGAAACAAAAGATAGGTAAGAGGAGATTACAGTTTTATTGAAGACCATGTACACTGAAGAGCAATTGAATTAGAGATACCTGCCTAGTAACGTGTAGCACCATTTTCCCCTCTGATGACGGCGGCCATTCGTCTCGGCATGGACTCGACAAGACACCGGAAGCGTTGGATCCACGACCCCTGAACAAGCTCCCACAGTTCACGAAGATTTGATGGAGGGAGGTTATCTCTCTCGATGGCATCCCAGATGTGCTCGATGGGATTGAGGTCACGTGACCTAGCTGGCCAAGGAAGCGAGGTCACGTCGGTGGAGTCTTCATCCAACCATTCGGATACAATTCGGGAGCTGCATTTTCTTGTTGAAGGATGAGGTCCCCAGTGGGATGTTGAAGACGCACAAACGGGAGCAAATGGTCGTCCAGGATATCCCGGTAACGTTGACCTGTGAGGGACAATGTCACACGTACCAGGGGTCCCATTTCAGTTCACGTAAACAGTCCCCAGACGAGAATGCCCACCCCCATCAGCTTGAAGAGTACCCTGCTGGCAAGAAGGATCCATCGCTTCATGTGGTTTGCGCCGTACTCGTATCCTGCCATCTGCATGTACCAACGTGAATCACGACTCATCAGTCCAGGCAACATTTTTCCACATGTCTAGGTTCCAGTGGCGATGTTCCCGCACCCATGCTAATCTTTGCACCCTGTGATGTGCGGTCGGCAGCGGTACCCTCGTGGGACGATGGCTTCTGTACCCCATAGCGAGGAGATGGTTCTGGATGGTGTGGCTGCTTATACGTTTTTGTGCACCAGCGTTAAATTGTCGAGTGATCTCTTGCACTGTGGCGCGTCTATCCGCTGTTACAATGCGAGCTAGCCTCATCCACACGCTGTTGTCCACGGCAGTTGGCCCTTGCAGGGATGGTTTTACCGGATTCTATGTACTCACGGTGCACCCGTGACACAGTGGCTCGTGAAAATCCCAGAGCCATGCACGACTTCCGAAATGTAGTGACCCATTCGTCGTGCCCCGACAATTTGCCCACGATCAAATGCGCTTAGATCCTTCGTCTCACCCATACTGCATCCGACTTTTACTGATCCCCGTCGCATCACTCCTTATATTGTCGGATCGCTGCATACGTCATGTCGTTTCCGCTGACAGGGCCGCCCACAGCACCACATTTGCATAACGCCGGCTGTCTCTAATTCAATTGCTCTTCAGTGTAAATACCTCCGGTGGTACGTTGAAATACCATATCATCATCAATTCACAACCCACTGTTGGATGAAAGTGTCCCCAAGTCCTTTTCACACCTCTCTATCTTGAGCAATTCAATTTTTGGTCACTCCGTATTACTTTTAAATTTGGTCCATCCGTCTCCCTAATGGTCTTCTTCTGGGTCTTTTCCTGTCCCTTGCTGTCCAGTCTAGAGGTCTGCCCGGGTCTTATTTGGAGATCCCGGGCCGTTTCAGCTATTAGACACCCGGCCCGTGATGTGCCATCTTGTATTATTTAGTCATTCTATTGTATTTTATTAAATTGTGAAAATTAAATAATGAAATGAGATATTATTGAAAATATTTAACTGAATGTATGCCTAAAAATATTAACCAAACTTTGGCAATTATTGAAGATATAACCTTTAAAAAGAAAAAAAAAAAGGCTAACCGAGTTCAAAATCTTCCTTTCTCAGAACTAGCAAGCAGTAACACAAGGAAAGTCAATCCCTACATGTACGGATTAGGGATAAGAGAAACAATCCATGTCGTCTCACTCTCTCTCTCTCTCTCTCTCTCTCTCTGTTAAAAAGAACAGGGAAATGTTGAAGAGGTTGGTTAATGCGGAACGAAGAATGGAATGGAATTCAAATGACCGCAAGTAATCACTTCGTTTCGCTGAATTTTTATTATGTAATTCTTTCTACTTTATTTTCGTAAATACATATTTAAGTAGGTTAATGTACTTAATTAGGTGCCTTCCTATTGCTTATGTAATGAACACTGTCTTTCTTGATTCAATTTTATTCAGACTTTTTCTAGAGTTACCCGTAAATTGCTCGGAGCAACATTGAAATATTTGTTGGAAGAAAAGACATGGGGTGGGGGGGGGGTCGCGAGAATTAACACATTATTCCATCTGTGCCAACGTCTTTAGTTCTGTGTCAGGAAACGCCACTGGCCGCCAATCACGGTCATTCAGCACCCGTGGTCGGCCACTGGGCTGTCCACGGTGGCTGGTAATGTCTTCCATGAAATATTCTCGGTACACACGTGATACCGTTGGTCGAGGAATGTTGAATGTTATCACAACTTCGGAAATTGAATGCCCCATCCGTTTGGCTCCCACTACCATGTCTCTTTCAAACTAATTCACGTCGACTTGCCATAATCCTACTGGCGGTTGTTCAGCCTGACTCACGAGATGACACCTCGCAACTGATAAAAATCGTGGCGTGCGTTGGAGCCTTTATACGACGACAGCGCCAGTTAAAAATAAACAAAGACTTCGCTCTTTACACGTTTGAGCAACTCATAGTAACCGAGAATTGTTATTCGGTCACCGCTGGGAATCCGAATCCCAGATCCCTCGATATCTAGCCGAGCTCGTTAACCTTACACCACGGTGGCCAACAATCCACGGCGCTATGTGTGTTTTTCTGTCAGCTTCTGACATCATAAATCCGTAAGATGGGCTCAGCTACTGAGACGTCTTCATCTGGTGGGCATTAACGGCACTAGCTATATATATATTATAGCAGTTAAATCCAAAGTGAAAATCGCTGTGTCCAAACAAAGACTTCGCTCTTTCTACGTTTTAGCAACACATAGCAACCGAAAAATTGTGTATTTAATTTTTAACTGCTAATGCCCACCAGATGGAGACGTCGCAATAGATGAGCCCTTCTTATGGATTTATGATGTCAGAAGCTGAAACAAAAACGCACTTAGCGCCGTGGATTGTTGGACCCCGTGGGGTAAGGCTAACGCGCTCGGCTTGGTATCGAGAGATCTGGGATTTGGTTCCCCGGCGATGACCGAATAAGAATTTTCGGTTGCTCTGTGTTGCTAAAACGTGGAAAGGGCGAAGTCTTTGTTTATTCACTAACGCCACGCATTTGGAGGAATTTCACCCGCCAGTTAAAAATGCGCATACTTTTATTCCGTGACTTTTGGCTCGTTGAACATAGACCCCCCCCTGATGACCATTCAGCCAGCTCAACCCCCCCCCCCCCGATGACCTTTCATCCAGCTCCGCTCTAGATGATCCTTGTGCCAGCCTCCCCCTCCCTCTCCCTCGGGTTCGGGAATTTAGGTACGCCCCTGTTTTCAATGGGAACTGTATTCTGAAATACGAATGTTTCACAAAAAATTAAAACATTAAATACAAAGTTAGTAAAATCATGCAATGCATTGATTATGATACGCTTTCCAACATAACAGAAATCATTACTCAAGTTATGAGGATAATGGCTGTAGAATAAATCTGGCTCCTATGACCTGACCTTTGACCTCACTTCGAGGATATTCAACAGAACCGGTAAAGTATACTTCCGGAACAACATCATAAAGTTTTGTCTCAAACGAAGCATTTTTACGTAAGTTATAACGCATAAGGGCGATGGAATGGATCCCGCTTCTATGTCCTGACCTTCGACCCCATTTCGTCCATTTTCAATAGGGTTCGTCCCCAGGTGGTACCCTACCACATACCAAATTTTAATCGAAATCGAACCATTTTTACGCAAGTTATGACGCATAAGGGCAATGAAATGCATCCTGCTTCTCTATCCTGACATTTGGCCCCACTTTGCCCAATTTAAATAGGGTTCGTCCCCATATGGTCCCTTCATCATCATCATCATTGTCAACCATTATCAATCCACTGCTGGACGAAGGTCTCCCAAGTTTCCTCCACAACGGTCTGTCTTGTGCCAGTCTCCTCCATGTCACCCCTGCATACTTTCGAATTTCATCCACCCATCTCCCATGTGGTCTTCTTCTGGGTCTTTTCCTGTCCCTTGAATCCAATCTAAAATTTCAGCTGTCCATCGATGATCTGTCCTTCTGGCAGTATGTCCAGCCCATTGCCATTTCAGGGATTTAACTCTGATCATGATGTCTTCCACTCTTGTCATTTTTCGGATCCACGAGTTCCTCTTCTTATCTCTCCTGGTTACACCAAGCATGCACCTCTCCATGCTTCTTTGAGTTGTCTGCAGCCTTTGTATGTCTCTTTTAGTTAAGGTCCACGTCTCCGCACCATACGTAAGCACTGGAAGGATGCATTGATCAAACACTTTTCTTTTAAGACATAATGGCATATTGCTCTTGAAAATTATGCTGTTTCTTCCAAAAAGCTCTCCAGGCAAGTTTTGTACGCCGATTAATTTCTTCATCAATGTGACCCTCACTTGATATCTGCTGTCCAAGATAAACGTACGTGTCTGTTATCTCCAGCTTTTCTCCATCAATCGATAAATCTTCATTTCTTGTAAAAGCATTGAACATCACTTTTGTCTTCTGAAAGTTCATTTTTAATCCCACTTCTTTACTCTTGTCAGCAAGTTCCTGGATCATACTCTGCAGCTCTGATGGGGTAGTTGCAAAAATGACTACGTCATCAGCAAAACGAAGGTGGGTTAGATAATCTCCATTAATCTTTATCCCCTTGTTTTCCCAGCTCAGTGACTGAAAAACACCCTCCAATGTGGCATTAAAGAGCTTCGGAGATATGGTGTCACCTTGTCTCACTCCCTTTCCAATTTTTACGTGTGTTGTATTTTCAAACAGCCTAATCTTTGCACTTGCATTTTCATAGATGTTTTTAATAATATTAATGTATGCATCTTCAATACCGCAGGTTTTCAGAGCCATTGTAACTGCTGATGGTTTCACCGAATCAAAGGCTTTTTCATAATCGATAAAAGCCATGCACAATGGAAGTTCATATTCCCTCGCTCTTTCAATTAGTTCTCTCAGCACGTGGATATGATCTATTGTGCTGTAGCCACTCCTGAATCCAGCTTGTTCTCTCGGTTGAGCCATGTCCAGTGTTACCTTCAAGCGGTGTGAAAGAACTTTAGTGAAGATTTTATAAACTACTGATAGGAGGCTGATAGGTCTGTAGTTTCCGAGATCCTCAATGTCACCTTTCTTATGTAGCAGGATCATTGTAGCGGTGTTCCAATCCTCAGGAATCTTTCCTTCATTAAGGCATCGAGTGAAAATTTGGGCGAGTACTGTTTCGATTTCTCCACTTGCTTCTTGTATGATGTCTACAGTAATTCCATCTTCTCCTGGAGCTTTTCCTCGCTTCATGTTCTTGATTGCATGTGCAACTTCCGCTGGAAGGACTGGAGGAACTCTGGTACTGGTATCTTTCATGATGTCTGGAGTGCATATATCATCCCTTTCATATAATTTGGAGTAGAAATCTTTCACTCTTGTCAAAATTTCGCCTCTATTTCTTGTTACAGAACCATCTTCTTTTCTCAGTGCCACAATCTGTTTTCTTCCCTTACTGAGATGTCCCTTTGCTATCTTTAGGCTTTGGTTGTTTTCAATTGCTTTCCTCACTAGTTCACAGTTGAATTTCCTTACGTCTTCAGTGATACTTTTTCTTACTGTCTTGCATAGCTCTATATATTCCACTTTGGAAGTCACATCTTCTTTAGTTGTCCTCATCTCTCTTCTTTTTTGCATCAACATTTTGGTTTTTCCTGATAATTTGTTCACATGCAACTTGTTCTTAGACCCAGCTAATTTTGTTGCTGTTTCCATAAGAGCTTTGGTTACTTTTCTGTTAACTTCAGATATGTCCACTTCTTCCGATGTTAGGCCTTCTAAAGCAGAGAACCTGTTCTTCAGTTCTAACTTGAAGGTATTATGGTGTTTTTTAAGGTTGGTTATGTCAATAGATTTTGTTTGTCCTATGAGCTTGCCACGTTCAAGTTTAGTGTTGAGGTGCATCTTACATCTCACCAATCTATGGTCACTACCTGTGTTGAACTTGTTTAGCACACTGCAGTCTTCTATGACGAATTTTTTGTTACACATAATAAAATCAATTTCACTTGTCGTCCCATTTGGATGTCTCCATGTCCATTTCCTGTGTGGCTTTTTCTTGAAGAAGGAGTTCAAGATGAAAAACCCTTCTGCCTCTGCAAACTCAACGAGAGTATTTCCACGCTGGTTTCTGTTGCCATGACCGAATTTACCTACCGAAGCAGTTCTTTCAAAGAATTTCGTATTGTCTCTTACTATGGTGCAAAATATTAGATGTTTTTCTGTTAGTTTGAAAATAATTCCTAGTGACCAAAAACCTTATTTAATTAAAGCTTGTTCTTCGGTTGAGATCAAATGGTTCTCGTTATCGATTATACAGATAGCAGGCGCCATTTGCGGTTTCGGATAAGGGGGAAGGGGTCTAGCGGTGCTATAACGTAGGGCCCACCACAACCAGGGACCCAGAAGTCATGCCACTACACCACAAATAATACATAGGTTATACAAAGGCCGTTCCATAAAAGTTGAGAGTATTTTTTTTTAGTTGACAACAGCGCGAAGGAGGGGGGGGGGGGAGGAATAACCACGCAATCGACTAGCTGAATTAAGGAAGTAGGTGCCTGTGGCAACAGTTATTAGCCGTGGCAGACGATTCTGGTTTTGTTACTGCGCAGTTGTTTAAGGTACGTCTGCATTTCGTTATAAAGCTATAGAGGTAAGTGATTCGGAGTTAAGAAGTGAAATGCGTTGTGCGATAAAATGTTATCGTTTGGGTAAAACGTCTCCAGAAACAGTTGATTTAATTAAAAAAAGCTTACAAAAATAAATGTTTCGGTGAGTCAACGATTTGTTGATGATTTCAAAGTAGGGCGCTTGTAGGCAGAACTCGCTCCTACGCCCAGTCGACCTGAAAGTGTTGTTACGGAGCGTTTTATCAACACTGTTTGAGCAATCCTGCAAGAAGATCGACGAATGACGTGTGAAGACATAGCGGCGTCAACTAATATTTCAAAAACGTCTGCATTCCGCATTCTACGCATCAAATTAACTACTTCATCATGTGTGTTCCAGATGGGTACCTCATCACCTAACGAGAGAACAATTGTTAACCAGAGTTCAGGTTTGCCATGAGTGGAAACAAATGATTGCAAAGGATCCAAACTTTCTAAACACAGTAATAACTGCCGATGAAACATGGGTCCACTATTTCGTCCCCCTCATGAAGCACGCAATGGGTGTCTAGAAACACACAGGCTTGCCTCCTCCGAAAAAAGTCCGCCAAACCAAATCAGCTGGGAAGGTGATGATGATATTTTTCTTTGATCATGAAGGTGTATTCTACCAGCATGTCGTTCCTCCTCAAATTACTGTCAATGCTGAGTATTACATTTCAGTCTTAAAGCGTCTGCGACGACACATATCGATTAAGCGACCGGAACTGATGGGCAAGTGGACCCTACACCATGATAATGCCCGCCCACATGGGGCAGCTTGTGTTCAACAGTTTCTTATGGAATGCAGTATCGAAATCATACCACAGCCTGCCTACAGTCCTGACCTCACCCCGTGTGATTTCTGGTTGTCTCCGACAATGAAGAAGAAGTAACACAGATGCTGACGTTATTCAAGCTGTACAGGGGTCGCTAAAGCAGCTTCCACAAAATGCCTTCGCCACATGCTTTGAAAAGCGGACTGAACGATGTGACCGTTGCACATCATCCGAGGGAAGATACTTTGAGAAAGAATAACATATATTTTGCTGTACCTATATTTCTTCATTTTGTGTGATTTTATTCTCAGTTCTTATGGAACAGCCGTTGTGGATTTATACATATATAGAGAGAAGTAAAATAGTTTTTTTTTCTCGTACGATTTCAACTCGATCAGAAACAGTATTAGCAACCTCAATGGAGGCGCTGCGCAAACGTAAACAAACTTATTTTAGTACAGATAACGTCGCACGTGTTCCTTGATGTCGTATGTAGGAATGGCTGGTTGAACACTCTCAATCTTGAGATAATGAAATTTGTGGACGCTACAAAAAATTCACGATGCATCAAAGCAGAAGAGGGTATTCTTACTGCAGGTCATATAATTCCATGTGCAATTAAGAAGGAAGATGGGAAAGAAATCCATATAGTTTCGCATTGCATTCAATCCACCGCAATAACGTCGTCGCCTCATTCGATCAACGGTGTTTTAGACAGAAATAATTGTGAAATTTCTATAGTCTTTTGATTGCTCTTGTAAAGCAGGCAGAAGTGGAACGCGTAAGCACTGTGTAGCAGTAATGCTTTGCTGTAACAGGTAATTTTATTTTTACATTTTCAGACAAGTGATATAGTAATACCGATAGGGGATACATTTAGGTAAATGTGTAGATTAGCGTCATAAATTATTTCGTCGGAAAAATGTTAGTACCTGGAAAAAATGCGACGTACAGATTAGGGTAATTAAGGGCAAATGGTACAGAAATTTCATGTGTTAAATGTCTTTTAAAGATTTTTATCGTAATATTTACCTGTAAGTGCAATGATGTGATGAGATGATTCGGTAGGCCTAACGCATCGCTACCACGACAATGTCAAGCGTTTGCTATGCCACTGTACTTTTGGTTCTCCTGTCAATACTTTCTTCGCAGGTCAGTTTCTATCTCACTGATACGTACCTTTTGCAAATCGAAGACGTTTTTTCCGGTGTCAACAACGTACAGATACAACAAAATAAAGGGTGGATAGTCTGGACCTATTTTCTGTAGCGTATCACTAGAACATTTATCGCTCTCCTGCCAACAACATAACCGCTTTCTCTTGTACTCTTCCGCCCGTCATTTCAGTGCAGCAACGAACCTTCTTTTTAACGGAGCAGCTCGTGGCATCGTTTTTTTTTATTGGAGGTTTAACGACCACCGTGAGCAACTCAATGGGCTATAAGCAGTCGCCCGTCCCTAATTTACGGTCACTGGTTCCAGGGAAGGGAGAGAGCCAGCGCCGTAAGACAAACACAACATACATCCCTCACCGGGATTCGAACCCGTACCCCTTACGGACGAATGATCAGAAGCCATCGCTTAGACCACTGCGTCACGGGGCGGCCATTTCGTTTCACTTGACGATTTCCAGGATTCATTTTCAATACCCTGTCAACAATAACAAATTTGCAATTTTTGAACATTCTGTTCCTAAAACAGTGTTCTTGAATTGGTAATTGTTGATCATCATTCTGTTCTCAGTGTTTTTGAACTGCTGACTGTTGACAGAACATTGCGAATCTTGTTCCTTAATGGAGTTTAAATTTATATCGATAACAGCAATTACTTGTTTTCAAGAGCATGTAGAAATACGGAATTTTAAATTATTACTATGCAATAAAATCATGTCTTGTTCATTATTCATTCAAACAGTTACTAAGTTAGTAGTATTTCACTGGAAGGGTTTCAAGTGCAAGGCACAGGCATTTGTACTAACTTGTGAAAAACATAGCTGGAACCTTTGGAACGACACTGCGGGACGCAACAATATGAATTGCTCTTTTTCACTGAATTCTCTATTGTACTATTCTCTAATTCCAGAATGAATGCAAAAATACGTCGAACCTAGACAACGATCTAACAACAGCTAAAAATGTTATCTGTACTATAGTAATTCTTCCTTTCGCCGCTAGAGGGAGAGCGGACCGCTGAGATTGCCAATCTGGAAGAACAGATTTTAAGGAAGTGACTAGCTAAACGTTCAAGTTGCTGTGTACCGCGGGAACTTCACATTGCATAACAAAAAATATACACCAAGAAAAGTATACAATGCTAAATTATTAAAAATTCCGAGACAAAATCAATCTTAAGCTTTCAACTCATGTTCTTGTGAGAACAGTGGAATACGCCGCCCCGGTGGCGCAGTGGTCTAAGCGATGTTCTCTGATCGTTCGTCCGTAAGGGGTACGGGTTCGAATCCCGGTGAGGGATGTATGTTGTGTTTGTCTTACGGCGCTGGCTCTCTCCCTTCCCTGGAACCAGTGACCCTAAATTAGGGACGGGCGACTGCTTATAGCCCATTGAGTTGCTCACGGTGGTCGTTAAACCTCCAATAAAAAAAAAGAACAGTGGAATACAGTGACTTTTTATGAAAACTCTGCATGAAATTTATTAGTTTGAAAAATGCACTAAGTATTAATTAACACAAGCATATTGCTACAGTTTTGTGTTTTAACGGACATTACTGAATCTCCGTCATAAGTTCTTTGGGAGCGCGCTCAGATATCTTAGCCTTAGTGTCCCACCGAGATGTCTTAGCTTAGGAGCCCATTTAGACCTTAATCCGGCCCTAAAAATAAGAACAACGAAGAAATTCATATATGAGTATTTCGTTCGACGTCTTTTCAGCGGGCTGTCAGTCTCTGTAACTTTGTCAGGGTTCTTGCAAACTATTATATTTATTAATAGGACATATGTATTTTTTTAAACCATGCGTATTGCAGTTTACGTGATAGTGCGTTTTTTATTCCTTAACAATTGCTTAAATTTTATTTTTTAGTGCTGCGACTCTCGCATAAGTTCCTTATTATTTTTAGTATAATTGCTATCCATCGTGTAATATTATTTTTAACAAAAATAATGAAATCTACGCAAGCCTCGGCGGCTAACAAAACATAACACTGCTGCACGAAAGCAGGACAAAACATCAGACATCTGAGTTTCTCCTGACGTAGAACGGAAGTGGCGTCATCTCTCGACCGCGTCTGTTAGTACAATCTTTGGTGATAGGAACTTCCACGTGCAATTTATAGTTAATTTCCGAGATAAAATCAAAAACCCGTATTCACATGTTGCAACAGTGGGATCCTGCTGTCATTTCTATAGTATGTTTGTCTTGTAGCTGCGGTGTGATGTAATAGTACATCTCCTTGCCGCACTTGTCTTAATCTATCCTTCCCAATTACAGCCTATCGGAACCGGCGAGAACCTCTTTGGGTTCTACTTTTGTCCAGGCTTAATGTAATTGTTCCGGGGGACTTAATAGAAAAATTTTGAATATGCAAGATTATAAAAATATAAGAATATTGTACATATATAGAATTTTGGAATCTGGGGCAAATATTCTTATGCAATAGTTGCTTTTAGCCTTATAATGTTTGTTTTTTGTGGCCAATAATTAAATACGAAAATGATATTGCAATGAAGGAAAAATATAATCAAATATAGGATCTCTCACTCAGTTTCTTACTGTACCTAGTTTTTCATAGCGGTTTCTAAACGGTTACGATATTCCAACCTAAAAGCGTAATATGACAAGAACAGCAATTTACAAGTTTGCATTTGTTCCACGGTAAAAATCTTAGCATTAGCTCCAACCTTTCCTTTCCAGTTATAACTATTAAAAAAAAAATTTGTATTGTGCGTTCTAAACAAATGTTTAGAAAAGTGGATTTCTAGTCTAAAAAATCCACAAAAATCTCATTTTCAGTCGCATTCCATTATGACTACCGCCAGGGGCGGATCTACTATGAAACTAAGGAAACTTAAGCTTCAGGACTCCTGATACCGGCGGGGCCCCAGAAGCGACTTTAGTATACATTGCTTAAACTTTGGGGTCTCTTGTATGAGAAGGTGTTTTTAAATAATAATATTAATGGTAAAGTGTAATTTAATACAAAATAGTATTTTGTTCAGCAGTTGGCGACAGACTACAGAGTGCATCTAGCTTGACCTGAAACACATGACTATGGCCTGGCGAAGTTACTCCCGCGCATGCGCGATCTATCGTTGTAGTTGTCAATGGTGACAGCGGCACTAATGTCCGTATTAGTCAGTACGAACCCATTTTTTCAATATTGTTACAGTTTGTATGGTTAAAATTAAATAATAGTGCCTTTGTATTTGTGTGGCATTATAAGATCGGCAGCAACACTAAGGAACAAATTGAAACAAACTATAACACGAAAGAGCTGAAAAATAAAGAGGTCAGTTAAAGTGTATCATATTTTTTAAACAGCCACAGATAAAAGCAGGCCTTTTAACACTACACGATTGTGTTAAAAATAGAACAATATGGGTAAGCGTATTAAACTTAAAGCAACTTTTTGCTATCTTCTTCAATGAGGTTGTCGTGGAACAACCTCATCAAAGAAGATAAGCGGTTACCCAAACCCCGTTGCTGGTTACGAAGCGGCTCCATAACAGTTCAAGCTTCACTGCCCAAAAATGTAGGTCCGCCACTGGACTACCCCCAGCCTAGAAAAATGACCGCGACTGGAGACCGAACGGTGGCATAGGTGAATTTCACACAGCAGTATATACTGTCCTGTTGCTCAGTCCTGGAAACACATAAATCTGGCCAATTTATGTGAATTTTCATTCAGGACTGACAACAGTCCAACGCATTTTCTATAAAAGAAAATGAGAAAATGTGTGATCATAATTTTTTTAGGTGGTCTCTCACTTTTCTTGGCATTGTGCAGGTGGTGGATATATATATCCATATATATGTCCTCTTAAGAAAAAAAAAAGGTTGAGAAAAAGTCAGAAATCTTGTCTCGGAAATTTCTCTTTCAAAATTAATCTATCTTTCTGGTGAGTGTGCTCTGTGTGTGTGTGTACTTTAGGTAACTGTAGTTCTTTTTTTTTTATGCTGTCAGTAGGTCGGAGTGAGGATATTGTATTTTAGGTGAATCGTTGTAACGTCATTTCATAAATTTGTTTTCCTCTTTTATTTTTCTGGGAGAAGAAGAGAAAAAAAAAGAGAAATATATATATATATATAGGTATATGTGTGTGTATAGTAATTATGGTGTTGATCGACCATCTACTTGTATTTATGTAACCACCATTATAAAGAAAATTCTGTGTCGATTACAAATATAATTAGGAAATAAGTATTTGTTGTATGGAACAGTCTGTCCCGCGTAGAATTATGGATATATATGTATAAAGGTGCCATATAAATGTACATGATAACTTTGAGATTTTTTTTTCTTTTATTCCTCCCCCGTCTTCTGTCTTGAAGTGAAGCTACCACGTAGAGATGGTTAACCAGAAAGGTTCCTTGCTTCCCCCCCCCTCTTTCTTACGGGATGGTGTGAAAGAAAAGCTCAGCTTGCTTCCGGCCCCAGTAACAGGGAAAAGCTTTACGCGTACTCGGGTTTACCAAGTGTTGCTGGTACGCAGAGGGGGTGGTTTGCAGCATCTCTCTCTTTATTTATGGGATGACCAGAAGTTGGTCAAGCATTTCCGGCCAGCAGTGCACCTGCGTTCCCAGGAGAAGAGAAAGTAGTTGAAGGCAGAGTGGTATCAGATTACACATTTTGGAATGCGTTCACTCTTTTGCAAGTGGTGATAAATTTCGCATCTGGAATCGCCCTTTCCATGTTATGTCATAAGACGCAAGCGTTAGTCAGCTGGATGGGGGCAATCTTATTGGAGGAAAGTAGCGTCGGTGCAGAGGGCGCTGGCGTACTCTCTCATCCTTTGGAGAAGACGTGTGAGTTGAAATTTTTTTTTGACTCTCTTCGATTACTTTTTTTGGCTGCTAAGACCGAGTCCTCTCCGGAAGATGAAGAAAATTTCGTGGTCCCCGAGATATCCCAAATTCTCGGGAAGTCCTTTATAGCCTGCCCGGTAAATGAAAGATGAACGACGGCAAAAAGGAAACCGAAAACTAAGAGCAGCATAGGATTAACAAAAAAGGGATTTGCTCCCTGTCTCCATGTGCGGGTTTGTAACCGGAGCGTCGGCTCTTGGAAGAGCCTGCTTACCTCAGCGACCGGGCAAGTTCGCTAATCAACCCGTCACATCGACTCATCATTAAAAAAAACAACAACAAAGGGTTATCATCCTGGGATGAGTGCTAAGGGCTGCTCGGAAGGAGAACTGCTGCTGTACTACCAGTCCCATGGTAGATGTAATTAGAACATCAACAGAAAAAAAAAAAAAATTCACATGGCAGTCCTAAGGACTAAAATTCCTGGACTTCTGCTAGTGCCACTCCTGTACCCTGGAGGTACCCATTTCTTCAGAGACTAGAGGTGAAACAAAACGTGGAGAGGTATGCTGTATTCCGGAAGCGGTAAGCAGAAATTTTTAAATCATCCTCGTCACACCGAACGTCTAACCTACTAGCCGCCATGTTGGTCCTTCAGAAGTTGACTCTTTTCTCACTACGAGACTTTCTTTTTTTTTCACCTTCCTATTTGAAAACAACAAACAAACAACTAAACTAAATACAAAAGAAAAAATCTACTCTGTTCTGGGAGTTACTCCCCAAGGTAATATTTCTGTCAGTTTAGAAAATGTGGTGACGTAAAAAAAAAAAAAAAACAAAACTAGATTTTAGAATCTTGGCCAACACCTCCCATGTAAGAGTAAAATTGCCTGAAAATATATATATATATTGAATAACGCTAGAAAGTATACAACATTTTTTTCTCAAAGTTGTCCTTAAGGAATCGAAAAAAAAAAAATTGCTGTGTAGAAATATAAACAAAAATGTAAAATTTATGTAACCTTCCTGTGTGTTTGTGGCAAGCAAAGCAGAAATTCAAATTACAAAAAGAAAGGGAATTTAAAATCACTGATTAAATTGTTTACAAATAAATGCAGACCGACTGGTCTTTTACAAAATTGATTTCTTGAGTTTGTCATGTGTTGTGTGATTAATATATGTTAGTCAATAGCATGTATCCACATTAGCTTAGACTAGTGGGTGGATCGGATATGGGGCTCTGCCCATTTATTTTGCACGTCACAGACAGCAAAAGTCCTTGAATAACACAAATTGTTTTTTTTTTGTTGTTGTTGTTTGTTTTTTCGGCCATAAAAGTGGAATAACTGTCATGTACTGCAACAACTAATTTCCTATTATTGTCATCAGTTGTGGGAATAAATTGGGTCTTCATATAGAAATACCCGTAAGTTTTGCTTGTCTACTTTAATATCCATACTCTGAGGGAAAGGGTGGAATTTTAAATTTAAATTTGCATATGCCAACTTCATTTTAATTTAGTATCCTCCCACCCCCACAACAATACACGACCCGAGGACCGGCTTTCGGTTAGTAGAGTGTTCGGAGTCAGAATGGTAAAAGCTGCCGATTTGTCGGAGTTTGATAAAGGACAAATTGTGATGGCATTCCGCCTCGGAACTACGATCTCGAAAGCGGTCCGTGTGGGTTGCTCATGTGCCGTTGTAGTGAGTACGTATCAAAAGTGGTGCACAGATGGCCAAACGACGAACCGTCGTCCAGCGGTGTGTCGTCCGCTGGTCAATGATGCCAGAGGGGAGCGGAGACTGTAGCGCATTGTTCACAGCGGCCACAGGTCCACACTGCGACAAATCACCCGCAGCTACAACAGTGGTGATCAGGGCAATGTATCACAGCACACAGTTCATCGCAGCCTTCTGCGCATGGACCTGCGTAGCCAAAGACCTAGCCGGGTCCCCATGTTCACTGCACATCATTGCCAACAACGCATGAAACCGGCCGCCCCGGTAGCGCAGTGGTCTAAGCGATGGCCTCTGATCATTCGTACAAAAGGGGCCCGGGTTCGAATCCCGGTGAGGCATGGATGTTGTGTTTGTCTTACGGCACTGGTTCTCTCTCTTCCCTGGAACCAGTGACCCTAAATTAGGGACGGGCGACTGCTTATAGCCCACTGAGTTACTCATGGTGGTCGTTAAACCTCCAATAAGAAAAAAAACCCGCATGAAATGGGCCCAAGATCATAGAGATTGAACTGTGGATGATTGGAAGAAGTCAAGATTCTTGGTGCATCACGTAGACGGCGCGGATACGCCGATTACCAACGAAAACTATGACACCTGGATGCATTGTTGGGCTGAAACAGGCCGGCGGCGGCGGTGTTGTGCTGTGGGCGATGTTTTCTTGGGACACTTTAGGCCCCGTTATCCCAATAGCACAATCCCTGACAGCTATCAAGTATCTGAACATCGTCACGGACCAAGTTCCCCCATTCATGGCAACTGTGTTTTCTGCTGGTGATGGCTATTACCAACAGAATAAATTGCCAGAATCGTCAAGGAGTGGTTCGAGGAACATGCTGGTGACTTTCTGTTAATGCCCTGGCCTCCAAATTCACCTGGCCGCCCCAGTGGCGAAATGGTCTAAGCGATGGTCTCTGATGATTCGTCCGAAAGGGGTCCGGGTTTGAATCCCGGTGAGGCATGGATGTTGTGTTTGTCTTACGGCACTGGCTCTCTCCCTTCCCTGGAGTCAGTGGCCCTAAATTAGGGACGGGCGACTGCTTATAGCCCATTGAGTTGCTCACGGTGGTCGTTAAACTTTCAATAAAAAAATCACCTGGCATGAACCCAATGGAACATTTGTGGTTCGACTTGGAAAAGCGGGTTCGCGCTAAATCAGCACCACCCCGAAATATACGGTAACTGGAGAACCTGCTGTTTACATTATGGTACCAGATACCCCAGGATACCTATCGCCACCTCGTCCAATCGATGCCTCGCCGAGAGGCAGCTGTTTTGCGGGCTAAAGGAGGTCCTGCAGCTTATTAGGTAGGTGATCATAATATAATGGATCATCGGTGTACATACGCTCAATACATGCGTTGTAATGTTAAAGTGCAATGGAGCTTGGGGTGGCGCGAATCCAGTTTCCTTTTCTTTCTTTTTAATGTTCTTATGGTTTTAGCCCTTCAATTTATGTAACTTGTTGCAATTCACATACACCATTAAGTTCCTTCCAAAAGCAAAGCACATTAGCAATAGAACTTCCAGTTTATCACTTCTTAACAGTGGTTTGACGATGCAGGTCTATCCCAAACAAGTAGGGGCGTTTGCCCACTGGGACATTTCTCGGTGGACTACCCCAGAAAGGTCCCACTTTCTTGTAGCTTGGTCACAATCTTCAAGATTGACGTTATATTCAAACTGCAGCAATAAAGATTTGAATTTCACAGTACTTTCTATTTTGTTCATATAATGCAGTTTCTTTCCGGATGATGGTATGAAATTCAAATCAATTCAATAAGAAAAAAACAAATCGGCTACATTAGACCTTGATCCTTGCTCCTTCAGAAGCCCTAGGGGAGAGAATCTGTTCCGCGTCGTCTGCACATGAATCTTCATGTTTGTGACGTCATACTTACTCCATCTGTTCCAACCTGTTTCGGTTTAATGCCATAAACATCTGCACTTTTATTTGCTTTACTTTCGTGACATGTTATTTTTTTTTCTATTTATTTATTTATTTATTTTTGAGAAAAATAAAGCCTTTCTTAAGTCTTATATGTTTTGTTCACCTTTGTTTGACTTTTATTACGACATTCAGTGGATTTTTTCGTTTCCATTAGATTAATTCTGTCCTGGATGGTTGGCAACATAACAATAGTGCTATCGAACGAAGGAGTTGCGATGGAGGGAAGGATGGTTTGATGATTTTTTTCAGACTTTACGCCGCTTGTTGTGGGAAGGTAAAAATTATTTTAATGTGCGAGTAGAGTGCTTGTGTCTATGTTCGGGGCATGGTAAGGGTGACCACTTAGTGTAAGTCGTTTTCAGTTGTTACTTCCCTTCAGGTTGTATGCAGCATGCTATCTTTTTGTTGTTTTGCCATCAGTGAAAGGCGAAGTGACAACTGTTGGAGTTTTTTTTATTTTTCTGCGTGTTAATTGAAGAAATTCTAAAACTAGTTTGAATTTGAGAAATTCACCGAGTTTATATATATATATATATGAGCTTGAGTGGCGTTGAGGGTGAAGCATTGGGCGTTATTCTTGTTATAAATTCATACTGGTGAAAGAAACTGAAGTACGAAAAAGAAAAAGCGTGCCCTACCGGTATTCCCGAAACTTTAGCTCCCAAATAATAATTATAAGTGTACTGTGAGTGTTTATAAAATGTGCAGAAAATGCCAGAGGGCCTGAGTTAGTATGGCTTTCGGCAGACCAAAGAGACTGTCAATATGTAAAATTGCTGTTCTTTCCAATAGCTGCTCACACATTGATTGCGTTCGCTAGCGCTGAATTTCATTGTTCACATTTTCTGTCAATTACAAAAAAAGAGATAAAGGTTCTCGAGAATGATAAGAGATTCCTCCACTTGGAGATGTTACGACAGGCTACATGAAGTTTACATCTGTAAATATAATTAAAAACATTAAAGCTAAGCCACTAAATCATTTATTCAAGTACTGGAAGTAGTAAAACATGGAAATCATAAAGTTTTACGAATTGCTCCACTCTGTTTTTGATGACATTTAACATTTGTGAAGAAATATCCATTTTATAAACTACAAATTCTTCAGAAATAAGTACTCCAGTAGTCTCAGCTGGACAGAGAAGGTGAACAATGAAATTCAGTGCTAGCGAATGCAACCTCTATGTGAGCAGGCGCTATTGGAAGGAACACTCCGTAAAATCAACCCTTAGCCGCCCCGGTGGCGCAGTGGTCTAAGCGATGGCCTCTGATCATTCGTCCGAACGGGGTCCGGGTTCGAATCCCGGTGAGACATGGATGTTGTGTTTGTCTTACGGCACTGGTTCTCTCCCTTCCCTGGAACCAGTGACCCTAAATTGGGGACGGGTGACTGCTTATAGCCCATTGAGTTGCTCACGGTGGTCGTTAAACCTCCAGTCAAAAAAAAAAAAAAAAAAAAAAAAATCAACCCTTACCAACACATAGGAAGGTTTCTGCTTTTTTATCAAGAAATGCATCCAAATTTGCCCTCATTGGCTGTTGAACTTCCTCGTGTGAAGTTTGCTTTCGTCAACTGCAATTGTAAACTTGCTTTCAATTTTAGAAATATTTATTTCCTGATCAACCAGACTTCTCTTGCAGAAGAGATCAGTTGTCATCATTGTGTGATGTTTTAATTTCATTTTTGAATGAAGGCATACGTTAAAGAAAAGTCTGAATTCATCAAGTGAGATGTTTAAAAAAAGGTACCCTTCCTAGCAAAGAGTTTTGTCTTATTTCTTCACAGAATGATTATTCATGTGCTCTAAATAATACAGTCAGTGGCATTACAGTAGGATTTAAAGCTCTTTAAATTAAGCCCCACAAGCCTATATGTTGTAAAAGTATTCTTAAAACATCTGTGCTGAACATATTTTGAATTACTACAGTAGTACAAAATAATGTTCAGCACAGAGATCGATCTGAGCTTTAGTAGGTTGGATATCCACACTGCTGTACTATGCATGGAATTGAGCATTTCACTGCTTCAAAATTTAATAATTCTGTTTTGGTCATATTTCATACAAAAGATTAAAAATATCACCTACAGATTAGCATTTATGAAGCTCTAACATGATTATTCTATTGAATTATGCAACAAGATATATTTCAGATATAACAATTAGTTATTTTATGGTGGACTTCATCTGAATGCTTTCAAGTACCAACTTTACATGTATTAATTTTCATTGTTTACATATATCCTGCACACACTCAATATTAAGAAGCAAAGAAACTAGTTCTGTATAAAGTGCGTATGGACTATTTTTATAGAAAAATATTTCCAGTGCTATAATAGATTTTTTTATGTGCAAAATGGCAGGTTACTTTTATAGGAAGAAAATATAGGAAATAATCAAGTGAACTTTTTTTTCTTTCTAAATTATGTTTCAGTGAAGCTGCTTTGTTTGTTGAAGCCACAGCTAAGAAGTTGTACTTCTATAGCAGAACATTTGTGTACAATAACTAAAAAATTGCATGTAAGTGGTACAGTCTACCAGAGCTCTGTACAATTGCTGGCATATGCAGATGACTTGGATCTGATTGCTACAACATCTTATCTAGCATTAGAAGTGGCATTTATGTCCTTGGAACTTGCTAGTGTGAAAATGAGATTAGTAATTAATGAATCTAAAACCAAATATATGGCTGTAGGAAATGCCTTTTACTCCAGTCTGCCTTTCACCAACTTGTTGGGACAGTATACATTCAACAGGGTTGACAGCTTTAAAATACCTGGGTTCTACAGTAATGTGCACCGAATTAAAAATCCATCTCATGGTTGCTAATAGAGCATTTTATCTCGTGGGAAAACTGTTAAAATCTCGACGAGCAACGAAGTTAACCATCTATAAAACTTGTTGACCTGTGCTTACATATGCCTCAGAAACTTGGTCACTTACTAGAAAAAATAAATGAATGTTGAATACGTTTGAAAGAAAAATTCTGAGAAAAATATTTGGCCCAGTATGTGACAGACTGGTGGAAACACTACAATAAAAAATTATTCCCTATAATTACAAATAAACCCATGCTATTGTTAATTTATATGCATAACACATAATCAGTGTTAGAATTACAAATAAATCTTCTGCTGGCACAGCGGACCACTAGAATTTTTGGTAAATGTGTACTTTAGCGTCCTAAAGTATTTCGTCGGAAAAATTTAACTGTGTGGGAAAACTGCTACGTACAATTTTTTAAGCATGCAAAATAATGGGGAAAAGTGAAAAAATATAGTATTTTTACATGAAAGGAAAAGTATTTTCCGAAGAACTTACCTTGGAGTGCGAAGGTTTGGAAGAGTCCATGCGGTAAGCCTAAGATGACAGAGCGGCGACGGCTTGAAGGTTGAGTCCGGTGAATGGAAGCCTCGTTGAGAATGGCCAGTTACACGCGGAAGAATACACAAGGAAGCGGTTCAGCAGTACGTAGTCATCGAAGCGGGTTGTAGGAATATGCTGAAGGAAAGATGTCGGTTTTATGCTGCATTGTAATATAATTTTTTCAAGGGTAATTTTGCGAAATGGTAAGTAGAAAATTGCCAAAAAGGCTAAAAATTTCATAATCCCCCACAATTCAACACGAAGTTCTGGTCCTCCATGTCATAGTATAATTCATGATTATAAAAAGATCATTTATTTTCAACAATATCAGTTTCACGAGGAAAAAAAGAAGACGGAATAACAGCAAAACTACAAATGAGGTGCTTGAAGGAATCACTGACCCCTTAACACCTCCGAATCCAAAACTTCTGCCGCACGTTATATCATTTACATTCCTTCATTTAATTACATTCCCAGACATTTTTACAATAAAAACAAAAAACATTTAGCACATTTCTTTCATATCAAAAATAACTTAAGATTCTGAATAATGGTCTTGAATTTTGTGAATAAAGTTAAATTAAAAATGTTTAAAAAAAAATTTGCATTTGAGTTAAATTGTTAGAATTCATCTGTCAGGTCGTGAAAAGGTGAGTTATATGTAAATATTTGTAATCTTTTCAGCATTACAATGTGACAGTTACAGAGGTGAAATCAAAATTTGTCATGATTGACTAATGGAGAGAGACATGTCAAAGTTTCTTTTGTATAAAGTTAATAAACTTTCATCAGTAGATAATGCAATTTTCTAGTAAAAGATAAGGCCACTAGCAAGTGTTGCTCCTGCTAAAAAAAATAAAAAATAAAAATAACACGCAATCAAGGCCTGGTAGGCACTATTTCTAAGATTGTAATTGTTTCTAATTTATATATATATAGGGATGTAAGGTCAGGTAATGTATAACATCACAGCCTCTCCTTGACAAATGTCAACCCCGCCTTCTCGTGGTGCATCCTGTTCCCACTGAACGGGCTCTGACGCCCGCCAATAGCGGTATAACTATACCATCGGGATTAGAGGAAATGCTATCCCACACTCACCAACCCGCTTGGCCAGCATGGTGAGTTATCTTGGCCGTCAGTCTCCGGCAGCGGCCAGTGCGACATGAAGGCAGAGGGTGCTAAGAATCCCCGAAGGACAGGACTAGGCTGCCATCTGATGCTGACCTTGGCTACGTATAATGGACGCTCCCTATCTTCTGATTCAAGGCTTCTTGAATTGGAAGAGGAACTACAAAGGATCAAGTGGGACATCGTCGGGCTAAGTGAAGTAAGGAGAAAAGATCTCATTGAACTGAAAAGTGGACATCTCTTCTACTATCGTGGGACAGATACTGGCAGAACTAGTGGTGTTGGATTTATAATAAACAAGAAACTGAAGGGTAAAGTTGTAGAGGTTGAAAGTTTCTCTGACAGAGCTGCACGACTCGTTATCCAACTCTCGAGAAGATACAAGGCTCAGATTATTCAAAGTTATGCACCCACCACAAGTCATCCTGAAGAAGAAATTGAAGAATTGTATGAGGAAATTCGTCATCCAAATAATAAAGGTAAGCAGCACTTGAAGATAATTATGGGAGATTTCAATGCAAAAATAGGGCAGCGACAACAGAATGAAGCTTCAGTAGGGAAATTCGGTCATGGCAACAGAAACCAGCGTGGAAATACTCTCGTTGAGTTTGCAGAGGCAGAAGGGTTTTTCATCTTGAACTCCTTTTTTTAGAAAAAGCCGCACAGGAAATGGACGTGGAGACATCCAAATGGGACGACAAGTGAAATTGATTTTATTATGTGTAACAAAAAATTTGTCGTAGAAGACTGCAGTGTACTAAACAAGTTCAACACAGGTAGTGACCATAGATTGGTGAGATGTAAGATGCACCTCAACTCTAAACTCAAATGTGGCAAGCTCATAAGACACAAAATGTATTGACATACCCAACCTTAAAAAACACCATAATACCTTCAAGTTGGAACTGAAGAACAGATTCTCTGCTTTAGAAGGCCTAACATCGGAAGAAGTGGATATTTCTGAAATTAACAGAAAGGTAACCAAAGCTCTTATGGAAACAGCAACAAAATTAGCTGGGTCTAAGAACAAGTTGCATGTAAACAAATTATCAGGAAAAACGAAAATGTTGATGCAAAAAAGAAGAGACATGAGGACAACTAAAGAAGATGTGACTTCCAAAGTGGAATATATAGAGCTATGCAAGACAGTACGAAAAAGTATCACTGAAGACGTAAGGAAATTCAACTGTGAACTAGTGAGGAAAGCAATTGTAAACAACCAAAGCCTAAAGATAGCAAAGGGACATCTCAGTAAGGGAAGAAAACAGATTATGGCACTGAGAAAAGAAGATGGTTCTGTAACAAGAAATAGAGGCGAAATTTTGACAAGAGTGAAAGATTTCTACTCCAAGTTATATGAAAGGGATGATGCATGTACTCCAGACATCATGGAAGGTACCAGAGTTCTTCCAGTCTTCCCAGCAGAAGTTGCACATGCAATCAAGAACATGAAGCGGGGAAAAGCTCCAGGAGAAGATGGAATTACTGTAGACATACAAGAAGCAAGTGGAGAAATCGAAACAGTACTCGCCCAAATTTTCACTCGATGCCTTAATGAACGGAAGATTCCTGAGGATTGGAACAACGCTTTAATGATCCTGCTTCATAAACAAGGTGACATTGAGAATCTCAGGAGCTACAGACATATCAGCCTCCTATCAGTGGTTTATAAAATCTTCACTTAAGTTCTTTCACACCGTTTGAAGGTAACACTGGACATGGCTCAACCGAGAGAACAAGCTGGATTCAGGAGTGGCTACAGCACAATAGATCATATCCACTTACTGAGAGAACTAATTGAAAGAGCGAGGGAATATGAACTTCCATTGTGCATGGCTTTTATCGATTATGAAAAAGCCTTTGATTCGGTGAAACCATCAGCAGTTACAATGGCTCTGAAATCCTGCGGTATTCAAGATGCATACATTAATATTATTAATAACATATGAAAATGCGAGTGCAAAGATTCGGCTGTTTGAAAATACAACACACATAAAAATTGAAAAGGGAGTGAGACAAGGTGACACCATATCTCCGAAGCTCTTTAATGCCACATTGGAAAATGTCTTTCAATCACTGAACTGGGAAAACAAAGGGATAAAGATTAATGGAGATTATCTAACCCACCTTCGTTTTGCTGATGACATAGTCATTTTTGCAACTACCCCATCAGAGCTACAGAGTATGATCCAGGAACTTGCTGACAAGAGTAAAGAAATGGGATTAAAAATGAACTTTCAGAAGACAAAAGTGATGTACAATGCTTTTACATGAAATGAAGATTTATTGATTGATGGAGAAAAACTGGAGATAACGGACACGTATGTTTATCTTGGACAGCAGATATCAAGTGAGGGTCACATTGATGAAGAAATTAATCGGCGTACAAAACTTGCCTGGACAGCTTTTTGGAAGAAAAAGCATAATTTTTAAGAGCAATATGCCATTATGTCTTAAAAGAAAAGTGTTTGATCAATGCATCCTTCCAGTGCTTACGTATGGTGCAGAGACGTGGACCTTAAGTAAAAGAGACATACAAATGCTGCAGACAACTCAAAGCAGCATGGAGAAGTGCATGCTTGGTGTAACCAGGAAAGATAAGAAGAGGAATTTGTGGATCCGAAAAATGACAAGAGTAGAAGACATCATGATCAGAGTTAAATCCCTGAAATGGCAATGGGCTGGACATACTGCCAGAAGGACAGACCATCGATGGACAGCCGAAATTTTAGATTGGATTCCAAGGGACAGGAAAAGACCCAGAAGAAGACCACATGGGAGATGGGTGGATGAAATTCGAAAGTATGCGGGAGTGACATGGAGGAGACTGGCACAAGACAGACCGTTGTTAAGGAAACCATGATATATATATATCATCATCGTCTTCCTTCTGGCAGTATGTCCATCATCGGCTGGACATACTGCCAGAAGGACAGACCATCGATGGACAGCCGAAATTTTAGATTGGATTCCAAGGGACAGGAAAAGACCCAGAAGAAGACCACATGGGAGATGGGTGGATGAAATTCGAAAGTATGCGGGAGTGACATGGAGGAGACTGGCACAAGACAGACCGTTGTTAAGGAAACCATGATATATATATATCATCATCGTCGTCAACCATTATCAATCCACTGCTGGACGAAGGTCTCCCCAAGTTTCCTCTACAACGGTCTGTCTTGTGCCAGTCTCCTCCATGTCACTCCCGCATACTTTCGAATTTCACCCACCCATCTCCCATGTGGTCTTCTTCTGGGTCTTTTCCTGTCCCTTGGAATCCAAACTAAAATTTTGGCTGTCCATCGATGGTCTGTCCTTCTGGCAGTATGTCCAGCCCATTGCCATTTCAGGGATTTAACTCTGATCATGATGTCTTCCACTCTTGTCATTTTTCGGATCCACAAGTTCCTCTTCTTATCTCTCCTGGTTACACAACATGCACCTCCATGCTGCTTTGAGTTGTCTGCAGCCTTTGTATGTCTCTTTTAGTTAAGGTCCATGTCTCTGCACCATACGTAAGCACTGGAAGGATGCATTGATCAAACACTTTTCTTTTAAGACATAATGGCATATTGCTCTCGAAAATTATGCTGTTTCTTCCAAAAGATCTCCAGGCAAGTTTTGTACGCTGATTAATTTCTTCATCAATGTGACCCTCACTTGATATCTGCTGTCCAAGATAAATGTACGTGTCTGTTATCTCCATCTTTTCTCCATCAATTGATAAATCTTCATTTCTTGTGAAAGCATTGAACATCACTTTTGTTTTCTGAAAGTTCATTTTTAATCCCACTTCTTTACTGTTGTCAGCAAGTTCCTGGATCATGCTCTGCAGCTCTGATGGGGTAGTATCAAAAATTACTATGTCATCAGCAAAACGAAAGTGGGTTAGATAATCTCCATTAATCTTTATCCCTTTGTTTTCCCAGTTCAGTGATTGAAAGACATTTTCCAATGTGGCAATAAAGAGCTTCGAAGATATGGTGTCACCTTGTCTCACTCCCTTTCCAATTTTTATGTGTGTTGTATTTTCAAACAGCCGAATCTTTGCACTTGCATTTTCATAGATGTTATTAATAATAATGTATGCATCTTCAATACCGCAGGATTTCACAGCCATTGTAACTGCTGATGGTTTCACCGAATCAAAGGATTTTTCATAATCGATAAAAGCCATGCACAATGGAAGTTCATATTCCCTCACTCTTTCAATTAGTTCTCTCAGTACATGGATATGATCTATTGTGCTGTAGCCACTCCTGAATCCAGCTTGTTCTCTCGGTTGAGCCATGTCCAGTGTTACCTTCAAACGGTGTGAAAGAACTTAAGTGAAGATTTTATAAACCACTGATAGGAGGCTGATATGTCTGTAGTTCCTGAGATCCTCAGGAATCTTCTCTTCATTAAGGCATCGAGTGAAAATTTGGGCGAGTACTGTTTCGATTTCTCCACTTGCTTCTTGTATGATGTCTACAGTAATTCCATCTTCTCCTGGAGCTTTTCCCTGCTTCATGTTCTTGATAGCATGTGCAACTTCTGCTGGGAAGACTGGAAGAACTCTGGTACTGGTACCTTTCATGATGTCTGGAGTACATGTATCATCCCTTTCATATAATTTGGAGTAGAAATATTTCACTCTTGTCAAAATTTCGCCTCTATTTCTTATTACAGAATCATCTTCTTTTCTCAGTGCCATAATCTGTTTTCTTCCCTTACTGAGATGTCCCTTTGCTATCTTTAGGCTTTGGTTGTTTTCAATTGCTTTCCTCACTAGTTCACAGTTGAATTTCCTTACGTCTTCAGTTATACTTCTTCGTACTGTCTTGCATAGCTCTATATATTCCACTTTGGAAGTAACATCTTCTTTAGTTGTCCTCGTGTCTCTTCTTTTTTGGATCAACATTTTGGTTTTTCCTGATAATTTGTTCACATGCAACTTGTTCTTAGACCCAGCTAATTTTGTTGGTGTTTCCATAAGAGCTTTGGTTGCTTTTCTGTTAACTTCAGAAATATCCACTTCTTTCAATGTTAGGCCTTCTAAAGCAGAGAATCTGTTCTTCAGTTCCAACTTGAAGGTATTATGGTGTTTTTTAAGGTTGGTTATGTCAATATATTTTGTTTAGCACACTGCAGTCTTCTATGACGAATTTTTTGTTACACATAATAAAATCAATTTCACTTGTCATCCCATTTGGATGTCTCCATGTCCATTTCCTGTGTGGCTTTTTCTTGAAAAAGGAGTTCAAGATGAAAAACCCTTCTGCCTCTGCAAACTCAACGAGAGTATTTTCACGCTGGTTTCTGTTGCTGTGACCGAATTTACCTTCTGAAGTTTCATTCTGTTGCTGTTGCCCTATTTTTGCATTGAAATCTCCCATAATTATCTTCAAGTGCTGCTTACCTTTATTATTTAGATGACGAATTTCCTCATAAAACTCAATTTCTTCTTCAGGATGACTTGTGGTGGGTGCATAAGTTTGAATAATCTGAAGCCTGGTATCTTCTCGAGAGTTGGATAACGAGTCGTGCAGCTCTGTCAGAGGAACTTTCAACTTCTACAACTTTATCCTTCAGTTTCTTGTTTATTATAAATCCAACACCACTAGTTCTGCCAGTATCTGTCCCACGATAGTAGAAGAGATGTCCACTTTTCAGTTCAATGAGATCTTTTCTCCTTACCTCACTTAGCCCGACGATGTCCCACTTGATCCTTTGTAGTTCGTCTTCCAATTCAAGAAGCCTTGAATCAGAAGATAGGGAGCGTCCGTTATACGTAGCCAAGGTCAGCATCAGATGGCAGCCTAGTCCGGTCCCCTGGGGATTCTTAGCACCCTCTGCCTTCATGTCGCACTGGCCGCAGCCTTGGCCAGGTACATTCCAGCTGCCGGAGACTGAGGGCTAAGATTTAAGTTGTGGAGTCATTTTGGAGGGGTTTGGCCATAACTCACCACGCTGGCCAAGCGGATTGGTGAGTGTTTGATAGTATTTCCTGTAATCCCGATGGTATAGTTATACCGCTATTGGTGGTTGTCAGAGCCCCTTTAGTGGGAACAGGATGCACCACGGGAAGGCGGGGTTGACATTTGTCAAGGAGAGGCTGTGATGTTATGATCACCTAAGCTTACATCCCATATATATATATAAATGTGAAACATAAAATCAAATTTTGAACAAAGAAAAAACAAAACGGTGAACGAGAAAAAGAACAAGAATCATCACTTTCCAACCGCCCAAAGCAGGCGAGCTTCAAGCGATGTAAATTTAATGAACAGAAGAATGCAGGGAAGCCTATTAATGACTGACTCCTTGTTGGCTTGGTCAAGGGCAAGCAATAAGAAAATCACTCATTAATCTACTGAGACCAGATGATTGTGGGTTTCTGCTAATTTAGTTTGCTATAAGGACCAATTGACTCCACAACATAAATCTTGGCCCTCAGTCTCCGGCAGCTGGAATGTACCTGGCCAAGGCAGCAGCCAGTGCGACATGAAGGCAGAGGGTTCTAAGAATCCCCGGAGGACCGGACTACGCTGCCATCTGATGCTGACCTTGGCTACGTACAACGGACGCTCCCCATCTTCTGATTCAAGGCTTCTTGAATTGGAAGAGGAACTACAAAGGATCAAGTGGGACATCGTCGGGCTAAGTGAGCTAAGGAGAAAAGGAGAAGATCTCATTGAACTGAAAAGTGGACATCTCTTCTACTATCGTGGGACAGATACTGGCAGAACTAGTGGTGTTGGATTTATAATAAACAAGAAACTGAAGGATAAAGTTGTAGAAGTTGAAAGTTCCTCTGACAGAGCTGCACGACTCGTTATCCAACTCTCGAGAAGATACCAGGCTCAGATTATTCAAACTTATGCACCCACCACAAGTCATGCTGAAGAAGAAATTGAAGAATTTTATGAGGAAATTCGTGATCTAAATAATAAAGGTAAGCAGCACTTGAAGATAATTATGGGAGATTTCAATGCAAAAATAGGGCAACGGCAACAGAATGAAACTTCAGTAGGTAAATTCGGTCACGGCAACAGAAACCAGCGTGGAAATACTCTCGTAGAGTTTGCAGAGGCAGAAGGGTTTTTCATCTTAAACTCCTTTTTCAAGAAAAAGCCACACAGGAAATGGACATGGAGACATCCAAATGGGACGACAAGTGAAATTGATTTTATTATGTGTAACAAAAAATTCGTCATAGAAGACTGCAGTGTGCTAAACAAGTTCAACACAGGCAGTGACCATAGATTGGTGAGATGTAAGATGCACCTCAACACTAAACTCGAACGTAGCAAGCTCATAAGACAAACAAAATGTATTGACATAACCAACCTTAAAAAACACCATAATACCTTCAAATTGGAACTGAAGAACAGATTCTCTGCTTTAGAAGGCCTAACATCGGAAGAAGTGGATATTTCTGAAGTTAACGGAAAAGTAACCAAAGCTCTTATGGAAACAGCAATAAAATTAGCTGGGTCTAAGAACAAATTGCATGTGAACAAATTATCAGGAAAAACCAAAATGTTGATGCAAAAAAGAAGAGTGATGAGGACAACTAAAGAAGTGACTTCCAAAGTGGAATATATAGAGCTATGCAAGACAGTACGAAAAAGTATCACTGAAGACGTAAGGAAATTCAACTGTGAACTAGTAAGGAAAGCAATTGAAAACAACCAAAGCCTAAAGATAGCAAAGGGACATCTCAGTAAGGGGAAAAAACAGATTATGGCACTGAGAAAAGAAGATGGTTCTGTAACAAGAAATAGAGGCAAAATTTTGACAAGAGTGAAAGATTTCTACTCCAAATTATATGAAAGGGATGATACATGTACTCCAGACATCATGAAAGGTACCAGTACCAGAGTTCTTCCAGTCCTTCCAGCAGAAGTTGCACATGCAATCAAGAACATGAAGCGGGGGAAAGCTCCAGGAGAAGATGGAATTACTGTAGACATACAAGAAGCAAGTGGAGAAATCGAAACAGTACTCGCCCAAATTTTCACTCGATGCCTTAATGAAGGGAAAATTCCTGAGGATTGGAACAACGCTACAAGGATCTTGCTACATAAAAAAGGTGACATTGAGGATCTCAGGAACTACAGACCTATCAGCCTCCTATCAGTGGTTTATAAAATCTTCACTAAAGTTCTTTCACACCGCTTGAAGGTGACACTGGACATGGCTCAACCGAGAGAACAAGCTGGATTCAGGAGTGGCTACAGCACAATAGATCATATCCACGTACTGAGAGAACTAATTGAAAGAGCGAGGGAATATGAACTTCCATTGTGCATGGCTTTTATCGATTATGAAAAAGCCTTTGATTCGGTGAAACCATCAGCAGTTGCAATGGCTCTGAAATCCTGCGGTATTGAAGATGCATACATTAATATTATTAATAACATCTATGAAAATGCAAGTGCAAAGATTCGGCTGTTTGAAAATACAACACACATAAAAATTGGAAAAGGAGTGAGACAAGGTGACACCATATCTCCGAAGCTCTTTAATGCCACATTGGAAAATGTCTTTCAATCACTGAACTGGGAAAACAAAGGGATAAAGATTAATGGAGATTATCTAACCCACCTTCGTTTTGCTGATGACATAGTCATTTTTACAACTACCCCATCAGAGCTTCAGAGTATGATCCAGGAACTTGCTGACAAGAGTAAAGAAGTGGGATTAAAAATGAACTTTCAGAAGACAAAAGTGATGTACAATGCTTTTACAAGAAATGAAGATTTATCGATTGATGGAGAAAAGCTAGAGATAACAGACACGTACGTTTATCTTGGACAGCAGATATCAAGTGAGGGTCACATTGATGAATAAATTAATCGGCGTACAAAACTTGCCTGGAGAGCTTTTGGAAGAAACAGCATAATTTTCAAGAGCAATATGCCATTATGTCTTAAAAGAAAAGTGTTTGATCAATGCATCCTTCCAGTGCTTACGTATGGTGCAGAGACGTGGACCTTAGCTAAAAGAGACATACAAAGGCTGCAGACAACTCAAAGAAGCATGGAGAGGTGCATGCTTGGTGTAACCAGGAGAGATAAGAAGAGGAACACGTGGATCCGAAGAATGACAAGAGTAGAAGACATCATGATCAGAGTTAAATCCCTGAAATGGCAATGGGCTGGACATACTGCCAGAAGAACAGACCATCGATGGACAGCCGAAATTTTAGATTGGATTCCAAGGGACATGAAAAGACCCAGAAGAAGACCACATGGAAGATGGGTGGATGAAATTCGAAAGTATGCGGGAGTGACATGGAGGAGACTGGCACAAGACAGACCGTTGTGGAGGAAACTTGGGGAGACCTTCGTCCAGCAGTGGATTGATAATGGTTGACAATGATGATGATGATGATGGACCAATTGAAAATAGAGGTAAAATTGTCAAAATCAAAGGGATTTCTAATAAAAACCCAAACTCAGCAAACTAAAACACGTTGCCCGACCGCACAAAAGCCAAGAAAAACACACAAAAAATAAAAAGAAAAAGAAAGGGAGCTGAGCTCCTCAAAAACACAGATCCAGGAAAGAAATTAGTATTAAAATATAAGAAAAATCCAACCAATAAATGGTACTGAAGGGATATCTTTAAACTTGTCACAGAAAAAGTGAAACCTTAATCCTGCCAGACAAAAGATAACCAGGAGACTCCAAAAAAATTAAAACCAAAAAAAGCAACATACAATATTAAAAAAGAAAGCAAGCATCAAATTTTAGGAAAAAATGAAGCAAAAATTGCCCAAAGAGCAATTTACAGTTTCAAATCCCGAGGGTAACCCCAAATAACCAAGTTGCATGTCTCAGAAAGAAAGTCAAGTAAAATGCCCAAATACCCACAACAAAATTCCCATATAAAAAAATAAATTCTTTAGAAAAATAAAAATTTTAATACCAAAGGGCTAGGAAGCAATCAACAGTGATGCAAATTATAAGCCCAAGACACACAAGAGAACATTAAAATTAAGTTTAGTGCAAATTTATAAATTTATAAAAACAAAAATTCACTTATTCCTACAAAAAAAAAAAAAAAGGCTTGCATACAGTTAAAAGATGAGATTACATGTGAGGTGTTGCTTTGCTGTTACAAGTTCATATATTTACAAAATATTGTACTAATCTTTTAGCCCACAGGAAGGCAAACAAAGGGACGTGAAATGCTACAATATGTTTTGCGGGAAACTTGAAGCCTGGCCAAAGCGCATAACCAACTTTCAAAGAGTGAAAGCAGCCCCAAATAAATTAATTACAGAGAAAAACAATGTTTGCTCATTATTCTAATTTAACTTTTATTTTTATTTTTCCTGGAATTAATATATTTGGGGCTGTTTTCACTCTTTGAAAGTTGGTTATGCGTTTTGGCCACGCTTCAAGTTTCCCGCGAAACATATTGTAGCATTTAGTGTCCCTTTGTTTGTTTTACAAAAGTTCAATTTAGTGGTTCTGAGCCTTCCTGTGGGCTAAAAGATTAGTATAATATTTTGTAAATATGTGAACTTGTAACAGCAAAGCAACACTTCACATGTAATCTCATCTTATAACTGTATGTAAGTTTTTTTGTTGTTTTTTTGTAGGAATAAGTGAATTTTCGTTTTTATAAATTTGCACTAAACTTAATTTTAATGTTTTCTTGTGTGTCTTGGGCGTATAATTTGCTTCACTGTTGATTGCTTCCTAGCCCTTTGGTATTAAAATTTTTATTTTTCTAAAGCATTTATTTTTTTATAAAGGAATTTTGCTGTGGGTATTGGGCATTTTACTTGACTTTCTGAGACATGCAACTTGGTTATTTGGGGTCACTCTCGGAATTTGCACCTGTAAATTGCTCTTTGGACAATTTTTGCTTCATTTTTTATAAATTTTGATGCTTGCTTTCTTTTTCAATATTGTATGTTGCTTTTTCTGGTTTTAATTTATTTTTGTTTTTTATTTTATTTTTTTGTGTCTCCTGGTTATCTTTTTGTCTGGTAGGATTAAGGTTCACTTTTTCTGTGACAAGTTTAAAGATATCCCTTCAGTACCTTTTATTGGTGGGATTTTTCTTATATTTTAATACTAATTTCTTTCCTGGATCTGTGTTTTTGAGGAGCCTGGCTCCCTTTCTTTTTATTTTTTGTGTTTTCTTGGCGTTTGTGCGGTCAGGCAACATGTTTTAGTTTGCTGGGTTTGGGTTTTTATTAGAAATCCCTTTGATTTTGAAAATTTTACCTCTATTTTTAATCGGTCCTTATAGCAAACTAAAATAGCAGAATCCCACAATCATCTGGTCTCAGTAGATTGAGTGATTTTCTTATTGCTCACCTGCTTTGGGCGGTTGGAAAGTGATGATTGTTCTTTTTCTCGTTCACTGGTTTTTGTTTTTTGTTTTTTCTTTGTTCAAAATTTGCTTTTTTATGTTTCACATTTTTATATTATTTGATTTTTCTTCAATGCAGTCTCTGGCACTTTAGAATTTCAAATTTTTTTATTTTTTTTCCCCTTTTAATGTTTTTGTTATATAGCAAAAACATATAAAGTGAAAAAACAAAAACCCTGAACAAATTTGAAATTCCAAAGTGCCAGAGGCTGCGTAGAAGAAAGATCAAATAACATAAAAATGCAAAACATAAAAGCAAATTTTGAACATAGGAAAAACTAAAAAAGGGAAACGAGAAAAAGAACAACAATCACCATTTTTCACCCACCCGAAGCATGCGATCTTCAAGCGATGAAAATTTAACGAACAGAAGAATGCAGGGAAGCATATTAATGACTGACTCCTTGTCGGCTTCGTTAAGGGCAAGCAACAAGAAAATCACTCACTAATCTACTGAGACCAGAAAATTGTGGGTTTTTGCTATTTTAAGTTTGCTATAGTGACCAATTAAATTTAGGGGGGATGTCAATTAAAAGGGAATAATAAAAACCCAAACCCAGCAAACTAAAACACATTTGCCCGACCGCACAACAGCAAAGATAATCACACACAAAAAAAAAAAAAATGAAAGAAAGAGAGCCAAGCCCCCAATAACACAAATCCAGGTAATAAAAAACCCAACCAATAAATGGTACAAAAGGGATACTTAAAACTTGTCACATATAAAGTGAAACCTGCCAGCCAGAAAATAAACAGGAAATACCAAAAAAAAAATAATTTTTTTTTAGGTAATAAACAAAACAAAAAAATTAATACCAGAAAAAGCAACAATACAAAATTGATAAGGAAGCAATCAACAGACTTAGGGAAAAGTAGGCAAAAATTGCCCAAGGAGCAATTTACAGTTGCAATTCCCAAGAGTGAATCAAGATAACTAAATTAATAATCTAAAGCAACTTATGGGAATTTACTAGGAAATTTTTTCATTTATAGCAAATTTTCGGAGAAAACTCTTGTCCTTCTTCAGGCTCTCTTGTTGTTGTCACTTTTTGCTTGTCACTATCATGGTTACGGTTTACCTTGACGGTTACGGTTAACCTTGACGGTTTAGGTTATTTTTCAACAAATCCTGCCAGATGTTAGGCAGGGAAAATCCTTTGCAGTCATTGATGATGGAATTTTGATTTTTCTCAATCTCTATTCCTTCTTTCAGTTTTCTTTTTTGGAAATTGCTTTGGAAACTGATTACTTTAAGGGAATTCCAATCCATGCTGTGCCTAGTTTCTCTAACATGCCTATCTAATCCAGTCTTGTTGGAGCAATTTTTTATAGCTGCTTTATGCTCAGCTATACGAGTTTCTAGTCTGCGACCTGTTTCACCTATGTAAGATAGTCCACAACTACAATTTACTTCATAAACTACTCCTTGCATTTTTAAAATATCTTCTTCTCTTTGAACTATTTTAGGGAAAAAATTTTTAACTTTGTTCTCTAAACTTGGAGCTAGCCTAATATTGTATTTTTTACTAATTCTCTTTAAAGCCTCAAATAAACCTTTGTGATAAGAAATTTTTCTAGTGAATTTTACTTCTTGCTTTTGTGGGTTCTTCGTACCATTAAAATTCAGAAGCTTCTCAATTTCTTCTTTAGGATAGTTATTTTCTGCAAGTATGACTTTAAGCTCTTCTTTATGGGCTTCTTTTTTATCTGCAGTAGAAACTATTTTATTAATTTTTTCTAAAAACTGACTTGCTACATTTTTCTTAATAGAAACTGGATGATACGAATTGAAATCCAGTAGTCTTTTAGTATTCATTGGTTTTTTATACCAACTAGTGAGGAATTTTTCATCTTCATAATAGATAGTAATATCTAAGAAGTTTATTCTTCTTTCTTTTTGAAGTTCAATAGTGAACTTAAGGGAATCATCTAATTCATTGAATGAGTCTAGAATTCTTTCTGGAACAATTTCTGAGCTATCTATTATAAATAAGATGTCATCCATGTATCTGCTATATAAGCAGAAGTATGTGGGTTGTACTAGTATCTTTTCTTCTAGTTTTCCCACATAATAGTTAGCTAAGAGTGGGGAGAGTGGGGAGCCCATAGCTAGCCCCGATTTTGAATGAATTTATAATAGATAGCTCAGAAATTGTTCCAGAAAGAATTCTAGACTCATTCAATGAATTAGATGATTCCCTTAAGTTCACTATTGAACTTCAAAAAGAAAGAAGAATAAACTTCTTAGATATTACTATCTATTATGAAGATGAAAAATTCCTCACTAGTTGGTATAAAAAACCAATGAATACTAAAAGACTACTGGATTTCAATTCGTATCATCCAGTTTCTATTAAGAAAAATGTAGCAAGTCAGTTTTTAGAAAAAATTAATAAAATAGTTTCTACTGCAGATAAAAAGAAGCCCATAAAGAAGAGCTTAAAGTCATACTTGCAGAAAATAACTATCCTAAAGAAGAAATTGAGAAGCTTCTGAATTTTAATGGTACGAAGAACCCACAAAAGCAAGAAGTAAAATTCACTAGAAAAATTTCTTATCACAAAGGTTTATTTGAGGCTTTAAAGAGAATTAGTAAAAAATACAATATTAGGCTAGCTCCAAGTTTAGAGAACAAAGTTAAAAAAATTTTCCCTAAAATAGTTCAAAGAGAAGAAGATATTTTAAAAATGCAAGGAGTAGTTTATGAAGTAAATTGTAGTTGTGGACTATCTTACATAGGTGAAACAGGTCGCAGACTAGAAACTCGTATAGCTGAGCATAAAGCAGCTATAAAAAAATTGCTCCAACAAGACTGGATTAGATAGGCATGTAAGAGAAACTGGGCACAGCATGGATTGGAATTCCCTTAAAGTAATCAGTTTCCAAAGCAATTTCCAAAAAAGAAAACTGAAAGAAGGAATAGAGATTGAGAAAAATCAAAATTCCATCATCAATGACTGCAAAGGATTTTCCCTGCCTAACATCTGGCAGGATTTGTTGAAAAATAACCTAAACCGTCAAGGTTAACCGTAACCGTCAAGGTAAACCGTAACCATGATAGTGACAAGCAAAAAGTGACAACAACAAGAGAGCCTGAAGAAGGAGAAGAGTTTTCTCCGAAAATTTGCTATAAATGAAAAAATTTCCTAGTAAATTCCCATAAGTTGCTTTAGATTATTAATTCAATTAAACTAGGAAGCCATTTCTCAATATGAGCTTTATTCAAAGATAACTAAGTTGCATGTCACATAATTGCAAGGAAGATGCCCAATACCCACAGCAAAAAACTTAAAAGATAAATTATTCAGCAAAATAAAATAAAATAAAAATTTTAATACCAAAGGGCATGGAAGCAAGCACCAGTGAAGCAATTTTTAAGCCCAAGATACATAAGAAAATATTAAAACTAAGTTTAGTGCAAATTCACAAATTCCTACAAGAAAAATAAAAATATAGAACGATTTACTTACAGTTAAAAGAAGAGATTTCATGTGTGCGTTGCTTAGCTGTTAGAAGTTCACATATTTACACATGCTGTACTAATCATTTGGCCCACAGGAAGGCTCAGAACCACTAAATAGAACTCAAAACAATTCATCAAAGGTATATGAAATGCTACAATAAGTTTCAAAGCAAACTTAATTGTGTCCAAAGCTCATAGCCTGCTTTCAATGGGTGAAAACAGACCCCCAAAAATAAATTAATTCCAGTATATAATGCATTTTATTGAGAATTTTCTAGTGTATACTTATTTTCTTTCCAAGCTTTATTTGGCCAGTTTTTTCTTTTTCATTCCAGTTATTTATGTGCGCCTTGTGTCCATGTTTAAATACATTTTTATGCTGTTCATCTTTATTTTCTGAATTAATTGATGGCTCATAAATTCCTTCTCTTTTGCTTTTCCAGAAAATTATGGTGTTTTACAACAGTATCTCTGTAACCACTTCTGGACATTGGGAAGAGTGAAAAGGTAATTCATCAGACCTTATGTAAAACGTTCAGTCATCTGATAAGATACACTAGTGCTTATGATCATTGCATCCTCTTTCTCTTCAGAGTATCTGCATTTGTGATAAGTTAATTGAATAGCTACATTGCCATAAATTGTGGATTTGTATAACCCATGTTTGGAATGTTTGTCTTGAAACTGGATCAGTGAGATTTATATTCAGGACTGTGGCCATCATAGCAATGGTAGTTTTGTGCCTTTTGCCAATGATTTGTGGCAGTTGTCTTTCTGAATACCTCAAGAATAATTCATCCTAACACATGCTGTGTGCTCACATTGAGTGAAAAGCCTCCATTTTAGAATCAAAAATAAGTCCCGCTGTATATATACTGCCACTAATGGAAGTTATTGTCAAGGTTTCATGAAACATAGTTTCTTTTGGTCACTTGATAAGATTTCAATGGCTAAAATGACTTGAGTCATTCTTGTTGTGCTAAAGAAAAGGATTCTTTCATTATGATGCTACTTTCAGCTGTTTCAGTGAAGACCCATCATGCACAGGTTTTTTCTTGTGATTTACTTACTACTGTGGATGAGATTGAGTGAATAACTTTCTGGATAAGTGGCACTGAACTTGTATTCAAGAGACAGTTCTCCAGTGTGTATGCAGATAAGTAAAGGCCAAGAGCATTACAGTTTAAATAATAAGACATTCCTTCAGCTTCTTTCAAACGCTTCCTTTGCTTGTGATCATCATGAAAGAATCATGTAAGTGAATATTTTTAATTTCCTCATTTTTTATATAATGTGCCTTCTCTAAAAAGTATTTTTTTTTTTACTTTATTATAAGTATCACACAAATTCTTATGAATAGATGATTTAATTTTGGAAGCTGCCTAATATGTGATTAGTAGCTATTTAGGTGTTCTACTTAGTGCTTAACTGTTGTCTTAAAATGAAGTGTTTAATGAAATGCCTAAATTGACAGGTGGTGTATTCTCATTTCACTTCTGATTTATCTTTCATTAGTCATGTGATCAAATGGCGTATGAAAAAGCACTCCAAAATGAGTATAAAATGTGCTAGTCATTTGAAGATTTTTTATTGTGTGTGTGTGTGTGTGTGTGCATTTTAGGTAATACAGTGGTGAAAAAGCAATGGACTGTATTGAAATGTAGATAAAGAAAATATTTTTGTACTCTCCCTGAAAATGGTCATCGAGGGAGTAGATCATGACTTATAGCATTCATACAAGCTTTTTTTAAATGTTTAGAAAACTTGTCTTCTATGATGGTATTTTTCACTGGTGTCCAAAAGTTAAGCATAGTTAAAAGAAAGGCATTTTATGTCGCAATACCATGTGACAAATGATAATTGGCATAAAAAGTAAACCAGCAAATTTGTGAGTTGAGAAAGAGTTGCAAAAAATGGGAAAAGTGACATTTCTTATCATGCTCTGATAATAGAATTTATTTTTTATTAAAACAGTATGTCAGACAGACAAGTGGGTATGTTGACACATGGTCAGATTATCAGAATGTTGGAATCTGGCAAGATACAAAGTAATGATGCCAGAGTCACTGGCTTGAATTAATCCATTGTATCCAGAGTTAGAAGGTACTAGGACACCACAGATGTTAATCATCAGCCTGTGGCATGATGTCTACAGATTACAGTGACTCAGGATGCTAGGCAGAGTTGTATAAAAATAAAATGCATCTGCGTACACAACCATTGAAACAGAAAATTTGCTGCAAACCCGTGATTCACGACAACAAAAGAGTAAGGTAATTTAAAGAAAAATTAATAAAACAATAAATAATTGTTAGAGCATTACAGATTCCAGTGAGGACAAAATAAGTACATTACAAATGAATGTTCAGCAATGTGTATGAAATGGGCCTTTATGGTAAAATATTGCATTATGAACCTCACAAAAACAAGACTAATTGAAGTTTTTATATTTAGAAACACAGTTCTGTTAATGAATCTTCAAAAATTATAAATAGCATTTTCAACAACTTAATTCAAAAATACATTAGTATACTTACAAAATACATAAGGAAAAGATTTTAATTTAATAACTGGCAATAAAATTTGAACTGGTTCTGCGTAAACAAAACTTTTGATACATTTCCTATGCATTGAGAACAGTCCTTAATAAAATTTAGACGCCAGAAATGTTTGTTAAAACAAAAGAACTCAGAAGATGTGAAAAATAATTGAAAATTCTTGAAGTTAAAATAGAATTAAATATATTAATCAGTAAAGCCTTGAGTAAGTGTTTTTACCTCCAGCAAATAAAAAACATTTTAATCTAAGAGCAAAAACTATCTGTGAGATCTGCTAATAATTTGGAAACTATCCGCGTACGGTGTACACCTGTACGTCTACATTCTGCAACTCTAATGTTAGGTATGTAGCATTAACAGCAAGTCATAACAGGTTGATGTCAATTAGAGCACTTCCTTTAGAGCTTTCTGCTTAATAAAAAAAAATCTTTTCCCACCATCAAGCAAGTATATGCAGTGAAAGACTTTTCTGAAGCAGGAGTAATTTATGAAAAGAAGAGAAATGGAATTTTGCCAAAAAAAAAAAAAAAAAAACCCAGAAAAACTGTTTTTGCATCACAATTTGAGAATTTTAAAGTGAAACAAATATTTAATTGTTTTATTTTTTGTTAGTGTTTGACAAGACATTTTCTTTTTCTGAATGTTTAATAATTAAAAAATGCTGTTGATGGGAAATTTATTTAATTATAAATCTTAAGTTAAAGTAATATTCGTTTGCAAAGATATTGAATGTAAAGGAGAGATTTTCAATATTAAGATTTAGTTTAAGAAACAATGATAGAGATTGAGAAACTGATAATTTTAATATTACTATTAATTAATTATTGAGTTATTAAAAATACCTTACTCTGCATTTTCTGTATATTTATATGACCAGATATCCTGCCAAATAATACTAATACCTGGCTGATTAGATGGATAGGCAACTATTTATTAATTATTGAGTTATTAAAAATACCTTACTCTGCATTTTCTGTATATTATTTATATGACCGGATATCCTGCCAAATAATACTAATATCTGGCTGATTAGATGGATAGCCTGGATACCAGAATTTTACCGGATATCCGTTGCATCAGTACCAGTGCATTCTCCATACCTCAACCCAATATAGCATGATGCATTAGGGAAATACTGCAGGTCATTAAGCTCTTGCCAGAACTCTGATCTGCTTTTGTTCGCAAGTGGGATTTGCTGCCAGTCTTCTTGTTTCACTTATCAACAACAGCATGGGACAATGGTGCATCACTGTAAGAGGTCACCCTATGCCTGACTAGACCATTGTGCAAAATCAAAAACCCCTCTGCAAAATTCCTGCTGTTTTCGCCTGCTACATTTTCCTGATTCATTTTTTATGTGATTTGTATTTTGCATTTACTAAAATATAAAATAGGTAAAGAGCCTATTTCATTGTGCCTTCTAATATTTGTAATTTAACACTTTTTGTTGATAACTTTTGGACACCAGTGTAATTCTGCCATCTGTACAAAAAATCTGCTTAGGCAAACTTGCCTATGTTACTGAGGTCAGACTTCTATGCTTTGGAGGAGTGATAATCAAGTTAAGACTTTTAGTGCCATTAATGTCTTGTTGTTTTGTTTCATATTTTGCAGTCCATTTTTAATACCATGTTCCATTTTCAATAATGTATACATAAATTATAAAAATTACTGTACGCCTAATTGAAAAAAAAAAAAAAAAATCCAACCGTATATTCTCTTGCTGTTGGAATCAGAAACCACATTTATATTAATGAGATTTAGGTTTGCGCTGTAAGTTTTGTCACACTGCTAAGAAAGAAAAAGTTTGCAAGTATTTACCCTAAAATTTTAAAAGGTGACAGTTATATTCATGTGCTCAAACCTACGTATTTTCAGTTTATTATTGTTGTTTTTGACTTGATATAAAGTCAAAGATACCTAAAAAGGTTTTTAGGCAAAAATGCTTTGAAAGAAATAAACTTTGTATATAAAAAAAAAAAAAAAAAAACTGCAAAAAAAGGGGGGGGGGTGATAATAATCATAACATAGAAAAAATTGTATTAATATATGTTGAAGGTAAAGTAATAATACAAATAGAGAAACTCAAGAATTCATTAAATTTAACGTATGAGTAATAGCCCTGAACATTTACATTTAGGGCCTGGAAAATCCATTAGTTTAAACTAATGGATAAAGAGGTAAAATTTCATACAGTCCTCTTTATCTTAACTTAGGAAAATTTTATTTTAACATAAGAAAAACTTTTTTTTTTTTTTTTTCAGTGCAGGTAAAAATCATCACATTGGGGTGTTATATTAGTTTTACGTGTTTTTGCTGCAGTTTATTGTTTGAGTACATTTTATTAATTATGCACATCCAAAACATGTTTTCATGTTTATTTCAAAATAGAACCTAATTAAATATGTAAAATAGAACTTTAGTATTTTAGAGTTATTTGTGAGGATATGATTTATAGTTTAAAGACTAATGAAATAGTTCAGTCCAAAGCGTGGGTTCAGTTACATATATTTAATGTGTTTCTTATCAATAGTAGATTTGTAAAACCTTTTTGATATATCTAGGTAAAAAGCTATTAACTTTTTTTATATATCGATTTTTGAGTTTTGGGACTCTTCCTATCCTGGGTTTTTTCAAAGCATCTTCTTTATGGGAGGGGGGGCTCTCCTGTTGGTACTTCTTTGCCTATCTGTGTTGGGTGTGACCTACTGTATCCTTCTACAGTAATCTGTATATTATTGACAACAGTATGTTCTGGTGGGAGTATATTTCCTATTGAATGAAACATTACCATTAAAGAAGTATTTTCTGCAGTTTCATATTAAACACCAGGATAATAGTAGTTTTACCCTCAAAACATGATTCACACTCGTAAGTATAAAAAACACAAGAGTTAATAACATTTGCTATTTCTATTGGCCTGTTATTACTTTGTTTGTAAATCCTGTCAATGTTTGTGACCTTTACAGTTCCTCAAAAGCTTCTTTAAATTTCATTGTTTGACATAGACACCCAGGGACAAAAGTGTCTCTGACGACATGGGCACAAGATAAGATGCCCCCCCCCCTTGTTCTTTTGCTAAGCGGTGCGGAATCATGACATACGTGTATGTGTCAGTCTTCAGTGTGTTTTGTTGCGTTATGGTAAGCAATTTTGCAGTGATATTTATTATTAATGAAAAATGTAAGTATTTCATAGTGTAGCAGTGTACGTTTCAAATTATTGACGTTCAGGATTTTGTGAAAAATAAATACATTATGATAAAAACATTTCTTATTATAAAGCAACATAATGCACCAGGAAAGACACAATGTGGGAAAAGAAGCAAATATTAAAACAATGTAAATGGCCACTTACGATGCAAATTAAAATTTTATTAGCACTTAACGTAATTTCCCACTTTTCCACCGAATGTCTGACTGCACCATAATTAAGGCATGATAATTTTTTTTACGAGCCTTTGCATGGGCAGAATTGTCGATTACTGAAGAGTAGTCTATACTCAGAGTTATGTCCTTTTCTAGACACATTATCACAAATGAGTTATGTCCTTTTCTGCACACACATTATCACAAATGAGTTATGTCCTTTTCTGCACACATTATCACAAATGAGTTATGTCCTTTTCTGCACACATTATCACAAATGAGTTATGTCCATTTCTAGTCACATCACAAATGAGTTATGTCCTTTTCTAGACACATTATCACAAATGAGTTATGTCCTTTTCTAGACACATTACCACAAATGAGTTAAACTTTTTTTTTCACCCAATAAGGTCCTTTTCCATTCTTGAAATTTCTGAAAATGATCTTTCAGTAGAACAATTCATCATTGGTAAGGTTAAAAACATTTTCAAAGCTTTAGAGTAATTCTTGATGTTGACATATCACGCTTAAGTTACATGAAAGTTTGCAAGTGGTGGGACGTTTCAGTAGCGACTTCTACCTTAATTTAACATACCTATGATTTGGAAAGCTATTTTTAAATCTGGCAACAACTGATGCTAATACCACATGTTTCATTCCATGGCTGATGAAGGTAGAAGTCGCTACCGAAACGTCCCACCACTAGTAGTTTTTACGTAACTTTTGCTTGATATGTCGACATCAAGAATTATTCTAATGTTTTGTGTGCGTTACATGTTTCACTGCCAGTTATTCTCACTATGATTCTCAAAGCTATTTCTAAGCTTGGAAATGTACTCTGAAGATTATTTCAATGATAAAAGTGTACATATCCCGTGGTGTGTTCAAGTCTTCGGCATTCATATATGACTGGAAATGTAGGAATTCGTTACTGAGAAAGTTTTCTGTCTTCTTTGTACCTATGAGCAAGTTTATTTGATCTAGCCCCTGTGTCTCAAGCACTGGTCTTGTTCAAACCTTCCCAGAACAGCTTCGTATGATTTCCTCCCGTTTGCTAAATTACTGATTAAAGAATCCATAATCTTAAAAAATGTGTATACTTCAAAAAATGTCCTGCCATCAAATTCACCTTCAAAATTCCCCTTTCTTCATTAAAGAACAGATTTTGCTTACAGCAGGGAGTGGCTAAAGTGTTTATATGGGAGTAAGGGGGCGTATAGATGGAAAACTACCGAATTCTTCCAATTAAATTCCAAGATGGACTTCATTTCATGTGGAGCCTGCTGTCAATTTTGAATTTTAAAATATTTGATTATCATTTTGTCGCTTGAAAAAGAGTTTTCATTTAAATTTCGAATCAAGGTAGAAGTGAAATTTATCAGGTTAAAAAAATCTCATTTAATGATACATTGGATTGTTAATATTGTTTCAAAGGAAATTATTTGGGTGCTACGCTAATCTACATGGCCCCCTTTCCCTCCTATTTTCTGATGCGCAGTAACTTTACAGAGACATGGTTTCTCGTTTGAAGCAACTAAAATGAAAAAAAAAAAAAATCTTTACCTTCAACAAAAAGAAATAGAAAAAACTACTCACAGTTAACTAATGCACTCGTTTCTGTGTCTGAGACATGATTTTTTTTTTTTTTTTTCCTTTGATGATGGGGAAAACTTGATAATAGTGAAGTAATATTGAAACAGGGTCTTATACTCCAAGTCGTTGAAAGTTAAATTTAAACGTCATCATAACATATACATATCATGAAACTTATCCCAAAGGATAGTTTTGTGGTTAAAACGTGCTTCTAAGTAAACTAATGAGTAAGGCAACCCACTTTGTGCAAGTAAAATCTAGAAATTATGCGTTTTAAATCCAAGAATTATGCAAATTGTGCATTTTGCATTTAAATACATGTAAATTTAGTAGAAAAGCCCTGCTGCACTTGTTAGACTTTTTTATTATGTGTTTTGTTTATGTGAGGAAAAGCTAAAATTTGGAAAATAAATTTTGAAAATGCCTTGAATCATTAATGCATAAGCTTTGATGTCTACTGTATTTAAACAAATTGTCTGCGTTAAAAATAAAATATTACAGGATTAGCTCACCATTTATTCAGAATCTGAATCCCGAGCAGCAATATGTTCAAGTTCTGATTCCAACTTTTCAGCTGCTCCGTTAAATGTCACTCAAAGGTGGGCCTCCAGGTTCGCTTCGGTAAATCCGGATCAATCTGCAGATAGTATTTTTTGTGGTAGGAGAAGCTTCTTTCAACATCAGCAGTGCTTGCTGCGGCAGAAAGTGCCTTCAGTGCTGCTTTCCTGCTCATCTTTCTCCAGAAGGACACCGCATCTACCTCTTTCATTGACTTGTCTTCCTCCAGTGTCGCAGCATACAGTGAGAACTCTCGGGCTTGTATATCTTCTAGCGAAGATCGTTGCAGTTCCGGGTGCAGAGACAGTCCCACATCTTCTGGACACCACTTGCAGGGATCAAAAAATTGTACTTCTTTCCAGAATTGAGCACTAGGGTGCCTGCCGTCTAGGTAGGCCTGCAGCTTTGAGCACAGGAGGCCACTTTGTTGCAAGAGGTTCCAGATCAAGACTAGCAGCAGCCAAATCTCCGAGGAATGGGTTCTACAAGTTTCCAGCTTCTTGATTACAACGTCCAAATCGACGGCAACCAATGCAACTCGCTGCATTTGCTCAACCAAGGTGCGATTGCAGAGCAGCTCTTTCAGTTCCTCCACAGCCAGGCTGTCGTCGTCAAGAGCTTCTACCCACTGCACTTCTACCTCAACGTTCTTGGAATGGTATTTGGTGACTCGTTGCCAGGTCCCCCAATGGGTAATTACTGGAGAGGATGGAAGTATTGGGTTTTCCTTGGTAGGGTGTAGACAGTCTTGTTTTTGTAGGGCTTGCCATCTAGCTGGAGCCTTAGCAAAAGCAGACTTGACGCATGTGATGTAGTGATCAAGGATTTTGCGTGAAGATCATATTTCTTTGCAGGCTAGGTGAAGAACGTGCGCCTAACACATGCTGAGCATAAGTCTGCTGCAAACGCCTTTCAGCCGATTTGCAGCAGCACACATGTAGAGGGGGCATTGTCCGTGGAATACACCACTAGATTTATTCTATTGATGCCTGCAGTCTCCAAAGCAGTGAGGGTGACATCTACTACAGTATCTGCGTTGCACTTGTCTACGATTTTTGAAACGACCACTCTTGGCCTTGAGTGGTTCCCCAGTGGAGTCAGCAACACGTTTATTATTTTCCGAGTAAGAAAAACCTGCATTTCGTCAACTATCGCACAAACATCGCGATCCTTGCAAAGGTGCCTTGTTTATTGGAGGTCAGAGCTGCTTACTTGAGGGAGGGTCTGTCTGAGTGTGGTCTCGGAAGGGAGACTCTGGCCATTACGGACGTTTTTCTTCATCCACTGATGAAACTTTTCATTCCGAAATACCTGCAACAGAATCTGGACACCATTTCCTCCCACTGTTGTGTACTGCTATTTTGGTGTTCAATGGTTTAAGTTTCTTGATGGGTGTGTCCTTCTTTGCACCGCAAATGTTTCCTACTTGCAACATGGGCAGACATGACAGATTTTCTTGTGAAATCAACTTCTAAACAGTTCTTACAGCACAGATTATTCGATTTCAAGTCCAGTTCTTGGAAACTGTAGAAGACAAGATCTCGCTATAACTTTGTCTTTTCCCATTTATAACGGCTTCGTAAATGTTTTCAACTAAACTTTAACACACCGCCGGAAAAAAATGTGCTTATGCGCTGCCTTCAGACGGCTGACTGGCACTGCTACGATTGGGAGAGAACTCGGAGAAGTTTGGACTTTGGCACCTGAACTGCGTCATCTCCGCAGATTCCCAGCTCACACTCTTGCAACCGATCCAATGAAACTTGAAACGCCGCTCAGCTAAGCCGCTAGTGCAGGAGACATCCATTTAGCAGTGTCGCGTTGCCGGTCACATTGTCATCAAGCACCCACCTCAATTTTATCAAATAAAAAACTTTGAACGTCAGATATTGTTTGGAAAATTTATGCACTTTATACATATTGATGACAAATTATGCATTTTGTGCATTTCATGCAAAATGGGTACCCGGGTTTAAACACTTTCTCAGCATAGTTTGTATAAGCATCTTATTTAATATAGCAACTCAGGGTCTCTGGGGTTGAAATGCATTTTATGCAGCACGTTACAAACTCGGTGAAACACGTGCTCCCGCCCCAAGAGAAACCTGACATACATAACTATTCTTTGTTAGTTAAAATATTTACAAACTAAATCTTTTGGTTAAAATTAATTTATAACTCTTAATTAAATACATACCCCAAAACATTAATACGTCTAAAAATATCCAATGATTTGTACTCATTTGTTCATTATAAGTTACTTCAGCTTAATTCTTCTATTCTTCAGCTGCACCCATCGAGAAAAGGTTTTCGCGAGGCAAACATCGTCAACGATTTCAGTTTCTACTGCAAGCAGCGTTAAATCTATTGTCAGACATGGTGCTTCTTAAGACTTCTGACTCGTTTCACAGTACTTACTGAATGACTGCTGTTTTGACACTATAGAAACAGGATCTGTCGGTGCTAAGTTACATACAGAATGTGTTAGCTTCAACTGTAATTTTGTTTCTTGAGATTTTGCCAAAACATCAGTTATGTTTGCAGATTGGTACATAGGTCAGAGAATATCTCCAGCTCAGACTGTAAAGCACTCGAGTCGTGAATGCAGTCTTAGTTGAGAAAAGATTAACAATTTTGTTCCACGGTTGGGTTTTTGGCGTGTCGAGCATCTAAAAATGCCAAAAACCGTCAGAAACTCGTAACTAATGCTTTTAAACAATTTGTGAGCATTAATACATAGATTATTTCTTTAGTGATGTTACATGATGAACAGTGAACTAAAAGTAATTCAACAACCCAATCTGATTGCTTTGAAAATAATGTACTACTTCAATTTCTGCAAATACGATGTTTGCACTTTTACTTACCCAAGACCTTTTTTGTCCGTAGGATGCTGTCCGGCATCAACAATTGGCTTCGGAAATTCCTGTCACTGTTTTTCCAATACCTTCACCTTCTTTCCAGCCACAGGCTTCTAACATTTTTCTTCCAAATATAAATAGTAAGAAACTTACCTTCAAGCAAACTGCAATGCTTGTCGTTATTTTCATAATTTTATTCTTTAAAATTTCTGATCTGTACAGAATCAATTTCATTGATCTAAAATTATGCAACTGCCAGTGAATTGCAGAACTAGTAGCCTGGTTCATTTTTACCTTGAAGCATCCAATAGCATGTAACTAATTTTGCACATTTGTTGACACCTAAACAATTCCTGAGCTTAGAGTGTATAAATCCATAGTTAGAAAATACTCTTTCAACTGAAGCTGAGCTGGCAGGACTTGGAATTGCTAGTTCAGCAAGTTTAGAGGCAGGCTCAGTTGTAAAGCCATTGCATTTAAGAATTCCTTTCCACCAAATCATGAGAGATTTGTATTCCTTCCAGTAGCATTGATATAAAAAAAAAGGGGGGGGGAGGTGTTTCTTCAGATTTGTATACAATCAGCACATGCATGGATGAATAAAGTCTGGATCCTTTCTAAATATTGTTGTAACCGTGGCCGAGCAATTATTTATAATCCATGGTTACAAGGAGTCATCGTCCTTGGCGTTAAGACTGAATTCTCATGGGCAAACACTTAAACACCTAGATAAGACAATAAGAGATTAATGAATAAATCTCAGAGTTATATAAATGTTTTTTCTTTTGTTGTGGCACCCTCCTTCTGTATCATTGTTGTCATTCTTAGTGCAAGTGCATTGGCCGACGTCAATTACTCAAGTATGTGTTGTACATTTGGTTTATTTCTCTGATATGCACATAAATTGGATCCCTTCTGGATGCTAGAACTTTGTTTTATTTTCAAATTGACAATCTATTTACAGACTAGTGTGTTTCAGTTACAGTGGTAAGCAAGCACTGGTTTTGTTTTGGAGACAAACTTGAAATGCTGTTTTGTTAACAAAATACATTTCATGTTAAAACAAACACAAATTTTGGTCCAGAAAATATGGGTTGACTTTTATAAGTACACATCAATCAAAATCTCATCAATTTTAACAGGTAGAATAGCAGCACCTTTTTCTGCTGCTAAATTGACCTAGTGGCAAGGACATCCTATTGTAATGAGATCACTCTGTTTTTGTTTGATATGTGCAGCAACATCATTTTCTCTCCCAAACAAAACTGCAGCATTATTTGCACTAAAAGCTAGCTCCCGCCTGGCAACGAACCTCGTGATCTTGCGTGATGAGATTTTACAGCAGCATTTGAATTTGTGCAGGAAATATGCGCTTTCTTTAAAATTGGGGATACCCATTGCGTTAGCTGCTTCCTTCGCTCACGTCTTTAAATGCCAGTAGTGAATGGAGAGTCCAAAGTTACGCGCATCTTGGAATTTGGTGTACATGTGCTGGCAAATGCATGCAGTTTTGTGTTCCATCGTACCATCACTCTCAACAGCCGTTACTATTTGCCGCACTTTTTCTGATGATATTTTGTATTTACAGGCAGTTGCAGCAAAGGTTTTCTTTGCAACCTTTATATTGTCATAGACACTCTGCATGGTTTGTCCGGAAAACTGTTCGTGAATGCTTTTCCGTTTCACTTTGGGGGGTGATGGTTCATAGGAACTCGAACTGCTTGGCACGTTGTGTGCTAGAGTACTCGGTATATCACAATGTTCAGATAACGTGTCCAACGTTTCATCACTATCACGCCACATTGTCTGTCCTTCAAACATATCGGCACCTCCAATGACATGTTGCTCCAAAACGCTATACAACTGCCTTGCAATTCGCCTGTCGATGTACATTGGAGCCGTGTCATCCGTTTGGTATTTCTGCATCACCTCGTCCACTAGTATCTGTACTACAGCATGAGGGTTACAAGCCATTTTCTGAAAAAACACAATATTTTATGCATACAAACAGGCCCGTGCTCTGTCTCGCACTACTCACGTTTAACACTCACTGACGTACACAACGCAGGACACCTTCCAGGTATGCGCAGTATCACACCCACATTTACATGTTGTTTGACACTTTATGGCTGCATACATTACAGGCGAGTGTCCCACTTTTATAAGCCATGTTCTAGGGGTTGCAGCGATTGCAGAATGCCGTACTTCACACGTTACTTTGGTGTCGTGCTTGTCCACCACAGAACGTTGCGTGCCGATTGGATTGTCGTCGGGAGGTTTGATAGTTTCCCTTGTAAGTGAACAAACATTCTACACGAATCACATCCAGCTCATTAGAACTTTTAACAAAGGAAGTTAATTTCATATTTTTTTCCACGCAGTCAGCAATAGGTTTATACTTGGCACTAGAAATATGCTTTGCAATATCATTCCTTCCACCATGTAAAATTACATCGACACAGTGCAAAATGCACATTTTTTAAAGGTTTTCCGATACACAGAAATTCCGCATAATATTCTTTACGGAATGTTCGGTAGTACTTTTTTTCTCTTTTATGATCATGGGTGCCACTAAAATTTTATGCCAGGACTGAAAATCATCTCCAGCGCAAGCTAAAATGCTCAAGTCAAGCCTGAAAATCGAAGCACATCACATCCAGGAGTCTCTTTGCAAAACTGTGGTGGTTTACCTTTCTTTCTTGCAAGAAGATCCACATAATTTCTGTGAGCTTCATGTACTGCTTTCCTCATTTTTGGGTCAGGTTTCATATCAGTACTCTTTATTTTTCTTCAGTGCAAGCCATATTTTATTATGGATGCAGCTTCTTAATTTTCTAACATAAGTACCGTTCTATCATCAGTTGTGTCATCCATAATATTAATGTACCTTCTGCTATCAGGCCAGTAAATATGGTCAACAAAGCCTCATGTACTGCTTTCCTCATTTTTGGGTCAGGTTTCATATCAGTACTCTTTATTTTTCTTCAGTGCAAGCCATATTTTATTATGGATGCAGCTTCTTAATTTTCTAACATAAGTACCGTTCTATCATCAGTTGTGTCATCCATAATATTAATGTACCTTCTGCTATCAGGCCAGTAAATATGGTCAACAAAGCCTTAACTCAAATCCCTAAGCATTTATATCTTGGTTCAGTGTCACTGTTTTTCAACTGTAGCACATATGCCCACCAGTTGAAATCAATCCTAACATTTTTATCTGCTTCATTATACACTTGTAATCTCTTCATCTCATCTATTTGAGGATCAGTTACATATCAATGTGCATCATGGAAGGACATTTGAATTTGAATTCAATGAAAATTCTGCCACACAACACAGTACATCAAATTTAACAAAATACAAACATCAAATTTGTCATATGTACTAAACTAAAATTAAATATTAACACAATGCAATGAAAACATGGAATCACAGTAATATCACAAAGTTCAATATAAATTAATAACATTTAGTACTAACTATTTATTCCAAGAGTAAACAAGAGCTCTCAAACCACCTCAGATATATCTAGCATAATAATCGTAAACATACAAGCACTAAAACTCATTTATAATTGACGAAAAAATCAATACAAAGTAATTCATCAAAAAAACAAAGATAGCGTAATGTACTGTGGAAATGTAGCATGGAGCCAGGGAAAAAGGCTTAAATTTAAGCCTGACGAGCCCCTGATCTCCAAAGGTAGATGAGTCATTCAAAACAATAAAAATAGCAACATTAGAAATACGACCGGTATTGACATACAGTGAAAGAAAGAATACAGGAACTCAATCAAACAACAAAAACTCTCGTAGCAGTTTTTTAAATGCCCCAGAGGCCACTATTTCCCTGATGTACAATGGCAGTCTGTTCCACTCACGGGGTCCAGCTGCAATAATACTGTTATGCAGCAATCTGGTGCGCGCCCTAGGAACCACAAAACTTGCATGACCTCGAGTATCGTGTGAATGGGAGAAACGCTGTAATTGCAATAGTTCAATATACGTATTCGTATCAACTCTGTCATGCATTAATAGTAATAACCTGAAAATGAATATTTTATCGAAGGGAAGTATGTTATAAAGACAATAAATAATACCAGTATTTAAAAATGAATTTAGAAGTCGAATGTATTTTCTCTGAAGAACAAGAATTCTGTTAACGTTACCATCCGTTGTCTGTCCCCAGGCCAAAATACAATAAGACATGGGATAGATAAAGGAATTATATAGTATTAATCTGAGTCTGATTGTCAAAAAACTAGAAATAGCGCCAATACGAGACTTAAGAATATTTGATAAATAACTTATATGGACATCCCAACGCAAAGTCTCGTGTAGTATAACACCCAGAAATTTCACAGAAGACCCGAATGCAACAGGATCCCCATTCAAGAAAACACCAGTAGGCGACGACAGCCGAAGACCACGGCCCGAAAAAAAGACGCAGGTTGTCTTATTAGTATTAATTGTAAGAGCGTTACAAACAAACCAGCGAGATATCTCCTCAAGGTCACGATTTGCTTTGCACGGGGCAGTATCCCGGACAACGAATCCCCAGGAAAAAATATGCTGGTGTCATCAGCGTATAAGACTTGGTGAGAAGTAGAAATAATGTTAAATAAATCATTTACATAAATTAAAAAAAGCATAGGGCCTAAGACGGAGCCCTGAGGAACTCCAAAAGGAACTACTTGAACTGAAGAGCGAATACCCTGTATTTGTACATATTGTGTCCTGCTAAACAAATAATTCTCGAAAAATGAAAGTGCGACTCCCCTAATCCCAATGTGTTGTAATTTAGACGAGAATATCATGGCGAACACAGTCGAATGCTCTTGACAAATCGCAAAATATACCCAAAACACACTTTCCACAATCTACATTTGACTGTAAAAAGTTCATAGCATCCAATAACGCTGTCTCTGTTGAGTGACCCTTCCGAAAACCGTGTTGATTCCAATATAAAATTTTATTCAAGTCCAAAAATCCTGACAAGCTATTCAAAACCAGCCTCTCCAGTATTTTAGCGAATATAAAGATATTTGCAACTGGTTGGTAATTAGTGACATCAGTTCTATCACCCCCTTTATGGATAACAGAAACCCTACTTGCTGTAAAGGAAGAAGGAATTTTCCCAGTTAAAAAGATACAATTGAAAATATGACTTAAGGGTATTACCAAATTTTGAGAAGCGTACTTAATTACTCTCGGATGAACGTCATCTGGACCCGCTCCCTTTGATAAATCCAAATTAGTCAAAACCGACATAAGATCATCTAAAACAGGATGAAAATAAAAAGATGATGATGATCTCTGGTGCGACAGGAATTCAGAATAATGCCCATTTGAATGTTGGATTTCAGCCAATAACTTTGCAGGTAATTCAATAAAATACGTATTAAACAAATTTACAATCCGATCCAAGTCAGTAACTCTAGTGCCCATGTGATCAACCTGTATGGGTTCCCCCTGGACCCGAGACCTGGATAACAATTCATTGATTGCCAAACTCTACTACTGTCGCCAGTATTTGAAAACTGACTTAAAAAATAAATTTTCTTTGCACGTTTCAACTTAGAGTTAAACCAGTTCCTATATCTATGAAAATTTAATAAATCAGAAGCATTTCTTGAGCGCAAGAATATTTTAAATAATTTATTTTTTCTATGTAAACATTTCAATAAATTCCGAGTAAATCACGGCTTTCTGCAACGAGGCGAGCACCTTATGGTCCTGAGAAGAAATATTGAATCATAAAAGCTCCAGAAAATTCCCCAAAAAACATCAAAAGCACGAATCGGGTCAGTAAGTCGTAGAACAGGGGACCAATCAACGACAGATAGGGCAAGATCAAAAGACCTCAAACTCTCCTGTCCATAGAAACTCAATTGAATAGCTGGACAATTCGAGGAATTTAATCTCCCATTATGTCCAGACAAACAAAATATAGGCAAATGATCACTTATATGGTATGACAGTACACCAGAACAATAGTCATAATTGTTTGTAACACATAAATCTAATATAGAGGAGGTGGTACTTGTAATTCTTGTAGGAATAGTTATTGCATTAACAAACCCAGACGAGGTAATAATATCGCAAAATGATTGCGAAGTATCATTTGCAACAGTCACATCAATGTTGAAATCACCGAAACAATACAGCGTCTTTCCCGCAAGATTCATCTTGTCCAAATAACCCGAGAAAAAGTCAACAAAAGCACCTTGGTTGCCATTAGGAGGACGATATACGGTACTTATAATACAATGTTGCGTTTCAATAGTAATCATTTCAAAGTTATTTACATACATACATACATACATACATACATACATACATACATATCACTAAGCTGTTCTCTGAGATTCAGAGCTTAGCTCCAAAAAGAAATACAAACTTCCAGATATTTTTACTTATTGTTGTCGTATCAAACTTCGCCATTTACAGCGATCTTGACATACAACTCGTGCTTCACTGATATTCATTACACTACCGGTTCAAAGTTATTTACAGTGGTATATTTATCACATGATGAAACAATAATAGAACGTTTAAAAAAAATTGCTACCCCCCTCACCCCGAGCCCCAGATCGCGAAGCAGCGAAACCATGAAAACCGGGCACATCACATAAACGTGGAATATCTGCATCAAACCAAGTCTCAGATACACAAACAAAAATTAATATAATAATCAAGGGCACATAGTAACTCAAGCAGTAAATCTAATTTACTAAATAGGCTACGAGCATTAATGTGCAGAAATCTCAGGTGATGATCACACGATGCAAGTAAACCGTGGAAATCACCCACGGAAACCATATGCGGAATACAATTCATAAAGTTATATTATGTAAAGTGTAGTTAAAAAAGTTAACAAAGTAGTTACAGAACAAATAAACACTATATACGACCAGGGTCCAAGTCGACCTTACTCTTTCTTAGCAACTACCACATTCTTGCCCTCAGCTCTGCGACAAAATATTCGTCCGTTTCTATACCAACAGAACCTAATACCATGTTCCTTGGAAAAGCTGTGGGCATGCCAAAAGAGATCTCTGTTAAAAGACGTGGGGTTTTCATTTATATAAATCTTAGTGTTGTCCGAACATTGAGGAATAACATCAGTTAATTTTAAAGTGTTTCTGCTCTTTCCAAGAAGAGTGTTCCTGACTGTCCTAGTTTTAAATTGTACAAGCAATGGCATGGTTGGACATGATCCTCCACCATGCAATCTATGTACAACCCCAGTGTCACTTTTTGAAAATTCACTAAAACCCAACTTACCCGCAATATTCTGTACCATATCTCTTAGGACATCTTCAGTCTCGTCATTATTATCTTTATGGCGCGTATACTGTTCCAAGTCATTCAGGCCCCGAGACAGTCTTGAAATTTCAGATTCCTGAGCTGTTATTCTCTTCTCAAGCACCACAACCTCTCTACGAGATTCCTCTAGCATTGAATTTGATTTATGCAATCTATCGAGAGAACTCCACCGACTTCTTTAAATTGGAAATTTCCGACCTTAAATCAGTAATCGTGTCCAACTTCATGTTATGGATTCCATAAACTTCTCAGTAACACAATCACCTCCACTCGGAAAATCAAAATTGGCTCCAGTTTGCTTATAGGTAACGAAGGATCTCCCTGTCTGAGTAGTGTTATCAGGAACTCGCTGAACTCCACGTCTACAGCAATTGCACTGCCACCGCATACGATTCTCTCTTGACATTCGTCGATATGTACTTTCAGTAAGTGCGCAACATGTGAAGTGAAAAAGACCACCACACTTTCCATAGCACTGTACATCATCATCCACCATAAGTGTGATTGAACAACATCCACAAGGCCTCTGTGACATGATTAATATACAACTGAAATTGATGACCAACGTCGGTAATATTGCCACTAATTAATCAATGCAGAAGCAGATGACCACAAGACGGAGACACAAGTGGGAGGAGCTAAGGTAATCATTACATTACGTCATAAATGACGAAGCTGAGCAGCCACCGTGGGATGAAAATTTTAAACAGGTGGTATCTCAGGAATTATCATAATGTAGGAATTCTTACCTCACAAGTGGACAGACGGAACACTTATAAACTCACAATATTAAAATAAACACCACACAGAAAAATAGCACGTATTCAGCAATTATTTTCGCCTCAACACAACCTTGCAAATGTTACTATTGTGACTTGACCTGACATTTGGTAACTGTTTGGCCATCTTATCAAACCCAATAATTATTGAACTTCGATTTCTTTGTTTTGAATTAAGAGCTGATACATATGTCAGCACCTTATTTGTCAGTGGCAAATGCTTTAATAAATATGCTGTAGCATTTTGATGTGCTTATCTGAGAGCTGTATAAAAATCAGTAATCCACTTTTCTTCTTGATTGCAATAAGTTTGAATATACAAATACACCAACATTTAAATATTTATCGTGATACTGTATGTCAATATTTCTTATGTCTACTTTCAACAGTTCTGTCATGTTATCTTTTGGTATCAACTCTGGTATTAAAAAAAAATTAAACAAAAAATTCTTCATAAAAGAGAGGCACTTCTATGTAAATAGTGTGAACCATTGATCTTTCTCTCTGGAAAAGTTTAACAAGCCTATTAAACTCAGGTAAGATTCCTCTGTAGAAATGTAAATAGCATCCATATTTTCTTCTTTTGGTGAACAATGTTACCAGAATTCTGTCCTTCCTATTCCGGTTTGTAGGTTTTCTACAAGCGGGCCATTGAAGATGGCTGAGCAATATGAGCCTGAATCTGACTTATCTTACTCTTTTGTTTATGAGAAACTATGTCTGATATATTGTATTCAGCAATTCACCGAGCTCACAGCACTCTTCATTCGCCAAAAAAACTAAAACAAGTATGTTATTGCATCGCATCATGCAGTACCTGTTGTTTGTCACAAATTGCTAGCATTTGCAAAAATCTAGAATCAATTGGCCTCAAAATGCATAATGGATTTGATAATTCAATGAATTTTCAGCATTATGTAGAATGTGAACGATTTCCACATGAATGCTAAATATTCACGAAGACTATAGGACAACGAAGTTATCTATATTGAAAACGCACCTTCTTGCCTTTAACTTCACGGAAATGGACATATGTAAAACACGTATGACCTCCGACCTTTTTTTGGTTTGGGAAAACTCCAGTGGGAAGTGCAAAAACCACAACACAAACTCGTTTAAAAAATTTATTTTAACCCTAATCACTCGCCATTCACATTAAACATAAAAACTGATTTACAAATGGATTAAATGTAAAAATACACACTATACAGGTTAAAAATACTTATAAGCAGTAAGATGGTATTAAACTTTTCTCATTAAGATTATAGAGGCAGAAATCGAGGAGCACCATGGACTTGGGACAGCTGGGTGAAGTAAACGTTGAGAGATCTCCACACGTTTGTGCTTATGCTCTTCAGTAAGCTGTCTTGGCACCCATCTTGCAGAGACTTGACAAAAACCAAGTTTCTCGTGAATGAATCATTTCGTACGCAGAACCATAGCTGATTTGCAGAGAACAGGCAACCTCCTCGGTTCGCCAGAATAATCTCTCAATCTTGTTGAATCTTCCCGTCAGTGGTGGAGGTTGATGGGCGTCCTGCACCCTCTTCATGCTTCACGCTTGTCCTGCCATTTTTAAACTTCTTGATCCACTCCTACACACTTCTGCGTGGTAGAGCGCTGTCCCCGTATTGTGCTGCAAGCCTGTGATGAATTTCAGCCCCTGACATACCTTCAGACTAGAGGAATCGGATCACTGCTCTCTGTTTTTCCTTGGTGCACACTACCAGCGGAGCGGCCAACCTAAAACAAGTTATGGCGCAAGTGTGGAAAATTTTTGTTTTACCCTCGTACAAGTCTTTTTCTGCTGCACAAAAAGTCTATATATAATCCTCTGTTTTCTGGATTTTCCATCTTTGGTTAAAAATTTACCCTTTAAAGTGTATTGTATATTTTCAATGGACTTTATTTCGTCTACAGATAATTCTTTTTTATATAAATTTCTTTTAACTGGTCTTCATATATTGGTGCATCCACACCTATCCATGAAAAGTAATGAAGCAATGCATCCCATAAATAAATAAGACGCTCTATTTGGTTGTCGGAAAAGTCATGATGTATTTTAGCCATGTTTTGCAAAGGTCATTTATTGATAGAAAAGATCAATCAATGATATAATGCCCGTTTTGTTCGATGACCTTTTGCCATCTGTCGGTGAGCTGCAGAATGCCTCGTTCATAGAAGGACCTGTCTTTCGTGGCGAAAAACTGTACAAGGTGCTGATTTACAGCCTCATCTGAATTGAACATTATACCATGCAAGGACTGTTGAAGAGAGCGAAACAAAAGGAAGTCTGATGGCGCAAGGTCAGGTGAGTATGCTGGGTGTAGCAACACATCCCACCCAAGCTCCAATAATTTTTGGCGGGTGATGAAACTTGTTGTGGTCTCGCGTTGTTGTGATGGAACACACCACCTTTATGATGAACGAGCTCTGGACGTTTCTGGATGATGGATTCGTTCAAACTGTCCAATTGCCGACAGTACACATTCGAATTTATTGTTTGGTTCTGTGGTAGGAGCTCAAAAACAAGACACCTTTAAAATCCCACCACACTGAGACCAGAACCTTCTGCTGATGAATGTCTGCTTTGGATGTCTTTTGAGGCGAAGCAGCATGTCGGGACCAAGACCTTTTGCGCAGCACATTCTTATACACAATCCACTTTTCGTCACCAGTTATCAGTCGCTTCAAAAACGGATCGTTTTCCTCACGTTTAATGAGCATATCGCAGATGTTTATACACGCCATCAATTGAGCTTCTTTGAGTTCATGAGGAACCCACACTTCAAACTTGCTTATGTATCCCAGCTTCTTCAGGTGGTTGTGAATGATGGATGTGCAATGTGTCTGCAATCTCTCGTGTCGTGTTAAGTGGTTTGACTCGATCAATGCCTTGATTTGTTCGTCATGAGCCTCGGTGGGCCTCCCGGACCGAGGAGCATCGTTGAGGTCAAAATCACCAGCACGGAATTTTGCGAACCACCGCTGGCACTGACGTTCTTGTAGAGCAATATCACCGTACACTTTACGCAACTTTTCACAAGCTTGTCGAACGTTCTTCCTTTTACGGAAGTAAAACAGTAAAATATGGCGAAAATGCACAGTTTGGTCTTCCATCTTCAACTTGATGTCAAATCTCCACAAATCAACCAAATCGCTCACTATTCCTTTTAGACTGCAGCTCGAACTGGCACCTGTCGAATGCTATAGTGATAACAGAGCTGTGCATGCCTCTAGTACTTACAAAACTGCCCAATTGCCATCAGGTGCCAAAATACGTCGTGACTTCGGACAACCCAATAGCACAGATCTGAAAAAACACCTCGTTTGTCTATGCTCTTTAAATCAAAGTAAATATTATCACACCGAATTTAAAATAGTTTTAAAAATGGTTCAGTAAATTTTTTTGCACCATTATTTGCCATATGGCATGTTTCACCATCAATATTTAATAAATGGGGTGCTTTTTTTTTTTTTGTTCTTGGATACGAAGCCCCACCCCCTTTTTTTCTTTCACCACACGTGGTTTTGCAGAAAAAAATGGCACAAGGACCTTGTATGTTGCTCCGAATTACAGGCTGGCAATTTAATACACTGACGGGGAAAAAAAAAAAAAATCCCAACACCAAGAAGGGGTTGTGTTAGATAAACGACAGTTGGTAGGCGGTGAGAGTACATCTGTAAGATAACGCCTCTGCAAATTTCGCGCTCGGCGCATACGCGTGGCGCTAGTAGCGCCCCTCGGAACATGCAAAGCAGGTTTGCTGTAAATACGCGCTGTAACGTTCGTGAGCGTTAGTTATCGTTGAGATTCGACGTAGTGTGTTGATGTTAGTCAAGAATGCCTTTAAGAAGACGAAGAAGCCATTATCAACAGCTCACGGAGTTTGAACGAGGTCGTGTAATAGGGCTACAAGAAGGTGGATTTTCGTTCTGCAATATTGCAGAACGACTTGGCAGGAATGTAGCCACTGTGCATGATTGTTGGCAGCGGTGGTCAAGGGAAGGTACTGCCTCAAGAAGACCGGGTTCCGGCCTGCCAGGTGGCACTACTGAGAGGGAAGACCGCTGTGGCGCATCGTACTGCGTCTGCAATTTGAGCTGCAGTTGCCACCACAGTGACATAACGAACTGTTACAAATCGGTTACTTGAAGGACAGCTCCGAGCCAGACGCCCTGTAGCGTGCATTCCACTTACTCCAAACCACTGCCATTTGCAACGTCAGTGGTGTCAAGCTAGAGCTCATTGGAGGTCGGAGTGAAGATCTGTTGTGTTTTCTGATGAAAGCCGGTTCTGCCTGGGTACCAGTGATGGCCGTTTGTTGGTTAGTAGGAGGCCAGGTGAGCACCTGCAACCAACCTGTCTGCGGCCAAGACACACTGGACCTACACCTGGAGTTATGTTCTGGGGAGCAATTTCCTATGACAGCAGGAGTGCTTTACCCGAGTACTTTCGGTAACACTCCGTTACTGTCATCTAGGGACGTTTGCTCTGACCAGCACGGACCGTGTCAGAGCTTTTCGGTGGTTCTCCTAGGCTGCATCTGTTAACGTCTATCGCTTCCTCTTGGGCGTTGTGGCACCATCTCTTGTTGGTCACCGATCTCAACTTTCGAAATTTTCCATTTTTTTTGCTCAATTTCAATTAAATTCCTCCAACTGTTTCTTAAAATATTAGGGTCATTATGGTTGCAAACTTTTGCTCTGTTTTTTTCTATCATTACCGACTCTGCTATTCTGAGGTGTTTTTCGGATTTACAGCTTTTTATGATTTTTATATTTTCAAATTTAGGATATTTTTGGTTAGCCAGACAATATTGAATAAGTGCAGTTTTTTCTTCTTTTTTCTGCCAATTTTTTACATGTTGTTTTAACCTGTGTTTAAGCTTATTTTTGATACTTCCTATATATGCCATTGGAGGATTTTCTGTAATAGGAATTGAGTAAATACCTGCTTTTTCTAACATTTTTTTATTTTTCATTATTTTTGATTACTATATTTTTGATAGTATTTACTTTTCCTCAAATTTGAATGTTATGCTTTTTATAAATATTATTAATTTCATTAGTAGTACCTTTAATGTACAGAAAACCATTCAGATATTTGATTTCATTTTTATTTACTACAGCATTATTTTCTTTAGTACTTCTGTGTTCCATTTTTTTATTAAATGGTTTGGATAACCAAAACTACCTGCAATTTTTTTTATGAATTTAATTTCTTCATTAGTGAACTGAATATTTTCTGAGTGCGTATATGCTCTTTTAATTAAGGTTTTCAGACTATTGCATTTTTGTGGATAAGGATGTGCCGAATTGTACGGGATTAGAACAGGAACAAATGAGCTTTTTCGATACACTCTGTATTGCAACTTATTTGTGGATTTTATAACTTGTATGTCCAGAAAAGCTATTGCATTATTTTTTTCCATTTCTACCGTGAGTTCTATTGTTGGGTATAAAGAGCTGTAGCATTTGGTTAATTTTCTTAACTCTTCTTCGTTCAGTTTTGATAGAATGAAAATATCATCCATGTATCGACAGTACATTTCTGGTTTTTCTTCCATATAATGCAGGACATTTCCTTCAGTCTCCATAAATTATATTAATTCAACATTTGTCGAAAACATTACGTGGTTTCAGAAATTATTAACTATATGTCAACAAAATAGTTTCCATATCATCTGTTTCGCACGTTACTAGAAACGATAATTCCGATTGATTCAAATCATCCTTGGAAATATAAAAGAGCAGCACTTTAATTTTACATAAGAAGAGCATTAACCCATTCCTGTAATAAACACAAAGAAAAGATTGAGATTAACTGGATAAAAAGAACTGCTATGAAATTTGGATACAAGAAAAAGATCATAGATGATATACTTGAAAATATAAAGAAATCTTTAAATGAAAATAAAAATAAACAAAAAAATGAAATAAAATTTGCTGGTAAAATTCCCTACATTCCTCCAATAACAGATATCCTAAAGAAGGAATGCATTAAAGAAAAAATGATATTAGCAGAAACCGTCATAGATAAGGAAACTATATTAACTACTGGAAATGAAAGAAGATCAATGTTTGATAAAGCCGGAGTATATTCTATACCAACAAAATATTATACAGAAATAGAAAGAAATGAAAGAAATAAAGTATACATAGGAAGTACAAAAAGAAGATTTAAGACCAGATTAAAAGAACATATATCGAACTGGAATAAAAAAGAAAACAAAACATCATTAATAAATCATTGTATTGAAAATGAAGCTTATCCTGATTGGTATGATGCAAAATTAATAACCTCACATAAAACTAAAAATCAAATATTAACCTCAGAAGCAGTAATGATTGAAAAAACTAAAGAAATAAATTGTAATAATAATAATGATCCAATGAGTCTACCGTACGCTTGGAAATATTTTATCGAAAAAGAAATTAACGATAAAAAATATAATAAAAGACCTTATTAATTATTTTCAACAAACGAATGGCAACACCAATTAATTTAGAATCCGAATTCATATCATCCAATTATATCGAAACACGACTAAGAACGTGCATTAATACCAAAAATAGCATGCGCAAGAGTACAACTGCCGTGAAAAGTCGGACGCTACCAGTAGAATCGATGTAAGTGGCCGAAACACAACGTGTATGAGAAGTAGATCATAATACCCACTGAAGATGATTCCAAAAGAAGGAATTGAAACTAGTTTGGGATATCGAGCCACGGAAAATAAAACATGCAACCATCATCTATAATAAGAAATTATAAGATCGAAGTTCAACTTGGAAGCTGATACCACAGGAAAGAAAAATCGTGCCTTCTTCGATAACAAGATGGCTTATTACTGATTCAACGCATCATAATCAAAAGGTTCGAAAGTTCTTTTCTATTGTATTAATTTCGTGAATCATGAGTTAAAAAACTGGAATAATATTAATCATTTAGTACATATTGTCTCTACGTATTGGAGGACTTTGACAACTTATGATGCATTTGACTGCACATATAAAAACATTTTTTCATATAAATTTGTAATCTTCATAATAAAATTCTAAACTATTATAAGGAACATCAAAAAGAAAAAAAGGAATATTAGTGACAAGTTGAAATAAAAATTTTTTTATTATATGGACGTTTTTCCCGTGCTCGAATTTCTAGTAACGTGCGAAACAGTAGATGATATGGAAACTATTTTGGTGACATATAGTTAATAATTTTCTTCAGTCTCGTTCATCACAAGCTCAGCATATAAAGTTGATAATGGTGAGCCCATTGGGCCTCCTGAATTTTGATTGTATATTTTGTTCTTGATATAATGTTCCCTACTCCACGGTAGGTACCCTTTACATACATTTCGTCGAAGTAGGAAATGAGATCTTGTTCTCTATCGGTTGCAATTCTTTTCAGGAAAGTCATTCCTGCCTGCATGTCTTCCATTCGCAAAAAACCCCAACAAAGCAGCTAACATAACATGCCACAGGAATTATTAACCTCCCTACTTTCCCGGTAAAGTTTCGTCAAACCTAGATTTTGGAGTTTTTGATGTGTGCTCTGTGTCAAATGGTAAAGGGGGCCGCCTCGGTGGCGCAGTGGTCTAAGGCGATGGCCTCTGATCATTCGTCCAAAAGGGGTCCGGGTTCGAATCGCGGTGAGGCATGGATGTTGTGTTTGTCTTACGGCATTGGCTCTCTCCCTTCCCTGGAACCAGTGACCCTAAATTAGGGACGGGCGACTGCTGCTTATAGCCCATTGAGTTGCTCACAGTAGTCGTTAAACCTCCAATAAAAAAAAAAAAATTGTAAAGGGGTCCCTGCATTACCACGTGTTCACCCAAAGCGGATTTTACTGCATTCATGGCAGAAATTTCAAAGTCCATGTGACGTGGATAGGATCCGGATGAAGACCTTTCTTCATACATTCATCAACTAATGCACGTAACAGTGTTTTGAGTCTTACGCTGTAATAAACAGTAACCAGCTGTGATAGTCGGCTCATCCACTTTGGTTCTTATCACATAGAGCTGCTTGAACAAGTGTGGCGTTAGCGAAAAGTTCCCGTCTATGAACCACGATTTGCTGTTAGCCGGTTTGCTTAAACCATCATCTGTTGCGAATATTATAACTCTTTCCTCTGCATCTATACCATTGCCGTACAGCATAAATCTCTCTGGCTCAGTTCCAAGGGTTTTATTTTTGAGCTCAGTTTCCAAGAAATTATTAAACTCTCTACTTTCCTGGTAAAGTTTTGTCAAACCTAGATTTTGGAGTTTTTGATGTGTCCTCTGTGTCGAATGGTAAAGGGATCCTTGCATTACCACGTGTTCACCCAAAGCAGATTTTTACTGCATTTATGGTGGAAATTTCAAAGGATCTGGATGAAGACCTTTCTTCATACATTTGTCAACTAATGCACATAACCGTGTTTTGAGTCTTACACTGCAATAAACAGTAAACAGCTGTGATAGTAAGCTCATCCACTTTGGTTTTTATCACATAGAGCTGCTTGAATAGGTGTGGCGCTAGTGAAAAGTTCCCGTCCGTGAACCACGATTTGCTGTTAGCCAGTTTGCTTAAACCATCATCTATCTGTTGTGAATATTATAAGTCTTTCCTCTGCATTTATACCATTGTCATACAGCATGAATCTCTCTGGCTCAGTTCCAAGGATTTGCCATTCACCTAATAAATAAAAAGATTTAATTAATTAAATAAATTAATATGTACATATATTTTTTAATGCAGAAAAACTGAGCCATTGGCCAATGGTAAAATTGTTAAACTTATATGTACATATGGTTACACTATTCACTTCCCATTAGGATTTGTACACATACTTAAAATAATAAATTATGCCACATAGAATATTTTTTATGAAACTTTGAAAATGGCCCTAGGTACAAGATCTTATTGTATCTAGGGCCGGTAGCTCTTGTACCTAGGACCATTCCCTGAAATTTAGGTTTCACTCTGTAATGAATAGAAAACACACACTTGAATTTTATTAAAGAAACAAAAACTATCAGATAATACATAAGTCAGAAATTGATTGTATTAAAACATTGTTTAAAATTACATTTATTTTTATAACGTGGAAAACAACTAATCAACTTGTCACTAACTGCCCATATAGCAACTATTTAAATTGCACTAATGTTCCAAAGTATTAGTATGTAAGCTGTATACATGGATTAAGTATTTTCATGAATTATTCTACGTTATAAATTTGAAAAGCTGATTCCAAAAGTAAGCTGCAGACATTGACACCTCTGAACCTCCAACAGTTTTTGGTTTAGGCAATTTGTACACGATATTTTTTTCTCAATTTCATAAATAGTATCTTTATCATAGAAAAACTTATTTGAATGTGCAATATGTTTCAGGTATTTAACACTATATTGTTCTTCTGTAACAGCAGTTATTTCTGCAACATAAAAGTGTTGAGGTTTTTTTTCCTTCAAATTTTGTTAAACAAAAATCCCCCTTTTCAATTGTATAACTTATTTCAGTTACTGGAGAACTTGAATTACCAGTGAAATAAGAAGAATCTACAATGTGTGATAATTCTTTACATGAAGTTTCCTCAACATTTTGAAGTACAGATTTTATCATGATTTTTCTCTTCCTTTTGGCCATTCTAATTGCATGTTGTGCTTCAATTTCTTTCTTTTCTGGAGTGTCTGTGAGGATTCTACATCTCCCTGGTTTTCGACTTTCTCTTTTGGAAGTACGAAGTTTGGCTTTAGGAAAAGGTTAAACCTGTTCAGGTGTAACACATGAAACAGTTCGACGTTAAAAGGCTTACAAAATTCAGCAGAAGTGTCCAGTTCCAATGCTGTTGGCACACTTTTTTCAACAGGCAAACCATTATTTGGGCTATTAACAGATGGATCAGGTCTGTCAGTCACATTTGAACTTAAATATTCATCATCAGTGAATATATTTTCATCCACTGGCCAGACACACTAAAACCTGCTTGGATCAAGATTATGCATGTCCAACTGTAGTTGTGTACACAGAGAGCTTGTTTCATTAATTCACTTCACCATGATCACAGTTTTATAGTAACCATCGCAAATTATCATAGGTGAATTATTTCTTTAAAAAAACTTGTTATTGTGGCACACTTGGATTTTTTAACAGGCAAGTTCTCAGCAGTACCTTGTGGTGCATGTCGTTTTCTTGTATGCTGGACAGGAGTAGTTGATGCACCTTTTTTTGATTCAATAGGTTTGGCAGGTGGAAGAGTAGTTGATGCACTTTCTTTTGAAGCAATATGTTTGGCAATGGAATTACTAGGACACAATTGCTTTGTTGAGCAAGTGGGAACATCTGTTGTTTTCGTAGTAATTTCATATTGAGGAATATTTGAGACTTTATTTCCTTTTGTTGATAGGAATTTCTTGTAAGAGGCATAGGCGGAATGAATTGCACTACACATCTGCGTGGTGGGCTTTAATTCTACAGACTTTATCTTCTTTCTTCGTAAGCTGTATTTCACAATAGCAGCAGCCTCATAATTTTCCACAGTGAGACAACTTCTATCATCTGTAATAATGTCATCCGTGATATTAAATGTCCCTTCAACCAGAGGACCAGAAAAGGTAGACAATAGAGCTCTCACAAGAATTCCTAAATATTTATACCTAATAGTAACACCATCACTCTCCTTCAAATCAAAAATATGTGACCACCAATCACAATCTATCCTTGAACTATCATCAAGACAGATTCCTGTTATAGCATTATCAAGTGAATACCTTCGAACCTCTTCTAAAAGAAAGCTCCTATCTGAATCATTAATTACTTGAGGCAAGCACTCGCTTAATTTGTCAAATGCTGATAAAGTAGTGTTGCATCTCCGCTGCTTTGGATGCAGTACCGAAAGCCAAATCAACACTTTATTATTGAGCGGCAAGTTTTTCATCATATATATTGCAGTATTTTGATATGCGTGTCTTAAATTTTTATAAAATGCAGAGATCCAATTAACTTTCTTCTTTCGCAACTCTTGTGCTTCTGAGTAAGCAAACTTTCCAACACTCAAAAATTTATCAGCAAGCTGTATTTCTGTATTTTTGACATCAACACTCAGAAGTTCAATAACACTGCTCTCTGGAATAAATTAAACTTTGATGAATAATGACAAAAATTCCTTGCACGGGACAAACATTTCACAGTGGATTCGGTGCATCATAGGTGCCTCACATTGAAACATTTTTACGAATGAATGGAACTTGGACAATATACCCCTGTAAAAGTTCAGGAACAACGAGAATTTTTGCTGGAGGTGGATCAGAGAAAGCAAAATTCTGTCTTTTCGTACTTTACCAGCTTCTGTCTGTTTTTGTTTTGCAAGATGGGACTGAATTACATGTATGCGGCTGCGCTGAGCATCAGACACTTTTCGAGTCTTGTAAACATTACTCAAAAGTGCATCTACACTTCCACTCTTCTGTTCCTCATTTGACAAAAAGCTATAATAATACACAATCAAGGCATCACGTAACTCGTGGAGTCTGGCGCAAGTGGTTAACATCTGCAGAAAACGTGTTTCAGTGGGCCTTAAAATTTGCTTCGCTGAACTTGAATTTAGCAAAACTTGTACTTCAGAGAATAACTGTTTGGCCTTGGGAGAATCCTGAATATCATCATAAACATCGCTTGCAAAACCCTCAATAAACATATCGAATTTCTGAAAAAATTGTTTTGCAGAATTGTGCACTATATGCACAACATCTCCATGAATATCCAGAAGATTTGGGTTTTCCTTTCTCATTAAAGTCTCCACTCCGCCCCTACATCCCCGCATTGTGTTGCAGTTATCCATCAACTTATCACTTGAGTGAAGGCTAAATAATTTTCTGAAAGAAGTTCCTTCACCTTTTGGAAAATGTTGACAGCCGTGGCAACATTTTCTTTTTTTGATCCAAGATCTGCGACTGTTTTCTTTTGCTCCTCATCATAGAATCGTACCATCACATTGATGATCTTATCCATTGCATTATTCGTAGCTTCATCTATGTTCAAGGAGAAAAAATTTCCCTTCAACTGTTGGACTAACTCCTTTCTCATGCACTTCGCAGTACCATGTGTATTGATGTAGGTTGCAGTTGTCCTGGACATTTTCAATTTAGAAAGTGCTAACTTATCACCTGCAAGTTGCTTAGATAGCTCAACTAACTGTGGTGCCAAATTGAATGGCAGCGTGTTTTCGCATAAAAATGCAGTCAGAACCGCTTTCTGATGTGCAATTCTGTCAGATATTGATGCTTTGGCCTGAACAGGAGAGACTCCAGGCAATGTTTGTGTATACTGCTGTGCTCGTACACACTTTTGATGATCAGCATCCTTACTGTGTCTGGAACAGCACTTTTTTACCATTGCTTCCATAGTTTAACTTTCTGCTGCATAAAACACAAAAGCAAAATCCCGGTTCCTTAATTTTCCGGCACCAAGAACCAAATTTGACGTCATGGGAATCAGTCTCATCTAACCATTCCCATAGCCACTTATTTTTAACACTGCTATCGTTCAAAGCTGACTTATTTTTCGAATCTATGAATTCAATGGCTGACTGCATGTTGAAAAAAAAAAGGAATCGCAAATTTACCACACGCGTAAAATACGGCAAGATCGACTGGTACGACTCACTCCAAAGATTAGCTGTGACCTATGGCGGCACAGCCAGTGGTGTCTCCACCTAATACAAGCTCGATGGGTGAACCGGTTATGGTGTGTGACGTACACATAATGAAGAGAAAGCCAGGGACGGGTGAGGTTGGGTTGGGTTGGGGGGGTTACGACGTAGGCGAGGATCGGCGTAGAACCTCCAACGGAGCTGCTCCTCGATTCCTCTTCGACCGGAATGCATTAGGCGCCACTGCTTAGAGATGGGCTTAACGGTGACTTTTAAGTATCAGTGACAACGGTGACGGTTCCAGGGAAGTATCAGTGACAAAATCACAGTCGGTGACAGCAGTTCCCCAAGGCCGTGTAACGCTTGTCTGCCAGTGACTCAGTGTATCAGTGACAGGAATCAGAAACCATCGTGCTTTAGGTGACACCACTCCTATCATGCCGCTGTAAGTCAGCCGCACTACAGGTGACGTCACATCCAAGCAATAAACTGCTTTGAAACTACGGAAACCAAAGGAACTTCAGCTATACGACTTACGAGGCCTATAGACAGATAAAATGAGGGATCTAATAATCATCAATTATACAAGCTTACTGTTTTATCAACTGTGTAAATAAAGCATTTTTTTTTCATCTTAATTTCATGATATTTAAAAACCAAAAAAAAAAAAAAAAAAAAAAAACATTTTAGGAATTAGGTGGTAGTAGTGAAGCCACATTTTTGTCAAATTCCTCCCACACTGACAGCTCATTTTCTTTTAAGTGTGCTGTTATGGGCTCACTGCCGTCTTCAACAGTGTGCTGTTCACAACTTATTTCTGTTGTAACTAATTCAGTCACAGATTTCTTGACATTATCTGCAGCTAGTTGGCTTGAAAAGGCAAAAAGTTTAAAACGCGGGTCTAGAAATGTGCACATTGAAATTGTTTTGCTAAGTTCCAGATTTGGAAAACGCTCTCTGGTTCCCTTTTTTAGCTGAAGAACAACAGCTCGAACTGTATCATGAATGTGCTCTTTCAGCAATTTTTCACACACAGAAAGTAATCCTCGTGTTATGACAATCATTTGACTAGCTGTCACATAGTTTTCTGCACTCATTTTCCTTGTGACATCTTCAAACGGTTTCTGAGCTTTGCAAAGTTGATTGCACACCTCCCATTCCTCCACGGTGATAATTGGCAGATCTTTATTTACCAGCGCAACGGAACTTCTAACCGCTTCCTGCAAATCAGTAAAACGCTTCAACCTGTAAAACGTTGAATTCCATCGTGTAGGCACATCCTGTAGAAGTCTTTTTGGTTCGCTTTGTCCAGCAGTTTTTTGAAATTTCAATAATTTTTCATTAGCAACATGGCTTCTTTTGAAGTGTGCAACAATCTCTTTTACTTTTTCAAGCGTTGACTTAATGAGTTTCAGTGCATCTTGAACAATTAAATTGAGCTTGTGTGCATAACATCCAATATGCTTCCAGCCAAGATCACTTACTATGGCATTCTTCATGTTAGCAGCATTATCTGAAACAACAAGCAGTACCTTTTCCAGTAAACCCCAGTGCGAAACAATGCGTTTTATTTCCACTGCTAAGTTGTGGCTGGTGTGCGAAACATTCATAGGTGCACATTCTAACAGCACCGATTCCAAATCGAATGTGTCTGTGATGTAAATGGGCTGTAACGGCAATGTAGCTTTCATTAACTGCCGACGTCCAGCAATCAGTTGTGAGACAAACACTTGAAACCTTCCTCAGCTTTTCATGCACATCATTTACACATTGCTCATATATGGAAGGTAGTAGAACAGTAGAAAGTGTTTTTCTGGATGGTAATTGGTATGATGGATTCAAACCATTTACAAATTCTACAAATCCTTTATCTTCCACAATGCTAAATGGCTGGAAATCTGTTATGAACAAATTCATCAGAAGGTTGTCAACTATTTTTTTCCGATCGGCGCCAATCTTTTTAGGTAAATAAGTTGAAATTCTTGTTTGCTGCAGATTTTTTGCATACCTGTGGTCTTCGGTTGATTCTTCCATTATACAGTCATTGCTTAGTAAACGGCTCTCAGCATTTTGAGTATCCAGAGATTGGGAATTCAAGCCACTTGAAGTTGATGCTGAGGTACCCCCTTACATTTGACTGCAGCATAACAGAAGGATGTTTCCTAATAATGTGTTTTCGTAAGTTCGATGTGGATGTTTTGTAAGACAGCTTTTGTTTACAAATATCACATGATGCATTTCGATCGCCAAGATCAGTGAAATGATCCCATATTGCACTGACTTTTCTGGAGTTTGCACTACTCGCCATGCTAATATCTGAACGAAATAAAATAACAGTGACGTCCCTATCTAATCGTAATGTAACTAATGTCTAATATAATGTTATAATCCCAGTAGCTGAGAAGTGAGAGCAAAGTTACAGTGACGTAAATGATCCTCCGCGGAAATCACTGTCACGGCTCAGTAGCACCAAACCCGTTTCCAAAGCATCCAACCAAGACCAGCAGAAACTGCGAGTCTGGAAGTTTCGGCCGGTGACAGCGATAGGTGGCGCCGCCAGTGATTCTGTCACTGATATTTCAGCAAGCAAGTCACACCCGGTGACGGTGACAAACTCGTATCAGTGACAAAATATCAGTGACGTGATTTCCGATCCAACCTGAATCACAGAAACACCCGCAGCAGTAGGACTTTCTAAAGATGAGACCCCTGTGATGCAGCTGTCTTCCTTCAAGTTACACCGGGTTCGCAGTATCCATAGAGGCAAATATAAAAATGAAGCAAAACTATAATACAAAACTGAAGCAGATAAAAAAAACCACAACTTACCTTATTCGGCTCACCATCTACTCTGTTTATCTTACAAAATCCAAACTTGACTTTACCTCGGCGCAATCAAGGGCGCAATAGCCAAGCCACTGTTCCCGCCAAATACCCGAGCTCACCACAATTGCGGTCTCCAATTGGTGGGTGCCATCTCGGTGCCGTGACGGCACCCACCAATGAGATAACGGAATGAGTGTTCGTGAGCTGATCATATCTCTGTCGGCAGACGCTAGTTGACCAGAATGCCCCTCTTACCCAGAATGCATTAGGCGCCCAGTGTTGCCAATTTGGGGGAAAAGTCGCTAAATTTGGGGGATTTGGGATTGGAGTTAGCGACTAAAATATTGTTTTGGGATTAGCGACTTTTTTAGCAGATTTCCTTATCTTTTTAACGACTTCAGTGACTTTATGTTTACGGTTTCAAACATTTCAAATGCAGTTTTTTAATGAAGATAATTTCTTCGCTTTTCGTAGTTCTCATAACCGTAACCGTGAAAAAAAAAAAATACATTCAACAAGTTGCATAGGAAGCTTGTTCGTGCCATCTGAGTTGGTTTGGGTACTTTGGGAGGAAATTCATTCCCCTGTTCCCTTAGGCTAAGATCCAGATTCCTGAGAATGGGATGAGCTGCACTCCCCTTCTCTTTTGCTCTTGATGTGGGTGGCGGCTGGTGGTTGAACCCAGAGCATTGTGATAACAGTGAGCACCATTGTATTAATAATGAAAACCACATTGTGCCCTACTGAGATGAGCATTCAAGGTCTGGACTAACTCGTGGGAAAGCAAATAGGTAAGTGTGTTTTCCATTACTGAAAATCTCTTTTTCGATCCTTGATTAGAATATGTTCCTTGTTGTCGGAAATTCACAATCTCTGTTTGGTGGGCATGGTTTACTCTTAGTGTAATTCTTATCTACGTTTCTTTCTAAAAATTGCTGCAGGGTTTGGGGTCGGTGGGAAAATGTGACTTGGTTCCGACAAAAAGTTTTCCAGTCCCCATCACTGTTATTCGAATTTTGTCTTTCAGACTGTTCGGGTGTTTTTTTCTTCTTCTCAGTGATTTACTTGTTTTGCCTATATATTTATTACTTACCGCAGTGTTTTACAATGCCGAAGTATGATCAACATTATCGAAAATCATGGGAATGTCTCGAAGCATTTAAAGGTTGGTTGAAGCCTGTTGAATCAGATTCAACTCGGGCATACTGTACTTATTGCAAGAGTGATTTTTATGCCAAGTTGACTGACATTAAAAAACATAGCAATACCTCTAAACATAAGAGGAATTCTAGTGCTATTTCAAGCCAAAGACCACTGACATTTGATGGAGTTTGCAGCAAAACTGCTGGATCTGTGAGAGATGCTGAAGGAACAATTGCCATGTTCATTTCAGAACATTGCTCTATTCTGACAACAGATCACCTTTCTGAGCTAATAAAAAGGAAATTTGCAGATAGTCAAACAGCCAAAGAACTACAGATGCATAGAACAAAATGCACCGAAATCATAAAAAATATCCTAGCTCCCCATTTTTCCAAGTCCTTGCGAGAAGATATTGGTGATCAAAAATATAGTTTAATTATTGATGAGTCCACTGATATTTCAGTTCTCAAAATGCTGGGTGTCGTCATACGATACTTCAGTATGTCTTTGAAAAAGGTTATTGCAACGTTTCTTGGACTGGTGGAGATTCAAGCCGGAACAGCTGCTTGCATTGTAGAAGCTATTAAGAATATTTTAAAGCAACATGACCTGGATACTCAAAACTTGGTGGGATTAGGAGTGGACAATGCCAGTGTAAATGTTGGCATCAATAATGGGGTTTATGCAACCCTGAAAAAGAATTGGATCTACCAAATTTAATTTTAATCAGATGTGTTTGTCACTCATTGCAACTTGCGGTATCTCATGCATCTGAAGAGACAATGCCAAGAAATGTTGACTATTTAATTCGAGAAACATTTAACTGGTTTTCTCACTCAGCGAAACGAATGCTACAGTATAAGGAATTATATGAAACTCTCAATCCTGGCGAACATTTGTTTCGAATTCCCAAAATGTGTAACACTAGATGGTTGTCAATCCATGCAGCTGTTGTACATATTTTGCAACAATGGGATGAACTAAAATTACATTTTGATTTCTGTAGAAGAAGTGAACACTGCTACCTTGCAGAAATACTGTATGGCATGTACAGTGACCCAGCAAACAAGCTTTACATGATGTACTTAAAGCCTATTCTTAGTGAGGTTACATAGAACCACTAAGGCATTTGAGGGGGAGAACACAGACCCAATGTGCCTTCTTGAGGATTTGATAAATTTGGTTTTATCAGCCAGTAAAAAAATTCTCATTCCAACTGCAAAAATTAACATAATTGAGGAGCCCATAACAAGTTATGTAGACCCAAAGCCATATCTGGGGTATGAATTCGAAAAATTGGCCAAAGAGGCTGGTATGCTGCCAGACGCAGAAAAACTTGTGCGGAAAAGATGTATTGATTTTTCTCTTAAGTTAGTAAGAGAACTAAAAATAGGCTCCCTGACAATGTTGCTGTACTTAAGCAGATGTCTGCTTTAACTGTAGCAGAAACACTGAAGGCAGTAAAGCCACCAATCACCGAGTTAGCAAATTTGATGGGTTTTACACCGGAAGATATTGGCAATATTGAAACGGAGTGGAGAAATATTACCTTTATTAGGTGGGAAAATTTGTCGAACACTGTTAATTTCTAGATTGAAGTTTTTGGTTATCGTGATGCTGCGGGTAACAACCCTTTCCATAATTTATTGCAGTTGGCTGTTACAATGCTTAGCTTACCGCATTCCAATGCAGAAGTAGAGAGGGTGTTTAGCCAACTGACCATTGTAAAGTCAAGCCTCAGGAATAGGTTGAAAATAACAACAGTTAATTCAATTTTAACTGTCAGAAGTGGCCTCAAAAGAGTTTCAGAAACCTGCTACTCTTACAGACTGCCAGCCTCTGTTGTTAAATCTATTGGAACAATGGCTGCTTATAAGCCTTTAACTACTTTGGACATACAATCTACATCAGAATGTTGTAGTTCTGATACGGATGATATTGAATTTCTGCCCCTGTGAAAAAAAAATCATACATATATGTACATTTGTAAATAAAATTTTGAGACATCTAGTTAATCAAGAACAAGAAACTTTACATTGTTAATCAAGATATTGTACAGGAAATAATTAATTTTGAAATCATTCGTTTCAACTTTTAGCAAAGACTTTGGAAGAATTCTACATTTCTTATCAAATTTCATAAGCATGGCCAAAGTCTTAAGTTTTGCCAAGGTAAGCACTTAATTCAGTATTTCCATTTGCAGAAATATTTTAGGATTAAACCAAAACGTTCTGTTTTATCTAAACCAAAGTATATATTAGTAACACATTACTGAAAAAAAAAAAGGTTTTGTTGCAAGAAATAATTTCACCATCAACCCTATAATTTATTGATCAATTTGCGTACTACGTTTTTTCAGCCATAGTTCTTTAGTCATTAAAAATTGTTTCACTGTAGCCCCTAATTAATATATATATTACTGAAGCCGTATTAAGTACAGAAGTAAGGAAAGTGGAAATAATGGTAACACATTTACTTCTTTTTACATTATTAATAAGGTGTCAAATAAATTATATTAGTAACGCATCACATTAAATTTGAAATGGCATGAAGACAAGTACTAAAATTTAATGTTATTTAAATCTTAGTTTTAGGGACTTTTTTCACTTTTGGAGACTTTTTACGGTTGATTTTGGAGACTTTCAGAGCAAGTGAGTTGGCAACACTGTAGGCGCCACTGCTACTCCGAGTTTACGATAAACGAGGTACTACGGTACGAGCGTGGTTGCCGATGGCGTACTAATGTTTTGGAGTAGAGCGTATGGATAGAAAGGGAAAAAAGCAAAATACACGCCGTAATTTTCGGACTAAGAGCCGCAGGTGAGAAATTTTGCAATCTTGGAAGCAAAAGTTGCCGTAAGGGCCACACCGGCATAGGGGCCGCAGCTATGAAATCGTGGTGCTGCTCAGAAAACTAAATTATCTTCCTTATTTTCATGAATTAACTCACACCCAACGTAATTATATGTATACTTCAAAGGCTAATTCTGCAACTCAGTGTCGATCTACTTTATGCACTTATTTTTTCATACTGGCAAAAGCTTTTATTTGTGCATTTTTTTTAATAATGCTAATGACGTTATTTGTTTGCCCTTATTAAATGCTCAAAACCATATATGTAATCAATATAAATAACAGTTAATCTTAAGACTCCTATTAGAATATTGCATTGCCCGTAAAATCACACAATTGTCTAAATTCCATTCAATGTGGATGTCTGCTACAGGATGGTTCTCTGTTCACCGCAATAGAATCCTCCGTCTTAGAAGTAATTAACTTATAAATTATCACTTGTAATGCTTTCGATTAATGTTTTCTTTAATAACATGTTCCTTCTATCTTTGTTATGCTTTTTTCTCATCTACAGATGTTTTTTGTTAGAATGTAGTTGCTTTTCTTTATGCAGCTGCTAAATGGGGTAGTTAACACATCCCTCCCACGCTTCCTTTTACCAGCTGCCTCGCACGTGTTCGCTGATCCCCCCCAATCACTTCGAAACAGCGGTCTCCGCTGTCTCGCTTTTTTCTTTTAAGTGGTTTGACCTACTTTCAAAACTCAGCCTTCGCGTTGAGCTCCGTCCACTTTTACATGAATACGAAACTCTCCCTTCTTTTGCGTTTGTGAAAAGATTTTATCTTCAGCCAAGTATTAAATTAATTACCCATTGTTAACATCATTACTTGTCACAATCTTTTTCACGTTCTCTGCTTTAAATCAGGAGAACGTTTTGCCGCTTCAATGCAGCTTTCTAAATATTTAACAAATTTATTGCCAGATGAACCAAGAAGAGTGAACAGAATTTGTCTGTCGTCCCACCAGCATTGTTTGGAATAGGTCAAGGTCACTGGCTCACTACTAATGGAATATCGCTTTAATCATCCTGGGGCAGGCTTTTGCATTGTTCATGTTCTTAAGCTCGGAAGTCACGCTACTGGTTTGTGTGCTTATGTCTCCATTCCATCCCCCATCTATTAGCATTCCATGCTACTGCCACGGGATGTGCTTCCCCCACTCCCATGCAAAGGGCATTTGGATCAGACATTCCTTTCACAAACAAACCTCCTGACCTTAAGACCTACACCTACCAGAGTGTTTCCCCCCCCCCTCCCCCACTTTCCTTTCTAAACCAACATCAGCGGAGCGGAGTTATCTTTTCAATAGACGTGTCTAGCGTATGAGAAGAAAAAGGAAATAAAACTATCACAGTTGAGTTTGTAGAAAAAAACGTTCTTTGAAAAAATTTACTAAGCATCTGCATGAAAAAAAAAAAAAGGAGCGCAGAAACAGTCTTTTCGAAAACAAATTCGGCATAAGAGCCGCGGCTCTTAGCCCAAAAATTTCGGTATTTGGAAATTATTTTTACTGATATTTTCTTCCGTCCCACTTCAGTCTTCGGATATTTTCAAAAGACGGAAAACTTGCACCCATGAACAGGGTCTTCTTTCCCCGCTGATTCTGCCAAGCCCGTTCCCTTGGCTGTGGTTTCGCTAGATAGTAGATAGGGACAGTGGGAATCTCGTTAATCCATTCATGCGCGTCACTAATTAGATGACGAGGCATTTGGCTATGAAACTACTTTATTATTTCAAATTTGTTACATACTGCTCAATCAAGCAATTTGCTCACACAGGAGCTCACAGGAAATGAAACAGAATGAATTCAAAAATAATTAGTATGAAGTAGCATTTCACTGAGAACTGCAGTGTCACAGAATTAATTTCGACTCGCAGGTCGTGTGGTTCACAGATGTAAAGATGTAACGACAGGAGAAGAACGTTGAACAGATGGAAAGGTGTTGAAGTTACATTCTATCTTCTGTTCTGACAGGACCTGTTGAATATTCTCCATGCGGCAACCCCGCCGACAAGGACCTTGGCGGATAGGATTGGAAGGTCCCGGGTACTCACAAGGCCCAAGGATTTGATTTCACTGTAAGATGCCAAGCTCAGTACACCACGGCTGTTAAAAGTAACAGACGTGGTGACCGGAGGCGCATCACCTGAGCCCTGAACTAGTTGTTGCAGTTCGGTGTTTTGTGAGTAGTACGAAACCTTCCTCATATGCTCCCGGTCAAGGTCAGCGAAGTCACCGACGACTTGGACATCAAGCACTATCGATGGCAGTCCAGGGCGATCGATGGATCACCAGGTCAGGCTTCCTAACAGTGCCATCCGAGAGGCGGTACACTGGCTCCTTGGTGGGCTCCATTCGTTGTTGTGCCACCGAGCGGTGCAAGTAGTTGACAATTGCATCGTGCCGCTTTACCCTGATGTTGTGGGTACGGTGGCACACTTGGAGCACGTGGTGTTGTGTCTCCACCGCAGAGCAGCCCGCACGACAGGATCTTTTCTTTTCTCGGACGGCCACGAGCGGTTCTTGATCTTGTAGGAAGTGAGTGTGTCCTGACCTTTTGGATGTTTACATAGTCTGACCCAGACATGATGGCGGGACTGGACTGCCACGAATGGCAGCCCTTCACTTTAAACGCATCACGAAGTCCTCCACCGTCAATGCCCGAGATCAGTCGGTTTCTCCATCATCCAGCTAGATGTTCGGTCCACCGGAGAAGAGTTCTTGCCCCCTCAGAGTTCCACCAGAGCATACGCTCACACCTTGATAGTTCAGCACTCAGTAGATGTTGGAGCACTGAACGCTGACACTGGTTGAAGCCTCTGCAGTCTCTGGCGTCTCCACAGCGGAACGCTCCACCGTAGTGATGGGATACCCATGTCGCCGTCTCCAATCCTGGTGTAGAAGTAGGCAACTGGGGAGTCGGCTGGCAGATGTAACCAACCCCTCACAGCTGCCCGGACGAGACGATCATGCTTCTCCAGGTACCCACTCAGAGGCCGAGACAGAACGAGCTGATGGTAAAGCGATGGTATCACATTCTGTCTCAAGATGGTAACTTTTTGTTGTGGCTTGAGCGGGGCCTTCTGCAGCACGGATATCTTCTTCCCGAGCTCACTGATGGTATTGGTGTGAGCTCTGCCCAAGGCCCCAAATTCTACCCTCAGATAACTGAAGGTGTCCTCTGGACCCAAGGACGGAAGTTCTTGACCGAAAAGATGGAATTTTCAGTCTTTCTTCATCACCACAGTATCTGTCCCAGCTGCGGTCTCCAGAGCACTGGTCATGGATTTTTGCGGGTTGATCCTCAGACGCAAGGTAGGTGGCAACAAGCGTCAAGTGGGTCTGAAGACCAACAGATGACGAGGCCGTCAAAACCAGATCGGCATACGCTATTCTAGCGTTATCAAGGCTCCGGACTCCCAGGTAGTTTGGGAGGGATCTGTACATGGTGTCCAGCACGATGTTGAAGAGGAGAGGCGATAATGGATCTCCTTGCCGGACTCCACGTTGTGGACGGATGACAGCAGATGTTTTGCGTCTAAAGTTGATATTCGTCCACTGCTTACCATACATCTCCCCCAGGTAGGAAACGAATGGCGGAGGGACTCCTGCCTGCCTCGCACCTTCCAGGATGGCCGCATGATAGATCTGGTCAAAGGCTTTCTGGACGTCAGTAGACGCAAAGAAGAAGGGTTTGGAGCACTGGACTGAGGCCCGTATGGTAAAGTCCAGTACAGTGGTAGCCACTGCACACCCATCTTTAGAAATGAAGCCGTGCTGCTCAGGGGCGAATTTCACTAATGATGCTAACCTAGACGCCAAAATTTTGTGGTACCCCCTAAGGAGCACCGAAGAGATTGACAGAGGCCTCAATTCTTCTGGAAGGTTAGCATCCTGCTTTTAGGTAGGAGGACTGTTCTGCTCCCACTCCAGTCCTCCGGAAACCAACCAAGGTACAAAAAGCAGTTATAGAGCTTAGCTCTAACCCTGAGCGGAATTGACCGCCACTCTCGCACAGTCACCCCATCCGGGCCCGCAGTGGGAGCCCTCTTTGGGAACACCACTCTCCACCTCCCTGAGAGAGAAGGGAAGCATCAGATCCCATAGGATGTCATTGTCTTTAATGGTGGGTCTCCAGATTCCAGAATCTCGCTCCAGATGTTCAGGAGCAGTGAAGGTATGGGTCCAGAAGTCAAACACTGCAGATGTTGGCAGTGTACTTGCTATGGACTTGGCATCGAACAAGTCCTCGACCAGTCTTTTGCGGTCTGTCCTGAATCTCTTCTGGGCAAGCGCGTACTCCTGCCTCCTGCACTGCCTCCTCTTCAGCCCCGTGGGGAGATTTGGAGGCGACTGCCCTCTGTCATACTCATGCGCAGGAGTAGGAGCAGGCTTAGCCAATTTAGCTTTTGGGAACAAGAGACCCAGGACACGCAGAAGGCCCGCCTTGGCCGCCTCCACCCCCGCGGTGTTTAAAGATTCTACGACGCCATCCAGGATCTCCTCAATGGGGTCACCTGACGAACGTGGCAGTTCCGCAAGAGCCGCACTGATTCTCACTCGCCAATCACTGACCGGGTCAGCAGTCTCAGAGATCGGTTCCTCCACCATCCCCGGAAGGGAATCGGAGAAACCCTCCGGAGAGAGGGGGAGACCCCTCAACCCCTGGCTGCATTTGGGTAACAAAATATTCTACCCTTCCCCGGTAGAGCTGCTGACGCCTCTTGCCTTTTATAGCCTCGAGTGTTCTTCCAGGAAGAACACTCAGCAGATCTTTATTGACTGCCTTGACACCGGAACATTTCAACCTCGCTTCCTCATGCGCCATGATGTCTACCTCCTCATCAGTCCATCGGGCCTTAACCCTACGCACATTCACCTGTGCGTGATATTGAGTTGCATGCGCTCTACGGCGATGCAGGGAAAGCCCGATTTTGGAGGCAAACTGCCTGTTTGACTTAGCCATTATTTTTTGTTGCGCTTGACGTTGACGATGCTGTGTTTGACTTAGTCGGTAGTTCTACTTTCTTGTCAAAATGTGATGATATAAACTGCAACAATTGGCTCTGGAAAAGGTGAACACTGATAGTGTCATGCTTAAGACATTCTGAGATGACAACAAAAGAAACATGATCCAACTGAAGTGTGCGTGAACTTTTGTGGTACACGACGAAAAAAGGGTGAATAGTAGCTTGGGAATTCTTCCAGTGGTATCCTTGGACTGCATCCTGCAGTATGAAGGAATAATTCTCAGCAAAATCGCACAACACAACACACTGATTATCATCAAGGTTTTCTTTCAGATTTGACAGAAAGTATGACTGCTGAATAGCTATAAAAGAATGTGGCAATAGCAATTTCACTTTTAATTCAAAGGTCTCAAGGAATTCTTCTACGGTGTTACAGACTGTCATAAGTGTTGTGCGATCAGTTGTAGTCCACAATTTATATACAATTTCATCAATCCCATTCATGGTGAATAAGCTACTTATTTGCTCTAGTAAGTGTGCTATACCAGGACAAGAATCACACTTGAAGAAGAAGCATTCTGGAAGAGGAGGGTTACAAGTTATTCTTGCAAGGCAATCTTTGTATGTCCTAACTGGTAATTCATCATTACGAGTTAAGTCTTGCAATTTGCACCCTGCTAGCATAAGTTTTACATTTTCATGAGCACAACACACACTGTGTTCAACTTGCACCAGCCAGCACACAATTCTTTGGGCGTAAACCACAGAACTTTGAAAACCCTACTTTGACATTAGGATTCTTGTCTTTAAATTCTTGAAATATCTCTTTCAAATTTCCTAGAATAAGACGTTTCTGTTTTTGTACTTTTGATCCTGATTCCATCATTGTAACAAAATCTTTTTTTCCTGGTAAACAACGGCTCACTTCATCACTATTATAGTATGCAATAATGTTTTCAACTGTGCTGTCACTGAGAGTTTTCCCAGGCCTAGGATTTGGAGTTGCTAAAATACCCTGCTCTTCCACAAGATTTTTAGACTTTCGTGCCATGTAATATGTTACACCAAATTCTTCCTGAATTTTACAAATACTCCAGGTTCTAGGTAATATTGTTAGTATTTGGACTTTAACACTGCTAGAGTCTGTTTCTTGAAATTTTTCTTTCAACTGTGAAATCATGACCGATTCATCAGACACTGTCACAGGATTATCACATTCTGGAACACTTATGTAATCTTTTATCACTTCACCAATTTTCTGATATTTCTTCTTACTGTACTGTCCAACACGTAATCTTTTTTTTTTCACAGGAGATTCGCCTAGTGAAAGTAACGTATCATTCAGACTATCCAAAGTTGTCTCTGTCAGTCCATATCTCACTCTTCACCACTCCTTCTGAATTGTCTTCACTTAACCGAGGTTGTTCTGCCTCTGCATCTGTTTCAATTATACATGAAGGACCTGGCATTTCAGAGATAGATTTTCTGCATGAACTACATATTTTCTGTTCTAATGTTATATTTGGACATTTCTGAACCATCCAAGGCTGTACTTTTCTCAGATTCTTTCTAAACCTTGTGTGTCCACTTTTACCCAGAGGATTGCAACAAAAAATTTGACTTTTAAAGTCCATTTTGGTTAATGAAACTGCACCTGCAAAAAAAATGATAAATAAATATTCTTTCTAAACCTTGTGTGTCCACTTTTACCCAGAGGATTGCAACAAAAAATTTGACTTTTTAAAGTCCATTTTGGTTAATGAAACTACACCTGCAAAAAAAGTGATAAATAAATATAGTTTGATAAAAAGAAATTGATTATATAAAGATAACAATAAAGATAAAATAAAATAACAATTAGACAGTTAACAATGTTACAGATAAATTGATAACCACATACTCACAAGCTCAGAATTGAAATAACAGCAAATGTAAAATGGTGCACCAGTAAGATTTCTCATTTGCTGTAATAAGAAGCTTTGTCATTGTCTAAAATGGGTGGAGTTTCAATCTCTGATCTCAAAGATTTGTTGACATTATTTACTGCTGAAAATTGTGTCTATCAAGTAAAATTGCTGTTACATAGCATATTTCTGATAAATCTGTTAATAATATATACACATTTCATGTATAATAAACACAAATCCTCAACGTAAGAAATATTTATTGCATGGTATGTCTCTGTGCCTTACATACAGAAGGGTGCAGCATGACACTCCTATTAATCCTACACTACCTTGCCATAGCAGTGCCAGCCTAATATCTGTCACATGGGTGGAAGAATGTTGTAGCAATAAAATATATTTTTTTCGTAATTTTTTAAGATGGTATGTTTTGAGATATTCAAGGTCAAAGGTCACAGTGGATGACCTTGAAACTTTAATCTGTTGTAAGAAGGTCATGTATGGTATCTATAGAAAGCTCAATCCTTTAGCTTTGCAACTGTGTTTGATTTGTCGCTCTACTACAATTAGGAAAAAATTTACAGCCATTTATAAGTGTGCGAGTTTGTCATTTTTTACGAAAATTTCGATTTTTATTATGTGTGTATCTTGGACAATTTTCAAAATAAAAATCTGAAAATTAGCAGAATTACTTACCTTGTCATATGTGTGCTTCATACCAAATTTCATCAAAATCAGAAATGGTGAGGTCAAGAAGGTGATTGATCTGACATGGAATTGCTCAGTTCCCTTTCTCTCATACAATCAATTGGGAACACTGATGTGTTGGCAGAAGAAGAGCGTGGTTGTTACCGACCACTTTCGTAGTAAAAGCATCGTGGCCTACTGGTTCTGGCCTGGGGTCCCCCAAAAGACTAATAGGATTTTTTTCTTTTTGGACTTACCACTGGATGGTTCCTGGGAGGGCGACCGTTTTCAGCTGGCGGATTGTCAGGAGATGTACAAATGAATACACCAGTCGATGGCTGGAGATTCACCAATACTCAGTCCACGGGGGCTCACTGCAACTTGCACTGAGCCCCCGTGGACCGAGTATTGGCCGGACGACGAAATCCCTCATTGTAGGCCTTGAATCTTCCACTTTCACAATTTAGGTCACTGGGATGAGTATACAGAGTGTGTGGACTAGACCCCCCCCCCCCTTTTTTTTGCTGCTTGCGAAGAAAAGCCAGCCCTCGGCCAGTAGATGAAGTTTCCTTTAGCACACCGTAAGAAACTCCTTAGGCCTTGCTGACCTTTGATTATTATGCCGCCAAGATTGATCCATGCGTTCCAGCGGAGGCAGCTTCCAATCAGGGTTCTTTCTGATGAAACCAAGTTAATTTTTTTTGGTTCAAATCTTTTTTTTCTTCTAGGAGGTTGAAATCTATAAAACCTCCTTCGCCGGCTGCAACCACCTTCTGTGTCATTTTTCAAGGGAAATAAAAAACCTCTAGCATCTTGCATCAAGTCCCAACTCTGGCGAGAGTTCCTTCCGCTGACTCAAAAAGTGCTCTCTCACATCTCTCTTGCAGAGGAAGTGTTAATCCAACAGAAGAAATATGCATCAAGGAAAGAAAACTTGAATTACACGCATGCAAAGAATTTGCTACGGCTGGAGGTCCCCCGAGCGAGTTATTCGACCAATGCTCGTATTACCCATTCAAAGATGGAGATATCAGGTTGACCAAATCCCTCGTTGTTGCCTTCTTGTAGCGAAAGAGGTGGAGAACTTCACCAAACATGGTTCCATAATATTGGAGAAACATATTAAAGTTTACGGAGCGATTAAGCCCACGCCCAGTGACCTTCTTTGCTCGCACACAGATGCACTCACATTCAAACAGAAAAAAATATAAATGAATAAAAAATAATGAAATAAAGTAGTCCCGAAAAGGACTGTTTTATAATCCTGAAAAGGACTTTTTGTAGTCCTAAAAGTAACTCTTTTTTTAAACCTCGAAATCATCACACTCCATGTTTTGAACTGTCTTTAGAATTCTGTAGACATCAAGATGTTCAAGAATAAATCTGGGAACTGAAACTTTTGCAACTGAGCAGGCAGTGGCAAAAGCAATTCCAAGTACTTTAGGTTCGATAAGTGCAAATGCGTTATCAAAGCATCTATGCCACAAATCTCTTGCTGTGGAATTCTTAGTCATGACCTAGCTGATTATTCGGCATAAGATGCACTGGATGATGACACTCCTTACAGTAGAATACTTTTTCTACATTTTCCTTAATGGCAGCTCTCAGCACTTCCACGAGAATGTCTTTCAGTTTTTGAATGTCCACGTAAAAAGCATTCCAAAGTTCCTTTGTGTTGTAACATGGCATCATGGAAGGTGGCTCCAAACTGTAATTTTTTTACACTGACCCAAAGCTTTTTTGCATGCATCACAAAGCATGTTGAATTGTTCCCAGGTTAGGGACACTGATGGACGATTCAACATAAACGAATCATTATGCAGATAGTGAAGTTGTTGAAAATGATAAACAATTTCATGAGAAGAAGGGGAACAGTTCATCAATTCCTTGTTGAAATCCACGATTTCATTACTTCCATCATACATATAACATTTTCCCATAAATTCCTTAAATGTTGTGCTGACATGGTGACTCCGTACTTGGAAGGAAACTGGGTTTCCTCTTTTTCAACATAACTTCGAATGTGTACTCTTCACAGTGCCCATGAAATCAGTCACTTTTGCAAACTTATTTCCAACCAAGGAAATATGGTGTGGAGGAAGGTTTTTAATGAAATGCCTGATTTGGCGCGGGACTCGTGTTTTGTAGGAACACATACCTTCTTTGCAGCAGTAGTAGAGGAAATTTCGACAGATCGCTTCATGTTGGAGACCGGATAAGGAACACAGTTCGCTGTAGACTGGAGCAGTGTAGCGGTAGGCTGTAGCGATGTTAGCCCGTTCGATGAAGAGGCAGATAACACAACGTGTAAGCAGTTCGATGACCAAGAACAGAATGATTGTGCTTGTCTCTCCGCAGGTAAAACTGATAACAGATTCTTGTTCGCGCATGTGCGTTATTCACTGCTTGATGATGTGATTGCATAGTCACGTGATAAGAGTGACCTTGTTATCTTTCTAAAGGTTAAATTTAGGCGAATATTGGGACCATTCTTGCATCGTGGAAGGCCGTGAAACCATGACTCATTCGTGGGGGATAGCATTTGTAGAAGCGAGCCACATTCCAAAGCTATGATGACAGGTTGGAAACCGTCTCTTTTAAAAAAAGTCTCTAGTTTAACCAAGGGATACTGAAGCAATGCATGAATTTTTAGAAGTTCACTTTCATCATCTTTATGAAATCTTATGCAATCATTTCCATTTTTATATTTATTAATCAGCACAAAATTGAATGTTTCCCCACTCACATTTTCAACAGCATTCTTGATGTCGCAAAGTACTGGTATCCAAGGTTTAGCCTGCAGAGTTAATCCACTGAATGAGTAATGAAGATAATCGTCGCCGAAGGCTACACGTTGTCTAGGAATCTTGCATGTTTTTATATAAATCTTAATTTCGCTGAGATCATCACCAAAATATTAAACTGCATTTTCGAGGCGGTTAAGATAATCTGTAGCTTCAGAATCAGAAAATAATTTCTCATAGGAAAAATGGAGACCATCCTTATGGTATATTGTAGAAGAAGAACGCATTTTTTTTTTCTCAACTGAACAGACAGCAATCCATGACCTTTCGCATTGAGTGACGAAGTAGGAATGACACATACAGACTTGTGATAACAGAAGACTGGTTTGTGGAGGACATTAAAAGCAGCGAAGTGAGAATGAGTCAGACAGCCTAGAAAAAATGCACGTGATAACAGACTAGTTTGTGCAGAGTTTGGGGGGGGGGGGGTATTAGTTCTGAAAAGAACTCTTTTTCTAAAAAGAACTTTTTTTCCCTAAAAAGGGCTTTGTTCCTATACATTTTTCTTCTTTTTGCTGGTGGCAGTTCCACAAACTGATCCAGCGCATAATGCCTGTATGGAAGAGTGCGAATAAAATCATCCATAAGGAATCTTTTGTCTTCTTGAGGGCTGAGGGACGATTTAATGGAGTATACGGTAAAGAGTGTGTGTCGTGAACTACGAGTGGTTGAGAAGGAATTCCTAGTTTCTCTTTTGTTGAAGAGGGAATCTTTATAATGAGCGAAGGTTATTTTATTTTCCAGGGTTGATTTTTTTTATGCCTTCTGCTTTTTTTTTTTTGTTGGTCAATGCCGCAGAATGCATACATTTTTGCCCGAAGGCCTACAAATTCTTGGATGATTCCACCATTCATTTCATCCTTGAATTTTTCAATCACTTTTTTGTTGACATTGCTATGGAGGAAATGGTTGGTTGGGAAATGGCTCGTATCAAGCAGTAAAGAAATGGACTGCATATCCTGATACCAGTCGTCTGTTTGTGTCTCGTAGAAAAAAACTGTCCGTATCCATATAAAGAATTTTGACTTTTTCACCATACCTGAGTTTCATTACATCATAGTGAAACGAATACATCTTTGTTTTCGACACATCGAGAATCGCAGTTCCAACATAGATGGGTTTGTTGAAGGTTAGTTTTATCACATCAAGATGACATAGAATCATGAAGTCTGTATCCGAATCATTTTTTTAGAATTTTTCTATCTTTAAAATTATGTTTCGGTAGCACTTTCTCCATTCTTTTTTCATCATCTACTAATTCGATTGAAGTACGGTTCCTGATGTCCTCCATCGTCTTTCCAAAAACTGAATTGTTCATAAGCTTGAAAAACGTTTTCCCAAACTCATCTTTTTTGGCTACTTTTCTTTTGCCAATATGTAAAGAAATATAGACTTGGAGCCACTTTGATTGACTAAAGGAGATGCCTTGATAGACTTTTGTCATCACCAAACCCGCTGCAACTGCCTGTTTCAGCAGTTGGTAGTGGGCAATATATTTCTCCTTTGGGTTCAATGTTGTGAGGAGTTTCTTCTGACTGGTTCGAGGAACCACTCCCACCTCTGGGCAGAATGGAAGATCAGCATGAAGATCGTAGAGGGACTCGGGAACTTCGTGTCGACCTCCAGGAAACAGCCAAACGGTCCATCATCGGGAAATTTTGCTGATGTTAATGTCTTTAATCTCCTCTTCCTCCATCCATCTGAAATTTCCACTGGGAAGGGCTTCTGACACCACCCAACCGTAGAGGTTCACGCAGTCTAAGTAATTTATAAGCGTAGAGGCTCTGCTAGGATCAAATTTGGGCATGTACTTATTGTTGGCTAGAGCATGGCGCTTGATGCACTGGCAGAGTCCTCCATGTTTTGCGTGCTCAAAAAAGCCGAGCATTTTGTAATCTGTTAATAACTCTATTGCGATGTTCGTGCTCTTCAACATGGCGGAGAATGCTAGCGATGGTGCACTGAAGTACCAGACAGGATCTCGATGGGGTCGAGGTCTGGAGATTGGCTTGGCCAGTCTAGAAGTGTGACCTGTTGCTGCTGGAAGGCTGCCTTCGCTACTCTGGAGGTGTGCTTCGGGTCGTTGTCTTGCTGCATGATCCATCCGGGTGGCATGTTCTGGTTTGCCCATGGGAAGACATCGTTGATGAGCATGTTCGTGTAGCTCTGGCCGGTCATTATTCCATCAATCTTGATGATGGGGCCCACTCCATTGCGAGAAGGCGCCATAAACCATGAGCGATCCTCCTCCGTGCTTGACAGTCGGCTGAATGAACTGGGGGTTGAATCTCGGGCCACACGGACGCCGTATGTATTGGATGCCATCACTTCCAAACAATTTGAACTTGCTCTCGTCGGTGAAAAGCACCTTACTCCAGTCCGCCGCGGTCCAGTGTTGATGACGGCGCACGAGCGCGACTCTGGCTCGTCGATTATTGACTCCGATCAGTGGTTTCTTGGCGGGGCATCTTCCGTTCAATCCACCAACCATGAGACGATGGGAGATGGTCATCCGGCTGGCGTTCAGGTCGTCGCTGTCGCGGAATTTGGTGGCGATGTCCACAGTAGTCAAGGTGGGATCAGCACGATATCGACGGAGGATGTGTCTATCCTGACGCAACATAGTGGAACAAGGCCTACCACATCACGGACTGTTCTCGACGGTCCCAGTTTTCTTATAACGTTGCAGGAAGGCTGAAATGGACTGGTGTCGGATCTTCAGGGCCCTCGCAATGGCTGTGACGTGCATTCCGGATTCCATCATGTTCACGGCCGCCAGGCGAGTTCCAACAGGAATCTCCGCCTTTTACCCATTTCTGAAAACCTAAGATTGACTTATTATCACACTACACATCACAAAAATCACAAGAAAAGCATTGATACATGCAGCGAACAAATGGGTAATAATTGGCAACTCTTGAATGTGGCACATTTCGAACGACAAATTCGCTCTGAGCGAATTACAAACTGTGCGGCATTGTAACCCACGAATTAACACACATCATATCCCAAAATGACCCGATTTGGTCCAGCAGAAAAAAAATTATGGTCGAAAAGGTGTTTCGCCAAATACTTTTGTTTGCTACTGTGCATTATGTTCATATACAACGAGAAAACAGATATTTACACTGCTCTCACTTTGATTCTACTGAGTATGCTTTTCCTTTCCCTCCTGCTAGGCTGAGTAATATGAAAACAAAAGAAACATCGTTGTAACTGCAATTTCACACTATATACATATTTTTAGAACTAACAAAATTTTCAGCACTAGCCCCATGGAAGTTGATAAATATGACGTGAAAGAAATTTCAACTTATACCGCACTTTTTCCTTTTTCTTCTTGAATAAGGAGAACACTTTTTCATACACCCCACAGAATAAAGGAGAAGAAAATAAAAACAGATGAGAAACAAAATTTCATTGACTTTTTCTTTGGACCTAAAGATCAAACCTGGGGAGGCAAAAATCTGAGTTTCGAAAAATTAAACAGAAACCCAATCCAGGGAAGAATCGCCATCCCTCCCTGAACCGATCACCATTACTTTTTTTATTTGCTTCTCACGAAAAAGCGTGGATAATGTTGAGGAAAATCTGTCTACAGATTTTCATTAACGCACGCCATGGTCAAGGGTGGAGAGCAGCGACGACCAGGAGTGGAGTCGGCAGGGATGTCAAGAGAGATCTTGGCACCAGCAAGATGAACATACAGCAGAAGAGCCCACGGGTGAGGAAGTGGGCAACGTGGCAGCACCAGATATAACTGTGAAATTAGGTAGTGACAGGTACTTGGCAGGGCGAGGAAGAAAAGCAGCAACACCCTCAACATCTATGGCGTCGTCACTGGAAGCGATAACCAAGGAGCCAGCAGAGTGGGTGGGGGATATAGACGGGTCGTCGTGGAGCTTTGGGGGAAAAGCAGCACAGGCAGACTATCGCGGCAGCAGGATCGGCACACGAGGGCAACGCAGCAGCCCCGTCATCGGAAGAAAAGGAGCCTAGCAGCTGGGTAAGAGCGTCGACGGGAGTCACGTCAACTGAAGTTGACACCATAGTAATGGCGGCCTGAAAGTGGGATCTTGGCCAGCCAGGCCAAGACAAAAAGAAATGCGAAAATAAAACAAAAGAAGCACTCGCCAGGTATCAGAATAATACAGATGGGAAATTCTGACATTCAACTTGAGGTGAGAACAAAATATAATAGCCAATCGTCCGGGAAACCGTAGAACAGGGCAAAGGATACGAAGCTCGAGAAACGATGAGAGGGTGGATGCACTCTAATACGTCCCCCAAAATTATGACTGAGGCTGAGTCCCCTGGGACCATTTACCCTTAAGGTTTGAGGGGGCATTTGGCAGTAAATTGTGCTGCTAGTTTGCAGTAAAAAGAATGGCCACCCACAAAATATTTGCAGTGGGGAGTACTTTATTTCTCTTTCCCCTCTCAAGTTAGAGGACAGCTGAAGAATTCCGAGTTTTATATTTAACAGTTTCTCTAACAACATAGAAGGAAAGGTGTTGGTATGTCATGTTGCAAACTAGAACCTGTTACCTATAGATTTGTACAACTGACTGAGCTTTTGTTAAAATGGGGTCTCCCATCATGTATACTGCAGTGGTTATAGTCACTGGGAAACAGCTGTTTTGCAAAATAAAGTAATACAAAAACAAATAAATAGGCACAATATTTGATCAACTATTTTAATTTCAGTAGATTTGAAATCACACAAGTATCATAGATTCAGCTGCAAAGCACCAGGAGAATACACCAGTCCAGGTAAATTCCAAAAATTCATGGGATTTTCTATACATGATATACAGGAGGATTCAGCTAAGCGTGTACAAACTTCTGGGAGGAGTAGGTTGCACAAAGACTAATCGGAATCACATAGCAATGCAGGGTTGGAAACGCCATCTTCATGTGCTAATGTACAGAGAGGACGAGAAATGAAAGAGCAGCACGCAAGAGAACAAAATGCTTTCTATTACTCACAAGACATTTGCAAAACGCATTGAGGTTAAAGAAGATGTTCAAAGTTGCGACCATGAGCTGTAACGCACGGTTGACATCGTCGGCGCATGGAAGCGTGTACATTTTGGAAAATTCTTGGCGTGTCTCTTGGACTTTCGAAGCAGCTACAGAGATGAGTGCTACCTACAAGGTCCTCATCACTTTCAACGGGGGTGTCGTACACCAGTCCTTTGTAACCCCAGAAGAAGTAATCAAGGCATGTTAAATCCGTTGATCTTGCAGGCGAATGAATGGGACCACCACGCCCGATCCACTGATGTCCAAATGTCATCTAACATCATTGCTGAAATGGACGAGAGCCCCATCGTGCTGGAACCACATTGCACGGCACAGCGACTGAAGGGCCTGTTGTTTGTTCAATAGCTCTGGCAAGACGTCCTCCAGAAATATTTGGTAACTCCTTCCTTCCAGACGAGGAGGCATGGGCCAATTAAGTGGTCCTCAACAATTCCGGCCCTAACATTAACAGCAAAACGGTTTTGTACTGCACGTGGTCGTACAGCATGCGCATGCACGAGCAGCTCCACTGCTCGTACATGCGCATTGTGTGCATTGAAGCAACCTTCCCGTGCAAGGCATTCTTCGTCTGTGAACAGCACAGAAGCAAGGTTCTGCCACACTCTTCTGCAGGTACCATTGTGTAAACACTGAGGGTAATCCTCAGGGCTTAGAGTCTGAACATGTTGCACATGATATGGATGCAATCGGTCTTTGTGTAGAACCCTTCACATGGTGGATTGGGGCAGACCGAGCTGATGGGTTGGCACTTGGAGTGTCTGCTGCATGACTTAACACATTCTCTTTGATGGCAGGTGAAGAACATATGATCAGTCTCGCTGCCGAACAACGCCATCTAAAGCCTAAAGATGGCATTTCCGACCCTGCATTGCTATGTGATTCTGATTTGTCTTTGTGCAACCTACCCCTACAGAAGTTTGTACACGTTTAGCTGAATCACCCTGTATATATAGTTATTATATACACTGATGTTCAAAATTAAAAGAATTTGCACATTTTATCGAATTTCTGAAAAACTAATGTCGGACACATTTTCGTGAAATTTGGTATTGATACATAGTTATATAAGAGAAAAAATTATACCATACAACAGTCATGGTACACACTCATGATCATCAGTAAGGCTCATCAGAGCAGGAACGTTCAAAATCCGTGTTGCAAGATCGAACATAAAATGACTAATATAGGGTATGGTCCCCTCTAGTGGGGCAGTTGGCCCCACTCCTGCAGCAACACAGTTTTCAGCTCCTGGATGGTTCTCGGAGAGGGATGGCAAGCTGCAATTGCCCTCCCAAGAGCATCCCAAACATGTTTAATAGGGTTTAAATCTGGCGATCTGGCTGGGCAATGCATCCGGTGAATATCCTCACTTCCAAGATAATCGTCGACCAGGTAAGCCCTATGTAGACGAGCGTTGTCTTCCATAAAAAGGAACTGAGGGCCAACTGCGCCTCTGAAAAGTAGAACATAGGGCTGTAAGATCTCGTCCCTATACCTCTCGCCAGTCAGGGAGCTTCTCTCAAACACATGGAGAGGTGTGCAGCCGTCCAACATGATGCCTGCCCAAACCATGACACCTCCGCTGCCATAGCAGTACCTTTCTCTGCTGTTGGAGGAAAGGTATCGGGTCCCAGGTTCTCTCCAGATGAAGGTACATCAAGAATCAGTGTCCAGGCTGAATCGCGACTCATCTGTGAAGAGAACGTTACCCACTGAAGTGTGGTCCAAGGCTGATGTTGTCTGTTTAACGACCCCACCCCCCACAGACGAAGATAAAAAAAATAATTATTTAATATTATTATACTTATTAAACATCTTTATAGCGGTGTGGTAGGCATTAAGGTAACTAACATGATAAATATTAGAAAATTGTACATAAATGATAAAAAAAATAGGTACTTACTAATAAATGAAATTTTGATGCAGATTTCAGCCAGTCTTCATCAGTATTTATGGTGTATGTGGGAATAAGTTTTCCACTCTTACAATTATGTGCACTTAATATGGAGCACAATAAAGAAAGTACTCATAAAGGAAATCATAACTTATTCAATTTTTGAAATTTTCCTGAATTAGCAATAAAACAATATTTTTTTTCTTGCCTGCAGAGTCAAAAATGGAAACTGTTATTTAAGGTGCCAGCCAAAGTTTACATTATTCTTAATTTCACGTGTGATGTACATGTATAACCAGAGTATTCAGATATGTATTTTTCTTTTTTCTTCCCTGCCCAGTTATCAGCAGCTCGATCGTAATCGAAAGTTGAAGGATCAGGACCTTCTAATGCTATCATCAATAAATTGTTTAGAGTTTTCTGGCTCATTCTGTTTCGTAGGCAAGTTTTAATTCTTTTCAAAGCAGAGAATTCCCTTTCACATTCTGCAGTTGACACTGGTAAAGAGAGACAAATTGTTGCTAATTTGGATAAATTAGGGAACGATTCTCTAAGTTCATGATTTGTTGATAGTTTTTTTTAGACAGTTTCTTGTTGACATATCTTTATATGAGTCACTTCTGATCATCACTGAGGCCACACTCCATTCTGCTTTTGTGGCAGTATAATCAAGAAGAGGTGGGGATTTCCATTTTATGAGTAGTGAATAAATAACTCTTCGCATAGCTCACTAACCCTCTCTGGTGATGTTTCTTTTACAGCAACAGGGTTAAATATGATAGAAAATGCTGACATTATTGGCATATCTGGGAATCTGTCTTCTAAATGAATTTGTATCACATCCAGATATTTATCATAAACATTTTTCTTGTACAGCTCTGCACTTTCCTCATCTACTTTAACAGCCAGGTCCATCCACTCATTTTCCAATAGCAAGGGTAGATTTCTGAAATTTTCTCCTGGGTCAGATTTCAGTAAAATTATTTTAGATTTGGTTGCCTCTAATATTGATTTAACAGTGGTTAAGTCTGTATCTTGCCGTAACCACGATCTAGATAGGTTGCTCAAAATTGGCAGTATATCACACATCATCATTAATGTAGCAAGAAATGAGTATGTTTTAATAAATTTACTTAAACCTTCTGCAGTGACATCATTTCATTCAACAGCAGCTTCATGAGAAAGCCATCTAGTATCACTGGCCATTTTCAGTTTCATCTGAGGTATGTTGAAAATGTCTTGTATTTGGTGCAATCCAGCCATTCGAACACCAGAATTTTGAAAGAAAAAAAAACTGCCGCAGAATGTCATTGAATTTTACTAAATACTTAACTTCTTGTGCAGCCTGGGCACTAGCTAAAGCTAGACGGTGATTTACACAATGGCAATTAATTAAAAGATTTTGAGTTGCATCCTTCAGCAATTTTGCAACACCATTATTCTTGCCGATCATCACTGCGGCACCATCAGATCCCAAACCTACCAGTTTTTCAAGCTGTAAATTTAATTCACCTAATGTTTCAGTTAAATTCTTTGCAATTGTTGTAGCTTTTCCATCATTTATGCTTTTAGTGGTCAGGAAAGCAACTTTAACTTCTTTTGTTTTTGTCGACACAAATTTTGTATAAATTATTAACTGCTTTACAACTGAAATATCAGTTGTCTCATCACACAGCACACTAAAAAACTGACTTTTGGTTAACTCGCTTACTATATTAGAGCGAATTTCTGAAGCTAGCACCTCTAAGAGCTCTTGAACAATTCTCTCAGAAGTGTAATTAGCATTTTCTGCCACTTTCAAATTACTCAAGTAAGTGCATCCCATCAATTTGCAGTGCTCTAATAATTTTTCATATAAAGTTGTATGAGGCAACTCATTTTTGGCAAGCCAATATACACTTTTCAGTGCACCTAAAAAAGCATCACGTTGCAAATTATTTAAAGCTGAAACAGATCTTTCGATCTCTCCGACTCCAGTATTTTCCAGTAAAGCAGCAGATGAAGAACGTGAGCAGGCATCAGAGTCCATCTTACTTTTTTCATGATTTGAAAGGCTTTCTTTCCTCAGTCGAGCACAAGGAGTATCCACCCATGTTAATTCTCGATTAGCAGTTTTTGTAGCATATTTCAGGCGTACGGTGCATAACATTCCATCTTCAGTCACAGTTAACCATTTGTACTTCTGAAACCATTCTTTGTTAATGCCACTAGAACGGTGCTTGGAATTAACAGTACTCACCTGCTGACCTTGAGTTGGAAGTTGTTCAGTTTTTTCAGCACTTCCTGAAACAGAGAAGAATCATTCAACTGTTCACTGGTTGAGGGATGTTTTCTTTCAGTGGAACTTTTAGAGGACTTAGAAAAGTAGCAAAGTAGTGTTTTTTCCATTTTTATATTCATTGGACAAATGTAACACAGAACTGATAACTTCCTTATTTGCTACTACGGTTTACTGCCTTGTGTAGTTCACCACAGTCACAATCACAATGATCACTCAGGTGACTTCTCTGCATTCCTCTGTTAAAAAATGACTGAACTTGTCACCAACATCTCAGCCTTAGTCAGACAAACATGATTCATCAATAGAGATTAAGTCCCTACCTCCTGCTTACTTCTTTGAATAGATACCCCTCCCCTCTTCCACACTCATCTCTTTCTTAATCTAGGAGTGCCTGAGCATTGTGAGAGCAAGAATAGATTAACATTCTTGCAGCTGGATGCACTGGTTTAACATTCTTGCAGCTGGCTCAAAAAATGCTGTAGCAAAACTGCTAAAGTGGGGAAAGAAGTTAGCCGCTTTTATCTTTCGGAAAATCATAACACCAACTGAATTATTATTCACACCAATAATGCTTTGGACGTCAGTGGAAAACTACTGTTGATGGCCTTGGTGAAATGCCACAGACGTCAGTGGAAAACTACTGTTGATGGCCTTGGTGAAATGCCACAGACGTCAATGCTGACTCTGGTTTAAGCTTTGAATAGGGTGAAGGAGTCTAATCCCTGTGGCCTCTATAATCTTACCCCACCCATCCTTTATGGCGGTGCTCTAGAGTGTGTGGAGGAGGGAGGGAGTGATTAAGCAAACAGATACTGTAGGAACATACTTTAAGGATTAAAAAATAACATTAGCGGAGCGCGAATCGCTGCCAGAATTTCAGAAATTTTTGTTTTCGCATAAATAGAAAAGCTGTGGCAGAATCTGCTGATGCGTTGATATTTAAATGGCTGGCGCCATTTTGCTACAGACACTAATTTTTCTCTTGCATTTTGGATTAACTCATCGCATTTCGTGAAAATAGCGACCATAACTTAACCTCTGCGCACAGGGTTATGGGATTCAGAATATTTTCCTAAATTCAACATGGCCAATGGCACTGCAACAAGTTTGAGAAATTACACCCAGCTCCTCAATAATTCTGAAATAAAATTCTCAAGGAATTTTATAGACATGCAGGAAAAACAACAGTGATTTTTGCCGCAAAATTCCGATTATGGTTCACGGTAAGCGCATTTATAATACAGGTGCAGAATTCAAGAAGTGGCGATCGATTCTGTGGGATTGCTCTAGGCACAACATTTTGACACCCAACTCCTTAGCTTGTAGTACCTGCCTGAATCATTTTAACTTGGTTAGAGGGGGTGATATTCATAATATATTACATGAACTGTTTGCACTTTTTTTCTGGGCATCAGTTTTTACCTGTTCGTTGTATGCCATTAATCACGGTATTTTTCCTCTCCCCCATATGCAGTTTTAAAAAGCGTCACATAAAAATCGCAAATTGAATAACACACAGTTCAGAGGAATGAACCAGATAAATGTCTATTTAGAACGTGCAATGATTATTTTATGCCATTATTTAGGTACATTTTATAACAATATATATTCATAAAAGGGCTTCACTAGTTTGTGCAATTGTTGCATTTTTGGCATTTCAAAGTTCAGCGGCACAATGAAAATCTTACTCTACTACTTGTCCATATTTTTCAGTGACAGGTAATTGCGTCAAAGTTTTAAACAGCTTGGATATCTCTTTGGGGGAGAAAAAACAAAACATCTTTTACTTATACAGTGGAGGCATTTTGTTACAAAGAAGGGGTCAGTCATAGCCTGGAAGTTCAAAAGCCAACGGGGCGATCAGTTCTGTCAATGAATCACGCGACTTCCGTGGTTCAGGCAAGTGCTCGATCTCACCCCAGCAACAGGACTGGGATAAAATTTTCTAAAGTAAAATTTCTCTAATTTTTAAAATATCGGCATGCAATTTTCACGGAGACCAATACATGTTAAAATAACGTTCAGATTTAAATTTCATCAAAATCTGTTGAAAACTTTAAAAGTTACGCATTTTTTAAAAAATTTATTCTGTTCCGCTATTACAACTTAATGTTTTAATAATTTCAAAAGTAGTGAATAGATTTTTGCAAAATCAAAAAGAATATTTTAGCTTTGATAACCTCGATAATCTTTGTATTTAGAAACTTGGACATTTTTTTTTCTGATACTTTCAAACAGTTTAAAACAAATGACAGTTTTTAACAGTTTAAAACAAATGACAGTTTTTAACAGTTTAAAACAAATGACAGTTTTTAACAGTTTAAAACAAATGACAGTTTTTAACAGTTTAAAACCGCAGGTTGAAGATGCGTTTATTTGCTATTCTGAAAAATCATGCAAACTTTTCGTAACTACAGTACATAAATTTTTCAGTTTATGGCATCAAGACATTTTTAAGGTTTTCGAACTTCACAGGTCTGTCCGTTCCATCCACATGCATTTTTTAGAAAAAGATGCAGTTTTGTTTGTCACAGAAATCAAAAAGCAAACGGAATCAAAATTGAGTACTATCAAATCACTCGGATACATGTATAATAACTCCTTCAAAATATTATACCAGATTAAAATTCCTAACTTTTTTTAAAGCACTTGTGATCTAGAAATCTTTGATTTCAGTAGCAGTCTCCAAAAATGCACGTGAACAGCAGCGACCGATCACATGACCATATGCATACCCTGATCCTCACTATCTACTTTACGAGTCACGCATTCTTGAACAAATGGGACTAAAAGAGGGGGGGGAGAGGTGTTGAGATGATAATCTCCTGTCTTTCACGCGGGAGAGGGACTTCCCGCACCTGGTTTATCTCCCCCCCCCCCGCTCATTGACAGCACCCACTTTTCCCTCCGGTTTTGTTTTACTGCATTTGGGAAGGGAGTAAGCTACACTTTGTCTTCTTACATTTGGATCTTGAACAGCAGAGGAAGAAAAGTAGCGCTAACAGCCACAATCGTGAGGTGAAAAAAAAAAAAAAAAAAAACGCTGAGTGTTGCAGGGGACTTTTCCCTCTTCCCAAAATTGCATCCGCAGCTGGGCCGAGCCGCCCAGTAAAATGGCTCTAGGGAGAACACTAAGGTTCCATCCATGGACCCCAGACAGAAGTGAAAATCCTTATTTTTCAGGGTGAACATCACACTTCCCACAATACATGAGACTTGCAACAAAATAGGCATATAATGCATTTAATACCATATGTTGCTCCAAAAGTTAACATGCTTAAGGTTTAATTCAGCAGAATGCAAGACAATCCACCCAGCAGAACCACACCTACTGATAACACAGGACTGTTGCCATTCTACAAAAAAAGAAAAAAAATTCTTGCTGCTGTTGATACATCCACTATCAGCAGCAAATGCTCATTTGCATGTTTAAGCATACATAGTTGAAATAAGGTGCACATTTAGTGCACACATGATTTTCTTTCTTTATGCAAGAATAATAACAAACAAAATACCTTTAACAAATTATCAACTTGCCAGAAATCATGGAAACAAATATATATATATATATATATATAATTTTTTTCTTTAGTACATGAAACATGCCTAACACTTTTCATGCCCTCCGCTGTCATAGCTCCGCCCACACGCACGTGTACGCTTACGTATTCGACACTGCAAATTAACATTCTTATTCGGCGGCATAATTTGTACCTTTGGTTCCGTACTTTTTGTGAAAATCGACAAAATGTGCAAATTCTCTTAATTTTGAACACCAGTGTATATATGTAACCTTTTTTAAAAGTGTATTAAATGTTATTTAAACATGGATTAAGTTTTGAATCCAGTGGATTTGGAAACTAAGAAAAAAAATTTGCGTAGTTTGAAATTAAATAATTTAAGAAATGGAAAAATTTAATAAGAGCAATGAGAGTGAACTTACCCTTACCAGTAGGTCTGTTCTCTCAGATAAGCAGACATTTCTTTGCACGTTAACTTCCATTTTAATATCCACGGTTGGTTTTGGCCTTTGGTGCGGTGGTTTTTTATGTTGTCTTCAACATGTTCTTTTATTTGACTGAGTGAGCAATTTATTAACCTATACTGCAGAACTGATACGTTGATCCAAGAAACCTTTTATATTTTAAAAACCCTATATTTACAATGACTTGAATAACACTAACCGGTAATCTAACTGGCTTAAAAGAAAAAAAACAACCCCTAAGTACATGAACATTCAGAAACCATAAAGAAACTTCCTATTTACAAACACCAAAACATCGGAACAAAACATTTAAAAGCCTAAAATTCAATTATTCACAACGAACTTATCTCATTGCCCTCTATTTACAAACTCATTTCACACACTCATTCACGCACCACACCTCTGCCGTTCCCAACGTAGATTGCCCCCAAGCAGCTTTCCACCCATCCAGGGTCATCATCTGGAGGCCAGTTGGTATCAGCCCTGCTATCGCAGTGCGAGTGAGTGAGAGAAGCGATTTCTTGCGTCGGCCTCATGTCTCACGTCATATTGAACACATGGCCACTGTGTCTCCATCTGTTAAGAACTGTAGTTAATATTTTATATACTGTGACTTGTCAAACAAAGAATTACATGGAAAAATTTAGTTTGGTCAAAAAAAAAAAAAAAAAAAAAAAAGAGCAGAACTACACCAGGTATAACTCTTTAAAAACTTAGGAAAAATGCAATTCATGAGGCAACCTTATGGTTGTCTTCTGTTATAAACTTGCTTTTGATTAAAATATACATAATATCTAAGGTATTTTACCTGATATTGTCAAAGTATTTCGCACGTTGTTTGCTCCGTGAGGCACGTGCTCCCGGCCCGAGAGGTCCCTTACGTTACGGACCTTTGGTCAGTTATAAAAATAATTTTCAGAAATTAAAAACTTATATTTTTCATTATATGCTGATAGGAACGAATGAGAACTGCACATTCATAACAGTTCATAATAACTATTGATAACAGAAAAACAGCAAAATTACTATAATAGTGAACATGAGTACTTACTGGGGATTCTGTTTGTTTCCAAATTCCACAGTGCTAACTGGGCAAAAACCCCAACAGTGTTAACTAAAGTACATATATAGGAAATTTGAAGCATAGCAAACAAAATTCTTCGGTGTATTTGAAATGGAAGCAATGCCTTTGTATTAGATGCTGAACGTTGGATAATACAAAAAAGTGCCATGAATTTATGCGTTGGCATTTAGGAAAAGCATTTTCAAAACATTTTTTTGGTTAGAGCCCATTGCGTGTTTCAGATAATAAGAGCCCATTCTTTGAAAAAAATCCTCTCGCAGGGGGCTGAAGTTGCTGGGACCAACAATCTTCTTTTCATTATTTGGAAAACGCAAGGGTAGACAGATCTCCTGTTCTTCCACCACGGAAACAGATTTTTATTCCTGGAACTTAGGGGTTCATTTAAAAATTAATCAAGTTCTATTATTGCTGCTGCAGAACTAGGATTTTTGTTTCTTAGTAAATTCACAATCTCAGAGTCAAATTTATCAAGTTCTATTATTGCTGCAGAACTAGGATTTTTGTTTCTTAGTAAATTCACAGTCTCAGAGTCACTAGCAACAGGAACTTCTGCATTCGAAGTTTGGCCATCTTCCGCTACCCTGACATTCTCGGCTCTATGCAAAACTGTTCTATATGCGTTTTAAAGGCAATCTCCTCACGAAAAATATGGCATTTAAAATAAGGGTCCAAAAGAGTGCTTACACTGAAAATAACATTGCCTTCTGCAGCTGAAAATCTCATTGAGAGTTGCTCACTGAGTTTCTGGGCCAATTTACTACTTCTGGAGGCAATTTATTTTCGGCCTCTCTCTTTTTTTTTTTTTTTTAACATGGTGCACCAAGGCTCTTCTAAGTGACAGTACTTTTGAGATTGTTATGTCCTTTTCACACCTGATTTCCATAGTTACTTCTTCGAAAACTTTCAACAGTTCACACTCCTTTTCAATAATCATCCATTTTTTTTTTATCAGAGACTGCACTGTGGAATGAAGAACCGCTAATGTTGAAAGGATCAGTTCCTTTTTTTTAATTCCAGGAAGCGTTCGAACACGTTGTAAGTGGAATTCCACCTAGTTGGAATATTTTGTTTTAATTTAAGTTCCGTGCACTCATTTGGGCTCAAACAGCAAGTAACTTTGATGCAACTTGGAAGTCCTTTCAAAATATTTTTTTTTTTTTTTTTTTACTTTTTCATGGACGATTGTAATCTTTTTAAGGCTAACTTGAACCATTAAATTTATTGAATGCGCAAAACAGGGAATGTTCTTATTAGATGTTTAGTAGCATGAATTGTAACATTGTTACATTAATGTATACTATTTTTATGTGGTATAATGATAACTCTTGTTACACGCATTTAATATTGGAATACATAGCCACAAGTTACTGTGATGTATATGCGCTGGTATTAATGTTTATAAATCTGATGAAACCAAGTTTTCATCACATACCAATGCTTGATGTTAAACTTCCCACTTCATGTTACTGTTGTCGTCTTCAGAATCTTCATGGGTCCATAGTTACTTGAGGACTCGTGGGTAGCAGACTTACAAGTACATTCTTTGTATTGCAAGACTTTTAAGTTGAACAAAATTCCTAAAAAAAGATGGAATACTCGGAGGCTTTTCTTCCATCTTCACTGCCAAATGGTAGCTTTGTATTATCGCTTACCACCTGCAACGACTTTTTCATCAACGTCCCATTCATCAATACTTTTTTCATTTCTCGCATGAGGTTGTCCAATGTATGTCTTTCTGAAATCTCGAAGCAGTCCAATAAATAAGACTTAAGTACGCAGTCTTCGTCAATAAAGTTCATGGTTACTGCCAGGGAACCTTGATTGTTGTTAATTAACTGTCCGTAGTTACTGCTAATGCAGAAATTGTGTTTAAACTAGATCTCACTGTTGCAGCTGCTGACTCAAAAAACTGCGCAATAAGATTGGAAGAAATATTTTTTCTGCTTAGAAGTATATGTCCAGGATTGAGTATACTGACATTTTTTTTTTTACTTTTTATCATTTAAAATGGAAGTGGATAAAATACCTTTGCAATTATTTGCAGTAGTTGTTCGTCCAGCTTTTTGTGTTTAGAAATGCTAACGAGAGCATGAAAATACTGGGTAAGCTTGGTAGGTTGGACCTGCCAATGTGACTACTTGCCGAAACCTCTGTAGATGTTGTGGGCCTTGCAGAAGCTAACGCTAAGTTATCAGCATCACTTTGTTCCTCTTGTGAGGTTCAAGCACAACTACTTGTTTCATTTTTAAATGCTGTAACAAGTTTACTTGTTGATCCTCCCTTAAACAAAAGAAGGTTTGAATGTAAGCTCCACATTTTGCTTTACTTCTTTCAACTTGAGTGAAAGTGCTCCATCAAAAGCTACAATATCTATGCTTTCTGGTCTCCATGTCACAGTCTTAGTGGCCTTAAAATATTGAACTATTCTCGTGGGTAACTGTATTTCACTTAAAACCCCTCTCTTTCTCTAATGTTCCCGTTAGATTTCAGAAGAATGCACTTACAGGTATTTAGGCACCCACAGCTGAGTTTTTCCGAAATTCAGCCCCTCGTAATTATGGCCAATTTTAAAACAAACTGTTTCTTGTCACAGCTTCCATATTTTATATATTGGGTTGTCGGAAAAGTCATGATGTATTTTTGCCATGTTTTGCAAAGGTCATTTATTGATAGAAAGAACAAAGATCGGTTAATGATATAATGCCCGTTTTGTTCGATAACCTTTTTCCATCTTTCAGTGAGCTGCAGAATGCCTCGTTCATAGAAGGACCTGTCTTTTGTGGCGAAAAACTGGACAAGGTGCTGATTTACAACCTCATCTGAATTGAACGTTATGCCGCTCAAGGACTGTTGAAGAGAGCGAAACAAGTGGAAGTCTGATGGCTCAAGGTCAGGCTAGTATGCTGGGTGTGGCAACACATCCCACCCAAGCTCCAATAATTTTTGGCGGGTGATCAAACTTGTGTGTGATCTCGTGTTGTCGTGATGGAACACAACACCTTTATGATAAACGAGCTCTGGACATTTCTGGATGATGGATTCGTTCAAACTGTCCAATTGCCGACAGCACACATTCGAATTTATTGTTTGGTTCTGTGGTAGGAGCTCAAAAAGCAAGACGCCTTTAAAATCCCACCGCACTGAGACCAGAACCTTCCGCTGATGAATGTCTGCTTTGGATGTCATTTGAGGTGAAGCAGTACGTCAAGACCAAGACCGTTTGCACAGCACATTGTTGTACACGATCCACTTTTTAGCATCAGTTATCAGTCGCTTCAAAAAAAGATTTTTTCCTCACGTTTAATGAGCATATCGCAGATGTTTATATGCGCCTTCAATTGAGCTTCTTTGAGTTCATGAGGAACCTACACATCAAGCTTGCTTACGTAACCCAGCTTCTTCAGGTGGTCGTGAATGCTTGAATGATGGATGTGCAATGTGTCTGCAATCTCTCGTGTCGTGTAACATTTGACTCGATCAATGTCTTGATTTGGTCATCATCAACCTCAGTTGGCATCCCGGACCGAGGAAAATCGTTGAGGTCAAAATCACCAGCACAGAATTTTACGAACCACCGCTGGCACTGACGTTCTTGTAGAGCATTATCATTGTACACTTTACGCAACTTTTTACAAGCTTGATGCGCGTTCTTCCCTTTACGGAAGTAAGACAGTAAAATATGGCAAATGCACAGTTTGGTCTTCCATCTTCAACTTTATGTCAAATCTCTACAAATCAACCAAATTGCTCACTATTCCTTTTAGACTGCAGCTAGAACTGGCACCTGTTGAATGCCATAGCGATCACAGAGCTGCTCATGCCTCTAGTACTTCCAAAACAGCCCAACCACCATCGGGTGCCAAAATATGTAGTGACTTTTCTGACAACCCAATAGATTTTCATAAATCACGTGACAATTTATCATAATCTGTTTATAAAAACAGATGTAAAATAATCAAGACAGATGTGCAAGTGTTTGATCAGCACCATTAACAGTAGTTTCTGGACGAAAGTGGGAAAATAAAAATATTTTTATTCTTGCTATCTTTAAAACTTAAATCAACGTAATAATGTTATATGCTCTTATTTCAATTATTTATGCCAAGGTCTGGTGACACTAATTTTTCGTGTGCAGGGTTCTATTAAAAAAAGAAAAAACTTGACAATTTCTTTTTTTCTTTACAAGATGTTCGTGGCTTGTCTAACAAAGTCTACAGCTGATTGAGAAGCATTCGCACAATCCTGGGATTGGTTCAGCCTTTGGAACACACCCTGTGTAAGCCTTGCCTGTCTGGCATTGATTCACCCAGTCTGTTCACAGCACCTTGCAGCAAAGTTTGTGAACAGCTTATCCCATACAAAATCCAAGTTACTTTTGATGTGGTATTATTGTGGCTCTAATTTCTCCTGAAAAGTTAGAAAAAAGTGTACTTTTCAAAATGAAGTGGTAGGTTAAAGTGTGCTTGAAATTAAACTATTGATGTGTGTCCGAGCGGTTTGATTTCAATTAAGGAGTATGGCGTTTGTTTACCATTCAGGAGCTGGCATGGTTAGGCGAGAATGAATGTTAGTCCGCCAATAGACAGGAATTTTAATACTGGAGCCTAAAGAAAACAGAGCAAGAGTTAAACACTTAACCACTTTTTACTTGGTGGAACCTTTTGGCCAGGGGGCGTGTCCTCCGGCTTTACAGACGGAAGATCGTCTCCCCTCAGCCAGAGCCTGCGCCTAGAGTTTGTGAAATAGTTCTTCCCCGCTGGACTCACAAAAGTTTGGAATCCGCAGGCATTGAGTCTGCTTGGTAAAGCTTGCAGTCTATTACTCGAGGGCAAATCCGCTGTCCAGTCTCCTAAACCTAGGCGGAGTAATAATGATAAAAGTACTCGCAAATAGCTTGCAGGTTCCGTATAATTCCACTGAAGATAGATAGATGGTGGCTAATCTTGCCGGCACAACGCGCAGCTGGCCAAAATGGACTTGGGCAAGTCAATTCGATAAATCGTCGTTCACCTGACTCTTTCACCACAAACAAGGATCTGCCTGAAACGGAGTAGCACATTAAGGCTACTGGGAACCTTTCACATGTATGACTCCAAAGCAGAGTCTATCTGGTAATGCTCCAAAATGCGAGAAATTGACATTGATGATGAAACCAGAGTCAGAAATTTTAAAGCCGGTGTGATTTTTTGAAGTCAAAACAACGTGTATTGCTTCCCAGCCTCTTTTCTGTGGGTGGTACTCCAAATTACAGCTTTGCTTGTAAATCTAACTTCACTGGGATAACAGATTATCGTTATAAGACGTATGACAGGCTTTTCAACATTAGAGGAACAAACTGCCTTGAAATTAGATGGAGTGACTACCAGTCCGATGCTTATGCCAGAACAATCACCTGGACTGTTTTTTTTTTGGTATCGATTTTGAGGATATCGGCTTGATCTTGTGTTACAACACTATTTGTAACTTTATTTTGTAAGTCCTTCAGGGAAGAATATAATTTTTTTTTGTCAAATAATGTTGACAATTCCTCCTGGTATTTATTTGAAATGCCAGTCACACAATATGGTGTAACAATTTTTTAAATCGCCGAGTTGCGTTTAGCATCATTCAACATTTTTAGGGTAGAGTGGAAATCACTTTCTGAAAGCTCTGAAATGTGGGGTAAGGAATATTTGCTGTCTCGCTCAATCAAATCCTTGGCCAGGCACTGTTGCTTCTGTTTTGGATTTGAAAAATCAATATTTTCAACTTTGGTGTACGAGATCCGTTCAAGAACTTGCAAGACTAGGCTGATATACAACGAAGTACTTATGTTACTTAAGTCTCTCTATGATCTCCCTCAAAGTAGTCTCCTTGGGCAGTGATACACAGCTACCAGTGTTTTTACTACTGTTGGAACGCTCCCTAGAAGTCCTGTTCATGAATGGTGTCGAGCACCGTCTGCGATTCGTGCTGGATCTCGTATATGGTATCGAAACAGCAACCCTTAAGCTTTATCTTTGGGAACAGAAAAAAGTCGCAGGAGGCCAAATCTGGCGAGTAAGGTGGGTGAGAAAGGGTAGTCATGCTTTCGCAGCTGCAAAACTGGCATGTTGCTAACGCTCTGTGAGCTGCTGCATTGTCATGATGGAGCAGGAAATTGCCCCTGTGCCACATTTCAGGTCGTTTGTGGTGGATGCACTCCCTAAGATGCTGCAGAACATCGCAGTAAGAAAGAGTGGTGACAGTCTGGCCCTGGGGAACGAATTCAGGGTGCACAACACCGCGAATGGCGAAGAACACGATGAGCATGCTACTCTCCATATACACTGATGTTCAAAATTAGCAGAATTTGCACATTTTGTTGAATTTCTGAAAAACTAATGGACACATTTTAATGAAATTTGGTATGGATACACAGTTATATAAGAGAAAAAATTATACCATACTATAACAGTCATGGTACGCACTCATGATCGTCAGTAAGGCTCATCAGCGCAGGAATGTTCAAACTCCATGTTGCAAGATCGAACATAAAATGACTGTAGGAGAAGGAAGGTTGCAACCCCTCGTTATTATTATACAGGTAGGAGGACTGTTCGGCTCCCACTCCAGTCCTCCGGAAACCAGCCAAGGTATAAGAAGCAGTTATAGAGCTTAGCTCTAACCCCGAGCGAGATTGACCTCCACTCTCGCACTGTCACCCCATCCGGGCCCGCAGTGGAGCCCTCTTTTGGAACACCACTCTCTACCTCACTGAGTGAGAAGGGAAGCATCAGATCCCAGAGAATGTCAGTATCCGGAATGGTAGATCTCCAGATTCCAGAATCTCGCTCCAGATGTTCAGGAGCGGTGAAGGTGTGACTCCAGAAGTCAAACACTGCAGACGTCGGCAATGCACTTGAGATGGACTTTGCTTCAAACAAGTCCTCGACCAGTCTTTTGCGGTCTGTCCGGAATCTCTTTTGTGCAAGCGCATACTCCTGCCTCCTGCGCTGCCTCCTCTTCAACCCCGAAAGGTGATTCGGAGGCAGGTCATCAATATCTATTTCATTTGCAGGAGTAGGAGCAATCTTCGCAACTTTGGCTCTTGGAAACAAGAGACCCAGGACACGCAGAAGCCCTCCCTTGGCCTCCTCCACCCTCGCGGTGTTTAAAATGTCTACCACCCCATCTAGGATCTCCTCAATGGGATCACCCGACGAGCGTGGCAGTTCCGCCAAAGCAGCAACGATACGGTCCCGCCAATCACTGATCGGTTCTGCAGGACTGGTGGCAGGATCCTCCACCACCCCCGGAACTGAGTCAGAGACTCCCTCCAGTGGCAAGGTAGATTCCCCCACCTCCGCCTGCATGACTCTACTAAAATGTTCAACCCTTCCTCGGTAGAGCTGTTGACGCCTCTTGCCTTTAATTGCCTCTAGTTTCCGAGATGGTAGGACACTAAGCAGACTTTGATTGACTGCTATGACCCCGGAACATCTCAACCGCGCCTCCTCATGCGCCATGATGTCAACCTCCTCGGCAGTCCATCGAGCCTTTACCCTCTGCACATTCACCTGTGCGTGATATTGTGAAGCATGCGCCCTTCGGCGATGCTGGGAAAGGCCGATTTTAGAAGCAAACTGCCTGGCACACTCGGTGCAGGACAGTTGCCCCTTTGGGACCGTCGAGCCGGAAGACTCAGGCACCGAGTCAGTCACATTTACCTCGGTGATTTGTGCATCACTGGAGGCGGGTGATTCCCCAGGGCCATGTTGGGCATCATCAGCGTCAACAGACTGAATAACGGTATCTACCGAGGTAGCAGAGCCACCGAATTCAGGATCGAAAGAACCGACCGGCCGCGCCAGAATGGAGTGGTCAAGAGTGGGCTCCGCAGAGGAACCACTGCTCCCACCTGCAAGTGTTGACTCCAACACCTCCACGTCCAGTGATAGATGTGCATCGCTGGACTCGATCCTGGATGGTCTACGGTCATCCTCCGCCATCAGTTCTTCAATGCCTCGTATCTCATCTTTGTTCATCTTGAGGTCCAGTCAGTTGTTACGACCCACACAGATGTTATGGCCTACGAGTCGAATTCCTGCGAAGCAAGTGTCAGCAACACTGCCCAGTAGCACAATGCTTCAAATTAACTGCAGGAATAAATCCCCTTTTCCGTATTGACACGGAAGAGGGTGGGGCGCTGTGAGATCACTTGGCACCTGAATGGATGAATCGTCCACAGAGTTGAAATTGATCTATCGGATCGCTCCCAATCCTCTGTGAACCAAGTCCAAACAGGCTCAGCGGGCACCACGAGAAGGTGTGATCCACAACTTCGATAAGAGGGCCGATAGTCCTCTTACCGCATGCAGCTACAGCTCGCTCAGAGACTAAGTCCTATCCGAAGCCTATATATAACCAATAGTGCAATTTAAAAAAAGAAAATTTGAAGCAAAGCTCCAAATCTCTATTTTCTGTTTACTTCTCCAGGCTCCACCGTCTCTAAGAGAGTCATAGTTACTCCCGCCGTTTACCCGCGCTTGGATGAATTTCTCCAATTTACCGATGATTCTTCACCTCATTCCGTCATCAATACGTTCGTGGCAACTCATTTAGCTGCTTGCTTATGAAATTGAACCAACACCTGCAAGAAACACAACGAATGTCGCCGAGGAGTACGAGTGAACTAATCACGGAAAAAGCCACGTGTGTTTTTCATGCCCTCTGCTGTCACAACTTCGGCGGCATAATTTGTAACTTTGGTTCCATACTTTTTGTGAAAATCGAGAAAATATGCAAATTCTTTTCATTTTGAACACATATGAACTGCAAGTTTGGGAACTGAAAACTGGTACCATCACAGCTGAGCATAAGAGCAACCGTTTCACCAAATCTATGCAACATAAATAGACAAAGTCACCGTTTTTTCCATGTTGTCACTTTGTCTATTTACATTGTCTCCACGTATTTTGTTTCTGGAAGGAACTGCAAGTTATTGTGGTCATCATCTTCCTGTTGACCTTTCAACAGACAGTCATTACTGAGTCCCTTTGCCCATAAGCCAAAGTCAGAATCTCCTTCTGTCAAAGGCATTGTATCGCTGTTGCCCATTTCTGATAAATTGTAGCTTGAATCTTCCAGAAAATTTGTGAAAACAGCATCTCCAATGGCAAATACGTCTTTTTAGTTATTATATTTGCACTCTTGCAAAGTGCGCATAGTTTACGTGCAATTCATAAATGAAAAAACCATTAGAAAGTACCACGTACTCACCATAAAGATCATGGTAACCTCCAATGACAACACACTTCCAACACGTCATTAATCGTGATGTAACTGGGCTTCCAAGGTTTACAGACTTCTTGCTTACGCTTCTTACTTCCGGGTGTGAAACATCGTATTTTTTTTTTTTTTTTTCCTTAGCCTTATGAGATGTTACTCTAAAGCTTGTCAATTCTATAAAAATCACACATACAACTCATTCATACAATTCAAGTAAAAACTATATACATAACCTTACATTCATAGGTGATTAAACCTTGGTCAACTGTAATGATCAAACTCCTCCTTCTGTTTCACAACCTCTGCTACTCCCACTGCCAAGTGTCACACCCATTCAGCCCCTCACATCCAATCCTCTAGTACTTTCAACAGGCCTCTGTCATCTTCAGGAGGCAGGTGTGTCTCACCCACCCACCACAGCTCAAGTGAGCAGAGCCATTGAGGCATGGGCCCCAGTCGCTATCTCTGAATTGTTGTGCCTCTGGCGCCATCTATTGTCCCTGCTGCTCTTTTTTCCCTCTTTCTTTTTACGTTGCTGTTCAATTTTTATTAGGGCTTTCCATTGTTCGTTTAGGTTACTTGGCTCATTAATGTTGCATAATCTTGATCTGTTTTTTTCAATTAACACCGATTCTGCAATTCTAAACTGCTTTTCGTTTTTACAGCTCTTAATAATTTTAATATCTTCAAACCTTGGACATTGCTGATTTTCCATACAGTATTGGGTCAATGCTGTCTTAGCTTCTTTTTATTCCAATTATTAATATGCTGGTTCAATCTATAATTTATTCTTGGTGCTGCCTATATATGACACAGGTGGTTGCTGGTCTATTGGGATTTCATAAATTCCTGCTCTATCTAATTGACTAATTTTTTCATTTTTAATCACTAAATTTTTTACAGTAAGTACCTGATTTCCTACCTGTATGTCATACTTGCCACAAAGTTTATTAATTTCTGCTGAAACATTTTCTATATATGGTATTGCTCCTACATATTTTACAAGTTTTTTTATCAGTCTTTACCTTATTGTAACCTTGAGTTACTTCATAAATCCATTTTTTAATACCTGTTTAGGGTATCCAAAATCATATGCAATTTTTTCAATATATTCAATTTCTTCATTTCTATACTGTTCAATTGATGAGTGTGTTAAACTTCTTTTAATTAGTGTTTTAACACTATTTCTTTTATGTGTTAATGGATGTGATGACTGAAATGGTATAAGTACTGGGATATATGAAGATTTTCTATGCACTCTGAATTGCATATTCTCCTCTGTTTTAACAATCAAAACGTCCAAAAATGCCAAAGTATTGTCATGTTCTTGTTCTACTGTCAGTTCAATAGATGGATAAATTTCACTATACTTTTTTGTCAAGTCCTCAAGTTCATCATTTTTTAGCCTGGATTGATCAAGGGTCCCGTGCCATACCAGCTGAAACATCCCCATAGCATAATTCCACCGCCGCCGAACTTCACAGTTGGCACAATACATTCCGGCAGGAAGCGTTCTCCAGGCAGACGCCAAACTCTGCCATCCGAACGGTAGAGGGTGAACCTTGATTCTTCGCTCCAGAGAACCTGTTTCCACTGTTCAACGGTCTACTGTCGACGTTCTTTGCACCACGTTAGCCGAGCAGCGCTATTGGACTTGGTGATCAAAGGCTTGTGGGCGGCAGCATGTCTATGATAACCGAGTAGATGGGCTTCCTTACGGATGGTATTCATTGAAAGAACACTCCCGGATGCCTGTTGAAACTCCTCGCGGATGTGGCCCGTTGATTTGGCGCGATTTATCTGAATTTCTCTGGCCAGCACCCGTCGGTCTCCAACTCCCAGTTTTGTGGGTCTGCCGTGTCGGGGCACATTCCGACAGTCATCTCTCATCTTCCACTTGCCAATCACGTAGGCCACTCTCAATTTTGGGTACTTCAACTCGCTGGATATGTCACATATGGATCGGCCATTTCTGTGATACCCGACGATTACACCTTTCTGGAAATCAAGAGAGCTCTGAACTGCGTGACATCTTGCATGCGACTGGTTGCGTTGTTGTTTCCCACACGATATTTAACGGCGGCGGCCGTGACATGTATCAGGATCGCAGATATCGTTGATTGCAAGGGTGTCCAATTACTTGTTGGTAGGTATATATATACACACACATTGGCGTGCAAAAATTCAGGACGAGACGGTTTTTCGAATGTAACGTCGTGCAGAAGTGCTCCACATAGACTCAAATCATACCATAAGATCCCCAAGATGTAAGAATATGGGACAAGTGAGCAAAACCGTCCAAACAAGGAATCCAAAGGATACAAAGGCACTTTATTGAAAAGGTAGCTTCAAGCACAACTGGACAGAAATGTCCATGTGACAGGCGGCTGCCAAGAAAAATCCAGTCTTTAGTAGGAGATATGATCACCCCTGACTGCGTTGCACGATTTACAACGTCTGTCCATGCTGAGGACAACGTTGTCAAGGAGCTGTTGAGGCATCGCGGCCCATTCCTCTTGTAGCGCCAATCGTTGCTGGCGGCTGGTGACGTGCTGCCAAGCGTCTTCTGAAAAGGTCCCACACATGTTCGATTGGATTTCGGTCCAGGGACCTTGCGGGCCAATCCATGCATTGAATATCTTCACTCTCCAACAGCTCTGCGACAGCCATTGCAGGATGAGGTGCAGCGTTGTTGTCCATGAAGAGGAACTCAGGACCCACAGCACCTCTAAACAGACGCATGTGAGGCAGGAGAACCTCGGTACAATAGCGGACACCAGTGACTGAACCTCCTTGGAAGATGTGGAGGTCAGTACGGCTACCAAGCATGATACTGCCCCAAATGAGAACTCTGCCACCTCCAAACTAGTCCCTTTCGATGATGTTGGAGGTGTGATTGCGTATTCCCTGCTCTCTCCAGATGTGTATACGTCCAGAAACTCTTGCCAGACTAAATCGGCTCTCGTCCGTAAAGAGAACTCGACCCCATTGCTGATGTGTCCAGTTCTTGTGTTCCTCTGACACCACAGAAACAGGGAAGGGGGTGCGGAATATCGAGAGGGGTACGGAGAAAGCTATAAAGAGCAGCAGTGGAGACAGTAATGGGAACAATGGAGTTACGATGAGGGAGAAAGAAAGGAAGAGGGAGACTAAGTCCAGAAACGGAATTAAGGCCACAAGCAGAAACAAGAGAGGGGAAAAGTAATAAAAGTGAGGAGTGGAGAAGATCGTAGTCCTTCTCCAGGGAAGGAGGGGGAGTGGTGAAAAGCGAGGCAGGGGATTTCCAGGTGAGGTCGGTGTTGAAGATGGGGCGGACGGTGAGAATACCAGAGCGGAGCCAGGGAAGAAAAAGAAAGATGGGCTGGTCTGGAGGATGGAGCAGGGTAGAGTAGAAGAGTCGTTCAGCGAGCAAGTCAAGTGTGGTGAAAGGAGGAGAAAGAGGAAGAGAGCGAAAGAGCGCAAGAGCCTCAGAAAGAAAAGGAGGAAGGTGAATTGACGAAGGATAGGAATCCATCCGAAGAAAAAGAAAAGGAGAAGGATGGATCGTGTAGAGAGACGAATACATCCAAAGTAGAGCAAGGAGAAGGAGCAAGAAGAAGACGTACAAACGTGGCGAGATGTGGAGCGCTGTAGAGGATGCTGACATCAGGCAACTTAAGGCCACCCATCGTGGTAGGAAGAAAAAGGGTGTCAACGGCGATCCAGTGTTTCGAAGACCAGATGAGAGAAGTAGCAAGACTGGTGATGAAGCTGCGTCGAATTGAAGACTCTGGTGGTCCACAGAAAATAGCACTGCGAGAGAAGATAACGCCACACAATATCTGCCCGCTGGAAGTAAGAAGTGAATGGGCGGCAGAAGGCCCAGAAAGCCGTCGACTGTTGGAGTCGCGGCACAAGGTCGTCCCAGGTAGCAGTGCGAGCGGTAACCAGTTGGCCGCCGTAGACGCCCAGGAATTTTTGGACGGTGGAGAACCATACTGCGCCCCACGGGACGTCAGTACAGCCACACCAGAGGTCGATAGTTTTGGCGACATTCAGGGAAGCACCGGAGAGAACAGCATAGTGGTGATAAAAAGCAAGGAGGACAGCAAACTGGCCATCGTGCCGGAGGCAAAAGCAGCATTATCCGCATATGTGGACACAACATGATGTTGTCTGGTACTGGCGGTAAATGGAGGTAAATACGACAGCAGAAAACGGCGAGCAGCAAGCAAAAAGGTTTAACGGCAAAGAGCTGTCCAGAAAGTGGATAGCCCTGCCGGATGCCACATTGGAAGGGAATCGGTGCGGTAAAAAAAGAGGCCGTCTTGACGTGGAAATGGCCACCCCGGTAAAGGCTGAGAAGAACAGAGACAAAAGACAGTGGCAAAGAAGGCAGCAGAAAATGACTAGCAGCAAGCAAAAAAGGCTCAAATGTGATGGCAAAGAGCTGTGCAGAAAGTGGACAGCTCTGCCGGATGAAAGAGAAACGAAAGACGGACAGCAGAAAACAACGAGCAGCAAGCAAAAAGGCTCAAATGCGATGGCAAAGAGCTGTCCCGAAAGTGGACAGCCCTGTCGGATGAAAGAGAAACGAAAGACTGACAGCAGAAAACGACTAGCAGCAAGCAAAAAAGGCTCAAATGCGATGGCAAAGAGCTGTCCAGAAAGTGGACTGCAGAAAACGACGAGCAGCAAGCAAAAAGGCTCAAATGCGATGGCAAAAAGCTGTGCAGAAAGTGGACAGCAGAAAACGACGAGCAGCAAGCAAAAAAGGCTCAAATGCGATGGCAAAGAGCTGTCCAGAAAGTGGACAGCTCTGCCGGATGAAAGAGAAACGAAAGACGGACAGCAGAAAACAACGAGCAGCAAGCAAAAAAGGCTCAAATGCGATGGCAAAGAGCTGTCCCGAAAGTGGACAGCCCTGCCGGATGAAAGAGAAACGAAAGACGGACAGCAGAAAACGACGAGCAGTAAGCAAAAAAAGCCTCAAATGCGATGGCAAAGAGCTGTCCAGAAAGTGGACTGCAGAAAACGACGAGCAGCAAGCAAAAAAGGCTCAAATGCGATGGCAAAGAGCTGTCCAGAAAGTGGACAGCAGAAAACGACGAGCAGCAAGCAAAAAAGGCTCAAATGCGATGAGCAAAGAGCTGTCCAGAAAGTGGACAGCAGAAAACGACGAGCAGCAAGCAAAAAAGGCTCAAATGCGATGGCAAAGAGCTGTGCAGAAAGTGGACAGCAGAAAACGACGAGCAGCAAGCAAAAAAGGCTCAAATGCGATGGCAAAGAGCTGTCCAGAAAGTGGACAGCAGAAAACGACGAGCAGCAAGCAAAAAGGCTCAAATGCGATGGCAAAGAGCTGTCCAGAAAGTGGACAGCCCTGCTGGATGCCACGTTAGAAGGGAATCGGTGCGGTAAAAAGGAGGCCGCCTTGATGTGGAAATGGGCACCCCAGTAAAGGCTAAGAAGAACAGCGACTAAAGAAGCAGGAAAACCGAAATGAAAGAGAGTGGCAGAGAGGTAATCATAGGAAATATTGTCAAATGCAGATTTTTGGTCCAAACTAAGAAGGGCGAGTGATTCAGAGTTTTGACGCACGAGTGTGACTAAGTTGAGAAGAAAAGAGATGTTGTTGTTAATAGAACGGCCAGGCACAGTGTATGACTGGTCGGGAGAAAGAATGAAAGGGAGGACAGTGTTGAGATGGCGGGAGAGAAGCTTAGTATAGAGTTTATGATCGACGTTGAAGATAGAGATGGGCCACCAATATCCGATGTCCAGGGGTCTCCCTTTTTCGGCAAGAGGATGATGTGTGCCGTCATGAACTCCGGCGGTGGTGCAAGGGAAGAAAGAGCTGAAGAGAAACAAGCACGAAGAAAAGGTAAAAGAGATGAGAAGAAAGTGCGATAGAACGAAAGAGGAAGACCGTCGGGTCCCAGAGAAGCGTGGGCGTTTAGAGACGCGAAGCCAGCACGAAACTCCGCGTCAGAGAAGTCAACAAGAAGAGAGTCGTGAAAGTCGGCTGGGACCTGCGGGAGAGCAGAAAGAAGATCAGAAGAGAGCGCTACCGCACAGAATTTAGCCCGAAAAAAAGAGCAAACATACGAGCAGAGAGCAGGGATGTCCGATGATACAGTGCCATCAGGCAATCGGAGATAGCAAAGTGGAGGTGCAACTGGAAGATTCCAGCTTGGAAAGAACTTTGTAAGAACGAGCAGTAGCTGAATAGTGCAGCAACTTCAGCCGGCAAGCAGCCTGTTCAGCAAGCGGCTGGAGAAGAGCGAGGAGTTTGGCCTCCAGAATAGAGTACGAAGGATCTGTCATGGAGATGTTAGAGAGAAGGCGACGAAGATTTGAGATAGCCATTCCACGCTCAGTAGAGTCAGCGAAAGAGAGGCGACGCACAAGTAAAATAAAGTCGCTTACATCAAGCCAAAGGCGAAGACTGGGAGCGGACACAATGAGGTGGCGACGATCATTCAGGGAGGACTCTACTGCGGCCCAGAAACCTGTGTCTTGAAGGAGAGCATCGTCGAGCGTCCAAGATCTGCTAGAACGAGGTGGAGGTGAGAAGCACAGACAGTGAGCAAGACTGCTGCTTGGTCAGACGATGCAATAGGCATGTGAAGAGCATCGGGGAGAAGCGTGGAAGAGACATAGACACGGTCAAGCTGTGCAGCCAGTGAACCTCGTGCTAGAGAGGCGCACCAGGTGTATGACACGACAGCAGGATGTAAGTGACGAAAGGAATCGATCAAGTGATGATCCATCAGGAGCTGAATAAGATCTGTGACGAAACGGGGACAGTGCTGTCCACTAGGAGGGTTCTGATCCATGGAAGGCTGTATGGTACAATTAAAGTCCCCGGGAGGAAGTGCTGTGTTAAGATGTTGAAGAATAGAACTAGCTAAACTCTAATCAGGGATGCATAAACATTGAACACATGATAGGTTACATTATCACTACAGAAAGTAAAGCACTGTAACAAATCTAGGAACACATTAGTAACTGAAATGGAAGTAATGGCGCTAGACAAACGGTGGTGAATGCCAATGGCGATGCCACCGGAGTGTGAACGCCTGTAGGCATATTGAAAGACGAAAGGCCAAGCGCGCCAACGAAAGGTCGGCGTTGTAGGAGCGCAGCATGTTTCCTGCAAGAGAAGAATGTCAATGGACGCTGTAGCAAGGTCCTCGAACAGAAGGTCGTTTGTGCACAGGTATGCACACCCATGATAGTTCAAAGTGGTTAGTGTGAAGGCACTAGGTCAGTAGTTGGCGAGCCACCACGAGCAACGAGGCCTTCAATTCGGGTAACGCGCTGACGAATTTTCTTCACCACAGGACGGAGTTCTCCCGTTGCAGAATCAAAGTCATTGCAGACATGATAGTTTCCTCCATTGGATTTAGCCTTACCAGATGGTGCTTCTTCGGTGCCTTTCCCGACGTCTATGTTTGGTGCTCAAAGAAATTATGCTTCTGTTGTGTCTGGTACACGGGATAAAAAGGTTCTGAAAGTTTCGATACCAGAGACCTCCCCTACAGGTAAGGATTTGTTATTACGGCAGCGGTTAGGTTTAGTGTTTGAGGCTTTACCTGACACGCCTCTGAAACTCTATTCTTCAGCATTGCTCCGTCTTCTCCCATCCGGGCTGTTGCGCACATGGCACGAAAACCTCGATTGGTTGTATATTTTTCTACACCTGCTCAAGTGGATAGCATTCAACAAAGTGGAATTATTGTGTGCAATAGAACTTTATTTGGAGTGCCTCTCACATAATCTCCAGTCTTGCTTACTCTGTACCCTGTAGTGCCAGAAATATCTAACACTCTTCTACAGCATGCTCTTTCACAGTGCTGCCCGGTTGTTGGTTCGGTTATCTCTCTTTCTGCAGCTCCACGAGACCCAGATGATAAATTCATCCTGGGCCTCCGCAGACAAGTGCGTATGGTCTTTTTAAATGAGCAAGCTGCGGCTTCTTGTCCATCTGTTTTTGAGTTTCTTATTGGGGGCCAACACTTTCGTGTTGACGTACTCAAGGATACAAAGTGCTTTCCGTGTAAAGGCACTGGGCGTGTCAGAGCCCAGTGTCCACACCTTCCTTCTCCCAGTGCTCCAGTTTCAGATACACTTACTTCTACTTTGCCTTCTTCATTGGAATCCACCATCTCAACAGAACCTTTGCCTACACCAGACAGGTCACCGTTGGATACTGTTTCTTCACCAGTACCATCTGCTCCTGCTTCTTCTTGTTCTGGATTGTATTCTACCATCATCTCTTTTCCTTCTACAATTCCTTCAACCAGCAGTGATCCACTGTCTGTGGTGACTTCTTTGCCCCATGATACTTCTTTAGCTGTTTCTCCTGCTAAATCTGCTGTACCTGTAGATTCATCATTTGAGCCCAGTTTGCCCTGGCCGACCCTGATTTTTCTGATAGCTACAAAATGGAGTCTGATAATGCTTCATCTACTACAGAGCTGATGGAGGCGGATGTTGCTTCGGATACAGAGAGGCTAACTTTACATTAATGTTTGCAATTTTTAATCGCTTTTTGTAAAGCAATGATTTTTTTACTGATGGTGGTAGTATTATATGCAACTCTAGAATAGGCTGTTGCAGTTACTAATTCCTTCTGTATTAGTTGAAGGTAAAAAAACTTTACTTATGATTGCAAAATTGTTTTCAGCTTTATCTGTGAAAGTTACCAAGAATTTATCTTTCAGTGCTTGAATCTGCTCAATAACGCCTTTAGTCATTTTGTTGTCTTCCTGTAGCCTTGAGTTTCCTGCATTCCCGATATCGATGTATATTCTTCTTGTTATCTTTCCGAACCATGTATGTTGTGTTATATTAACCATATATATACAGGGTGTACCAAAAGGTCGTAGGCAAACTTTAGGGGTAGATCCGCCAGACAACTACGAACCAATGTAATTCAGTGTTAGAACATCTATAGCACAAGCCACAACTGTTCGTAATTTACGTGCACATACAATTATAATAGGTTGCTTACCTTTCGTACACATTTCCCTGCATGATTTATTCCTTTGGTTGTCTTGTTTGGTTCAAGCCTCTGGTGTGGTGTTTAATTTTCGTCTTCAGGTTCATTCAATGCCCGGCGAATGCTGAAGTCCACGAAGTGCACTGCATTAATGACTGTAGAACCCAACAGCATCTACCTCCCCCTCCTATCCTTTCCACCAGCATGTAAAACCCAACCTTCGTTGGCTGATTGACATTTATAAAACCCCAATTCATGAACTAAAAACATGATTTGAAATATCTGAATGCCAATCACTCATAATATTGGTGTTAAAGTTGAATTTTTTTCTTTTATCAAAAACATATAAACTAATACCTTGACTATGCAGATGAATGTCCTAATCAAGAATATGTATTATGATCCTTAGTATTAGTCTTACAAAGCACCAACCGTGTTTTGGTTTGTGTTTTTTGCAGGTTCGGGGGTTTTCTTGGAGAGTTTTTTTTTTTGATGATTGTGAGTAGAATTTTGTGTGTGTGTGCGCGCGCGCGCACACACACACACACACACACACACACACACACACACAGAGAGAGAGAGAGAAAGAGCATTAAAATGTGCAACCCAGAAAAAAAAAATTATGAGGTTAATTGCAATTGTTAAAGAAATAAACATTGTCAAATATAGGTTACAATCTTACCTTTATAACAAAAGAAGGGGAACCTCATTATAACATATGTTCAAAGTGGGGTTCGCGAATGCGAACGTGCACTCTTTTTACCAAGCTTGATGACACCTTGTGAAGCACCTCACACTGATGTTTTCAATTGCTGTTGTGATGTTCATTTTAAGTTCATCCAGGGTGTGAGGATCATTGTGATGCACAACCCCTTTGAGATACCCCCAAAGAAATGAGTTGAGCGGTGATAAATCTGGGAGGCCACAGGTCTTTGGGAGGAGGCATTCACTGAAAAAATCTCGCAAAAAAAAAATTGACGGTACTTAAAGACATGTGGCATTGTCTTGCTGGAGCCAACAATGTCGTTCGTTGACATCAAGGAATGCCACAAACTGTGTGATAATGTCTTGGTAGACACTGAACTATCCAGTTGTTTCGAAAAAATCGGCCCCACTATGCGAAGGCGCGATATCGCACACCAAACTCTCAAGTTTTTTAATGTAAATCTTTTTCAAGAAAAACGTGTGGATTTTCACGTGACCAAATCCTATTATTCTAACTATTGACATACCTCCGAGGTGAAACCAGGCCTCGTCACTGAAGAAAACTGTATCCAGACCCTGTATTCCACGTTATTAAAGGAATGAGCGGAACCATTGGCAGAAGTGTATTCGTTTGCCCGCATATGGGGCCTTGAGTTCATGCACTGCACAAATACGATACGGACAAAGATGTAACAATCTCGCAGCTTTATGAGGATGACCGCACGACGAGTTTACGGACGCTTTTCCGTGGCGACCGCTGCAGTGCTCGCTACTTTGGGTTGTGATCACCCTGTATATACAGGGATTCTCAGCACCAGGTTTACAAACTTCGAGGAGGGGTAGGGTACACCTAGACGACTTGGAATCACATAGCAATGCTGGGTGGGAAATGACATATGCATGCGGTAGTTTGCACAGAAAACACAGGAAAGGAAAGAACACCATGTAAGTGAATATGCAGTTAATTAATCAATGCACATCAACAAAAGTAACATGGTCAACAGTAACAAGGGTCAACAATACTGCATCATTACGAGGCAATACGAATGCTGAATTTTGAGGAACATTTATATTCACACAGAATGCAATGAAATGGTTTGTCACTACAGTATATAGTCATGGTAGTTCTTCAGTATGAAGGTTGAGTTTGAGGGAATATTTACACTGACTGGGGAAAAAATCCCAACACCACGAAAAAAATAGTTGTAGAGGAATGAAATGGCGGCAATACATTTGTATAGGTAACACATTTAATCGATTAAGGTTTCAAGATCACAGCTTAATGTAAGCGCGAGAAGAACCATTTTAAATGTGAAATGCTGGTACATTAATAACCGGTGTAACCGCGAGAATGTTGAGTGCAAGCACGCAAACGTTCATGCATTGTGTCGTACAGGTGCTGGATGTCAGTTTGTGGGATGGAGTTCCATGCCTGTTGCACTTGGTCGGTCAATACAGGGACAGTTAATGCTGGTTGGGGGTGATGCTGGAGTTGTTGTCCAATGATGTCCCATACGTGCTCGATTGGTGAAAGATCTGGTGATCTAGCAGGCCACGGCAACATGTCGACACTCTGTAGAGCATGTTGGGTTACAACAGCGGTATGCGGGCGAGCGTTATCCTGTTGGAAAACACCCCCTCGAATGCTGTTCATGAATGGCGGCACAACAGGTTGAATCACCAGACCGATGTACAACTGTGCTGTCAGGGTGCGTGGGATAACCACGAGAGTGCTCCTGCTGTCATAGGAAATTGCTTCCCAGACCATAACTATAGGTGTAGGTCCAGTGTATCTCGGCCGCAGACAGGTTGGTTGCAGGCGCTCACCTGCCCTCCTTCTAACTAACACACGGCCATCACTGGCACCCAGGCAGAACCGGCTCTCATCAGAAAACACAACAGATCTCCACTCCGTCCTCCAATGAGCTCTAGCTTGACACCACTGACGTCTCAAAAACGGCAGTGGTTTGGAGTAAGTGGAATGCACGCTACAGGGCGTCTGGCTCGGAGCTGTCCTTCAAGTAACTGATTTGTAGCAGTTCGTTGTGTCACTGTGGTGGCAACTGCAGCTCGAATTGCTGCTGCAGACGCGGTACGATGCGCCATGGCCATACGCCGTACACGAGGTCTTCCTTCTCAGTGGTGCAACGTGGCCGGCCGGAACCCGGTCTTCTTGAGGCAGTACCTTCCCTTGACCACCGCTGCCAACAATCCTGCACAGTGGCTACATTCCTGCCAAGTCGTTCTGCAATATTGCGGAAAGAAAATCCACCTTCTCGTAGCCCTATTACACGACCTCGTTCAAACTCTGTGAGCTGTTGATAATGGCTTCTTCGTCTTCTTAAAGGCATTCTTGACTAACATCAACACACTACGTCGAATCTCAACGATAACTAATGCTCACGAACGTTACAGCGCGTATTTACAGCAAACCTGCTTTGCATGTTCCGAGGGGCGCCATTTGCATGTTCTGACTAGCGCCATTTGCATAGACGTCATCTTACAGATGTAGTCTCACCGCCTACCAACTGCCGTTTATCTAACACAACCCCTTCTTGGTGTTGGGATTTTTTTTTCTGTCGGTGTATATTCACACAGATTACAATGAAATGGATTCTCACTGAAATTATTTTTTACATCACTTAATTATGGTGTTAGTGTGATTTGGAGGTTGAGTTTTGAGGAACAATTTGTTTACAGTGGCCACAATTAAATAGTTTGTGACTGCAATACTTGATCACTATGAGTCAATACGAATACTGAATTTTGAGGAACATTTATGTTTACAGTGGTCACAGTGAAATGGTTTGTGACTGGAATATTTGATCATTATGAGGCAATACGAATGCTGAATTTTGAGGATCATTTATAATCACACAGAATGCAATGAAATGGTTTGTCACTACAGTATATAGTGATGGTAGTTCTTCAGTACAAAGGTTGAGTTTGAGGGAATATTTATATTCACACAGATTACAATGAAATGCTTTGTCCCTAAAATTCTTTTTTACAACACTTAATCATGGTGTTAGTGTGATATGGAGGTTGAGTTTTGAGGAACATTTATATTTACTGTGGCACCGTGAAATGGTTTGCGATTCCAATACTTCATCATTATGTGGCAATACGAATACTGAATTTTGAGGAACATTTATATTCACACAGACTGCAATGAAATGGTTTGTCACTACAGTATATAGTGATGGTAGTTCTTCAGTACAAAGGTTGAGTTTAAGGGAATATTTATATTCACACAGATTACAATGAAATGCTTTGTCACTAAAATTCTTTTTTACAACACTTAATCATGGTGTTAGTGTGATATGGAGGTTGAGTTTTGAGGAACATTTATGTTTACAGTGGCCACAGTAAAATGGTTTGTGACTGCAATACTTGATCATTACGAATGCTGAATTTTGAGGAACATTTATGTTTACAGTGGGCACAGTGAATTAATTTGTGACTGCAGTACTGCATCATTATGAGGCAATACGAATGCTGAATTTTGAGGAACATTTGTTTACAGTGGCTACAGTGAAATAATTTGTGACTGCAATCCTGCATCATTATGAGGCAATACGAATGCTGAATTTTGAGGAACATTTATGTTTACAGTGGGAACAGTGAAATAATTTGTGACTGTAGTACTGCATCATTATGAGGCAATACGAATGCTGAATTTTGAGGAACATTTGTGTTTACAGTGGCCACGGTGAAATGGGTTTGTGATTGCAATACTTGATCATTGAGGCAATACGAATGCTGAATTTTGAGGAACATTTATATTCACACAGAATGCAATGAAATTGTTTGTCACTACAGTATATAGTCATAGTAGTTCTTCAGTACAAAGGTTAAATTTGAGGGAATATTTCTATTCACACAGATTACAATGAAATGGTTTGTCACTGAAATTCTTTTTTACAGCGCTTAATCATGGTTTTTGTGTGATATGGAGGTTGAGTTTTGAGGAACATTTATGTTTACAGTGGCCACAGTGAAATGGTTTGTGACTGGAATACTTGATCATTATGAGGCAATACAAATGCTGAATTTTGAAGAACATTCATATTTGTAATGATTACACTGAAATGGTTTGTCACTACACTATTGAATCTTGGTGGTAGTATTACAGCAGGATTGAATTCTGAGTAGTGTTAATATCTACAGTTTCTACACTGAAATAGTATGACACTGTAATAGGTAATATTGGTTGAGTTAAAATTCTAAATGTTGGATTTTAGGGAATATCTGTACTCACAGTGAGAGCTAAGAAATGGTTTTCGGCCATATTTGTTAATGGGATGTTGAAATTTTGTGAAGAGCATTTGTATTATATTTACCCTAAGTGCAATGATAGTAGTGAAGTGGCTTCTCACGCATTGCAGTTTTTAATTCCTTGTCATTACTGTCGTGTATTTTTTTAGATAAATTAAAAACTATACCACTGCAAGTTTTTAAGACACATTTGTATTTGCTAGAAGGTGTACTGAGTTTTTTACCGCAATATATAATCACACTGGTGGTGTAATGTAATGTAAAGTGTTTGAATTTTTGATGACATTTATATTTGCCGAAAATATAAATTTTTTTTCTCCACAGTAGTCGATTATGGTGGTGTCAAAATTTTAATACCTCAAATTTCGCGACAGTCTGTATTCGCCAAACTGAACTGGCTTTTGGCTACAATACTTAACTAGGGTGGTGAAATCTTACTAAATTGAAAAATCAGTAAACTAAAATGGCTTCTAACTTCAGTACTTAATCATGGCAGTGGTTCAATATAAAGGTTTGTTTGACGAGCATTTACATTTGCACTGAAATAGTTTGTCACTACTGTGCTTAATCATGGTAGTGGTTCAATGTGAAGGTTGAGTTTTAAGGAATATTTATATTCACACAAAATACAATGAAATGGTTTGTCACCATAGTATTTAATCATGCTAGTGGTTCAACATATAAAGTTGAGTTTTGAGTAACATTTACATTCACCAAGAGATGTCAGTCAAGTAAAAGGACTGCTTTTTATAAACACCTTTAAACATTTTGATAGTTCACCAAATATAATTTGTAATATAGAATATACCATTAACACATACAAAAGTGAAAATACTTTAGATAGTGAACATCATGCTAACACTAACATTTTTAAAGGTCTGAACTTGGCTTAATATCATTACAGAGATTTTAGATTTCAGAATTCATTCATTTCTGAGAATGGAATTAAATACTCATCATTGAGTCTCTTTTTCAACATCATGTCTGTTGGCAGGAGGAAATTTGTAATGCGCACTAAGAGATTTCAGGACAAAATAACAAGGGAGTATTAGACAGTAATAAAGAATAGATTTAATACTGCCAGTGCTTTTAATACTTTCTTCTTGATATACTTTCTTCATCAGTTAGCTGCGATTAGACTTGAATATTGAACTCAAATGGGAAGATAAAACCCACTCACAACTGCACACTTACAATACACTGAGTGGCCATTTTATTATGACCACCCCCTCAGTACTTCGTTGGGTCACCTTTTGCCTTTAATACTGCGTCGATTCCTCATGGCATGGACTCCACGAGATGTTGATAGGTGTTTTGTGGAGTCTGATATCATTCTTGATGAATAGCACTTTCCAGGAGTCTGAGATTGCAGGGTTGTGGATCCAGCTGTCTGATGGCTCGTTCAACTTCATCCCACAAATTCTCAATGGGGGTTGAGATCTGGAGACTGTGGTGGCCACCTAAGCAAAGTAAACTCCCCTGCATGTTCCTGAAACCAATCCTGTACAATACGAGCACTATGGCAGGACACATTATCTTGTTGAAAGTAGCCATCGCCATTGGGATAAACCATCCACATGACAGGATGCACTTGGTCCGCTACGGTGTTTAGATATGATGTGCCAGTCAGACGTTGATCAACACGAATTTAAAAGGCCCAAAGCATGCCAGGAATGCATTCCCCAAACCATAACGTTGGCTCCACCAGCTTGAAGGGTTGTAGCAATGCATTTGGGATCCATGCTTTCGCGCTGTTTCCGCCAAATTCTCACTCTGCCATCGGCATGGTGCAACTGAAAACGTGATTCATAGGACCACATAATTTGTTTCCAATTAACGACTGTCCAATCCTTGTGCTCCTGTGCGAACTGGAGACGTTTTCTCTTCTTAACTGCAGACAGCAAACATGTTCGAACTGGCCTTCGGCTGCCATATCCAATCCAATGCAGTGTACGGCGAACAGTGCATGCAGAGATCGTTTGAGGGGATCCTTGATTAAGATGCTCTGTAATTTGCTGCACTGTTGCGCTTCTGCTGTCTGTTACCAGTCTGGACACTCTCCGTTCCGCCCGAGCAGTCACTAGTCGATGACGACCACACGTTGCACATAGAGACCCAGTTTTTTGGCTGACAGTCCAGTCTTTAAACACTTTAACAACAGCTGCTCTGGAACATTTCATGAATGCGGCAGTTTTGGCGATACTCACTCCATGGCTCCGAGCTCCTACAATCATCCCACGTTGACAGTCCGTCAAATCGCATTTTTTACGCATCTGGTCAGCCAAAATCACTTCTACTAATGTCGCAAGCACTAAGCTTTCTGTTTTTATACTAGCCTCGCCCTCTGGTGGCAACAACGTGCAGCCATAGCTCATTTGCTTGAAACTGTCAGGTGGTCATAATAAAGTGACCACTCAGTGTATATTGACAGAAAATAAGAATGTCTTTAGCTAAAATAGTACAGAATCAAATTGAGAATTTTAATTTTTCCATTGGATAATCAGCAACTCCAAACACTTATGTGGTTCCCTTACACAGACTTTGCAGCTTACATTATTGCTTTCTCAAATTCCACATTGATGTGAACAGGATCTGAATAAAGGCTTCTTGCTTCAAACTCGGAGGTAATTGTGGAAAGCATCTCTTCGAAAGCTCTCTGCGTTTTGCATTGTAACATGCAATACACTGCCGTAACAAAAACATTTGTAGCAGCCACTCTAACTACAGAGAGTTGTTGAAAATAGCGATGTTTCCGCCCATGAACCATGCATTAGCTAAGGAAAGATGGCAAAGTCCCTCATCAGTTGCACAAATGGCTATTCGCTCTTCAGAATTTGGGCCATTACATTAAGCAAAAACAGTTCGTGGTGTGGATCACCAGTTGAACACCAGTCTTCTTCGAAGGTTAAATCCTCAATACAATGCAGATCACTATCAATATCCTTTGATCTCTTATTCTAAGGGTTCTTTTTGCAGATTCTTCAGAAGGCATGTTGGATTTAGTTGTGGTATCTAGTTGGCGATACTCCTTCCACTAGTATCTCTACAGGATTTGTTCTTGTAGTTGATACTTTCATTTTCATATGCATATAAGATTTCAAAGCTTTAATTTCTTGACTGTCCGCTGGATGGCGTGAAAACACAGGCTTGGCCACTCTGGGTCCCGTAACTCCAGAGTAAGTCGCTCTCCCAACAGTTGGAGGTTTCATCCATGGACCCCAGACAGAAATGTAATATCCTTATTTAGGGGTAAAAATCACACTTCACTCAGTTCATGAAACTTGCAACAAAATAGGTACATAGTGTTTTTAATACCATATGTTGCTCCAAAGATTAACATAGTTAAGGTTTAGCTCAGCAGAATTCAAGACAATTACCACCACAGCACATCTCATGGCAGTGAGATAAAAAAAAAAAGACAATCCACCCAGCAGAACAACCAAAGATCACAACCACACCTACTGATAACACAAGACAACAGAACTGTTGCCATTCTACAAAAAAGAAATATTGGTGCTGCTGTTGATACATCACTATCAGCAGCAAATGCTCATTTGCATGTTTAAGCATACATAGTTGAAATAAGGTGCACAATTAGTGCACGCATGATTTTCTTTCTTTCTGCAAGAATAATAACAAACAAAATACCTTTAACAAATTATCAAGTCAGAAATCATGGAAACAAAAAAAAAAAAAAAAAAAAAAAAATTTCTTTAGTGCATGAAACATGCCTTACACCAATGGAGCTACGCGGACATGTGCTCTCATTGCCATCTGTCTTTATCTTGCGTATGGCCTGGGGCATGGCCCACGGGTCGACCAGGACCATGTGTCGCTGTAGGCAGTCATCCCATAAAGAACGTGCATTTGAGAAATCGCAGACAATTTGGTGTGTGGAACGTAACATCACACTAATTTACTTTTTCGAAGCACAGAAGAAGGGATTCATTTTTCCTGTCTCACAGCGTGGAAAGAATATACAGCATTGCGAGAAACCGAAAAGGCAGTGATCCTTAAAGTTCGGACGCCAATGTGAAAACACAGGCTAGTCCGTACCGGGCATCAAACCCGGGTCCCCTCAGTCCGGAGTAAGTCGCTCTCCCAACTGAGCTACGCGGGCATGTGCTTTAGCTGCGATCTGCCTTTATCTGGTGTGCATCCTGCGGCGCAGGCACATCATGATACACTGGCGGAAAGTGAAAAAAGAACACCAAGCAGGAGATGTCTGATACCAACGAAATTTATACAGCATAATAACGGAATACAGAGGATAACGTGATCAAAACATTATGGCAAAATACAGCTGTATTTGCTGGTAAACTGAAAAATAACATTTCCATGTAACATGGTTAGTACGAGGTTGAACCGCCATGAACTGCGTCACACTGTGCAGTTCTGGCATGGAGTCTGTCTTACAGATGTTGGATGTAAGTTTAGAGTATTGAGTTCCAAGCATCCTCAACCTGGACACGTAAATCGGGGATGGTCGTGGCTAGCCGTGGAGACCGGATAAGTCGTCGTCCCATAAAATCCCACACGTGCTCAATGGGGGACAAATCCGGTGAACGTGCAGACCATGGAAGTTGTCTCACACCCTGAAGTGCATGTTGCGTTGCACGTGCCATGTGTGGGCGTGCGTTATCTTGCTGGAAAACATGATGGACCGACCTTACAAATGGCACAACAACAGGCTGGATGATGTTGTTGATGTAGGAGGTGCTGTTTAACGTACCCGGTACAAACACTAGTTGTGTACGGGAGTGATAGCTGATCGCTCCCCACACCAGGAGACCAGGTGTAGGCTCTGTGTGTTGCTGGCGGATGCAAGAAGGGTGGAGACGCTCCCCTGTGCGTCTGCGAACACGCATGCGGCCATCGGAGGCTCCCAAGCAGAATCTGCTTTCATCGCTGAACACGACAGATCGCCATTGCGTTCTCCAGTGAAGACGTTGGCGACACCACTGCAGCCGTTCCTGACGGTGGGCTGGAGTCAGAGGTACACATGTCAGAGGCACACGTGCACGTAGTCCTGCATCCAGTAGATGGTTGCAGATTGTTCGCACAGTCACATCAGGTGCAACGGCAGCTCGGATTTGCGTCGCAGTGGATGTTCTGCTTGACAACGCCGCTCTTCTTATGCGTCGATCGGTCTGCTCATCAGTCCGTCTGTGACTCCCGGTTCCACGTCTTCTCGTGTGGGAATGTTCCTCGGACCATCTACGCCACCATCGTACCACCACCGATACTTCCCGTTCAATACGACGATACGACCACCCGGCCTCGCGGAGTCCGACTAGACGACCTCACTCAAAGTCTGACAACTGCTGAAATTGTACACGTCTTCTATGTCCAGGCATTGCAGCTTCTTCAGGGTCTTCGCATGTATCCGTACGTTGACGACTGATTACATTCACTTCACCGTACTCCTTAAATACCTCCGACGATAATTTGCATATTATGCCGTGCTGTGGCGTAAGCGCTCACCGGTCGGTTCCGAAATTAACATCACACCTACGTAAACTCGACCCCATTAACATATGTAAATTTCATGATCGTCCGCCGATTCCTTCTTGGTGTTCTTTTTGCACTTTCCGCCAGTGTAGTTCATCTGTCGTCAAGACTGGGTCTATTTTCTGCAATTAAGTTTTTAGGATTGCTTTGCACTTCAAAGAACTGGCTTCAGCGCAACACCAATATGCGCTGTTTTGGCAATGGTACATGAACAACATATTGTGTTGTGTAGCAGGAAATGTCGTTCAGAAGAGTGTGAAATGAAAGAGGCATACGTGTTAGGAAGAGGACAACCTATCATTCGGCATCAATACATTTTTGCCAGTGGGTTGGCTGTGCATATATACCTTTGTGGTAGAAATTGTCAGGTCAGGACATCACAAAGAGAGCACTGTTGATCAACAAAGCATTTCTCAGCAAGGAGGACCATCAAGCTGCGGAAGAAGTGAAAACCTGTAGGGCTGAGATCGGGGCTACACGCCAAATGTGACAGAATCTCGCAGCCCAAGTGGTTCACCTTCTGGATGGTCATCCATGTGACATGAAAATGTATGTTATCGTGCAATAGGGTAGGCCCTTTCCTATTCACCAAGGCAGGTTGTTTGTGCAATTTTTGGTGCATGGCGTCAATTTCTTGGCAGTACAACTGAGCCGTAATGCTGCATCCAGGTTTCAGAAAGCTGTAGTGTATAACACCATGAGATGTCCACCAAACAGTCGCCATAGTCTATTGTCTTCTTGGGGTGTGACGCCGGCTTTGCCATCTTCTTGGGTGGTTCAGCGACATCAACTTACTATGCAGATCGTCGACAATTCTCGTGCAGAATCCACTTTTCATGACGGGTGATGATCCAATCCAAAAATGGGTCCCGTTCGTTACGTGCTGCCCATTGACTGTTAAAAATAAATATTATTATAATTCCCCAAAACTGAGCCTACTACCAAATATTTATCCACCTTTGAAACTCATTTATGGTTCATTGTACAAAGTTATATTTCATCTAATAACAAGTTCACAACAAGCGCATGCTGTTTTAAGTGTTGAATTTTACTTTTCAAATATGCAGCACTGCCTTGAAGAGCACTGCTTGAAATGGAAAATCTGTTAATTAGTTTCTGTGAGTTACGGGGATGTGGAAGGTACAAATATATTGAAGATGGTAGAACCATGGAAATATTGCTACAGTTTTTTCCAGTTTTTTGTGAATTTTTAACTGCTCACAAAAAAACTGTAATGAGCTAAATCAGAAGACTGCTATGTGGCAATAGTTAAATCTACAACATTTACTTCATCCTGCGCAACTGTTTAGCAGCTTTCATCATCTTGGCTTCCCAGGAATTGCATCGTGGGCCTAACATGGTGGCAAAGTTCATGTCTGTCTTGCAGGGATCAAACAGTTCAGTTTAGCATGACGGTAGGGCATGTGTCCGCTACATTGAATTTGCAGTGGCAAGATCTGTCAGGTTCTAGTGGCAAAAAAAAAAAAAAAAAAAAAAATTATGGGCCCATGCTGAACAAACATCCAGTAGTGGGAAGATGACAGCAGAGCCCGCTCATCTATGTAACCAAGGCAAATCTGCTGACACTCGTTGGAAGAAAAAGAATGACAAAAGTTAAAGCGCGTGAGTGCTACCTGACAAAAAGACAAACGTGCAAACTGCCTTTTCATAATGTGCTTCTCTCTCTTTAAGCCGTTCGCTTTACCCCTTAGGCACTCGCATTTTTTATTGGCTTTATTGTCAAACCCTCCTGCTCCACTTGCGCAGGTCGTGACGTAAGCAGCTTCGAAGAACTTGCTTTGGGAGCACCCAGGTAGCTTGTGCCGCAGGCAAATGAATTTGCAGAATTGTCTGACGCTGGAGTAGAAAACAATAAATTACCAAAAAGCTGCAAAAGCACATGTCAAAGGAATGCCGAAATTTAGATTTTTTTTTTTCTGCATTTCATTATATCCCTCACTCTACCTACACTATGCCGTTCTTTTTTTTTTTTTTTTTTTTTTTTTTTTTTTTAAGAATGGAGACTAAATAACATTCACTAATTATTCATATTTTTACAAGGCTTCATATCTTTGGACCAGATTAAGAGTAACCTAGGCTGATGACTTTACCTGCACCGTCTTAGTGTAGACCTCGCAGGGAAATGCGGAACTCTCTCGAATAGTTTGGGATTAATAGGATCCCTGACGGCGTTCCGACAGCTAGCCTGTCAGTCACCGGAAACCACAGTCTTCCACTCGGACAGATTCGGTCTAGAGACCTGTAGGGATCTGTCTCCCCACGGGACCGGTACCTTACACCCTTCTGTCACAATCCGCGTGTGCGACGTGCTATGGGCAGTTGGGGCAAGCAACTTTTTCAAAATATCCCATCTCGTGGCCGGGAGATCGCCCGCCAACGCGAGTTTTTGGGACAAAAGTCCTTTATTTGGTATCAAAGCGGATTACAAACATGCACATTTCACTATGAGGGTCTCATGCACCCCTCTCACAAACATTCAAACACTGAGAAATAATAAAAACACATCACAAAATCAACATGGTCCACAGCGCTAGGGCCAGTGCTGTGGTGATGACCCCGGGCTAGGGTCATCAAAAATACCTTGGTCAATAGACCCAAAAGCTCAATATCGAGAGCAACGTACCTCCGAGGGTACAACTATCTGTCAACCATAGTTGACCAGGCTTTTCCTTTGCTCAAGTTCCCTAATAAGACTAGGACACGTCTTACTGAAGCTGGAGTGAGAGACGTCCAGCTTCAGGCGGAACTTGGCATTCGCAGCAGTGCAATTGCTGCACTTCGGTGCGGCTGCACACTGGTGGTGCTGGTGCCCAACTTCACTGCAATTGCCGCACCTTGCTTCTGACTCGGGGCAGTTGCCTCGGAAATGGCCGAAGCCATTACACCGAAAGCACCTGAACTCCCTCAAAAATTCCTTTAGGCGGAGCACTGACCAACCCAAGTTCAGTGTCTTCCGCCTCACCAAGTGCTTGAAGGCCTTGGGCTCCACGTCTGCCACCCAGTGGACCCTACCTCCCTTTGCCCTTGATGGGGAAGCAGGCTTTAAACCCATTCTCGAGCTCTGGGTTCTGCCCGCAAACCGCCTGCTCGAACTCTTTCCCTGAGAGATCTCTGTCGACCCCATAAACTATCAACAACCGGGGGTGTCTCTTTCGTGGAGCCAAGGGGAGGGTGCAATCTTTGCTAAACGGTTTGCTCCTCAACTCCTGGGCAAGGCGGTCGAGCTCCCCGGGACGGGAACAATCCACCACGACCCCACCTTTCCTAATGCTCCGAATGCTCTTGACCCCTATCTGCAGTTTAGTTGGGTTGACTGCAGTTTTCAGGGTCTTCTTCGTGTCCTCTGAGGACGCACTCTCGACTGTCGGGTAGACTAAAAGCACGTGCCTCCTGTCTCCCGACTTTTCCTTATTCTTCTTTTTATTCTCTATCAGGGCGGGCGAAGACCCTTTCGCCGTGCTAGCCCCTTTCCTAGCCACTTCGGCATAGGAAACCACTTTGGCGTCGGCTTTGCAGCTCGACTCCTGCCGAACGGACAGCCTGCCTTCAATATAGGCCACCCAATCAGCTTGCTCGTAACAAGCTTTGTTAATACTATTCAGGGCCGCTTTCACCTTTTCTCTCCCTGAGGAAGTGACCCGCGAGTCCATGAGAACGGACTCAACTTCCCCAATGAGGGTGAAATGCAGCTCATGAAAGCCTCAGGTGTAAGCACCGGGGGTGTCCTGGGATGCTTGTATCCCACCAAAGGTGTCTCTGGGGGACCAGCGGACAACCCCTCAGGAGCCCGAGAGGGTTCGGGCTGGGGTGGTGTTTCACCCTTCCTTGCCATGGGCGGAACTGGCAAGGGCGTGCTTACACCACAAGCTGACTGAGAAGGCTCAGTCGAGGCTCCCTTCGTGGGTGTAGCGGCTTTAGAGCCCTTCGCTGGGGGAAGCGTCTTTGACGGTTTCCTCCTTGCATTGGGCTCTACCTTCCGGCTGTTCTCAGAAGAAGGGCTAAGCTCTTTAGCACTGCCGACAGGGCTTGGTAGTGCTTCTGCCACTACCTTCTGTGTCCGGGTTGACCCGGATGATTTGGGGGCTGACCCCTTAGGTTTCACTTTACCCTTCTGGGTAGTTGACATCTCTGTGGGAGAGATGAAAAACATGCATTCAAGAAAAAATCAAAGAAAAAATCGCGAGATCGGGATGAAACCCGTCTCGCGGTTGAAATCGTCAGTTCTGCTTGACACTGCAGTATTGCTCAACCAAATCACACACAGAGAACTCTCACCCGGTCGGCATCAGAACGACCGGTCAGATTAAGAGTAAATCAGAAAATTAAGAGTAAACCTGAAAATTAAATTTAATTATTTAGCTATTTGGTTTTCCGGTTATTTCAATTCCTTTATTTCTTGCAATATATTTTTTTCCTCACCTATTGGCTATATATGGCTTGTTGCATAATAAACACACACATAGAAACTATAAAATTATGAAATGGCAAATTACTAATTATTTACATTAGTGCCTTTCCTGAAAATATGCTTCTACTTAATTTTGCTTCCCAGCTCATACCAGACACACTTCTATTATTCACTCCAACACACTGATTAATAGTATAAAGCAAGAAAGGAAATAAATTTTTCATCACAGTGGATGGAAATTTTAAACAAGTTTTGTGACAACCAGGTTTCTGGGATGATAAACAGAAGAATTTGTGCACATTCCCCCATTCATTTCCAAAGGAAATCGTGGATGTGTCGCATTGAATTTTCAGTCATTAGGAAAAGTAGCCAATTTCTCCTAATTGCCTTAGAAAATTCAGCGACACATCACAATTCCCTAATTTGGTCCAAGCTTTTTTCAAAAAGATTTTTTGGTTTCCAGTGACTCAGTTTTTCATAATTTTTCTTTTGAAATCTAAATATACCTTCCCAATCCATTGGATTAGAAGTTTGTTATGATATATTGAAACCAGACATTTTCAAAGCATATTGTACAAGGTCTAGTTAAAACACTTTTAGACATTTTGAATGTGACCTTCCTCTGAACTTATACCCATGTGCATTGCTTTGTGTAAATTTTGTCCTGAAACGATGTTAACATCACCGATCAAGACATGACCATGATAGCTGTCTATATAGCTTTTAGCTGTTTTTGTCTGTAGTTATAAACCTGTCGTTTCATGGGTGTGTAATAGCGATAGCAGACCTTTACTTGGACAGTGTTCCTTAAAGGGGAGAATATTTGACTCTTATTAAATATTTCCACAAATTTTATCCTATAGAAAAATTTATCTGGTATATCGTAGTGATTCAATTTTGTGCTCTATGGATGTCCCACCACTGAGCTTTATTTGTCCGCAGATAAAAATAGGAAAAGAAGTAACTTTTAAAAATGGACGGGTCTGGAGCTACATCGTAGTGATTAAATTTTGTGCTCTATGGATGTCCCAGCACTGAGCTTTATTTGTCCGGAGATAAAAATAGTAAAAAAAGTAACCTTTAAAAATGAACTTCTATATTTAATAAAATAATTTTTCCCCTTACTTCTAGAGCTGAATTAAGGGGGGTCTAACAGGCTGCAGCCTAGAGGCTCACCATTACCAAGGGCTCAGAAGGTATGCCACTACATCTCCGATAATACACGGCTTATATAGTATTTACATATAGAGAGGAGTAAAATAATTTTAGTTTTGTCTCGTATGATTTCCACTCGATCACAGACAGAGGCTAGGAGACTAACAGATTTCAAAGCAATGACTCGCTAAGAATAAGCATTTCATGTCACTGTTTGATCAGTGAAGAAGTTTGTTTTTTCACTACCACCACCTCCCGGCTTGCATTTGGAACCATTAACGGACGAAATCAACTGTGACTTCACATTGCATAACAAAAAAGATGCACCAAGAAAAGTATACAATGCTAAATTATTAAAAATTCCAAGACAAAATCTAGGAATCTTAAGCTGATTTTCTTGAGGACAGTGGAAAATTCAGTGACTTTTTATGAAAACTCTGGAAATATATTACTTTGCAGATTGCACTATGTATTGATTATCACAAACATATTGCTACAGTTTCGTGTTTTAAGAGACCTCGTAATGATTCTTCGTCTAAAGCTCTTTGGGGGGCTCACTCAGATGTCTTAGCGTAGAGCCCAATGTTTCAGCTGTCGCTGGCATTTTTATCAAATGACAATAAAGATGGTAATTTTGCGACAAAAAGTCCCTGCTGAATCACCAAAAATTGAATGTTTCCCCGTTAGTTTTTCTTTCGTTGTTCCCCCAACCCTGCTTTGCCCTTTCGTTGTTTTTCATTGCCGTAATTTTTTTTTTTAGTAAATTGTGCATTACGGGGATTACTAGGATATAAATTTTCACTTTGTCAAATTTTCGGGTTGTCCCCCAATCCTTCTTCAGGACTGACCAAGATAGAAGGTGCTGCCACTCAAGTGGTAAGTCATACTGCAATGTTCGTTAATCGTGGAACCTCTTCTTCTCTCAATGTGTAGGCTTTCTTCAAGTTTCCATTTTAGATAGTGTTGTTGGTGTGCAAGAATTTTTAAAGAATCCCAGTTCATTGAATGTCCAGTACTTTGTACATGCTTATCGAGGCCTGTTTTTGCTAGTAATGTTCTTAATTACGGCTTTGTGTTCAGCTACACGGGTGCGGAGTTGTCTTCCAGTTTCTCCTACATATATGTTACCACAATCGCAGTTTACACTGTAGATAACTCCTCCTTGTAGTTTCTTTTTGTTTAAACTGAGGAATTTTTTATTTTATTGTGTAAGTGAGGAGCAAGACGAATATGGAAGTTAAGGCTAATTCTCTGCAGCCTTTCAAACAACCCTTTAAAGTAAGTTATTTTTCTAGTGAGTTTAATGTTTTTATCAGATTGTTTATGGCTTGACTTAGCTTTTCTCTCTTTAAAAATTTTTTCTATCCAATTTTCTGGGTAATTATTTGTCAGCGTTTTCTTTGATTCTTTTTTATGGATTTCTTTGGAAGTTCCTGCAGAATCTAAAGTTTCTATTTTTTCTAGGAACTGTGCGGCTACATTATATTTAATTTAGGATGGATGGTATGATTGGTAGTTTTGCATTTTTTAGTATTAGTAGTTTTTTTAATAGAGTGATGTAGAGATTTTTCCTTCTACGGCAGAGAGTGTCAGATCTAGGAAATTAAGGTTATTTTTTTGCTGTACTTCCAGGGTGAATTTAAGAGAGTCATCTAGGGTGTTGAATAGGTTAAGTATGTCTATTAGCAGAGATTTTTCTTCTTGGTCTCATCATTTTTTTGTTCCGCTGTCGCTGCTTCATCCTGCCAACTTTGTTTCTTTCCCCGTCATTTTTTCTTTGTGTTACTCTGCCCACTCCTGCTTTGCCCTTGCGTTTTGTTTTGTTTTTATCCCCGTCTTTTTTTCATTCCATCATCTCTGCTTCAAGCCTACCGATCTAGTATCCTTTCCCATCATTTTTTCTTTCTATCACTGCTGTCCAGTAATGTATTCAGACCTCAAACTAACATCCAAGCGATTAGTTTTTTTTTACTACTACTACTACTACTACTACTACTACTATGTGCCAGTTGAAATAATCTAAAGGGGCTGAAACCAAATGGCAGGGGAATGGTTTACATCATACGTTTTCAGGTAACACTAATGATTCCTTAATAATCATAAACACGCTTGTAGTAAGGAGAATACATTTTTTACCACTCCTAATGTTTGGGGGGGGGGGGATTTTCTCTGGCACAGCATTATCTTACTAGCATCTTCAATATTTTACACCAACCCACCATGAAATCTGTGGTGCATTACTGAATTAAAGCAAAGATGTAACATATTTATATTTTTGATAACTTATATGTGTAGATTACTTGGAATTTGCATTTGTGATATTCGAGCATAAGAAAAATTACATACTCGCTATTTAAAATTTGTATATTAATATTATATACTCTTATTTAGATTTGTATATTAATGTATTTGTAAATAACAAAATTGTGGTTATATGTATAGGTATAATCAGTCAACAAATTTCAGCCCCCCTCAAAATTTGTAATTGATCCCCCTGAAAAAACTATCTGAATGCAATACTGTTGCATGCTGCTCCTCTGTGTTGTCATTTTTCCATCCCCATTGTCTTTTTTTCTCCTATGGCAGAAAAGTACTGGTGAGCCTCAAAAGTACCTTTCGCAGAACATCATGTTGGCTTTCAAAGTCTCGTGCACATCTCGCCTCTGCTTTCATGGTCTCATGCTTTAAGAGGTTAATAATGTTTCTATACTTTGTGGAAGATTTCGACAATTCACTTTTACTTTTAGGAACAAAGTTCATAAAGAACTTGGTAACTGCTGGCCACTGTTCAGTCTTGCGGCAGCACTCTCTAAGGATAACTACCTAAGAGGAACATGTTTCAAGAAACAATGATTTGGGATTCTGAGATCTCTTTGAATTTTGGTGAAATCCTCCCATCGTGATGATGGCCACAAAATCAAAATAATCGTGAAGGAAAATTAAGTTTGATTCATCGTCACCCAGTTCTGCCATGCCCCTGTGGAATGCATTATGTACTATATGAATGTTAAAAGTGCCAATATCTACCATAACCTGTGTCTCTGTCAAAATAAGATAATCATTCATGAGTTTAGTGACAGCCTTGTTAACATTTGGCCCATCATTATGTATCATTAGCAGTTTTGACCGAGGAAGTTGTGCCGAATCCAAAGCTTTGTCCAGTTTGCTGTAAATATCTTTAGCTGTTGCTGATTTCGTAAAAAAGTCTGAAGGTGCCTGGTAGCAATCATGTTTTTAGTTAGTGACCAGTATCTAACAAACAGCTACCTGTAATTCTTTGTAAGATGCTGCATTGGTGGTTTCATCATAGCACAAGGTGTAATATGCACCTTCAAAATCCTTCAGCAACTGTTTTCTGAAGTATGGGGCCAATGCATCTGTTGTTAGATACCGTGCCTTTGTCCTTGATAAGGCAAAATCTTAGTGGAATCAGACCTGTTTGTAATCCAGGTTTTTTAAGGTTTAGAAGAATTTGAGATTCCTCAGTCATTTAATTTCCAAAAACGCTATGGAAAGAAAATTAAAAGCTCCTTTCGAGTTCCATTTTTTGGGGGAATTACAGTGTTTGATTGAAAACACTGCATTCTGTAAAGATGTAGATGATCTGCGACACCTTGAGAGTTCCTTTTGTTATCGAGCAAGCTCTCAAGATAGCAGCATGCTGAAAGGAAGGCCTTTTTTTTCACTATTTTGTAAGTTTCATCTAGTATAACAAATAATTTGCTTAGATTCAGTTAATCCAGTTAGCTACATTTAGAAATTGAATTTGCCACTGTAGGCTTCCAGAACTAAACTGACTTCCATAGACTTTAATATATCATATGAAGTGCGAAACTTGACTTCAAAAATGCAATGTCTGAAGGACTTTCAGCACACTGAAAGAAAATTTGGTATACGAAAAGATGCGAAATTAAACTGCATAGACACTAGTGCCTAGTTTGTTATGTTGCTAGTTAATACGTGTGTAATATATAAATACTCATGTAATGTGCATTTTATATACAGTATAGTGAAACTGAGCTCAGCATTTCAGGGTTTCTTGTGTCACCTCACAATCACCACTGTGGAATTTTAGGGGAACTGGTGGGCCAGTGGTGGGGCCATAGGATTAACGTTAGCCCCACCACACCACCACTAGGTGGGTGGTGCTGGTGGCTCCCTCGGGGGATAGGGAGATGGAGCCTGGATGGGGTGGTGCCTTGAGCTATGGTGGCAAGGGGAGGATGAAATCTTTGTTTCCTTTCTCGCCCTCCGAACTCTAGAGGGAAGGAATTGTATTGGAATGAGGGTAGTGTTTTTTTATTTTAATGGATGGCATAAGTTGTGGTGATAAAATATTTTTTGTTGTCTCACAAACTTGTAATATATATTTTTTTTTTTTTTGTTTTCCTGAAAATGATTACCATAAATAAAAAAAAAAATAACTCACATCAAGTCATCATTGAAGCATCTTCTTGGTTTTCAAAAGAAACAAGATGGCTGGCCAGTGTTAAATAAAGATATAACACTCTTGAAAATGTAATACATTGGTTTTTAGTCATTGCAGCTTCAAAACTAAACACCCATCTCCCCTTCCTTATTTTATTACCCTTTTTTTCCCCATGAGATCCAGTGTTCGACTGTATCTATCGAATTTGATAGTGTCCCCAAGCAAGTGTATGCACTTCGCTTCTAGGATGCATCGCTTTTTATCCTTTGGTCGGAGAGCAAGTTTATTCTGATTAACAGAATATAATTTATGTTTAGTGCTTTTAATGTGATTCATGGAGCAATAGAAATATTTTGATTTGAGCAAACACTCTGAATAATCGTGAAAAGTTAGCTTATTTTAAATAGCTTTTTTTTTATGCCTTTGAGCTTTTTAATGGGAGTCTCCCCTTGGACTTTAAAAGCATACATCTTTGAACGAAGTCCAACGAATTCGGTCATGATTTTTCCCTTATTTTCATCTTTCATTTTTCCTGGAACTTTCTTCTTAACTTAAGGAATACAGTATACATTATTACGGGGATAATGAGATCCAGTGTTCGACTGTATCTATCGAATTTGATAGTGTCCCCAAGCAAGTGTATGTACTCCGTCTTCTTGGATGCATCTCTTTTTATCTTTTGGGCAGAGAGCAAGTTTATTCTGGTTAACAGAATATAATTTATGTTTAGTGCTTTTAATGTGATTCATGGTGCAATAGAAATATTTTGATTTGAGCAAACACTCTTTATAATCATGAAAAGTTAGCTCATTATGAATAGCTGTTTCTTTATGCATTTGAGCTTTTTAATGGGAGTCTCCCCTTAGACTTTAAAAGCAGACATCTTTGAACGAATTCAGTCATAATTTTCCCCTTATTTTCATCTTTCATTTTTCCTGGAACTTTTTTGTTAACTTGAGGAAATACAGTATACATTATTACTGGGATAATCCAAAACATAAAGTTAAAAGTTCCCCCGTTATGTTCATAAGATGGCTCAAAAGCAAAGTCAGCTAAAATAGTTTTCAATACCCAGATAAGTTCTGCTCTCGTTGCACACTGTAAAGTGAAGTAGTTCCTGTGCAATCTTTAGGCGCAGTGTGGCTACCGGAACTAGTTTCCTCTGGCAACCAGGACGAACCACTGACAGATGTAGTTGCGATGAAACCAATTGATTCCTGCACTCGTCCTTATGTTCACGAGATGCGGCGTGCTGTTCAAGTGGTTCAAACCCCCAATTGACACTAAATCCTTTAGCACACACAACACAAAACATTTCTCCTTCATTTTTTTTTCTGTCCCCATGTAGATATAACATATCCTTTTTTGTTTTTTTTTACTCAACCACTCAGATTTAAAAGTGCACTTTCCCATTGTTCATTAGTCTCACTCACAAATAAGTTCAATCAGCAACATACAATAGTGTTTGTTCGCAAGTGCTTCAATATCATATACGTACTGTAGACTCAGATAGTGAACCTGAAACACACAATTTTTTTTTTTTTTTTTTTTTTTTTTTTTTAAGATTAATGCAGTGAAAACAAAGGTGATGTGATTACATAACTTGGTGAATAACATGGTGCAAAGTAGAGAAGAAAGAATGGCCCTCAGACATTATATTTTTGAGCAATTAGGGAAAGCCAATGCTCAAGAAACACTTTCATCATTGGGCCACTTTGTCAGTACAGTAATAACTATTACTAGGTTAGGAAAAATGAGAAAATAAAATTGAGTTGAACTGAAAAAAATTGTTGTATCACTGGGAAGTCATGTTTCCACCAAAATGCAGTAACGGAAAAAAAAAAAAAGTTCTGACTTTACTGACCAAGATGAAAAAAACTGACTTTTACTGATTTTACTGACCATTTCCCATCCCTGGTCTCTCTAAGGCCTGTCGAGCAAAAGGCTCTAAGGCTTTATGAAGTTCTTTGTGGTGAATGAGATACAGTGAAGATGAAAGATCAGTTATGCAAAGAAGATTCAACAGTTTTCCTTCAGCAACCACACCCTTCAGACGAACTTTTTCAATATTCATCGTCTGAAGAGTGTGGTTGCTGAAGGAAAACTGTTTGGAGAAAAGTATGATTTTGTCTTTGGTAGTGAGCCAGTGCTTGATGAGTCAGTAGGAAGAGAATGCTTTGCCTGATGAAGAATTTGTTCTGTTGCAGTGCAGTAAGATAATAAATTTAATACATTTTATTCTTGCTGTTACATTTAGGATTTATGAATATACATCAATATTTTGTATTAGAGAACAGCAAGGGAGAATCAAGGAAAAGGCCTCAGAGTCCTGATTAAAGCCCTGATTTCCCAAATATATACAGGGAGTTTCAAAAATATCTGGCCAAATTGTAAAGGATGGTAGAGAGGCTCAAAATAAAAAAAAATTGGCAAAGAATGTGTGTCTGGAAATGCTGCGTTTAAGCAAGATTTGAAATGCAAAATGAAAGACAGATAAAAATCCAATGTAACAAAAGAGGAACCACCAACACTTACACAAGCTTCACATTGTCGGCGCATGGATTGGCGTACATTTGCAAAGATTCCAGGCATTTTCCAAACATATCCAGCAGCAACAGAGAGTCTGGAGACGAGATGTTCCTCGGAGTCAATGGGGGTATTGTACACGATGCTCTTAGTGTGGCCCCAGAAGAAGAAATTCATACATAACAAATCTGGTGGTCTTAGTGGCCAAGGAACAGGTCCACCCCGACCAATCCAGGGGTTTTTGCAAGTTGCGTCCGGGTAATTTCTCACATCAGTGCTAAGTGGGCAGGTGCACCTTCGTGCTGGAACCAGATTCTTCTTCAAACAGATGCAGGAACAGCAGTGAGAAGTTCCGGCAAGGTCTCTTGCAGAAAAATGCGGTACGTGTGGCAGGTCAAGCGACTAGGTAGGATGTACAGTCCAATCAAAAAATCGTGCACCATACCTGCTCAAAAATTGATGGAGAATCTTTGCTGGTAGGCATGTGGATTTTCATGCACCCAAATGTGAGCATTGTGGCTGTTAAACAGCCCTTCTTGTGTAAATGTAGCTTCATCCATGAATTATGTGTATGAATGGAAGTCAGGCTGTACTGCAGTTTGCTGCAAGTACCATCAGGCGAAATCTACACAGACAGGATAATCCTTCGGGTTCAATGCCTGCACTCTCTGTAAATGGAATGTGTGCATTTCTTCATCATGTAAAATCCTCCATACGATTGAATGGCTCAAGCCCAAACCCAGGCAACGTCCAACATCTCTCGTGCTTGTGGCAGAATTTAACTCAACTGCACGTAAGACAGCTTCTTCCACTGTAGGAGTTCTGCAACTTCTTGTCCAGCCCACATCACGTCTGCTAACTCTGAAAAATCCACTGTCGCAAAGCTGCCGGTGCACACGCTCGAACGTTTGGCTATTCGGCAGTTGTCTCGTCATAAATCGTGCACTTTACAACCTATGAGCAGCTCGTCCGTTTCCGTTCGCAGCCCCATATGTGAATTCGTGTGGCGATGCTTGCCGTTGACAATCCGAGCGGGAGAATGACTCCTTATGCCACAAAATGATGTTATCGACTAACCTAAACAGCGCCCTCTACCACCTAAATGCAACATTTCCAGACACACATTCTTTGACAAAAAAAAAAAAAATTATCCTCTACTACCCTTTACAATTTGGCCAGATATTTTCGAAACACCTTGTAAGCAAGCAAGCACAGGTTCATCAAGCACAGCAGTAATTTTAAGTGTTAGTGATATTATAAATAATTTGTTTTTTATTATTATTTTTAATTTAACTTAACAAGTATTTTAGTTTATTTTTGAATAAATTAGGTTATTTATTATAGTCAACTCGACAGGCAGAGAGCATTCCAAAATTCAGCACCAATATAATTTACACTTTGTTTCATCATGAGAGTTTTTGGGTATATGGGTCTTAATAATCTGTCTCATTTCGTAGTTATAAGTATGAAAATTCAATTCAATGGTATCTATGTATAAATTTTATTTTATTCTTTGGAACATTAGTTTACCAATTTTGAAGTCAAATAATTGTTTAACAGATAAAACTCCATAATTGTTGGGGTTGACATGAATATGATGAGAAGTGGAAAGTTGGTATGAGAAGCCAAATTTGTTTAAGTCTAATAACCTTATTTATTTATTCTGTAATATGTGTAGTTTATTGATACTGTTTTCAAGTGGTTTGTTCCCAGGAGGAAAAGCAATTTGTATGTGATTGTATAAGCATGTAGTATAAAAGTTTAAGTGTCTTAGTAGTTAGACTATATAATTTTGCTTACAATCCCAATATTTTTAGAGATTCAATTTACTATTGAATCTATATAGTTATTCCATCTCAGGTCAAAATTTGAAATAATTCCCATATCATAATGAGTACCCTTAACCAGAAAAAAAATTCAAGGACTTTTCAAGGAATTTTTTTCTTTTTCAAGGGCATTATCGGCAATATTTTATTTGGCTTAAAACAGTGCTCGAATTCCCCAGTGAGTTACTAGCTTTGGCACGTTAAGTCTGAACTATTTATTTTATTAGTGCATTTGGCCAGAAAGAGTTCTACAATTGAATAAAGACAAACTTCTTGTATTGTTCATGAATATACTAAAGGAACAAGCAAACGAAAATTGCAAAAAAGTGAAATGAACTTTGCTATAATACCCAGGAAACTGTGTTGTGTGATTAGATATTAAAAAATCTGGGGGCAGGGATTAGTATGTGCATAGTCCGTTAATAGATGTTATTTTTTATGTACAGTAAATATAGAATCAGTTACACCATTACTGCAATGGCTTAAAGGATTAGAAACACAATACTAATAACACTGCACTGTTAGCAGATCTACACAAAATTTTGACATTCTGAAAGATGGCATCCCTATTCACTTTTGGAAAACTGTTGCTTTGAAGCTTTAAGTAAAATATTTTTGTACAGCATTGGGGGTGTGACATTATCTTAAATGCATACTATGCATATAATACCATGTTACCCAGCTTTAAACACCCAAATGTAAAATAAAACACAAAATGATTATTTAAGCAAGTAACTTACCCTGCAGAATCCATACTTCACTTCTGTTGGACCAGTGCCATCTTGTTGCCAGCTTGTTAATTACTTCTAAGTGCAAGACTGCACTCCTGTATAATATAAACTTAAAGTATCTGTGATACATAGTCATACTCATAAATATTCTTTGCAAGTTGAAAAGCATTAATTGTCTTGTAGCATAACGGGGAAAAAAGCATCGTGCCCTTATGATGATTATTTGACACAATGATGATATACTGAAGAATATTCTAGATTGTATGACATTTGGTAGCAAAAAAATAAACAAAAACAGCTCTGAAATAAGCAAAATTTGTATGAGAAGTTAATCTAAGTGTAATTCTTATAATCAGCCTACTTTTTTTTTACATAACCTTTAAAAGCTTGTGTTTTTAACTACTCAAGCCTTTTAAAGTCCTCTCAATTTCAAACAACTTTTGCTGCTTATCCTTGGAAGAACACCTAAGACTTCAATTTGGCAATCATTGTTACGTCACTAGTATCTTCTGCTTGTTCAGCATAACTGTCCGCAGATTTCAATAGTTCTTGTATGTCTTTTTCAAGACATATTTTCTTTTTTCAGTTCATCTGCCTATCCAGAATCAACAGCTCTCTTCTGACCTCGTACCAAAGATGCCATCTTTTGGTCTTCCAAATATGTTAGGTATTTTTGCCGTGCGTTAGCTACACAACTTCGTAATTCTTTGGTGATTGTAATGTTGTGCACATCACCACCTGAAAGTTTTATGTAGTCACATATCAGCCTGTGTGCTATGTATGTATGCTCTTTCATATTTTCTATCTCAATTTTTTTGTTGACACTAAAACCATGTTCAACAGTTGCCTGACCATGACTGAGCAAAAGCATTTGTCCAACAACTTTCCACAAATTAGAATATTTCTTAATATTTATTTTAGCACATAAAAATGTGTCCACACGAGAATTTTCTGGGTCAAAATCACTGAAGAGTGAATGTTCAGTAGCCACCTCAGTGTCTAGAAAAATGGAAAACTGTCTAATTACATCATCACATTCGCTCTCTTGCGACTGATTAGTTTCAGTCAGGTGATTCAACACTAGACGCAATTTTTTTCACACAACTATGCTTGTTATTTGCCATGTGTCTTGGTTCAAAGCATGACAGGTGTCTCACTAAACTGTATGTCACAGGTGATTTTTCAGTCAGTTTAGCCACAACTGTAACAAGAAAACTTTTGCATTCCATTCTAATGTTGAATACATCAAAACTGCTGACTTTTTTCATGGCAAGAAGTGTTCCCTTTTTTTTTCAGCAATAAACCCAATGGCAATGTTTTCAAGTTTGCAATGTAATTTTGGATCTTTGAAATATAATTTGATCAACTTGGACAGGATATTTGCTTCTTTCAAGATGTGCGGTTGAATGAACCTCTGCAGCAGTGATATCAGAAGTTGTTTGAAATCATCGGACAAAAGAAAATCATAGGCTCATCAGTTTGATATTTCAGAAGGAATGGATATAGAACTTTTGCAACTGACAAAAAGATATGCAATTTTACTTCAAGAAGATTAACCTATACACTATGTTGAACAACTGAAAAAGACTTGCACTGAAATTAATTCTACAGTCAACTGAATTCGGGGTTGTTTCAGTTTTTATAGCTACGTCAAAAACTCTGTGATACAATCTGGCACTGTCAAGCAATGCACAATTTCTAGCACAACTAGAGGCATCCACGTTCCAAAAACGTACCAGATCTCTCGGTACGTTTTCCAAATACCTTCTGCTGTGCCTGTTGTTGCATCGGTGCCTTCGGCTTGCTGAAGCTTGAATTCTCCTGCGTGCCATGATCACGAAAGTGTTTTGTGCAATATCAAGTAAACATTTTTTTTTTCTTTAAATGAAAAGTCTAAGGAATTACTGATTCTAGTCAACCGAATTAGGAGGTAGTTTCAGTTTTTATGGCTACATCAAGAACTCTGATGAAATCTGGCACAGTTGGACAGCACACAATTTTTAGCACAACTAAAGGCATCCACGTTCCAAAAACATACCAGATCTCTCGGTACGTTTTGCAAATACCTTCTGCTGTGCCTGTTGTTGCATCGGTGCCTTCGGCTCACTGAAGTTTGCTTTGTCCTGCGTGCCATGATCATAAGGGTGTTTTGTGCAATATCAAGTAAACAATTTTTTTTCTTTAAATGAAAAGTCTAAGGAATTACTGATTCTAGTCAACCGAATTAGGAGGTAGTTTCAGTTTTTATGGCTACATCAAGAACTCTGTGATGAAATCTGGCACCGTTGGACAGCACACAATTTTTAGCACAACTAAAGGCATCCATGTTCCAAAAACGTACCACTTCTCTCAGTACATTTTGCAAACACCTTCTGCTGTGCCTGTTGTTGCTTCAGTGCATTCGGCTTGCTGAAGCTTGAGTTCTCCTGCATGCTGTGGTTGTCAACAGGTAAAGATAATTCTTAGTATGACTGCTTTGGACATTACAAAATAATTGATAAAAATACTGGGCTATGTAAAATTGGTGGAAAATGATTTGATCATTCGTTGCAAAATAAATCACAAGAGCCATTAAATTACAAAAAAGATGATTCCAGGGACCCTTTTTTTTTATTCAAAAGCAAAAAATTGGAACTGATAACTCATATATTGGACATCTGTTAGAAGGTAATTAATATTAAGCATATCTTTATGGATTTTAAGTTCATAAGATTATAGAAAACTATTTAATTACTGAATTCAATAATAAATGTAAAAATGAAAATGAAAAACTGAAAAAGAAACGAGATGAACTAAATCATAAAATGAATCAATTAAAAATTGAAAACCAAAAATATCAGAAGTAGAATAAGATATTACACCAAAAGCCTAAGGAATTATACAATTAATTCTACAGTCAACAGAATTCGGGGGTTGTTTCAGTTTTTATAGCTACATGAAGAACTCGGTGAGATAATCTGGCACTGTGGGGCAATGCACAATTTCTAGCACAACTGGAAGCATCCACGTTCCAAAAACGTACCAGATCTCTTGGTACGTTTTGCAAATACCTTCTGCTGTGCCTGTTGTTGCATCGGAGCCTTCGGCTCACTGAAGTCTGAATTCTCCTGCGTGCCATGATCAAGGGTGTTTTGTGCAATATCAAGTAAACAATTTTTTTTTCTTTAAATGAAAAGTCTAAGGAATTACTGATTCTAGTCAACCGAATTAGGAGGTAGTTTCAGTTTTTATGGCTACATCAAGAACTCTGTGATGAAATCTGGCACAGTTGGACAGCACACAATTTCCAGCGCAACTAGAGGCATCCACGTTCCAAAAACGTACCAGATCTCTCGGTACGTTTTGCAAATACCTTCTGCTGTGCCTGTTGTTGCATCGGTGCCTTCGGCTCGCTGAAGCTTGAGTTCTCCTGCATGTTGTGGTTGTCAACAGGTAAAGATAGTTCTTAGTATGTGTGCTTTGGACATTACAAAATAATTGATAAAAATACTGGGCTATGTAAAATTGGTGGAAAATGATTTTGATCATTGGTTGCAAAATAAATCACAAGAGCCATTAAATTATAAAACAGATGATTCCACTGACCCCCCCCCCCTTTTTTTTTTTTTGATTCAAAAGCAAAAAATTGAAACTGATAACTCATATATTGGACATCTGTTACAAGGTAATTAATATTAAGCATATCTTTAAGGATTTTAAGTTCATAAGATTATAGAAAACTATTTTATTACTGAATTCAATAATAAATGTAAAAATGAAAATGAAAAACTGAAAAAGAAACTGGATGAAATAAATCATAAAATGAATCAATTAAAAATTGAAAACCAAAAATATCGAGAAGTAGAATAAGATATTACACCAAAAGCCTAAGGAATTATACAATTAATTCTACAGTCAACAGAATTCGGGGGTTGTTTCAGTTTTTATAGCTACATGAAGAACTCGGTGAGACAATCTGGCACTGTGGGGCAATGCGCAATTTCCAGCGCAAACAGAGGCATCCACGTTCCAAAAACGTACCAGATCTCTCGGTACGTTTTCCAAATATCTTCTGCTGTGCCCGTTGTTGCATCGGTGCCTTCGGCTCACTGAAGTTTGCGTTCTCCTGCGTGCCTTGATCATAAGGGTGTTTTGTGCAATATCAAGTAAACAATTTTTTTTTCTTTAAATGAAAAGTCTAAGGAATTACTGATTCTAGTCAACCGAATTAGGAGGTAGTTTCAGTTTTTATGGCTACATCAAGAACTCTGTGTTGAAATCTGGCACAGTTGGACAGCACACAATTTCCAGCGCAACTAGAGGCATCCACGTTTCCAAAAACGTACCAGATCTCTCGGTACGTTTTGCAAATACCTTCTGCTGTGCCTGTTGTTACATCGGTGCCTTCGGCTTGCTGAAGCTTGAGTTCTCCTGCATGCTGTGGTTGTCAACAGGTAAAGATAATTCTTAGTATACCTGCTTTGGACATTACAAAATAATTGATAAAAATACTGGGCTATGTAAAATTGGTGGAAAATGATTTGATCATTGGTTGCAAAATAAATCACAAGAGCCATTAAATTACAAAACAGATGATTCCAGGGACCCTTTTTTTTTTTATTCAAAAGCAAAAAATTGAAACTGATAACTCATATATTGGACATCTGTTAGAAGGTAATTAATATTAAGCATATCTTTAAGGATTTTAAGTTCATAAGATTATAGAAAACTATTTTATTACTGAATTCAATAATAAATGTAAAAATGAAAATGAAAAACTGAAAAAGAAACTGGATGAACTAAATCATAAAATGAATCAATTAAAAATTGAAAACCAAAAATATCTAGAAGTAGAATAAGATATTACACCAAAAGCCTAAGGAATTATACAATTAATTCTACAGTCAACAGAATTCGGGGTTGTTTCAGTTTTTATAGCTACATGAAGAACTTCGGTGAGACAATCTGGCACTGTGGGGCAATGCACAATTTCTAGCACAAACAGAGGCATCCACGTTCCAAAAACGTACCAGATCTCTTGGTACGTTTTCCAAATACCTTCTGCTGTGCCTGTTGTTGCATCGGTGCCTTCGGCTCACTGAAGTCTGAATTCTCCTGCGTGCCATGATCATAAGGGTGTTTTGTGCAATATCAAGTAAACAATTTTTTTTTCTTTAAATGAAAAGTCTAAGGAATTACTGATTCTAGTCAACCGAATTAGGAGGTAGTTTCAGTTTTTATGGCTACATCAAGAACTCTGTGTTGAAATCTGGCACAGTTGGACAGCACATAATTTCCAGCGCAACTAGAGGCATCCACGTTTCCAAAAATGTACCAGATCTCTCGGTACGTTTTGCAAATACCTTCTGCTGTGCCTGTTGTTACATCGGTGCCTTCGGCTTGCTGAAGCTTGAGTTCTCCTGCATGCTGTGGTTGTCAACAGGTAAAGATAATTCTTAGTATAGCTGCTTTGGACATTACAAAATAATTGATAAAAATACTGGGCTATGTAAAATTGGTGGAAAATGATTTTGATCATTGGTTGCAAAATAAATCACAAGAGCCATTAAATTACAAAACAGATGATTCCAGGGACCCCCCCTTTTTTTTTTATTCAAAAGCAAAAAAATTGGAACTGATAACTCATATATTGGACATCTGTTAGAAGGTAATTAATATTAAGCATATCTTTATGGATTTTAAGTTCATAAGATTATAGAAAACTATTTAATTACTGAATTCAATAATAAATGTAAAAATGAAAATGAAAAACTGAAAAAGAAACTGGATGAAATAAATCATAAAATGAATCAATTAAAAATTGAAAACCAAAAATATCGAGAAGTAGAATAAGATATTACACCAAAAGCCTAAGGAATTATACAATTAATTCTACAGTCAACAGAATTCGGGGGTTGTTTCAGTTTTTATAGCTACATGAAGAACTCGGTGAGACAATCTGGCACTGTGGGGCAATGCACAATTTCCAGCACAAACAGAGGCATCCACGTTCCAAAAACGTACCAGATCTCTCGGTACGTTTTCCAAATATCTTCTGCTGTGCCCGATGTTGCATCGGTGCCTTCGGCTCACTGAAGTTTGAATTCTCCTGCGTGCCATGATCATAAGGGTGTTTTGTGCAATATCAAGTAAACAATTTTTTTTTCTTTAAATGAAAAGTCTAAGGAATTACTGATTCTAGTCAACCGAATTAGGAGGTTGTTTCAGTTTTTATGGCTACATCAAGAACTCTGTGTTGAAATCTGGCACAGTTGGACAGCACACAATTTCCAGCGCAACTAGAGGCATCCACGTTTCAAAAACGTACCAGATCTCTCGGTACGTTTTGCAAATACCTTCTGCTGTGCCTGTTGTTACATCGGTGCCTTCGGCTTGCTGAAGCTTGAGTTCTCCTGCATGCTGTGGTTGTCAACAGGTAAAGATAATTCTTAGTATAGCTGCTTTGGACATTACAAAATAATTGATAAAAATACTGGGCTATGTAAAATTGGTGGAAAATGATTTGATCATTGGTTGCAAAATAAATCACAAGAGCCATTAAATTACAAAAAAGATGATTCCAGGGACCCTTTTTTTTTATTCAAAAGCAAAAATTGGAACTGATAACTCATATATTGGACATCTGTTAGAAGGTAATTAATATTAAGCATATCTTTATGGATTTTAAGTTCATAAGATTATAGAAAACTATTTTATTACTGAATTCAATAATAAATGTAAAAATGAAAATGAAAAACTGAAAAAGAAACTGGATGAACTAAATCATAAAATGAATCAATTAAAAATTGAAAACCAAAAATATCGAGAAGTAGAATAAGATATTACACCAAAAGCCTAAGGAATTATGCAATTAATTCTACAGTCAACAGAATTCGGGGTTGTTTCAGTTTTTATAGCTACATGAAGAACTCGGTGAGACAATCTGGCACTGTGGGGCAATGCACAATTTCCAGCACAACTGGAAGCATCCACGTTCCAAAAACGTACCAGATCTCTTGGTACGTTTTCCAAATATCTTCTGCTGTGCCTGTTGTTGCATCGGTGCCTTCGGCTCACTGAAGTTTGCGTTCTCCTGCATGCCATGATCATGTAAGTGTTTTGTGCAATATCAAGTAAATTTTTTTTTCTTTAAATGAAAAGTCTAAGGAATTACTGATTCTAGTCAACCGAATTAGGAGGTAGTTTCAGTTTTTATGGCTACATCAAGAACTCTGTGATGAAATCTGGCACCGTTGGACAGCACACAATTTTTAGCACAACTAAAGGCATCCACGTTCCAAAAACGTATCAGATCTCTCGGTACGTTTTGCAAATACCTTCTGCTGTGCCTGTTGTTGCATCGGTGCCTTCGGCTCGCTGAAGCTTGAGGTCTCCTGCATGCTGTGGTTGTCAACGGTAAAGATAGTTCTTAGTATGGGTTCTTTGGACATTACAAAATAATTGATAAAAATACTGGGCTATGTAAAATTGGTGGAAAATGATTTGATCATTGGTTGCAAAATAAATCACAAGAGCCATTAAATTACAAAAAGATGATTCCACTGACCCCTTTTTTTTTTTTTTTTTTTGATTCAAAAGCAAAAAATTGAAACTGAACTCATATATTGGACATCTGTTAGAAGGTAATTAATATTAAGCATATCTTTAAGGCTTTTAAGTTCATAAGATTATAGAAAACTATTTTATTACTGAATTCAATAATAAATGTAAAAATGAAAATGAAAAAGAAACTGTATGAACTAAATCATAAAATGAATCAATTAAAAATTGAAAGCCAAAAATATCGAGAAGTAGAATAAGATATTACACCAAAAGCCTAAGGAATTATACAATTAATTCTACAGTCAACAAAATTCGGGGGTTGTTTCAGTTTTTATATCTACATGAAAAACTCGCTGATAAAATCTGGCACCGTAAAATGGTGCGCACTTAATGACATCCACATCACAAAAGCATTACCAGATCTCTCAGTACGTTTTTGAAATACCTTATGCTACGTCTATTGCGTCGTTGCCATTGGCTCGCTGAAGCTGGTGTTCTGCTTGCCGCGATTGTAAAAGTGTTCATTGTCTGGAATCAAGCTGCTCTTACCTTGCAAGAAACAATTGAGTTTCTTTACCGGGGGGGGGGGTTTCCTTATGATCTTAAGTGGGAAAAAAATAAATTTCAGCAAATGGTTTCTTTAAAAGATGTGTGCTATGAACAGGTCAAAGATAATTATTGGTATGGATGCTTTGGAAATTTAAAAAAAATAATAGATAAAGCAGTAGCGCAACCAGAATTTTGTTCTGGTTGTGGGGTGTGTTGAGTTTTATATAGAAAGCTTTGTAGAAATAAAAACTATGTAGTTATGAAGAAACAATGTAAGTTAATGTTTTGTAATTAAAATCCTGTTTAAGTGAAAATAAATAATATCAAAATGTATTTCTTTACCTATTGAAAGTGTTTTTAACATAAGGCAACCGTTAGGATTTGTCTCATGGCACATTTCGTAATCCTATTTAAGTGATTAGTCAAATATAGTTTTTAAATAGTCGAATCAATATTTACAAGGTTGCTTACCTCTTTTAACATTTCTCCACACGTTACATTCTTTCTGCCGTCATGCCTGGTTTAGGCTTCCGGTGCGGTGGGTCTTCAGGTTCTTTCAAATGCTTTACCAACGGTCAATTCCATGAAGTGCCTTGTTTGTCAAGGCTGACAAATTGTATCCTCCCCCTTCCCACCATCTTATAAAACCCAACCCTTGTTGCCGAAAACCAATTATTGAACACAAAACCTTTTGATATTATAGACAACTACGAAACGCCTATTTACAAACATACAAACTCCAAACGAAAAAGTAAAAAAAAACGTATATACAAATATTTACACACAACTAATTCTTTGGACTCCTCAACACCTCACGAATAACCAATCGCACCCTAAGCCATTCCCAACCAGATTGCCTCGAGTACTTTCTTTCTACTCTCTACTGAGTTATCTTCAGGAGGTGTTTACTCTTCTGCCACTTAAGCAAGAGCAGTGTTGCCAGCTGTGAAATTCTCAAAAATCAGTAGATTTCATCCCAAAAAATCAGTAGAATAGTTTAAAAATCTGCAGATTATTTTTTGTTACAATACACAATGCACTGCTATCTCAATTGTATAAAGTAGTTCTGATCACATTATTGTATTTTCCATTTAATTTCCTTTCTTAAAAGGCAATTTTTTACTCTTCTGCTATGATCTATAGTGCAAAGTCTAATGAAATGGGTCAACTGAACTGGAAAATCCTCACTGTCAGAATTTGAACAGAACTGTTATTCTAATCTTATTATCATCCTTATTGCTATCACAGATGCTGTTGTTCATTTTTTCTGCCAAACCATTTCACCCCTTAAAACTATGCTAGCCGCCCCTGTGGCACAGTGGTTTAAGTGATGGTTTCTGATCATTCGTTCAAAAGGGATCCGGGTTCGAATCCTGGCGAGGCATGGATGTTGTGTTTGTCTTACGGCGCTGGCTGACTCCCTTTAACGGTGTATGCTCCTTTCCATGAAATCAGTGGCCCTAAATAAGGACGGGCGACTGCTTATAGCCCACTGAGTTGCTCATGGTGGTCGTTAAACCTCCAATTAAAAAAAACTAAAACTATGCTATGAAGAACTTGAAAACATACCCTTTGCATGCAACAATGGACATGCGGTTTTTGAAGAAAGTCTGTTTCTCTGATTTGTCTTCATGATGTTTATCATAAAAAAACAAAAAAAAATCCTTTCTACTACAACCTTTGAATGAAGGAAGAATAAGAAACATGCCACAAATTTCCACAATGATGGAAAGAGTATGCTTCCGTCACCAATGTGTTATTACGCACATGACCAAAAATCATGCACACGTACATCAGAATGCATTGCATTTCAAGATCAGTATATCGAAACATTTTTCATTCAGTGGCCAGTGTTTGAATCTCAGTTGAAGAAATCACACTGGGAAAAAAGAAACTAAAGCAGCAAATCATAAAAACTTCTTTCCCAGGACATTGACAGGGGTAACAACATCCAAATGTTCCAAAGCATTATCAGAAAATAAAAAAACGTTTGATTACGTTATCCTGTTAAAAAGTAATAGAAGAACAAGCTATTGTTAACAATTCAATAAAATAACAAGGAACTACAAAAAAAACGTATGGGCCACTAATGCCAATCAACCACGTGTTAACACAAATTTGCCACCACTACCTATCAAGAAGGCCCCAGAACGCAGTGGTCTAAGCGCTAACTTTTGACCATTCATCCTAGATGGGTCCAGGTTCAGCTCCATGTGATGCATGCATGGGTGTTCTGTTTGTTTAATGGCACTGGTTCTCTCTCTCTCTCTCTCTCTCTCTCTCTCTCTCTCTCTCTCTCTCTCTTGCCTGGAACCAGTAGCCCTACATTAGTGGTGGTTAACTGCTTATAGCCCATCGAGTTGTTCACGGTGGTTGTTAAAACAAAACAGGTTTCCCTACCTCTACATCATGGATCGTAGCAGTTACAGATATTTCTCATTCAAGGAAATGGTGCACCGTAGCCTATCGCTATCAATTATGGCAATCATTCATTTGTACACAAATATAATACCCAAGTTTATCAACAATTTCAAACAGATTAGATCCTGTTAAATATTTTTTTCGAAAAATTAATCACATTATGTAAAACTCGCTATGTTTCAGATAAATTCTTCAACAGTATTACTGAAAGCTATCAAAAAAAATTAGAATTTAATGAAATATGGGAAAATCAGTAGAAATAAGATGTTTTTCAAAAAAAGTCACTAAATCACTAAATGCGTGAAAAAAATCAGATCTACTGATAAATCAGTAGACCTGGCAACCCTGAGCAAGAGTGAGCGACACGCAAAGCTTCTTCGTCCTGCCTCATTGTCATCCACGAAACGCTTCCACCGTGGCTCCATCTGTCTTTTACTTTAGTGAACTCTTCATTTTCTCTTTCCCTTTCTGTGTTTTTGGTTTTTTTGGTCAATTTTTATTATTTCCTTCCATTTCTCATTAAGTATATTAGGATCATTATTATTACAAACTCTGTATCTATTTTTTTCAATTAATACAGATTCTGCAGTACGAAGATGTCTTTCATTGCACCTTCGTTATAATAAAAACATGTCGCAATGAAAGACACCTTCGTATTGCAGAATCTGTATTAATTGAAAAAATAGATACCAAGTTTGTAATAATAATGATCCTAATATACTTAATGAGAAATGGAAGGAATTAATAAAAATTGACCCAAAAAAAACAAAAAACACAGAAAGGAAAAGAGAAAATGAAGAGTTCACTAAAGTCAAAGACAGATGGAGCCACGGTGGAAGCGTTTCGTGGATGACGATGAGGTGGGGCGGAAGAAGCTTTGCGTGTCGCTTCACTCTCCTTGCTGCAGTGGCAGAAGAGTAAACACCTCCTGAAGATACTCAGTAGAGAGTAGAAAGAAAGTACTCGAGGCAATCTGGTTGGGAATGGCTTAGGGTGCGATTGGTTATTCGTGAGGTGTTGAGGAGTCCAAAGAATTAGTTGTGTGTAAATATTTGTATATACGTTTTTTTTACTTTTTCGTTTGGAGTTTGTATGTTTGTAAACAGGCGTTTCGTAGTTGTCTATAATATCAAAAGGTTTTGTGTTCAATAATTGGTTTTCGGCAACAAGGGTTGGGTTTTATAAGATGGTGGGAAGGGGGAGGATACAATTTTACAACCTGGACAACAAGGCACTTCATGGAATTGACCGTTGGTAAAGCATTTGAAAGAACCTGAAGACCGGGAATAGAGCACCGCACTGGAAGCCTAAACCAGGCATGACTGCAGAAAGAATGTAAGGTGTGACGAAATGTTAAGAGGTTAGCAACCTTGTAATACTTATATTTGTATGCACGTAAATTTAAGAACAGATTTGGCCTTCGCTATAGATGTTTTTAACCAGAATTTATAGTTAAATCAAATCAAACCTTATGGCTGGAGAGTGTCTTGTTCTTTTCTGAATTATTTAAAAAAATGTTTCTCTATACCTAAAAATTGTTTCAAAATGAACGAAACATGTGTATTAAACATTTATTTTCATTCTTCTTTGCTTATGTGCAAGTTCTTCTAATACCTCCTTTTGATTCACTGGTATTCTTTGATGAGAGCCAATCCATTAAAATGATCCTCTCTTGTGGTGTTTGAGGTACGTTTTCACAGCCTTTAGTGATGAAAAGGACCTTTCAGGGGTATATGTAGTTACAGGGATGATTGCCGTTATAATAAACAGGGTATGCATTAGTGGTAGTAAGTCACTATTACACTGTTGCAGCTCTTCAACAGCATTTCGTGGTTTTTCTCCTCAAGTATTTGACACCACAGAAGAACCTCTCCCGGACTTGAAGCTTCAAGGTCACTGTAAGGGCGGACTCGCTCATTGATTATGCTGATACGCCTTAATGTATGTTCCGTGATTACTCGCGTCATAGGCTCCCCTACAGCCAGTAAGAAGAATAAAAAGGTTCGTTACTTGTAACCATCCCCAAAACAAAGATTGGGTGATGAGACGAAATCCTACCCGCTTTATTATAATTCATCTGCAAACCAGGAGGATGGAGGGAAATGTCCGAAACTTGGAAAAAATAAGTGTCCAACAAAATGAAGAATACTTAAGAAAAACTTAACTGTTATACTGCTCGAACGTGGCCAGAGGCGTATCGGGTGGGGGTGGAGCTTCGCCTTTGAGCTCCAATCCCGATCGAGGAGAAGTAGAGGCCGCCATTTGCAATGGTGGCTGTCTTCAGCCAAACCTGGGCAAAGCCAGGATGGCGATAATGTTAGTATATGAAAAACACTCTACTTGCAGAGCTTCAGGAACAGTGCAAAACGATACAGGAAGACTTTAAAAACACAGCACACACACACACACTCAAACACAACACACGGAACAAAATAACACACTATTTCACTGAACAAACCGGAGCACAAACTGACACAGCCAAGCAACCGGTATTCTCAGCTTGATATGGCCGTTGGCGTTGAAATACTTTGGAAAGTAGTTACATAAGCCGTGTAAAGAGTGGCTCTTACCTCAGACTGGAAATTTTCACAAAAAACATGAATTAAAAAAAAAATCTGATCTTTCACAAACTCTTGCTGAAGTACAGGGCTGAAATTACATAGAGTGTAAATAGATGGCACCATGAAAGAGTTAGGAACACATAAGAAGGGATTTTAAAATTGCTTTATTGAATCAAAATATTTACGTGAGAGAGGGAGAAAAGATGCCAAATGCACGCGGTGCTCCCAGGTGGTCACCCTTCCAGGTACTAACCATGCCCGAAGCTGCTTAACTTTTCAGTTAAGCAGAATGAGAAAACAAAAGAGAAAATACAGTTTGCGTAAATTGCTCCGGGGCGCGTAAATTGCATTTCGACATGTAATGCGCGATTACGCTCACTAGGCCAATCGCACGCTAGCCAGGGATTCAGGATTCTGTTTAAGGGGCGGAGCTAGAAACTAGGGTCATGTGCAATGATCACCACCTGCTCCGTGCAAAGCGAATGGTTTTCCTTGCCATTATTCCGCGTAACAGAAAAAACGCTCCTGCGTGAAATCCTTCACAGTAAAATTTTAGTATTATTAATAAAAAAAATCTGTGACACAACATCAATAATACTGCTGCTTACCTTTCTTTAAATATTTGTGAAAAATATCCTGGTTTCATCACTCCTTCTAAGCCAGGTCCAAGCTTCAGCATTTTCTCCTAAATGGCTGTGGTTATGATTTACTTCTATGATAGCAGTGAGGCCTTCTTTAACGTATGCATCTCTGTAGTGAACATCTTTACTATCCCGTTTTATTCTTATGGATAAACTTGCTTTGCAGTTTTTAGTTTTATTTGTCAGCTCTTAATCCTTGTAAAGAAGAAACAGATATTATTATTTATTATTATTTTACTTTTCATTTATTAAGGTGAGCAGACGTCCTCATGCTCTTAGGTTAGTCCTCAATTTCAATGCTTCATCCTCAATTCCGTAAAAATTGACTGAGGACGCCAAATGTCATCAATTTCTTTTTCTTTTTTTCTTTTTTTACTCAATGTTTGAAATTTACCCCCAAAACTGAAATAGTGGCCATTAAAAGAAATTTAAACTTTCGGGATGTTCAGAGAAGTCGGAACATCATTGTCACTAGTGTTGGAAATAAAATTATTTAAAATGAATTTAGTCCAACATGCACGTGCACGATAGCCCCCAGGAGATAGCGGGAAGCATTCCCAAACCTTGTGACGATACTTATGCCCCAGGGGATTTTGGGAGGTCGCAAGAGTCGATGCGGTCAGTTCCCAAGAAGGGAGCAACGTGACCTTCACCTCGCGGATTAGATGAACCCCCCAGAAGGTCGTGTGACCTTGGCATCCGTGGACAAGGTGAAACCCAAAGAGATGAGAGGCAGTTGAGTTCTAGATACAGAGGGAGTTAGACTGGTCAAGACAAGGGGTCAGGAGTTGGTGACTGGTAGCAGTTGAGTACGGAGGTTTTTGAGCGCTGAAGCGGGTGAGCGATATATACGGATATGAGAGGACACAGATGAGATATTCTCAGTGTTGACAAACTGAGAACAATAAGGATTGAAAATCTGAGAACCATGAGGATTGCAAGCCATGGAAATTCCAGATAAGCTTTTTTTTTTCTTTCCTTTTCCCTGTTATTGCATGTACCTGCTTAACATTATTCGTAACCCTACTTAGAGCACGTGGCGTGTGTAATAGTCATGATCAAACAATAGCAACCCAGTTAGCTAGGTAAAGCATTTAAGTAAAGCATAGGAGAAAAGGAACTAAAAGTAAAATAAATCACTAAGCATTGCACTTATATATGTATGCAGAAATGATCGGAGATGTTGTAGGGCAAAATCGTAATAATAATAAATTTTATGTGTAAGGTATTGTTAATGGCTGCACCCACGCATGTGGTAACTTAGTGTTCCTAACTCTCAAGTATTAAACCAATTTGATTAATTCTACATAAGATTCTTGTTTGTTTTCCTTATAACCACACAAGACATAAATTAAGGTATGTGTAAACTGAGATATGTGTTTATGTTTCTAATTTCTTTCATGAGCGGCAACTTTTTCCCCCACCATTCCAGTGACGGGATTAAGGTGAATCACAACGCTGTGCTTTATTATATGCCAGTACATATAAGGGGTGTTGATGCAAAAAAGAAGAGAGATGAGGACAACTAAAAAAGATGTGACTTCCAAAGTGGAATAAATAGAGCTATGCAAGACAGCACGAAAAAGTATCACTGAAGACGTAAGGAAATTCAACTGTGAGCTAGTGAGGAAAGCAATTGAAAACAACCAAAGCCTAAAGATAGCAAAGGGACATCTCAGTAAGGGAAGAAAACAGATTATGGCTCTGAGAAAAGAAGATGGTTCTATAACAAGAAATAGAGGCGAAATTTTGACAAGAGTGAAAGATTTCTACTCCAAATTATATGAAAGGGATGATACATGTACTCCAGCCATCATGAAAGGTACCAGAGTTCTTCCAGTCCTCCCAGCAGAAGTTGCTCATGCAATCAAGAACATGAAGCGGGGGAAAGCTCCAGGAGAAGATGGAATTACTATAGACATCATACAAGAAGCAAGTGGAGAAATTGAAACAGTACTCGCCCAAATTTTCACTCGATGCCTTAATGAAGGGAAGATTCCTGAGGATTGGAACAATGCTACAATGATCCTGCTACATAAAAAAGGTGACATTGAGGATCTCAGGAACTACAGACCTATCAGCCTCCTATCAGTGGTTTATAAAATCTTCACTAAAGTTCTTTCACACCGCTTGAAGGTAACACTGGACATGGCTCAACCGAGAGAACAAGCTGGATTCAGGAGTGGCTACAGCACAATAGATCATATCCACGTACTGAGAGAACTAATTGAAAGAGCGAGGGAATATGAACTTCCATTGTGCATGGCTTTTATCGATTATGAAAAAGCCTTTGATTCGGTGAAACCATCAGCAGTTACCACGGCTCTGAAATCCTGCGGTATTGAAGATGCATACATTAATATTATTAATAACATCTATGAAAATGCAAGTGCAAAGATTCGGCTGTTTGAAAATACAACACACATAAAAATTGGAAAGGGAGTGAGACAAGGTGACACCATATCTCCGAAGCTCTTTAATGCCACATTGGAAAATGTCTTTCAATCACTGAACTGGGAAAACAAAGGGATAAAGATTAATGGAGATTATCTAACCCACCTTCGTTTTGCTGATGACGTAGTCATTTTTGCAACTACCCCATCAGAGCTGCAGAGTATGATCCAGGAACATGCTGACAAGAGTAAAGAAGTGGGATTAAAAATGAACTTTCAGAAGACAAAAGTGATGTTCAATGCTTTTACAAGAAATGAAGATTTATCGATTGATGGAGAAAAACTGGAGATAACAGATACGTATGTTTATCTTGGACAGCAGATATCAAGTGAGGGTCACATTGATGAAGAAATTAATCGGCGTACAAAACTTGGCTGGAGAGCTTTTGGAAGAAACAGCATAATTTTCAAGAGCAATATGCCATTATGTCTTAAAAGAAAAGTGTTTGATCAATGCATCCTTCCAGTGCTTACGTATGGTGCAGAGACGTGGACCTTAACTAAAAGAGACATACAAAGGCTGCAGACAACTCAAAGAAGCATGGAGAAGTGCATGCTTGGTGTAACCAGGAGAGATAAGAAGAGGAACTCGTGGATCCGAGAAATGACAAGAGTGGAAGACATCATGATCAGAGTTAAATCCCTGAAATGGCAATGGGCTGGACATACTGCCAGAAGGACAGACCATAGATGGACAGCCGAAATTTTAGATTGGATTCCAAGGGACAGGAAAAGACCCAGAAAAAGACCACATGGGAGATGGGTGGATGAAATTCGTAAATATGCGGGAGTGACATGGAGGAGACTGGCACAAGACAGATCGTTGTGGAGGAAACTTGGGGAGACCTTCGTCCAGCAGTGGATTGATAATGGTTGACAATGATGATGATGATGACATATAAGGGGCACGTTTTTGTCCATATACAATCACTGTAGAACAAAATTCCCATAGTTATAGCATTGGCACTTTAAATTAAATTTAATCGGTAAATAATTTGTAATTGATGCACATATAAAGTGTCCATAATAATAAATATAACATAGCTGCAATTAACCTATTGTGTTTAAAAAATTAACGCATTGTATGTAATATTGGTGACATTAACACGTGTTCCATTGTGAATTACATTAACACATGTTTCATTTTGATTATAACATTAATCTATTGTTTATAACTTTGGTGCTATTATTCCTTTGATTACAACATTAATACTCAGCTATATAAAACCAGCTTCATAACACACAATATTCATGGGAGACATGCCCAACATCGTACAAAGTCATGTCAATAATTGTGGTGTTATTTTGTTTCTGTTTTAACTGGATTTAACTAAAATATTTATAGGATTTAGAATAAACGTGATCTTTCTGGCAATTAAATAAATAATTGACGCTAAATTTTGTTGCATTTGGTAAATTCCATTGAGCGTTTTACAACTTTTGCTCAGTACATTTTCTCATTGAACTATTTCTTCAAGTGAAGTGTTTGGACTTGAAGCATGCCTTCTCATAGAGATAACATATAAGTATCCCATGATTTTTGTCGGCTCAATGTACAGTAATTTTCTGCTTCAGATATTTTTTCCTGTACAGAAACTCAATGAAATTTCAGTATAGTCAAAATGTAGCTTCGACTGCATGTGCTGCCCCCTATGAGTGACATTTATAATATATCAAAAGTAATATTCAGCATGATAGTATTTTATTGCTATTTTATATTTATTTCACATGAAAATTATCTTTCATCGTATGTTTTCCCATGAAACTGGACAGTTATGATACAATTCATAACATTCTTTGCTGATCTTCGGTTTTGCCATAATGTGTCAGATGTCCTCAATCATGTACTCATTTTGAAATGAAATTGTCCTCAATTTTGGATTTAAATTGGGGACAACGTGCCATTTTGTCCTCAATTTTGTTCTCTGAAATCTGGTCACCTTACAATTATTCTTATTATTTACTTTTTGTTTATTGTTATTTAGTTTTATTTAATTTTTTTAATTTTAGTGAATTCCGAACCCTTAACTTTTTATATTTCCCATGTGCTGAATGCTGGCTGACATAATCTCTGTTGAAAACAAATTTTGATGTTTCACTGCATGCAACAGCGTTCCTCACAATCCGGGAGGTATGAGTATTGTCTGCAAAATTCTGAGGCCACAACTGAAAATCATTGCCGTTCTTTTAATTTAATGCGCAGTTTACATATAAAGCTTTCATCAGAAACTACCTTACATTCATTATTATATGCTTGAATGTTTGAGGCAAAACACTTCAAACTTTTTACACGGCGTCACGCATCAAAATAGCGTTCACCGCAGAAAGGGCACAGGTTTGATGTTGCAATGTTCCGTCGGAGCAATGTAGTAGGAACTGGGAGACGCCATTGAACATTTCGTTCCTCAGGAAGTGTTATTGAATGGAGAGTAGCATTCCAGACAGAGGTTAAATCAGCAGGGGGTACAGATGGAATAGTACAGGGAGTAATCAGGGGAAAGCGTAGGAAGCGATAGAAAGTCTTAGTGGAGAAAGCCTGGAGTGGAAGAAAGGTTCTGGAAATCGGAAGGAAGTATGGAAAAGGGAGAGAGGCAGAAGAAACAGGGGAAAGGTCAGAGGGTCCAACGAGGGATAGGAACAAAGTTTGGAGAGCAGTATGAAGTTGAAGTAAATTATCAGAGAGAACCAGTGAGACTGGGAGAAAGGGAGGGGAAAAGTTCAGAAATAGACTTCCAGGAAAGATCGGGGAGGACAAGCTGAGAGACAGGGACTACACCAGCGTGTAGCCAGCCAGAGAAATATAAAAAGGTAGAATCAGGGGGTGGAGAATGGAGGAAAATAAGAGGGGTTCAGAGAGGAGGTCGAGAGTAGTGAGGGGTGATTGTTGAAAGAGTGCGGAGGAACTGGATAGCTTCATGGTAAACTGGAGGGAAACGGGGGGAGGACGACAGTGTGATAATCCATCTTTAAGAGAAGATAGAGGGTGAGGTCATTACATTTAGTAAAAGAATTGAAGCAGAAGTGTCTGGATTGTGAATCGTACGGAGGAAGTTGAACATTCTTGAAGCTTTATAGAGGAGTGTGACTTCAGGCAAGTTGAGGCCACCACAGTGCCGAGGGAGTGCTAAGACTGTTAAAGAAATCCAATGAGTGGAAGATTAAATAAGTCGGAGCATTGCAGACATGATTGCGGTTTGTACATAAGCTGGTGGCGGTTGAGAAATCCAAGAGTGCGTAACAAGAGACAGGATGTAAGTTCCAGCAAAATTAGGATAGGAGAGAAGCCGAAGGTGGAGAGTACAAAGGCAAGCCACCGATGACCAACGTTATCAAAGGCCTGCCTCTGGTCGAGGTTAAGGAAAGCCAAGGGTTCAGAGGAAAGGTGGGCAAGGCGTTATGAGTCTCTGAGAGTATTGATATTAGTATGGATGCTTTGGCCGGGAATGGTATAGGTTTGATCAAGGTGTATGATAGTGGGAAGAACAGGGTTCAGGCGAAAAGATAGGATTTTAGTGCACAGTTTGTAATCAACATTAAGGATTGAAATCAGGCGCCAGTTGTCCAACTCCAACAGACATCCCTTCTTTGGAAGAAGAATGATGTGGGCTAGAATGAAAGCAGGAGGAAGGACAGGTGAAGAAAAAGCAGTAGAGAAGCAAGGTAATAAGTGGAAGAAGAAAGGAAGAAAAAGTATGGTAGAAGTTCACGGGTAGACCATCAGAACCAGGTACTGATTGACTGTTGACTGCAGCTAGGGACTAAAATTTCATGGGGGGTAATGTCTGCTAATAGGAAGTTAACCAGATGTATAGGAACTTCCGGTAGGTGTGAGCTTGTGGAGATGAGGAATGGAATGAAGAAAATCTTGACATGAAGTAGGAACGAGTAATCGAGCAAATGAGAGATGGATCTTCAGTAACAGTGCCGTCAGGAAGTTTAAGGTGTCGAAGATGGCGAGCTGTTCGATTATGTATTTCCAGTTGTACATGCTCATGGAGGAATTCCTCAGGCCGTTGAGTATGACATTTAAGTCGAAAGATAGCTTGCTTGGGAATCGGTTGAAGATCTCAGAGTTCAGCTTGATACTGTGGAAAATACGGTGAATCTAGGTCAAGTAAAGAGAAAATAGAACGGATGAAATCTATTTTCATCATTCTGGTAGTTATCTTTTCGTAGGCATACTGCTTCATATACAAGACAAGCTTGGATTTGGTGTCCAACCAGTGTTTTAAGGGACAAGGAAGCAAGAGGTAAGGTATGCAGAGACTTTTTAAGCTGAAGTTGAATATTGAGGATCTTGTAGTAAATCATCATCAAGCGTCCAGGATTTGTGGAACTGCCGAGGTGTTAGTCCAGATTGAAAACTTAAAACTACTGTTGTGGCAGGGAAAAAAGTTTGAATTTCCGGTCCTGAACTTGTAGCTGGGCAGTAGCGTTGCCTTTAGCTGGGCCCTCTCTACGACATCGCCCCAGCTTTTACGACGATACCGGGCCAACAGACCCCCCGTGCATTTCTTTCTGATTGTCCCCTCCCCACCAAAAAGGCGAGGAGAAAATTCGCCTTCCACTTTCACTACAAGCCAGCAAGAGCAGAGACAAGAGAAAGAGTGACGATTTCTCAAACTAAAGCTGGGATGCTTGAAACTGCTGCCCCCCCCCCATTTGCTAAAACTTCCCTAGTGATAAACGGCTTCGCTGGCCATTGGCTAACAGGTTCGCGCCAAAACTCTGACTGACCACATGGCCCTTGATTTTCAGCTGAGGAAGCAACCTTTGACCTTCACACGTAGGGACCGTTGTAACCTCCTGCATGCTGCTGAGCTAAAAATAGCCTGACGCTGGCCTGAGGGAACTTTCTGCCATTTTAGGGCTTCTAAACTCTTGCCTAAAATGGCGGACTCTAAAAGAAAGTTTTTTTTTTTTTTTTGGCTTTTGCACAAATTTACAGAAACGCTTTTCCCTCATTCCATGATTCCATGATTGACAGCGAATAATTTTGTTTTCTAAAAGGGTTGATGGTGACTTCTTTTGCTCGCCTTTTTTTTTATTATTTAACTTATTAAAGTAAATTAATCCAAAAGAGAGAGAGGGAGAGAAAAAAAGAAGTTTAATGCCTATTATTCCCCCTTTCTTTTAAGAAATTTTGCTTGTCTGGTCAGGGCTGAGAAGTAAACGAACCTGGCCAGCATTCCCTCACTTCACCGCCTCTTCCAAACAAAATTTTGAAGCGTGGGACTGTAGAGAATTTTCAATGTATGTATTTTATTTATTTTTTAATTATTTTCTATTTTTCATAAATCTCAGCGAAGTGATCATTTCCCCAAGATTTACGAACGTGAAAATTCTCAACAGGACAATACATACCCGGCTACGAAAAAAGACTAGCATTTGCGAGTCGAAACACAAAATACCAAAACAATTAACTTGTACCCACTGTTACACGTGTTTCACAATGTCAACAAACCGATGGATGTAAACCACCTGCAGCGCCACCTACCTCCGGTTGGCTAACTTCCGTCCAACATGGCTGCCACTGAACGAGAAAAACAAATGTTTCGAAATGCAGCTGTCTACCACTTGCATCAACCAAAGAATTACTAGAATTTTTTTACAAGCCAAAATTTTCACGGAACGAAGAAAATTTATCTCTGCATCGATTCAAAACACTAACCTATTACCTAACATTAGAAAAATTAATTAAAAAAATTTGAACTGATTATCATCACATTCTTAACTGAACTGACTATCACTGAAATACTAATCTCATCTAACACTGACTTTACACTGTACTAGAAAAATAAGCAATAGCCTAACTCTAAATAAACAGCGCTCTCTAGCACTAAATTATTCAAACTGAGGAGAGCAGAGAATTTACACTTCTTACAATTATCGCTGTATGTTTTTACAATTTTTACATTACCACAAGCATTTCCGAATGTCAAACCAACACTTCCCTAACTTCATTTTTTAGATTATCAATTTTGCTTGAATGTAGCACATGAAAAATATACTTAAAAATTCAACACTTGAAATGGTATATAAACACAAAATTACTTATATATGACACAATGAAATGTAAGTACACTTAAGAAATTGTTTGTAAAGAGTTGTATGTAAAACCCAAAATTTCTTGTATGTAAAGCACAAAATTACTTGTATGTGTAAGTATGCTCATGAAATTATTGACATTATCAGCCAAAGGCAATATATACACCGCACTCATACACTGAAAGTTCGGAGACGTGCTTCCAAGAGAGGTTGGGAGGAACAAGTTGACGGACAGTGACTATCCCGGCTTGGAGCCAAGTGGCATAGTGGAAGAAGGGGAGGTGGGTCGGGTGAAGTAGAGAGGAGAAGAAAAGAGGTTCGGCGAGAAGATCGAGGGTTGACCAGGGCGAGAGACGGGTGGTGGGGAGGGCGCGAAAAAGGGAGAAAGCTTCACTGTATGTGGGAGAGAGGCAGGAGGGGATGCGGGGGTACTTGTCCATCAGGAGAAAAGTCAGAAGAGTGAGAGAGGGGTTCCGGGGAGGAAGGAGATGACATTAGTCATAGTGGAGATGGCAGGGTTGTTAGAGAGGAGAGCAGAGAAAAGGAGATAAGGCGAAAAGCTTTGTACCTTAGAGGAATATCTATCAAGCCTAATCCACCGTGTGTAGGTGGCTTGGTGAGTACGTTGGCTGCTATCCAGTGGTGCTTGGTCCAGATGAAGTTGTTGAGGATCCTGGTGAATTCCAAGAGGGTGTAGGCGGGGACAGGTCTGTTGGTCCAGGAGAAATATAGTTTAAGCATCAGAATACTGTTGGCAATATTGGCTCTGTTGTGGAGTGAGGTACAGAATCCTTCAAGGGGTGGCCAGGTTGCGGCGTCGGAGGCTTGGTTTCTCCCGATGTTTGTGCCTAACACTCGTTGATAGTTGGATGACCATTGAGCTGCAAGAGGCGCATCTGTTCTGGAGGTCCAAGCTCCATACCAGAGTCCGGTGCTTTTAGAGATGTTGAGGGATGTGCCGGAGAGGAGAGCGTATTCGTTGTGCAGGTTCAGCAGAAGAAGGAGTTGCCGGTCTTGACGTATGAGAAAGGATGCATCGTCTGCGTATGCAGACACTAAGATAGCGTGGTGGAGTCAGCTGGCTGTTTCGATGGTTTGGGTGGACGTAAGGGTAGTGCGGACTGAGCGGAAGAAGGGTTCAAAGCAGAGGGCGAAGAGTTGACCTGAGAGTGGGCATCCCTGACGGATGCGTTTTTGGAAGGGGATGGGGGCGGTGAGGAAAGTCCTCATTCTGACCTGGCCAGTGGCGCTGCTATAGAGGGAGAGAATGACAGAGGTGAAGATTAGAGGGAAGCCAAAACTGCAGGGGGTGGGAGATGTTGTCGAACGTTTTTTGCTGATCAAGGTTAAGGAGAGAAAGGGGCTCTTTTGGAGTGGGCAATAAAGGTGAGGTCCCGGAGAATGTGAATATTCTCATGGATGGTCCGGGTGGGGATGTTGTACAGTTGGTCCGGGTGGACTAAGTGTGGGAGGGCATGATTGAGGCGGGCTGATGAGAGGATTTTAATGAAGATTTTGTTGTCTAGGTTAATGAGGCTGATTGGACACCAGTTGTTCAGGTCAGAAAGGGGACCATTTTTTAGCACGAGAGTGATGTAGGCAACAATGAAATCTGGAGGTAGCACGCCAGGAGGAGCGGAAGGAGGAGGTCAGAGAAAGTGCGATAGAAGGTGGTCGTTAGCCCATCGGGTCCTGGAGAGCCCGATTGGTTAAGGCCGGAGAGAGAGGAGAGGGTTTCTTGGCGTGTGACAGTATTGGGGAGGATAGAGTGAAGGTGGTTGGTAACTTGGGGTAAGAAGCAGAGGAGGGATTGTGAGACGTTAGGGGGGTTGTGATAGGGTTTGTAGAGATCCGAGAAGTGGTTGTGTACGTGGGCACAAATTTCCGTGTGATCATCCGTGTGAGATCCGTTGGGGAGGGTGAGAAGGCTGAAGGTGGTGGAGTGTTTGCGGTTCTTCTCTAGCTCCAAGAAGTATTCCTGAGAATGGTCAACCACACTGATGTGAAGGAGTTTCATTTTCTGGATGGCTTGTTGAGCAAGGGGTTCAAGGGCTTTATGCAGCTCAGCTTGGTAGATGAGGTAGGTGGGTGAGGACATGTCGGTGCGGTTCAGAAGGTTCCGCGGGTTATCAGTGTGCATCCGTTGTTGAGTTCTCGTGGTGAACGACGTTTGCTTGGAAAGCAGGCGAATGCGATCTTTGGTCGAGAGCCAGTGCTGGATGGGGCACTCAACAGAAGGCAGAGCAGCGATAGCTTCTTGCAGGATGCTTGTGGTGGAGTCGCAGTAATTGGAGTCGGTAAGTAGGATGGGGTCGAAAGTCCAGTGCCGGCCGGCGAGGAGGTGATGCTGAGAGTGAAAAAACGATACTGTGATCCGAAGAGGCCGTGGGAGCATGTCTCACTGTGGCGATTCTGGGGAGCAGGTCTCCTGAGACATAGATCCTGTCTAGTCTCGCTTTGGAGGTGGAGGTTTCAGAGGGAGACCGCCAAGTGAATGATTTTGTAGAGGGAAAGAATTCCCGGTAGGTGTCGTGGAGTGCTGCATTATGGGTTACAGTTGCAAGCGGCGAGTTGGTTTTGCTCTTGGTTGGAAGTGCGGTCGAGATGTGGTTGAGTTGGGCGGTAGAGAGTTGATTTCATTGGAGAGGTGAGAGAAAAGGGGAGTCACATAATCAGGTTGATGGGGGACGTAGATACTGAAGATGTGAAATTTGGAATGGTTGAGGGTGATGGTTAGAAGCTGTAGCAGGTCTCTGTAGACCTTCTTGGTGGTGATGGAGATTTCTGGAGTGAGAAGACGTTCATAAAGAGCGATGACGGTCCCGCCTTGGTGGCTGAGTCGGTATGCATGAAAGAAATTGTAGTTCCAGTGCCTCCACTTGGAGAAGTCAGTGCTAGGGAGGCAGTTAGTCTCTTGGAGGAGGAGGATATCTGCATTATGGGGAACGATGTCCTCGAAAGCAAGGGCATTGGCCATGGGATTGGCCAAGCCTCTGCAGTTATGGCTTATTATTTTTAAGTTGAATGTCCTTTGTTGGGTGAAGGTCTTCTTTTGTTTCTAGGCGTATCAGGTAGACAATGCGGTGGGTAAGGGCTTTGATAAATGTGCTAATCGTTCCACTTTTGCCGTAGTGCTTGGTGACTTGTTCTTTAAAATTTCCGAGTTGTGCGATGGCCTCCACGAGCGAGGATCTGTGTGTCATCAAAATATAGGAGTCGTTCAGTTGTTTAAAAGGGTTGAAGGCATGGAGCAGAGTGAGCTCGGAGAGAGGGATGGGGCCGTCAGCCGCTTTGGGTGAGGGGGAAGTCCTGTGTTGGCTTGTCCTTGGAAAAGGTGGGTATGGTGTCCGGTTTAGTTGAGCTCATCCGGAACCACACGGCTGACCTTGATGGGGGTGGCGAAGAGAACTGTGATCGGTGTGGGGAGCGATCACGAAAGGAGGTGGTTTCTGCGGGTGGCTCGGTATCAGACAGGTGTGGTTCACTGGCTTGTGGTGGTTCTCGGGCTGAGGATGTGGTTTCTTGCATCCGGGTGGGTATTGGTACATTATTATCCGATGCAGTGGAGGTGGCAGGGGAGTCTGTGGGGGTTGTCGTGGAGAGCACTTCAGGATGGTTGCCGTTGAATTCTGGGGCTTCTGCAGTTGATGTTGTGTTAGGCTCTTGCATTTCTGGCTTGGTTGGTTGTTTGCTGCCGTGGCATTGTACTCCATGGAAGGAGTCGGGGAGTGCCAGTTGTTTTAGCGGCTACAGTTGTTGTGGATGGCGATGATGATTGACTGCTGGGCTGGCCTTCTTTTGCAGGAGGCTGCTCTATTTTCCTTTGTAGCTAGTGAGGTTCTGTGGGGCTCTTTCTCGGCCCGCCGATTGAAGTTGGTTGAGGGTTGGGAGCATTCATTTCTTTTGTGCCCATAGCCCTTGCACTGAAAGCAGTGAAGGGAGGTTATTACTTCTATCTTGTGGTTGTGGGTTCCACAGAGTATTTCTATGACATCTGGGCAGTTGCGGATGGCTTCTTCCGAGGGGAAGATTATTTTCACCTGCCGGCGCCATCCTGCGATGTGCCGTTCTTCTGGGTCGCTGGGCGCGGCCGAGAGCGTCCTGAAATTCCCAACGATGCGGCCGCACCTTCTGAGGGCTGCGCTAAGTACGGCGTTGGAGACTTTGGGTGGCATCGGATACATAGATACCAGAATGGGTTTTTCAGCTAAGGGTTCCGCTGTTAGATTGTGTGCTCCGATGTTAATCCCTTTGCTAAGGACTTTTTCAACCATCGGGAGGGTTGAGAGATACACGTAAATGAAGCAGTCCCTGCGTGCCATGTTGATGATGGCTTCAGGCGGGATATGCTCTTTAAGCGCCTGTGAGTATCTTTTGAGGGTGGTTTCTCTGAGAGAGTCGAAGGAGACTCCTAGGCGCAGTTTTGAAACGAAAGTCCTGTTGGAGAGTTTTCAGGGATAGTGACTTTTAAAGTCCTGTTATGCTGCGTGATTGAGATGTCGTTGAGATCGGCAGAATCAATGGAGTGCGCCGTTCGGCTTGCGATTGCTGCGGCGTATGATGGGGCACGCGCTGCGTGCTGAGTAGGAGGATTTGCGGGAGAGTCCGAGCGTGACGTCACTTCGAGAGCAGCTGGGTTTCTGGCGGGCACAGAGCAAGAGGCGCGCGCACAGAGGCAGGGCCGGCTAGAGTCTACGGGCCTGAGCCTGCCACGCCCCCACTGCCAAAAGGAGTCCGATCGCCAAAGATCACAGCGGTATTTTCGCCGCTATAAGCTTGTTTTGTGTCGTCACTTAGTTAAAATTTTCTCCGATTCTTAAGATTTCTTTTCCAAATTACGGAATACCGTCGACTTATTTCTTTACCTATTACAATTTGAATATGTCAGCATAAACAACAGGAGTAATTTTTACATCGTTTATATAGGTACGAATGTTAACCTAATTTGTGTACCAACACACAAAGAAAACAAATCTGGAAAATATAACTAAACAGATGAAATGATGTACATAATCATGCATTGCTTTACTCTTTTTTAATCAAAAACATAACAGCTGCCTGAGCAATTGATTTTCAGTACGCAATTTTAATATCAAGAATGAAGATAACAAAGTTATCGCACTCTACTTTTGAAGTTGTGCATCGAAAAAAACAACAGGAGTACAAGAATTATCTTTCTCACATTTCAAGCATCCCATAACATTGATAACATAAGTATGATCTGTTTTTACAAAAGACGTGCTAACGACTGTATGGAAGAAATAAGAAAACAATTGTAATTTCAGATACCTGTAACGTTCGGTCAGTTGTATTTGATTTATGTTTGAAATACAATTTTTTTTCACTTCTGAAAATAAGTGTTATAGACCACACTCTTCTGTTATATTCTGAGCTGCGTTGCGCACCTTTCCGGGAGTGTGGGGGGACCCCGTGGATATAACTAATTTCAAAATGATAATCTGCGATCTTTATCGCGAACAAACCCACCAGCAACTACCACGGGATAGTATTAGCCATGATCTCAAACAAAACAAAAGCATCTGAGAACGGCGCTGAAAAATACACGTAGCACTTTGGAAATGCTTCCCTTATTTTTGAAAATAATTCTAAAAACAGAAAAACTTTTCTAGAGAAATACGAGATTTTCAAGTAGAAAAAATGTTGATTTTTGTAATTTTAATCTCCTCCGCAAACATTATATAAAATGATAGTCGCTCCGGTGGCACAGTGGTCGAAGTAATCACTGGCTTTTACCGAGACGGGTCTGGGTTCGAATTCCTGTTAGGCATACTTGTGTTTGCCTTACGTCACTGGCTCTCTAGCTTACCTAGAGCTAGTGGCCCTAAATTAGAAACGTGCGACTACTTATAGCTCATCGAGTTGATCATGGCGGTGGTTAAAACGAAAAAAAAAAAAAATGAATAAATAAAATAAAAATAAATGAAAATAATTGCCCTTATTTCTTTTAATTTGTCAGAACTCCAAAGGGAACCAATGGATGCAAAACAACATGTTTTTCAAACCAAGTTGCTGTATCTGTTACAACTACTAGCATTATTCCTGTGATCTTCATGTTTCGAATTTTAGAGGAGTTTTGAAGTGGGGAAAAAAAAAAGATGACCGAAATGCCACCTTAAGCACCTGTTTGCTTTGTTGGTGTCAAGAGCCACCCCTAATTACTGGCAGAGACCCTTCAACCGTGTGAAATCGGTGATATCAAGAGCGGTTTTGCCCGTCTGTTAGGTATAGTGTGAACGCCTTGGTGGCGAAATGTTCTGAAAGGGTTAGGTGCCTGAGCCCTTGTATTCTATAGCCCACAGTCGGCAATCACCGGCGACCGGTACCAGCTAATCCCATTCAGCACAATAGGGTTTCCTAAGGACACCCAACCTTTCTTTCAGCCCCACCCCCACTTCACCACCACCCCTTGCCAAAAGAAAATCTCTACGCAATTATAACACACGTATAGGGCATCCCTCTAAGATTTTAGGAAACTCAGATAAATGTGTGTGAATTTTTCATATTTATGAAATACTGTCGGAAAATTTCTGTCCACAGAGTTCTATTGAACGTACCGAAGTGCGCCGGAAAATCTTCCACTAAAAGCAGCGGTAACGTTCGAAATACTAAACTGGAAATTCTACCCACTCTGTCAGCCTGCTTATTGTAAGACACTTTTCCATTCAAAACCGGGGTAAGAGTGGAATTACTAATCCGGAAATTTCCCCCACGTCATCCAGCTAAATTGCAAGATGGTTTTTTAACTATAAACATAGAAAAAAGTTTGAAATGCCGACACCGGAATTTTCCCCCACGCTGTCACCCTGCTGGCTGTAAAACATGTTTCCATTCAAAACCGCGGTAAGAGTGGGAATACTAACCCAGAAATTTTACCCACGCAACCCTGCTAATTGTAAACCGACTTTTACCTTAAACAACGGTAAAAGTTTGAAATGCCGACTTCGGAATTTCCCCCATCCTGTCAGCCTGCTTATTGCAAGACCGTTTTTCCCTAAAAAGTGCGGTAAGAGTCAAAATACAATACTAACCCGGAAATTTCTCGTACCTCATCCAGCTACTTGCGGTACTATAAACTCCAATAAAGGTTTGAAATGCCGAGCCCGGAAATATCCCCCCACATATTTGTGCTACTTGTACGGCTGAATGCTATTTTAAAGTGGACGAAAATAGAAAAGATGATACCGGAAATTTCCCCCACCCTGTCGGCCTGCTGATTGTAAGACCGTTTTTCATATAAAAAAAAGGGGGGGCGGTAAAAGTGGAAATACTAGCCAGGCAATTTCCCCCACCTCATCCAGCTACTTGCAAGACGGTTTTTTACTATAAACAATGGTAAAAGTTTGAATTGCCGACCCCGGAATCCCCCCCCGTAAGCCTGCTAATTGTACGACACGTTTTCCATTAAAAACTGCTTTAAGAGTGGAAATACTAACCCCGAAATTTCCCTCATCCAACCCTGCTATTTGTAAACCGATTTTTACCCTAAACAACAGTAGAAGTTGGAAATGCCGTCCCCAGAATTTTGCCCCAGCCTGTCAGCCTGTTGATTGCAAGACAGTTTTTCACTTAAAAGCGGTAATAGTCGAAATACGAACCCCGAAATTTTCCTCGTAGCCTCGCTTCCCCTGATCAGTTTCTCCTAATTCCCGTTTGCCCTAATCACATTTGCCCCAATCACATTTTCCCGAAATCGCTTTTACCCGAATTCCCATTTCTCCTAATCTCGTTTCCCCTGATTCTCGTTTGCCCTAAACACGTTTACCCCAATTGCGTTTCCCCGAAATCGCTTTTACCCGAACTCCCATTTCCCCTAATTTCGTTTGCCCTAATCTCGTTTCCCCTATATCTCGTTTTAAGGGGAACTTTGATACAGACAAATGTGTTTAGGGTAATCTTGAATTAGGGAAACAAGATTTACTGGAAACAAAATTAGGGCAAACGAGATTAGGGGAAATGGGAATTCGGGTAAAAGCGAATTCGGGGAAATGCGATTGGGGTAAATGTGTTTAGGGCAAACGAAATTGGGGGAAATGGGAATTCGGGTAAAAGCGATTGGGGTAAACGTGATTAGGGCAAACGGGGAATTAAGGGAAACGGATTAGGGGAAAAGGGTGTTCACCGTAAAAAACTGTCTTCCAAGTAGCTGGATGAGGTGGAGAAAATTCGGTGAACAAACACCCCACAAACAGCAAAAAATGTTTGAAATGTGCAGACCCAGGAATTTCCCCGCACATATTTGTGCACGTTGTTCGGCTTCATCTTGTTTTAAACAGCGTGGAAATGGAAATGATGACACCGGAAATCTACCACAAGTTCGATATTTTGGGTCAAATGCAAATTGTGCATGGTCCCTGACTGAAAAAGGTGGGGTACTTTTTCTGTGGGGGAGTTTTCCCATGTGGGGGACTATTCCTAATGTGAGGGAGTTTTCCTGAGGGGGGACTTTTCCGATTACCACCCGATTTGTTCCGCCGTTTTGTAGGGAAGCTGTAAATTTTAGAATTTCAGGGGGGAAAAGCATCATTCGATGAGAAACACTGTTTCAAACAATTTACTCCGGATACGGAGAAGTGGGCACCGGACAAGTGCCGATCGGAGAACTGGCCACACGTAGAGATCTGGACACATTGAAATTTCAGTGCCATAAAATTGTTCCCCACTACTTGAGCAACTATTGTTCATAATTTTTTTTTTTTTTTTAATATTTCATTTTCAGTTAGAAATTTAGACATTTCCATGATTTTCGGGGGAAAGACAAAGCGAAGAAGTGGCCACAAAAATTTTAAAAGACTTTATATAAAAATTGTGTTCTGAACTGCTCCTTGGCTACGTCTCCCGAGATGGTTATCTGACACGCATAAAATTTTCGTATTTTCTTATTTACGATATTTTTCTATAAACTACAGCTAAACACATTCTCTGCGAGTATGTGCAAACACAGGAAACTTTTAGGGGGGGGGGGGTTGTGCGTAAAACCTAAAATATGAAACAAAAAATTTCTGGTTCGATCGGGGGATTTTGAATTTTACAAGCTACAACTGAATGAATCATCTGAGGGCATGTTTCTACCCAGGAAACCTGTCCGGAGGAGGACGGGGGGGGATAACACCAAAAGTGTAAACGATAGAGAATTTCTCCTCCGATCGGGAGATTTTCAGCATTTACGAGTTACAACTCAACAAATTATCTGACGGCATTTGCTGCTTCAGGAAACCAGTCGATCGGGGGGGGACTCCAAAAGTGTAAAATGTAAAGATTTCTGACTGAAAGATTTGGAGCTTTCACAAACTTCATCTCAAGAAACTCTCTGCGGACATGTGCTAACACAAAAAGTCTGTCGCGGGGGAGGTGGGGGATTTCGAAAGTGTAAATTATAAAAAAAATTTTGGTCCGATCGCGAGATTTTCAGCATTTGCAACCTACAAGTCAACAAATTACATGAGGGCATGTGCTGCCTCGAGAAACCTGTGTGACGTGCCTGCACCGCAAGATGCACACGACGTAAAGGCAGATAGCAGCGATACGAACGTCCGCGTAGCTCAATTGGTAGAGCGACTTATTCCGGAATGAGGGGACCCATGTTCGAGCCCTGGTGTGGACAAAAATGACGGAGAAATTTACTTCGTTATAATGGCGCCCGAACTTCCCGGATGACCCGGTCATTAAAGATCTCGCAATGGTGTGATGTTCTTTCCACACCACGAGATAAAAAAATAAGAGAATCCCTTCTCCAGCGCTTCGAAAAATAAATGTGTGTGACATTGCATTCCACACACCAGATTGACTGGGAGTTCTCAAGTGCACGTTTTACTGTGGATGGATGCCTGCAACGATTCATGCGCACGGCTGACCCGTGGTCCATGCCCCCGGCCCTCTTTCGGGGGGGGGACCTGCCTGCCCCATAGGATGCACACAACATAAAGGCAGATAGCAGCGATAACGAACGTCCGCGTAGCTTCGTTAGTAGAGCGACTTATTCCGGAATGAGGGGACCCGGGTTCGAGTCCCGGCATGGACAAAAATGACGGAGAAATTTACTTCGTTATACCCGTCACCAAAAGTGTAAAATATGAAGAATTTTTGGTCCCGTCGGGAGATTTTCAGCATTTACAAGTTACAACTCAACACATTATCTGATGGCATGTGCCTACGCCGGAAACCTGGCGGGGGGAGGGGAGCGTAATACCAAAATTGTAAAATGCGTTAGCACATAACCTCAGATAATGTGTCGTTGTAGTTGTATATGCTGAATATCTCCCGATCGGACCAGAAATACTTTATATTTTATACTTTTTGCGTTACTCACCCCCCTACCCCCGACACTTTTCCTGAGTAGGCACATGCGCTCTTATAATGCATTGATTTGTAGCTTGTAAATGCTGAAAATCTCCCGATCGGACGAGAAATTGCTTATATTTTACATTATTGGTATTAACCCCACCCCCTGACAGGTATTCTGAGTAGGCACATTCCTTCAGATAATGTGTCCAGTTGAAGCTTGTAAACACTGAAAATCTCCCGATCAGACCAGAAATTCTTCATAATTTACACTTTTGATATCACCCCCACCCCCGACAGGTTTTTTGAGTCAGCACATGCGCTCAAACAATTTGCCGACTTGTAGTTTAAAAACCCTGAATTCTTTTGTTGAGTTGTAGATCCTAAACATTTTTTATAAATAATTACACTAATTATCGCAATTAAGAAAAGACGAAATTGCGGAAACTTTATATGACTCAGATAACCAACTTCTGGGGGTCGTGGCCACGAAGTGGTCAAAAAGGCAATTTTTATACGACCCCTTAAAATTTTTGTGGCCAGTTCTACACCCAAATTGACACATCCCACTGCAAATACAAGTAAGATAAACATTTACTCAGCTGTGTGAAAGGTCAAGTTGTTGTAACGTATTTCAAAGAATAACTAATCTTGTTCATTTGTGTTCTATCCTTTTGATTCAATTTAGTTCGTTTCTCAGATCTACACATATATTTTTTTTATTCATTGACTGCTCATAAATTTTCAGTTTTTTTAAAGTGCAAACGTTCAGAATACTCAGGATTTATTTCAATTGCTGATGACCGTTGTGTGTATAACACGCATTGCAATGGTGAGAACATCGCACAAACGACATTGAAACCATTCAGCTCAAAGGATTATGAAACTTCAATCCTCCAACACCACGATTTTTTTCACTGGATCGCTATAATATCATCTTTCTGTCTGAAGGGAGTGAGGCTAATTTTTTTTCGCATTTTTTAAGGGTGACAATAAATTCATGTTCTCCGAAAGAACTGTACGCTGAACCATTGCGAACGATATTTGTTTTGTTTTTTTGTTTGTTTGTTGTTTTAAATTTATTTGTTACAAAAGGGCTTAGAAAACTAAAGTCGATAAACCACGAAAAAATATTTCACGAGAAATCAAGGTTACAGTAATCCATAGTAAATAAAAGCTTAGTTTTTGATTGGTAGCTGGAGTTTGTGTTACCATTGTTTTTAATATGACGGAAGCAATTATAATCGCTACAAAACTAGCATTCTACGTAAAACATTGAAAACATAGAAAAACATACTTTTTGTACGATTCCCTGTACCAGTGTTGTCTGCAGAACCCCTGCCTTCCATTTTCAGGGGAGGAAACCATTAGCCTAATTCTATTGTCACTCTTATCGTGGTTGTAAATCAGTGGCAGTTTGCTCCACCCTTTTGAAGGGGGAGGTAAAAACAAGCAGCCGCCGATCAGGTAAAATTAGTAGGAAGACGTGGCCACTGATGAAACGGTCGTTCGCAGAACACACAGCCGAAGTCAAAGTAAAGCAGGAAAATGTATGGGGCAAGCTTAGAGACTCGCTGTTTCGTAACATAACATATGCAGATGGATGACAAAAATGAATTTTTGCAGCAAACAGTAACAACTGAGGGCTATAGCGGTACTGTTTAGCAGTTAAAAGTTTTAATTGCTCTATGATAAACAGTATTTTCGAAATAATTGAATTAGAAGATTCTTCATTTTGTTGTATGTCATCTGCATATGCTTTTAACAATGAAAGTGCAGTATTCGGTTTAGCCACAGGTGTGACTGCCTGTGAAGAAAAGGAACTGGGGTGTGATAACTGACATTCAAATTTTGTCTATCAATCACACTTTTTTTCATGACCTAGAACATACCAAATTTTTAACATCATATGGTATGCCATCATACCAAACATCTAATTGTAAATCAGAAAATATTTTAAAACAAATGGGCGTCTTAGGGCAGTCAGAAGAATCAATCTTATAAAAAAGAATGCAATCATCATTTTTCAAACTGAAGAAACCATTTAAATTTTTATTTCCATAATGAGTAACAAAATCATTAAATGAATTTATTACATCATTTTCATTCCAGTTTTTAAAATTGTGTTCATCACGCTGTTGCATTTGAAGCATGCGTGTTTCTGGCGTTTTTCTTTTGGGGGGTGGCTCATATGATAAATATGAGGGCTGGTTAGGGAAGATTGTTGGATGAGCATCTTTGGCTAATGCCAGGTGTGTACGCAGCACGACCAATAAACTCCCATCACCCCTGGTAATACGATCTTCCCTAATCACAAACTGCTCACTGAAGTGCTCAACACACACAACAGAATTGTCATTGGGTTGATAATCCTTCTGGTTGGTTTGGCGGATCCACTGAGCTCGAAGTTCTGTGTCTTTTGGAAAACGGAAAAACGAAACATAAGCATTATATCTCATGTGATTCTATCATATAGTTTACATACAATTACGTGACCACAAGGTTCTTCAGGAAGACTCTTTAGCATCTGCAAATTCTGTTTTACACGTTCTGTAAAGTGGATACAGTCTGTGGTGGTGCATTAACTTATTCAATTAAAATATAAATCGGTTAGAAGTCCTAAAGATGTTACTTACGGAAGTGCGTGTTCAGTCCAACGTCAGTAGTTATCGAGTTTCTTTGTCCAAAGTTGTATCTTGCTTCAATATGGTCAGTTGTTAGGGTTAGTTCGAGAGCCATTTCGTTATAAGTTGTACCCTACTTCGGATATGTCCAGATGTTAGGGTTAGCTCCGTTCTGGCTGTGTCGACATCATATTGAATGGGTTAAGGTTTCCAGATAATAATTAAAGATTCTTGAGTTAAGAGTTACTATTTACATACAACTTGAAGTTGCACGTCGTACTTGGCCTTTAGGGCTATCTTGGAAATGCTGAGGAAGTCTTCAAAGTTTGGTTAGGTTCATAAAAAATTTAAAAGCTTTAAAAGGTTCCAGTTAAAATCGTTATATACACCACCTCATACCGTCCACAGTCTCAATCACCGGACACGCGTTTCACCTAGGCTCTACCCTGGCGTTTTCAATGGAGACTTCACACCATCTGTAAATGGTTTGGTCTTATTTATTACTACTGCTTCTGCTATTTGTATTGTTCTCATATAATATGAGAACAATACAAATAGCAGAAGCAGTAATAATAAATAAGACCAAACCATTTAACTGCAATAGTAACAGTCCATACGACCTTCCGTACGCTTGGAGGAAACTGAGAAGAAATGGAATAGGGAGAGGGGAGAGAGAAAGAGAAAAAGGAAGGGTGAGAGTGACGTAGATGAAGTTGATGTGACCTGACACTAGATGGCATTGGCAATGGATTAAATGGGGAACATGCGCACTGTGGACACGAGACTTTCAGATAGCAGACTTCGACAGATGGCGAGATGCTGTGCCCAGTTTCTCTAACATGCTTAAAAGTTTTCCTTAACATTATTATACTTATTAAACATTTTAAGTGGTGTGGTAGGCATTAATGCAACATGACATGATAAACAGTTAAAAAATTGTACAAAAATGGTTTTAAAAAATGAGTATTTACTAACAAATTACATTTGACACAGATTTTTTTTTTTTTTTTTTTTTTTTATTTATTGGAGGTTTAACAACCACCATGAGCAACTCAATGGGCTATAAGCAGTCGCCCATCCCTAATTTAGGACACTGGTTCCAGGGAAGGAAGAGAGCCAGTGCCACAAGACAAATACAACGTCCATGCCGCACGGGATTCGAACCCGGACCCCTTTCGGACGAATGATCAGAGGCCATCGCTTAGACCACTGCGCCACCGGGGCAGCTTTATATATGTATTAAAGGTTTAATTACCACAGTAAGCAGCTCTATAGGCTATAAGCAGCCACTTGTCCCTAATTTAGGGCCACTGTTTCCATGGAAGGGAGAGAACAAGTGCCGTAAGACAAACACAACATCCATGCCTCACTGGGATTCGAACTTGGACCCTTCTCGGAAGAATTGTCATAAGCCAGCGCTTAGAACACTGTGCCACCAGGGCGGTAACACAGTTTTTAGCCAGTTTTCATCAACACTGATGGTGTATGTGGGAATAAGTTTTTCATTCTTACTATTATGTGCTATGTGAAAACATTCGTTAAAGGAAATATAGCTGGGCGGCAGACAAAATTAAGTGACAGGGCCGCCCAGTAAAAAGGCTCTAGGGAGAACACTAAACATAAAATTATTGCAATTGCATGGGTTTTCATTTTAAATTATATGATATCAAGTTACATCTTAAAAATATTTTTAAAATTGAGGCAGAAATTTTTTTCATATGTCTCTGCTCTATCCTGTTTGTTTGAGGCCTTAACAACCACCATGAGCAACTTGATGGGCAATAAATAAGCAGTCACTCATCTCAAATTTAGGGCCACTGGTTCCAGGGAAGGGGACAGGCCAATGCCATAACACATCAACTGCTTCATCAGGATTTGAACACAATATGTTATGATGCATGAATTAATGCGTGCATCATAACATATTAAAATATCCCAAACCCAACTTGGATGAATGGATCAGAAAGCAGTGCTTAGACCACTGCATCACTGGGACAGCTACAGAATGTATTTCATATAAATTAACTTGAAGTCTTCCCTTTGTATTAGAAAATTCATTTAGTAAACGGTTACATTCAATTTTGTCGTTAATATTACTAAAGCATATTTAGAGAAGAGTAATACCATAGCTTCCTAGCAAAATTCCCATTCTTGTGTGCTATTTTAGGGAAGAAAACCCTGTTAATGCTCATAAAAACAGACTTGCAAAACCATTTTAACACAGCAGTTTATCAAGGCGTTACTTTAAAATCGATTGGGTTTTGATGAAACATTTTGCTGTTTCATGTTGCTAAGAAAGCTATTTTACAATGGTCATTCGTATGTTAGTCTCACGATAATCCAATTTCAGGTTATTCATGATAGTGTTATAAAAACGTTCGAGAGCTTTGAGCCAAGAGAAAGAAATATTCGTTCCTGATTTTCTATTACCACAGAGACATATGAGACATTCACTAGCGAGTAGCATTCCCCCACGGTCAAAGTGAGTACACGCTTTGCCCCACGGTAAGCCTAACCATGTGCTTCAACATAAATAAACGATAAGCAATCAGATTCGTCTGTTTATCGTTAGCAACACAATAATACAACTCAATTAACCTCAATTAACTTACCTTTAATGTCGAAGTTTTTGTGTATCCAATAAAACACTGGTGTGAGAAATCGCAAAGCACAGTCACAATCACTACTCAAATGTGCAATCAAAGCGACCGCTCTACTCTCGTCAGGCAGGCGCTGGGGCTCTCTCGTACGGACTCCTCTGCTGACGTCATAACGCAAACATTACTCCAATGATCTGGCTCCGTCAGAATCTAGTTTAGGCCTGGGAGGAGGCTGGCTGGTCGCGTGTCGCGCCGTCGTCTGTTTTGGGGTACGCTGCGTTTCTGGCCGTAGAGAGACCTTGCGTGGCATCTGGGGGCGTGTCTTCCGCTCCGAGTTAGGTCAGGAGTACTTGCACTTTTGTTGTTGTTGTGCTCGCCCGTTTCCGCTGCAGCGAGCGCCTTGTTTTGAGACGGGACCGTCTCGGTTGCCGCGGCATCGGGCTCGTTTACATTATCTCTCGCCGTCGCGTCGGGTTTGTTTACATTATCTCTCGCCGTCGCGTCGGGCTTGTTTACATTATCTCTCGCCGTCGCGTCTGGCTTGTTTACATTATCTCTCGACGTAGCGCTTGTTTACATTATCTCTCGCCGTAGCGCTTGTTTACATTATCTCTCGCCACCGCGTTTGTTTACATTATCTCTCTCCATCGCGCTTGTTTACATTATCTCTCGCCGTAGCGCGAGGCTTGGAAGACAGGTGCTGCAGACTGGTCTGCTGTGCTGCCGGAAGTGGAATGCAAAGCGGCAGCCAATAAGCGTGTAGCGCCCGAGGCCTGGGCTTCCTCAGCTTGGTGAGGTTGCGTGACTGGAAGGGCTGCCGCTATGGCTGGTAGATCCGTCGTTGCGACTCCCCAAGTAAGTTTAGCTTTCTCGGGCTCTGTCGAGACTTCCATTGCGGAATCTTCAGACATTATTTATAGTTACAGATGGCAGAAAGGAAAGCTCAACATTGGTACGATTAGATACAAGTAAAAAAGTTCAACAGATTCCACTCGGTGAGCTGGTAGAGTTCGATTTCTGACGATTTGTCAGAGAGCATGTGCGGCTGTGCCGCGGTTGGGGTCACCCCCTGTCAGGCTTGAATGGGGAAGCACAAAAATCACAATATTTAATGAAGTTGTGCTTCACAGGTGCTAAAACTTTCAAAAAGGAACAAACTGACCTTTATAATCATCCTAGGTAAGTATCCATTTGAAGTAAGAACAACAACTGAAGAAAAACCGAATAATTCACGGAGCATGAATGGGCACGTGTACACAAGCTGCTTAACTTTTCAAAATAAACTTTATTTACAAAAGGTGTTACACTGATAGTTTACAGGGCGAGAGAGCTCATGCTCCTCAGAAAGTGATGATGAAATGATTGAGGTGAGTATTTACAAGTGTTGAATGAATATTTACAGTTTTTGCTCATTTGAATAGCATGTGGGTGCGTTGATATTATGGATATGAGTGAAGAGGGTTGAAGCTGCATGGTTGCAATGACATGGTGGTTCACAGATGAAAAGAAGCTATTTACATAAGATAATCTCACCTGCATTGGAGTGGAGAGGGTGTGCATGGAGAAATATAGTTGTAAGTATCAGTCTTTATAATTAAAGTGGGAGCTGAAAAAGAAAGTGGCGATGAAAAACAGATGTATAGATGCCTGTTACAATCAGTTATTTACTGATGTGTTTTCCATGCAAGGAGTGCAGCACCAATTGCATTTGTTGCTGCAAGTGGCGTCAGAGGCTTGTTGTGAAGGTGCACAGCGTGCGGTCCACTGTAGTGCTGGAGAGTGCCTAGTAGAGGCGGACCTGATCATCGCTGGTGATGGTGAACCAGCTGATGTGGAGGTTCCACCGCTTCCAGAACTCGCTGAGGGTCGCCATCCTGTGTGCTTCAGTGTATTCAGCCTGTAGGTGGGCAATAACTCTGTTCTTGAAGTGATGTAACAGGTGGGTGCTTGCTGGGGGGGGGGGGTCAGTGAGTGGTGTGTTGTAGGTATAGTTGGTATATGATGGTATTTTGCAAGTACAAAGAAGTATGAGCATGTGGTCGAGGTGTGATAGGTGCAGCGTTGAGGAATTGGTATTGTTCCATCTTGTGGGTGATTGGGCAAACTTTGGAGGCTAGGGAGAATATCAGATTGGAACGTCGGGAAGAGTACTGGGCAGTGGATGTAGGTGTGTTGTATGGAGCCAGGCTTTGCGCAGAAGGGGCAGAGGGGGGAAGAGAGAATCTTCATTTGGTATAGTGTGGCTGGGACTGGCAGGCGTGAGTGCAAGAATTGCCACTGTATGTTTATTTCATGTGGATCGTTAGTGAATGTGGACCAGACTGGAGTGGAGTGCGAGGGAGGGAGGGAGTGAGTGAGAGAGCAGGGCAAGGTGTGAGGGTTGAGTTCTGGAGGAAGTGGTATAGCTGTTTTACACTGATGGAGTGTAGGTGGAGAGCAGCTGAGGGGGTGTTAAGAGTGAAGGGGAGAGGAATTGGCGCTGCCTGGACAGCGCGAATTCCATATGGGGAGGTGAGGGAGGGGAAGAGAAGGTGGAGAGCTTCTTTAATTAGAGTGAACTTGTAGTTGTTTGAGATGGAGCCTTTGAGGGTGGGAGAGAGAGCTCGGAGACATGTTTCCTGGCGAGGTTGGTGTGTACGAGCTGGCATACGGTGACCACACCCGCCCGGAGCCATGGGAGAAAGTGGAAGAAAGGTTGGTGAGGGGGTGGAGGATAGAGGAGAAGAAAAGAGGTTCAGAAAGGAGTTCTAGGGTAGAGGTTGGAGGAACCCTAGAGGTGGGTAGAGAGCGAAAGAGAGTGATAGCCTCATGGTAATTGGGGGAGAGGCGAGTAGGCACTCGTAGGTAGTGGTCCATGAGGAGGAAAGTGTGGAAGGTGAGAGAGGGGTTCCGTGAAGAAGAGATCACGTTAAGAAGGGTGGAGGTGGCTGGGTTGGAGGAGGTCAGGGCAGAGGAGAAAGAGACAAGTCTGAAAGCTTTGTACCTTATGGGGACGTCGGAAGGAGCGAGTCCTCCGTGAGAGATGGGTCTAGTGAGGGTTTCAGCTGTGGTCCAATGGTGCTTGGACCAAATGAAGTTGGTGAGGACTCTGGAGACGTCAAGGTGGAAGTGGGAGGGGACGGGAGTGTTTTTCCAGGAGTAGTACACCTGGGACATGAAGAGGCTATTAGCAATGGCAGCACGACTATGGAAGGAGGTGCAGAATTTGGCTTGAGCCCACCAGCCTGCCGTCCGCTTGAGTTTTCGAATAAGGGGGGGGAGGTGGCAGCATCCCTGACTAGTCGCTTTCTGATGTGGACACCAAGAAGGTGCTGACTGTTGGAGCACCACTGGGCGGCGCAGGGGGTGTCAGTCCGTGAAGCCCAGGATCCGCACCACAATCCGGTGCTTTTGCTTAGGTTGAGGGAAGCATCAGAGAGGCGTACTCGTCGTAGAGGGAGAGGAGGAGGGGGAATTGGTTGTTTTGCCTCATGATGAATGTTGCACCATCGGCGTAGGCAGAGACAATAAATGGCATGGTGCCGATGGCTGGCGAGCTCGGTGGGGTGGGAGAAGACGGTGCGGACAGAGCGGAGAAAGGGTTCGAAGCAGAGAGCGAAGAGTTGGCCAGAGAGGGGGCATCCCTGGCGGATGCCTTTCTGGAAGGGGATAGGAGCAGTGAGGATGGCTCGCATCCTGACGTGAACGACTGAGTTGCTGTAAAGGGTGAGGAGGATGGAGGAGAAGGGGGCAGGGAAGCCGAAGCCGCGGAGGACTACGCTGAGGTAGCGATGGGACATGTTGTAAAATGCTTTCCTCTGGTCTAAATTAAGAAGGGCGAGGGGTTCGTCTTGGATGTGGGCAAGGTGGGTGATATCCCGGAGAATGTGGATATTCTCGTGGATGGAGCTGGACGGGATGGTATAGGACTGGTCGGGGTGGGTTAAAGAAAGGAGGATGAGGTCAAGCCTCGTGGATAGAGTTTTGGTGAGTATTTTATAGTCCAGGTTGAGGAGGCTGATTGTACACCAGTTGTTCAGGTCAAGATGCGAGCCTTTCTTGGGGAGAAGGATGATGTGGATGGTGGTGAATCCCACCGGGATGGAGGTGGAGGAGAAGATAGAGTTGAAGCACTCCAGGAGAAGATTTAGAATGAGGGAGGAAAATTTCCTTTAGAAAATTGTGGTTAGACCATCAGTCCCTGGGGAGCCTGACTGGTTGAGATTAAAAAGGGAAGAATCTCCTGGTGGGTGAAAGGGGTAGAAAGCGAAGAGTGAAGGTGGTGGGGGACTTGAGGTAGAGAGTGAAGTACAGGGTCTTTATAATTAAAGTTCCACTTTGAAATGGCCATAAAAGGAAAACTACTGGACGAAATGTTACCAAACTTGATAATAGTTAACAGGAGGTCATGGGATATTATTTTCCACAAAACAAAAAAATTAGTTCCAAAACTCACCACCAGCGTGGAATGGCGCTGTATGCAATATTGGGAAACGAAAGAAGACATGACATCAGTTGCAAATGTGTGTAATCGTGTCGAACACGTGTTACAACTCGTGTTCAATGTGGTGGCCACCATTTTCAGAAAGCAAGTGAAATCACAGTACTGCGTTCTCAACAGTAGCTCGTAGCATATCAGGAGGAATGTTACGGACGTGTCGGTGTATAGCAGTTTTCAATTCCGCCAAATTCTGGATGTTATCACCATAAACAGTGGCTTTGAGGTAACCCCATAGCCAGAAGTCACAGGGATTGAGATCTGGTAACCTTGGTGGCCAAGCCATGGGGAAGTGGCGGCTGATAATCCGGTCATCCGTGAAATGTTGCTGAAGTAACTGTTTCACACATGTACCAATGTGTGGTGGAGCCCCGTCCTGCATAAAAATCGTGGTGTCTAAAATGCCACGTTCCTGAAGTTTCGGTATCGCAAAACATCGTAACATCGACTCTTAGCGAATAGCAGTCACAGTGGTAGTCACGGGCCCAGCTGGCGATTGCTCTTCAAAAAGAACGGTCCAATTATGACACGAGGTGTCATACCACACAAAACGGTGACTTTCGGAGAATGCAATGGAACTGGGAGGACAGCATGAGGGATTTGTTTGGCCCAAATCCTGAAATTATGGGTGTTCACATCCCCATTGAGGTAAAAATGGGCCTCATCCGTCCACAAAATGTTCCATGGCCACTGTTCATCTACCGCCATCCATGCAAGGAATTCCAATGCGAAAGATTCTCTTACTGGAGGATCGTTCTGTTCCAGTTGTTGAACACGTTTGATTTTGTATGTGTAGTACAGCAGCACTTTACGAACGATTTTGTACACCGTACTCAATGGTAAGTCCATGCGACGTGCAACAGCACGTACGCTGCAAGTCCCGTGTGTGCTTTCCATAGTTGCTTCCTCTACTGCTAATGCAACAGCCTCCTCGGTTTCCACAGCAACAGTCTTTCGTTCCCGCCCAGGTGCAACAGATAACAAACCTGTGGCTTCAAACTTTGCCATCAGTTTCCTCAAACCCTGCGGTGTCATTGGGCCTCGGCGTAGTCATCTGACGGTACGATACTTCTGCAAAGCACGCCGCGCATTGTTGTCGCATTCATAATAACACTTCATTATAACACAATTATACAGTATATTGTAAGATCACTTTAAGTGATCTCAAAATTATTTATCTTATTATATTCTCACTACATCCACAACAAACACTTCGTCAAATGAGACAAGTGAAAAGACTTACTTTTGGTGTACTTTCATGAACGGCTAATCCACAGGAACTAGTGTGTAATCCACAATACACAGAGAAGAGAAAAAAAAAATGTTTTTATGTCTCTAGAGGAGTCTTCATGATAAAAACATGCACTCGCTTTCTCATTTTAGCTACTGGTGTCATGGACCACCCTAATGTTTATTCACCTGGTCCGACGAAACCTTTAGTGATCTCAGACAAGCGGACCGCCAACGATTTTGAAAGCTGAACGTTATTATGATATTGTATAATGAACCTTAATTTATTTTGTTACTTTTGAGGCTTGCTATTTTCGAACTTTCTTTTGATGTTGCTCTACTATCCTCTTTGCTTTGGCAGTAATATTAAGGTGGCATATCCTTAAGAAGGTTCTCGTCCTAGTGTACACTTTTATAAGTTTCTCATGCACGCCAGGATATTTTCTAGCCAGTAACTTACAAAAAGATTTCATTACGTGTGGTGCTTGTGATACACTGTTGCCATGGAAACTTGAAAAAATTATCTCCCACTGCTTCACTTTTTCTAGCCACTGTTCTGATAGCACGAGAAGGCCCCCTCTGGATAATGTTTCTATCCAGCCTTCATTTATTGCAGTCACTGGTTTAGGCATTATCTGGGCTGTTGGTGTTGCAAATGATCGGTCCAGTGACTTTCCATGGAAGGCAAGATACCCTGCCAAGTACCGAAATCCTTCTGCTGAACATTCTGTTTGTGTTGGAGGCGTCGACGTAATAGGGAGTTCCTCTAGTGCAATGTCACTAATTTCTGTTTCCCCATCCACCATGGAAAGAGCTTCATCCATATCAAGCAGCAGACCAGTGAAGAGCTGTGAGGTAATATAGCTCTGGCTATCTTCCTCTGGTGCAACTGGCAATGCATTTGATGAGATGTCAGTCACATTGACACCTACAATTAACAGGCGTAATCGGTTCTTAAATTCTGCAGGTAATGGGTGGTCGTAAAAATGTCCTCATCCTCTTATCTGGGAAAACCAATTTTCAAGGCAGTCTTGATTTAATCTTGCAGTTAAAATGTATTTTATGTCCTGTGACTTTAGGTCTGTATAGCATCCCAGCAAAGATCTAATTGTGGTCATGAATCCTTTCTGAAATGGCAAAAGAAACTTGGATCGCCCAACTTTCATTTTTTCACAAATGGAATAAAAATTGCGGAGTAACTTCTGCTGCAATTCGAAGTGTACTCCAAAACCACTGGCTAATGGGATCTGCTCATGATGTGGGATCCTGGAGTTTAAAATGTCAAAGGTGTCATTCACCAGTGAGAAAAAATTGGCAGTTTCAACTTCATCTGGCAACATATAGCTTATTGTCTTTGAAGTGGTATTGGAAAAAAGTTGAGCTGCCAAGTATACATGTTGACGGTCTCTCCCTGAAACTGTGATGTGTTGGTATGTCAGCTTTGGACATATTCTCATCTCACTATTGTCTAGGGAAAGCAAACGTTCAATGACATCTTTACCTATCCTTTTTCCACTGGGCAGTGTGAAACCGTCGTCCAATAAATGATTGCGCAGTAACTTCAGCAGGTGGGGTACATCGGCAAAAACCCAAATTCGTTTTCGTTGGTATGTTGGATTTTGAAAACATGGGTTAAGGTGTGTTACTCCTAGGTCTTTCCAAACTCGCCCATTTTTACCACCCATATCTGCAACAACAGCAACTACTTCATATGTTTTAGCCTGTAAAGCTGAAATGATCCCTGTGAGTAAAACCCCTGTCATTTGTTTGTCAAATTCAAAATAAATGGGCTGCTTCCAAGAAGAAAATAGCCCTCACACCATAACCACCTGTACTTGACTATGTGGGCCACGTATCCTGTCTTCTTCTTGATCATAGTCGATACGTGCATCAACATTCATTTCATCAAACGACAAAACACAGATACGCTCACCTTTTTTAAGCTGGTCACCCTGTGTTTTCATTAGTTCCAATACATCATGAAGGATACCAGGACGACAAGTAAACGAACCAGAAATCCACTTCTTTAATGTGGATATTGCTGGCAGTGGTATTTTTAGATGATTCCGAAGATGAAGATAGCATCTACGGGATACAGCACGAAGAGCCAGTGATTTGCTGAAGTCTTCTTTATTCCATTTGGCACGTCTTTTATTTCTGATTACTTGCTGTTTGGTGAAAACTTTGCCCACAATCCGTGTAACTTCTTCTTTGACTTGCAACTTCAGTTTATTTTTACTTCCTTGTAATAATTTTTCCTTCACTACACATTTATGTCTTAATTGTGCATTCCTTAATTTGAGATTCAAATTTTGACTCTGCAGTTGTGAGTTGCGGTGCCTAAGCCATTTAACTTCTCTTTCCAGATGCATCAACCAATCATTCCTCTCTTCTACTACTTCAGGATCAGTCAAAGTTCCTTTATCATATTTTCTCTTTTTTGGAGATATATTAGAAATTGTGAAAAGTGCACGTTTTCTTACTTCACGAGTTTCACATATATCCCTCCTTGTAGACTCACATGTTTCTTTGTTTGGTTCTGAACCATCAGCAAAAACACTTGTATTGCATTTGATTTCTATTGGGGTGCTGTATGTAGCTTCAACACACAGCTTCAATGACGGTACAGCAGTTGGTTTTAATTTCCTTGATGGAGGTAGACCCAGCAATTCAGCTTGTAAATCCCGAAGGTAGTCTTCCTCAGCGAAATGTTCAGAGCATACAGTTGCATTTGAAAAATTTATTTTATCCAATCTTCTGCATTTGCTGAGCCATTCCTTTCTCTTGGTATCATCTTTAGGAAAACTGTGGAAAATAATTCCTTTCCCTTTCGTGTTCTGATTTCTATTTTAGCATATGGTCACTGCACAATTTGGCATAATGGCGTTAGGAAAATGCTATACACACACCACGCTTGATGATGGTAATATAAAAATAGAATAATGAAATTAATATAACTAGAATTACTAGATTAATATAACGATAATAACCTGGTAAATATAAGAATGACTAGATTACTATAACAAGAATAACAAAATGAATACAACTGATTTCAACACAAAAGAGTACAAGCAGAGTGGGAGATTCGAGCCGAGAAAAGTTTTACACCTTGTGTTTACATCTGCGGTTGAAACTCACTCGGGCTCGCTCGATGTTTGGCTCGATGATGACGACATGCTCAAATCTCAAAAAAAATTTCAGAGCCGCGCATTGCTGTTACAGCCACCCCTGTGCTGTCTCGACGGAAGTCGAGTGGGGAGCGTCAGCCAATGAGCGTGCAGCTCCTGGGGCGGGTGCATTGGCCAATGAACGCGAGGCGTCCGAGGTTTCGGCTTCTGGTGCTGGGATAGCTTGTTTGACGGGTTCTGCTGCCGCTGTGGCTGTTGAATCTGCCGTTGGCTCTTCCAGAGTAGGCTTAGCTGCCTCATTGTTCTCCTCGATGGAAATTTCCATTGGGGAGGTTTCAGAATTTATGCTCATGATGGAATAATTTGCCAGGTGCGTGCATTAAAAGAAATACACAAGAAAAGTTCACTAGATCGCACTTGGCGAGCCGGAAAGTTCGACTTTAGCGATCGTACTTTGAGAAGCAAGTGCGGCTGCTCTGTGGTTGGGGTCACCCCCTGTCAGGTTGGGACAGGGAGGTAAACAAGTTTTCGAATCTCAGGGAATCCTGAATAGTGATCATATGTAGAGGATTTTAGGAAGGGGGTATCTGACCCCAGGTCTTAAACAACCCTTAGAAATAGGAAGCTAGGAGATTTGGGTTAGAGTGCCCGATAGGAAAGTGACACGGAAGCAAAGTAGAAAGAGGGAGGAAGACGCCCTTATTTATTACCGCGCGGGGGTCAGTGCCCGGGGTCCGACAGCTTAACGTGCCCATCCGACACACGGCGGGGTATTTAGTGGATTGAGTGTTCGTACCTGCTGGGACCGAACCTGAGGTCCTTTCATTGGTAGTCACGAACGTTGCCCACTAGGCCACCCGCGGCCCTTGTGAATGAACGTTTTCGTTTTGACCGCTGAACAGTTTTTTTTTTTCTAAACAAATACATTTCTGAAAATTTGCAAACAGTTTAATAGAACATTTCTCAGAAGTTTAGACATAAGTATTCGAACCCTCCACTGTACAACAACAATGAAAATGTAGCCTGACACTAGTTTTTAATATTCTGATTAATACTAAATTTAGGCTAAGTACATCAGTGGTGCACCCAAGATTTTTTTATGAGGGTGGCCCGATGTATTGAAAAAGCACATAAAAATGAACTGGAGAAAACATCTCCCAAAATGTTGGGAACAGATACAAATATCTTCATCATATTAAAGTATATTTCCATATATTTGAAATATATATATTTAAAAACATAAACACATATATATATAAAAAAAAGCAGGCAATAACACAGAATAAAGTATATGTATAAGAGGAAGACCCTGGGCCACCTCCACTCGGTGCGACAGTTATAAAGATGTTTTGTAAAACCAGTACGTACCTACTACAAGGTGTGCCATATAAAAGAGGCCCGAGTATAATGAACAACAACAGTCAGGCAATGTTACTATACATGGTAAAGAATAGTTGAAATGAGAGAAAACAGGAGTAATTGACTTGTGTTTACAACAATTGCTGAAAGTGCTGTCCTCTAACATCAAGACACAGCCGCACACGACGGAATATGTTGTTCGTAACGTGCCACAACTCATCGGCAGTAATCTGGGCTATGCCATCAGTAATATTCAGTTTTAATTCATCAAGGGTGTACGGATTAGTTGCATATACTTTCCATCTAAGTGCTCCTCACAGATAAGTCACAGGTGGAGAGATCGGATGATCTGGGTGGCCATAGTCACTTCAATACAGTTATGTCCTGCCCAAACACTTCATGCACATCATGTAGATTGTTCCGTGCAGTATGCACCTTCCTGCTGAAAGAAAGCGTATGTTCACTCTTCTTCTGTAAGTGCAGCAACAAATGGGTTGAACAGTTGCTGAACATAGTGCTCCGAGTTGATGGTGTCAGTGAAAAAGAATGGGCTGACGACCCTCTTCGTAGACACAGCACACCAAACGCCTATATTTTGGTCGTACAGAGGAGTCTCCATTGTCCATCTGGGATTTGTGTTGGTCCAAATCCTGCTGTTTTGCACATTGACATACTCTGACAGATGAAACCATGCTTCATCTGTCGTGTAATAAAGTGTTGGGTCCACTTCACAGCTGACAATGGTCTCCTGAAACCACTTGCAATATTGCATCCATTTTGCATAATCAGGAGTTTTAAGTTCTTGGAGTGGCATAACTTTGTACGGCCAAAAATGCAAATCCACCTTAAGTATGCGTCAGCATGACTTGGCAGATATTCCCGCTGCAGACGATAATTGGCGAATCGACTTCCGAGGGCCTTGTAACATCATTGTGCACACATCCTTGATATTGTCTTCAGTACGAATTGTCTTGGGTTTGTTTCTTTTCCTGTTGCACACCGTGCCAGTTTCACGACATTTCCATACTAACTTCTGTACCACTGATTTCCCCAGTGCAGCACAACGTGGAAATTTTTTCTGTAAAGAACTCATTTAAAACCTTGTATGAGTTATTTCTGAAATACTGTTCCACAATAAAAATCTGCTGTTCTGTACTTAAAACTATTTCTGTTGCCTTTGTTCTCTCTTCACTTACTTTTATGACCGCGTACCTACACTGCTCTAGCTGTGACTAACCACTCTGGAGAATTCCTTTGTAACTGTACACGCAGAAGAAGCCGGTTAGAAGTGGAACAAAGCGGTGTTAACTGGAAACCCGCCAAACAATGTCTGGCCGTGGGGCTCAGTTGACACTTCATATAAAACTTGAAATTTGTGAAATGTAAATTAAGTTGCTAATTTTGCTGATGCCTTCCATTTCAATAATTTTCTCTGTGCAGCTATTGCAGTTCTCTGGATCTTTGCTTTTGCATTAATGCTTCTTATCTGTATGAAAGTTCTAGTCCTTACATACATCTTTATTATCTCTATCTAACACTTGGAAATTTCTCAGCAATTTTTTCACACAGTTTTTTGACAACATTATTTTCCTATGAGAGAGAGACAGGTCCATGCATGTCAATGAACATCAGTTCGAATTGACTTACTTTTTGCAGCCAATCATCAGATGGTACCAGTAGACCACCCCGTGACAGTACCTCAATCCAGCCGCTGTCTCCTGTAGTTGTAGTTTTTGGAGCAGTGAGGAGTTGCCCAGTTGGCGTTCATAGAGATTTATCGTGTTTTCTCCCCTTATGTGCAATATATCCAGCCAGATAACGAAAGCCTTGAACTGAGCAGTCAGGTGCAGCAGGTGCCGGAGGATTGGGAACAGTTGAAGTGTTGAATGATAATTCACGAATCTCAATTTCCTCTTCAATCATTGACAGTGATTCTGACATATCTGGCAAAATGCCATTTAAAAGCTGTGATGTCAGGTACACATCATCTTCATTGCATAATTCCACAGGTGCTGCACTTGAAAGGGGAATATCGGAGATACTGGAACACAGAAGCAATAAACGCAGGCGATACTTGAATTCTACAGGTAGTGGGTGATCATAAAAATGACCAAGCCCACATATACGAGAAAAAGATTTTCTAGGCAGTCTTGATTAAAACGAGCTGTAAGTATATATTTCATTCCTGTGTGCTTTAAATCATTGAATAATCCCAAAACTGACCGTATGGTAGTGAGAAACCCTTTTTGAAAGGGAAGCAAGTGCTTGGCTTTGCAAACTTTCATATTTTTGCAGCACGTATACAACTTGCGCAGAATACTTTCTTGAGCTTCATAATTAATGCCAAAACCACATGCATGCAATTTGTCATTCGAAGGTGTTCTAGAGTTGAGAATATCAAACGAATCGTTCACAAGTTGTATGAAAGCTGCTGTATCCTCTTCATCTGGCATGACGTACCGAGTGCAGTATGTTCTGAAAATAGCTGCATTGCCAAGAATACATGCTGTCGTTCTCTGCCTGTTACTGTGATGTGATGAGTAGACAATTTAGGACAGATTTTCATTTCACCACAGTCTAATGCTAGTAACCGTTCAATCGTTTCTTTACAGATTTTTTTGTTCCCTTCAAGTGTAAATCTATGATCAAGGAAATGGTTCCTCAGCAGCTTATACAAATGCGGAACATCAGCAAAAACCCATACACGCTTATCTGGGTACCTTGGGTTAGAAAAACATGTGTTGGTATAAGTAACACCCAATTCATTCCAAACTTTATTTTTCCCACCAAGATCAGAAACTACAGCAACCACATGAAAACTGATGTCTTCTAAAGATATTATTTCCTTCACTAGTGAGCCTGTCATTTGGATATCAAAATTAAAAAATATTGGCTGTTTCCATTTTCCAAATAGACCACAAACCATGGCTACTTGAACATTAGAGTGTGGACCAGTGATTTTATCTTCATCTTGGTCATAACAAATTCGACTATCAACATTCATTTCATCAAATGAAAGAACGCAAATATGTTCTAAATTTGTATATCTTTTTGCCTAATTTTCCATTAAATAAAGCATATCTTGCAGCACACCAGCAGAAGGAACGAGCAAGTCCACCTTTTTAGGGTTGTAATCCCAGGAAAAGGATATCCCATTTTATTTCTGAGAAACAGATACGCTTTCTTAGAAATAGATCGCAGAGCGATAGCTTTGCACACATCTTCTTTGCTCCACTTTACACTGTTTTTACCTTGCAATAAGCAGCGCACTTGGTTAAATATTTTCCCCAAAGTGTTAGTCACTTCAGCTGATACCTGTGCCTTAGAATTTTTGGCACCCACAAGAAATTGTCGTCACTTTACTGATAGCAAACTGTTCAAAACATTGTTTCGAGATTTCAACTTATCACAAGAAGCTTTAAGTCTTTGATTTTCAGCTTGTAGATTTTTCATGTTAAGTAGTAGTTGCTGCATTTCCACTGATTGGTTTGAATTTTCAGGTTGTGTGCCTTTGTTCATTTTTCTCTTCTTCGGGGATACAGTGGAAATGGTTTCTAGGGCACGCTTACGAATTGCACGGGCATTGCTTCTGTTTAATCGGTTAGACTTAGACAACACATTTTCTACATCTGGACTTCCTATGCTACTACTTGCATTATGTGAGGTGTTTGCAATAATATGAGCATCTGCAACAGGAGTATTGTTACTACAGGGGAGATTTATGGACGGAATGGCATGCGATTTCAGCCTTTTCTGCTTACTCGATGGAAGGCCCAGTAATTTGGATTTCAAATCACGTTCATAATCGTCTTCAGTAAAATGTCTGGAGCAAATTCTGGCATGTTTCACATTGACAACATCTTTTCGTCTACATTTGAATAGCCATGCTTTTTGTGATACCTGATCTTTCGGAAATGCGTGATAAGTAATCCCAGTTCCTTTTGTTTTCTTGTTCTGCGATGGACACAGAGCAACGGCACAGTTGGGCATCGTTCTTTCCAAATAATAGCACAGAATGAATGGGGTCGTGAAGTTTTCTAGCCAAACACATGGCAATACAGTGTTTTATTTTTGTTAAATCATTTGTAATGTTATAGCGCCTACCTTTTGTAGCCAATGTTGTTATCTTTATCCTATCGCATAAAAATACGACTCTTGATCACAAAGAATTGATCAAAAACCATTAAAAAAACCAAGACTAATAGCAATCTCAAACGTAAACAAACATCAAAGCAAATGATTTTGCCTCCACTGGCACGTCATGCGCGAGCCTCCCCAAAAATGCCTTCGCTACTGCGCATTGAAATGGACCCCCTCTGCTGTAGCTGACGTCTGGCCTGCTGTCTCGACGGAAGTAGAGTGGGGAGCGTCAGCCAATGAGTGCGCAGCTCCTGGGGCAGGTGCATTGGCCAATGAACGCGAGGCGTCCAAGGTTTCGGCTTCTGGTGCTGGGAGAGCTTGTTTGACGGGTTCTGCTGCCACTGTGGCTGTTGAATCCACCATTGGCTCATCCAGAGTAGGCTTAGCTGCTGCCTCATTGTTCTCCTTGATGGAAATTTCCATTGGGGAGGTTTCAGAATTTATGCTCGTGATGGAATAATTTGCCAGGTGCTTGCATTAAAAGAAATACACAAGAAAAGTTCACTGGATCGCACTTGGCGAGCCGGAAAGTTCGACTTTAGCGATCGTACTTTGAGAAGCAAGTGCTGCTGCTCTGTGGTTGGGGTCAGCCTCTGTCAGGTTGGGACAGGGAGGTGAAAAAGTTTCCAAATCTCAGGGAATCCTGAATAATCTGCACTCATACTTTATAAACATAAAACACTAATCTTTGACATCACTCCTGCCAAGATCGGAGTTGCGGGTGAAGTTAATCCAATGAAAACGAGCGATTGCCGAGTAGCACAGAGTAGCACGCTGCTTAACTTTTTCAAAACAAACTTTATTTACAGAAAGATGAGGTACACTCATTGCTTACATGGCAAGAGAGCTTTCGCTCCTCAGAAAATTGATGGTAGTATGATTTAGGTGAGTATTTACAGTTGTTATGAATATGTACAGTTGTTTTGCTCATTTGAGCAGCGAGGTGTAAATTTACAGATGCAAAGAAGCTATTTACAATAGATAATTTCACCTTCGTTGGAGTTGAAAGTAGGTGCATTGATTAATATTTGGTTGAAAAGTCCAGAGTCTTTTCAGGTTAAGTGTGAGCTGAAAGAGAAGGTGAATATGGAAAACAGAAGGAAAAATGCATTTTACCATCAGTTGTATGCAGGCATATTTCCAAACATGTTTTGCAGTGCAGCTTTCATTTGTTTGCTGTAAGTGCTGACAGATGTCTTCTTGGGATGGTGCACAGCGTGTGGTTCGCTGTAGTTGCTAGAGCATGCTTTAGTTGAGGCGGACCTGATCGTCGCTGGTGATGGTGAACCAGCTGACGTGTGGGTTCCACCACTTCCAGAACTCGCTGAGGGTCGCCGTCCTGTGTGCTTCTGTGTAATCAGCCTGGAGGTGGGTGACGACCCTGTTCTTGAAGTGGTGGAGCAGACTGGTGCTTGCTGGGGTGTCAGTGAGTAGTGTGTTGTAAGTACAGTTAGTATATGATGTACTTCGCCAGGACGAAGAAGTATGAGCATGTAGTCGAAGTGTGTGGTGTGGTGGGTGCAGCGTTGAGAAATTGGTAGTGTTCCATCTTATGTGTGATGGGCAGACTTTGTCTGCAAGGGAGAACATCAGATGGAGCATCGGGAGGAGGACTGGGCAGTGGATGTAGGTGTGTTGTATGGAGCCAGGTTCTGTGCAGAAGGGGCAGAGGGGGGAACAGAGAATCTTCATCTGATGTAGAGTGGTTGGGACTGGTACACGCGAGTGGAGGAATTGCCACTGAATGTTGATTTCGTGTGGGTGGTTAGTGAGTGTAGTGAGCGTGGACCAGACTGGAGTGAAGTGCGAGCGAGGGAGGGAGGGAGTGAGTGAGTGAGAGAGCAGGGCAAGGTGTGAGGGTTGAGTTCTGGAGAAAGTGGTATAGCTGTTTTACACTAATGGAGTGTAGGTGGAGAGCAGCTGAGGTGGTAAGAGTGAAGGGGAGAGAAATGGGCGCTGCCTGGACTGCGCGAATTCCATATGGGGAGGTGAGGGAGAGGAAGAGAAGGCGGAGAGCTTCTTTAATTAGAGTGAACTTGTAGTTGTTCGAGATGGAGCCTTTGGGGGTGGGAGACAGCTCGGAGACATGTTTCCAGGCGAGGTTGGTGTGTACGAGCTGGCATACGGTGACACACACACACACACACACACACACACACACACACACGGAGCCATGGGAGAAAGTGGAAGAAAGGTTGGTGAGGGGGTGGGGGATAGAGGAGAAGAAAAGAGGTTCAGAAAGGAGTTCTAGGGTAGAGGTTGAAGGAACCCTAGAGGTGGGGGTAGAGAGCGAAAGAGAGTGATAGCCTCATGGTAAGTGTGGGAGAGGCGAGTAGGAACTCGGGTGTAGTGGTTCATGAGGAGGAAAGTGTGGAAGGTGAGAGAGTGGTTCCGTGGAGAAGAGATCACGTTGAGAAGGGTGGAGGTGGCTGGGTTGGAGGAGGTCAGGGCAGAGAAGAAAGAGACAAGTCTAAAAGCCTTGTACCTTATGGGGACGTCGAAAAGAGCGAGTCCTCCATGGGAGGTGGGTCTAGTGAGGGTTTCAGCTGTGGTCCAATGGTGCTTGGACCAAATGAATTTGGTGAGGACTCTGGAGATGTGGAAGTGGGAGGGGACGGGGGTGTTTGTCCGATGGTGATGCCATGGCGAAGAACCTTTGCTACGTGGGTCTCAGAGGAGAGGTAAACGATCACTTCTCTGTTCCTGCGTGCCATGTGAGTGATAGCAGTGGCAGGGACAGATTTCTTTAGGGCTATGGAGTAGCGCTTGAGGGGGGTGTCTCTGAGTGATTCAAAGCACATTCCCAGTCGGCGCTTGTTGAGGTAGGTCTGTGCAGCTGTTGAGTTTTCCGAGATGGTAACTCTCAGCATGTCCCTTCTTGTGACATTGGTGCTGAGATGGGAGGCAGGTGTGCTGGAGCTGTGATCACCAGTTACCGCTGCAGCAAACATCTTGAGCTGAGTCGGGGGACTCTTTATGTCTGCTGCCGCGGCGCTGGGTTTGTTTACATCCGCGCTCGCAGTCCCTTCGACGTGCGAGGCTTGGGAGAGATCTGGAGCTGACGTCTGGCCTGGCGTCCCGCCGGAAGTAGACTGGGGAGCGTCAGCCAATGGGTGTGAGGCTTCCGATGCTTGAGCTGCTGTGGCTGTTGAATTTGTCAATGGCTCTTCCAAAGTAGGGCTAGCTCGCTCTTTGTCCTCGTCGATGGAGATTTCCATCGGGGAGACTTCAGACATGATGAAAAGAGGTATGAACTTAATGGATGAGTGAGGATTGCTCACTCACTTAGTGTGCCAAAAGTCTGGTTCAGAAAAGGAAACGGCGAGAGAAATCAGGCGGCTGTTCGGCCGTTGGGGTCACCCCCTGCCAGATGTGGACAGGGAGGTGTAAAATACACTGAATCGTTGGCAATCTTTTAAAATCCATGCTTAAACTTTCAAGAAGGAACGAACTGACCGTTATAAGTATCCATTTGAAGAGAAACGTAGAACCGAAGAAAAACCGAATAATCCACAGAGCATGAATGGGCATGTGCACACAAGCTGCTTAACTTCGGTGATTGGACGAGAACCGGTGTTCTCTTTCAAAATAGCTTTTATTGGTTATCTTAAAAACACAGGATACAATTACAGTAGTATCTCATCCTCACACTCAGTGTGAGGGATGAGAAAAATAAAATAAACAATGATTTTTACAATGAGATGAGAAAATTACAAATGAGTGTTGCAAACTCATCGCAATGAGGTGCTGTGCAACAGCAGTAGCTTGGGGAGACATATCCGAGATATACATGAGCTGAGCTAGAGCTAGTCAAAGCAATAATAAGCATTGAGTCTGTCCGGAAGAGTTCATATAACAAAACTGTTACATATGGACAAAAAAAAAAAAAAAAAAACTAGTGCAAAAACAAGACAGCATGGCAAGGAAACACTGAAGGAAAAGTCCAGCTATAAGAGATGATGTCCGAGGAGGTAGACAAACGTACCAGTCAAAGAGAAAAATCTGTGGAAGACGTACAGAGCGCTGAGAACAGAGAAAACATTTAGATGAGTAGATGTACTTGGTTGTTGTCTACGATCTCGAACCAAGCAGTGCGAGGAGTCCAGGTGGTGTAAAAACTCGGAAGACTGGAGTTGGTGATCACCGAGGTGAGTTCCAGGTGTAGCCTAGCTGCAACACTAGTTCTATAGTGTGCAACTAAAGCACCGGAGAAAGAGAGTGGATCTAGAGGCGGGGATCGAAAGAGATGGGAGAATATTACGTACTTGGCGAGGATAAATAAATAAGAACAAACTGGGGGAATGGGCGCAAAACCAGTGGAAATAGAACCGAGAAATTGATACTCTTCAAGGGTGAGTGAAATGGAACTGGAGTAATTTGCAAGACGAAACATGTAGTGAAAGAGAGGTAAGAGGGTTGGGCAATGCAAATACATATGAAGGACATCTCCTGAGACTTCACAGAAAGGGCATAACTCAGACAGAACAATATTTCTACGATGCAGAGTAGTCGAAACAGGTAGCCGGTTGTGCAGGAATCACCATTTCACGTTGAGTTCAGAGGAGAGAGCCAAGGAAGATAGGCTGGAGGACCAAACCGAGGTTAGCACAGCAGGAGGAACAGAATATACAGGGCAGGGCGCATTCAAGGAAGAGCGGAGAGAACGATAGGGAGTGCGAGTGGTGAAAGAGTGAAGTGGAACAAGGTTTCCGGAAAAGGAGAGAAAGAAAGGTAAAGGGAGAGAGGCAGAAGAAATAGAAATAAGACCAGAGGGACCAGCGAGGGAGGGAAACAGTCTGAAGAACAGTCTGGAGCTGAAGCAAGTTATCTGAGAGTTCTGGAGAGGCTGGAGAGGCGGGGGAACAGATTAGAATAGGGCATCCAGGTTAAGTTAAGGAGAACCAGCTGGGAGACAGAGACTACGCCAGCGCGTAGCCAGGCGGGGAAAAAGAAAAAGTCGGTGGAAGGAGGATGTAGAACGGAAGAGAAAAAGAGAGGTTCTGCGAGAAGGTTGGGAGCAGTAAGGGGGGTTGACGAAAGAGGGGCAAAGCTCGAAGGAAAGAAATGGCTTCGTGGTAAACTGGAGGAAAACGGCGGGGGGGGGGTAACAGAATGAAAATCTATCCGTAAGAGAAGATGGAGGGTGAGACAGGGATTGAGGGGGGAGGTAAAGACATTTAATAGAAGAGTGGAAACGGAAGTGGTTGGTTCAATAATCATTCGTAGGAGATTGGAAATACGAGTAGCTCTGTAACGGAGAGAGACATCTGGCAGGTTCAAACCTCCTCAGGAGGAGGGGAGGGAAAGCACAGTTGAAGAGACCCAGTGAATTGACGACCAGACAATTTGGAGCATGGTAGAAGTAGTAATTGCAGTCTGTACATACGCTGGCGAAGGCTGTGGAATCCAGGAATGTAATGCTATGGAAAGGATATGAGTACTTGCAAGATGAGCTCGACTATGATAAGAAAGGCAGTATTGGAACCGGGTCCAGTAAACAGCCACATGTTGTACTTTATGGACCAACGGTCCCCAGGTGGCGACGGCTGCAGAAACCGGCCGACCGATGTAAACACCAAGGATCTTCTGGCATGAGGACGACCACTGGGCACCTCAAGGGGTGTCCAGTCGACCGCGCCATGCACCACACCAGAGACCAGTGCACTTCGCAATATTTAGGGATGCGCCGGAGGCATTGGCATAGACTTGATATGTTGCAAGGACTGTCGAGAAATTTGTGTCATGATGGATTAGAACAGTGAGATCGTCGGCGTATGCAGATAGAATGATGTCGTGTGCTAGCTGAGAGAGCAGTGAAAGACGGTAGAAGAACAGAACGTAGAGAGCAAAGGAAAGGTTCAAAAACGAAAGAAAATAGTTGACCGGAGAGAAGGCATCCTTGACGGATACCCTTTTGAAACGGAACAGGGGCCGTAAGAAAAGATGCCGTCTGGACAAGGACAATGGCGCCGTGGCACAAGGCAAGGAGGGCTGTGACAAAGACGGGGCGGGGGGGGGGGGGGCAAAGGCAGAGAGAACAGAAGCAAGCCATTAATGACTCACGTTATCAAAGGCCTGCCTCTGGTCGAGGTTAAGGAGTGCAAGAGGTTCTGAGGAAAGGTGGGCAAGGTGATGTAAGTAGCGGAGGGTATTTATATTAGTGTGGATACTTCGGCCAGGGATAGTATAGGTCTGGGCAGGGTGAATGATGATGGGGAGGACAGGGTTCAATTGAAAAGACAGGATTTTAGTAAATAGTTTATAATCGGTATTAAATATGGAAATAGGGCGCCAATTGTCCAGATCCAGCAAGCATCCCTTCTTCGGGAGAAGGATGATATGGGCTAGAGTGAAAGCGGGAGGAAGGACAGAGGAAGAAAAAGCTACAGTAAAACAGGGTAGTAAAAGTGGGAAGAGGAAAGAGGAAAACGTCCTGTAAAACTGGACAGTCAAGTCATCGGGACCAGGCGCCGAATGGCTATTAAGGGATGCCAATGACTGTAGAAGTTCGGTATGGGTGATCGGAGCTGTGAGAGAGGTGACGTGATGCGAAGAAACTTGTGGTAGCCTACTGAACAAAACAGCAGCATTGTGAGGGTTCGGCTGGAAGGAAGAAAACCAGGCTGTGAAATACTGGCGAACAAAAGAACAGACAAATAGCGGAGGAATCAGCAGAGACAGAACCATCAGGAAGTCGGATGGTACGGAGGTGATGAGCTGAACGACGATAAGACTCCAACTGTTGGACTTGTTCGTGAAGAAATTCTTCAGGGTGAGGAGTTTGAGACGTAATACTGCTTGCTGAGCAATCGGGTCGAGTAGAGCATGAAGTTCTGCCTTATACTGTGTTCCCATGGGAGAATTGAGGTCTATCGTTGCAAATACAGAGCGAATTTCATCAATTCGCATGGAACGGGTGGTGCGGACTTCGTGAGCATATTGCTTTGTAAACACAATAATCTTGGCCTTTATAGCTAGCCAGTGCTGGAGAGGACAGGTTACAGAAGGTAAAGTGAGAGTAGCTTGTTGTAACTGGGCTTCAATGGATTGAGGTATATAGGGTCATGCAGAAGGTCATCATCCAGGGTCCAGTTGCGAAAAAACTGTTAAGGCAATGGTCCAGACTGTAAGCTTAAAATTACACTGCTGTGATCAGATGAAACGGAAGGGGTATGAATAATTGAAATCACTGATGGCAAGACATTAGAGGAAACATAAAAACGATCTAAATGAGCGGTGGCAGGAGTAGAGGTAGAGGAAGATCGCCAGGTGTATGAACGAAGGAATGGATGGATGTAACGGTAGGTATCGTGAAGGCCAAAAGTAGTAATTAACTGTGCGAGTGCCTGAATGAGAAAATATCTTGAATCTATGGATCCTTCAGAGCGGTCAAGGGACGGTTCGAGCGTACAATTAAAATCGCCACCCAGAAGGATAAAATCGGAAGCAGGAATGAACTGTAAACAAGCTGTAAGGTGATCAAAAAGGCTGGCAGTTAAATGATGATGACAGGATACATAGATATTAAAGGTATGGTAACTGAAGTTATGAAGACGAAAAGACAAGTACTGAAGGATATCTCGAAAAACAGGTTGAACACTGATATTAGAAATAAGAGAGCTTAAACGAAAATGAACTGCAACAGCTAAACCAGCTTGATGACTGAGACGGTGTAGATGATAGAATTGGTAAGGCCAGTTTCTCCAACGGTGATACTGCGTAGTGGGATGGCAATTAGTTTCCTGCAATAAAATAAGATCAGCATCGAGCGGCACGAGATCCTCTTAGACCAACGAATTGGTCAACGGGACTGCGCACCCTCGGCAGTTAAATGACAAGATCTTTAAATTGAATGATCAGGTTGTATCTTCTTATCTGCATGCTTCCGGAGATTCTCAATACGTTTTCTAAATTTACTCTTCTGATCAGAAAATCTGGTATCTTTAAGAGGCAAATTAACCAATACTTTCTGTAATTGCAAAAGAATTTCCGACATTCTATGATGATGCGATTGGATACAGGCAAAACGAGTGATAGCTTGACTTTGTTCAGATAGAAAAATTGTAGCAAGTTCATTAAGAGACAACGGACCGACCAGCTCTTGAATATTTTCAAAATGGGTTGTGAGAGCTGGAAGAGAGTACAAATTTGAATCAGAGGTAAGGGGAAGTGGTGGATAAGAAGTAGTAGGAGAAGCCGAAATACGAATCGGTGATCGAGCTGGGCGAATCTGCGTCGTAGAGGGTGAAGTAGAAGTGCGTCGGGTTCGTTTAGACAACGGCGTGTCCGGAGAAGCCGGTGGTTTCATAATGTTATCATCGGAAGAAATACTAGGAGTGTCATCAGGCAAGGTCAAAATCTCTTGCTTCAAAGATCATTTTTCCGGAGCGGACATAGGCATGTCAGAAGCAGAGAGATCAACATTGAGAATATTTGACTCCAACTGTGAGGAAGGAGAAACAACATCAGGTGTCACATTAGAGGAGCTAGAAGCTGTAGGAACATTAAGTGTAGCAGCCGGAGTAGCGGAAACATGAGTCAACAAAGCAGAAGTGACATCAGGAGCAGGTGACTAATTGCGAAGACTCGTGACCTGGACACACCATAGGATCTTGAGGTGAGGACAAGTCACCCGCCGCTGGTACAGGTGCAGATGGAGGTCTAGCAGATAAGTGCAGGCAGCGAGACTGCACGTGTCCATAAGCCTTGCATTTGTAGCAATGCATTGTGGTAATGATATCAATTCGAAAAACTTGATGCCTACGACTATAGTTAGATCGGTAGGGCAGTTTGCTATTGCTTCCTCTGACTGAAATTGGATCCGGGCTTTGCAGCAGAGTCCCATTATATTCTTATCATCAGGATCAGACGGTGCAGAGGATAAAGTAAAGATCGATCCTAGTACTTTCCCACACTGGGAAAGGCCAGCCATGAGATATTGATTCTTAATTTCCGGTTGGACCGGATAGCAGGAGACTAAAACGGGCCTCTGGGACAGTGGGATTCCATGAAGAGTATGATCGCCCACATGCAATCCTTCAGATAACACCTTGTCTGTGAACTCCTGCGTCGCAAAATAAATAAGGACAGTTCATGGTTTTTGAGCCATATGAGTAATAGCTCCTTTGGGTAAAATTCGTCGAACCGCCAAAGAATACTTCTTGAGATTCGTATCTGGCAGTGCATCGAAGTAGATGCCGAGACGTTGGGTGTGTAAAACATCTTGACTGGCAGGCGACGCTTCAGGAATTTCTATCCTGATTTTCTTATTATCTTTCGTGACTAGATAATCTAGCGGTAAAGCACGAGGGGTCGTCGATGTGCTTGTAGGAGGGTTCTTGCCTTTAACAACGGCCGCATAGTAAGAAGGTGGACTAGCTGAAGAGGCAGTCAGGGCAGGTAGCGAAGCATCGCCCAAGACAGCAGAAGATATCACAGAAGCGGATGATGTTGTTGGCGTCGCGCTTGAAGGCAGTGACGGGTAGTCAACATCCATCGGGACGGAAGAAGAAGAAGGAGGTCTTTCGAGTACAGCTGCATAAGTAGCGAGCCGTGGAAGTGACGACACTGGAGCATCACCAGGTGGAGGCGGAGCATCACCATCGAGCTCCAATCCTGGTTGACACGAAGCGGGAGCTGCCATTTGCAATGGCTGACTCGCCTAATCGATCCTGGGCAAAGCCAGGATGATGTGAAAGGTAGGAAATAAGGAAATTCTACTTACAGTACGTCAGGAACGGGTGCAAACGAAGCAGAAAGTCTTCTTATCACTCATAATCAACGAAGAACAGACACACACCACAATAATCACACACTATCACCAACAAAACCACAGAGCACAAACCAACACGAGCGTACGACCGGTGCTCTCAGCTTGGTATGGCCGTTGCCGTTGAAATGCTTTCAAAATTATTTACATAAGCAGTGGAAAGAGCGGTTCTTACCTCTGACTGAAATTTTTCACAAAAAACATGAATTAAAAAAAATCTTATCTTTCACAAACTCCTGCTGAAGTACAGAGCTGAAATTACATTGAGTGTAAATAGATGGCACCATGGAGGAGTTAGGAGCACATAAGAAGGGATTTCAAAATTGCTTTATTGAATCGAAATATTTACGCGAGAGAGGGGGAAAGAAAAGATGTCAAAGCACGTGGTGTTCCTAGGTAGTCACCCTCCCAGGTACTGACTGCGCCCGAAGCTGCTGAAGTTTTCAAAAGTATCTTTATTTACAACTAAGAGATTATAACATTGCTAACTTGACATTTCTCCGGGGCTTATGCCAGGTAGTGACACCCAAGCATGGGTGGTGGAAGTATGAACAGAGGTGATGTATTTACAAAATGGTGATAATGTTATATTTACAATGATGAATGATGCAGTAAGGTTGATTACACAGAGATATTTGATCTTTACATTGAGAAGGAAGTTTTGCCGGGGTTTCCGCATCGCCGAGAGGGTTCGAGTGACACATTCAGTCTATTGAGTCAGTTCTAATACAACATGGTAGAGTTTTGCTGCCTTTGAGTTTTACAATGTAGATGAATTTATACGAGTGATTTTACAGGAATTGGAGAGTTCGAATATGCAGTCAGTTCAATGAGTTCTAATGTTAATCATGAAGAGTACATGCAGTCTGAAGAGATAAAATAATGAAGAAAAAAAAAACAACTTAAGAATGGTGTGTAAAATTAGTACGTATCTGCACTGGTCGAAGAGTTCGAGTGATTGCATCCTGAGCATTGAAAAATTAAAGTTCTGAAATAGTACTCTGGTGTACAAAAATTAAGGACGAGACGGTTTTTTAATGTAACATCGTGCAGAAGTGCTCCACATCGACTCAAATCATACACAAGTGAGCAAAACCATCCAAACAAGGAATCCAAACGATACAAAGGCACTTTATTGAACAGGTAGCTTCGAGCACAACTGGTTTGCCTCTTTACTTGAAAAATTCTTCCATCGTTTTCTGCTTCAAATATGAAACTCGTTTTCATGCTGCTAAATCCTGCACTCTTTTTAAATGTATCAAGTTAATAAACAGGTGACCACGATCCGTATAATCGGTGTAGGGATAATCGCCGCTCTACTTTCTTTGCAAAATACAATAAATATTGTATAAATACTTAATGGTGAGTGAATACATATAAAATTAAATGTCCATAAAGACTTGACATTAGTAATGCATCTTCCATTCTTTTGCTCTGCCAACAGGTGTTCACCATCATAGCTTGGGAATTGTCTACTTGTGTCACATAGTCTGTGAAATCAGAAATGGTTATTTCTTTAATAATGAAATACATTTTTAATGAAGACAAACAGAAAAATAAAACATTGGCGAATTTTCCTATAACTTTTACTGGTAAAAGTTTCCAAGAAGTTTTGACTGGAGGTCGGTGCTGCATTACTAGACTTCTTATGCGGCTTGAACTTATCACTGGTGGCCAGAAGCAGTTACTACCAGACAACCAGTGGCTGGAAACTACTTCCACCTCGGAAGTTGTCGTGAATTCCACAATTACAAAGTCCATTTTCTGTAGGGAAAAAAATCTAAAATAATAACACACGCACACAAATAATATGCAAGAACAGCACTACAAGTTGCTTCCCAAACCACTTGAAGTAGAAAATAAACTGGGGGGGGGGGTATTGTCATTAATCATCTGCTGTCTCTGAAGCTTTTCATAACTGGCCACTGGTGAATCAGATAAACATACCAGCAAAACAAACAACAGTTATGTGGTGATACCATAAGTCCCATGTTCAGAGTTTAGGCTGGCTCTCATAGTGGATGACAATCATGCTGTCCAATAAATGTCAAGCTCTGTTGTGGCGAGGAATTTATAAAATGCCATATCCAAAATCTGAAGAAAATTCATGTAACATCAGTGATTCGTTATTTCATCCTAGCAATTCTCAAGGAAATATTGATACAGAGCAACAGATGATTGAAACAGAAGTTGCTGTAGAGACTACACTAGAAACAGTGTCGAAATCTGTAGACCCCCATAGCAGAAAGGTCCCGGTCAGTCTGCGACAGATAGCATGGTGCCACATAATAATATTGTATGGGTGTTCACTAAGCAAAATAACTACTAGGTACGAAAAACAATTAAAATTTGCATAGGTAGAAATTAAAAAAAAAAAAAAAGAACAGAACTGACCGCCTTATATTTCTTCAAACTAAAAAAAAGAAAAAAAAAAGCTAACCTAGGTACTACAGCAATTGCAATGATAATTAAGATCAAGAGCACTCTAGCCCTCTGTACCTAGAAGAATGAAAATCCATCCATAAGAGAAGATGGAAGGTAAGACATGGATTGAGGGGCGAGGTAAAGACATTTAATAGAACAGTGGAATCGGAAGTGGTTGGTTTGTGTAGATACGTGCAGCTCTGTAACGAAGAGAAACATCCGGCAGGTTCAAACCTCCACAGGAAAAGGGGAGGGAAAGCACAGTTGAAGAGACCCAGTGAGTTGACGACCAGACAATTCGGAGCATGGCAGAAGTAATTGCAGTCTGTACAAACGCTGGCGGAGACTGGAATCCAGGAGTGCAGTGCTATAGCAAGGATATGTGTGCTAGCAAGATGAGCTCTACTGTGATATGATAGGCAATATTGGTATAGAGTCCAGTAGGCAGCTGCATGTTGAACTTTGCATATCAATGATCTCCAGGTGGCGACGGCCGCCGAAACCGGTCGACCTATGTAGACGCCAAGGATTTTCTGGCAAGAGGAAGACCACTGGGCACCCAAAGGGGTGTCCAGTTGACTGCACCATGCACCACACCAGAGACCAGTGCAATATTAAGAGAGGCACCAGAAGCAGTTGCATAAACTTGATAGGTTGCTAGGACAGTTCAGAAGGGTTTTTGTTGTGACGAATCAGTACAGTGAGATGGTCGGCATAGGCCGAGAGAATAATAGAGTGATACCGTGTGCTGGCTGAGAGAGCAGTGAAGGACGGTAGAAGAAGAGAACGTAGAGAGCAAAAGAAAGGTTCAAAATCGAGAGAAAAAAGTTGACCATTTTTTTCCAAACCTCATTCCAACCCTCATTCATTTTTCTTCCTGCCACCCCACTGTATTTAAATTTGCTGCTTTGCATTTTTATATCAGAAGAGCGTTTACCCACTCGTCTTCGGTACATACGAGGCAAGCTGAAATCACTTACATTGCCTCAATTGCTACGCAATTCGGATACCCTGAGGACTGCGTTCGAAAACTGACTCACCAAATACGACGACTTTCGTTTACAAGTTTACAACGTGAAAACGTTAATAAACGATTTGTTGGCTCAGCGAATTACTACCCTAATGTGATTTATTTTTTGAATCGAATTTGCAATAAACATCAACTGGCTTTCGGAATGCGGACATCGAATATTTTTTCAATGATAAGACAGGACCGCAACCAAGTGTGTAATGAACAAAAACATGGTATATATTATATACCTCTACAAGCAGATTACCCTGACAATAAAGCAATGGTGTATATCGGATCCACACTACGGACGTGTTAAGGGTTCGAGCGTCGGAACATGAATATGATGTCAGAACCGGAGCAATAACCACAGCACCTGCTCGATTGGTGTCTGGTGGACGATATACCCGTGCTGGGCGGACATACACCACTTGGCCTTTTACCAGAAACAAGAGGGACACTTTTTTCACTGAATCAATGTTCATTATGTGGTTTGATGATTTGTGTTGTAACGAAGAATTACCCACCACTATCTTGGTGCCAATATATAAAGACTCTAAAACCTCCCAGTTTATATTTATAAATAATATGTATTAATGAATTGTTTAATTTCTGGGTACAATAACATTTGTATACATTGTTGTGTCCATGGTTACAGATGCATGATGGTCGTCTTCTGTTTGTATAAGAAGTCTTGTGCACTGCACTTACTTAGGTGGCGCTTTCAGGCTTGATAATGGATCCCTACAGGACCCGAAAGATCTCGCCTAGTTTATTTTATGATGCTTTTATCTGTACATATTGTTCTTAAGTGTAAATAATAAATATTTTAGCTTGTGAATGGTGGTGTACTAGATGGAGGTTTTTATAAGCGTGCAAAGACAGTTTTATCTTGAGGTCCTAGTAGATAATAGACCAAATATAATGCTGTGATTCAAAAGTCTTGGTTTTTTATTTGTTTTTTTAAGGTACTCAATTTGGTTTAAAGTCAGACTTTAAAACTTGGATCACTGTTTCTGCTGTTAACATATTATAATATGATGTTCCTAAAGGAATTCCTTCTGAATGATCTTTTTTTCATTTGACAGCAGCATAAAAGGCAGATTAAAAAAAGGGGGGGGGGTATGACCTTTCACAGCATGTTATGCAAAAGAAAGCATACAAAGAAAGCATACGAAAGAAACCATCTAATGTTTCTGAAACTAGCACTATACAGATTTGATGAGATATTAGAAACAAATGTTATACCAAATTTTATTGAAGGGCAGGGGTAGCTGTAAAAAACTTTGGTTTTTGGAAAATTATCAGTTTTTCATTTGAAGAATCAACAAAATTTTGTATCATTGTATCAGCACCACTGATCCATCTGCCATCAAACAACAATTGTCCCCATCTGATACAGTCAGTACATAATAAGGAGATCTAAGTGTGTGAAACTGCTTTCCTTCTGTTCAAGGTATCAAAGGTCCAGATTTGTGTACATTTTCCACTTCAACTGTTTTTGACACTGAAATCAGACCACAAGAGACATGCTGTATCTCAGAATATCACCTTGCAAGTTGTTGCAATGGTCTTGGAGATGAACAACACATTTCAATGGTCTTGGAGATGAACAACACATTTCAATGGTCTTGGGGATGAACAACACATTTCTCATAGCCATGATAGCCAGCGTGGGCTTTGATTTGCTTCAAAAAGAGTGTGCAGGTGCATCACAAATGAATGCCCTCAACTTAAATCAGCCTCTTCAGTACCCCCAAGAAATTTTCAAACTGAAAGGAACTGAAGCTTTCCAAAGGACCAAATTTTTTGTCATCCACAAGATGAATAAGGGAATGAACATTATATGATCCAAACTCCCTTCCATACAGTTCAATGGAGTGTTCTGCAAAGATTAACCCATTAACAGGCTGGAACGAATTAACTCGGGGTTAACAAAATAGGCTGAAACAAGCTCGAATGAATGTGTTCGCTGCCTAATTGTGGGCTGAACGTGGTTGGAATGTGAACCTGAGCACTAAAAATTGTTGCTTTCCCTGTATAGCTTTATTATTTAAACTGGTAATTTAGCTGGATTATTAACACTAATTCTTTCTGATTGTTCTTCTGCTGAAAGAGCGATAACAATGGCGAAAAACTGGACAAAAGAGAGTGTGTTTGAGTAAATAGTTTCTACCCAGTGGCATGATGTTCGTGTCAGGTGGACTACCATCGTTTCTTGGGTCATGGAAACTATGTTTGGGGTCACGGAGACCATGTTTTGGGTTATGGTGACCATGTTTTGGGTCAGAGATTCTCTGTTGGGTCACAGAGCAGAGAAAAGAAGGATTAGAAGAGAGCACTTCCCACCAGTAACAGGTCTTTAAAGGATGAAGGGAAGAGGAATTGTTTTGCCGTGAAAACAACCAGCTTTTGTAAAACCCAGCCTCTGTATGTAACCATTTCTGTTTGAGAAGTGCAGAAAATTTTGGGCACCATTTGGTTCTGGTACATCGGCCACTTATGGGGTTAAGCAAAATTGTTGCATAGTCATAAAATGGAAATGCATCATCATATGGTTAAATAAAAATAAAAATTGCAAAAGCAAGAAATTCTCATACATGGCAGAAAGGATTTTTTTCTTTTAGAACAACAAGACCAGTATATAATAAAAACTGCCTGAATTCTGTTGCTTTCCAATGGCTCAATTCTGTTAAATATTTTGGCTTTCGACTGAACTCACGAGGAATAAAAGGGACAAAAGATATCAGATGAGTAGAAATTTCTTCACTTTGTCTCCAATGCAGTCTAACTGAATATCTGGATGAATATCTGGAGAAATTACCCATGACATGAGTAATTTCCTGGTTGCACCCAGGCACACCAAATGCATGTAATCTAATGGGAATTGGGTTACCAAACCAATGGGCAATTGTAACAGGGGTGAAACACCCATATGGTGCTCTGGATCAGTCATGTTTCTAAATGATTCATCTGTACAACATTCTTTGTTACAGTTTAGGAATACCAATCTTCCAGAAATGCACTCGCCATTAACAACACATTTCTCACAGCCATGATAGCCAGTGTGAGCTTTGATTTGCTTCAAAAAGAGTGTGCAGGTGCATCACAAATGAATGCCCTCAACTTAAATTTGTAATGCTTATTACAGTGCTGGTAGCCATTCGTGAGAAGATTATCTAAATCAGACAGTAAAGGTTCTAGGTACTTGTCTAGTGGTGTAGGCTTTCTCATTCCACAAAACACATCAATCAAAAATGGGGCTTTGAGCCTCATTTAGCCTGCCCACAATCGGCCAAAAGGTTTTGTTAGAACTTCTGAATAAAGGCAACCCATCAATATTTATGTCAATGGAAATTGAATCAATGCCCTGTGGCGTTTCCAAATTGAACAATTTATTTAGTCCATCAATAATTCCCAAGTGGTATTATTGACCGAACATTTTCAACTCAGTCACACGCTGTGTGTGAAGAAGCGTTTGAGAATCTTTTGAGAGCTCAGGCTGAGAAGCTGACAGTATCTGTAACAGGACGTTCATTGCTGTATGTGTAATTTGGTGTTTTACACACTAGTTTTGCAATTTGTTTTGCAATGAATTATCACTAATGACATCACTGTCAGAACTACTAGAACCACTTAACACATTAAAATCTGCAGAATCTCTAGAGTTGGATGCATCACCAATATTTATTTGTTCCACCACTGGTGGGTCATCCAGCTGGTAGATAACTGGTGGCTCAGGTAATGATTCTGAATCTAAAAAATGAAGAAACTTGGCATCGCTGTTGTAGCGCATTGCGTTATCCAAAGCAATTTCCTTGTAATGTCTTTTTACAGCCTTAGAAGGCAGTCTCTCGTTTTTTTTTTTTTTTTTTTGCTTGATCCCCCTTCCAAGTGAGGGGAACTCAAAAATAGAGGTTCTTGTAACGGAGCAGGATTCTAGCACTTCTGTGGAGTTACTTCCAGGGGTGGGCAGTGGTGGTCTTGTGACTCTGAGCTGGGCTTGTAGCCTCTGGTGGTAGTGAAGGGATGTCAAGTTTGGTGGTTGCCTCCTCTTCAGTCCCTGAATGCTCCATCGGGGTGGTGCCGGGTTCCTTGAGCTTCTTGGGGTCAGTTGACTGGTAAGGGGGAAGGGGTCAGGTTGGAGCATTTGGTCTTTTGGTGTCCGAACGCCTTGCAAGAGTAAGTGGAGGGAGGTGACAAGATCAATTTTGTGCGTGCGCTTCCCAACTGCTATAACGAACGTGTCGGGGCATGATTCGATGGCTTCGACTGAGGGGAAGACTATTTTGGCTTGCCGCCTCAGTCCTTTAATGTGTTTATCCTCGTTGTGCCGCGGAGAGGGTTGAGATTCCGCCTATGACTCGGCCGCACTGTGCCAGTGCCACCCAAAGTGCGGTGTCTGAAACCTCCGGTGGTACAGGGTAGAGGTTGACCTAAATTAGGGTGTTCCGCGATGGAGTCCGCTTCCAGGTGGTGCGGCCGGTGTTGATCCCATGCTGGAGCAGTTTTTTAACGTGGGCTTAGGTAGAGAGGTAGGTGACGATGGTTCCTCTCCTGCGTGCCATGTGGGTTATGGCAGGCGGCAGTAATTGATTTTTTCAGAGCAGTAGAGTAATGTTTTAGGGGTGTGTCTCTTAAAGAGTCGAATACTACTCCGAGGCGTCGCTTTTGCTAGGTACGTTTGACCTGCTGTTGATTGCTCTCGGATTGTGACAGTCAAAGTATTGTCTATCCTGGGGACTGGTTTGTTTCCAGGTGTGTTTCAGGAGCACTTGATCGGTGAGAGTCGCCGGTCACCGCTGCGGCAAACGACTTGGGCTGAGCAGGAAGCTGTTTGCCGCCGCGGCACTGGGTTTGTTTACTTCGGCGACCTCGCCATCCCTTCGACGCACGTAGTTTTCCTTGCATGAGCTTCCTCTGCAGCAGGAAGTTGCGTGACGGGTAGGGCTGCCGATGTGGCTGGTGGATCTGCCATCGCTACTCCCCCACTAGGGTTAGTTTGCTCGTGTGTCTCGTAACCTTCCATTATTAAGAATCGGACGATGTGTGAGGTGAGAAATACTTCATGCAGGATTAGGAAACATACAAATATCTAAAAAAGTTCCAAAGCTCGCACTCTGTGAATTGTAATTTGACGAAAGAACTGCCAACACGTGCGGCTGTTCCGCAATCGGGGTCACCCCCTGTGAATCGTAGGCAGGGAGCAGAAAAGTCTCTATTAAGCAAAGAAAACTTGCTTCACTGGTGTTTAGCAGAAAATATGAAAAGATCTGACCTTTACAAGCATCTTAGGCAAGTATCCATTTGACGTTCGAAGAATAACCAAAGAAAAGGCGAATAATCCACGGAGCATGAATAGGCACATGCACACAAGCTGCTTAATTTCGGTGATCGGACGAGAATCAGTGTTCTCAAGTGTAATTGTTCCTACGCTGATGTATGTATGGCAGTGAAACCTGGGTACTACAGAAGAAACATAACAGGAGTCGTTTGTGTGCTGGAAAAACGCGGTACCTACAGGGAGGGGGTCACGGCAACATATGTTCTGATCGTGTGAGGAATGGAATGAAGATGTGTTCCAGGTTGTAGTTGTGTAAAAATTACAACCTGGAACAAATTAGCAAGGTGGAAACTAATTAACTAATATGCTTCGGTGGTTTGGCCCTGTTGAAAGAATGAGTGATGAGATGCTTTCTAAGAAAAAAGTTTTAGCTCAAGTGGCGGGAAGGAAAGGCAGAGAAAGGCTAAGGAAGCCATGGGAGGATCAGATTCAGGAGTATCTGCATGAGAAAGAGATTGAGTATAAGAGATTGAGTATGAAGTATAGAAAGGTCTGTGTACCTCGTGTGATGAATGTCATTGAAGCCAGAGTTGTGTGTCAAGATCGTTGTAAATGGAGAAGTTTAATACTAAACAGTAAGTAAAATCTAGTTTCAAAATTTAAATGTTAATCTGACAAATATACTTTTTTTTAAGAGCTCTGAGACTGAATCTCAGAGAACAGCTTAGTGATATGTAGGTATTATTTATTTGTATTAGTTGTAGTTGCATCCATGTGGCCTGTATTAGATATTACATGAGATCAACATAGCTTAGTTAAGTGAGACACTGAAATGGGCTATGTTTCTTATTATTTAGGGATTGAACAATATTTAAAATATTCAATGTCCAGCTTCTTGTGCAGAAAAAAAATTTACCAGCCCAAGTACAAATGCCCATAAAAATTTATTTTTTGATGCAAAAATCAGAAGCCTCATTTTTTAGGTTAAAAAGCATCAATAAACTTTTTTTTAATCAACTGAGTATCCCTGTCGCCAAATGTTAATAACATTTGGAGAAACAGATTGCTCTAATGTCTACACCTACGTCACACAACAGAAGCTCTATATATTCCTAACCACAACACTAATGCAAAATCCTTAATTTTCAGTGAAATTGAAAACAACAGGCAAAAACTGTTGTTTTTTATTATGGTTTCAAATTCAGCGTTCCATTTTCTTTTTTGAAATCTAGTTGCTCAACCAGTCAACCATTTTTTTTTTTTTTTTACCTGCCCAAGCCAATAATTTACATGTCCCTGGCATCTGGAGCTTAGGATTTTTCTTCCAAGCCTTGTTATTGCTATTCTTTTCAATATCACAGAACTGATTTCTAGTTTGAACACTATTTTGATGTGTTGCTCTGTTATTTGACAGGCCTGTGCAGAAAGTTAAAGAAAATGTTCATGTTATAGAAAACTATTTTATTACCGAATTTAATAATAAATGTAAAAATGGAAAACTGAAAAAGAAACTAGATGAACTAAATCATAAAACGAATCAATTAAAAATTGAAAACCAAAAATGTCAAGAAGTAGAAGAAAAAAGTCTAAGGAATTATACAATTAATTCTAGTCAGCTGAATTCGGAGGTTGTTTCAGTTTTTATAGCTACATCAAGAACTTGGTGATAAAATCTGGCACGGAGAGACGATGCACAATTTCTAGCACAACTGAAGGCATCCACATTCCAAAAACGTACCAGATCTTTCAGTATGTTTTGCAAATACCTTCTGCTGCACCTGTGGTGCCTTCAGCCCACTGAAGCTTGAGTTCTCCTGTGTGCCATGATTGTGAAAGAGTTTTGTGAAATATCAAATAAGATTTTTTTTTAATAGTTAAAAAATAGTTTTAAAGAAATGGTTTCTTTAAAAGATATATGCTTGAACAGATAAAAGATAATAATTTATTGGTGTGGCTGCTTTGGAAATTTTAAAATAAAAATAGATAAAAATACTGGTTATTTTAATGCTACTAAGCTATGAAAAAAAAAAAGGTACAAAACGATTTGATCATTAGTTGCAAAGTAAATCAGAAGAATTATATAAAAGGTGATTCCGGGGTGCCCTTTTTCAAAATTAAAATAAAAAATAAAACTGGAACTGATAGTAAAATCTTACTTACCAGGGACATATATTAGAAGGGACATATATTATCTTCATGAATTTCAAGTGATTTTTTAAAGTTCATAAGATTATAGAAAACTATTTTATTACAAAATTAAATAATGTAAAAATGAAAAAAAATTGAACTAAATCATAAAATAAATCAGTTAAAAATTAAAAACCAAAAATATCAATAAGTAGAAGATATAGTGCCGAAAACTATTAACTCTAACAAGTTGCCTATGTTATTAATTATAGAAAAAGCATAGAGACAACTGTTGATCGTTTGAAAGAGGAATATCCAAAATTAAAGAAAATATATAAAGTATGGTATAATATTAATGCTATTAATTTATTTAATAGTGTTAAGGAAGAAATACTGTATGTAGAAGCTAATTACAATGATCTTAGAGTAATTAGATTATGCTGTAAAGGATTTAAAAATTTTAAACAAGATATCAAACTAGCTTCTTTAAAAAAAATTAAACTTAGTGCTAATAAAAAATAAAGTAATGGTATTAGATATTATTCCCTGATATTTCTAATCCCCCCCCCCCCACACAAATATTGTGCAGGATGTCCAGATTGGTGGTTGATTTAAGTCATTGTGCTTGGTTGTTGATACGCTGACTTTTAGAAAAGATGCATTAGAAGTATCTCATTTTTTCCAGATCATGGCATTTGAATGAGTGATCCCATTTATATATTTATTTATTTAAAATATTCAAGTAAGAAAATGTTCTTTCCAATGTTTTGAATTGGTATAATACTTAGGTACATACTTCTCATTGACTAAAATGTGTTAGTATTTGTTCCTAACTGAAATTGTTATTGACAGTTTTTTTTCTTTTCTGTGCCATGATAACTTATGATCAGTTTCATAACTAATAGTTGAATGTTGTGGTCTGAAAGTATCTATATATATCCCCTGCTTTAATCATATTTTAGTGAAGGTTTTTGTGTTTTAACAAAACCAGACTGTATGTAAGTGAAAAGGTAATTAAAGTGACAGTGTTAAAATTCTGAAAAGGAAAAAAAAAAAAAAGGTAATACTTAAATGAAAACAAGTTAATACAATTGTGTGCGTGTTATTTTTTATTTTATTTTTTTTTTAATTTTAATGTTCACATTTTAAAGAATAAATTTGTAGTTTAGCAAATCCAGTGGTAAAATGAGAAAATTCAGCCAGCATCTCTAGATGTAGCAGTATAGAAATTGGAACGTAGTTCACCTGTTATGCAATTTGTCAAAGTCTGCAAACGAAAAGCAATGCTGATTTTGTTTTTTTGCATTCTAAAAACTTGAATTACTCATGTCACCACGTGTATCCAAATGCTTGGTGTTGTTTAATATTTGTTTCTCCTTATTAATGTGCCTATTTTCTGAAACCAGCTAGAATTCAGTATATGTTGACTGAATTATGGTTATGTTTTCCATTTTTATTACTATCACATGTTGGAAAAATAGAAAAAAAAAGAAAAAAAAGACTAATAATAAAATGCTTGTGATATCATGATTCTTGCATATCTATGCATTTTGTAAGTTGAAGGATATTTATTACTCAGTGGGTATGTAAAAAGCATAAGTGTCTGCATAATTGTTGATAATCTGTCTGTAAAAATCATAAGTCAAAGAAACATAACTACTGTGAATATATGTTGTATGTGTAGAAGCTTTAAAGTGAGATGTAAGGAATTATATCCATTTAATTCTATTTTGTGGCACTGCTTTTCACTGTGTTAAAATCTTGAATATTTACTGTGTTAAAAAGCATTCTGAAGGGTTTAAGTGTAGCAAAAATACTGAAGCATTTTTAAATTTCAATCACACTTAGTGACATTAGATGATGAAAAGTTTACATGTGCTTGGAATGTGACAACAACCATGTGGAAGTATGGTGACTGATACAGCCTTGAGCTGTGACATATCTGTGCTTTGTAACTGTTTTTTAAAACTGATTTAATGATAGAATTATAATTAAGGTTTCCACATCTTTAGAACATTAACGATCCCCTTGCAAAGCAGTTGTCTAAAGTCAAGAAAATGATGTGAAAAGGGAATCTGCTACAAAAAAATAAGTTGTCATGATGTTAAACTCTCTCCAGTGTAATATTCAGTACGTGCAACAGCTCAGTACATGTTACTAGAATATGTGCTTACAGTGTTGTGTTTAATTGGTGACTCCAAGAGGGAGTCTGACATGAGCTATCTATCAGTTGTATGATTCGCTGCATCCTCCATCAAAGTCATGTGAGCGCTACACTCACGAGCTGCAAGCTTATATTTCAGCAAACCAGTACTCATATCATACAATTAGAAATAGCATGTCCATGTTTCATGAGCCAGAACTTGTTTTTGTGATGCATCCTGACCTCTGGGTTCATCAGGAGGTCTCTGTTCCCATCCTTTAGATACCAGAGCAACAGTGGGCAATGGCTATCTAGCACACTGGGTTAGAGAATAATAACATAAACACAGTGCTTCAATATGTGATAAGTTTGCCCACATGTATAGCAGTGCATTTAATGTGGTTTGAGGAAAATTTCAATGGCACATATGAAAATGAAATGTAAAATACTAGAATAGTTACACAAATTATTTCACTTCTAATTCCTGTTTGACCCTGTTAACAAATGTAAAGTTGGTTAGACATCCTATGTCTTTCATTACCATTGTTGTTTTTTAATTTAGTTAAAAAGCTTCTGTCTGATATTTCAGAATTTTGTAAAGGTATATCTGATATTTTGTAAGGTATATTTTGTAAAGGTGTTTTATTTTTATTTATTTTATTTTTTTTGGTGCAAAAAGAAACAAGCTTTAAAAGTGCCAATATTTATACTTTGATAGAAAACATTTGTAGTAAATTCATTATTTATGTTGTGTGTCACTGTCACAAAAGGTGATGATATATTGTACTGTCAGATGCACACACATACACAAAAATTAAACGATGTATAGCACTATTTTGCCTTTTTTATGTGCTGTAAAAATTTTATATTTTCAAGGTTAAACTGCTTTCTAAACCTGTATGTGCCTTTGTCATTGAAAGTTTTGAAAAGTATAATAAAGCATTTGAATTGTACCTGTGTATGAAGTCTCTTTATTTTTATTGGAATGTTCTTTTGTTAAAGTGATAGATAAGGTAAACTGTATTATTTTCCTTTTGTATTATCACAACTAAGTTTGATTTTTCAACAGTCAAAAGTCTCTCTGCTATAAACTCAATATGAATTACTAATCAAAAACAACTATTATGAGAATTTTACTAGGAATTTTTTTTTTTATTTAAATTGCAAATTTTTGGAGAAAACTCTTCTTCTTCAGGCTGCATTTTGTTGTCCCTTATTCCAGTCACTCGTGGTTACGGTTAACCTTGATGGTTACGGTTACTTTTCATCAAATCCTGCCAGATGTTAGGCAGAGAAAATCCTTTGCAGTCATTGATGATAGAATTTTTATTTTTCTCAATTTCTATTCCTTCTTTCAGCTTTCTTTTTTGAAAATTGCTTTGGAAACGGATGACTTTAATGGAATTCCAATCCATGCTGTGCCCAGTTTCTCTAACATGCCTATCTAAACCAGTCTTGTTAGAACAATTTTTTATAGCAGCTTTATGCTCTGCTATACGAGTTTCTAGTCTGTGAACTGTTTCCCCTATGTAAGATAGCCCACAACTACATTTTACTTCATAGACTACACCTTGCATTTTTAAAATATCTTCTTCTCTTTGAACTATTTTAGGGAATTTTTTTTTAACCTTGTTCTCTAAACTTGGAGCTAGCCTAATATTGTACTTCTTACTAATTCTCTTTAAAGGCTCAAATAAACCTTTGTGATAAATTTTTTTTGTGAATTTTACTTGTTGCTTTTGCGGGTTCTTTGTACCATTAAAATTCAGAAGCTTCTCAATTTCTTTTTTAGGATAGTTATTTTCTGCAAGTATGACTTTAAGTTCTTCTTTATGGGCTTCTTTCTTATCTGCTGTAGAAACTATTTTATTATTTTTTTCTAAAAACTGACCTGCTACATTTTTCTTAATAGAAAGTAAAATGCCTATAATAGTTGTTTTTGATTAGTACAAGTAATTGAATTAAGAAACTCAAAATCCAATTCTCAACATGAGCTTTATTCAATATGAATGTTTTACAAGAAATCACAGCCAACTGTCATTGTGTCAGAGATTCCTGTTGTCTTGCTTTTAATTCAAGTGTGGCTGTGTACCTTCTCTGTAACCAGTGCCTCTAAATTTGGGATGACGACTCCTTTACTTACATTGCAAACTTTTTGAACAGTGCACTTCATCTTCTAACTGCCTGATCAAGTGCTGTACCCCAAATGTGTGTGAAGAACAATACGGTCAGAACTTGTTCAAAAAACGTGTCTGACTTGAAAGAGAAATTCTGGCATATGCTTATGAATCAGGTATAGCACTGACTGTAAGTTTCTGCCCATTTATCTGAGATGGACCTAGGTTTAAGTTACAGATGAGGCATGGGTAATGTACTTGTCTAATGGTATTAGCTATGTTCCTTCCATGGAATCTGTGCTGCTCTAAACAATGAAACAAAAGAACAGAAAACAAAAAGCTACTAAGCACTGCAGAAACGATATTGCTGAGTTGGGTGTTTTAGTGTCACCTAAAAGTACCAAAATCAGGAATTGGAGGAAAGGAATAACAGTTAAGGTGACGGGGCTCACAAAGAAGATCCAAAATGCAAGATTGTGCTGTTTACCAAGACCTGAATGTAGCAACGTAATATCAGGATTTTAATTAGAGCTGTGCTTTAAGATTAGTTACAGATTTTTGGTTAATTGCAAAATAAAAAAAATAAAAAGTGCTAAAAGAATTGTAGCATGGGCCTATGAAGTTGGATTAAAAAGGTGAATGTAAAGGTTTGTTACATTTTTGCCGAGTTTAAACTTTTGTGTTAATTTATACATTTAGTGTTCACTTAATTAGGACCACCCCTATGCAGGGTGTGACCTTATAGGCTCAAGGGGTGTGTTTATAAAGTTAGTGGTTCTGGTGAGAGCATAATTAAGAACCTGATTGGTAAAACCAAGGATTTATCGGAGTTTATGAAAGTCCAATTGTCGGCATGCAAAGGGTTGGGGTGTTCATTTTAGAATTGGTGTCGCTCACAGTGCTTGAAGACACTATAATGGCAAAATGACTGTAAACAGCAGCAAAAGGTGGATCCCACAGGTGAACGACGGGTGCATTGCTTGGTACCATGTATCAGGCAATGCACCTGTCATTCACAGTTCTTGCTTGGTACCCGGCAACTGGCGCATCACACTTTTGCAGTTGATGGCCCTCATACCATATGGGTCAACCAGAAACAATATCCAGCACAACTATGCATCACACCCTAATGTAAATGAGCTACAAGATTAGATTAAGTATACACCACCCATTCCTAACAACAGTATATAGACATAAATGACTCCTGGTGCTTATAGCTTGCAGATATACTATCAGGGGTGATTGTGATTTTAATGTACGACTGCTATTGAAAGCTACGACTATACTGTTCGTCACATATCTTCTTGTTTAATTATGTAGGGTGGAGTAGTTAGGTCCATATATTGATGTGCAAATATAAAATGAACATAACTGGTAAAGAATTTTTTACTTACTCATAGCAATTTAGGCCCATCATACACTGAAGAGCAATTGAATTGGAGATACCTGTCTAGTAACGTGTAGCACCACCTTTCACCCTGATGACGGCAGCGATTCGTCTTGGCGTGGACTTGACAAGACACCGGAAGCGTTGGGAAGCCATACGGATCCACGACCCCTAAACAAGCTCCCACAGTTCACGAAGATTTGATGGAGGGGGGTCAGAGCCTTGACATCTCTCTCGATGGCATCCCAGATGTGCTCGATGGGATTGAGGTCTGGTGACCTAGCTGGCCAAGGAAGCGTAGTCCCGTCGGTGGAGTGTTCATCCAACCATTCAGATACAATTCGGGAGTGGTGGCACGGTGCATTGTCTTGTTGCAGGATGAGGTCCCCAGTGGGATGTTGAAGATGCGCAAATGGTCATTCAGGATATCCCGGTAACGTTGACCTGTGGGGGACGATGTCACACGTACCAGGGGTCCCCAGACGAGAATGGTACCTCCACCAGCTTGAAGAGTACCCTGCTGGCAGGAAGGATCCATCGCTTCATGCGGTTTGCGCTGTACTCATATCCTGCCATCCGCATGTACCAGCGTGAATCTCGACTCATCAGTCCAGGCAACATTTTTCTACATGTCTAGGGTCCAGTGGCGATGTTCCCTCGCCCATGCTAATCTTTGTACCCTGCAATGTGCGGTCAGCAGCGGTACCCTCGTGGAACAATGGCTTCTGTACCCCATAGCGAGGAGATGGTTCTGGATGGTGTGGCTGCTTACACGTTTTTGTGCACCAGCATTAAATTGCCGAGTGATTTGTTGCACTGTGGCCCGTCTATCCGCTGTTACAATGCGAGCTAGCCGACGATGACCCCGCTCATCTACACGCTGTTGTCTACGGCAGTTGGCCCTTGCAGGGATGGTTTTACCAGATTTGATGTACTCACGGTGCACCCGTGACACAGTGGGTCGTGAAAATCTGAGTGCCTGCACGACTTCCGGGATGGAGTGACCCATTCGTCGGGCCCCGACAATTTGCCCACGATCAAATGTGCTTAGATCCTTCGTCTTACCCATACTGCGTCCGACTCTTACTGATTCCCGTCCGCATCACTCCTTATATTGTCGGATCGCTGCATACGTCATGTCGTTTCCGTTTACAGGGCCGCCCACAGCGCCACATTTGCATAATGCCAGCTGTCTCTAATTTAATTGCTCTTCAGTGTATATGTCGGCATTTTTTGTCCCTGTGGCAATGCATCTACTTAATAGAACTGATATTAGCTTATTTAGACGAAATCCAGGTTCAGCCTGAACGGAAGATTCACAGGTTAAAAAACATGACTTCAAGTTAAAATCCTATACCATTGTATGGGTATTCACAAGGAATGATGATTAAAATATGGAAGTTAAAACCCAAATGAATAAAAAGGTTAAAAAAGAATAAAAGATGGACTGAAATCTAATTCACCACCGCAACACACTTCCAAACATGTTTCAGCAAGAATTTTGCTTTCTTTGGTGGAAACTTCTAGGTGTACACCATCAAGTCTTTGTTGGCGATCTTCGAAAGACTAATGTAGCGGCTTGTATCGCTCTGCCTTCAGCCTTTGTCGTCGCAGACCATGGATAATTGTGCTTTTTTGCGCAAGCTGTGAGTGGTGACATCTGTGGCATGGTGTTCTTTTTGATCGACCTTTGCCCTTCCGTGCCCCTGATCTTTGAACCTGTGTTTATCGGGTTTTTTAAATGCGCCATATGCCATTTTGCGTATGGGAATAGAAGAAGAGGTTATTGTGATCCAAAAATTTGAACTCCCATAGTTGTGGGGGGGATTGAAAGTAAAATTCCACTGCTAAATTTAAAAAAAAAAAAAGTACAAAATGCAGAAATTTTAAAAGTTAGCAAAAGCTGATTGTTGTGTTTTGCAACCAAAGTAAAAGAAAATTTGTGTTAAAATAATTGGGTTACACATAGAACACCAATGTCCTTGTAAAATTTGTCTTGTGCATTATTTCAGAAAATTTGTCATCGATTCAGAGTGTTTCATGAGGACCCACAATCGCCCCTGTATGCGATAGAAGATTGTGACTCAAATCTAGATCCAACTTTGGGGATTAGCCACCATTCTGCACAAGTGACCACCAGGTTAGCAGAATGGCTTAGGGCAGTGGAGTGAGAATCAGGGGTTTATCCAGGAATTCAAATTAGGGATGTTGAAAAAATAGGGGTTGGGGGGGGGGGGGGGGTAAATGGGAATGTTGGATGAGGGCAAATTTTTATTGTGAAATGATTCAAAATGGGAAAACCTCATAAAATGGAGAACTGTTGAATTTTTTATATTTAAGAGTAGTTAAACCAGAAATCTCTCGCCAAAACTACACACTATTGTTTTGTTTTTGTGCTGTTTCTCTCTCTCTCTCAATCAATCTAGGCTAAAGCAAATCTCCCTGAAGAAATAATTCTTCAGATATACATAGAAGGCAGTACAATTGTCATTGTTAGCCCAAATGTGCCATAAATTTAAAGTCTTCTGAAAATGTGATTACGTTGAAAACAGAGATAATAGTGAAATTAGCACCTTTGTGCTAACAATGATGTAATAACATAAGTGTTAAAACCAGGGGCAAATATTCGGGGTGTACTAGGTGTGTGACGCACACCCACACAATTGTAATTAATTTTGAACCAATGCTATCGATATTACATTTTCAGATTTAATTTGTAATAAGACTTATTAAGAAGAAGGTAGTGTAGAACACGCTAAGTTACGTATAAAAAGTTTAAGGCAAATGTATTTCAGCCATTACTATGGCCTTCATCGTGATAAAGGCCATAGTAATGGCTGGAATATATTTGCCTTAAACTTTTTATACGTAACTTAGCGTGTTCTACACTACCTTCTTCTTAATTTGTTTGTTACTTACGTTCATTGCCTACCACTCATTTATGTAATAAGACTCACCAGAGTTTGTCCTAAGGCTTTGATTTGTGGCTAGAATTAATTACCCCACACAATGTTTTCATTAAGAGAAGGTTCATTCACTAATCATAATATCCCATTTGTGCTAAGATCCTCGGATGTGTGGTTTCTCAGCAAGGCATCCGACAATACTCGAGCAACAGTGGTACAAGCGCTCCCTAGACGGCGTTGCAGGTCACGGTTTTATTTCCTTGTGGTTTCAAACTTCACAGCTGATCTCTGGGTGTGCTAGCCAAATAGAGCACAGCAGCAATCTCGTGTAGTAACGCCATTCAACATTGTGATATGAGTTGCTGTTGTATTATGTTTTTGGATAACAAAACTCGCCAAAGTTCATCCTAAGGCTTCGCGTGGTGGCTAAAAATAAGTCCCTTATACAGTGTTTTCATAAAATGGAAAATGTTCATTGCTTCATTGAGTAAGCAAAACATCCGTAGCTGTGCTGTCTGGCCAGCGGACACCCAAAGCGTGTAAAGCAACTATGATACAAAGCTCTCCAGATGGCGCTGCAGGTCACGTTTTTATTTCCTTGTGGTTTCAACACAGAGGTTAAATAAACTTTCCACGATGTGTGTGCCTAAAAAGGCACTTTCTATGTAGATCTCTGGCCGTCTTAACACAATCTAATTGGATTCAAATGATACAATTGACAGTTTAAATAATTTAATGTGATGAAGGTTAATATTAATGTATACAGTAAACATATTAGACCTTTCGAGTCCGCAACAGCTCATCCATCTAACCAAAAACTGGCTTCCATCCAATTCCAAGTATGATGAGCGTTTAGCCACTCGTCGACAGCAACATTACGGAATCAAGAAATAGCCAAAATAAAAATGTCTGCATCTCATCATGGCTACTTTGATGACATTGTTAATTCTGCCATAAAGAAAATCTATTGCACGTCAAATACTACTTTAATAAGAGATTGTAGACCAATTAAATATGTGGGATCACCACCATACATCCCCAACATTATTAATATCCTCAAAAATGGTTGCCATTGTTACAATATAGGTTTTGATATACGAACATGCAATGTACTGATATATTATTAAAATAACCAATCACCCAAAAGATCGTGGTCACTTTTCTCTTTTAACACTTCAAGCACGTCAATTATCATCATGTAATGTAGTTGGCCTCCAAAGGTTGAAAGACTCCTTGCCTATGAGATTCGTTCTTCCGGGCATGAAACATCGTATTTTCCTTTTTTTTTTTTTTTATTTACTGCACAAAAAACGCAGGTTTCCCTCTGCGGTATGAGACGTAACCTTAGCTCGTCATCTCCATAAAAACCTCACAAACATACACACTATACCACTCATTCATACATTCAGTTAAAAACACTATGTACATAATTACACTATTTACATTCCCAGACAGTTAAACCTTTGTCAACTGTGACTAAAAAAGAGCTCCATCCATTTCAAACTCCGTACTAACCCTACTGCAAGTGCCATCCTCATTCAGCCTGTCATACACAATCCTCTAGCGCTTTCAACAGGCTACTGTTGTCACCAGGAGGCAGATGTGTCTCACCACCTACCACAGCTCAAGTGAGCAGAGCTATTGAGGTTCGGGCTCCAGTCGCAATCTCTGTATCTTTATGTCTCTGGCGCCATCTATTGTCATTGCTGCTCTCTTTTCTTTTTTCCCCTCTTAGCTGTTCAATTTTTATTAAGGCCTTCCATTGTTCGTTTAAGTTGCTAGGCTCATTAATTGTTCGTTTAAGTTGCTAGGCTCATGTAATGTACTATCGGCAATAAAAATTATAGAGACGTTGTTCCTTTAGACAATCGATATAGAGTTTACATAATTCCATTGAAGACTATAAACATTCAGGATGAAGATCGAATTTATGTTGGATCTACACTTCGCACCTTAAAAACTTGTTTAAAAGAGCATCAATATAAGAATGGGCTCGTCAAAGACTTCCTTATCACGCAACGGATCTCAATACCCATGTTGGAACGAAGCCAACATTCTCACCACACCCTACTGAAAAGCATCAATCCTCCTAATGGAAAGCCTGTTTATTCACAAATATGGTGAAGCCAGTTGCAATGATGACACTCCTTGTCACATCCCTTTGCCTTGGAAAACGGTGCTTAATACGATTTAGCACATAGACGCTTACCAATTTTTCCTTCATATATAATATTTAAATACATTCCTTGACATGTACTATACATATATCGATGCTATCAAATCTTTCAGGAGATATGTCCTTCATGCGCATGTGGTACAATCATGAAATCACTTCTCACTATTGTATTTAAATATCATACTCTGTTCCAATTTTCTACTAGCATCTGAAGATGGGTTTGTTGCAGACCTGAAAGGGCCGCCCCGGTGGCGCAGTGGTCTAAGCGATGGCCTCTGATCATTCGGCCCGGGTTCGAATCCCGGTGAGGCATGGATGTTGTGTTTGTCTTACGGTACTGGCTCTCCCCCTTCCCTGGAACCAGTGACCCTAAATTAGGGACGGGCGACTGCTTATAGCCCATTGAGTTGCTCACGGTGGTCGTTAAACCTCCAATCAAAAAAAAAAAAAAAAAAAAAAAAAAAGACCTGAAAGGTGTGATGTTTAGTGTATATATTAATATTAACCTTCATCACATTAAATCATTTAAACTGCCAATTGTATTATTTGAATCCAATAAGATTGTGTTAAGACTGCCAGAGATCTACATAGAAAGTCAACGAAAACACGATTCAGCCTTTAATTAGTAAAAAAGCACTACTGGTCATATGTTTGCATTTGAAATCACGTGGAGGCATAACTACAATTCAACGTTATGCCACAAACTGCAATTTTTCTGACTTTTCATTGCAGTGCGAAGCAATGTGTTTAATGAACACCGATTTAAAAACAATTTGAATTTTTATCCATATATAAGATGGGATAACAAAAATTCATTCATTTTTTCTTTTTTATTATTAAATGACCGCAAAATAAAACAAGATACTTTCGTATGTCCAAAACCAATTCTTGAATTTTTCAGCTTGGGTTACATAATAAAATTTTTAAGTGTTTTTTTTTTTTTCCCCATAAATGCTCACACCCAACCTAAATCGACATGCAATGCCACTGGTTAACACATTGATTGCTGAAACAGTAGATACAGTTATTTTCATAAATCCTGCCTGCTGATATGATTTAGAAGTACGCTGGGCTAAAAAAAGCATTTGCACGCATATAGTACATCACTACATAAATAAACATGGAAAGTAATTGTGCCGGCGCAGTGGTCTAAGCGATGGCCTCTGATCATTCGTCCGAAAGGGTTCCTGGTTCGAATCCCGATCAGGCATGGATGTTGTGCTTGTCTTACGGCACTGGCTCTCTCCCTTCCCTGGAACCAGTGACCCTAAATTAGGGACGGGCGACTGCTTATAACCCATTGAGTTGCTCACGGTGGTCGTAAAACCTACAATCAAAAGGGAAAAAAAAAGTAATTGTGATAAAATGTTTTCAACCATTGGGTTACTTTTACAATAAACACACACATTTCTTTTTTTTACTTATCAAAAGAAATATATATCTTACCAACTAAGATATTTTTATTCATGCGTAATAAGTATCTGCACACAAACAACACTCTGTTTTAAAGCAGTTAAACATTATATTGTGCAAATTGACAACAAATAACAAATGAAAGTTTTGCACTGTTTTAAAAACATCTTACAAGATCTTGGGAGCGGCAATTTGCAATGGCCGTTCCATAAAAACAGAGTAAAATCGAGCAAAATGAAGAAATGTAGGTACAGCAAAATATATGTAATTCTTTCTCAAAGTATCTTTCCTCAGATGATATGCAGCGGTCCCATCGTTCAGTCCACTTTTCAAAGCATGTGGCGAAGGTATTTTTTGGAAGCCGCTTTAGCAATCCCTGTACAGCTTGAATAATCTGTGTTGAATGTTGCGCTATGGAACTTCTTCATTGTTGGAAACAACCAGAAATCGCACAGGGTGAGGTCAGGACTGTAGGCAGGCTGTGGCATGATTTCAATACTGCATTTTGTAAGAAACTATTGAACACAAGCAGCCACATGTGGGCGGGCGTTGTCATAGTGTAGGGTCCATTTGACCACCAGTTCCGGTTGCTTAATCAATATGTATTGTCACAGACACTTCAAGACTGAAATTTAGTGCTCAGCATTGACTTTAATACGTGGAGGAACGGCATGCTGGTAGACTACAACTTTATGATCAAAGAAAATTATCATCATCACCTTCCGAGCTGATTTGGCGGACTTTTTTCTGAAGAGGTGAACCTCTGTGTTTCCAGACACTCATTGCGTGCTTTGTGAGGGGGTTGAAATAGTGGACCCACGTTTCATCGGCAGTTATTACTGTGTTTAGAAAGTTTGGATCCTTTGCAATCATTTGTTTCCACTCATAACACACCTGAACTCTGGCTAACAATTGTTCTCTCGTCAGGTGATGAGGTACCCATCTGGAACACACGCGATGTAGCAGTAATTTTTCGCGAAGAATGCGGAATGCCGACGTTTTTGAAATATTAGTTGACGCCGCTATGTCTTCACACGTCATTCGTCGATCTTCTTGCAGGATGATTGCCCGAACAATGTTAACAATACGCTCGTAACGACACTTTCAGGTCGACCAGGCCTAGGAACGAGTTCTGCAGAAAATGCACTTTTTTAACTAAAAATCATTCACTCAGCCAAACATTTATTTTTGTAATCTTTTTTCATTAAATCAACAGTTTGTGGAGACATTTTACCCAAACGATAGCAAAATGTTATGACACAACGCATTTCACTTCTTAACTCTGAATCACTCACCTGTATGGCGAAATGCAGACGTACCTTAAACAACTGCGCAATAACAAAACCAGAATCGCCTACCATGGCTAATATTAATTAATCTGTTCTCATAGGTACTTCTTTAATTCGCTTAGTCGTCTGCGTGATTATTTTTCCCCCTTCGCAATGTTGCCAACTCAAAAAATACTCAGTTTTTATGTAATGGCCTTTGTAGTTAATTTCTGCTGTCGTGGCTCTGAAAAAGTGCAGGTTTTCCATTGCAATGCGGGAGAGTGTTATAGCTCTTCTCAGGACTATGGTTTAAGATATTGGTAAGAAGTTAAAAGTTCAACTTTTCTATTTGATATGTAATAAAAAAGAAAGAAGTGAGTGGTTATTGAGAATATTAATTGTGATCTGGATGTCCAAAGAAGCTAAATGCAAGGCAGTGGAGGTACCTCATTAGGGAAGTACCGCAAAAGCCCTCCATATGTGCTTGTGAATTGGTTACTAATGTCACTTCAGCATCAGGAACGCCGCCCCGGTGGCGCAGTGGTCTAAGGCGTTGGCCTCTGATTATTTGTCCGTAAGGGGTCCGGGTTCGAATCCCGGTGAGGCATGGATGTTGTGTTTGTCTTACGGCACTGGCTCTCTCCCTTCCCTGGAACCAGTGAACCTAAATTAGGGGCGGGCGACTGCTTATAGCCCATTGAGTTGCTCACGGTGGTCGTTAAACCTCCAATCAAAAAAAAAAAAAAAAAAAAAAAAAGCATCAGGAACCATAGTAAGTTCTCAAACTATTTGTAATGTCGCTTCCTGATGCGCATATTCAAGGCAAAAACTTGAGTTTGCCAAAGCTTATGTCACAAACTAGTAGAGTTTTGGCAAAATGTGATATTTTTAGATGAAAGCAACTTTATTATTTTCGGTTTGGATAACTAAATACTACAAAAGCTAAATACACCTCTTGAAAAAAAAAAAACCTAACTGTAAAACGTGGCGGAAGTCATGTAATGATTTGGGAATGCATGGCTTTTAATGGAGTTGACGATGTGGCCTTTATTGAATTTAATATGAATGCTAGACAATACATTGAAGTGCCAGAAAAACTGGTACAGACGAGCTTATGCAATAGTGGTCTAAGGCGCTGGCCTCTGATCATTCGTCCGCAAAGGGTCCGGGTTCGAATCCCGGTCAGGCATGGATGTTGTGTTTGTCTTACGGCACTGGCTCTCTCCCTTCCCTGGAACCAGTTACCCTAAATTAGGGACGGGACTGCTTATAGCCCATTGAGTTGCTCACGGTAGTCGTTAAACCTCCAATCAAAAAAAATCACGTCAACGGGCCGTATTCTCTTTTAACAGGTGTGGTCATAATTCAACGTGATCAGAAAAATGGCGATTGTAAGTAGATATGTATAATTTGTTTCATATATCGTTGAAAGGGACTGCATTGTGATCAAAGATATGCACTGGAATATTAAAGCTGATCTTTTATCAACCCTTTAAGATGTCATATCCGTTAAGTCACAACTATTAACACACACAAAAAAAAATAATAAATCTGAGGTGAAAATTCCGTTGTCATGCACAACGTTGTACCTACTTTTAATCCTTTGATTGTCATTCGTATTGACTTCAGCTCTTAGAGCAATATAACTCCACAAGTTAGAGCCGGTCAGTAATAATATTTTATATATCGGTTCATGTTGAAATAATATTTTACAGAGTTGTCTTAACTTTGGAATGAATGTATTTGTAAGCTTGCTTAGCTCATTGTTAAAAAAATTTCAAAGGCTGATGATACAAAGCTAGAAGAATATTCCACGTGAACAAATGTGATGGAATTTTCCTTTTGCCACATTTTATCAGGATCAGGGCCGGTTTATCATAGAAGCGCGTGCTACAGGCCCCGCTCTGATGTGTACTCTGGTTATCAGAAATTGTTATTCCAGAGGCTCAACTAGGTATTTCTGCGACCGAAGCAAACCACAATATATTGCGCCCCCTATTATATACAATAAAGTGCCAAAAGTCATGGGATAATAGCTAGTATCGTGTAAGACCTCCTCTAGCCCGGAAAAGTGCAGCAGCTCGTGGCATCGATTCCACAAGTGGCCGGAAGACTTTTGGAGAGATGTTGAGCCATACAGTCTGAATAGCCGCCCACAGTTCCCTGGTGTTTGTAGGTGCAGGATCTTGGGTGCGAATGGACCTTTCCCCATAAGTGCTCATTGGGTACATCTAATGTGCTGGTCACACCATCCAATGCTTCTCAAACCAATTTTGGACAACTTGGGTCCGATGACATTGTGCATTGTCCGCCTGGAAAATTCCATCGTTGTTTGGGTACATGAAGAGCAGCAAATGGTCCTCTAGCAGAGCAACAAAGCGATTACCGGTTAATAACGTGTTTACGAGGACCCAAACCGTGCCACGTAAAGACACCACACACATGTACGGAACCACCACAATCTTGCACAGTGCCTTGTTGACAGCTTGGGCTAATGGGGTCTGCGCCACACCCGAACGCTACCATAAGCTCGTGACAACTGGTAGCGTGACTAATCGGACTACACCACAAGTTGCCAAGGTCCAATTGCCGTGTTCACGAGTCCAGGCAGGCGCTGTGTCCGATGTCGTGGTGTTAAGGCACTATGGTGGGTCTTCTGCTCCTATACCGCATGGACACTAAATTATGCTGCACTGACCTGATGGGTTTGTCTCTGGTACCTTCTGCATTGAATGTGAATGTTATTTGAGCCAGTGTCGCTTGTCTGTTAGCATGAACAATCTTAGTACTGTATTAGACGCCGTTAGTTACGGTCATTCAACACCTGTGGTCGGCCACTGCGCTGTCCACGGTGGATGGTAATGCCTTCCATGATGCATTCTCGGTACACACGTGACACCGTGGATTGAGGAATGTTGAATGTTCGCGCAACTTCAGAAATTGAACTAACAAAAATTAAGAACTTTCTATCTAAATGAGTTTTTAAATGTTCTGTTTTGTACATATTTACACACTACAAGAATGTTTTTATAATGTTTTTTCATGCACTTAACCCAATAAAACGTAACTTAACCGTGCTTTTCAATTATCCAGGCTCTAGTGTCCCCATTCGCCACGGAAAGCTGTTTTACTATATTTTACACTTCTTCGCCTTTCACAACACCAAAATACTCTACATATGTATGCTGGTTTTCAATATGCAATAGGAAATTTCATTATTACTTTGCACTGTAAATTTCCCACGTTTTTCCTGTTTTTACTGCTTCCAGAAGTTGTACAGAAAAATAATAGCAATCAGGATTACGCCGCCCCGGTGGCGCAGTGGTCTAAGGCGTCGGCCTCTGATCATTCGTCCGTAAGGGGTCCGGGTTCGAATCCCGGTCAGGCATGGATGTTGTGTTTGTCTTACGGCACTGGCTCTCTCCCTTCCCTGGAACCAGTGACCCTAAATTAGGGACGGGCGACTGCTTATAGCCCATTGAGTTGCTCACGGTGGTCGTTAAACCTCCAATCAAAAAAAAAAAAAAAAAAAAAAAAGGATTACTTTTATCGCCAAAATCTCTGTCGTAACTACTAAGAGCAGAAATGGTATCGTCCGATTTCCAGGGAAGGGCAATGCCCCCTCCCCCATACGAGCATCCATGTGACCTTGTGTTTTCTAGACGGCCTTGGTTTAACTCCCCTCCCCAAATTAAAAAAAAATATTCGTCCATCACCTAAGACTCCGATTCCAGATTACTGCAAGGCTGGAATATGCACTGAATCTCGTGTTTGCAATGAATTCTGTGAGGGATAAACACGAAGAAAGGTTTCCGTCTTCTTGGAGAAACAAACGTGCCGTAAGGGTAATCTGACCAGAAGTCCCTAATTCTTGAAGACAGTCCTCGAATGTAGCTTACTGTCTCCCAAAACGTCTGATGCCTTTGTGGACGCGAATTGTCCCCAATTTTTTATGTTTGTCCTCAAATGTCCGTGAATTTACACTTAGTCATTAGCTTGTTAGATTTATAACGAAAAATGTTCTCAAAAACAGTTTCGTAGCACTAATTTTCCAACTTGCTTCCTGTGAAAGTTTTTTTCCCCTTTTTTAGAGTTTACGACCACCATGAGCAACTCTAAAGACTATACCTGTCCCTGATTTGGGGACATTTTCCCTAGGGAAGGGAGAGAGTAAGTGCTGTAAGACAAACGCACCACCCATGCCTTATTCGGGACTCGAGCCCATATGAACTTGTACGAATGGTCAGTGGCCAGCACTACTAAGAGCACTAGGACGGACAATTTTTTTTATTGGAATGTTTAATGACCACAGTGAGCAACTCAATCGGCTATAAACAATCGCCCGTTCCTAATTTAGGGTCACTGGTTCTAGGGAAGGGAGAGATCCAGTGCCGTAAGACAAACACAACATCCATGCCTCCCTGGGATTCGAACCCGTACCCCCTCCAGATGAATGATCAGAGGCCATCGCTTAGACCACTGCGCCACCGGGACGGCCATTTCACTTTTGTTATTATGTTCTATAAAAAAAAAGAAAATTACCAACATTCTACATAATTTATCCTTTTAAGACATACATTTGGTCTCTGATCATTCGTCCGTAAGGGGTCCGGGTTCGAATCCCGGTCTGGCATGGATTTTGTGTTTGTCTTACGGCACTGGCTCTCTCCCTTCCCTGGAACCAGTGACCCTAAATTAGGGACGGGCGACTGCTTATAACCCATTGAGTTGCTCACGGTGGTCGTTAAACCTCCAATCAAAAAAAAAATAAAATAAAGACATACATTTTTATATATAATATGTCACTAATAGGAACAATACAGTTTTCTGGCAAAAAAGTCGCCTATTTGGTTTGAGTATGTATGTGTTCCCAAATGATCTGCCGATTTGGGGACACAACTTGACACAACGCCATTTTGTCCTCAAATCAGTGTTCCAATATCTGGTCACCTTACATAAGGGGCCAAAAGATCACAAAATCGGTGCTAGCGAAACATTCAACGGACTCAAACCATGTTAGATGGGAAGATGCAAAATTAATGCCGCCCCGGTGGCGCAGTGGTCTAAGCGATGGCCTCTGATCATTCGTTCGTAAAGGGTCCGGGTTCTAATCCCGGTGAGGCATGGATGTTGTGGCCGCCCCGGTGGCGCAGTGGTCTAAGGCGTTGGCCTCTGATCATTCGTCCATAAGGGGTTCGGGTTCGAATCCCGGTCAGGCATGGATGTTGTGTTTGTCTTACGGCACTGGTTCTCTCCCTTCTCTGGAACCAGTGACTCTAAATTAGGGACGGGCGACTGCTTATAGCCCATTGAGTTGCTCACGGTGGTCGTTAAACCTCCAATCAAAAAAAATGCAAAATTAATTTTTAGGTCTTCCTTTCTTCCTCATCTCAGCATAAGGGAGTCGTTGAAAATACGTATTTGAGAAGAAAAAAATCTGGTTTCAAACAGATTTGGGGCCAGCTGCAAACATTCTGGGAATCTTTTGTTGGATGATGAACGCACCTGATTCAAATTGCGTAATTCCGAGCCTATTCCTACTGTTTCCTTTTTAAACTGCTGTTTGCTTTGTTCTCTGAAACTGAAAGTATCGTTGGATCTATGCCTAACGGATAGGACTTTAGTTAGGTTGAAACATGTGGAGCTTATAATTTTTTAAGTTGTTTTAATTTAAGGATGACATTTGTGTGCAAAAAATAAAAAACCGTTGTTTCAAACCAGCATAATGAATCGTTACAACAAACTTAGGTAGGCTTCGCTTCGACCGCAGTAGGCATCAATGTTTTTTGTTTGTTTAACAGAAGTTACTATGATATGCGATTGTTGGTTCGAGTCAAACTATTTTGACTGTGAAAATATTTTTCTGGCCGTGAATAAATATTAATATTTTATTTCCGGGAATTAGCCATCATTCCATAGATGGTAAGCTGATTAGTACTTCTGAAATGTAAATAACTTTCTACGGAAGCTTTAAAATTACACAGTTCGGCCTTAATTGGGTTAAGTAAACAAAACTGTAAATTAAAATGCAGGAGAACTTGTTATTTAAAGGAACGGTGAGTTGACTTCTCTGTCGGTGACCCAAGCGAAAAAATGTGTGGTATAATGTTTTGTATTAAAGTGTTATTATAAATTATTCAACGATATCTGAACGTTTGCCGTTCTTATTTATTTCGATTTGCGGATGTCGGTGTATTGATGGAGTATAAGTCCCTGGTTCCTTCAGTGATATATTTTTCTCGAGTAATCCCCATTCAGAGGAAAATGTTAATCAGTGATGCAATCATAGAGACATCCTGCCTAATATAATGTAATGATTGACCTTCTGAAATCGTACCCCAGCAGGCATTCGTAAACCAAGGATTCCAATATTTTGATAAGCAGAAATTGCAACAGAAATAAACTGGACCAAAATGTAAAAGGTTTATTTTTTTTTATTTTTATTTTTTTAAATGTAGGTTTCTGATGTTTAGCACAAATTTTTCGCTAAAAAGTGAATGATCACCAAAACTGCTGTTCTTCGATTCTGTTTGATGGTCTAGAAAGTAACATTATGAATTTTGTTCATTTGCAATTCCTTCAAAATTTCAAAAGCTGTTTTGAGTATCTCATTGTCATGAAGGCTATTGATAGTCATATCACATGTTACAGGAAAATGCAAGGTCTCTGCCTGATGACAACGTTTTAAAAGTGAGAGCACATTTACAAGTGAATAACATTTTCCAGCTATATGTTTGACTAAGCCACCTTTTTTCTAATGCTACTAGTGCATTTTTAAGTAATGTTTGAAGGAATTGGTGTAAAGACATTTTCCCCTCTGAACTGCTCATCATAATCAAATATGAGAGAAAACTTTCATATCAAATGCAACAGTTAATTTCATGGGTAAAAGTGAACTGTTAAGACATTTGCAAACCATATGTGCTGTTGAGCTATCTAAGACTGCTTCATGGAATATACATTAGAAAATAACATTTTAGAGCCTTTGTTTAGCCATAGGGATAAGGAACACCATTACTGTAGCATATGCCACCAATTATTTATGCAAAAAAGTGATCTTTCAAGACACTTACTTACTCATACAGATGAAATACCCTACGAGTGTGAAGTATGCTTCAAGAAATTCTCAGAGAAACGTAAACTTAAAAGACACGTCCAAACTCATACAGGTGAGAAACCAAATGAATGTGATATATGCCACAAGAGGTTCACAGAGAAAGGCTCACTCAATAAGCATTTGTTTATACATACAGGCAAAACTCCTTATGAGTGTGACATATGTTTTAAGAAATTTTCTAGGAAAAATGGTCTCTCAAAGCATTTGCTGATTCACACAGATGAGAAAACACAAGAGTGTGACATATGCCACAAGAAATTCAGATGGAAAAGTCATCTTTCAAAGCACTTGCTTACTCACACTGGTGAAAGTCCGTACGAGTGTGAAATGTGCCACAAGAGATTCACTCAGAGAAGTAATCTTTCGCTCCATTTGTTAAGTCATACAGGTGAAAAGTCCCACAAATGTGAAGTGTGCCACAAAATGTTTGGAAGAAAAAGTACTCTTTCAGACCATCTGCGCATTCACAGTGGCGAGAAACCATACGAGTGTGAAATGTGCCACAAGAAATTCACGCAAAAAAGGAATCTTTTACAGCATTTGCGCACACATGTGAATAACAGACCCCATGAATGTGAAGTGTGTCACAAGAAATTCTCTCATAAAAGCTGTCTTACAAAGCATGTGCTTATTCATACAGGTGAACTGCCCTACAAGTGTGAAATGTGCCATAAAGGATTTGCTGAGAAAAATAAGCTTGAAAGGCATTTCAAGGTTCATAGATTTGATGAACCAAATGAATGTAACATATGTCAAAAGAAATTTATGCAGAAAAGTCATCTTTCAGATCATTTGTTGATTCATGCAGCTGACAGTTCCCATGAGTAAATAACAGCTACTTGAAATCTCCTTGGAAAAGCTATTTTGGTAAATATGTACACTATCTACCAACAAGTAATTAGACACCCCTGCAATCGACGATATCTGCGGTCCTCGTACACGTCACGTTAAATATCGTGTGGGAAACAACAACGCAACCAGTCGCATGCAAGATGCCACACAGTTCGGAGCTCTCTGATTTCCAGAAAGGTGTAATCGTCGGGTATCACAGAAATGGCCGATCCATACGTGACATATCCAGCGAGTTGAAGTACCCAAAATCGACAGTGGCCTACGTGATTGGCAAGTGGAAGATGAGAGGTGACTGTCGGAATGTGCCCCGACCCGGCAGACCCACAAAACTGGGAGTTGGAGACCGACGGGTGCTGGCCAGAGAAATTCGGAAGAACCGCACCAAATCGATGGGCCACGTTCGCGAGGAGTTTCAACAGGAATCCGCGAGTGTTCTTTCGATGAATACCATCCGTAAGGAAGCCCATCTGCTCGGTTATCATGGACATGCTACCGCCCACAAGCCTTTGATCACCAAGTCCAATAGCGCTGCTCGGCTAACGTGGTGCAAAGAACGTCGACAGTGGACCGTTGAACAGTGGAAACAGGTTCTCTGGAGCGACGAATCAAGGTTCACCCTCTACTGTTCGGATGGCAGGGTCTGGGTTTGGCGTCTGCCTGGAGAACGCCTCCTGCCGAAATGTATTGTGCCAACTGTGAAGTTTGGCGGCGGTGGAATTATGCTATGGGGGTGTTTCCCCTGGTATGGCACGGGACCCTTGGTCGCAATTCCTGGTAGGTTCAACGCTGAGACTTACTGCACCATTTTGTATGACCATGGGCTTCCTACGTTGTGGCAGTTTTACGCTTTTGAAAACGATAGTTAAATGGAGTAAAAAATTTTGCCGTAATCGTAATGTTTTTTCTTCAGATGTTGCCTTTGTGTCCAGTATTCTTGTTAAATACCATTTTATTGTATAAATGTTTGTATTTCAGCTTGCAACTGTAGGCAACAATTTGCGAAAACGGAAGTTAGGCGCCGTGAAAATTTCCCTGTAATCTTCAGCATGGGCGCTACAGGGTGGGGCACAGCCCCCTCCCCTATAGAATTCCAACTTTATTGGAAATTTGGAATTGGAAAACGATAACGTGAAAGCGGAAAACCTAGCAAACCGTAAGGTAGTACGCCCAAACAAGTTCCGCTCAGGGTGGTGTGTGCTCAACTTAAAAGGCTTGGCGTAGCCCTTTTCGACACTGTCCATTATTTTGAAAACAGTTACCAATGTACATGATTACTAACATACACTTTCTTCAAGAGCAGCATTAATTAATAATAATAATAATAGTACAGTGGCGTAACGCCAAATCTCTGGGCACCCCCACCCCCGCGGAATTTTCCTAACAAGCCCCCAACATAGTAAAAATTAATGCAAAAGTTGAGGGTAAATATTTAACTTTGCCGAAGTAAAAATATATTTTCCAGATATTGATTCTATGATCACTTATGTATTGCTTTTAATTATGTGAGCACTTATTCCAGTAAGTATACTCGATAAATTTAGTACTCGGGGGGGAGTGCAAAATCTTTAAATGACAAATGTTGACGATATCAAATCAAGTAAAAACAAATACTGATTTTCGAGTGTCTGGTTTCGAACTTCCTTTAAAGCTGTTTAATTCCTTAATACAATAATTTTTGAGAAAGAGGAAAAACAAGTGTATTTACATTTTTCTACTTTTAAATACTTCAGCAATATTGTTTCTTTTTAGTGTCTTGTCTTTTAAATTCAAGAAGCAAGCATACTTTACAAAATAAAGAAAACTTACATTACTAAAATCTGGATTCCCTTCTAATGTTCTTATCTATATTTCAATCAGTTTCATCACGTCTAGTTTGCCGCTTCGGTCATTTTCAACGCTTATCATCGCAAGTCCATCAAGCCTACTTTGAGTGTGCGATGACCAAAGGTAGAAACCTCGGGTTCGATCCCAGGCAGGTACGGGCGCTCGAACCACTAAATATCCGCCGTGCGTCAGATGAGCACATTAAGCCGTCGGGCCCCGGGTACTGGCCCCCCAATGATAAATAAGGGCGTCTTCCTCCCCCTTTTTACCTCGCTTCCGTGTCGCTTTCGTATTGGCCACTCAAGCCCAAATCTCTTAGTTTCCTATTTCTAAGGATTATTTAAGACCTGGGATCAGACACTCCCTTCCTAAAATCCTTTTCATATGATCAGATCTGATCTCTAACGGCACACAGATAAAAGTCTGTGTCAATGGGGCCCTTTAGTTCAAAAACTTTTGTATCCAAAAGACAGAAAATTTTTTTTAGAGCAAGTAGAAAACCTCTTGTCTAAAATTAAATTGCTAAATTAAAAAAAATACATGCGTAGATCTGGGCCCCCTAAAATTAACACCCCCGCACGCAACGTGGGATTTGCAGGGGCTATCTTTACGCCCCTGTAGTAGTAGTAGTGTTCTAGTGAAGTAAGTAAGTAGTAGTAATAGTATTAATCTTTCATTTTCACAAATTACTGTTTTCTATTAGTATTAATCTTTCATTTCAGCTTAAAAATAGGTGGAAAATTCCAAAACCGTAAGTCGGACAAAGCAAATATTTCTTCCATAATCGCCCTGCCCCCTCTCGCTATGTTTCCACTCTCCTGCGACTAGGTATGCTGCGTAATAATACTGGTTACTACTGGCAAGGCTCTTGCAAATGTTGGCAGGTATGTATTTACCTTGGCCTAATTTAGTGAGAGTTTAAATCAGCCCTGAGATTCTGATTACTTAGCCTAATTTTGAATATTATTATAAAAAGTTGCATTTTGAGGGAAAATTCCTCCCAACCCTAGTGATTTCACTTGAATAATGTTTGAGACATATTCTACATCTCTCTTAAGAATTAAAGATATATTCCATAACTTTTTTTCGTTTTGTCTTTTTGAGCTATGTTCACCATTTAAAACCTGTAGTAATTACATAAAATTTCTTTTCATTAAAAGGAAGGATTAAAGAATTATTACAAAAATTGTCCTTTTTTAGCAATTTTTTTTTTTTTTAAATTTAGGCCCTTTGAGTAACATCTCTCTCAAAGCAAATTTTTATGTGTTTGAAAGCTAGTAAAGTGTAGTTTAAAAGATTACATGAATAAAAAAATATTCCTTCCCCCACATGCTTTTTCTTAGCCTTGGAAACCAAGTTCTTGAGAAAATTTGGCTAATTTTGGGGATCGTATCTTATGAAGGGGTCAGAGTAACGAGCCATTTTTTTTTTTTTTATATTATATATATTCAAACTAATTAAAAATAATTAGTTTTAAAAGTAGGAAAAAAAAAAGATATATCTAAGAAAAAAAGGCTGACTTGTTATTCTAAGCCTTTCATGAGTTTTTAAATTTCTAAAAATAGTAAAAAAAGAGTTCTGTGCGACAAACGACCTTGGAAGAATAGGCTTTGGCTTAAAATCTGAAATTTGTTCACACCACATAAAAAACCTTTTTTAAGCTTTTCAACAAGCCGTGTACTTTGATAGGGAGGGAAAAAAAGATATAGCTCATAAGAAAAAGCTAAATACCATATTTGTTTTGCTGTCAGTCATGAAAAAATTTGCTCATATGCCAAGCTGTATATATTTAAAAATAATATATATTTATTTGAGTTTAAGAGGTAGGGGGAATGCACATGCAAATTTTCATCAAAATCAAAAATGGTGGAGCAAACTGCATTTGTTGAATTAAAATGGAATGACCCATATGAATAAGCATAATTTAACAGTTTGTGTAGCTTTGTGAACTGTGTGCAGTAAAGATGAGTTCGGGCTCAATTTTAAGAGCCCGGGCTCTTGGAAAATTTTACTTATCAAGGCTTGCATTTATGCATTATACACTGGCCAAAGATATGGCCCAAGCAAGGATTAGTTTAAAAAGTTTAGTTCAGTTAATTCACTTCACAATATTAATATGTTTTTGGAAATACTACGCATAAAGCCAAATGTTCTAAAATGTGGATTTGAAAATAAATAAATAACCAACGTGCCCTTCAACCGTATCAGGGAAATCAGTAATTTTGGTAGAAGCTGAAGAAAAGAAAATCGTTTAGAAACAAAAAATTCCATTCCTTATTTCTTTTTGATTTCTAAATTTACTTTTATTTTGAATAAATTGCATTATAAAACGTACAACGCCGTACAGACCGTTGCAAGTGTTTGAAATTTTGACTCTAGAAAACTAATCTTTACATATATGCTAATTTGCAAAGGTAGTTTAGAGTGATGTAGTAGAATATAAAAAAAAAAACACATGTAGAGAAATTTCCAAAAAAAAAAAAAAAAAGAACGTAAAAGCATTCCAGACCAGATTATTCTGCATTTTGTAACATTAACAAAGCTTTGCGCTTAATAGTATAATAATTACAATATTATCATATGTGTGTGCAGTTTCCAGATCAAGTTCATCATGAAAAAAGAGAGAGAGAGAATTGTGTCTAATGCCTCAGCGCTTCAACTTGATCTTCTTTTCTCTAAAACTCGACCTGCTGCACTGAAAACAGTCACCCCAAAAATTGCAGGAGTGAAGAAATTTAAAAAAATAAATAATACTTCTAACTGCACAATTTTGGAAATTAATACATCGTTTTAAAGATAAGATTCTTGATTTTTAATAAAATACAAAAAAATGGGAATGATATTTTTTTCCATTTTTTGATACCAGACCTCCTTAAACTAATCCTTGCTTGGTTGGGCCATAGCTTTGGACAATGCATAATGCAAGTCTTGCTAGGCAAAATTTGTCTTGCAATGGCAGCTAGCTTAGGAAATTGAAAATCCTTCCACCATGGTAACAAATCCACAATGAAATTCAACCGGACTCAGAATTACATGTGTTGAATTAATTACAGTAATGAAATTCAAGATGTGTAATTCCGAGCCTGGGCCCAGGTTTTTCGGTAGTCAATGAATTCTGAGCCCGCCCGAGCTCATCTCTAGTGTGCAGCATGGTGCAGCTATTTTCAGGATATCGTGTGACTTCCTGAACTTCTTTCAATGAGAAAAAGTCTGGAAGGTAACACTTTGCATCTTATTCCAATTTGAGTCAGTAAAAGTGAGTTTTAATTCATTTTTGAATGTGTTATTTCATATTTCAGTAATCTTTTGGAACAACATGTGATGAATTTGGAGATATAAGCACTTAATCTGTGTCTCTTACTTCATTCCATGAAGTTAGCAATTTAACTACTGAAACAAAAACAGTTGTTTTATGTGTACTGGTCACGAAAGTCACAAATCCAGAAAAGTGTCATGAAAAAGTCACAGCTTTTGCTTCGGAGCCATGAATTTTTGTACCATTTTCCATAATTGTTCACGTTGGGGTAACTAAGTAATTCTCTTTGCATCGACCGCACAAGACAGGAATGTGGTTCCAGCTAACTATCGGCGTCAAAAAAAACAACAACACAAAAACATTTATGTTCATCCCCACAATGAAGACTGTTAAAGCAGAAAACATTTTAGCATAGAAATATATGTCCAAAATGTAGCTCATATACGAAGTTTTGAGATCAATTAGCAATTTAAATTATATGGCATATGAGGTCATGACATTTTTCAGATAAAAAGTACTGGTCTGGGCTATGAACGAGCGCACAAACTTTCACATCTTTCAGAGTCACTCTGTTATTGTCCTGAGGTACAGAGTTGAGATCCTAAACCCATATATCAGGCAATTCAGGAAAGTCCTTGGTCTAGATCTCATTCTTATGGACGCGAATGCCCGACTTTATTAAGCTCGTTTGATCGATTTTCTCAAAGAGGAAGAAATTCACCAAAAAGTGGCCACCCAGATCCCAAGTCTTCTATCCCTTTGAGCATGTATGGGATGCACTTTAAGGAAACATATTGGAGCTTCCTAGCCAAAACAGCTCTTGTTGAGGAATGGTTGTTTAATCCCTTGTCAATACCCTCATAAAAAGTATGAGTCATTGCTTGAGCTGCATGGCTGTCAAAAACTATTATACTCCATCTCTTAAGAAAGACTATTATCAGTCTTGTAATTTTCATGTTCCATGAAAATTACAAGACTGTGATAAAACATGCAAACTATAACATTAGGATTTTCTGCAGCTTGAGTTGCATAAGTAATGTAATAATAAATCTCTTTAACAAATTTCATCAAAATTTCCTCAGAAATACTTTGAGTTATGTATGAATTTATAAATTATCATTTAATTTTGAGCATCAGTGTGTGTGTGTATTGTAATATTAAATCATGTAAAGAATTTTCCACATGCATGTAATTGGCTACACTTAAGAAACATCAATAAAAATGTCACAGAATTAGTGCTATTCATACACTAATAAATTTAAAATTAGTGATGGAAAGGTATCTGTTCATGCCAATTACTTATGTACAATACAGTAAATTCTGGTTAATTGGGACACCTTAGGGCTAGAGCATTTTGGCTCAATTAAACAACTGTCCCAATTATACAAAGCTTTATCCCAAGGGCTAATTTAGGGTGTTCTTCAAGAATTGTCCCAAATAAACAGATGTCCCAATTAATCAGGATCTACTGTATTTAATTCACAGTATGATCTTTCAGCAGAAGATCAGCCTTGGTCACATTAATTGATGATAATAGAACAGTTAACACAGTGGATCTTGTTCACATGTCTGTAGCAAGTAGAAATTTCTAAACAATTGGAATCTTGATAATTAAAGGTGTTATAAATACTTTCTTTTGTAGCACAGGGCAATTTTGTTGGTAAATAAAGCAATCCATTTTTGAGCAAGATCCACAAAAGTTTTTATACATAATAAAAGTTAGCATGAATAGATCTGTTTCTATCATTAAAAACATATTTTGTCATTAAGATTTGGGTAAACAAAAATATACAGTATATCTGTGTGTAGTGTGCAGAAGTTATACAACTCAATGAAATGAACATCACACTCCTATATTAACAATCAGTATTTAGCAATTTATTACCACTTGGATGCTATTTTAAATTACAGAACATCTGCCTTAATTATAGCTGTAATAAAAACTATGCATATGAAATGAGTGAATTATAGACATCAAAAATTCGTTTCAAGTTTACTAACTTCCCATTCGTATTTTGGCAATTCGCTGGATGCTTTACACAAATTCTGTTCAGTTCTACATTTTCCCCATGACAGTTTGCAATGCAAGTTCCTGACTTCTCACAATAAATTTAAAGTACAAAAACCTGATGATGTCAAGAAAGGGAAGAATTTAACAGTTGCAGGGTATTATCATCAAGGATGCAAGAAGTATGCATAAAATTTAAACTGAATATACATGTGGGAAAACCCAAAGTCGTGGATTTTCAGTGAGAAACTCTTGGTACTGAATGTAAGAACGGGCCAAATTAGCAGAGTTAAACCAGGTGAATGAATTTGTGTATGAAGGAAGTACACCGATGAGCTGTTCCATTATGATCACCCCAGCCTAGAAAGATGAGCGCACCTGGAGACCGAACGGTGGCACTGGTGAAGTTCACAGAGCAGTATATATATACAACCCAAGAACCAGCTTTCGGTTATTAGAGTGTTCGGAGTCAGAATGGGAAAAGCTATCAATTTATCGTAGTTCGATAAAGGACAAATTGTGATGACACGGCGCAGCACATGGATTGTTCACGTGCGGTTGTAGTGATTACATATCAAAAGTGGTGCACAGATGGCCAAACGACGAACCGTCGTGTGTCGTCTGCAGCTCATCGATGCCAGAGGGAAGCGGAGACTGTTGCGCGTTGTTCGTAGCAATCAATCGCAGAGCGACAAATCACCCGCAGCCACAACAGTGGTGATCAGAGCAACGTATCGCAGCCTTCCGCGCATGGACCTGCATAGCCCATGCTCACTGCGCATCATCGCCAACAATGCATGAAATGGGCACAGGATCTTCAAGATTGGATCGTGGATGATTCGAAGTGGCCTGGTATGGCGAATAAAGATTTCTGGTGCATCATGTAGATGACCGAGCACAATTACACCGATTACCAACGGAGGCTGTGGCACCTGGATGTGCTGTTGGGTGAAAACAGGCTGGTGGTGTTATGCTGTGGGTGATGTTTTCTTGGGACACTTTAGGACCCATTATCCCAATAGCACAATCCCCGACTGCTGTCAGGTATCTGAACATTGTTGTGGACCAAGTTCACCCATTCATGGCAACTGTGTTCCTTTCTGGTGATGACCATTACCAACAGGATAATGCGCCATGCCACACTATCAGAATCGTCGAGGAACATGCTGGTGACTTTCAGTTAATGCCCTGGCCTCCGAATTCACCTGACATGAACCCAATCAAACATTTGTGGATCAACTTGGAAAAGCGGGTTAGTGCTAAATCACCACCACCTCCGAAATGTACCAGAACTGGAGGACCTGCTGTTGACATCATGGTACCAGATACCCCAGAACACCCATCGCCACCTCATCAAATCAACGTCTTGCCGAGTGGTCACTGTTTTGCGGGCCAAAGGAGGTCATAATGTAATAGCTCATCAGTGCATGTTTGACACAGAAAATGTAGATGATAAAATTACCACAGGTAAGTGATTTAGGCCTTGAAAGTGGTTTTAGGAGAATTTCATAGGACTAATGAATTGTCCAGAATGGCTGTATATGGTTGTTCCTACGCAACGAACTGCTGAATAGGAGAATTTCATAGGACTAATGAATTGTCAAGAATGGCTGTATATGGTTGTTCCTACGCAACGAACTGCTGAATAGGAGAATTTCATAGGACTAATGAATTGTCAAGAATGGCTGTATATGGTTGTTCCTACGCAACAAACTGCTGAATAGGAGAATTTCATAGGACTAATGAATTGTCAAGAATGGCTGTATATGGTTGTTCCTATGCAACGAACTGCTGAATAGGAGAATTTCATAGGACTAATGAATTATCAAGAATGGCTATATATGGTTGTTCCTGCTGAATAGACACAGATATCATTTGTGTTCTAAACAGAAGTGCTACTTTGGGGGTGGGGGGCGCTTGTTTTGATCAAATGTATTGATAAAAGAAAGATATGTAATGTGAAGCAAAATAGTCATACAATGGACACATATTTTGAGGCAGTTTGGTTATGTTGAGAGACTGAGTGATGAAGTGCTAACTTATTCAACCCAAGTAGCAAGAAAGAAAAATTGAGGAAATTGTCAAAGGACCTGATTCAGGAACATAAGAGAAAAAAATATTACAAAGGTCTTGTGTGAGGTATGACTGAAGCTCAAGATGTTTGATATATTAACAAGAAGTAAAATCTGCATGACCAGTACAGGGCATAGATGGCCTAGTGGTTAAGGTTTGCGACTACCAATGGAAAGAACGTGAGTTCGATCCTAAGTGGTGACGAATGTTAACATTCACTGAATATCCATGTGTGGGATGAGCATGTTAAGCTGATGGACCTGGGGTACTTCCCCTCCCCAGTTATAAATTAAGGGTGTCCATTTCTCTCTCTGCAGTCCCTCCCCAAGAACCCACTAGGGTATATTTTGATGGCAGTTGCTTCTGCAATTCATTGTAGTGGTTATTTACTGTCTTAAAAACTATCTTGTCGAGAGTCTCTAGACACTACGTACGTACTTCTGTTTCCATTTCTGCCCAAAAGCCTGAGCAGCGGGCTTGAAGACTAAACTTCCTCTGTGGACAGAAGTCCTACAAGCATATCAGTAACTCTGATTTGGTTGATCTTTCTTTGAAGAATTAACCTCTGAAACTGGGAGAACAGCTTAGTGATATGGATTTCAAGAAAGGACAACATATTGGTAATTTAAAACTGCATGCAAGAGATGAAAAAAATCAAGCACTCTTAAGTGAAGGATTGGATAATATGCTGTCTGTGCACGATGTATTTGAAGTGATGACGGTACTTCAATTAATAAAATGCTACTAAGTTAAAAACTATATCTCTAGTGCCAGCACATCCTCAGGTGAAAGACTATATAGCATTTCACCTGAGGATGTGCTAGATCAAAAGATTTAGTATTTTAACCTACTGTATTGTATGTAGTTTTTAACTTGGCAGCATTTTAGTAAACATATTTTATTAATTGAAGTATTGTCATCATGCACAGACAGCATTCCCCAATCTTTCAGTTAACATTTGCAGAAAAATTCATCTGCTTTAAGCACTCTTAAGATTTGATTATAACACTTCAGTTTTCAGAGCTCTGTTCGTGTACCCTGCAAAAGGGACCACAGAGAACTTAATCACAATATTGATTTCATTCTACGCATTTTTCACGGGAGAAGTGCGCCCTGCCCATTTTCAGATTTGAAATATCCCTCCCAGTTTGAACATATTTCAGCCTCATCTCCAAACCCCTTTTTGTAAGTTTATTTCATTTACATTAAGAAAGGAGGAGTACTCCTTAGAAATAAAAAGTATTATTTACCCAGTCTGTGTGTCCTGCCCAACTCACACTGTCTTGGAGGGAAAAAAAGGTAATTTCTCTACTGATTAGCAAGATTCAAAATTTGTTTTGTTCTTAAGAACTGCAAAAAGCTAGGCATTAAATACTGCAATACTATTTAGTAACTAACTACATGTGGAAAAAAATGCACAGGATTTATATAAAGTCTAAAGATTTTTCTCATTTTAATACAGAACCAGTGAAATACCAGGAAAAAATATGTCAAGGTTTTTTGCATTGTGCTATTTGTTAGATTTCCAACATTTTATTAGACATATACATGCACCAAAGTAATTTTACTAAGGGTGCTATTTCATGAAATAATTTTAAATAAAAGACCCAACATTTTCACGAAATAATCTTTGCTTTACTATCATAATAGTTTCTCCTCAATCAAGAAAATCTTCTACAATAACATGACCTCCCAACTGTGCATCTGGTCAAACATTTCAGAGCTTCACAAAAGATGGATGTCAGTTTCATCAAAATAATGGTGAAACATAGTTAATGGCAGAGAAAAAGAAACCAATAAGTATGAATTTGAACACCAATTTTAGCTTTATTTACAAAAAGGTGGTTGCAGTTTTTATAAAATGCAAATGCTGATTTATTTTTTTTATATAACAAAAACTAGTTTTATAACAACATTAACAAATAAAATTTAAAATTCTGAAATTAAATCTGTTGCACATAGTGCAACTACAATTGCTACATATTTAGAGTGAAAATCCTCCAAACACATGACGTCAGTGAATGAACAAAGGCATCGCTCTTCTCACATTTTAGCAACACACAGCAACTGAAAAAATTGTTATTCTGCCACTGCTGGAGAATCAAATCCCAGATCTCTAGCCAAGCACGTTACCCTTACACAACGGTGGCCAACAATCCACAGCGCTATGTGTGTTTTTCTGTCAGCTACTGAGATGTCTCCATCTGATGGGCATTAACGGCACTGGCACCGTGGATTGTTGGCCACCATGCTGTAAGGCTAACACACTCGGCTAGAGATCGGTTTGGATCCCCAGCGGTGACCGAATAACAATTTTTAAAAAATGTTGAAAAATTGTTATTCGGTTGCTGTGTGTTGCTAAAACGTGGAAAGAGCGATGTCTTTGTTTATATGCTACATATTTATATCTTGCTCTTCTTCCTAGGCGAGTCCTTTTCCTCTGAAAACACAGGATGAGGCTGAGTTCTGAAAAAGGAGGAAAAGCAATATGTAAGAAATAATCCTTAGAAATTTACAAGATTATTCAAAGCAATCAGAACCATATACTCCTGCATGGTGTAATGGATAGTATACTCATACGAAAATCCGGAGATGCTATGTGCGGACCAGTAAACTACAGGCAATTCGGATTGCTTTGAACAACATGTTAGGTTATATATAATTATTTTGTGATTGAACAGAATGCTATCATCTAACACCACAATAACTAATAAAGATTTTGTCACTCATAAACAGTTTCAGTCAATCTTGTTCTAGGTCCATCAAGATAGTTCAAAATGCTAGATTGCAATAGAACCTACTTATGTGGTACGATGTATTAATCTAAACTAATTATATGCAGTAGTGTGTACTGTTTGACACCTTACAATGTTAACTGTGTGGTCACCAGATATGGACGATTAGGCTAAAATGTAACTCACCGATTCTATTGCTGCAGCTCTGCATTTCCAATGGTTGAGCCTGTGAGATCATTTTGTAGACTTCAAGAAAAGATTTGTAACTTACAAACAATGAAGCATAAGACTGTCTTTGAATTAAAATATGAAGACCAGACAATCTATTGTACAAAGTTTCGTTGAACTAAAGATTTAAAAACGAACCAAGAAAATAAAAGCCCAATCCATTCCCCACCTTCCGTTGAACTAAAGATTTAAAAACGAACCAAGAAAATAAAAGCCCAATCCATACTAGTTTCAACATTTAATCATGCCATTGTCAATGGAGATGTTGCGTTCTAACGTAGTAGCCTCAAAAGCCCTATACTGCTGTGATGACTCACATGCATACGGGATCTCTACAGGTGAATCTAGAACAGCTACGTACTGTGACACTGATGCCCACAAAACGTCAGTGTCACAGTACGTAGCTGTTCTAGATTCACCTGTAGAAATCCCGTATGCATGGAAGCATCTTCTTGAAAAATAATTTTAAAAAATAGAACTTTAAATTGTAGAAGGCGTAAGACAAAACATGAAAAATTATAAACATTTTACGAAACTAGAGAATTGAAACTACAGTGCGTCACATAAATATAGAAACGGAACCAATTCTCAAATAAAAAAGAAACGGCAACGAGCTGAAATGTACACCTCATATTTATAGCAAAAATAGCATAGGCACGCAGCTGCACAATAGTTTGACGGAAACATAACAAGTACAAGAAAAAAACAGAAATACGCTGTCTCAAAAATATAAAGACTTACTAGTTATGAGCACCTCCAGTGAGAATAGTGGAGCCATTGTTCTGAATAACACTGAAAACCCGATTGGGCATGCTGTCCACCAAGTGATGTAAGTGTTCTGGACCAGCTTCGTTCATTCTGCTCTTTCGATGCTACCCCACTTGAGAACTGCCGTCCATTCGCATACACATCACGAACTAGGATACCTCAGAGGTTCTCGATAGGGTTCAGATCTGGACTGAGTGCTGGCCAAATCCATTATGGTCACATGATGAGTGTTAAATCAGCTTTTCGTTGATGCAGATCAATGGATAGAGGCATTGTCTTGCTGGAACAGATAATCAACACCCTCTAGAGTTTCGGCAAACGGTGGCTGCTGAGTATGTCCTGATACGTTTCGAAGTTTTGCCTGCCTTGCAGAAAAGCGATAGTTGTCCCATTGAACGCAAAAGCTCCCCAGACCACCAGAGATCCCCCTCCTTTCTGTCTGCTGAAGAAGGTGCATGGCTTGCGTCGTAAATCATGCCAATAGCAGTTCCAACTGTCAGGGCCGTCCAGGTTGAACTTTTTCTCATCAGAGAAAATAGTTGTGATCCACTCGTCCGTCCAGTGCACGTGGCTGCTCGCCCATAACAATCTAGCTTCTTTCTGGCGCCGCGTGAGGTGTGACAGACGGCACATTTTACGGAGCATAATGTTGCGACTTTCCTTGATTCGTCGATGAACTGTGTCCTTTCAGACGGAGACACCAACAGTCCGAGAAACTTGACGTAGTGATAATCTTTGGGATGAAACTAAACGCATGATGGCACGATCATCTCGTTTGGTTGTTATTCGAGGCCTCCCAGGCTGTTTTCTGGCAGTTAACGCACTGCGTTTTGATAAAGTCTTATAAATGACTGCCCTACCCCTCCCCATGGCTTTACAGATTATCCATTTGCTCTCAGTCTCCAAGTCTTCTGCACCTCCTCACCAGAAAGTTGACTGTTGCGTGGCATGATGGCAGGTCCGCTGTCTTTTGTAGGCTGGACCGAATTATTGCGCATGCATACAGCATGCAAATTTGTACATCTCATTTGCATGTGGCTACTTTACATAGTTGTATTTATAAATAGTTGGGTCATTGGGATAATCTTGTTGCCATCTGTGAGCATCATATGACTCCTCAGCTTGGTTTCATAGCTGGTACAACAACAGCATGACTAGAAGCCACAGCCTGATTTTGTTGTTGCATTTCCGTAGTATCTCTGATGTCCAGTTTCACCCACCTTCACAGACAGTGCCTACAAAGTATACAAGTGCTGCTCCCTGACTAGTGCAATCCTCAGAATTCTTTGCAATAGAGAATTGGAAAACTGCTCACAAAAACATTGAAAAGAATACATAAATTGATTTCAATTCTTATCATCCATATTGTATTTTTTTAATGTGGCACGTCAGTTTAAAAAATAAAGTATATTTGCAGCGGAGATGAAAAAGCCCACAAAGAAAATCTTAAAGATATAACTATCCTAAAAATGAAAGTGAAAAACCTCTAAATTTTTCAGTCAAGAACACACAGCAGCAACAAACACAATTCACAAGAAAAATCACCTATTACAAAGGTTTGTTTGACTCTTCAAAGAGAATTAGTAAGAAATATAAGACTAGCCCCAAGTTTAAAGAACAAAGTTAAAAAAAAAATTCCCAAAACTGGTTCAAAGAAAAGATATTTTAGAAATGCAAGGAGTTTTCTACGAAGTAAAATGTAGTTGTGGACTCTCTTACATAGGTGAGACAGGTTGCAGACTAAAAACTCCAATAGCAGGATATAAAGCAGCTATAAAAAATTGCTAAAACAAGACACATTTATTAAAGAAACTGGCCACAACATGGACTGGATTTTCTTAGGGCCACCAGTTTCCAAAGCAACTTTCAAAAAAGGAACAGAAATTGAATAAAATCAGAATTTCATCATCAATGACTGCAGAGCTTTGTCCCTGCCTAACATCTGGCAAGATTTGGCAAAAAATAATCACAGCTGTGATAGTGACAACAAAGAAATTCCTGATGAAGAGTTTTCTTCAAATATTTGCACTTTATAATAAATATTTACATACATACATATCACTAAGCTGTTCTCTGAGATTAGCTCCAAAAAGAAATACAAACTTCCAGATATTTTTACTTATTGTTGTCGTATCAAACTTCGCCATTTACAGCGATCTTGACATACAACTCGTGCTTCACTGATATCTGTTACACGCCGTACACAAGATCTTTTATACTTCATACTCATAATCTTTTTTTCATGCAGACACTCTTGAATCTGATCCACCCATATCTTCCTTGGCCTTAAAAGATTTTCTTAGTAAGTATTTCATCACTCATTCTTTCAAAATGGCCAAACCACCGAAGCATATTGGTCTCCACCTTGCTAACAACATTTTGCTTTACATCACACAACTGCAATACATCTTCATTCCTCACACAATCAGATCGTGTCTTGCCACAAACCCCACGTAAGTAACGCATTTCTCCAGCACACAAACGACTACTATGTTTCTTCTGCAGTACCCAGGTTTCACTGCCATACATCAGAGTAGGAACAATTACTGTTTCATACACAGCCATGCGGGACTCTCTAGAGAACCCATCATTCCTGTGAAAACCTCCCAGAGCAGCTATGACTTTCAATGAAGAATTCACTCGCCTACTGATTTCACCATCCAACTTGTTCTCTCTGTCAAACATGCTTCCTAAATACACAAACTCACTCACGTGGCCAATCACAGTGCCATTTATACTTACATTACATTCAGTGCTACCCATTCCTCTCTCAAACACCATAACTTTGGTTTTCTCCGTATTTATACTCAGTTTGAATTTCATGCAGACTTCGTGCATCCGTGTCAACATACTCTGCAACTCACTTTTGCTCTCTGCCAACAGGACAGTGTCATTAGCATACAGCAATCTGCACACACGGATATCACCAAGACATAAACCACTATTATCTATTTTGGCCTCACACGTGCATGCGTCCATAAATATATTAAACAGCCATGGTGACATTACACAACCTTGTCTAACTCCTGCACCAATGGAAAACCATTTTGATAAAACACCATTCACTCGTACACAAGCTCTACTACCAGCATACATGGCTTTTACACTATTAAGTAGATTCCCAGTAACACCATATTCATTCAATACCTTCCACAAAAGTGTTCAATTGACTCGGTCATAAGCTTTCTCTAAATCTATGAAGGCAGTAAAAACTTTCTTCCCAACAGCCAGATACTTTTCAATCATTGTGCATAATGCAAAAATCTGGTTAGTGCAGCCTTTACCAGGCATAAAACCAATCTGAACATCCCACACTTTCAATGATGTAAGACCCCGTACTTTTTCAATAACAACCTTACCAAACACTTTCCCTGGCACACTCAGTAGGCTAATACCGTGATAGTTCTTGCATTCAGTCTGATCACCTTTTCCCTTATACAAGGGAACAATAATAGCATCCTTCCAATCCCGAGGGACCATTCCTAACTCCCAGCACAACTGGCAAATTTCAGTTAACCAGTCAATCATAGTCACCATCTCTGCAGTTATGACATCAACTCCTGGAGCCTTACCATTCTGAAGAGATTTTAGAGCTTTACACACTTCTTCTCTTGAGATCCCTCCTGTGCTTTCATCCCTCATTGTGACATCATCTGCATATGTCTCAGAATCATTTTTGCTTTTCTGATCTAATAACTCACAGAAGTATTCACCCCATCTGTCACTTAACTCATTGGGCTCCCATATCATTTCCCCAATCTCATTCTTCACACAACTTACAACTATTTTTCCTGAGTCTCATGTACTTCCAGAAGGACTTTCTATCTTTCCAAAAAGCCAGTTCATGCCTTTCCACTTTCTCTTTCCTATCTTTTGCCTTACTGTGGCGAAGCAGCTTCACGCTTCTTACAGTGATATTCATCCACAGAGACTCTACCTTGCAACATTCCCAAATAGGCTTCCTTCTTTTTCTTTACTGCCTCATCAATCTCACTATTCCACCAAGCATCACCTCTATTGTTACCCACTATTGTGGTGCCACAGACCTCTTTAGCAGCAGTAACAACACAGTTCTTAAAACATTCCCACTTCTTTTCTACATGCCTCTCACAAGATTTCAGATCCTTCAGTCGTTCTCTGAGTAAGTCAGAATACCCCTGATGATCTTCAAGGAGCCTATCAACCTTTATTCTTTCTATCCTGGGTCTCTTCCTTTTCCTACAACCAACATTAAGTTTCACTCGTGACACTACCAAGTAATGATCAGAACCAACATCCGCACCTCTCATCACACGGGTGTCAACAGCTAAGTGTTTCAAACGCTGATCGTAAACAACAAAATCTATCACACTCCTTTGACCAAGAGTACGATTTTCCCAAATATATGTGTGTATATACTTGTGATAGAAGAAAAACCCCATATTAGAAATTTGAGTATTTAATGTAAGAAACTAGGAAGCCAGTTTTCGACATGAGCTTTACTCAAAGAATAATGTGTTGGACATCACCGGGAGATATTTAACATCTCTGCAAAATCATCTTGCAGTGCCCAAGAATTGTGAACACAGGTCACAATGATGTATGGTCAGTAATAACCCAGGACACCATCCAGGGGCTTTTCCACATGATGCTGAATGTATAGCCTAGCCTGGTGGTCATAGGATCACTGTAGTCTTGGGTCACATTATACTGTTCCCTCATCCATTGTCTTCATGTAATCCCACCCCAGCCCCATTTTTTAATTTGCAAGACTTATTGTAAAAGCACTTCAGTAAGGGATTACTTACTAATCATCCCACAATGAAAGCTCCTAAATCAGATGAATCAGCTTACCATAGTGCTACATCCAATGTACTGCAAAAAATTGTCTTGTCCAGAAAGATATACATGTAAAACCCAAAAACAGCCACATTTCTAATTATTGGTGCATATGTATCAACAGTTGTATAGACTTTTTCCAAGCAATTATTTGAGACATACTTCTATTTGTGTGCTGTACGGGATTTATAAACCTCACCTTCACACTCTTCATTTGTTTTCTCCCTTCCCATTACAATACACTGACACTTCTCCTACACATATATGCCTACATCACTTTTAATTTATGAGACTGACGTCATATGAAATTCAACAATACCATCAAGTTTAGTTTGTTAATTACTGAAGGATGACTCTCAAAAATACTTCAATAAACTAAAGTTTTCTTAGCATCATCAAAGATACAATGACATGTTTTGAAATGAAACATTTAACTTTTCCTGTTTTGTTACTTTTGTAATTATCATGTCTTGGGTATAAGTAAACACTAAATTTTTTTTTACTTTTTAAATATGGTTTTTAAAATCTCAAAGATGAGAATTCTTGCAATTTCTGATTTTTACTACAAGAAAATGCTCAGTATTGTATACACAACAAAGTGATCTTTCACATTTCTCAGTTCCATATTGGGATGATAAAGCATTCTACATGGTTCATACGCTTTTTCAATCTCAAAATTCCAGGACTTTCAGATTTTTTTCCAGGGCATGCAATCCAAATGCTCTTACTTAAAATGTGGTGAAACCATAAGTCTGCTCAACCTGTAGCCTACAACAAACAACTTCCCACACACTTGGGCAAACTTAATACAGAATGCAAAATGTTAAAAATGTCTGCTGCAGCTAATCAGAAACTTAGAATAACAGATAAATACTGAAATACCAAAACTTCACTGAAAATGTGACCAGGTTTAATATCTACTAAACTTTTATATGCAGTATACTACACTGATTCTTATTTTTCTACTTTGGCTTTAGTTCAATTAATGAAGGAAATTACAGAATAAAAAGAGCATAAAACTCAAAAATACATAGGTAAGTGGCATTACTCTTGAAATGCTTTTATAAACTACACAATCAATACATAAAATACTATTTATGTTTAAATAATACTTACATTGGAAATTTAAGGGTAGGGAAAGGTGAACTATTTGGAACTTTTTCAAAGGACCAAACGGATTATTTCTTAAACACATAATCATGGGAGCAAGTATGAGTGTTACATTTTATTTAGGGAAGGAATTTTCAACATAATATTGGTGCTGTAGTTATGTTTTAAATTTGTACTTGCCAGCAAACAAAGTATGCACAAAAATTTCCAACTTGAAATGAAAGAGAATAATGGGAAAACCTTAAATCCAAGGGTTGGTACAACTGCATTCATTAGTGATCAAAGAAATTTAACTGGTCATGATTAGAAAACTAATTATAGAAGATGCAAAGTGATTACTTAGTTCAGAAAATACTAGATTTAATTTTCTGATATTAGAAAGCAATCTGATTTTATGTAAAGAATTCATTGGCAAATTTTTATGTAAAGCATTCATTAGCCAATTTCTGTAAAGGTCAAAATAACCCACAAAAAAAAAAAAAAAAAAAAAAAACATCAGCTACTTACTTCCACCAGTGGCTAAAAATTAGTATGTTAAGAAAATTACAAATGGTGCAAAAGTGTTTCCCATAGCAGAAAAGAGGTATCGGAGACAAAAAGATTTTCAAATCAAACAGTCAAAAAGACGAGATATAGAAGGAAACATGATATAACAGGGTTCCCACTCAAAAGTAATAAAAAAATCCCTGACTTTTCCAGGTTCTCCAGGGTGGCATGTTGCAAAGAATTGTTACATTTCATTCCATTCATTTTTCTCACCAAAGCACACACTTGTAAATTCTTTACGTAATTTGTCTTTATAAAATTACCTGCCTTTCATTAATAACAACTAACTGTGCACATTATTTTCTGTACCAAAGTTCTGTGAACTTTTGTGAATACTACCCATACAGAATTTGTAAATACATTCCCATAGAAACAGATCATATGTAAGAAAAAATCTGTCAGTTGAATAGTTTCAGTTTTTCTATAACACAATGCAGCTAAGCTTAATGATGGAATGGCTCTGTTCAAAGAAACATGTTTCTAGAGAACCAACAAAGGACTTTGATCCATCATTTGGTTGGTTCTCTTGTGAAGTGTTTCTTCAAGCAGGAGCCATTGTTCCATGTTATAACAACTGCCTGCAGAAATTGAACGAAAGCTTAATAACTGGCAATTTTAAAAATTCAATTTTGCATCTTTTTTTGGAGAATAAAGGAAATACTTAATATAACTGAAAGTAAGATCTACTAAATTCTAGGCAGGCAGTAATTGCAAGCAAAAGTTTGAAATCTTGAAAAAATAAGTTTTTTTTTTTTTTTTTTTTTTGGCAAAATAAAGTATCCATTGATTTTTACAAAAAAAAAATGGTTAATTTTCCGAGTTTTCATTGATTTTTACAAAAAAGGGTAATTTTCCCTGAGTTTTGGAACTATTTTCAAATTCCCTAAGAATTCCAGGTTTTCCCTGTTTTCCAGGTTGAGTGGGAACCCTGTATAACTATGCTTTTTAGCAGAAGAATTTTGCATAATGGAAAAGGTGAAAATAGGCAAAAAGTATTCTTCATAGCAAAAGCTATGCTAAGGGAAAAAAAAACTTTTCAAATATGTCTCACGGAAGCAGAAATAGTAAGAAAAACGCCTTAACCTTAGTTGTAAATGCATTTATGGCACCTCTATTCATAGTGATTGTGGAATAACTTTTTTACGGGTCTTTTAGAGGTTATTTTTAATGAAAGTTGGTTGTCAAATTTTCGAACTAAAGCCTAGTTCGTCATCAGGACTATGTCACTGGAGTAGTTGCTGCCACTCAATTGGAAGAGACCATCCGCAATTATCGTTAATTGTGGTACTTCTTCTTCTTGCTATTTCGATCCCTTCTTCTAGTTTTCTCTTTACTAAGTTTGACTGGTGGGCGATTATTTTCACTGAGTCCCAATTTATGGAGTGTCCACTTGCTTGTACATGTCTGTCTAGCCCTGTTTTGTTCCCAATGTTCCTAATAGCTGCTTGGTGTTCTTTCATTCGGACCTTAATACTTCTCCCTGTTTCTCCTATATAGCTGAGTCCGCAGTTACAGTCGATGCAGTAAATTACTCCTTCTTGCAATTGGATGTCCAATTCTTTCTGCTTTAAAGCTGGCAGGAATTTCTTTATTTTGTTATTAAGATCTGGAGCTAGCCTGATATTATATTTTGCTCCGATCCTTTTCAGTTTCTCGAAAAGTCCCTTGTGGTACGTAATTTTGCTGGTGAATTTGAAGTTGGTTTTTTTTTCCTGCTTCTTTTTTGGCACTTGTTTAAATATTTTCTCAACATATGGGGAGGGGTAATTGTTTTCTGCCAACATTTCCTTTAATTCTTCTTTGTGAAGATCTTTTTGAGAAGCTGAAGAGACCAGGATTTCAATTTTTTCCAAAAATTGTCTCGCTGTATTCGATTTTTGGAAAAAATTGAAATCCTGGTCTCTTCAGCTTCTCAAAAGATCTTCACAAAGAAGAATTAAAGGAAATGTTGGCAGAAAACAATTACCCTCCCCATATGTTGAGAAAATATTTAAACAAGTGCCAAAAAAGAAGCAGGAAAAAAAAAAAACCAACTTCAAATTCACCAGCAAAATTACGTACCACAAGGGACTTTTCGAGAAACTGAAAAGGATCGGAGCAAAATATAATATCAGGCTAGCTCCAGATCTTAATAACAAAATAAAGAAATTCCTGCCAGCTTTAAAGCAGAAAGAATTGGACATCCAATTGCAAGAAGGAGTAATTTACTGCATCGACTGTAACTGCGGACTCAGCTATATAGGAGAAACAGGGAGAAGTATTAAGGTCCGAATGAAAGAACACCAAGCAGCTATTAGGAACATTGGGAACAAAACAGGGCTAGACAGACATGTACAAGCAAGTGGACACTCCATAAATTGGGACTCAGTGAAAATAATCGCCCACCAGTCAAACTTAGTAAAGAGAAAACTAGAAGAAGGGATTGAAATAGCAAGAAGAAGAAGTACCACAATTAACGATAATTGCGGATGGTCTCTTCCAATTGAGTGGCAGCAACTACTCCAGTGACATAGTCCTGATGACGAACTAGGCTTTAGTTCGAAAATTTGACAACCAACTTTCATTAAAAATAACCTCTAAAAGACCCGTAAAAAAAGTTATTCCACAAGCCTTAACCTTTACAACGCCTAGAGGAAAAGTTGTACATTATACAGAAAATCTTATTCACTCTCCATCTTTATCATAGGCAAATGGCATACAATAAAAAAAAAATTCTCAATAGGGTTTTTAGAAGCAGAGATAGGCTGCAAACAACTACACAAACACCACCTAGTGGCAGAATTCTGAACCACAAACCTCCTCAAATACACATCTAAAGTGTTCCATAAGGTAAGTGGTATCTGGTGTTAAATGATTTTTTTTAATTGGACATTTAAAAGTACAGATATTGAGAAAAATAGATAAAATATTTGCGCCCCCTAGTGGCGAAATCATGCATTATTTTGGGATAAGTACACACAAGGAGTTTTGATAGTTGGTAATATCTGATCGAAAGAGAATATTTTTCAATCAGGTTCTCAGTCCCACAGATATTCCTGTAAACGGAAATGTGAACTTACGCCCTCTAGTGGCACACTTGTGCACTAAGAAATATTTGAAATTGTATGGGAAACATTTCACACCAAAAATGTTCAACAAAGAATTTTTCAAATCGGACTCCTAGAAACGGATACATGGACAAAAATAAGATATATGTGCATGCCCCCTGGTGAAAAAATTATACACTATTTTAAGCAGGAGGTATTCTCAAAAAGTTTTCTGAGGTGAGCGTTATTGGTTCATGGAAGAATTTTTTCAATCAAGTTTCCAGTTCAGATTTTGTTGCAAAAATAAACACTTATGCCTTCCTGGTGGCCAAACTATTCTTCACCAAAAATGAGAAATTATATGCAAAACGTTTTCCCTTAAGAGCTGTATCCAACGCAGGAAGAATTTTTCAAATCGGACTTTTAGAAGCGGAGATATTGGGAAAATCATGATTTACCTTTACGCCCCCCAGCGGAAAATTTATGCATTATTTGAAAAAGGGACTGTAACTAAAACAGTCTTCGATATAAATGTCATTTAAAGGAAAAATAATTTTTTCAACTGGATATTTGGAAACAAATATATGAAATAAAATGCATTTTAAATTCGATACAATCTCCATCATTAACGCTCTCTAGCGGCGAAGTTGTGCATCGGGAAAAAAACGGAATGCATGGATCATCATTCTCACATTTTAAGCTTCCCAATACAAAAAGAATTTTACAAAACAAACTAATAATTGCAGAGACATGGTCTTCCCGGCCGGACAGACGTGATAACATAAGCATGATACAAACAATGCAGCTTCAGTCCTCCTAAGAGACAAGAAAACAGCAACCCCCTCACCTGCATTTTTCAGGGGATGGGGAGGTAAATTTGCTAGACATAAGTTATGTCAGTACAAAACATCACGCAGTGACAAAAAGGCAGGAACAGATAAAATTCCAGGACATGTACGAACCATGGTTCTAGAGATAATGTTGAAGCTAAAAAAGAGAAAAATTCTCAACTACAAAACATCACGCAGGGATAAAATTCCAGGACATGTAACAGAATTTTAGGACATTTCCAGAACACATGTTGAAGCTAAAAAAGAGAAAAATCCTCAACTACAAAACATCACACAGGGACAAAAAGGCAGGAATGGATAAAATTCCAGGACATGTAACAGAATTTTAGGACATTTTCAGAACACATACGAACCATGGTTCTAGAGATAATGTTGAAGCTAAAAAAGAGAAAAATCTTCAACTACAAAACAGCACGCAGGGACAAAAAGGCAGGAATGGATAAAATTCCAGGACATGTAACATAATTTTAGGACATTTCCAGAACACATACGAACCATGGTTCTAGAGATAATGTTGAAGCTAAAAAAGAGAAAAATCCTCAACTACAAAACATCACGCAGGGACAAAAAGGCAGGAATGGATAAAATTCCAGGACACGTATGAACCATGTTTCTAGAGATAATGTTTAAGCTAAAAAAGAGAAAAAACAAAGTTGATAGTATAAATGAAGATGTCGTGCATATACAATACATTAAAAAACGATACATATGTAAAAGATTAAAAACCCATTAGTACTTTCGGGTCGACCCGTCTTCAGATGGAGGAGAACCACTGCTGCACGTGGGCTCCCATATATATATGTTTGAGTATGGTGATGTACATGATGTAGACTAGCGTCGCCAGGGTGTCACATGTTGCCATCATTTCATTGCTAACTCACACATCAGACGAGGTCCATGTGGGAATATGATAGGTGCAAAATATATATGTATTTGTTATACCTCACATATTTAACAAGAGAAGATGTTATGCAGGTACATAGCTGAAATGATTCTTTTCCAAATCCTGTGTAATTCAGTTGGGGAATTATCATTACAGCAATCGTCCCCGAAGGCCTCGGTGTATGTAGCAACTTAATGTTTTTCCAATCTGGTTGGACAGTTCCTTGTGCCACATATCTAGCGAGTGCTATGTTACTATGATTAACGCGAATGTCATATTTATGTTCCTGCATTCGAGTTTCAAGGCTACGTTTTGTAGATCCTACATGTTCGCCATTGGAAACATCTATTAATGGTATATTATATACACCCCATTTATACAGAGTATCAGGTGGTTCTCTATCTTTTTTGATGAGTGAAAATAGATTTCTGGATCTCATGCCAAAATGAGTGTCATATTTCATACATGTGCATGTCAGTACATAAGTAATGCTTGCGTACTGCTCCATGGTACCAACAAAACGCTTTGCTGGTTTTTGTTCTTTGGCCAAACATGTAGATCTATCATTTAAAATTATTCGATATATTCTGTTAATTATATATTTGGGGTATCCATGTTTGGTGGCTAGATCGAAAATGAAATCTATTTCAAGTTTAAGCAAGCTGTTAGTACACGAGTGCGAGAAAGCTCTTCTGATTAAAAAATTGATGGCTGAAAGCTTATGTGAGGAGTTAAACTACTTCCGGCAGTGGGTTTTCGATATACAGAGTAAGAAAGGTTGGATGTTACTGAGTTACGGGTAATTTGAAAGTCCAAGAATGGTAGAGAATAGTTTGATTCAGTTTCTATCATCATATAAATATCTATCGTTTTTTAAATTAAATATATCGTGCAAAGACAGTGTAAGTTTTTTAATGTAACAAAGTTTATGTTCTGTAGATATCCTTAATTTGCATTCCTAGAAAGTGGTTAATTAGAACAACACAGCATATCACTAAGCTGTTCTCCGAGATTCAGAGGTTAGCTCCAAAAAGAAATACAAACTACCAGATAATTTTTACTTACTGTTGCTGCATTAAACTTCTCCATTTACAGCGATCTTGACATACAACTCTGACTTCACTGATATCCATTACACGCCGTACACAAGATCTTCTATACTTCATACTCATTATCTTTTTCTCATGCACACACTCCTAAATCTGACTCTCCCATGAGTTCCTCTTCCTTTCTTTCCTGCCACTTGGGCTAAAAAGATTTTCTTAGTAAGCATCTCATCACTCATTCTTTCAACTAACATGGCCAAACCACCGAAGCATATTAGTCTCCACCTTGCTAACAACATTTTGCTTCGCATCACACAACTGCAACACATCTTCATTCCTCACACAATCAGAATGTGTCTTGCCACAAACCCCCCGTAAGTAACGCATTTCTCCAGCACATAAACGACTCCTATGTTTCTTCCGCAGTACCCAGGTTTCACTGCCATACATCAGAGTAGGAACAATTACACTTTCATACACAGCCATGAGGGACTCTCTTAAGAACCCATTATTCCAGCTATGACTTTCAATGAAGAATTCACTTGCCTACTAATTTCACCATCTCATTAGTTCTCTCTGTCAAACATGCTTCCTAAATATACAAACTTATTCACCTGGTCAATCACAGTACCATTTATACTTACATTACATTCAGTGCACTACCAGTTCCTTTCTCAAAAACCATAACTTTGGTTTTTCCCCTATTTAGACTCAGTTTGAATTTCATGCAAACTTCGTGCATCCGGGATAACATACTCTGCAACTCACTTTTGCTCTCTGCCAACAGGACTGCATCATCAGTATAAAGCAATCTGCACACACAGATATCCCCAAGACATAAACCACTATCATCTATTTTGGCATCACGCATCCATAAATGTATTAAACAGCCATGGTGACATTACACAACCTTACCCGACTCCTGCACGAATAGAAAACCATTTTGATAAAACACCACTCACCCGCACATAGGCTCTACTGCCAGCGTACATGGCTTTTACACTGTTAAGTAGATTTCCAATAACACCATATTCATTCAATACCTTCCACAAAACTATCCTATTTACTCGGTCATAAGCTTACTCTAAATCTATGAAGGCAGCAAAAACCTTCTTACCAACAGCCAGATACTTTTCAATCATTGTGCGTACTGCCAAAATTTGGTTAGTGCAGCCTTTACCAGGCATAAAACCACTCTGAACATCCCACGCTTTCTCTGATGTAAGACCCCGTATTTTTTCAATAACGACCTTACCGAATACTTTTCCTGGCCCACTCAGTAGGTTAATACCGTGATAGTTCTTGCAGTCAGTCTGATAACCTTTTCCCTTATACAAGGGAACAATGATAGCATCCTTCCAATCTCAGGGGACCATTCCTAACTTCCAGCACAACTGGCAAATTTCAGTTAACCAATCAGTTACAGATAAATAGATTTAAGCTCAGGTTCTGTTTCACATGAAAACTGTTACTATTTTTTCACATTCTGAGATTAGACAAAAATAATTCAATTGGAATCAGTTGCCCATGTAAGGACCTAATATTTGCCCAGCTGTTAATTAAAAAATATAATCTTTTTATATCAGCATGATATATAGAAGCAAAAACTTGATGAAAAAAATATTTTCTATTAAAAAAAGCTGTGGTACTATACTCTTATTTTATTTAAAATCTTGGTCAAGAATATTCTGCAAATGGAACAATTGTCCAGTCAAAACTTCTATGTTTTCTATCATGAATTTTGCATAAAAATTTGAACAAATTATTTTAAATGCATTTAGAAATTTTCTACCATTTTTGTAATTTTTAGTAAAGCATACATGTGAACTACAGCAAATGTAAAAGATGAGCATATTACACAACTGATGTTACAGAATTATAACAATTAATTCATCAAAAAATCTTACTTCCTGTAGGCTGGAGTGACCCAGTATGGGTTCTTTTCAGCTTCTTCTGCATGTCGTAGAAGAGCCTCTCTGGGATCTAATTTGTCATCTAGCTTGTTCTTTATGCCAGTGTTACGCACAATATATGAAGACAATGTGTTCCCAGCTGAAGCGATCCTTCCACCTTGTCCTGTGAAACAAAAATGTATTTAGACGAACACAGAATTAGACATTTGTTCATCTCATACTAAGAAAAATGCCTACTCACTCACCTTTTTAGGTTCTTAATCATAAAAACATTAAGATCTGAAGATATAAAAAATGCATCAACCTTCTATATAAAAAAAGAATAGATAATCAAGTTGAATTTCTTTTCCTTTACTAGATATAAAATATCCCAACTATCAAATAACAGTTGCCTTAAAAGCTACCTTACACTAGTTAAATTCAGTTATTAACCAACCATCAGCCAGTAAAAAGTTCATTAGACATTTCATTTATTTTGTCAATTTGACATCCATTAGCTTCTTGTGAGAATAAGAAACATAAGTTTTGAGGTAAATATAAAATAAAAACGATTTTATGCCCCTATATGTATTAACTACAAAATAAAGAAAGGAACATCAAAGTTTAGATAACATGAAAATTGTACCACTGAATTACAATAATGTAGTTAGAATGTGACGTAACATGTCCTACTGAAAGAAAATAATGTGATACGCAACTTCCCTCACAGGTTTGATATGTACTTAATATGTAAATGTAACATATACCTACTGAAGATCTAAACATAGACAAAACATAAGATATAAACATGACATAATATGAAAAACTACAATGCAATGATCAAGATAAAAATTACGACATACAACTTTGAAAGAATACACCTTCTGCAACAGTGACAGAAATAGTAACCTCTTCAGGTACAACTTGGACATTTTTTTTTTTATTGGAATTTTAACGACCACCGTGAGCAACTCAATGGGTTATAAGCAGTCGCCTGTCCCTAATTTAGGGTCACTGGCTCCAGGGAAGGAAGAGAGCCAGTGCCGTAAGACAAACACAACATCCATGCCTCACCGGGATTCGAACCCGGACCCCGTCCGGACGAATGATCAGAGGCCATCGCTTAGACCACTGCGCCACCGGGGCAGCAGAAGAACGGAATCATATTCTGTGTATGAGAATTTATTGTATTAACTATTAACCATTACGCATGTTATTGTGTGTGTGTGTGTGTGTGTGTGTGTGTGTGTGTGTGTGTGTGTGTGTGTGTGTAACTGAGCATCAATTTATATTATGTTCTGGGCAAAAGTGTCAAAGAAGACAGTACTTGACTCGTATAAACAATGATCTGACCCTATGAAGGGTTCGATTATGAAATGATGATGATTTACTTAAGTTCACTGAATACTATTTATTGCATTTGCCGTATTTCTGGTTACTGGTGAGTTAGTTAACTTACTTATGCCCTCTTTTTACACGAGTTTCGAGTTAGTCCAAAAGTTACAGTACAACTACCGTCTGTGTTAAAGCAAGTGACAGTTACGTAAATAAAACCTATGCCGGGCCGGGTCGGGCCTAAAAATATTGCCTCTGCAGGGCTCTAACCTGCATTAACTACTGAAGAATGAAGAACTAGGGCATATAGCAAATGAAGAACTAGGGCATATAGCGAATCTGGAATTCATTCTCATGATTGCCCGGAGGCACAGAATACCAATGAATATCAGGATTACACCATTGTACAATACAATATGATTCTTTTTTTCAATATGAATCATGCATTAGGTTTTTGGGTTTTTTACAATTCCCTATTTTTACATTTATGAAATTCCCTGATTTTTTCAGGCTTGTGGAAACCCTGAAAATAAGGAACATCCACATAAACTGAACAAAACTGTTATCACTAGAGGAAAAAGGTATGGAGAGAAAGAAAAGAAGGATGAAGAACTAGGGCATGGTATAAATGTACAACATCTTTACCAGGAGGTAAATAATGCAACTTTAGACCTATTTTCTTTTACAGTAGTGAAAGTTTTGTTAAAAGAATGTCTGTGTGGCAGACTTAAGAGCAGTAAGAGAAATAACAGAGAAAAATACATTCAGTTCCACAACGGGATTAATGGTGCACACATAATTTCATGGCTAGACAATTCTTTACTTGAAGATGATTTTTTAAATCTTGCGGTGCAATGAGCATTTTAAGCTATAAATGCTAGAAGGATGTGTACAACATCTATAACATGCCCTAGGATTTTAATACACTCCCAGCTGCATGGGAAATTCAATGCAGGCACCCTAGATTACTTCATCCCTGATCAATGAAGACAAAGTTAATTAAAATATACTGATGTGATTGGAACATGTATTATAAGATGCATGAAAGATAGCTGATGTAATTTTAAAACCGTCTGCACACCAAGGGCAAGATGAAACACAATACTGGGAAAAAGATATAAATTGAGCAGCAATATGTCAGACAGAAAATCTTGTAATGGATGGCAAGAGGGTATATGCAGCAAATTGGCCTCAATTTCTACTTATTATTATTACTATCCAGTGCTGTTTTTTCTCCCAATTTGTATGTTTTGTCCTACAATAATCTGGACATGTGACAGTCAAAATATGGAAGATTTTTTTAACAGTGCGCGCAAATGGCATATGCCTAATTTGAGCACTTTTTACACACTCCTGTTGAAAAGAACGTAACATTTTTGTTCTGAAAATTTGAACACTTGTTAAAAGTTTGCTGCAGTAAAGCATTTTGCAAATCCAGTGAAGTTGTGGCATGTCTTAGTGGCCTATTTAAACTGGAAAACATATTTTTTCTGATTTTATTTAAACAACTTACATCAGCAGCTCCCAGAACAGGGATATTATCACAGTGTTTACCGAAGTAAACATGCCTAGAGGGTTGGATTAAACCCTGTTGAGTCTGCAATTAGGCAGTACAGGATTATGGTTTTCAACTTACATCTCACTATTACTTCGAACCACGCATCTTCACTTGGTAAGATGCTTCACATGACTATAAACTGACATATTAGTTTGCAGTTTTCAATTTGAATGGAAATTATTCTGCATTTTTGGTTACTCCTAAAAAGCATTCATGTACTGAGCACAGGAATTAAAAACTATTCTGTGTGTAAGTAACACAGCATTAAAAGTACATCATTTTGACTATGATTACAATCTCAAATCGTAGTACCCATGTTTTTATTATTAGGGTTTAATGACCACTGTGAGCAATTTGATCGGCTGTACGCAGTCACTAATTTAAGGCCGCTGGTTCCAGGAAAGGGAGAAAACCAGTGCCGTAAGACGAACACAATATTCATGCCTGACCAGGATTCGAACCTGGGCCCATCTTGGACAAATGGTCAGAAGCCAGCACTTAGACCAATTGGGACAGTGTGCTTATTTGGTGTAGGTTTTCATTATAGATGGGATGTTTAATGTTTATTCAGTGATTTTAGCTACACACCACAATTTCTGAAAAGTAAAATGTACTTACCAGGGCCTTTGACAGGAAGATCAGGCCTTTGGGATTTGATTGGATCTTTACGATCTTTCTCCAATTTCTTCTTTGTGCTCCGAGGTCGGTCCACACGGAACATTGGCAGGGCATGAGCTGAAAAACAAAGGTGATTTCATGATTCCAGGAGAATGAGGGTACCACATGAATTGTCAGTTACGTATGTACATATCACTAAGCTGTTGTGTGAGGTTCTGAGGTTAGCTCCTCAAAGAAAGCTCATTAGCGAGATTAAAGTTTAAAACAGATGGAACTAAACTTTACTTACTGTTGATGAATCAAACATCTTCAATTACACTGGTCTCGGCATATAACTTAGAGCTTCATGGATATCCATCACACATCTAGACCATTTTGTATTTCATAGTATCTTTTTCTCATGCAGACATTTCTGAATCTGGTCCTTTCATTACTTCCTTAGCCATCCTCTACCTTATGACTCTTGTGTCTCTTCTGCAGTATCCAGGTTTTACTGCTGTACATCAGAATAGGAACAGCTACACTTTCATATTTAGCCATTTGGGACTTTCTTGAGAACCCATCATTCCTGTGAAATTCTCCTGAAGCAGCCATGACTTTCAAAGAAGAATTATCTCGCCTACTAATTTTGCCATCTAATTGGTTCTCTCTCAAACATACTTCCTAAATGTACAAACTCATTCACCTGGTAAACTTACTGTGCCATTTAAACTTAAGAGTTCCTTGCTCAAAAACCATAACTTTGGTTTTCCCTCATTTATACTATTTGAATTTCATACTAACTTTATACATCCAGGACAACATACAATGCAACTCACTTCTGCTTCCTGCCAACAGACAAAAATCATGGCTTTCAATTAACTGGAATCTTCATTAACTAACATTATTGCTGAAATATTATCAGCTGATCTGGTAGTTAACTTGTAAAATATGAAATCCTTATTGTTTTTTACACACTTATTTATAGAAAACACAGAGAAATAAAGAAAAACTGCATAGTTTCTATTGTAAAAAATACAATTTATGCAATTCAATCTCATTCAGTGATTAGTATAAGTAGTTTTTGAACAAATTACAAAAAATCATTAACTGTGATTTAAAAAAGTAATACAAAATGTCATTTGATTTTGGTCAAAAGAGTATAAAATGGAGTACATTTTTTAAAAATAAGGTTTTAAAAAAATACCTTGCTTTTTATAGCACAGGTGTTGAAATATGGATTTCAAGGATGAATTTGGTATGTTGTTGGGAACTGATTTTGCCTGGAGTGAAGATTGTGGAAGGATTCTTCTTGAGCCGGAAATTTGTATTGTGAAGTCATTAATTTTGGGGTTTTGAGCTAAAAATAACCAACACCAACTGAAGTTTTAGTTATTCAGTGTATACAGAAAATTAAATAAATTTAGTTATTAATTCTGAATGGCTGGAAATGGAATTAATGGACAGATTCAGACAATACCTTTGTACTCTTTTTCTCTAAACCTGTCACACTATGGCCAAATATGGCCCTTATCCCATTAAAATCCTAATAAACAGTAAGAGTTTGATAATGAAATTCTGAATGGCTGGAAATGAATATTCACAACATGCAAAGTCACATCAAAATGAAAAAGGAGATAATTTACTGAAACGTATGGGGTGATTTACATTACTTTCGAGATTGTTTTTGTTGTTTGTTGCAGCCCTAATAAGTTCAATTCTAAAGTAATGCAGAAATCAAAATTAAAGTATCTTACCTGCTACAATTAAATTCACATAAATAAAAATTCTTTAACCACATAGGGTCAGCTGGATTCCAGTTAATTAGAGGTTAGGATCTCCATGGCCTGACCTGACATTTGTACTCTTTGTCTAAACCTGTCATGCTATGGCCAAATAGGGTCCTTATCCCATTAAAATCCTAATAAACAGTAAGAATTTGATAATTCCAAATTCTGTTCTACACCAATAATGAAGCAAAAAAATTTCACGTATGATTTATTACGTACTAAACTTTAAGAATAGTAAGATCTTTCGGCTGAAATGCCAGCCTTATTAACAACTAGGCTGGTGTTTCAACTTGGATGTACAAATAACTAAAATCAATAACAAACTCCATACATCTTTCTACAGAAAATCCACCACAAATATCATCCCATTTTACTCTAATATAGCTCTTTCCTATAAGCTTGCTGCTCTAAAGTCACATTCACCATGCCAATGTCATTTGCAACAACTCCCACTAATTACAAAAAGAATATGCAATCATCCAAGAAATTGCCACAAACCATCAGTTTTCCTTTAGAATTGTCACAAAACTTTTCAAAAATTTGATGCCAATCAATTTGTCAGTCACCTTTCTACTCTGCAGAAACCATCCCTTTCCTCTATTGGTTCTATCCCTTACCACCATTCTTGTACTTACAAACTTGTCAAAATTTTCAAAAGTTTTGCTTACAGGCTTGCAATCAATCCTCCTCCCACTGCCATCCAATCAATATCTAAAGACAGAGATCCTGGTGTATACCTCATCCCTGTGTCTACTTCCTCAGGTGAAAAATGTTATATTGGTAGTACCTTTCGTACAATAAACTGCAGAATTTTGGAACATAAAAGGGATGTCAGAAAAAGCCGTCCGACTTCTGCACTTTCTATTCAGTCTACTGAAGATACCTCTGCCTCTCCAAACTGGAATTGTACCAAAAGGATTGCACCCTTCTCCAACAACTTTTCATTACGCTACAGAGAAAGCACTGAAATTCTCTTCAATAAAAACTCTTGCAATTTAGATGCACCCTTCAATATTCCAATAATTTGGAAATCTCTACTGGCAACAGCTAAAGAAACGATGTCAACCACGTGAGTGCTTGGTTTTAGAGTGAACAACGCTGGCATTTCAGCTGAAAGATCTTACTATTCTTAAAGTTTTGTACATAATAAATCATGTGTGATTTTTTTATTTTTGCTTGATTATTGGTTTCTTCATATTATGTGAAATGGCCATTCCACCGAGGTTCTGTTCTATAAATCTTGCTTCCTATCTTGCTTTACTATGCTGGAAGAAGTACTGTGCAAATGCTTTATTTATGCTCATGGGTCATTCCATGCCAAACCAACCAAAAAATTTCAACCTGACCATCTCAGATTTCAATGAAACCTTCAGGGATCATTCTCCCTAATGATATAAATGAGAACATATTTAAAAAAAAAATTATCTCATTGGGTTTTCATGTAATTAATTTTTAAAATTTTGAAAAATTATCATTTTTTGGCTTGCATAAACTTTTCAATCTCTGAATTTCTCAAGTTCTATAAAGCCTAGAGAGTTGTCTGACCCCTCATTTTAAAGATAATTTCATAAGTTTTAATTTGATATGCAACTTGACTATGCTTGGTAAAAAAAATAATAATTTAAAACATTTTTTAAAAGTTTTAAGGTAGTGTTTTTTAAAAATTTTGAAAAAAATGTGTGTTTTGTAATATTATAAGCGTTAAATCCTGAAACTTTTATAGTGGGATCTCAATGGGCAAAAAAATTAAAGTTACTGTACAAGTAATAATGGATTATATTTCTTGTTTTAGTGTGTTTACATGATAACAGACACTGAGTTTTGAAATCTACATAATACATCATACTAATACATAGTCAAACATAAAACAAGGGAAGGATAGTCCCAACAGGCTAAAAGTTTTACCTGGTAAAATTAATAAAAGTTTTTTTTTTAGTTAGCACTCAGAGTTGTAGTTACGCCAAAATAGCGACCTCTTAGTTCTTTAATTTAACAAATAATTTCTTGTTTGCCTTTTTGGTTTCTGAGTCTGTAAGTTCATAAACTCTTCCTGTAGCTGTTGTAGGATCAACTTTTGTTAAAACCTCACTTTTATGCACAACTAGTATGTCAGTAAATTGTGGGTATTTGAAAGATGGAGAAGAGCCATGTGGTTCCAAAAATCTTATTTTTACTTCATCTCCTTCTATTCCTAACACACAACCTAACCACCACTTGTCTGAGTATTGGCATGTAACAAAGCCAACAATGTCATTAATGTCCAGATCATCATCAGTGTCATCAGCTGAAACTATTTTCACACTTAATTCCTCTGAAAATGAGTATCTTTTCACTAAAACTCCAGTCTCATTCACAGGACTGTAACTGTGAAATTGTTGAGTATCCTTTATTGTTGTTGCTGCTTCAAACCTACTCTTCAAGGTCTTTTTCTCTGCCTTGTATTCGTCCAAAAACTGATGCTGACAATATTGTCTTTACCCCAATAATAAAGTTGGCAAGGGGTCATAATTTGATCATTGTAGACCATTCATAGACTGGCCAATGCCGCTAATCGTTTAACAGTTCCTCTGACACCATCACATGCATTTTTTCCATGTGACGATGCAAAGAAGTTCCATTCCACCTTGACGCCAAAATCTTTCTCATGATGGCAGAGATTGAGAAAGTTTTATTTGTTTTTCTACTGTGATGATGCTCCATCTGAAAAGTAATTCTGCTTCTTGGGTTTATGAATTAGCAGACTATTTACTCACATGCTATCCCTAATTTGTCTGTAGGTTTAGTAAATCATTATCTGTAATAGACCCTAATGAAAATTGGTTACTTTATAGCCAATGTATTTTATTTTTATTTTATTTTTTAATTACAAAATTTAAAGGTAGCAATGTAGCCCTAACTGGTATTTAAAACAATACCATTGGTACCATAACTCCTGATCCCATTGAGATCCTAAGCTAAAAGTTTCAGGATTTAAAGCTTATAATATTACAAAAAACATACATTTTTTTCAAAATTTTTAAAAAACACTATCTTAAAAAAAAATTTAAATTAAAAAAATTCACTAAGCATAGTTAAGTTGCATAACACATTAAAACTTATGAAATTCTCTTTAAAATGAGGGGTCAAACAACTCTCTAAGCCTTATAGAACTTGAGAAATTCAAGATTGAAAAAGTTGATGCAAGCCAAAAAATGACTATTTTTCAAAATTTTAAAAATTAATTACATGAAAGCCCAATGAGATAAAAAAAATTATAAAATATATTCACATTTATATCACTAGGGAGAATGATCCCTGAAGGTTTCATTGAAATCTGAAATGGTCAGGTTGAGTGACTGGTTGATTTGGCATGGACACCCTCATAAGAAGTCACTTGCAAAATTTAATAACTCGTCATATAAAATAAATTATAAAAAAAATTAATCAGGGGGGAATATGTTAAAGCACCTAAACTTAAACTGAACTATATGCGCACATATACATTATATTATCAAAAGTATTCAGGCACCACAATGTTTTGGGACAAATGGCTTTATTAATATTATAATAGTTAAGCCAGCCCACCTTTTGCTTGTATGGCAGCTACAACATGTTGAGGCATACTATCAACTAATTTTCAGCAGGACTCTACAGGAATGACTTGCCACTCATCCTGCAAAGCTGCCGCCAAAGACGGAGAGCGAAGACGGTCGTTGTAGTCGATTTCGTATCTGTCACTCCAGTTCATCCCAGAGGTATTCTATGGGGTTAAGATCGGGGCTTGAAGCTTGCCAGTCTAACAATTCCACCTGATTTTCAAGAAACCAGTCCTGCACATGACCCGCAGTGTGGCAGGAAGCTTGATCGTGTTGGAAGAGACAACAGTCATTTCCATAATACTGCCACATCATTCGTAGGGCAAAGTTATCCAGAACATTGAGGCAGGGCTGGAAAATTACCGGGCACCTAGAAATTTGGTCCTGGCGCCCAACATTTTGTTACTTCAAATTTCGTAGTTTTCAGTCATTACTTTGAGTTCATAGATGCAAAATATAACTTCAACAAATCGTAATTTAAGAAAATCAAACTCTGAAATTTTTTGCTTTGATCGCATTTATAAATTCTGTCAGCTTTTATCCTGAGCTGTGCGTTTCAAGCAGAGAAACGTGATGAAATCCGCTGAGTCACGTGACTAACCTGGTTTAAGCTGCCGGTCCATGAGCAGAAACAGCGAGAATCTGCGACGTCCGTCGCAGATTCTCGGAAAGGTTTGCAGACTGTTTTTCTATTTTCTTAACATTAATTCTTTTTAAGATTTCTTTAAATTTTAAAACAAAGGAAGGAAAATTTTCACGCATTTTTAACGTTGGCTCCCATTTAAGATGTAAAGTAAAGCTGTAATTTATAGATCACGCAGACAACTATAATCGATAGATGCCCCTCCCCCTCATTTTATTTTAGCTTTCATTCTTCCATATTTTTCAAACAGATAACTTCAACTTGATGAGACATAATTGCTTTTCTTCAGCTTTGAATCTCGGAAACAATATTTTTATGCACCACACATTTGATGTGTGTGGTGGTTAAAAGGGCATAAAAACATTTTGTAAGTTAACTGTTGCAATTCCTCCTTTTTTCTTTTTTTTTTTTTTTTTTTTACAAAATCCATTTTGTTAAACGTTTGCAACACTCACTTCCGCTTCTGTGGCCATGCGGCATTTTGGAAGTTGACGGTCGCATTTTATTTTATTTTATTAATCTTTTTTACTTCCAGATGGCTTTATCTCTGACTTTTTTTTCTAAAACCACATTTTTTGCGTATTTTTAACGCCCCCTGCTTTGTTTCCAAAGCCGTATTATGCGGTGGTACTCTGTAAGCTGACGGTCACAATTTTTTTTAGCTATTATTTTTTCCAAATAGTTTCATCTCATATTGATAAGGTCAAAAGTTTTTTTCTTTCACATTTTTTTTTTATGTTTAGATTTTTATCAAAACTATAGAACCCTGAGATTTATAGACCAAATTCGAATTTCATTTAGCAGTAAATAGTTTGGGTAATAGGCAGTGCTCAATACACTTATATTTTTACTCTTTGTTCTGACATCCCCATGAGTACATTTGTGCACGATACTTTGAAATTTCCTTTCATTTCACCTGGCTCCCAAGTTTTGGAGCTGGCTCCTAGATCTGGAGCTTATTTTTCCAGCCCTACTCTCCAGGTACACTTCAGAGTTCATGGTCTGTGGTACAATAACCAACAGGCTGAGTCCCATCCACGAAAAACAACTCCATACCACGATGGAGCCTCCACTGAACTTAACAGTTGGAAGAACACAATCCAACGAAAATCGTCCGTCAGGCTGTTGCCAAATCCAAACACACCCATCAGACTGGAAGAATGAAAAGTGTGACTCATCACTCCAAAGTACAGCTTTCTGGCTGCCCACGGCCCAGGAACAATGGGAGACACTCCATTTAAATGGTGCTTTGCATTCACGATAGGGATATGTGGCTTGTGTGCCGCTCGCTGCTCTACCATAATAACAAACACTGAGCGACACCAGGTGAGCTGAACCAGCAGGTTGCTCGAGGTATCTAGAAACCGTGTGAGACATACATGAGACTGACCGAGGAACAAAAAAGCTCAATTTTTTAACCGGATGAAAAATCAAAACACGCAGCGAGAAAGTGTCAATATACACAGCATGAGCAAGATGGAATCTTCACTCTAATTTATTTAACTACAGAAAAACGTTTTAGATATCCTTAGTGATAACCCAAGTACGTGAGCTTCACCTATATGATATTCTAAGTTTCCAATAACATGCTGAAATGTCTTTTTTGACGAAAAACATGAGTCCTTTATAAAAAAAGGTTCTCTGTTTGTGGTGAGTAGAACTGGCAGGAAAACACATAACATTAAAAGAATTCTTGAAATAGTGATCACACGCGTAAGTTACGTTGAAAAATTAAGAGTGGGACGTTTTGGTAGCGACTTCTACCTTCATCAGCCATGGAATGAGACATGTGGTAAAACATACACGAGACTAACCAAAAAACAAAAAAGCTGAACTTTTTAAATCAGCGAAAAAATTAAAACATGTGACAATGAAAGTGTGAATATAAAGCAGCACGAGCAAGATGGAACTGTTCATTATATTCACAATATAAAATAACTGAATTCAAAACAAAATAAAGTGATTTTAAAAGACACTGCTTCAAACACATCTCTCTCTCTCTCTTTTTTTTTTTTTTTTTTTTGTACTTCCTAGAATATCAGCTCAATTTTCTTCTTGTGTTGCTTTCTTTTCAGCAAGTTCCATGACCATATTTGTCTTTTGTTGACTCTGCAGCTGCACAGCAATCTTTGCTTAGTTTTCTGTTGATATAATTCCCTTCCTATTTCATCACCACTTTCTTTCCTCCTCCCTTTTATTCCCTAAGATGACAATTTATCCATCGTGCTGAAAGAACTTTCAGCCTGAGGACCACGAACGCATGGTATCAAAGCTTTCGCTACTTTAGATAAATGGTGTGACTTTCAGAATATGAATACTTTTGAACACCATGCACCAATTATAACGAATTTTCAAACTCCGCCACTTCCGTTTTTGAAAAATTTCCCCTCCCTTATCAAGCTTAAGTGCAAACATTTATGGGGGAAAGTAACACTTAACAACAACACAGGATAGTGAGAACATCGCAAAAAGAAAAAAAAATCGATTTCGAGAGAAATCTTCGCTCCGACCGACTTCTGTTTCAAAAACTTCTTCCTCCATTTTAGGTTGAAATGCAGTATTTGTGGAATAAAAAGATATTTAAGAAAAATACTAGGCAGGAGGAACATCGCAAGGAAAAAAAAAAAGATTACGGGAGAAATCTTTGCTGCATCTAACTTTCGTTTTCGAAAGTTTCGTGAGGCGGAATCCCGTCGTCGAACGAAAAACTAATCTTTCTCCCCCACCATTACCCCCCAAAATTTCTGTTCAGTTGTGCATTGATCTCGAAAATGCCCAAAATGAAAACGGAAATGGCGGAATTATTTGAACCCACTGAAGAATCTTTGCACAGGGAAATCTTTGCACCGTCTTAACTTCCGTTTTTGGAAATCGTTGCCCACAATTTCATGCTGAAATACAAACATTTTTGCAATAAAATGACATTTAATAACAATATTGGGAACAGGTAACACCGTGAGCAAAAAAGAAATTATGATTATGGGAAAAATTGTCACTCCGTTTGACTTCAATTTTCGAAAGTTTTGAAAGACGAAATACCATCCCCAGACGGAAAACGACCCCCCCCCGCATTTTTCTTCATTTCTGCATTGATCTTGATAATGACCAAAATGATGACAAAAAAGTGGAATTCCGCGAATCCGCGGAAGAATCTCATGTATGGGCAAAAGCGTCAGTTGTTGCCAGATTTCAAAATCGCTTTCCAAATAATAGGGATGTTAAAAGGTGCATCAGTATTGCAGGTGTTAGGGGTAAGGTAGATTTCAATGCTTTCACGGTATCTGAGAGCATGCCGATTGCTGAACGGGGCGATTTGCTTAACATTGTGCCAATCGGGAGCCGCGGACGTATCGCTGATGGTTAAAATTGAAAGGGAGGTGGAAGGGCTACCTTTCTTAACATCAGCGATATGCTCCATGAATCGCCGGTTTATGCTGCGGTAAGTACTACCAATATAGTGGGTAACGCCTGTGGAAGTGTTGATAGGGATAGAGTAGACACCTTGTAACTCTAGGGGTTTATTGAGATCTCTGTCCTTAAGGATGAGTTTGAGAAGATGTGGAGGTTGTTTGACTGCAATCCTGTAGCCAACAACTGACGCTTTTACCACGTGTCTCATTCCATGGCTGATGAAGGTAGAAGTCGCTACCAAAACGTCCCGCTCTTAATTTTTCAACGTAACTTATGCGTGTGATCACTATTTCAAGAATTATTTTAATGTTCTGTTTGTGATAAAAATTTCTGCATGTTGTCTCCAGGTTACGCTGTGTGTGGCATAAGGAGGAAATGCCATACACATTTATATTTTGAGATTTTAAAGTTATCAATGAGTTTCCTCATTATGCCATACACATAGACCTGGAGACAAAATGGAAAGTTTTATCACAAACACAGAACCTTTTTTATAAAGGACTCGTGTTTTTCATCAAACAAAATCTAATTTATTTATGTAAATTATAAACTCATATACACCACTGTATTCACAATATAAAATTACTGAGTTCAAATCAAAATAAAATTGTTTCAAAAGACATTGCTTCAAGCACAGCTTCTTTTTTTTTTTTTTCTTTTGCACTTGCTAGAACATCAGCTCAATTTTCCTCTTGTGTTGCTCTCTTCTCAGAACGTTTCATTGTCATATTTGTCTTTTGTTGACTGCAGGTGCACAACAATCTTTGTTTAGTTTTTCTTCCTGTTGATATCATTCCCTTCCCATTTCTTCACTGTCACTTTTTCCCCTTTTATTCCCCTCAGATGACAACAATTTATCTCCATCATGCTCAAAGAACTTTCAGCCTAAGGATCATGAATGGATGATATCACAGCTTTCACAACTTTGGTGTAACTTTCAGAATATGAATACATTTCAACACCATCAAGTCAAATCAAACTTCGTCACTTCCGTTTTTGGAAAATTTCCCCTCCTTCATCAAGCTTCAGTGCAGACATTGATGGGAGAAAGCAACATTTAACAACAACACAGGATAGGAGAACGTCGAGGGAAGAAAAAAAAAAAAAACCGATTTTGGGAGAAATCTTTGCTTTGACCGACTTCCGTTTTCGGAACCTTTTCCCTTCATTTTTAAGCTGAAATGCAGTATTTGTGGAACAAAAATATATTTAAGAACAATACTGGGCAGAAGAAACCATGAGAGAAAAAAATATGATTGCAAGAGAAATCTTCAATGCGCCTAACTTTTGTTTTCAGAAGTTTCGAAGGACAGAATTCAGTCTTCAAAGGGAAAACGAAACCCCTACCCACCATTTCCCCCAAATTTCTGTTCAGTTGCACATTGATCTCCAGAATGCCCAAAATGATAATGGAAATGGCGGAATTCTTCAAATTCAAAGAAGGATGTCCTACTTGAAGACTACAAGAAAATATTCACGCCATCTTAACTTCCATTTTTGGAAGCCGTTGCCCAGTTTCTTGTTGAAATACAAACATTTATACAATAACATTATATTTAATAGCAATACTGGGCAAAGGCAACATCATGAAATAAATTACAACAGGAAAAGTCTTCACTGCATTCAACTTCTGTTTTCTTAAGTTTTGAAAGATGAAATGTGGTCCCCAGACAGAAAACGACCCTTTCTCTCTAAACTCCAAAAATTTCTCTTCAGTTCTGCATCAATCTCGAGAATGACCCAAATGATGACAGAAGTAAAGAAGTGGAATTCTGTGAATCCGTGGAAGAATCTCGTGTATGATACAGACTAAATAGTATTTTTAAAATTAAAAAATGTGATGCTGTGTTTCAAATCATACACTAGAAGCTTCTACCATATGAGCTTCTGGTCTACGACTTAAGAATAACTCACAATACTTTTTAAGAACAAGTTTCTTACGTGTTATGATTTGTTGCTGAGCCATCACTTCAATGTCTTTGACTTGACGTTTTGGTTTAACAACACACAACTTTGCACCTCTGAAAAAAAAAAATAATAATAATCAGCAAGTTATTTCATAAATGAAAAGCTCAGAAAGCTTTATAATAAACTGATTCAATATCAAGTTAATTCCACATACAAAGGGGCACAATACACAGATCATTCAAAAGATTTATTTGTACACTTACAAAGAGAAACACAGAGTTATTAAGGACAAAACAATCATTGTGAGAATAATTGGCAGTGAAACATGTAACACACAAAACATTAGAATAATTCTTGATGACGGACGAGATATCACGCTTCAGTTACGTAAAAAAAAAAAAAATTGGGACGAATTTCGGTAGCGACTTCTACCTTCATCAGTCGTGGAATGAAACACGTGGTGTTAGCATCAGTTGTTGCCAGATTTCAAAATAGCTTTCCAAATGATAGGTATATTAAAAGGTGCATCTATGTTACAGGTGTTAGGAGTAAGGAAGATTTCAATGCTTTCGCGGTACCCGAGGGCTTTCCGATTGCTGAACGGAGCGACGCGTTTAACATTTTGCCAATCGGGAATCGCGGACGTATCGCCGATGGTTAAAATTGAATGGGAGGTGGAAGGGTTGCCTTTCTTAACATCAGCGATATGTTCCACCAATCGCCGGTTGATGCTTCGGTAAGTACCACCAATATAGTAGGTAATGCCTGTGGAAGTGTTGACAGGGACAGAATAGACTTCTTGTAGCTCTAGAGGTTGATTGGGATCTCTGTCTTTAAGGTTAAGAAGATGTGGAGGTGGTTTAACAGCAATCTTGTAGCCAAAAGACTTGAAAATGAAGCAAACTTTGTGAGTAAAGGTCAGGCTAAAGGGCAAAGTGCCCACAAACTGATGAGTGATGGAAAGTTCAGGCAGTAAACTGGTAGATCTACTCTGTGATTTTAATTTCTTAATTAGCCTATGTACTAAGAGGGCTGGAAAGCCATGCAGTTTGCCAATGTTGATGATGTTCTGATATTTGTTTTGAAGAGCAGAAGGGCTATTGCAAAAAAGGTTAGCTCTGTGGATGTACACCTTTAAAGCAGTCAATTTGTATTTACTAAAGGCACAGGAATGGTAAGGGATGGTGTTATGGGTGGCAGAAGGTTTCCTGTAAACAGATAGACCAAGTGAGAAGTCTGGGTTGATGTTAACATCCATAAAACTAATATTGTTGTCCACCTGTTCTTGAGACGAGAATCTTATATGAAGGAATTTGGAAGGTACAGAGGACATACATTCAAACAGAGAGTAAAGCCCTCAGGTACTGCAAAAACATTGAAATCTTCCGACCTTACTCCTAACATCTGTAATACAGATGCACCTTTTAACATACGTATCATTTGGAAAGCTATTCTTAAATCTGGCACAATATGGGAACACATAAAAATTTATGAACATAAGCTTAAAAATTGGACTGAAGTGGCACTTTCTTTGAATACTGTTACAGATGTTTTAATTAATCTCTGCCTTCCTCTTTCTTATAAACATATAAAGGATAGAACAGGAGTATATGAAATTCCTATAAACCAGCAACCACCTTTGTTATATATAGGCAGCACCAAGAACAAATTAAAGTATAGATTGAACCAGCATATAAGTAATTGGAATAAAAAGAAGCTAAGACTGCATTAACCCAATACTGTCTGGAAAATCATTAATGCCCAAGGTTTGAAGATATTAAAATTATTAAGAGCTGTAAAAACGAAAGGCAGTTGAGAATTGCAGAATCAGTATTAATTGAAAAAAGCAGATCAAGATTATGCAACATTAATGAGCCTAGCAACTTAAACGAACAATGGAAGGCCTTAATAAAAATTCAACAACGGCTAAGAGGGAAAAAATGAAAAGAGAGCAGCAATGACAATAGATGGCGCCAGAGACACAAAGATGCAGAAATTGCGACTGAGGCCCGAACCTCAATAACTTTGCTCACTTGAGCTGTGGTAGGTGGTGAGACACATCTGCCTCCTGGTGACAACAGTAGCCTGTTGAAAGCGCTAGAGGATTGTGTATGATGGGCTGAATGAGGTTGGCACTTGCAGTAGGGTTAGTACGGAGTTTGAAATGGATGGAGCACTTTTTTAGTCACAGTTGACAAAGGTTTATCTGCCTGGGAATGTAAATAGTGTAATTATGTACATAGTGTTTTTAACTGAATGTATGAATGAGTGGTATGGAGTGTATATTTGTGTGGTTTTTATGGAGATGACGAGCTATGTTTACGTCTCATACGGCAGAGGGAAACCTGCGTTTTTTGTCCAGTAAATAAAAAAAAAAAAAGAAGGAAAATATGATGTTTCATGCCCGGAAGAATGAATCTCATAGGCAAGGAGTCTTTCAACCTTTGAAGGTCAACAACATTACATGATGATAATTGATGTGCTTTGAAGTGTTAAAGGAGAAAAGTGACCATGATCTTTTGGGTAAGTGATTGGTTATTTTAATAATATATCATACTAGCAAAAGTACCTGGCATTGCCCAATTTAACCAAAAATACATCAATAAGATATAATGCACACAAACATTTAACTGAAAGGCATTTCACTAACGAAAAGGATTAAAAAAAATCTGTTCTTGTGCTGCCACAATTGGCTTAAACCAGCAGTCTTTATTGACTATGAATACGGGGAATTTGAAATACCGTAATTTTCGTCGTATAATCCACGGATTATCTGCTAAAAAAGTTGAAAACATAGGTTCTCTGTGGATGATGCACATAATACGGCGATTAAAAAAAAAAAAAAAGTTTTACGGCCCTTTGATTTTTAAAACAATCTGCAGGGTAATAATTGTGCAGGAGAGGGGGGTATAATTGGAAAAGGAACTCCCTCGGAAAAAATTTCCTTAGTTCAGGAGCGGAGAATGGAGGGGTGTCGTAATGAAAGAACGAGCAAGTTGTGTGGAGAGACGGCAGGGGTCATTTTGTATCATTGAGAAGGACAACTCTGACTGTTGTGCCATCTTTGTTTTTGTCAACCAGCCAATGAAAACGTACACACTTGCTGCATGAACCTATGCGTTCGTCCTTTCGGATCTCGTGTGCACTGCCTTGTGTTTAGTTTGTCCTTTGCCGTTTTGACCAACATCTTTGCTGCTGCTATTTTCATTCATTGCTATTCACGATCTCTTTGAAAAGGAAATTTTTCAGTTGCACTGTCGAATTTAAACTTAAAGTGGTGGGCACGATTGAGGATATGATCGTGTCACTGTGCGATAGTTTTGGGCAGATCAGAAAACAATCACACAGTAAAATGCACAAAGCCACAGTCTAAAACATAAACAAATCTGTCAGTAAATTTCGCAGGATAATTCACAGAAGTTTAGTCCTATTTCTTATTGGCCCATGTATAAGCTGATCCTCCAACTCTAAAAGCAGGATTTCCTCCAAAAACTTTTGACTTATACGCAAGTACGAGTACATATGGTATTTCTATGACTTGTTCTGTATCAGCCTTTTGTCATTTGCAAGGTGTAATCAATACTCTGGAACTGCATCAGTGTGATCTACGGATGCCACACCACTGAGCTTTTTATGTCCGGAGATAAAAATATAAAAAGTAACCTTCAAAAATAAATTTCTTCATTTAATAAAATCTTTTTTTTTTTTCATTCTTTTTAATCAGGTAAGTACATCAGTGTGGGGGATTAGCCCAGAGCTGAGGGTTCCAGTTGGTCATTCAACCTAAGGATTCTGGAACAAAACCCAGTGAGTTGGGGTCTTTTCGCCAATGTCACACAGAACTAGCTTGCACCTCTCCAAAATTCACAGAGGCCCTAGTTGCTGTTGTGTGTGCCATTGTTACCACGGAGCACCCTGAGGAGGCAAACCCATCGCTCAAGCTTACGACCGAGTGAATAGGACACTTTTGTGGAAGGTATTGAATGAATATGGTGTTACTGGGAATCTACTTAATAGTGTAAAAGCCATGTATGCTGGTAGTAGAGCTTGTGTACGAGTGAATGGTGTTTTATCAAAATAGTTTTCCATTGGTGCAGGAGTTAGACAAGATTGTGTAATGTCACCATGGCTGTTTAATATATTTATGGACGCATGCATGCGTGAGGCCAAAATAGATAATAGTGGTTTATGTCTTGGTGATATCCATGTGTGCAGATTGCTGTATGCTGATGACACTGTCCTGTTGGCAGAGAGCAAAAGTGAGTTGCAGAGTATGTTGACTCGGATGCACGAAGTTTGCATGAAATTCAAACTGAGTATAAATAAGGGAAAAACCAAAGTTATGGTGTTTGAGAGAGGAACTGGTAGCACTGAATGTAATGCAAGTATAAATGGCACTATGATTGACCAGGTGAGTGAGTTTGTGTATTTAGGAAGCATGTTTGACAGAGAGAACAAGTTGGATGGTGAAATCAGTAGGCGAGTGAATTCTTCTTTGAAAGACATAGCTACTCTGGGAGGTTTTCACAGGAATTATGGGTTCTCTAAAGAGTCCCGCATGGCTGTGTATGAAACAGTAATTGTTCCTACTCTAATGTATGGCAGTGAAACCTGGGTACTGCAGAAGAAACATAGGAGTCGTTTGTGTGCTGGAGAAATGCGTTACTTATGTGGGGTTTGTGGCAAGACACGATCTGATTGTGTGAGGAATGAAGATGTATTGCAGTTGTGTGATGTAAACCAAAATGTTGTTAGCAAGGTGGAGACCAATATGCTTCGGTGGTTTGGCCATGTTGAAAAAATGAGTGATGAAATGCTTACTAAGAAAATATTTTCAGCCCAAGTGGCAGGAAGGAAAGGCAGAGGAAGGCCAAGGAAGACATGGGTGGATGAGATTCAGGAGTGTCTGCATGAGAAAAAGATTATGAGTATGAAGTATAAAAGATCTTGTGTACGGCGTGTAATGGATATCAGTGAAGCATGAGTTGTATGTCAAGATCGCTGTAAATGGCGAAGTTTGATACGACAACAATAAGTAAAAATATCTGGAAGTTTGTTTTTCATTTTGGAGCTAACCTCTGAATCTCAGAGAACAGCTTAGTGATATGTATGTATGTATGTTTTTTTTTTTTTCAATTACTAATCTAAAACAACTATTATGGGAATTTTACTAGGAATTTTTTTTATTTAAATTGCAAATTTTTGGAGAAAACTCTTCTCCTTCTTCAGGCTGTCTTTTTGTTGTCACTTATTCCTGTCACTATTGCGGTTACGGTTAACCTTGAAGGTTTAGGTTATTTTTCATCAAATCCTGCTAGATGTTAGGCAGGGAAAATCCTTTGCAGTCATTGATGATGGAATTTTGATTTTTCTCAATCTCTATTCCTTCTTTCAGCTTTCTTTTTTGAAAATTGTTTTGGAAACTGATGACTAAGGGAATTCCAATCCATACTGTGACTAGTTTCTCTAACATGTCTATCTAAACCAGTTTTGTTGGAGCAATTTTTTATAGCAGCTTCATGCTCTGCTATACGAGTTTCTAGTCTGCGACCTGTTTCACCTATGTAAGATAGTCCTTAACTACATTTTACTTCATAGACTACACCTTGCATTTTTTAAATATCTTCTTCTCTTTGAACTGTTTTAGGGAAACATTTTCTAACTTTGTTCTCTAAACTTGGAGCTAGCCTAATATTGTACTTCTTACTAATTCTCTTTAAAGACTCAAATAAACCTTTGTGATAAGAATTTTTTTTTTTTGTGAATTTTACTTGTTGCTTTTGCGGGTTCTTTGTACAATTAAAATTCAGAAGCTTCTCTATTTCTTCTTTAGAATAGTTATTTTCTGCAAGTATGACTTTAAGTTCTTCTTTATGGGCTTCTTTCTTATCTGCTGTAGAAACTATTTTATTATTTTTTTCTAAAAACTGACTTGCTACATTTTTCTTAATAGAAACTGGATGATAGGAATTGAAATCCAATAGTCTATTATTCATTGGTTTTTTATACCAACTAGTGAGGAAGTTTTCATCTTCATAATAGATAGTAATATCTAAGAAGTTAATTCTTCTTTCTTTTTGAATTTCAATAGTGAACTTAAGGGAATCATCTAATTCATTGAATGAGTTTAGAATTCTTTCTGGAACAATTTCTGAGCTATATATTATAAATAAGATGTCATCCATGTATCTGCTATATAGGCAGAAGTATGTGGGTTGTACTAGTATCTTTTCTTCTAGTTTTTCTACATTTTTTCCCCCCTTAAGTCTTCGGACTCCTGGGTCATTAAGTGACCAACATTTCTGTCGGAAATTCCACTTCCGGTTCAACGTCTATGATGTGCAGATCATACAGTGATTTTTTTTTTTTTTTTTAATGTCACAGTCTGTGGATTACATGACGGTGCAGATAATACGTTGAAAATTACGGTATCTATATTTTTCAATCGTGTTGTGATCGTTGTAATGTACATTTAATTCAAAGCACAAGTAAGTCTATCCTTGAAGAGCCTCTGGGTCAACAATGTCGAGTGTTTTTAATTTTTTTAGGAACCAGAATGAGGACGTTTTTATTTTTACCAATTTGGGAGCAACCAATGTAGTGCTGGCCATGGCAAAGCATGAATTTTGTAGGTTGAGCAACCAATGTAGTGCTGGCCATGGCAAAGCATGAATTTTGTAGGTTGAGTCCAACTTTTAATGACTGAACCTGTGTCTTGCTGATACTCACATGGCAAAACTGGGAACAGGAAACTAGGCTGTTAAACTAAAATGGAAGGTCAGATAGGATGATTGGAATGCATGAAATAAAATCATGGTCTCTTGCAGCATTGGCAGTTGTGATAATAGCTCTGATAGCATTTGGCCGAGTTTCTTGATAGTCAGTTGTGTTTCACTGTAGAGTGCTGGGGGATTCAGATTTCATTACAATAAAATAAATAAAACCTTAAGGCAATGTGGGAGAATGCACAAATGAAAGAAGAGCAATATTAAGCTTTGAAAAAATAAAATGTGAGAAAATTCTCATTTTCCTCTCATATTTCATGTATTCAATTTACATTTCATTGAGATACATTTCCTCTAAAAAATCATGTCACTGCTCATTTTTTAAATAATGGAGCTATTCATAGCAAACAGTAACACATAGACAGCCATGATGTAAAACATAAGCAGACCAGTCGACAACTCTGGCAGAAGGACACATGCAGCATTTTGGAAGTCTAACACAGAAAACAACAAAATGGAAATTTTAATTGTGGGCATTATCACAAACTCTAAACAACGATTGAAGAAACAGACTCAAAATCTTTTCAATGAAATAACTTGGAACTATTTATTGTGAGTAGTAACACACAGAGATCTGTTTGCCTGAAAAATAAACAAACCTGCAATCAACCGGGATGGAAGAATACATGTAATACCTTGAAAGTCTAACACGATAAACAGAAAGATCAAATTTCTAATTGTGAATAGCGCACATTATGTCAAATTCAAAACAGTGGTTGAAAATACCTAGTCAGAATCTTTCTGTAAAAATAGCTTGGAACTATGTACAGTAATAGCACAATGAGAGCCACAGTCTGAAACATACACAAAGCATGGGCAATGGCGGCAGAAAGGCAAACTTCGGAAGTCTACCACAGGAAACAGCACAATCAAACTGCACGAGTTATGTCAAACTTGAAACAATGGTAGAAGAAACCTAGTCACAATCTTCCCACAAAAATAGCTTGAAATTTCTTGTAGTGCGTGGTAACACATAGAGGGCTGTGGTCTAAAATGTAAACAAACCCACCTGCAACTGAGGTGAAATGACACACAGATTTCAGAAATGCATCCCCCAAAAAATTGACACAACCTGTTAATATTGTTGCTTCTATTCTAGGTTTGTAGTATTAGTCTGCCTCAGTAAAGCCAAAAATTTGACACAACATGTTAATATCTTTGTTTCTATTCTAAGTTTGTAGTATTAGTCTGTCCCAGTAAAGCTAAAAAATTGACACAACCTGTTAATATTGTTGCTTCTATTCTAGGTTTGTAGTATTAGTCTGCCTCAGTAAAGCCAAAAATTTGACACAACATGTTAATATCTTTGTTTCTATTCTAAGTTTGTAGTATTAGTCTGTCCCAGTAAAGCTAAAAAATTGACACAACCTGTTAATATTGTTGCTTCTATTCTAGGTTTGTAGTATTAGTCTGCCTCAGTAAAGCCAAAAATTTGACACAACATGTTAATATCTTTGTTTCTATTCTAAGTTTGTAGTATTAGTCTGTCCCAGTAAAGCTAAAAAATTGACACAACCTGTTAATATTGTTGCTTCTATTCTAGGTTTGTAGTATTAGTCTGCCTCAGTAAAGCCAAAAATTTGACACAACATGTTAATATCTTTGTTTCTATTCTAAGTTTGTAGTATTAGTCTGTCCCAGTAAAGCTAAAAAATTGACACAACCTGTTAATATTGTTGCTTCTATTCTAGGTTTGTAGTATTAGTCTGCCTCAGTAAAGCCAAAAATTTGACACAACATGTTAATATCTTTGTTTCTATTCTAAGTTTGTAGTATTAGTCTGTCCCAGTAAAGCTAAAAAATTGACACAACCTGTTAATATTGTTGCTTCTATTCTAGGTTTGTAGTATTAGTCTGCCTCAGTAAAGCCAAAAATTTGACACAACATGTTAATATCTTTGTTTCTATTCTAAGTTTGTAGTATTAGTCTGTCCCAGTAAAGCTAAAAAATTGACACAACCTGTTAATATTGTTGCTTCTATTCTAGGTTTGTAGTATTAGTCTGCCTCAGTAAAGCCAAAAATTTGACACAACATGTTAATATCTTTGTTTCTATTCTAAGTTTGTAGTATTAGTCTGTCCCAGTAAAGCTAAAAAATTGACACAACCTGTTAATATTGTTGCTTCTATTCTAGGTTTGTAGTATTAGTCTGCCTCAGTAAAGCCAAAAATTTGACACAACATGTTAATATCTTTGTTTCTATTCTAAGTTTGTAGTATTAGTCTGTCCCAGTAAAGCTAAAAAATTGACACAACCTGTTAATATTGTTGTTTCTATTCTAGGTTTATAGTATTAGTCTGCCTCAATAAAGCCACCCGCAAATGTGTGAATGTTTGGTGCATATAAGTTGCTACACCAATAAAAAAAAATGCATTTTGTAATGGCTTTTATCAAATTTAGCACCTCATAATTCATGCCAGATCCCAATGAGATACTGTTATGTTTGTTAAAACATGAAACAATGTTCGGCACTAGTTTAGTACAATAATTGTATATTATTGAGTAAGAATGAAATTAACTATTGTTGCATCACTTCATGGGATAGCATTCAGCAGGATCAGATTTCAACAATGGTTAAATGCTTTAAAACTAATAAATTAATTAAAAATGAGTGAACTCGATATCAAAATTTTAAAAAAGAGTCTGAAGTGCATTGTGGCCTCTTAACTCCTGTGCGCATACCAAATTTCAAGTCTCTATATTTAGTAGTTTCCTCTGTATTGACAGACATGGTAATTTAATTAATATACACTGGCATGCAAAAATTAAGGACGAGACGGTTTTTTAATGTAACGTCGTGCAGAAGTGCTCCACATCGACTCAAATCATACCATGAGATCCCCAAGATGTAAGAATACGGGACAAGTGAGCAAAACTGTCCAAACAAGGAATACAAAGGATACAAAGGCACTTTATTGAAAAGGTAGCTTCGAGCACAACTGGACAGAAGACAGAAATGTACATGTGACAAGCGGTTGCCAAGAAAAATCCAGTCTTTAGTAGGGGATATGATCCCCCTGACTGCATTGCAGGATTCACAACGTCTGTCCATGCTGAGGACGAAGTTGTCAAGGAGCTGTTGAGGCGTCACGGCCCATTCCTCTTGTAGCTCCAATCGCAGCTGCGGAATCGTTGCTGGCGGCTGGTGACGTGCTGCCAAGCGTCTCCCGAGAAGGTCCCACACGTGTTCGATTGGATTTAGGTCCGGGGACCTTGCGGGCCAATCCATACGTTGAATATCTTCACTCTCCAACAGCTCTGCGACAGCCACTGTACGATGAGGTGTAGCGTTGTCGTCCATGAAGAGGAACTCAGGACCCACAGCACCTCTAAACAGACGCACGTCAGGCAGGAGAACCTCGGTACAATAGCGGACACCAGTGACTGAACCTCCTTGAAAGATGTGCAGGTCAGTACGGCTACCAAGCATGATACCGCCCCAAACGAGAACTCCGCCACCTCCAAACCGGTCGCTTTCGATGAAGTTGGAGGTGTGATTGTGTGTTCCCTGCTCTCTCCAGATGTGTATACGTCCAGAATTGCTCACCAGACTAAATCGGCTCTCATCTGTAAAGAGAACTCTACCCCATTGCTGATGTGTCCAGTTCTTGTGTTCCTGGCACCACAGAAACCGCCATCTCCGATGAGCAGGTGTTAATGGCGCACACCTTACTGGTCGTCGTGCAAATAGACCACCTTTGTGCAGCCTCCTGGTCACGGTAAAATGCGATAATGGACGTCCAGAGTTGTCTGTTGCACGTGCCTTGTGATTTCTCTCGCTGTCTGCCGTCTGTCTCTTCTCGCCTGTAGGACAATATACCGGTCGTCCGCCGCCATGGTTGCTCATGGGCGACCACTGCTAAACTCTCGAACAGCTGTTCCTGTCGTTTGAAATGGTCTTCAAGCTCGTGAAATGATGCTATGAGTGATCCCGAACCCCTTTTCCACACTAGTCACACTTCTTCCAACTTCCCAATGACGCGAATTCAGGTAAAGCCATCCAGATGTAGTCTACTGGATTGCCTGTTGCTCAAACTGATGTACACTGTGCAATAGCTTTCACCGAATTGCTGAGCGTACATTGCCCGTGTGCTTTATTACCCTTCCGACACCCCCCCCCCCCACGTCATGCTGCATAAATGCGCATGCCCTACCATACCAAACCCTAGCCTATCTCCTGAGTGGTCTTTCGGTCCATTCTGCCTGCTCGTTCCGCTGTTATGCTAATTTCTCCACTCCATCCTTATTTTGCACACCAGTGTAGATGAAAACAAAATGTAAGGAAATAATAAAAACCGGACTATACTTGATCAATTCTGCAAATTATTGAATACTGTGAAGAAAAATGCATATGCAGATATAATGAACTGTTCTACATCTGACAGAAAAAGCCAATATAATATATGAAGCACATAGATTAGTACTAATTTACTAAAGGCCTCCTGAAAGTAATGCCCCTCCTTAATAACTTTTGAAACTTTGAAGTGATTTCAATGAAACTGCACTGACATGTACTATGAGATGTTACCAATGTGGAAAAATTGTTTTGAGAATCGGAAATAAAGATCATGAATGACAGAGAAAAGCAGTGAGCCGTAATTGAATTCCTGGAAAAAGAGGGATGTAAGGCTCCAGAAATCCACAGAAGACTCCTGGTGGCGTATGGAGCTGCCACAATAGATATCAGTAATGTCTGAAGTGGACAAACAGCGGAGTGGAAGACCCACAACGGCAGTGACAAATGCCAATAGGCAACGAGTGAAAGACCTCATCACAGCTGATCATTGCATCACCATCCAGAAGTTGTGTGATGCAATTCATTGTGGTCATAGTGCTATGAAAACATTAATTAGGGATCTGGGCTACAGAAAAATTTGTTCAAATTGGATCCCAAGAAATCTAACCCGTGAACAATATGAGCAAAGGGTGGACGTGTGCCGGAACCTCTTGGACTGTTACGAGAAGGAGGATGAGGTGTGTTTCTCTAATGTTGTGACGGGGGATGAAACCTGGGTGTTCTTTCATGACCCAGAAACAAAACATGCTTCAATGGAATGGCACCGCACATCTTCACCTCGACAGAAAAAGGTGAAAACAACTCATTCATTCAGCAGGGAAAGGGATGGTGACAGTTTTCTGGGACAAACGTGGTGTCATTTTGACTGGTTTCCTTGAACGAAGTGCAACAATAAACAGTAATCACTATGTGCAGACATTGAAGAAGCTAAAGGAAGCTATCGGAAGGAAAAGACGTGACATTCCACTTCATAGTGTTTAGTGTTCTCCCTAGAGCCTTTTTACTGGGCGGCCCACCCAGCTAATTTTCTCGGCCGCCCAGCTAAATTTTCTTTAATGAATGTTTTCACAAAACATAATAGTAAGAGTGGAAAACTTATTCCCACATGCACCATAAATATTGATGAAAACTGGCTGAAATCTGTGAATATAACTAATTTTTTTATCATTTATGTACAATTTTCTATTGTTTTTATCATGTTGTGTTACATTAATGCCTACCACACCCTAAAGATGTTTAATAAGTATAAAAATGTTAAGCAAAACATCCTTTTATTTTCTTGATTGAGGAAGAGGTCATTAAAAGTACCATCCAGCTAAAACCTTTTGCCACCCAGCTGTAATAAAAATCTAGGGAGAACACTAGTTTTGTTTTACACCATGATAATGCACGTCCCCACACCTCAATGGAGACTTCACAGACTATTTCCAAAATGGGGTGGACAGTGATGCCCCAATCCCCCTATAGTCCTGATTTGGCTCCCTCAGACTTTTTCCTGTTTGCCCCTTTGTGGAGAATGTTCCAACAGTGTGACAGACTTTAAAGTGGCTGTGAACTCATGGGTGAAATGACATCCTCAGGAATATTTCCAAAATGGATTTTACCAATGGGTTCAAATATGGTGGAAATGTATAGAAAGTGATGGACCATACTTTGAATAGGCTAGCATTATTAAAAATATGCCCAAGTATTTTGCCACCAAGTTTCACATTTTTGCTGCAATAAATAAAAACCTTATGAGGGACGAGACATTACTTTCAGGATGCCCTTTGTATAATTCTTTAGCACAGAAATGCCAACACAAGTCAACATACGTTTTAAAAAACCATAATAACTAATTCTACCACATTTCTAGAGCTAATTTACTTTGTCGACTACAAATTAAACACACTTAGGGTAAAATTTTCTACTACTTTCCTTTTCTTTGAAATTAAACCAAACTAAACTATTATTTGAATTTTGTTAAAATTAAAAGGCATCTCTTTTAATAATTCTGTTCTAAATTACATCGGAAAGACATTTTTGCACACTGTACTTATTTTTAACTTCTATATCCTAAATCAACTCTGCAGGCTTTTATGAAGCTATAGCCTGTCTGATCTTGCTTAGTTGTCAAGTGATTTCTTGACTACAGAAAAGAAAGGTTGCCTCTTTAAATCTCATTCAATCTGTAAATCTATGCTCTGACAAGTGAGTGGTTAATATTCTTCTAGTCTTTGGGAATTTCTGTTATTGGGCTGATCTTTCCCTTTTGACAATTTAACCATTTGAATCTTTAACTCCTATAACCTCCTTTATGTTGATTCATATGCACATAAAGCATACTTGATACAGGAGGGGGGGGTATGCAAAATATTAGAAATACACGAGAGAAGAGCTACAGGTATGATTTATTTGTGTGTGGGGCCACCCTTTGTTTTTATAACAGCTTCAATTTGACACGGGTCACATCCAAGCAAATCATGAACAGCTATTGCATTTCTTTCCTCTGGCTTCACTTGTTTGTTCAGTTTATCTTGTTATATATATGCAGGCAGAAATGAAGAAAAACAGACTTCAAATAACACAAATTTAAATGACTGGACTCCATTCACAGCTAAAGTCTTCTTCACATGCAAAGACCATTATACATGTATAAACAAAAAATTAAATGAGAATACAAACAGAGAAATAAAATACTCACCTATGACTCACATCTGGATTGTAATAAACTTTAACAACACCATTGCGAAGGCCGGTAAGAATCTGGTTAATTCTGGGCTGCCACACGCAACGTATCACATACTGCAATAAGAAATGCTCAATATGTAACAAACATACATAATTCTTAACACTATCTTTAGGCATCAAAATACCCACATATTGATGTGGGAAGAGGTTATAAACAGAGGAAAGTATAATTACTGTCATAGTGGAAAGCTCTCTAAATAGTACAATTAAGAATGATACAAATTAAATAATAAAGAACTGTACACCATCTATACTTAAAATAGTATAACTATACTAGTAATCCAAATTAGCTGTCTACCTTCCTTGAAAAAGCCATCTGGTTGATGTGCAAAAGCTTGGAAACTTTTATTTTTATTCTATGCCAAGAAATTCGGATTACTAGTATAGTTATAGTATTATCCAGAGAGAACAAATTGGATGGTGAAATTAGTAGGCGAGTGAATTCTTCATTAAAAGTCATAGCTGCTCTGGGAGATTTTCTCAGGAATGGTGGGTTCTCAAGAGAGTCCCACATGGCTGTGTGTGAAAGTGTAATTGTTCCTACTCTGATGTATGACAGTGAAACCTGGGTACTATAGAAGAAATATAGGAGTCGTTTGTGTGCTGGAGAAATGCGTTACTTACGGGGGTTGTGGCAAGACACGTTTTGATTGTGTGAGGAATGAAGATGTGTTGCAGTTGTGTGATGTGAAGCAAAATGTTGTTAGCAAGGTGGAGACTAATATCCCTGGGTGGTTTAGGCATGTTGAAAGAGTGAATGATGAGATGCTTACTAAGAAAATCTTTTTAGCCCCAGTGGCAGGAAGGAAAGGTAGAGGAAGGCCAAGGAAGTCATGGGAGGATCAGATTCAGGAGTGTCTGCATGAGAAAAAGATTATGAGTATAAAAGATCTTGTGTACGTACGGCGTGTGATGGATGTCAGTGAAGCGCGAGTTCAGGGGCGAATATTCAGGGTGTGCTAGAGTCGCAATTTAACCTATGTTACTGATATTATTTTTATTATTTTTTTGGATTTGTTTCTAATAAAACTCGCCAGAATTCGTCCTAAGGCTTCTAGTGGTGGTTAAAGTTAATTTCCCCACATAATGTTTTCATTAATAAAAAAGTTTGTCCAGTAAGCATATTGCATTCGAGCTAGAATCCTTAGGTGTGCTGTACTACGTCCGCACATCCAACGACCGTAAAGCAGCTGTGGTACAAGCGCTCCCCACGGCGCTGCAGGTCACGTTCTTATTTCCCTGTGGTCTCAATTGTACCAGCAGAACTCTCAAGGTGTGCTACCCAAAATCAGCACCGCTTGAGTGTCAGGAAGAAGCCAATTGCTGTTATATTGTTCTTTTTTTCTTTTTATGTATTTCCACTAAGACTCCCTGAAGTTTGTCTGCTAAACTTAATTCCTTTGTGCAATACTTTTGTGAAGAGGTGAAGGTTCGTTGCTTTGTGAAGTAAACAAAACTTAGTAAGTAATATTTGCAGCTGCAGGCGTACTATTTTAACAGCAAACATCCTAAGTCCTTAAAGCAATTGCAATTCAAAGCTCTCCAGATGGTGCTACAGGTCATGTTTCTATTTCCTTGTGGATCCAATGCAGAGGTTTAAACAAAGCATCATACTCGTTTGCGTTTGGAATAGCGTGGAGTCATAAACACACAAAGTCTGCTATGCGTTTTATATCTTTCCATCGCTGTGTGAATCGATGTGTTTATGAGCACAGATACAAGTGAATTTTGACATCCATTTAGGTTGACGATGTACTAAGTGTCCCATTTTTTGCCAGATTGTATATGTATAAAGAAAATGACGCCAAAAATTCTTTCATCACTCTAGTATTTGCACAGAAAATTCATATTTTTCTTACAATGGAGTGTACGTAAAAAATTTTTACTGTAAGTTATTAGACTACAGTTAAATGAAAGAAATGCTTTTCGTATGTTCAAAATCAATGCGCGAATTTTGCAGTTCAGGATACATAATAAAATGTTTGTGTATTTTTTCCCATAACAGCACACACCCAACCTAAATGGACACACGACGCCACTGCCCAAGTTGTATGTCAAGATCGCTGTAAATGGAGAAGTTTGATACGGCAACAGTAAGTAAAAATTATCAGGTAATTTGTATTTCTTTGTGGAGCTAACCTCTGAATATCAGAAAACATCTTAGTGATATGTATGTACGTATGTACAAAAATTAATAAATGTTCTTAACAAATGCAAGGGAAATTCACAAGTACAATTTTGTTACTTTTAGTCCATGTGACATCTCAAAAAAACTAAAAAATTAGATCTCTCTGAAGCAGGAATCGAGCGTGCATCTCCTAATTTCCTGGCACGCTTGAACAGAAATCACGAGATGCAAGTTCAATTTTCACTCCAGGGTGCGTTTTCAAGTCTACTGGGATGTCACATGGTGAACAGTGACTAAAAACAATTCAATACCACCATCTGATTTCTGAACATGTTTCATGACTTTCATTTTTTATTTTTGTCATTATTTGTACAGTTCAGCAAAGAATTTTTTTCAATCCTGTACTTTAAAAAAAGTGGAAGAAATCCATTGCCTTTTGGAGCAACATTGAACATTTAAGCTAGTATTAAATAAAGATGGTCATACGAATGAAATTAATGTAGATATATTAAACTCTACTTTTAAAACACTTACAGCTTCATTAACATCTACTTCAGACACTGGAGTTGCTTGGTTCCTCTGAAAAAAACTTAATCTCCCACTGTTTCTGTTACCTTCGATGGTTGAGCAAGTGAAGAGCAGTTTATTGTTTGGGCTAAATCCACATTCAGTCCTAAAACAAAGTATTACACACATCAGATCAAAAAACTACAAACTCATATGCTCTCAAACAACACAATGAATAATTTCAGTAAAACTGAAATATAGTAAGCCTGAGAAATGTCACTTGCAATCCTAACATGAATTTCAAATATTTAAGTGTTATGAAATGTAAATATATAAGAAATTAAAAAAATATATAATTTTCAAATATTTTAATTGTAGTGTAAATAGAAATATTTAAATTGTACTGTAAATAGAGAAAAAAAAAACTTGAATTTTGAATTATTATTTTATAATTTCATGACTGATATCAGCTCCCAAGAGCAGGAGACATCCAACCCTAATTTAGAGACACTTTCATAATGTTGGCCATTTGCTGAATGCCCCCCCCCCCCAGAACTGGCTGTGGAAACATGAAAGCTGTTCATGAATGGAATACGGGATAACACCATACAATACACGTTTTGAAGACGACAATCCGTTTTTTGGTGTAAATATGACAAGGATAATAAGTCAGATAATATCCAAAAACTTGAAAATTTCGTCAACCTGCAGCGGAAATTGAACCAGCATCTCCCAGGTATGCTAACCACTACACCACCCAGAATGACCAAGTCCCAAGTTTCCAATTAATTTGAATACAACCATTACAGGATTTGCTAGTCGAAGTAACTGACATTCATGTTTAGCAAATCTGAAGGTTAAGAATCCTCTCCCATGATTGCCCGGAGGAGCAGATAAATCATGAACGGAACATGGGATTACACCATATTTAATTTTCAATAATTTCCATATTTATTTTTTTAAATTAACGTCTGTATTTAATTTTTAAGTTTTCGGATATTATCTGACTTACCATCCTTGTCATATTTACACCAAAAAATGGATTGGGATCTTCAAAATTTGCATGAAATCTGTTATTCACAATGGAGTCCCATTAGAATGAAATCTGATATAACGAAAAATCAAATATAACTAAATTATTGCGAATCCCCTGCAAACATTTCCTTGAAGCAATATATTTTTGATTTCATTATAACGAAATTAATTTTTACAGCTATTTGTTACAATGATCAAAATTTCATCATCAATGACTGCAAAGGATTTTCCCTGCCTAACATCTGGCAGGATTTGATGAAAAATAACTGTAACCTTCAAGGTTAACCATAACCGCGATAGTGACGGGAATAAGTGACAACAAAAAGACAGCCTGAAGAAGGAGAAGAGTTTTCTCCGAAAATTTGCAATTTAAATAAAAGATGTCCTAGTAAAATTCCCATAATACACTGCTGGCCACCCAAAATGCAACACCAAGGACACAAGATAGCAAAGCCAGATTTACTGGACACATAACAACAGATACAAAGATGAAACGATTGAGCTTACAGGCCCGTGCGACTTGCGGAACACGCAGACATCAATAGTTCGTGTGGCCCCCATGGCTGGCAATAACGGCCGCTACACACCGCGACATCAAATGAAAGAGGCTTTGGATGTGGGCTTGGGGTATGTCGGTCCAGGCTGCTTCCACACATTGCCACAGTTCATCAGGCGTAGCCACGGGTGGTGCTTGCCGGGTCACTCGGTTGCCGATCAGCGACCAGACGTGTTCGATGGGCGACATATCGGGAGAACAGACGGGCCACGGCAGCAGTGACACCTGTTGGGCCGTGAAGAACTGTTGCACGATGCGTGCCACGCGCGGGCGCACGTTGTCCTGTTGAAACGTGGCCGCTGGCAGGTTCTGCAGGAAAGGGGGGACTACAGGCTCAAAAACGTCGGAGATGTAGTGGTGGCTGTTGAGTGTACCAGCGATGTGTACCAGAGGGGTGCGGGTGTCATATACAATTGCGTCCCAAACCATAACACCAGGCGACGGACCGGTATGGTGATGCATAATGCAGGCGTCATACAGTCTCTCACTGCAGTGCCGCCACACGTGGATCCGACCATCGTGGTGTTGCAGGCAGAAGCGGGATTCGTCAGAGAAGACAATGTCGTGCCATTCCGTAGTCCAGGTGCAGCGTTCCAACGGCCTACTGGTGCCGCACTCACCGGTGGTGTAACGTCAATGGTAATCGGAGCAATGGCTGTCGTGCGAAAAGTCCCCTTTCCTGCAGATGACGTCGAACGGTACGTGCTGACACAGGCTGTTGCGCAACACACCCTATTTCCTGCGCTAACCTTCGCGATGTGGCGGTGCGAGCTGTCAATGCCCGCCCCAGAACACGCCGGTCCTCTCGTTTGGTGGTGTACCGCGGCAATCGCTCACGTCGGTCCGTCCCTCCTGCACCCATCGAATTATACTCGCCTCACTGTGGCTAGATGTTGTCCAACACGAGCGCCGATGTCTCAGTATGATAAACCGCTGTCGTGATAAGCCACTATTCGTCCTCTATCGAACTCCAAAACATGCTGGAATGACTGCCGTATTCTGCAACGAGGCATCAGGAAGCTTCCCACGCACAGGTCTGGCAGCACAACACAGTTCCACTACTTACATCCCGCCTTCTGTGCACCCTTCTTATAGTGCTTCTCGGTGGCGTGCCGGGCGCACGTGATTTGCATATACCCCTGCAATGCTAATCGTTTGCATGTCCTCTCGTGGGCAACACATGCTGCGAATTTCAGGCCATTCGGATGCTTCCTTCTTGGTGTTGCGTTTTGGGTGGCCAGCAGTGTAGTTGTTTTTGATTAAGTAAGTAAAATTGGTTATTTATGAGTGCAGGAGCCTGGAGTAAAGTTAGCCAAAAACTATCATCAACTGTTGGAAACATGCTGCATTGATTGATTTCTATCAAGAGAATTCAGCAGAAAAAGATTTGGGCGTGGAAACATGTATCGAACGTGAAACACTATGGAATTTGGTCACAGAGTTGTCTTCCATTCCTAATGATATAAAACTTGAAGATTTTTTAGGCTGATGATCGTTTACCTCCTATGAACTGACATATGCCGACACCATCCAGTCAATTATGGACAAATGAAATGATGGAGCTGATCAGGAAAGCAGTTACGACAAAGATGTCACGACTCCGTCGCAAAACATCAATGCATCGGAGGCCCTTTCATACTTTGAAAAAGTGCGTCATTTCGTTTCCTATCAGACAAACGTTTCTGAGGATATTTTCTAAATTTGTTGTTTGCTTAAAATTTTATGGAAAAAAACGAAATTCCATTATTACAAAATTGCGCTATAATGAACATTAGGTGGTCTCATCAAGTTCGTTCTAACGGGAATTTACTGTACTGTGGTTAATATTACTATAACCAATTAAAACGTGTATGTTTCCAAAAAGCATTTTGCCTTAGTAAATAGTAGAAGCAACAAACAATGAAAATATACTCAAGAAAGTGACTGATTGGACATTTACTCAGTAGGACATTGGGTTTTGTGGGACTGTATTAATCATAGTGCAGTGAAACTTAAGGGTGGAATGACAGAGCTGACAGAAATGAATATTACTATGCTTCTATAAGATTAAAAGAGCTGCCACTGCATGCCTGGGAAAAAGGAACTGAACAGAATTGCTAAGTTACACATAAATGAGACAAACAGCTCTTTTCTTCTGTACAGTATCAAGAATTTTTAGGGTTGATTAGGGCGAATTATTTCAATTGTGAGAATAGTACTTCAGAGTCAGACGAACCTGCAAGGCCACAGTAAACTATGAAAAATGCTATCTGGCACTAAGGTTTCCTGTTTTTCTAAAGGCATGTTTTGCAATGGAAGAAATATTGCTGTGAAAAGTCATTCTGGAAGAAACATAGTAGCATTTCTTGTCAAAGCACTACCTGACATGAAAATAAGAATTTTTGCTTCTTTGGTACTCGTAACAAAGGACTTGATTTTGCAAGAGCAAAACTGAACAATACTGTCCTTACCCTTCAAACAAACACCCTGGGACATGAGATGTACAAAGAATGCTATCATCAACAAAACAGATGAACCCAGTTAACTAACATGGAAAGAAAGTTAATGATTTACAAACAGATGACAGAAACATAATCGAGTACTGAGGTACATTGTTATTGAAGAAAACCATATCAGAGTATGCTGTATGCTCAACAACTAATACGCTATGGCCATAAAGGAAATTGACAGTGAATGTATGAAGAGTTCATATATGTACGGGATTCATCCTGTGTTGTTAGTCCTTGGGACAAGTTCAGTTATAGTTATCCCATACATATCTCTTAATACTTGATCTCATCTTTGAGTGGTCTGTAGCTCCACACATGGTTAATTGGGATCTCTGCATTTGATTTATAAGTGAGAGTTAATCAGATTCATGGATTTAAAGCTAACAGTTCAAGATACAATGGCAATTTGCTTTTGAAAATTACATTTTTCCTTCCAAATGCAGCCAGCCATTTTTTAAAATATAAATTAACACACACTTTTTTCTTGGTGCAACTTCCTAAATGATATGTTTCAGCTGGGAGCACACACACACACACACACACACACACACACACACACATCAACCACTTTACGTTTCACACCAGAGATTTGTCAATCTCCCCCACATGTGCAATTAATTATACATGCATTTTCCCCTCTGATGCTTGCACATTTAATCCCACTTTTGAGCTAATTCCATTAAAGGCCTTGTGTCAGTATTTGCAACTGTGACCAGAAGTGTGCAAAAATAATGACATCAACAAAACAAAGGTGGGTAAAATTATTTCTATTAATTTTAAACTTTTTTTCCCATCCAGGTTTATTTACTGAGAATTATTCTCTGTACAGAAATTAAAAAGCCACAAATGAGACAGCAGCGCCTGCCTAAAAAAAAAAAAAAAAAAAAAAACTGAATTTTTTGGCACTAATTTTTTTCAACAGTTGCTTCCCACTAAATTATTAACATAAGAATCTTCAGCATCATAGCATAAATAACTGTGGATGTTCACACACAATCAGCAGCTTTCAACACTTTCAACAGTGATACTATAGTGGGAATTCATTTAATCTTTCGATTAAAGTCAAATTCAGTTACAACCACCTCAAGTGTAAATGAGACAGACAAAGAAAGAAAAAAAAAAAGCTGAACTTTTTAACCAGGTGAAAAATCAGAGCATGCTGCAAGAAAGTGTGAATATAATACTGCATGAGCAAGATGGAATTGTTCACTGTAATTTATTTATGTAAATATTAAACTGGAGCAAACAAACCACTGTTTTCACAATATAAAATTAATGAATTCAAAACCAAATAAAAATGTGCTTTTAAAGAGATTGCTTCAAATAGTTTCTCTGTTTTTATTTTGTTTTGTTGATGTACTTACTTGCTAGACTATCAGCTCAAGTTTCCTCTTGTGTTACTTTCTTCTCAGCAAGCTCCATGGCCATATTTGTCTTTTGTTGACTCTGCAGCTGCACAGCATTTATTGCTTAAGTTTTCCTTCTGCTGACATCTTTCCTTTCCCCATTCACTTTTCTTTCATTTTTCTTTCATTTTTTTTAAGCCCTCATATGACATTTTGATCAGTCATGGTGAAAGAATTTTCAGCCTGAAGCCCATGAATGTATGATATAAAAGGTTTCACAATTTAAGATAAATGATGTAACTTGGAGAACATGAATACTTTTGAACATCATGCAACAATAATTTTTACAAAATTTCCAACTTCCTCACTTCCGCTTTCCAAAAGTTTCCTTCTGTCACCAAGTCAAAAGTAACATCTAAGAACAACACAGCAGTGGAAACACTCATTAACTTTTAAGAATTCAAAGTAAAATCTAAATTGTTTTGAACAAAATTTTATTTTAGCTGACTAGCAAAAAGTAAAGATAATGATTTTTTAATTTGGCTATAACTTTGGCTAACAAATTGAATTTCTTAGTGCAGCCCCAGCTCTATACTGAAACAGTAAAAAACTGAAGCAGGGACAGTTTCTACTTCTGTTACAATACACCAGTCTGTATATATTCTTAGACATGGTTCAAACCAGCCCTTGCAAAACTGCTATAATTTCTACTAGCCAATGTGGCTAGTGGAATAAAGATTTTACTAGCCAAATGACAAAATCTACTGGTCATGCAAAGTTTTAAAAATAATAATAATTCAGTTATTTTTCTACTTACATTTCTATGAAAATAAATGGGTGAATGTTTTTTTTTTTTTTCTAATGAGAGGCTCCTCCCCCATTAACTTCATAAAAACAGATGCAGAGCAGTTATGGCATAAGATCATTAGATTGACTGCAAATATTGCATATGCTTTTGTCCCAATATCATTGATTTATTGACGATATATTTTCAGTGTTGTAAGATCATTACTCTTACTATCTTAATTTACACATACATAATTTATTTTCAAGAGGCCATTGAAGTTAGATGTCTAATTTCTTCAATAATATTTAAAACAAAGGGACAAAAGCTAGGATAATACATATATACACAAGTGCCAGAAAAACTGGTACACCAGTCTAATACTTGGTAGGTCCCCCATTGGAGCTTAGGACTGCAGAAATACGACGGGGCATGGACTCCACTAGCTTCTGGAAATATGCTGTAGGCAATGCACACCATACTTCCTGCAGAGCGTTCCACAATTTGGGTGTATTCCGAGGTCTCGGATTCCTGTGTTCGATAGTGCATTGCATGGCATCCCAAATATGTTCTATCATGTTCAGATCTGGGTACTTGTGTGGGAATGGCAACACCCCAAACTCAGATGAATGCTCCTCTAACCCATAATGTGGTGTCCCGACACTTGTGTGGAGGTGCATTGTCCTGATGGAACAGGCCCAACCCATCAGCATGAATGCAGGACATGAATGGGTGCACCTCGTCAGAAAGGATGCGCACATAGCATTCGCCGGTCAGACGTTTGTAGACGTACCAGGGGTCTCAGTGAAGTCCAGCTAAACACACCCCATACCATTACGGACCCCCACCAGCCGGTACAGTTCCCTGTTGACACGTAGGATCCATGGCTTCATGGGGTTTGCGCCACACATGAATCCTTACATCTGCCCGATACAGTTGGAAATGCGATTCGTCAGACCAGGCTACTTGTTTCGAGTCATCAAGTGTCCAGTGGCGGTGTTGCCGTGCCCAAGTGAGGCGCATAGCTCTATGTTGTGCACCCATCAAGGGGACTCGAGTTGGGCGTCGGCTCCCAAAGCCCGTATCGTGCAGGGTACGTTGCACAGTCCAGATACTTGCTGAGGCTCCAGCACTGAATTCCGATGATACCTGCGAGAGTGTCGCGTGAAACGATTCTTGACAGCCGACGACGGTCACGTTCACCCAATGTTTTTTTACGGCCACACTGGTATCGTAGGTTGGAGGTTTTGCCGGAATTCTCGTAGTCACGGTACACTCTTGCAATGGTCGTCCGTGAAAATCCGAACTTTGTTTCTACCTCCGAAATACTATGGCCCATCTCACGAGCACCAACTATGACACCGCGTTGAAAATCGCTTAAATTGTTATTACTTGTCATTCTCATGCCGAAAACAGGTATGACAGCTGGCAAGGATGTCTATCACTTTATATACGCACTGGTGGACGCAACCGAGTACGCGCATAGGTGACGTTGCTATGTATTTTGCATAAGCTCGTCTGTGCCAGTTTTTCTGGCACTTCATGGCATATAAAGTGGCACTAATAATGTTGATGCAGTTTATTGCTGACATGTACTGTGTCTCATTTTGAGGATCAAAATCTTCAATTAAAGGGCCATTGCATCTAATCATCATTAAGTCATTGTTATCATTAAAGTGTCACTATTCAGACATGCCCGATTACTCATTTTTTATGAGGTTCATTTCTGAAAAACCACTCTCACAAGGACCAGTACTACATGGCATTAGATGCAGCAGCTGCATCATCTTAAAAACATTACTGTAACAGTTTGTTTTTCTTCAGCATATATGTGGCTCAACAGATATTCAAAGATAATTCTTTTACCTGTATATGGCATTATACTTTGTGCAAAGTATACCAAGGCAAGGATACATATACTATGGCGAAGATCAAATATACCATGGCAAATGTTGCTTTAATAACCTTGACCCTTTGGTCGCTCCAGGCTGATCCATCAGCAGATTAAGTTTCTCTCAAATGTCACCCTGACTTCCATTCATTTTTGAAGCAGCTGCAGGAACACGGGCAAGAAAACTGAACTCGATATTCATTCACAAGTGGGGAGAAAAGTTGGACAAAATAGTTGCTCACTTGGGGAAAAAGATCTACTGGCCATCGTTGGCTACTATATTAAAAAATTTACTAACCATCGTTGGCTACTATATTAAAAAATTTACTAGCTATCGTTGGTTACTATATTAAAAACTTCACTAGCTATCGTTGGCTACTATATTAAAAAATTTACTAGCCATTGTTGGCTACTATATTAAAAAATTTACTAGCCATCTTTGGCTACTATATTAAAAAATTTACTAGCCATCGTTGGCTACTATATTAAAAAATTTACTAGCTATCGTTGGCTACTATATTAAAAAATTTACTAGCCATCGCTGGCTACTATATTAAAAACTTTACTAGCCATCATTGGCTACTATATTAAAAAAATTACTAGCCATCTTTGGCTACTATATTAAAAAATTTACTAGCCATCGTTGGCTACTATATTAAAAAATTTACTAGCTATCGTTGGCTACTATATTAAAAAATTTACTAGCTATCGTTGGCTACTATATTAAAAAATGTACTAGCCATCTTTGGCTACTATATTAAAAAATTTCCTAGCCATCGTTGGCTACTATATTAAAAAATTTACTAGCTATCGTTGGCTACTATATTAAAAAATTTACTAGCTATCGCTAACTACTATATTAAAAACTTTACTAGCCATCGTTGGCTACTATATTAAAAAATTACTAGCTATCGTTGGCTACTATATTAAAAAATTTACTAGCTATCGTTGGCTATTATATTAAAAAAATTACTAGCCATCTTTGGCTACTATATTAAAAAATTACTAGCCACTACAAAATATCTGGTCGCCATTTGGCCACCAACATTCACAAAGGCTGGTTCAAACAATCAAGCATGTATACTTTGCCATTACAACTGCAGTGACTTCATGCATCCACATTCTAAACAGCTTCTAAACAAAAAGAGGATGGGGAGGCAAAAGAAAGAAGAAAATCAACTTACATAGGAAACTGATTGTCTAGGTGCTCATAAGTATCTTTGGGTGTCTTAAAATTTCTTAGATCCCACAACTTCAGAGTGTCGTCACCTAAAGATGATAATCATTCCAAAATTAAACCACACAAGCAGAACATGATCAAACAATAAAACATTATTCATTTAATACACGCTTAAAAGAAAACCTATAATGCAAGATCCAGATATTCCATGTATCAGATCTGCACTGTCAATACAAAATTATGGTGTCGCATTCAATAAGTCTTTAAAACAAACAAATGAAAAATAATAAAGCTAAAGTACGTGAAAGAGACTGATAGATTACCTAGTGTGGAGGTATTCATCATATAAAGCTAAATATGTTGTGTTGTCAGCAAATCAGAGGCAAAGAATAAATGTATACTGAAGAGATGCATCATCATCATCATCATCATTGTCAACCATTATCAATCCACTGCTGGACGAAGGTCTCCCCAAGTTTCCTCCACAACGGTCTGTCTTGTGCCAGTCTCCTCCATGTCACCCCTGCATACTTTCGAATTTCATCCACCCATCTCCCATGTGGTCTTCTTCTGGGTCTTTTCCTGTCCCTTGGGATCCAATCTAAAATTTCGGCTGTCCATCGATGATCTGTCCTTCTGGCAGTATGTCCAGCCCATTGCCATTTCAGGGATTTAACTCTGATCATGATGTCTTCCACTCTTGTCATTTTTCGGATCCACGAGTTCCTCTTCTTATCTCTCCTGGTTACACCAAGTATGCACCTCTCCATGCTTCTTTGAGTTGTCTGCAGCCTTTGTATGTCTCTTTTAGTTAAGGTCCACGTCTCTGCACCATACGTAAGCACTGGAAGGATGCATTGATCAAACACTTTTCTTTTAAGACATAATGGCATATTGCTCTTGAAAATTATGCTGTTTCTTCCAAAAGCTCTCCAGGCAAGTTTTGTACGCCGATTAATTTCTTCATCAATGTGACCCTCACTTGATATCTGCTGTCCAAGATAAACGTACGTATCTGTTATCTCAAGCTTTTCTCCATCAATCGATAAATCTTCATTTCTTGTAAAAGCATTGAACATCACTTTTGTCTTCTGAAAGTTCATTTTTAATCCCACTTCTTTACTCTTGTCAGCAAGTTCCTGGATCATACTCTGCAGCTCTGATGGGCTAGTTGTAAAAATGACTACGTCATCAGCAAAACGAAGGTGGGTTAGATAATCTCCATTAATCTTTATCCCCTTGTTTTCCCAGCTCAGTGACTGAAAAACACCCTCCAATGTGGCATTAAAGAGCTTCGGAGATATGGTGTCACCTTGTCTCACTCCCTTTCCAATTTTTATGTGTGTTGTATTTTCAAACAGCCTAATCTTTGCACTTGCATTTTCATAGATGTTATTAATAATATTAATGCTTTGGTTACTTTTCTGTTAACTTCAGAAATATCCACTTCTTTAGAAGGCCTAACATCAGAAGAAGTGGATATTTCTGAAGTTAACAGAAAAGTAACCAAAGCTCTTATGGAAACAGCAACAAAATTAGCTGGGTCTAAGAACAAGTTGCATGTGAACAAATTATCAGGAAAAACCAAAATGTTGATGCAAAAAAGAAGAGAAATGAGGACAACTAAAGAAGATGTGACTTCCAAAGTGGAATATATAGAGCTATGCAAGACAGCACGAAAAAGTATCACTGAAGACGTAAGGAAATTCAACTGTGAGCTAGTAAGGAAAGCAATTGAAAACAACCAAAGCCTTAAGATAGCAAAGGGACATCTCAGTAAGGGAAGAAAACAGATTATGGCTCTGAGAAAAGAAGATGGTTCTGTAACAAGAAATAGAGGCGAAATTTTGACAAGAGTGAAAGATTTCTACTCAAAATTATATGAAAGGGATGATACATGTACTCCAGACATCGTGAAAGGTACCAGAGTTCTTCCAGTCCTCCCAGCAGAAGTTGCTCATGCAATCAAGAACATGAAGTGGGGGAAAGCTCCAGGAGAAGATGGAATTACTGTAGACATCATACAAGAAGCAAGTGGAGAAATTGAAACAGTACTCGCCCAAATTTTCACTCGATGCCTTAATGAAGGGAAGATTCCTGAGGATTGGAACAATGCTACAATGATCCTGCTACATAAAAAAGGTGACATTGAGGATCTCTGGAACTACAGACCTATTAGCCTCCTATCAGTAGTTTATAAAATCTTCACTAAAGTTCTTTCACACCGCTTGAAGGTAACACTGGACATGGCTCAACCGAGAGAACAAGCTGGATTCAGGAGTGGCTACAGCACAATAGATCATATCCACGTACTGAGAGAACTAATTGAAAGAGTGAGGGAATATGAACTTCCATTGTGCATGGATTTTATCGATTATGAAAAAGCCTTTGATTCGGTGAAACCATCAGCAGTTACCACGGCTCTGAAATCCTGCGGTATTGAAGATGCATACATTAATATTATTAATAACATCTATGAAAATGCAAGTGCAAAGATTCGGCTGTTTGAAAATACAACACACATAAAAATTGGAAAGGGAGTGAGACAAGGTGACACCATATCTCCGAAGCTCTTTAATGCCACATTGGAAAATGTCTTTCAATCACTGAACTGGGAAAACAAAGGGATAAAGATTAATGGAGATTATCTAACCCACCTTCGTTTTGCTGATGACGTAGTCATTTTTGCAACTACCCCATCAGAGCTGCAGAGTATGATCCAGGAACTTGCTGACAAGAGTAAAGAAGTGGGATTAAAAATGAACTTTCAGAAGACAAAAGTGATGTTCAATGCTTTTACAAGAAATGAAGATTTATCGATTGATGGAGAAAAACTGGAGATAACAGATACATATGTTTATCTTGGACAGCAGATATCAAGTGAGGGTCACATTGATGAAGAAATTAATCGGCGTACAAAACTTGCCTGGAGAGCTTTTGGAAGAAACAGCATAATTTTCAAGAGCAATATGCCATTATGTCTTAAAAGAAAAGTGTTTGATCAATGCATCCTTCCAGTGCTTACGTATGGTGCAGAGACGTGGACCTTAACTAAAAGAGACATACAAAGGTTGCAGACAACTCAAAGTAGCATGGAGAGATGCATGCTTGGAGTAACCAGGAGAGATAAGAAGAGGAACTCGTGGATCCGAAAAATGTTAGAGTGGAAGACATCATGATCAGAGTTAAATCCCTGAAATGGCAATGGGCTGGACATACTGCCAGAAGGACAGACCATAGATGGACAGCCGAAATTTTAGATTGGATTCCAAGGGACAGGAAAAGACCCAGAAAAAGACCACATGGGAGATGGGTGGATGAAATTCGAAAATATGCGGGAGTGACATGGAAGAGCCTGGCATAAGACAGATCGTTGTGGAGGAAACTTGGGGAGACCTTCGTCCAGCAGTGGATTGATAATGGTTGACAATGATGATGATGATGATGAGTCTCTTGAGTATTCACAATCTGGTGTACTTAAAATAAAGAATAAATGTATGTACACAGAGAAAGCAGGCTGCTAAAAATGAAAAAAAAAAAAGTATGAATTAAAAACAAAGATACAAAGAGCAATATCTAAAGAACTACAAACAGAACGGATTTTTATTACACACGAGTACAAAGAAAAACACTAGATATCCACCTCTTTGACCAAAGGCCACATATGAAAAATAGCACAAATGGAATATAGTAAACTGCACGTGTGCGTCTGTGTGTGAACAAAATGCAATAAGAAATAGGTAACATACAAAAAATATATGCAAATATTTTAGATGCAAACATTAGTAGAGAAACCAACAAATGATAGGTACCCAAATCATTTCAAAATATTGGGTTGATGCATAAGTTTATGCCATTTTATTTCACGAGTGTTTCTCAGATCAGTAGTGACGGTGCAGATGGCCAGTTGTATATCAAAATGTAGCCAGTAATATCGTGTATTTAATTCATATTGTGTTGTGCGATTGTGGCTAATGGTTTTTTGGTTTTCAAATCCGGAAGTATGGAGTGTCAAGTAGAGAGGAATGAACATTTCCGACATCTGCTCCTCTACGAGTTTCACAAGGGATCCACAGCCGCCGAAGCTACTCAACAAATTTGTGCTGTGTATGGGGAGGATGCTACTGCTCCGACGACAGCCCACAAACGGTTTGAGCAGTTCTGAGGCGGCAATTTTGACCTCAATGGCTCTGCATGCTCAAGTCGTCCATCTCACTTTGATTAGAATCCTATGAACCATTTCATCCACTTGGATCCGCATCAAACAACATGCAAATTGGCCACTGAGATGGACTGTGATCAGGCCACAGTGGTGCGATACCTGGAACGTAAGGGAAAGGTCCAGAAATTGGGGTCTTGGGAGTCTCACACTCTCACATAGGACAACAAGAATCAGCGTGTTGCCATATGTGGTTCCTTGCTCACCTGTTATCTCGAATGTTCTCAGCAACACAAACCCTTTCTGTCACGTATTGTTACACAAAATGAAAAGTGATGCCTGTACATGAATTTCAGGCATCGGAGGGAATGGTTAAGCCCAAACATCGAAGGCACATCGAATTCACTGGGAAATGCTGCAGAGGAATCGGACCATCAACGCATCACTCAATTGTGAGCAACTCCGCCGCGTGGAGGGAGCAATTCAGCAGAAATCGCCATGGTGTCCTCCTCCAACATGATAATGCATGCCCTCACAGTGCAAACATGACCAGAACGGCCATTCAGAACATGAAATGGGAGATCTTTCCACATCCAGCCTATTCCCCAGATATATCATTGTTCAAATTTCGCCAATTTGCGATGAATATACTTTTTACGTGGCCACGATAATGTAACTTGATTGACATTAAATATCAGTCATTACTGTTTCACACGTTATGCAAGTTCTGCAATCGGGATATTATTAAATGATGTTAGAAACGTATGGGGCATAGTATCGGCAATTAAAATCAAGAAACAAGGAACTATATATGTACTTACTATATTCGTAGTGGCTGTTGGGGCTTCTTATGTACGCCTGTAATGTGTTTATTCACAAGACATTGCTGTAACTATCCGACTCATTCAAACAAAGTGAACTTTTTCAATTGTGAAGTTTAAAAAATATAATTCATGATATTGTAAAATCTGCACCAGATAAAATTGAACAAGATGAATTTTTACAATGAAGGTAAAAAATTCTTTTAACAACAACGAAATATGAAACAGAATTAAAACCTTGCCGAATTTTTTAAAACACGAACTATAATCTTGAAGAGAAAATCATCTCGACTGCGAAGCACCACGACAACAACAAAACATGAAAGCGAATTACAACTTTGCTGAAATTATAAAAAACGAAGTCTTGAAAAAGAAATAATCATCTTGATTGCAAAGCATAAAGAAATAAATCTCCCGACTGCGAAGCACCAAACTAGTTTCTGCTAATATTCATAGCTATCATCAGTGGTAGGTGCACGGACATTGTAATTACCGCACTCACTCGCTCCGGTATGCTGCTCAACCCGAATGCATGTTCAATCCTGTCGTGCAGATATTTGCGCATCATGGTTTGGGTTTTACTGTGCACATCTATGGTGTCGCCATCTGTAGTTAAACAAAATAAACAAATAGCATTTAGGAGTATAAATATGCACTTGCAGTTTTAGGTAATATTTGATGTAAGCTGTTTTATGTTATTGTTTTTCTTCTTGAAATGTTTTTTCTCCTGTTCAATTAGGTACCTCCATGCAAACTGAAGCTCTACTGGACTATTAACATAACAGTTGTATCTTTTGGTTTTCTCAATGACTACAGCCTCAGAGGTCAGAATCTGGGCATGTGATCTATGCGATGTTATAATCTTCGTGTTAATCCAATCAGGAGTTACATGATTTCTGATACAATGTTGTATTAATGAAGTTTTTTTATCGCTTCTTCTTCAATTCGCAATATGTTCATTTAATCTAGTCAAAAATCTTCTACGTGTACTTCCGATATATACTTTGTACAACTTTTTGGTTATCATCTTTAACTGTTGGAATGACATAAATGCCAGATTTATTTAGAACTGACCTATTATTGGTAGTAGTAAGTATTCCTCCATTATCAATGACTGTTTCTGCAATGTTAATATTGTGGTTGTAACATTCTTTTTTTTAAATAGTACTAATAGGAGGTAAGTATGGAAATTTTCCATAATATTGCTTTTTTTCTTTTTCAATTTTATTTTCAGAATGATGTACACTGGCTGTAATGTTGTTATATAAAGATTTGACTAATCCTTTATTATATCCAAACTTCTCTGCAGTCTTTTTAATCCATTTTAGCTCTTTGATCTCTGATATTTTATTGGATGAGTGTGTAATGGCTCTTTTAATATAAAAGTGGAATGCTGCAGTCTTGTATTTCCAAGGGTGTGTAGAATCCTTTGGGATAATTGCCTGTACATAGGACGGCTTCCGGTAAACTGAATATTCTATAACTCCATTATCCTTGTGTATAACATGGAGAACATGCATTTGGGTTGAGCAGCATACCTGAGCGAGTGAGTGCGGTAATTACAACGTCCGTGCACCTACCACTGATGATAGCTATGAATATTAGCAGAAACTAGTTTGGTGCTTCGCAGTCGGGAGATTTATTTCTTTATGCTTTGCAATCAAGATGATTATTCCTTTTTCAAGATTTCGTTTTTTATAATTTCGGCAAAGTTATAATTCATTTTCATGTTTCGTTGTTGTCGTGGTGCTTCGCAGTCAAGATGATTTTCTCTTCAAGATTATAGTTCGTGTTTTAAAAAATTCGGCAAGGTTTTAATTGTTTCATATTTCGTTGTTGTTAAAATAATTTTTTACCTTCATTGTAAAAATTCATCTTGTTCAATTTTATCTGGTGCAGATTTTACAATATCATTAATTTTATTTTTTAAACTTCACAATTGAAAAAGTTCACATTCTTTGAATGAGTCGGATAGTTACAGCAATGTCTTGTGAATAAAAGCATTACAGGCGTACATAAGAAGCCCCAACAGCCACTACGAATATAGTAAGTACATATATAGTTCATTGCTTCTTGATTTCAATTGCCGATACTATGCCCCATACGTATCTAACATCATTTAATAACATCCCGATTGCAGAACTTGCATAACGCGTGAAACAGTAATGACGGACATTTAATGTCAATCAAGTTACATTATTCCCCAGATGTTACCCCTTCAGACTATCACCCGTTCCAATCTCTGTCAAATGCACTCCATGGCAGAACATTCAACAACGATGTTGATCTCCAGAATTTCCTTGCAGCAAAACCTGCACGTTTTTCAAGAATGGCATTGCATACCTATCCAGACATTGACACACCATCCTAAACAATGAGGGGAATGCATAGTTGATTGATTCCGTTTTCCCTTCTGATGTAATACATTCCTGTAGTGCAGTGAAAAAAATGCTTATGCATCAACCCAATGTTTGTCTGCAGCTTACTACGTGTTGCGTACCTGCAACACATCTTTGTTCCTTACGTGATCAGAATGTGTCATACCAGAATGCAGCCCCATACACAGCATCTCTCTAGCACATAGATGACTCCTGTGTCTTTTCTGTGGTACCCAGGTTTCACTATAGTACATCAGAGTTGGAACAAATACACTTTTATACACAGCCACACGTGACCATTTTGAGAATCCATTAGTCCTGCGAAATCCTCCTTAGGCATCTACGACTTACAAAGCAGAATTCACACACCAGCTGATTTCACCATCTGATCTTTTTTCTATTTAAAACATGCTTCTAAATACACAAACTCATTCAACTGGCCTCACTATTTACCATTAAAATTGTAATGCATTCAGTGCTAACAAACAGATCCTCACTTGAAAACTATAACTTTGGGGTTTATTATTATATATTTTCAGTTGAATTTCACATAAACCTAATACATCCTGGACAAGATATTCCACAAATCCCTTTTATGTCACTCAGATGGCAAAACTATGTGATCAGCACACAGCAATCTGAACACATGGGAATTGCCAAGACATAAACCAGTTCTATTTTGGCCTCACACATGCATCCATCCATAAACATACTGGACATCCATTGCGATATTATACACTCTTGTCTGACTCCATTTCAGTTAAAAAGCCATTTTGATAAACAGCATTCACACACTATACTGCCACTCTGCATAGCTTTCACACTTAATTAAACAAATACTCTTGTAAGAATATGAGCATAACTCACCTTCTTCTTGATCTAGTCATTTTCTCACATTTATAGCACATTACTTCCTCCGACTGTCCGTTCATTTTTAATGTCATCCTAGAGGGACAGGCTTTCACACATTAAGTAGTAAATATATACTTGACCAATTTAGATTATAATTCTTTTAAGTTTTTATTAATTTTATAATCATAATCTAAATTGATCAAGTACATATTTACTACTTAATATATGAAAGCCTGTCCCTCCTCATTTTAATAACAAATGGACAGTGGAAGTAACATGCTATAAAACTGGGAAAATGAATAGATCAACAAGATATGGTGAGTTATACTCTTATAAGATTATTAGTTTAATTAATTTCGATTTGACAAAGTTATGGTTTTTGAGAGAGGAACTGTTAGTACTGAATGTAATATGAGTCTAAATGACACAGTGATTGACCAGGTGAATGAGTTTGTATTTAGGAAGCATGTTTGATAGAGAGAACAAACCGGATGGTGAAATTAGTAGGCGAGTGAATTCTTCATTGAAAGTCAGAGGCTTTGGGAAGTTTTCACACGAATGATGGGTTCTCAAGAGAGTCCCACATGGCTGTGTATGAGAGTGTAATTGTTCCTATTCTGATGCATGGCAGTGAAACACCTGGCTACTACAGAAGAAACATGGGAGTAGTTTGTGTGCTGAAGAAATGTGTTATTTATGGGGAGTTTGTGGCAAGAAACATTCTGATTGTGTGAGGAATGATGTGTTGCATTTGTGTAATGGGAAGCAAAATGTTGTTAGCAAGGTGGAGACTAATATGCTTCGGTGGTTTGACCATGTTGAAAGAATGAGTGATGAGATGCTTACTAAGAAAATCTTTTAGCCCAAGTGGCAGGAAGGAAAGGCAGAGGAAGGCCAAGGAAATTATGGGAGGATCAGATTCCTCTCTCAAAACCCATAACTTTGGTTTTTGTCTCATTTATACTCAATTTGAATTTCATGCAAACTTCGTACATCCGGAACAACATACTCTGCAAATCATTTTTGCTCTCTGCCAACAGGACAGTGTCATCAGCATACAGCAAGCAATCTGCACACACGGACATCACCAAGACATAAACCACTATTATTTATTTTGGCATCACGCATGCATGCATCCATAAATATATTAAACAGCCATGGTGACATTACACAACCTTGTCTAACTCCTGCACCAATAGAAAACCAATTTGATAAAACACCATTCACTCGCACACAAGCTCTACTGTCAGAATACATGGCTTTAACACTATTAAGTAGATTCCCAGTAACACCATACTCAATCAATACCTTGCACAAAAGTGTCCTATTTACTCGGTCGTAAGCTTTCTCTAAATCTATGAAGGCAGCAAAAACTTTCTTACCAACAGCCAGATACTTTTCAATCACCATGCGTAATGCAAAAATTTGGTTAGCGCGTCCTTTACCAGGTATGAAACAATTCTGAACATCCCACACTTTCTCGGATGTAAGACCCTATACTTTTTCAATAACAACCTTACCAAACAGTTTCTCTGGCACACTCAGAAGGTTAATACCAGGATAGTTCTTGCAGTCAGTTTGATCACTCAAAATTAGAAAATATCCCTTAGAGCTGCCTTATTTGGCAGTAATGATAATCATTTTATATTCATTTTGGATGTGGAAAAAAGAATCTACGAGCAATGCTGCATACTAGCAAAAAAAAAAAAAATTTCACATGCCATTGGTTTGCCACCCTATTCTATCTTTTCAGACTGAGATAAGATAATCTCAGTCTGAAAAGATAGATCTCTTTTCAGACTGAGATAGGATAATCTCAGTCTGAATAATTACTACTACTTAGGCACTCACAACAAGTGAAAACCAAACCACAATTGAAATGAAAATATACTTTACCTCCTCTAGATAATAACTCTGTATTGTCATATGAAAATGCCAGACATGACACTCCTGCATTTGGAAGATGGGCTTTACGGGCCAGCATAGAAGTGTTGACCTGAATAAAGAATGTAGGGGTCAAGTTGTTAACTTAGGATCTGCTGCTCATTCTTAGAAATAAAAACTACTCGAGCAGAAAAGAAATGTAACACAATAAAATTAATAAATCATACAATAATTATTTACATGGCATGCTTAAAATCTATAAGCTAAAGAGAACAAAAACGAATACTGTGATTTTATGCAGTACATTTTTTTTTTTTTTTTTTTTTTTTTTGTTCTAGTGGTAACCTGTGATTGAAAGAATTCTGAAATAAATAAACAGACTTCACAGAACACTGCAGCAAACAAATTTATGCAATGAACGAGGAATACTGACTAGTCCAGTTTCACTCAACAAGGTACATCACTGCCAATGAACTGCATGGAGATTTCACAAATCACATGTAGATACAAATCAGTATTTTTCTGAATATATTATCCTTGTGAATACAAAGACTGCTGGTCACCAGGATCACATCTATGACTGCTCATTTTGACTCTTATAAGAGGAGGTCTTAAAAGCAGCATTTTTTTTTTTAATATGCATATTCAACGTTCTACTGCATATTCTACATAGTAGTAACATGTTTTCAAATTCTTGAGAAATTTTGTTGTTCAAAAATCATAGAGATCAGAAACATAAATCCAGCAATTTATTTTGTAAAAGTTGTATTCATCAACACATGTGCATGCATGATGCCAAAATAGATAATAGTGGTTTATGTCTTGGTGATATCAGTGTGGGCAGATTGCTGTATGCTGATGACACTGTCCTGTTGGCAGAGAGCAAAAGTGAGTTGCAGAGTATGTTGACTCGGATGCACGAAGTTTGGATGAAATTCAAACTGAGTATAAATAAGGGAAAAACCAAAGTTATGGTGTTTGAGAGAGGAACTGGTAGCACTGAATGTAATGTAAGTATAAATGGCACTATGATTGGCCAGGTGAGTGAGTTTGTGTATTTAGGAAGCATGTTTGACAGAGAGAACAAGTTGGATGGTGAAATCAGTAGGCGAGTGAATTCTTCTTTGAAAGTCATAGCTGCTCTGGGAGGTTTTCACAGGAATGATGGATTCTCTAGAGAGTCTCGCATGGCTGTGTATGAAAGTGTAATTGTTCCTACTCTGATGTATGGCAGTGAAATCTGGGTACTGCAGAAGAAACATAGGAGTCATTTGTGTGCTGGAGAAATGCGTTACTTACGTGGGGTTTGTGGCAAGACACGATCTGATTGTGTGAGGAATGAAGATGTATTGCAGTTGTGTGATGTAAAGCAAAATGTTGTTAGCATGGTGGAGACCAATATGCTTCGGTGGTTTGGCCATGTTGAAAGAATGAGTGATGAAATGCTTACTAAGAAAATATTTTCAGCCCAAGTGGCAGGAAGGAAAGGCAGAGGAAGGCCAAGGAAGACATGGGTGGATCAGATTCAGGAGTGTCTGCATGAGAAAAAGATTATGAGTATGAAGTATAAAAGATCTTGTGTACGGCATGTAATGGATATCAGTGAAGCACGAGTTGTATGTCAAGATCGCTGTAAATGGAGAAGTTTGATACGACAACAATAAGTAAAAATATCTGGAAGTTTGTTTTTTCTTTTTGGAGCTAACCTCTGAATCTCAGAGAACAGCTTAGTGATATGTATGTATGTATGTATGTATGTATGTATGTATGTATGTATATAACTTGAAGTGCCAAAAGTCATGGGATGCATACCTAATATTGTATAGGACCTCCTCTAGCCCGGCAAAGTGCAGCAACTTGACGTGGCATCGATTCCACAAGTGACCAGAAGACTTTTGGTGCGATGTTGAACCATGCCATCTGAACAGCAGCTCACAGTTCCCTGGTATTTGTAGGTGCAGGATCTGGGGTAGGAATGGATCTTTGCACCGCGTCCTATAAGTGCTGTATTGCGATCATGTCTGGCAAACATGGTGGCCACACCATTCATCGAAACTGTCCAGAATGATCCTTGAACCAATTTTGGACAACTTGGGCCCAGGGACATGGTGCATTGTCTGCCTGGAAAATCCCATTGTTGTTGAGGTACATGAAGTCCGTGAAGGGCAGCAAATGGCAGGGCTTAGTAACAAGGGCTGGCTCATCGCTTTGTGTTTCTGGTCGCTGAAGTGGTCCTTGCCTGTGCCGCTCATTGATGCATGTCACTTGTCAGTGTGCAATGTAAAATGCTCGGTGAATGCTGTTAACCCACGTTTGCTGCATTTGCATTAGTTATCTGCTGTTTCTTTGGTTGTATTTCTGAAATCGAGTTTTTTTATTTAATTTCTTCAGCACATCGTTTTCGTACAATGGCTTCTTGTGCTGTTGCTACGTGCCGAAATACCTGCGGGAATACGAAAGGGCAAAACATAATATTTCACTATTTCCCTAGAAACGACCCAGTAGTTACAAAAAACTGGGTTAACAGGTGTTGCAGAGTAGATTCTTTTAATTTGAAAAATGCCAGGATTTGCAGTGAAGCACTTTTTAAATAGTAAGTACGAAGACGATGTGATGAATCGCCTGCTTGGTTAACCAATGAAAAAGATATTGAAATCGTCGGCTACACCAACAGTCAATTTACCGAGATCAAACATTGAAAATGTCACTGCAAGAGGTGAAAGACAAAGAAGGAGAAAAATACTGCATGATGCTTTTGATAGATTTAAAAATCTTAGTCCCAAAAAACGGTCTTTTGCAGAAAATGTGGCCCCAATTCAACCTGCATCAGATGAAGAGACAATTTCTTGCGTGAAATGTGATATGTTCAAAAAAAAAAAAAAAGTAATTTTTTTAAATAACAAATTGTCAATAACTGAAAAAGAGTTAAACTTTCTGAAAACAGGAAAAATAAAGAAAGGGTATTCTAAAGAGCTTTTCTAGCAAAGCCAGAAGATGAAATCATTCGCGCCGGCTTTTATTGAAACAAATCAGAGAACTGAAAATTAAGGTAAAAAAAAACAAAATACGAAAAATCAAAAAGACAAATGTTTTCGAAACATACTTACAAAAACACAGGTAACCTCTGTTGTAGAGGGTAAAGTCAAATTAAATGGACACCTGAATATCCAAAACATTTCACAAAAATTACAGCAGCCAAGGTTTTGTTATTAACAAAAAAGCATTATTTTCGTGTTTGATGGAAGTAATACACATATATATAAAAGAGGAAACAATCAACGATATATTCTGCTTCACTCCTTTTGTTTCTTTAAATCATTTTTTTCATATTCGGTAGCTCAGTAGTTGTATTTATCATCAGAGTTCTCCGCACAGAGCAAAGCAAACACGATTCCTAACACTCAGCGATGCATCCCAGCTATGTCACCAGCTGCAACTTCCGGGGGACAACTGAAATCTGCTGTATGAGCCAGCCCTTGTATCTAGAGCCCTGAGCAAATGGTCACCCAGTAGAGCAACACAGCTATTACCAGTTAATGACGTGTTTGCGAGGACCCAAACCGTGCCCCGTAAAGACACCCCACACATGTATGGAATCACCACCAGCTTGCTCATTGCCTTGTTGACAGCTTGGGTCCATGGCCTGATGAGGTCACCATATCCAAACTCTACCATCAGCTCATAACAACTGGTAGCATGACTCATCGAAACACGCCACATGTTGCCAGTCTTCCAATCACTATGTTTATAAGCCCAGCTGAGGCACTCGTGCACAAGACTGACGGGGGGGGGGGGGGGGAGCTGAACTTTTTAACCGCACAGGTGAAAAACAAGAATGTGCTGCAAAACAGCGTGAACATAACACGAAGTGAGCAAGACAAAATTAAAATTGTTCACTGAAAATTTTTATATAAATATTAAGCTGGAGCACATCACTGTATTCAATATACAGGGTGATCCATTTAAACCAGTACCATGTGATTTACTTATAACCTTTTTATAAATAACAACAAAATCATACAGTAAGTTGAGAATTACACATGTGGTATTGGAGAATCATTTTATCAAAGCAAATGTTGGAATTGTCCTCCATTTTCTTGTAAACACAGTTGAACACGCCGCACCATATTCAGTGATGTCTCATGTAGAGTACGAGCAGTAACATTGCCAATTTCAGTCGTGATTGTTTCACGCAATGCATCCAATGTTATTGGATGGGTTTTGTAAACTCTATCCTTTAAGTAGCCCCATCAAAAAAAGTCAGGGGATGTTAAGTCCGGAGATCGGGGAGACCGTATGTTTTTTTAAATTAATCTGTCATCAAAGAAGCTGGTTATGAGTTCCATTGAGACTTTCGATGTGTGACCTGTTTTTGCTGCCCTTTGACAAGTTCCGTATGAATATCCTGTCTGTTGGCTTAATCTGCGCAACGATTTCGTCTTAGATTGAAGTAAACGTTGCCGAACATCGTCCACAAGCGTTTGGGGCATCGGAGAGTGATGTCTACCGCTGAGAAGAGAACCGGTTTGCTCCAGTTTTTTTGCCATCGACAGAATTGTTGACTTGCTTGGCACTTTTCGAACTCCAAACTCTCTTTGAAATGCTCGTTGCGTTTTGATGACAGAATTGGTTACCCAATACGATTTCACTAAAAAAACACGCTCTGGAACAGAGTACTGCACGTTTCCGAATGCATGCAAGTGAATGACAACGCAGCAACAAACAAATCACGAGCTGAGTTACAGTTATGGTTAACAATCTTCTTCACGGTGACAGTTTTCATTCTCCAGGAGTTGCTGCTTCTATTGAAAAAAAGAAAAAGTTCCTTGCGCGATCCCTTGCAAAAATGTAAGGTTTTTTTCAGGGTACTGGTTTAAATGGATCACCCTGTATATATATATATACAGTATATATTTTACATTTAACAGCAACACAGGATATATGTCACATCGCGGAGAAAAAAATTTACGACTATCGGCAAAATCCACGCTCTGTCCTACTTTCGTTTTAAGAAAGTTTTCCTTCATTTTGAAGCTGCAAAACAAGTATTTGTGGAATAAAATTATATTTAACACTACTGGGTAGAAGAAACATCGCAAGAAAAAAGGATTACGATTATGAGAGAAACCTTCACTCCGTCTAACTTCCGTTTCGGAAATTTTTGAAAGTCGGAATTCCGCCCACCGTCGGAAAACAACCCCATCATCATCACTACCACCACCCGTAACCCTCAAATTTTTGTTCAGTTCTGCACCGATGTCGAGAACCATCGAAATGACGATGGAAAAGGCGGAATTCTTCGAATCCACTGAAGAATCTCGTGCCTGAATATCACATGGGAATTTTAGCGCCAACTTCCGTTTTCGGAATTTTTCTTCCATTTTCAAGCTAAAATTTATGGAATAAAATTACATTTAACAATAATACTGCCCAGAAGAAACATCGCGAGAAAAAGAAATCACGATTACAGGGGAAATTTTTACTCCTTTAACTTCTGTTTTCGAAAGTTTTGAAAAACAAAACACCATCCCCCAGACCAAAAAACTACCCCCCCCCCACACACACACACAAATCCTTCAAAATTTCTCTTTAGTTTTGCATCGATCTCGAGAATACCCGAAATGATGACAAAAAAGCGGAATTCCGCGAATCTGCAGAAGAATCTCATGTATGGGCACTGTGTGCAATGTTGTGGTGTTAACAAAGGTACTCTGGTGGGTCTTCTGATCTCATACCCCATGGATGCTAAATTACACTGCACTGACTTGATGGATATGTCTCTGGTACCTCCTGCATTGAATGTGGATGTAATTTGAGCCAGTGTCGCTTGTCTGTTAGCATGGACAATCCTGGTCAGACGCCAGTGGTCAGGGTCATTCAGCACCAGTGGTCAGCCACTGCGATGTCCATGGTGGATGGTAATGTCTTCCATGAGGTATTCTCGGTACACACGTGACACCGTGGATCGAGAAATGTTGAATGTTCACACAACTTTGGAAATTGAATATTCCATCTGTGTGGCTCCCACTACTACCATGCCTGGTTCAAACTCCGATAATTCATGTCAGCCTGCCATAATCCTACTGGTTGTTGTTCAACCTGACTCACAAGATTACACCTCTCAACTGATAAAAATCGTGGCATGTGTCAAAGCCTCTAAACTACGGCAGTGCCAGTTAAAAATTTGTATCCCATGACTTTTGCCACTTCAGTGTATAATATGCGATATATTTGGCCAATATAAAGCCTCCCCATCACACAGTGTGCGTGAAGTCCAAAAATTAATGGAATCCAAATTTTTTAATTAATTACAAAAATCTAGATTACCCTTTTCTCTGCTAACATAGTAACATAAGAAAAATTCTGCTGTTGCAAAGACTTAGTCCACAACTGTTGTTTCTTTTTCTTTCTTTCTTTTTTTCTTTTTTTTTTTTTTTAAGTACTAGGGCTGCACCTCTAGGCTCGCTACGCTCATTTCCAGGGTAGTGCTCGGGCCCTGCAGCCCGATCTTCAAGTATATCACAACGAAGTGAAAATGTTCTCCCAATTGTTCAATGCTTTTTGCGCTGTATCGATTCCAAGGTGGCGGCTTGTTTACAGTTTTTGTTTCGTTCCTGATGAACTCCCTGTTGGATTTTTGTGGAACTTTTTTTAATTTCCTTCTATTTTTATAGAAGGACTTTGCTCCGTCACCATTCTGAAGTTTCCTAATTTTTTCACTGTCGTTATTTTTTGGAAGGGCAGACTTTTGTGTTTGAACTTATAGCACTGACTAAATTTAACACTAAGGACACGAAAAGTGATCTAAAAAGCATTTTCATAAACCGCAAACCGTTAAATGTCACCATGGCTGTTTAATATATTTATGGACGCATGCATGTGTGATGCCAAAATAGATAATAGTGGTTTATGTCTTGGTGATATCCGTGTGTGCAGATTGCTGTATGCTGATGACACTGTCCTGTTGGCAGAGAGCAAAAGTGAGTTGCAGAGTATGTTGACTCGGATGCACGAAGTTTGCATGAAATTCAAACTGAGTATAAATAAGGGGAAAACCAAAGTTATGGTGTTTGAGAGAGGAACTGGTAGCACTGAATGTAATGTAAGTATAAATGGCACTGTGATTGACCAGGTGAGTGAGTTTGTGTATTTAGGAAGCATGTTTGACACAGAGAACAAGTTGGATGGTGAAATCAGTAGGCGAGTGAATTCTTCTTTGAAAGTCATAGCTGCTCTGGGAGGTTTTCACAGGTTGGTTGGTTGGTTGGTTGGTTGGTTGATTTTTATGGTGCAAGGGCTATGTTTGGCCAAAGAGCGCCAGACAAAAGACAGACAAACAAACAGCATTAAAAACGTGCTATGAAGCTTAAAATATGGCTGATCAAATAAAACTGAAGAATGAGAACGATGAAAGGGCTAAAAAAGATAATGAAACAAACAGTACTAAAAACATGATACAAAGATTAAAATCTAGCTGATTCAGTAAAACTGAGAAATGAGGATGATGATAGGGCTAAAATCTAGATACGTTTAAAATAGTCAATTTGTTTAAAAAATGAAAATACAGCAACAGTATTGCAGTGGTCATTTAGCAGCCGTTGCAGTGTAGCGGCGTCCTCGTTCAACAAATGAGAATGAAAGAAATGAAAACGTACATCACGAAAACGAACACAGGTACACAGAAGATGAGTGACGGTGAGTCGGCAGTTGCACGTCTCACACATCGGCGCAGTGTCGCCACACAGCAAAAAGCGGTGAGTGAATCGACAATGCCCAATGCGGAGACGTGCAGGCACCACTTCCTCCCTATGGTTCCGACGATATGAGGATTTCCAGACTTCAAGATTAGGTTTAATACGATGCAGTTTATTTTCCACCTGTTGGTCCCACAGACCTTGCCACGTTCGCTTGATATGGTCGCGAACCAGAAAGCGGAAATCCCGGTGAAACAGTGGCAAGGGTGTGACGACCAAAGAGGAAGCAGATCTAGCAGCCGCATCACATGCCCGGGAATCCAACAAAATTGTATCTGGACACCGGCCTCGAGCAAAGAAGCCTTCGTACGGTAAAAAGAAAAGGGTGGTCACCGCAGTCCAACAATGACAAAGCCTGTAAAACACTCAAAGAATCAGTGTACACCGCAGCCCGGTGATGAGAACTCGACTGAACATGGAGAAGGGCGAGATACACAGCATGCATCTCCGCTGAAAACACAGTGGCCTCAGCTGGAATCCGCGCTACTGAAACGTCATCTACACAGACAGCTGCGGATCCAACAACTCCATGCATCTTGGAGCCATCAGTAAAAATGGGAGTGTAATCAGAATTTAGGTCACGGTGCTCAGCGAAGAGCTGCTGGTACACTGACGCAGGGGTTGAGGATTTATCGAAAGATGTAAAGGTGGTATCAACCATGACACCAAGTGGGTGCCATGGCGGATCCCCAAAGCCCCTGGTCTCTCCAACAAGTGACAAGTCGAGCCCTACATCACGGGCTACGGCCGCCATACGAAGACCGAAGGTTGAAATGCACGAGGGCCGGTTCCCGAATAAACGAGCATGCTGGGGATGAAAAACTGCATCATATAAAGGATGGTCTGGAAGAGATCTAAGTTTCAGGTAGAATTGAATAGACAGCTGCAGACGGCGTAATTCAAGCGATGGTTCATTCGCGTCAGCGTAAAGGCTGGGAATCGGAGATGTTCGAAATGCTCCCGAACAAAGACGCAGTGCTTGATGGTGAATAGTGTCCAAAGGCCGGAGAACGGAACGACGAGCAGAGCCATACACGATACAACCATAATCCAGTTTCGACCGTATTAAGGAATGGTAAATGCGAATCAAAGGCATCCTGTCTGCGCCCCATGAGACTCTCGAAAGGATCTTAAGAATAGATAGAGCCCGCAGACAGGAAATCTTGAGCCGCCGAACGTGCGCACGGAATGTAAGCACACGGTCCAAGGAACTTGGTCTCCGGCAAAACTGGTATGGCTGCACGGTCTAAAAACAGCTCTGGGTCAGGGTGGAGGCCGCTCCTCCGGCAGAAATGGACACACGCTGTCTTGTCGGGAGAAAGAACGAAACCATTGCTATTCGCCGCTTTAAAGATCTGGTTAATCGCAGACTGCAACTGCCTTTCAATAAAATTCATACTTCATGACGAGCAGAAAATGTGTAAATCATCTACATAACCTGTAGCCGAAACCGCAGGAGGAAGATTTGTGAAGAGACAATTAATGCGAAGGATGAACAATGTGACAGATAAAATGCAACCTTGAGGAACACCTTGTTCTTGATGGAATGTTGCCGATAGCGTCATACCCAGGCGCACCTGGAACACCCGATTGCGAAGAAAATTTAAAATAAATGTCGGAAGATTTCCTCGCAATCCGCATGCGTGGAGGTCACGGATAATACCATGCCGCCACGCTCGATCATAAGCTTTTTCAATATCAAAAAATACAGAAACCAGGTGCTGCCTACGCACGAACGCCTCGCGCACAGATGTCTCAAGGTGCAGGAGATGATCGTGAGGTGAACGATGACGGCGAAAGCCGCTTTGTGATGGTGAAAGTACTTGGTGATATTCTAAAAATGAATTAACCGGAAATTAACCATGCATTCAAGAACTTTACACAGACAGCTAGTGAGAGCAATTGGACGATAACTAGAGGGAGACTTGGGATCCTTGCCAGGTTTGGGAAAAGGCAGAACAAAAGCGTTTCGCCAAGATTCCGGGAAACCATGCTCCGACCAAATACGATTATACAAGATTAAGAGATTCTCGAGAGACGACTGCGAGAGATGATGGAGCATGTCATAGTGGATTCCATCGGGACCGACAGATGTAGCGCCGGACCGATGCAGAGCCACCCTGAGTTCAACCATGCTGAAGGGGGAGTTATATCCCGTGTCGAGAAAAGGCGCAAAGGAGATTCTCTGGCGTTCCGCAGTGGATTTTATTCTTTGAAAAGAAGTAGGATACGCCAGGTCACTCGACACGGAGGCAAACGCCTCCCCCAAACAATCAGCAATCTCCCCGACGCCAGCATATGTGCAGCCGTTACTCTCGAGAATGGAGATCTGGTGAGAGCTGTAGTTACCCCGGATCTTACGAATCTTTTCCCACACACTTTTCGAACTGGCACGTGAAGTGAGAGATGACACATACTGGATCCAAGACTCCCTCTTGCTACGTCGAGGCACCAACCGTGCATAGGATTTTGCTCGTTTGAATGCAACGAGATTAGCATCGGTTGGATAACGCCGAAACGTAGACCAGGCCTTATGTTGAGCTCTCCTAGCCGCTGCGCATTCAGGGGTCCACCAAGGTTTCGGACTTCTGGAGAGTGTCGTAGATGTTTTTGGTATAGAAAGATCAGCTGCCTGAAGAATACAATTTGTGACTTCAAGAACCGCTGTGTCGATTGACTCTTGGGTCACCATTGTAGAAGATATCAATGCTGACGGTGTGAAGACCTCCCATCTCGCACGCTCCATCCTCCACCGAGGAGGGCGGGAGGCAGAAGATGGCATGTTCGTCTGATGCGAGAGCAAAATCGGAAAATGGTCGCTCCCGTGGAGGTCATTACACACCGTCCACGTCCAATCAGCAATAATCGATGGTGATCCCAAGGTCAAATCGATCGCACTGAAGGATCGTGTCGGTTCATGGAAGTACGTGTCAGCACCGGTGTTAAAAAGGCACAAAGAGGCCGAGGACAGAAGAGACTCTATGCGACGACCTCTCGTGCTGATGCTGACACTACCCCACAAATGATGATGTGCATTGAAGTCACCCAAAAGAAGAAAGGGTAAAGGCAGCTGATCAACCAATCTCTCCAGAACAGAGACGCTCACGTTCTCATCCGGCGGCAGATAGACACTGCAGACAGTAAGAGGCCCAGGGACAGATATACGCACCGCCACGGCCTGCAAAGTTGTGGATATCGCAACGGAAGACACCGGAACACTGTGAGGGACAAGAATAACGACTCCCCCACAGGCGATGTCTCCCGATGCATTATCTGTCCGATACGCACTGTAGCCTCGAACTGAAAGCAGGTCTGATGGTTTAAGCTTCGTCTCCTGTAGACAAAGGCACACCGGAGAGTAAAATGAAAGCAGATGTTTCACTTCATCAAAACTCGTCCGAAAACCTTGACAGTTCCACTGAATGATTGAAGCCATGGTTATAAGTGAAATGAAAATAAAAATGATCAAACGAAGTCCGGCTCCATCGCCTCTGATGGGGGTTCCCCCAGATCTGGAGGCGTGTGACCAGGGGCTAAGATGGGAGCATGCTTTGTCCCAAGTGTCTTAACGGGAGGCGCACGACGTTGAGTCGTTTCCTGAGATTTTGGAGGAGAAGAAATGTTTTTCTTATCCTGGGCTTTGGTCTTTTTGTTAGAAGTGGCCTGAGTTCCCTTGTTGGTGGTGGGATGAGTCTGCTTCGGCGAAGTGGTGGGTGGCGCTTTCAGACCCCTAGCTCGACACTGGAGTGGCTCCAGCCCGGCTGCGATAATATAGTCCAGCTTATAGGGACATGTAGTAGGGATCTGAATGTCGGTTTGAATGCCGATTGTAGATTTAGCAACCACCACTGATGCATATGAGCGCCGATCAGAAGAAGCAGGAACTACTCTCCTTCTGGCCTCAGGATAGGAAATATTCTCCACCGTCTTTAGCCTTTGGATTTCTCTCTCCTCCTGATTTTCACAGGAATGATGGGTTCTCTAGAGAGTCCCGCATGGCTGTGTATGAAAGTGTAATTGTTCCTACTCTGATGTATGGCAGTGAAACCTGGGTACTGCAGAAGAAACATAGGAGTCGTTTGTGTGCTGGAGAAATGCGTCACTTACGTGGGGTTTGTGGCAAGACACGATCTGATTGTGTGAGGAATGAAGATGTATTGCAGTTGTGTGATGTAAACCAAAATGTTGTTAGCAAGGTGGAGACCAATATGCTTCGGTGGTTTGGCCATGTTGAAAGAATGAGTGATGAAATGCTTACTAAGAAAATATTTTCAGCCCAAGTGGCAGGAAGGAAAGGCAGAGGAAGGCCAAGGAAGACATGGGTGGATCAGATTCAGGAGTGTCTGCATGAGAAAAAGATTATGAGTATGAAGTATAAAAGATCTTGTGTACGTACGGCATGTAATGGATATCAGTGAAGCACAAGTTGTGTGTCAAGATCGCTGTAAATGGCGAAGTTTGATACGACAACAATAAGTAAAAAATATCTGGAAGTTTGTATTTCTTTTTCGAGCTAACCTCTGAATCTCAGAGAACAGCTTAGTGGTATGTATGTATGTATGTATGTATGTATGTATGTATGCAAACCATTAAACAACTGAGATAGCTTTACTAACAAAACATATGCATAACAAATTCTCTACATCACCATGGCAGCAGGTCACAGGACCAGAACATTCCTCTGTGGTTATCATGAAGGCAGACAAGCCATTTATTTATTTCCTTTGAGTCTTTAAAAATGCTTAAAAATCAGAAAATTACTTTTTTTATTTTTTTTTTCTTGTAAATGATGATAGTTGTCAGTTTATTCTGTAAAAATCGCAATGCATTATGATTTATAGTTTGCCATATATCCGGTTTTTTTAATGGATCCCATCACGAAATAAAGAACTTTGTGAAATTTAAAAATTTAATTTCTCATAATCTAAATCGAAATTTAAAAAGAGGGCAACGAGGTGCAAAAATTTGGTCATGGCACTACATGCATACAAAGTTTCTTGGTTCTGTTGCTGTTAGTGTGTCCAGAACGCGACCCGATAGCGCTTTTTTGCTTACCTTAACTTTGAAATACAAAAATCTTGCAGTACCACCAGAATCAACAAACGATTTATTTCAGCGTGTTCTCCAAACAATTATCTACAAACGATGTAAATTTCATATTTATTTGTTCAATACGTTTTGCACTGTGAGCAGCAATGGCAGCAGTTACTTTATTTCAGAATAGAGAGATTCTAGCTACTAAACTGACTCAACATTGTATTCCGGCACCGCTGGGATCGAACCCCAAAACTCTCGATAACTAGTCGAGTGCGTTCGAATTTACGCTACGGCGCCAACAATTCTCTGTGCCATGCGTGGTTTATCAGTCAGCATCTGACTACACGAATACGTATTTGATGGTCTAAGCAACTGAGATGTCGTCATCTGGTGGCATTTAACGAAACAGCTATTTAATTCTAGCTGATAAATTCAAAGGGCGATAGAAATAGTTAATATGTATCAAATACGTGGAGATAATGTAAATGGACGATGTCATCGCTCTTTCCACGTTATTTTTTAAACAACGCATAGCGACTGAAAAATTGTATTCCGGCACCGCAGGGATCGAACCCCAGAACTCTCGATTACTAGTCGAGTGCGTTCGAATTTACGCTACGGCGCCAACAATTCTCTGTGCCATGCGTGGTTTATCAGTCAGCATCTGACTACACGAATACGTATGGATGGTCTCAGCAACTGAGATGTCGTCATCTGGTGCCATTTAACGAAACAGCTATTTAATTCTAGCTGATAAATTCAAAGGGCGATAGAAATAGTTAATATGTATCAAATACGTGGAGATAATGTAAATGGACGATGTCATCGCTCTTTCCACGTTAGTTTTTAAACAACGCATAGCGACTGAAAAATTGTATTCCGGCACCGCTGGGATCGAACCCCAGAACTCTCGATTACTAGTAGAGTGCGTTCGAATTTACGCTACGGCGCCAACAATTCTCTGTGCCATGCGTGGTTTATCAGTCAGCATCTGACTACACGAATACGTATGGATGGTCTCAGCAACTGAGATGTCGTCATCTGGTGCCATTTAACGAAACAGCTATTTAATTCTAGCTGATAAATTCAAAGGGCGATAGAAATAGTTAATATGTATCAAATACGTGGAGATAATGTAAATGGACGATGTCATCGCTCTTTCCACGTTAGTTTTTAAACAACGCATAGCGACTGAAAAATTGTATTCCGGCACCGCTGGGATCGAACCCCAGAACTCTCGATTACTAGTAGAGTGCGTTCGAATTTACGCTACGGCGCCAACAATTCTCTGTGCCATGCGTGGTTTATCAGTCAGCATCTGACTACACGAATATGTATTGATGGTCTCAGTCGCTATGCGTTCTTTAAAAAATAACGTGGAAAGAGCGATGACATCGTCCATTTACATTATCTCCACGTATTTGATACATATTGACTCAACATAATATAGTATTTTTGTGTCTAGCCATTCAAATTTTAATCTCAAGTTACAATTTAAAATCACTTTCTGAATACATAAATATAGCAACAACTGATGATAAAAACACAAATATGAAACTCATTAAAATGAAAAAAATGTAAATAAAAAAATCTTACAAATTTTCGCCTGCGGTCCCACATCTGAATTGAGCCGTCATAACATGCAGCAGCTAGCTGAGTGCCGTCTCTGTTATAACGACAACAAGTTGGCACAGTGCGTTGGCCATTGTTCTGACGCGGCTTAATCACTGCATGCTGTTGTAAGCTGTCATCATAACACCAAATTCTGAGACTCCTGAAATACAACAAAAGATATTCTGTGTGATTTTCCTTATAAAAGCTAAATGTTTCATAAAAGTTTAGAACTGTGTTAACATAAATTTTAAAACTACTAAATTTTACCTCTACAAATGATGGGCTGCTTCTGTGTTATTACAGAAATAGATGCATTGCTACCGAAATACAGAAGTGAACTTCTCGTGTGCAAGCAGTCATCTTTTTGGTATCTTCCAACATCGCTACACCCTCCTGACTAGACAGCCCAGTAAACTAATTCAAACATAACTCCCACTGTAGTTTTACTAATGCTTTGTTTTACCACATTATAAGAACTTACCTAGATAAATCCCATAAAAAAGTTAACTAGTCTGAATATAATAATCTAGGAAGCCACAGAACAAAGATGAGTTTGATTTACAGATTAAAAACCGCATATGGGTCAGACATGTGGCAAACGATCAATAAAGTGCAACATGCAAGAGTTAAGATGGAAAAATCGGCAGCCCAAATCAAGTTCCTCAAGAAATGTAAGGTAACAGATTTTATTCAAAATTCACTTAAACTTGGAAAACCATTCAAATAATTACTTTCCAACAGCTTTGTGAATGCCATAGAGCATAAGACGTTAAACCATAGCATAGCGGCAAAATATAGGAACCTAGCATTTCTTAAAAGAATTAATCAAGAGAAAGAAGAGAAATTTTCAAGTGTCTTAAGTGAAGCAGATAAGCTAGAATTAGAGGAGTAGTTGAATATTGGAATAAGAGATGAAAATAAAAAAAAATTTAACCAACCTTAAGAAAAAAGAAAAAAATTTCTAAAGGAAGTCAACACAAATAAGGTCTGAGAAAATAAAGTACTAAAACATGTTAAAGATAATTCCTCTGCAGGTGTGAGCAAGGATTTATTAAATATTTTAAATAAAGGTTTAAATTATAATCTGACAAAGGAAAAATTGAATCCAGAAAAAATAGTTATTGAATTGGATAGTATATGCAGCACTTTTGAAAAAGATTATAAAATTAAAACAGATTTCCTCAAGAATGATTACCACAACATTCTACCAAAGTACCTCAAACAAGTAAAAATTCCCCAAAAGAACTTTGAAATCAACCAATTAAGAGCCTTAAACCAGTTCAAAAAAGAAGAAAATTTAGTGGCTTTGAAAACAGACAAAAGTAAGTTAATTACAATTATGGATAAAAAAGATTAATGAAAGACAATAGAAGAAGAGTTAAAAAGCCTGTTTATGAGGAGATACTGTACTAGAAAACCCATTACCTGAATTAATTTAAAAAGTTACAACACTTATTTCAGTACAAAAGAAAAAAGGCCAACTCCCAGATAATTTAAAAAAGTTCTCAAAATTGCAATTCAGGTTACCTCACCTATATGGAATAGTAAAATTACACAAGATTAACCACCTAATTAGGCCAATTATAGATTCAAAAAGCCCAATACTTTCAAATCTGAACTATTATCTTAAATCACACCTTCAAGAGTTATTAGAAGGACCTCTTTCCATTATAAAAAAAACTCCTCAACCCTAAAATGTAAACTAGAGCAGCTTCCAACCCTAGATTCTCCTATTATAGGTAGCCTAGACATAGTATCTATATACACTAGCATTAATTTAGAACAGCTTATAGAATTTTTAGCAGATGACCTGGCAGACAAAATTGTTTTTCAAAATCAAGCAAAGAATTTACTTGTGGGGATTTTTGAAATGCTGATTTTCTCCTTAAAAAACAACTATTTTCAATTTGAGAAAAGATTTTTCCTCCAAAAGTCTGGATTAGCAATGGGCTCCCCACTTTTGGCAAATTACTATATAGGAAAGCTGGAAGAAAAGATACTGGTTCAGCCCTCATACTTTTGCCTTTATCACAGATATATGGATGATATCTTATTCACTTTAGATAACAATGATGAAAATATTCCAGAAAATATTCTAAGGTGCTTTAATGAATTAGATGATTCCCTTTAGTTCACTTTGGAGGTTCAAACTGAAGGAAAATTAAACATCTTGGATTTGACCATCTATGTTCAGGAAGATAAGTTCCTCACAAAAATGTACAAAAAAATTTGGATACAAACAAAATACTAGATTTTAACTCCTCTCATCCATATTCAATGAAGAAAAATGTTGCAAACCAATTTTTAGGAAAAATAAATATGGTCTCCTCAGAAGATATGAAAAAAGCCCACATGGATGATCTGGAAGTAATGCTAACAGAAAATAACTACCCAAAAAAGGAAATAGATAAATTACTCAAACAAGCTAAACAAAAAAAATACAAGCAAGCAGGAGTTCAGGTTCACAAGAAAAATTACGTATCAAAGAGGTTTGTTTGAATCTTTAAAGAGAATAAGCAGTAAATATGATATTAGATTAGCTCCCAGTTTAGACAACAAGCTAAAACAATTTTGCCCTAGCTTGGTTAAAAAAGAAGAAAACTTGTTAGAAATGCAAGGAGTCATTTATAAAGTAACTTGCAGCTGTAGAAAATACTATATAGGAGAAACAGGTCGTAGGCTGGAAACTCATATCGCGGAACACAAGGCAGCAATAAAAAATTGTTCATACAAGACAGGATTAGACAGACACGTTAGAAAAAACAGACACCGCATGGACTGGGACTCTTTGACTGTCATTGGACATCAATCCAACTTCCTGAAGCGAAAATTGAAAGAGGGACTTGAAATTGGAAAATACCCGAACTTCATCATTAATGACTGTAGGGGGTTTACACTGCCATCTGATGCTGACCTTGGCTACGTATAATGGATGCTCTCTATCTTCTGATTCAAGGCTTCTTGAATTGGAAGAAGAACTACAAAGGATCAAGTGGGACATCGTCGGGCTAAGTGAGGTAAGGAGAAAAGGAGAAGATCTCATTGAACTGAAAAGTGGACATCTCTTCTACTATCGTGGGACAGATACTGGCAGAACTAGTGGTGTTGGATTTATAATAAACAAGAAACTGAAGGATAAAGTTGTAGAAGTTGAAAGTTCCTCTGACAGAGCTGCACGACTTGTTATCCAACTCTCGAAAAGATACCAGGCTCAGATTATTCAAACTTATGCACCCACCACAAGTCATCCTGAAGAAGAAATTGAAGAATTTTATGAGGAAATTCGTCATCTAAATAATAAAGGTAAGCAGCACTTGAAGATAATTATGGGAGATTTCAATGCAAAAATAGGGCAACGGCAACGGAATGAAACTTCAGTAGGCAAATTCGATCACGGCAACAGAAACCAGCGTGGAAATACTCTCGTTGAGTTTGCAGAGGCAGAAGGGTTTTTCATCTTAAACTCCTTTTTCAAGAAAAAGCCACACAGGAAATGGACATGGAGACATCCAAATGGGATGACAAGTGAAATTGATTTTATTATGTGTAACAAAAAATTCGTCATAGAAGACTGCAGTGTGCTAAACAAGTTCAACACAGGTAGTGACCATAGATTGGTGAGATGTAAGATGCACCTCAACACTAAACTCGAACGTAGCAAGCTCATAAGACAAACAAAATGTACTGACATAACCAACCTTAAAAAACATCGTAATACCTTCAAGTTGGAACTGAAGAACAGATTCTCTGCTTTAGAAGGCCTAACATCGGAAGAAGTGGATATTTCTAAAGTTAACAGAAAAGTAACCAAAGCTCTTATGGAAACAGCAACAAAATGAGCTGGGTCTAAGAACAAGTTGCACGTGAACAAATTATCAGGAAAAACCAAAATGTTGCTGCAAAAAAGAAGAGAGATGAGGACAACTAAAGAAGATGTGACTTCCAAAGTGGAATATATAGAGCTATGCAAGACAGTACGAAAAAGTATCACTGAAGACGTAAGGAAATTCAACTGTCAACTAGTGAGGAAAGCAATTGAAAACAACCAAAGCCTAAAGATAGCAAAGGGACATCTCAGTAAGGGAAGAAAACAGATTATGGCTCTGAGAAAAAAGATGGTTCTGTAACAAGAAATAGAAGAAGATGGTTCTGTAACAAGAAATAGAGGCGAAATATTGACAAGAGTGAAAGATTTCTACTCCAAATTATATGAAAGGGATTATACATGTACTCCAGACATCATGAAAGGTACCAGTACCAGAGTTCTTCCAGTCCTCCCAGCAGAAGTTGCACATGCAATCAAGAACATGAAGCGAGGGAAAGCTCCAGGAGAAGATGGAATTACTGTAGACATCATACAAGAAGCAAGTGGAGAAATCGAAACAGTACTTACCCAAATTTTCACTCGATGCCTTAATGAAGGGAAGATTCCTGAGGATTGGAACAATGCTACAATGATCCTGCTACATAAAAAAGGTGACATTGAGGATCTCAGGAACTACAGACCTATCAGCCTCCTATCAGTGGTTTATAAAATCTTCACTAAAGTTCTTTCACACCGCTTGAAGGTAACACTGGACATCGCTCAACCGAGAGAACAAGCTGGATTCAGGAGTGGCTACAGCACAATAGATCATATCCACGTACTGAGAGAATTAATTGAAAGAGCGAGGGAATATGAACTTCCATTGTGCATGGCTTTTATCGATTATGAAAAAGCCTTTGATTCGGTGAAACCATCAGCAGTTACAATGGCTCTGAAATCCTGCGGTATTGAAGATGCATACATTAATATTATTAATAACATCTATGAAAATGCAAGTGCAAAGATTCGGCTGTTTGAAAATACAACACACATAAAAATTGGAAAGGGAGTGATAAAAGGTGACACCATATCTCCGAAGCTCTTTAATGTCACATTGGAAAGTGTCTTTCAATCACTGAACTGGGAAAACAAAGGGATAAAGATTAATGGAGATTATCTAACCCACCTTCGTTTTGCTGATGACATAGTCATTTTTGCAACTACCCCATCAGAGCTGCAGAGTATGATCCAGGAACTTGCTGACAAGAGTAAAGAAGTGGGATTAAAAATGAACTTTCAGAAGACAAAAGTGATGTTCAATGCTTTTACAAGAAATGAAGATTTATCGATTGATGGAGAACAACTGGAGATAACAGATACGTATGTTTATCTTGGACAGCAGATATCAAGTGAGGGTCACATTGATGAAGAAATTAATCGGCGTACAAAACTTGCCTGGAGAGCTTTTGGAAGAAACAGCATAATTTTCAAGAGCAATATGCCATTATGTCTTAAAAGAAAAGTGTTTGATCAATGCATCCTTCCAGTGCTTACGTATGGTGCAGAGACGTGGACCTTAACTAAAAGAGACATACAAAGGCTGCAGAGAACTCAAAGCAGCATGGAGAGGTGCATGCTTGGTGTAACCAGGAGAGATAAGAAGAGGAACTCGTGGATCCGAAAAATGACAAGAGTGGAAGACATCATGATCAGAGTTAAATCCCTGAAATGGCAATGGGCTGGACATACTGCCAGAAGGACAGACCATCGATGGACAGCCGAAATTTTAGATTGGATTCCAAGGGACAGGAAAAGACCCAAAAGAAGACCACATGGGAGATGGGTGGATGAAATTCGAAAGTATGCAGGAGTGACATGGAGGCGACTGGCACAAGACAGAACGCTGTGGAGGAAACTTGGGGAGACCTTCGTCCAGCAGTGGATTGATAATGGTTGTTGTTGATGATGATGGTGATATATAATATACACAGAGTGATCGTAAAGTTCTCGAACCCTGAATTTAAAAAAAATATTGCGTATGCTGTAAGCAAAAGTTCAACCAATTGACGTGGCAACACAAGTCAGCAACTCGGCGAGATCAAATACTGTGCTTGTCGAATGCCTGAAGGAAATTGGCAGAATGCCTGAAATGAATAACCGGTTCCATGTGTGGTACGCAGTTTGCCCACCTTAGAGGCGCCATTTGCACAGAGCCATGGGTTTGATGAGAGAGCAGAGAGAATTTGTTTACTTGAAGCTAATTTGCAAACGCAGTCTTACAAAGAGTGTACAGAAGAGTTCAGGAAAAAATTTCTGCAGCATACTTTGGTAAGTAAATCAACGATACACAGTTTACTTGTACGATTTTGGAAAACTGGAAGTGTTGATATGCCTAGAAATGACCGGCCAAGTGTGTTAATGCCGGAAGTGATAAACAATATTGTAAAACGTAGGCAACCGTCACCTACAAAATCGCTTTGCCGTTTATCTCAGCGAGCGAAACTTTCTTATGGCTCAGTACAGAAAGCGACTAAAAGATTGCAGCTTCATGCAAACAAAGTGAAAGTTGTCCAAGAACTGAAGGCATCTGATACGCATAAGCACCTGCTGTATTGCTGTTGATTTCGTTAATTTACTTGATACAACAAGGGCTTATTGAACAATGTTTTCTTTTCAGATTAAACCTGGTTTAATTTGAATGGGTATGTTAATTCGCAAAATATGCAAATGACCTGCAGTCCTTCAAAACAAACATTATTCCGGCTATAGCGGAAATCACGCCATCTATGCTAAAATGCATTACGAAAAATATGTGCCGCTGGGTGGATATTTGCCTCCAGCAACACGGAGGTCATTTCCAGCATCTTCTTTAGGTCAACATCAGTTGCTCAAAAGTCGATGGAAGATGTATCACAGCTGTGAGTAAACTTTATGTATCTGTATAATGTGAATAAAAATTGTTTAATTAGGGTTCAGGAACTTTTCGATCACCCTGTATATACAGTAAAACTTGCTTATAACAACCTCGGATGTAACAAGTACGCGCCCGGCTGTAACAGCCAAAAACTGTTGGTCCAGGCGAAATTACGCTTAACTTAATGATAAATGAACTCTATTATAACGAAGATGGAAATAAAAACTAATCTGTCTATAATGGCTATCTTAAATCTGAAAATAAAAGTTTTAGAATCAATTGCATTTCTACAACAATTTTTCGAATGAATGTTGTAGAAGATGAACACTTTGTCTTTCATGTACATTCAGCAGAAAGAACTGTAAAAATAAAAATAAAAATAAAAAGCTGACAACTTAAAATTTTTTAAGTGATTACAGCATGTAGTGTTTTAATCTCTCAGATTAAATTCGCAAATTATGGGCATATGGTGTATTAATTAATATGTACAATATTTTAAAAACATTTATCTATACTGTACAATTATTGGATTAATTAATACCTTACAACAGCTCTATAAAAAGTAGGTAAGATACTTTTACTAGATATAAAAAATACTAAAGTATAAATTCTGTTTGTCAGTATTACTTCAGATCATTTATAACAGCCATTGGCTATAACTGCCATTATTTTTAAGTCCCCTGAAGGACGTTATAACAGAGTTTCACTGCATATATGTAATCAAACAGAGGACTCTATATAGGTAATTAAAAAACAAAAAGGTATAAAGAAATCACTGCAAGAATAAAATTACTTACGCATCATCTGAGCATGTTAAGAATTCACAATTCTTAGGATTCCAGGCACCATAATTGAGTGCTGCAATATGACCCTAAAATTGAACAAAGTGAATATTCAGAGCATATGAAGTCATAATAAAACTAACATGTACAAATGACATAGTAAACTCATTCAATTCCTTTTCATCTGTATGTACAGATGAGTTATTGGCACTTCAAGAGAATGGAAAACAATGTGCTGAACTTGTGGATCATGTGTGGCCCCATCACTTCTAAGTCCTACTTCTTCTAAAAGGTAGATACTCGTAGTTGTCCATCCACAACATTGCAGGGATCAAAAAATCAGCTACTCCTTTACCTGGGACTAGGGTTTTTAATGTTAAGACTAGAGCAAAATATTTTTTATTAGCCCAGGACTACCATTTAAAAGTTTGTTTTCCCAAAGCTGTGGAGCTTAAGCCTGTTTATTCCCTAAGATATTTTACATGCATTTTTGTATAAGCCATGCACATAGCTGTTGAACCTTGCACATTTTCATGACTAATATTTCGATAAACAATGCTTTCTTTAAATGCAATAGTTTGTATAATCCACGTTTCCCAAATTATAGCTTTATGTTTTCCTAATTTGCTTGGGACTAGATCAAAGCAAGTTGGGACTAGTGAATTTTCATTACAGTTAGTCCGGGACTGAATGGGCCAAAAATTATTTTTGACTCCTGTACAGGTACTGAAAGTGAAGGCTACAAAAACAACAACAAAAAAAACCTACCTTACCTACCATACCTATAATTCCTTTGGAGTGCCACAGAAATTAATACTTCTTGGCTTTCACTTACAAAGTCAAGATAGAAAGAACCAAAAATAAAAGGGTAAAGAATAGCAGGGACCGCAAAACAGTGAAATAACTTGGTATCTGTACAAAGCAGTTCAAGTAGAAATGTAGTAACTAGAGATTAAAAAGGCAAGCACAGTTTATACCTTGTCCAACATAAATTTGTCAAATGTGAGTTTAAGACACATGGGAAGATTGATAAGTAATTTCTAAGGAACTTTGGTGGTAGATCAGTGCACATGTAAATCAGTGTTTCACAATGTCATTACTCTCTCGACTAAAGGGAGATGTTTGACACAGGATTTGAATAAAAAAGATGATGTGGCACAATAGATTCAAGGCAAAATGACAACCATCCTATGAACATGGTCTCACTTGGAGGTACATGGGTTGATTAGATAATACGACGTGATGCACAATACCAAAAGAAACATTTTCATTTGCAGTAATCTGTCACAAAGTCATTCGTTTGTCTTCTTGAATCAGAGCCTTCACACACACAACATTGTCATATGTTGCTGTTGTCAAAGGCTTGACACTGCGTTTCTCATCCATCAATCCCATGTTTGAATTTTGAACATCATTCTGACACATTCATGACTTAAAGACCATACACTTCTTGAATTTGGTGATGGATCTCAGCTGCCACCATTTTCTGTGCTCAAAAAAATTCACAGCGTGTACCTCTGAGTGAGGCAATGTTTTCAGGTGGGTCATCATTTTCAATTCAACCTGTTATCTAGCACATTGCCATTTTATTGAAACTCCAGTGCCAAACAACACCCTCTGATTAGAAGAGTATAATGTATACTGACATTGGAGACACTAATTTACACTTCCCTAATCTGCCAACAAAGGTCATCGGTAGCTATCTTTTAATCAGCCCCAGTATATGGGCCAGCATAACGGCAGTCAATATTTTAGCCAACATGAAAATTTAGCATACTTTACTCCAAACACAACACCTATCCACAAGATACATATGCAAGTAGAAACACTGGTTTGTTAACAGAATGCAGAGTACGATCATATCAAGAGATGATTAACAAATAAAGGTAACTTGATCACGCTAGTTACATTAAATGAAAACTTTTACAAAAAGTTCGTAAGTTGGAAGCTTTTGACCTCCAACTTACGAACTTTTTGTAAAAGTTTTCATTTAACGTAACTAGCGTGATCAAGTTACCTTTATTTGTTAATATTGTTATGTGTTTTGCCCATCATCGTCAAGAGATGATTACAGTAACTTATTATAAACATAGATGAAGATTTCAAAATATTTAAGAAACTACACAAAATATCATTTAACTTTTTAAGCCAAAGGACCTTTATTTGTTAATATTGTTACGTGTTTTGCCCATCATCGTCAAGAGATGATTACAGTAACTTATTATAAACATAGATGAAGATTTCAAAATATTTAAGAAACTACACAAAATATCATTTAACTTTTTAAGCCAAAGGACCTTTATTTGTTAATATTGTTACGTGTTTTGCCCATCATCGTCAAGAGATGATTACAGTAACTTATTATAAACATAGATGAAGATTTCAAAATATTTAAGAAACTAAACAAAATATCATTTAACTTTTTAAGCCAAAGGAAGACAATGAACCTCAGCCATCAATGACACTTAAAAGCACATCTGTTTTCTACAGAGGTTGGTCATGCAAATGAGATCAATCAATGATTCTTACAATCTATTACTCTGCCACAATTAAAAGTTTACTCACAGGGATCACAGTGATGAGACTTCGTCAACATATATCAGAAGCTTCATCAACTTCACTGGCAAAGAATTCCTTGCATTTTCTAATGGTTTCTTACTGTAATATATACAGGGTGTCTGAAAAATAACAGTGCACTGAAAGTAACACTTACCCTGTTGAACTGGTTCCTACAGGAGGTGTTGGAAATGGGCCCCACCAACGTCCAGACATGTCTGCACATGCTTTTGCATGTTGGTGAAGACCTTTCTCAGGGCATGTGGTGTGATTTGTTGGATGTGGGTTGTTATTGTAGCCTGTAGCTCTTTAAGTGTAATCTATACTGTTTCCTGATATTCTTCTTACCACTCTCCTATCAGTTACATTTAATCACTTAATGAGACTCCTATACATTTGTTTCCTGATATTCTTTTTGCCACTATCATATTGGTCACATCCAGAGTTTGCCAAAAAAATAATTTGAAGGAGTATTTTTACTCCTTTGGAAAAATTTAGGGAGTAATTTTTAAAAGTGAGGAGTATTTTAGAAAAATTAACGAGTGAAATAAAAAAAAAAAAAAAAAAAAAAGGTGCGAAAACATCGGGAAATTATAAAAAAAAACTTTTTTTTTCATATTAAAAAATATTTCACTACTACTGAATGCATTTGGGCGTTTTGCTTCTTTTTGTAGTTAAAAATATATATATATAATACATAAATAATGTAAACACTACAAGCGCATGGAAAGTAATCCCTGAAAATTCTTTGTATCATTTTAATAAAGAACAAGAATGAATTTCCAACTTTGACGTCGATGTAACACAACGCATCCTTCATTTTCTAATGAAGTGTCCATGTTTGTTGGCTTCTTTCGTATTTCCACCGCTAGTTTTTTGCAGATTTCATTGTTTCCTTCCTCTGAGTTTTTTATTTTCTACACCATTGGACTGAGTCTAGCCGAAAAAAAAAAAAAAAAAAAGACTTTAAAGTACGATGTTTCAACACATCGTTCAATACTAGTGTCTGATAAAGCTGTTTCAATCTCTACAAATCACGACTCCAGGACCACAAGCAAGGCACTCCGGAATTGCGATTGCGAAAGCGTACTTCATTCATCCAATCGAGCGTGAGCTGTAGCAGCAATGACAGGAGTTTTGCGATGCGATTACGCTCCGGATGAGCCGATGACGTCAAGGTAAGGAACAATGTCTCCCTGACGTCACGCCCTGACTGGCTGGCGAGTCAGGCCACCAAAACTCCGGTCGCGCCAAGAAAACCACGGCCAGGTACGGTCGTCTACAACGTGAGATCTGGCCTGAGGTAACAAAGGATACCGCTGATCATATGTTTGAAATACAAAATTCGAATAAAAAGTTGAAAATAAAAAAATTTCAGCTTAAAATTCTCGATTCGTATTTTTACGCGTTGGCAAAATTTCTATGCGTAAACACACTTTTTGATGCGTCCTAGACGCGTAATTACGCATTTTGGTGAACTCTGGTCACATCTCTCCACCAGCCTAATGAGACTGCTACTTTGCACCTGACTCTCACTGGCACAACATAAGCCTAAATACTGCACTGTACACAGCCAGATTTATTCTTTGACCAATCTCCTTCTTTGTGAAAATAACTTTATGCAGTTGATACAAGACTCTCACTCTCTCTCTCTCTCTCTCTCCTTTACTAATTCTATTATCCAATTTCTTACCAAGTTTTCCTGTCACACCCAAATAATTAAAATCTGTTGCCCATTCACGCAAACAAAATATTAGAAATGCCAAATGCTATTAAAAAAATAAAGGCTGAAATCCTAAAGATACAGGCCTTACTAATAAACTAATTAGTAAACGAGCTTCATTAAGAAGCCATAATAATAATTTCAACTCAGAAAGGTGGAAGAATGCCAAACCACCTAATGGAGACTGCGCTCCTAAAACTTACGGAGGGTTAAAATTTCACAAAAAGAAGAGCTCCTTGGAGTAATTGCCTCTAAGTACATCTATCTACCCTTTCGCTAATCTTGAAAGGAGCTTGTACAACTGCTTAGCACCACTAGTGATGAAAAATAAACATACTGTACCCATAGCGCAACTGAGCTTATCTATAATAACAAAAAGGTATCAAAGTGCAATATGATCCCACCCCACCCCCTTTCTGATGTTGTATCCTTCTTCCCTAATGCTCTAATATTATATGCAACTAACTTCACAAAAAACAAACTGATATTAAATAACCTGAATTACTTGTGGCTTGACAGTATAACAACAACAACAAAAATAATCCATTAATGAAGCAGCAAATAGCTGCACCTACAATAGATGAATTGCCGTAATTTTAGTCGTACAATTCGCGGATTATCTGCTAAAAAAATTTAAAATATAAGTTCTGCCGATTATACTTCGATGCGAATAATACGACAATTTAAAAAAAATAATTATGGCCCTTTGATTTTTTAAAAAATCTGCAAGATAATTGTGCAGAAGAGGGGTATAGCTGGAAAAAGAACTCCCTTGAAAAAATTTTCCTCAGTTAGAAGTTTGTATAGAGCGGAGAGGAGGGGTGACACGTAATGAAAGATCGGGAAAGTTGTGGGGAGGGAAGGCAGGGGTCATTTTGTATCGTTGAGAAGGACAATTCTGACTGTTGTTCCATCTCTATTTTTGGCAACCAGCCAATGAAGTACGCACATCGCTTGATGCACGAGCCTATGCGTTCCTCCTTTCGGATCTTGTGTACGTCGTGCCCTCTGTTTAGTTCGTCCTTTGCCATTTTGACCAACACCCTTGTTGCTGATGTTTTCCTTCATTGCTATTCATGTCTTTGAAAAGGAAACATTTCAGTTACACTGCCAAATTTAAACTTAAACTGGTGGACACAGTTGAGACTATGATCGTGTCACTATGCGATAGTTTTGAGGTCAGAAAACAATCGTGCAGTAACACGCGGAAAGCCGCTTTGCCGTGATCTAAAACGTAAGCAAACCCATCGGTAAATTCTGCAGGAGAATTCACAGAAGTCTAGCCTTATTGGTCCAGGTATAAACCGATCCCCCAACTCTGAAAGCAGGATTCCTCAAAAAATTTTGACTTGTATGTGAGTACATACGGTATTTCTATGACTTGTTCTGTATCAAAGTTTCATCATTGACAAGGTGTAATGCAATAGCCTGGAGCTGCATCATCGTGATCTAAGAATGCCACACCACTGAGCTTTATCTGTCTGGTGATAAAAATATGAAAAAGTAACCTTTAAAAATGAATTTCTTTGTTTAACAAAATCATTTTTTTTTCATTACTTCTTTGGACTTCTAGATCTTTATCTGACTGACTTTTTTGTTGGAAATTCCACTTCCGGTTCAACATCTATGATGTGCGGATAATACAATGAAAATTAAGGTAGTCCTGTACCCATAGTGCTCCCCACTCTCCATCTTACTTAATGAGATGATTATGCAATGTTGTGCAAATCTCTGGTTCAGTAAACTTCAAATTAAGCCTTCCTCAACACAGCACTTACTTTTGTCCTAGCAACAATACGATGAAAATTAAGGTAGTCCTGTACCCATAGTGCTCCCCACTTTCCATCTTACTTAATGACATGATTAATGATTATGCAATGTTGTGCAAATCACTGGTTCAGTAAACTCAAAATTAAGCCTTCCTCAACACAGCACTTACTTTTGTCCTAGCAACATCAGTGATGTACTGATCACCCTTGGGGCATTCAAAAACTTCAAATCCATCTCTGTCGAGGACTTTTGCTTGAGAATTTCCGGATACAACTAGGAGGCTGTCACCAGTATGGCTGAACTCCACATTTCTGATCTGATGACTGGAAAAACGAAAAAAAAAAAAAAAAAAAAAACTTTCAAACACTTTTCAAATTTAATACAATGAAAACGAAAATAACAGAAAAAATTTGTACTTTTCTTCATAGACGAACAAGAGAAATTAGCATAACAGCAGAACAAGCAGGCAGAACGGACCGAAAGATCACTCAGGAGATAGACTAGGGTCCGGTACGGTAGGGCATGCGCATATATGCAGCATGACATGGGGGGGGGTCGGAAGGGTATAAAGCACACAGGCGGTGTACACTCAGCAATTCAGTGAAAGCTATTGCACGATGTACATCGGTTTGAACGACGTCGAGTTTCTGCCACCGTGTGATATGGCCAACAGGCAATCCAGCACACGACATCTAGATGACTTTACCTGAGGTCGCGTCATTGGGAAGTTGGAAGAAAGTCGAAGTGTGACTAGTGTGGACGAGGGGTTCAGGATCGCTCACAGCATTGTTCCACAAGCTTGAAGACCATTTCAAACGACAGGAACAGATGTCCGAGAGTTTAGCAGTGGTTGTCCACGACCAACCACGGCGACGGACGGCCTGTATATTGTCCTACAGGCAAGAAGAGACAGACGGCCGACAGCGGGAGAAATCGCAAGGCACATGCAACAAACAACTGGACGTCCGTTATCGCGTTTTACTGTGGCCAGGAGGCTGCACAAAGGTGGTCTATTTGCACGATGACCAGTAGAGCATGTGCCATTAACGCCTGCTCATCGGAGACGGCGGTTTCTGTGATGCCAGGAACACAAGAACTGGACACATCAGCAATGGGGTTGAGTTCTCTTTACAGATGAGAGCCGATTTAGTCTGACGAGCGATTCTGGACGTATACACATCTGGAGAGAGCAGGGAACACGCAATCACACCTCCAACATCATCGAAAGGGACCGGTTTCAAGGTGGCGGAGTTCTCGTTTGGGGCGGTATCATGCTTGGTAGCCGTACTGACCTCTACATCTTCCAAGGAGGTTCAGTCACTGGTGTCTGCTATTGTATCGAGGTCCTCCTGCCTCACGTGCGTCTGTTTAGAGGTGCTGTGGGTCCTGAGTTCCTCTTCATGGACGACAACGCTACCCATAATCGTACAGTGGCTGTCGCAGAGCTGTTAGAGAGTGAAGATATTTAACGCATGGATTGGCCCGCAAGGTCCCCGGACTTAAATCCAATCGAACACATGTGGGACTCTCGGGAGACGCTTGGCAGCACGTCACCAGTCGCCAGCAACGATTCCGCAGCTGCGATTGGCGCTACAAGAGGAATGGGCCGCGATGCCTCAACAGCTCCTTGACAACCTCGTCCTCAGCATGGACAGACATTGTAAATCCTGCAACACAGTCAGGGGTAATCATATCCCCTACTAAAGACTGGATTTTTCTTGGCAGCCGCCTGTCACATGGACGTTTCTGTCTTCTGTCCAGTTGTGCTCGAAGCTACCTTTTCAATAAAGTGCTTTTGTATCCTTTGGATTCCTTGTTTGGACGGTTTTGCTCACTTGTCCCATATTTTTACATCTTGGGGATCTTATGGTATGATTTGAGTCGATGTGGAGCACTTCTGCACGACGTTACATTCGAAAAACCGTCTCGTCCTTAATTTTTGCACGCCAGTGTATAATCCATAGCCCATAAAATTCAGAAAAAAATATATATTGCCATATAATCCACACCTGCAATTGATTCTGAACCGCAATTTCCTACAGAAAAGTCAAGATTCACATGATGACACAATAATCCAAAGAAATGGGGGCAGAGGACTTTTTATTAAAAAAACAACAGACATTTTTAAATGTTTTAGTGTTACCTGCAAGTGAATACAAAGCAAAAATCAAAAGTTCTTACAACTTTATTGCAATTCTGTAATTTGACTAAACAGTTGCATAGTTAGATTCTGTAGTGGGTAATTAAATAGTTAGAACTGCAGCACCTATGAACATATGTGATGCTAAGTTTCCCATAGCACATGACCAACAATGAGAGCAGATAATACAGTCCTTATTGCATCATATTTTCTGTTAAAATGCTCATAAAATTAAAAAAAACTTTCCAACTGTTTGCAGAACTCTAGCTTTGTATTACATTACACTTTCCTGTAAACAAATTTTTGGTAATTTTTCAAATGCATAGGGGTGCTGATAAGTCTTTGGCTTTTCTCTGTTTACATACTCTTAGACTGATAATATTTTTGTCATATCAAAATTGATTTTTATGTATATGTCTGACGAAATATCATAATTGTAGCATGATTATTTCTTTCCTTTTTTTTTTTTTTTTGTTTTTTTGCAGGTCTGAAGTAACAATGATGCAAAACAGTACAGATTTTGCCGCAAAAGAGTCCTAACCACTGAAATATCTTCTCCTAAAAGGGAACTTGGCCAAATAAATTTATGATGAAATGTCGGTTACGTTAGGTGATAAGTGCCCTTCCTACTCCAGAGTCAAGAACTGGGTTGCCAGGTTTAGAACAGGACATTTGAGCACCGAATATGAAGAACGTTCTGGGATACCAACTCAAGTGACAACTCCAGGAAATGCAGATGGCATTCATTCTATAGTCCTGGATAACCGAAGAATATCCATAAAAAGATAGCAGAGACCCTGGCGATATCCCAAGAATGGGTAGGCTATATTATTCACGAGATTTTAGACATGAGAAAGCTCTCAGCCAAATGGGTTCCCAAATTTCTGAATGCTGACCAGAAGTGTAATTGAGCAATTGCTTCACAAGCCATTCTGGATAGATTTTGGCAGGATCCTGTGGGATTTCTTGATTTCTGCTTTTCTCTTTGAAATTCTGAAACACCAGGTCTTGATTTCGTTTTTTTTTTTTTTTTAGCAGTAGCCTTATTTTTACTAGCAAATTGCATTATCTACTAGCAAAGGTTTCTTAACGTCATATAAAAGAAACCTGAACATGTCCCCCTCCATTAGTCAATCATAACAAATTTTGATTTCACCTCTGTAATTGTCACATTGTAATGCTGAAAAGATTACAAATATTTAAATATAACTCACATTTTCATGACCTGACACATTAATTCTAGCAATTTAATTTGAATGTAAATACTTAAAAAACTTTTTTTTTGTATTTAACTTTATTCATAAAATTCAAGAACACTATTCAAAATTTTAAGTTATTTTCTGTATGGTTTACGATCTGGGTTTCGGGTCTTTTCATCATACCACTTTCATGAGAGAACTCAATGTTTGTTTAAGTTTAAACTGCCCCTCCAATCACCCTGAATTCTCTCCATGAAACTGAACCCAATATCACATACAGAAGTAGATAAAAGAAATGTACCGGATATTTCTAATAGTGCCAAAATGTTTTTATAATGTTTGTACTTTTCAAAAAATATTTATTTTCAGAAAGCAGTTTGTTCCTTTTCATATGTCTAAAACATTCCACATGTGCAATGCTTAACAGTTAACACTAAAACATTCAAAATGTTTCCACTAGCAACTTTTACTAGAACCACTTTTTATCACTAGCAAAGGGTGATTCCATGTCAAATCATCCAGTTACTCAACCCGACCATTTCAGATTTCAATGAAACCTTCAGGAATCATTCTCCCTAGTACTATAAATGAGAATATATATTTTTTAATTTTATCTCATTGGGTTTTCGTGTAATTAATTTTTTAAAAATCATCATTTTTTGGCTTGCATAAACTTTTTTAATCTTGAATTTCTCAAGTTCTATAAGGCTTAGAGAGTTGTTTGACCCCTCATTTTAAAGAGAATTTCACAAGTTTTAATTTGATATGGTGAAAAAAATTTGTTTTTTTTTAATTTTAAGAAAAAAATAAAAGATTTTTAAGATAGTGTTTTTTAAAATTTTGAAAAAAATATATGTTTTTCTGCAATATGATAAGCTTTAAATCCTGAAACTTTTAGAGTGGGATCTCAATGGGATCAGGAGTTATGGTACCAATGGTATTGTTTTAAATACCAGTTAGGGCTACATTGCTACCTTTAACTTTTGTAAGGTAAAAAAAAAAAAAACATTGGCTATAAGGTAACCAATTTACATTAGGATCTATTACAGATAATGATTTACTAAACCGTGCAACGGTAGCCCTAGTCAAAGAATTCTATCAAAATTATGAGGTTAGTCGTCAAATGCCTGGTAAAAAAAAGACTTTGTTCCAGTCAAAAAAGATGGCAAACATGTACATGTTCAAAAGTGTTTAATTCTAAGTGCATTAAAAGAATCATATGTACTATTTAAGAAGTGTTACCCTGATCAGAGAATTTGAATTTCTAAATTTTGTGAGCCTTCATCCCAAACATTGTGTTCTTTTTAGGTTCAGTGGGACACATTCTGTGTGCATTTGCACAATACATTAGAATGTCAAATTAATGATGGCTCAGCGTAAAATACCTGAATTGGCAAATGGTGAACTCCCAATTAAAACATACAAAGATGTAACAAGCAATATAATTTGCAAAACACCAACATCTAAATGTTACTTCGCAAATTGTGTTAATTGCCCAGGAATTGATGATTTGAAGAAGCTTTTCAGCTTAATAGCATTGAAAATGTGAGTTTCAAACAATGGATGCAGATTGATAACAAGTGTGTCCTGGAAACTATTATAAAACTGACAGAAGAGATTTTGGATTATTTGTTTCAGAGTTTGCCAAAACTTTTAAGACACTCTTTCATTGCTACTCAACAGTCTTCCTATTTGCGACACTTGAAAGAAAATCTACCTCAAAACCAATGCATTGTACTTTGTGATTTTGCCGAAAATTATGCATTTGTGCTTCAAGATTCTGCACAAGGCTTTCATTGGAACAATGCTCAAGCAACAATACATCCGTTTGTTATATACTACGTTAATGAGGAAACCAAAAAGTTGGCGCACCTGAGCTTAGTTATTCTTTCTGATTGTACGGTGCATGATACAGTTGCTGTTCATTTGTTTCAACGCCTCATGATTGATTTTCTTAAACATAATCTGCCCCATAAACTCGAAAAGCTGAATTACTTTTCAGATGGAGCATCATCACAGTACAAAAACAAATCAAACTTTCTCAATCTCTGCCATCATGAGAAAGATTTTGGCATCAAGGCGGAATGGAACTTCTTTGCATCGTCACACGGAAAAAATGCATGTGATGGTGTCGGAGGAACTGTTAAACGATTAGCGGCATTAGCCAGTCTACGAATGGTCTACAATGATCAAATTATGACCCCTCACCAACTTTATGATTGGGGTAAAGACAATATTGTCAACATCAGTTTTTGGTATTCCACTACAGACAAATATGAAGCAGAGGAAAAGACCTTGAAGAGTAGGTTTGAAGCAGTAGCAACAACAATAAAGGGTACTCAACAATTTCACAGTTACAGTCCTGTGAATGAGACTAGAGTTTTAGTGAAAAGCTACTCATTTTCAGAGGAATCAAGTGTAGAAATAGTTTCAGCTGATGACACTGATGATGATCTGGACATTAATGACATTGTTGGCTTTGTTACATGCCAATACTCAGACAAGTGGTGGTTAGGTTGTGTGTTAGGAATAGAAGGAGATGAAGTAAAAATAAGTTTTTTGGAACCACATGGCCCTTCTCCATCTTTCAAATACCCACAATTTACTGATATACTAGTTGTGCATAAAAGTGAGGTTTTAACAAAAGTTGATCCTACAACAGCTACAGGAAGAGTTTATCGACTTACAGACTCAGAAACCAAAAAGGCAAACAAAAAATTATTTCTTAAATTAAAGAAGAACTAAGAGGTCGCTATTTTGGCGTAACTACAACTCTGAGCGCTAACTAAAAAAACTTTTATTAATTTTACCAGGTAAAACTTTTAGCCTGTTGGGACTATCCTTCCCTTGTTTTATGTTTGACTATGTATTAGTATGATGTATTATGTAGATTTCAAAACTCAGTGTATATTATCATGTAAACACACTAAAACGAGAATTATAATCCATTATTACTTGTACAGTAACTTTAAGTTTTTTGCCATAGCTCCCGATCCCATTGAGATCCCACTCTAAAAGTTTCAGGATTTAAATCTTATAATATTACAAAAAACATTTTTTTTCAAATTTTTTAAAAAACACTATTTTAATTTTTTTAATTTTTTTATTAATTTTTTCACCAGGCATAGTCAAGTTGCATATTAAATTAAAACTTATGAAATTATCTTTAAAATGAGGGGTCAAACAACTCTTTAGGCTTTATAGAACTTGAGAAATTCAAGATTGAAAAAGTTTATGCAAGCCAAAAAACGACAATTTTTCAAAATTTTCAAAATTAATTACATGAAAACCTAATGAGATAAAAAAAAAAATTAAATACATTCTCATTTATATCATTACAGAGAATGATCCCTGAAGGTTTCATTGAAATCTGAGATGGTCAGGTTGAATATTGAAATTTTTTGGTTGATTTGGTTGATTTGGCACCCCAAAATGCATTTGCTTGCTAGCAATTTGCTACTAACTACCGGTCGAAACCGAGCCCTGCAAAATGCCCAGCCAACTCACCTGATTTGGCCCCTTTGGACTACTACCTCTTTCCTAACCTGAAAAAAACACCTCAAGGAAAAAACAATTTTAGGCATTGGGGAGGCCACAGCAACTGCAGCACAACCGAAAGATTTTTTTTTGTGAGTTAAAAAAGTTAGAACAGCGAAGCCACAAATGAGTGGAGCTCAGTAGAGAATATGTACAGTAAGTAATTTTTTTCCAATCCTGTACCTTGTTTTTTTTACAAAGCCAAAGACTTATCAGCACATTCTCATATACGACTTCTGACAATAACGATGCAGATTTTTTTAAAGTCCAAGTGCTACAAAAATGTTACTTTGTTTTTAAAGCAGCATGTAGTTCACAGAACCTAAATTTATAACATTTCTAAGAGATAATTACAGTATGTGCCAGTTCCATTATGGCTGTATTTCTTCCTCGGTCTGTGAATCATGCTGCCTTGTGTCAACATTCATGAAACTTGAACTTTCATCCACCAATTATTCCCTACATAGTGAAAAAGGCAGTACAGTTTCTTCATTTAGTACCCAAATTTTGTACTGAAGTATGCTAAGTATACTAAAAAAACATGTTCTAAAGCCTTTAGAATGTCTAAGATACCTTCATTGTTACAGCTGATAAAGATGACCTTTGTAACACCCATTCCAGCGCTGCTGGTGTGCTCTCAGAAAAACTTTAAGATATTAAGAGATGATGATTATCCAAAGAAGTTAATCATCGACTTAAACAGGTGATGGATGCAAAGGATATGTACAATAATATTATAATACAGACCCCAGTAATAAAAATTGATCAGAATATATTTCTATTAACAACTACAGTAGTCTCAACAATAAAATAAGTGATCACCTCAAAAGATCTAGAAGTAAAATTGCAACAGTTGCCATTCGTGATCTCTCAGAAATTAAAAAACAAACAATTCCAACCATATTCTTTAGAAGTAGAATGGGGAAGAAAGAATGTGTGGTTCATTAGATTCCACTATTCTGCAATGATTTCTACATAGGGCAGACAGCTTGCACACTGGGTCAAAAAATTAAAGAACATATACCGGCATTAAGTACAAGTGACTCAAACAGTCACTTGTACTTAATGCCACAACATATCCAAGTCTTGCAAGTGTCAACTTGCATGGAAACTAACAAAAATTCTGTGCTTTGAACTGTGTTAGAACAAAGGACTTATTAAAGAAACATTTTTTCATTAAAAACTCAGAAACCATCTATGAATCTTATAAACTGATCAGCAATATTTTTAATAGATATCTTAAAAACAATGAAATATTTTATTATTGAATTTAATATGTTAACTGCTACATAGTTAATTGATATCTTGTCACAATTTTTCAATATATTCTTGGAGCAACTGTTAGCTTTCTGATACATGTAGTCTTTTGACAGCCTTTGATAACAGGCTTTGTTTGCAACCCAAATGACAGCAATATCAGGATTTTTCTAAAAATGTCTACTCAGTGTTCCTGTCAGATAAAAATGTGTTTTATCTCACAGTTGGTTGCGTTTTCTTTATGTATATATTCTGAGTAAAGTGAAATGAGTTGCTTCTGTGCGAGATACATAATTGAAAATGCCTGGGAGAGGGAACAATTATATCAGAAATGCTGTCTCTAAATCTTGCAAACAATTTTAACACCTGTCTTCAAAAAGAAATATTAAAAAAAATATTTATATGGGAATACTGACCTTTCACATGGCCGGATAGAGCGAAATGGTCGCAAAGACGAATCCATTCCTGAGAAATCCCAGAATTTCAACTCGAAATCATAGCCACCAGTGACTAACCTAGAACCACTAGGATCAACTGTCAAAGCTGAGACCTAAATGTAAAAAGATAAAGTGCACTAAGTACCACTTCAAATAAGATGTCATTTATTATAATGCTATGTTCTGCTGTTATTTGAAAGTAAACAATTACACGAACCTGATGCTGTGATACAACACAACTGAAAAACATCCACAATTGTATTCTGAAATCATATCACATCACACATAGAAAAAAAAATGACATTTAAATGACCTTATTATCCAAAAAAAAAAAAAAGTCCCATGACATCAGATTAGGAACACCAAATAACCAATACACCAATCAATTAATCGCATTAGGATTAATGAATTTATCTATGAAGATGTAGTAATATGATGAGCATGTGTGGAAATGTTCAAAATGGCAATGACATTAAAAGAATTCCTGAAACCGTCATCACAACGCGGAAGTTACGTAGAAAAATTATGAGCGGGACGGTTCGGTAGCGACTTCTACCTTCATCAGCCATAGAATGAGACGCATGGTAAAGCGTCAGTTGTTGGCAGATTTCAAAATTGCTTTCCAAATAATAGGGATGTTAAAAGGTGCATCAGTATTGCAGGTGTTAGGGGTAAGGTAGATTTCAATGCTTTCACGGTATCTGAGAGCATGCCGATTGCTGAACGGGGCGATTCGCTTAACATTGTGCCAATCGGGAGCCGCGGACGTATCGCTGATGGTTAAAATTGAAAGGGAGGTGGAATGGCTACCTTTCTTAACATCAGCGATATGATCCATCAAACACCGGTTTATGCTGCGTTAAGTACTACCAATATAGTGGGTAACGCCCAGTGGTGAAAATGGGCCGGAACGCCGATCCGGGAGCAAAACCCCGCGTTACGTTATCGACACCAACAGAAAGGGAGCATTTAATTTTCATAAAACATTTCGTAATGCATTATACATTTCAATTAATGACACCATCTTGTATTAATTGTTCGTCGTTTCAATTTTTTTATTTTTATTTTCCTCTAATAAAGCTCATTTGCCATTTGTGTAGGTACTACCGGAGTTGTAGTTCTTAAAACATTTTCTCTTCGCCGTCTGGCGTCCTTCCTTTGCAATTTCCCGCCATGGTGACGACTGCAACGCCGCTTAATTCCACGATGAGTGCAAAGTGTTTGCATGAGAGCGAAGGTCATGACAGGAGCTGATTGCTCGATGACCTTGCAACCTCTCTCTGCTCTTGGCATAAAATGACTTTGAAGTTCCTGTAACCTGGCAACAAGCACTCTACACATGCTGTCACTTCAACTCCAGTTCTTGTTGTGGTAGGACGTGACTTTTTGACTGATATTGTAGTTGTTGTTGTATGTTTTAATTTGTTCTTGTGTGAGAAAAGAAAACAACTGAAAATAATGAAAAGAACTCTAACAGATTTCTTTGGGAAAAAAGATGAGTAAAAAGGAAAAAAACAGAACTTGGGAATTTGGACACCCCCTCCCGTTCGAGCTTGGACCATGTGAAGTATCACCAAGAAAATCGCCGAAAATACAACAGTCAAAGGAAATCCCTGCATCAGGAAGTTCATTAGAAGAATCTGAATCTCATAAAAGCTCAACAAATGGTAAACCCGAGTGTTGGACTGAGGATCAAAGTAAGTATTTTTTGAAAGAGTACTCTTGGCTTGTTTTAAAAATTGGGTGTTTAGGATGTGCCGTCTGTAAAACCGCCGGGAATATGAATGTTTCAGAATTTTTAACTGGTGCAAGGCTTTCTAAGGAGTAGATAGATTGCAAAGTTAGATCTACGGCTGACGATAAGAAGAAGCAAAATACGGCTCTAAGGGGAAAAATAAAGGAGCACAGAGAAAGCCATGCTCATAAAGAAGCTTATAAAATGAACACAAAACGTTCTGAAGGCGTCTTTGAAAATATTGTTGAAAAAATAAATAAAAATAAAGTGGACAATACGTATAAAATATTCAATACTGCATATTTCATTGCGAAGAACAATAGACCTTTTGCCGATTTTCCTGGTTTGATTGATATTCAACAGAAAAACAGCACTGAGATGGGGAGGATATTGCAGTCTAGGAAGACACGTACAGATATTTGCAATTCTATAGGAAATGACATGCGTAAAAAGCTCTGTGAAGAAATAGTCTCCCAAAATATAAAATTTCATTGATGAGTGTACAACTGTAAGCCGACTCTCAGTACTCATAATCTGCATAAGAATGTCCATAGATCCGGATGATATAAATGTCCAAACTCTATTTTTTGACTTGGTTGAATTACACAATTTGAAAGCAACAGCAATAACTGAATCGATAATGAACTGCTTGGTGAAGTACTTCCCAATAGAGCTTATTTAAAATAATCTGATATCTTTCACTTCCGACGGAGCTGCAAACTTCGCAGGTTCCATATCTGGTGTGGATCAACAGCTTAAAAAAAAATTCCCAAACTTATTATATGGAACTGAGCAAATCATAAGTTGGAACTTACTGTCGGGGACGTAATTAAAGAGGTTTACAGCATACAGAGTTTTAAATCGTTTTGCGATAAATTATACTCTTTGTATAACGCTTCAGCAAAGAACGCCTGCGAGTTGCATCACTATGCTGAAGAAATTGCAGTTCTATTTCCTTCAATCGGGAGAGTTCTTGGAACAAGATGGGTCGCATCTAGTGAGCGAACAGTATCTGAAGTCTGGAATATGTTTCCAGCCTTGGCTTTGCATTTTAAAGCTACATCTGCTGATGCTTCAAGAGATAGTAAAGAAAGAAGCATGTTTTCTGGCTTACTGAAAAGACTAGCAAGCACATGCTTCCTGGAAAATTTGGCACTAATGAAAACCGCCTTAAAGGAACTTAGTTCATTGTGACTGCGTCTTCAAGGAAATTCTGTATCGTTACTAGAAGCACATTCGCATATTTCCCTTACAGTGAAAGCTTTCCAAGGTTTAGCTGATGGTGGTTTTGACGAGTTTTATTTAGTAGCATCAGATGCCATAAAAAATATTGTGTTCAAAGGGGTGGACTTACATTCAAGGGGATATAAATCTCACAGGAAAATAAACCGTGTTCAGTTTTTTTCGGAGTGTTACCAACAATTTATCTGCCAGATTATTCAGCAGCGAGGACATTGTAAAACAACTTCAGGTTTTGTATCCATCTTTTTGGCCGACCGACATAGATATTTTATATGGAGAAGGAGAGGTTCTAAGTTTATGCCGAATATTCGGATTGGAGGAAGAAAGGAAAATCATTGAAGAGTTCAGACATTTCAAAGAAACCAAAAAAGTTTCACATCATTTAAAAAGTCTTATTAAAATCTGTTGCTGTGGTGAGTGTGAAAGAGGTTTTAGCACCATGAATTTGATAACTGATTTAAGAAATGCTTTAAACGTTACATACGTCAGCACCTCATGTTCATAAAAATAAACGGACCTCCTTCAAAGATCTTCAATCCCGAGCCGTACGTACGGAAATGGTTGAGTGACGGAAGAAGAAATGCAGATTTTTTGGCTTGCAGAGAACGTGAAGAAGAGATGCAAAAAGACTTGTTGAAACAAAAACTTTGGAGATTATTTTAGGAGATGAGTTTTTTTTTTCAAATCGAAGTTATAATAGATATTGCAGCTAAATAAATAAATATTTCAGACAAAGCCGAATTTCTTTACTTTGCCCCCCCCCCATATACAGTAGTTACTTACATATTTTTGCCTCAAATACGAGCTGACGTTTTTTCTCCGAAGTTTGTTATTTGAGGACACCTCCAAAATGGGTGATACCTTTAATTGCAACGGCACACATTCACGTGGTCTTTCTAATAAGAAACATACTTCTGAATAAAGAAAACAGCTCTGACTTTAGCTAAATGTGACTACTTCATTTTAAAGTTTAATGACGAAATTTCCTTATATGGTTTTATGTGTACAGCAAATGGGTTTGCGAATATTAAATTTTTAATGCATTCACTTGTACCGTTGTAGTGTTGTCACCAAAACCCGTCAAAATTGCATTAAGCCTTTTTGACGAATTCTGACTATGGAGTCAGAAATAGAAAAAACATTGGGACGTCATTTTGACGGGTTTTGGCGACAACACTACAAGTTGTACGTTGCATTCCGGCAGCGAAAAATTCCCACTTCCACCACTGGTAACGCCTGTGGAAGTGTTGATAGGGATAGAGTAGACACCTTGTAAATCTAGGGGTTTATTGAGATCTGTGTCCTTAAGGATGAGTTTGAGAAGATGTGGAGGTGGTTTGACTGCAATCCTGTAGACAAAAGACTTGAAAATAGAACAAACTTTATTATTGGAGGACAGGCTAAAGGGCAAAGTGCCAACAAACTGATGGGTGGTGGAAGGTTCAGGCAGTAAACTAGATCTATTCTGTGACTCAAACCTCTTGATTAGTCTATGTAATAAGAGGGGTGGAAAGCCATGCAATTTGCGAATGTTGATGATGTTCTGATATTCTACTTGAAGAGCAGAATGGCTGTTGCAAATAAGGTTGGCCCAGTGAATGTATGACTTTAGAGCAGACAGTTTGTATTTTCCAAAAGTGCGAGAATTGTAAGGGATGATATTACGGGTGGCAGAAGGTTTCCTGTAAACAGAGAGGCGAAGTGAGAAGTCTGGGTTGATGTTAACATCCAGAAAACTAATATTATTGTCGATCTGTTCTTGAGAGGAAAATTTTATATGTGGGAATTTTGAAGTTATGGAGGACATGAGTTCAAACAGTGTTTTTTTTTTTTTAGTGTTTTTGGTAATACAATAAAAAAGGAAACGAAAAGCAGTATTCATACATTAAATGACAAAATTCACATCAACTGTACTGACTATAAAGTGAACTTTAAAAAATGAAGGAAAAAAATAATCATGAACTAACAGGTTTAGCACCATGCTCCATCTCTATGCCATGACTTGTAGGTATGCTGAAGTCGTCCTGTAAAAAACAAAACCAATGAGCTTCTCGACATCTGTATAACAATGACATAAAAAACTTTTGAACATTTTTAAAATAGCAACGAAATAACATTTTTGAAACTTCACACAACACTGCAGAAGCAACAAAAAGCATACTAAACACTGGATGAATTTTATGTGAAGGATGCATTCCTGAAGACCTCACATAATTCAAGACTAGTTTTCCCATCACATAAAGTCAAATTTTTCTATAGTTATTAATGTGACCTTATGCGATGGGAAGATTTTTTTAAATGCTGAAGAAAAGATTTCTTTTTTATTACTGGCGTGTTATCCACAGAAGAAAAATTTATAACTTTTTAACAGATAATCCACAGTTTATATGACAGAAATTATGGTATTTACTGTAAATTATGAAACCTGAAGTAAACAAAAAATTTTGGTGCCAGTGCTAGCTTACTAGGCACCTGGAATTTGTTGAGTCCTACTCTAGTCCAAACATAAGAACCAACTGTCACAGATGTCAGATTAAACGATTTTTCAACCCCTGCCATATTTCTATTCAATTACTGTCATTCAAGAAACGTATGAGTACTTTCATTATATTTTTTTGTGTCACACATAACCAGGGCGCGATTTCACCGATTAGCAACTAGCAAATAGCTAGTGAAAAATCAAATTTGCTAGGGGAAAAAAATCGCAGTAGCAAATATTGCTAGTAAGGTAATTTCTTTATTTAAAGTAACCAAAAATCATTATTAATCCACAAAGTTTACATAAGAGTTTCTATTATCACTTGTTAAAACAGCGACACTTAATACCCATCCTCCCCATATCTTTCATCCCTTCCAAACTGTCGTAGAAGCGCATTGAAACTCCTCTCCATCGTGCCCTCATTGGTCTATTACAGAAACTGAACGTGACGTCGGCAATGGTTGCTGTGGCAACCCAGAGCTCTGGGATGGATCGGTTGTTTGACCACCTGCTCTGCCACCCTCCCTTCTTTTGCCCCACGAACTTTGTCCTCAACTCCTGCGTACCCTAAGCCAAGCGATCGCCTTTATTGCGTGGCATAGATAGACGCTTTTTACGAAACGTGTTCGTGGAGGGGGTAAACGATTACGGAAGAAACTTTTGCTTCGTCTGACTTCTGGTTTTGGAAATTTTTCTTGTATTTTCAAGCTGAAATACAAATATTTATCCAGTAAAATGTTAATGAGCAATGATACTTGACAGAGGCAACATTGTGAGAAAAAAAAAAAAATTATGATTACGGAAAAAATCCGAATTCCGTCGACCTTTCGTTTTCTAGTTTCGTAAAGACGGAATTCCAATAATAACGAAAAAAGCCGGAATTCCTTGAATTCGCGGAAGAATCTCATGCCTGCAGATTACAGAAAAATTTTGCAGCAGCCAACTTCCGTTTTTTCCAATTGTTCTCCACAGTTTCAAGCTAAAATGCAAACATTTATGCAATAAAATGATATTTAACAAGAAAAGCGGACACAAAGAAAACATTGGGAGAAAAATTTGCGATTACAGCAAAATTTTCTTACTCCGTTTCACTACTGTGTTCGAAAGTTTTGAAGCACGAAATTTCGTCTCCAGATAGAAAACGACCCCCACCCCCTCTTTTTTTTTTGTCATCAGTTAGAATGATCTAACTGATGACAAAAAATAAATAAATAAAGCGGTATTCCGTGAATCCCTGTAAGAATCTCGTGTATATCATAAAAATAATAGCAAAAGAAAAATTTGTAGAATCCGTAGTTTTGATAGTGAGTTCCGTAGTCAGACAACTAATTCCGTAGAAACTACGGCATTGTGTGGTAGTTGGCAGATATGAAGTGTGTAGAAGTTTAGCAGAAATTTGTGCGATACTTCCACTTAGTACTGCATGTTGTGAGGTGGGATTCAGTTTTTTAAAAAGAATACAAGGGGATTGGAGGAACAATTTGTCTGTTGAAACTTTAAATGCTCTGATGACAATTGAAATACTGTAGAAGGGCCACAAGAAGAGATTTTTAATCCACGGTCAGCAGTTATAAAGTGGTATGATGACAAAGTCAGACACCCTGAGCGTAAACCATATGGGAAGAAATCTGAATTAGAATGTCAGTGAAATATATTCATGTGGTATGAGAATTTGTTAGAAATTAATAATATAGTCACTAAACTTATCTAAGATTCTATTCATTATTCAAAAAGGTAAGTCAAAATATTTATACACATATTTAAATTTCTGTGTAACTTTATTAGAAAATAAATTACGATGTGATTTAGTTTTACTTGCTAGTCATGCAAATGTTTTGCTAGCAAACTATTTGGTCACTAGCAAAATTTGCTAGTGAGCAAAAAAGATGAAATCTTGCCCTGCACATAACCCTCAGAAATATATTAAAAGGTTATTTTTACATGCATGAAATTGCTCACGACATAAAATGTCTACATTATCTTATGCAATCAGCAATCAAGTTAATATATTTCTTGATTAATATATTTGTCATCACAGATGATAAGTCTATCCAATATTTTCTCACGGTCTGTGATTTCAAAACATACATTTTGTTCAAAATTAGAGTTGTAAAATGTCTCGGTGATACACATTCACCACTTCACTATACAGAATGCTCTACATAATCCTAAATAAAGTTATCCTGACTTAATGAATCCTCTTTGCTTTATTTTTCTTGGATAATGTAAAATTATTGATCTATAAATGTCAATGAAAACATAAATTATCCTAATTTCTATTTCAGCATAATCTTAATAAAGTTGACAACCAAAAAAGTATGAGAAATATTGCATTTTGGTACAATGTATCACACAGATACAAAAGCTACATTTATTTATTTATTTTTTTATTTATTTATTTTCAAGCAAAAGGGAAACACCTCCAGATCAAACAAAGTAATAATAATTAAACAGGTTATTAAAAAATAGGTTCAATACAACCATGATTCCTTTTTTTTGTTATTTTACTTTCATCCTATTTCACTACATCGGGCTGTGTGGGAGGTTTTCACAGAAATGATGGGTTCTAAAGAGAATCCTGTGTGGCTGGGCATGAAAATGTAATTGTTCCTACTGTGATGTATGGCAGTGAAACCTGAGTACTACAGAAGAAACATAAGAGTAATTTGTGTGCTGGAGAAATATGTGTTACTTATGGGGGTTTGTGGAAAGACATGTTCTGATTGTGTGAAGAATGAAAACATGTATTTCCACAAACCACCATGATCTGATTGTGTGAGGAATGTTGCAGTTGTGTAATGTGAAGCAAAATGTTGTTAGCAAGATGGAGACTAATATGCTTTGGTGGTTTGGCCATGTTGAAAGAATGAGTGGTGAGATGCTTACTAAGAAATTATTTTTAGCCCAAGAGACAAGAAGGCAGAGGAAGGCCAAGAAAGTCATGGGAGGATCAGATTCAAGAGTGTCTGTATGAGAAAAAGCTTAGTGATATGTATGTATGGTGTTCTATTTTATCTCATGGAACTTTCTTTTTCAGAGTAATATGTACTGCATCATTGCGACTGGTACATACAAGCACATTGTAGCTAATAATGGTACATCATACATTGTGGCTACATCAAACTCTTGCATTTGTTTATTAAAAAATAGTTAAAAGAAACTGAATATTGAGCTAGATATTGTTGATGATATTTCTGCATCATTTCCATACTTCTTTTTTTTTTCACACTTTTTGTGATCTTATTACAAGTTATTTAGCTTCTCCAATATTTAATTTTTGAAATTTGCAACCTGTGGTGAATTCTGAATGGGTTGACTATTGTGGGTCTAACCTAAATATCGGTTTAGTATGCAGTAAAAATTAGCCATGGAAAACATTTAATTTTTCATGTCGCAAACATAAAAAAAGTAGACTTACAGTACTGTCATCTGAGTCAGAATATGATGAATCACTATCCCTTCCAGCTTCCATATCTTCAGCATTGGAACCGACCATGGCAGGACTTCCTTCTTCAGAATCCTCAGAATGAGTATGATTAGAATCATTGGAAAAATTAACAGCCTTTGCTGAACTCCTAAGACTTCCTTCTCCAGATTCTGGAGGCCCTCTGCCGCTTTCTCCTTCCCACTTTTTCAGCCCACCACTTAATGAAGCTTTTGAAGATGACATACTCTCCGACGAATTATCTTTTGTACCATCTACACAACACAATATAAAAACATAATAAGAAAAGTATTAAATAACATAACTTATTTTTAAATGTCAAAATAAAACCATAAATAGGACAAATCATTAATATGTTTCAACGAATATGTCATAAGATTATATTATTGTTGATAACAATATCACACCCATATCTATTTGATATATGAGGGTGGATCAAAAGGTTAGTTACACTGTTGAATAAAAAAATGTATATACACTATCTACCAACAAGTAATTGGACACCCCTGCAATCGGCGATATCTGCGGTCCTGATACACGTCACGGTCGCCGCCGTTAAATATCGTGTGGGAAACAACAACGCCTTTGATCACCAAGTCCAATAGCGCTGCTCGACTAACGTGGTGCAAAGAACGTCGACAGTGGACCGTTGAACAGTGGAAACAGGTTCTCTGGAGCAACGAATCAAGGTTCACCCTCTACCGTTCAGATGGCAGGGTCTGGGTTTGGCGTCTGCCTGGAGAACGCCTCCTGCCGGAATGTATTGTGCCAACAGTGAAGTTCGGCGGCGGTAGAATAATGCTATGGGTGTTTTTCTCCTGGTATGGCACGGGACCCTTGGTCGCAAATCCTGGTAGACTCAACGCCGAGACCTACTGCACCATTTTGTATGACCATGCGCTTCCTACGTTGTGGCAGTTTTACGGGGTGGACCCATGTTACTTTCAGGATGACAATGCCACCTGTCATGTTGCGAGGTCCACCATGGCTTGGTATGGTGACAATGGGGTTAATCAAATGGACTGGCCTGCGCAGAGCCGGACCTTAGCCCTATCGATCACCTCTGGGATGAGTTGGAGCGTCGACTTAAGGGCCCGAAATCGGTGAAGGAACTGACCTGTCTTCTCCAAGCCGAGTGGAAGAAAATACCGCTGGCCGCCGTACAACGCCTGGTTGAGAGTATTCCCCGGAGGGTCGCAGCTGTAATCGCCGCTCGTGGAGGCTCCACCAACTATTGAAGGTGAATAAACTTCGTTTTCCTTTGCTATCACAGGTGTCCAATTACTCGTTGGTAGATAGTGTATATTCATGTGGTGTATGTTGGTTTAAAGGTACAACATTTATTTACCTTTTGATAAAGTCGCCTACAAGCTGTAAACATTTATCGAAACGTGTGATTAACATTTCCATAACTGTACAGAACATTTTTTCTCCAGATTGGTGCAAACAGTTAAGGTCCACAGTTTGGAATTGTTGTCCACTAAGGTCCTGTTTCATCTTACTGAACAAATGGTAGTCACACGGGGATAAGTCGGGGCTGTAAAGTGGATGTTGCCACACCTCCCACTTGAATGAGTGCAGCAATTCCTTCGCTTTCCATGCTGTGTGGGGCATTATTGTGCAGCAGAATGACAACTTCGCTCAACTTACCCCGGCGTCTGTCCTTAATTGCCTTTTGCAATATGAGTCAGCATTGATAGTCATCCCTTTTGGCAGAAATTCTGTATAAACAACACCTTCACCGTCAAAGAAAGCTGTCGCCATTACCTTTCCCGCAGATAGTTGTACTTCTTTCTAGCTACAGGCTTCCATTCCATGGGTGATCGTTTGTTTTCAGGGGTGAAATGGTGAAACTATATTTCGTCACCTGTGATGATTTACACAAAAAATTGTGACCCTCGGCAGAATATCATTGCAGAAGAGCCAAAGACGACAGGAAATGTTGGTTTTCTCTGCTGGTCTGTCAGTAAACGTGGCCCCCATCTCACACACAATTTCCGAAATCCCAGCTGCTCATGAATGATGGAACGCACACTGCACAGTCCTGTACGGAATGTCTAACGTACTGGCAATTTCCTTGATTTTGATGCGCCTATTATTCTGTATCATGTCATCAACATGCTCCCGAGTGCTGGATATTGATGGTCTGCCTTCGCGGTATTCGTCCGTCAAATTTGTGAGACCCTTTTCAAATTGTTGGCACCACTTTACGATTGCCGGGCAAGACATGGCATTCTCCCCATACACAGCACGGATTTTATGATGGATGTTAGTGTAATTTAGGCGCTTAGCTCACAAATATTGAATGGTTCCTCGCACTTCTAATTTGGAGTAAGAATCTAGTTGACTTGCCATCACAAAGTGTCTCCTGCACACATCTTACACAGTTACTGAACTAAATCACCTCCTGTCGTCAGCTCTGACGCACTGTCTACTTCGCTCTCGAGCACACACCGTCTGACTGCAATCCCACTCCAGATGGCACTAAGTGTAACTTACTTTCTGAATCACTGACATATATAACATATGCTGATAGTACAGAAGGACATAAAACTATTACCTACCTGTTCATTACCTTCAATGACATATAAACATTTTTGTCATAAGGTGTGGACTCCTTTCTGTATGTATGAGAACTTCACATGAACTCTAGGAGTCCACACCTTATGAAGAAAGTGTTTATATGTCCCTGTAGGTAATAGTTTTAAGTCCTTCTGTACTATCAGCATATGTTATATATATTAAATAGACAGGTGTAATATCCCACTCAACCAACACCGATAGACTCAGATCCTGAAATTGCAAGAGGGTATTTTAGTTCAGCTGATTTAATGACAGTAATTTTTTTAATTTAATCTTTTACATGGCAGTTATATGTTCTCTACCACTGTAATCAAAGATGTTTAAAGATAATTTCTTTCAGTGTTGACTTACATCAAACATTATCATAATGCATTATGAAAATGCTTTCTTAACAGTGGCTATTACTCAGTAAAGCAGTTTGCATTTCTTCTTATATTAAATTTTGTAATGAATGTAAGAAGAGACACATAACAAGGAGGGGGGATTAATATACTTAATAACTGCCATTTCTCATCATAAGACTGGTTATACAGAGCGTCCGAGAATTATTGGACACATTACAAAATTACATAAAACAAAACATTAAACAGATAGAAAGAAGATCTAAGGTGAAAATCCTCCAAATACGTGGCGTCAGTAAATAAATAAATACATCGCTTTTCCACGTTCCAGGAACACATAGCAACCGAAAAATTGTTTTTCAGCCACCGGTTGCTCTGTGTTTCTGGAACGTGGAAAGAGCGATGTATTTATTTATTTACTGACGCCACATATTTGGAGGATTATCACCTTGGATCTCGCCCTTTGGATTTTAACTGCTATAATATAGATAGCCAGTGCCGTTAATGCCCACCAGATAGAGACATCTCAGTAGCTGAGCCCATCTTATGGATTTATGATGTCAGAAGCTGACTTACAAATACACATAGCACCGTGGATTGTTGGCCACTTGAAAAAAATCACCAATTTTAATCCTTAGTGAGTTATAAATATTTGGTTGATTTGTGGAATAAACCCTAGTACTTCAGTCCACCTGAGAACGTCATACAATAGGGTAACCTGAGATTAAAAGGTTGTTGTTGTTTTTTCTTCTTCTTTTCAGTTTTCCTTTTCGAAAAGACATTTTGTGAGTTGGATGAACAAAAAGGTTTGTCTTCTGAAGAAAGTGACATTTCATTTCTGACAAATGCAACATAACTGGTCTGGTAGATAATGAAAGAATCCTTACCTCATGGGCAAGCACAGGTGCAGCATCAGGAGGGATGGTGAAGGACATGTCTCCCCATCCCAACTTTAGAAAATTAAATGTGAGGGCAAGTGTACGATGGAGCAGAAAATATGAATGGGAAGCTCAATGGACTTGTTACAAAGTTCAAAAAGGGAAAACCAAGAGTTTTATACACTCACCTTTTAGATTCAGCAGCAATTCATTTTTGTAAAGAAGTAAAACTGTGGCACAATGATAATGTAAAGAACTCATTATGTAACATTATTCATGTATCAGCAAAAAGATCTGTGATATTTAAAAGAATCTGCAATAAAAGTGAGAACTTTATTTTCAGAAAACTTAGCACCTTGTCAAAAACATGTCCGACTGTTCACCATTGTTCATTATCAACAGTGGTTGAAGAATAAGTGCATAATGAAAAAAATTTTGTTTTGTTCTTAGAAGCTTCAAATTTTGTGACATTAATACATTTATGTAAAAATTGTTTCCAAAACAATTTCTCTCCTCTGCGACACGAAAAAAAAAAAAAAAAAACTTTACACTTAACATCCCCCCTTCCAAAGAAAAATATCATAGCTCCACTAACCTAGGTATACCTGGCTCACTTGTTTGTTGAATCCAATTAGAATTATTCCAAGGAAGAAGACCTTAAAAATAAAATTTAAAAGCCTACAGGATTTAAAACACTTCTCTTATAGTAAAAGTTTTATTGGAGGCAGTACTTACTTTTGTTACCAGTTTAATTATGATATGCATCTTTACAAATTTTCTATTCAGATCACAACACGAAAACATAACAGAAAAACTTAGAACATCCAGAAAGTTATTTTGAACATTATTTCTATCATAAAGAATCACATCCTTTAAAATAAAGGAAAAACAATAACATACCGGCAAATTTGTGTGCAAATTTTTCTTGGGCATCACGTCTTGTTTGTTCAAACAATGCCTGGAAGTCAAATATTCTGGCCTTTTTTCCTGTAACACAAAAGCAGAAAATAAATTATATGAGAAATTTAAAGCAGGACACTACTAAGTTGTAATGTATGAAAAATCCATTTACTACAATAAATATATAGGAACATAAATGCCAGCTTTCACCACCAGACAGGTAGCTACAGCCATTCATTGGTGGAGAAAGCTTGCATTTGCTCATTTGCCACCCATTGGTGTGAAAGCTTGCATTTGTGTTCCTATATATTTATACGTAGTGCCATCAAAAGGTACGTAGCACACCAACAGGTGGCAGTGTGCGGATGCGCGAGCAGTGGTCGAGGACAGTGATCTTCATGAGTCATTGTGCTGAGTGGCGTCGTTCTGCGAACATCGGGAGCTGTGCTACACGATATTTGGTGACCACGTGCAGCACTCAGCTGCGATTTCTGTATGGACTGCAAACTACAGCAGCAACCGTACATCGAATTCTGCGGCAAATCGGGAATGGAGATGCATGAAATGTTGTGGAAGGCTTATGGCAATGAGTCGTGCGAGGTGTTTTGAGTGGCACTCGCACTTCAAGAGCGGCAGAATGGCACTGGAAGACGACAAGAGGACAGGGCGATCGTCCACGAGCAAAAACCCCGAAAATGTGGACAAAATTAGGGAACTGGTGCATGAGGATCGTCGGAGAATCATTCAAGACATTGCTACCATCGTCAATGTGTCATACGGAAACAGTGCAAGAAATTCTTACGTCGGTTTTGAACATGCACCGCATTGCTGCAAAGTTTGGGCCAAAGATTCTGAACCCCGAACAGAAGGCGTGCAGTGTCGAACTCTGCATACCTGCCAACTTTCAGAAATCAAAATCCGTAACGAAAAAAAATCGATATATTTTATGAAACTTTTAGTCGATATATTCAATGAAATTACTTGTCGCACATACTGATTAAATGTACCGAACATATCAATTAAAAACGATATGTTACCTAAATCAAATATAAACTTTTAATTGATATAACTACAGATGTTTGAATTTAGCGGCACGTTTATTTCGATTAAAATAGAATCTATACATAATTTCTCATTACTATTCTATATCATTATGATCTATAAAGAGATAAAAATTAATTTTTATGGAAGTTTGCATCTAAAGGGAAGAATGCTCCACCCTTTGACCCCCAAATCTAATAGGATCGTATCCCACGCTGTCACAGAACAAACTAAAATGCTTTCAAAAACGAACCATTTTCATGCTAGGATTATCTTACGGAGAAACAGATGAAATTAAAAAAAAAATTAAATAAATGAGTGACTGAGGGACAATAATTGGTAAATTATGCTCAACTAAAAACAAAGTGAACAAACATTTTGCCCGAATCGCATCCAGTTCATTATAACTTAACAGTCAAAATCAGATTTATGCTTGACACTAGAGATATCATTCCTTCCACCATGCAAAACACTGAAATTACATCAACACGTAATGCAAAATGCGTATTTTTCGTTTTTTGAAGATTTTGCAATACTCGGGAATCCCCCTCCCCATTTCATATTGCTGTTTATTGACACTTGAAAAAAGATGCAAGTAAAACTGCTATAGTAAAGCAATAACAGCTTAAAGAGATGCAATATTTCAGAGGAAAAAATAGAACCCCAACATATTAATTTCATTGAATCAAGCCAAGACATTTTTATGCATGTTATCAAGCACCGAACAAAAAAAGCACGGTTGGAAAGCGTGATTTGCCATTTTGTTTGTAGTTTTCATAAATCTCCAGGAGTTACAGAAGCAGACAATGATCCTGGTGGAACTACAGGCAAACTAGAGCACTTGATAACTCTGGTACAACCTAAACATGCAAAAAAAAAAAAAATTGGGGATAAAGAGAAATGAAGAGAAGTTCAAATCAATGATCTGAAATTGAACCATAAACATTACTGTGTTGTACAGGATAAGTGGCAACAATAGTCAACGATTCTAAGCATTTGAGCATGCAAAGTAAGAAAAGAGAGAGAACATGCATGTGGGATCAAGCTATAATTTGAATAAGAAAGTGGCAGGACTGTAAAAGTTAGTTGGTCACAATGAATTGTTTAAACTAACTGGCTTTCATTGTAGTGAGAGTTGGGTATGAAGGTCAGTAGCTCCCAACACAAGGTTGATGTGACGAATGTCACACACACAAAGTCAGATTCAATTGCAGAACAGAATCTGTAATGCACACACTCCAGAACTGAACTGACAGCTTGCTAGAAGAAAATGTAAATAGAAATATTTTGAGGTGGTTTGAAGACAACATAAAAAGATCTGGATAGATGTCAGATACTGTATTAACAAGGTCTATGGGGAAGACCTGACCTATAACATTGTGGGTTAAACATACACTATCTACTAACAAGTAATTGGACACCCCTGCAATCGACGATATCTGCGGTCCTGATACACGTCATGGCCGCTGCCGTTAAATATCGTGTGGGAAACAACAACGCAACCAGTCGCGTGCAAGATGCCACGCAGTTCGGAGCTCTCTGATTTTGAGAAAGGTGTAATCGTCTGGGATTAACAGAAATGGCCGATCCATACGTGACATATCCAGCGAGTACCCAAAATCGACAGTGGCCTACGTGATTGGCAAGTGGAAGATGAGAGGTGACTGTCGGAATGTGCCCCGACCCGGCAGACCCACAAAACTGGGAGTTACAGACCGACGGGGGCTGGCCAGAGAAATTCAGAAGAACCGCACTAAATCGATGGGCCACATCCACCAAGATTTTCAACAGGCATCCGGGAGTGTTCTTTCGATGAATACCATCCGTAAGGAAGCCCATCTTCTCGGTTATCATGGACGTGCTGCCGCTCACAAGCCTTTGATCACCAAGTCCAATAGCGCTGCTCTGCTAACGTGGTGCAAAGAACGTCGACAGTGGACCGTTGAATAGTGGAAACAGGTTCTCTGCAGCGACGAATCAAGGTTCACCCTCTACCGTTTGGGTGGCAGGGTCTGGGTTTGGCATCTGCCTGGAGAACGCCTCCTGCCTGAATGTATTGTGCCAACTGTGAAGTTTGGCGGCGGTGGAATTATGCTACGGGGGTGTTTCTCTTGGAATGGCACGGGACCCTTGGTCGCAATTCCTGGTAGACTCAACGCCGAGACTTACTGCACCATTTTGGATGACCATGCGCTTCCTACGTTGTGGCAGTTTTACGGGGTGGACCCATGTTACTTTCAGGATGACAATGCCACCTGTCATGTTACGAGGTCCACCATGGCTTGGTATGGTGATAATGGGGTTAATCGAATGGACTGGCCTGCGCAGAGCCGGACCTTAACCCTATTGAGAACCTCTGGGACGAGTTGGAGCGTCGACATAAGGGTCCGAAATCGGTGAAGGAACTGACCTGTCTTCTCCAAGCCGAGTGGAAGAAAATACCGCTAGCCGTCGTACAACGCCTGGTTGCGAGTATGCGCAGCTGTAATCGCCGCTCGTGGAGGCTCCACCAACTATTGAAGGTGAATAAACTTCGTTTTCCTTTGCTATCACGGTGTCCAATTACTTGTGGGTAGATAGTGTACAAAATCTTCTTTTAGCAATCAAGAAATCAATACTATACCACAGAGTGAAAATCTTAGAATGGACATAAAGAGATGAAAGGAGTTTGGCTACAAACCAGAATTAACCTCTTTTTTAGTGAGCTAAGTAAGTCATGTACTTAAATATAATGATATACAGATGTCAGATGGTGATGATGAAAGTCAAAGGAAGCATCATCTCTACGATGAACATTTTAATGGATGACATTATGGCACCTCCAATTATTAATCACGGTGAAAAAATGTTTAATTACAGGTTTTATAGAAATAAATTTGGTGGTCAAATTTTCAAACTAGATCCTAGTTCATAACTAGAACCGTCACTGGAGTAGTTGTTGCCAATCGATCTGAAGTGCCCAACCACAAATATTGTAAGCATGGTACCTCTTCTTCTTGTTATACTGCCTAACTGTTTTATTCCTTATATTTCTAATAGCTGCTTTATGTTCCTCTACATGGACTTTTACACTTCTCCTGATTACACTTATATAGCTTAGCCCGCAGATATAATCTATGTTATAGAGTACTCTTTCTTGTAAATGTACGTTTTTTTCTTGTCGTTTTAGAGATGGGAGGAATTTTTTTTTAACTTGTTATTCAGATCTGGGGCAAGCCTGATATTAATTTTCACTGATCTTTTTTAGTTTTTTGATTAGACCTTTGGGGCAAGTAATTTTGCTACTTCTTATTTGCTTTCTAGATCTAAAAAAATCCATGACACAGATAAGATAGACTACAACTCATATTACCCTGACTACATAAAATCTAATACTAGACAATTTTTGGAGAAAATCAACTTCCTAGATTCTTTACAGAAACCCAAAAAAGACATCCACAGAGAACTGGAAAAATAATTTTATCAGAAAATAATTCTCCCTCCCCATTCCTAAAGAATATTTTAAAGAATAAAGCAAATAAGAAGCAGCAAAATAACATCAAGTTCACTAGCAAAATTGCTTACCACAAACTCTCTTTGAAAAACTAAAAAAGATCAGTGAAAAATATAGCACCAGGCTTGCCCTAAATCTGAATAACAAGTTAAAAAAATTCCTTCTATCTCTAAAACAACAAGAACAAGAGATTTACATGAGTCTATAGCATAGACTGCACTTGCGGACTAAGCTGTATTTAAGTGAAACGGGAAGAAGTGTAATCCATATGAAGAAACATAGGGAACAAAGCAGGATTAGACAGACATCTGCAAGCAAGTGGACACTCTATAAAACAGGACGCGATAAAAATAATCGCCCACAAATCCCATGTTGTAAAGAAGAAACTGAAGAATGGATGGAAATAGCGAGAAGAAGAGGTACCACGCTTACGATAATTATGGTTGGGCACTTCAGACTGATTGGCAACTACTCCAGTGACAGTCCTGATGATGAGATAGGTTCTAATTTGAAAATTTGACCAACAAATTTTATCTCTATAAAACCAGTAAACATTTTTTCGCAGTGATTTCAATGGATTTTTCTAGCACATTTCTTTTTTTACAGTGATGATTTAAGAGCTACATTGTTTAAAATAGTTATAGGACTTTAACATCATAATGCAGAACTATATAAAATTATCTTTAATACTTCATGACTAAACACAGGCTGCTTGTGACTAATCAGAATCTACATAGGAAAGTGTAATATCTCCAGCACTGGTTAACTAAACCAGGTGTTTACATCTTAACAAGGACAAGCTAGAAAGAAGTTAATGAATGCTGTCTGGTTGTATAACAAAAGGGTCAATATGTTCAAGAGCACCAAATGTGCAATAGATCTCTGGGGACCAAACAGATGAATTAGATTGGCTACATGAAATTATAATGAGCCATAAAGGGTTTTTAGGACATCTACATCACAAAACACAAATGTAAATATTAATTTGACTTTCTACGTAGCTTTATTTCATTTTATTTTTAACAACCACTCAATATTGATAATTTATGGGTAGAAAAACTAATTTTATAACAAAATACTCACAAACCCTACTTACCAAACTGGGAAAATCCCATCTTCTCATTCATCTCAACTTCTGAGCCACTTGGCACAAATTCTTGGGCTTCGTCTGCAGCAGAAATATTTATTATCCACATTAATATTTTATTCGTCAAGAAAGAAGTTACATAAAAAGAAATACATTTTAAAACAGCCAACCCTTGAGGTAACACCCCTCAACGTACCACCACCCCTTGGGTCTGAACATAGTAAACATCCCTTTATCCCAAAAATCAAAGGATAAAGGATGATAAACATCCCTTTATCCCTTGATACACTGTCACATCCTTGGCATCCACCAACTGCCAATCGATATCACTGGCAGTGATTGACTGCACCAACCTGCCTTTCCCAACACAAAACATACTAAGCCCCTTGCAAGCTGCAAGAGAAACTCTTTGCACTTCAGACAGTTGTGGCAAACCTTGTTACGACAGTGATTCAATTAGGGTGCAAATTGGTGTCTGGTCCATGCCCAGTCCCTACAAAAATTTAAAAATAAAACAGTCTGGAACAGAATTTCCTGCTGCAACAAAAAAATACAGGTGTCGTGTCACATGTCTAGTTTCATTTTCCTGCTAATCACCAGGAGTTGTATTATTGTTACAGAGTACCAAGGACAAAACAATATCACTTCTTTAATTATATTATGTTGTTAAGTCCAGAAATTGGAACTATATGTAGTTCTGCTCCAAATGTTGTTTGCAGTCAGTGACAGAATGCATGCATCTGATGGAACTAACTAGTATTCAATGTTTAGTGACAAGGTGCGAAAACTTTAATGAAAGGAACATGGCAGAATCACTTAATTTCTCAAATACCAATTTCATCAGACCTGAGATGCATGCTTTCGTGAACTGAACATTTTGAATACAGATCCTTAAAATGGAAATGCAAAACATGTAAAAAAGTTATTTTTTTTAACCTAAAAAAAAAAAAAGTAGATTCTGATTTGTTAGCTTACAAGAAAAGTTTTCCTGGGTATCCATCTTTTATTACCTGGGCAGGTAAATAATTTCTGCACTTGTCCAGCTGGGCATGTACTTTTCAGATATTTTTCAACCCCTGATTACAGTTGTTAATTAGCTAAAAATCCAAAGAAGCTTCAGACAACTGAAGAGCAGAGAAATGCGTTAACTAATGCAATTCATAAAGTGATTATGCTACTAAGACGGCAGGGCAATTTACTTACAAGAGAATGTATAAATTTGTAACAGTGGCAGAAAAACGAAATAAGGATACAAACAGATTAGAAAAGATCTGCAATAACGAAATATATTTTTCTTATCTGAAGAATGTTTCGTTGGGTAACCTATAATGAAGCAAAAAATTTTATGCACCATTTATAACGTACTAAACTTTAGGAATAATAAGATCTTTTGGTGCAGCGTCAGCCTTGTTCACACTAAAAGCAAGCACTCACGTGGTTGACATAATTTCTTTAGCTATTGCCAGTAGAGATTTCCAAATTATTGGAACATTGAAGGGTGCGTCCAAATTGCAAGTTCTTATTAAAGAGAATTTCAGTGCTTTCACTGTAGTGTAATAAAATTTCTTTGAGAAGGGTGCAATTCTTTTGGTATAATTCTAGTTTGGAGAGGCAGAGGTATCTTCAATAGTCAGAAGAGATAGTGCAGAAGTCATCCCGTTTTACTCCACTACTGCTCTTTGTTATAAGCTTGCTGCTCTAAAATCACTCATTCACTGTGTGCCAATGTCATTTGCAATGAACCCTACTCATTACAAAAAGAATATGCAATCATCCAAGAAGTTGCTACAAACTATCAGTTTTTCTGTATTTTATACTGTATCAATTTCTCCTCGGAATTGTCAAAAAACTTTTCAAAAAATTTGATGCCAATCAATTTGTCTGTCACCTTTCTCCTCTACAGAAACCGTCCCTTTCTTTATTGGTTCAATCCCCTACGATCATTCTTGTTCTTACAAACTTGTCAAAATTTTCAAAAGTTTTGGTTACAAGCTTGCAATCAATTTTCCCCCACTACCATCCAATCAATATCCAAAGACAGAGACCCTCTTGATCCTTTAGAGCAGGAGTGGCCAAATGGTCAATCGAAAGCTCTCGTACGGTCGATCGTTTGTTTTATCAAGTAGGTGTACGTTGTTCTATACAAACTGCCTGAAAACAGATAATAGAATGAATTAACCAGACTTTCCTCTCCAACCCTAACCAACTCTGGATCAAGATATTTTTAATATACAAGGTTTGTCCGGAAAGTAATGAGACCACTTTTCCTGGGCCAATCAGAAGGGCCGGAGGGCGGAGTTTCCGGGCGCGACGGTTGGTGGGGTATGTTAGGTAAACGATCGATGTCTCGTCAGTTGGCTCCGAGCTTTTACAGAGTGAGGATCGCTTGGGAAGTGGACAGCTGTGTGAGCGTCGCGTAATGGTCAAAACGCAGAAGAGTGTCGAACAGCTATACGCTGTAAAGTTTTGTGTTGATCTTTAAAAATCCACGACCGAGACGCTCGCTATGATACAGAAAGCCTACGGGAAGGATGCTTTATCGAAAGCGCAAGTGTTTCGGTGGCACAAAACGTTCACGGAGGGAAGAGAGAGCGTCGAGGATGAGCCACGTCCAGGGCACCCTTCGACGTCTCACACTTCGGACAATGTGGAAAAGGTTTTAAAGCAGTTTTGGACTCTGACCGACATCTGAGTGTTAGATTAGTAGCAGAGCACGTGGGACTTGGGAAATCCATTGTGCATGAAATCATCATGTAAGAATTGCAGATGCGGAAAGTTTGCACCAAATCGGTTCCTAAGGTTTTGACCGATGAACAGAGGAACAACTGTGTGTTGATTTCTCGTGAGCTTGTGGACCGTGTGATGAGTGAACCTGGTTTTACGGAGAAAGTGATAACAAGTGATGAAACATGGGTCTTTGAGTACGATTCGAAGACGAAAAGACAGAGCTCACAGTGGCAAACTCCCGAGTCTCCTCGACCAAAGAAGGCTCGAATGTGCAAATCGATGCTCATTGTCTTCTTTGACTGTAAAGGTGTTTAAGGAGTTTGTACCACCCGGACAAACAATCAAATCTGCATTTTACGTGGAAGTGCTTCAACGGCTGAAGAACAGAGTTGCACACGTCTGCCCGGAGATCACCAACACTTGGGTTCTTCACCACGATAATGCGCCGAGCCATATGTCGCTGAGAGTTCCTGGCGAAACACAACGTGGCAACGCTGCCCCAACCTCCCTACAGCCCGGACTTGGCCCCGACTGACTTCCTTTTGTTTCCCTGGCTCAAATCCAGCCTGAAAGGACACCATTTTGGAGCTGTTACAAACTTGAAAACTGCCGCGACGAGTGCTTTGAAAGAGATCTCTGTTCCCGACTTCCAGGCAAGCTACACGGCTTGGCAGAACCGTTGGCAGTGGTGTGTTGATGTCCAAAGATGTTATTTCTAGGAATTTTAATGTTATGTAAGTATAACTTTAATTAAACGTCTGTTATTGAATGAGTCTCATTACTTTCCGGACAGACCTTGTATTTACGGAATTCGCCCCAAAAATAAATCTGCCATTATGGAAGCTTGTTTGCATCACTACTGACTGCCCGGCACCTTCGATTGTAGGTCAAACCATTGGGTTCATTGCACTTTGTAGGAAAAATCATGATTTTCCAAACTTTACCTCTTTTGACTGCATTATCCACCAAAACACACTATGCATCAAAGTTTTAAAAGTGAAAGAAATTATCAACATAACTGCCAAAATGGCTAATTCTATTTGGACACGAAGTTTACGTAAAAGGTTTTTTCGAAGCCAACCAGAAGAAAATGAAGCTGAATACAAAGGCCTGCTGTTTTTCCCAAATGTTAGGCAGCTTAGTAAAAGAAAGTTTGTAAAAAGATTTTTGAATCTCTTGCCATAAATAATAGAATTCCTAGATGCAATGGGAGAAAAGTATGCTCAGTAACAAGATGCTACCTGGCTACAAAATTTGGCTTTTGTAACTGATCAAACAGGCCACACAACAACACGTTCATCCTTGAGCGGAAAGGGAAGAGTGTTACAGATTTAGTGAGCTCGCTGAATACTTTCGAATCAAAACTAGGCCGGCTAAAATGCCAACTTGGTAAAGGAAATTTTAAAACTTTCCCAATCTAGAAAAACACACAACACATCAAACTGATTGCAATTTTGATTAATATATCCCTGAGATAGAAGTTCTGATAACAGAATTTGGCAGAGGATTCACAGACCTGAAAAACTTTCAGCAGATTTTGAGCTTCGTGTCATACCCTTTTGGCAAATGTGATATCAAGGAAGTTTCATCACAAACATTTCCTATACTTTTCCTCTTCGATTCTTCACATTTAGTATCAGAAATTGTGAAACTTCAATCCAACATAGTACTGAAGGCAAGAGCGTCAGATAAGACATTTTGCACTCTATTGTCAGGAGAAAAGAAAAATATCCCTGACTTGAGATCTGTTGCTTTGCGGCTGACTGCTTTCTTTGGATCCACATATCTCTGTGAGCAGCTTTTTCAGAAATGAAAATAATGAAGTCGAAATACAGGAGCTGCCTGTCTGATGCTCATTTAGAAGCGTGTCTATGACTGTGCCTCACTGAATATGTGCCTCATTATTCTACACTTTGTGAGGACATATAGCATCATGCATCAACATCTAAGAATTAAATATTGTGAATAAAGGATCTATAAGAAAGATTATATAATTTGTTTGAAAAATAGTGTTTCAGAAATAAAAATGAAATATTATTTTTCTGTATTTGTTTCCAAACTTACAAAACCACACACACTTACAAAACACTCGTGATATAAGCTTGTTCCTATTTAAATATGCCTATCATGCAAACTCTGTAATGCCACATTAGAAAATGTCTTTCAATCACTGAACTGGGAAAACAAAGGGATAAAGATTATTATCTAACTTACCTTCGTTTTGCTGATGACGTAGTCATTTTTGCAACTACCCCATCAGAGCTGCAGAGTATGATCCAGGAACTTGCTGACAAGAGTAAAGATGTGGGATTAAAAATGAACTTTCAGTAGACAAAAGTACAATGCTTTTACAAGAAATGAAGATTTATCGATTGATGGGGAAAAGCTGGAGATAACCAATACCAACATTTATCTTGGACAGCAGATATCAAGTGAGGGTCACATTGATGAAGAAATTAATCGGCGTATAAAACTTGCCTGAAGAGTGTTTGGAAGAAACAGTATAATTCTCAAGAGCAATGTGCCATTATGTCTTAAAAGAAAAGTGTTTGATTAATGCGTCCTTCCAATGCTTACATATGGTGCAGAGACGTGGACCTTAAGTAAAAGAGACATACAAAGACTACAGACAATTCAAAGAAGCATGGAGAGATGCATGCTTGGTGTAACCAGGAGAGATAAGAAGAGGAACTCGTGGATCAGAAAATTGACAAGAGTGAAAGACATCATGATCAGAGTAAAATCCTTGAAATGGCAATGAGCTGGACATATTTGCCAGGACAGACCATCAATGGACAGCTGAAATTTTAGACTGGATTCCGAGGGGCAGGAAAAGACCCAGAAGAAGACCACATGGGAGATGGGCGGATGAAATTCGAAAATATGTGGCAGTAACATGGAGGAGACTGACACAAGATAGACCGTTGTGGAAGAAATTTCGGGAGACCTTCGTCCAGCAGTGGATTGATAATGGTCGACAATGATGATGATATCACTGCAATAAACCATGGTAGATCACAGTAGGGAATGATAGCTTAAGGCAGATCTTGGTTCCTCAAAGTTTGGCTAACCCTGCTTTAGAACATCCTGAGGTCTACCTCATCCCTGTGCCTATTTCCTCAGGCGAAAAGTGTTATATTGGTAGTACTTTTCGTACAATCAAATGCAAAATTTTGAAACATAAAAGAGATGTCAGAAAAACTCTTCCACTTTTTTTTTTTTTTTTGATTGTAGGTTTAACGACCAATGTGAGCAACTCAATGGGCTATAAGCAGTCGCCCGTCCCTAATTTAGGGTCACTGGTTCCAGGGAAGGGAGAGAGCCAGTGCCGTAAGACAAACACAACATCCATGCCTGACTGGGATTCAAACCCGGACCCCTTTCGGACGAATGATCAGAAGCCGGTCGCTTAGACCACTGCGCCACCGGGGCGGCAAACTCTTCCACTTCTGCACTTTCTCTTCTGACTATTGAAGATACCACTGCCTCTCAAAACTGGAATTGTACCAAAGGGATTGCACCCTTCTCAAAAAAATTTTCATTACACTACAGAGAAAGCATTGAAATTCTCTTTAATAAAAACTCTTGCGATTCCGACGCACCCTTCAATATTCCAATAATTTGGAAATCTCTACTGGCAACAGCTAAAGAAACGATGCCAACCATGTTAGTGCTTGCTTTTAGTGTGAACAAGGCTGAGGCTGCAACAAAAGATCTTACTAATTACTAAAGTTTAGTACTTAATATATCATGCGAAAAAAATTGTGCTTCATTATTGGTTTCTTCATATTACGTGAAATGGCCTTCCTACCAATGTTCGCTGGGTAAAGAAGAACTTACAAAAAACATGTTCCTTTTTTCTAATTGAAGGTTTAACGACCACCTTGAGCAACTCAATGGGCTATAAGCAGTCGCCCGTCCCTAATTTAGGGTCACTGGTTCCAGAGAAGGGAGAGAGCCAGTGCCATAAGACAAATACAACATCCATGCCTCACCAGGATTCAAACCCGGACCCATTTCGGACAAATGATCAGAGGCCATCGCTTAGACCACTGCGCCACCGGGGAGGCAAAAAAAAAACATGTTCACAGCCACTATTGAAATTATTTTATGTTTGACCCCATAGGTACCAAAGTTCAACAAAATAAGAGCACCAAAAGGAAGGGAAAGGCTCACAGTAATTAATGTATTATTACTCTTTATAGTCTCCATGTATTTGTTAAAAGTTTTGTAATGTTTTGGCAGTTATATCACAGCTAGGGATATAACACAATCTACCATTTATGATTGCCAGTAGAAATAAAATGCCGAAATGGGCGCGTCATGATACTTGGAATATGTAAAAATGAGGGTGTCTTCAAATAGCTCTTAGCGAAGTGCAGATTGTGCGTACATCGGAATGCTATTTGTGAAGACAGAAGTAAATTTTTAACTTCCTGCCTTTCAAAAAAAAAAAAAAAATCTGTGACAATAAAAAAATTATTATATTTGGATATCTTAAACCTTTTACTGACTGGTGGCAGTGGCGAATTTAAATTACAATTTGTATTAAAACAATATAAATCACAATTCAAATTTTTTAACGGAATGCACATGCATTAATTAATGATTTGCTGCTACCAGAAAAGCTTAGCCGGGCAGTAGCCAAAGAAAGAACTTGTTTGCCGATTGGTCTTTCGTGTTACATGTCAATCAGAACGGCCATACACTGTGACTGCAGCTTACATAACACCCCTCGGGTCTTCTCAAGCAGGCCACAAGGACTTGTAGCCTCCTGAACTTCTCTGAGCATGATAGCTAGCAGCACACTCCACCAAGATCTCCGTCCCCTCTTTCTCCTAATACATAGCTCATTTCAAAAGTTTTGCGTACTGCGCAGGCGTTGCCCATAGGATGATGCAATCACTCCAATCGTTGCACCACTTGTGAGTCAGACCAGTATCAAAGTTGTATCTACACTTGCTGGCTGATTTTTTCCGGTTCCAAAAAATTCTGCATAGAAATGGAAGAAGAGAATGAGTCAAGTCAGGTCAGATCTCGCTTAGCAAGCAACGATTCTACATTAAAATTGAAACTTTGCGAGGAAAATCCCCTACCAAAATTCATAAAGCTTTGTGAAGTTTGTGGGGTTACTGTAGTGGATCATAGCACATGTAGTGTAGTAGATCGTAGCGCAGTGTCAGAGTGGGCTTCTCATTTCCGTCAAGGTCGGGAAAGCATCAAAGACGTCTCCCAAAAAGCATCACGTGCGACGGACGACACTTCTGTGGTTATCGTCAACAGCATTTTAGAACAATATTGACGGAAAGCGTGAAGAGATTGCATATAAAGCACACACACTACTACAGAAGTTTTCTGCAAAATATTTTGTGCCCAAAGATTCACCAAAGAAGGCTGGACATGTTAGAAGCTGGTGTCGTTATTTTGCACGACAACGCAAGGCTACATGTTGCTCATACAGTAAAAGATATTCTGGATAAGTATGGATGGAAATTGCTTCCCCACAAATCATACAATCTTGACATGAGCCCACCAGACTATGACTTGTTCCCAAAACTGAAGAAGCCACTCCACAAGAAACGATTCAGGAAGTGTCTAATGAAGTGATCCAAGTAATTCGACACCCCAACAAGACTTGCCCAGAAGCTGAGCTGCTGTCATAAAGACACATGGAGATTACTTCGAAGGTCTGCAAAGGTATGTTGTGAAAAAATTAGATTTTTAAGAGATAGCCCACAGTGTGGGAAACTTTTGAAATTACCCTCATACAAATTTTTCTTTGGTAGAGTGTGAAGAGCACATCCTTGTATACACATTGGGATACAAAGAGTTCCCTGTGGTTTCACATTGCATAACAAAAAAGATGCACCAAGAAAAGTATGTTTGCTAAATCATCAGAAAATCTAAGGCAAAATCTAAGAATCTTAAGTTTTTAACTCATGTTCTTGTGAGAACAATGAAAAAATACAAACTTCTGAAGCAAATAATTTAGTTTAATGGATTTAATAATAATTCACCGTCATAAGTTTTGGGGGGCCGACTCAGATTGTCTTAGCCTTGGGGCCCACTAAGGCCTTAATCCGGCCCTGCTCCTGGACGATAGTTCTCAAGTTTTCTTCGGTGTTCTACGCTATCTGGATTGCAATTCATTAATTGCGCCGTACCTACACCGAAAAATTGTAAGCTCATGTCCTTTCCATGTGATTTAGTGATTACTGCATAAAATCTTTCAACAAATTTTAATTCTTAAGCATGAAACAAGTTTAGAAAAAAAAAACGAAGAATAATATACATCCCCAAAAACTTCATACGTACAAAATAAGAACTCACCTGTGTCACCACTCATGTTGATTCTATTACACACCACAAAAAGACTCGACGGCAACACACCATACCATTGAGCTTACACCAACAAACTTAATTCTTTAATCCGCGCTTTAATCTTTGCTTGCCTTGAACTCCGTTCACAACGCGGTTACGATTTCCCACTTTCATGGAAAATTGTTAATTGCGCGACATAACCAAAGACCTTAGAGTTAGAGGAGTATAGAGCCTTTGCACCGAAGTCATTTTGACGTCACGGTTGTTTCCGGGTTGTTAAGAGAAAGTTCAGCTGCTAAGGTTCCCAGCAATTTCTAGACTCTCTGTCACTCGATTGTCTCAAGTTTTAGAAATGGTTAAAAGTTGTGTGGCGTATGGGTGCTTCTCGAAGTACGAGTAAGGTATTGAAATTTCCTTTTATCGCTTTCCAACGGCAGAAAAACGCTTGATTATGTGGAAAATAGCAGTAAATAGAAAGGCATGGTCACCCAGGCCGACAGAATCTGCAGTAAACACTTTATTTCAAGTATCGTAAATTTGCATATTTTACTACGTTAATAGGCGAATTCATATCAGTACGTTTTCTTGCTCACTCTTATGTATTATTTTCAAGTTTTTACGTAAATCCTGGTTATTCTGTTTAAAATGCTCTGAACGCATGTCGGATTAACTTTGCTGTCGAATCGGAAATTGCTAGGCTTTCGTGAACTTCAAGATTTTGTATTGTTACTGATTACTAAATGCTGAAACAGATGCCTTTTTTTTCCGAACCGAAATTTAAAGATATACGTCCACATAGAATTAGAGGGGGTACTGTCATACATTGTGACGTCCGTCTTCCCGGATCTGTTTCATTTTTTCTTTTCTTTTTTTCTGGTTAAAAAACAGTCTGTTTTCCGGGATATGATAAGTCGGTATTTTCTTTTTTTAATTCCAATACACACTGGAACCGCCCACTCACACTGGAACCAGACAGAAATGTAACAACTTACCTCAGACCGGGTAAGAAATTTTTCGTTTTCAGTCTTCAGAATTAAAACATTTCTAACCCACCCATTGGTAAAATATTTATATTCGTCAAGGCCTTTATAAGCTTTTTGAGCTTTCCCGGTATAACACGAAAAACTGCCTATTAAATAGTTATAAATAGCGTGATAGTTCAGATCAGGGAGGTCCGTAGCAACACAAACTTCCAGAGGATAAAAATATCTTTGACTTTCAGGTATGTCATATGGATTTTCTATGCCATTATCTCAAAGCTTTTCTTTGTAACGTTTCTTTTCTACCACATTAAGATGGCAAATTTTGTCAATGGCTGCTGCTGCTGTAACTTTATTTACAGCAGCAGCAGCCATTGAAAAGCATGGAGAGAGACAAGCTCGGGTACTTTCTAACCACCCATGTTCTGCCATTAAGGTCAACGGAGCCGCCCCGGTGGCGCAGTGGTCTAAGCGATGGCCTCTGATCATTCGTCCGAAAGGGGTCCGGGTTCGAATCCCGGTGAGGCATGGATGTTGTGTTTGTCTTACGGCACTGGCTCTCTCCCTTCCCTGGAATCAGTGACCCTAAATTAGGGACGGGCGACTGCTTATAGCCCATTGAGTTGCTCACGGTGGTCGTTAAACCTTCAATAATAATAATAAAAAAAAGATCGACGGAAAGCGGTTCTAAGTCGGAGGACCCAGCCTCCCCCCAAATATCCTTTTTGGGGGGAATTATATAATAATTTTGATTAATTACGGGCACATGCAGGAATTGTGCACCCGAAATAAATTGTGCCCCCCCCTCCCCAAAATTTTTTGCTTAGCACCGCCACTGATTTCCGGGATTTGCGGATGTTTCAATTCGTTCTTCAAATAGTTGGTTAAATATGGTATTAGTTATGAACGTAAGAGTAAAGCTGGATCGTTCAAGGAATCCAGTGAACGTAAACCGATGTCATTTCGCAGGTAATTTAAATTAAGTGGTTTGCTCCTTGTTGTTTACAATGTCTTTGGTTGTTTACATTCCTTTTAGATAGCAGTATTCAGGCTTTTCTGACTGGTGTGGAAAGTAGGTCGCAATATAATGCTTTTTATAAAAACATCGCAGAAGCATTTTTTTTTATTTAAAAAAAATGTTCGTCAGTATTATTTCATGTTTCAAAAATAACGAGCACTTCTACGGCACGTAGGTAGAGAAATGCAAAATTAAGCAGACATTTATTACTCATATTCATGTGAAGTTTTCATTTAATTGACTTATTTCCGTAAAGTAACACATTACTTAGGTGTGGGAAAAAGCATGTTTCTTTAAAGATGAGATTTCTGAGCAAATTTCTTGAAACAAGAAATTCATTGTGACTTTACTTAACATTATGGAGGTACCAGTAAGAGGAGACGCCTTAAGCGCAGATTTCTGAAGCCGATGTGTAGTAATATCCCTCCGCGTTTGGGCTCCCTTACCCTCGTGGTTATGTCTGCAACAGGAAGGTATTGAAAATTTGTGATTTTTAGAAGCTCATATTTTTTGTTAAAGTGGTTTACCAGCGTGGATTGTTTTTGTGTATTTGACAGCGTACTTCAGTGTACTGATAATTAGTTTCGATGGGATGTTGCATGCAAATAAATTAAAAAAGAAAACACCTGGTATCACTTTCCACCAGTTAGTATCTCTTTATTTTATGTTTTCTAGGTATAAATTCATAGGTTATTTGGGATTCAATTGTTTATTGCAATTGATTGTGATAGTTACTGCATAATTTGCTGTGATTTTTCTCGTTTTTGGCTTATTATGTAGTTTTCTGAATGTGGCAAAGTTAGGAAGTTGATATATTTACGTACATAGGTTGTAAGGAACTACGAGTTTTAGCAAATTTTTCGGGAATAGTGTAGGTTATGTAATCGGATTCATATTCATAACTTCACGTTTTAAATTATGTTCAATATCACTATCGCATAAAGATAATCGTCTTTGAATTATTAGCAACACACCTAGAATCATGACTGTGTTCATTTCGAGAAACTTCACATCACATTGACAATAATAGGGGTTAGGAATTAGTTGCATATACCAAAAGTTAATCTGTCTGTTTTTTTTTGTTTTTGTTTTCCTGTTTTAGGGCTTGGTAAGTATACTAGATTGTAGAATTGATCGTAGCCAATAAAAAATACTCGTGTAAAGTAATAGCCAAGGTGTGTGGGATAAGATCAGTTAAATAATAGCATTGGAGCTCTTTTAATGAAAATTAAATTTCACAATACATATACAGATTTTCTGTAGTAGTAGAGTGCATTGAAACAGTAACTTTTGCTCACAGTTTCTTGGAATTATGTGACAGTGAAAAGTATCACTGTTAATATCTCCTAATCAACAACAGAGCTATTTTGTATATGAAACAAAAAGTTATGTTGATACTAAAAACAGCGGATGAAAATGTGAAACACAAAGGGGGCAGAGATATTTAAAATATTAAAAAAGAATGGAAGTAAGAGACAAATAAACAAAGAAACACTTGTTAAGTGACCAAACATGAGTGTTTTACGATGAAGTTTTATGCTTCTGGCCCCAATAGAGCTATAACTTTGTAAACATATTTTTGAGCATTATGATTTTGTATGTAAATATACCGGATGATCACAATTAAAGTATCCCTATTTAACGCTCTCTGGAAAGATATCTAGCAGTTCAAACGCAACCAAATTAGTCCACTGGGAGGCTTTCTCAAGGCAGTGTCTAATCGCTGGTCCAAAGATAAGTCTGGTTCAAATCCCGATGAGGTATGGATGTTGTCTTTATCTTACACCACTGGTTCTCTTCCTTACATGGAACCAGTGGCCCTAAATTGGGGATGGGTGACTGCTTATAGCCAATTGAGTTGCTCTCTGTGTTTGTGAAATCCGCAAATAAAAAAAAATGAAAAAGGCATGCATACTTGTTTTGTGTTATTTTGTGGCCCAGGGAAAAACAAAAAAAAAGGGGGGATGTTTTTCCTCAATATCAATGTTTAAGATTGGTGAAATGGTTTTTGTAAATTGATACATTCTCATAGGCTTATTTCATCATACATTCCTTTTCTTTTCTTCTTTTTTTCTTAAACAGGAACTGGAAAGATCGGTCTTCTGTCTCATGAAGGACTTTATCCTTTTTGTGCAGGTTATTTTCCTGCACAAAAATCCAACTTCCGTATTTTTCCCAGCTTTCTCACTTCACGGAAATCTAGGAGAAATAATACGGTAGAACAACATGCACTAAAAATCCAAAGATTTTTCTCGATCATCTGAGCTGTGTATTTTCAGTTTCTGATTGGGAAAAATAGAAATATATGGTGAAATAAACCTATGAGAATGTATCAGTATGTAAATTGATTTGAATAATACAAATTGATAAAAGTTCTGTAACATACTTTATCATCATTTAAAACAGATGCAGAGAAAAAAAGTTTAAACTAAGGAACAGCAATTTTCCATATAAATTCTGTTACATGCATAAATAAATGCAATAAAATGGTTTGGAGGATTGAAATATCTAATTTTAAAATGCACAAAACTTAGAATTTCAAACAAATAATAGAATTAAACATAGTGTAAATTCAATCAGTCTCATGTATTAGCAAAAGCTAATATTCTCGAAATCATCTTACAGTTAACTGAAAAATATTTGTGATGCAGATTAAAAAAGTATGGATGAAATTGGTATAAATTAAAATAACATTAATTTGACCAAGTTTAATGTTAAAAGATTGGTTAAAATTAAAGCAATAAAATCTATCCGAATGACAAAATTGAATAATGAAAGTTTGAAAAGTAAACATGAGATCATATTATTTGCATCTTTAAAGGCAATAAGTACCAACAAAGTGTGCATATTTATATGCAAGTTATTAATAACTCAATCAGAAAAGCCAAACACTTGCCTAAAAGCTCTTGGCTACTTTTCTGCTGTACACTTCATGCACATTAATTAGAACATCCTGTTATGTAGCTGGCCTTCAAAGGTTGAAGCTTTCAGCTTATAGGGTGTTGTTTTATATACTTTCTTCAGGTCATGAAACATTGTATTTTATTCACAGGACAAAAAAATTGCTAACTTCTGTCTGCCGTCTGACATGCAACATAGTTTGTCATCACCAGGTGTATACTCACTATTACGTGAGTGTTGTCAACTTTCATTATGCCCATTTTTATTTTTATTCCTCCTTCACTCCTCCATATGCAACTTGCCTGTGAAATTCACAATTCAAAAAATGGTACTCACTTTGAAAACACATCCACATACCTAATAAATACTCACATAAATCACTCCCTACAATTTACACACCCAATACGACCACATCATCGTACAATATATACAACACATTTGTACATCCATATCACTAAGCTGTTCTCTGAGATTCAGAGGTTAGCTCCAAAAAGAAATACAAACTACCAGGTATTTTTACTTATTGTTGTCGTATCAAACTTCTCCATTTACAGCGATCTTGACATACAACTTGTGCTTCACTGATATCCATTACACGCCATACACAAGATCTTTTATACTTCATACTCATAATTTTTTTCTCATGCAGACACTCCTGAATCTGATCCACATATGTCTTCCTTGGCCTTCCTCTGCCTTTCCTTCCTGCCACTCAATTAAAACCACTATCTACATACTTACACTATTTCCATTCCATGGCAGTCAAACCGCTGTCAACTGTGATTTATGTAGTGCTCCATGTGCCTCATATATCGCAAAAACCCTACAGCAAACACCAACCCCATTCAGCCAGTCACACACAATCCCCAAGCACTTTCAACAGAAACCCTGTCCTGCTCTGCTAGCTCAAGCGAGCAAACTCATAAAGGTTCCGGCTTCAGTCGCAAACTCTGCATCGTTGTATCTCTGGCGCCATCTATTGTCAGTGCTGTTCTCTTTTTTTTTTCTCTTAATTGTTGTTCAACTTTTATTAAGGCTTTCCAATGGTCATTTAAGTTGTTTGGATCATTAATGCTACACACTCTTGATCGGCTTTTTTTGATTAACACTGATTCAGCAACTCTCAACTACCTTTCGTTTTTACAGCTCTTAATAATTTTAATATCTTTGAATTTCGGACATTGGTGATTTTCTAGACAGTACTGGGCTAATGCTGTTTTAGTTTCTTTTTTATTCCAATTACTCATATGTTGGTGTAATCTATACTTGATCTTAGTGCTGCCTATATATGACAAAGGTGGTTTCTGATTTATAGGAATCTCATATACACCCGCTCTATCTAGTTGGCTGATTTTTTTGTTTTTTATTACTATATTTTTATAGTATGTACTTGATTTCCTACTTGTATGTCATACTTGCCACAAACCATGTTAATTTCAGCAGAAATACCTTCAACATATGGAATTGCTCCTACATATTTTAATAGTTTTTTACTATTAGTGCCCTTATTTGCTTGAGTTACTTCTCAAATCCATTTCTTTAATACCTGTTTAGGGTAACCAAAATAAAACATGAGATATTAGGTCCCACCAAGCTATAATTTAGCAATGCATTTTGACCCTGACACTAGGTCACCATCAGTGACGTAAAGTTTGTCACTGAATGTGACATTCTCCCTGCCAAATTTCTCCTAACATGCTTTCATTACAAGTACTGAATAAATGAGGAAGCTGTTATCCTTCATTGTGTTGTGGAAAATTCCCTGTGTGCCATCTGGTGGATGGGAAAACATGACACAGGAAGCTCTCCATAACACAACTCATCATAAAACTGATGTTGACCCAGAGTCAGGCTCAAAATATACACAATTTCTAAACTACAGCTTGAAGAAACCCAGTCCTCGTGCTTAACCTTTCGTTTTTCAATTTTATTTGACATTCTGATAGATTTTGCATCAATTTAAACCAATCTTTTGATATTCAACCCAGTCAAATTTTCACTTTTTGATTTATATTTTCACCTGCATCATGTAGGAATTTTTAGGTAACTGACTTCGAGAAATATTAGGTTTGGCTGACTTACGCTGGTATGTTGAAATTTATTGTTTTACTGAATTTCTAAGCTTTGTGGAATTTTAATTATGGAAATTTTAATTCCCCCAGGCTATTTTATTGCATTTATTTACAAGAGTGACAAAATGTACATTAGGAATTACTTTCCTTTAGTTGCAAGTTGCAACTCGAAATTCTTGAAACTTACATTCTACAAGAATCTTATTGGTAATTTATGAAGCTTAAGGAATACGAAAACCAATTTTGAGTATTACTTGCAAATGTACTTAAAGTACTTTGAGTCTTGATAATCATGATGTATCTGTTGGTAAGGAAGTTGCTGCTGCCTTTATAAGGTTTAGAGAAAGCTTATGACCATGTAAACAGGATACTTCTGTGGAAGATCTTCAATATGATTAGCAAGGAATCTGCTTAAAAGTATGAAAACTATGTATACTGACAGTAGAGAATGAGTACGAGTGAATGGTGTTTTCTCGAAATGGCTTTTTCTGTTGGTGAAGGGGTCGTACAAGGTTGTGTAATGTCACCATAGCTGTTTAATATATTTATGGATGTATGCATGTGTGATGCCAAAATAGACAATACTGGTTTGTCTTGGTGATGTCTATGTGTGCATGCTGCATATGGCTTTTTCCCTCCTGTTGGTAGAAAACAAACGTGAGTTGTAGAGTATGTTGTCCCAGATGTTTTAAGTTTGTATGAAATTCAAACAGTATAAATAACGAAAAAACTTAAGTTGATTTCTTTTGAGTGAGGAACTGTTATAGTTGTAAGTCAAAGATCAATATGAATTACAGACCAGAGGAATGAATTTGTATATTTAGGAAGCATGTTTGGCAGAGAGAAAAAATTAGTAGGCGAGTGAATTCTTCATTGAAAGTCATAGCTGCTTTAGGAGGATTTCACAGGAATGAAGGTTTCTGAAGTCTGCAATGGCCATATATGAAAGTGTAATTGTTCCTACTCAGATGTATGATAGTAAAACCTGCATAATGCAGAAGAGACATTGGAGTGGGTTTTGTGTGGGAGAGATGCGTTACTTACGGGGAGTTTGTGGCAAGACACTTTTTAATCATGTGAGGAATGAAGATGTGTTGCATTTGTGTAGTGTGAGGCAAGGCATTGTTAGCAAAGTGGAGACTAATATTCTTAGGTGGCCTGGCTATGTTGAAAGAATGAGTGGTGAGATGCTTACTTTTAAAAAAAGAGAATTTATTTAGCCCAAGTGGCTAGAAAGAAAGGTAGAAGAAGGTCAAGGAAATGATGGGAGGACCAGATTTAGGAATGGCTGCATGAGAAAAAGACATACATTTTTTTTAGGGGGGGGGGTTAACGACCACCGTGAGCAACTCAATGGGCTATAAGCAGTCGCCCGTCCCTAATTTAGGGCCACTGGTTCCAGGGAAGGGATAGAGCCAGTGCCGTAAGACAAACACAACATCCATGTCTCACCGGGATTCGAACCCGGACCCCTTTCAGACAAATGATCAGAGGCCATCGCGTAGACCACTGCGTCACCGGGGCAGCCATTAACATTTGCAAGTAAATTGATATGTGAAACTTACATACTCGCACTACAAACATTGTAGTACTAATACTATTTTTATAACACGTTTTTTGCCGCCCGGTGGCGCAGTGGTCTACGCGATGGCCTCTGATCATTCATCCGTTAGGGGTCCGTGTTTGAATCCCGGTCAGGCATGGATGTTGTGTTTGTTTTACGGCACTGGCTCTTTCCCTTCCCTGGAACCAGTGGCCATAAATTAGGGACGGGCGAATGCTTATAGCCCATTGAGTTGCTCACGGTGGTCGTTAATCCTCCAATAAAAAAAATAAAAAAAACTTTTTTTTTTTTTTTTGCCGATTCGCGATATGTTTTGTTTTTAGGCATCTTTGACTTTGTGTCAACGAGTCTAAGACAACAGTAACAGACTTGAGAAAAAGATATAATGAGAATGAGGTTATAATGAGAATGAGGTTCAAAAGGTGTTGTGTGAGATATGTGATTGATCATATAGTGACATGCTCAAGTTGTGTGCCAAGATAACTGTAAATGGAGACATTACATCAGCAATAAAGGCAGATTAGCTTTCTTTGAGGAGCTAACCTCACAATCTCGGAGAACAGTTAAGTGATATGTATGCACTTGCTGATGATGTGCTGCTGTCCCGTTATTGCATTTACATGCAGCTGTCAGAAAATATGAAGGTCTTCATGTTTGTGGAGATGAATTGTGAACATATATTGACAAAAGTCATTGGACACCCAAAACAGAAACACAACATAGCATTTATTGACATACATTAGTGCAGTGTCGGTCCACCTTTGGCCTTAATGCATGCACTGACACTCCAAGACATCATTTCGACAAGGTTTTGGAACACAGCGATAGGTATGCGCTTCCATTCAGTACATAATGCTGCCACTAACTCTTGCTTAGTAGTAGGCCTCGGTTCCAAACTTCTTATGCGGCGTTCTAATTCATCTCGTAGGTGCTCTATGGGATTAAGATCAGGGCTCTGTGCTGACCAGTCCACATACGATATGGAAGTATCATCAAGCCACGCCGTAACAGTCCTTGCTTTGTGGCTCGGTGCATGATCTTGCTGGTACCAACAAGGCTCGGTTCCATAGTATTGCCGCAGAGTTGGTAGGGCATAATTGTCCAGAATATCGAAGTAGACGTTCTGGTTAACTGGTTTGTCCACGATAACCAAATGGCCGGGACCATACCACGAAAAACACCCCCACATGAGTACACTGCCAGCTCCAAGCTTGACCGTAAGAACAGTACACTGTGGTAAAGAGCATTCCCCCGGCTGCCGCCATACCCACACACACATGGTCATCCGACTGATGGATCGTGTATCTGGATTCATCAGTCCATAGGACCGGTTTCCGTTGATCTATGGTCCACCATAAATGTTCTTTATGCCATGCTAAACGACCAGTAGCATTCCGAATAGAGATGAAAGGCTTATGAGCAGCAGCACAACTATGGTAACCCATGGAATGATGTTCTCTGGGAATGGTACGTGTACATATTGAGGTTCCAGCATTTTACTCACCTGTACCCTGAGGCCTTATGCAAAATACTCCGTCGATTAGCTGTAACGACTCTCCTGAGGCTTTGACATCCTCTATCACCGATTTTCTTTGGTCTGCCGGTATGTTTTGCCGCTTCAGGCATGACACGTGTCTTCCACTTTTTCAGTACATCCAAAACAGTTGACTTGGGTATGTTTAAACGCCTCTCGGTTTCTCTTGTGGACAACCAACTAATAAAACACCCAACAATCTTTCTTTTCTCGAAGTCGGTTCTCTCCCGCCACGACATTTTCACTCAACCTTACAGTACGATATGATCGCGGTCAGCTGCAGGCTTGTTTTTATACCGTTTGCAGCTGTACCGCACACCTTAACAACACAGGCATCTTGATACTATAAAATAATATTCGATTTGTGCCCAATTATTCAACTGTCCAGTTATTTCTTCTATTTATGATGTTTTATGATTTCTAACTGCACAAATAAATATATTTTATTGTATATTAATAGCAATTTTTTAAAAATCAAGCAGTTAAATATCTCAAAAATTTTATAAGCAGCAACTAAGATAAGATGAAAACAAGGAAACTAATTGTGCATTGCAGAAAGGCACAAAGTGCCTACAGAAATTGTAAGTGTTGTAGTTTTGATAATATTAAATTCAAAAGGGGGGGCATATATTGACAAACATTGTATCTCCCTCTCAGTATTAGCATATATACATTCATATATTATCCTCATCATCATTGTCAACCATTATCAATCCACTGCTGAATGAAGGTCTCCCCAAATTTCCTCCACAACGTTCTGTCTTGTGCCACTCGCCTCCATGTCACTCTTGCATACTTTCGAATTTCATCCACCCATTTCCCATGTGGTCTTCTTCTGGGTCTTTTCCTGTCCCTTGGAGTCCAATCTAAAATTTCAACTGTCCATCGATGGTCTGTCCTTCTGGCAATATGTCCAGCCCATTGCCATTTCAGGGATTTAACTCTGATCATAATGTCTTCCACTCTTGTCATTTTTCGGATCCACGAGTTCCTCTTCTTATCTCTCCTAGTTACACTAAGCATGCACCTCTCCATGCTGCTTTGAGTTGTCTGCAGCATTTGTATGTCTCTTTTAGTTAAGGTCCACGTCTCAGCACTATACGTAAGCACTGGAAGGATGCATTGATCAAACACTTTTCTTTTAAGACATAATAGCATATTGCTCTTGAAAATTATGCTGTTTCTTCCAAAAGCTCTCCAGGCAAGTTTTGTACGCCGATTAATTTCTTCATCAATGTGACCCTCACTTGATATCTGTTGTCCAAGATAAACGTATATGTCTGTTATCTCCAGCTTTTTTTCCATTAATCCATAAATCTTCATTTCTTGTAAAAGCATTGAACATCACTTTTGTCTTCTGAAAGTTCCTTTTTAATCCCACTTCTTTACTCTTGTCAGCAAGTTCCTGGATCCTACGCTGCAGCTGTGATTGGGTCGTTGCAAAAATGACTACATCATCAGCAAAACGAAGGTGGGTTAGATAATCTCCATTAATCTTTATCCCTTTGTTTTCCCAGTTCAGTGATTGAAAGACATTTCCCAGTGTGGCATTAAAGAGCTTCGGAGATATGGTGTCACCTTGTCTCACTCCCTTTCCAATTTTTATGTGTGTTGTATTTTCAAACAGCCGAATCTTCGCACTTGCATTTTCATAGATGTTATTAATAATATTAATGTACGCATCTTCAGTACCGCAGGATTTCAGGGCCATTGTAACTGCTGATGGTTTCACCGAATCAAAGGCTTTTTCATAATCGATAAAAGCCATGCACAATGGAAGTTCATATTCCCTCGCTCTTTCAATTAGTTCTCTCAGTACGTGGATATGATCTATTGTGCTGTAGCCACTCCTGAATCCAGCTTGTGCTCTCGGCTGAGCCATGTCCAGTGTTACCTTCAAGCGGTGTGAAAGAACTTTAGTGAAGATTTTATGAACCACTGATAGGAGGCTGATAGGTCTGTAGTTCCTGAGATCCTCAATGTCACCTTTTTTATGTAGCAGGATCATTGTAGCGTTGTTCCAATCCTCAGGAATCTTCCCTTCATTAAGGCATCAAGTGAAAATTTGGGCGAGTACTGTTTCGATTTCTCCACTTGCTTCTTGTATGATGTCTATAAAGTAATTCCATCTTCTCTTGGAGCTTTTCCCCGCTTCGTGTTCTTGATTGCATGTGCAACTTCTGCTGGGACGACTGGAAGAACTCTTGTACCTTTCATGATGTCTGGAGTACATGTATCATCCCTTTCATATAATTTGGAGTAGAAATCTTTCACTCTTGTCAAGATTTCGCCTCTATTTCTTGTTACAGAACCATCTTCTTTTTTCAGAGCCATTATCTGTTTTCTTCCCTTACTGAGATGTCCCTTTGCTATCTTTAGGCTTTGGTTGTTTTCAATTGCTTTCCTTACTAGTTCACAGTTGAATTTCCTTACGTCTTCAGTGATACTTTTTCGTACTGTCTTGCATAGCTCTATATATTCCACTTTGGAAGTCACATCTTCTTTAGTTGTCCTCATCTCTCTTTTTTTTGCGTCAACATTTTGGTTTTTCCTGATAATTTGTTCACATGCAACTTGTTCTTAGACCCAGCTAATTTTGTTGCTGTTTCCATAAGAGCTTTTGTTACTTTTCGGTTAACTTCAGAAATATCCACTTCTTCCGATGTTATGCCTACTAAAGCAGAGAATCTGTTCTTCAGTTTCAACTTGAAGGTATTATGATGTTTTTTAAGGTTGGTTATGTCAATACATTTTGTTTGTCTTATGAGCTTGCCACGTTCGAGTTTAGTGTTGAGGTGCATCTTACATCTCACCAATCTATGGTCACTACCTGTGTTGAACTTGTTTAGTACACTGCAGTCTTCTATGACGAATTTTTTGTTACACATAATAAAATCAATTTCACTTGTCGTTGCATTTGGATGTCTCCATGTCCATTTCCTGTGCGGCTTTTTCTTGAAAAAGGAGTTCAAGATGAAAAACCCTTCTGCCTCTGCAAACTCAACGAGAGTATTTCAACGCTGGTTTCTGTTGCCGTGACCGAATTTACCTACTGAAGTTTCATTCAGTTGCTGTTGCCCTATTTTTGCATTGAAATCTCCCATAATTATCTTCAAGTGCTGCTTACCTGTATTATTTATATGACGAATTTCCTCATAAAATTCTTCAATTTCTTCTTCAGGATGAGTTGTGGTGGGTGCATAAGTTTGAATAATCTGAGCCTGGTATCTTTTCGATAGTTGGATAACAAGTCGTGCAGCTCTGTCAGAGGAACTTTCAACTTCTACAACTTTATCCTTCAGTTTCTTGTTTATTATAAATCCAACACCACTAGTTCTGCCAGTATCAGTCCCACAATAGTAGAAGATATGTCCACTTTTCAGTTCAATGAGATCCTTTTCTCCTTACCTCACTTAGCCCGAGGATGTCCCACTTGATCCTTTGCAGCTCCTCTTCCAATTCAAGAAGCCTTGAATCAGAAGATAGGGAGCGTCCATTATACATAGCCAAGGTCAGCATCAGATGGCAGCCTAGTCCGGTCCTCCGGGGATTCTTAGCACCCTCTGCCTTCATGTCGCACTGGCCGCTGCCTTGGCCAGGTACATTCCGGTTGCTGGAGACTGAGGGCCAAGATTTAAGTTGTGGAGTCATTTTGGAGGGGTTTGGCCACAACTCACCACGCTGGCCAAGCGGGTTGGTGAGTGTGGGATAACATTTCCTCTAATCCCGATGGTATAGTTATACCGCTATTGGCGGTCGTCAGAGCCCCTTAAGTGGGAACAGGATGCACCACGAGAAGGCAGGGTTGACATTTGTCAAGGAGGGGCTGTGATGTTACGCATCCCCTGACCTTACATCCCTCATATATATATATATATATGAACGTATATATGCTAAGAATCTAACCCACCTTCGTTTTGCTGATGACGTAGTCATTTTTGCAATTACCCCATCAGAGCTGCAGAGTATGATCCAGGAACTTGCTGACAAGAGTAAAGAAGTGGGATTAAAAATGAACTTTCAGAAGACAAAAGTGATGTTCAATGCTTTTACAAGAAATGAAGATTTATCGATTGATGGAGAAAAACTGGAGATAACAGATACGTATGTTTATCTTGGACAGCAGATATCAAGTGAGGGTCACATTGATGAAGAAATTAATCGGCGTACAAAACTTGCCTGGAGAACTTTTGGAAGAAACAGCATAATTTTCAAGAGCAATATGCCATTATGTCTTAAAAGAAAAGTGTTTGATCAATGCATCCTTCCAGTGCTTACGTATGGTGCAGAGACGTGGACCTTAACTAAAAGAGACATACAAAGGCTGCAGACAACTCAAAGAAGCATGGAGAGGTGCATGCTTGGTATAACCAGGAGAGATAAGAAGAGAAACTCGTGGATCCGAAAAATGACGAGAGTGGGAGACATCATGATCAGGGTTAAATCCCTGAAATGGCAATGGGCTGGACATACTGCCAGAAGGACAGACCATAGATGAACAGCCGAAATTTTAGATTGGATTCCAAGGGACAGGAAAAGACCCAGAAAAAGACCACATGGGAGATGGGTGGATGAAATTCGTAAATATGCGGGAGTGACATGGAGGAGACTGGCACAAGACAGACCGTTGTGGAGGAAACTTGGGGAGACCTTCGTCCAGCAGTGGATTGATAATGGTTGACAATGATGATATGCTAAGAAATATTCCGATCTAATTACCTTGCATTTCCATTATCATGACACTCGTGGACATAATAGTTTTTTAATACCTAGAGCGCGTACTAATTTAATATTTAATAATATTAACTTGACCTGCCCTAGGTCCTGGAATGGGTTGCCGTTTCGATTCAAAACGATTACACACTTCTCGGTATTCAAAAAACAACTGAAGACCTTCAAAATTAATAGTTGTTTAACGTTTGGTTATATATTACGCATTATTACTTTCATTTACTGTATAATGGTTAAATTGTTCTTTGGCTTGACTATTTAGAATTTTTTAGGGGGGGGACTAGGGGCTCGTCAGGCTATTGTTAGCCTTTTTTCCCTGGTTCCCTTGCCACAATCACAGTGCACCAAACTGATTTGTTTAAGAACCTGTAGTGGTGCTTCAATTTACTTTAACTAAAACTAAAAACAAATTTATTCATGTTATCATACGTGTTTTTGTAGTCCCTATTACTTCATTTATACTTTTCAATGTATGTATAATATTATTGTACAATATTTGTATTTGCATGTTTTTTTTTTTTTTTTTTTGTTGTTGTTGTTTTTTGCACAGAAGTTGTATGTGTGATTTCATTGTGTGGTGAATGGTGTAGTGTGGCAAAGAAAAATTAAAATAATAATATCTCTATGGGTATGTGCTATCCCTACATTCAATCCACTTACACCTTTAGTATGCCATGAAAATCTGAGGGCCACCTCGGTGACGCAGTGGTCTAAGCGATGGCCTCTGATCATTCGTCCGAAAGGGGTATGGGTTCATATCCCGGTGAGGCATGGATGTTGTGTTTGTCTTACGGCACTGGCTCTCCCCCTTCCCTGGAACCAGTGACCTTAAATTAGGGACGGGCGACTGCTTATAGCCCATTGAGTTGCTCACGGTGGTCGTTAAACCTCCAATCAAAAAAAAAAAATCTGATTGACTATTATTTCATTATTTACTGTTATTGCAAATATAGAGCAAACCACCAACAAAACCTTAATTTTCAAGTCTACACACTTACAGTATGAGGATATAATGTCTCCTTCGTGGAAGACAACATGGAGCTGAATAAATTCACCTAATGGATTTACCTCCTCCAAGCCAGAGATGATAATTACCCATGCATATTGCTAATCGTTTGCTGAATAAAATTTTATTTTGCAAATCACTTGATGAATGACATTTCTTTCATCAAGTGATTTGCAATATGCATATATAAGAATCAGTGTCTGGCTTATAGCCCACTTAAGCTGGGAGTCAAATTTCTTTTAGCCTTTTTTTTTTTTTTTTTTTTAGATTAATGTGAGTAATTAATTTTAACTTTTAAATTAGAATCATTAAGTATTTTTATCATGAAGGAAATACGGGATTACGCCATATAATACAAATTTTGAAGATGACAATCCGATTTTTGGCGTAAATGTGACAAGAATGGTAAGTCAGATAATATCCGAAAACTTGAAAATTTTCATCGTCCTAGAGCGGGACTCGAACCCGCTTCTCCCAGAAAACGCCCTGGTATGCTAACCACTACACCACCCAGAACGACCAAGTTTCAAGTTTCCGATCAATTATCTGACTTACCATCCTTGTCACATTTACACCAAAAATCAGATTGTCATCTTCAAAATTTGTATTATATGGCGTAATCCTGTATTTCTTTCCTGATTTATATGCTTCTCTGGGCAAACACGGGATAAGATTCTTCACCTCCAGATTCGCTAAACATGAATGCCGGTTGCTTCGACTAGCGAATCCTGTGATGGTTATATTCAAATTGATCGGAAACTTGAGACTTGGTCGTTCTGGGTGGTGTAGTGGTTAGCATACCCGGGCGTTTTCTGGGAGACGCGGGTTCGAGTCCCGCTCCAGGACGATGAAAATGTTCAAGTTTTCGGATATTATCTGACTTATCATCCTTGTCACATTTACGCCAAAAATCGAATTGTCATCTTCAAAATTTGTATTATATGGCGTAATCCCGTATTTCTTTCATGATTTATCTGCTTCTCCGGGCAAACACGGGATAAGATTCTTAACCTCCAGATTCGCTAAACATGAATGCCGGTTGCTTCGACTAGCGAATCCTGTGATGATTACATTCAAATTGATCGGAAACTTGAAACTTGGTCGTTCTGGGTGGTGTAGTGGTTAGCATACCTGGGCGTTTTCTGGGAGACGTGGATTTGAGTCCCGCTCCAGGACGATGAAAATGTTCAAGTTTTCGGATATTATCTGACTTACCATCCTTGTCACATTTACGCCAAAAATCGGATTGTCATCTTCAAAATTTGTATTATATGGCGTAATCCCGTATTTCTTTCATGATTTATCAGCTCATTCGGGCAAACGCCGCCCCGGTGGCGCAGTGGTCTAAGGCGCTGGCCTCTGATCATTCGTCCGTAAGGGGTCCAGGTTCGAATCCCGGTCAGGCATGGGTGTTGTGTTTGTCTTACGGCACTGGCTCTCTCCCTTCCCTGGAACCAGTGACCCTAAATTAGGGACGGGCGACTGCTTATAGCCCATTGAGTTGCTCACGGTGGTCGTTAAACCTCCAATCAAAAAAAAAATCCGGGCAAACACGGGATAAGATTCTTAACCTCCAGATTCGCTAAACATGAATGCCGGTTGCTTCGACTAGCGAATCCTGTGATGGTTATATTCAAATTGATTGGAAACTTGAAACTTGGTCGTTCTGGGTAGTGTAGTGGTTAGCATACCCGGGCGTTTTCTGGGAGACACGGGTTTGAGTCCCGCTTCAGGACGATGACAATTTTCAAGTTTTCGGATATTATCTGACTTACCATCCTTGTCACATTTACGCCAAAAATTGGATTGTCATCTTCAAAATTTGTATTATATGGCGTAATCCCGTATTTCTTTCCTGATTTATCTGCTTCTCCGGGCAAACACGGGATAAGATTCTTAACCTCCAGATTCCCTAAACATGAATGCCGGTTGCTTCGACTAGCGAATCCTGTGATGGTTATATTCAAATTGATCGGAAACTTGAAACTTGGTCGTTCTGGGTGGTGTAGTGGTTAGCATACCCGGGCGTTTTCTGGGAGACACGGGTTCGAGTCCCGCTCCAGGACGATGAAAAGTTTCAAGTTTTCGGATATTATCTGACTTACCATCCTTGTCACATTTACGCCAAAAATCGGATTGTCATCTTCAAAAGTATTTTTATGTTTAAATAAAGTTTACCATTATTGTCCATGGGGTCATTAATAAAGCAGTTGTGATTATTAGGTCTAATAGAATTAGTTGGGAATTAAGTTTGTTTTTATTTATATTGTTCCAGGAGTTAAATCTTTTGCAATACAGTGAATAATAAAATAAGTAATTGTCTTTCAGGGTTTTATGTTATATTGTAAAGGCTGAAAGTAGATTGAATTTGTCAATAATGATCTATCAGATTTATCTGATTGGTTATGCTCTAAGAAATTATCACTTAATATTTTAAAAACCAACTCCATATATATATATATATATATATATATTTATTAAGGTAATACAATGTAGTTCATCACAAATATTTATTTTTTCAAGCCGACCATCGTTTCACAGGGTATGGACCTAGCTTTATCAGGACGAATGGCACTTAAATATTCAAATTGTATATGGCATCATAAATGGTGTTTTCAGTCAAGTGTTTTAGTAAGATGCTTCTACGCGCTTGATAGAAATGGTGTGGATGCCATGTCATTGACAAGTTGCAAAGATTTCTGATATATATGGAAAGCTTCCAAAATATCAAGTTTGGTGGTTGAATCTGGCTTGTCAATTAGTTCAATTTTTTTTGCTTCTTCAAAGAGAAATTTGTGGGCCTTTTCGTAACAGTGTTTAGCCATCGATGACTTCTTTAGGCACGGATGTTGTGTTTGTCTTGTGACACTGGCTCTCTCCCTTCCCTGGAACCAGTGACCCTAAATTAGGGACGGGCAACTGCTTATAGCCCATTGAGTTGCTCACAGTAGTCGTTAAACCTCCAACCAAAAAAAAAAAAAAAAAAAAAATTTCACCCTATTGTTAAACTGTAGTCCCAAGCTATGCTGCTAACAGTAGCATTTCTGTTATAACCATCTTACTTGCCTTTATATATATTATCAGGGTTTGTATGGTCCTTAAAAGTCCTTAAGAACTCCTTAATTTCCATTTGCCTTTTTAAGGGCCCTTAAAAAGTCCTTAAGAACTCCTTAATTTCCATTTACCTTTTTTAAGGGCTTTTAAGAACTCCTTAATTTCTGTTCTGTTTTTAAGGGATCTTAAAAAGTCCTTGAAAACACTGTAATTATATTATATTCGGTTGTTAAAAAGGTCGTAATTTTTTTTAACAAAAGAAATGCGCGCGTTACCCAGGCCAGCTGGTTTCATTAGCGTACTGATGATGGTTTTACCTCACTAGATCCACTAGATCGCATGTCGCAAAAGTTTACCCATGTTCTGTATATCTTTTGACAGTTTGCCAACCAGCTACCTTCAAATCCCTATGGTTTAGATTAGATTTATTGCTGGCTTCTTGTTTTCTTTGCGCGGGGTCTGTGCAGTTCAGATCGTTATCTTCTGTTATTTATTAGAGAATGTGGTACTAAGTAAAGAGCTCCTGTCTTTTCAGCTAGACAAAAATATGTTCAATATTTAGATACCAAAAAAAAAAAAATGTGCCAAGCAACATCTGGGAGGAAACGTAAATTGATTGAGGAGGAATTGCAAATGCTTTGTACGAAAAAACTGAAAGCAGAAAAAAATATTGACGAATTATAGAAACCTGCAGATAACCTTTGATGACATTGATGAGAGATATGAACTGCTTCCTTCAATCAAATAGTTTTCGAAAATTAATAAAGGAAAAAATGAAGAATTGGCAGAAATTACCATGTCAGTAGTTGCAAAAAAGGAGCTGAAAAATTGATTTCATTTTAGGCCTATGTCTTTTTTTTTTACCTCGAAAAAGTGAATATGTACATAATATAATTTCCTTGCAGTCATTGTTAAATTGCATTACTGTTTTTTAAGTTTAAGAGCAAAAAAAATGTATAATAGAAGTAAACATTCTGAAGGAAATTTCATAGGTGTCTTGTTGTTACAGCAGTTTGTTTTAGCTTTTACACCTATACACTATTGCCAAATGTTGAAAATCAACCTGCATTAAGTGTATGGAAGAAGTTACTACAAGTGCTATAGCTGTAGAATTTTAAAAAAAATAAAAATAAAAATGCAACACTTACACAAGCAAAAATGTGTTATTCATCCAAATCTACGAAAATCAAATTTTTCTCCAGATTTGGGAATTCGGAAGCTGTGTAGTAAATAAATAAATTAATACGCAAAAGAAAGTGATGCTTCACTGTTCAGTTTTGATTCTTTGAATTCTGCCAATGTAGTTTTTGAAATTTATGCAAACATTTTTATTGAACTTGAGGCTTTCAATTCCGATGATATGATTTAAGTTATGATGAACTTGTGTGTGCCGCCCCGGTGGCGCACTGGTCTAAGCGATGGCCTCTGGTCATTCGTCCGGAAGGGTCCGGGTTCGAATCCCGGCAAGGCATGGATGTTGTGTTTGTCTTACGGCACTGGCTCTTTCCCTTCCCTGGAACCAGTGACCCTAAATTAAGGACGGGCGACTGCTTATAGCCCATTGAGTTGCTCACAATGGTCGTTAAACCTCCAATAAAAAAAAAACAAAAAAAAAACTTGTGTGTTTCGATTTGATTTAGATAGTATGTTTACTTGCTTCATTAACCTAAAACAGGTCTAACAAGCTGTGCTGCATTTTTTTATTTTATAAAAGTGTTATTTTTCCAGCTGCAGCACTTGTAGTGATGCCACCCATAAATTAATGCATTTAGTTTCTTAGCCTGTGTCCGTACATATTTGTAAAAGTAATTCTAATGGAAGGAATTAAGTTATTGAATGGAAAGGTAAAGATACCAAACATTTTAAAGACTGACAATCACAGCCATATGAAATTCTAAGCTGTATTTGTAATACTGTTTTTGTTAAAATGAATTTGTAAATTAATAAAAAAATATAAATTCGGATAAACTTTGAAGGAAAATCAAATGCAAATTTAAAAAGTTTCCGAAACCACAAAGATGGGCCTATAATCACAATTAATGGGTAAAAATTTGTTGAAAATTGAAATTCCAAAGTAAATAAATTTAATGCTTCACACCACAATACGAAGAAGCAGAGTGTTAGTTCTGTAGATGCAAAGATATGCTTCAGGACAAATAAAGGATCCAGTATTACCAGTAAGTACTGTATATAAGGAACTTTTAAATTAGTTGGTTTTTCTGTTGGAGTATTTAGGTTTATTTTGGTAGAACTAATTTTAATTCATATATTTGTGCAATGGAATATTCATTAGTTTCAACAAAATTGATTTATTGTGTTAAAATGACTTATGTTGTAACAGTTAACTCATATTTTGTATATTTGCATGCAGAGATTATGAAGTCCTTAAAAAATATTTAAAGGTCTTTAAAGATAGCCTGAAGGTCCTTAAGAACTCTTTAATTTCCATTTTCAAAAAAGTATGAACCCTGATTATGTATTTTATTCCGTTTCTTACATCTGATAGGAGGATTCACCTTACAACCAATATGTTCAGTTTCCTTCTGGTGTATTTCATTTTCATATGACTAAGTTTTCAATGTGTGCTATAAAGTAATTGTAAGATTCTGTTGACTTTTCTAACTTCCACTTTTGGTTTCGTAAGTTGCGAGTGCAGCAAGTTGAAATGCTCTGTGTAGGAGTCGATCGAATCGATGTAAGCAGTTTTCCTCTCGAAATGATATCAAATGTGTCGTAAGTTCAACAGTTTGTCTGTTGATTTGTATTTTGTGTGCTAGTACTCCGAGAAACCTATTTATCAAGTACAAATGGATACAGGTTTGTGATTTTATTCCTCACCACATTAGCTTTTTAGGTTCTCGTCGAGATGTGATCAGCAGTAGGATTGTCTACAGTGTCCTTGTGTCCTTGAGTTTTAGGTATTCTAGATATATACTATCTACCAACAAGTAATTGGACACCTGTGATAGCAAAGGAAAACGAAGTTTATTCACCTTCAATAGTTGGTGGAGCCTCCACGAGCGGATATTACAGCTGCGACCCTCCGGGGCATACTCTCAACCAGGCGTTTTACGACGGCTAGCGGTATTTTCTTCCACTCGGCTTGGAGAAGACAGGTCAGTTCCTTCACCGATTTCGGACGGTGGGGGCATCCCTTAAGTCGACGCTCCAACTCGTCCCAGAGGTACTCGATAGGATTAAGGTCCGGCTCTGCGCAGGCCAGTCCATTCGATTAACCCCATTGTCACCATACCAAGCCATGGTGGACCTCGTAACATTACAGGTGGCATTGTCATCCTGAAAGTAACATGAGTCCACCCCGTAAAACTACCACAACGTAGGAAGCGCATGGTCCTCCAAAATGGTGCAGTAGGTCTCAGCGTTGAGTCAACCAGGAATTGCGACCTAGGGTCCCGTACCATACCAGGAGAAACACCCCCATAACATAATTCCACCGCCGCCGAACTTCACAGTTGGCACAATACATTCCGGCAGGAGGCGTTCTCCAAGCAGATGCCAAACCCAGACCCTGCCACCCAAACGGTAGAGGGTGAACCTTGATTCGTCGCTGCAGAGAACCTGTTTCCACTATTCAACGGTCCACTGTCGACGTTCTTTGCACCATGTTAGCCGAGCAGCGCTATTGGACTTGGTGATCAAAGGCTTGTGGGCGGCAGCACGTCCATGATAACCGAGCAGATGGGCTTCCTTACGGATGGTATTCATCAAAAGAACACTCCCGGATGCCTGTTGAAGCTCCTCGCGGATGTGGCCCTTCGATTTGGTGCGGTTCTTCCGAATTTCTTTGGCCAGCACCCGTCGGTCTGTAACTCCCAGTTTTGTGGGTCTGCCGGGTCGGGGCACATTCCGACAGTCACCTCTCATCTTCCACTTGCCAATAACGTAGGCCACTGTCGATTTTGGGTACTCGCTGGATATGTCACGTATGGATCGGCCATTTCTGTGATACCCAACGATTACACCTTTCTCGAAATCAGAGAGCTCCGAACTGCGTGGCATCTTGCATGCGACTGGTTGCGTTGTTGTTTTCCACACGATATTTGACGGCGGCGGCCGTGACGTGCATCAGGACCGCAGATATCGTCGATTGCAGGGGTGTCCAATTACTTGTTGGTAGATAGTGTATATTTGAGTTTTATTGTGGAATCCAACACAGATACCGCCCCAGTAGCGTAGCGATATAAGCAATGTCTACTGACCCTTCGCCCGAGGTGGGTCTGGGTTCAAATCCCGGTGAAACAAGGATGTTGTGTTTGTCGAACAGCGCAGGCTTATTCCTTTCCCTGAAACCAGTTGCCCTAAATTAGGGACGAGCGACTGCTTATAGTCCAATGAGATACTCAAGGTGGTTGTTAAACCCCCAATTAAAATATGAAAAAAAAATCAGAGCACTACGTAGTAAACAATTCACGGCAAAGTAATCATACGTAAAAGCAGTTATACAAGTAAGTCTGACCGTGGAGGTATAATAGCAACGAGGACGTCTGGTTGTCAAATCCCCGCAACTTCTGAACTCCGCGGTTCTCACATCAGACCGTCTCAGATTTATCCCAAGACTACGTGAAGTACAGCAAAACTTCCAATCAACGGCAGAAATGTGGTAGTAAGCGTGCGATTGACTGGTGAGGTGAACGCAGACTGTTATCGGAGCAGATAACGAATGTATTTAATGAGGGCGTGTTCACAAGCTTATGCACAAAGACTGGTACGCCGCCCCGGTGGCGCAGTGGTCTAAGCGATGGCCTCTTATCATTCGTTCGAACGTGGTCCGGGTTCGAATCCCGGTGAGGCATGGATGTTGTGTTTGTCTTACGGCAGTGGCTCTCTCCCTTCCCTGGAACCAGTGACCCTAAATTAGGGACGGGCGACTGCTTATAGCCCATTGAGTTGCTCACGGTGGTCGTTAAACCTCCAATCAAAAAAAAAAAACCTGCAATCAAAAAAAAAAAAAAAAAGACTGGTACCGTGGGACAAAATAGGATATGATTTGTTGTTGGAGGTTTTACGACCACCGTGAGCAACTCAGTGGGCTTATGCAGTCGCCCGTCCCTAATTTAGGATCACTGGTTCCAGAGAAGGGAGAGGGCCAGTGTCGTAAAACAAACACAACTCCATGCCACACCGGGATTCGAACCTGGAAATCACTTCGGACGAATGGTCATGAGCCAGAGCTTAGTCCACTGCGCCACCGGGGCAGCAAAATAGGATATGGCAGTTGTTTTTTTTTATTGGAAGTTTAACGACCACCGTGAGCAACTCAATGGGCTATAAGCAGTCGCCCGTCCCTAATTTAGGGTCACTGGTTCCAGGGAAGGGAGAGAGCCAGTGCCGTAAGACAAACACAACATCCATGCCTCACCGGGATTCGTACCCGGACCCCTTTCGGTCAAACGATCAGAAGCCATCGCTTAGACCACTGCGCCATCGGGGAGGCTATCTTATTCTAACCTTGCTTATATCTCATGGAGTTGCTTGCTACAGAAGAGCATCTGATTAAATCTGGGAGTATGTGAGATTATTGAAAGGAAGAAAAAAATAATTAGGCCGCCCGGTGGCGCAGTGGGCCATTCGTCCGAAAAGGGTTCGAATCCCGGGTCAGGTATGGATGTTTTGTTTTGCGGCACCGGCTCTCTCCCTTCCCTGGAAGCAGTGACCCGAAATTAGGGACGGGCGACCGCTTATAGTCCACTGAGTTGCTCACGGTGGTCGTTAAACCTCCAATAAAAAAAACTGTCAGAGATATGGACACTTCTTCTCCACTTGTCGTAGTACTCCTCGTTGTTCTCAGTGCGGCGTGGTCCACGATTCTACAGACTGCCTTGCTACGAGTTTCAAATGTGCCTTTTGTTCCGGCCTTTATGCCGCTTCAGATAAAAGTTGCCCCATATTTTTATAGGAAAAGACGATACTGGACATCATGGAAACTTCACATATAACTTACACTGAGGCTCGTGCTGCACTGAGACAAGGCGACCAGGATTCCTATGCAGCAGTGACTGAGGCACATCCTTCTTGCACCTGCTCTTCAGTCTGGCCTCTGCTACTGGACACTATTACTAAGTTGAACAGCGATTTTGAAACCTTGACAACTCCTCTCGGGTGATCCCTTGCCTACCGCAGAAGGTCTGGCCTCAAACCCCCACAGGGGACCCACCGTGGAAAAGACAATGGGCTAGTCTCCTCAGGCTGCGGACGGCAGAGAGCCTTCCAGGGTGGATGCCATTCCTCGAGTTCAGGTAACGCACTCCAAAGACCCGATGATTTTTGAGGATGCTGTAGCCATATTCTCTGAATCGGTGGGCAAATTGGTTAAAAGTACTCATGCCCAAAACTGCACGTGCCTTCCATGCGCACAACAGCTATCAACCCGTTTGGCATTGACAACGCACCTGAAAGTCCATCGCGAAGATGGCAAATACCATCTGTAGTTGTGCTTTAAGAAATTCAAGACGGCTTCCAACCTAGTGGACCATTTCACTCTCCATGAACAACTGGTTGTTAGTCAATGGAAAGCTCAATTACTTCGCGCAAATAAATCATATTTCACCGACGGTTGTACGCAAGATCAACAATTTTAATTATGCAGGAAACCTGTCTCTGGCTCTCGCCGAACATCCGTTATTCACTTCTCTGCAGGAAGGTTTATCACAGCGATCGACCGGGGTAGCGGGGTTGTGGACTACTTACGGCCATCCGATCGGACCTCCTGTCGCGACTGGTGCAGACCTACTGGGAGTCGAATGAACAGTTTCTGGTGACGGATATCTACTTCGCTGACGAAATTCTACGTGTCATTAACGTCTATGTTCCATCTCCTCCTTTTTCGGTAGGATTGCTCGACAAGATAGAACAACTTCTTAAGGTCTGCTGTTTTGTGATTGGCGACTTCGATGTCCATCACCCAACTGGGGTTCATCTGCTCTGAGTAGAGGGGACGATTTCTTTGTTGATTGGCTTCTTCCACAGCAACTTAGCCTGCTGAATGACGGGACAAGTACTTTTCTTCGGGGTTCGTGTCATTCGGCTTTGGATCTTTCCCTGTGCTTACCTCATCTGGAGTCCTCTTGGTCGGTTGACCCGGACCTCTATGGCATAACCCAATATCCAGTTTGTACGTGGATCATTCCGGGTGCGTTTGGGGGTTCTCTTCCACTTCCGAAAGGTCTTAATATAGTCAAGTGTTTGACGGTTTGGCCGTCCATTCAGAAGCTTCTTCGCGCCGACTTTTCTTCTTCTCCGGACGGGTTTTTCGGATATTGGAACAGATCTCACGGGTACTACTCGAGTCTCGACGCCCTGCAGGATTGCGCCAAGTTGGTCTCCTTGGTGGGACGCTGAGTGTGCTTGGCTCCTTCGAAAGAAAATACTACTTCGGTTGGCGAAATCGTCCAGTAGTCTCGAAACTTGGTCGACCTATCGGCAGGCGGAGAAACAACTCAGCAATTTCTCACACTTAAGCGTACAGCCTACTGGACAGCTCAGTGCTCCCGCATTACGGGAAAGGGATCAGTGTTCTCAATTTCGCACCGTCTCAAATCCTTCGATGGCTCCGCTACCGACCACTGTCTCATTCGGATTCACGACTTCCTGACTGCGGATTCACACGAACAGGCAAAAGGTTTTGGCAAGTCATTTATTTCAGCTTCCCGGTGCTCGGGGCACTCCTTCTCGTTGGATAGCGTCGATGACTCCCGGGGGATGGACGTTGATATTTCTCCTCGGGAAGTAGCGCAAGGCCGCCCCGGTGGCGCAGTGGTCTAAGCGATGGCTTATGACCATTCGTCCGAAAGGGGTCCGGGTTCAAATCCCGGTGAGGCATGGATATTGTGTTTGTCTTACGGCACTGGCTCTCTCCCTTCCCTGGAACCAGTGGCCTTAAATTAGGGACGGGCGACTGCTTATAGCCCATTGAGTTGCTCACGGTGGTCGTTAAACCTCCAATCAAAAAAAAAAAATAGTTGAATGAGGCCGCTGACGCTACCACCCAACAGTGCCATGCTGAAGGCCTGGCCCTGTCCCCCATCCCCCTTTACAGTCTCCGACGCTGCTCAGCACAGTGGTTACATGATAATCTCTGCTTCTGATTCAGCCTGGCTTTTGTACGGGTGGGCAGATCGGTATCCGTTCATCAGCTTTCGTCACAGATGGCCTAGCGAACATTGTTATCAAAGTTCCTCAGCGGTCATCATTCAGCAAATACGCATGAACATGGCACCTTTAAATGGCTACCTCTTTCTGATTCGGAAACGTCCCTCCCCAATGTGCTGCTGTGGCTCCGGTCCTGAGATTGCTACTCACTTCTTCCTCTCCTGCCCTGCCTACAGCGCAATTGGAGGGTTTGTTTCGGTGTCTCCTTCCCCAACTTCCGTCTCTTCTCAAACGTATTCCTTGTTGGACTTTCGGTACAGTGCCTAGAAGAATTAGTGTGTCGTGCTCGCAGAAAAACTTGCTGCCCACAATCATGAACGCGGTAGATGGCGCTGCCATCGGATGTCACGTCGCTTTTCATGGAGGAAGGACGACGAAAACGCACATCTTTCTATGACACACACCCAGCTCGTCAGTATTATGTGTAGTCCTCGAACGATATTTTATAAGCAGATAAGTATATATGAAAAAATAGACAACTCTTTCACCCCTCCCCCCCCCCCTCCCAAAAAAGAAAAAAAGAACGAACGGGGTGCTCAAGATTCATTAACAAGGGTATCGTAGTTTAAGTTAAGCTTTGCATTGTGCTAACGTCAACATTAATGTTAGATATTTCGGAAGTTTTAGAGTCACACATGGGTTACATTATGCAAAAACACTGGAGACCAATATGCAGGTTACAATCACTGAAACATCAACTTACAGTATATAGTAAAAATTAAAAAAAAAAGAAAATGTTTTGCCCCTCAAAACCTTACCGGAAAAAAAAGGGGGAAATATTTTCTCAATGAGACATCGGCTTTACAATTCGCATTCCAATAATGTCTTAAAATTCAGTAACCTAAAAACTTTATAAATTATTTAATAACATACTTCATTGTTCAGCAATGAGTGACTAAATTTCTTGGTAAGAACATGGGATCAAAATAAATATTGAAACTTTCCATTTAGTTGGCTTTGAAAAGAAGCCTTTGAATGAGTTGAAAATAGAATACAAAAATGCGATTACTATTTTTAAAATTGGTCTATTTTCTAATAATATACTAACTGTAATCCATTTATAAAAAACATTCCTAAAAAAACTTTGCCTGTGATACGATAAACAAAATGAATCATACCGGACAGAAGTAAATATATAAAAAAACTGAATGTATATGATGACATTCTTTTAAAAAATATATTTATAACATTTTTCTTTACTTTTCTTCACCTTATAATAATTATGTGATTAAATTTGCTATTCACATGGGTTTGCAGTGAAGATAGGAAAATTCTTTTGCACCTTAAGTAAAAAGTTGGTATTCATGGAGTCTGTCTAAGTGGGATAATTCTATGCAGTTCCTGTAACTATTTTTACCCTTAAAAATAAGGAAATTATTAATGTAGCATACACACAAGCGTAACGTAGGGAAGGCATAGTAGGGCATGCCCCCTCCCTTAAAAATTGAAAACTAATTGATCGTTCGCCTTTTAAATTTGGGAAAATAGTAGGTATGGCTTCAGGCTTGAGTAATGGTTTGTCTCGGCATGTTAGAACTTCCTTACCTTGAATAGTGGAACGATAATGCATCTCCATGAATTTAGATTCAAAGTGCAAGGCACATACAACACAACTTTCATCAAGTTTCTTATCAGCTCTGGGAATTGCCTTATCCCATTTGTTCAACATATCAGGAATTTTGGGGACAGCAAAGAATGATATTTTATTTTTGCAGGATTTATAGCCAGTACTACATCCTGGCACAAAACAGCTGCTTTGCCTTTTCCGTTTTCTATGTTTTTTTATTATTTGCTAATGCAGAATTTCCCAGTCCTTTCATAGATGACATTATTTCCCTATGATCTTATAACTGTTGCAGTCGATTTTAGTACTGCACTTAAGTTTAACCATACAGTAGGTTTAACGCGTGACAGCCAATACTTGATCAACTTCTACATCTTCACGGATAAAAAGTTACTAATTTCGGAAATAAATTTCGTTATAAACAATCCACAGTTGAATAAAACTAGCACACTAACACCCGAATAAGCCTATTGCGTTTTAGTGATCAACTGTTGAATTACCTAGTGTATTACTGTTATGATCGAGCTACAACGAATTAGCAAAGATACTGCCAAAAAGATTTCCCTCAACTAACCTTTGTTTTGTGAAAATTTGAAGTTTCGTAAAGCAGCAAATCCTTGGCAAACAAACTTCCCACCATTGAATAGCATGAAGCCGATGAAGCTCCTAACGTAACTTCCGATGCCAGCGCCCTCTGTCATTTCATGACGATTGGTCACAAAACCGTGAAGGACATCTTATGGAGCACGTCACACTAATTCTTCTAGGCACTGTACTTTCGGGACGCTTCCGTGGCAAAAAGAAAAGTTCGGGCCTTGGAGAAATTTATAGTTCTCTCCAGACGCTTCTCATTTTGAACACTCCATTTCTAACCCTCCTTCTTATGAACGTTTCTCATGATGGACTTTTGTGATGCTGCCGTGGCTTCACGTGCTGTTCGTGCATCTTGGTGATTCATCGTGATCAGGAGACATTTTTTTTTTTTTTTTTTTTTGATTCGAGGTTTAACGACCACCATGAGCAACTCAATGGGCTATAAGCAGTCGCCCGTTACTAATTTAGGGTCACTGGCTCTAGGGAAGGAAGAGAGCCAGCACCGTAAGACAAACACAAAATCCATGCCTGACCGGGATTCGAACCCGGACCCCTTACGGACGAATGATCAGAGGCCAGCGCCTTAGGCCACCGGGGCGGCGGAGACATTTTCGCTATAACAGCTCAGTCAACTAGTTGCCATGAGGCACAAAGCTCAGTCTATACGCTTGATCGTCTTAAAAACAAAACAAAAACGAATTAGTTGATTCTCGGCTTTGAGTGTTGGTAAGTGGCAACACTCTTTCCCATGTTTGACATGAGTGGTCCATGCTTGTGAAATTCTGGATGCTTTTTGAAATGTGAAGTACGAAGTAAAATGTAAAAATTTTTTCTGTCTTCGTTGTATTTTGTGTTACAGGATACAATTTTCGAGAAGTATGCCAATTTTTACCGTATGCTGAGTTAATATAGCACGATATGAGAAGTTCTTCAGTCTCCATTGTGGTGGGCTGGAAATCCCGCGCTGTGGAAACGAAACCAAACGAAAACTGGCTTCATTCCTCCCATACATGTATTTTGTGTTATTATTCTTTAAAAGACTATTATCCGATCAAATGACTTTCAGTTTCTAATTGGTTTGGAAAATTAGGTTGAATTTCTTTTGTTCGTGATGTTGAAGATGAGGGTTTTTGCAATGCTTAACGGAGAAAAATACTACTGATAAAAGACGTGAAGCTGCCATACAAGAACAGCGTAAGAGGAAATTGGTGGTATGATCTGGAATGTAACTGACTTATAAATTTCGTTTATGCAAGAACGTTTCAGACTTTTTGTGGATGACATTGAAAGCAGCTCTCTGTCTCGCATTTCAAGCTGTAATTAGTGATGTAGCATATCTGTTCTGCCTTCAAAGGTCTGATGTGCCTTGAAGAGACTCTTGCATGTTCGGAAATAAAATGCAAACTGCAGTTCTGATGCTTGTGAGTCTATAGCATGGACATTATATTCCAGGGTTTGTATGTTTCTGTTTCATATGTATCCTGTGTAAACAGTTACTGAATGCAAGCAGTGAAATTGTGGCTTCTGTTAAAGTATACAGCATCTGTTGGTGAAAAGCTGTGTTATTGGCATTAGAGCTCGTCTAGGAGAACAGCAATTGTCTAGATCACACTACCGAATGCTATTGATCAGGAAGTGGGAGATGGGGAACTTCAGAATTATTTGAAACAAGCTCGGGATATTTTATGAACATATCTATTGCTATTCAAAAAGCATTTGAGAGTTCCCTTATGTCTTCAGAGAGACATGTATTTCAAGAGGATAAGTAAGCAGATGGAGTGAGTACCCCATGCACAGTAGTTGTTTGCCATCTCGTACTTGGTAGTGACTTCAAAGTTTTGATATGGTGTAAATGACTGTTTGCAGAAGTTTGTGACTTCTGTTATGTGACTGGAAGATGGCTGACAATTCTAGAATAATACCTACAGAAGATGCAAAGCGCCAAGATGAAACATACCAAAAAAAGAAAATAGGTGAGTGTACATTTTTAGTTATGCAAACTTCTTTTTATACAGTATCAAGGAATTTGTAGAATTGACCATGTGTGGGACATAAGAGAAGTGCTCCATCATTGCTTATGTTCTGAGTAAAATGTGTTTGTCTCAGATTAGGTTTTTTACTAGTAAACAACAGTTTTAGCTGCTAAAACAGATTTCTGCATTAAGTGTAAATGCTATGTAATTTGAAAATTTATTCACTGCTTTCTGTTCCATTACACGAGTGACTCATAACAATCAAGATATTGCTGTATATGCTTTAACCTACTAGCTTATTTTAGGTTAATGGCTTTGGTAAAACTTGCAAGCAAGATGAATAATAACTGCCTTTATTTTTGAAGTAATGTGCTAACAAAAACCGTTAAAGTTCCTTAAATCAATGTAATCAGTTTAATTAGCATTTAAAACCATTTAGCATAAATTTATAACAAACTGTGAGAAGCACTAAATTCTCATATCATTCACTGGTTACCGTATGCAAGGGTGAAAGAGTTCTGCCTTTTTGGAAGTCATCTGGGGAGTTACTGAGATCAATGCAGTAATTGCCATAAAACATATTAGATAAGTATGGGGTTGACATTATTGGTTTGGTGTAAGCACATTGACTAAAATAAAAATTCTTATTCGTTCCCAAAGAAGTGTTAGACAATTATGTGGCTTTTATAATATGCATATATGGTGCTTAGGGTAGTTAATAAATGCTGAAAGGTTCATTATTTTTGCATATTCCTATGTGGGAAAAGTTCAGCCTGCTTATTGTGAAGTAAATGGTGAAGCATTTTGGTAGTTGACTTATACCAAAACGTCCCACCACATGTGAGCATCAGTTGTTGCCATCAAAACGTTCCACCATTTACTTTTCTGTAACGTAACCAATGCACGATGTGATAATTTTAGTACTGTTAATTTTTATAGTGTTATAAGCTTTATTGCCAATCCTTCTCATGGTTTACAACAAACAAAAAATTTTAATGTTTCTCAAATATTTTTTACTATAAAATGTAATAGCAAGAACAGTGATGTCAGCAAAGTTTGTGGCAAACGTTTTTCATTCTGCTGTAGTACTAGTGTGAATTTTATGTTCAGAATCGCTCCTGTAACAGGTAGATTGACACTCATTGCAACCCCTCGTGCCTCAGTTTAGAGAACTAGTTGAACAAAATACAAACTAGATTACCATAAATTCTGACCACCTGCATAGTAAAGTTAGTTTCTTTTAGAAATTTGTTTTGGTGATTTTAGGAAATTCTTGCGTTTCCTAAAAACACTGTTAGTGTTAACGAAAATCGCCCTTTTTCCTACAGTTGCAGAATTTCCAGTGCAAGAAAAACTTTAAAATACCACAATGAAATTCATTTGTCATATCAAAATTCAAGTGCAGACAACTAAAAGATTTCTGTAAATTCATTCAATTTAAAGCTCAAGAAATAAAAGCTGTACAGACATGCACTTAGTATGCATTAAAATTATTCAAATAAAAAAAAATATCTTAATCTGTAGGATGTGAGCTGTGTACATGATTACTCAAAATAAAATGGCAAAATTTAATGCATTCTCCTATAGAACTACCCCCTCCCCCCCAAAAAAACCTTTACTTTTGAACTTGAGACTTGCAAGCTAAAAGGCATGAAATAGCTCCAGCACAAACAATCGGCCAATAAAAATGTATGCACAGCGCTCGCTGCACTTGCCTCATTTCAAAGTTTTATGATCTGGATCTCATGTGCGCTGTGCCTTTTAGTGTTCATCTCGCCATTTTGACCAAAGTCTTTGCTGCTGATATTTTCCTTTATTGCTATTTATGTTTCCACTTCTGCTGTACGTGAAAACATTAATGCTCCTACATTTCGTTCCATGTGGAGACATTGTAAAACAAATAATAAAATCATTCCACACATTTCTTTGTAAAATATTAACAAAAACTTTTAGAACTACTTCCTGTTGGGTACGATCACAGCACGCATCACGCTCTTCCGAAGAATACACCCAGCTCCACTTGTATTCTTCCTATCTTCTCCAATTTCTAATTAATAACAAAAGTCTCTTCCGTATGTTTGCAAACGAAAGGAAAAGAAGTTTCAAATGATAGTATAGGATTTTTAATCATAATATAAGATATGCATTGATAATTTCATTAGTGTTATTTTTATTTTATTGCTCAATTGTTAGTCCTTACTATGGAGTTTTACCTAATTCTGAGGGTTGCTGCATCTTACGGGTTAGGATTGGTAAGTAATAACGACACACAGTACACCATTGCTGAAATAATAAAAACGTTCTATCAAATATGTATAACAACATTGTTGGGATGCACCGTGCATTGTAAGCAAAACAGGGCACTGTGCGAGAGGGATGGCAACCGATGAAAATGCTAACATCAATAAAGTACTAAATTATACACTGGAAGAAGATTTGAGTTTAGGAACTGAAGCAGACTGACTGACAGCTGTGCTAACAAGCTCCTGCATGTTGTGAACAAAGAGGTCACACTCACAGGTTTTGACTTGGCTTCTGATCGGAAGTGATGAAGGAAGTCAAAATCAGCTTCTTGGAAGTGATGTTTTTCAAGGGGAAAAAACAAGTGATATCGTTTTTTAAGATAGGAATCTTATTAGAGTTTGGGCGAAATTGAAAAAATAGTTACCCAGCAGCCTTTTTTTTTTTTCAAAATGGCCGAAGAAAGTGCCGAAGGAATGAAAAAGTCATCAGTTTTATTGCTGGGTATGATGGAACATGTCTCTAGGTTCAATAAAAAAATTTATATGTTAGGGTTATACCTATCCCTCATGTTGATAATTCCGTTTTTGGTAAACCATGTTTTCCACAGAAAGAATTAGGCTAAAAATAGTTTATTAATTTTTTAGTGGAGTACAGCAGATATTTAGAGTGTTAACATATTATTTTTTTCTAAAATCTTCATGCTTTCATTGACAAGGCTGTAACATTTCAAAGAGATTGAATGATTTCTGAGTGAGATGGAATTTTTTTGGTAAGCAAGTGTAGCTTGAGTAGAAGGCCTCGGAAATGGTAAACGAGAATTCCCCAAAAGTTTCAAGGGCTGTAAAATTAAAACCAGAAGTGCTAGAGGGAAATTTTTTTATGGGGTTACTTATCCCCTTGGAGGGATTGGTTATTATAGGTACCAAGTTTCATCAAAATCGGAGACCATGGGTGTCAAAACCTTTTTTTTTTTTTTGCGTTGATTTGACGTGGAATGACCCATACATGACAGTTTATTAAAATGATCTCCCACCTCTAGTTCATCACTAGAAGAGTTACCTTGTTCATCCACGGGAACATCTTTTTTTGAACTTGTGGTGAATTTCTCAATAGTCCCGTTATGAGATAGCAACTGAAGTCGAATATCGTTAATTCTTCTTCTTTTACAAGCACCTGAAAGATATTTTCGTAAAGACATTGTAATAATACTAATACATGTGTATCTTAAAATTCTCAACTGATAAATCCGTTTAGTTTAATTTACAACTCGGAATCCTCTACCACATATGAAATATGATTACAGTTGCGGTTTAACTTTTAACAGAATTCAATTTGAAATCTGGCAACTGCGGCTGTAGATGATAGTATGAAACAGTCATAACTCACAGGATCACGTGACTCGTCCGTAACGAATTTTCACCAGTGGCAAGCCGTGATACACTTGGTGATACATTTGTAAAGCAAAAGTATATCTTATTTAACTGTTCATCATTGGTTGGTTTGTTGACTGACAAGAACATGTGACTGCGTTCAGAAGACCCACTATAAATTCCATACTGGCCTCTGATCATTCGTCGGAAGGGGTCCGGGTTCGAATCCCGGTGAGGCATGGATGTTGTGTTTGTCTTACAGCACTGGCTCTCTCCCTTCCCTGGAACCAGTGACTCCAAATTAGGGACGGGTGACTGCTTATAGCCCATTGAGTTGCTCACGGTGGTCGTTAAACCTCAAAAAAAAAAAAAATTCCATACTGCTGAAAACCGATAGACGATGGTCATACCTCAAACGATCAGTGAAACCCCGTAAAATATTACTTTCACAATAATGATAAATTCAACAATTATTATAAGTAATTTTTTCTAGAAACAATTAAGGTATTTGTCTACGTTAGAAGCATTTTTTTTAAAATTAACTCAAAATTAATTGAATACACACAATTCGAGTTAATATGCAATGCAAAACATGAAAAAAAAAACCATATAACTTTGACAAAATTTCTTTAAAATGTTATGAAACTTGTCATTGTGAGTAAAAATTAAGTAAAATTTCATACGGACGCCGGACACTGTACAGTCAATTAAACTCTATATATTTCAATTTCCATGATACTGTATATTACTGTAACCCTTTCCTGTGCAATGAACTAAAAATTTTGTGATATTCCTTAAATTCACATTATTATAGCAAATCGAACAAAAACTGCAAAACATTTTTGAAAATTTATTGAAAAAATCTTATCGCATCATGTTTAAACACTTATAATATCACCAAATATGCATGTACACTTTAACTTTTAGTTCAAAGCATAGAAGAGAATATTTGAAACAATAGAACAAAATTTCAATACCATATCTTGAAAAATTTTTGAGTAATCACATTTCTCGTACGGAAATATAGCTGAAAATTTAGTTTTTCAGAAAACGCGTTAAAAGATTTGATTTGAAGAAAATTCTATATACTACTTGTTCATCATGTTTAAAATTCACCACTCTTATATGTACAACCTTCCTTGATTTCATTTCGTGCCAATTTTGTTTTTTTTTGCAGCTCTTTTTTTTTTTTCTGAGCAAGTTTTGCAGTGGGTAAGGATTGACGTCTCGAATTCATTATTCGCTCATTGTCCAGTCTCAAGTAATCATTAACCATCTTTTGTTCAAATAGTATTCCTAATATTTCGAACACAGGTAACAGTCCAAAATAACCAGAATTAAACAGCAAAACTGCAATATTTGCTCCTAATAACATGGTCTGCAGTCCAACAAATGTTTCTTTTGGTAAAACAGTCCATAGCAAATTGTTAAAACTTTCATTACAGTTTTGGGTCTTCCCATGCAAACATTTTGAAAGTAGAGCTTGATTACACAGACTCATGTACACTGGTTTTGTAACCTTTATGACAGAATCTGGAAGACCAAGAGATTTATCACAAATCTGATTACCAGCAGATAATGTTCGCTGGTATTTACACCAGCTGTCTGATCCTGTCGGGCATTGTCCATGCATTATGTTCTTGTCGCTGGAACAGCAGTGAAAAAATGCAGCTATAACTGCAGTTTGCATACTCAGCAAATTTCCTACATTGCTCTGGATAGCAATGCCATAGTAATTCTGTAGTTTTTCTATAAACTTATCGGTTAATTTCACTTTCCCTCCGATTCCTTTTTTGCTTTTTTTTTCAAATTCCTCAAGCGAGAACCAACTCTTTTCTGCACATGGCCTATACACTCCAGTTTTTGAACTGTGTCTTGCCCATAAATGTCTTTTACTTCCATATAGCCTTTGGAGTCACCATCTCCATAGTATTCAGTGTACTTCAGTTGTCGATTTTTTTTTTAGACCGTTCAAATGTTCTATGCACTCCCACTGATTCCATGCTTGATGCAGATCCTGTGTGATTTGAGCATAGGTGCTCCTTACTCGAATCATAGTCTCTTTTACACTTGTAACAATATTGTGTCATAACTTCCAAATCTAAAACTTTCCCAGTGTCAATGGAAATTACTGACACACAACCATTGAGGAATGTATGCCCACGCCGCTGCCAAGTGCCATCGACTGACACACCACAAGCTGTAATTTTTGTTGCTTTCTTAGATGTACTCCTTTTTAAATTCTTTACTTCTGTTGCTGCTTCTTGCATGTTTTGTTCAGTTGCAGCTTGTACAGCTTCAAATAGGTGCCCTTCATGCCATCTGAAAGCTGCCTTAGATAGAAAAGGCAAGTTCGAAGTGAATAACAGAGCTCTTTCTCCCTGCAGAATAACCCTTTCCAATTAATCGTAATCCAAGAACTAATGCTGAATTTATCAAGTTTTTGTTGTGTTCCTTGCGAGTTAAAGAAAAACCCATTTTAAAACCACACTTACAAATTAAACACAAGTTTGAGCACAGTCCAAATTTTGAATCTTCAACCAATTTCAAATCAGTTTGAAAGCATTCTGGGCAAGATAGTTTGGACAACACAGATATTAAAGTCTCAATATCAAATATTCTATTGCCTTTGGGCGCATCTGTTTCATTGTCTAATACATTTACTTGAATATTCGGAATTTTTAGCTTACTTGAACTTGCAGTCATTACATCGTCACTATCGCATGGCTTAGGGGCAGTGTAGCAATTGCCGTGAAAGGATCGTTTTTTCGATCTCTTAGACCTTACTTTTGGCATCTTAATTCACTTCAAATGATAAACAATAAATCTAAAGCAAGTTCACTACTAAAATAGCAACGGAACATACAAAATTTCACCAGAAATTATGACTAAACAAAGCGCGAAGCAAAGGTAACCAAATCTCAGAATAATACTGATTGCCATTCCACAGAACATAAAATATATTATTTAATTAATTAAGTGTTGCCAAATGCAAATAAATGAATCCAAAATAATTACAAATAAATTCTGTTAGCATTAAAAAATATATAAGCGAAGAAAATCACGTATGAATTACAATGTTTAACTTTTTACTGTTCGGTCGATCTCACTTCCGGTTTATTCAATTGGCTATAACTTCTGTTCTAATAAGCGTAGAAACAAAAATCAAAGTGTTTTGGATTCCTAAAAGTCTACTCTTTCAAGTAATATAATAATAAAAAAATTCGAAAATTTTGCCAAAAATGGGTAGACAAACACCTTAAACTAGAGATGGGCTTAACGGTGACTTTAAAGTATCGGTGACAACGGTGACGGTTCCAGGGAAGTATCAGTGAAAAATATCAGTGACAAAATCACAGTCGGTGACAGCAGTTCCCCCAGGCCGTGTAACGCTTGTCTGCCGATGACTCAGTGTATCAGTGACAGGAATCAGGAACCATCATGCTTTAGGTGACACCACTCCTATCATGCCGCTGTAAGTCAGCCGCACTACAGGTGACGTCACACCCAAGCAATAAACTGCTTTGAAACTACGGAAACCAAAGGAACTTCAGCTATACGACTTACGAGGCCTATAGACAGATAAAATGAGGGATCTAATAATCATCAATTATACAAGCTTACTGTTTTATCAACTGTGTAAATAAAGCATTTTTTCATCTTAATTTCACGATATTTAAAAAAACCAAAAAAAAAAAAAAAAAAAGTTTTAGGAATTAGGTGGTAGTAGTGAAGCCACATTTTTGTCAAATTCCTCCCACACTGACAGCTCATTTTCTTTTAAGTGTGCTGTTATGGGCTCACTGCCTTCTTCAACAGTGTGCTGTTCACAACTTATTTCTATTGTAACTAATTCAGTCACAGATTTCTTGACATTATCTGCAGCTAGTTGGCTTGAAAAGGCAAAAAGTTTAAAACGCGGGTCTAGAAATGTGCACATTGAAATTGTTTTGCTAAGTTCCAGATTTGGAAAACGCTCTTTGGTTCCCTTTTTAGCTGAAGAACAACAGCTCGAACTGTATCATGAATGTGCTCTTTCAGCAATTTTTCACACACAGAAAGTAATCCTCGTGTTATGACAATCATTTGACTAGCTGTCACATAGTTTTCTGCACTCATTTTCCTTGTGACATCTTCAAACGGTTTCAGAGCTTTGCAAAGTTGATTGCACACCTCCCATTCCTCCACGGTGATAATTGGCAGATCTTTATTTACCAGCGCAACGGAACTTCTAACCGCTTCCTGCAAATCAGTAAAACGCTTCAACATGTAAAACGTTGAATTCCATCGTGTAGGCACATCCTGTAGAAGTCTTTTTGGTTCGCTTTGTCCAGCAGTTTTTTGAAATTTCAATAATTTTTCATTAGCAACATGGCTTCTTTTGAAGTGTGCAACAATCTCTTTTACTTTTTCAAGCGTTGGCTTAATGAGTTTCAGTGCATCTTGAACAATTAAATTGAGCTTGTGTGCATAACATCCAAAATGCTTCCAGCCAAGATCACTTACTATGGCATTCTTCATGTTAGCAGCATTATCTGAAACAACAAGCAGTACCTTTTCCAGTAAACCCCAGTGCGAAACAATGCGTTTTATTTCCACTGCTAAGTTGTGGCTGGTGTGCGAAACATTCATAGGTGCACATTCTAACAGCACCGATTCCAAATCGAATGTGTCTGTGATGTAATGGGCTGTAACGGCAATGTAGCTTTCATTAACTGCCGACGTCCAGCAATCAGTTGTGAGACAAACACTTGAAACCTTCCTCAGCTTTTCATGCACATCATTTACACATTGCTCATATATGGAAGGTAGTAGAACTGTAGAAAGTGTTTTTCTGGATGGTAATTGGTATGATGGATTCAAACCATTTACAAATTCTACAAATCCTTTATCTTCCACAATGCTAAATGGCTGGAAATCTGTTATGAACAAATTCATCAGAAGGTTGTCAACTATTTTTTTCCGATCGGCGCCAATCTTTTTAGGTAAATAAGTTGAAATTCTTGTTTGCTGCAGATTTTTTGCATACCTGTGGTCTTCGGTTGATTCTTCCATTATACAGTCATTGCTTAGTAAATGGCTCTCAGCATTTTGAGTATCCAGAGATTGGGAATTCAAGCCGCTTGAAGTTGATGCTGAGGTACCCCTTACATTTGACTGCAGCATAACAGAAGGATGTTTCCTACTAATGTGTTTTCGTAAGTTCGATGTGGATGTTTTGTAAGACAGCTTTTGTTTACAAATATCACATGATGCATTTCGATCGCCAAGATCAGTGAAATGATCCCATATTGCACTGACTTTTCTGGAGTTTGCACTACTCGCCATGCTAATATCTGAACGAAATAAAATAACAGTGACGTCCCTATCTAATCGTAATGTAACTAATGTCTAATATAATGTTATAATCCCAGTAGCTGAGAAGTGAGAACAAAGTTACGGTGACGTAAATGATCCTCCGCGGAAATCACTGTCACGGCTCAGTAGCGCCAAACCCGTTTCCAAAGCATCCAAGACCAGCAGAAACTGCGAGTCTGGAAGTTTCGGCCGGTGACAGCGATAGGTGGCGCCGCCAGTGATTCTGTCACTGATATTTCAGCAAGCAAGTCACACCCGGTGACAGTGACAAACGCGTATCAGTGACAAAATATCAGTGACGTGATTTCCGACCCATCTCTACCTTAAACAGGGGGCCTAGTGCCCGTGTAGTAATCAGGCCCTGCCTGTCCTTCACTGGGTGCAAATTCTATGCCCTTGTCTATCATAGTTTCACCCTCATCAACTGGATCTTAAAGTGGTTCCTCAGTAATGTTATCACCATCAGTTCCAGGGAAGTGTCTGACGACATGGGCACAAGACAATATGACCCCCCCCCCTTTATTATTAATGAAAAATATAGTGGGTCAATTTCATGGTGTACCAGTGTAAGTTTATAATTATTGACCTTCATAATTTTATGAAAAATAAATACATTATGATAACATTTATTACTATAAAACAGTATAATGCACCAGGAAAGACACAATGGGAAAAGAAGCAAATATTCAGGACTGTTTGTGTTCCAGGTCTAACCCGGATTTCCGGGTTTGGGCGATCTTTCATGCCCGGAATTCCGGGTATTTAGCTTTGAAGACATTTTTAAGACTGTTAAATTTTGAGTTCTAATAAGCGACAAAGCAAAAAAAAAAAAAAAAAAAATTAAAACGATTCATGGCAAAAGTATTTACTAAAAAAAATTGCCTTTCACCAGTGAATTAATGTGATAATAATATTGTCTTCCTCGCCGATGCAGCTGATTCGAGCTTGACACACGAAGCCGGCAGTTCGTGCTGTGGTTGTCCGTTGTTCTGTGGGAAGGGCATGCGCACAAATTCTCAGTCATTTCGTCGGCGCTTCTGCTCCTCGATGCACAAAAAAAACAGGTTTTCGCTCTGATGAGTGATGTGGGATTAGAAATTGGAGATGGCGGGGGGAGGGAGAGAGTTAAAGCAAATAAAGTAAGTCACTCGCATGTCTGCACCTACCTGCATATGCGCGGGAGCAGCCTGCCTCATATTAGTAAGTCAGTGACGGAGAGGAGGTGTCTTTGTTTCCCTGATGAAACGTTTGTGTTTTTTTGTTTAGGCAAAAATGATGGGTTTTGTGTGTGTGTGATCTCGAGTTTATGCATTGCCGATGATTTCAGGGTTTTGTGCCTTGCCTTTCAAACACCTCTGAATATTAAAACAATCTTCATGAACACTTACAATGCAAATGAAAATTTGATTAACACTTACGTAATTTCCCACTTTTCTACCAATGTCTGATTGCACCATAATTATGGCATGATCATAGGTTTTTTTACGGGCCTTTGCATGGGCAAAATTGTCATTTACTGCAGAGTAGTCTATACCCACAGTTATGTCCTTTCTTACACACATAATGACTGAGTTAAACTTTTTTTCTCCCAATAAAGTTCTTTTTAATTTTTTTATTCTTGAGACTTCTGAAAATGATCTTTCAGCAGAACAATTTGTGACTGACAAGGTTAGAAGCATTCCCAAAGTATTTCTAAGTTTAGAAATGTACTCTGAAGATTGTTATCAATTATGAAAGTGTGCATTAATATATAACTGAAAATGTAGGCATTCATGGAGCACGGAGAAAGTTTTCTATGTCTCCTTGGTACCTGTAAACAAGTTTATTTGATTTAGCCTCTTTGTCACGAGCACTGGTCTCTTTCATATCCCTGAAAAGTTTAAACCTTTCCAGAACAACTTTGTATGATTTCTTCCTGTTTGCCAAATTACTGATTAAAGAATCCGTAATCTTAAAAAAAACGCTCCCTTTTTTTGTGTTTCTCTCTAATGCTCTCCGTCGACGCGTATGGAGTAACGACTACAAATAATGTTATAGAAATTAATAAATTGTATAAAATTATTTAAATAAAAGTTTTCTTGGGTGGCAGTGCTAAAATATTCATAAAAGAAAACTCTTCCAGCTTGGTGCCCCCCTAAATTAGTTGCCCCCTTTGGTCAAATCGGTCCTGATCAGTTCCACGATGATGTCGTCCAAGGTCACAAATTCCGAGCTGTCCTTCTGGTTGCAGGTATGTGGTGGCTGTGTATTCTTTCAAAGCTTCAAGATTTTCTTGTATGTAATCCATGAGCTCAATTTCTGTGTCCTATTCGTCGCAAGCAAATTGTTCCCCATTATAATTTAGCCACCTGTCATTTAACATAATTTCCTGATGAAGGGGTGCATGTTGAAGTAAATATCTTGCTGCATCATAAATCAGCTGTGGTCTGTCTCAAATATGTAATGATTTTTATGCCCTAGTCTTTAAGTTTCAACTGGATGGTTTTTGTTTCACATTAGTTACGTGGAATAGACAAAATCATTTTGTCAAAATCAATGTTTGGTTTCTGCCAGCAGAAATTTGATATAACCGGTTTAAACCAGCAGAAACTAAAAAAAGTACCTAAACCATTTTTGTATGAATTAGTACATGACATTTACAGTAAATCAGAGATGACAAATATTTTATTACAATAATTTAGTATTATAGTAATTCGTAATAATTAATCATTTCAATAATTAAAATACACTATCTACCAACAAGTAATTGGACACCTGTGATAGCAAAGGAAAACAAAGTTTATTCACCTTCAATAGTTGGTGGAGCCTCCACGAGCGGCGATTACAGCTGCGACCCTCCGGGGCATACTCTCAACCAGGCGTTGTACGACGGCTAGCGGTATTTTCTTCCACTCGGCTTGGAGAAGACAGGTCAGTTCCTTCACCGATTTCGGACGTTGGGGGCACCCCTTAAGTCGATGCTGCAACTCATCCCAGAGGTGCTCGATAGGGTTAAGGTCCGGGCTCTGCGCAGGCCAGTCCATTCGATTAACCCCATTGTCACCATACCATGCCATGGTGGACCTCGCAACATGATAAGTGGCATTGTCATTCTGAAAGTAACATGGGTCCACCCCGTAAAACTGCCACAAAGTAGGAAGCGCATGGTCATCCAAAATGGTGCAGTAGGTCTCGGCGTTGAGGCTACCAGGAATTGCAACCAAGGGTCCCGTGCCATACCAGAAGAAACACCCCCATAGCATAATTCCACCGCCGCCGAACTTCACAGTTGGCACAATACATTCCGGCAGGAGGCATTCTCCAGGCAGTCGCCAAACCTAGACTCTGCCATCCGAACGGTAGAAGGTGAACCTTGATTCGTCGCTCCAGAAAACCTATTTCCACTGTCGACGTTCTTTGCACCACGTTAGCCGAGCAGCGCTATTGGACTTGGTGATCAAAGGCCAGTGGGCGGCAGCACGTTCATGATAACCGAGCAGATGGGCTTCCTTACGAATGGTATTCATCAAAAGAACACTCCCGGATGCCTGTTGAAACTCCTCGCGGATGTGGGCCATCGATTTGGCGCTGTTCTTCCGAATTTCTCTGGTCAGCACCCGTCTGTCTCTAACTCCCAGTTTTGTGGGTCTGCCGGGTCGGGACACATTCTGACAGTCACCTCTTATCTTCTACTTTCCAATCACGTAAGCCACTGTCGTTTTGGGTACTTCAACTCCCTGAATATGTCACGTGTGGATCAGCCATTTCTGTGATAACCAACGATTACACCTTTCTCGAAATCAGAGAGCTCCGAACTGCGTGGCATCTTGCATGCGACTGGTTGCATTGTTGTTTCCCACATGATATTTAATGGCGGCGGCCGTGACGTGTATCAGGACCGCAGATATTGTCGATTGCAGGGGTGTCCAATTACTTGTTGGTAGATAGTGTATATTACATACAGCTTATATGCTTCATCCAAAGTACATGGGATCTAAATTGCCACATGAGCAAGAAGAAAGTGCTAGGAAATTACTTTATGACATCAACCCAAATTTTGTGCCTTACATCATTCATAGCTTTTCAAACAAAATCAGCTGCTTTTCCTGAAACATATTACTCCAGGGGTGCACAACCATTTTATAAGTGGGGGCCAAGTTTATTTTTACATAATAAGTGGCGGGCCGCAAGTTACCTTTTCACATAGGCACTTGCCAAACCCTACCGCTAAAGCTAATTTTACTATTATCCGAATAACCTATTTTACCAGCAGACAAAAAATGTGTTTCAATACCATTTTTGTGTCCTCTAAATGGTTTAAATCCATTTTTGAAGTTTTTTGGCAAATTGCGTTATTAAGATATCAAATTACTGATTTACAATCAACTTACTCCTAACTGGAAAAGGTTTAGGGGTATATAAAATAAAATAATACTATCACAAGGTTGTAAAATTTTTATTTTTACAAAAAACAGAATTCTTAACATCAAAGTATATAAAAAATTAAAATCAATATATCGTCAAACTGACCATCAAATCAAGTAGTAGCCTAATGCTCCTAATGAGATGCTTGGCATTGTTTATTTTTCAATAGTCTGTCAATATAAGGTTCAATGTTAGAGATGGTAATGCGCAAGTTTCCCTCCAATAGTGTATCACTTAAACGGGAACGACACTTTGACTTTATTTGTTTCATCAAAGAAAACGATTGCTCGCATAAGTAGGTACTTCCAAACAACGTTGCCGTTTTTAAAGCATGATCTTTGAGCAATTTCATTTCTTTCGGTAAGTAATTTTTGTAAAATTCTAGGAGAGAAACTTCAGAGTATTTTGTTTTTAACTCATTGTTACACTGAAGATCAATTAATTCCATCTGGAAATCTAGTGGCACTGACGCAACGTCAGTAGTGAATGGTAGAGAAAACATATCAAACAAATTCTCAAATTTTCTTATATCTTCAAATCGTCTTTTAAACTCATTGTGAAGGTCCACTACAAGAGATGCATATTTAGCCACATTTACATGGAATTCAGAACTTTCAACAAAACTTTTCATTGTTGGAAAATTTGCTAGTAGTCCATTGCTTAGTTGTGACTGCCATAAACTGAGTTTAACCTCAAATGGTTTTAATATGTAACACATGTTGTTGATCATGTTGTTTTTACCTTGAAGCTTAATGTTTAATTCATTGAGATGTTGGGTCATATCAACTAAAAAACAAATCACTCACCCATTCGCTGTTCTCAAAATGTGCTGCTAGTTGAGACTCATTACGACTGTGTAAAAACATTATGATTTCTTGATGCAAGTCATACACTCGTTTCAGCATTTTTCCAGCACTAAGCCAACGAACTTGTGTAAAATAAATAACATCATCATATTGGGATTCCATGTCTGATAAGAATTCTCTGAACTGGCGGTGATTAAGAGCTCCGGCACGAAGGAAATTGACCACTTTAATCACAACCTTCATCACATGCTCCATACGTATGCTTTTAGCACACAGATTCTCTTGGTGTAAAATACAGTGAATAGTAACTAGATCACTGCACTCTTTAGCAAAATAGCTGACAGCCCCTTGTTTACTTCCAACCATGGCAGGTGCACCATCAGTTGATATGCCATGTAGTTTTTCCATATTTAAATTAAACTTCTCTAAAATATTTTTCACTTCACAATAAATATCACATCCTTTAGTTGTGTCTTTCATAGGAACCAATGCCAGTAATTCTTCTGAAATATGAAAATTCTCGTCAACACCACGCACAAAAATACAAAGCTGGGCAGTATCAGTCACATCTGTGCTTTCATCGATTGCCAGTGAGAAGTACTTGAAATCCAATATTTTTTCTTGTAGTGTTTGCTCAATGTCCACTGCCATTTCTTCTGCCCTCCTGGAAACTGTCATTCGATTAAGGCTAATTTTTGATATAATACTTTTTTTCTCTGGGAATGCCACATTTGCCACTTCTTCCAAGCATTCCTTAACTAGCTCGCCATCTTGAAACGGCTTCATTCTTTTTACTAAAATCTTTGACACAATAAAACTTGCTTTTACCGCAATTTGTGATTCATCGTTAACCTTACGAAAAAGATTTTGTTGAAATTTTAATTTTCTTTGCAGTTCTTTTACTTTCTCTTTTCGCATATTACCAGAAAATTCGTTGTATTTTGAAGCATGTTTTGTCTCATAATGCCTTCTTACATTGTACTCTTTCATAACACCAACTGTTTCTTTGCAAATTAAACACGTTGCTTTGCTGTTGTATTCAATAAAAAAATATCTCTCACTCCAGGTCTCTTGAAAGCCTCGACACTCGTCCGTCACTTTACGCTTTTTTACAGACATGATACTGATATTATAATAATAATGTAGAAACTTTGTAAACTGCACACAAGCTGTAACAACACACAAACAACTCACAAACGTGAACTCTGCCACGACAACAATGATACTCCCAGTGCACGACGTGGCGTCCAGTCAGAAATAACAAACCTATAAATAGCCTCGCGCTACACCACTTCAAGGTCACACAGCGCCCTCATCCTCCCCTGCCGCACAACGACGAGTCGGTGTGTCAGTCACGTGCTCACATCCACTTGTATTGCAAGAGTGACTCCACAGTCAGTCTGAACCTTGCAGCAGTCTGGTTATGCAAAACTTAAAATCTGTCCAATAATTGTTTACTTTTTAATTTATTTTTAACAAACATTTTTATAATTTTCTTATTTCAACAAGGGCCTACAATAATGGGAAAAAATCTCATCATTCACAATATATATATTCACGTTTTCAATAGTATAAAATATTTATCCGCGGGCCGCATAAACTGACTTTGAGGGCCGCAAGCGTCCCGCGGGCCTAGGGTTGTGCACCCCTGTATTACCAATGAAGTCTTAGAAAATGTCTCAGCTTCTTCATGGTGGTCTAGTTTAAAGGAAACCAACTGTAAATGAAGGTTTCATAACTCTTGCTTGTACAATGATGATATTGCCTGCAAGTCCAGCTGGGCTTAAAAGAATATTTTCAAGCTTTTCGTTTATTCACAATAAATTAAATTGTTTGGATTTAGAAAAAGCACCAATATTGGTCTTTTGCTATGGACTACTTCATGGAAAAAGTGCACTTGAATGGTGAATTGACTGCTATGTAACCTTTGAATAAATGTTTTAAAAAGTGCAACTGAACTTGTTTTACTTAAAAATGCATTTATCTATGCTATTCATTATATGCCATTTGTGGTACTTCAGTAAGTTTTTATTACAAGACATAATTATTTTCTGTAAAAACCCTCCCTTGAACCAAAATATAGTGCTAGAATTTAAGCTGCCTTCTTATGGCAAATATTGAAATACATGTTCTTAACTTAACACTAAAAGAGTTTGTATATAAATATACCATTTGTATATACCGGAGTCAAAATACAATATATACATATATATATATACTAAAGAGCAAAGCCAAAAACATAAGAAAAACTTAAGAATTTAAAACGAAAGATGCAAAATAACCTGAAGATCAAAACGCGCAACGCAGCAGTTATGAAAATTCAGAATTCACATTCTATTAAGAGACTGAAGCAAAAAAATTTTTTGACTCATACCAAGTACAACACAGAAAAGGCTATGTATTGACTGGTGTGAGTAAAAAGAGAAAAAAATAAAACAACTGAATGTAGAAATTGTCGAGAATACTGAGCCTTGGCTTTATGAAGGACCAGCAAAAACTCTGCATTTTCTCACTTCCACAAAGACCTATTTGGAAATGGGTTTCTGCAAAGTCATAGATGCAAGTAATAAGCCCACCAAAAAATTTTTAAAAAATATATGTCGGGACCTCCGCAAAGTTGCATGACCAAGCTTTATTTAACAATTTAGCTTGCATCCATAACTTTCCTGGCCCGACCCATGCTCTTCATCTGTTACTATTAAACAGAAAGAAGAAGATTATAGAAAACTCAAGTTGTAAGAGTGACATAATAAATCAGAAATAATGCTCAGCAATAATTAAAAAATAACTTAGTGCTGAATCAGAAAAATTAATTTCTCTTGCAGGAATGTTATTTCTGTTACGGGTGATGTGACCGACTAATAATAATTAAAAAATGTAATTAGTTTCGTTGTACAGTTCATGAACAAAACTAGTAAGGTATTTCCTAATACGTTTGTAGTAAGAATAAAATGCGCATATTTAACATGTTTAATATATAAATATATTATCACTAGATTATGACTTACTGGCATCTTGAAACAGACAGAACCCTCCATGAAATGAAAGGAACACGCGTGTTGAACTCACAGTAAGTAGATACGCAGAATGTAATGAAACTATGCAGTAGCACTGAATAAGTAAAAAATGACGCTTCAGTTACAGTTAAAACTCAATATGTAACCGACTGCAGTTAAAGTGAATTCATACACTATTGCACTGCATAGATATGTGTTTAAAAGTATGCATAGTAATTAATGCAAGAGTAAAACTGAAAAAGAAAAAGTATTTATTTTGCAAAGGCATTTTTGGTTGACAAGCAGAAAAAAATGAATATTTTAAAATCTGGTGACTGTATTGCATACTTGCCAGCCACAAGAAAGAGGAAAATGCTAGAATAAAATTTTATTTCAAACAATGCCAGAATTAATTTTATATGCAAATATTTATTTACAATTATTTTTTACATGAGTAGCAGATTTTGCTTGACATAAGAAGCTTTCATCAAACTCTTGTTCGTAACATCTGCCTTTCAAGTTGGATTTCATGATGAACATGTTCTGCAGGCTTTCATCTAAAAGTGATGAGCAAAATTCAGTTCTGATTTCTTTTATCTGGCTGATCATCCTTTCACACTCAGCATTGCTGTGAGGTATCAAAAGAAAGAACAGCATCACATGTGCAATTCTATCAAAGGGTCATTCTTTACAGAATGACCCAATTTTGAAAGTGTGTAGCTGCATAGTTCTGAAAAATTTGAAACTTTGCTCATTTATTTGTGTAGTTGAATAATGGCCAAAAAAAATTTAAAACTTTTTTCCACTCCCCCCCCCCCCCCCCCCCACACACACATCTATAAAGTTGCTTCAGAGATGGCGGCCATCACAATTTTTTGCATATTGAATTGAAGTCATTCCAATATTTCTGATATCTCCTGAACCAATACAGATATTGGAATGATTCAAAAAAGGTTTTGTTAAGCATAAAATGAGGATTCTGTAACACTAAGAAAATGTTCAGAAATGAGTCACATTTTTAGCCCTTTAAACATTGTTGATCGAATGCTGATTTTGTTTTACTTTGATTTTTTTATGAAACACAGGAAACATACACAAAGTTGCAATTCATACTGTAGAAACCTTGTCCCTTGAAAAGCACAAAAATAATAAATCCTGAAATTAGGTACCCCTTCGTGCTTCCCATCACCCGAATTTGAGAAAAAACACTTTCCCAGTTTTTGAGGTCTTATATCGCTGGTGGGGTGAGATACAAAAATCTGAATATTTGTGTACATAACCACCTATATAATGGCTATTAACTCACAAAAATTGGGTATTGTGTTCAGCTAGTTTTTGTTATACACAGGGCTTGCTATATCAGGGAAAATATTGTTATCGGTTCATTCGTAATACTTGTTTAAATTATATCAGTATCATGTTACATTCATATTAAATGCACACAAATGAAAGAATTAACAGTTAGCCATAAAAAACTCCATGAAAAATCTAGAACTCTCAACAGTCAATGTCACTGGATTTTAGAGTGAAGGGAAAAGATATCCCTTTCAGTTTTTCATCAATTTTGTAGACTCCGCGAGAACCTGAAGTATAGAACTCAAATGGTGTCAAAATCTTCAGGATTTTGCTGTTTGGTATCCATGTTGATCCTCTCATCATTGTTAGGCACAAAGGACGTGGCAGGTCCAGGAGGACTATAAAAATCGATGTAAGATTCCAGATCCCCTGTGTCGCGTACACATTCAACCCACCAGTTAGCCATAGATGCATGCAACATCATACTTTTCTTTTGTACTTTTAAGGAAAGAGGACTGCTGTTTTGCTACAAAATGGAGTTTCTTGAGGTCCATAACTTTTTCTATTACCTTTTCAGTGAAATCATCTGATGAAAGGGAGACATTAACCATCTCTGTTCTGTCTGTGGTCATCCACTGAGGGAAAGTCAAAGTGTGTTTATGAAGATCCTCACATATTTCTTCAAGCATATTCCTGATTACATCTGGTCCTGGATAATTAAGGCATTTTTTCATCATACACTCTTCACTCTGAGTGTTATACTCAACACTCTCCAGCAAGTCTTTGTAAGAAATATTCATTCTTGTTCCACGCAACATTAATTTCTAGTTCTGTTGGTAAAGGCAAACGCTGACAGAGTTCAGAGTGTGTTCCACTTGCTGCTAGTGGGACACTGTCTGCATTTGCCTTTACCAACAGAACTAGAAATTAATGTTGTGTGGAACAAGAATGAATATTTCTTACAAAGACTTACTGGAGAATAAGCAGTACCTAATTTCAGGATTTTTTTGTGTGTGTGTGTGTGTGTGTGTTTTTCAAGAGACAAGGTTTCTACAGTATGAATTGCAACTTTTTATGTATGTTTCTTGTGTTTCATAAAAAATCACAAAGACAAAACCAGCATTCGATCATCAATGTTTAAAGGACTTTTAAGTAAAGAATGTGACTGATTTCTGAACATTTTCTTAGTGTTACAGAATCCTTATTTTATGCTTAACAAAATCTTTTTGAATCATTCCAATATCTGTATTGGTTCAGGAGATATCAGAAATATTGGAAAGGCTTCAATATGCTAAAAATTGTGACGGCTGCCATCTTTGAAGCAACCTATAGAGAGGGAGGGAGGGAGGGTGGGAGGGGGGGGTGAAAAAATAATTTAAATTATTTTTGGCCATTATTCAACCACACAAATAAATGAGCAAAGTTTCAAATTTTTATAAAATCATGCAGCACAGCACCTGGGTGAATCTCCATGGAATGACCCCGAATGGGTTCTCACCGAACTGATTTTTATGCTCGCTTGTCAGTACCCATTGGACATCACCACATTTTTCATTTTGTATGTTAGCACTTTAATTTTGTGACTTGCAACTCACAAAACTGTGACTGTAAGTTATCAAAACTACAAGCATTTGCTTGCAAAAAAAAAAAAAAAAGACATTTTTCGCTAAAATATTTTAGACTAGCAAATGAAGCGCCTTCGATGAATTTGTAGTCGCACATTTTTGCATGCTTTTAGAGTCATTTCTCAGAGGAAACTTTTTACTTCAGTATAATAATTTTTACTGCTTCTAATTTTGTGACCAAAACTGTCAAATTATTCTGTTCATGTTTTTTTAAGCCTTCGTTAGAGGAGCCTTACTTACACATTTGTTAGTTCTTACTGCTTTTATGCTGTTGTTTGGTTCAAATAAAGAAATTTATTTGCCTTGAGTCTTGCTTCTTAGTGTTCTTAATTTTCCATACATGCCACTCATTCGATGGATGACATATTTTTTTGAGGGAAGTACTAAAACTCACTTATATTACCAGTTCTATGAAAAACTAAAGAGGTCAATAGGAAAAATATTTTATCTTGTTCATACTTTGGATAAATACACAAATTTAAGAATTAAAAACTTCTATTTTAGTTAAAAGACTGCAACGTTATGTCCTCTTCACGTCAAGTTCAACTAAAAACTTAGTCTGACTGTGTCTTCAAAAAGTTCTTCATAAGATCATTATATATCATGTGATTCTATCATAAAGTTCACATATAATTATGTGACCACAAGGTTCTTCAGGAAGACGCTTTGACGTCTGTAAGTTCTGTTTTACACGTTCTGTTTATACTTTGGATAATACACAAAGAACGTGTAAAACAAAACTTACAGGCGTCAAAGCATCTTCCTGAAGAGTTCTTCATAAGGTCCAGCTGTCATTAAAAGAAGTCTTGAGGTTATAAGTCTTCATAAAATTTTAGTTATTTATAGTGATACACACACTAAGAGGAAACACAAATAACTTATAAAAACCATATTTACATGCTGTAGTTTCAATTTCCAGTCATCTCAGAATCGACGTTTCTTATACTTCCAAAAGATGTAGTTCCGGTAGTCGTTAAATTTCAGTCTTAATATCCATCATAAACTGTTTAGTATATAGGAGTGTTGTTTCATCGGATGACACAAAGACTCGCACATTTCTATCTTCCAATAAGAACCACTGTGCACTCTCTCCATCTTAGGCCAACGCATTGTCACTAACCCACTGTACGCGTTTCGCTTGTGTGGCAACCACGGCATCCTCAGCAGGAATGGTGTCTACTTGCTTCGGTCAAACCAACTTTGACAGATGTATTCTTGCGCCTTAGGTTCTCTGTTCCCTTGCCCTGTGCTTCCATCTGTTGGCAATCTTCGAAATTTGATTCAAAATTGTTTCTTTTTAATATTATGTTTATTTTTTTATTTTTGAAGTGTTTTCTCTATTGTTATGTTTTTCCATGGGTCTGGCAAGATTAATGGGTTATTATTATTGCAATTTTCAGTTTTTTCGATAAGTATAGCTTCTGCCGTTAATATAGATTTTAGTGTCTTTTGTTGAGAGAAGAGACTTATATTTTCCCAAGACGGTGTAGTTTGCATGTGGTTTGTGAGTGAAATATTCAATAAATGCTCTACATCAATACGTGGCTAATTGCATGGTATTATGCACATTGGTATACAATGTTACTTATTACTGTTTCACACGTTGTGTTGTTTCATTAACTAAACTAGTTTCAACTCTTCATTTTGCGAGTCATCCTCAGTAGCGTATGATGTTTGCGTTTCCAAAGAGGTCGTTGTATCACTGATCGTTCTCATTATCTGCTGTGCCCTTGTTGCGCATGCGTATTATGGTCGTGGGTTTGTTTGGACATCTTATTCATTTTCTTCTCACGTTCCACCAAGAATTTCCATGCACACCGCAGGTCGTACGGGTGTTGTAATGGGAAATTCTTGGTGGAACGTGAGAAGAAAACAAAAAGATGTCCAAACAAACCCACGACCATAATACGCATGCGCAACAAGGGCACAGCAGATAATGAGAACGGTCAGTGATACAACGACCTCTTTGGAAACGCAAACATCATACGCTACTGAGGATGACTCGCAAAATGAAGAGTTGAAACTAGTTTAGTTAATGAAATAAAATACAACGTGTGAAACAGTAATAAGTAACATTGTATACCAATGTGCATAATACCACGGTGTAAATTTTTTTCTATGTAAAATTGTATTAATGAAGTTTTTATTTCTTTGTTGTTCCAGTTTGAAAGGTGTTCCATCATTCTTATTTTAAGAACACTAAGAAGCAAGACTCGAGGCAAATAAATTTCTTTATTTGAACCAAACAACAGCATAAAAGCAGTAAGAACCAACAAATGTGTAAGTAAGGCTCCTCTAACGAAGGCTTAAAAAAATGTGATGAACAAAATAATTTGACAGTTTTTGTCACAACATGAAAGCCAATATACCACGTAATAGAAAACCTGATGAGAGAAACGAATAGGTTCCTCTCACAGTGTATATGCAATTTCTAATGCTTACAAAAAAAAAATAGCTTTTTATCTTCATCTTTCAATCTATTAATGAAAATATTTGTTTTATCTCCAATCAGAATCTTCTTTCTGGTTTTGAATGTTGTAAATGACATTCATGCAGTCTTCTTCCTGATTCATTACACATTGCTTCACAAACCTGGGCGGCATCTGTTTAAGAAAATCTAATAATATGCAGAGTCGCAGAATATAGATGTGCATGCATACGCTATACGCGAATAGTTTCCAAATTATTTGCAGATAGTTTTTGCTTGTAGATTAAAAAAAATTAAAATGTTATTTACAGCAATTAAAACACTTACTCATGGCTTTACTCAGATTAATATATTTAATTCTATCTTAACATGAGAATATCAACTATTTTTCACATCTTCCTATAGTGATTTCTTTTGTTTTTACAGGCGTTTCTGGTTTTATCAAAGCCTGTTCTCAATATATAGGAACTGTAACAAAAGTTTCCTTTACACAAAAATACTTTAAATTTTATTGCCAAGTTCCTCTTGAAGTTGACAATTATTAAATTAAAATATTTTCCTTATGTACTTTTTTAAGTCTACTATTTTGAATTAAGTTGTTGAAAATGCTATATATAATTAATAACAAGAAACAATACACCAACTGTACTTAAATAGTATAACTATACAACTCCTCTTGGTTTTCCTTCCATGATTCCGCGTGCTAAACAAGCATAACGCCTCGCGTCTTTGAATACCTGATTACGTTTGCATCTATTCGTTATTGTCAAGTCACCACTTGAACCATTTGTTGAACCATTCTATTCAATTTGTTGAACCATTCTATTCAGTTTGCAGTTAGCTGTCTACCTTTTTTGAGAAAGCCGTCTGGTTGATGTGCGAAAGCTTGGAAACTTATTTCTATTCTACGCCAAGAAATTTCGGATCACTAGTATAGTTATACTATTTAAATGCTATATATAATTTTTGAAGGCTCATTAACGGAACTGCTTTTCTAGATATAAAAACTTTAATTAAATTTTAGTTCGTCCTCTGCAATTAAATTGATAGTATGTGCCATACAACTCAAATGCTTCCACTGTAAAACTTCTAATATTGCTTTTTTAATATTCGATGCGTTATCGGATACTGTAAGAATAATCTTTTTGTCAATACCTCATTCTGTAACTATTCGCTTCAAGGACGCTGCTAAATTCTCGCTTGTATGGCACTCATTCATGCAGTCGCATTCCAATAAAACAGATCTAATTTGAAAATTATCATCCACAAAATGCGCTGTAACGGCTAAAAACTTATCACAATTTACCGAGGTCTAACAGTCGGTTGTTATTGTTACATATTCGACACTTCTTAAAGCATTGGTCACCTTATTTTTTACAGTTTTGTAGCTTGCAGGTAGCATTGAATTCGAAATAGTTTTCCTGCCTGGTAGTTCGTACTGCGAATTTAAAGCTGCAGTGTAATTTCTGAAACCAGTATCTTCCACAATGGAAAATGGCTGCAAATCTTTTGTAAATAATTCCATTAAAGCGGCATCAATTTTTTTTCGGGCAGTTAAAGTCATCTTTTTATTGACGAATTGTCCGATATCAGATTGTGTACTTGTAGGAGCTGTACTTTTATTTTGCACAATGTCATGGACTGTTCTCTCATTTATCTCATCATTTGCCGATGTGGTTTCAGCATTTGTACCCTCATTAGTGTGAACTAAATTCCGTTTTCCAACATTTAATTTGACAGTGGGATGCTTACTTTGGATATGCCTTTTCAAATTTGAAATTGAAGATTTATATGATATTACCTGTTTACATATGGAGCATGATGCTCGGCATGCGTTCAAATCTTTCACAGTAAAATAAGCCCATACAAAAGTCTTCCACTCCATAGTGTAGAAAATATGTGATGTTTTCGGTGTCTCTCTACTCGGTGACTATTATTATGGCATCTCTTCCTTGTTTTGTGTAAATTCCTCTTCCTTGTTATATTTTTCACCTGACTGTGTTGCTTATATTCTTGTGTTGGAGTGTCCCCTGTCAAAGGGATCCATTTTGGCCATCTGTCATACATGTATGTGCCGGGAATTTATCTTCCACCGTTCTCCATTGAGACAAACCAGCAGTTACAAAAAACATGTTTTTCTCCTTTTCCGTAAAAGCTGACAGATGTCTAAAAATGACCTCTCTTTGACACGTTCTTCATGTAATCTTTCTTCGTTTGTTGTTCAGCCGTGAGGTTCTTGTTTATTAACGACAATCTACTTTTCGGTTTTGGTGTAGAACTTTCACCTTTTTTAATGCCTTTGAGTGCTATCTTACTGGACTCTATCATAATATTTGCACCTTTAAGGTATTAAACACCAGCAAAGTGTGCATATTTACGTGCAATTCATTAATGACATATCATTAAATAGCCAACCACTTACCCGAAATTTCTTGGTCACTTTTTTCCTTAACACTTCAAGCACGCCAATTATCATCATGTAATGTAGTTGGCCCTCAAAGGTTGAAAGACTCCTTGCTTATGAGATTACTGGACTCTGCTAGATCCTTCCTTGCCTTCTCTTGCCTCTCCTTGACCTTAAGGGTGTCAGAGTATTTTTGCTTTACTATTTTCTGCTCCCTCTGCTCTCTGTCTTGGTGGATTCAATCTCATTTGAGTCTGCCAGAGCACAAGGGGTTGTCAGTTTTTGCCCGGCTGAGCTGCTCTCAAAGGAAACTACAGGGAACATTTCTTCTGCTTTCTTGGGTGAAACCAACTTTGGAAAATCCATCTGTACTTCACTGGCCTCCACTTCTACTGGAATTGGGGTTGAAGTTTTAGTCTCCTTTTCCCTCTGTACCCTAGCTAACTCATCCGAGATCTCCTCCATTGTCATGAAAACATTAGCTTTGTTTTTCTGATCCTCTGACAACTTAGCTTCCGCTCGATCAAGGTATCTGATTTCTTTCTTTTTGGGGCACTGATTTAATTTGTGCTCCGTTGATCCACAGCCTCTGCATGGTTCTTTGAAGTTCCCTGCCAAATGACCTTTGCTGTTGCAATTAATACAATAGCTTAGAGTACATTCGGCAATAAGATGATCCTCTGAATGGCATCTCCTGCAAGTAATGGTCTGCTCCTATATGTGACCTTGCCCTTGTGTGGCCCTATGTCAATGAAAGATAGTATATTTTGTTTGACAGTCATGTAAATTATTCTATTCCCATTAAGTAATCCTGCAAAATCTTTGGAGATCTTGTCTGTATACCTTTGGTAGGTAACCTCAATGTTAGTTCCATATTTGGTGAAAAGATTGATATTTGATTGTTCACTAATGCACAATAATGGAATGTGTCTTAAAAGTATGCTGGTCCTGACATTACTGTTTATGATTTTTTTTTTCTCCACTGTTTAGAAAAATTTCCCTTTTTACTGATTAAATCCTGGTAGACTGCTTGTCTTTTAAGAGAGATCCAAATTTGGTTGATATCACTAAGACATTCAATGCCAATAATACCATTTACTGTGTTAATAACCTTGTTTACTGCCCTTACAATTTCTACCACTTCAGGAATTGACTTGCATTCAACTTTAATAACCTGGTCTTTAGTGGCCAAAACCTCTTCTTTGCTTATTTTACCCATTGTTATGATTAAGAAAAAAAAATTGTTAGTATAATCAACCTAAAATTTTCATCCTGTATGCAGCCTAAGCTATTTGCAGTGATTGGGATTTTTTTGTTAGGAATCCCTACCTAACAGGCACCCTACCTAACCTAACACTACCCGGCAAGGCGTCGCAACATATTTATGCACTAAAAAAACACTGAAATACAATTAAAAAAACCTTGCTAAAAATACCTACACTGCTGAGTGAGTAGACACCCTACGCAAAATGGAAATTCTGGGATTTTTTTTTTCCTTAAACGGGATTGTTACCTAATAATTCTGGGTTACTATTGCTTTCCTTGAAAGGTAAACACGACACAAATGCACTTAAAAAAAAAAAGAAAAGCACTTAAATACACTAAAGTAATCCTGCGCCTTTCAAAAACGAAATCTGTAAGAATATTGTGACTAACACTCCTGAGTTATTGTATTGTGACTAACTCCTGAGTTATTAATATTGTGACTAACACTTCATCATGAGCAAGTCCAACTAAAATTCTGTTGAATCCTTAATTGATAGCTGAAAAAAACACTAATTAAATTTGCTTTACCTTTGAATGCAGCTGCCCCAGCGAATACTTACCTATGCTGAGATCGGTACCTGAAATAACATAAAAAAAAATACTGGCTTAATCCTGCGCAAAATATGTACTTTGAGAAAAAAAAAATTAGTATCAGCAGTTCCGAAAAGAAATGTTTTTACCAAATATTTATGACAAAGAGGCAGATGGACACAAAACATAATCCCTGGCTTCCTGGCAGTATGTTCCGTGCACAAAAGAACAGAAAACAAAGTCAGAGAACTGGTCAGGGCTCAGGAACGTACTAACTGGTAAAGAACAGTCAGTCAAACTGAACCTGTTCCTGAAAGGCATTCCAAATCACTGATGTCAGTAGAAGAACAGGAGCTGGCAAGAAAGAACAGGTTCTTTCATTTCTCCCTTTCTCTGCACATCTCTACGGGGTGGACTCTCCCGGACTCGAGAGAACGGTTTTTTGGGGGGCAACGGAAGAACAGGCTGTTCCCGTTCAGTTCAAGGAACTGGTGCAAAAGAACAGGTTGTTCTTTTACTCCCCATCCCTAGCAGAATCACTTTTTCTACACTTGCAATACTTACTAGTAATACTATTTTCTGAATTTAGGGTATTCATATGCATCTCGGAACGATTGTTACCTGTGATCGGACCACCACTATGAAATTTTTTAACATGTTTTGCCAAATTATTCTTGGCTGGGAACTGCAGTGTTGGCACATATGTTTTGGTGCCTTCATACCTTTTTGAAGAGGCATTGTATCCATTTTATCGGAATGAAATTTCCTTATGTGCCTGCACAAACTTTTTTCTGGGTGAAATTTCTTTTGCAGTGTATGCAAACTACTTTTGCTGGCACATTTTTGTTTGCTTCAAAGACAGCAAAGCGACATTGCTGAGCTCCGAGACATAAGGGTCAGTCCGCACACAGAGCAGCAGACTCGCGTGCCAGCGGTGTCAGGATCGGGTCACGTGATTTCCATTTGCTCCCAGGGAACCTGGTTGCGCCAAGACGCTCATTTCTCTTATTCTTTGCGGTGGCCGGTGCCAGTAACTGACGTCACAAATCCACGCAATGAACATCGCACGCTGACGGTGCAGCGTAAGAAGACGATAATCTCATTGGCCTCTCCACGAGCTACCGTTTTTTAAAGGGTCCTGTTTGTAAAAAAAAAATTTCTCTCTTTACGTGTTGGTATATTATCGGCAACAGCAAGCTGGAGCTTTTATCATGGCGATTATTTTTAATTTAAAAGAAAACCAGTTGGCGCCAGCTCCGGTTTTTTTAGTCGCCCTGGCGCTCTGTATTTTTTAAACCCTGTTCTACGTGAATTTGATAATGCATTATAAAATAAAGATAACCTTCCTTCTCTAATCAAATCTTTATGTATCATTACCTGTTTTCTTTTATACAGGGTACCCAGTAAAGTCCTTTCTGAGCCCCGTAACTTTCAAACGCCGACAACTATAGCCATAAAAATGGTGTTTAGGTACAGTAAAGTGGTTATGCGTTATTTGACGAGACTGCTTACAGCGCCTTTCAGCGGCAAAGTCAGGAGTTAGCGTGCCGATCTCGAAAACTATGAGATAAGGGAAAATAAGCAATTACAAAGTTGTAGAGCAGCATCGATTTCGTACGAAAAGACACCTTGCGCACTTGAATGCTAAGAATAGAACGCGTACAACACTCGTTTATTTGTTCACGATGTCGAACACTGTTGTGTCGCGAAACGCATCGGAAAGGAGCAATTAGTTGTCACTAGGCACATTTACCGTCGGTGCTCAATGTGTTCTCCGTCAGCCACAATACATATTTGGACTCTAGATTGAATCTCGCGCTGCACATTTTGCAGCATGTCAGGTGACACGCTGGAACAAGCATCAGTTGTACGGCATCGAAAGTCCTGCAATGTTCACCAAATACACCAAAAAATAACAGAATGCTGTCTAGACACGATACCAAACAATGGAGATAATTGCTAAATTAAAAGATGAACTTTTATTTACAATCTAAAACCATATATACACACGCGAGATCTTTCGGACCCACTATGGGTCCATCATCGGGCAACCGCAGAGGGGTGGTTCCGGGATTATATAGCCGGACAAAACAACCCACAATGCAACGGCATGGAGGCGCCGCTCATGTCCACGCATGCGCACTTGTTAGAAAATATAAACATACAAATTTACAAGAAACACGATTACGGATTATGATGAAATATACAATGTTGTAAAATAAAATAATTACGGATTATGATGAAATATACAATGTTGTAAAATAAAATAAATGCTGTTGACACTACCTTCATCATGGAGACATTTTATTTTACAACATTGTATATTTCATCATAATCCGTAATCGTGTTTCTTGTAAATTTGTATGTTTATATTTTCTAACAAGTGCGCATGCGTGGACATGAGCAGCGCCTCCATGCCGTTACATTGTGGGTTGTTTTGTCCGGCTATATAATTCCGGAACCACCCCTCTGCGGTTGCCTGATGATGGACCCATAGTGTGTATATATGGTTTTAGATTGTAAATAAAAGTTGATCTTTTAATTTAGCAGTTATCTCCATTGTTTGGTATCGTGTCTAGACAGCATTCTGTTATTTTTGGTGTATTTGGTTGGCATGAATAGCACAGACGTTTTTGGATCCTGCAATGTTGTCGGAGGGGTCTGATACACCTGCTCTTTGAGGTAGCCTCACAGGAAGAAGTCCAATGGGGTGAGGTCTGGTGAGCGTGCAGGCTGTCTCGACCAGGTACCTTCTTATGTTTCTTGGCTGGTGCAGAGGGGCGCCGTCATTTTGGAACCAAACATTCCGCAGTTGAGGCAACTGCAGGTTGTCCAAAAGATCGGGTAATACGTACTGTAGAAGCTCCAAGTATCGGGCTCCCGTTAACATAAGCCCCGTAAAACACGGGTCCGACGAGGCTGTCCTTGAAAATGGTGCACCAGACATTAATGGACCACGCACCTGATGATGAATTGGTTGCAGGATTTTCCGGCGCCCAGTAATGGGTGTTCTGCCTATTGTAGATGCCATTATGCCTAAAACACGCCTCATCTGTCCAAATAATGTCTGCAAGGAACGTTGGCTGGACCTCTAATTTGTTCATGACGAAGTTACAATCAGTCGTAACGTTGCTCAGCATCCCCTGTCTGTAGTGCCTGCAACGGTGGTGGACAGAACGAGTGAGCATCTGATCGCCGCAGGAATTGCCATACGCGGCTTTTTGAGAGGTCACACTCGGCACTAACCTCTCTTGTGCTGCTGCTCTCAGGATTGTTGAGGAAGTATGCTTAGACATCCTCTGGTTACACTTGACGGCCTACAGCAGCTGGTCTGCCGGATCGAGGTCGGTTAGTCTCGCAGCCCATCTACCTTAACCTATTAACAGCATTGAGGATGGTCTTCCATGACGGATGCGGTCCTGCAGGAAAACGTTCACAATATAACCGTTCTGCCTTTCTTGCATTGCAACCCCATTCACCGTATGGGGGCAACATCTCGCAATACTAGTCATTGGAATATTTCTCCATGACCACGAGATTTGACATACACCTCAGGAACTCTCTTTTATACCTGCCGAAAAGGTATTACGTTCCATACTTATTTGCATATCACAGGAATTGCATGCGAGTCGCATGCCAATCGCGGGTTGAGTTGGTTAGTCGATGTGAGACGAATTGTCACGATCGCCACAGAGTCCACTCGTTTCTTACAGACAGTGACTATAGCATGGACCCGACGAGGATCGAACCAATGTCCTATCGCACTCCAAGAGCGCGCGTTACCACTGGCCAACGAGTCGGGCTAGTACTTTGCGGAAGGCGATATTATCACCTTTCTGACGCGTTTCGTGACGTAACAGCGTTCGACATTGCGAACAAACAAACGAGCGTTGTACGCATTCTATTGTTAGCATTCTTGTGCGCAAGGTGTCTTTTCGTACTAAATCGATGCTGCTCTACAACTTTGTAATTGACTATTTCCCGTATCTTGTATAGTTTTCGAGATCGGCAGGCTAACTCCTGACTTTGCTGCTAGGAGGTGCTGTAAGCGGTCTCCTCAAATAGCGCATAGCCACTTTACTGTACCTAGACACCATTTTTATGGCTATAGCTGTCGGCATTCGAAAGTTACGGGACTGAGAAAGGGCTTTTCTGGGCACCCTGTATACCTTCTTGTTAATCAAAAAATTGGTTCTGACCTAAGTGTATATCCATAGTCACAAGGAATGGCTTTAATCTTTGCACATACCAAGTTGAAAGCACAAAATTTCTGAAAAGTGTACTGCATTTATATAGAATTTTTAACAGATCATTGCTCGTTTCCTGTACCAATAAGCAGATGGATTAGGCATATCCGGCCACACATCATTTATTCCGTTTCGTTTCCTATACGAGTCATTTTCGGCCACGTGTCATTCCGTTCTCGTTTCCTATACCAAAAAGTAGATGGACGAGTCATTTCCGACCACGCATCATTTCTTGTTTCCGCTTATTGTTTCTTGTACCAATAAGTAGGTGGAAGAGTCATTTCCGGTGATTGCTCCGTTCTCATTCACCTAGAGTCTTACATTTCTATGGGTGATACCGCAGATACAGTAGCGAACAAAAGTATTTGGCGAAACACTTTTTCAACCATAATATTTTTTCTGCTTGACCAAATTGGGTCATTTTGGGATATGATATGTGTTATTCAGTTGTAAACATGACCCATATGCAGATGGATCGGAAACCTTAACACAAATCAGGTACCGAGCTTAATCGCAAAGATCATACAAATTGACCAACAAAGTAGGTGTGTATCACATTCATTTAATGCAACGATAACAGAAAACAAGTACGAGAAAACGACAAAACAATAACTAATACTTAGTGGAATAACCACGGGACTTAATTACAGCTGCACAATGGGCCAGATCGAGTCCACTGGCTTCTCGACAGTGTCCTGCGGAATTTGCACCCATTCTGCAGACAGCTGGTCGAACTTCTGGGCCCTATTCTAGCAGGTTTTCTTCGCACATCATCTCTCCAGCTCCTCCCACATGTGCTTGATGGGGTTGAGGTCTGGAGATTGGCTTGACCAATCTAGAAGTGTGACATGTTGCTGCTGGAACGCTGCCTTCGCTACTCTGGAGGTGTGTTTCCTGTCGTTGTCTTGCTGCATGATCCATCCGGGTGGCATGTTCTGGTTTGCCCATGGAAAGACATCGTTGATGAGCATGTTCGTGTAGCTCTGGCCGGTCATTCTGTCAATTTTGATGATGGGGCCCATTCCATTGCAAGAGAAAGCGCCGTAAACTATGAGCGATCCTCCTCCGTGCTTGACAGTCGGCTGAATGAACTGGGGGTTAAATCTCTGGCCACACGGAGGTCGTGTGTATCTGATGCCATCACTTCCGAACAAGTTGAACTTGCTCTCGTCGGTGAAAAGCACCTTACTCCAGTCTGCCGCAGTCCAGTATCGATCACTGCGCACGAACGTGACTCTGGCTCGTCGATTCTTGACTCTGATGAATGGTTTCTTGGCGGGGCATCTTCCATTCAATCCACCAACAATGAGACGACAGAGAAAGTCATTCTGCTGACGTTCAGGCTGTCGCGGATTCGGTGGCAATGTCCACAGCAGTCAAGGTGGGATCAGCACGAGATCGACGGAGGATGCGTCTATCCTGACGTAACGTAGTGGAACGAGGCCTACCACATCGCAGACTGTTCTCGACGGTCTGAGTCTTCTTATAACGTTGCAGGATAGCTGAAATGGACTGTTGTCCGATCTTCAGGGCCCTCGCAATGTCGGTGACACGCATTCCGGATTCCATCATGTTCACGGCCGCCTGGCGAGCTCCAACAAGGATCTCCGCCTTTTTACCCATTTCTGAAAACCTAAGATTGACTTATTATCACACTACACATCACAAAACTCACAAGAAAAACATTAATACATGCAGCAAACAAATGGGTAATAATTGTACACTCTTTAATATGGCCCATATCAAAGGACAAATTCACTCTGAGCGAAATACAAACTACATGGCATTGTAACCCACGAATCAACACATATCGTATTCCAAAATGAACCGATTTGGTCCAGCAGAAAAAAAAATTATGGTCGAAAAAGTGTTTCGCCAAATAATTTTGTTCGCTACTGTAGAAGAGTCATTTCTGGCCATGCCTCATTTATTTCATTATCGTTTCCTGTACCAATAAGTAGATGGATTAGTAATTTCTGGAAAAACTCGTCCATCTGCTTCTAGTTTCTCAAACAGCATATGGGGTTTCTTTTGGCTCCATCAGTTTTATGATGCTTTTAATTGAGCCAATAACCTTGCTTTTTATTCTCGTGTGTAATATTTATGGCCAAGTGCGTAAAAGGCCAGTGTGGCCATTGCCTGGAGATATTTCCTTGGGTTGTTCAGTTCAAATGTGTAGTAAACTGCCAGCAGCATAGTTAAAAGGGACAGTGTTCTTTTGGGCAACACTAAATATTTTCTTCATAGTATGGGTCATAACAGAAATACTATAAAGTGAAAATTTTTATGAAAAAATACAATAATATACTCATTACAACAATTTTAATTTAAAAATTCAGGATAAACACTATCAAATTTAATATTTAGTATAATTACAGCACATTATTCATTTAAAATATCTTCAAATGTTAAACGTTTCTGTGAATTCTGATACGTTATATAAATGTTTTTCATTTCTTTGATATCATTTAACGATAAATCAGTCATGGTTGATGCATCTTTGCAATCATTTTTACATATATTTGCTAACAGATCATTAATCTAGGCATCACTAAAGATTTCAAACACGTTTTCACAAGCTTCTCCTAGCATGTCATCTGATTGTTGTAGTGTATCCGGTGAGAAAATGGGTGATGTCACATTTTGGAATGTTGGAGGAGTTGTCATTGAGATCTTGGAATGTATCATATTGAGTGTATGATGTTTCAGTTGGAGATGTTTCAGTTGGAGTTGTGCCATTGGGATCTTGGAATGTATCATATGGAGCACTGGGATCTTGGAATACCTCACTTACAATTTGTGTTGTCTCATTAAATGATCTTTGAATGTGTCATATGGTGTTTGTGATGTCTCATTGGGGTCTTGGAATGTATCATTTAGAATTTGTGTTGTTTCATTGGTGATCTTCTGATGTTTCATATGGAGCGTATATTGTCTTATTGGAATCTTGTGATGTCTCATCTACAAAACATTCTATTTCTGATGTATCATCTGAAATTAAAATTTTATCACCTGAATTCTGTAATGTGTCACTTGGATTTTGTGTCGTTTCGTCAGGTTCAGTTTCTAAAATGGATTGTAATGTTTTACCAGGTTCAATTTTTATGCAGTTCTCGTCAGACTCAGTTTTTATACATTTAGGACTTTTTTCAACTCGCATTCTTTATATTTAGATGACTGATTTACACTTAACACTTGGGAACTGCTAGATGACTGATTTACACCAAATGACTGATTTACACTGAATAGTTGATTTACACCAATTGACTGATCTTCATGATGTAGAATTGAGAACTGCTAGATGATTGATCTTCATTACGTACTTGAGAACTGATAGATGGCAAGATGGCGGATCTTCATGACGTAGTTGAAAACTGCTGGATGGCTGATCATCTTGTAGTTGAGAATTGATGGATGGTTGATCTTCATCACGTAGTTGAGAATTAATGGATGGTTGATCTTCATTTCTCAATTGAGAGCTGTTGAATGGTACGCTGGGTAGTTGAAAACTGCTGGAAGGTTGATATTCATTGACTTCTTGTTTGTACCAAGCAAAAATACACTTCCATTCTGTATAAAAAAAGTACTCGGTTCCAGCACTGAACGCATAATGATTCGTTAAAACGATTTTGTCGAAATATTTTACAAAATAATTTTTGGGTGAAAGTGAAAATTCAGGTCTCTCCAGAAAATTTTGGTCCACACGTGTTCTTATCGGATGGAATACCAAATTTTTCAGTTGCTTCAAGAGTTTGTCAAATGTGCAACTGGTAAATAGATCTCTGAATTTGTATTCTCCAAGTGAATTCCATCTCAGCTCAGGCGGGGCATGTCAGGTGACCATTTTAGATTTATTCCAAAAAATTACAGTACTTACAACTTTCATTTCTTTGATATCATTTAACGATAAATCAGTCATGGTTGATGCATCTTTGCAATCATTTTTACATACATTTGCTAACAGATCATTAATCTCGGCATCACTAAAGATTTCAAACACGTTTTCACAAGCTTCTCCTAGCATGTCATCTGATTGTTGTAGTGTATCCGGTGAGAAAATGGGTGATGTCACATTTTGGAATGTTGGAGGAGTTGTCATTGAGATCTTGGAATGTATCATATTGAGTGTATGATGTTTCAGTTGGAGATGTGTCATTGGGACCTTGGAATGTATCATATGGAGTGTGTGATGTTTCAGTTGGAGTTGTGCCATTGGGATCTTAGAATGTATCATATGGAGCACTGGGATCTTGGAATACCTCACTTACAATTTGTGTTGTCTCATTAAATGATCTTTGAATGTGTCATATGGTGTTTGTGATGTCTCATTGGGGTCTTGGAATGTATCATTTAGAATTTGTGTTGTTTTATTGGTGATCTTCTGATGTTTCATATGGAGCGTATATTGTCTTATTGGAATCTTGTGATGTCTCATCTACAAAACATTCTATTTCTGATGTATCATCTGAAATTAAAATTTTATCACCTGAATTCTGTAATGTGTCACTTGGATTTTGTGTCGTTTCGTCAGGTTCAGTTCCTAAAACGGATTGTAATGTTTTACCAGGTTCAATTTTTATGCAGTTCTCGTCAGACTCAGTTTTTATACATTTAGGACTTTTTTCAACTCACATTCTTTACATTTAGATGACTGATTTACACTTAACAGTTGAGAACTGCTGGATGACTGATTTACACTGAATAGTTGAAAACTATTGGATAGTTGATTTACACCGAATGACTGATCTTCATGATGTAGTTGAGAACTGCTAGATGGTTGATCTTTATCACGTAGTTGAGAACTGCTGGATGATTGATCTTCATTACTACTTGAGAACTGATAGATGCCAGGATGGCTGATCTTCATGATGTAGTTGAGAACTGCTGGATGGCTGAACTTCATGACGTAGTTGAGAACTGCTGGCACCGCCCCGGTGGCGCAGTGGTCTAAGGCGCTGGCCTCTGATCATTCGGCCATAAGGGGTCCGGGTTCGAATCCCGTTCAGGCATGGATGTTGTGTTTGTCTTACGGCACTGGCTCTCTCCCTTCCCTGGAACCAGTGACCCTAAATTAGGGACGGGCGACTGCTTATAGCCCATTGAGTTGCTCACGGTGGTCGTTAAACCTCCAATCAAAAAAAAAAAAAAAAAAAAAAAGAACTGCTGGGTGGCTGATCTTCATGATGTAGTTGAGAACTGGTGGATGGCTGATCTTCATCTTGTAGTTGAGAATTGATGGATAGTTGATCTTCATCACATAGTTGAGAATTGATGGATGGTTGATCTTCATTACTCAGTTGAGAATTGATTAATGGCTGATCTTAGTTTCTCAATTAAGAGCTGTTGAATGGTGCACTGGGTAGTTGAAAACTGCTGGAAGGTTGATATTCATTGACCTCTTGTTTGTACCAAGCTAAAATACACTTCCATTCTGTATAAAAAAAGTACTCAGTTCCAGCACTGATTACATAGTGGATTGGTTAAAACGATTTTGTCGAAATATTTTACAATATAATTTTTGGGTGGAAGTGAAAATTCAGGTCTCTCCAGAAAATTTTGGTCCACACGTGTTCTTATCGGATGGAATACCAAATTTTTCAGTTGCTTCAAGAGTTTGTCAAATGTGCAACTGGTAAATAGATCTCTGAATTTGTATTCTCCAAGTGAATTCCATCTCAGCTCAGGCGGGGCATGTCAGGTGACCATTTTAGATTTATTCCAAAAAATTACAGTACTTACAACTACTAGAGACATAAAAATATCCTGAAAGGATTTTCCTAAAAAAGAAATTGTTCTCCAGCTACAGCGTTTTGAAGTGTCGCTAAAATCTAGCGAACTTTGAAAAATAGTGAAAATGCTGTATTTTAAAATGAGCGCTGCTTCAAAACTATTTAATCTATTCACTTAATTTTGTTTTTGTAGCTATGGAATTAAATTTTAACTTGGCATAGTTTGAATAAGCCTGACTGACATTATTAATAAAGAAAAAAAAATTGTTTTTGCATTTTCGGAATTATTTTTTCCCCCACTGAATAATTATTTTTCAGGTAAGTAAGGATGGCAATTTGAAGTCCCTCAATGGGAGTTTTACAGCAAATTTTATTTTAGACCTGGGATGCATGCAGTCCATTAAATTTAATTTTAAGTTATGCGGAAGTTCAAAAAAGCTGAATTTTTGAATGACATTAACTCAAAAACCACATTTTTTAAAAATCTGAAAATCTGTATATTTGATTTCCTCTTAGTTAATAAATTGCTCATTGTAGAATAGCGTATTTTTGCCTGGTTAATTTCATATATATTTTTAAAGATTGCACGTTTTCAGCGTTGTTTCTGTAATACAGCACAAAATGCAATAATAGATCAGGGGAAGAAATTTCCTCTCCATACTTACTAGCCAAACACAAATTCGACTTGCCAGCACCCCCCCCTGCACACCATTTTTTATTTTGCTAATGGAGGTGGGCTTGAATTGAAAACAAAATCAGTGACTTTCAGCTAATTGGTTGGGATGCACATAAGGGAGTGAAACACTGACTGAAGGTGGGAAATTTGCAGGTGTATTTCCAAAATACTGCATATTTTTATGATGCAACCCCAATTTTTTACACATAAAAGCATAAATGTGAATGCATAATTTCTTTAGTACCAGACTGTGCCCCTCCACCCCAACCTCTTCAAAAAGAGGGGGGGGATGCCCTTTCACAGTTCTGAGACTAATTCCCTTGATGAAGTTATCAGAAAAGTTAGCCAAAAACTTTAAACAAGTGCTGAAGCAATGGAAAAATGCACATTATAACAGTTAAACATGAACATTTCAGGCTTGTGCAGTTTTACTGCAAATTTGTTAGGATCCCCAATAGGAATGGAGTGCATATCATTCGTTGTTGATTAGCCTCCGTAATCATTGTCTTGCTTAGAATAGCATACAAATAATACTGCACATGCTAAATTTTTCAGTGTTTCCACTGCATTGGCCAAAATTATAAAATCATTAAAATAATTTAATAAAAAAGTTTCACACATACCCATTAATGAAGGTTAGTATACCTTTGCTTTTCTGCACTGAAATACCACTTGTCAATAGCTGCTGTTGGATTAAATTCATTTAAGTTTGGGCCATTTACAGTATCTGTAAGGGGAGATGTTTTTATCCTGTTGAAATAGCTGAAACCATGTTCACATGAGGCTGTACTTCATGGGAGCACAGCACAAAAGTTTGCAATGGGCAACAAATTGGGAAACCTTTCAGAATGTTTACTTATTCTTTGTAGTGCTTCCTCAAAAGTTAAAGATGACAATGTAAGCTTATATTCTGCCCATTCAGCCAGCAACAGGTTCATTTTCTTGTCATAATCTTTTGGGTAGTAGAGATATTTACATAGTGTTTTCATCTCTTCTACACCATAGTCTAAAACATGAGACTGTGGAGGTCACTTTAACACATCAAAAATATGAAAAGATGACACTATATCTGACGAAAGGGATTCTAGCCTCCCAAGCAAATAGTTCTTTGCATTGGAAATCAATTTTTCTCTGATTGCTTGGAACTGCTTTTCATCTGCACCTACATTTATCAGTTGCACTTCCTTGTAACTTCCAACAAGTGAAACTCTATCCAAGAATGCTTGCTCCATAGGACCAACACTATTCTTTAGTTCATCTAGTGAATTCAGAGCACATTCAGTTTTACCTTTTAATGAAGAAATCATTAAACACTTACTCTGTAAGGCCAGGCTTTAAAGGTTTCAACTTGTCATAAAAATCCACTAGGAAATGAATTAATTTCACAAAAAGAAATTGCTTTAGGGGTTTAAGTAGTCCTTTAGCTTTTGCAGAGTCAGAATCATTCATTGCAATGGACTGTTCAAGATCAGTAACAATAGTTTTCCATGACTGAGACAGAGCATGAAAGTACATTTGATCTGCTTGATATCCACCGAACACCATGAATATCACCAAGTTTCAGAATTTTTTCGCCAAGTGCTTGTAATGTCTCTTGTAATCTGTGCAACCTTTTTGCAGAACCATTGTAAAATTTAAAAATACTTTTTACATTACTCTCAAATGTTAGAATGTATTCAATGTTTTTACAGTCATGTAAAACTGCAAGCTGAGGTCTTATGAGCAACGCAATGAATACTAACAAGTTTAGGGCATATTTCTTTCATTTTTACTGAAAGCCCAGACTTATAGCCAACCACACTAGCAGCTCCATCTGTTCCTAAGCCTGCAATATAGATTTTGTCCTTGTAATTATCCATGCCAAGGCGTCTGTTTAATAGTGCTGTTAAAGCAGTGAAATAGCCATCCGAAGTTGCAGTTGGAAGGTCAATGACACCTAAAAAGTCCTCTTTTATAATACTTTGGGGTAGTTAAATGAATTTAGAATGAGCCCCAAATATATTCCATATCTCTTTAATAATAAGAATCTAAATTGATATATACATCTCACATCAGTGCGTCTACAGTAACGAACTTCTTCGAATAGCTAACAGATCATGAACTAACTTCACAAAGTGCAAGTCTCTTCTCTCTGCTGCTGAGCACGAGAGCTGTTTTTTTTACACCTACCTTGCAGGTGACGTAGGTGGACAGATTCAAGCGCCATCTGCCGGCGGCGGCCACAGGACTCCCCCACCAGTGACAATGATATATATGAAAAACAAACTCCAGGTGTTTATAAATGTGCGTTAAATCTTACCTGGCGACCAGATCGAGTTCGATATGGTATAATGTGTTGTGAGGGGGAGCCTGCAGAGCTGGGTACAGGAGAAGGTCTGGAGTCCAGAGAATGCCAAGGTAGCACTGAATTTGGAGAAGTCCGTTCTCTATCGGCAAAGTTCAAAGGAACTGCTGGAGAAGACACACAAGGTGAAGACACTTCTGTAGTTGGAGATTGTTGTGATGTGGTGGTAGACTGTCGAGGAACAGTTAAGGCGCGTTCATCAAAGAACGTAAATGCTGGTTTAAGCCGATCAATATTGATCACCCTTGGTTTGTTGTTAATAAGGAGACGAAAGGTTTTCTCATTGCGGGAAAGCACTGAAAATGGACCATCGTACGGTGACTGAAGTGGTTTCTTCACGGCGTACGAACACATGTGAACAATTGTGCAGGTCCCGATGAATAAAAATTTGTGGTTTGCAGTGATGCTTAACAGGCACTGGGGTGACACTGGCCATAGACTGCCGAAGCTGCCCGACGAATGTTGCAGGATCCATGGACTCCGTGGTTTCTTGCAGGAACTGTCCTGGCAAGCGAAGGGTAGAGCCATATAAAAGTTCAGCACAGGTAGCTTGCAGGTCTGGCTTCAAAGTAGTACGTAAGCCCAGAAGCACGGTCAGAAGAATATCGACCCACTGAAGCGTAGCATGACATTTAATGGCAGCTTTAAGAACACGATGAAAATGCTCTACCATGCCATTTGCCGAGGGATTATACATTGTTGTGCGAATTCTTTGTGCTCCTAGCAAGTTGGAAAATGAGCGAAAAATTTGAGATTCGAATTGTCGTCCTTGATCTGTAGTAATTTTAAGCAAAGCGCCAAAGCAAGAAATCCAACCACTGTAGAAAGCTTTAGCGACCGTGTCTGTTGTGATGTCAGGAATGGGAATGGCTTCAGGCCATCTGGAAAATCTGTCGATCATGGTGAGACAGTAAGAAAAACCTTGTGATACAGGTAGTGGACCAACAATGTCAAGGTGAACATGTTCAAAGCGTGCTGACGGTGCAACGAAAGTACCAGGTGGAGAAAAGGTATGTCGTGTCACCTTAGATTTCTGACATGCCAGGCATGATCTACCCCAGGAGGAAATTTCTGATTTCATGGACGGCCATACAAAACGTTGCTGGATAGCTTTGATAGTTGATCATATGCTGGGATGTGCTAGGTTATGCACGCTGTCAAAGATAGGTCGACTGAAACTCTTCGGCACAAAAGGGCGAACTACAGCTGTCGAGGCATCACAATAAAGCTGAGTGGATGAGTCAGCGACCTGCGTGTGCTTAAGGACTAAACTTGATGTGATTTTGCCTGAAAGTATGGACTGTAGTTCAGGATCACTGTTTTGCGCTATCGCCATGTCGATAAAGTTAACTGGAGATGGTAAAGTAATCGTGTTGATCCTGGAGAAAGAATCGGCAATCAGGTTTGCAGAACCAGGAATATACTGAATATCTGTGGTGAATTGTGCAATGTAATCCAGATGGCACATCTGTCTAGGTGAAGTTTTATCCAATTTCTGCTGAAAAGCATAAAATAGTGGCTTGTGATCAGTGAAAATGGTGAAGTGTGCGCCTTCCAGCATGTGACGAAAATGCTTCACTGCTGAGTATGCGCCCAAGAGTTCATGATCATAGGCACTGTAATTTTCCTGTGCTGTATTTAACTTTTTGGAGAAGAATGCAAGTGGTTGCCAACCTTTTTGAGTGTGTTGTTGTAAAACAGCACCAAGTGCAGTATCCGAGGCGTCCACCATTAGACCTAACTGAGCATCAGGCATCGGATGTGCTAGAAGAGCCACCTGTGCCAGAGCTTGCTTACATTTTATGAAGGAATCACATGCGTCATCACGAAAGGTGATTGATCTGTTGGTTTTTTTATTTGAACCTTTAAGATACTCATGCAGTGGTTCCTGCACCTGAGCTGTGTGCGGAACAAATCTGCGATAAAAGTTCATGATACCAAGAAACCGACTAAGGTCATGAACAGTGGTAGGTTCAGGGTAAGGTAACAGAGTGTCCACTCGCTCTTGAAGGGGCATGATACCTTCAGGTGAGATAGTATGACCAAGGAATACTATTGTGGACTGACCCAACACATATTTGGATGGATTGAGTTGAATACCATAGTCAGCAAGTCTTTGGAAAACTAAGCTCAAATGATGTTGATGTTCTTCTGCATTAGTCGAAGCGATAAGAATATCGTCGAGATATGCCGTACAAAAATCCAGATCCTATAGGACAGTGTTGATGAAACGTTGAAAGGTTTGGCCTGCATTTCTGAGTCCGAATGGCATGTAAAGGAACTCTAACAGGCCAAATGGCTTAATGACAGCCGTCTTCGGAACATCCTCTGTCTTTACAGGGAACTGATGATATGCCCTGATTAAATCAAGTTTGGAGAATATTGTCTTAGATGCTAGAAATTGGGTAACATCTTTTGGTACTTACGTATTAACGCCACCGCAGCAGAAGTTGTGCTAATGCGCCAATAAAGAGCAATCTTGTTGTTCGCTCGCGCAGGCATTAACGCCACCGCAGCAGAAGTTGTGCTAATAATAAATCTACACCTAAAATTTTTGTGACAAATCATAAAATAAAACACTTTATTTAAAAACAAAGTAGTCAATCAGATTTCGGTGGAAAATGGGCCGATATAGAGTTCAACACAGATTCAAAACAGTCTCTATTTTCTTTCACCTGATGCTGTTGCCATATGAACTTTTAACGCCACCGCAGCTACAGATTCAAAACAGTCTATTTTCTTTCACTTGATGCTGTCGCCATGTGAACGTATTAACGCCACCGCAGCTACAGATAAAACACTTTATTCAAAAACAAAGTAGTCAATCGGATTTCGGTGGAAAATGGGCCGATATAGAGTTCAACATAGATTCAAAACAGTCTCTATTTTCTTTCACCTGATGCTGTCGCCATATGAACTCTGATAAATAAGATTCCAAATGATGTCTCGCTGTCCCCCATGTCTCTTGTTCCTCCATTTAGCACTGCCCCACATTCTCTCAACTGTTTGTGTATGAACTCCTGTATCAGGATCAATAAAATTGTATTTATGATTAACTTTAGCATGTAGGAATCCTTCTATTTCTATTCTATTTGTTTGGTAACCTTTCCAACTGTCAGAATAAATTGTGCTACCATCTGCAATGTTTTCAATAATTTTATCAAGAAGGGTACGGCCAGTTCTATTAGGAACAGTTACAACAAACGAATCTTTTGTTTCTCTACATATACCACCAAACACCCACTGTTCGGGTAATACTCGACCACAATTATTTTTACGTTTAGTAAACAAACTTTCATCAATTTCCACAATGCAATCTGGTCCACCTAACTTCTTGTTTGGTTTATTCTCCATATCCAAGACACATAATTCACGCATGTAATTGTTCCAATCTATAACAGTTTTATCTGATAAATCAAGTTGCTTTTCACAAAATTTAATCGACGTCAACTCCTCGCACCAGCAGTATATGATTCTCAAAGCTGAACAAAATGGAATTCTGCTTCCCTCAAACCAGTTGTCTTTTCTAAGTCCCACTTGCTGATCACACTGTCTTAAATTACATTTCCAAAACTTACGTTTACCGAAATAAAGTTTCATGTCATGGGAATTGGTACATTTTAGTTCCTTTGGTAAAATATTTCGCTCCTGAAAAAATAAAATTGCATCTTGTTCTGTTTTTGGCAAATCCCAAATGCGCATTTTCGTAGCACTAAAAAATGGCGTCAAAAATCAGCAAACAAAAAGGCAACAAAGAATCCAAAATATAAATGCCTGCGCGTGCGAACAACAAGATTGCTCTTTATTGGCGCATTAGTACAACTTCTGCTGCAATGGCGTTAATACGTAAGTACCCATCTTTTATATGTGGTACAGGGTACCTGTCTGGTACAGTAAACGCATTCAGTCGCCTGTAGTCTCCACAGGGTCTCCAGTCTCCGGAATTTTTAGGAACCATGTGTAAGGGACTGGCCCAACAGCTTTTAGAGGGATTACAAATACCTTGCGAGAGCAAGAATTGAAATTCCTTCTTGGCGCATGCAAGTTTTCTAGGAGGTAACCGTCTAGGCTTAGAAAAGACTGGGGTTCCGGTAGTCTCGATGTGGTGAAAAACGCAGTGATCTTTATGTTTAGGCATACCATCTGTACTTACGAGCTGTGGAAACGTTTTTAATAATTCGTGGAAATCTGAAGTGCCAGAGACAGCGGTAATTCCAGTAACGGATTGCGAAGTAGCGTGGCCTGAAGATTTTAGCTCTGTTAATGTATCGATCAGACAATGATGTTTCATATCCACCAACAAACCAAAGTGCTGAAGAAAATCAGCTCCGATAATAGGAAGAGAAACTGATGCAATAACAAATGGCCAGGAAAATTTTCGACGCAAATTGAGATCTAAGGACAGTAGACGTGTGCCGTACGTGTTAATAACAGAACTATTTGCAGAAAATAATTTCAACTTCTCCGGCTGTTTCGGTTTATATGAAGAGACTGGAATAACAGAGACATCTGCCCCAGTATCGATCAAAAAATTTTAGACCTGTAGATCTATCGGCCAACATGAGTCTGTGCTGTTTTAGGCCTTCGCCACTTGCGGCCATAAGGGGCGGCCCTTCTAGTTTTCCGACTGAAAAGAACAAGGTGATTTACACTTGGTAGCAGCGTCCTTAAAGGTTCTGTGATACCAGCAAACTTGAGATGTTGGCTTGTCATGGTTCTGTCTTCGAACTGCGGGAGAATATCTACGACTCTCACGCGATGTCGAACGTGTTCGAGTGGAAGACTCTAACTGTGCAGAAAGTTTTGCTACTTGTGATGTGAGGTGTTCGATTTGTTTCTGAAGCATAGGAGCATGACAAATATGCTGTGAGGTATCAACAACGTTCACTTCAGAAGGTACGTCAGCAATTTCATGACTTTTGTCAGCTATTACTGCTAATTGTGTTAAATCATCACCGCTGACTGTTAAGATCTGTTGCATTCGCTTAGGCAAACGCTGAAGCCATAGGGACTTACGTATCGCTGCATCTAATCGCTTATGAGCAAGATCTTTCATTCTATGTAATAACTGCGATGGTTTAGAATAACCCAATTCTAATTCTTGCAATAAAAGTCTGAGTGTCCGATGCTCAGAGTCAGCAAACTGAGCAATGAGACGCTTTTTCAAAGTAATATACAATATAATGTCACTAATTTGCTCAAGAATATAACTTTCGATTGATGCTACAACATGATGAAACTTAGTATCATCGTTGGAAATTCCTGCCGCGGAATACTGTGACTCAATCTGAACGAACCACAGAGCAGGGTTATTCTTCCAAAATGGAGGACATTTCAACGTCACATGCGCCACTGGGGCCTCGGCATTTTCAGAATCCGGCATTATGAAACGATTTGAAAACCGTTGAATCAGGCATGCAACACTTTAGAAATAATTAATTTCCTACCTTCGCCAGAAAAATAGCAGAATCCACAGTGTGGATCGCTGCGCTGTGTGCAGTTCAGAAACAGGCGGGAGCCATTACGCCAGAACGAAAGGTGAAGCGAAGTAGTGGAGAGCAGCCATGTTGGAAAAAAAAAAAAACACTAAACAACTCGCAGGTCAAAGTAGAAAAGCGAACATACTCTGAGCAACGTTCGGCATTCGAGATCACTTCCTGTCGACTTCCGTGCTTTGTACGCAGTCCGGGTCACCACTTTGGGGTAATTAAATGAATTTAAAATGAGCCCCAAATATATTCCATATCTCTTTAATAATAAGAATCAAAATCGATATATACATCTCACATCAGTGCGTCTACAGTAACGAACTTATTCGAATAGCTAACAGATCATGAACTCAACATTACAAAGTGCAAGTCTCTTCTCTCTGCTGCCGAGCGCGAGAGCTGTTTTTTTACACCTACCTTGCAGGTGACGTAGGTGGACAGATTCAAGCGCCATCTGCCAGCGGCGTCCGCAATACCATTGTCTGAATATCTGACATAAACAACTGCATGTTCAATTGAAGTCCTGTCAGTTCATCCATCAACTAAAATACTAATAAATTTAGAATTCTTTACCTTTTGATCCACCTCCATTCTTAACATTTTTGCTATATAATGTATAAAAATTTTGCATTCTTTTTCATCACCATACTTTTGTAAAATGTGAACATTCAATTTTGAAGCTAAGTACAATAGATCTTTGAAATCTGTAAATGGTTTTTCATTTTTTGCAATATAATAGGCAATGCAATATAATGAAAATAATAATTACATTTTTTTAAGCACAGCTTATTTTGGAAGCTAAAGAAGATTTGGAATTTAACAAGTATGCAAAGTTATACAAGCTCAAGATTAAAAAGAGAATTGTCTATGGTGGCAACTATTTTTATATGGCAATGGTGGTCGTACATTTGTTCATCATATTGCTCAAGTTCTTAAAGCATTACTCACTTTTGTTTTCTTTAAATGATATATAAGTATACTGTTATTGCATGGAAAAACAAAAATCTGTGCTAATAAACAGTGTATAAGTGATAGTAAATTTTGGGCATGCAAACAATTTCCGATATTTAAAACCCTGCTGTATTGTTTATACAGCAGTTATTTACAGCAACTTCAAATTCCATTGGTTTGTCCGTAAGAAAGTGTTTACATTGGGATTGTTCACTTATATGAATATTATATTGCAATTATATTGCAATTTTTTTGCAATATAATTGCAATATAATATTCATGTGTGAGAACATCTGCTCATCAATTTTTTTATGCATTTTGCTAATGGTGTTTCTGATGGTATAGCCTTTGCTTTTAAATGCTCCAAGTTAGCTTTATGAATTTTACTTTTATCGTGGCCAACAAAGGTTTCTTTTTGAATGGCATAGTGAAGCCAATGACCCCTTTTTCATCAATGCTACTTGCAGGAAGTTTTTTGCAGTACTTACAATAACACTTTGCTAGAACTTTTATCATACTCAATCCACTGAAACAATTTTTCCCAAGCTGGATTGTATTTTCTCTTAACAGAAATCTTTTCAGGTGGAATATAGTCACCAGTTTTCTTTTTGAGCCTTGGGAGGGGATTCCAAATATGTTGCTACTTGAGGCAATTTCCAAGTCCCCACTCACATTATTTTTATCAGTTGCTCCAGTTTCATTACATGGCAAAACCATATGTGGTATGCTCAAGAAACTCTCCAATGTTGTTTGCTTCTCCATTTAGCCAGATGCAGTTGGAAGACTGACTAAATTAGTAAAAAATGACTGTATGGCACTCTGAGTGAAACTAAACAGCGTTTTGCTGGTTGATAAGATATCAATCAACTACTATTAATTTCCAATACAGTCAAAAGAGAACAAAAAATAAGTAAAGAAATAAGCAGAAAAAATGTGTAGTAGTCTGCACAAAGCAAAAGTAAGAACAAGAGAGGGGAATGGGAAAGGTGAATTATATAGAAGGAATTTATCCCCTGTTGGAAGTTTCATGGGAGTGGGTTAGGCTGTGTACAATACAAAAGATCTGAGAAAGGCTTTCCTGGGGAATACCTTGCTGGGGGAGGGGTGGGAGGTGAGAAATTCTGAAGCTGGGCACAGAAACCAGACACTATTGTTTCAATGCAAGGCCCCCTCTCTCTAACTAGTGTCTGGCGACAGCGATATCCACACATCTCATTGGCAGCAATAAAACCGGCACCCACCAATTGGCGACCAGCACTGAAACTACACTTGTAGTTCGTATACATCGTCGAAGTCATTCAACATTAGTTTCTTCATTGGCGGTTGTCGGCACAAATTGAACAACTTAACCTGTTTGCAGTATCCATCCAAATATAAAAATGGCTATGCTTCCACAAACGGGCGCATTTCTTACAGCTAAGACAGCGGAACGCTAGAACAGCTCCGCGAGCAACGCATCTGTTGTTGTTTACATTCAAATGCAAACATCATGGGTGGTTATCTTTGCATTCTGTTCTTATTTTTTTATTCATCATGATGACTAACATTGGTTTCGTCAAAAAAAATATTTCGTGTACTAAATGAAAACTATAACTGAGATGTTAAAAAAGAACGATCTTACCACTATATATGTTGGGAGGCTGATAAAAAATTGTACTTTCGTATTTACAGTAAGTATTTTAATTTGTACTGAGAAATATATAGCATAAAACAATTTAAGAAGAAAAGCAGCGGTATTCATTGTCATTCGTGATTCCTTATTATTTCAAGGGTGGGTAGCGAACCCCATCTTGCACACCATGGTATGCATGTTTTTCTATCTCGTACGACATCATTAACAAGACTATACAAATTCCATTGAGGCATTATAAAATACAACAGACCAATTCAACGACAACTTCATGGAATTTTAATACTATCAAAGGGTAATATGGACAACTTAATATTTACTGAGCATTGCCATATCGAAAACAGTAGATTTCTAGCGGATTTGTTCTAGCATTCGGCTGTAAACAAGTGCCGGTCGCCAATTGGTGGGTGCCGGTTTTATTGCTGCTAATGAGATGTGTGGATATCGCTGTTGCCAGACGCTAGTCCTAAGAGCCAAGGAGACACTGTGGTGACCTTTGGTCCTCTTCAACTGTAAGCATGGCAGTTGCAGGATTACTGAGTAGCACCTCCTTCCCCCATCCAGTTTGACCATGAGTAGTTTGGAGGCTCAGACATACACAGCTAAGCAACTTGTAATTCCTCCCTAGAACACTGGTAATTGGTTCCACAGCTGTCGTTTTTGCCATAAGGAACCACATGGGGAAAAAAAAAGTTTCAAAGTTATCAATTTTTGGAAAACAAACTTCGCATATACTTAAATCATTTGATTGTTACTCTAAAGTCATAAAAGGGATGCTATCTAACCAGGGCACAAGTTTGCCATTTCCCAGTAACACAATTCAAGGTTAATTTTTATTAATCTCAGTTGGCTGTGTAGTTAAAATATATTGCCAAATGTGGAGATTACATTTGACAGTGATAACCTGAAAGTCAAAATCTAGATCTTACTTGCAACATCGCACCAAATCTCCCTAACAGATTTAAACTTGTGGTGCTGCTTAAATATTACTGTCAAAAAATTTAAGTTAACCCTGAAATCATATAAGTGAACAATCCCAATGTAAACACTTTCTTACGGACAAACCAATGGAATTTGAAGTTGCTGTAAATAACTGCTGTATAAACAATACAGCAGGGTTTTAAATATCGGAAATTGTTTGCATGCCCAAAATTTACTATCACTTATACACTGTTTATTAGCACAGATTTTTGTTTTTCCATGCAATAACAGTATACTTATATATCATTTAAAGAAAACAAAAGTGAGTAATGCTTTAAGAACTTGAGCAATATGATGAACAAATGTACGACCACCATTGCCATATAAAAATAGTTGCCACCATAGACAATTCTCTTTTTAATCTTGAGCTTGTATAACTTTGCATACTTGTTAAATTCCAAATCTTCTTTAGCTTCCAAAATAAGCTGTGCTTAAAAAAAATGTAATTATTATTTTCATTGCTCGTCTGCAAGATTCACCAAATATCTAGTTCTTAAATCTTCAGGAAGACGCTTTAACGTCTGTAAATTCTGTTTTACACATTCTGTAAAGTGGATACAGTCTGTGGTGGTGCATTAACTTATTCAATTAAAATATAAATCGGTTAGAAGTCCTAAAGATGTTACTTACGGAAGTGCGTGTTCAGTCCAACGTCAGTAGTTATTGAGTGAGGAATAGGGAGAGGAGAGAGAGGAAGAGAAAAAGGAAGAGTGAGAATGACGTAAATGAAGATAAAGTTGATGTGACCTGGCACTAGATGGCATTGGCAATGGGTTAAATGGGGAACATGCGCACTGTGGACACGAGACTTTCAGATAGCAGACTTCGACAGAGGGTGTGAAGTCTCCGTTGAAAATGCCAGGGTAGAGCCTAGGTGAAACGCGTGTCCGGTGATTGAGACTGTGGACGGTATGAGGTGGTGTATATAACGATTTTAACTGGAACCTTTTAAAGCTTTTAAATTTTTTATGAACCTGACCAAACTTTGAAGACTTCCTCAGCATTTCCAAGAGAGTGCAGCATTGACGAGATAGCCCTAAAGGCCAAGTACGACGTGGAACTTCAAGTTGTATGTAAATAGTAACTCTGAACTCAAGAATCTTTAATTATTATCTGGAAACCTTAACCCATTCAATATGATGTCGACACAGCCAGAACGGAGCTAACCCTAACATCTGGACATATCCGAATTAGGTTACAACTTACAACGAAATGGCTCTCGAACTAACCCTAACAACTGACCATATTGAAGCAAGATACAACTTTGGACAAAGAAACTCGATAACTACTGACGTTGGACTGAACACGCAGTTCCGTAAGTAACATCTTTAAGACTTCTAACCGATTTATATTTTAATTGAATAAGTTAATGCACCACCACAGACTGTATCCACTTTAGATGATAGTTCTTAAATACCTCTTAGTGCTGCTGATATAAACTTTGTTTATATTTGAAGGTTGTTGGACTATACAGGTTTTAACGAAATAGAGTATACCCCACAGGAATTCAAAATATTCTTTTCATCTCTATCTTACACTGCGCTGGATCTTTCAATATCAAGCCCCCCCCCCCCCCCATATATCCTTTCTGGTGCTGCTCCTGATATAGATGTCTAATAGACATCCTTGACAGTCAAATTCTGGAGCTATTGGGTGCGTGCGAGCAATAAATATTCTGCTTCCATTTGCTAAATGTGGCAGCATACTGTGAACAAAGTTTAAAGTATGTGTTTTTGTCATGCAGCATGTTTTCTAAAACATTAAAAGTTCGCAGGTGACCGTTCTGTAGAACTGATCAGGCAATAGACATGCAGATGTCTCTGGCGAATACTGAAAGCCTGTGTACTAACATAAACTCTATGTTCTCTTTAAATTTACCAGTATTCCAAAATTCAGATCATTGCACTAATGACGATGATTCTGATTTGACTTCAGATCACATTACAAACAACTATGAGTTGGACTATGATTATTTTGCATAGAATCTGAAGTAAGAGTGAAAATGAAAAGTAGTCACAATCTGAAATTATGTGTAACAAAATCTGATATACGTAACACTGCAGATGGTTAACGAATGTCCCAATGATGTAATCTAGACTCCAAAGGATGTCTATTTAGTGTCTGTATGTGGCATGTAGGATGTCAATTAGACATGTTCTGGAGAAACACCTCAGAGCCATTAGACGTCCTGATGACACACGTAATCTAGACTTCGATGAACATCCATTTAGCGTCTATACCTGACATGGTGGCCATCTATTAGATGCAATTGTGTTGTGCAAGATTTGTCACAATACCAATATCACATGGCAGACAACCTTACTGGTTTTGAGAACATTACTCTCATAAGTGACTATGTAATAGGGTTGGCTGTGACCTTGGATCTCCACAACCTCGCACTTTCTCACAGCTGGTTGATTATTTGGAGGATCTTCTACTCGGTCTACACTAACGTAGGTGCTAAAAAAATTACATTTTATTTCCCATAGTTCTATTTTTTAAAAAGCTATATTTTTACATGCCAGACTGTTGGGCAATAGATTTTTCAAACCATGCAATACAGTACAATTGCAAAATGTGCAAACTCAATCAATACAAAAATAACTTACCAATAAATAATTAACAGTTCTTTAGTTCATCACTGTTTATTGTGTTATTTATTGGTAAGTTATTTCTGTATAATGAAAAGTCATTCAAAATGTTCATTACTTAAAAGGGGAGGGGTTGTTATTTTGGCTTTATATTTAAAATATTCATAAAAAAATGGGCTGAATACCGTATCAATGCCAAATATTTGTCCCAACACCATCAAACAGTGCACAGAATCCTAAAACAAGGTAGCTATGAAAATAATTACCAGGCTTTGGTGTACTTTGCTGCTGTTCTCCAAGTTCCTTTAAAAGGGATTTGCTGAAATTTCCAGATTGAGATGCCCCCTGGTATTCTGCTGATCCTTGCTATGAGAATAGACAGGAGGCTCAGCCAGTAGACTCTGTGCTGAGGTCTAAGCTTGAATCAGAATCTGAACTTGAATGTTTTCATCTCTGCCGTTTTCTTTTCCCTGTGCCATAATCCTCAGTATTTAAATCAAAGGTCTGCTCTGCCTTTGCCAGCTTTCTTCTTGCATCTCATATGCTAAAAATGAGAATAAAAAATATAGCACACCTGAATGCAAAAATTATATTTAATTTTAGTATGTGTATTTTATTAATTCAGCTTTTACGTAAGGCAAAGTTCCATTTCAATTCTGACGGGGTCACACCATTTATACTTACTTTAACAATACAGATTTTATTTAGAAGTGTTCCTGTTTAAAACACAAGTAAACCCGTATTTTATTTCTTTCAAAAGGAAATGTTTTCCCCACGAAGTCAAAAACTTTTAATTTCATGAAAAGCCTACCTACAATTTTGGTTGGTGTCATTAATTTTATTTTATTTGAGAGGCATCCTTGATGCATTATGCAAGAAATAAAACACCCATCCAGGTCTGAAGTTATGTTTACTTTCTTAGTGAAGCCAGAGTCCCAAAGGGAAAAAATAACTTGCTTTTTCGTTTTTACTAATTCACAGGATGGAAAATTGGCAGGGGAAGGGGGTATGGTCAAACTCTCACATTGATGTGCAGAGGTCAAAATTTGTTTTAATTAAACCTTTTAGTCGGTGGTCTTCCTCAGTTGATTTTTTTTCTTTACTGTTATTGAGAAAAAGTTTTGTCGTTGCTACAACCAGCAACAAATAATGTTGTTGCAACAGTTCTCTTTCTCGATGTTTCAGCTTTATTTTCCCGGCATGCTGAACAATACATAAACTTCATATTACCTTTGACTTCAATTCTTAGCCATGAGAATTCCTTTCTCCATTTTAGTAATGTTGTTTCACCCACATTTTGTCTTTCATCCTTTTGCTTCATTGCAGTTTGGTGTTCCTGGGCAGAAGAACTCGCAACGGCTAAATCATCTTGATTACTGTTTGTATTAACATCCTCAGGAATAACAGTACTTTTCTTTGTAGATACAAAGAAAAATTCACTAATTTTCCTTTTGCTCATCTTGGAGAAATAATAATGGAAACAAAGGGAAGCAAATTCCGACGTGAAGGACTGTATGAATAAAACTAAAGAGCATTTACTGGTTTGAGATCGCAAAGTACTCTACTTCCAGCAAGTGAGGGTCAAATGGGTCAACCTTTCTGTGGCAAGCTTCCCTAATCTTCTGCTTTCCTACCCCACAAGAGCAGCGGGCACGTACAATGTGTACCCCTTCTCCCTCCCCAGCCAGCCCAGCAGTAGCACATTCCCCACCTTGTTCAACTATGGAACTAGATAAAAAAGAAAAATCGGAAAGCTATCTTCACTAATTCTTAATAAAACTGGCAGAAATTTTTATACACAGGATAAGTAGATAATAGAAGCCCACCCTAAAAATTTCATGTGAATCAGTAAAATACTTTCTTAATTACCCACGAAAATTTTTATTAAGTACCATATTTTTCAGCATATAATCCGCAGACGGGGGAGAGCTCTGTATTATCCACACCGTCGTTGTATAATCGGCAGTGTCTAGAATTTAAACTTTCAGGAACAGATAATCTGCGGATTATGTGCTGGAAAATACAATGCTTCTATGCACAACAAATTCTTAATAAAAATTTCCATGCCTAGTTTAAAAAGTATTTAACCAATTTAGGAGCAGTTTGGAGGGCCTTTCGTATCAATGATTTATGGTGTTTGTAAAAATTCTACCAGTTACGTGGAAAATTCACATAATATTTTTTTTGTTTTTTTGACAGGCTGTTTAGTTAGAATGGCAGGAAATGCCAAACACCCCATCTCCCATGCTGACATCCCCCTTAACGGCTGCTCTTTTGTTTCCCCTCTCCTCTCCTCTCCCCACACTCTACCTTTGAAACTGATTTCCCCCCCCCATCCCTTTCTTAAAGCTTGCTCCCCTTCACCCCCAGTAGTGCCATCGAAGATCACAGTAGCACGCACCTACATTCCTCACGCACCGACATTCCTCACGGGACGTTTACGTACACTCCCTAGTTCAGCACATGCTAGCAGCAAGGTTAAACTTATTTCTCCCTACCCCAATATACTTTTAACCACACACCACTGGGAACTTTTTAAAAAAGAAACAAATACTGCATTTGAAAATTACTGCGTACGCATGTTAAAAAAGAAAAATCAAAAATTTATGCAGTCACAAATTGGGTCCCAGGTTTAAAATACTGGTTGCAAAACGTAAAATTATGGTCGCATTTTGCTCCTGGCGACCGCTAATTTCCCACCCTGCCCCCTACATATATTACTAAAATATTTACTTATCTAATTAATGTTTTATAATTTATTTAATATGGATACAGTACAGCAGAAATGTGGGTGTATCTTTAAAGAAGTTGTTATATCGTTCTGCTGAAATGAATATTAACTGATAAACGATTCACTCTACTCCCCTGTTTCAAGTTTTCTTAGACTTCGTATTTTGTTTTTAGCAAACAGCAATTTCGCTTTTTGCAAGCATGAGTCATTAAGTAATATTGCTTTCCACTTGGTGTCATTGGGCAGTTAACTTTGCAAATCAATCTGCATTCAGGAATCCAACATTTGTCTTCCCTCTCTGGCCAAAAGTAAGATACTGATATCCCATTGGGATAAAGACACTGGACTAGGCATATCTCAAAACTATTCTGATATTTCTGCAGGGATGCCGGTGAAAAGCCTTACCAATGTGATGTGTGTTCCAAGCAATTTCCTTGGAAAATCATCTTTCAAGGCACATGCTTGTTCACAGGTGAAAAGGCATTTTCCTGTTTAGATTGTATAGTCCAGGTGTATTATAAAGCTGGGGGTTATGTAACTGAACCCTGCATGCACATTTTTAAGTTTTATTTTGTGGTGTTGAAATGTAAGTATTTTGTACTGCTTTTGAAATTGTGCCCTTCCTTGATGAAAGATATATTTTCATCTTAATATATCTAATATAAAGTATATTGGGATATTAAAGTTTAACATTAATTTGCGTACACTATCATATTCTCTTCATTTTAACAGAGCAGATCTCTGTGAAACTGCTCTGTTAAAATGAAGATCTCTGTGAAACGTATAAAATACGTTTTATACGTTTGCTCTGTGAAAAATACGTTTTAATACGTTTTATATCTGCTCTGTGAAACGTATAAAATACGTTTCACAGAGCAGATCTCTGTGAAATGTATTTTAAAGTATGGAGTAAATCAAGAATTCCCAGTAATAAACAATTTTGTTTTGTGCATTATATGCAAATAGCTATTTGTACGTCTCCTTTTACTCAAATTTTAAAGTATCCTGAAGTCAGCATTGACCATACCTGTCAACCTGTACGGTTTGCCCTACTTTGCACGTTTTTATTACCTTTTCGTTTGTGTACGGCCGTACAAACTTGTTTTGTACGGGTTTTTTTAATCTCTGAAAAGCTTTTTTGTTAATTATTTACATTAACTGGCCCTATTGTAAAACTTTTTTGCGGGTAATACCAAACATTTTATGTTCATTCAATGGCTTGCACAACCGTAGCAGAATCACGGCGACGGGCGATGTACGTCGCAGATTTTATTTTGGTTCTGCAGACAAAAATGATATCTCCAGAATCCAATTGAGGCTCCTCTTATGGACTTCCGATCGTGTATGCAAGTTTTTCGTCTTCGGAAGAAATTCAGTCTTCAAAACTTTCCGGAAACGAAGTGAAGATTTCTCCCGTAGTGTTTTTTTTTTTTTTCCTCGCGATGTTTCCTTTTCCGATATTGCTAAATATCATTTTATTCCATTGTGTTTGTCTGAAAACGGAGGTAACAAGTTCTGAAAACAGAAGTTAAACGCAGCCCCCTTTTCCGCGATATTCCCGCTGTCCCATATGGTTAAGTATAATTTTGTTACATAAATGTTAATATTTAAGACTGAAAACGGAGGAAAATTTTCCGAAAACGAAAGTTGGACGGAACAGAAATTTATCCCATAAACGTAAATTGGAAGCACAAAAAAATTTCGACAAAGGAAGCTAAAAGCAGTGAAGAGTTCTTCCGAATTCGTATTTTTTTTTGTGTGTGCGGTGTTTTCTCTGCATTGTATTATTGTTTAAACATCATGTAATATATAAGATCGAAAATGAAGAAAAATGTCCCGAAAATGGAATTAGGACGGAGTGAAACTTTTTTCCCTTAATCGTAGTTTTTTTTTCTTTATCCTGTATTTTTAAATAAAATTTTATTCCATAAATCTCTTAACATAATTATATTCCATAATCAAAACAAGCGACTGATTTAAGGCAAATCAAATTCAATAATCGCGAGGTGCAGCACGATGACATCACACTAGCGGTAGGCCTCTCCAAGACATTAATGGAAGAAATGGAACTTTATAATGGTGCAGATAAAAAGTTATTCTTCGCAGATGTGAGAAACTTTTATGTAGCAGTTGCATACCTGCCAACTTTTGTGCATTACGTGTAAAATTTGCACATTTTAACTGTTCTTTACGGTTTTACGCATAGATTGCTATTTTTTACGCACTTCCGTATATTTAAAAAAACATTTTTTATTTAATCTTCCTTTTGAAATATTTGTTAATGTTTCAGATAAATCATACCTGCCAACTCTTCCGGAATTTGCGGAAGTTTTCCGGCTGGAAGAACTTTTCTTCCGGTTTTTTAAAATTTTCTGTATTTTTTGTTAAAAATATCGCTATAAATAAAATATATAACAGAGATGGGAATTTTGTGCCTTTGTGCGCCAGAACGCCCGTGCCCTGTCGTCATCGTCGTGACTTCGGCACAGTAAATTCTCCGTGCACACTGTTATGCTTGACGCCGAATAAAGATTATGCGGTGGAATAAAGATTCAGAGACTTTCACTACTGCGGATTTTACATAGTTACTATGGAAATTGTCGGTCCTCTACAGACGACGGAAAACATAGAGTATGCTATGATAATTGTCGGTCCACTACAGACGACAGAAAACATCGAGTATGCTATGATAATCGTCGATCCGCTTCGGACGACGGAAAACAACGAGTATGCTATGGAAATCGTCGGTCCACTGTGCACGATGGAAAACGGCGAGTATGCTATGGAAATCGGCGGTCCGCTATTGACGACAGAAAACATCGAGTATGCTATGGAAATCCTCGGTCCACTGCGGACGACGGAAAACGTTGAGTATTCTATGGAAGTCGGCGGTCCTCTACGGAGGATGGAAAACATCAAGAATGCTGTGATAATCGGCGGTCCGCTACGGACGAAGGAAAACCTTGAGTATGCTATGGAAATCCTCGGTTCACTGCGGACGACGGAAAACGTTGAGTATGGTATCAAAATGCGCTATAATTTGTTTATATCATAAACATCTAAAAATTAGAAAATGCACAAATATTTGCATTTATTTTTACTTGTACATAGCTAAATTCATTATAAATATTCGTGCGTAGTTTTAAAAAAAATCATTAGAAATGTCATTCGCACGCAATTTTACACAGTTGAATTTTCTCAGGTTGGCAGGTATGCAGTAGTGAGAAAGATGGTGGATAAATTTCCATTTGAAAATCAGGTGCTGAAAGACCTGAAGTTCTTGACCCAACCCTCAAAAACATCCTGAATTACACACACATTTGTAGATTAGCAGACACCTTTGCTCCACACTTTGATCAGGAAGCTCTAAAATATGAGTTTAGTAACTATTATGTGATCTCTGATGACTGTGTGCCTGTCCTTATAGACAATGGCCAGAAAAAGAACTTTTGTAGCTACTAGCTGTATATTATAAGCCTGAGAACAAGTACTTGTATCAAAAATCATGTAACTCCTGATTGGACTAACACAAAAATTCTAACATCACATAGATCACATGCCCAGATTCTAACCTCCGAGGCTGTAGTCATTGAGAAAACCAAAAGATACAACTGTAACGTTAATAGTCCAGTAGAGCTTCAGTTTGCATGGAGGTACCTTATTGAACAGGAGAAAAAAACATTTCAAGAGGAAAAACATTAACAAAAAACATGTGACATCAAATGTTACTTAAAAATACAGTTGAATATTTCTACGTAAATGCTACTAGTATATTTTTGTTTGACTATAGATGGCGACACCATTGATATGTGCAGAGAAACCCAAATCATGATGCGCAAATATCTACACGACAGGGCTGAACATACATTGGGATTAAGCTGCATACCTGAGCGAGTGAGTGCGGTAATCCTAATGTCTGTGCACCTACCACTGATGATGGCTATAAAAGTTAGCAGAAACTAGTTTGGTGCTTCGCAGTCGGGAGATTTGTATGTTTGTATTTTCTTTTTCAAGATTGTTTATTTTTGAGGTTTTTGGCAAAAGTATAATTCATCTTCAGTTTTCATTATGTATCAGGGTGCTTCGCGGTCAAGATTGTCTCCTCTTCAGGATTGTAGTTCGTTTTTAAAAAATTCAACAAGGTTTTAATTCAGTTTCTTATTTCATCGATGTTAATGGATTTTTTTTTTTTTTGCGTTGTAAAAAATTCATCTTGTTTAATTTTATCTGGTGCAGATTTTACAATATCATGAATTTTAACTTCGCAATTGAAGGAATTCACATTCTTAGATGATGCACATATGAAGCCCCAACAGCCACTGTGAATATTGTAAGTACAGATACTTATTATTATTATTATTATACTTGACTTCAATTGCCAATACTATGTTAATGTCCTTTTGCAATCTCCCGATAGCTGAACTTGCATAACGTGTGAAACAGTATTTACGGACATTTAATGTCAACTGAATTAAAATATCGTAGCCACGTAAAAAGTATGTTCATAGCAACTTAGCATAAATTGAACAACAATATAAGTACTGGTGGCATCTGCTTCCCAAATCTTAAGTGAGTATTCAGTGACTACTTACTTTGCCTCACAATAATGCTGGCTGTAAAAGATCTTTCTCCATGATGAAGAAAATCCATACAGGCTTAAGGAAGTCCCTGAATGCAGATACACTGACATATTTTTTACATTGTAAAATAAACATTGACATTTGTTTCATTGGCTTTAAACCCACTGATTACATTTTGGAAAAAAGCAAAACATAGATGTGTTGAATATAATACAACACACTAAGATTAAATATGCAAAAATTAATACACGCACATCAGTTGCTGTTATAAAACTGTTGAGCTTGAAAAATTTGTGTAATGCATTTTATGTGTAAGGGTTATTTAGTCTTTGTAAGGTTTTTATTGGTCCAGTGTACAGGTTATCACCACAAGAGGTTGACAGGTATGGCGTTGACTTGAAGTTTTTGTTATATAAATTTTCAAATAACACCCTACGTTCAAAAATAGGAACAGATCTGAGGGTAAAAAAGAACAAAAAACATCCTGTGCTTAATGACAAAGTTGTAAACACAAGACCAGTAAACACTGCCAGTTATCTGCCATAACTCGATTAGAAAACTGGTCTCGTAGTAAATTTGTAATGTACCTGCCTTTGTTGAAAGCACAAATATTGACAAGTTGGTCTAGTTAGGTCCAATTATTTAATATATTTTTTTTATCACCTCGGACCAAAGGACATATATCCAACCGCTTCACTAGCGTACAAGTAAACAATATATCGACAGACGAAAAGTGCCACCATCTGGTGACAAATAAATGCTACAGCTGCGGCGCAGTTTCATAAAGGGAGCCTCTAAATGGGCAGGTCATATCTATGAAAGCTGGTCTTAGTTTGAACTATGTGCTGTATATGATTGATCATCACTTTCTGGAACAAATTCACTGCTATTGCATCAATCATGCTTTAGGCAGTCGCTGATAATTACAACAGTGCAGTGTGTTACGTTTTCAGTCTTTCTTATAGTACAACACAAAAGGGTGTGGCCTCTTCATCCTTACTCTTGGAACAGTCAGATGTCCAACTAATCTCAGATTCAGTCCAAGTATCTTCCGGATAAGTAGTGTTGCCCGTGGCACTTCGAATGTTTCCGCAGCCTTCTTAGATCCCCCTACTTAACTGAGTCCATAGCTTTTTCCATGTATTGTTGTTTATAATTGGCATAGGGTTTGGACCCTGGAGTTTTTCTGTTAGTTTCTCACGATTTTCTACAATGTATTAATGTATTACCTGAAACAAAAGTACACAAAAGTTTAAATTAGAAAAAGTAAAACAAAAGAAAAAGGGTACTGCGTCATAACATGTCTAAGTAGGGAGGGTGTCCAAAGAACCCCACTTTAGTGAGATTATTATAATTTAATGGATGAAATACGCGAAGTCTCACCCTGTGATTTTCTCTAGTGGTGTTTGCGAGGAAATTGGGTTCACAAAATAAGGGTCAACAAGATGATTCCAAATCGAATGTGTCTGTGATGTAATGGGCTGTAACGGCAATGTAGCTTTCATTAACTGCCGACGTCCAGCAATCAGTTGTGAGACAAACACTTGAAACCTTCCTCAGCTTTTCATGCACATCATTTACACATTGCTCATATATGGAAGGTAGTAGAACTGTAGAAAGTGTTTTTCTGGATGGTAATTGGTATGATGGATTCAAACCATTTACAAATTCTACAAATCCTTTATCTTCCACAATTCTAAATGGCTGGAAATCTGTTATGAACAAATTCATCAGAAGGTTGTCAACTATTTTTTTCCGATCGGCGCCAATCTTTTTAGGTAAATAAGTTGAAATTCTTGTTTGCTGCAGATTTTTTGCATACCTGTGGTCTTCGGTTGATTCTTCCATTATACAGTCATTGCTTAGTAAACGGCTCTCAGCATTTTGAGTATCCAGAGATTGGGAATTCAAGCCACTTGAAGTTGATGCTGAGGTACCCCTTACATTTGACTGCAGCATAACAGAAGGATGTTTCCTACTAATGTGTTTTCGTAAGTTCGATGTGGATGTTTTGTAAGACAGCTTTTGTTTACAAATATCACATGATGCATTTCGATCGCCAAGATCAGTGAAATGATCCCATATTGCACTGACTTTTCTGGAGTTTGCACTACTCGCCATGCTAATATCTGAACAAAATAAAATAACAGTGACGTCCCTATCTAATCGTAATGTAACTAATGTCTAATATAATGTTATAATCCCAGTAGCTGAGAAGTGAGAACAAAGTTACGGTGACGTAAATGATCCTCCGCGGAAATCACTGTCACGGCTCAGTAGCGCCAAACCCGTTTCCAAAGCATCCAAGACCAGCCGAAACTGCGAGTCTGGAAGTTTCGGTCGGTGACAGCGATAGGTGGCGCCGCCAGTGATTCTGTCACTGATATTTCAGCAAGCAAGTCACACCCGGTGACGGTGACAAACGCGTATCAGTGACAAAATATCAGTGACGTGATTTCCGACCCAACCTGAATCACAGAAACACCCGCAGCAGTAGGACTTTCTAAAGATGAGACCCCTGTGATGCAGCTGTCTTCCTTCAAGTTACACCGGGTTCGCAGTATCCATAGAGGCAAATATAAAAATGAAGCAAAACTATAATACAAACTGAAGCAGATAAAAAAAACCACAACTTACCTTATTCGGCTCACCATCTACTCTGTTTATCTTACAAAATCCAAACTTGACTTTACCTCGGCGCAATCAAGGGCGCAATAGCCAAGCCACTGTTCCCGCCAAATACCCGAGCTCACCACAATTGCGGTCTCCAATTGGTGGGTGCCATCTCGGTGTCGTGACGGCACCCACCAATGAGATAACGGAATGAGTGTTCGTGAGCTGATCATATCTCTGTCGGCAGACGCTAGTTGACCAGAATGCCCCTCTTACCCAGAATGCATTAGGCGCCACTGCTACTCCGAGTTTACGATAAACGAGGTACTACGGTACGAGCGTGGTTGCCGATGGCGTACTAATGTTTTGGAGTAGAGCGTATGGATAGAAAGGGAAAAAAGCAAAATACACGCCGTAATTTTCGGAATAAGAGCCGCAGGTGAGAAATTTTGCAATCTTGGAAGCAAAAGTTGCCGTAAGGGCCACACCGGCATAGGGGCCGCAGCTATGAAATCGTGGTGCTGCTCAGAAAACTAAATTATCTTCCTTATTTTCATGAATTAACTCACACCCAACGTAATTATATGTATACTTCAAAGGCTAATTCTGAAACTCAGTGTCGATCTGCTTTATGCACTTATTTTTTCATACTGGCAAAAGCTTTTATTTGTGCATTTTTTTTAATAATGCTAATGACGTTATTTGTTTGCCCTTATTAAATGCTCAAAACCATATATGTAATCAATATAAATAACAGTTAATCTTAAGACTCCTATTAGAATATTGCATTGCCCGTAAAACCGCACAATTGTCTAAATTCCATTCAATGTGGATGTCTGCTACAGGATGGTTCTCTGTTCACCGCAATAGAATCCTCCGTCTTAGAAGTAATTAACTTATAAATTATCACTTGTAATGCTTTCGATTAATGTTTTCTTTAATAACATGTTCCTTCTATCTTTGTTATGCTTTTTTCTCATCTACAGATGTTTTTTGTTAGAATGAAGTTGCTTTTCTGTATGCAGCTGCTAAATGGGGTAGTTAACACATCCCTCCCACGCTTCCTTTTACCATCTGCCTCGCACGTGTTCGCTGATCCCCCCCCCTGCCAATCACTTCGAAACAGCGGTCTCCGCTGTCTCGCTTTTTTTCTTTTAAGTGGTTTGACCTACTTTCACTCAGCCTTCGCGTTGAGCTCCGTCCACTTTTACATGAATACGGAACTCTCCCTTCTTTTGCGTTTGTGAAAAGATTTTATCTTCAGCAAGTATTAAATTAATTACCCATTGTTAACATCATTACTTGTCACAATCTTTTTCATGTTCTCTGCTTTAAATCAGGAGAACGTTTTGCCGCTTCAATGCAGCTTTCTAAATATTTAACAAATTTATTGCCAGATGAACCAAGAAGAGTGAACAGAATTTGTCTGTCGTCCCACCAGTATTGTTTGGAATAGGTCAAGGTCACTGGCTCACTGCTAATGGAATATTGCTGGAATCATCCTGGGGCAGGCTTTTGCATTGTTCATGTTCTTAAGCTCGGAAGTCACGCTACTGGTTTGTGTGCTTATGTCTCCATTCCATCCCCCCATCTATTAGCATTCCATGCTACTGCCACGGGATGTGCTTCCCCCACTCCCATGCAAAGGGCATTTGGATCAGACATTCCTTTCACAAACAAACCTCCTGACCTTAAGACCTACACCTACTAGAGTGTTTTCCCGTCTTTCCCCCCCCCTCCTTCCCCACTTTCCCTTCTAAACCAACATCAGCGGAGCGGTTACGTGGGCGAAGCGTACGTGGGCAAAGCGTACAGCATGTTTGGAAGGTAGGGAGGGGAGGGAGAAATTTTGAGGATTCTTTCGTAACTCATACAAGTTGCTTTTATGGCCACAGTTTACAGTTCGCATTTATAGCTATAAAAGAAATTTTACCAGAAGGAATCTATGAAAGTAAAAAAAAAATCATTTGAGCTGTTTAATTTTATTTTATTACTTTTTTTTTATTTGAAATTCATTTGTAATGCATACGAAAATACAGAAAAATTAAGTGAAATACAATTGGAGCCGTCATTCAATTTACAAAGTACATAATAACAAAATTGTACATGTTTTGAAAATGTGATTTTCAATTGTATTTTACTGCAAACTTTCCCCCACAGTTTTTCCCCAGTCTTGTGACTGGGCAATGCCTTATTTAGCATTGGTTCACCACTAAATTAATCTATCTTTGTTGCATAGCTTAAAGCTGTTAAGCATTTTTGCAGGTTTTGTGTTTTTTCAAACTCCGTTATAATATTATTTATTCTTTCGTCTAATTTTATGTAAACTTTTCTCCTTTTTCCAACAGTTTCTCCTAATTCTTTAGACTTAAGCAAAAACGAGACATATTCGGATTCCTCTTTCAGGGTCTTAATTAAAAAATGAACATTTGGTTGCTTTTTGCCAATAATTCTATTTAATTTCGAATTCCAACCTTCTACTGCATTATTTGTCCTATGGCGCTGACCATGAACATTCCAGATCTCGACAGGAATAATAGAATTATCCATCCATTGTTAAACGAAATAATCAAGAAATGTGGATAACTTACCGTTTTTTGGAGTATCTTCCATTATGATAAGCCATGCATCTTCTACATTTGAAAGTGGTATGTAGGCTAATGCCGAACACATTTTGCATATCTTCCTTATCTCTTCATTTGATTTATATTCCGTCACGAGTCCTACTTCCTGGATTTTTTGCCACAAGCATTGATTGTAGTGAAAATTACAACCAGATATTGTTGTTTGAGAGAAGATCATTTTTATTGCTGAAATTGCTGCTACTTCAAAATCTACTTTTATAACTTTTGGTGTCCATTCTGGGCACCAACTTTTTAATTCGCTAAACAAAGCATAATATGTTTCTTCTCGTTTATCGGGTAATAATGCAAATATCACGGGATAAACATTTGTTTCAAGTGCCGTGCTTCCACAATCAACATGCACAGTATACAATTGTGTGAACTGTTTCGGACAACTCTTGAATGTTCCATCAAAAAAAGAAGGTGTCTCCACTTGTCAAAAGATGTTTAACGTTTTCACCTGCGAACACGAGAATTCTTTTCCCATAATTATTTGTAAAATCCAATCGAAGAAAACTTTCGTCGTTCGATAGGTGAAGAACATTTTCAGGAAATACAATATCATTACTTTCTGTAGGGTTTTGAGTACTTCCTAATACTTTTCTTCTTTCTGCACACAGTGAAGTTTTGGCATTTCCATATATTGGTACTTCAGTTACTAGGTCATATCCTCTTGAATAAATATTTCTCATTTCTTCTTGAAAAATCCTATGCACTGGTACTGAAACTTCGTCTCTAACTCTTTTTCTACAGATATCCATTGTCTTTTTTACCTCTATTTCTGCAATATTTGGCACACAAGAATGATCCGTTCGACTTATTATTTCATATTTAAAATTCGTTTTAATACTTCCCCTGCATCTGTTCTTTTTCTCTTTTGTACATAGCCAACTGATACATTCTTTGCTTTTTCTATGCAATCGGTGTTGGTAGCCATCTGCTATCAAACAAGGTTTTCCATTTCTAGTTGATAACAATTCACCAGATTCCATGACAATATAATATGTTCTTCTGAAGGAAATAATTACAAACACTTCAAATCGCAGCGCACAAATGAACGCACATTAAAACGGACCCGGCTAATGACAACCCCAATTGTACGTGTTTGTTACACGTGTTCACCAGCCCTGGAGGCGGCCCGGCCCGCACGTGCAAGGGGGATGGCAACCAGGGGGATAACCCAACCGACGAAGAAGTGTACGCTTCGCCCATGATTTTGGGTTGTACGCTTCGCCCACGTACGCTACACCCACTCCACCTTTAATACTGTGTCGATTCTTCGTGGCATGGACTCCACGAGATGTTGATAGGTGGTTTGTGGGATCCGAGACCATGCTTGATGAATAGCACTTTCCAGGAGTGTGAGATTGCAGGGTGTGGATCCAGCTGTCTGATGGCTCGTTCAACTTCATCTCACAAATTCTCAATGGGGTTGAGATCTGGAAATTGTGGGGGCCACCTAAGCAAAGTAAACTCATCGGCATGTTCCTGAAACCAATCCTGTACAATACGAGCACTGTGGCAGGACGCATTATCTTGTTGAAAGTAGCCATTGGGATAAACCATCCACATGACAGGATGCGCTTGGTCCGCAACGATGTTTAGATATGATGTGCCATCCAGACACGAAAAAAAGGGCACAAAGCATGCCAGGAAAACATTCCTCAAACCATAATGTTGCCTCCACCAGCTTGAAGGGTTGTAGCAATGTATTTGGGGTCCATGCTTTCGTGCTGTTTCCGCCAAATTCTCACTCTGCCATCGGCATGGTGTAACTGAAAACGTGATTCATCGTACCACATAATTTGTTTCCAATTATCGACTGTCCAATCCTTGTGCTCCTGTGCGAACTGGAGACGTTTTCTCTAGTTAACTGCAGACAGCAAAGGTGTTCGAACAGGCCTTCGTCTGCCATATCCCATCCGATGCAGTGTACAGCAAACAATGCATGAAGAGATCATTTGAGGGGATCCTTGATTAAGATGGTCTGTAATTTGCTGCACTGTTGCCCTTCTGTTGTCTGTTACCAGTCTGGACACTCCATTCCGCCCGAGCAGTCACTAGTCAATGACGACCTCACGTTGCACGTAGAGACCCAGTTTTTTGACCGACAGTCAAGTCTTTAAACACTATAACAACAGCTTCTCTGGAACATTTCACGAATGCGGCGGTTTCGGTGATACTCGCTCCATGGCTCTGAGCTCCTACAATCGTCCCACGTTGAAAGTCCGTCAAACCACATTTTTTACCCATCTCGTCACCCGAAAATCACTTCTACAACTGTCGCAAGTAATATCGCTCAGGTTCCGAATTGGGTTCACCTGGCGTAATATTGGGAACCAAGGGGGTGTCGAGTGGATGGTGATTCTGCAATTCCCTGATTTAGGGCTGACGCAGTTTCAGGATCCACTGAACGGGGTGTTGTGATTCACACAGCAGATTTTCCTTCGGGAGTCAAAGGGTACGCTGTGTGCCGCAATGTTTTCGTGAACGTCTGGTTTAAAGAAAAAGCATGAGTGAAGTGATTTTCTAAGTCCCTGTCGTAAAATTATATATATTCTCCAAAAATCCAGGGTTAAGCACACAATTTGTAACTAACGAAACACTCATGATAGAACATAGACAAATTAAACAAACAAAACAATTTATTAGTTAGGTTTTGCATAAATAAAGATACACTCACGATACTAGCAAAAAATAATTCCGACTCTCTGACAGGAACCTGTACTCAATTAATTACTCTTATAAAAACATTAACTCGATCGGAAGACTTTTGTATGGTATGAGGGGACACCAAAAGAAAGAATAGGATGGATTTCCTACCTTAACATCCGAATCTGGCCTGGCGATCCCATGGCGGCCATGGCTTCATTCGGGGTATGACGTCCTGGCGGTTACACGGAAATGGAAAGTTCTTTGAACGATGTGGGCTCTGCCTCTTGGTAGTCGCATCTTAAAGTCTCTGGGTTCGCGCCGCTGACCATTCCTGACCCGGGAGAATTCTTGTCCGGTGGGTGTTATCTTCTATCCGTAGCTGCAACCGTCGTATGGGCCCTAATGGTCCTTAGTTGGGTCCGTTCATCCGGAAACCTCGGTTGAGATCTTCCATCCGCAGTTTGGAAAATTTAAATTATCAAAAAAGGAAAAAAATATTTAGCGATTTTTGAAGCCCATTTTCTCAAAAGCATGTTAATTTAAAAATCTGAAATTTACAGGTTTGGAAGTCCTATAGGAGTGGATTAAAGCCTCACAGATTTCATTATAGAGGTTTTGCCTACTAATTTTTAATAAATTTTTGAAAAAAAAATTACGTTACAGCTATGTAGTTGCTCTCATACGGTGTTTAAGTTAGGCGATTTTCTCCAGCACTAAAAGTGTTAGTTCTTCATTTAGCTTTTCACTAATGTTGTGTCCTCTTCCAGTAGGTGTTGTTAGCTCCAGAGGTGTGTTAAGACTCTAAGGATGTTGTTGTTGGGAACCCACACTTTGTCGTTCTCACTGAGTTTGAATGATGTTCCGGGTCCTTTTGGATGAAAAAAATGCACGAAGCACTCCTCGTGTTCAAAGTTAATTTCCAAAACACCAATCTACCAATTCTGGTCATAGACACAGGCAACATACTGATTTGCTTTTACTGTAACTACAGTTTCTTTTTTCATAGGCCCAAGTGAGGAAACTTTCTTCACTTTCTTGTCCTCAAATTCTCGAGATCCAGAGAGAGAAAACTCGCATGGTCTCTTCATCCAGGGAAGAAACTGGTGTTTCTGTAATGTCTGTTCAGTCTATGCGAACTGTTACATTTCTCATTTTGGGTTACACCATCAATATCTAAGAGTTTCTTTAATTGGTTCTTTTGCTTCTTTCAGCTTGTCCAACACTTCAGATAGTCACATATAGTTTTTCAATGTTAATGCTGTAATTTCTTTTAGTTCATCTCTGAATTTTTGGATTTACTGATAGATCATGTGCATTCTGGAGAATTGGTGTATTGGCATTCACTGCTCCATTACATCTGGATGATAATGGTCTACATATTCCAGGAGGTTTTTTTTTTGGGAAGGTGCTACATGAATTGAAGTATTCTGTTGGGCTGTGTGTGTGTGTGTGTTTGCTCTTCTGTCTAGAGTAAAGCAACCTTGTGTTTCTTTACACTATTGTCCAGTGTAAAAAACACAGAATTTCTGAATGGTTCAGATATGTCATTCCATGATATGTTGGTGTGCAAAAGCACAGCAAACATATGTTTGCATGGTAGATGAGTTCCCTTCTGTGATGAGCATTCACAAGATGGGACTGAAATATCATTACTGTACCCTTCAGGTGATCAGAAAGATTTCACCAAATAATGACTTTCTGTGTCCCTAACTTTGACTGCATTACCATACCTGCCATCTACTACGGAATGTCCGTAGTTCCTACGGATTTAGTTGTCTCACTACGGATTCTACGAATTGTTTAATTTTTTTTTAATTCTGCTATTATTTCACAACGTACCTGTGATTCTTAAGTGGATTTGCGGAATTCCAATTTTTTTCCGCCGTCCATAAAATTTTGCTGTGATCGTAATATTTTTCTCTCCCGATGTTGCCTTCGGTGTGTCCAGCATTCTTCTCAATTTTCTCTGAACAAAGTTACCCAAAATTTGGAAAAGGTACTACGTTTTCTGAGTAATTCAGAGTAACGCTGATGTTCTTCATGGAGCCTTTCACCCTTTATTCTTTTCATCACAGGCCTCTTCCTATTCTTCTTTCTTCAGCCAACATTCAGTTTCACCCGTGACACTACCAAGTGTTTCAGACGTTGATCGTAAACAACAAAATCAATTACACTCTTTTGTCCTAGAGCACGATTTTCCTAAGTGTATGTGTGGATGTACTTGTGGTTGAAAAATGTATTGGATACCACAATCCATTTTCAGTGCAAGTCCTAAATGAATTTTGATTATTTAGGCCTTGGACACATGATTAGACAATTCTGTCATTTGTTGTTTTCAATAATAGAATGTGCACACAGTAATACTTCAACACTAAAGTAAACAAGGCCATTTTGGTCTCACGCATCTTCTGGTGAGCAGAGAGGGCGATTCTTCAGCATGTGGCTTCTGCCACCCGCAGGTTGAGATGACGGGCATCAAAGGAGAGGGTTCTGTCCAATAGGCCAAGAATGCTGGGGATCCTTATGATTGGTGGTCAGCATGAAGTAAGGCTGTGGTTAGAGGCTGTAGCAGGCACCTGATGAGAAATGATTGCAGTCGGCTGGATGCAGGCTGGGCCTTTTCTTCCGGGGAAAAAAAATTACCCCTCGACAGGCTTCTGGTGGTGGAGATTTACATTGGCCTCTTAGCATGGCGGGCGCCATCTCTTCCGTCGGTGCTCCCAAGAAGAGGCAAGACAAAGCCCCCCCCCCAGCGCATAAGACGTTCGCTTGTCAGAGGCTACATGCCTCGCGGAGTTGGCAAGCGGTGTTGTACCGCTGCCCATTTTACTACGAAAGCCTCTCAGAAAACAACCACAAGACCGTGCCCTTTTCGGACATCAGGACGCAGAGCCAAATCGTCTGCTACCTATGAAAATATCAGTCGTAATGCTTCTCCACAAACCTCCAACTTCGTCAAGTAACATTAGACCAGGCTATGTGTGTGTTGGTAGCATCTCATTGGTTGAAAAAGATCCCCTTGCCTAGGAGGAGAGAGTGACGCCAGGGTGGTGGGGAAAAGAAAGCGAGAGCGAACTTCCCCACCTGGGCATTTTTGGGATGCGTGTCAAGGTTACGCTGGCCAAACTTTGACAAATTCTGGGAATCTCAAAAGGGGAATAAAGGTCAACGCAAAGGTTAAGCAAGGCTTCTTGAGAATTTCCACGAACGTTTTCGACGACGACCCAAAGGAACCGAGAAAAGCAAATAAAATGGCGGGAAGAATTCCTGTCTTTCGCAATATTAACTGGCACACATAAAAAATAAAGAAATACACCTGGAAATCACTAGACAAATACAGCATTACATCATACTCATACAATTATAATTTTGGTTTTTTAGTAGGGAAATATTGAAAAGAATGAGAGAGCTGTAGAGCAAACTTCCCTTTTTTCTTTCTTATTATTATTACAATGTACACAAGAAGCTAAAATGCAAAAGAAACAATGGTTACGTTTCCAAATATACAGATATCCTGGCCACTCTGAAACTACAGGACATGCAAAAATTTAAATACATTATAATAATTTTATGGCAATATTAATTTTTGCACTTGTTAAAATAAAAAATGCAGATAACCACTAAGCTACAATAAATGAATACAATACAGGGTCATTCCATTGAGCTTCACCTAATGCCTGTTGCATCACCATTTTTAAAAAATCTGAAATAAATATATGCCGTATCCCCATACTTCAGATGTACAAAACAATTTTTCAAAATTGTTTATCTCTTATAGTTTTTTTAGGAGAGGCCTTTAAGTAATCGCAGATGGCATTTTTTTTGGTAAAAACAGTGCTTCTCGGGTTTTGAATTTTCTCAAAAACTATTTAACCAGTTCAGATGGGCCAAAAGCCATTCTCCTCAGTGAAAACATGCTCTTTCTAGCCATCTATTAAAGTATGTTATCAAGGTATCACAAATTCAATTGGAAATTATAAAAAAATTCAATTTTCTGGGCATTTTGGATGCCCATAACTAAAGAGTCTGTTATTTCTCCATTTCCAATTTTTTATTTATGTAAATGTGCTGGTAGGAGAGTTCCATAACCCTAAAATTTTGATGGGGAAATGAACTATTTTTAAATTATCAAAAAAGGAAAAAAATATTTAGCGATTTTTGAAGCCCATTTTCTCAAAAGCATGTTAATTTAAAAATCTGAAATTTACAGGTTTGGAAGTCCTATAGGAGTGGATTAAGGCCTCACAGATTTCATTATGGAGGTTTTGCCTACTAATTTTTAATAAATTTTTGAAAAAAAAATTACGTTACAGCTACGTAGTTGCTCTCATACGGTGTTTAAGTTAGGCGATTTTCTCCTGCAGTAAAAGTGTTAGTTCTTCATTTAGCTTTTCACTAATGTTGTGTCCTCTTCCAGTAGGTGTTGTTAGCTCCAGAGGTGTGTTAAGACTCTAAGGATGTTGTTGTTGGGAACCCACACTTTGTCGTTCTCACTGAGTTTGAATGATGTTCCGGGTCCTTTTGGATGAAAAAAATGCACGAAGCACTCCTCGTGTTCAAAGTTAATTTCCAAAACACCAATCTACCAATTCTGGTCATAGACACAGGCAACATACTGATTTGCTTTTACTGTAACTACAGTTTCTTTTTTCATAGGCCCAAGTGAGGAAACTTTCTTCACTTTCTTGTCCTCAAATTCTCGAGATCCAGAGACAGAAAACTTGCATGGTCTCTTCATCCAGGGGAAGAAACTGGTGTTTCTGTAATGTCTGTTCAGTCTATGCGAACTGTTACATTTCTCATTTTGGGTTACACCATCAATATCTAAGAGTTTCTTTAATTGGTTCTTTTGCTTCTTTCAGCTTGTCCAACACTTCAGATAGTCACATATAGTTTTTCAATGTTAATGCTGTAATTTCTTTTAGTTCATCTCTGAATTTTTGGATTTACTGATAGATCATGTGCATTCTGGAGAATTGGTGTATTGGCATTCACTGCTCCATTACATCTGGATGATAATGGTCTACATATTCCAGGAGGTTTTTTTTTTTGGGAAGGTGCTACATGAATTGAAGTATTCTGTTGGGCTGTGTGTGTGTGTGTGTGTGTGTTTGCTCTTCTGTCTAGAGTAAAGCAACCTTGTGTTTCTTTACACTATTGTCCAGTGTAAAAAACACAGAATTTCTGAATGGTTCAGATATGTCATTCCATGATATGTTGGTGTGCAAAAGCACAGCAAACATATGTTTGCATGGTAGATGAGTTCCCTTCTGTGATGAGCATTCACAAGATGGGACTGAAATATCATTACTGTACCCTTCAGGTGATCAGAAAGATTTCACCAAATAATGACTTTCTGTGTCCCTAACTTTGACTGCATTACCATACCTGCCATCTACTACGGAATGTCCGTAGTTCCTACGGATTTAGTTGTCTCACTACGGATTCTACGAATTGTTTAATTTTTTTAATTCTGCTATTATTTCACAACGTACCTGTGATTCTTAAGTGGATTTGCGGAATTCCAATTTTTTTTTCCGCCGTCCATAAAATTTTGCTGTGATCGTAATATTTTTCTCTCCCGATGTTGCCTTCGGTGTGTCCAGCATTCTTCTCAATTTTCTCTGAACAAAGTTACCCAAAATTTGGAAAAGGTACTACGTTTTCTGAGTAATTCAGAGTAACGCTGATGTTCTTCATGGAGCCTTTCACCCTTTATTCTTTTCATCACAGGCCTCTTCCTATTCTTCTTTCTTCAGCCAACATTCAGTTTCACCCGTGACACTACCAAGTGTTTCAGACGTTGATCGTAAACAACAAAATCAATTACACTCTTTTGTCCTAGAGCACGATTTTCCTAAGTGTATGTGTGGATGTACTTGTGGTTGAAAAATGTATTGGATACCACAATCCATTTTCAGTGCAAGTCCTAAATGAATTTTGATTATTTAGGCCTTGGACACATGATTAGACAATTCTGTCATTTGTTGTTTTCAATAATAGAATGTGCACACAGTAATACTTCAACACTAAAGTAAACAAGGCCATTTTGGTCTCACTCATCTTCTGGTGAGGAGAGAGGGCGATTCTTCAGCATACGGCCATCTCCGAAAGATCAGCCCAGGCTTGAACTTGGGGACCTTGCATCGATAGTCTGAATCACTAACCACTAAGCCATCCGCGGCTTCACCGTTTATCTAAAATTGTTGAAGCTTTTATATGCGCTCGTGGTCTTCAGGCTGCAAGTGCTTTCACCATGATGGATGAAAAATGGATGCTGTGCAACTGCAGAGTCAACAAAAGACAAATTGACAGTATTTAGTCCTAGTTGTAAATGCATTTATGGCACCTCTATTCATAGTGATTGTGGAATAACTTTTTTACGGGTCTTTTAGAGGTTATTTTTAATGAAAGTTGGTTGTCAAATTTTCGAACTAAAGCCTAGTTCGTCATCAGGACTATGTCACTGGAGTAGTTGCTGCCACTCAATTGGAAGAGACCATCCGCAATTATCGTTAATTGTGGTACTTCTTCTTCTTGCTATTTCGATCCCTTCTTCTAGTTTTCTCTTTACTAAGTTTGACTGGTGGGCGATTATTTTCACTGAGTCCCAATTTATGGAGTGTCCACTTGCTTGTACATGTCTGTCTAGCCCTGTTTTGTTCCACAAGGGACTTTTCGAGAAACTGAAAAGGATCGAAGCAAAATATAATATCAGGCTAGCTCCAGATCTTAATAACAAAATAAAGAAATTCCTGCCAGCTTTAAAGCAGAAAGAATTGGACATCCAATTGCAGGAAGGAGTAATTTACTGCATCGACTGTAACTGCGGACTCAGCTATATAGGAGAAACAGGGAGAAGTATTAAGGTCCGAATGAAAGAACACCAAGCAGCTATTAGGAACATTGGGAACAAAACAGGGCTAGACAGACATGTACAAGCAAGTGGACACTCCATAAATTGGGACTCAGTGAAAATAATCGCCCACCAGTCAAACTTAGTAAAGAGAAAACTAGAAGAAGGGATCGAAATAGCAAGAAGAAGAAGTACCACAATTAACGATAATTGCGGATGGTCTCTTCCAATTGAGTGGCAGCAACTACTCCAGTGACATAGTCCTGATGACGAACTAGGCTTTAGTTCGAAAATTTGACAACCAACTTTCATTAAAAATAACCTCTAAAAGACCCGTAAAAAAAGTTATTCCACAAGTATTTAGTCTTCATTTTCCTTCTTTGGTCACGCTAGGGGAATCAACTTTGTGTTTTGCACGTGTTTGGTTTGTTTCATCAGAGGCCTTGTTTGTTGTAGTGTGTATTTCTTTTTCACAAAGAGGTGAATTGTTTCGTAAAAACGTCTTATGTATGATGCGCAATAACACTAGTTACTACCGAAAAGGTTCTTTCCAATGTTGGCAGGTATGCATTACTGGGAATTTCTTTGGCAAGTTCTAATTTCTCCATGCAGTGATTTACAAAAAACACTGGCCTGGTGTGCAGGAACTCTGGTATTCACTAGGGTACTTTCGGTATCTGCTGCTTCTCATAACATCTTCAGTCCTGTACCTCTTCATTTCCTGTGGTACAAATGTAAGAACTGTTGTTTTTACTGTGTGATACAGTGGGCTCTTTCTTTTATTGCTCATGTAAGTAGCTTTAAATTCGTGGTGAATTCTTTCTATTCCGTTGTTGGTGTTGATAGCTACCGATAGTCGTATTGTGCAATAACAAGATACCCACCTCTTTTTCTTTTCTTTTTCAAGTAACCACATACGCTACACATAGTTCTTAAATTTTGTGTTTGCATTCCAGGTTTCTGTATTTTTAAATTTCATTACTTCCTCATTGAACAGAAGCTCACAGTCGTCATTAGCCAGAAGACGCAGGAATTGTAACACGATTGTTTGCTCTTCTGGAGTGCAGTTCGACCTGTTGGAAGTCCATCTTTCCCAAGCTTGTTCTCTATGAAAACTGTATATATTAGAACTTGACAGGCATCCTGGGTGTGGCTTCAATTGAATACATTCTCAATGGCACGAATCTCAGCCTCGCAGAAATCGGTCATAAAAAAAAAACCCTGATGCTTCCAAATTATGTTCTTTATTATTTTTAACGCTTCGGTAAACGTGCTAGTTCCATCTTGTGTAATTATTGTTGTCACTGTTGCTCATATTTTATGTAGTTTGTTCGTTTTCGTCATCGTCGCTCTCACTATTTTCATTCTCATTTGCTGGACGACTGCGCAGCTACGCTTGAGAAGCTCTTGGGCAACCACTATCATACTATCTCAGTTTTTTTCCTTTTTAAAACAAATCAACTTTTTAAAACTTATCTAGCTTTTATACTTTCCACCATTCTCTTTTTTAACTCTTACCAATCAGCCTGCTCTTAATCATCACACACCTTTTTTTAAATTTCTTTCTCTGATGGTCCTGTGTCTGGCACTCTTTGGCCTTGCTCCATAAAAATCAACAAACTAACTATACATTATGTATGTATCTGAAGAGTTCAGAGAGATCATATTCTTCGAGATATTTATTGTTGGACCTTACCAAAGAAAGGTAACTTGATCGCGCTAGTTACGTTAACTGAAAACTTTACAAAAAGTTCGTAAGTTGGAAGCTTTCGACCTTATCTTAGGTCTTCATCACGCCAGCATTCACACACCACCTCTGATATCTTTTTCAGTGAAAAGATGCATGCCAATGTCAGTTAAAAGCTTAATCCCTCTTATTTTCAAACAAGGTTGAAACACCATCTCAGATGCTTTGTACATATGCAAACAGTCAATTCAGTAATATGAAGGGTTAACATACTAAGATTCACCAAGGTATATGCTAACAGTACAACAACTGTTAGCATATATATTAATCATAGTTCTCACCAAGATTTTGAATCTAAAAGTGCTCCCAAACCATTTCTGAGTGTGCAGTCTTTAATACGAGTACTTACCAGTACGTTCAAAAAGTTCTAGAACTTTTTATATTATAAAAGAATGAGTACAGATAATACCTGTTTATGCGGTGTTTCCTTCGAAGTAGTTACCCTGTGCAACTATGCATTTTTGCCAGCACTCATATAAAGATTTAAATGCAGATTGCAAGCCTTCTTTTGCCACATCATCCAGTGCCTCCATCGCAGCTGGTTGCACTTCTTCGGAACTTGCGAAGCGTCACCCCTTAAGCAAATTCTTCATCCGGGGAAAAAGGAAAAAAAAAAAACACTCTGCAAGATCAGGGGAATAAGCTGGTTGTGGAAGGATGGGAGTGTGATGTTTGGACAGATAATATAATCGGACACCAGGAGGGATCTCTGAGCCGGCGCATTATCGTGCTGGAGCACCCACGAGTTGGTTTTCCAAAGATCGGGTCGCTTGCGTCTCACTGATTCTCTGAGACATTTCAGGACATTGATGTACTCCTCTTCAGTGACTGTATGACCGTGTTGAAGGAATTTCTTGTGTACGACTCCCTTGCAATCAAAGAAAACTGTTAACAAGACCTTTCCTTTGGAGCGGTCGATCTTGAGCTTTTTTGGTCTTGCTGATGACTGTCCGTTGGATTGGGGGTCGTACAGAAAGCACCAAGTCTCATCGCCAGTGATCAATTGATTCAAGAGATCGGGATCTGAATCCACTGCATCTATGTCATCCCCGCAAACTTGCATGCGCTCATTCAATTTTTCTTGTGTCAGGTTTTTGGGAACAATTTGTTGGCACACGTGATGCATGCCCAGTTTCTCTATTAAAATGGCATGGCATCTTCTGCAATCGCTCCAACAGTTTTTCCACGGTCATTTTTCACAATTTCTTTAACAATGGCGATTTGTTCATCTGTTGTGGATGTTGAAGATCATCCTGGCCTCTCGGCATCCTCGAGGCTCTGTTGCCAGTTTTCAAATCGTCGATGCCACTCATAAACTCTAGTTCAACTCATTGCACTCTCACTGTATGTTGAATTAATCATTTGAACAGTCTCGGCGAAAAATTTTCGGAGCAGAACAAAAAATTTTACAATTGAATGCTGTTCAAAATTTGACATCGTTGTGCTCGCGACGGAGAGCGTCTTATGCCTGTAGCCACGAACTACGCACATACACTGTACGTGTTGGATCTAAATCAAACCGGTTCTGGCTGGTCGGTCACATGATGCTCTTCACTTGCTCAGCGTGGAATGGCATAATTCACTGACATTTGGCAAATATTCAAAAAGTTCCGGAAGTTTTGAACGTAGTAGTATATACAGGGTGATTCAGAATAACTGTTCAATAACACAGGTCTGCAAAAAAAATATTTTTTTTCAGCTGCATGGGATGTTTTTCTTAAATATTATGTTTTCCAGTGTGCTGAATCCAAAAATGACCTCCATTTCCCTCCATCACGTACAGTTTTTTTTTTTTTTTTTTTTGCAAAATACAACCTTGGTGATTGCATAAATAAAAAAGCATAACAATAATGAGAACACCACCATTTTATTACAATGAACTAAAAAATGTTTCTTATAATAAACAAACAATTTCTTCATGAAATGTACTTAACATTCCGTGTTCATTCTTTTTGCCTATAAAACTTTTTCTTCTTCTCTTTGATACTTCTCCGAACACACTTCTGCTTTCCACTTTGTTTCCCGCCTGAGCATCCAACAGTATTCAGCTAGCATATTGACGTCCCATCGTCCATGGTAGCGTCTCTCGATATCACGGACATCCTGGTGAAATCTTTCACCCTGCTCTTCACTGAGGGCTCCCAAGTTTTCGGGAAAAACAGTTTTCGTGTGTCGGGGCCAGCAAAAACTCCCTCTTTCAACTTGGCTTCAGACCGTTTTGGGAACTTGGAACACAGATATCTGAAACATTCCCCATCTTTTGGCTGTGATTTCACAAACTGTTTCATAAGCCCCAATTTAATATGAAGAGGTGGTAATAAAACCTTTTCAGGAGGAACGAAGGTTGTATTAATGACGTTATTTTCGCCGGGTATTAAGGTGTCTCTAGGTGGCCAGTCAGTTTTTGTCCAAGGGAGATATCTGGCTCGACTGTCCCACAAGTTTACAGAATGAGAATGACGATCTTCACATGGAATTAAGGTCTGTAAGGGTACCTTGGTATCTTTAATAGATAACAACACTGCATTTTTGAAACGCAACTTTCTTTCACTTTCCAGCAGCTGCACATAGCTAATATAGTAATTGGCACCACTAAGTTGCCTGTAGTAACCAAATCTGCTTTCTAAATTATCATTTTGGAACTTACCAAGCAGAAGGTAATCTATTTTATACTTCTCCAATAAGTATGGAACAAGCTGTATGAAAGCATCATTTGTAGTTATGAGTGACTGGAATGTTTGAGATGATAGTGCATTTGTGACAGGAACTGAAGTTCTCCATTTTTTCAACCACAATGACATTTTACTCAAATATTCTATTTGTAGAGAATTTTCAGTTCTCACTGGTTCTCTGTGTGGATCATTAAATCTGATGCCTTCAAAGGCACTCTGAACATTAACAATTTTCCACCATTTGGTGAAAATATCAAGAAATTTGCAAGTTTCTTCGTAGCCAACAAATACTTTTGGATAATGGCTACTTATACATTTTAAAGCTGCAATATTTTTTTCATTGATCACCCTCAGAGCCAGCTTTACATTTTGCTTGAAGGGTACAGAACTTTACTAGAAAGCAAATGACCATACTTAATAAGAGCATTTTTCTCCATATCATATAACAGTTCTAAATGCTTGTAACAGGCTTTTAAAATATTACCATCATTTTCAAAATCTGGAAAAATAATACACTTTTCATCTTTTTTCCCAATCCATATATTTCGAATACATTTAATAATATGCACCGAGTCAAACACAAAAAATAACAATCTTGTATCATTCAAAGGGTGTGGAACACTAGGTTGCAAAATCTTCATGCGGAGTGAATAACTCAAATGCTTTGCGGTTAACAGAGTTATTGTCAGATATCAGACATATTACTTGAAATCCAAGTTTTTCAACTTCTGTTATTACACTCATTATCATATCTTTCAGTTGTTCAGCTGTGAGAGTGTTCACAGGAATTATGCTTACAACATCCTTATACTTGGACAACACTGAAGATATCATAAAAACTTGTGCAGTTTTTGCAAGTTTAGCAGTGTCTGACTGGCTCATTCCAAAAAGAGAACCACCTTTAAAACTCAGATGTGGTTCCATATAAATTTCATCAAGTAACAAATTTACTATGAACTCATGTTCACACAGACCCTGAATTTTACTTTTCAAATACACCATACTGCCACGAAGATCACAGCTATTTAGTGAAAAGTGACCAATTAGTTTCTGCAAGTTCCGGGGGTGTGGAAGATACAAAGCATTGCATTTATATAAAATATTATATGCTGAAGAAGAAAAAATATATAGTGATGTTGCAAGAACGATGATACTATTAGAATATTTCCTATTATTTTTTGGGAGTAATGATAATTTTAACTGCTCTATATAAAATATTAGCTGAGCTGATTCTGGACATTTAGACAATTCTAGTTCTAACAAAGTTGTGGCTGATTCAATGTAACTATGCACATTAGGGTCTTTCAAATGTTCTTCAACATACTGCATGAGTTCTTCGATAACAGTTACTGAATTCAAAATATTTTTTTGATAACTTACTTTTGTTGATTTTTGTTTTGTCAATATAAACCTCGAAACGGAGATTAGTAGCTATCACAATGGAGCCTAACACAGCAGGTGACTCATTATGAAGATCAATAAAACAAATGATTACTTTAGTTTCATTACTTACTAAAGCCCATTCTTGTCAAAAATTGTTTTTATTCTTTGCAAAATATGACATTACATCACCCATACCTTTAATACTCTTTTCTTCCAAATACTTTTTATGTACTACAAGGCTTTCCTTGATGGCCTGTTCGAGGTTATCGCTTTCCACGTTTGCAAGGCGCCTTGAAGAGCTTGGAATGGAACTCAAGTACTTTGTCAAATTGGGAAAAACTGTTGGAAGTGATCCTTCTTTCAACTTTGGCAGTTTCCTAGGAAACTCTTTATATTCACCATCAACAATCAACTTATCAGTTCTGATGACACAGGACTCATCGAAATGTTTTATACATACCACTGGATTTTTTAAACCACTCAAATCTGTTGGAATACTACGAAGCCATTGGCTTCTCTGAGGTTCTGACTTTGGTATGGCAAAAGTTGTAACAGTCTCCTTTTGACTTCTATAATTTGACTTGCAGCCACTAATACTGCAACACCGCGGCATATCAATTCCTGTAAAAATAATTATACCTTTTAATACAAGAGAAGAACTAGATATGAAATTTTTAAGCGAAAGTAGTTCCCTATGTTTTGTACAGTTAGAATAGAGTTGACCATGCAGTTTTTTAAACATAATCTGTCCACACTGTTCAGACAGCTTTAGTAAATTCAATCAGACAAATGCTATATCACAGTTGACATTAAGTTACGAAATTAAAAAATTGTCCTCTTTAATTCACACACACATTACAATACAACAATTCAAGCATTAATTCCGTAAAGAAAGGGCTAACGATTGTTGAAGATATGCAAATGTTATACAAATTACAAAGGCTAATTTCCTAAAAAGTTACCCTGATTTCTGGTTATATTCAAGCTCTATGTGAATCCGCATTGGCAAAACATATTAATAATTATATTTGTCTACTTGAAAAAAAGATTAAACACCACAGAATAACTCACTTTTTTATACTTCACTATTCATGAGACATGAACAGATTTCAACATGTGTGAAACTAAGATCTACTCATTAAACCTATAATTATCGCTAACTTATTGCTAAAACTAAATAAAACGTTTACTAAGAATTAACCTTATCTTAGAAATATAAAATACCTACCTCACAAAACTATACGTGTATCCAAATGAGAATAAACGGAACACTCACTCACTAAATACAAATCACTGTGAACAAACGATGCAATGGCTGTTCAACCGATTGACTTGGCGACAGCACTAAGTTGTGCACGTGACTATTTCGCACCGTAGTCTGTCTTTATCGTCAGCCTCGGCTCAACCCAGCCAGTAAGATTCCTCACTTTTCGCTATAAACAAATTAAACCGGTTGGGAAATGATCAACCTGAGCTTGCTCACACCGCCAACACTGCCCTTGCCTTGCCCCCCCCCCCCCCCTTCTGCTCCTTTTCTCTTTGTATTTATTTTTGAGTCTCACTCTAATACATATTAAATGAAAGTAAGAAATCACTTTTGCATAGTATTTTTAGAATCAAGAATAGAATACCAGATTTCGAGTTAAACAGGAGTTTCACTCGAAATGGAACTACAAACACGAGTTTTGCAAGAAAACCTGACGTGATGGAATTATTTTAGTATTTTTCCCGGTTTCAGTGAGTAAAAATCTATAACAAACAGTATGAAAACCCTGTGCAGTTTTTTTGGTTGCAGCCCTGTGTAATTTGCAGGGAGATCAGGAACACAAAACCAAGCAATAATAACATAGGAACATGGGGTCGCAAATGCAAAACAAAGGCGCTACACGGTCACAAAGACAGAGACAGTTATCACAACGTTGGATGAGCAAAATGATTTAATTCGGAGGCTACAAAAAGTAAGACATGATTTTAACAGACTTTTGGACATCAGTCAACATTTCACAGTACCTTTGAAGGAAGTGTTCGAAGTTGCGGGTTTGCGCAGTAACACACGCTTCACAGCGACGGCACATCGACTGGCGGACGTGAGCGAACATGCCTGGTGTATCATTAACAACTCCAGCTGCTGCAACAATTCGTGCCACCAGGTCCATGTCGGAATCGACAGCGATATCATAAACCATACTTTTCAAATAACCCCACACAAAAAAGTCAATGGGGGACAGATCAGGTTAGCGGGGTGGCCATGGAACTGGTCCACCGCGACCAATCCATCGCCCCGGAAATGTTGCATCCAGATACTGGCGAACATTGCTGCAGAAATGCGCAGGAGCTCCGTCATGTTGAAACCACATGCGCTGTCGCATTTGGACGGGTACATCAATCTGCAATTCGGGCAGGACCTCTTGCAGGAAGATGAGGTAATTGTGTCCATCCAGTCTTGATTGCAATACGTAGGGCCCTATCAGACAGTCGGCAACCATACCTGCCCATATGTTGAAGCTGCAGCAACGTTGCACGGCATGTGGCCGTATGGCTCGGGGATTTTCATGTGCCCACACGTGCACATTGTGCAAGTTGCAGATGCCCTCCAGTGTGAAAGTCGCTTCATCAGAGAAGGGGACGTAAGATGCGAAGTTTGGCTCCCCGGCAATCTTCTGTGAAAACCAACGTGCGAAAGCCACATGCTGCGGGTAATCACTGGCATTCAGAGACTGCACACGTTGTACATGGAATGGCTGTAAATTATCCTCATGTGCGACGCGCCATACGGTGGATTGCGACACATGTAAGCAAGCAGAAATAGCCCGGGAACTGGTCCCCTGATTGCGTGCGATTTCATCCAAGACAACTTCTTCCAAGTTATTTGTCCGCGTTCTGTCAGCTCCAGCATCGCGCCTTCGCACATTGGAACTTCCAGTTTCACACAATCGGGTATGCAGCCGTCCGAGCATTGCATAGAAAAGTCCCTTTAGCCTGAAATAACATGCGAATGGAGAGAGGTACAGTTATGCAAGTGAGATAACGGTATAGTAAAGCAACTACATTTGATCGAATGCAACCGATATCAGCTCCTTTAGTGGTGAAATGCGAAAGTTAGCCATTGCAAATCGAAAACGAAAAGAGAGAGAGCAAAATTTCCAATTACAAAGTTGTAGAGCATCAATTAATTAGTACAAAACATTTGTTTCACGCGGATAAGATAGATTGTTGCCTGAATACCCTAAAATGTCCGAAATCGATGCACGACCTTTTGTGTGAACGTTTGAAAAGAACAGGCATAGGTATGAGCAAATACACACAATTTATTGCGTAAATTCGTACATATGTCAATACAGTTTGGTGACTTCAGACCAAAAAAAAAAAAAAAAAAAAAGGCAAACTGGCGCGCAGTGATAAAAAGTTTATGTGGAGTATGTCGCAGAGTTCACCATTGCCCGCGATACACATTTGTATTTGTGAAAGTAACTCTGCATGCACATTCCTCAGCATGGAAGGTGCCACACTATTGCAAGCATCTGTAACATAACGCCATAGATCCAACACACTAGTAGGCGCTGTTGCATACACTTTTTTACGTAACCCCAGTGGAAGAAATCCAATGGAGTGAGATTCAGTGATCGTGGAGGCCATTGAACAGCACCACCATACCCAATGATTCATTGCCCAAAACAATATGTGAGAAAATGTCGCACTGCTGCTGGCAGTTGTGCTGGGGTGCCGTCATGTTGGAACCACAATGAACGTAATGCAGACAGGGGAATGTCATCTAAAAAGTCAAGTATGATATCCTGTAATAGTTGGAGGTAACTCTGTCCGTTTAATGTGCCTTTGTAGAACACAGGTCGCCCTTACGGTTCTTCCAAATACCGCACCACACGTTAATGGACCAACGCACTTGATGTCTGGCGGACCGCTCCCACGAGGGATTTTCCATCGCCAAGTAGTGGGTGTTGTGTCGGTTTAGTAATCCGGTACGGTGGAACACTGCATCGTCCGACCAAAGAATGTTGGATAAAAAGTCTGAGTCACCTTCAACATTTATCAACGCCCAGTTGCACCAATCAAATCAACACTCATTGAACAGAGGCAAAAAAAAAAAATTCTGAAGTCATTTGCTTTTGTATTTTAAAAGTAACTTCACTGCTCAACAAGTTAACACACATTACACACCTTGAACTTTAATTTACGCCCTCATACTTAATAATAAATATTTCCTCTTCTTGAAGCACACACTGAACTTATTTTGCGTGAAGTACGAAAAGGGAAAAAAATAATAATAAAGGTATGCATATGAATATTACCGTGAAACAAAGTTAACAACAAAAAGACAAAAATGTTTGGGTTTTTTTTGTCAGTCAGAACAGCACTTCTCAAACCTTTATCGTAAGCAATTTCTTCCTTGAATGAAACAAATGAATAAACACTATTCTTCACTAGTCTTGACAATATTTAAAACAATATCCAAGTAATCACATCTACTAAGTTTTTAATCTTGGCAGACAAAAAAATAAAGGACGATATCTCCCAGAACATACAAGTACATAACATTCCCACACTACTCAACATATACACACTCACAACAAAAATATTCTAACACTCTCAATAGAAGTTAGGGGGGGGATTTAAAATCAGAATGGAAACTAAAGAATTTCATAACTTTTTCCTTGACTTGACTTCCCGGGGAAATGAACTGAAAAATTCTGAAGATGTAGAAAATTAATTCAAGTTCCTTACCAACAAACTTTTGGGGGGTCGATGATAAACTTAAAAAATAAAACTGTGCATCATTCTTTTTTCTTCACCTTTTCCCGAAGGGAATTCAGATGCTTGATGAGAGCCTATTTTCCTTTCTGAAAACAAGATGGCCAGTCTCCTTTTCAGAAGCTGGAAAATGGCAACACATCATTGGTTACGATGCAATCATGGGCTTCATGTTCCATTTGTTACTGCTACTCATCATGGTGCAATAATGGGCTTCACAATCCATTTGTTTTTTTTACTACTGGTCATAATGCAATCATAAGTTTCATGATCCATTTGTTTTACTACTAGTCATGATGCAATCATGGGCTTCTTGATTTGGCTGTTGCTCATCCAGAGGCAGTAACACACTCACTACATGGAAACACTTGGCCAATATTCCTTCCTATCTCATCCACGACAATGTTTTCCAAAACTTCATTCGCATCCACCTCATTGCTTTCATTGTAGGTTGACTCCGGAGACCAAACCAAATCCCTAAACTGAAATCCCAGTTTTTGATGTTCACCCAAATTCTTTCCCTAATTTAGATTTCACTTCCACTCCCCCAAAATGTAATACATTTTTTATTTTTTTAAATGATGTGTACCAAATGCTTTCACAATGGAAAAGAAATATATATATACAATTTAGACTTCTTTGAGGGGGTTATCTTATAATGACCTTATGCCAATCACTTTTACCGAATCAGCCTGATTTTGACCATTATACAATGTTTTTAAAACTGTTTCTTTGACTGTCTTGTGTCTGGCGTTGGCCAAACATGGCTCTTGTGCCATCAAACTCCACCAACCAACCTATCATTGCTCTCATCACAAGCAAGATAAAAAATGGGCCTGATTGCAAATATTTAACAATGGTTGAAGTTTTATCAACACCCATTTTATGAATGATTGCTGTTTTAGTCCTAGCAGAACCGTACCATTTGGCAATATCGCACTTTGGGAACGTCTTTCTGGAAGGTAGTCCTGCGTGGTTATGGCCAGCAACATTAATTGGCACATTATGCTCAATAAGAAATGCTGAGGCATAGAAAGAAAAAGGTTTGAAGGGTGTTATGCTAGAATCCTGATCTGGTACTGCACATGGTTGATGAATGACTTATATAATAAGTTCTGAGGCATTACATACTAGCAATATAACGCATAAACTTTTTTTTTTTTTTTAAAGGAAGGAGTTGCTTATTGCAGCATCTTTCTTAAGGGAGTGATTGAGAAATTGTACAAAAATATATTGTAACTTACTTAACCTTAGAAATATAGTGGGTGCTGTTATATTGTGTTACTTAATTTCATTTATGCAAAGCAAAGTTTCTTTCATTGTTTATTGTTTTGTATATCCCCTTATTTAGCTTTGTTTAATGTGTTTGGCCCATATGTTTGTTCACACTGCTGACTTTGGAAGCTATGACATGCGGTAAAGGAGAATTTTCTTACCCTGTGAAATCATTACCAGCTGTATCAGTTGCAGCTCTCAAATGAATCATTATTGATTTTTACATTTTAATTTTGTAGACATCCTGGGTACTTATTGTTCTTTTATTCCTACCCACATTCATATGAGAGGGAAGGATAATTTGGTCATAACTAGTTGATTGTTCTTGATGAACTGTATTATGTTGAGGGTTAGTTTGGTGCATAGTGTTAATTGATGGTGAAACATTGCGAATTACAAGAGAATTAAGTGCTTTGAGTCAATAAAGGATGTTTCTTTGCCTTTTAGTTGTTCTTGAAAAAGTATGTGCCCTTCAGTTTCTGTGTTATTCATTTGTGTACTTTCATTGGTGAGTGTTCTTTCCAACTGATATTGTGGGTAGTACACATGATGTTCCATGCAGTCAGAGCTAAACTAACAAATATCATGTGTGACATTTTATGTACTTTGTTCTACAATAAGAGGAATTTGGGGAATGCTTGTGCCTGGTATTTTGTCAATGCTTTCAACTGACACAAAACAGCCAACATGTGCAGCCTCTGAAAACTTCTTTGACTGTGTCACTTAGTTGAGAATTTGGTATCATCCTTCACGACATCAGCTATCATGTAACACCCAGTTTTAGCTCATCAGAATAAGAGTGTTGTTAGGAGTGCTTACTCCTAACAACACTCTTATTCTGATTGCACTGTTATTAGATTCAGTGTTTCTGTGTTTTTGGTTGCATCCATTTCTCTCTTGAAATACTCTGCACTTTCCAGTTGTGTAACTTTTTTCCAGCATGTCACACAGAAGTCTTCATCATAAAGATCTATGCATTGCAATTCTCTTAGTTTGAAAATATATTTACACAGTAGAAGCATAACAGCAAAAAAAAAAAAAGAAAAACCCGTACAAGTGCAATGGCTAATTGCAATTGTGGCTGTCTACGTGACTGATTCTGCGGAATGACTCGAAGTACTTGTGAATTCTACCAATTTTTTCAGTTGCTTCAAGAGTTTGTCAAATGCGAAACTGGTAAGCAGAGCTCTGAATTTATATTCTGGGAAATTTTAAGGGAACAATTGCATAGGGTACTTTGTGAGCATATCTTTTGTTTTATGATCCCTCTCAATCTTCATATGAGTGATGCATGTATACAGGTTCTTAAAAAGATGTGCCAGTTGCTGCATAATTCTGCAACCAGCTTTATGTTAGCTCTCTACTTTGTTTGTTGGTTTCCGTGGCGGAGAGCCCAGGCTGCTTATAACATGTTTCAATGTAGTTCTTTTTTCATACTAGACATAGTGAGAAGGCCATCCCGATGCTTATTGTTTTATTTTCAAAAACAAGTCCATATATGAATGGACTAGGAAGGTAGATTTTTCCTAGAAGTGATATACCTCACGAATAGCAATCATTTCGTATCCGACTTTTAGGGCTGCGCTAACCTTTTCCGTTACCCACGTGCCAAGCAGCATGCGTTCCTTCTCATTATGTCCGCACCTGTTTTGTTGTTTGTTTTCTGCTCATGTTCTGTATAATGGGAATGTCTACTTGCCTCCTGATCTGAAAAGCAAAACAGAGCTGAAGAGGTCTCTAGGGACTAAAATAGTGCCGTTTACGATGACAAAATGCTTGTAGTTCGTTTTAAACGTTCTGTTATGATTTGAGGGTGGCCGGCAGGATAGGGACAATATTTGTTGACCCACGGGTACTAACTCGCAAAATCAGTCTACCTGGCATTTCCCTTGTAATGTAAACGGCTACCATTCATGTGACCACCGTGAAAATCATCCCGATTGTTCAGCCACGAGACAATAGTGTGAGTTTGTAGGAATGTCTGTAATTCTTGATTGTTTCTTCATTTCTTCCCCATATCCCAAATGCTTGAAAATATTTATGTGCCGTACTCAAGGCCATTGCACGGTTAAGAGACAAGTAATTATAATACGAAAAACAGCAAGCACATGTGCAACTTTCCAAGAATTATCTTCCCCTGAAGTGCTCGATCCGCTGCGAAGTGTGCGCGCAGCCTTGGCGGCTTTACGAAAAGTGCCGATTATCACGTGACCTAAAGCGGGAGTACGGTAGAGAGAGTTTGAATCTGACTCGCTCCTTGGTGCATTGAGCGCGGAGACGAAGGCAAAATTATGCAGAAGTAAATAAAAATCTCGGGACATTAAAATCTGTATAAAGTCGTTCGAGTCTTCCGTACATCCGTAAAACAGTATCAAAATCCGCAGATTTTATGGATGATCCGTAAAAGTTGGCAGGTATGGCAATATCGACTAAGTCTGCCAGCTGGAGTAGTCCTGTACCTCGCTGGTGTGAGGGCATGAACAAGGCAGCATTCGTGACCTTTTCGATAGATTGAGCTACTTTTTGAGGCATTCAGTCATTTTGCAGTCAAATTCCCCTATGTGTGATGTTCGGAGAGCAAATGCTGCCTTGGAAATGAACTTTTTCATCATAGTTCTTATCTGTAATGATTTTTTTTTTTTTAATTCACACAGGCTATGAACTGCAAATGTGTTTTCACTTTTTTAGAATCTGTATGCCAACAATCTGATTCAGCCCATTACCAAGAGTTATAATCAGGAAAAGTGCTGTTGTTCGTTTGTTTAGTTTGTACGTTGTGTCAATTAACAGTACTTCATGAAATGTTTCAAACAGTGATTTCATATATATCTCTCTTGAAAATAAACTCCAATCAGCTCATTATTTTCATTTACTGCAATTTCAATGGCATGGTGAGAAATTTTTTCATTACACTGATTAATTTGGTGAGATTGTTTATACTTGCTTCATTCTCTTATGATTTTAGATTGTGCAGTGTTTTTAATTTTATAGGTTTTGCTCTTTCTTTAAGAATTTCATTTTGTAGCAACTTCATAGTGTAACCAAATGAAGAGCCTTCATTTTTTCTTCTGTTGTTAGTCACGTTTGCCTTACAGAATATTTAAAAAAATCTTCACTGAAGTGGAAACAGCTGTGTGAGGATGGTTGGAAATCGGAGATTTGCGTATGAGGACGAATTTCTTTTTGAGGTTTATTCTGGTGAGGAAGAATATTCTACCAAAGGTCTAATGGGGTGGCCAGCTTTATAGCGTTTTACTTGCGGGGAAAAGCCTTGGGGGTGAGATGTCTCCAAGAAAAGATTGAAGAGTTTCTTTCTTTGGGAGTCTATCAGTGGTATTTTTAAGTGAACTGGTGTAGTCTGAATGCAGTTAGCAACTATGTGAATGCACTTTTTGATTTAGAACTGCTTGCATTGATGACTGAGCAACCAACTTTGTCAGCTTTGAAAATGGCTAGGTCTTTTTCAATTTGAACTGCCCTAATTTCTTTTAGATGAGAATTGGTGTCATAAAATTTTACAGTGGCTAGCTACATCATCCGGCCAAGATTTGGACTCCAAAATGAAAACTTTTGGAAACTAGGAGTACCTCTCCAACTTTGCCAAGCAACTTTGAGGACACTGCAGCTTAAATTATGAAGATTTCTTGATATTTCCTATGAAGCTGAAGAAAAAAATGTATATATATATATATATATATATATATATATATATATATATATATATATATATATATATATATATACATTTGGTCAGAAAATACTTTTGGTTTGTTGAGGACGAAATATGCTGGCTTGATCCTCTGGGTTCCAGTAATACGACCTCGAGGATGTCTCAACAAGAGGGGGAGGCTGGAATATAAAATGCAAGGAAGGGTAAAAAGAGAGTAACTTACACATCATACCTGTAACTTAATTAAGGGGAATGGGACCTTAAATATGAAATATTTCCTCAGCAATGCTTCAAAGGATTATAATCCAACCATGCAAATACGTGTGAAATTTTTAGTAGCTCATTTAAAAAAACTGGATCCAAATTGAAATAGGCTTTTACATGTATTTATTATTGTAGGTCTTAGCAAGGGCACCAATTTGCTACATTTTTGAGAATTGTAAAGTGCCGTTTATATATTTTTCTTACTTTGTTTTGTAACAATGCATGTGCAACAGGAATAACCTTTATTTTTCTTTGTTTGCTGCCCATATCAGCATGAACAGTATAGAGCTGTGAAAACTATTTGCTAATACTTTTAAATGTGCTGTCTAGGAAGAACAATTTAGAGTTTTTAAGTAGTGCCTTTACCTGCTGCACTTGCAAAAATCATAATTTGATCATCTTTTCTGTTACCAGCTAATAAAATACATGTGCCCTCTTCCATTTTCAAGTAATCCTCTGAAATATTAACATGTTCTGCAGTTGTCGGTTCCCTTGTTTCGCCAGTCACTTTTCTTCTGATTTGGTATAAAGAAAATTTTACTGAAGGTAACGGTCATATTTCTGTTGTAAATTCTTAACCTTGTCTTAAAAGGGGATCCATTTCTTCTTGGTATGTTTTAGAAACAGGCTCATCGTCTTCTCTTGCCCCTTTTTTTCTTGCATGAAAAACGCTTTACTTTTGTCATGTCTGGCTTACTGAGGTGAAAGACACGACAACACTGTCTTTATCCTTCAAAGTTCTTTTGCAATTTTCAGTTCTTTCTTTAATACACAAACATGTAATGATGTCTTGTTTGGTCTTTTACCCCCAGGAAGGCAAAAGGTTCTTGCCTTTGGTCCATTAGAACAATATACTGGTCACTCGCTACGGGTATTACCGTACCTGAGATAGGAGTGTCGTCGCATTCAAGGGCAGCTCTCACAAGAACAGACTCTTAAAAACAATTTCTCACCCTGAAATTCAACACCATCCTTTAAAGTTTGGGAATAGGTTGAGGTTGTTTCGGCCCCAAGGCATCTAATCATTCGCTTTACCAGACGAGACTGATTCCTCCGAGCACCAGCTATCGTGAGGAAAACTTCAAAGGTAGCCAGCTACTAGATGGTTGTTTCAATTAATCTTTCGCCCTTATACCCATGCCTGACGATCGATTTGCACGTCAGAACCACTCTGCACCTCCACTGGAGTTTCCTCTGTCTTAGTCCTGTGCCTGCATAGTTCACCATCTTTCGGGTCCCATCTTGTACACTTGCTCACACTCCACCCAACTGATAAATCGGATAGAGCGGGTCGTTGGTGCTTCTCCACTAGGCGGAGTGTCACAAAATGGCAGGCGTTGAGGCCTGCCTTGTACGTCCCAGATAACATTGCACCTCAACGCGTGAGGCATGGACACTATCGTTGCAGCAACTACATGGAATTCTGACTGAAGGCGTTCAGTCATAATCTCATGGATGGTGTAGTTTTGCACCATTGGTCACTCCACCAGTACTTGTACCAACTCTCCAAGCCCGCAGTTACTCTCACACTGAGCAGGATTACTATCAGAATCCTCTTGGTAACTATCAGGATTACTCACAAAAAAACTTTCGATCATTATCGAGCCAAAACGATTATCGCAGTTCACAGTCTCGCACTGATTTAAAGACAATTTGTACAATTATGATAATTTGTACTTACTACTGCATTTTCAGATGGGCATTTCTAACCTTCCAGCTAGGATTAAAAGGATGAAAACAAAACTTGGTTTCAACACATACTATCTACCAACAAGTAATTGGACACCTGTGATAGCAAAGGAAAACAAAGTGTATTCACCTTCAATAGTTGGTGAAGCCTCGACGAGCGGCGATTACAGCTGCGACCCTCTGGGGCATACTCTCAACCAGGCGTTGTACGATGGCTAGCGGTATTTTCTTCCACTCGGCTGGAAGAAAACAGGTCAGTTCCATCACCGATTTCGGGCAGTGGGGGGGCACCCCTTAAGTCGACGCTCCAACTCGTCCCAGAGGTGTTCGATGATAGTGTTAAGGTCCGGCTCTGCGCAGGCCAGTCCGTTCGATTAACCCCATTGTCACCATACCAAGCCATGGTGGACCTCACAACATGACAGGTGGCATTGTCTTCCTGAAAGTAACATGGGACCACCCCGTAAAACTGCCACAACGTAGAAAGCGCATGGTCATCCAATATGGTGCAGTAGGTCTCTACATAGAGTCTACCAGGAATTGCGACCAAGGGTCCCGTGCCATACCAGGAGAAACACCCTCATAGCATAATTCCACCGCCGCCGAACTTCACAGTTGGCACAATACATTCCGGCAGGAGGCGTTCTCCAGGCAGACACCAAACCCAGACTCTGCCATCAGAAAGGTAGAGGGTGAACCTTGATTCGTCTAAAGTGTGCTTGAAATTAAACTATTGATGTGTGATTCTAAAGTGTGCTTGAAATTAAACTATTGATGTGTGATTCTAAAGTGTGCTTGAAATTAAACTATTAATGTGTGATTCTAAAGTGTGCTTGAAATTAAACTATTGATGTGTGATTCTAAAGTGTGCTTGAAATTAAACTATTGATATGTGTCCGAGCGGTTTGATTTCAATTAAGAGGTATGGCGTTCGTTTACCATTCGGGAGCTGGCATGGTTAGGTGAGAATGAATGTTAGTCAGCCAATAGACAGGAATTTTAATACTGGAGCCTAAAGAAAACAGAGAGCAAGAGTTAAACACTTAACCACTTTTTACTTGGTGGAACCTTTTGGCCAGGGGGCATGTCCTCCGGCTTTACAGACGGAAGATCGTCTCCCCTCAGCCAGAGCCTGCGCCTAGAGTTCGTGAAATAGTTCTTCGCCGCTGGACTCGCCAAAGTTTGGAATCTGCAGGCATTTAGTCTGCTTGGCAAAGCTCGCAATCTATTACTCGAGGGCGAATCCGCTGTCCAGTCTCCCAAACCTAGGCGGAGTAATAATGATAAAAAGTACTCGTGAATAGCTTGCAGATTCCGTATAATTCCACTGAAGATAGATGGTGGCTAGTTTTGCCGGCACAATGCGCAGCCGACCTAAATGGACTTCGGCAAGTCAATTCGATAAATCGTCGTTCACCTGACTCTTTCACCACACACAAGGATGTGCTAGAAACGGAGTAGCACATTAAGACTACCGGGAGCCTTTCACGTGTATGACTCCAAAGCTGAGTCTGTATGGTAATGCTCCAAAATGTGTGAAATCGACATTGATGATGAAACCAGAGTCAGAAATTTTAAAGCCGGTGTGATTTTTTGAAGTCAAAGCAACGTGTATTGCCCTCTCAAGAGCGATAGGGTTTAGGTCTGACGATCTGGCTGTCCAATCCATCCGGCGAATATCCTCACTTTCAAGATAATCGTCGACCAGGTGAGCCCTGTGTGGACAAGCGTTGCCGTCCATAAAAAGGAACTGAGGGCCAACTACTCCCCTGAAAAGTTGAACATAGGGCTGTAAGATCTCATCCCTATACCTCTCAGCAGTCAGGGAGCCTCTGTTAAACACATGGAGAGGTGTGCAGCCGTCCAACATGATGCCTGCACAGACCATGACACTTCTGTTGCCATAGCGGTCCCTTTCTCGGATGTTGGAGGAAAGGTATCGGGTCCCAGGTTCTCTCCAGGTGAAGGGTACGTTGAGAATCGGTGTCCAAGCTGAATCGCGACTTGTCTGTGAAGAGAACGTTACTCCACTGAAGTCTGGTCCAAGGCTGATGTCTGCGCCATGCTTATACGTGCTCTCTTGTGTGCTGAGCGGGACGCAAACAGCGGGTCTTCTGGCAAAAAGCCCTCTCATGAAGCCTTCAGGAAACAGTAAATCTTGAAACTCCGGTTCCAGTAGCAGCATGCAGCTCACGAGATAGCTGAAACAGTGCTGTGGCGCCTCGCTGAATGTGTCAAATAACGATCTTCATTGGCCGTCGTGGCTCTTGAGCGACCTTGCCCAGGCCTTCTCGATATGTATCTGGTGTCCTTAAACTGTTTCCACATATTGCAGGCGACACCGGGTGTTACATTGAGCTCTGTAACAACTTGCGATTGCCCTGCCTCCAATCTACGACGATTCTTCACCTCATTCAGTCATCAATACGTTCGTGGCAACTCATTGTACCTGCTTGCTTATGAAATTGAACCAACACCTGCAAGAAACACAACGAATGTCGCCAAGGACTACGAGCAAACTAATCATGGAAAAAGCCACGTGTGCTTTTTATGCCCTCCGCTGTCACAACTTCGGCAGCATAATTTTTTGTAACTTTGGTTCCATACTTTTTGTGAAAATCGAGAAAATATGCAAATTCTTTTCATTTTGAACACATATGAACTGCAAGTTTGGGAACTGAAAACTGGTACCATCACAGCTGAGCATAAGAGCAACCGTTTCACTAAATCTATGCAACATAAATAGACAAAGTCACCGTTTTTTCCATGTTGTCACCTTATCTACTTACTTTTTCTCCACGTATTTGGGAGGTTTTCTATGCAACATTTTACTGTTTTTGGAAGGAACTGCAAGTTATCATGGTCATCATCTTCCTGTTGAGCTTTCAACAGACAGTCATTACTGAGTCCCTTTGCCCATAAGCCAAAGTCAGAATCTCCTTCTGTCAAAGGCATTGTATCGCTGTTGCCCATTTCTGATAAATTGTAGCTTGAATCTTCCAGAAAATTTGTAAAAATATTATTTGAGTTTTGTTATTGAATCCTTCAGTTTTGCTGTGTACACTGGCTCCTTTCAGCCAGACAGCTAGCTAATGATACATGGTGTCGTTGTGCTTTTCTGGTATCATATTACTAGCAGAAAATTGTTTTCGAATGTCATTAACAGTAGCCTCATGCAAAAATATATGGGAAGATTTATTTCCACATGGTCATTTAATTATACTGCCCATGGCATAAATACTGTTTTTTGGTACCAGCACCTTCTTTCAGTAAGCCTGACACACTTGAATTTTTGAAGGCATAAAATAAATTGTAACTAATCCGTCGAACGGGTCCTTGGTACTGGCTGTCGTACATCATATTGTTTATCCGTGTTATAGGATCTTCATGGGTAAAGCCTTTTTTTTTTTTTTTTTTTTTTGGTTCTTTAGATTTCAAAACACACAAAGCATTAGCTGTTGGCAAAGTATCGCAAAACTGCATGATTTTCCACTTCCAGCCTCGGATATGTTACCGCAGACTGCCCTTCAACCATAGCCGTAGTAGCAAGATGTTTAGGTGATCCTACTAGTCGACGTTTCAGAGAGGATTCACAATTCGAAAAATTTCTCAAGTACTCACAGTACTGTAGTGGCCAAAATTATGGTAACCTTTTGAAAATAGTGTATTTTTGAGGTTTGATGGCTCATATCACTAGATAATTTCATCAAGAATGTAATGCAATAGCTTTTATGAAGGATTTTGTATTAGAACAGCAATTGTGAAGAAAAAAAGTGAAACAGAAAAAATGAGATGTACAAAAAATCTCACCACATCAGTTAATACTTAGTTGGGTAACCTTTAGCGTTAATTACAGCCTTGCAATGCCTTCCCATGGAGTGAACCAAGTTTTTTAGTTCTGCAGCTGTTATAATGCGAAACCAAGATTGAATTATTGCTTCTATTAATTGGGTTTTATTGCTGGGCTGATTCTGACTAACAAGTTTCTTTAGTCGGCACCATAGATTTTCAATGGGGTTAAGGTCTGGGCTATTCCCAGGCCACTCCAGCAGTGGAATATGATTATCTTGAAACCACTTTTTGCACAAAGCAGCAACATGACGTGGAGCTGAATCATGTTGAAATATAAATGCTTTTTGAGGTTTGATAGCTCATATCTTGGAAAAGATCGTGTTGGATCTTTAACCTCTTCAACATTTAGTTCAGCAATAGCCTTCTTCATTTTCAGGTTATATTCTTCATTATCTAAGATAATTATTTGTTTGGCTTTATCTGCACTAATACATTTTACTGCTGGGTTATTTCTCATTAGTAACTCGAGCCTTCCATATTTAATGGCTGGCTGCTGTATTTCTTTTGCCTTGTTATTAATTGCTCTTACCATTTTAAATCTCTTAGGATTTTGTCTGTTCCTTGGTCATTTTATAATTACGTCTTCCATAACTAAAACAAATGCTATTTTCAGTTTGCTGTTTTCTAATTGTCGAATCCCTATCTCCTGACATCTCTGTGAAACCGAAAAAAGAAACCACTAGCACATGAGAACCAAAACTTATAAGAACACCAGAGTTATTTCTCCAACGAGTTTTTAAGTACATGAAAGAAACATATTATTATACAGTATAAGAAGAAATTGATTGAGTACCACTAGAATCTGTTTGTGATGCAATTTGTTTATAAAAATAATTACATTTACTCATGACATGCAGCGATGAAGAAGCTACTTCAGATTTTGGCTTCAGCTAAGGAATTCTTTCATTTCTGCATTTGTGGTGTTTCATAGTTAGAGATTTCTCCCTGAATTGAATACATCTGTTTATTAATGAATGATGACTGCTATACAAGTTGGACAGATTGCAGAGTAAATTTACAAATTGCTTTACGAACTGGAAAGTATTTGTACACAACCTTTAAAGCTTCTGTGCAATTCACACAGATCGTGTTGCTGTTGAAGAAAGGGAATAGCAATAAAATTATTGTTGTGTACCCTAGCGAATGTACATAATAATTAGGTGTGAGACTGTAACAGGAAGCTTAACTATGCTCATTAATGGTAGAATCGCTAATTAATTAATGTTGTATATGCATTAGTAATAAATAACATTAATGAACTAATTCAGATCCAGGCAGAAAAGATTTTTCTGTTGTAGCATACACATACATTTATTCACAATAAGGAATAAATAACAGAAATGCTTAGATAACTTTTTGGCGAGCACTTATCTCAAAGCTTTACGTCAATGAGCAGGATAACAGCATTGAATGTCATTCATGGTGTACTACCGAGGCCCCATGGTGTGATAAGCTCGCGATAAATTGTTATACAGAGGGTGGGGGGTGTATAATATTATGCTGCTATGTCCTCCCAGCATTGGGCTGACATAGTCTCAACCTCTGAAGACTGCGTTGTGTTTCATATGGAGGTACCTCCGGGTATCCCCGGTCCCACATATGCTGCAATATTTTTTGTGATCATCATTTAATTTCAACTGTGATAATTCACAGGCCTGCAAAATTTGAGTCATGAAAAAGTGTTTGCAATGTAATGACTGATTTTTATATTGTTTGGTGCGCTGATTTCAAATATGACATCCATTTTTCTCAATCACGTAAGGATTTTTCACAAAATGGGCTTGAATATATGGGGAAGAAAACCTATTTTACATATTCTGGCAAAAAGTAGGTCTTTTCAAAATAATTTTAAGTGTTTTATTTACAAATTTATTATTTATCAAACTATTGGAAGTGACTTGTACAAAATTCTAGCGGATAATGCTTACCTTGGCATTCCTTTCTAGCCATAGGAACATTTCACGCACGTGTTTTCCGGTCTTTGTTGATGTTATTGTCCTAAAGTCCGTTGTATGCGATGACTGGCTTTACTTCGCACACTTTTCGCTGGGTATACTCATTGGATCTTTGCCTTAGGATTCCAAACACATCAATTTTTTACCGTTCTTTATACTCAAAATTTTCTCCTATACTCTGGGCATCCTCAGGAGCGTAGCGACTTTACCACCGATGTTCATGGTTAACTTCGCGCCAATGGAGTCCGATACTCCATGTTGCCATTCGTCGGATATACTTTCCTGGATATATTTCGTTATCAAGCCCGGCTGGTGCCATTTATGTTTCATTAAAACAACTTTTTATTTTTAATTTTTATTTATTTTTTTAATTTTTTTTTTTTTTTTAAATTTTCTTCTCCTATCCCGTTTTTTTTTTTTTTTTTTTTTTGCCGGTTCTTCTTTTGTTGTTGTTTTTCTTGTCTTATTAGTTCTTTCCACAGGCCCGATAATGTGCTAGGGTCGTTCTGGTTACATACCCTTGCTTTATTTTTATAGATTAATATTGCTTCTTCCCTCCTCATTTGCCTTTCCAATTTTTTATTCTTTTTTAGCATTTTAATTTCATCGAATTTTGGAAATGTCCGGTTTTCCATGCAAAATTGCACTAAAGCAGTTTTGGCTTCTTTTTTTGCCAGTTAGATATGTGTTGTTTAAGTCTTTTTTTAATCTGTTTTTCGTACTTCCAATGTACGATATTGGGGGTATGTGTGCAATTGGAATTTCGTAGGTTCCTGATTCTTCTAGCATTTTTTCCTCTGTTTTTTTTTTTTTTTTTTGTTGACAGTCATACTTTTCACGGTGTGCACTGGGCTTCCTAGTTGTAAGTCATATTTAGCACAGTGCCTATTGATTTCTTTACTCACTCCTTCCAAGTATGGGAAAGCTCCAATGTATTTCAATTTTTTATTCCTCATCTTCCTTTGGTTGTGCACTTCTTGGCCTTCTTTACTCTGAGTCATATGCTTTTTACTCTCATGTATCCATTTATTAATTAGCTTGCTCGGGTACCCATACTCTTGTGATATTTTCGAGATAAACTCTAGCTCTTGATTTTTTAGCCTGTTGTTAGATGTGTGTGTGTGTATGCTCGCCGTATCAAGTTTACTATGCTGTTTTTTTTTTTATGTATCACTGGATGGTGGGATGAGTATGGTATCAGTACAGGTATGTAAGTTACTTTTCTGAACACAGTATTCAAAGCTATTTTTGTTTTTCTTTAGTTGAATGTCCAGGAAGGATAGGCGATTATCCTCTTCAAACTCAATAGTTAGCTCTATGGTGTTACAGATTTTGCTAAACTGCTGTGCTAGATCTTGTAGCTCGGCTTTGTTGAGTTTAGACATTATAATAATGTCGTCTACATATTGAGCATAAAGTACAATTCTGTATGAAAAACCGGTCATTCCCAAAATTCGATGAAATTAAAATGCCAAAAAAGAATAAAAAATCGGAAAGGCAAATGAGGAGGGAAGAAGCAATATTAATCTATAAAAATAAAGCAAGGGTATGTAACCAGAACGACCCTAGCACATTATCGGGCCTGTGGAAAGAACTAATAAGACAAGAAAAACAACAAGAAAAGAAAAACCGGCAAAAAATACAAGAAAACCGGGATAGGAGAAGAAAATAAAAACTAAAATAAGGTTGTTTTAATGAAACATAAATGGCGCCAGCCGTGCTTGATAACGAAATATATCCAGGAAAGTATATCCGACGAATGGCAACATGGAGTATCGGACTCCATTAGCGCGAAGTTAACCACGAACATCGGTGGTAAAGTCGCCATGCTCCTGAGGATGCCCAGAGTATGGGCGAAAATTTCGAGTATAAAGAACGGTAAAAATTGATGTGTTTGAATCCTAAGGCAAAGATCCAATGAGTATGCCCAGCGAAAAGTGTGAGAAGTAAAGCCAGTCATCGCATACAACGGACTTTAGGACAATAACATCAACAAAGACCGGAAAACATGTGCATGAAATGTTCCCATCGCTAGAAAGGAATTTCAAGGTAAGCATTATCTGCTAGAATTTTGTACAAGTTACTTTTAAATATCGCACGTAAAAGAGAATAGTAGAATGATTTGTATTGGAAGTGATTTGCTAAATTATATTAATAAGAGCAGTTACCATTGTTAATACATCCTGGTATTCATAGGTCCTTATGCTGTCTTTTCCTTTTCCCCTGAAAGCTCCTTTGGCACTTTGTCTCTTGTAGGCAGTATGCAAGTCTTCTCTGTGCAGCATCCAACAGTAGTACGCCATCATATTGACGTTCCACCTACCTTGGTATCTGCGCTCCATCTCCTTGATATCTTGGGGAAATCTTTCTCCCTGTTCTTCACTAACAGCACCAAGATTTTCGGGAAAGTAGTCCAAATGCGATTTTAAAAAATGCACTTTCAAACTCATCGGACAACCCAAGTCTTTGAATTTCGTTAACATGTTTTCTACAATACATTTAAAGTTGGGGTCCCCAAAGTTCCCGAGGAATTTTTTGACGACTTCCTTAAAAGCTCCCCAGGCCTCTTTTTCACTCAAAACCATTTTACTTTCAAACACTTCATCTGTAAAAAGTTTCCGAATATCTGGACCTATGAAAACACCTTCCTTTAGTTTTGTTTCTGACAGTCCTGGAAATCTGTTGCCAAGGTATTTAAAGCACTCTCCTTCTTTTGATAGAGCCTTAACAAATTGTTTCATCAAGCCAAGCTTGATGTGAAGTGGAGGCAAGGGGACTTTACTGGGATCAACCAAACTTTCCTTTACTACTTTTTTGTTTCCAGGTTTTAATGCTTTCCTATGCGGCCACTCCTTTTTGATCCAGTGATTGCCCTTATCCCTACTGTCCCATTCACACAAGAAGCAACGGTACTTGGTGTATCCTGCTTGTTGTCCAAGAAGCATGGAAATCACTTTTGGATCACCGCATATCGTCCATCCAATATATTTATATTTCAATTTGGTGAGAATCAACGCTAAATTCTCGTAACATTCTTTCAGGTACACAGACTGCCCTAATGGCACTGAAGCATACTTGCTGCCATTATGCAGAAGCACTGCTTTGAGGCTTCTTTTGACGAGTCAATAAAGAGTCTCCACTCGTTCACGTCATACTGTATATTAAACATCTCCATCAGTCCAGGGACATTGCTACAGTAAACCAAGCCACTATCTTGAGAAAAGTATGGAACGAAATCTGTTTCTCTCTTTCTGAACCATGAGAAAGAGGTACCAGGAGCCAATAAATTCTTTTCCTTTAGCCTCGAGCCTAAGAGTTCTGCAGATTCTTTAGAAAGGCCCAAATCTCTTACTAAATCATTCAATTCCAGCTGGGGGAAAGGTTGGGGCTCGCTGCTATCTGAAACACCGTGAAAGTCCTTGTCATAAGCCTGACCTTCGTCTTCAGGAATGTCTTCTAGTTTCTCAGTAGGTTTAGGTACAGGTATTTCTGAGCTATGAGGAACAGGGCGTATTGCCGACAGGAGATTTGGATAAAATATTTCTCTCTTATTAATTAAATTGTACCCCTGCATTTTACATGAAAAGAAGTAGCAGTCATCACTATGATTTTTTAGGTTCCCTCCAGATCATAGGGATTCCAAAATGGAAAGACTTTTTCGTGCCTTTTGACCACTTTCGCAATTCTTCTACACAAGGGTAGCACACTTTATGTGGGGCCCATGAGTTATTCTGGTCACCAAGTTTTACACCGAAATATGCATAATATACTTTCTTCACAGAATCTGTTATATTTCTTTGATGTTTCTTCACTACAAATTCTCCACAAATATAACAAAAGGAATTATGTGAATTAAGACAAGCCCTTGCTTTCATTTATTACATTTTATAGGTTAAAACTTTAAATATGAAAACTATAAAAATGAGTATACTCACCTGCTGGGGGGGGGATTTTAACCTCTACAGATATAACACCTTGAAAAAAAATTGCACTGCTCAGCACACAACCGTTTCACTCAAAGATCAAAGTACAACTGAGCAGAGAGCGGGAAGCGTGGAATAGGGGAGAGGAACGAAAGGGAGTGAGTCATCAACTAACTCATTTCCAGTCACACTTGATGTTCCTGGAATTCTCCTCATGATAACGACTGGTGAATCATGGTGATTTTTAATGTAGGCTCTCGACGAATAAGAGCCATTTTGAAGTAAAATCTGTCCAAACAAAACTTCTTTCTGGACATATTATTACTTGAATTTTTTTTTTTTTTCGCACCAAAGACTGCCCTAAAAATCGCCAGCAATGACGACTTATGACACTAAATACTCATCCCCTTCCTTAGTAGATTATAACACAATGGATTGGTGGCTACGGAAATGAAAATTTTCAATTTGTGAAAAAATGGTACGTGATGGAATTTTTTGACTATTTTTCCTGAAATCAGCATCCAAAAATCTATCAGAATCAGCTATTGGTTTCTAAACACTTTTTTGGTTGCAGGCCTGTATTAATGTATGCATCTTCAACACCGCAGGATTTCAAAGCCATTGTAACTGCAGATGGTGTTTCACTGAATCAAAGGCCTTTTCATAATCGATAAAAGCCATGCACAATGGAAGTTCATACTCCCTCGCTCTTTCAATTAGTTCTCTCAGTACGTGGATATGATCTATAGTGTTGTAGCCACTCCTGAATCCAGCTTGTTCTCTCGGTTGAGCCATGTCCAGTGTTACATTCAAGCGGTGTGAAAGAACTTCAGTGAAGATTTTATAAACCACTGATAGGAGGCTGATAGGTCTGTAGTCCCTGAGATCCTCAATGTCACCTTTTTTATGTAGCAGGATCATTGTAGCGTTGTTACAATCCTCGGGAATCTTCCCTTCATTAAGGCATCGAGTGAAAATTTGGGCGAGTACTGTTTCGATTTCTCCACTTGCTTCTTGTATGATGTCTACAGTAATTCCATCTTCTCCTGGAGCTTTTCCCCGCTTCATGTTCTTGATTGCATGTGCAACTTCTACTGGGAGGACTGGAAGAACTCTGGTACCTTCCATGATGTTTGGGGTACATGCATATCATCCCTTTCATATAATTTGGAGTAGAAATATTTCACTCTTGTCAAAATTTCGCCTCTATTTCTTGTTACAGAACCATCTTCTTTTCTCAGTGCCATAATCTGTTTTCTTCCCTTACTGAGATGTCCCTTTGCTATCTTTAGGCTTTGGTTGTTTTCAATTGCTTTCCTCACTAGTTCACAGTTGAATTTCCTTACGTCTTCAGTGATACTTTTTCGTACTGTCTTGCATAGCTCTATATATTCCACTTTGGAAGTCACATCTTTAGGTGTCCTCATCTCTCTTCTTTTTTGCAGCAACATTTTGGTTTTTCCTGATAATTTGTTCACATGCAACTTGTTCTTAGACCCAGCTAATTTTGTTGCCGTTTCCATAAGAGCTTTGGTTACTTTTCTGTTAACTTCAGAAATATCCACTTCTTCTGATGTTAGGCCTTCTAAAGCAGAGAACCTGTTCTTCAGTTCCAACTTGAAGGTATTATGGTGTTTTTTAAGGTTGGTTATGTCAATACATTTTGTTTGTGTTATGAGCTTGCTACGTTCGAGTTTAGTGTTGAGGTGCATCTTACATCTCACCAATCTATGGTCAGTACCTGTGTTGAACTTGTTTAGCACACTGCAGTCTTCTATGACGAATTTTTTGTTACACATAATAAAATCAATTTCACTTGTCGTCCCATTTGGATGTCTCCATGTCCATTTCCTGTGCGGCTTTTTCTTGAAAGAGGAGTTCAAGATGAAAAACCCTTCTGCCTCTGCAAACTCAACGAGAGTATTTCAACGCTGGTTTCTGTTGCCGTGACCGAATTTACCTACTGAAGTTTCATTCAGTTGTCGTTGCCCTATTTTTGCATTGAAATCTCCCATAATTATCTTCAAGTGCTGCTTACCTTTATTATTTATATGACGAATTTCCTCATAAAATTCTTCAATTTCTTCTTCAGGATGAGTTGTGGTGGGTGCATAAGTTTGAATAATCTGAGCCTGGTATCTTTTCGATAGTTGGATAATGAGTCTTGCAGCTCTGTCAGAGGAACTTTCAACTTCTACAACTTTATCCTTCAGTTTCTTGTTTATTATAAATCCAACACCACTAGTTCTGCCAGTATCAGTCCCACGATAGTAGAAGAGATGTCCACTTTTCAGTTCAATGAGATCTTCTCCTTACCTCACTTAGCCCGACGATGTCCCACTTGATCCTTTGTAGTTCCTCTTCCAATTCAAGAAGCCTTGAATCAGAAGATAGGGAGCGTCCATTATACGTAGCCAAGGTCAGCATCAGATGGCAGCCTAGTCCGGTCCTCCGGGGATTCTTAGCACCCTCTGCCTTCATGTCGCACTGGCCGCTGCCTTGGCCAGGTACATTCCAGCTGCCGGAGACTGAGGGCCAAGATTTAAGTTGTGGAATCATTTTGGAGGGGTTTGGCCATAACTCACCACGCTGGCCAAGCGGGTTGGTGAGTGTGGGATAGCATTTCCTCTAATCCCGATGGTATAGTTATACCGCTATTGGCGGTCGTCAGAGCCCCTTTAGTGGGAACAGGATGCACCACGAAAAGGCGGGGTTGACATTTGTCAAGGAGAGGCTGTGATGTTACGCATCACCTGACCCACATTGACTTATATGCCGGTAAATACGGTAAGCTGTGCATATATGGCCAATTTTGTTTTTTCATAATGCTTTGCACCTGATTTATGACATGTAATACCTGTACAATCCATCACAGCCTGCTTTTGCTCCACGCACTTTTATAAAATTGCATTTACAGTCATTTTCAACTGTGTTCTTCGATATTTCAAATTCAGCTTCACTGGAAAACTTTCAGCGTTGCAATAGACCAAGTTCCCTCTTGAAATACATACTCGAGTTGATCTTTGAAATGAGATATTATTAAGCCTGTTAGATTTCCATTTTTCACCCCACAGCTGCCCTCCATACACTCTAGAGATCTCCCATCATCTTCCTGAAAATGGCAGAATCGCTTACAAATGTCTCACTAAATTGGATTTATCATCGAATGTTTTTTCACAATACATACATACGTATAAAGCTTGGTACCACACCTGGGACAACAGCTCTCACTACATGATGCCCTGTACTTTGTCTATGGTCATATGTTTTCCCATAGAATTCCCAACTGTACTTTTTGCACGATGACATTTGTATTTGAAAAATCTGTCCCTATGATAACTATGACACACTGTATAATGCTTTCCTATGAGATAAATTAACACCATCCTTACCTGTTCAGAACTAAAATACAACAATATTACAATTACCTAAAGTCCTTCAACGTGCGACGAATGAGTAATTACTTACTATTTCAGACATGACCTTAAATGTCCAGTGGTATAGCTCCCACATGGTGTCGAATGGCATCTTTCAGCATGGCCAATGAAGTGGGGCGACATCTGTACACTTGTGATTTTAGGTAACCCCAGAGCCAGAAATCGCAGGGTGTGAGGTCTGGTGACCGAGGAGGCCAGGCCTTCGTAAAGTGTCGGCTCAGCACACGATTTGCGCCAAACATCTCTTGCAGCAGTTGCTTAACGGAAAGTGTGATGTGGGGTGGTGCTCCATCCTGCATAAATGTGCACAGATTCACTGCATCCCGCGCTTGCACTAAAACGGTTTCGAAGGAGGTGCCGCGGACCTCCTAAAAAAAGGGAGGGGGTATAATGAAGGAAGCCATAAATCCACACCACACTGTCACTTTCAGCTGATAAAGTGGCGCTTCAACAACTGCTTGGGGAAGTTCTGTGACTCAGATGCAGCAGTTACCACTTCATTTAGGGAAAAGTGTGCCTATCAGTCCATAAAACGTTCATCAGCCAGTTCTTGTCTACATCCATTTGTCTAAAAAACCATGTTGCGAACTCCTGACGCTGCACGTAATCGTCAGCTTGCAGTTTGTAATGCCGATGCAGCTTGTACGGGTATCTGTGCAGAATCCGTCGTAGTGTTCGCCATACAGTCCCATATGGAATGCCTGTTTGCCGAGAAACATGGCAAGCACTGGAGTTGCCATGTGCGGATGACATTGCAATCTCATCCATTTCCTGCGTAATCGTCTCTGCTGCAGCAGCACGTGTTCATGGCAGCGCTACCAAAGATCCCGTTTCCTCGAATTTTTTCACCATCGGCCGCAGCGCAGCACTTTCCATCGGTCCTTTCCCACTGCGATCACCTTTCAGTGACCGGTAGGCTCTGAACGCAGCACTCGCACATTCAGCGTTGCAATAGAACAATTTCACCAAGAGCGCTTTTGTCCAGTAATGACAGCATACTGACACGGACCGCTGTGACTTGTGGTTGCTTCCCAGCTGCTGCTTTTATACCCACCATCCCAGACCTGTTCGCCTATGGCGCCATCTGGTGATGAAAAATGAGTAAAAATTTATGTGATGTCATTCTGATTATTTCTACGCAAACCGCGTTGTTGCCCTACTCTCAAAACTCCGCGAGTTATTACGTTTTCAAAATGTGCAAGACTTTTTGGATCATCCGGTACATTTTAATAATAAATCTGTCTCAAAGAACCGTAAGAAAATCGTGAATAGGATTGTTGAACCATAAAATTTAAATGTCTTGGCAATCATTCCGCAGCCTTGCTTGCACATACGTGTAGGCTATGGCAAATACATTTAATAAAAATTATATCTGGGTTGTGTGCTTTCATTCTTGGGTCATTCCATACCAAATCAACCAAAAAATTCAATATTCAACCTGACCATCTCAGATTTCAATGAAACCTTCAGGGATCATTCTCCCTAATGATATAAATTAGTATATATATATATTTTAAATTTTATCTCTTTGGGTTTTCGTGTAATTAATTTTTTAAATTTTATCTCTTTGGGTTTTCGTGTAATTAATTTTTTAAATTTTGAAAAATTGTCGTTTTTTGGATTGCAAAAACTTTTTCAATCTTGAATTTCTCAAGTTCTATAAGGCCTAGAGAGTTGTTTGACCCCTCATTTTAAAGAGAATTTCATAAGTTTTTCTTGAATTTTTTTTTTTTTTTTGAAATTTAAAAAGAAGATAAAAAAATTTAAGTGTTTTTTTTTTTTTAATTTTGAAAAAAATTTATATATATTTTGTAATATTATAAGCTTTAAATCCTGAAACATTTAGAGTGAGATCTCAATGGGATCGGGAGCTATGGAAAAGTTACTGTACAAGTAATAATGGATTATAATTCTCGTTATAGTGTGTTTACATGATAACAGACACTGAGTTTTAAAATCTACATAATACATCGTATTAATACATAATCAAACATAAAACAAGGGAAGGACAGTCCCAACAGGCTAAAAGTTTTACCTGGTAAAATTAATAAAAAACATTTTAGGTAGAACTCAGAGTTGTAGTTACGCCAAAATAGCGAACTTTTAGTTCTTTAATTTAACAAAAAATTTCTTCTTTGCCTTTTTGGTTTCTGAGTTTGTAAGTCGATAAACTCTTCCTGTAGCTGTTGTAGGAAGAGTTTATCAACTTACAGAACTCACCGGCATGTTCCTGAAACCAATCCAGTATAATATGAGCACTATGGAAGAACGCATTATCTTGTTGGAAGTAGCCATTGGAATAAACCATCCATGTGACAGAATGCACTTGGTCCGCAACGCTGTTTGGATATGATGTGCCGGTCAGACGTTGATCAACACAAATTAAAGGGCCCAAAGCATGCCAGGAAAACATTCCCCAAGCCATGATGATTCCTCCACCAGCTTGAAGGGTTGTATGCATTTGGGGTCCATGCTTTCGTGCTGGTTCCGCCAAATTCTCACTCGGCCATCGGCATGGTGCAACTGAAAGCATGATTCATCGGACCACATAATTTGTTTTCAGTTATCAACTGTCCAATCCTTGTGCTCCTGTGCAAACTGGAGACGTTTCTCTTGTTGACTGCAGACAGCAAAGGTGTTCAAACAGGCCTTCTGCTGCCATATCCTATCCGATGCAGCGCACGGCGAACAGTGCGTGCAGAGATCATTTGAGAGGATCCTTGATTAAGATGGTCTGTAATTTGCTTCCCTTCTGTTATCTGTTACCAGTATGGACACTCTCTGTTCCGCCCGAGCAGTCAGTAGTCAATGACGACCACACGTTGCACATAGAGATCCAGTTTTTTGGCTGACAGTCCAGTCTTTAAACACTAACAATAGCTGGTCTGGAACATTTTACGAATGCGGCGGTTTCGATGATACTCACTCCATGGCTCCGAGCACCTACAATCATCCCACGTTGAAAGTCCGTCAAATCACATTTTTACCCATCTCGTCACCCAAAAATCACTTCTACTACTGTCGCAAGCACTAAGCTTTCCCTTTTTATACTAGTGTGCAGCCATAGCTCATTTGCTTAAAACTGTCAGGTGGTAATAGTGTATATTCGTACCCACATTCATGTTAGAGGGAAGGATAATTTGGTCATAACTAGTTGATTGTTCTTGATGAACTGTATTATGTTGAGGGTTAGTTTGGTGTATAGTGTTAATTGATGGTGAGGCATTTCGAATTACAAGAGAATTAAGTGCTTTGAGTCACAAAGGATGTTTCTTTGCCTTTTAGCTGTTCTTGAAAAAGTATGTGACCTTCAGTTTCTGTGTTATTCATTTGTGTACTTTCATTGGTGAGTGTTCTTTCCAACTGATATTGTAGGTAGTACACATGATGTTCCATGCAGTCAGAGCTAAACTAACAAATATCATGTGTGACATTTTATGTACTTTGTTCTACAATAAGAGGAGTTTGGGGAATGCTTGTGCCTGGTATTTTGTCAATGCTTTCAACTGACACAAAACAGCCAACATGTGCAGCCTCTGAAAACTTGTTTGACTGTGTCACTTAGTTGAGAATTTGGTATCATCCTTCACATCAGCTATCATGTAACACCCAGTTTTAGCTCATCAGAATAAGAGTGTTGTTAGGAGTGCTTACTCCTAACAACACTCTTGTTCTGATTGCACTGTTATTAGATTCAGTGTTTCTGTGTCTTTGGTTGCATCCCTTTCTCTTTTGAAATACTCTGCACTTTCCAGTTGTGTAACTTTTTTTCCAGCATGTCACACAGAAGTCTTCATCATAAAGATCTATGCATTGCAATTCTCTTAGTTTGAAAATATGTTTACACAGTAGAAGCATAACAGCAAAAAACACGTACAAGTGCAATGGCTAATTGCAATCATGGCTGTCTCGTTTGCCGTGACTAAATCTGCGGAATCACTCGAATTACTTGTTAATTCTACCAAATTTTTCAGTCACTTTAAGAGTTTGTCAAGTGCGAAACTGGTAAGCAGATCTCTCAGTTCATATTTTGGGGAATTTTCAGAAAACAATTGCATAGGGTACTTTGTGAGCATATCTTTTGTTTTATGATCCCTCTCAATCCTCATGAGTGATGCATGTATCATCACCATCATCATTGTTAACCATTATCAATGCACTGCTGGACGAAGGTCTCCCCAAGTTTCTTCCACAACAGTCTGTCTTGCGCCAGTCTCCTTCATGCTACTCCCGCATGAAGGAGACCCCCCCCTTCATGCTACTCCCGCATGAGGGGGGGCTGCGTCGTTAAGTTCAATGTTCAATTTGGTCTTATTGCTGAATAAAACTTGACGCCACCGATCTGTGCTCCAGTCCTTATGTTCCCCAGCCCATTCTACACGTTTCTTGCTTTTCACATGGGTTAGCAAGGCTTCTTAACCGCCCTATGAGACGTCAGACCCACATCACGTAACCTGTTCCTCACTGTTCGAGGACAAACAGCAGCACCACAGTTCTTCCACAATTCTTTGGAAAGAACTGTTGATGATTGGAACCTGTTTCACAGACATAACCTCAGCAAGGCCCAGTCAGTTCTCGCCGCTGTTTTCCTTTTTCGGCCACATTTACCCAGCCTGCAATTGTTGATACCACCCATATCACGGATCTTCGCCAGGTGCTGTCCAATAGTGCTCTCGTGCACCCCAGTCATGCGGGCAATTTCGGCATTGCTTTTGCCACTGTCGCTTAATGTCACCATTCTGGAAGCCTTTCGTGGTGAAACATCACCTAATCTTCCCATACCTGCACCACAGTTTGTAATCGGAAAGGACAAACTTCAGATTTGTACTGCAGTCCAGAGCGCGCATGCCTAACACGCATGCAGCAATGCTACCGACTACCTACGAGCACGCCGAAAACTTCAGGAATGACCCCAGGCACCTCGGCTGCCCTTTATATTGCATGTACTCGGACGTCGGAGAAAGCTCCTGACCCTTGTACAACGACGATGACATTTCACATCACGACGTGTGCTTCCTTCACAGCACATTTCTGCTCATAACTTGAGTTCTCTTTAAGCTATTCCCATTCTGTAACCTGATTTGGATTCTGCATAAAATTTGCTTTCCAATGATGTACATATTGTCCGTATTCTCTGCATATTTACTTTTGTAGCAACACTCAAACCTCAAAAACTTCAAAAATGTCCAGAGTTGCTATTAATTTTTCCTTTACTGTATACAGGGTCTGAAAAAATTGCCCCAGTTGCTGCATAATTTTGCAACTAGTTTTACTTTATGGTTGAAGCTCTGTCCTCTGTTTGTTCTTGTGTTCATAAAATGTGCAAAATGATCTCTGTAGCCGAGAGCCCAGACTGCTTAAAACATGCCTTAATGTACACTATCTACCAACAAGTAATTGGACACCTGTGATAGCAAAGAAAAACGAAGTTTATTCACCTTCAATAGTTGGTGGAACCTCCATGAGCGGCGATTACAACTGCGACCCTCCAGGGCATACTCTCAACCAGGCGTTGTACTACGGCAAGCGGTATTTTCTTCCACTCGGCATGGAGAAGACAGGTAGTTCCTTCGCCGATTTCGGACGGTGGGGGCACCCCTTAAGTCGACGCTCCAACTCATCCCAGAGTTGCTCGATAGGGTTAAGGTCCAGGCTCTGCGCAGGCCAGTCCATTCAATTAACCCCATTGTCACCATACCAAGCCATGGTGGACCTCACAACATGACAGGTGGCATTGTCATCCTGAAAGTAACATGGGACCACCCCGTAAAACTGCCACAACGTAAGAAGCGCATGGTCATCCAAAATGTTGCAGTAGGTCTTGGCGTTGAGTCTACCAGGAATTGCGACCAAGGGTCTCGTGCCATACCAGGAGAAACGCCCCCATAGCATAATTCCACCGCCGCCGAACTTCACAGTTGGCACAATACATTCCGGCAGGAGGCGTTCTCCACGCAGACCAAACCCAGACTCTGCCATCAGAACGGTAGAGGGTGAACCTTGACTCGTTGCTCCAGCGAACCTGTTTTCACTGTCGGCGTTCTGTGCATCACGTTAGCCGAGCAGCGCTATTGGACTTGCTGATCAAAGGCTTGTGGACTGCAGCACGTCCATGATAACCAAGCAGATGGGCTTCCTTACGGATGGTATTCATCGAAAGAACACTCCCGGATGCCTGTTGAAACTCTTCGCGGATGTGGCCCATCGATTTGGTGCGATTCTTCTGAATTTCTCTGGCCAGCACTCGTCGGTCTCTAAATCTCAGTTTTGTGGGTCTGCCGAGTCTGGGCACATTCCGACAGTCACCTCTCATCTTCCACTTTCTAATCATGTAAGCCACTGTCGATTTTGGGTACTTCAACTCGCTGGATATGTCACGTAGGGATCGGCCTTTTCTGTGATACCCGACGATTACACCTTTCTCGAAATCGGAGAGCTCCGAACTGTTCGGCATCTTGCATGCGACTGGTTGCTTTGTTTCCCACACGATATTTAACGGCGGCGGCCGTGACGTGTATCAGGACCGCAGGGGTGTCCAATTACTAGTTGGTAGATAGTGTAGCTCTGCTTTTTTTCAACAGAGACATAGTGAGCAGGCCATCCTGATGCTTCTTTTTTATTTTCAAAAACAAGTCCAAATAAGAACGGAAGAGGGAGTTGGATCTTTCCTCGAAGTAATATGCCTCGCGAATAGCGATCATTTCGTATCCAGCTTCTTGGGCTTGCTAACCATTTACGTTACCCACGTGCCAAGCAGCATGCGTTCCTTCTCAGTATGTTCTTACCTATTTTGTTGTTTGTTTTCTGCTCATGTCCTGTACAATGGGAATGTCAACTTGCCTCCTGATCTAAAAGGCAAAACAGGGTAGAAGAGTCCTGTAGGCGGTAAAATAATGCACTTTACGATGCCAAAATATTCTGTAATTCGTTTAAAATTTTCAGTTATAATTTGATGGTGACCAGCAGTATTTGGGCAAATATATGTTGACCCACAGGTACAAACTTGTGAAATCTGTGTACCTGGTATTCCCCTCGTAATGCAAATGACTAGCATTCGTACGACCACCATTAAAAGCATCATGAGGGTTCAGCCAGGAGACAACAATGTGAATTTGTATGAACATCTGTAATTCTTGATTGTTTCTCCATTTAAGTGAATTAGTGTTCCCAGATCTCGGCTTAGCCGAAACTTTGCTCCAGTAATTCTTGTTTTTGTTGTAATGACCGTGTAGGTGTTTTAATTAAAGGATTGAGATCAGTATTGTAGCTCTGAGGACTAACATGGTAAAAGCAACCCTGGAATTGATAGACGGTACGAGTTGGGGTTGCCCCACAATAACCATCTACATACCCCTAGCAATTTTCTTCTCACCCAGACAGTTCTTAGTATGATGAATGTTTAGACCAATAGAATGGCTCAGAAAAGATAACCACTCTATACTGGTCTTGCTGCATTAGGTTTTGGTTGAAGCGCCATCTACCGTCAAGAGAACCAAACTGGCAATTCAGTGAGACACTTGGAATTGTCAGAAGGTGCCCCAGATGGTTTTTTATTTTATTTTACATAACTAGAGTTATCGAGTCTAGCCCCGTTCATTTACATCAGCTTGAACAAGGGTATGGTCGGGTATTTCCAATTCGTGTGTTGTATTTTGTATTTTAGTTTCTGTTTCATTCTTAACATTTCATTGTCTTTTTTCTTGTGGTAGGGAAAGTTTCCAGTGTGAGTAGCGTGTCAAATTGGGCAATGTAGCATGGTTCACTGAAGAAGCCTAGTGGTTCTACTGCAATCATTAGGTTTAAAGCATGTGCCCATTCAGAAACTTTGCAGTTGGGATCCATTATTGCTAGTGGTTGTCGTCTGTATTGTTTGCAAAGTTCTCGTAGTTTTTTGTTGCTTGATGAAACACTGTCGTAAGTGTCTGAAATGGGTACTGCATCAGTCATGTTCATAAACATAGCTAGTGGTTTTTGTGATTTGAAATTATGAGTTTGTGTTGGGATGAGCCAAATGCTTTTTTTTTTTTTTGTTCTTGATTTGTTCTGTCCCATACTTGTTTTAGTTTTGCATTGTTATGTCCGAAATCTGTTATTGGATGTGTTATGACATCTGTCGGTTTAACAAACTTTGTTTTGCCGTCAAGGGTTCTCTGTAATACACTGATCGTGAGAGTTTAATTTCAAAGTTTTTTAACCAGACACTTTTTTTAGTAGCTTGTTTCGGTAGCTATTCCAAATGCATTTGTCGTAATCCGTAAATCTTGTATTGTGTTCAAAGAACCATTGTAAGGTATTGTAGCTGAAGTTGAACTGTAGCTTGTTGAACTCATCATTGTTTGCCTCTGTACTCCATGTTAGTAAGGCTGTGTTGGTGGAGTCTGCTCGGTATCTGACATGCTTTGCGAATGGTTGGTTTCTGAGGTTTTGTAGATTAAAGCTTGTAATGACGTATGCAGAACGCTTAGTAGATCGGTGCGCATTTTGTAGTAAGTTGCGAGCTCTGAATCTGTGAGTTTGGAAGCGAGCATTTCTTCGTATTGTGAGGTACTTTCATTTGAGTGGTTTTAGTCTGTTAATCCAATAGCACAGTCTCCACATCTTTTGACGAAATGGTGCTTGAGCTCGGCTAGCGTTTCTGCGTCGTTGAAATCTGTAGTACGCTGATCTATTCGGGATCCATTGTTGCGAGTAGAAACTGCCTTTTGGAAACATGTTATTCTTTGTTGATTTTTATCCTTTTTAGGCTGTTTCGTTTTTGCTGCTTGATCTGTTTAATGTTTTTCCCGATTGCAAACATCGGTGAAAAAGTTCCGTTGCAGAGAGGTCTAGGGAGAAACTACTCTGTTCAAAGAGCGGTAGCTGACTGAGTGTTTCTTCAACTTCAGCGACCGTTAAGATCGGAAGTGAGATTAGTTCAGAACGGAAGTTCTCTACTTGAATACTGTTGTTCTCTGGCATCTTGTCCTCATTTGGCAGATTGCCAGTTTGTTTCCATTTCGTAACGGCTTTTTGAAAGCAACCTTTGTACCAGGGAGTAATCTCCATATTGAAATGCATAATTAATGTAATTTTTTTTAATGCTGCAGTGTCGAAACCTTTATACCAATTTTCCGGATGAATGTTGCTAGTTATTATGATTAATTTTGGAACGAAGGGAACGAAACCTTTTATTTGTACTTTTATTGGTGTACTATCACAATATCTGAGTAAATCGCTGTAGGGTATCCAACCGTAGAAGTCGTCTATCGTTATGGTTTCATGTTTGTTATATCCGTTCCACCAGTCTGGTGATCCTCTTGCACATTTGGTTTTTATATACACTTGTGTTTAAACTTTGAAGGGCTTGTGTTTTTCCTTTACCTGTCACTCTGTAGAACACGACAACCGCTGTCTTTTCGGCTCTTTGGGTTTTGTCTTTTATTTTGATGTATTCTGCTAACACTGCTCGGTATCTGCACGTTGTTATGAAATCGTGATCATAACATTCCTCTAAGTTATGTCCATTGTCAATGAAAGTTTTCATGTGCAGTAATTTATGCTGCTTGTCTTGGTGTTGCTCAGAATTTGGTCCGAATGAGAAATGCGTGCTTTCGCTTGTGTCTTCTTTAGCTGTGTAGTCTGATGCCTGTTGATATGTTCCTGCATTAGACCAGTAGAATGGCTCAAAAAAGATAACCACTCTATACTGGTCTGGCTGCATTAGACCAGGCGAATGGCTCAATAAAGATAACCACTCTACACTGGTTTTGCTGCAATTATTACAAGGGATATATCCTCTTGAAGGTATAATGGCTATAGAATGGTGTGGGATGGGAAGTGCACTGTATACACCCATACCGATGGTAGTATACTGAAAAGGATTCGCACCACTATTCACCTTCAAGAATTCTTCTGTGAACTCTGGTCAACATCAGACCCATTGAACAATAAAGAGTTACAAATTTACATTAATTAAACATATTTAAATTTGAAATCATTAGTGTGTTTGTGTGTATTAAACGACGAAAAAATGTATGTTTACCCGCAATACTCTATAATTTTCTTCTTAAAATCAAATGCAGTTTCCTTCCACTCGTTGTACCACTTCAGGAAGTTGTCTCTTCCATCTAGTGACGTTTCAGGGAAATAGTTGCATATATCCGGTAAACAACCAAGATATTCTTGGTTGTCCTTGAAAACAATTAATACAACATTTATTAATCTTGCATAAGAATTATTCATAATCAAATAAAATCGCATTCTGAATATTCTTGAGGGAAACTAAACACAAAATGTATTTCTGTTTAGAAGAATGTAATATTTCATAGTATTTGTTACAGAACTCAGTTATTTCCCTTCAGGGAATAAAACAAAACAATTTTTTTCAACAATAAGATAATAAATATGTACCTAGTGTTGATTAGATGTGGGAAATATCCCTTTTTTAACTATGTCAAGCCTTGGGGAAACTTTGTCAGAGCCATTGGTAGAAAGTTGTACAAATCAATGAGCTGGATCTTCAGGTGCATGATCATCAAACCATTGGGAATGACGTGAGGTTTAACACCCTTTGAAATCAGGTAACCCAACACGAATTGGCCATCATACCCTTTCATGTTATGGGCTTATAGCCATATACCCCGGTGTGCAGTGGAGAAGAGGAACGCACAAAAGCGATCTAATGCATCATACCCTTGGAAGATATGCTCACCCCCTAGGTAATCGTGTGCAATGACCAGGTTCATGTGTGATCATCTGTTTCTTGGTTGGTCTCGAAATCAAAGTAAATGCATTTCTCACTGGCATCTTTGGCAGGCTTGTGCTGCAAATAACAAAGATGTTCACTGGTAAATCTGAATTGTTTGCATGAAATACACTGCACCTCTCCTCACCGATGAGGATTCGTAGCCCTCGCTTTTCTTTCAATAAGTTTATGGCACAACCGGCACACTTAGTACTGATCGCAAGGCGATAGGCGTTGTCTGCCAGTGAGTGACCTGTGCCTTTCAAGACAGTCAGACGATGGCAGTACCGGTTGCATTGCTGACGTTTGATAAGTATACCGACAGCACAGCCACACTGAAGAGTCCTTTGCAATGGCAATCTTGGATGTGCTGTGCTACGTAATGTATCGGCCATCAATTTGCATCAAGTTACCTAAAGCATGAAATTCATTGTTTCTGCAGATTCTACACATTTCCTGTGTAATTTATCTATTACAGTTTCAACATGCGATATTGAACTTCTTTTCCTTTTAGTTCTTCTGTTATAAGATGGCTTTGAATGTGATTTTGCTCCTGCAACTTCTTCAGAGGCCTCGGAGACAAAAGCACTAGAATAAACTTGAAAAGGCACATAATCTTCATCATTGTATTGTTAGTACACTATCTACCAAAAAGTAATTGGACACCTGTGATAGCAAAGGAAAACGAAGTTTATTCACCTTCAATAGTTGGTGGAGTCTCCACGAGCGGCGATTACAGCTGCGACCCTCCGGGGCATACTCTCAACCAGACGTTGCGCTACGGCTAGCGGTATTTTTTTTTCCACTCGACTTGGAGAAGACAGGTTAGTTCCTTCACCGATTTCAGATCCAACTCGTCCCAGAGGTGCTGGATAGGGTTAAGTTCCGGGCTCTGCGCAGGCCAGTCCATTCGATTAACCCTATTGTCACCATACCAAGCCATGGTGAACCTCGCAACATGACAAGTGGCATTGTCATCCTGAAAGTAACATAGGTCCACCCCGTAAAACTGCCACAACATAGGAAGCGCATGGTCATCCAAAATGGTGCAGTAGGTCTCGGCGTTGAGTCTACCAGGAATTGTGACCAAAGGTTCCATGCCATACCAGGAGAAACACCCCCATAGCATAATTCCACCGCCGCCGAACTTCACAGTTGGCACAATACATTCCGGCAGGAGGCGTTCTCCAGGCAGACACCAAACTCAGACCCTGCCATCCGAACGGTAGAGGGTGAACCTTGATTTGTCGCTCCAGAGAACCTGTTTCCACTGTTCAACGGTCCACTGTCGACGTTCTTTGCACCACGTTAGCCGAGCAGCGCTATTGGACTTGGTGATGAAAGGCTTGTGGGCGGCAGCACGTCCATGATAACCGAGCATATGGGCTTCCTTACGGATGGTATTCATCGAAAGAACACCCCCGGATGCCTGTTGAAACTCCTCGCGGATGTGGCCCATCGATTTGGTGCGGTTCTTCCGAATTTCTCTGGCCAGCAACCGTCAGTCTGTAACTCCCAGTTTTGTGGGTCTGCCGGGTCGGGGCACATTCCGACAGTCACCTCTCATCTTCCACTTGCCAATCACGTAGGCCACTATCGATTTTTGGTACTTCAGCTCGCTGGATGTGTCACGTATGGATCGGCCATTTCTGTGATACCCGACGATTACACCTTTCTCGAAATCGGAGAGCTCCGAACTGCGTGGCATCTTGCATGCGACTGGTTGTGTTGTTTCTCACACGATATTTAACGGCGGCGGCCATTACGTTATCAGGACCACAGATATCGTCGATTGCAGTAGGGTCCAATTACTTGTTGGTAGATACTGTATTTAGTAGCTAAATAGGGTAAAATACATTTGAAATGATACAATCATAACTAAATGAAAATGCCATAACATTATTTCGGACATCTAATGAAATCGGATGATTCATTTTGAATTGCTCTGCGTTAATCCACTCTATACTTAACTTAGTTTAAGAATTTTTGCAGTGGCCATAGCTGTGGCCATAGCTGTGGCCATGGCAGTAACAATGAAAGCAAAAACCTGTGTGACAGGCATGGTACTCCCAACTGCCTTCAAGCACCAGTTTCGCTGCCGAACATCATTTTCAGCTCGTATCGAATTAGCCGGCAAAGGACTGCACCTCCAGTCCTACATATGTGCAACCATCTCTAGCTAATTTCTAAGTTTGAAATTTGAGAATGTCATAGGTACAGACATAATAGTGTGACTTAACTTGATTACAATCTGAAAAGCGGACATGGCAATCCAGCTGTTTTATGAAATTACAGGCATAACATCATTTCAGACATCTAATGAAATCGGATGAATCAATTTGAATTGCTCTGTATTAATCCACTCTATTCTACACTTAGTTGAAGAAATATTTGCAGTGGCCGTGGCAGTGACAATGAAAACAAAAACCTGTGTGACAGGCATGGTACTCCCAACTGCCTTCAGGCACCAGTTCGCTGCCGAACATCATTCTCAGCTCGTATCGAGTTAGCCGGCAAAGGACAGCACCTCCAGTCCTACACATAATGCAATCCATCTATGGCTAATTTTTTGCTCAAGTTTTGACCTGCAAAGGCCGCCTGAAATTTGAGAATGTCATAGGCCCATTCCATCTCAATTCAGGCAGAGAATATCAACATGTGTCAGGTGACCCCCTTAGATTTGTTCCAAAAAATTACAGTAGCTACTCCTACTACAGATATAAGATATTCCAAAGGGATTTGCTCCAAAAAAATTTATATCACTTGCTGCGCCATTTTGAAATTTGGTGAAAAACGCGTTTTTTGAAAGGAATGTCAAAAACGGCATATTTTTTTAATGTTATTGTGTTTAAACTATTTGGGCGATTCAGTTCATTTTTGTTTTGTTTTGTAGCTAATGAATTGATTTTTAACTTGACATACTTTAAATATGCATGTTATAATTATTAGTAATTAAAAAAATCCACTTTTTAGGTACAAAATTTTGTTTTTTCTGACATTTAACGGGTTTTTTTTTCTTACACTAAGAAAAGTTTTTTTAAATAAATAAAGATGGCAATGTGTAGTCCACCAATGGTAGTTTTACAGCAAATTTTATTTATTGCCTAACATATATACAGTCTATACAATTCAACTTCAAAATATGCAAAAGTACGAAAATGCACTATTTTCAAGTAGCAATAACTCAAAAACCCCATTTTTAAAAAATCTTTAAACTTGACCTTATGTTGTCCTATTAGTATATTATCAATTGGTGGGGGCAGAATTGTGTGTTTTTGCCTCGTAAATTTTGAACGTTTTTTTGAAAATGACACTTCTGAGCATTTGTGCAAATAGAAACGATACAAAAACGTATACAATTGTTCTTTACAATGAAATTTTAAAGCCACCCTGATTTTTAAGCTCTACTGAACACTTTTATAAGTAAACTTAAGTTACTCATTTAGAAAAAAAATAATGAAAAAAGAACAAAAAGAAAAACATAGAAAATGTGGAAAACCGAGAACTCATTGAACTGTTTGTCTTTTTACAATTTTCTGATTTCTATAACACTAAAACAAATAATCGTGAACAACTCCATGTTAGCTGAGATCTATAAACATTATACTAAAATAATTGCAGAGTAAGTTTACATAAAGTTCAGACACTGCAGATCTGTTGGATCTGGTTTAGCTCCTTGGTATCGAAAATGTGGAGTCGAGCGGATTGTCCGCTGGGAGTGGGTTCCTTCACCTTTAGCACTACATTGTTTAATGGCACTGCACATACATCCTCTCTCTTTCCACATTCCTCTGGCCATTGGAACCCTTTAGCTGGGCCATGGGGATGCATAAATGACACAGTAATGTCTTCGAGCTCTAGAGATATGCTCTTTATCTGTCTCGTCCACCAATAATCATTATATACACAGCCAACAAATTGACCTACTATGAAATCCCTGTTTTTTACTTGGCTTGTTATTTCTACTTTCTGCACATTATGTTTAATTGTTCTTGCCATATAAGCTTCATTATTTTGCACCAACCAATAATGCTGAGATTGTAATCCTACAACAGGTTTTACAGTGATCCATTCTTTTTCTTTACAAAACCTGAATTTTTGAACAACTTCACTTTTGAGGTGTAGGATTTTCGTATTACGTATAAGATTTGAAATTGTACAAACAAATGAAGCTGCGTCTCTTATGGCTTCCACAGATTCTTTTTGTAGATTAAATCTTGTAGGATAGTGCTTGCATATGCCACTTATACCATCGCATGCACTCTTACCATGCCCAGTAGCTGAAAATATCCACTTTCTTTCTATAGTTGGATTACCCTTAGGCAACTCATGAAGTTGATATCGATTTTTGAAATGTGCGGCAGCTCCATCTGAAACGTAAACTACCGATGTCTTAGTTTCCAATGGATACGATTTTGAAATGTCATCTTTTATAAGACCTATGGCACAGAGAGCATGAGCTGTGTCATGGGTTATATCATCAGACACTACTGCAAAACTTTCTTTCACTTGACCAATTTGTGCAACACATGTAAACAATGAGATTTGTACATTTTGCCAGTGATAGCTTTGTATCTCATCAGGCAATATAACTTACCAGTTCTCTGCAAAATCAAAATGTAAAACACACACAGAACTCCCTTTCACAGAGATTTTAGCTTTGGCTATTCCTTCTCTCTGGATTTTTTGGATATAATTATGAGGAATTGCTTTATTAATCCAATGTCTAGCATCTTCGAGGAACCTTTCAGTAGGTACAGTTTTCTTTATAAGGTCATTACGTTCCCAAATAGCATATGTAACTTCTTCTTCATTCAACAAGCCAAAAGTATCAGCTGTCAGTGCATCTGTTCCGAGACAGTCACCACACATTTGGAGCCAACAGTCTTCATTGTCTGTTTTGTTACACAAACACGTAAGTAAAAGAGCCTCTTCAATATACTTTTCATTAGTTACATTTTGAAGAGCTATACTTATTAGTGTAAGATTACTACATCACTCAAAGAGTAATTGAAAAATATTTTTATCTTTCTTCTATGCGTCTGATGGGAGCGATCAGCTGGTCCCCTAAGTATTCCTCATCGAACTTAGAAAACTATTACAGTTGTCGAACTACCTTTTCAGAGAGGGAATTGAATAAATCTAAAACTGAATAATCCATTAGTTTACAATGAAGCACACTTCTGAGTAAAAACGGTCATTCACAGTTCGGTTAGAAAAAGTCATTCATAAGCAAGCTGCTGCTCGCCTCGAAAAATGACAAATTCAGGAAGTTAGTCGAGCATGTCCTAAACGGATGGAAATCAACAGATACAAATATCAAGCGCAGACGCAGACCTTCTTAACAGAAAATAGTGTGTTTACACCCAGGCCTTTATCTTGTGTATCCTCCCTCCCCTCAGAGGAGGAACGCCCATTAGCACCCCATATACGACTGAGGCCCGAGCCATGGAGAAATTTCCTGAAAAAGGTTATGGGAACACGAGAGACTGGGAGAGTGGTGGATTCCTGGTTCCTCAAACACTCTGGGGTTTCACTAATTCCCTGCTTCAATGCTTGCCATCGCCAGCCATCCAAATGATATAAAGTTTGTTTTTTTAATTAATAAACTCTAATTTTATTATTAATCTCAGGTCACTATGACCATGTGTTCTAGTGTAAATATACTTGTATCAAAATACTGTGGAACAATATGGCACGTGATGTATAAAAAATAGCTAGTGGAAGAACAAAAGAAAAATGTATGTGAAAACAGTAAAATTTGCGTTGTCAAAAGTATATGTGGATTAACTTACCAATTTCAGATCCATGAACTCTGCCAAGTGCAGAGGTGATTTATGAGCTTGACCAAAAAAAATAAATAAAAAATTCACAAGATTTACTTATCAATTACCTTGGATTCACTGAACACACATAAACGATTAATAAAAGTGACTCAAAATTTTTAGTTGTAAAAACTGACTTGCAGTTATATTTAATGTTGATCAGGCCTCTCGCCTGATCAGAATTTTGTTGAGAATTTTACAGATTTTTGTTTTTGTTTTATTTTAACAATTCATCCATGAATGCCAAAAATGAGTTTGAGTCAAATTTTAATTTTGTTGGGTGGAAATTAGTTATACAATTTTCTTATTTGCCTGGTATTCAAAATTTTAACATTTCAATTTGTAGTTCATATATTATAGAAATTTCAGCGTGATTCAATTATCATTTGTTTAGTAAGAAAAACATGTGTTCTACACTTGATATTTCCCTTTTTAGGTACCTTCACAAGACATCATCTACAATACAAAAGAATAATACACTTTGGCCAAAAATAAAATTAATACCATGTTGTTTTCAGAGTGTAATGCATTACCCCTCAACAAAAGAAAAATTAACCTTTTGAGTAATTTATATCACAGTGCTGTGTTGGATTCAGAGCAAAACACCTCATTTTTGCAGGATAACCTTTTTTTTTTTTTTCCTTGTGTAAAAAACACCCGCTACTTGGGTTGAAGGTAGAGCAAGTCCGCATGTTTTTTTTTTTTTTTTTTTTTTTTTTTTTTTTTTAAAGAGAATCCAAGAATATCATAATACTGGTAGCCGAAAAATAATATTTTAGCAAAATTTACCTTTTTGATGTGCAGGATATTCCTTTGTCATGAGGGGTCGATGAGTCAACTATCGCCATTTGAAGATTTCAGTTCCCGGGATGACTTGGCGTGCATTTTTTTTTCTTGTGTGGGGATAGGAGAAAAGACAAAATGGCCATCAAGGCTTCTTCCAGCCTGGGTTTTAGCGTTGACATCCGGCGTCGTTGATCATTCCAAGGGTTTGGCCGGAGCGACCTGAGGCATAGCGATTTCTCGGCTGCACATACAATTGAAAAATATTTTTTTCTTTCTTCTATGCGTCTGATAGGAGCGATCAGCTGGTCCGGGGGTCAATCGGCAACCTCATCCGTTACATTGGTACGGGAGAAAACAAGTCGGCAGTCCCTGCTGAGTTATGACAGCAGCGTTTGAAGTTTTATTCGTTTAGTTTCCAACATCGAGCAGGGGAGCAGGGACTTCCAAGCAGCAGCATGGTGACTTAGTAGCATAAAGCAGCAAAGTATGTGGGATGTTGACCCCACAATCAACAGGAGTAAAGTGTGCGAGTGTCAAAGGTCAAGAAAGAAAATTGTCCTCGGCTCAAACTTTTACAAAGCACCAGCGCACAGGCGCCAAAAGACTTTCAGCCAATAGCATAGCTATGGCTTTCAGCTATGCTATTGGCTGAAAGTCTATCTGTCATGCTTTCTGTAACTTGAGGACGAAAGGGTTCACGAGGGAGTGTGTTGGAGGGTGAAGAACCTGTTGGGCCCTTGACCACAACTTCGGTAAAATTCTTGGAATTCCACCTGCTATTTTCTTGGGAGTTCCAGTGTATTCAAGCTTTTTTGCAAGGTGACCTCTTCCAAAGGAATTTCTGGGCTTACAGGAAGGGAAATTCCTATCTCTGACTTTGGCGACTCCTGTCTAGTGAAAAAAAAAAAAAAAAAAACGAAATGGTGCAAATTCCGGGAATCCCTTAATATTCACAAGAAATTTTACATCGTGAACACTCAACATTTCTCGAAACACAATATAAAGATTTTCACATTATTTCATTTACAAATTGCTAAATAAGAAATTTCAGAATTCGGGGGAAAAATTAATTTCCTAAAAAAATCATTCTACTGACAGTACACGATTCCACACCAAATTTTGTTGTGTCTTGCTAACACACCTGAACTTTTTGTACTAATAAATGCTTCTTACCATACACTATTTAATCTCAGTCATAATGTAAGCTTAATTTAATTTAATTAATATGCACGAGTTCACTTTGCGATTCTAATGTTCATAATTTACTACATATATATTGTTACGCTTTCCCCCCTATACCAGGGTTGCATCCCTGAGCATGGATTCGTTACAATACACCGAGAATAAGGAAAATAAGAAGCAATTTGGATTCCGCTGATTGGCTGGAAACCACGCAACACACACTCACAATAATGATCAGGACTTAGCACGAACACAATATTTAATTACTCTGTTAACATCTTGGATAGGAGTTAAATAAAAGAAGAAATACCCTGCACCATTATTAGCTAGAGGCTCGTCATCACCCCTGACCAGATGAACATTCTGCTAAGGAGTTCACCGCTCATATGTCCGGCGTTAGTTCTCGGAGATCCATTTCCTGTAGTTCTTACAATGAGAGACAAAAATGTACTTACATGCCCTCAAGGTAATCCTTCGGCATTTTTGCGCCAATTTAGCGCTTTGGAGTAACGCACACACACACACAAGTAATCACTGGGGATGAAGCACTCTCTGGGGATCACCTGTGTAGGCCAATCTGCCTAGGAATATTTTTTTCGCCACGAGATAGCATCTATCATACCCAGATTTTCTTCTTCTCACCGATTGCGAGGGGTAGAGGGTGGTGGAGCATATAGGAGTGGTCCCCTCTGCACCCGTAAAGGCCGCTGGTCTAAAGAGCATCTCTTCCTCGCTCTTCTTGATGACGTGTCTTTTGCCCTGTCCTTGGACGGCAGTCGTTTCACTTCTCCGTTTGTTCTTTCACAAAGCTGTGGAATAGCGCAGCTCGTTCCTGCTGCTCTAATTTTGCTGTCATTTTTAGACTTGGCGTCCTTCTATTCTCCTTCGTTCCTTCTGTTTTCTGCTGCACGGCGATCCGAGTGAAAATATCAGTGTCACCGCTCCAGCGGGTGCCTCCGGTCTCTCCCAGTTGTGCTAAGTGTCCTTTTCCTCCTCTTGTCCCGAGCTCAGCTTCATCAAGCTCTCTCTGAACAACGGTGCAGAATGTCATCTGGTCTTTCTCGGATTGTTCGTCCCCTCCATGCACTGTAAATTTTTGGACGGCCCCTCAACAAGCGCGCTGCCTTATCTGGTCAGTAGCTTTGCTTCCCAAAGCGCGCCGTTCCTCTACACACGGGAATTCGGTTGACGCTGAGGGAGCGAAGACGCGGAAATTTATTACCTTGTTTTTGCCACTTGCGAAGTATTTCCCTGAGAAGCCCGAATGGGGAAATAAGGCATCCTAACCCTTATTTGTCCTCTCAAAAATTGCTGTTTCTCTCGGCTCATTTTTTGCCCCCGCGTAACAATATACATATATATATAAATTTAAGTTTTAAAATGAAGTGAATAATTTAGTTCACACATGTTTTAGTTTCACTCATAGATTAAAAGTAATTTTAAGCCATTACATATGTTCAAATTCTTTCTAGCTCTCGTTCCAAAGAAACATACATGTACAGTACACGTGCAAAACTAGAACTACACAATTTCCACTAAAATCCGTGAACAAATGTTTAAGAAAGTGGGGGGAAAAATGTTTTTCATGTCGCTCAGTTCGCTTCAAAGAATGAAATTCAGAAAAAGATTAACGAGAGGAAAAATTTAAATAATCATTCTTGGAGACAAGAATGCGTGGATGTGTGATTTTTTTCGCATAGTGGAACCGAAAACTGGGCCCTAGTTCCAGACACCACTAGTAGAAAAATATCAACACATCACAAAACAGATGCAGCATTCCAAAGGCAAAAGAGCACTCTGACTTCTGTGATTGGTACAATCACACCACAGCCAGCTGGTTTCTATAAACTTGTGCAGAAAGATTTTTTTTTAATGTTGCCGTAGTCGGAATAAGATATTTTAAAATTCGATGGGGGGTATGGGGTTCCGGACCGAACAGACCCACCCTGTGTGTGCTCCCCTGCCACCACCAAAGCAAATTCTGATAGTTCATGAAATGCTCTTTCTACTTATAAACAAGTTCCAGTCCAAACAATTGTTTATTTCCGAAAAAAAAAAAAATCTCAAACTACCTCTCACATGGCTCATTACTTACGACTCACCTCTTTTCTAATTTCTGCCACAATTACTTGGAGGTGGCTGTACACGGTCATCCAGCTCTTCACAGTGTCGATCACATCGCAGAGAGTACTGAGCCAGTCATTTCTTTGGACGTCATTTACTCCAACTTCTAACAATATAAAGTTAAGTGCTTTGATACCAATGGTTCCATAAATGAATTTCATTATCTCACGAGCTCTTTGACCTGGAAGACTGAATGTGCAAATCTCCTTTGCCAAAGTGCAGCCCAAACAGCTCATAATTTGTGAGTGACCTCACCATTGACGTGCCCATAATGCAGCCTTTCATAGTAAAAAAAAAAAAAACCATATCAAACTACCTCTCACGTGGCTCATTACTTACGACTCACCCTTTTCTAATTTCTGCCACAATTAGATCGCTGTACACGTTCATCCAGCTCTTCAAAGTGTCGATCACATCGCAGAGAGTACTGAGCCAGTCATTTCTTTGGACGTCATTTACTCCAACTTCTAACAATATAAAGTTAAGTGCTTTGATACCAATGGTTCCATAAATGAATTTCATTATCTCACGAGCTCTTCGACCTGGAAGACTGAATGTGCAAATCTCCTTGCCGAAATGCAGCCCAAACAGCTCATAATTTGTGAGTGACCTCACCATTGACGTGCCCATAATGCAGCCTTTCGTAGTAAAAAAAAAAAAACATATCAAACTACCTCTCACGTGGCTCATTACTTACGACTCACCCTTTTCTAATTTCTGCCACAATTACTTGGAGATCGCTGTACACGTTCATCCAGCTCTTCAAAGTGTCGATCACATCACAGAGAGTACTGAGCCAGTCATTTCTTTAGACGTCATTTACTCCAACTTCTAGCAATATGAAGTCAAGTGCTTTGCTGTCAATGGAGCCATAAATGAATTTCATTATCTCACGAGCTCTTCGACCTGGAAGACTGAATGTGCAAATCTCCTTGCCGAAGTGCAGCCCAAACAGCTCATAATTTGTGAGTGACCTCACCATTGACGTGCCCATAATGCAGCCTTTCATAGTAAAAAACATATCAAACTACCTCTCACTTGGCTCATTACTTACGACTCTCCCTTTTCTAATTTCTGCCACAATTACTTGGAGGTCGCTGTACACGTTCATCCAGCTCTTCACAGTGTCGATCATATCGCAGAGAGTACTGAGCCAGTCATTTCTTTAGGCGTCATTTACTCCAACTTCTAACAATATAAAGTTAAGTGCTTTGATACCAATGGTTCCATAAATGAATTTCATTATCTCACAAGCTCTTTGACCTGGAAGACTAAATGTGCAAATCTCCTTGCCGAAATGCAGCCCAAACAGCTCATAATTTGTGAGTGACCTCACCATTGACGTGCCCACAATGCAGCCTTTCATACGTAGTTGTGTACAGTAAGAAAAAGAACAAGTTGTAATTTGGTGATGTGGAACACAACATGCAATAATTTCAATAGCAGTATTAGAAAGATAAATGATAGTTCACTAATGTAATGCACAGAAGATCAGTAGCACAGCATTATAGTATGACTTTTGAAACAACCACCAATGCACAACTTCATGTGTTCTGGCGATAATGAACCGAAGAGAAATTCAGATCGAACTGCAAATTGATAATTGCTGTTTGGCCACTTTTGTGAAATTCAATTGCATAAATATAGCCAATTTGCCCACATAATTTCTGCTAAGTGACGTAGATGAAAATATTTTACTCAGTTTACTTCATTTTTCCTTGGCTCTTCCCTTAATGGAACACATACTACACCGCACTTAAGTCTAAAAAGTAATCCTAGTCCTACATGGGTTTCTTCTTCCTAGACAATTACAGACATATATCTATTTACACTGGAAATTGTACTTGGAGGGCATAGAAATAGCTAAAGGGGGACTGTTTTGACTCAAAGATGCAACTGCAGTACTAGTGCTTTAGGTCATTAAGGTTGCACGAAAGGTTCCTCTTGGATACATATGACCTTTCAATGTGTTTCCGTTTCATTGAAGGAACCTTATGTTTTTGCTCAGAATTTGTGCCTCTTACGGAAAGTCAATATTTCTGGTGCGGGCTGGTTATTTCTGATGCAGTGCTTTCATTAAAAGATACGGAAAAGCTTTATTCGTTTTCTCAAAAACATGCAGGGATGTGGACTTAACTGCACTATCATTACTTTGGCAGATCAAAGTAATGATGGTGCATTTCTTTTTTTACCTGCTTTGCCAATACTTTGCAAGCTTTCATTTAAAGCACATATTGCTGCTTATCCTGTTCATCAGCAGCTGCTGTACTGGTACCTACTTTATGACTGTAGATTCCTTTTTATTTTCAGAACTTAATGCTGAGTGCAACTTTTTACTGCCTTTCCCACAAATTCCATTTCCCTCACTCAAAGTGGGATTTTCTTTACAATCCACTGCAGAACATTACTTAACTTTGACACATGAAAAAAAACTTACCTTTTTGAGGCTTTCTGTCTTGTAACATTTCTTGTACGTTAATAATGTGCTTCTTGTAGCGTGTAGCAGGGCAAATTGTTGTTTTATCCTCTTCTTCTGTTCTCTACGTTACATACGTATATTTGCAGGTCATACGTATCCAGTGTCCCCATGCAGGCTTTGTTGTTCTTTTGATATTGTTTGAATTTAACTGCCATTTGATCCATTTCCCCTTCCTTCCTTCTTTTTTCTCTATTCCCTTCTCCCCCCTTTTCCTTTTTAAACACACTATACATACAATTATACACCCTTAAAATATCTTCAAATCATAAAAATTCTTACAATAACTCATAAAACTGAACTCATGCGATTTGAAAATGTGCTCACTGACATACAAACCAAATTCGACAACACCAACATTGCCCACACACTTCAAAACCCAACACATTAACATCGAGTCATTACAACTCAACCCTAAAATGATGGCTAAGGTTCCATCTTCGGCCTTCCCCGGACATGGTCTGCAAAAGTAACGACAGATGGCGACACGTTATCGCTTAATCGGGGATTGTTACGACGTACGTCACGTTTTAAAGGAGAAATTCATATACTAATATTTTAAATTGGTGGCCCTTAAAAGGGCCTTTTGGAGTTGTATTTCTTGCAGATTACATAAATATTTATGAAGATTGAATCAATGTTTTTCCTCGTGAATTTTGAAATGTCTTTCTAGCATGTAAAAAACAATTTTTACGTGCTGGGAAAGTACTGTTTTATCGCCCGGAGAAGGACCTCGAAGCAATGTTCGGAGGAAATTCGGCAATTCCGTCTGAATAAATATTCAAGAATGTGATCTGCCAAGTACAATTTTTGATTGCCCTCTGTGAGTTGTCTTTTCAGGGGACGCCAGTTACTCTCTATGCCTTGTGTGTGAGCGCCTGTTGTTGGATCAACGAAGTTAAGTGAGTGATTAACAGATAAATGGCTGTATCCCAATGTTTGGAGATTGTTGTACGCAGCCCATTGGTCTGTCAGGATGGTTGTTCCTGCTTCAAGGTGTTTCATTATGAGGGGGATCAACGTATTCGCAGATCGGTTGTTTTCGGGGCAGATCTCAACCCTGAAACGCTTCGTACCGCGTTCTAATATTCCGAAGATCCAGGTCCCCTCCACGAGACGACCACAGTTAAACTTCCGTTTTCCTACTTTTGCTTCGTCAATTTCTACAATCACTCCCTGACCTCCAAGCCTTCCTTCCTCACATTGCGATGCTATCGTAAACTCTGTTAGATTGCGAGAAGAGTGCACGCATTTCATGTTAAACTGCGAGAAGAGAACACAGCTTACGTCATACCGTGGCGCCATCTGTCGAGCAGGCCGAAGATGAACCTTACCCAAAATGACTACATACAATATTTACAAACCCTGTTGGGTCCTAACTAAAATCTTTATCTCGTAATTCTTCCTGCAGGTGGTGAATGCCAAACACGTCTTGACCTGCCCTCTCACTTAACCCTAACTTTGCCACATTTCGCCTCTAGCGCTTTCAGCTGGACCTCAGGAAGCTCTCTTGATGCTATCTCTTCTGCAGCTGCAGAGCAAGTGAGCGAAACAGTGGGCGCTCAGGCTCTCTTCGATGTCTCCAAAAGTTGTCTACCGTGGCTCCCTCTATTGTTTGATTCCGTTTTCCTTCATCTGTTGTTTTGATTTTGATGTTCAATATTTATAATTTAAATTTATAATTTTCTAGCTCCTATGTTCATGAAAATGCAGTTTACTGTAAAAATTACTTATGAATTTATTGATAAGATAAGATTTATGAGATCTTAGAATGGTTAGCATGGATGTTAAAGCCTTATTTCCAAGTACCCCAGTTCCAGCAGCTATAGAGATCATCATTGCAAAATTCCAACAGTTAAACAACCTTAATGAGACACAGATTCAAGAATTAAAAACAGTTTTATTGTACATTTATGAAAATAATATTTTGATGTTTGGTGACACTATCTACAAGCAAAATTATGGAGGTCCAATGGGTTCTCCATTGCCAACTTTATTCGCAGAGGTGATTATGAGTGACATCGAAGATAAATTAATTAACAGTATGGAAGAATCTTCAATCATTTATTGCAGATATGTTGATATTTTTATTCTATCCAAATTAAACAGTACTGAACTTGAAGAATTATCCAAATAATTTAATAATGCAGGGTGCACACAAATTAGTCGGGCAAAAAAAAAAATGGTTTATTATGCGTAGTTATATAGGCACACATGAGAGTGAACAAGATTATAAGATAGTGAAACACACCAAGTTTACCTTTTTCACAAATGTTCGATGTGGCTGCCCTTCATTACTCTGCAAATGTCCCATCGGTACATCAGTTCTTGCCGTATGTTAGTGAGCATGTTCATGTCGATCAAACCAAGTGCAGTGCTGATTTGTGATTTCAATTCAAGAATGGATTTCGGAAGCAGTGGACGGTAAACCTGGTCTTTAACAAAACCCCATACACTGAAATCTAGGGGTGAAAGATCTGGTGATCGTGCTGTCCGCGGAATAACACCTCCACGACCAATCCAAACTGGTACTTCAGCACTGAGGTAAGAAGTTGCCGCTCTGTGGAAGTGACACGGTGCGCCATCTTGTTGAAAAATGAAACCTTCAGGCATTGTTTCTTTCAGGATCGGCATCAGGTAAATCTGAAGCATGTCCAGGTATACGATTCCTGTAACAGTTTTTTCAGCAAAGAAGAATGGGCCAAAAACATTAGAACAACTTACAGCACAAAACACGTTTACCTTGGGACTATCCCTTTCATGCTCAAAGGTGGCATTAAGATTTTCGGATCCCCATATCCTGACATTATGTCTATTCACTTTTCCACTCAAATGGAACGTTGACTCGTCACTGAAAACTAACTGCGACAGGAAATTGTCTTCCCTTTCCATGCGCTGTACCATATCGATGCAAAATTTTGCTCTATTCGTCAGGTCCATGTGCTTCAGAGCTTGAACAATTTGCAAAGTTTGAACATCAGCCGTTTTCGCAGGATTTTATGCACTGTTGTTTTAGGAATTCCCAGTTGTAAACTAGCACGTGCAGTAGATTTTCCCGGACTTCTCACAAATGATTCTCTCACTGCATCCACCGTCTGTTCTCGCATCTTAGGTCTGCCTTGGCCACTAAGCCTATGTGCCACACGTCCCGTTTTGGTAAATCGATTGTACTGAAATGACGACCTTATGGGTATTTTTTTTTTTTTTTTTTTTTTAAAGGCTTATGCTAATATTGCTATTTAGATGGAAATTAAGGAAAATTACAATTTGGGAGATGGGGTAGATGCATTTTGGAACAAAACTGAAATTTTGATTAAGGCCATGAAACATAAATAGGAAAATAAAATGCAACACTGAATTTGGAAACTCCCAAAAGTTACTATTGCATTGTTTGCGTTAGATGAGTAGATAAACATGAAAGTGGAAGAAAAGTAACTATTGTTTACATGTGTACCAAATTTGTATAACTAGTAGTTTATTAGTAGTTATGTACACGTGTAAATAACTTTTGGAGGCGGTGAAGTCAAATATAATAGTTAGGACAAGAACATTGATTTTAAGACACAATTACCCCTGATTGTGTTTCCCACCTCAGTCACTGCTGAGGGGAATACATTTGAACCATGTGATGAAAATTTAACTGAGACACTTAATACTTCACTGCACTAAGGGTTTGGGTTTTTGAAAGGCCACTTAGCCTATATTTATTCTGTAAAACTTAACAAATGTGTGAAGCTAATTTTTGGTCACAATTTTAAACCTGGCCACTGGGCCCAATAAAAATAATCAGCTGACACACAGCTTAGTTGCTTTCAATGAAACAAAATATTATTCACACAAAGGTGATATTCCTTAACACTAGGTTATCTTAAATTTTAAGTCATCATCACAGGCCAAAAGCTCAACCACACTTGGTTACTCGTATTAGCATTATAGTTTACAATATATGCCATCTGGCCTTATAGCACCAGGCACATTATTGAGCAAAATCAACACGTGAATGCAATTTACATGGTGTGTAAGTTAAGTGGCTGAAATGTAAATCTCTCTCTCTCAGTTTATAAGAATATGTGCACACTCTGTTGCTCTGACTAACTCCTTCGAACATTCCTTTCCAGACCAGTTTTCTGAATCCATTTTAATTTTAAAATACCACAACAACTGAGCCAAATTTTTATGCATAATGAAAAGTTACTTTAATACAAGGTTCTACACTCCCAGGAAAATTTGCCTTACAATTAAATATACTCAACATTTTAGCATTACTGGATACAAAATCACTCTACTAAACATACTGCACTAAATACCTTACTCAATTACCTCAAAAGTTATCATTACACAATAATGCTGACAAATATACTTAAAATTCACCCTATCATCTGGAAAAATTCAGAATACTTCACTATTCAAACTTGCTCTGAGTACACAATATCCCACTATGTAAATAAAAGGCAAACACTAACTCTCAACACTCCTGGACACAAATTCATACTTATCTGCACTCCCACTGTTCATAACAATTTAAAATTACACCACTAATTCTGACCAGCAATTTATAAACAACTTAATCAAAAAATTCAAACTAGTACCATGTAAGCTTTTAGTAATTTTACTAACTCGTGTAGTAAGCCACTAAGGTAACGGGCAGGCAAAACATCTCAGTCAAATCACTAAATTTCACTAAAAACAAAATTCTCACTGTGAGGAAGTATTATTGGGGCTGAAGGTGAGATTGGGTCGTGAATCCAATCATGGCCTATGCACCGAAATGGAAGAATATGTGTGACTATCACCCTGTATTGTTTTCTCTTACTGTTTTGGGACAACACACCTGCACTCGCCTTGCTTGGGATAGCTTCCTATGGGTCTTGGACTTACTGGGGGTGGAAGAACAATCCCCCAATTGTTTCCATCTGTACCCCTTTCAGTCGTGAAGCATTTTTCCACATAAGGAAAGCACCCTGCAAGAACTTCCTTGCCCCCAAATTATTTTTCTCTGGTACACACAGATTCCAGAAAAACACCACACAAAGACTCACATTATTTCCAGAAATACTCACATTATTTCCAGAAATACTCTTATCTATTCATTCCTCAAGGCACACAGCCCCCAGAAGAATTAACACCACTTTCTAGAAAAATACACTAACCTCATTATTTCCCAGAAAAATACACTTATCGCTCATCCCCCAGAAAAATACACTATATCACTCCTTTCCTCGAAAAATACACTATACCGCAGAACCATTTATCTCCAGAAAATTACACCCATCAAAGAACTATCCATTTCCAGAAATCACCTCCCCTGAAGAACTCCAACACTATACAAGGGTAATGCACAGTACAACACCCTATTAACCTAGTCAGCGTGCATGCCTTTTTTAATGTCTCCCACTCATGAAAATCAATTTTTCAGATCCATCTGCTGATATGGTCTCTAGTCACAATTACTACTAAATGGTACAAACAATTTTACACCCATTACTTGCCAAACTAGGAAATCACCATAACCTGCTTTCCAAGACACAAAGTTTAACTACATGGCCCTGTATGTGTATAGATACAAATGCAATTTATATATCAAAACTACCAAGCACAAAAAAGTTAAATCTCCTAAATAAGATAATTACTGGTTTGAAAGGTTGTTCATCAAAATAGCTTATATCAAAATTCTGAAGTCATATGTCAATTGCCTTAACACATGTAAACTTACATTTTATTTATTTATTATTATTTTTATATAGAAGATGACATGAAGTTTTCTTTACCAAGATAACACTTAAACAGCAAAAAAAAAAAAAATTAAAAAAAAAAGACTTTATCTACACGCATCCTGAATTTTAACACCAAAAAAACATTTTTCACCTGAAGCTACATGTTTAACGTAGATCAATACTTTTCAACTGTAATTCGAATAAATGTTTCTTTCCTGCCACCTTCCAAGGACGTCGGATTAACTTTTGAAGAGTTTGAAAATCATTTTCCATATGTCACGGGAGGAAAAAATTTCGATACAGCTTACCTCGGCATCACGGCGAGGAAAAAAAAAGAATATCTTCATGTGCACTACTATCGCCAGTTTCAAGGCTGTGTGGCACCACAATGCCACAGTGGTTTTCAACAGACACAAAATGTCTCTAGAGACCAGTGGAGAATCAGAAGAGTGGTCTTCCTGCTCCTGGAGGAACTTGCCTGAGTCCCAGGTTAATGCAGGCCTACAAGTCAAACCTCCTCCTTCTCCCTTGGACCTAATTGAGAAATTAGGGCTTGGCAACTGGATAGGGGCTTCTCCCCAATGGCATGTTGTTGTTTTTCTACTGAAATCCAAGGGTGCAACTTTAACTTATGAAGGTGGAGGCGAATATTTGGAATTGCAGGTCCTCATCCTGCAAGTGGATGCTTGGAACTGGGCGTTGCGTCCAGGGCATCATCGTCCATCTTTAAGATGATTTCGAGCAACCCAATGTTTTTCAAAAGACATGGCGTCAGACACTCCACCCCAGCAGCAAAAAGAGCCATTAGCATTTTGCCTAGCACAGGGACAAAAGCCCCATGCGTGCATTTCTTTCAGATGGTCCCCTCCCCGCCAAAAACGCGAGGAGAAAAACTCGGCCGTCCACTTTTTCTGCCGGCCAGCAAGAGAGACAAAAGTAGAGTTACAATTTCGCAAAAGAACTCGGGGGTGTTTGAAACTGCTGACCCCTCATTGGCTAAAACTCCCCCTCGTAACCAACGGCTTCGCTGGCCATTGGCTAACAGGTTCGCGCCAAAACTGTGATACTAGAACACATGGCCTTCTCCTCCCATGCCCATGCCAGGGTGACCTCTGACCTCGAAGGAAAGGGGAAAACGCTGTGTAGCCTTCCAGCATGCCGTTGTGACCCCATTCAAAAAAAAAAAACATCTCTGGCTTAAGTTGACTTCCTGGTGACACGTTTTTAGACACTTAAACTTTCCCAAAAATGGCAGATTCTAAAAGAAAGATTTTGGGCTTTTTTCACAAATTTATAGAAACGCTTTCTCTTCGTTCCGTGATTAATAACGAATAATTTTGTTTTCTAAAAGGGTTGATGGTGACTTCTTTTGCACGCCTTTTTTTTTTTTTTTTATTTAACTTACTAAAGTAAAAATAAATCAAGCCAAAAGAAAAAAGTTTAATGCCTATTGTTCCCCTTTCTTTTAAGAAATTTTGCTTGTCTGGTCAGGGCTGAGAAGTAAACGAATATGGCCACTATTCTGTCACCTCACCGCCTCTTCCAAACAAAATTTTGAAATGTGGACTGTCGAGTATTTTCATTCTATGTATTTTATTTATTTATTTACTATTTTATTTTTCGTAAATCCCAGCGAAGTGATCAATTTCCCCAAGATTTGCGAACATGAAAATTCTCGACAGGACAGTACCATGCTACAATGGTGTCTCTTTTCGGCGCACTTTTGTGGTATTCTCGACTAAAATTTCGTTGCACAGCGGAATGCGTTTCATGGAACCACAGGCAGCTTTTTCTCTTTTTCACCGCCGGTATAAGTCTCCATCGTTACCCGAACACAGAACAAATTATGAACAATCGCGACCTACAGCTCACTGAGACGTGGACATGACACAGCTAGCGCCATCTATCCACCAACTTAGGATACACCAAGACTCATCTGCATTTGAACCGGTAACTTAAAATTAATATTTTGCACATTATTCACTTACAAAAATGCCCAACTAATTTGTAAAAACCCTGTATATATCCATCCATCGAACTGACGATCCAACATAAGAACAAGGTACTTTGGCCTTTTTGGATGTTAAAATCATTAAACAAAAAGATTAGTTACAATACTAAGTGCATAGAAAATCATCATCATATCCCAGTATTAATTCCATACAATTCAGCCCATCCATCACTGATGATGGCTGACTGGATTCACATCACTACATTCTGCTATAATCTTGTGAGCTTTTTTTTTATTATTTACAGAAGAAAATTGTTAAAAGTACAATAAAGACACACACACGCACCAGTCTTGAAAATTTTCCAGCTGGCACGTATGGCGTTTTATCACTTCAGAACCAGAAGTTTGGCAAATTGTCAAGTTTCTTTTCCATCAAGTTTGTTGACCATAATTTACTATAACAAATGTGAAATCAAATATCAACATGTTTAGTTACAGTCTGGTATGTTTAACTTTTTTCTTACAAGGAGGAGAAGAAAAAAAAAAAAAACCCTCACCAGTTCTGAAATTTTCCAACTGGCATATATGAAGTTTCACAAATTGCTGTTAAGTTTGTTGTCCGTGAAGTTCAGTGAAGGTAGTTTACTATAATAAATGTTAAACACAATAATTTCAGTACGTTGACTTTGTCTTGCACCCCTCCTTCACTTTTGCTTACAGGGTAAGAAATTTGTTGAAAACAAACAAGTCCTGAAAGTTTTCCAACTAGTAGTATGAAATTTCATAATTTTAGAATAGGAAGTTTTAAAAATTATTAAGTTTCTTGTCCTAGTTGGTGATCATAGTTTTCTACAAATGTTAAATGCAGCAAATTCAATATGTCTTGTATGGTTTACTTTTCCTTATAGAAGGAGTTTGTTGAGAATAAAGACGCACATACCAGTCCGGAAAGTTTTCGAATTGGCATGTATTGAGTTTTATTACTTTAGAATACAAAGCTTTCCAAATTAACATTTTCTTGTCCATCGAGTTTGGTGACCGTTGTTCACTAGAAAGCGCTATATGCTATCCAATGCAAGTATAATTCACAGCTCTTGCAATGCCATTCTTCAGAAGGCTGCGCTTCTAAAAATTTGCAATGAAAATGATACCACTTTCCACAAAAATCACATTTTACCATATTATACTGATCCGAAAGTACATTGCAGTCCCAACATTGCCACTCTTGTTTTGAAAGATTTGGCTCTGTGTTCAACTCTACTGCCCGTGCATCTTTTGAAAAGAGGCTTCTACGAGATGCAAATTAACATTTAAAATTTCACTAGATCAGCATTCATGATCCTGTGAAAAATCACAAACTTCTATAATTTTCTTCTGTTTCAGCAAGTCTTGTGTACTGTCACCTTAAATATATTCTAGAATTCTGTATTCTTCAGCTGATGGTTTTGTGTTATCAACTGATGTACTTGGGGACATAATGTCCTGATCATGTACAGTAAAAACATCAACATAGTTGGCACACATTTGCTGTTCTGAATGGATGTCATTTTCATTGGCACAGACAGCATAGTCAACATTGCCAACAGAAAGTGATTTATTATATTATCTTTCCTTACTGTAGTTAAAAATTCTACAGGAGATTCAGAATTAGTCTCTCCTCGGCGCGATAAGATATTTCTTCTAAATGACTTTTCACAGCTGCAACCTCTGCAGCTGTAGGTTTTGCAATTCTTCACTGAGGTGTCTCCTTTTCCTTGTGGACCTGAACAACCTCTGTTCTTCAATATTTTGATTTGGTGCATGTTTGTGTAATGACAGGCACCTCATTAGCTGACAAAGATTTTTCGTATTCTTCTAAAACTACCCAACCTTTGCAGCAAATGCTGTGTTCTCTCAATCAAATTTCTCTGCAGTTCAACGGTGGAAGACTATTTTCTTAAGTGGCCAGCAACAATCTCGGGTGGAGTCCCTGCAGCTGTAGGCTCCTCAGTTGTCACGCTTGAAAAGTTGTTATTCTTCCTGTATTGGCACACTAGATGAATATGCTTACACATAACAGACTGAACAAGGTATCAGTGACACGTGCATAAAAAGGCATGTTTACAGATACCACACAAGGTGTACTTAATTCCACATCTAGTGTGATTCACGTCACTTACAGTCTCTAAACATTCATCTGTGGTAGTAGCAGATCTTACATAAAAAGATTTTTCATCTACAACAGTCAATTAGAAAATGGCATTTTCAAACTTCTTGCATGTGCTTTTCACTAGACACCTTTTGCTTATACACATCCCCTTTTCCTATCTGCAGTTTAATTAAATACTCAAAACCTGTATCTTTGACAAATTAAAAAAGGAGATACATCAATTTGTCAACTCGCTTATTAACTTTTTCTCTCATTTAATTATGTTTCAGGCGTCGTTGAATTCTTCCACGAACATATTTGTATTAATGCCACAGCCTAGTCGATAGCAAGCAGCCCATTCTGTTGGTCTCATGTAACAGAAATTGTAAAAATATTCTGCAAATTCTTGTGTTCCACTGCTTTCGTGCCACTTTTCACAAGATGCCTGCATGAATTGTGTAAATTTATTTTCATCTTGCTCTGACAGTAGTACCTTCAAGGTATGGTAAACCTCTACCAGCAGCAGGAAATTCTCTTTAGTTCTACTACAAATCATATTTAGATTCTTTGACCATGCTCTTATTACATGCCAAGTACTGGTACATAGCAGCTTCTTAGGCCTTTCACCAAAAACTTGTACTCTTGCTTGGTAGAACTGTGAAGCATCATTGGTCAATAATGCAACTGGGTACAAGGCTTTCCACTTTATTCTTAATATGTACTAGCAAAAAATGCTATAAGGACCTCATGATCTTCTCGGTTACTATGTAATACACCGGCCTTTTTCTTTTTGTTCTGAAAATAACCCTTCATCAAACTCGTCTTTTACCATTATGGTGATTAAAACAAAATCATTTGCAGTGACCTTATGAGTAGAGTATATGCAAATTACGTGATCTAGACCAAAATGTTTTAAACATATCCAATTGCAGTAGAGTCTGTGGCGACACTGCCCCGATGTGTGAGATGTGCAACTGCGTACTCACTGTCTCTCATGTTTTATGTAGTTGTGTTCGTTCTTGTAATCATTGGTTTCACTATTTTCAGTCTGATTTACTGGACCGGACGATGGTGCAGCTATGCTTCAGAAGCTTTTGGGCAACCACTGCAACACTTTAACAGTTTTTTTCCTTTTTAAAACTTATTTAACTAAAAAAAAAAAAAAAAGAGAAGTATCTACTAACCTTTGCACCTTTTCATTATTCTCTTTTCTAACCTTTACCAATTCATCCTGCTCTTAAACATCACACCCCTTTTTAAGGGGGGGGGATTTTACTCTGATAGTTTTGTGTCTGGCCCTTGCACCATTAAAATCAATTAACTAACCAGTAGAGTCTGAATTCCTATTACGAAATATTCATACTTTAATGATGGACACTCTTGTGAGAATGAATCTTGAGGTTTGTATAGCAAGATATTGGAATTTTCTTGATCTTAGCTCTTCCAGATAAACATGGATATTAGTTGAATCATTGCCATCTTTTTCAATTTTTCCATTTCAACAAGAGTTCTTCAGATTTTCTAGATCTTTTTGAGTAATCAAATGTATTCTATCAGGATCATCACCTGTCAATGAATCCCTTATTTTATCCAATATGACTGAAGAAGGAATGCCACAACTAAGCTGTTGAGCAATTAATTTTTTATCTTCATGTGGGATGTGCGTCTCAGCTAAAACATTTTCATGGCGATAATGAGACAAGTTGTACTTCACGGACACACACCTTGATTCTTGTATATACGAGGTCTGACAATTAAGTAATGAGACTGGGTCAAAAAAAAAAACACATCATTTACTTACACTTTTAATCAACTACAATGTGATCACCTTCAAAGTAGTTCCCTTGAGCTTGCACTGATACGTGGGGAAAATTGGGGTTAACCAAATTACTATTATGATGATGAACTTACTACTACTTAGAAAAATACAAACATTTCGACAAGTTTATTTTCAGAACAAAAGGGGGGGGGGTGATCTGTCTAGAAATCTCCTGAAAAGAAATTTTAATTAATGGAATGACACCCAAGGTTCGATCCTAAAAACTCTCAATAAATGGAAGGGGATTCCACCACCACCGACAAAAGAAAAACACGAACTACTATAAGTGATTTGCTCGAAACAGGTAATCCAGGTTGAACATATTTTATTTCTTGCCCTGAGGCAAGTGAATGAGAAAGTTTACAGTGAGTGCTATTATATTTCTGTTTAGATATTTTTTTTTTCTTTGCAGCTAGGCCAAAAACCAAGTTAAGGTAAAAAAAATATATATATGGTCGACATTGTAATGCACAGTCCTAGTATTAAAAAAAAAAAAAGTCCTAAATCTTTCCTCACAAAATGTTTGGTCTGCAAAGCAAGCTTTCTTTTTTCACCTGCATGATTTTTTTGAAGTGAGGGATGCAGATGATAGTTAAATTAAAAATATATATATATATTGGCCTGCCTTACAACTTTAGGTTTTTGTGTTACAGATTCAAAGTACCACAAGCTTAAAGCTTGTCTAGCATATGTGTTTAGAATAACAACAAGTATGTTGACATTTTTCATCATGAAGTTATAACACACAGATAAGTAGTTATTTTTTGATAACAATAAAAAGTATGCACAGCCTGGGAAAAAAATGTTTTTTCTGATTTTTTGTTACAACTTTTGGGGTAATTAAATGAATTTAGAATGAGCCCCAAATATATTTCATATCTCTTTAATAATAAGAATCTAAATTGATATATATATCTCACATCAGTGCGTCTACAGTAACGAACTTCTTCGAATAGCTAACAGATCATGAACTAACTTCACAAAGTGCAAGTCTCTTCTCTCTGCTGCTGAGTGCGAGAGCTGTTTTACATTTTACACCTACCTTGCAGGTGACGTAGGTGAACAGATCCAAGCGCCATCTGCCGGCGGCGGCCACAGAACTCCCCCACCAGTGACAATGATATATAAAAAAAACTCCAGGTGTTTATACATGTGAGTTAAATCTTACCTGGCTACCAGATCGAGTTCGATATGGTATAATGTGTTGTTAGGGGGAGCCTGCAGAGCTGGGTACAGGAGAAAGTCTGGAGTCCAGAGAATGTCCTGGTATCACTGAATTTGGAGAAGTCCGTTCATGATCGGCAGAGTTCAAAGGAACTTCTGGAGGAGACACAAAATGTGAAGACACTTCTGTAGTTGGAGATTGTTGTGATGTGGTGGGCTCATTCCATCTCAATTCAGGCAGAGAATACCAACATGTGTCAGTTGACCCCCTTAGATTTGTTCCAAAAAATTACAGTAGCTACTCCTACTACAGATATAAGATATTCCAAAGGGATTTGCTCAAAAAAATTTATATCACTTGCTGCGCCATTTTGAAATTTGGTGAAAAACGCATTTTTTGAAAGGAATGTCAAAAACGGCATATTTTTAAAATGTTATTGCGTTTAAACTATTTGGGCGATTCAGTTCATTTTTGTTTTGTTTTGTAGCTAATGAATTGATTTTTAACTTGACATACTTTAAATATGCATGTTATAATTATTAGTAATTAAAAAAAATCCACTTTTTAGGTACAAAATTTTGGTTTTTCTGACATTTAACGATTTTTTTCCTTACACTAAGAAAAGTTTTTTTAATAAAGATGGCAATGTGTAGTCCACCAATGGTAGTTTTACAGCAAATTTTATTTATTGCCTAACATATATACAGTCTATACAATTCAACTTCAAAATATGCAAAAGTACGAAAATGCACTATTTTCAAGTAGCAATAATTCAAAAACCCCATTTTTTAAAAATCTTAAAACTTGACCTTATGTTGTCCTATTAGTATATTATCAATTGGTGGGGGCAGAATTGTGTGTTTTTGCCTCGTAAATTTTGAACGTTTTTTGAAAATGACACTTCTCCAGCATTTGTGGGTCGCAAATAGAAACGATACAAAAACATATACAATTGTTCTTTACAATGAAATTTTAAAGCCACCCTGATTTTTAAGCTCCACTGAACACTTTTATAAGTAAACTTAAGTTACTCGTTTAGAAAAAAATAATGAAAAAAGAACAAAAAGAAAAACATAGAAAATGTGTAAAACCGAGAACTCATTGAACTGTTTGTCTTTTTACAATTTTCTGATTTCTGTAACACTAAAACAAATAATCATAAACAACTCCATGTTAGCTGAGATCTATAAACATTATACTAAAATAATTGCTGAGTAAGTTTACATAAAGTTCAGACACTGCAGATCTGTTGGATCTGGTTCAGCTCCTTGGTATCCAAAATGTGGAGTCGAGCGGATTGTCCGCTGGGAGTGGGTTCCTTCACCTTTAGCACTACATTGTTTAATGGCACTGCACATACATCCTCTCTCTTTCCACATTCCTCTGGCCATTGGAACCCTTTAGCTGGGCCATGGGGATGCATAAATGACACAGTAATGTCTTCGAGCTCTAGAGATATGCTCTTTATCTGTCCCATCCACCAATAATCATTATATACACACCCAACAAATTGACCTACTATGAAATCACTCAAAGAGTACCTGTTTTTTACTTGGCTTGTTATTTCTACTTTCTGCACATTATGTTTAATTGTTCTTGCCATATAAGCTTCATTATTTTGCACCAACCAATAATGCTGATATTATAATCCTACAACAGGTTTTACAGTGATCCATTCTTTTTCTTTACAAGACCTGAATTTTTGAACAACTTCACTTTTGAGGTGTAGTATTTTCGTATTACGTATAAGATTTGAAATTGTACAAACAAATGAAGCTGCGTCTCTTATGGCTTCCACAGATTCTTTTTGTAGATTAAATCTTGTAGCATAGTGCTTGCATATGCCACCTATACCATCGCATGCACTCTTACCATGCCCAGTAGCTGAAAATATCCACTTTCTTTCTATAGTTGGATTACCCTTAGACAACTCATGAAGTTGATATCGATTTTTGAAATGTGCGGCAGCTCCATCTGAAACGTAAACTACTGAGGTCTTAGTTTCCAATGGATACGATTTTGAAATGTCATTTTTTATAAAACCTATGGCACAGAGAGCATGAGCTGTGTCATGGGTTATATCATCAGACACTACTGCAAAACTTTCTTTCACTTGACCAATTTGTGCAACACATGTAAACAATGAGATTTGTACATTCTGCCAGTGATAGCTTTGTATCTCATCAGGCAATATAACTGACCAGTTCTCTGCAAAATCAAAATGTAAAACACACACAGAACTCCCTTTCGCAGAGATTTTAGCTTTGGCTATTCCTTCTCTCTGGATTTTTCGGATATAATTATGAGGAATTGCTTTATTAATCTAATGTCTAGCATCTTTGAGGAACCTCTCAGTAGGTACAGTTTTCTTTATAAGGTCATTACGTTCCCAAATAGCATATGTAACTTCTTCATTCAACAAGCCAAGAGTATCAGCTGTCAGTACATCTGTACCGACACAGTCACCACACATTTGGATCCAACAATCTTCATTGTCTGTTTTGTTGCACAAACACTTAATTAAAAAAGCCTCTTCAGTATACTTTTCATTAGTTACATTTTGGAGAGCTATGCTTATTAGTGTAAGATTACTACAGTAAATGCAAGTACAAACTGCTTGTATAGGTTGAATTTTCACCCACTTTGGACATAGTGAATAAAATTTTGAAAGTCCAATTTTTATTCCTTCGTTTTCCTTTTTCAATATACTTGTATGTCTCTTTGATTGATCTTGTCATAAATCTTTTTGCCTTTTTAACTTTCTCACCATTACCATCTTTAACACATATAACATCTTTTTTGTTTGGACTCTCTCTTGTGCAGTCTTTGCTGTCATCTAGGTAGTATGACAAAGCAATTGCCTTAGTATCTGCAGACAATGGATGTCCACTGTAGGGATCAGGTTTAGCATAAATTCCTTTTTCTTTTTTAACACTACGTGACTTATCTATGATGTACTTTGATACTGAAGGTAACTTTGCCTCCAGTTGCGTTTTAGTAAAAGTATGTGGTAACAGTGTCAACAATTGCACTTTTTCATTGTATTTAGAATTTTGAAGAGCTGTGTTAATGTTAAAAAACCACTGATTGCAAGTATAACAGTCGGGTTTTTCAGCAGAAGGTTCACTTGAAATGTCATCATTGACACTATACACTTCTTCTAATTTCTTCACAGATGCAGTTACTAGTACTTCCTCTAATTTCAACTTTTTTCTTTTTACATAACTTTGCCTTCTCTCAGGCCTAACTTGTGAAGGGGATTTCAATGGCTACATATTTAACATCAAGAATATTAATACTTTTGTTGACAGCATTTACAATCTCCTCACTTGCAATAAAAGGTTCATCAGATGAAATTTCTTGTTCAGGTTCATTTGAAAGTTCCCCAAAAATATTTTATAAAAAACAACACAATTACTACACAAACTGTCATTACTTTTTACAATAACAGACCTACCTACCTACAATCCTTTGAATTGAATCAGCTAAATCACCAACACCACATAACCTCACACTCTTACTTTTGTATACAGTCTTTTTGTGTCTTCTAATATAGTCCACACACTTAATTTGTTCAGAACTATGATAATCTGACATTATTAAATAGGCCTATTCAGCAAAAATGTAAAAAACATATCTGAGAAATCACAAACACATATCAAGTGTTACTCTTCCAAACAAAAGAACAGACTGCACTGTAGTTATAGCACAGGTGGGTGTGGCCATGGAGGGGGAGGGGCTAGTGAGACAGTTGATTAGCTGTGCAGTGAGCAAACACTGGTAATGCATGTGCATGTATGATCCTGTTGATTCAGCATTGCACAGGTGTAAAACAAGCTTATTTGTTGTTTAAGCATTAAGACTAGATCAGTTCATTTAACAACTGTAACTTTATTACAGAGTTTATTATACAATAATTAAAATTATTTTATATTTTTTATTTACTAGATTAATATTTTTACTTTAAGTATTATAATTAGTCTACTAGCCTATATTTTAACTTTCAGAGCTAATTTAAAACAAAACTTTGTAGTGTTTTTCTGCGACCTGGAAAGATCCTACCGTTCTTGGGCCATCGCTGAAAAAGTCCCCGGTGCTGGAATGCTACGGCAAGATCTTCGTTCGAACCTCCGTCATGTGGGTGACCCTCCCCCCCCCTTTTGAGAGGGAGAGACTGTCCCTTCCGAAGTATATGACTTAAGTGAGTGAGCAACACGCAAATTCTCGGTTCCTCGCCGTACCCTCTACGCTCACACATGAAATGGCGGAAGGCAATTGGCCCAAAGTTAAGACACAAGGCAGAGAGAGAGAGAGAGACGCAATTCCTAGGAAATAGCCGCCATAAAGGAAGGATATAAAAAGTCTTAAATTATTGGGAGGTTTAGAAGCCAATTCACCAACTGCTGTGTGGCTTGAAGGATGAAATTTTCTCTAGGAGTAGGCAGTGTGCCTTATAAATAGTTTCATAGGAGAAAACTGAAGTAATAGTTTGAGGAATATGTCACAGGTGGGAAATTTCCCTTCACTGTGGCTAAGTAAAAAGCACCTTTAATTGTTAAAATTTTGGAAAACATGGATGGGTGTGGAGAGGGTGAGTGGGAAAATTAACGAGGTGGCCGAAGAAGACTGGATGGAGGTCTCCTGGAAGTTGGTAGTTTCTCAGACTTGGTAATTCCTTGGTTGCAGGTGGTGTACGAGATAGGGAATTAATAGTGAGGACTGAGGAATCGGGAGTAAATGCTTGGGGATTGAAGTCAGCATCATGTCAAATCGTGAATTATCATTGGTTCGTAGGCAAGAGGCAGAGTGCCGACTCCGGAAACCAGACTGAGCTAAACGTAGTTTTGCTCGTTTCTGGTTTTCGTGATCGCTGGAATTTTAAGACGTCAGAAAAAATAAAAATTACAGATAGGGAGTTCGGGTAAGGAGAATTACATGTTGGTTTTGCCATATGGTCGGAATTGCATGTTTAAGGTTACATGGTTCTCCTATACTTTTAAGGGCCAAACAAGGTCGTATGTGCAATTTCTGCTAGTAGTAGACCCGAGATAGTTTATAAGTAAAAACTTGTGGAATAGTCATTTCAGTAGCACAATTTCGGTGACCGCAAGAATCAGCCAAAAGTATCTAAAGGAAGGATCAGTAATTTGTTTGAAAAATAAAAATATAATACATAATTCCATTTTGACTATATTGTAGGTATGTCCTAGAGCTAATAAAAGTGGGAACAATATTTTCAGATATCTCTTAAATAAAAATATTGATCTGGGGGCACCTTCCGAGCCCACCAGAAGAGAGTTAAGAGGAACTAGTAATGTGCTAGATTTTGCGCTATTCAAAAATAATAGATATTATTATGAAATCTATACTGCAGCAGCGCTCTCATCTGATCATAACCCTGTTCATCTGCAGCTTTTTACTGACAAAACTGTAATGGTAGCACCCAAAATGGTCACGAACCTAAAGCAATTCAAAGAAAAAATTAAATTAGTATCACCTCCAGAAATCGGAGATTGCAATAGCAAAGAAGAAATTGACAATGCTATTGAAACCTTTAACCTTGCCATTAAAAAGGTTATGGAGGCTTGCCAAACTCCTGCCAAAGAAAAAAGAAACCCGTATTTCTTACTCAAAGAAATATTGGATCTTATTAAGGAGAAAAATAGGTACCGCAGTAAATGGCAAAGAACCAGAAATAAAATATTTTATGACCTTTATTGCACCCTTAACAGGCAAATCAAAAGAGATATCAGAAAGTTTGAAAATGGTTCATGGGGTCAATTATTAGAGGAAGCACATATTGACTACTCTGAAAATTCGAATAAAAAAAATAAAATGACCCTGTGGAACCTTACTTCAAGTTTGCAAAATAAAAATATCAGATTACACCCACCTCTCCAGAAGGCAGATGGGAGGGACGGTAGTTAGAACCGATGAAGAAAAAGCGGAAATCTTTGCAAACTCACTCGAAAAGCAATTTAAAATAAATGATATCCCTGACACTGATGTAGCCATTAAAATGCAAAAGGCCCTGGATACTTATTTTAAACATGCGGAGGATGTAGAAAATTCTAGAGTCATCACCCAAAGTGCACAACTCTATGAAGAATTTACTAGTAAAAAAAAAAACCTGTATTAACATCCCCAATTAAAAGTAAACAGAAAGGCTCCTTTAAAAAAAATAGAAGCACAAGGCATAGAAAACAGCAGCCAAAAGTAGTAAATGCTACGGCCTCTCTTACGTCCGATAGACAAGTCAAAGGTGCTATGACCTCTCACGGGTCCGGAATGCCAGAAACTGAAAAGATAAGAAAAAACAAGAGACCTTTTAAGGGCCAAAAAAATTTTTGTTCCTCCTGACTTTGAAAAACCACTACCCATCAGTGAAAGAGAAGTTAGGTTTCACATTAATAATCTTAAAAATAAAAGGGCACCGGGCAAAGATGGCATAAATAATAAAATTCTGAAAACATTACCGGAAGGGTATATGCAAACCCTTACTAAAATATACAATTGTGCCATTAAATTAAATTATTTCCCGGATGATTGGAAGACAGCAGAGGTAATATTATTACCCAAGCCAGGTAAAAACCTGGCAATTCCTGAAAATCACAGACCGATTTCGTTGCTCCCAACCATGAGAAAAATCTTTGAAAAAATTATACTTGTTAGGATGCAACAGTTCTGTGAAGAATACCCAGTTATTCCATTTATTCAAGGAGGTTTTAGTGACAAACACTCCACGGTGCACCAGCTCTCAAGAGTTACTGAAAAATGTGCAGAAGGAATAATGAATAAAAAGCACACAGCAGCTATTTTCCTGGATGTAGCTAAGGCTTTTGATAAATGTCCACACGAGGCAATTATCTACTAACTAATAGCACATGACTTCCCACCGTGGATTATTCATATAATCAAATCTTATTTTGAAAGCAGAACATTTTGTGCAAAAATTAATGGGAAGAAATCTTCAAAAAAAATAATTGAAGCCGGTGTTCCACAAGGCAGTGTACTTGCTCCTACGCTATGCTCTATTTTTACTTCAGATTTTCCGATTTTTAACAACAGGAATCTGACTACAGCACTTTATGCTGACAACACTGCACTGGCCTATACTTCCATGAATAAAAATCAAGCAACATTTATGTTGCAATACTATGTGGAAAAACTGGAGAATTACTTCCTAGACTGGAAAATTAAAATTAATACTGACAAGACACAAGCAATTCTGTTCTCCCGTAAAACATACAATTACAATCCTGACTTTGAAATTGAATTGTATGGTAAAAATATACCTTAGGTAAAGGATGTCAAATATTTAGGCCTCATTATGGATCATAATTTGAATTGGAACAAGCACATTAAGGAAACCCTGGCTAAAGCTCTTAAATTAAGAGAATGTCTCCAACCCATAATTAAAAATAAAAGGCTTAGCAAAAAAAAAAATAAAACCTTGTTATGGAAAGCATGCTTCAGCCCGGTAATTACCTATGGCTGTCCTATCTGGGGTAACTGCAGAAAGCAGCAAAAAAAATATTACCTCGTTTCAAAATAAAACGCTTCATATGATGGTAGGACTAGATATAAAAACATCCAATAATGCTATCCGTAGTATGCTAAATATCAACTCTATACATTATACTATGTATGATCCAGCGCAAAGGTATTACGAGAAAGCCAAGAAACGTCCCAATCCTCTTGTCAGGGAGGCCCTTAATTATGTTGTCAATGATAATGACAAATTTAAAAGACTGAAGGTTATTTTAAATAAAATTCCTGAAAGGAATCCAGTTCACAGTTATACTTCCAATAAAATTAAAAATAACTGGGACTAAATTGAAGTTATTCCTCACACGTGGGAGGAAAGCAAAAAATTGAATATCAGGAGTTTGGAGGGGGGGGGGGGTTTAAGGGTCGAGCAAAATGTTGCATAAAAGATTTATCTTTTTTGTACTGAATATCTCTGCCCCTAACAAACAAGGTGTTGTTGGTCTTGTCTGTTATGTTAAAATTTTTTTTTTTTTTTTTTTTTTTTCTGATTAAAAAAAAAATAACGGCTCTTTTAAGGTACCGAGTGATGGCTACCCTCACCAAGTCAGGCAAGGCAAGAAACAACAAAAGTAAACCTAAGAAAAAAACTGCTAAACCAATGGGAAAAATCTTGTCTCTCATTGGCTGATGAGTGACGATGCAAATGGCAGACTATGGGCCGAATGCAGAGCAAACGTCAATTTCGCGCTTATTTAAGCATCCAGCACCTTCACTGTAAATTACTTGTTGTTGACTGTTCCCTCTCCGCTAATCAGGACTACTCCTAAAGACCCCAGAACCAAGGACGGTAGGAGAGATACCGGCAGCAGCAACGAGGCCCTACTTCTCCCGGACGCAGTAAACCTCCTTCAATCCACCGTCAGATACGATGCTGACACTCTTGGATACTCCAGTAGTGCAGCAGAAAATCTGTGGTATCCTTAAGCCACTTATTGTGGCTGCGGTAAAGGAGGAGGTTGGCAAGCTTGAGAAGAGAGTGGCGGAGGAGGTGGAGTCGTCGGCCAAAAAAATTAAGCGTGAGGTGACAAAGTTCATCCTAAAGGGAGTTGCATCCCATCTCACCATTGAGGTGGTGTCTGCGGCACTCGGGGAGAAAGGTATTAATACCCGGAACCTTGAGCGAACTAAATACCGCAATGGGGCATCGAGGGATGCAATGACCTTTTCATCGGAGGATCAAGTGACGGTCGGCCCCCATCACCAATCGTAGGCTTCAGGATGGGGATAGATGTTTTCATGGAAAGGGAGACTCCAACTCCTATGCAAGCCAGGCATTTTAAGCAGCACAAGAGGGGAGGACCCAGCAGAAGAGGTAGAGGAAGATTCAGAGGAAGGGGACCAGCTCCATCCTCTTCCTACCCCATCAGAGAGCAAACCTTTGCTCAGGTGGCCGCACCACAGCAACCACCTACTTTTACTCTGATGGGGAATCCATCCAGTTCAGTGTTACCCATGGAGCTGGATGATAGGAAGAAATTGCAGCTGGCTTCCTACCTCATGTCTTCCCTTCAGAGACAACTATTGTAAGTCCTACGAATGCGAAAGAAAAAAATGAAATTAATTAAAAAAAAAAAAAAAAAAAAAAAAAAAAAAAAAGGCCCTTTTAAGAGCCAAAGAAAATTTTGCCAAAAGGAATTATCTTTCTTGTGCTGCATACCTCTCCCACTTACAAACAATGGGTTGTTTATCTTGTCTTTCTTATAAAATTTTTTAGATCTGTCTAAAAATAAAAAATAAAAAAGGCCCGTTTAAGGGCCGAGAAAAATGGTTCATAAAAGATTTATCTTTTTTGTACTGAATATCTCTCCCCCTAACTTACAAGGTGTTGTTGGTCCTGCCTTTTATATTAAACTGTTTTTTTCTCAACGCATTAGTTCTGACTTAAAAAAAAACAAAAAAACAGGACTTAATTTTTACGCTGTTGCACGTAATTGTGCAACAAGCAGACAAGTAGCGAAGAAAAAAAAATGATAGGCCCTTATACTACCGGCTTCCTAAATAAGGAATAGAAATCCTTGATTATGGCTTTTTCTCTCTCTCTCTCTCTCTCTCTCTCTCTCTCTCTCTCTCTCTCTCTCTCTCTCTCTGTTGTTTACTCAAAATGAGTAACTTAAACCTCGATCGGTGTAATCTTGTGATCACACCACCTCAGCTATGGTTACTCTGACATGTCAGGCAAGAATCAACAAAAGTAAGCCTGAGAAAAAAATTTTAAACCAATGGGAAAAAATCTTTTCTCTCATTGGCTAACGAGTAACGAAGCAATTGCGGACCCGAGAGTAACACTGAGCAAATGGCCAGTTTTGTCTTATCCGGTGTTGAACGTCGATTTTCCTCTGGGAAACTTATTCCGTGTGTGATGTCTTTTTTCAGGTTCCCCTTTCCCTTGTCCTTCCCTTCTTTTCCCCTGAACTCATTTGTGGCAGCGGTGTACAGGGCATTTTTCTGCAGAGAAAAATATCGCTTGGAACGGCTTGTTGTTGCAGGTAAGTATGTAGGGCAGCTTACAACTTCACTTCTTAACGTGTAACCGTCTACTCCTTCTCCTCTAATATTTCCATACTTTTCTTTCGTGCTATTCTATCAGGGCAATCTGCTCCTAACTCTCTTGAATTCTCTTTCACCTGCCAAAAGAATTCTCTTTCACCTGCCATGGCGCTGTGGGTTCGGGTTTCTCAACCTAAATTGGGAACTCCTTATTCATTCACTATATTGTAGCTTTTCCAACAATTTACTGATAACTAAGACTCTGGCAAAGAGAAATTTGGGGGTCGTTGATTGTTTATCGCTGGAATTATAAGACAGCAGGAATAAAAATAAAATTTTCAGACAGAAAGTTCGGGTAAGGGGAATTACATGCTGGGTTTGCCATATAGTCAGAATTGCTTGTTTAAGGTTACATGGCTCTCCTATACTTTTAAGGGCCAAAACCAGGTCATATGTGCAATTTCTGCTAGGAATAGACCCAGGATAGTTTATAAATAAAAACATATGGAATAGTCATTTCAGTAGCACAATTTTGGTGACGTAAGGATTAGCCAAAAGTATTTTAAAAGAAGGAAGAAATACAATTTCGGTGACCGTAAGGATTAGCCGAAAGTATATTAAAAGAAGGGAGAATTTTGGTTGACAATAAGGAATAGTCTGAGCTGTTGTCGTTTGGCATAGTAGAATGTTTTGTGAGTTCTGTTTTTAAAATTTTGATTAGAAGTTAATAGGCTTCAGGTAATTTAGGGCCTTAAGATATTCCAACTTGTAGTTAAGTTCCCTGAGCAAATCAGAGGGGAGGGGGTGCAGAACTGTGAAGAGAAGGATCTTATGTGGAGCTCTGAGGGTACATTTGCTGACACCAGTGGTGTCAAATGTCACCAATTGTCTTAGGAGACCTGATTCTCGATGTTGCATACGAAATAGATTTTCAGCTGGGATGCCCTGACTTCTGAGAGTACGTGCAACATCATTGTTGGAAATCCCTAAAGGCATGCCTTTAATAGGGAATTTCCTGGGACGCACAGCAAGAGGGGGGAGCATCAGATGAAAGATAATGGTGCTTAGCAGCAGGGGAGACAGCGGGGGCAGTTAGAGGAGGCAGAAGGAGAAGAGAGGCTGCTTCGTGAAATATTTCCCTTGGCGGTCCTTCGGTGCGGCGGAGGCATCGATGTCTGTGTGTGAGGTATAACCTTCTTTGAGCTTGTGGAGTTTGAGGGTGTGGGTGTCATAACTTGCGAGGCCTGGATCTTTTCCACCGTGGCAAGCAGTTGCTGGTTAACAATGGCATGATGCCTGTCGAGGGCAGCTATATAAGAAGCGGCTCCCGCTTGGGTCTGCAGCTTCGTAATCTCCAAGGTGGTCTTCAGCAGGGAAAACAGAGTGCTGATGGTGCAAAATTGCGCTTCCACTGTCTCGGAGGAAAGTAAACTGTTGAGTCTTGGTTCCCTTCTCAGGTATAGAGAAGACACTGGCTGTATGGAACTGAAACTCATGAAGTCGACTGCAACGCACCCACGACATAAAACAGAACTACAGTTGATTGACAGCTGGGCTTCCCAGGAATCACCGCAAACCACATGACTTTGTCCATTTGAGCTTTGACTGCCGTGCAGAGTTGAAGACGACGTATACGACATTCATTTTGGTTTGCATCTTCCAGTTTCCTGTAGCATTCTAATAAGTGGCGTTATTCTTGCTTATTTCGCTAACTTTTCCTTTGTAAATTCCATTACTTAGGTTTCTACGTGTTTTTGTTGCACATTTCATTCACGCATACTTTGTCATTGTTTTCTTCACAATATAGCTTTTACGTTCAATTCTCATTTGTATTCCATTGTCATCCGTATCGATATCTACGTGTTTGGCTTCAATATCTATGGATATTTCGTTATTGTCATCTTTCCAATGCTTCACTTGGCTAAGATTGGTACAGCAGTTGAGCCCAAAGGTCGTGAGAGGGGGGGGGCAACGGAAGGGTGGCACAGAGCAGCTGCTCGTCACCATCCCAGCACTGGGGTGGGGTTGCCATAGCAACCATTGCCTACGGGATGGATTCACGTAACAGTTTGGTTCTGTTTTAGGTCCGTGGGGTGCCATTTTCTATGGGAGGAGTCAAGTGAACTCGGGCCTGACCCCCCCCCCCCCCAAAGAAAAGATGGCCGATGACAGAATTTCTCTCAGTGCACATGAATTAGCAGTTCGTAACAAATTTTAAGGCATTCTCCAGACCTTTTACACATAAATATTTGGCAAAACCCATTGGATAGCTGGTGAGAAAGAACGTGAAGCGTCCCACTCGTGATGGCGCCGAGTTACGATTTATGATCGTGATTTAGAGGAACACATGCCAAGCTCTCGATAGGCCTTCAATTGAGTTCGCTTTGAACAAAGAAACTCCTAAAAACCTGGGTAAAAATGACCACCACCTTTACAAATTCAGAAACATTAACTAACATCTTTTATACAATTATTGCGCTAAATTAGTACATAGCACTAAAGATCAAATTCGTGCCTCGCCGACGGTAAAGACAATATTTTCCCCTCTTTACGATCGGAATTATGAAAAACATTAAAATAAAAATTCACTGCCTGCCATTTTAACCAAATGAATAAGAACTATTTTTCCTGCAATTTATTATTAATTGCTTTTCCGTCCCGTTTCGAGTTTCAATCGAGTTTGTGATTACATAAGAATACCTTCGTAAAGATCGCCTACCTTTTTCTTTCTTTTTTCCTCAAAGACACGAAATTACTCTTCCTAAATAGTCCACTTAAAGAGTTAAATGCTTACATTACATGTAGTTCTAATCACTAATAGTTACAAAATTAAAATCGATACACAATTAAATAACGGTTAGTTATAGGCCACGGAAATAAGACACTGCCCACGTGTTCGTTTCTTTGTCACGAACTAGTTACAGTACAATTAAATGATTACTTTACTACATATTTATCAAAGTGAGTACAATAGTAAGCGAGGGAACTTAATGTTAAAGACGAGAGCCTCGAGACCCAAGAGCTCTCTGCTTGAAGCATCCAATTGGAGCGGCAGCTAGGGGGCAAAACAGAATGCCTGCAATGCATTGTGGGAGCACAAGTTTGCCGACCCGGAGCGAGGGTCACGTATGTATACACGGTGGGATGCGACACGCCCACCCACGTACGCGAAAGCATTGCCCGCGTATCTAAACGGGTAAAAAGACCTTTGACGCCATTTAGTTTTAAAACTCCACAGCCACATCAAGGCATGGTGCCATAGTGGAGTTGACTTTTTTTTTTTTTACCCTAAAGAAACACTTCTTATGTTAACTGAATTCAGCTAGAAAAAATAGCATAAAAAGCTGCAAGTTTATATTTGTTTTTGCTCTTTAGTTGTTTATGCTCCCATCCCACCAGAAGTGTTTCTTAGACAGGGAGGTTCCCCAGTTATAAGAATGTCTATTATAACTGAGTCGGAACCCTGGACAGTAGCAAATACATAACAAATTTATATCTAATCAGTAAACTACAGTATAACAGTTGCACCTCCAAGAAAACATTACATATTACTTTTTGATCATCTGTTGTAAACATTTCAAAAGAATCAAATAAATACTCATTTACTTCAACCGTGGCCACCGAGATAGAAGGCCCGATCACCGATTTGTGACGTCGGCAAATGCCGTACTGTCGATCGACAGCTGTAGCTGCTCCGTGTTCGTACAGTGTTGGGATAGGAGCTTCTGTCTACGAAATGGGGATAGCGAAGGGTTGTGCTGGTTTTCTTAGCTGTTAACTTTCGTTGGTTAGATTGTTTACGTGAAGTTCGAAAAATAAGCTCAATGTTTTGTTTCATTCATACATTAAAAAAAAACTAAAGAAACCCACTAAAACCTATGAACGATCGTCATTGTTTACAAAGTGAAAAAATATTTAATAATAGGTACAAATGGGCTTACATGTTGACAGCATTTATTTTTAAGCTCCTAAAAACCCAGGCAAAAATGAAACTCCTCTTATAGTCCTCTTCGAGAGTTAAATGCTTACATTACATATAGTTCTGATCACTAATAGTTACAAAATTAAAATCGATACACAACTAAATAATGGTTAGTTATAGGCCACGGAAATAAGACACGGCCCACGTGTTCATTCTTTGTCACGAACCAGTTACAATACAATTAAATGGTTACTTTACTACATTCACTGACGGGGGAAAAAAATCCCAACACCACGAAAAAATAGTTGTAGAGGAATAAAATGGCGGCAATACATTTGTATAGGTAACATATTTAATCGATTAAGGTTTCAAGATCACAGCTTATTGTAAGCCCGAGAAGAGCCATTTTAAATGTGAAATGCTGGTACATTAATAATCGGTGTAACCGCCAGAATGTTGAATGCAAGCACGCAAACGTTCATGCATTGTGTCGTACAGGTGCTGGATGTCAGTTTGTGGGATGGAATTCCATGCCTGTTGCACTTGGTCGGTCAATAAAGAGACGGTTAATGCTGGTTGGGGGTGACGCTGGAGTTGTCCAATGATGTCCCATACGTGCTCGATTGATGAAAGATCTGGTGATCTAGCAGGCCGCGGCAACATGTCGACACTCTGTAGAGCATGTTGGGTTACAACAGCGGTATGCGGGCGAGCGTTATCCTGTTGGAAAACACCCCCTGGAATGCTGTTCATGAATGGCAGCACAACAGGTTGAATCACCAGACCAACGTACAACTGTGCCGTCAGGGTGCGTGGGATAACCACGAGAGTGCTCCTGCTGTCATAGGAAATTTCTCCCCAGACCATAACTCCAGGTGTAGGTCCAGTGTGTCTCGGCCGCAGACAGGTTGGTTGCCGGTGCTCACCTGACCTCCTTCTAACCAACACACGGCCATCACTGGCACCCAGGCAGAACCGGCTTTCATCAGAAAACACTACAGATCTCCACTCCGTCCTCCAATTAACTCTAGCTTGACACCACTGACGTCGCAAACGGCAGTGGTTTGGAGTAAGTGGCATGCACGCACGCTACAGGGCGTCTGGCTCGGAGCTGTCCTTCAAGTAACTGATTTGTAACAGTTCGTTGTGTCACTGTGGTGGCAACTGTACCTCGAATTGCTGCTGCAGACTCGGTACGATGCGCCACTGCCATACGCCGTACACGGCGGTCTTCCCTTGACCACCGCTTCCAACAATCATGCACAGTGGCTACATTCCTGCCAAGTCGTTCTGAAATATTGCGGAAAGAAAATCCACCTTCTCGTAGCCCTATTACACGACCTCGATCAAACTCCGTGAGCTGTTGATAATGGCTTCTTCGTCTTCTTAAAGGCATTCTTGACTGACGTCAACACCCTACGGAATCTCAACGATAACTAACGCTCACGAATGTTACAGCGCGTATTTACAGCAAACCTGCTTTGCATGTTCCGAGGCGCTACTAGCGCCACACGTATGCGCTGAGTGCGAAATTTTCATAGACGTCATCTTACAGATGTACTCTCACCGCTTACCAACTGTCGCTTAACACAACCCCTTCTTGGTGTTGGGATTTTTTTTTTCCGTCAGTGTATTTATCAAAGTGAGTACAATAGTAAGCGAGGAAACTTAACGTTAAAGACGAGAGCCTCGAGACCCAAGAGCTTTCCGCTTGAAGCATCAAATTGCAGCGGCAGCTAAGGGGCAAAACAGAATGCCCGCAATGCATTGTGGGAGCACAGGTTTGCCGACCCGGAGCGTGGGTCACGTGTGTATACACGGTGGGATGCGACACGCCTACCCACGTACGCGAAAGCATTGCCCGCGTATCTAAACGGGTAAAAGACCTTTCGCACCATTTAGTTTAAAAACTCCACTGCCACATCAAGGCATGGTGCCATAGTGGAGTTGACTTTCTTTTTTTTTTTTTCTACCCTAAAGAAACACTTCTTATGTTAACTGAATTCAGCTAGAAAAAATAGCATAAAAAGCTGCAAGTTTATATTTGTTTTTGCTCTTTAGTTGTTTATGCTCCCATCCCACCAGAAGTGTTTCTTAGACAGGGAGGTTTCCCAGTTATAAGAATGTCTATTATAACTGAGTCGGAACCCTGGACAGTAGCAAATACATAACAAATTTATATCTAATCAGTAAACCACAGTATAACAGTTGCACCTCCAAGAAAACATTACATATTTCTTTTTGATCATCTGTTGTAAACATTTCAAAAGAATCAAATAAATACTCATTTACTTCAACCGTGGCCACCGAGATAGAAGGCCCGATCACCGATTTGTGACGTCTGCAAACGCTGTGCTGTCGATCGACAGCTGTAGCTGCTCCGTGTTCGTACAGTGTTGGGATAGGAGCTTCTGTCTACGAAATGGGGATAGCGAAGGGTTGTGCTGGTTTTCTTAGCTGTTAACTTTCTTTGGTTAGATTGTTTACGTGAAATTCGAAAAAATAAGCTCAATGTTTTGTTTCATTCATACATTAATAAAAAACCAAAAAAAAAAAACACTAAAACCTATGAACGATCGTCATTGTTTACAAAGTGAAAGAATATTTAATCATAGGTACAAATGGGCTTACATGTTGACAGCATTTATTTTTAAGCTCCTAAAAACCCAGGCAAAAATGAAAGTCCTCTTATAGTCCTCTTAGAGAGTTAAATGCTTACATTACATATAGTTCTGATCACTAATAGTTACAAAATTAAAATCGATACACAACTAAATAATGGTTAGTTATAGGCCACGGAAATAAGACACGGCCCACGTGTTCATTCTTTGTCACGAACCAGTTACAATACGATTAAATGGTTACTTTACTACATACACTGACGGGGGGAAAAATCCCAACACCACGAAAAAATAGTTGTAGAGGAATGAAATGGCGGCAATACATTTGTATAGGTAACATATTTAATCGATTAAGGTTTCAAGATCACAACTTATTGTAAGCGTGAGAAGAGCCATTTTAAATGTGAAATGCTGGTACATTAATAACCGGTGTAACCGCCAGAATGTTGAATGCAAGCACGCAAACGTTCATGCATTGTGTCGTACAGGTGCTGGATGTCAGTTTGTGGGATGGAATTCCATGCCTGTTGCACTTGGTCGGTCAATAAAGGGACTGTTAATGCTGGTTTGGGGTGCCGCTGGAGTTGTCGTCCAATGATGTCCCATACGTGCTCGATTGGTGAAAGATCTGGTGATCTAGCAGGCCGCGGCAACATGTCGACACTCTGTAGAGCATGTTGGGTTACAACAGCGGTATGCGGGCGAGCGTTATCCTGTTGGAAAACGCCCCCTGGAATGCTGTTCATGAATGGCAGCACAACAGGTTGAATCACCAGACCGACATACAACTGTGCCATCGGGGTGCGTGAGATAACCACGAGAGTGCTCCTGCTGTCATAGGAAATTGCTCCCCAGACCATAACTCCAAGTGTAGGTCCAGTGTGTCTCGGCCGCAGACAGGTTGGTTGCAGGCGCTCACCTGGCCTCCTTCTAACCAACACACGGCCATCACTGGCACCCAGGCAGAACCGGCTTTGATCAGAAAACACAACAGATCTCCACTCCGTCCTCCAATGAGCTCTAGCTTGACACCACTGACGTCGCAAACGGCAGTGGTTTGGAGTAAGTGGCATGCACGCTACAGGGCGTCTGGCTCGGAGCTGTCCTTCAAGTAACCGATTTGTAACAGTTCGTTGTGTCACTGTGGTGGCAACTGCAGCTCGAATTGCTGCTGCAGACGCGGTACGATGCGCCACTGCCATACGCCGTACACTGCGGTCTTCCCTCTCAGTAGTGCCACGTGGCCGGCCGGAACCTCTCTTCTTGAGGCAGTACCTTCCCTTGACCACCGCTTCCAACAATCGTGCACAGTGGCTACATTCCGGCCAAGTCGTTCTGAAATATTGCGGAACGAAAATCCACCTTCTCGTAGCCCTATTACACGACCTCGTTCAAACTCTGTGAGCTGTTGATAATGGCTTCTTCGTCTTCTTAAAGGCATTCTTGACTGACGTCAACACCCTACGTCGAATCTCAATGATAACTAACGCTCACGAATGTTACAGCGCGTATTTACAGCAAACCTGCTTTGCATGTTCCGAGGTGCGCTACTAGCGCCACACGTATGCGCCGAGCGCGAAATTTGCATAGACGTCATCTTACAGATGTACTCTCACCGCTTACCAACTGTTGTTTAACACAACCCCTTCTTGGTGTTGGGATTTTTTTTTCCGTCAGTGTATTTATCAAAGTGAGTACAATAGTAAGCGAGGAAACTTAACGTTAAAGACGAGAGCCTCGAGACCCAAGAGCTTTCCGCTTGAAGCATCAAATTGCAGCGGCAGCTAAGGGGCAAAACAGAATACCCGCAATGCATTGTGGGAGCACAAGTTTGCCAACCCGGAGCGAGGGTCACGTGTGTATACACGGTGGAATGCGAAACGCCCACGTACGCAGAAGCATTGCCCGCGTAAGTAAACGGGTAAAAAGACCTTTGACGCCATTTAGTTTTAAAACTCCACAGCCACATCAAGGCATGGTGCCATAGTGGAGTTGACTTTTTTTTTTCTACCCTAAAGAAACACTTCTTATGTTAACTGAATTCAGCTAGAAAAAATAGCATAAAAAGCTGCAAGTTTATATTTGTTTTTGCTCTTTAGTTGTTTATGCTCCCATCCCACCAGAAGTGTTTCTTAGACAGGGAGGTTTCCCAGTTATAAGAATGTCTATTATAACTGAGTCGGAACCCTGGACAGTAGCAAATACATAACAAATTTATATCTAATCAGTAAACCACAGTATAACAGTTGCACCTCCAAGAAAACATTACATATTTCTTTTTGATCATCTGTTGTAAACATTTCAAAAGAATCAAATAAATACTCATTTACTTCAACCGTGGCCACCGAGATAGAAGGCCCGATCACCGATTTGTGACGTCGGCAAACGCTGTGCTGTCGATTGAAAGCTGTAAGCTGCTTCGTGTTTGTACAGTGTTGGGATAGGAGCTTCTGTCTACGAAATGGAGATAGCGAAGGGTTGTGCTGGTTTTCTTAGCTGTTAACTTTCGTTGGTTAGATTGTTTACGTGAAGTTCGAAGTAGTAAGCTCAATGTATTGTTTCATTCATATATAATAATAAAAAAACTCTAAAATGAACGATCATCATTGTTTACAGATTGAAAGAATATTTAATCATAGGTACAAATGGGCATACATATTGACAGCATTTATTTTTAAGGACTTTCCGCTTTTCATATATTTCATTAACGCATAAGATTAAAGATGATCGGCAGTTGCGAAATATACGAAAGTGATATGTGGATTGTTGTTATTTTATTTGCGTAAACATGTACCTGTGTCCTGATGCTAGTGACCAGAAATAAATTTCAGACAGTTGAAAAGCCTCTTGTGCATTACGTTAACAACGGTTTAGTGGTTTAGAATGTTAAGTTTTAGGAATAAATATGTACAATCAATATATGATTGTCTTTCAATATCTCACAACACACCGCCTTATCTACATAAACGATGTAAACCTGAAGAATACCACAAACCTTTAAAATAATGAAAATTATTAAACTTTATTATATATATACATATATATATATTTTTTTAAATTCTGAAAAAAGGTATATTCCTCTTGAGGATAAAACTTTAACAACGACCTTCGCTTCTAGTGGTACCTATATAGATCAGCTTGTAAGCTCACAAAACTCCATGTGAGTTCAACAAAAACAAATGACTTGCAAAAAAAAAAAAAAAAACCAAAGAAACACTTACCGATCTTCTTCCTTTGGAAATCTAAAAAGGCTAAATTTATCTTCATTTGTAGTTGAACAATCCTTAAATAACGTTTTTTTCACCATACTGTAACGCTACTAGGCAATTTGCTGTAATCTGTTCCTACCCGACGTTTGGGTCATCGGAGTTGGTGACAAAATTACATATACTTTACCACTGCATATGCTATGCAAAATTACTAGTTAGGCATTAACTAAATTCATTTATGCTACACTAAATACTAGATTTAAAGATACTTTACTAAATTTATGCACATTTCCAACACTACACAATACAATGAAAATTAGCACTCAAAATAAAGTGCAAAGAAAAGCACAACATACCAAGGCAATATTCATCAAACACTTGAACACTTGCTTAACTAAACCAACCAGTACTTCTGCCCTTACATAGCCATCAAAACCTGAGGGCTGACTTACCTTGACAAATCACAAATGCAAAAAAAAAAAAAATATATATATATATATATATATATATATTACCACACTCATATAATAGAAATAAACAAATTTACAGAGAAAAAAGAATGAAAGAATTTACGTGATTTTTTTCTTGACTTCTATATTTTCTAGCTTCTTTTCCAAAAGGGGCCTTTTGGGGTAACAACACAGAGAAAAAAATTCACTCTCATTGAGAGTGTGTGGATCTGGTAATGGGTTTTCTGATCACAAAATATTTTTGGGCCCATTAATTTCGATATCGGAAAACATTACCAGATCAGCACACACTTATTCCAACGGTGCTGCCGTTGCAGGTAGCAGCTGTGGAACTCATCAGCTGAAACACTGTTCAAGGCCTGCGTCATAGCCTTTTGGACGTCTGCTGCTGCTGTGCCAAAATGGCGTCCTTTCACAACTGATTTCAGTTTTGGGAATTAAAAAAAAAAAAATCGCAGAGAGCCATCTCAGGTGAATAAGCAGGGTGCAGTAGTGTTGAATTTCACTGTTCTTCTCACAGTTGCTCTGCGAGATGTTTTGGAACAAATTTCGCACAAATTTTTCTCGTTCCCAGATCTTTAGTCAGCATTCGGCGAACACTTTCGTTATTCATGTTTAATTCTTCCGCTATCATTCTCACTGTTAACCGCCTATCACGTTGCACAACTTCACTCACCCAGGCTGTGTTGTCCGTGTTGTTGTTGGTCGCCTACTCCGATGTTCGTCTTCCACGTTGGTTCTGCCCTCACAAAACATTTTGTGCCAGCGGAAGGCTTGTGCTCTTGACATTACCTCATTGCCGAAAGCCTGCTGCAGTTTTCCGTACGTTACTGCCACATTTTCACCAAGTTTCACACAAAAAAAGATGGTAGCGAGTCCACTTTTCTGACGAGGAGCGCACACACAACTTCACGAGCCAAGCAGCTAATGCACACTGAGGCCTTCCAGGGTGCTGCCACTTGGACTACGGGTAGGGGAATACCGTATATACTCGCGCATAAGTCGACCTCCCCCCCCACTTTCAGAGGAAAAAATCGTAAGAAATCGGAAACTCCCCCTCGTAACCAACGGCTTCGCTGGCCATTGGCTAACAGGTTCGCGCCAAAACTGTGATACTAGAACACATGGCCTTCTCCTCCCATGCCCATGCCAGGGTGACCTCTGACCTCGAAGGAAAGGGGAAAACGCTGTGTAGCCTTCCAGCATGCCGTTGTGACCCCATTCTAAAAAAAAAAAAACATCTCTGGCTTAAGAGGACTTCCTGGTGACACGTTTTTAGACACTTAAACTTTCCCAAAAATGGCAGATTCTAAAAGAAAGATTTTGAGCTTTTTTCACAAATTTACAGAAACGCTTTCACTTCGTTCCGTGATTAATAACGAATAATTTTGTTTTCTAAAAGGGTTGATGGTGACTTCTTTTGCACGCCTTTTTTTTTTTTTTTTTAATTTAACTTACTAAAGTAAAAATAAATCAAGCCAAAAGAAAAAAGTTTAATGCCTATTGTTCCCCTTTCTTTTAAGAAATTTTGCTTGTCTGGTCAGGGCTGAGAAGTAAACGAATATGGCCACTATTCTGTCACCTCACCGCCTCTTCCAAACAAAATTTTGAAATGTGGACTGTCGAGTATTTTCATTCTATGTATTTTATTTATTTATTTACTATTTTATTTTTCGTAAATCCCAGCGAAGTGATCAATTTCCCCAAGATTTGCGAACATGAAAATTCTCGACAGGACAGTACCATGCTACAATGGTCTCTCTTTTCGGCGCACTTTTGTGGTATTCTCGACTAAAATTTCGTTGCACAGCGGAATGCGTTTCATGGAACCACAGGCAGCTTTTTCTCTTTTTCACCGCCGGTATAAGTCTCCATCGTTACGCGAACACAAAACAAATTATGAACAATCGCGACCTACAGCTCACTGAGACGTGGACATGACACAGCTAGCGCCATCTATCCACAAACTTAGGATACACCAAGACTCATCTGCATTTGAACCGGTAACTTAAAATTAATATTTTGCACATTATTCACTTACGAAAATGCCCAGCTAATTTGTAAAAACCCTGTATATATCCATCCATCGAACTGATGATCCAACATAAGAACAAGGTACTTTGGCCTTTTTGGATGTTAAAATCATTAAACAAAAAGATTAGTTACAATACTAAGTGCATAGAAAATCATCATCATATCCCAGTATTAATTCCATACAATTCAGCACATCCATCACTGATGATGGCTGACTGGATTCACATCACTACATTCTGCTATAATCTTGCGAGCTTTTTTTTTTATTTACAGAAGAAAATTGTTGAAAGTACAATAAAGACACACACACACACACGCACCAGTCTTGAAAATTTTCCAACTGGCACGTATGACGTTTTATCACTTCAGAACCGGAAGTTTGGCAAATTGTCAAGTTTCTTTTCCATCAAGTTTGTTGACCATAATTTACTATAACAAATGTGAAATCAAATATCAACATGTTTAGTTACAGTCTGGTATGTTTAACTTTTTTCTTACAAGGAGGAGAAGAAAAAAAAAAAAAACCCTCACCGTTCTGAAATTTTCCAACTGGCATATATGAAGTTTCACAAATTGCTGTTAAGTTTATTGTCCATGAAGTTCAGTGAAGGTAGTTTACTATAATAAATGTTAAACACAATAATTTCAGTATGTTGATTTTTTTCTTGCACCCCACCCCTCCTTCACTTTTCCTTACAGGGTAAGAAATTTGTTGAAAACAAACCAGTCCTGAAAGTTTTCCAACTAGTAGTATGAAATTTCATAATTTTAGAATAGGAAGTTTTAAAAATTATTAAGTTTCTTGTCCAAGTTGGTGATCATAGTTTTCTACAAATGTTAAATGCAGCAAATTCAATATGTCTTGTATGGTTTACTTTTCCTTATAGAAGGAGTTTGTTGAGAATAAAGACGCACATACCAGTCCGGAAAGTTTTCGAATTGGCATGTATTGAGTTTTATTACTTTAGAATACAAAGCTTTCCAAATTAACATTTTCTTGTCCATCGAGTTTGGTGACCGTTGTTCACTAGAAAGCGCTATATGCTATCCAATGCAAGTATAATTCACAGCTCTTGCAATGCCATTCTTCAGAAGGCTGCGCTTCTAAAAATTTGCAATGAAAATGATACCACTTTCCACAAAAATCACATTTTACCATATTATACTGATCCGAAAGTACATTGCAGTCCCAACATTGCCACTCTTGTTTTGAAAGATTTGGCTCTGTGTTCAACTCTACTGCCCGTGCATCTTTTGAAAAGAGGCTTCTACGAGATGCAAATTAACATTTAAAATTTCACTAGATCAGCATTCATGATCCTGTGAAAAATCACAAACTTCTATAATTTTCTTCTGTTTCAGCAAATCTTGTGTACTGTCACCTTAAATATATTCTAGAATTCTGTGTTCTTCAGCTGATGGTTTTGTGTTATCAACTGATGTACTTGGGGACATAATGTCCTGATCATGTACAGTAAAAACATCAACATAGTTGGCACACATTTGCTGTTCTGAATGGATGCCATTTTCATTGGCACAGACAGCATAGTCAACATTGCCAACAGAAAGTGATTTATTATATTATCTTTCCTTACTGTAGTTAAAAATTCTACAGGAGATTCAGGATTAGTCTCTTCTCAGCACGGTAAGATATTTCTTCTAAATGACTTTTCACAGCTGCAACCTCTGCAGCTGTAGGTTTTGCAATTCTTCACTGAGGTGTCTCCTTTTTCCTTGTGGACCTGAACAGCCTCTGTTCTTCAATATTTTGATTTGGTGCATGTTTGTGTAATGACAGGCACCTCATTAGCTGACAAAGATTTTTCGTATTCTTCTAAAACTACCCAACCTTTGCAGCAAATGCTGTGTTCTCTCAATCAAATTTCTCTGCAGTTCAACGGTGGAAGACTATTTTCTTAAGTGGCCAACAACAATCTCGGATGAAGTCCCTGCAGCTGCAGGCTCCTCAGTTGTCACACTTGAAATGTTGTTATTCTTCCTGTATTGGCACACTAGATGAATATGCTTACACATAACAGACTGAACAAGGTATTGGTGACACATGCATAAAAAGGCATGTTTACAGATACCACACAAGGTGTACTTAATTCCACATCTAGTGTGACTCACGTCATTTACAGTCTCTAAACATTCATCTGTGGTAGTAGCAGATCTTACATAAAAAGATTTTTCATCTACAACAGTCACATTAGAAAATGACATTTTCAAACTTCTTGCATGTGCTTTTCACGAGACACCTTTTGCTTATACACATCCCCTTTTCCTATCTGCAGTTTAATTAAATACTCAAAACCTGTATCTTTGACAAATTAAAAAGGGAGATACATCAATTTGTCAACTCGCTTATCTTTTTCTCTCGTGTAATTATGTTTCAGGCGTCGTTGAATTCTTCCACGAACATATTTGTATTAATGCCACAGCCTAGTCGATAGCAAGCAGCCCATTATGTTGGTCTCGTGTAACAGAAATTGTAAAAATATTCTGCAAATTCTTGTGTTCCACTGCTTTCGTGCCACTTTTCACAAGATGCCTGCATGAATTGTGTAAATTTATTTTCATTTTGCTCCGTCAGTAGTACCTTCAAGGTATGGTAAACCTCTACCAGCAGCAGGAAATTCTCTTTAGTTCTACTACAAATCATATTTAGATTCTTTGACCATGCTCTTATTACATGCCAAGTACTGGTACATAGCAGCTTCTTAGGCCTTTCACCAAAAACTTGTACTCTTGCTTGGTAGAACTGTGAAGCATCATCGGTCAATAATGCAACTGGGTACAAGGCTTTCCACTTTATTCTTAATATGTACTAGCAAAAAATGCTGTAAGGACCTCATGATCTTCTCGGTTACTATGTAATACACCGGCCTTTTTCTTTTTGTTCTGAAAATAACCCTTCATCGAACTTGTCTTTTACCATTATGGTGATTAAAACAAAATCATGCAGTGACCTTATGAGTAGAGTATATGCAAATTACGTGATCTAGACCAAAATGTTTTAAACATATCCAATTGCAGTAGAGTCTGTGGCGACACTGCTCCGATGTGTGAGATGTGCAACTGCGTACTCACTGTCTCTCATGTTTTATGTAGTTGTGTTCGTTCTTGTAATCATTGGTTTCACTATTTTCAGTCTCATTTACTAGACGATGATAGTGCAGCTATGCTTCAGAAGCTTTTGGGCAACCACTGCAACACTTTCACAGTTTTTTTCCTTTTTAAAACTTATTTAACTAAAAAAAAAAAAAGTATCTACTAACCTTTGCACCTTTTCATTATTCTCTTTTCTAACCTTTACCAATTCATCCTGCTCTTAAACATCACACCCCTTTTTAAGGGGGGGGGATTTTACTCTGATAGTTTTGTGTCTGGCCCTTGCACCATTAAAATCAATTAACTAACCAGTAGAGTCTGAATTCCTATTACGAAATATTCATACTTTAATGATGGACACTCTTGTGAGAATGAATCTTGAGGTTTGTATAGCAAGATATTGGAATTTTCTTGATCTTAGCTCTTCCAGATAAACATGGATATTAGTTGAATCATTGCCATCTTTTTCAATTTTTCCATTTCAACAAGAGTTCTTCAGATTTTCTAGATCTTTTTGAGTAATCAAATGTATTCTATCAGGATCATCACCTGTCAATGAATCCCTTATTTTATCCAATATGACTGAAGAAGGAATGCCACAACTAAGCTGTTGAGCAATTAATTTTTTATCTTCATGTGGGATGTGCGTCTCAGCTAAAACATTTTCATGGCGATAATGAGACAAGTTGTACTTCACGGACACACACCTTGATTCTTGTATATACGAGGTCTGACAATTAAGTAATGAGACTGGGTCAAAAAAAAAACACATCATTTACTTACACTTTTAATCAACTACAATGTGATCACCTTCAAAGTAGTTCCCTTGAGCTTGCACTGATACGTGGGGAAAATTGGGGTTAACCAAATTACTATTATGATGATGAACTTACTACTACTTAGAAAAATACAAACATTTCGACAAGTTTATTTTCAGAACAAAAGGGGGGGGTCTGTCTAGAAATCTCCTGAAAAGAAATTTTAATTAATGGAATGACACCCAAGGTTCGATCCTAAAAACTCTCAATAAATGGAAGGGGATTCCACCACCACCGACAAAAGAAAAACACGAACTACTATAAGTGATTTGCTCGAAACAGGTAATCCAGGTTGAACATATTTTATTTCTTGCCCTGAGGCAAGTGAATGAGAAAGTTTACAGTGAGTGCTATTATATTTCTGTTTAGATATTTTTTTCTTTGCAGCTAGGCCAAAAACCAAGTTAAGGTAAAAAAATATATATATATGGTCGACATTGTAATGCACAGTCCTAGTATTAAAAAAAAAAAAAAGTCCTAAATCTTTCCTCACAAAATGTTTGGTCTGCAAAGCAAGCTTTCTTTTTTCACCTGCATGATTTTTTTGAAGTGAGGGATGCAGATGATAGTAAAAATAAAAAAAAAATAAAAAAAAATATTGGCCTGCCTTACAACTTTAGGATTTTGTTTTACAGATTCAAAGTACCACAAGCTTAAAGCTTGTCTAGCATATGTGTTTAGAATAACAACAAGTATGTTGACATTTTTCAGCATGAAGTTATAACACACAGATAAGTAGTTATATAACAATAAAAAGTATGCACAACCTGGGAAAAAAATGTTTTTTCTGATTTTTGTTACAACTTTTGGGGTAATTAAATGAATTTAGAATGAGCCCCAAATATATTCCATATCTCTTTAATAAGAAGAATCTAAATTGATATGTACATCTCACATCAGTGCGTCTACAGTAACGAACTTCTTCGAATAGCTAACAGATCATGAACTAACTTCACAAAGTGCAAGTCTCTTCTCTCTGCTGCTGAGTGCGAGAGCTGTTTTACATTTTACACTTACCTTGCAGGTGACGTAGGTGAACAGATCCAAGCACCATCTGCCGGCGGCGGCCACAGGACTCCCCACCAGTGACAACGATATATAAAAAAAACTCCAGGTGTTTATACATGTGAGTTAAATCTTACCTGGCGACCAGATAGAGTTCGATATGGTATAATGTGTTGTTAGGGGGAGCCTGCAGAGCTGGGTACAGGAGAAAGTCTGGAGTCCAGAGAATGTTCTGGTATCACTGAATTTGGAGAAGTCCGTTCACAATCGGCAGAGTTCAAAGGAACTTCTGGAGGAGACACAAAATGTGAAGACACTTCTGTAGTTGGAGATTGTTGTGATGTGGTGGGCTCATTCCATCTCAATTCAGGCAGAGAATACCAACATGTGTCAGTTGACCCCCTTAGATTTGTTCCAAAAAATTACAGTAGCTACTCCTACTACAGATATAAGATATTCCAAAGGGATTTGCTCAAAAAAAATTTATATCACTTGCTGCGCCATTTTGAAATTTGGTGAAAAACGCATTTTTTGAAAGGAATGTCAAAAACGGCATATTTTAAAAAAAAATGTTATTGCGTTTAAACTATTTGGGTGATTCAGTTCATTTTTGTTTTGTTTTGTAGCTAATGAATTGATTTTTAACTTGACATACTTTAAATATGCATGTTATAATTATTAGTAATTAAAAAAATTCCACTTTTTAGGTACAAAATTTTGGTTTTCCTGACATTTAACGATTTTTTTTCTTACACTAAGAAAAGTTTTTTTAATAAATAAAGATGGCAATGTGTAGTCCACCAATGGTAGTTTTACAGCAAATTTTATTTATTGCCTAACATATATACAGTCTATACAATTCAACTTCAAAATATGCAAAAGTACGAAAATGCACTATTTTCAAGTAGCAATAACTCAAAAACCCCATTTTTAAAAAATCTTAAAACTTGACCTTATGTTGTCCTATCAGTATATTATCAATTGGTGGGGACAGAATTGTGTGTGTTTTTGCCTCGTAAATTTTGAACGTTTTTTTTTAAATGACACTTCTCCAGCATTTGCGGGTCGCAAATAGAAACGATACAAAAATGTATACAATTGTTCTTTACAATGAAATTTTAAAGCCACCCTGATTTTTAAGCTCCACTGAACACTTTTATAAGTAAACTTAAGTTACTCATTTAGAAAAATAATGAAAAAAGAACAAAAAGAAAAACATAGAAAATGTGGAAAACCGAGAACTCATTGAACTGTTTGTCTTTTTACAATTTTCTGATTTCTTTAACACTAAAACAAATAATCGCAAACAACTCCATGTTAGCTGAGATCTATAAACATTATACTAAAATAATTGCAGAGTAAGTTTACATAAAGTTCAGACACTGCAGATCTGTTGGATCTGGTTCAGCTCCTTGGTATCGAAAATGTGGAGTCGAGCGGATTGTCCGCTGGGAGTGGGTTCCTTCACCTTTAGCACTACATTGTTTAATGGCACTGCACATACATCCTCTCTCTTTCCACATTCCTCTGGCCATTGGAACCCTTTAGCTGGGCCATGGGGATGCATAAATGACACAGTAATGTCTTCGAGCTCTAGAGATATGCTCTTTATCTGTCTCGTCCACCAATAATCATTATATACACAGCCAACAAATTGACCTACTATGAAATCCCTGTTTTTTACTTGGCTTGTTATTTCTACTTTCTGCACATTATGTTTAATTGTTCTTGCCATATAAGCTTCATTATTTTGCACCAACCAATAATGCTGAGATTGTAATCCTACAACAGGTTTTACAGTGATCCATTCTTTTTCTTTACAAGACCTGAATTTTTGAACAACTTCACTTTTGAGGTGTAGTATTTTCGTATTACGTATAAGATTTGAAATTGTACAAACAAATGAAGCTGCGTCTCTTATGGCTTCCACAGATTCTTTTTGTAGATTAAATCTTGTAGCATAGTGCTTGCATATGCCACCTATACCATCGCATGCACTCTTACCATGCCCAGTAGCTGAAAATATCCACTTTCTTTCTATAGTTGGATTACCCTTAGACAACTCATGAAGTTGATACCGATTTTTGAAATGTGCGGCAGCTCCATCTGAAACGTAAACTACTGAGGTCTTAGTTTCCAATGGATGCAATTTTGAAATGTCATTTTTTATAAGACCTATGGCACAGAAAGCATGAGCTGTGTTGTGGGTTATATCATCAGACACTACTGCAAAACTTTCTTTCACTTGACCAATTTGTGCAACACATGTAAACAATGAGATTTGTACATTTTGCCAGTGATAGCTTTGTATCTCATCAGGCAATAAAACTGACCAGTTCTCTGCAAAATCAAAATGGAAAACACACACAGAACTCCCTTTCGCAAAGATTTTAGCTTTGGCTATTCCTTCTCTCTGGATTTTTCGGATATAATTATGAGGAATTGCTTTATTAATCCAATGTCTAGCATCTTTGAGGAACCTCTCGGTAGTTACAGTTTTCTTTATAAGGTCATTACGTTCCCAAATAGCATATGTAACTTCTTCATTCAACAAGCCAAGAGTATCAGCTGTCAGTGCATCTGTACCGAGACAGTCACCACACATTTGGAGCCAACAATCTTCATTGTCTGTTTTGTTGCACAAACACTTAAGTAAAAGAGCCTCTTCAGTATACTTTTCATTAGTTACATTTTGGAGAGCTATGCTTATTAGTGTAAGATTACTACAGTAAATGCAAGTACAAACTGCTTGTATAGGTTGAATTTTCACCCACTTTGGACATAGTGAATAAAATTTTGAAAGTCCAATTTTTATTCCTTCGTTTTCCTTTTTCAATATACTGTATGTCTCTTTGATAGATCTTGTCATAAATCTTTTTGCCTTTTTAACTTTCTCACCATTACCATCATTAACACTTATAACATCTTTTTTGTTTGGACTCTCTCTTGTGCAGTCTTTGCTGTCATCTAGGTAGTATGACAAAGCAATTGCCTTAGTATCTGTAGACAATGGATGTCCATTGTAGGGATCAGGTTTAGCATAAATTCCTTTTTCTTTTTTAACACTACGTGACTTATCTATGATGTACTTTGATACTGAAGGTAACTTTGCCTCCAGTTGCGTTTTAGTAAAAGTATGTGGTAACAGTGTCAACAATTGCACTTTTTCATTGTATTTAGAATTTTGAAGAGCTGTGTTAATGTTAAAAAACCACTGATTGCAAGTATAACAGTCGGGTTTTTCAGCAGAAGGTTCACTTGAAATGTCATCATTGACACTATACACTTCTTCTAATTTCTTCACAGATGCAGTTACTAGTACTTCCTCTAATTTCAACTTTTTTCTTTTTACATAACTTTGCCTTCTCTCAGGCCTAACTTGTGAAGGGGATTTCAATGGCGACATATTTACATCAAGAATGTTAATACTTTTGTTGACAGCATTTACAATCTCCTCACTTGCAATAAAAGATTCATCAGATGAAATTTCTTGTGCAGGTTCATTTGTAAGTTCCCCAAATATTTTTTTATAAAAAACAACACAATTACTACACAAACTGTCATTACTTTTTACAATAACAGACCTACCTACAATCCTTTGAATTGAATCAGCTAAATCACCAACACCACATAACCTCACACTCTTACTTTTGTATACAGTTTTTTTGTGTCTTCTAATATAGTTCACACACTTAATTCGTTCAGAACTATGATAATCTGACATTATTAAATAGGCCTATTCAGCAAAAATGTAAAAAACATATCTGAGAAATCACAAACACATATCAAGTGTTACTCTTCCAAACAAAAGAACAGACTGCACTGTAGTTATAGCACAGGTGGGTGTGGCCATGGAGGGAGAGGGGCTAGTGAGACAGTTGATTAGCTGTGCAGTGAGCAAACACTGGTCATGCATGTGCATGTATGATCCTGTTGATTCAGCATTGCACAGGTGTAGAACAAGCTTATTTGTTGTTTAAGCATTAAGACGATCAGTTCATTTAACAACTGTAACTTTATTACAGAATTTATTATATAATAATTAAAATTATTTTATATTTTTTATTTACTAGATTAATATTTTAAATATTTTTACTTTAAGTACTATAATTAGTCTACTAGCCTATATTTTAACTTTCAGAGCTAATTTAAAACAAAACTTTGTAGTGTTTTACTGCGACCTGGAAAGATCCTACCGTTCTTGGGCCATCGCTGAAAAAGTCCCCAGTGCTGGAATGCTACAGCAAGATCTTCATTCGAACCTCCGTCATGCGGGCAAACCCTCCCCCCTCCCTTTTTGAGAGGGAGAGACTGTCCCTTCCGAAGTATATGACTTAAGTGAGTGAGCAACACGCAAATTCTCGGTTCCTCGCCGTACCCTCTACGCTCGCACATGAAATGGCGGAAGGCAATTGGCCCAAAGTTAAGGCAGAGAGAGAGAGACGCAATTCCTAGGAAATAGCCACCATAAAGGAAGGATATAAAAAGTCTTAAATTATCAGGAGGTTTAGAAGCCAATTCACCAACAGCTGTGTGGCTTGAAGGATGAAATTTTCTCTAGGAGTAGGCAGAGTGCCTTATAAATAGTTTCATAGGAGAAAACTGAAGTAATAGTTTGAGGAATAAGTCACAGGTGGGAAATTTCCCTTCACTGTGGCTAAGTAAAAAGCACCTTTAATTGTTAAAATTTTGGAAAACATGGATGGGTGTGGAGAGGGTGAGTGGGAAAATTAACGAGGTGGCCGAAGAAGACTGGATGGAGGTCTCCTGGAAGTTGGTAGTTTCTCAGACTTGGTAATTCCTTGGTTGCAGGTGGTGTGCGAGATAGGGAATTAATAGTGAGGACTGAGGAATCGGGAATAAATGCTTGGGGATTGAAGTCAGCATCATGTCAAATCGTGAATTATCATTGGTTTGTAGGCAAAAGGCAGAGTGCCGACTCCGGAAACCAGACTGAGCTAAACGTAGTTTTGCTCGTTTCTGGTTTCCGTGATCGCTGGAATTTTAAGACATCAGAAAAAATAAAAATTACAGATAGGAAGTTCGGGTAAGGAGAATTACATGTTGGTTTTGCCATATGGTCGGAATTGCATGTTTAAGGTTGCATGGTTCTCCTATACTTTTAAGGGCCAAACAAGGTCATATGTGCAATTTCTGCTAGGAGTAGACCCGAGATAGTTTATAAGTAAAAACTTATGGAATAGTCATTTCAGTAGCACAATTTCGGTGACCGCAAGAATCAGCCAAAAGTATCTAAAGGAAGGATCAGTAATTTGTTTGAAAAATAAAAATATAATACATAATTCCATTTTGACTATATTGTAGGTATGTCCTAGAGCTAATAAAAGTGGGAACAATATTTTCAGATATCTCTTAAATAAAAATATTGATCTGGGGGCACCTTCCGAGCCCACCAGAACAGCGTTAAGAGGAACTAGTAATGTGCTAGATTTTGCGCTATTCAAAAATAATAGATATTATTATGAAATCTATACTACAGCAGCGCTCTCATCTGATCATAACCCTGTTCATCTGCAGCTTTTTACTGACAAAACTGTAATGGTAACACCCAAAATGGTCACGAACCTAAAGCAATTCAAAGAAAAAATTAAATTAGTATCACCTCCAGAAATCGGAGATTGCAATAGCAAAGAAGAAATTGACAATGCTATTGAAACCTTTAACCTTGCCATTAAAAAGGTTATGGAGGCTTGCCAAACTCCTGCCAAAGAAAAAAGAAACCCGTATTTCTTACTCAAAGAAATATTGGATCTTATTAAGGAGAAAAATAGGTACCGCAGTAAATGGCAAAGAACCAGAAATAAAATATTTTATGACCTTTATTGCACCCTTAACAGGCAAATCAAAAGAAATATCAGAAAGTTTGAAAACGGTTCATCGGGTCAATTATTAGAGGAAGCACATATTGACTACTCTGAAAATTCGAATAAAAAAAATAAAATGACCCTGTGGAACCTTACTTCAAGTTTGCAAAATAAAAATATCAGATTACTCCCACCTCTCCAGAAGGCAGATGGGAGGGACGGTAGTTAGAACCGATGAAGAAAAAGCGGAAATCTTTGCAAACTCACTCGAAAAGCAATTTAAAATAAATGATATCCCTGACACTGATGTAGCCATTAAAATGCAAAAGGCCCTGGATACTTATTTTAAACATGTGGAGGATGTAGAAAATTCTAGAGTCATCACCCAAAGTGCACAACTCTATAAAGAATTTACTAGTAAAAAAAAAAACCTGTATTAACATCCCCAATTAAAAGTAAACAGAAAGGCTCCTTTAAAAAAAATAGAAGCACAAGGCATAGAAAACAGCAGCCAAAAGTAGTAAATGCTACGGCCTCTTACATCCGATAGACAAGTCAAAGGTGTTACGACCTCTCTCGGGTCCGGAACGCCAGAAACTGAAAAGATAAGAAAAAACCAGAGACCTTTTAAGGGCCAAAAAAAAAAAAATTTGTTCCTCCTGACTTTGAAAAACCACTACCCATCAGTGAAAGAGAAGTTAGGTTTCACATTAATAATCTTAAAAATAAAAAGGCACCGGGCAAAGATGGCATAAATAATAAAATTATGAAAACACTACCGGAAGAGTATGTGCACACCCTTACTACAATATACAATTGTGCCATTAAATTAAATTATTTCCCTGATGATTGGAAGACAGCAGAGGTAATATTACCCAAGCCAGGTAAAAATCCGGCAATTCCTGAAAATCACAGACCGATTTCGTTGCTCCCAACCATGGGAAAAATCTTTGAAAAAATTATACTTGTTAGGATGCAACAGTTCTGTGAAGAATACCCAGTTATTCCATTTATTCAAGGAGGTTTTCGTGACAAACACTCCACAGTGCACCAGCTCTCGAGAGTTACTGAAAAATGTGCAGAAGGAATAATGAATAAGAAGCACACAGCTGCTATATTCCTGGATGTAGCTAAGGCTTTTGATAAATGTCCACACAAGGTAATTATCTACAAACTAATAGCACATGACTTCCCACCGTAGATTATTCATATAATCAAATCTTATTTTGAAAGCAGAACATTTTGTGCAAAAATTAATGGGAAGATATCTTCAAAAAAAATTATTGAAGCCGGTGTTCCACAAGTCAGTGTACTTGCTCCTACGCTATACTCTATTTTTACTTCAGATTTTCCGAATTTTAACAACAGGAATCTGACTACAGCACGTTCCTCTGTTTGTGTGGTCAGTGTTGATTACTGCATTCTACAATTGTAAATATACGGGGAAGGGGGATAGTAATGGAACGGGTTCCTCTGTTTGTGTGGTCAGTGTTGATTACTGCAATTTTATTATTGCTTTCTTTACCGGTATTGGCGGGGGCTATTACTATACTTTTAACAGATCGGAATTTTAACACTTCTTTTTTTGATCCTGCTGGTGGGGAGATCCTATTTTATTTCAGCATTTGTTTTGATTTTTTGGGCATCCAGAGGTTTATATTTTGATTTTGCCAGGATTTGGAATAATTTCTCATATTATTAGTTCGTCGGTAGGAAAGTGGGAACCATTTGGAACATTGGGAATGATTTATGCTATAGCTGGGATTGGAGGAATGGGATTTGTAGTGTGCAGAACATTTTGTGCAAAAATTAATGGGAAGAAATCTTCAAAAAACTGCACTGGCCTATACTTCGACACTGCACTGGCCTATACTTCCATGAATAAAAATCAAGCTACATTTATGTTGCAATACTATGTGGAAAAACTGGAGAATTACTTCCTAGACTGGAAAATTAAAATTAATACTGACAAGACTAGCAATTCTGTTCTCCCATAAAACAGACAATTACAATCCTGACTTTGAAATTGAATTGTATGGTAAAAATATACCTGAGGTAAAGGATGTCAAATATTTAGGCCTCATTATGGATCATAATTTGAATTGGAACAAGCACATTAAGGAAACCCTGGCTAAAGCTCTTAAATTAAGAGGATGTCTCCAACCCATAATTAAAAATAAAAGGCTTAGCAAAAAAAAATAAAACCTTGTTATGGAAAGCATGCTTCAGCCCGGTGATTACCTATGGCTGTCCTATCTGGGGTAACTGCAGAAAGCAGCAAAAAATATTACCTCGTTTCAAAATAAAACTTTTCGTATAATGGTAGGACTAGATGTAAAAACATCCAATAATGCTATCCGTAGTATGCTAAATATCAACTCTATACATTATACTATGTATGATCCAGCGCAAAGGTATTACGAGAAGGCCAAGAAACATCCCAATCCTCTTGTCAGGGAGGCCCTTAATTATGTTGTCAATGATAATGACAAATTTAAGAGATCGAAGGCTATTTTAAATAAAATTTCTGAAAAGAATCCAGTTCACAGTTATACTTCCAATAAAATTAAAAAGAACTGGGACTAAATTGAAGTTATTCCTCACACGTGGGAGGAAAGCAAAAAATTGAATATCAGGAGTTTTGGGGGGGGGCATTTTAAGGGCCGAGCAAAATGTTGCATAAAAGATTCATCTTTTTTGTACTGAATATCTCTGCCCCTAACAAACAAGGTGTTGTTGGTCTTGTCTGTTATGTTAAAATTTTCTTTTCTTTTTTTTTTTTCTGATTAAAAAAAAAATAACGGCTCTTTTAAGGTACCGAGTGATGGCTACCCTCACCAAGTCAGGCAAGGCAAGAAACAACAAAAGTAAACCTAAGAAAAAAAACTGCTAAACCAATGGGAAAAAATCTTGTCTCTCATTGGCTGATGAGTGACGATGCAAATGGCAGACTATGGGCCGAATGCAGAGCAAACGTCAATTTTGCGCTTATTTAAGCATCCAGCACCTTCGCTGTAAATTACTTGTTGTTGACTGTTCCCTCTCCGCTAATCATGACTACTCCTAAAGACCCCAGAACCAAGGACGGTAGGAGAGATACAGGCAGCAGCAACGAGGCCCTACTTCTCCCGGACGCAGTAAACCTCCTTCAATCCACCGTCAGATACGATGCTGACACTCTTGGATACTCCTGTGAAGAGAAGGATCTTATGTGGAGCTCTGAGGGTACATTTGCTGACACCAGTGGTGTCAAATGTCACCAATTGTCTTAGGAGACCTGATTCTCGATGTTGCATACGAAATAGATTTTCAGCTGGGATGCCCTGACTTCTGAGAGTACGTGCAACATCATTGTTGGAAATCCCTAAAGGGATGCCTTTAATAGGGAATTTCCTGGGACGCACAGCAAGAGGGGGGAGCATCAGATGAAAGATAATGGTGCTTAGCAGCAGGGGGGAGACAGCGGGGGCAGTTAGAGGAGGCAGAAGGAGAAGAGAGGCTGCTTCGTGAAATATTTCCCTTGGCGGTCCTTCGGTGCGGCGGAGGCATCGATGTCTGTGTGTGAGGTATAACCTTCTTTGAGCTTGTGGAGTTTGAGGGTGTGGGTGTCATAACTTGCGAGGCCTGGATCTTTTCCACCGTGGCAAGCAGTTGCTGGTTAACAATGGCATGATGCCTGTCGAGGGCAGCTATATAAGAAGCGGCTCCCGCTTGGGTCTGCAGCTTCGTAATCTCCAAGGTGGTCTTCAGCAGGGAAAACAGAGTGCTGATGGTGCAAAATTGCGCTTCCACTGTCTCGGAGGAAAGTAAACTGTTGTCTTGGTTCCCTTCTCAGGTATAGAGAAGACACTGGCTGTATGGAACTGAAACTCATGAAGTCGACTGCAACGCACCCACGACATAAAACAGAACTACAGTTGATTGACAGCTGGGCTTCCCAGGAATCACCGCAAACCACATGACTTTGTCCATTTGAGCTTTGACTGCCGTGCAGAGTTGAAGACGACGTATACGACATTCATTTTGGTTTGCATCTTCCAGTTTCCTGTAGCATTCTAATAAGTGGCGTTATTCTTGCTTATTTCGCTAACTTTTCCTTTGTAAATTCCATTACTTAGGTTTCTACGTGTTTTTGTTGCACATTTCATTCACGCATACTTTGTCATTGTTTTCTTCACAATATAGCTTTTACGTTCAATTCTCATTTGTATTCCATTGTCATCCGTATCGATATCTACGTGTTTGGCTTCAATATCTATGGATATTTCGTTATTGTCATCTTTCCGATGCTTCACTTGGCTAAGATTGGTACAGCAGTTGAGCCCAAAGGTCGTGAGGGGGGCAACGGAAGGGTGGCACAGAGCAGCTGCTCGTCACCATCCCAGCACTGGGGTGGGGTTGCCATAGCAACCATTGCCTACGGGATGGATTCACGTAACAGTTTGGTTCTGTTTTAGGTCCGTGGGGTGCCATTTTCTATGGGAGGAGTCAAGTGAACTCGGGCCTGACCCCCCCCCAAAGAAAAGATGGCCGATGACAGAATTTCTCTCAGTGCACATGAATTAGCAGTTCGTAACAAATTTTAAGGCATTCTCCAGACCTTTTACACATAAATATTTGGCAAAACCCATTGGATAGCTGGTGAGAAAGAACGTGAAGCGTCCCACTCGTGATGGCGCCGAGTTACGATTTATGATCGTGATTTGGAGGAACACATGCCAAGCTCTCGATAGGCCTTCAATTGAGTTCGCTTTGAACAAAGAAACTCCTAAAAACCTGGGTAAAAATGACCACCACCTTTACAAATTCAGAAACATTAACTAACATCTTTTATACAATTATTGCGCTAAATTAGTACATAGCACTAAAGATCAAATTCGTGCCTCGCCGACGGTAAAGACAATATTTTCCCCTCTCTACGATCGGAATTATGAAAAACATTAAAATAAAAATTCACTGCCTGCCATTTTAACCAAATGAATAAGAACTATTTTTCCTGCAATTTATTATTAATTGCTTTTCCGTCCCGTTTCGAGTTTCAATCGAGTTTGTGATTACATAAGAATACCTTCGTAAAGATCGCCTACCTTTTTCTTTCTTTTTTCCTCAAAGACACGAAATTACTCTTCCTAAATAGTCCACTTAAAGAGTTAAATGCCTTACATTACATATAGTTCTAATCACTAATAGTTACAAAATTAAAATCGATACACAATTAAATAACGGTTAGTTATAGGCCACGGAAATAAGACACTGCCCACGTGTTCGTTTCTTTGTCACGAACTAGTTACAGTACAATTAAATGATTACTTTACTACATATTTATCAAAGTGAGTACAATAGTAAGCGAGGGAACTTAATGTTAAAGACGAGAGCCTCGAGACCCAAGAGCTCTCTGCTTGAAGCATCCAATTGGAGCGGCAGCTAGGGGGCAAAACAGAATGCCTGCAATGCATTGTGGGAGCACAAGTTTGCCGACCCGGAGCGAGGGTCACGTATGTATACACGGTGGGATGCGACACGCCCACCCACGTACGCGAAAGCATTGCCCGCGTATCTAAACGGGTAAAAAGACCTTTGACGCCATTTAGTTTTAAAACTCCACAGCCACATCAAGGCATGGTGCCATAGTGGAGTTGACTTTTTTTTTTTTTACCCTAAAGAAACACTTCTTATGTTAACTGAATTCAGCTAGAAAAAATAGCATAAAAAGCTGCAAGTTTATATTTGTTTTTGCTCTTTAGTTGTTTATGCTCCCATCCCACCAGAAGTGTTTCTTAGACAGGGAGGTTCCCCAGTTATAAGAATGTCTATTATAACTGAGTCGGAACCCTGGACAGTAGCAAATACATAACAAATTTATATCTAATCAGTAAACCACAGTATAACAGTTGCACCTCCAAGAAAACATTACATATTACTTTTTGATCATCTGTTGTAAACATTTCAAAAGAATCAAATAAATACTCATTTACTTCAACCGTGGCCACCGAGATAGAAGGCCCGATCACCGATTTGTGACGTCTGCAAACGCTGTGCTGTCGATCGACAGCTGTAGCTGCTCCGTGTTCGTACAGTGTTGGGATAGGAGCTTCTGTCTACGAAATGGGGATAGCGAAGGGTTGTGCTGGTTTTCTTAGCTGTTAACTTTCGTTGGTTAGATTGTTTACGTGAAGTTCGAAAAAATAAGCTCAATGTTTTGTTTCATTCATACATTAAAAAAAAACTAAAGAAACCCACTAAAACCTATGAACGATCGTCATTGTTTACAGAGTGAAAGAATATTTAATCATAGGTACAAATGGGCTTACATGTTGACAGCATTTATTTTTAAGCTCCTAAAAACCCAGGCAAAAATGAAACTCCTCTTAGAGAGTTAAATGCCTTACATTACATATAGTTCTAATCACTAATAGTTACAAAATTAAAATCGATACACAACTAAATAACGGTTATAGGCCACGGAAATAAGATACTGCCCACGTGTTCGTTTCTTTCTCACGAACTAGTTACAATACGATTAAATGATTACTTTACTACATATTTATCAAAGCGAGTACAATAGTAAGCGAGGGAACTTAACGTTAAAGACGAGAGCCTCGAGACCCAAGAGCTCTCTGCTTGAAGCATCCAATTGGAGCGGCAGCTAGGGGGCAAAACAGAATGCCTGCAATGCATTGTGGGAGCACAAGTTTGCCGACCCGAAGTGAGGGTCACGTGTGTATACACGATGGGATGCGACACGCCCACCCACGTATGCGAAAGCATTGCCCGCGTATCTAAACGGGTAAAAAGACCTTTGACCCCATTTAGTTTTAAAACTCCACAGCCACATCAAGGCATGGTGCCATAGTGGAGTTGACTTTTTTTTTTTACCCTAAAGAAACACTTCTTATGTTAACTGAATTCAGCTAGAAAAAAAAAGCATAAAAAGCTGCAAGTTTATATTTGTTTTTGCTCTTTAGTTGTTTATGCTCCCATCCCACCAGAAGTGTTTCTTAGACAGGGAGGTTTCCCAGGTATAAGAATGTCTATTATAACTGAGTCAGAACCCTGGACAGTAGCAAATACATAACAAATTTATATCTAATCAGTAAACCACAGTATAACAGTTGCACCTCCAAGAAAACATTACATATTACTTTTTGATCAACTGTTGTAAACATTTCAAAAGAATCAAATAAATACTCATTTACTTCAACCGTGGCCACCGAGATAGAAGGCCCGATCACCGATTTGTGACGTCGGCAAACGCCGTGCTGTCGATCGACAGCTGTAGCTGCTCCGTGTTCGTACAGTGTTGGGATAGGAGCTTCTGTCTACGAAATGGGGATAGCGAAGGGTTGTGCTGGTTTTCTTAGCTGTTAACTTTCGTTGGTTAGATTGTTTACGTGAAGTTCGAAAAATAAGCTCAATGTTTTGTTTCATTCATACATTAAAAAAAAACTAAAGAAACCCACTAAAACCTATGAACGATCGTCATTGTTTACAGAGTGAAAGAATATTTAATCATAGGTACAAATGGGCTTACATGTTGACAGCATTTATTTTTAAGCTCCTAAAAACCCAGGCAAAAATGAAACTCCTCTTATAGTCCTCTTAGAGAGTTAAATGCTTACATTACATATAGTTCTGATCACTAATAGTTACAAAATTAAAATCAATACACAACTAAATAATGGTTAGTTATAGGCCACGGAAATAAGACACGGCCCACGTGTTCATTCTTTGTCACGAACCAGTTACAATACGATTAAATGGTTACTTTACTACATACACTGACGGGGGAAAAAAATCCCAACACCACGAAAAAATAGTTGTAGAGGAATGAAATGGCGGCAATACATTTGTATAGGTAACATATTTAATCGATTAAGGTTTCAAGATCACAGCTTATTGTAAGCGCGAGAAGAGCCATTTTAAATGTGAAATGCTGGTACATTAATAACCGGTGTAACCGCCAGAATGTTGAATGCAAGCACGCAAACGTTCATGCATTGTGTCGTACAGGTGCTGGATGTCAGTTTGTGGGATAGAATTCCATGCCTGTTGCACTTGGTCGGTCAATACAGGGACGGTTAATGCTGGTTGGGGGTGACGCTGGAGTTGTCGTCCAACAATGTCCCATGCGTGCTCGATTGGTGAAAGATCTGGTGATCTAGCAGGCCGCGGCAACATGTCGACACTCTGTAGAGCATGTTGGGTTACAACAGCGGTATGTGGGCGAGCGTTATCCTGTTGGAAAACACCCCCTGGAATGCTGTTCATGAATGGCAGCACAACAGGTTGAATCACCAGACCGACATACAACTGTGCCATCGGGGTGCGTGAGATAACCACGAGAGTGCTCCTGCTGTCATAGGAAATTGCTCCCCAGACCATAACTCCAGGTGTAGGTCCAGTGTGTCTCGGCCGCAGACAGGTTGGTTGCAGGCGCTCACCTGGCCTCCTTCTAACCAACACACGGCCATCACTGGCACCCAGGCAGAACCGGCTTTGATCAGAAAACACAACAGATCTTCACTCCGTCCTCCAATGAGCTCTAGCTTGACACCACTGACGTCGCAAACGGCAGTGGTTTGGAGTAAGTGGCATGCACGCTACAGGGCGTCTGGCTCGGAGCTGTCCTTCAAGTAACCGATTTGTAATAGTTCGTTGTGTCACTGTGGTGGCAACTGCAGCTCGAATTGCTGCTGCAGACGCGGTACGATGCGCCACTGCCATACGCCGTACACGGCGGTCTTACCCTATCAGTAGTGCCACGTGGCCGGCCGGAACCTCTCTTCTTGAGGCAGTACCTTCCCTTGACCACCGCTTCCAACAATCATGCACAGTGGCTACATTCCGGCCAAGTCGTTCTGAAATATTGCGGACAGAAAATCCACCTTCTCGTAGCCCTATTACAAGACCTCGTTCAAACTCTGTGAGCTGTTGATAATGGCTTCTTCGTCTTCTTAAAGGCATTCTTGACTAACGTCAACACCCTACGTCGAATCTCAATGATAACTAACGCTCACGAATGTTACAGCGCGTATTTACAGCAAACCTGCTTTGCATGTTCCGAAGTGCGCTACTAGCGCCACACGTATGCGCCGAGCGCGAAATTTGCATAGACGTCATCTTACAGATGTACTCTCACCGCTTACCAACTGTCGTTTAACACAACCCCTTCTTGGTGTTGGGATTTTTTTTCCGTCAGTGTATTTATCAAAGTGAGTACAATAGTAAGCGAGGAAACTTAACGTTAAAGACGAGAGCCTCGAGACCCAAGAGCTCTCCGCTTGAAGCATCAAATTGCCGCGGCAGCTAGGGGGCAAAACAGAATGCCCGCAATGCATTGTGGGAGCACAAGTTTGCCAACCCGGAGCGAGGGTCACGTGTGTATACACGGTGGAATGCGACACGCCCACGTACGCAGAAGCGTTGCCCGCGTATCTAAACGGGTAAAAAGACCTTTGACGCCATTTAGTTTTAAAACTCCACAGCCACATCAAGGCATGGTGCCATAGTGGAGTTGACTTTTTTTCTACCCTAAAGAAACACTTCTTATGTTAACTGAATTCAACTAGAAAAAATAGCATAAAAAGCTGCAAGTTTATATTTGTTTTTGCTCTTTAGTTGTTTATGCTCCCATCCCACCAGAAGTGTTTCTTAGACAGGAAGGTTTCCCAGTTATAAGAATGTCTGTTATAACTGAGTCAGAACCCTGGACAGTAGCAAATACATAACAAATTTTTATCTTATCAGTAAACCACAGTATAACAGTTGCACCTCCAAGAAAACATTACATATTACTTTTTGATCATCTGTTGTAAACATTTCAAAAGAATCAAATAAATACTCATTTACTTCAACCGTGGCCACCGAAATAGAAGGCCCGATCACCGATTTGTGACGTCGGCAAACGCTGTGCTGTCGATTGAAAGCTGTAAGCTGCTTCGTGTTTGTACAGTGTTGGGATAGGAGCTTCTGTCTACGAAATGGGGATAGCGAAGGGTTGTGCTGGTTTTCTTAGCTGTTAACTTTCGTTGGTTAGATTGTTTACGTGAAGTTCGAAGTAGTAAGCTCAATGTATTGTTTCATTCATATATAATAATAAAAAAACTCTAAAATGAATGATCATCATTGTTTACAGATTGAAAGAATATTTAATCATAGGTACAAATGGGCGTACATATTGACAGCATTTATTTTTAAGCACTTTCCGCTTTTCATATATTTCATTAACGCATAAGATTAAAGATCGGCAGTTGCGAAATATACGAAAGTGATATGTGGATTGTTGTTATTTTATTTGCGTAAACATGTACCTGTGTCTTGATGCTAGTGGCCAGAAATAAATTTCAGACAGTTGAAAAGCCTCTTGTGCATTAGGTTAACAACGGTTTAGTGGTTTAGAATGTTAAGTTTTAGGAATAAATATGTACAATCAATATATGATTGTCTTTCAATATCTCACAACACACCGCCTTATCTATATAAACGATGTAAACCTGAAGAATACCACAAACCTTTAAAATAATTAAAATTATTAAACTTTATTATATATATATATATATATATATATTTTAAATTCTGAAAAAAGGTATATTCCTCTTGAGGATAAAGTTTTAACAACGACCTTCGCTTCTAGTGGTACCTATATAGATCAGCTTGTAAGCTCACAAAACTCCATGTGAGTTCAACAAAAACAAATGACTTGCAAAAAAAAAAAAAAAAAAAAAAAAACCAAAGAAACACTTACCGATCTTCTTCCTTTGGAAATCTAAAAAGGCTCAATTTATCTTCATTTGTAGTTGAACAAACCTTAAATAACAACGTTTTTTCACCATACTGAAACACTACTAGGCAATTTGCTGTAATCTGTTCCTACCCGACGTTTAGGTCGTCGGAGTTGGTGACAAAATTACATATACTTTACCACGGCATATGCTATGCAAAATTACTACTTAGGCATTAACTAAATTCATTTATGCTACACTAAATACTAGATTTAAAGATACTTTACTAAATTTATACACATTTCCAACACTACACAATACAATGAAAATTAGCACTCAAAATAAAGTGCAAAGAAAAGCACAACATACCAAGGCAATATTCATCAAACACTTGAACACTTGCTTAACGAAACCAACCAGTACTTCTGCCCTTAAATAGCCATCAAAACCTGAGGGCTGACTTACCTTGACAAATCACAAATGCAAAAAATAAATAAATATATATTTATATATCACCACACTCATATAATAGAAATAAACAAATTTACAGAGAAAAAAGAATGAAAGAATTTACGTGATTTTTTTCTTGACTTCTATATTTTCTAGCTCCCCTCTTTTCCAAAAGGGGCCTTTTGGGATATAACAACACAGAGAAAAAAATTCACTCTCATTGAGAGTGTGTGGATCTGGTAATGGGTTTTCTGATCACAAAATATTTTTGGGCCCATTAATTTAGATATCGGAAAACATCGCCAGATCAGCACACACTTATTCCAACGGTGCTGCCGTTGCAGGTAGCAGCTGTGGAACTCATCAGCTGAAACACTGTTCAAGGCCTGCGTCATAGCCTTTTGGACGTCTGCTGCTGCTGTGCCAAAATGGCGTCCTTTCACAACTGATTTCAGTTTTGGGAATTTAAAAAAAAAAATCGCAGAGAGCCATCTCAGGTGAATAAGCAGGGTGCAGTAGTGTTGCATTTCACTGTTCTTCTCACAGTTGCTCTGCGAGATGTTTTGGAACAAATTTCGCACAAATTTTTCTCATTCCCAGATCTTTAGTCGGCATTCGGCGAACACTTTCGTTATTCATGTTTAATTCTTCCGCTATCATTCTCACTGTTAACCGCCTATCACGTTGCACAACTTCACTCACCCAGGCTGTGTTGTCCGTGTTGTTGTTGGTCGCCTACTCCGATGTTCGTCTTCCACGTTGGTTCTGCCCTCACAAAACATTTTGTGCCAGCGGAAGGCTTGTGCTCTTGACATTACCTCATTGCCGAAAGCCTGCTGCAGTTTTCCGTACGTTACTGCCACATTTTCACCAAGTTTCACACAAAAAAGGATGGTAGCGAGTCCACTTTTCTGACGAGGAGCGCACACACAACTTCACGAGCCAAGCAGCTAATACACACTGAGGCCTTCCAGGGTGCTGCCACTTGGACTACGGGTGGGGGAATACCGTATATGCTCGCGCATAAGTGGACTTTGCGTATAAGTCGACCCCCCACTTTCAGAGGAAAAAATCGTAAGAAATCAGAAACTCGCGTATAAGTCGATCCCGGAATGAGAAAAAAAAATTTTTTTAATGAATTTATTCAAAAACATTTGAAAACGAAAAAGATTATATATACAATACTAAATTTAATTTGCATACCCAAAAACTTCATCGGAACCCTTCAAAATCCGAGTCAGACGCGCCAAACAGTTAAAAAGTCTTTCTCCGTCATCGGCGCGTCGTCATAAACATCAGTATTCCCATCTATGCATGTGTCATCAGAATCACTGTCATCATCACTCATAAAAATCTCATCTTCTGTGCCATCAAGTTTGTTACTAATGCAACATTTCTTGAATGATTTCACGACCGTTTCCGCAGGTATCTCATCCCAAGCATCCTTGACCCATCGCGCAATCAAAACGATATCCGGCTTCTTTACATTTCCGCCCTTGGTTTCGGTCGGCAAATCGGAACTTATCCAATCTGCCCAATACCTCCGCACAGTGTCCTTGAAGGGCTTATTAAGGCAGACATCTAGTGGTTGAAGAACAGATGTCAACCCACCTGGGATGACAGCAAGAGTTGTTTTTGAATTTTCTGCAGTTTTTTTCACTTCTGCACAATGGTGTGCAACAAACATATCCCACGCCAAAAGAGAAGGTTTCCTCAAAAGTGCACCTGGCCTTTTGTTGTTCCACACATTCTTTAACCAGTCAATTGTTTCAGATTCGTTCATCCATCCTTTTTCATGGGCATGAACGAGCACACCAGACTGAAAGACAACGCTTTTTGGCAGAGTTTTGCGTTTGAAAAGAATTACCGGAGGTAGCTTACTGCCGTCGGCCAAACAGGAAAGAACAACCGTGAAACTGGATTTTTCATGGCCAGTCGTTTTGATCAAGATATTTGGTTCACCGTTTTATATCCAGGAAGGTTGAAACACATGGCGGTTTCATCCATGTTCCCTATTTGGGAAAGTTCAAAAGCAGTCTCTTTTCTCTTTTGAATTGCATACTTTTGAAATTCCATTATCTTTGCTTCGAGGTCACGAGGTAACTTTTGTGCGATTTTGGTGCGCTGGCGTAGACACAACCCATAGCGGTTCGTGAACCTTGTGCACTAACCTGGTGAGGCACGAAAAGTGTTATTTGCGGCTGCAAACTTTTCATCTTTTGCGAGCTTCATTGCTCGCAAACGTATAGCAGTTCGTGTTACAATGTAACCATTTTGTCTGCAGCCCACAATCCAATCATTCAAGACACTTTCCAGCTCTGGGAAAGATGTCGTTCCACCGCGCAGCGCCTTTTGCGATTTTGGGATTTTCACCAAGTCCGTTTTTTTTTTTTACGCCAATCTCGAATCAGTTTTTCGTTAATGCCAAATTGACGTGAAGCAGCACAGTTGTTAGTATTTTCTGCAAAAGAAACCACTTTCCACTTGAATCCTGCGTTATAGGACATCCATTTCTTTACACAATCCGTGTCGCCCATAATAGGAGAAGCGAGACACGTGCGATTAAGAACAAGCAACACCTAACACTGGCTGTCACATGGCTCTGTTATGTCGAAGGTCAGCGCAATCAACTGGTAGTCGAAAGGGCGGAGCTCTCTATGCGCAGCTGTGACTGCGCTGTGGATACGCAAAGCCAGGAGAGAGGAGACTTTTCAAAGCGCTGAGAAATTCGGAGGGTCGCGATTTCGTAATTCTACCACATCGGTGTTTTTTCTTTCTTTCTTTTTTTCTTTCGGAGGGTTGCGATTTCGTAATTAATACCGCACGGCATTTTTATTTCTTTTGGGATGGATTGCCTTTTGCCTCACGGGAAGAACTTTTGGGTTGTGTGATTTTTTTAGACCCAGCGTATAAGTCGACCCCGTTACTTTGAAGCTCTCATTTTGTCCCAAATTTCTCGACTTATACGCGAGTATATACGGTAAACAATATCACACGTATGTAATGTACGAAGCTGCAGCGTTGCCACAGTGTGCACGATAAAATCGGTCTCATTACTTAATTGTCAGACCTTGTATATGTATGTGAATGTATGCTGTACATAAAAAGCCAATTTTCTTGGTCTTGCTATAGACTTTTTTTCCCCCAGATTTCTGACATCTGTAATATAAATTTAGTCCATCAGAAATAACGACAGTACCAGAAGCTTTTTAATTGCATTTTTGGTGATTTTCTGTTTGGTGTTTCCACGATTCAAATTCAGCTTTAGAAGAAAATTCGTGTGATCCTTCTTGAAATTCATGGCCGTGTTCTTTTAAATGACAAATCAAATTCTGTAATGTTTTAAACTTTCTTTCACAGTTATCTTCTGAGCATTTGATTTGACCAAAATGCTTGTGAAATGTTGTGAAAGCCGTTCGCAGTGTCTTTTAAATATGTGAATCTAAAGGAAAAGGAATTTTCCCAATATATGCATATAAACTTTGTGGTGGCCTTTGGAATTGGCACAAGTCGATGAGCACTGTGTCCGCTAACTTTATGTTTCCACAAACTGCTTCTATTGCTGTAAATTTTCCCACAGATTTCACAGGAATAGGCTTAACAGGCGCCATTCTGTTAAAAAATTGATGCTCAGAACGAAAAACAACCTTTAAATTTATCTCTAATGCTACTTTTTAAATAACCAATATATTTATAAGCTGAAGGTTCCTCCTCAAATTTTACTTATGAAAAGAAACTTTATAAATTAAATACTGAACAAAATAATTCCTTATATTAAGGAATATAAATCTTACCTTTATAATATTACTTACATAATTGATTGCCCTAATTCTTGCAAATTCTGTTATATGATTGATCTCAACTGTGGGACTAATTTTAAAATTAAAAATTGTGACCCACAGTGTGAGTTGTACCAGATATTAAGCTGATAAGAACAGAATTTTTCTTCTTTACTCGTCTTAACAAACAAAATACATTGTGTGTTTCTGTGTTTTACGGCCTATAACCATAGTCAGGGAGACAATACCTCTCTGACGAGGTTGGCAGAAATACAATTTTATTATAATAAGAATATAAAAGAAAGGTCAAGAAGAGAATTAGGTTATATACACAGATGATTTAGAAGATTTCAATCTGTACAAATTAATGATATATCTGAGATCAGGTAAAGAATTAATATAAATTATTTTCACAAAGGTAGATAATAATTACAATTTTTAATGTATAGCATAATACCTCATGGTTTGATAAATGATAACAAATTCTTAGAATGCAAATAAAGATGGCAGTTGATTTTACCCCGGGGTCTGCAAATATTAACAAATACACAGCAGACTTTGGTCTCATCGCACCTAGGGTAATTATAAGCTAATTACAGCTGATAGTGCAAAAAATAACGAATGACAGCAATAACAAAATAATTATTTAAAGAGAGATAATTATTTTTACCCCGTGGGCTGCAAGTTTTTACAAGTGCACTGCAGACTTAATGCCTCACATTACATCACACCCTACCCTGGAGCATTTCAGACCAAAAATAATAAATTAACAAGATTTTCTATAAATACAAATGCAGTGTTCTCCCTAGAGCCTTTTTACTGGGCGGGCCACCCAGCTAAATTTCCTGTAATGATTGTTTTTACAACACACATAATAGTAAGAGTGAAAAACTTACTCCCACATACACCATAAATATCGGTGAAAATGACTGAAATCTATGTTGAACATGATTTATCAGTAAGTATTTAATAAGTGCAATCATGTTAAGCAAGACATCCTTTCTTTTTTTTTTCCATTGAGGAAGGGGTCGTTTAAAGTACCACCCAGCTATAAAAAACTCTAGGGAGAACACTACAAATGTGTGAATTAATCAATGTGGTATTGGCTGATTCCTGAGAGATGTTCGATGTAGATATCCCTGAACTGCGCGATGTTTTCAGCAAGCATTATCTTCTTGCATAAGTGAGGTGTAAACAGGAGATATCTGCAGTGAAAAACAACTTGATCATTTTCTTCATCCCAGGAGCCAAGTGAGCCAATAAGAAAGACATTTAAATAAACAGAATACCCAAGTCTGTATTCTTGGTATTCTGTTTATGGTTCGAGGTCATAGGATGATCGAGAGCTACCAGTAAACAAACCTTTTTTCCATACATGACTGTGTGTGTTTTCGCTCGATTTCTATGTTTATTTAAAGAGGTAGGTATATTTCCAGTTTCTTTTGTCGCCGTGCTTAAAAGATTTCACATCTATTTTCACATGGGACCTGAATGCCCACAGTTGATATGGATTTCCTATTCTCACCAAAAACCACCAAATCTGGTCTTAAGTTGGTGTTAAGTAATGGCTGTTTCTTGTTGATATATTTTATTCCCAATTTTTCGTGTACAGCTCTGAGAAGGCAATTGAGGATATTATTCTGTCGCAGTTGCCGGACAGCACTGTTGTGTTTACATGCATTGAGAACATGGGGTAAGGTTTCAATGTATTCCCCACATCTTTGGCGGGTTTTTTTGGGGGGAGGGGGATCTTAATTGCTGTATATGCAAGTACAAGTCAATCCACAATGTAGTCGCTGTCATTTGCCACGACCTGCTCCCATCGTCTAGGCAGCTGTTGGATATGATATCATCCATGTGCACTGCAACAAGACTTAATTTAATTCACTTTGATTTTGTAGGAGGCAATCTTTATTCACAGAAAATCATCTCTCAAGGCTTGCATTGCCGTGAGACAAAATGAGAAGGAGTTTAACAAATCCTAGCATCTCATCAGAGCTCTTGTAAAGTTTAAAGATAGTCATCCAGTGGTGATCTAATCTGGAGTGTTTCTTTCATAGTTGGCCATGGCTTGAATGACTTCCTGATTTTTTCTCAAAGCTTTGAACTACAGGTCAGTTCTATCTGCTACACAGCCAGATAACCAGTTACTAGACCCTAATATTTTCAAGCACAGTTTTAGGCATTTAGAACAAACCCTTTCTTCTACAAATACATATGGGTCCAAAACTGATACTCCTCTAGTTAAACCAAATTTTAAAGGGGAACATTCCATAGTTTTCAACAATTTTTTGAAGAGCTGCTTGAGTCTGAGTGCTGGAATTCCCACTCTGAAACTTCCTTTCATTTTTTTCAGTTCATTCCTTGCAGCATAATCCAATGTTTACAAACTTGGTAGGACGCTAAACAAGAGGTAAAGCATTTGAAAATGGGATTCTGTTGTTTTTTACTTCTTTCTAACAGGAATCAAATCACCCATTTTTAAATTGCTTTATGTACTATCAATGGATATATTTCAGGAAAACCAGCGAAGAAAAATGCGCAGTCTGCATGAATCTTTAGAAGAAAAAAATCCTATTATACTTCTGCTTGCATACTTCCTAAAATTTTCACGTAACAAAATCTTAATGAACACAATCCAAAACCTATCCTGAATCAGTTGCAGGTTGGTCAGTATGAGCCTAGTTTTCAGAAATGTGCCACTACAGCACCTGCCATCTGGTGGACTGAAATCCTGGAGAATGATAGCAAGGGTATTATGGGCTAGATCTGAGAAAATCTTAGGCTAGGGGTGCTAAAAATTAAGCTGAGGTGTTAAAGACCCCCAGGAGGTTCTATGTAAATCCCTGCAGTAGGAGATTCAAATGTTTGCCCCCTAACTTTGCTGACATGACTACAAATAAAAATAAATTTGTCATAAAATTATTATTTATACTCAGAGCTTTCTTTTATGTTAAAGAAAATGTAGTTAATGCTTAAAACAATTTTTAAGTTCCAGTTTGTGTCATTGCCTGTAGAATAGCCAATTTGTGTTAATGTGCTTAAAATTTGTCTTTACTCTTAGATTTTATTAAATTCTGTGGGTTTATCTACAAACCATGATGTTATTTTTTGAAATTCAAAATTATGTTTTTGAGCAGTTTTGAAGCATTTTGTTATTGTGGACTCACAAAATGATGTGATTTTAGAATTTGTTACTCAATATTTATGTACAGTGGAACCTCATTTATGCGTTTTTCAAGGGGCCAAGTAAAATTAACGTGAAGTTGAAAAAAAAAAAAACGTGAACGAAATGAGAAGAGTTGAACATTAAGAGCAATTCAGAATTTTTGGATCAGCGACATTTTGCGTATAAACAATAAAAATGTGTAAGTGTGAAACATATAAATGAGGTTTTCCTGTATTTAAGGTATGTATGCAAGTGTTGAAACTCCTAACGCTACAAATTGAAAGCAGTATTAGCTGTTTTTGTGTATTGGTAAATGTAAAATTTATTTAATGGACATGTCGTTAATTTAACAGCAAGTGAAGAATCCGATTTAATTCTTTATATGTTCATTTAAATGTCTGTTGTTTTTTTCATGACTTCATTTTTCAGTCATGGGTGTCATTGTTTCCCAACTCATTTTTATTTCTTAGTAAATTTAACATTTGTTCATATTGTATTGTTTTTTTTATGTGAGATCCATAATTGTCATCCTGCATTTTTTCTGAGATTGAAAAATGGCAATCATAAATGTGTTGTTCATAAGTTACCCAAGTTAGTGATCAATGTGTGTAGGAATATCGAAACAACTCCAGAATAATTTTAAAATTTAATCTCCACTTCCAGACTAAGTAGCTGATAGATGTTGAAAATTTAGGGGAGAAAAAAGTATTGCTTTTCATTCCACAAAATTATTTTAACTTGTTTTATGAAAATAATTGTAAATTTGTGAATAGGGAATGTGGCATAGAAACTCATTCCTAATGTAAATATTGCATGATACAATGGTTTTTCTGTTGTTGTTTTTTTAATTTAGGCAAATTAGATGGACAAACTTGTAATTTTTATTGTAAAGGTATGTTTAATGCAGACAGTTCAGTACTTTAACTTTTATTCAATAGATTCCCTTTCGTGTCACTGATGCGCATCATCTGCATCAATAGTTCTTAAGTTCTTCAGAATGTAGCATGCAAATGTATCATAGTATGGTGCTTATTACACTGTGATTTATAGCAAGATAATTTTGCTGCAATTAGCTTAAAAACTTGGATGTGTATTTGTATGTACACTATATTGACGAAAGTCACCAGACACCTAGAAGAGAAACACAACATAGCATTTATTGACATACATTAGTACTGTGTCGGTCCACCTTTGGCCTTAATGCATGCACCTACCCTTTGAGACATGCTTTCGACAAGGTTTTAAAACATAGCGATATGTGTGCGCTTCCATTCAGTACATAATGCTGCTACTAACTGCTGCTTAGTAGTAGGCGGCCTTAGTTCCAAACTTCTTATGCGGCATTCTAATTCATCCCATAGGTGCTCTATGGGATTAAGATCAGGGCTCTGTGCTGGCCAGTCCACACATGATACAGAATTATCGTCAAACCACGCCATAGCAGTCCTTGCTTTTTATGGCTCGATGCATTATCCTGCTGGTACCAACAAGGCTCGGTTCCATAGTATTTCCACAGAGTTGGTAGGGCATAATTGTCCAGAATATCGAGGTAGAAGTGCTGGTTAACAGGTTTGTCCACGATAACCAATGGGGCCGGACCATACCACGAAAAACGCCCCCACACGTGTACACTGCCAGCTCCAAACTTGACCGTTGGAACAGTACACTGTGCTAAATAGCGTTCCCCTGGTTGTCGCCATACCCACACACCATCCATCAGACTGATGGATGGTGTATCTGGATTCATCGGTCCATAGGACCAGTTTCCATTGATCTACAGTCCACAATAAATGTTCTTTACACCATGCTAAACGATGAATAGCATTCTGAGTGGAGATGAAAGACTTATGAGCAGCCGCACGACCACGGTAACCCATAGAATGAAGTTCTCTGCGAATGGTACGTATACATACCGAGGTTCCAGCATTTTTACTCACCTGTACACTGAGGTCTTGTACAGTACTCCGTCGATTAGCTGTAATGACTTTCCCGAGGCTTCGATGTCCTCTACCACTGAGTTTCTTTGGTCTGCCGGTACGTTTTGCTGTTTCAGGCACGCCATGTGTCTTCCACTTCTTCAGTACATCCAAAACAGTTGACTTGGGTATGTTTAAAGGCCTCTCAGTTTCTCTTGTGGACAACCCACTAATATAACACCCAACAATCTTTCTTTTCTCAAAGTCAGTTCTCTCTCACTGCGACATTTTCACTCGACCTCACAGTGCGATATGATCGTGGTCAGCTGCAGGCTTGTTCTTATACCGTTTTCAGCTGAACCACGCATCTTAACAATGCAACGGATCTGTTCATTTACTTTTGAAGGGGTGTCCGGTGGCTTTTGTCAATATAGTGTGTATCACAGTAATAACTGAAAGTGCGTGCTGTTATTTTTAAATCAGAAATTTGGTAAAACAGAGTAGGTAGTTTTATTTCTACTTCTATCGTGGCTTAAAAAATATCTGAAAAGTTACATTCCCAGCTGGGCATGTACAAAAATTATTTACCTGCCCAGGTAATAAAAGTTGGATGCCCAGGAAAATTTATCTTTTAAGATAATAAACCAGAACCCTCATTTTCTTTGAAGTTAAAAAATATTATTAACTTTTTTTTTACATGTTTTGCATTTCCATATTAAGGGTCTGTTTTCAAACTATTCAATGCACAAAAGTGTGTGTCTCAAGTTTTAAAATGATGGTGAAATGCTATGATGATGGAATTGGTATTTGAGAAATTTAGTGATTGTGCCATGTCCTTTTCATTTAAATTTTTGCCCCTCTGTCATTACACACCAGAGGCTAGTTACATCAGAGGCATGTCTCCTGTTGCTGACTGTAAACAACATTTATAGCAAAAAATACAGTTCTAATATCTGGACCTAGAGAGTAATGTAATTAAAGCTGTGATATTATTTTGTCCTTGGCACTCCATAACAATAATACAACTTCCGATAATTAGCTGCGAAATGAAACACGATATACGACTGTCTTTTTTTCTTGTAGTAAGAAATTTTATTTCAAACTTTTTCATTTTTAAATTTAGTTGCCCAGTCAGGGCAACTAAATTGCTTTTTAACCTGTCCAGACTAATAATTTACACACCCAGGGCATCTCGGGCATAGTATTTTTCAAGCCCTGCTTCTATGTTAGTATGTAATTTGTGTTTTCAGTTATTTACCTTTTAAAAAAATAAGAAAGGATGTTTACTTTCCCAGAAGGCATATGCCAGGCTAAGAACCACTGAGGAAAGTAGTAGAAAATGCTTTTAATTGTTCTCGGTTGTGAATATGTAGTTATTACATAGTATAGTGTATCTTTCCAAGTTAATTATTACATTAAAACATAATTCAGATTTACAAGACCCCCCCCCCCCCCCACTTTCCCAGAAATATCTTTGACAGTTTCACATTTCAGTTAAACTTGATCTTGATGTAAATGAATAATAGAAACTGTCGTTAAGCAGCATTTTTAAATAACTACAGTTGTGGTTGGAAATGAGTGAGATAACGGAACCACTGCTTTAAGTAAAATTGCACTAAATTAAATATTGAGAATGTTTTTGTACAGAGTGAAGGGACTGTTCCATGTCTATCACACAGGATAGTGAAAAAAATAATTAAATTGTTAAATTTCATTCACTGTAAAAGTGTTGTAAACTGTATTTGTACATACAGCGAAAGGATAAACAAATCTTTATGTAACTGTATTCCTGTTGTGAAAAAAAAACCTTTACATAAACAAATATTTTATGTAACTGTATTCCTGTTGTGAAAATAAAAAAAAAAAAAAAAAAAACCTTATGTAGACAATTCTTGTTAAAGTGAAATCCAATGTAATGAAAATTCTATTTTAACAAAAGTAAAACTATCACTTGTGAAACATCCCATTGAGGTAATGCATTTCTTATTTCATTAAAACAAAATTCATTTTTGTGAATTTTTCATTACAACAAAAAAATAGATTTATTTTTCCAAGAAAAATTATCATTTAGGATGATATGTACAACTTCATCAAAAATGTTGGAATTTGGATTCTTATGCTCTTTTGACAAAAGAAACAAACATTATTCCTGAACAAGTCTTTTCTTTCCTTCCATTGGGCCAAAAGCAGCTTGAACTGGTTTGGTCCTTGCCTTCCATTGGGCCAAAAGCAGCATGAACTGGTTTGGTCCTTGCCTTCCATTGGGCCAAAAGCAGCTTGAACTGGTTTGGAGTCAAAAGGAAAACTGTGGAGCCACAACAACCAGACTCATTGCTCAGTTTCTTTCTGCACTTTTTTGTGTTCTATATGTTGTTCCTTGCTTGCTTTTTGAAATGAGTTCATTGAAGAGAAAGAAAATCTCTTTGAAAGAAGAGAAAATGTGTAGCAATGAAATTGATTCTGCAGCGAGAAAGGGTGCTAAAAAACATGGCATCACTCCATCAACTCTATCGACTTTTTAAAAAGATCTAGAAAACATTTAACACATTGCAAAAAGATGGTTATTTAGCCAGAAGGAAAAAAAATAGAATATGGCCAGCACAATTTTAAGATGTCTCCTCAGTGCTGTTCACATGGTTCCAAGATGTTCACTCCTGGAATGTGGCTGTTAGTGAACCATTAATCCTCCAGAAAGCACTGCAGTTTTCCCACTGTTCTTGGCCATTGTGGGATGGTTAAATCATTTCAAGGAACAATATAGTGGCATCTCCAAAAATTCTCTTCAGTCATGCAGGTGTTTATGCCTGTGGAAAGCATGAATGAATGTAATGAAGTCTGGATGATCTGTTTAATGCTGATGAGGTGGGGATGTTTTTCCAACTCCAGCCAAAGAAAACATTAGTTCTTCAAGGAGACAAGTGCATTAGCAGAAATAAACTGACTAAAAACATAGCCTAGCTGCACTCTTCTGCTGCAGTACGTCGAGAACTGAAAACAGAAAGTGTTGATTGAGGGCAAATCTGCCCAGCCCAGCCTGCCACTATTAGATAAGGAATTAGACCAGGCTGTTGTGACAGAAACATTTGCTAAGCTTTGGAAGCATTCTGGAAATCACTCCCTAAGTCAACTTTCATCACTAATGACATGCAACTGGAGGATCTTTTGTTTGCAGATGATGATGATGATGATGATGTGTTTATTAAATGAACAGTGTAGATAGATATCATCCAGCCATTTAAGGCCAATGGAAATGAAAGCAGAAAATATGAGGTTATTACCTCTTTGCTGAATGTTAGCTCTTCAGAAGCACTTTTGTGCTTGGAAAGAATTTGTCATTTTGTGTCATTGGAAAATGAATGTTGTGGACAATGTTTCCTCAAATATATTCTTTACTGTACATTTATGATATCTACAGCTACAAATTGCCTTGTTAAAAAATCACTGAATTTCTACAAAGATGTGAAAATAACAGTGACAAGCAAAGTTTTGCTTTAACAGTTTCATCGTGTATTTCTTTTATTTTTGCTTTGTAATAAGCAAAATTTCTTATTTAATAGGAAAGTTTTCAAAATAAATGTACATGTATATATTGAAATTGTTTAATCAAATGGAAAATTGCATTTAAAAAAAAATGTGTAGGTGGTTCCATAAAGTCCATTCTAATGAGATTTAATTGTATTCCCAGTTTAAGGAATCTAGCATTTACTTAACACTTGGGTTGCAAGAAATATCACGCTTTGCAGTGTTTGCATTATTAAGAATTGTATTTAACTGTATTCCAAATACGTGGATCAGAATTTTCCTGTATTTCAGTAATAAGGAATCTGCATTTACCTACATTATTATTCTAGGGAATGTTCTTTTACCGATGTCCCTATTATAAGAAATGTCGTGTCTTGTTATGTTTCTATTATGAAGTAACATACGTTTAAATGTATTCCAATTAGAAGGAAATTGCATTTATCTATATCACAAGAAATTTTGCATTTTGTTGTGTTTTCATTAGAAAGAAACATAATTTAAATGTATTCTAGTCATAAAGAAATCATATTTACCTGTATTCCCATTCTAGGGAATGTTCTTTTAATGGAATCTTGTGTTTCCATGTATTCCTGTTGTGCAAGAAATCCACATTTTGCCTATATTCCTGTTCTAAGGAATCTTGCATTTGTTTGTTTTTCTTGTGCAAGAAATCTTATACTTCATGACATTCCTGTTTCAAAGAATAATATATTTAGCTATTCCTGTTAAGGAAACTCACTTTTGACTGTTTGTAATATGAAGAATCTAAAATTTAAATATATTCTGATTATAAAGAATCTGTATTTACCTGTTTTTCTATATATTCCTGTTATTAGGAATCATTTATCTGTTCATATTATAAAGAAAATAACTGCATTCCAATTTTCAGAAAATTGTATTTACCTGCATTCCTGTTGTAAGGAATCTCACATTTTAGTGTGCTGTTATGAAAAATCTTATATTTAACTCACTCATTTATGAAGGAACAATGTCCTATTTACCTGTGCTCTTGTTATAGGAAATCGTATATTTTCTTGTATTCCTGTTGTAAGAAATCTACCTAACATTTCACTATGTTTCTATTGCAAAGAATTGTATATTTAGCTATGTTCAAATTATATGAATATATTTATTTATATCCTTGTTGTAAAAAATCTTGTATTTAATTAGATTCCTGTTGAAAGGAATCTCACATTTTTCTGGTCTCTATAATGAAGAATCACATATATATTTAACTGCATTCCCATCATAAGCAAATTGTATTTACTTACTTATATATTCTTGTTCTAGAGAGTCTTGTTTGTCTGTAATATGACTCAGAATTAACTTCATACTGGAAGAAATAAGTATTTATTTCCGTTATTCATTCATCTAGCAAAGAATCTTGACTTTTGTCTTTGGTTCTCTTGCCAAGAATCATATATTTAACTGTATACAGTTATATTTGCCTTTGTTCCTGTTGTATGGAATCTTATAGTTTCCTGTTGCAAAGAATTGCATGTTTTGCCATGCTCGTATTGTTGTTAATAATCGTGTATATAAACTGTTCCAATTTTAAGGAATTATAATATTTATCAAGGAATCTTGTATCTGCTGCATTTTCCCTCTAAGGAATTATTTTTGCTCTGTTCAATAGCATTTCATTACTGTAACAGAAGAAGTAATGGTCTGCAGTGTACTTTTTTACACTGGCTGTTGTTATTAATGATGTCATACATAATGCATTTCTTATCTAACCGTGAAGCTCCATTCATTTTGTGTACATGTTGTGTATTTTAATTATGGAATTTTGTTTGATTTGGAAGTTTTCATCATAGACTTGATTTGTTTTATATATCTTGTTAAACACCTATGTAGTTTGTTTTGTTTATTTATATTGATGAAATAAATAGTTTGGACTAAAAAAATTGCATTCGTTCATTCTTTGTTTGGTGGTAGCTAATTTAAAACCGGTATCAAGTACTATGTAAGTACCTATTTCATTATGTAGTATTAAACATACCACTGGCATGGCACATTTGGTTAAGGCGCTGTACTGGAGGCCGACGTTTCTGACTGGTGTTCAAATCCCGGTTCTGCGGTTTTTCCGTAGACTCCCCGTGTTTGGGGGCACAAATGCGTAAATGGTTCCCTGTGAAGTCAGCCCCGTACCTGTATGCAGCAGAGGAATGGCAAGATTTCCGTACTAACTGTTGGAAAGGCAGTTCTTTCGTAAGGAGATCACCACCCACATATTTCATTGAGAAAGAGGTCTGTTATTCTTCCCCAAGTTTTTTTATATTCATAGTTTATTTGCCTTTTTAATGCAGGGCAGATTTCCTTGCTGAGATCTACGTTGGATGCAGTTGGTTAGTTATTTGGAATGTAGCATTCCCATGGCCTGAGTGAGCTGCATAAGTAACATATGTTTCTTTAGATTTTTTTCTGATGTGTGATATTTGCCTGCATCTGAATTACTTATCCTTCATTAGTCATTAATACTGAAAAAAATGTTTCTTATTGTTTTGGGTCTAAGGTCCTTAAAGTGGATTTTTTAGATCTATTGTTATAGAGAATCTGATGAAATAAGTAATCAAAGTTTGCTGCAAGAACTGAGTCAAAAATCCATCTTAACACCTGACTTAGACTGTTGTTAAAACATCAAACTTTACTTCACAGCCAGACTCAAAAGGGAAGTTATTTACAAAGTTAAGACTTCTCTATGCTGAAGCAATCTCATTGGTAACAGATTCCTCCGAGGCTCCTTATTACTGAAGAAGAGCATATTTAGTATGCTGTTCTCGTCAGTACTTGTTAACTTTAAGACAAAACCTTAGTGGCTACAGAGATGCCCTGTCCCCCCCCCCCCTTTATAGAAGAGAGAACTAATGGTCCCACAAGTGATGAAGTTCTTAACCTTTTGACAAAAGCATTTTTGTCTCACAGTTACCACAACATTCATATTTCAAGTAATGTTTAGAATTCTTATTGAGTTCATTTAAATTATGAAATTGAAAATATTGCATTAACTTTTATCATATTGTATTTGCAAATTTACTCAAATTATTTCCTTGTTCCTATTAGTAAATAGAGTGGAAGGGTAGTTTTGGGTTGCCACTCAAGTTCAAAGGGATGTAGTGTAGGTATGATGTACATGATGCAGCAAACAAGGGGTTAAAGGTGTTTCAGAACATATTTTTACAACTTTCTTTAAAACTCGCAAAATCAAAGAAGAAAAAGCAAAGTCAAAATGGTTTAACTTAGCAGTATTTTCCTAGCCTGAGAAACATCATAAGTTTAAATAATAACGCAAGGAATTATATACCAACTATACATAAGATAGTATAACTAGATACTAGTTATCAGAATTTATTGGTGTAGAATAGAAATCAGTTTCCAAGCTTTCGCACATCAACCAGATGGCTTTTTCAAGGAAGGTAAACAGCTAACTGCGTAGGCAAAACTATGTTTGCTGTCTACATTCCTTGAAAAAGTCATCTGGTTGATGTGCGAAAGCTTGGAAACTTTTATTTCATCTACCACAATAAATTCGGATAACTAGTATAGTTATACTATCTTATCATAAATTTATTTATTCAGCATGTCAGAAAACACCTTTCATAATACCCAGCGAGTGATTAAAATAAAAGATTGCTACCCTGATATGTAATAAAGCAAGCGATCATACCTGGATTGGATTTAACAAATCTGGAAACTTCCTCTAACCTTTAAATCTCCAGTCACAATGGAGAGAACCTAGAGATCAAAGCTGTGTAACATTAAGACACTATATTTTAGGCTTCAAAAACAAGGAATATCTGGTTTTCCAAGAACGAAATAGACAATTTTAAAAAGCCCTATGTATCCACCCTGTGAAAATGTTGATAGGGACCAACAAAAGGCCGAGTTGTGTCTTAAAGCATACCATCCCCAAATCTATGAGACATTATGGGGCCATAAAATATGGAAGAGGAAATATAGAATTGTTCTCAGCATGTAAAAATCATTTAGAAGTGTAAGTCAATCAATCGAGTCAACATAAATAATAATAATGCAATGCACACATAATGAATAATTAAAGGTGGTAGAAATACCACTTTTGTTATGGTAAAGAAACATTGTAAAAACAGAAGCCTTCCAACACTGTCTTGATCACTTGTAAACACTGGGAGATGTTTACAGGTGGTCAAAATGGTGTCAAAAGGCTTTGTGTTTTTTCAATATTTCTTCAACATAATAAGTGTGATATTCCTATTGGGTGTGTGCATAAGTTCTACCCATTTTTGTAGGCTACAAAGAAAGGAGGAGAGCCCAACAAATAATATACCTAGGATTTCACATAATTGCCATCATTCTGTATGACCTCTTGCCATCTGTCTATGAGTAGGTGAATCCCACGCCAGAAAAACTCCTGTGTTTTAGAGTCAAAAAGCCATGTAATGACGTTTTCACATCATCGAAGGTTTGGAGAGCACAGGCGTTCTGTAACGAGCAAAAATAGTGGTAGTCCATAGGTTCGAGGTCAGGGTAATACGCCGGGTGAGGTAACACTTCCCAACCGAAGTCCAGTAATTTTTGCCAAGTGATTAAAGTAGCATGAGGTCTGGCGTTATGATCAAGGATCATGCCTTTGTGATTGACGTGTGCTGGCAGCTTCGAAGTCAGTTGTTCTCGCAATCTGTTCAACTGTTGGCAGTAGAGGTCAGCATTAATTGTTCGGTTAGATGCCAACACCTCTCAGTGGATTATTCCCTGGACATCCCACCAAACACTCAACAAAACCTTTTTGGGATGCAGTCTTCCTTTTGAGGTCGATGAAGCAGGCTTGGCCACAAGTCTGTCGACGCTTTACATTGTGGTACAGTACCCATTTCTCATCACCCGTTACAATTTGCCTCAAAAATGGTTCCTTTCTGTGACGAGGAAGCACAGGTACAGATTCTTTCCTCTCGTTGCTTTGCAGAAAGCTGGTGCGGAACCCAGTTATCGAACTTGGTGATGAGCCCAAGCGTGTGCATCCATTTTTCGACTGTTGTTCTGTGTACCAACAACGTTTCCGCTGATTCCGGAATGGTTGGATATGGGTCATTTGTTATGGCTTAGTCCACATCCTCGTCGGAAACCATGGATGGACATTCAGGACATGGTTGATCTTTACAGCTTCTGTCTCCGTCCCGGAATTTCCAAAACAAACGGCGACATGTGCTATCATCAACTGCATCCTCCCCATACACTTGACAGATGTTGCAGCAAGCATTGGCTGCAGTACTGCCTTTATCAAACTTGTACAGTAAACAATATTTAATGTGCTCCTTGTCGCATGCCATGTTACACTGTCCATGATTTCCGTTGCGAATGACTTACTCGGACAAACCTAGTGCCTCTATATGCTCTACTGCTCCACGCTTTATTGGCCAAAAATTCGGCCAATAAAGCGTCATCTGTGACATAACTACTACGAGCGCAATTTGCATCTATTACAAAAACATGTAGAACTTTTGCCCACACCCAATACTACCTTCAATCAAGTCAATATATTGAGTTGTCGGAAAAGTCATGACGTATTTTGGCACACGATGGCGGTTTCAGAAGTACTAGAGGCATGCGCAGCTCTGTGATCACTATGGCATTCAACAGGTGCCCGTTCTAGCAGCAGTCTAAAAGGAATAGTGAGCGATTTGGTTGATTTGCAGAGATTTGACATCAAGTTGAAGATGAAAGACCAAACTGTGCAGTTTCGCCATATTTTACTGTTTTACTTCCGTAAAAGGAAGAACGTTCGTCAAGCTTGTGAAAAGTTGCGTAAAGTGTACGGTGATAATGCTCTACAAGAAAGTCAGTGCCAGTGGTGGTTCGCAAAATTCTGTGCTGGTGATTTTGACCTCAACGATGCTCCTCGGTCCGTGAGGCCAACTGAGGTTGATGACTACCAAAGCAAGGCATTGATCGAGTCAAACCCACGTTACACGACATGAAAGATTGCAGACACATTGCACATCCATCATTCAAGCGTTCACGACCACCTGAAGAAGCTGGGATACGTAAGCAAGCTCAATGTGTGGGTTCCTCATGAACTCAAAGCAGCTCAATTGACGGCGCGTATAAACATTGCGATATGCTCCTTAAACATGAGGAAAACCATCCTTTTTTTAAGCGACTGATAACTGGTGACGAAAAGTGGATTGTGTACAACAATGTGCTGCGCAAACGGTCTTGGTCCCGACATGCTGCTTCGCCTCAAACGACATCCAAAGCAGACATTCATCAGCGGAAGGTTCTGGTCTCGGTGTGGTGGGATTTTAAAGGTGTCTTGTTTTTCGAGCTCCTACCACAGAACCAAACAATCAATTCGAATGTGTACTGCTGGCAATTGGACAGTTTGAACGAATCCATCATCCAGAGCTCGTTCATTGTAAAGGGGTTGTGTTCCATCACGACAACACGAGACCACACACAAGTTTGATCACCCGCCAAAAATTATTGGAGCTTGGGTGGGATGTGTTGCCACACCCAGCATACTCGCCTGACCTTGCGCCGTCAGACTTCCACTTGTTTTGTTCTCTTCAACAGTCCTTGCATGGTATAATGTTCAATTCAGATTAGGCTGTAAATCAGCACCTTGTACAGTTTTTCACTACAAAAGACAGGTCCTTCTATGAACGAGGAATTCTGCAGCTCACTGAAAGATGACAAAAGGTTATCGAACAAAACAGGCATTATATCATTGATTGATCTTTGTTCTTTCTATCAATAAATGGGCTTGTGGAAGGCTGCATGCTATAGGAAGCTGGCTCAACTGTTCCATAGCATGTATGTAATTGTTGCTGTCTCAGGTAGCATCATCACTTTGCAGATTGTATTCATTAGTTTTGTTGTGCTAATCACATTATATAAGGTGGGGTTTTTTTGTTGTTGTTGTTGTTTTATCTTTAGTTATTTGGAAATGCCAAATACTAAATATTTTCTGCTGTTCCTACTTAGTTTTAGGTGTAACTAATGAACAATAAAAATGCTGAGAAAAGAACTACGGAATTTTGTTCTTTATCTTCACTTTATGTTGAAACAGAAGCATTTAAAACTGAGTTTTTGATAAAATGATAGTTCCTTACTTCGTTTAAAACTCAGGCTTCTCGCGACAATAACACACAAACATAGAAAACTAGCAAAAACACACAGTCGTGCATAGTAAAAGGTCCTTTTAGCGGTAGTTTTCGGTCGTCCTACCTGCGATCGACTGGACGGGTTGTTTGCCAGATTTTCGAAGGCAAATCCCATTTATTTGGATCTCCCTTCTAAAATCTTCAAATTGTAGTTCTGGCAACCAGTTGATCGCGGGTGATCAAGGTCGTAGGACAACCGAAAGCTACCGCTTAACGAACCTTTTACTATATGTGACTGTGTGTGTCTTTGCTCGTTTTCTGTGTTCCTTACTTCTTTGGATGCTTGTATGAATTCTGACTTTCTGTCAGAAATTACAGTTCAGGATAATGTGTGGATTGTACGACAATATTAAAATTCAGTCGGGTGTCGTGGCTATGGATAACTAGCATGTATGATTAGTACTTGAAATGAAACTATGCATGAACTACATGGTACAATTACGTGGAACATCTTTGGAGCTGGTCACTCTCTCTTAAGATTACATACACCTACCATATTGATACTACAATGAAATGGTGGTGTTGATGACATTTTTGTCATAGGCACAGCCAAAAGCTTTGTTGCACAGGAGCCAGACACATCTAACCACACTTAATTTCGAAAATGTCTTTGTGCTACTCCCTTATGAGGGAAACCATATGAACACCTTTTTCCTATGCCAGCATTTTTTATGATGACTGTGCTGTTTGTCTTTAATTAAATACAATTTTAAATGAAGCTGATATATGAAGTTTTTTTCATGGGGAGCGTTTTTCTTGGAATTTATCTTATTTTTCAATTGTTCCTCTGTGCCATTAATACAGCATGAATTACATGAAGTGTGCATAATTATGAATTGTTTATTTCTTGAATGATCATAAGTTGAGGTTCATTTGTAATGTATACAGGGGCCCTTATGAAATGCAATGAAAGAAATATTCCTGATGGTTGGAACATAGTTACAGTGCTCCAACTACATAAAACTGGGACTTCAAGGATCTCAGCAGCACACCTATTGCTTGTTCACAAAAAAAAATTTCCTGAGTAACTGTCTTATCATTTGCAGGAAACATTGGATATGCAGGCATGCACACACACACACACACACACACACACACACACACACAGCTCAATTGAGAGAACAACTAAATTCAGGACTGGCTTCATCAAGAACAACTGTGTATGAACTATGTCTGGCCTTTATTTATATAAAGGCTTTTGATTCTGTGAAACCATCAAGTCATATTGTTTGAAATCCTGTGGTATAGGGCTTGCAAAAATACATCAGTATTATTAATAATATGTATGAAAAAGCAAATTTTAAGTGTGAGGGAACATCATAATTAGTAATGGAGTTGAGGCAGTGGAATTCAGTCACGTTCATAAAAGACTGATTCTGGGCAATTTGTGAGAAATTCGTGAACTTTCGAAATCCGAGTATCACTCGCAACAGAAAACTTTTTCGAACCAGATCACGTCTTTGCCATTGCCTTTCCAATGTAACTAATGATGAGTATCTTAAAGAGAAATTTTGGAAGAAGGATTTAATGAAGCAAAAGTGTTGGAAAGGGAAGATTTCATTTTTATGAACTACTGGACATGTGCCTCCATATTCACACCTGGAAAAAGCCAATATTCTTACAGTACCAGCAAACTTAGTTCTGTGTAAAGAACTAAGTTTACAGGTACTGCAACTTAGAAGAACAGACTCTTGGATTGTGGGTATATATCTTATCAAACAAAGGTCTTCGCTGTTTGATATTTCTGGTCCACGTCAAATGTCTGTATGGGTATATATCTTGTAATGTAACTTATTGTATTATAAGTATTAAGAACATGGTTTTAGCTCATATAACTAAAAATATCATTTTATATGATGCCGCAGAGATACCACATTGCAATTTGGAATATTCTATACATTTGTACCTACAATTGATATTTCTTTCAATTTTAGAAACATTTAATTTCTGGGAAATTAAAAAAAAAAGGGGGTAATTTCTGTTTTCATCAAAAACATGGCATCTTATGCATCCAGTAAAAGCCCATTTCATAAATTTTAAAATGACACCTCACCGAAGTCTCTACATAGATCCCTAGATTGAGCACTTTTGTCAATCTCGAAAATTCTAAAACTCCAAAACAGGTGGTTAAATTTTTTTTAAAAGCTATTCTTTGGTTATATATCACCATAAGATACAACTATGCCAAAAATACATTGGTGTTCAAAATTAAGAAAATTTGCACATTTTGTCGATTTTTACAAGAAGTACAGAACCAAAGGTACAAATTATGCCTCCGAATAAGAATGCACATTTGTAGTGTCACAATACATAAGCGTACACGTGGCTTTTTCCGCGATTAGTTCGCTCGTACTCCTCGGTGACATTCCTTGTGTTTCTTGCAGGAGTTGGTTAAATTTCATAAGCAATCGGATAAAATTAGTAACCATGAACGTATTGATGATGGAATGAGGGGGAGAATCGTTGGTAGATTGGAGGCAGGGCAATCACAAGTGCAGGTTACTACAGAGCTCAATGTAACACCCAGTGTCGTCTGCAATTTGTGGAAACAGTTTTAAGGACACCGGATCCATATCGAGAAAGTCTGGGCAAGGTCGTCCAAGAGCCACGACGGCCAATGAAGATCGTTATTTGGCACTTTCAGCGAGGCGCCACAGGACTGCTACAGCTATCTCATGAGCTGCATGCCGCCACTGGAACCTAAGTTTCAAGGGTTACTGTTTCTCGAAGGCTTCGTGAGAGAGGGCTTTTTGCCAGAAGGCCCGCTGTTTGCGTCCCGCTCACTTCGGCACACAAGAGAGCACGTTTAGCATGGTGAAGACATCATAAGCCTTGGGCCAGACTTCAGTGGGGTAACTTTCTCTTCACAGACAAGTCGTGGTTCAGCCTGGATTTTGATTCTCGACGTACCTTCATCTGGAGAGAACCTGGGACCAGATACCTTTCCTCCAACATCCGAGAAAGGGGCCGCTATGGCAGCGGAGGTGTCATGGTCTGGGCACACCTCTCCATGTGTTTGACAGAGGCTCCCTGACTGCTGAGAGGTATAGGGATGAGATCTTACAGCCCTACGTTAAAATTTTTAGGGCGCAGTTGGCCCTCGGTTCCTTTTTATGGACGTCAACGCTCGTCCACATAGGGCTCACCTGGTCGATTATCTTGATAGTGAGGATATTCGCCAGACCTAAACCCTATAGAACAAGTCTGGGACGCTCTTGGGAGGGCAATTGCAGCTCACCATCTTCCAAGAACCATCCATGAGCTGAAAACTGCTTTGCTGCAGGAGTGGGACTGACTGCCACAGGGACTCGTCAACTGCCTCCTTTCCAGAATGACGTCGCGCTGTGAGAGGTGGACCATACCCCATATTAGTCATTTTATGTTCGATTTAGCAACGTGGACATTCCTGCACTGATGAGCCTTACTGACGATCATGAGTGCGTACCATGACTGTTGTATGGTATAATTTTTTTTCTTATATAACTGTGTATCCATACCAAATTTCATTAAAATGTGTCCATTAGTTTTTCATAAATTTGACAAAATGTGCAAATTCTCTTAATTTTGAACATCAGTGTAAATGAAATCCTTAGAATTCTTGATATTGTCATATCGCGCATAAGTTACGTTGAAAATTATGGGGGACGTTTCGGTAGTGACTTCTACCTTCATCAGCCATGGAATGAACTATGTGGTATACGCATCAGTTGTTGCCAGATTTCAAAATAGCTTTCCAAATGATAGGGAGTTTCAAAGGTGCATCTGTATTGCAGGTGTTAGGAGTAAGGAAGATTTCAATGCTTTCCGATTGCTGCATGCAGCAATCCGCTCAACAGTTTGCCAATATGGAATCGCGGACGTATCGCTGATGGTTAAAATTGAAAGGGAATGCCCCACCACTCATAATTTTCAACGTAACTTTTGCGTGATATGACAATATCAAAAAATTCTAATGTTTTGTGTATTACGTGTTTCCCTGCCAATTCTTCTCACTATGAAAATGAAATCCATTACATCAAAGTGTTGTGCATTGGTTGATTTGACATGGAATGACCCAAAGGCCATATTAAAAGAAATCAGTTATACACTGCCGGACAATTGCTAAGGACGGATGACAATAGCAACGATAGCAACCATAAAATAGAAGGCAGGAAAATGTGGAAATTAGCATAAGTGCGGGATACAGAAAGACGTGTTGTGCGTATGCAAATTTTGGATTGCCGAACTTGTTCGTGACGTCATAGCGCTGATAAGAGATATAAAGGATTTGGCGCGTATTTACCATTGTTGTTCAAACGCAAAGTTGAAAGGGAAAGAATCAATTGACGAACTTGCAATTTTCAGTATGTCTTCCCGACATCACCTAGATGATTTTACGGGCGGCCGTATTATTTGCAAGATTGAAGAAGGGCGAAAAATAACAAATGTTGCCAGGGAGTTCGACGTCAGCCGCAGTGTTGTTTCAAGGCTTTGGAAATCATTTCAAACAAATGGAGAGTGTAGCAAACGTCACGGGGGAGGTCGTGTTCGCAGTACGACACCTGCAGAAGATCGGTACATAGTGCTATCAACAAAAAGACACCGGCGCAGCACAGCTAGTGAGGTAGCAAATCAGTTTATGGCTGCTACTGGCAAGCGGATCTCCCGAAAAACTGTCGCCAGACGTTTGCATGAAGGAGGACTATACGCCCACCGTCCTGTTGTGTGCATCCCATTGTCCAGACGTCACCGTACCGCCCGTTTGCAATGGTGCCATCAACATCGCAATTGGACTGATAACGACTGGTCTGCTGTCCTCTTCTCAGATGAGAGTAGATACAGTCTATCGTCTGATTGTCGACGACAACTGATCTGGCGTGATAGTGGTACTGCATATTGTCCAGCAAACGTACAGGAAAGGGACCGATATCCGACATGTAGTGTCATGGTATGGGCTGGCATCATGATCAATGTCCGTACATCCCTCTCTGTGCTTCCAACTGGGACTATGACTGGCCAACAATACATTAATGATGTTCTGCTACCTCATGTTCGCATGTTCCATGGTGCTGTCGGTGATAGATTCATTTTCATGGACGACAACGCAACATGTCATCGAACAGTCGCTGTCCAGGAGTGTCTTGAGAGCGAGGATATTCAATGCCTCGTATGGCCAGCACGTTCTCCAGATCTGAATCCCATTGAAAATGTGTGGGATGCTTTGGGGAGGAGTCTTGCTGGTCGCCAATGCCCTCCAATAAACAAGGACACCATCCGTGCACTGACAGAGGAATGGGATAAATTACCCCAACAGCTGCTTGATAATGTTGTGAAAAGCATGACACAACGTCTGGAATCTTGCATCGCCCTCCATGGTGGTCATATCCCGTATTGACACCTTACGCCTGCGGACGGTAATTGTATTTTTTTCACGTTTACGTATTCTGCACAAAATGGCCTGTTTGTCCCTTGAACACGTTCCAAAGCCTTCTGGATTTCAGAGCACAATAAATTGTCTTTCTTGTAATGTCCTGGCATTCTGACATTATTTTATTTCTCTTGGCATCCAACCACACTTACTTTTTTATGCGCTATATAGCCGTTTATGATCCGTCCTTAGCAATTGTCCAGCAGTGTATCACCTAAATTATTATTCTAATATGCAGTATGAAATACTGAGGTTGAGCTTAATTTCTTCGTTCTGTGATGGAGAGTATGCACAGCCTTTATGTAAACAAAGTGCACTGATATGCACAACTCTTGAAGAGCTAATAATTGGAAGTCCATCATCCATTGCATTGGCAGACATTGAAAACATTGAATTTTTACAACACTTCGTAGTTGAAATGTAACAGGAAATATAATTTATATTGTCTTCATAGTAACATCCTTAAAGGAGGGGGAGACATCTTTCCCATGATATGGTATTTTAAACAATTTTCAGTAAAATATTTTAATATTTAAACTAAATCATGTAAGCACATGTTTGAACACTGTTCGTGTTCTCCCCAGAGCCTTTTCACTGAGTGGTCCACCCAGCTAAATTTTCTTTAATGAACATTTTCACAATGCACATAGTAGAAAGAGTGGAAAACTTATTCTTACATGCATCATAAACATTGATGAAAACTAGCTGATCTTATAATTTTTGTACAATTTTCTAATGTTGTTTATCATGTTATGTTACATTTATTCCTGCCACATCACTAAAGATGTTTAATAAGTATAATAATGTTAAGCAAAACATTTTTTTTCTTTTTCTCTCGATTGGGAAGAAGGGTTCATGAAAAGCACCATCCAGCTAAAAAAAAATTGCCGCCCAGCTGTAAAAAATCTAGGGAGAACACTAATGGTTCCTCACTTTTCTGTACCATTCTGAAGCAGAATCATAGCCAATAAATGAAATGCTTATTTATTGTATTTATTCGTCATCTATTTTCAATGGGATAGTGGCCACCAAACAACTGCCTACAAACGCATTATGGGCCATGTAAAAATTGAAATTTTTTTTTTTATTTACCGTATATACTCACGTATAAGTCGACCCCCCCCCCCACTTTCAGAGGAAAAAATCGTAAGAAATCGGAGACTCGCGTATAAGTCGATCCGGGAATGAGAAAAAAAAAATTTTCAATGAATTTATTCAAAAACATTTGAAAACGGAAAAAATTATATATATATAATACTAAATTTAATTTGCATACCCAAAAACTTCATCGGAACCCTTCAAAATCTAATTCTGAGTCAGACTCGCCAAACAGTTCAAAAAGTCTTTCTCCGTCATCGGCGCGTCATCATAAACATCAGTATTCCCATCTATGCCTGTGTCATCAGAATCACTGTCAATCTGTCATCATCACTCATGAAAAGCTCATCATCCTCTGTGCCATCAAGTTTGTTACTAATGCAACATTTCTTGAATGATTTCACGACCGTTTCCGCAGGTATCGCATCCCAAGCATCCTTGACCCATCGCGCAATCAAAACGATATCCGGCTTCTTTAGATTTCCGCCCTTGGTTTCGGTCGGCAAATCGGAACTTATCCAATCTGCCCAATACCTCCGCACATTGTCCTTGAAGGGCTTATTAAGGCAGACATCTAGTGGTTGAAGAACAGATGTCAACCCACCTGGGATGACAGCAAGAGTTGTTTTTGAATTTTCTGCAGTTTTTTTCACTTCTGCACAATGGTGTGCAACAAACATATCCCACGCCAAAAGAAAAGGTTTCCTCAAAAGTGCACCTGGCCTTTTGTTCCACACATTCTTTAACCAGTCAATTGTTCCGGATTCGTTAATCCATCTTTTTTCATGGGCACGAACGAGCACACCAGACGGAAAGACAACGCTTTTCGGCAGAGTTTTGCGTTTGAAAATAATTACCGGAGGTAGCTTACTGCCGTCGGCCAAACAGGAGAGAACAACCGTGAAACTGGATTTTTCATGGCCAGTCGTTTTGATCAAGATATTTGGTTCACCGTCTTATATCCAGGAAGGTCGAAACACATGGCGGTTTCATCCATGTTCCCTATTTGGGAAAGTTCAAAAGCAGTCTCTTTTCTCTTTTGAATTACATACTTTTGAAATTCCATTATCTTTGCTTCGAGGTCACGAGGTAACTTTTGTGCGATTTTGGTGCGCTGGCGTAGACACAACCCATAGCGGTTCGTGAACCTTGTGCACCAACCTGGTGAGGCACGAAAAGTGTCATTTGCGGCTGCAAACTTTTCATCTTTTGCGAGCTTCATTGCTCGCAAACGTATACCAGTTCGCGTTACAATGTAACCATTTTGTCTGCAGCCCACAATCCAATCATTCAAGATACTTTCCAGCTCTGGGAAAGATGTCATTCCATGGCGCAGCGCCTTTTGTGATTTTCACCAAGTCCGGTTTTTTTTTTACGCCAATCTCGAATCAGTTTTTCGTTAATGCCAAATTGACGTGAAGCAGCACAGTTGTTAGTATTTTCTGCAAAAGAAACCACTTTCAACTTGAATCCTACGTTATAGGACATCCGTTTCTTTACACAATCCGTGTCACCCATAATAGGAGAAGTGAGACACGTGCGGTTAAGAACAAGAAAAACATGAGCGATTAAGAACAAGCAACACCTAACACTGGCTGTCGCATGGCTCCGTTACGTCAAAGGTCAGCGCAATCAACTGGTAGTCGGAAGGGCGGAGCTTTCTATGCGCTGCTGTGACTGTGCTGTGGATACGCAAAGCCAGGCGAGAGGAGACTTCTCAAAGCGTGGAGAAATTCGGAGGGTCGCGATTTCGTAATTCTACCACATCAGCGTTTTTTCTTTCTTTTTCTTTTTTTCTTTCGGAGGTTTGTGATTTCGTAATTAATACCGCATCGGCATTTTTATTTCTTTTGGGATGGATTGCCTTTTGCCTCACGGGAAGAACTTTTGGACTTACGATTTTTTTAGACCCTGCGTATAAGTCGACCCCATTACTTTGAAGCTCTCATTTTGTCCCAAATTTCTCGACTTATACGCGAGTATATACGGTATTTATTTTTTGCCACTAACCACATAACAGAAATATATTGTATAAATCTGGCATGTGTGACAAGTATTACTGTTATTTATAAATGAGGATTTAATTGAAAACTTCACCAACATAAATACAGTCGTGGCCAAAAGTCAATTTTTGATGTTTGAAGTCAACTTATACAGCGTAGTGGTAAAGTCAGGAATACATATACATCATTTTAAAGGAAATGTTATGCTGAATTCAAATATTTTTACAGAATGTTATAATAGAAGTGACAAGCAGAAGTACAGCATCTAATATTAATAAAAAGCAAAAAATAGTGAAATTTGTGAAATTATTATACAATGCATTTAATGTAAAATTACTGTACAGTACATTATTGAAACTTGCAGGACACTTAAAATGACTTACCAACAAGCAAAATACGCTTTAATATTTAATTGGATAACCACGGTTTCTTAGTAACAAAGTGCACCTTCTTGGCATGGAACTAATGAGCTTCTCTAGTTGTCCATTGGTGATAACACGGTGTCATACGGCCCTTACAGACTCATTTAATGCTGTTTCAGATGTGGGTCCTTGTTGACAGATCTTTTGCTTCGATCTCACCCGCAGGTTCTAAATGGGATTAAGTTCCAGTGACTGTGCCGGCCACTGAAGTTTTCTTATAACTTTTCGATTAAACCACTCGTCAACCAACTTTGACCGATGACATGGCGCGTTATCGTCCTGAAAGATAAAATTCCGCAAACCCATGTCTTGTGCAGATGGTAGCAGTTTTAACCCCAAAATATCCACATATTTTGATCCACTCAATGTGCCATCAACAATGTGCAGACGGCCAACACCACTGGCTGAAATACAGGACCATAACATCACCGAATGTGGGTGCTTGATTGTTGGCTGGGTGCAGCATGCCTTATACACTATCTACCAACAAGTAATTGGACACCTGTGATAGCAAAGGAAAACGAAGTTTATTCACCTTCAATTGTTGGTGGAGCCTCCACGAGCAGCGATTACAGCTGCGCATACTCTCAACCAGGCGTTGTACGACGGCTAGCGGTATTTTCTTCCACTCTGCTTGGAGAAGACAGGTCAGTTCCTTCACCGATTTCGGACGGTGGGGGCACCCTTAAGTCGACGCTCCAACTCATCCCAGAGGTGCTCGATATTGTTAAGGTCTGGGCTCTGCGCAGGCCAGTACATTCGATTAACCCCATTGTCACCATACCAAGCCATGGTGGACCTCGCAACATGACAGGTGGCATTGTCATCCTGAAAGTAACATGGATCCACCCCGTGAAACTGCCACAACGTAGGAAGCACATGGTCATCCAAAATGGTGCAGTAGGTCTCAGCGTTGAGACTACCAGGAATTGCGACCAAGGGTCCTGTGCCATACCAGGAGAAACACCCCCATAGCATAATTCCACCGCCGCCGAACTTCACAGTTGGCACAATACATTCCGGCAGGAGGCGTTCTCCAGGCAGACGCCAAACCCAGACCCTGCCATCCAAACGGTAGAGGGTGAACCTTGATTCGTCGCTCCAGAGAACCTGTTTCCTCTGTTCGACGGTCCACTGTCGACGTTCTTTGCACCACGTTAGCTGAGCAGCGCTATTGGACTTGGTGATCAAAGGCTTGTGGGCGGCAGGACGTCCATGATAACCGAGCAGATGGGCTTCCTTACGGATAGTATTCATCGAAAGAACACTCCCGGATGCCTGTTGAAACTCCTCGCGGATGTGGCCCATCGATTTGGTGCGGTTCTTCCGAATTTCTCTGGCCAGCACCCGTCGGTCTCTAACTCCCAGTTTTGTGGATCTGCCGGGTCGGGGCACATTCCGAGAGTCACCTCTCATCTTCCACTTGCCAATCATGTAATCCACTGTCGATTTTGGGTACTTCAACTCGCTGGATATGTCACGTATGGATCAGCCATTTCTGTGATACCCGACGATTACACTTTTCTCAAAATCAGAGAGCTCAGAACTGCTTGGCATCTTGCATGCGACTGGTTGCGTTGTTTCCCACACGATATTTAACGGCGGCAACCATGACGTGTATCAGGACCACAGATATCGTCGATTGCAGGGGTGTCCAATTACTTGTTGGTAGATAGTGTATCTTTCACCAGCCCAACAACTGATACATAATTATTTCTAATATTAGCGGAAATAGTAACAGTTGTTTCATCAACAGTCCAATTCTTGTGTGCCTTGGCTCAAGCAATTCTTTTGTTGTTCAGTAAAAAAAGCTTTTTCGCACAGTCAGTTCCATTTTCTTGTAGCCTATGATGAACTGTTCGTGCAGATGTAATAATGCCTACTTCATTCTCCCACTCATTTCTTAAATCAGTGGCTGTTTTAAACCTTGGTTTTAAGGAACAAGGAGTCAACATGCGATCATCACATTCAGTACACAGCCTTGGTCGACCTGTTCTTTTTCTGTTTCCCACACATCCAGTTTCTGCAACTCTTGTAATGGTGGCCAAGACAGTGGAATGCTCACAGCCACATTTATCAGCAATTTTACGACTACTGTATCCAAGTTCACGCAAAGTAATAATTTTTGCTCTGGTTTGAAGAGTCAGGACCAATTTCCGGGTCTTTGACATTCCGAAATTCAAATATCACCAGGAATTCTGCCTACACTTCAGCCAACTGACTACAAGCAGCTACGTTCTAAGTCGGCAGACAATTCTACATCCTTTTATATCTCACTAGAGGATGTCTGAGAAAGCTAGAGTGGATTAGAGGGGTGCAAATGCTTTTTCAGAACTGGATTTGTGTTTCCTCACTTTCACATTTTTGCTTGTAACTTCACTTCCATTACTGGTAATAGCATTCTGTAAAAATATTTGAATTCAGCATAAAATTTCCTTTAGAATGATATATAATATGTATTCCTTCCTGACTTGACCATTACGCTGTATAAGTTGACTTCAAACATCAAAAATTGACTTTCAGTCCACTGGTACAGGACTTTTGGACACGATTGTAAATTTCTCACACATCAATGGAATTATAGCATGACTTGTGTTACGTTCAGAAAATGAGGACCAGGTGGATTTTTTTATTTTCTATAATTTTGGCACTGACTATTAATATGCCCTAAGTTTTTGCCTTTTCTAAAATCTTTTAATTTGCCAATCTGATATTCATAACATTTGCATAACATGTCAAATTAATAACATTGAACTTTTACTTAGGCACTAAATATTAATTAGTTAACCCATGCCCTTTAAACAGTTTTTAATCTGCCATGCTCATATTCATAATATTTACATATGTCAAATTGTTGATATTGTGCTTAGGCATAAAATATTAATTCTTAGGCCTAGGCATTTTAATTTTTTATTCTACCATGCCTGTATTCATAACATTTACATAACAGATAGTTCAAACACAGTGTGACAAAGAATTTTTAAGACTGGGTCTGAAAAATGAAATAGAAACAAGAAATTATAATTTGTTTTGGTTTGTTATTCAAAATAAGTCAAGAAATTAGTCAAATAAGTCAATACACTTTTTACAGCGATTTAATAATGATTCGAATGCCTGTTCCAGTTCACTTTGCGGAGTTGCCTCTAAAGCACGCGTCGAAGCTGTTTGTATGGTCGAAATATCATCAAAATAACACCCTTTTAACGCCATTTTAAGATTTGGGAATAAAGAAAAGTCGCAGGGTGCTAAATCAGACGAATACGGTGGATGATTCAACACACAGACGTTATTTTTCGCCAAAAATCTACGAAAAGAAGTGAGGTGTGACTGGGTGCATTATCGTGCAACAAACACCAACTGTTTTCATCCCGATATTCTGGATGAATGCGACAAATTCTGCCCATCAAACGCCTCAAAACATTTAAATAAAACTCACCAGTAATTGTTTGTTCACTTGGAACAAATTCTTTGTGGATTACTATCAAAGAATGTAATGAGCATTGTTTTTTTTATTTTCAATAGAACTTTTCTTGTTTTTTGGCTTGTGGCGAGTTTTTTTACTTCCATTCCGCACTTTGTCGCTTTGTTTTAGGATCATATTGAAAACACCATGTTTCATCACTTGTAACAATCTATTTTATTAAGTTTGGATCATTTTCAGCGGCTGAAATGATGTCTCTGCAATGTGTACTTCTCCTTGATTTTTGTTCATTGGTTAACATGTGTGGAACAAATTTAGCACAGACTTTTGTTTTGCCTAAATCTTCATGCAGGATGGTTCGAATCGTTTCTTTGTTGATGTTTAAAGACTCTTCCATCATTCTTAGTGACGCACATCGATTGTTTGCCACGAAATCATGCACATTTTTTAATAATCTCAGGTTTCCTAGATAAACTTGGTCTTCCGGTATGCTTATCATCTTCTAGCATATCTCTTCTGTCCAAAAAGCATTTGTGCCGCAGGAAAACATTTGATCTACTTAAACAAAACTCGCCATAAACTTGTTTCATCATTTGCTACGTTACCGAGGCACTTTTACCAAGTTTTGCGTTAAATTTAATAACAGCCCTTTGTTCCATCTTAATAATTCTACATGAAAAAAATTATACTTCTCTAATGAACGGCCGTTTCGTTTGAGTTACTTTAACAACTGTGCAGTACTTTTGGCAGAAAGCAAGCAGATGGTCACGGTTTATAACACATTCGCGATTACACTGATAACGCCACCGTAGGCTGAAATCTAGGACCAGTCTTAAAAATTCTTTGACGCACTGTGTATTGCATTTTTACTTAGTTTTTCTTAGGCAGTGAACATTAATAGGCCCTTTAAACTGTTTTTAATCCCCAAATCTCATATTTTTGCTCTCAACATACATTTATGTTCACTTTGACCCACTGTGACATAAGGAAATTCCAAAAAGTGATGAGCTGTTTAGAAGGAATATCTAATGCAGAAGTGACAATATTTAGATAAGAATGGTAACTTAAAGAGCAACATTAAATTAGAGATATATGTCACGCCTCTTCGGATTTTACCTTTGTGCTGTTACTAATGAGCTTTCAATTGAGGGCAATTAATGAATTGTTCAATTAATGAGCTTTTCAATTGAGGGTCATTTTCATGTGAATGTTTAGTTTCATTTGTGAAATTGTATCACGATCCCCAATAGTATATAATTTTGTATTACAAGATCTCACCATGCATAGTCAGTAGCATTTCACACTTTTTAAAGTACTTTTCTTCCAGTACATAAACCCACCTACTAACTATCTTTCCCTGAAAATATACAATTCCGTCTTACAGCCTCTTCAACAGACAAATAACAGGGCTTGAAAGAAGTATATATCTTTGTGCACTTGACCTCCCTATTAAGTCACCAATTGGATGATGAAGCAGTAACCAGAGATAGTAAAAGGACTTGGGAGGGGGATTAACTGTGCATCTTTCTGAGTTGGGGGAAAAGGAGCAAAAATGATAAATATCTCCTTGCTTAAACTTTCTTGTGGGGTTGCAAAGACCTGGAACCTCTAAGGATTAAAGGGAGTAATTTAGCTGCAATCCTACACCCTATTTCATGTGGCAAAAATACTAGACGTCTTCCTATTGTTGAAAAAAAAAAGGAGTATGAGTAACACTAATTATCATGTGGAACTTCAAAATGCAGTCGGTAGCATATCTTCAATACAGTTTTGCAAATCAGATTGTGTACAAAAATAATTTTCCTGTAACACAAATTTATCCAGATTTTGGAGATATGACATTTTTAAATCTTTCTAAAATGTAAGCATTTTTACTGTTCAGTTGTTACTTAACAATAGAATTAGAATCTACTAAAAATAAAAACCAAAAAAAATGCAAATTTGCATTTATTTCCATACACACCAAAATCAATTAACGAAGAAAAAGACCAGTACTTAAAATTTTGAACACAGTAGCAGTTCTCAACTGCCGAAAAACAATTATTTTAACACTTTTTTTCTCTAATGTTTTTTATGGCAACACAACCTTAGTGATTTGTGTTATGCCAAATATGAGGGAAGCAACTCTAGAAATTTTCATTTACTTTATAAAATATAAAAATAAGGAAGAAAATTCTTGTGGAAATGCAACCTTGATTATAAAAGTGGAAATAATCTCCACATGCTTTGAACCTCACCGAGGATGCACACATAAACAAACAAAAAAAATAGGAACTCCATTACATCTCTAACTACTAAACTCCTGTTGCTGAGAAAAACATTGGTTTCCACAAATTAAGAATAGCATGAAAATCCTGCTTTTCTTGAAATTCCACCTGATCTTCATCAGAAGATACCCAAACTGAGTGCTAAATACATTGCTCAAAAGAAATTGAGGCAGCAATTTGTTGTATACTGTAAGGAAAATCATGTGCAACAGATGTTTTTGAACATAAGATATTACATAGTCACGTCACATTATTGTGACCACCTCCTACTTTTGATGTCAACAGTGTGTAGCCAATGAAAGAAGGCACGTGTCGAGAGCTGGCTTGCAGGGTATATAACGTGTGCTGTAGGCATTCTGAAAACATACCACTCATTGCTGTTACGGATAAAAGGAGCGATTTATCTGGTTTGCAGAAAGGGATGATTACATCGGCTTTCGGGCCAAGGGTGGCAGTATTTCTGAAACAGCGTAGTTTGTGAACTCTTCGCGTGCTGCTGTGGTTGGAGATATGGCACCATTGCGAATAAGCAATGTGGAAACTGCGGAGCACCACCTGCCATTGATGTGAGAGGTGAATGTTGGCTGCGAAGATGCGCGAGTGCCAATCAACACGCTACAGTGGAACAGAGTTAGGCAGGAATGCATTACAAAGTATTGGAAGTACAGATTACAATTAACGTGTAATGGCATTACAAGGTAATCCCAAGTATGGTTTGCACAAGGTTATGGAATTAATCTGTAATGCATTACAATCAAGAAGATGTAATTCAATTATTTAATACCATTCAAATGCAATGGAATTATTTGGTAATGAAATTACACAATTTGCAAATAATAATTACATACTAATAGTTTATAGAAATGTGCGCGTGCCAAAAGCTATGTCTAGAAAAGTCGGCCATGTAACATAGCAGACAGAGACCAAAGTGTTGTGTAGAATGTTCTAGAAGCAGTAATGGGTTAGACGTTTGTAGAATGTTCCAGAACGATCGCACAGTGGAAGTTCGAGAGCTTTGTGTAAATCAAGAATGTTCCAGAAGGTTCAGGTCTTGTTGTGAAGTATATATAAAGGAGTTGGTCGCTCGCAAGTCCAGTGTTGTTATCTATTACTTGAACAAGTAATGGATAACACTTGAAAAGTACGGCAGAAATGTCAAGAGTTTGCAAATTTCTGTAATATTTGGCAGTGCAGCCTGAGTTGCTGAACTGTGAGTGTAGTGCTAATATGAGCTTCTGGCTATAGTGGGGTAATTATTTTGGACAGTGAAACGTATGTAATGGACAAGAATACTGTATTGGAGATAGACGAAATGAAGTATCTCTAATCAAAATAAACATCCCATTCGTACTTACTTTGTATGTATTATTTCATTCAAATCACTTTACTTGCGGCGAAGATGGAGCAACTACTCATGTCATACATGTACAATCTCCAATACCTACATACACGCATTTCAGGTCCAAGGGGTGGAACAATTGTCAAATAACTTACACAACATGGTTTATTCACATTGTGTCATTAACCAGTACGATTATAAAGGGTAACTGCTACATGTCATTACAATTACCATGTAATTGTAATGACCAGTTCACCATAACCATATAATAGTAACGCTAAGTTCTTGTTCCCATTACCATTTAATGCATTACTGATTACGATTTGCCCAACTGCACTGGAATAGCTCACTGGCCAAATGAACCAGGGGGCTACTGGAAGTGTGTCCAAAACAACAGTTCGGCGAACCCTGCTGCGTGTGGGGCTCCGATGCAGATGGACGGTAACTCCACCTATGCTAACGTAGGTGCATCGGCAGAAAAGGCGTACATTTGCACTGCAGTATCGGAATTGGACCTCGCTGATTGGCAAAGGATTGCCTTCTCCGATGAGTCACGCTTTCTGCTTCATCGAACGGAAGGATGTTGGCATATAAGGCGAGAAACATCGGAGAACAAACACTCTTCAACCATTGCTGGCAGAACACAAGCTGGTGGGGTCACCGTAATGGTCTGGGGAATGTTTTCATGGCATTCCCTGGGTCCACTCATACCTGTGGAAGGCGGCACTATAGACCGAATTCGTTACGAATCAATCCTTGCAGACCACGTACACCAATACATGCTGATTGTCTTCCCTGGGGAGGATGGGATCTTCCAGCACGGCAATGCGATGTGTCGCACAGCTAGAAATGTCTGAGAGTGGTTGGAAGAGCACGATGAAGACTTCAAAGTACTTCCCTGGCCCCCCAATTAAACATTTGCGGGACTACCTCGATTGTGTTGTTAGCTCTATAGATCCTCCAGCAGCTGTCAGATGCACTGCAGTCAGCATGGCTCCACATAATTGTGAACACCTTCCAGCACCTTATTGAGTCACTCCCTAGCCTGGCTAGCTGCTGTCCGCACTGCACTCGGAGGTTACTCTGGACATTAGCTGGTGATCACAATGATGTGACTCTACCGTGTATTTTGGTGTAAAAATATACAATGTTCAGTAAAATAGGTAAGAAAAAATGGCTTTTTGTAGATGATAACCTACCTCTAGCAGGGTGTGTGGTCTCTTCAAAGTGATAAGACCAGTGTGGCATGGAATTGATGTGCTTCTCCAGGGTTTGGGGGAAACCTCACCTCAATGAGATTAGTTTCCAGTTCATGAAGAGTCGAGAGCTGCAGGCCAAGGTACAATGCATCTGCCAAGTGAGTCTCAGGCATGCTCAATTGGATGCAAGTCAGGGGAGCATGCTAACCACACCATATGCCTGATTCCCTCCTCTTGAAGGATGTTGTCTACTAGCCGAGCTCTGTAAGGGGTAAGTGTTATCATCCATAAAAAAATAAAAATTAAAAAAATCACTGATAGCCGCAGCATATGGCGTGACAAATAGGTCTGAGAATCTAGTGTTTATATCTCTGGACCACCAGACTGCTGGTTCAGATAATACATAGGTCTATATATCCATCAATACTTATTCCTGCCTAGACCATCTATACATGTCCACCATAAAGTGATGTTTCCTGCTGAAAAGCTGGGTTGCCTCAAGATAAGAACTCAACTGTCGGACTCCAGACTGAATGTCAACTTGTCGGAGAAAAGAAATTTACTCCACTCATCATGTCCCCAACCTCAATGTTTGTCGGTCCTAACTCTTTGGGTCATGCGGAGAAAGGGACATAAATCGTCGGTCTATGTACATAAAGGCCACCTTGGTGAAGTTGACTGCAAATAGTTTGAGTTCAGAACTTGTTGACACCAGAATCTCTCAACACAGCTGTATAACATTTTACCACCTGTTCCACAGGACTGTTAACAATAGATAATGGTTCCTTGAACGAAATACGGGATTACACCATTGCACAATACAAATTTGAAAGTTGTGAATCCATTTATTGGTGTAAATATGACCTGAATGGTTAGTCAGATAATATCCAAAAATTTGATTGTTATATTCAAATTAATCGTAAGCTTGGTCGTTCTGGGTGGTGTAGTGGTTATCATACACGAGTGTTATCCAGGAGACGCAGGTTCTATTCCCTCTCCAGATGACAAAATCTTCAAGTTTTCGGATATTATCCAACTTGCCATTCAGGTCATATTTACACCAATAAATGGATTCATGACTTACAAATTTGTATGGTTATTCCTTGCTGCAGTTTCTCACAAACGGCCTTGACCTTTCTTTCTTCGAACAATTCCCATATCCTGAAATCCTCTACAGTCGGGAAGTGACACTGCTTTGTCTGACCTGCTTCCAGCCTGCCAATAGCTCACCACACTATTGATTCCAGTAATTCATGGTGTTGAGACATGGTTTGAACCAGAGACTTCAAGAAACAAAATGCCATGATAAGCACAGAAAAATAATGGAGCTCCCGGAAAACCTTCATTTTTATCCCAATTTGTGATTTATGCATTCTGACAGCACAGATGTTAATTTGCATGAGGATATGCATGATTCGTCTGTCTGTCTGCATCACACTACATATCACACAATTGTCTTGCATAATGTCACCAAAGTCACATGACCCCCTAATTATTTTGAGCAGAGTAGTTGAGAAACAGAATAATAACTTGATTCCCAAAAATTAGGTATGGATACAGATATACTGTGGGAAAATGCTGGTGGACTGAATTACCCCAAGAACTGAATGTCGCTTGTATATAATTCTACCCTTAAAATTTTAATATCTTATGAATGCATAAATCACAAATGGTAGACATACTTTCAACAAATTTTAAGACGCTGGGTTCCAAGATCACTGAGAAACTCCATCTTCTGCATGTCCTGTACTTATTCCTCGCGACTCTTCACACCCATGGAGCCATAAGCTAGCTGCGTTTAGATTTCTACTTAAACGCTCCTATTCCCATTCCTCGAACCCCTCTTTACAACAAGCAGAATTTCAGAGGATTTTGGCAGTTGCTTTGACGTTTGGCTACTCTCACAACGACATATCCCGCCTAGACAGAAGGATGAATCGTCTTCAATTCACAGCATTGCAACGGGAGTCGCAAACTGTACGATATGTGGGTACGGTTGACTACAGCCCAACCATTGTCAACATCCTTGGGAATGCCTGCGCTGGGTTCCATATTTCTTTTGGAATACGTACCTTCAATTTATTGAATTTGCTGTGCAAGGATTGTGACAAAATTCACCCACTACATAGATCTGGTGTTTATAACATCCCACTTGTTTCTTATTCACCGGATTCTGAAGACACCTCCTATATAAGCTCTACCCTACGTTCAGTGCAAGTACGGGTGGCAGAGCACAAATATGCAGTTCGTGTTGGCTCTACCTCTTCTGCCTTAGCCCGCACAGTGGCGCAAGGTCAACATTACCCAGACTGGAGTCGTACCACACTCACCTGATAAACATTCTTTATTGCTTGCTGAAAGTTTGTGTATTACATGTTCTGACTCCAGGTGTTGCAATGACGATTTGCCTGTCATTATACCTCACCCTTGGATTCTGCTGTTGAACCAGCTAAATGCCACACCTGTTGGATCTCCAGATACATGAGTTAAATTTACATATAATTATTTGTAATATGCCATTTCCAGATTGGCAACACCATTTGTTATTCCATGATTGTATATAAATCCCTGTAACCATCCTTTCGCGCAATTGGGCCCAATGATGAGGCTAAAGTAGCCTCGAAAGTGCTTGCCAGTGTAGCTGATTTTAACTTGTAAATAAATATCATTTTTTAAATGCAAGTTTTTAACTATTCAGTCGTGCATACGACAGCTTCGGATTCTTCATCATCCATTCTAAAACTTTAAATTTCTTTGAAATACACGGATCACAAACGTTACTTTTAACTGCACTTTGCATTACAAATGACGAATGGACTGAAATATTTGGGAGAAATCAGGTGAAAAATTCTGCAATGGGAGAAGGTAGGTAGGTTCACAGGCAATTTTGCATTTGATAATCTAAAGTTTCTGGTGAATGCCTAGCACAACTCACAGACCTGTAATACACAAGTTTTGGGGGAAATCAGATAGTAAATATACCATAACTGCTGCCCAAGGTTGTCGAGAAATTCTGTCCTTAAGGTGGACGTCAAGTAATTTTGCTTCCTATACTTCCAATGGAAAAACTTCTGTGCACAGTTTCTTCGCAATTAATGCGTTCCCAAAAATGAAAATTTGAACACCGATTAAAATAGCTTCATTTCATAACTTGGAATACTTAATATTTTCTAAAACATAACCATAATTATGCAATCCAACATTTGTTTGTCTACTGACGTCATCAAAGTACAGGTCGCGCCATCTTTTTTTCTGGTTTCACCACCACCAAAGGAAAATTTATTGATTTTTAAAATAATTATGGTTATGTTTTAGAAAATATTAAGTATTCCAAGTTATAATATGAAGTTATTTTAATCGATATTCAAATTTTCATACTTGGGAATACACTAATTGTGAAGGAAATGTGTACAAAAGTTTTTCCATTGGAAGTATAGGAAGCATAATTACTTGACGTCCACCTTAAAACAAAAATTTCTATAGTGCATTACTTTTAAATCGGTGGCTCAACGTCACACACTTTCCACCCTACCCGTAACCATGGTAGCGTCCAGGGATATTGATACAAGGGCTGGTTCTTAGCTATGCGCACCTTGCTATAGAGATATAAACATGTTAAACGGTGCATCTGTACTGCAGGTGTTAGGACCTAACCATGGTGGCCCATCATTTGGAAAGTTATTTTGAAATCTGGCAACTGATGCTTATACCATGTGTTTCATTCCATGGCTGATGAAGGTAGAAGTCACTACTGAAACGTCCCACCACTTGTAAGTTTTACGTAACTTAAACGTGATATGTCGACATCAAAAATTATTCTAATGTTTTGTGTGCTACGTTTTTTCACTGCCAGTTATTCCCACTGTGACCATGAAGCTGTTTAATAATCTTGATTTTTTGCTTTTTGAGATTATACAACTGCTTGGTGTGGGGGTGTTTCTCCTAACTTTCTCATTTCTATGCATGGTATAATGGAGTTCCCACTCAACCTGGAAAACAGGGAAAATTACCTTTTTTTTTTGTAAAAATCAGGGAAAATTACCCCCCCCCCTTTTTTTTTTTTTTTGTAAAAATCAATGGATATTTTATTTTGCCAAAAAAACTTATTTTTTCAAGATTTCAAACTTTTGCTTGCAATTACTGCCTGCCTAGAATTTGGTAGATCTTACTTTCAGTTATATTAAGTATTTCCTTTATTCCCTAAAAAAAAGATGCAAAATTGAATTTTTTAAATTGCCAGTTATTAAGCTTTTGTTCAATTTCTGTAGGCAGTTGTTAACATGGAACAATTAGGCACAATGGCTCCTGCTTGAAGAAACACTTCACATGAGAACCAACCAAATGATGGATCAAAGTCCTTTGCCTGTTGGTTCTCTTGAAACATGTTTCTTTGAACAGAGCCATTCCATCATTAAGCTTAGCTGCATTGTGTTATAGAAAAACTGAAACTATTCAACTGACAGATTTTTTCTTACATATGACCTGTTTCTATGGGAATGTATTTACAAATTTCATGTGGGTAGTATTCACAAAAGTTCACGGAACCTTGGTACAGAAAATAATGTGCAGTTAGTTGTAATTAATGAAAAGCAGGTAATTTTATAAAGGCAAATTACTTAATGAATTTACAAGTGTGTGCTTTGGTGAGAAAAAAGAATGGAATGAAATGTAACAATTCTTTGCAACATGCCACTCTGGAAAACTTTAAAAACCACCTGGAGAACCTGAAAAAGTCAGGGAATTTTTTATTACTTTTGAGTGGGTACCCTGTATAAATATTAGTGTTCAGTGTTTATTATTATTAATATTTCTTGTTTCTGATAACTTCAAAATGCTTTTATTGTGGGAAAATTATGAACTGAGAGAAACTTCACCTTTATTAAATTTCATATCTTTCTTTTTTTCATTCAGAACTTTAGTTTTACATTTGTTACATTTAACAAACCTACAGAACAGTTTGTAACTAAACATATACATTTAAAGAGAAATATCTTATTTCTAAGCTTAAGAAAAGTACAAATTGTCAAAACTTGCTAAAGCATTATTTTTCCTGTGATTTTATTCTCCCAATAAGTGTATTAACTGAAGTTTCCGACTTTGCCCTATTAACTGTTTTTTTTTTATTAAAAAACAGATTAAAAATTTTAACTATACGTACTTTTTCCCCCACTGAAACTAAACATAGCAGAATGATATTGAAAATACAGTGATGAAAAAAAAATTCGACCTCGAGTATGCAAGACATCTATAAGCACATCAAACTTTAAATTATAATTCTGGGCAACGGCTGGATGTTGGCTGTAAATATTGTATACACATTGTAGTCCACTGCTTAAGGCCAAAGAATTTGTGTAAAAATAAAAAAATCACCTTTCCTACACACACACAATTTCCATTTGGATCATTTTTGGTATGGTTGATACAGCACCGATATTTTCAGCAGTGACAAAGCATTAAAGAGATAAATATGTATTTGTCCTTGATAAATTTTCAACAAACTGTTTTTTTTGTTTTATGACAAACTTGTGCCTGTTTTTGAAATGTTAACATCAAAGAATGCATTTTCAACAGACATTTAGTGGATACTTTCTCTGTGTTAGTACTGTTTTTCTTGGGATATTTTTTTTTTTTTTTTTTTTTTGCATGCTGATACAAAACCATATGCAAAGTTTGAAAAATATTCCTGATGTTTGAAAATCAAGAAGCATTAAGAAATCAACAGATTACAATTGGAGGGAAAGGATCGTTTGTTTACTGTACTTGAAAAGTGCTCACGTAAAGGAATTTTAAGATAGCATTTAGCAGAAAAGCAGATGCACCTAAGAAATTTAGAATGTGGATTGTTTATTCAGTTAGAATTTAAGGCTATTCATGTAAAAGACGTTACAATAGTGATATGTACAGAAGTAGGTGCAACTGAAGCTTAAAACACAATAGTTAAAAACACACACCATCCATGCACAATTTAAATAAAATGTTCACAAATTAAAAGCGCCTTACAATAGAGTAAAATAGATACATTTAAGATCTTTTGGGGCTACTATAGTCCCATCATCAGAAATATAAGTAAACATCAAAGGGTGAGACATAAACTTCTTGAACAACTACAAGGGCAACAGCGCATGGGGAAAAAAGAAAATAGTGTTAATTCAATAATGTGAATGAGGATTGTCTTTTAGAAATGGTCTCCAGGGGTGGGTGATACAGTGTAGACTTTCTTCGTTGCAACATTTTTCATTAAAGTGTTGAATACATCAGTCAGTAGAACATTTTGTTTCTGTAATGAGGCTCATCCCAAATGGAGAAGTGAGTTCCTTTACTCACAATATGGGAAAGAGCAGTGGTTAAGGAGCCATTTTTAATGTTATGCTTGTAGTGTTCTCCCTAGAGCTTTTTTCAGCTGGGTGGCAAGAAATTTTAGCAGGATGGTACTTTAAACGACCCCTTCCTCAATAAAAGAAAAGAAGAACGGATGTTGTTTTGCTTAACATGATTGTACTTTTACATACTAACTGATAAATCATGTTCAACACATTTCAGTCATTTTCACCAATATTTATGGTGTATGTGGGAGTAAGTTTTCCACTCTATTATGTTTTGTGAAAACATTCATTAAAGAAAATTTAGCTGTGTGCCCATAAAAAGGCTCTAGAAAGAACACTAACTGGTGTTCTTTCAGTCCAGTCTTAAGGCAACAAGTTGTCAAGCCTATATAACACAGGTCGGGATTGTCTTGGTGAACTGCTTTAAGCGGGATGTGATATATACTCCATGTTTATTAAGATCAAGCACGTGGTCTCAGTCTTTTTTTGATGATGAAAAAATATTTTTTGTCTTGATGCCAAAATCTTACTGGTTATTCCGACAGATATTTTTAAGTGGGTGGGGATATACCTAGAATATACTCCATTGAATGTAGTCAAATATAATATAGTACCTGGAATATAGTCAAATAGTTACAGAGGATCAGGACAGTGTTTTAAAAAAGGAAAATCACAGATGTTTACAGAACCTTTTTTTTTTTCTTTTTGATACAGGGTTTAACAATCACTTAATAATTCAGTGGGCTATAAGCAATCGCCCATCCCTAATTTAGGGCCTCTGGTTCCAGGAAAGGGAGAGAGCCAGTGCTGTAAGATGAAACAACATCCATGCCTCACTGAGATTTGAACCCAGACGAATGGTCAGTAGTCGTCGCTTAGACCACTGCACCACCGTGACAGCATTTACAAAATTAATGGCCACACAAACTGATGCTAGAAGTCATGTAAAAGATGTGTTCAGATTGTCTGTGAGCAAAATCCATTTAGGCATACACATAGCAGCATCTATTAGGTTTGAAACAAACATACAGAAAAATATGTCATTGTTGAACTATTCATTCATCCACTATTGGCACCAGAGAGAATGGCCCTTAATTGAAAGAACTTCCAATCTAAGGTCTCAAGGATTTTAAGTGGAGAGAAGAGAGGGTGTTGACCATGGTAAGAAAAGGCTATCTCTAATCACCAACAGAAGAGCATTCATGATTAAAGATGGAGGAAAACGTGGAACCCCATGGAGTTGAAATAAGACACCAACAACTCTTTGATGATAATGCATGCACCCACTAAAACAGCCAGAATATTAAACTAAAACACTAGTTTTTCCATTTCAGTTGGGAGTTACCTTGTCTCTTGCAATAAAAACCCTGGAAGTAAAGAATCATCATGCAAGTTCAGAAAATGTTTTTTTTTCTTATATTTCAAGAGCATTCAGTTCTTTCTCTTTTCTTCATATTTTGTATTTCCTTTTATTGTTTTTACGTTTTGGCATGAAGAAATCATTTGCTAGTGAAGTAAATTAACAAAGGAGTGGAAAAACAAGCAAAAATATTAAACACAGCCCCTCCCCCATTCTGGTACCTAGCTCTGTTTCCACAGCTTACCGTTTTTTTTTTTTTTATTATTATTATGACATGAACTTTTTTTTTAATCAGAGCGAGTAAGTTTTCGGATCTACCCCTGGGTGGGGGAACCAAAGTACTACCTAGTTGACCCTCTGCCTGGGTATGGACATTTTCTACGGACAATACCCATATGGTCATCACAAAATAAAGCAACTGCTCATAGCATACTGAATTTCTCGCAGTGGTAGTCGTTAAATCTCAAATTTAAAAAAAATAAACAAAAACATTTTTCAAAAGTGCTGCAGAATCTATTTCCCATAATTAGTACTCAAAGAGATTCTGAACTGAAAAAAAAAATTGTTTGAAAAATCAAAATCATCAAATTAACTTTTCTTTAACTGACATTAATTACCATTAGGCAGCTAGGCACACACAAAATATGCCATTCTGGTGAAGCTTTTCACCTGACAGAAGTAATCGCCTTTCGGAACAAACACTTTCAAGCATACACCACACTGGTGGGATTGCTGAACAGTGTGAATGAGCATGTGCCTTGAAAGCTGACTTTTCTGAACAAATTGTTTCGTACATACATCACACTGGTAGGATTATTCACCAGAGTGAATGAGCATGTGCCTTGAAAGCTGACTTTTCCGAACAAATTGTTTTGATCACACTGGTGGGATTATTCACCAGTGCGAAGGAGCATGTGCCTTGAAAGCTGACTTTTCTGAACAAATTGTTTCGAGCATACATCACACTGGTGAGATTATTCACCAGAGTGAATGAGTCACACTGGTGAGATTATTCACCAGAGTGAATGAGCATGTGCCTTGAAAGCTGACTTTTCTCAACAGATTCTTTCGATCACTGTTGGGATTATTCACCAGTGTTAAGGAGCATGTGCCTTGAAAGCTGACTTTTCTGAACAAATTGTTTCGAGCATACATCACACTGGTGGGATTACTCACCAGTATGAATGAGCATTTGCCTTGAAAGCTGACTTTTCTGAACTAATTGTTTCGAGCGTACATCTCACTGGTGGGATTATTCACCGGTGTGAATGAGCATGTGCCTTGAAAGCTGACTTTTCTGAACAAATTGTTTCGAGCATACATCACACTGGTGAGGTTTTTCACCCGTGTGAAGGAGCACGTGCCTTGAAAGGTCACTTTCACGAACAAAGGCTTTCGAGCATATTTCACACTGGTAAGGCTTTTCACCTGTGTGAGTGCGCATGTGATTCGAAAGGTGACTTTTACGAACAAAGGATTTCAAGCATACATCACACTGGTGAGGTTTTTTACCTGTGTGAAGGAGCATGTGCAATGAGAGTTGACTTTCCCAAGCATACTGTTTGGAACATACATTACACTGGAAAGGCTTTCCACCTGTGTGAAGGACCATGTGCTTTGAAAGATATCTTTTATCTGCAAATCGTTTACAGCATACTTTACACTGATGAGGCTTTTCACCTGTGTGAAGCAGCAAGTGATTTGTCAGCTCACTTTTCCAAGCAAATTGTTTGGAGCATACATCACACTGGTAAGGCTTTTCACCTGTGTGAAGGAGCATGTGAACTGAAAGTTGACTTTTGCGAACAAAGGATTTCAAGCATACATCACACTGGTGAGGTTTTTCACCTGTGTGAAGAAGCATGTGAGCTGAGAGCTGACTTTTCAAAACAAATTGTTTGGAGCATGCATCACACTGGAAAAGGTTTTCACCTGTGTGAAGGTGCATATGTTTTGAAAGATAACTTTTATCAGCAAATTCTTTGAAGCATACATCACACTGGCGAGTCTTTGCATCTCTGTGAAGCAGCATGTGCCTTGAAAGGTTACTTTTATTTGCAAATTGTTTTGAGCATACATCACACTGGAAAGGCTTATCACCAGTGTGAAGGACCATATGCATTGGAAGATAGCTTTTATCTGCAAATTGTTTGGAGCATACATCACACTGGTGAGACTTTTCACCTTGGTGAGGCTTTTCACCTGTGTGAAGACGCATATGCTTTGAAAGTACACTTTTCCGAGCAAACTGTTTGGAGCATACATCACACTGGTAAGGCTTTTCACCTGTGTGAAGGAGCATGTGCCTTAAAAGCTTACTTTTCTCAGTAAATTGTTTGGAGCATATATCGCACTGGAAAGGCTTTTCACCTGTATGAAAGCGCATATGCTTTGAAAGATAACTTTTATCAACAAATTGTTTGGTGCATACATCACACTGGAAAGGCTTTTCCCCGGTGTGAAGGCGCACATGCTTTGAAAGATTACTTTTATCACTAAATTGTTTGGTGCATACATCACACTGGTAAAGCTTTTCACCTGTGTGGAAGCGCATATGTTTTGAAAGATAACTTTTCTGAGCAAATTCTTTGAAACATACACTACACTGGTGAGCCTTTTCATCTCTGTGAAGCAGCATGTGTCTTGACAGGTTACTTTTACTTGCAAATTGTTTGGAGCATACATCACATTGGTGAGGCTTTTCATCTGTGTGAAGTCTATGCACTGAAATACATACCGCCTTTTTCACTTACCTGCTTTGAAGATGTATCAGAATCAGAAGGTTGTTCTACGTGTATCTTTACATGCCTTGCTAGACTATCTTTCTGTGTGAATTTCTTGAAACACACATCACACTGGAAAGGTCTTTCACTTGTGTGAAGTTGTACATGTCTTGCAAAGGTAGATTCTTCTGTGAATTTCTGAAAACATATTTCACATTCCCGAAGATCTTCAATTGTAGGTTGAAGAACGTGCGTTGAAGTATCAGCTTCTGCTTTCACGTCTTTTATAATCAATTCTTGAACTTCTCCCATAGAATGTTTTAGCACTGACTCCATGCTGAGAAACTTAAAATTTTCATTTATTTTATTAATAGTTATTACATTATGCAGTCACGAACTAGACAAAGCATTCTCAAGAAACTGATAACATGTCACAAGTAATTTTAAAAGGCAAAATTACCTTCAGATATACAACTTCGTGAAAGTGTAGGTGGACTCTGTGATGCCAAACATTCAAGTGAAATTTCCCTTTTTACAATAAAATTTCCCCAGGAAAATCGGAGTGGATTGTTAAATACTCCCCTCTCCGGCTATTCTTCCACAAACGGGCGTTCCAAGGAGATATAACCTCCTTGGGGCGTTCTTGGGCGCACTGGTTTCTCACAGCTAAGGCAGTGGAGCGAGAACAGCTCCGCAAGTAATCTACTGTTTTCGATCTGGCAACGCATCTGTTGTTTACATTCGAAAGCAAACATTATGGGAATTGACAAAGTGATTATTTTTGCATTCTGTTCTTTTTTTTTTTTTATTCATCATGATGACTAACGTTGGTTTCATCAAAAATTTCATGTACTAAATGAAAACAATAACTGAGATGTTGAAAAAGAACGATCTTACCACTATATCCGTTGGGAGACTGATAAAAAAGTATATTTTCGTATTTACAGTAAGTATTTTAATTCGCACTGATAAATATATAGCCAAAGACAATTTAAGAAGAAAAGCATCGATATTTATTGACATTCGCGATTCCTTATTATTTCAAGGGTGGGTAGCAAACCATATCTTTCACACCATGATATGAATGTTTTTCTATCTCGTACGATAGGCATAATATACAACAGACCAATTCAACGACAAAACAGTAGATTGCTCGCGGAGCTGTTCTAGCGCTGAGCTGTGAGAAATGAGGAGTGCGCCCGTTTGTGGAAGAATAGCGCCCCTCTTCCCTGTAGCGTCGAAAGGAAGAATTACTATAGTACGGATAAGGCTGAATCCTACCAAGCTGTAACATTAAGCAAAAACAGCGAGGACAGAAAAGATGAGTTGAGACGCAGCGCCATCTATTCACATTCGCATTAACAAACTGATTCTGTATCATTATTTACATTTGAGATTTTATTTATATTCACTTTCACATGAACAGATGGATATTTATCTTCTGAATTCGTAGTACTTGGGCAGGAGAATTTTTCTGTAGGAACTGGTGTAATTTATGTGCAAATCTCAGTCCTTTATTCTTTTCTTTGGGGGGGGGGGGTTGGAGGTTTAACGACCACCGTGAGCAACTCAATGGGCTATAAGCAGTCGCCCGTCCCTAATTTAGGGTAACTGGTTCCAGGGAAGGGAAAGAGCCAGTACCGTATGACAAACACAACATCAATGCCTCACCGGGATTCGAACCCGGACACCTTACGGACGAATGATCAGAGGCCATCACTTAGACCACTACGCCGCCGCCCCGGTGGCGCAGTGGTCTAAGGCGCTGGCCTCTGATCATTCGTCCGTAAGGGGTCCCGGTTCGAATCCCGGTCAGGCATGGATGTTGTGTTTGTCTTACGGCACTGGTTCTCTCCTTCCCTGGAACCAGTGCCCCAAAATTAGGGACTGGTGACTGCTTATAGCCCGTTGAGTTGCTCACGGTGGTCGTTAAACCTCCAATGAAATAAAAAAAAATCTTTACCTTTTATTTCCAGTGGGCAAACTTCTGTAGACATTTTCTTCACAATTAATGCGTTCCCAAAGACGAAAAATTGAATATCGATAAAAATGCCTTTTTTTTTTTTTTTTTTTTTTGGGTTGGAGGTTTAACGACCACCGTGAGCAACTCAATGGGCTATAAGCAGTCGCCCGTCCCTAATTTAGGGTCACTGGTTCCAGGGAAGGGAGAGAGCCAGTGCCGTAAGACAAACACAACATCCATGCCTGACCGGGATTCGAACCCGGACCCCTTACGGACGAATGATCAGAGGCCAGCGCCTTAGACCACTGCGCCACCGGGGCGGCAAAAATGCCTTCATATTATAGCTTAGTATGCTTAATATTTTCTAAAATCCAATCATAATTAAGCAATCACACATTTGTTTGTCTACCGGCGCCATCTATTTTTTGGTCTCATCACCACCAAAAGAAAAGTTATTGATTTTTAATATAATTGTGGTTAAGTTTTAGAAAATATTAAGTATACTATGCTATGATGTGAAGTTATTTTTATCAATGTTAAAATTTTCATCTTTCGGAATGCATTAATTGTGGGCCGCCTCGGTGGCGCAGTGGTCTAAGCGCTGGCTTATGATCATTCTTCCGTGAAGGGTCCGGGTTATAATCCCGTGAGGCATGGATGTTGTGTTTGTCTTACGGCACTGGCTATCTACCTTCCCTGGAACCAGTGGTTCTAACTTAGGGACGGGCGACTGCTTTATAGCACATTGAGTTGCTCACGGTGGTCGTTAAACCTTCAATAAAAAAAAAAACGACACACCATTGATATATTGATTTCTTACAGCAGGGTGGCCTTTAAGAATTTGGTTATGTGTACAAGCACCATTTCGGTACACTTGGTGAATTGCTAGCACCACACATGAGTGCCGGGTGTTAACTTTTCTCTCAAAGTTTGAAACCCATTCGTCTGGCTATTCAGTCTGGTTTTAGAGTTTCCGCAGATGCACCATGAATATGTGAATAGTTCCGCAAAGACTCCTCTCTGCAGGCAGTAAACCTTATAGAAGTTGCCCCTCCAGTGTCTTATCTCCGATTTCCATTGACTCCTTCGGAACTTTCTTGATCCAGCTTCTGAGCTGCCTTAGGCTTAACAAATTTATTTTCGACACCATGCGACTGCCACATCATTCTTTTTTTTTTTTTTTTTTTTTTTTTTTTTGGTTGGAGGTTTAACGACCACCGTGAGCAACTCAATGGGCTATAAGCAGTCGCCCGTCCCTAATTTAGGGTCACTGGTTCCAGGGAAGGGAGAGAGAGCCAGTGCCGTAAGACAAACACAACATCCATGCCTGACCGGGATTCGAACCCGGACTCCTTACGGACGAATGATCAGAGGCCAGCGCCTTAGACCACTGCGCCACCGGGGCGGCCCACATCATTCTGAACACCACAAGAAGTGCAAGAGTGAAACATAGATGAGATTGTAGAATACTAAGCAAAGTAATCAATGCAGTCTTTTTTTTTGTCCGGTTACATGGTGTACACAGCAGTATCAGAATAATGGCCACGTACCTAATAATGGAGTAACCACCCTTGGCCCTGATGACAGCGGCAAGACGGCGTGGCATGGACGCAATGAGGTCCTGGAAGGTTGACCAAGGCACACGTGCCCATTTAAACTGCTTAAAGAGACTTGCGATTGCTTATAGCCCATTGAGTTGCTCACGGTGGTCGTTAAACCTCCAACCAAAAAAAGAGACTTGTGTATCACAATAATATGACCACCTACCTACACTGGTGTGCAAAAAATAAGGACGAAGACGAGAAATTAGCATAACAGGGGAACGAGCAGGCAGAACGGAATGAAAGACCACTCGGGAGATAAACTAGGGTCCTGTACGGTAGGGCATGCAGCATGACGTAGAGGGGGGTATGTCGGAAAAGAATAAAGCACACGGGTGGTGTACGCTCAGCAATTCGGTGAAAGCTATTGCACTGTGTACATCGGTTTGAACGACGTCGAGTTGCTTCCACCGTGTGATATGGCCAACAGGCAATCCAGTAGACGACATCTGGATGACTTTATCCAAGGTCGCGTCATTGGAAAGTTGGAAGAAGGTCGAAGTGTGGCCGAGGAGTTCGGGATCGCTCACAGTATCGTTTCACGAGCTTGGAGAGCATTTCAAACGACAGGAACAGCTGTCCGAGAGTTTAGCAGCGGTCCTCCACAAGTAACCACGGCGGCGGACGACCGGTATATTGTTTTACAGGCGAGAAGAGACAGACAACTGGACGTCCGTTATCGCGTTTTACCGTGGCCAGGAAGCTGCACAAAGGTGGTCTATTTGCACGAAGACCAGTATGGTGTGTGCCATTAACGCCTGCTCATCGGAGACGGTGGTTTCTGTGGTGCCAGGAACACAAGAACTGGACACATCAGCAATGGGGTCGAGTTCTCTTTACGGATGAGAGCCGATTTTGTCTGACGAGCGATTCTGGACGTATGCACATCTGGAGAGAGCAGGGAACATGCAATCATACCTCCAACATCATCGAAAGGGACCGGTTTGGAGCTGGTGGAGTTCTCGTTTGGGGCGGTATCATGCTTGGTAGCCGTACAGCGGCGAGACGGCGTGGCATGGACGCAATGAGGCCCTGGAAGGTTTCCCGAGGCACACGCACCCATTTGGACTGCAGCAGAAAACGGAGGTCCCGGAGATTTTTTTTTTTTGAGGTTTAACGACCACCATGAGCAACTCAATGGGCTATAAGCAGTCGCCCGTCCCTAATTTAGGGTCACTGGTTCCAGGGAAGGGAGAGAGCCAGTGCCGTAAGACAAACACAACATCCATGCCTCACCGGGATTCGAACCCGGACCCCGTTCGGACGAATGATCAGAGGCCATCGCTTAGACCACTGCGCCACCGGGGCGGCGGTCCCGGAGATCACGCGGTTGTGGGTCGGCAAGTCGAACCTGTCGATCAAAATAGTCCCACAAGTGTTCTATGGGATTGAGGTCGGGAGATTTCTCCGGCCAAGGGAGAACGGAGACATCGCTGTCGTGTTCCTGAAACCAGTAACACCCCTCCCCCCGCTCCCCAGCGACGTGGCACTGCGCATTGTACTGTTGGTAGACACCACCACCGTCCAACATGAAGGGATGCATGTGGTCAGAGGATGGACAGGTAGCCATTGGCGCTCAGGGACCCATCCAGTGGTACCAGCGGTCCCAGGTCATACCAAGAAAACATCTCCCAGACATACACACTGCCCCGCCTGCCTGTACTTGACCGAAAAGTGTGTCCCAGTGTTGGTTTTCGTGCCGTCAATGTGTGCCAGTGGTCTGCGGATGTTGGCGCTCATAGCAACCCTACACCATTTTTTACATTGCCGGGCCGTGTGGCGCACCACAATGGCGGAGAAATCCGCCTGTTGGCCACGTCACCACCAGACTCTCACACGGCGATCATCCATGGTGAGAGAGAATCGCGTTTCGTCGCTGAACATCACTGTTCCATTCGGCGCCCCACGCCAAGTGGTGACGGCGATGGCTCGCTGTTAAGGGTAGCCTTCGCAACGGACGGCTAGACAGCAAACTAGAAGCAGCCAATCGGCGCGACACTGTCCGCGTCGTTATCGGAACATCCAAGCCTCCCGTACGCTCCATAAAATGTCGCCCGTTGTGGCCTGTGGGTCTGCTACGACATGACGTCAGACGCGACGATCGGTGCGCTCGGACGTCTGTCTCCGCCCCCTCCCCCACGACGTTGCACAGATCTTTCTTGGGACCACAAATGCGACCGATGGTTGTGGCATCACGTTGCGTTTCTTCCGCAATACGTCGCAAGGACCATCCGGCGGTACGAAGACCTACAATGACACCTTTTGTGAACTCATCCGTTTGACGAAATCGCTTACGACGGCGTCGTAACGGCATTGGCACCCCTTGTTCGTTCTCCAGACACGGTTACAGCAGAACCGATCACTTCTCGCGGCCGTGACGACACCTCGACTGATGGCCTCACAGCAAGTATGAGTCATTTTCTTGTAGGACTTTCGTCCATAGTGAGCAGATTTTAGGTCCCAGCCACCTACAGCGAGTTCGTCTTTTGGACAGGACACAGAAATGGAAGGAATGAGATCAAGTCTAGTGACTTTGACAGAATTAACAGTTTGTAGCGAGATTAGAGTACAGTAGATGGCGCCACCGTACAAGTACGATGGTGAGAGAAAGCCAGGGGGGGGGCTAGGAAAGGATACCCATTTAACCGGTGGGTCCAACCCGGGAGCCGTCATTTAACGTACTCAGCCTCACGGGCTGGTTGTGCGCTTATATCTCGCGTGCAGTCAGTCGATTAGCCTGCAAATGCAATCATTTGCATAACTTGTACGTGTGCACTCACCCTGCAATTTGCAGTGCACTGCTTTCACGTCTTCGTGGTGCGACATTTTCTTTATCAGGCAGTGTATTTATTCATGAATGGCAGTTATTGCCTTCTGACTCCATTGATTACCTTTCTGATGTTATGAACTGTTGTTGCTATGAAAGCAACTCACCACTGTTGGTGCTTTTTCATACTTTAAAAGACAATCGTGATAATTCAACAAATGTTGCAGAAAATGTGATTGGTGGATTAAAAACTAAACGTGGCATGAGCACAGTGAGGTGGCAGAAATAAACCTGTAATGTTTAGAGGCAACCTACAGGGAAGTTGACACAAGGGCGTGTCGTCAGATGAGGCGCTGCCTCACCACAAATTTTTTGTCCCTGAAGAAAGTTTTTACATATGTAAGATATAATACGCCTTTAATTGTACTGGCTAAAAAAACCTATAAATTCTCATTGTGATTCGTAAATTTTGTTAAAAAAGGTTCAACCAGAGAATGAATATTGAATTCATGATCATTAAATTTATAAAGTTTAAACACTGTTTCTGCTAAAAGGTTGAAACGAGCATATTCTGAACGCCTAGAGAGGCGATCATCTTAGAAGTCTCTCTTACAACCAAGGTTACAACAGACAAGAGACCGTGCGGGAATGGGAAAATGCCCATTCTCCTGATCATGATTTCCTCTATGGATTTTGAGGCGAAACTCGAACACCGCCTAAAATCGCCTGCCATCTGTGTTTCTATTGGAGGAAGACAGGGATTTTCTCCAATGGGAGTAGGCAGACCAGAGCTCATGCTCTTGGTAAAGTAGTTACTCAGGTGGCAATCCATTTTGCCTCAGCTCAGCAAGAGCACGTCTGTTTCGAATGTATGATACACACTACTTTTTCGTCAAAGTGTGTACACTTTTTTCTATATTTGAGTGCTGACTTTTTTTAATGTGTTTCTTCAGTAATTTCTTGTTACACGAGAAATGTGCTGAGCTTTTCTTTTTTAGTGTTATTGCTCATAAATTTTGATTTATTAGTAATAATAAAAATAATCAGTTTTCGTGGGTCTTAATTGTGATCTACATGTAGGATTCTCTTTCGCAAACAGACACGATTGTTTTATTCTGGACTCTGAAGCATCTTTTAAGAAAAGTAGTTTTTCTATTAAAATTATTTTGAATTTTTGGAGGAGTGGATGTTCGATTGGTGTTGATGCAATGACCACTCATTAACTATTGCTAGATAAAGAAATTGAGTGCAAAATGCGGTTTGCGCAGAGGAAGGATAATTTAAAGTAAAACAGGTTAACCATTTTTCCTCTGTTTGTTCTTTTTTCATAAAATATACATTTTCCTCTCCAAAACTGTTTCCCATGTTTGAAGTCTACCTCCCTCTCCTCCACCGTGTTTAATGTCTTCCTGTGGTTTTGTTGAACTATTGTCGAACAATATATATAGATATAAAATATACACAAGCATGTATACACATCAAATCACTTCTCTAAAAAATTTGGTTTTAGTTATCTTTCATAACTTACAAGTATGTACATGTATGTTATGGGCTGGGTCTTCACCTCACCAACATTATACCCCATGAGCTGCCACTGAGTTGACTTAGTGATATCAAAAGTGTGACAGCCAAAGTTTTATGGTCATTCTATATGAAAGTGGACACGAAGAAAAAAAATGCAGTTTTTGTATGGCCCCCTGATGCTTTTGTGGCCAGTTGTCTGCCCAATCTATCAGCCATAAAATCATAATAATTTTTAATGACAATAAGGTATGAAGAAAAAAACTGTATACAACAATTACTCAAGTAGAGAGAAATACAGCAACACTACACTACAAAATTGGATGGTGAAATTAGTAGGTGAGTGGATTCTTCATTGAAAGTCATGGCTGCTTTGGGAGGTTTTCACAGGAATGAAGGGTTCCCAAGAGAATCCCACATGGCTGTGTATGAAAGTGTAATTGTTCCTACTCTGATGTATGGCAGTGAAACCTGGGTACTACAACAAGCATAGGAGTTGTTTGTGTGCTGGAGAAATGCGTCACTTAAGGGGGGCTGTTCGGATTGTGTGAGGAATGAAGATGTGTTGCAGTTGTGTAATGGGAAGCAAAATGTTGTTAGCAAAGTGGAGACTAATATGCTTTGGTGGTTTGGGCATGTTGAAAGAATGAGTGACAGGATGCTTAAGAATTTTATTTTAGCCCAAGTGGCAGGAAGGAATGGCAGAGGAAAGCTAAGTAAGTCATGGGAGGATCAGATTCAGGAGTGTCTACATGAGAAAAAGATTATAAGTATGAAGTATAGAAGATCTTGTGTGCATTGTGTGATGGATGTCAGTGAAACCCGAGTTGTATGTCAAGATCGCTGTAAATGGAGAAGTTTGATACGGCAACAGTAAGTAAATAATCAGTTAAAAATTATCTGGTAGTTTTTTTTTTTTTTTTTTTTTTTCTGGAGCTAACCTCTGAATCCTAGAGAACTAACTGCTTAGATGTATGTATGTAAAATTATGGGTGTGGTTAGAAATTAATTTATACTCATGAAGAGAAAAACCAACTTCACACAACACACTTTTCCACCAATATTCATATGTGGTGTTACCAGTATGATAGAAAAGAAACTGAAGAATAATAACTAGGTTTACCTGTCAGTTTTGCTTCACAAATGCTTTCCTTCACTTCAACACTAATAAAAAAAATTATTTCCCTACAAACTGACAATTTATAAATGGCAGCCAACTTTTAATTTCCTACATATATATTTACACATTTGATTTCAAAATTCTATACATATTTACAAGCCTTGCTTTAACTCAAACTTCTCTAAAGTAGTTGGCTGCCTTTCAGTGCTGCGACATGATTTGCATCAGCCAGTTCTTTTTCTGAAAATTTGGCAGAATGGCAAGCCTCTGAAAATGATACCATCATCACTTTTAAGGGTGCTAGGTCCCTTTCCTGGAACCAGTAACCCTAAATTAGGGACGGAGCGACTACTTATAGCCCACTGAGTTGCTCACGTTGGTCATGGCTAGGTTTGGGCTAAATACTGTTTGATTCTTACAAACAATGCTAAAAAATATTTCTGGTAATGGCATTTTCTAAAGAGAATACCATAGAGTCATTGCAAAATAAAATTTTCCAAAAATGCTGCAGAGAATCTATTTCTTATAGTCATTGCTCCAAGAAATACTGAAAAAAAAAAGGAGAAAATTTATTTTGTTATTTTGTTTGAAAAGTCAGAACAATCAAATTAAAGTAACAGTTTTTCTTTTAAATTGCCACTTGCCATTCCCATTAGACAGCTGAACACACACACGCCACTCTTAACTTGCTTTGCAACTGGCGGGTTTAACTGATATGAGCATGACTGCAGTAAAATGTAAATTATCTTGCAAACATACAACCACTTGAAACTGAATTTTTGCCAGAATATTTCAAAAATAATGTTTCCTGGTCACTTGACTAATCTTCCTATATTGCAATTAAGTATGGTCCCTTCAAGCACAACTAACATGCCTGCAGTATTTTTACCTGCATGAAGAAGCATTAGCCCTGAAGCATCAGTTCCCTTAGCAAATTGTTTCGAGCAATACCACATTTGTCCCAATCCTCACCTGTGCTTTGAAAGATGACTTTTACTAGCAAATTGTTTGAGGCATACATCACACTGGAGAGTCTTTTTTACCTATGTGAAGGAGCACATGCTTTGAAAGATTACTTTATTGAAAAGATTGTTTGGAGTACACATCACATTAGTAAAGTTTTTGACCTGCATGAAGAATGTGCTCGAAAGATAACTTTTCTGGGCAAATTGTTTGGAGCACACATCCCATTGGTAAGGCCTTTTTCCTGTGAGAATTTGCATGAGCCATGAAAGGTGACTTTCTTGAACAAACTGTTTGGAGCATACATCACACTTAAGGCTTTTCACCTGTGTGACGGAGCATGTGCCTTGAAAGATCACTTTTCCACGTAAATTGTTTGGAGCATACATCACACTGGAAATGCTTTTCGCCTGTGTGAAGGCACATATGCTTTGGATGATAACTTTTATTAGCAAATTGTTTGAAGCATACATCACACTGAAAAAGCTCTACACTTGTGTGAAGGTGCATATGCTTTGAAAGATTACTTTTATTTACAAAATGTTTGGAGCACACATCACACTGGTGAGGCTTTTCGCCTGTGTGAAGAAGCATGTGCACTGAAAGCTGACTTTTGCGAACAAAGGATTTCAAGCATACATCACACTCATAAGGCTTTTCACCTGTGTGAAGGTGCATATGCTTTGAAAGATTACTTTTATTTGCAAAGTGTTTGGAGCACACATCACACTGGTGAGGCTTTTTGCCTGTGTGAAGGAGCATGTGCACTGAAAGCTGACTTTTGCGAACAAAGGATTTCAAGCATACATCACACTCATAAGGCTTTTCACCTGTGTGAAGGTGCATATGCTTTGAAAGATTACTTTTATTTGCAAAGTGTTTGGAGCACACATCACACTGGTGAGGCTTTTTGCCTGTGTGAAGGAGCATGTGCACTGAAAGCTGACTTTTGCGAACAAAGGATTTCAAGCATACATCACACTCATAAGGCTTTTCACCTGTGTGAAGGTGCATATGCTTTGAAAGATTACTTTTATTTGCAAAGTGTTTGGAGCACACATCACACTGGTGAGGCTTTTCGCCTGTGTGAAGGAGCATGTGCACTGAAAGCTGACTTTTGCGAACAAAGGATTTCAAGCATACATCACACTCATAAGGCTTTTCACCTGTGTGAAGGTGCATATGCTTTGAAAGATTACTTTTATTTGCAAAGTGTTTGGAGCACACATCACACTGGTGAGGCTTTTTGCCTGTGTGAAGGAGCATGTGCACTGAAAGCTGACTTTTGCGAACAAAGGATTTCAAGCATACATCACACTCATAAGGCTTTTCACCTGTGTGAAGGTGCATATGCTTTGAAAGATTACTTTTATTTGCAAAGTGTTTGGAGCACACATCACACTGGTGAGGCTTTTTGCCTGTGTGAAGGAGCATGTGCACTGAAAGCTGACTTTTGCGAACAAAGGATTTCAAGCATACATCACACTCATAAGGCTTTTCACCTGTGTGAAGGTGCATATGCTTTGAAAGATTACTTTTATTTGCAAAGTGTTTGGAGCACACATCACACTGGTGAGGCTTTTCGCCTGTGTGAAGGAGCATGTGCACTGAAAGCTGACTTTTGCGAACAAAGGATTTCAAGCATACATCACACTCATAAGGCTTTTCACCTGTGTGAAGGTGCATATGCTTTGAAAGATTACTTTTATTTGCAAAGTGTTTGGAGCACACATCACACTGGTGAGGCTTTTGCCTGTGTGAAGAAGCATGTGCACTGAAAGCTGACTTTTGCGAACAAAGGATTTCAAGCATACATCACACTCATAAGGCTTTTCACCTGTGTGAAGGAGCATGTGCCTTGAAAGGTGACATTTGTGAACAAAGGGTTTCAAGCATACATCACACTCTTAAGGCTTTCCACCTGTGTGAATCTTCATGTGCCTTGAAAGGTTACTTTTATCTGCAAACTGTTTGGAGCATACATCACACTCGTTTAGCTTTTCACCTGAGTGAATTTGCATGTGCCTTGAAAGGTTACTTTCTTGGGCAAAGTGTTTAGAGCATACATCACACTGGTAAAGCTTTTCACCTGTGTGAAGAAGCATGTGCCTTGAAAGATTAATTTTATCTGCAAATTGTTTGGAGCATACATCACACTTGTAAGGCTTTTCACCTGTGTGAATCTGCATGTGCCTTGAAAGTTGACTTTTGTGAACAAAGGGTTTTAAGCATACATCACATTTGTGAGGTTTTTCACCTGGGTGAAGGAGCATGTGCCTTGAAAGGTAACTTTTACAAACAAAGGTTTTCAGGCATACATCACACTGGTGAGGTTTTTCACCTGTGTGAAAGTGCATATGCTTTGAAAGATCACTATTCCAAGTAAATTGTTTGGAGCATACATCACACTGAAAAGGCTTTTCACCTGTGTGAAGGCGCATATAATTTGGAAAATACCTTTTATCGGCAAATTGTTTGCCGCATACATCACACTGGAAAGGCTTTCCACCTATATGAAGGCGCATATGCTTTGAAAGATTACTTTTATCAGCAAATTGTTTGAAGCATACATCACACTGGTGAGGCTTTTCACCTGTGTGAAGAGGCCTATGCCTTAGGAGACTACCTTTCTGTGTGGTCATTAAACCTTCAACAGAAAAAAAAAAAAAGTGCCTTAGCCATGAGTAGGTTAGGTGAAACAAACCCAGAAAAAGGGTCTTACAATTTTCTAAAGCAATTTAGAATTTGATTTGTTGTTTCCATCAGTTAGAATTTTTATTAAAGTTTTATTAACAATTTCTATCAACTTGTATTAAAATTCCTTAATTGGAGCAATTTTAAATAAAAGATAAAAAGTCACACAGGGGTCAGATGCTAAGAATTTTAATACTGTTTCTGTCATTCTGTATGGTTCCAGATATTCAGTGTGTCGGTCACGCTGAATACACGTAACTTATATGGCACTCTTGTTAAGATTATGAGGGGGAGTGGCAGATACTTTTTGTGTTGCTTTTTTTCTTTCCAGGTATAAAGGCCACTGCGATCATCTAGGGCCAAAGTCGCAGAACCCTAATTTGGAGCCAGTGGTTCCGGAAGTGACCAGCGCAGTAGGTCAGGCGGCCCACGCCTAGCTCTGAGTAGATCTCGAGCGATTATCCAGGAGCCAGTGCTTCTGACCACTCGGACTCCCAGAGGTTCTGTGTTGCTTATAAGGAATCAAACAATGGGCTCAGGGATTACTTTTATTGGAGCAGGTGGAAAGTTTAGCTGAAATGCCCTTCTTAACCATAAAATATTTGTCACCTTTGCAGGAGGGGGGAGTTAACAACCACACACTATGAGGAGATGTAAGGGATATGAACCGCCCAAATTAAATTTACTAGCTCCAGGGAACAGAAAGAAACAGTGCTGTAAGACAAGCACACTATAGGACTCGAACCCAGGCCCACCCAGAAGTATAGTAACATCATCGTAGCAGCCACTTGTTGCTCTTTCTATATGGATGATTGCATGATCCATCAGTTTAGAATCATCCTTGCAGTTCGAACATTCTGTTAAGGTACGAGTATGTGTTCATATAAATCAGTGTTCTTTCTACATGATTATCTAAAAATGTCTTGCTTTTCTTCCCAACTAATGACAAGAAGTGCCCTAGCAGCTCTAAGGCTCTTCTACATCACTGGTTAGAAATTAATGTTTACTTATAAAGAGAAAAACCAACTTCACACAACCCTCTTTTCCACCAATATTTATACGTGGTGTTACCAATATGATGGAAAAGAAACTGAAGAATAATAATTAGGTTTACCTGTAAGTTTTGCTTCACAAATGTTTCTTACACTTCAATGCTAATCAAAAATTCAGTCCCTATAAACTGACAGTTACTATGGTTTCGCTGGGTGTTGACCTAGCTTCATCAGGACGAATGGCACGTAAATATTCAAATATTTACGTGCATTCGTCATTTGTCATTATTTCGAGAGAATTTTGCCATTATTCCATTTTCCTGAGACATTGCCTTCAAAATTACAAAAATTCTCAAAACCTTTAATTTTAAGGTGATTTTTAAATCCATAAACAAAATGAGGTTTTTAAGATCAAAGGACTATGTTGAAGACAAAAACTCATGGGAAATTTATTAAATTTCCGTGTGAACGTGGCGCTTCGTATATAGGACAGACCCGTAGAGCCCTGTGTTTTCGATTGAAGGAGCACAAGACCTACATTCGTAATTGTGACATAAAGAAATGATCGATGGCTAAACACTGTTACGAAAAGAACCACAAATTTCTCCTTGAAGAAGCAAAACTAATTGACAAGCCAGATTCAACCACCAAACTTGATATTTTAGGAGCTTTCCATATATATCAGAAGTCTTCGCAACTTGTTAATGACATGGCAACCGCGCCATTTCTATCAAGTGCGTGAAAGCATCTAACCAAAACATGTGACTGTAAACACCATTTATGATGTCATATACAATTTGGGGATGTAAGGTCAGGTGATGCGTAACATCACAGCCTCTCCTTGACAAATGTCAACCCCGCCTTCTCATGGTGGATCGTGTTCCCACTAAAGAGGCTCTGACGACCGCCAATAGCAGTATAACTATACCATCGGGATTAGAGGAAATGCTATCCCACACTCACCAACCCGCTTGGCCAGCGTGGTGAGTTATGGCCAAACCCCTCTAAAATGACTCCACAACTTAAATCTTGGCCCTCAGTCTCCGGCAGCTGGAATGTACCTGGCCAAGGCAGCGGCCAGTGCGACATGACCCAGAAGAAGACTACATGGGAGATGGGTGGAGGAAATTCGAAAGTATGCAGGGGTGACTTGGAAGAGACTGGCACAAGACAGACCGTTGTGGAGGAAACTTGGGGAGACCTTCGTCCAGCAGTGGATTGATAATGGTTGACGATGATGATGATACAATTTGAATATTTACGTGTCATTCGTCCTGATGAAGCTAGGTCAATACCCAGCAAAACCATGGTCGGCTTGAAAAAATAAATAATTGTGACAAACTACGTTGTATTACCTTAATATATATAGTTTAGAGGAGTTTGGCTTAAAGGCTAGTAAATATATATTGCATTTTGAAATAGAATGTGTAAATATGTACATAGGAAAAGTTGCCATTGATAAACTGTCAGGTTATAGGGACTGAATTTTTTATTAGTATTGAAGCGAAAAAAAGCATTTGTGAAGCAAAACTGACAGGTAAACCTAACCATTATTCTTCAGTTTATTTTCCATCATATTGGTAACACCACATATGAATATTGGTGGAAAAGAGGGTTGTGTGAAGTTGGTTTTTCTCTTTATAAGTATACATTAATTTGTAACCAGTGATGTAGAAGACCCTTAGCACCGCCAAGGCACTTTTTCTGTAGGTTTAGCGGTGCTAAGACTTTTGTCATTAGTTGGGAAGAAAAGCACGCCAAAGAATTTTTTAGGTAATCATGTAAAAAGAACACTGATTTATATGAATGCATACTTGTACCTTAAGAGAACATTCATACTGCTACCACTTGGTGACACGGTTTCCATCAGCAAATTCTTTTTCTGAAAATGTGGCACAATGGCAAGCCTCTGAAAATGATACCATCTTCACTTTTAAGGCTAACAATGTCCTTAAAGTTTTGGCGGCTCATTCTGGCCTAAAATATGTTTGATTCTTACAAACAATGCTAAAAATTCTTTCTGGTAATGGCATTTTCTAAAGAGAATACCATAGGGTCATTGCAAAATGAAATCATTTTCCAAAAATCATGCAGAGGACCTATTTCCCATAATCATTACTCCATGAAATACTATACTGAACAAAAAATAAAAAGAAAGAAATTATAATTTGATTTAAAAATCTGAACATTCAAATAAAAGAAATGTTTTTTTTTTAAATTGCAATTTGCCATTACCATTAGACAGCTGAACACACACACACAAATAAACCACTCTTAAATTGCCTTACAACTGGCAGCTTTGATTAATAACAGCAAGACTAGTAAAATGTAAATTATCTTGTAAACCTGCAAATAACTGAAACTGAATTTTTGCCAGAATAAACAAAGATATCGCTCTTTCCACGTTTTAGCAAAGCAAAAGAAAAATTGCTATTCGGTCACCACTTGTTAAACGAATCCCAGATCTCTCAATATCTAGCCAAGCGCCTTAGCCTTGCACCACGGTGGCCAACAATCCACAGCAGCATGTGTATTTTCTGTCAGTTTCTGACATCATAAATCCATAAGATAGGCTCAGCAACTGAGACATCTCCATCTGGTGGGCATTAACGGCACTGGCTATATATTAATTTTAGCAATCCAAAGGGTGAGATCCAAAGTGAAAATCCTCCAAATATGTGGCATCGGTGAATAAACAAAGTCCACCCACCAGATGGAGATGTCTCGGTTGCTGAGCCCATCTTACGGATTTATGATGTCAGAAGCTGACTGAAAAACACACATAGCACCGTGGATTGTTGGCCACCGTTGTGTAAGGCTAATGCGCTTGGCTAGATATCAAGAGATCTGGGATTTGAATCCCCAGCGTTGACCGAATAAGAATTTTTCTGTTGCTGTGTGTTGCTAAGACGTGGAAAGAGCGATGTCTTTGTTTATTCACTGACGCCACATATTCGGAGGATTTTCATTTTGCCAGAATATCACAAAAATAAATTTTCTTCGTCACTCAACCAGTCTTCCTGTATTTAATTAGGTATGGTTCTGTTCAAGCACATATATAACATACCTGCAGTACTTTCACCTGCATGAAGACGCATCTGCCTTGAAGCATCAGTTTCCTTAGCAAATTGTTTTGAGCAATATCACATTTGTGGAGATTCTTATCTGTGCTCTGAAAGATAACCTTTATCAGCAAATTATTTGAAGCATACATCACATTGGTGAGTGTTTTCCCTATATGAAGAAGCACATGCCTTGAAAGATCACTTTTTGAGCAAACTGTTTGGTGCATACATCACTCTAGAAAGGCTTTTCACCTGGGTAACAGTGCATATGCTATGAAAGATAATTTTTCAGAGTAAATTGCTTGGACCACACATCTCATTGGTAAGGCTTTTCACCTGCATATGACTTGAAAGTTCACTTTTTCCAAGTAAATTATTTGGATCATACACCACACTGGTGAGGCATTTCACCTGAGTGAATGTGCATGCGACTTGAATGGTTACTTTTGCAAACAAAGGATTTCAAGCATACATCACACTGGTGAGACTTTTCACCTGTGTGAAGGAGCATGTGAACTGAAAGCTCACTTTTCCAAGCAAGTTGTTTGGAGCACACATCACATTGATGAGGTTTTTCACCTGTGTGAAGAAGCCTATGCCATGAGGTGCTTCCTTTTTCATTTAACTGCTTGGAACATGTATCAGACTCTTGTTCTACATGTATCTTTACAAGCCTTAAGCGACCTTTCTGTGTTAATTTCTTGAGACATATGTCACACTGGAAATGTTTTTCACTGGTGTGAAGTTGTACACGTCTTTCAAAGGTAGATTCTTGTGTGAATTTCTCGGAAGCATATTTCACATTCCCAAAGATCTTCAGTTATAGGTTGTACAATATGTGTTGAAGCATAAACTTCTGACTCCATGCTGAGAAACTTATAATTTTAATTTATTTTATTTTTAGTAGTTGACAATATGCAGTCATGAAGTGGACAAAACATTCATGAAAACTTTCTCAAGAGACCGATAAAAAAAAAATTCCAGAATGTTATGTGTACAAATAATTTTAAAAGCCAAAGTTACCTTTAGAGACATAACTCCGTCGAAGTATGGGTGGACTTCACTCTCCGAAATAATTACACTCTCATTAGTTTGTTACAGGGAAAGGTGTGGCACTCAGCTTCTCGAAGAGAATCACAGAGTAGTGGAATCACTAGAATCAAGAACGATCCACCAGGGCAGTGTTGCCAACTATTCGCCAGAGCAATAAGCTAAAAACCAAAGAGATAGAAAACAATACTAAAAACTGAAATCAAATGAGCTACATTTAAGCCAGATTTAGGAAAACTATTAAAATAGAGTCCATGTGCAAAACAATTATAGTTTATTATCAATATACATATACCATTGATTCGTGAAGAATTTACCATCTAAAGCACAATTTTAATGGTAAAAAATGAATTATATATACAATGCATAAAAAATAATCATATCTTATTTAATAATATTCTCTATAAGCAAGTAAATGGAATCCCTATGGGAACGTCAACCTCCACGAGTATTGCAAATGTATTCCTGTTCTTTAAGGAATATAAATTCATTAAAAATCACTCCACTTGCTCCGATAACTGCCTTTACACATTTAGATATATTGACGATCTGCTGTGTATAAATGATTCAGAAGTTATAAGAGTGTTTTTGATAATATCTATCCTAGCTCTCTTTAAATATGTAAAACCAACCACAGTAATCAGGAACTTGAGTTCCTAGACTTAAGCATTAAACTTAACAGAGGTAACCCTTCTATTAGCCTCTTTGATAAAAGAGTTAATTTTCCTTTCAAAGTAATTAAATATCTACACTGGAATAATAACATATCCACCAAAGTAATTGAGAATGTACTGATTTCTCAGGTGCTTAGAATTTCAAGAATTTGCAGCAACAATTTAGACTTCAATTACCACATTTAATATACTTTTAGACAGTTTTCTAGAGAACAAAATTCCTACTTCTTTCATTAAAAGAACTTTAAGAAAAATTATTCTGAATAATAGAGTAAGGTTGACAGATCTGCTTTAATTTTCTACACAGTTAATAATATGATTCTGACCAATGAAAGCCTTTTGGAAGTTGGCTAGAGGATGGTATTAACTACTAAAAGGAACCTTAGTGCTATGGATAAGGTCCTATTAAAAATAATAAATTAAATAATATAGATAAAATCACAAAAAAACTTAAAAATCTGTTTATATAAGAAAATAAAAATAAATATAAAAGAAAACTAGTTATTCACTCACCAGAATAGCTATACTAAAAATAGTAAAACTAACATTAAAATTAATAGGATTCTGAATAGTCTATAGAAGCTCACTAAGGTGATTAAATACATGCAAAGATTATTAAATACACTACTTGTGTATTTCATGATATTTCTCATGTATTCTGGAGAGTTTATTCTACTCTTTCTGGTAATACAGGTCCACAATCTTAATTATATATATTTTTTCTCCGGTTAAAATTCTCCGCGAGTAGGATTTTTTCAGAGTGTGTAGGCCTTCAGCCCCACCCACACTGCCCCCAGCGAATTGGGAGGGGCAGGAGTGTTTGGAAGTTTGGGAAGAAAAGTCGGCCATGTTTCCTCAAGTGTGAAAGAAGCAAAGTTGCATAAGAGGTAAGCTCTCTTCTTTGTCTTTTGGTTTTTAGGTATTCCGGGTTCAATATTTGAACTTCTTGAACATTTTTTCTTTTCTTGCTTTAAGTTTTTAGGCACCAGCAAGTCTATCAACTTTTTTGCGTATTTTAACTCTTGCTTTTCTTGGTATTTTTGCACGTTTTTTAGGGAACCAAGGCTAAGCAACCGCCCGTTTCATCGTACTTGTAGTCTGCGCTGTATTTTCAATGCAGTTAAGGACTTATTAACTACTTAATTATGCACTTAAAGCACTTCTGAAATACTTTGTACATATTGCAACTAATTGTTTATGTAACATAACCTTCACAAAGCATTTCTTTAGTTTATTATTGTCTTTATTTTATTCTCGTTTTTGTGTAGTCAGAAGTAGTGGAGTAGGGGGTTTTTATAATCCAGTTTTCTTTCAAGAATCTGTGCTTTAAAAATGTTAAGAACTTGTAATACTTTTGTATTGATATTCGGGTTTGAATTCTCTCTAAAGCGAACTGACTATTTAATAACTGAATATTATTTCTAGTTCATTATGTCACTCTTACAATTTGAGTTTTCTATAATCATCTTCTTTCTGTTTAATAGTAACAGATGAAGAGCATGGGTCGGGCCAGGAGAGTTATGGATGCAATCTAAATTGTTAACTAAAGCTAGGTCATACAACTCTACGGAGGACATGACATATATATTTATATTTTTAGGTGGGTTAATTACTTGCATCCATGACTTTGTAGAAACCCATTTCCAAATAGATCTTTGTGGAAGTGAGAAAATGCAGAGTTTTTGCTGGTCCTTGATAAAGCCAAGGCTCAGTATTCTCGACACTTTCTGCATTCAGTTGTTCTTTTTTTTTTTTTTCTTTTTACTCACACCGGTCAATACATAACCTTTTCTATGTTGTGCTTAGTATGAGTTAAAAAAATTTTTAGCTTAAGTTTCTTCTTAATAGAATGTGAATTCTGAATTTTCATAACTGCTGCGTTGCACGTTTTGATCTTCAGGTTGTTTTGCAACTTTTGTTTTAAATTGTAAAGTTTTTTCTTATGTATTCGGCTTTGCTCTTTCGTTATTAAAAACTAATATATACATAGATTATGGCACTGTGAAAAGAAGATGGTTCTGTAACAAGAAATAAAGGCGAAATTTTGACAAGAGTGAAAGATTTCTACTCCAAATTATATGAAAGGGATGATACATGTACTCCAGACATCATGAAAGGTACCAGTACCAGAGTTCTTCCAGTCCTCCCAGCAGAAGTTGCACATGCAATCAAGAACATGAAGCGGGGAAAAGCTCCAGGAGAAGATGGAATTACTGTAGACATCATACAAGAAGCAAGTGGAGAAATTGAAACAATACTCGCCCAAATTTTCACTCGATGCCTTAATGAAGGGAAGATTCCTGAGGATTGGAACAACGCTACAATTATCTTGCTACATAAAAAAAAGTGACATTGAGGATCTCAGGAACTACAGACCTATTAGCCTCCTATCAGTGGTTTATAAAATCTTCACTAAAGTTCTTTCACACCGCTTGAAGGTGACACTGGACATGGCTCAACCGAGAGAACAAGCTGGATTCAGGAGTGGCTACAGCACAATAGATCATATCCACGTACTGAGAGAACTAATTAAAAGAGCGAGGGAATATGAACTTCCATTGTGCATGGCTTTTATCGAATATGAAAAAGCCTTTGATTTGGTGAAACCATCAGCAGTTACAATGGCTCTGAAATCCTGCGGTATTGAAGATGCGTACATTAATATTATTAATAACATCTATGAAAATGCAAGTGCAAAGATTCGGCTGTTTGAAAATAAAACACAGATAAAAATTGGAAAAGGAGTGAGACAAGGTGACACCATATCTCCGAAGCTCTTTAATGCCACATTGGAAAATGTCTTTCAATCACTGAACTGGGAAAACAAAGGGATAAAGATTAATGGAGATTATTTAACCCACCTTCAGTTTGCTGATGACATAGTCATTTTTGCAACTACCGAATCAGAGCTGCAGAGTATGATCCAGGAACTTGCTGACAAGAGTAAAGAAGTGGGATTAAAAATGAACTTTCAGAAGACAAAAGTGATGTTCAATACTTTTACAAGAAATGAAGATTTATGTAAAAATATTGAACATCACTTTGATGGAGAAAAACTGGAGATAACAGACACGTACGTTTATCTTGGACAGCAGATATCAAGTGAGGGTCACATTGATGAAGAAATTAATCAGCGTACAAAACTTGCCTGGAGAGCTTTTGGAAGAAACAGCATAATTTTCAAGAGCAATATGCCATTATGTCTTAAAAGAAAAGTGTTTGATCAATGCATCCTTCCAGTGCTTACGTATGGTGCAGAGATGTGGACCTTAGCTAAAAGAGACATACAAAGGCTGCAGACAACTGAAAGTAGCATGGAGAGGTGCATGCTTGTTGTAACCAGGAGAGATAAGAAGAGGAACTCGTGGATCCCAAAAATGACAAGAGTGGAAGACCTCATGATCAGAGTTAAATCCCTGAAATGGCAATGGGCTGGACATACTGCCAGAAGGACAGACCATCGATGGACAGCCGAAATTTTAGATTGGATTCCAAGGGACAGGAAGACCCAGAAGACCACATGGAAGATGGGTGGATGAAATTCGAAAGTATGCGGGAGTGACATGGAGGAGATTGGCACAAGACAGACCGTTGTGGAGGAAACTTTGGGAGACCTTCGTCCAGCAGTGGATTGATAATGGTTGATGATGATGATGATGATGATATATATATATTATTGATTTCTGATATCGTTAAGATTTGCGTGCTGCAAATCTTAATGCGGTAAATAAGCACACTGAACGATTTTTCAAACCACACAAATATAGATGAAAACATGGAAATTTTGCAGAAGTACCGAAAACACAATATGCATATTTCACCTGACAAAATAATTAAACCGATCACACTTGGTTTGTGGCAAGATTTAGAAACTGGTGCATGCAAGGAGGGTCCAGCACATTTGTGATTATCAGAAGGCATGAAAAAAAAAAAAAAATACAGTGATTGCCACAGTTCATAAATCTTACTTTTAAAGTATAATATGGTGTAAAGAATAAATGCCTTACTAGGAAAAGCAAATTAGACTTGAATAGACAGCCTTGCTTTCCATGAGCAACCACTGCTGTGAGATATAGAAGAGACTGGGGTCTGGTGGCAGTCTAGAAGGTACAGATGATGATTAGCAGCTTAACTTCATTATTCACCACCAGGGGGACTACTTCCACTGAGACCCAAATTGTTAGCCGTGCTTTTGATATCTGTAATGTTACCACTACTAGCACATTTTATTTCCTACCTGACGAAGGTAGAAGTCTACTACCGAAACATTCCACTTTTTACTTTTCCATAAAATAACCAATGGGTGAGTGATATGAGAATTTTTGTGCTTCTCTGAATTGTCATTATTTTACTGCCAACCCCTCTCATTATGATTATGGAGGCATAATTGTACTAAACACTAACACTGTTTGCCACTGGGTAAAGGGCTACGAAATGCTAAGCTGCCGTTCAAAAGCTTCCTAGTAGTTATTTATTTAAAACGAAGTGTTGTGAGAATGTTTTAGCTAAACACATACATCCCTATTTAGACTTTGAAAAATAGTCCTAGAGGAAAACCTTCGGGCAACTGTGAGAACGAGCATGTAGGTAGGACTAGTTTTATGAGTAAATGTATAGATTAGCGTCCTAAATTATTTCGTCGGAAAAATGTTAGTACGTGGAAAAAGTGTGATGTACAGATTTTAGAGTATAGAAATTAATGGCAAATGGTGCAGAAATTTCACATTTAAATGTTTTTTAAAGATCTTTATCGTAATATTTACCTGTAAGTCCGATGCTGTGAAGTGACGCTGCTGTAGACCTAACGCATGGCTACCGCGACAATGTGAAGCTCTGCTCCATTGAAAGGAAGATTAGCTGCAACGTGTAATTCATGCACGTACGACTACAAGTGCCACCGTGTACGTTTTTGCCAGGAGAGCAAACCATGTTGTCCTCATACGCTACAAAATATATATTTCTTACATGTTTTGTCATTGTTTTTAAAGTAGATGTTGAGAACTGTTTTGCATATGAATCCCAGATTTGAAATAGAAAGTATGAATATGCTTTCTATGTTGTACAGAAAACAGGGGAAGTATAACTTTCGGTTGTGCTTTTAACGGCTTCCATCCGTAGCCGATTTGCTGTGCCAGTGCAGTTTCGGTTCTCCAGTTAATACCTTGTTTGCAAGACAGTTTCTATCTCACTGATACATATCTTTTGCAAATCAAAGAGCTTTCATCTGGTTTTTCCCGCCAACAATGTACAGGATAAAGGTGAATAATGTGGACCTATTTTCTGTAGCGTATCACTACAACATTTATCACTCTCCTGCCAACAACGTAACTGCTTCCTCTTGTACTCTTCCGCGTGTTTTCAGTAGAGCAACGAACCTTTCTTTTAACAGAGCAAAGGTTCCCATCGTAACCAGAGGAATGTGTTAGGCCTACAGCAGCTTTTCTTCACAGCATTGCACTTACAGGTAAATATTATGGTAACAATCATTAAAAGACATTTACAATATCAAATTTCTGCACCATTTGCCATGATTTTCCATACTCTAAAATCTGTATGTTGCACTTTTTCCAAGCACTAACACTTTTCTGATGAAATAATTTAAGATGCTAATCTACATATTTACCGTTTTATGGAAGAAAAGGTATTTGTTGGAGAGAATTTAAGGTCGCTTGGTTTTTAAGTGGAGAGGAGGGCAGAGAAGAGGGGTTTGACTGTTGACCACAGTAAGACAAGACTGCCTCCTACCACCAGCAAGAATATTCAATTAAAGATGGAAGAAAAAGTGGAACCCTACGGAGTAGAAAGTATCGAAATATGACATCAATGACTCTTTGATGACACTGCGTGGATCTACTTAAAACAACCAGAATATTGAACACAAGTTTTCTTAATAATCTAAAGCAACTTTTATGGGAATTTTACTAGGAAATTTTTTCATTAATAGCAAATTTTCGGAGAAAACTCTTCTCCTTCTTCAGGCTGTCTTGTTGTTGTCACTTTTTACTTGTCACTATCCCGGTTACGGTTTTCCTTGACGGTTTAGGTTATTTTTCAACAAATCCTGCCAGATGTTAGGCAGGGAAAATCCTTTGCAGTCATTGATGATGGAATTTTGATTTTTCTCAATCTTTATTCCTTCTTTCAGTTTTCTTTTTTGGAAATTGCTTTGGAAACTGATTACTTTAAGGGATTTCCAATCCATGCTGTGCCCAGTTTCTCTAACATGCCTATCTAATCCAGTCTTGTTGGAGCAATTTTTTATAGCTGCTTTATGCTCAGCTATACGAGTTTCTAGTCTGCGACCTGTTTCACCTATGTAAGATAGTCCACAACTACAATTTACTTCATAAACTACTCCTTGCATTTTTAAAATATCTTCTTCTCTTTGAACTATTTTAGGGAAAAATTTTTTAACTTTGTTCTCTAAACTTGGCGCCAGCCTAATATTGTATTTCTTACTAATTCTCTTTAAAGACTCAAATAAACCTTTGTGATAAGAAATTTTTCTAGTGAATTTTACTTGTTGCTTTTGTGGGTTCTTCGTACCAATAAAATTCAGAAGCTTCTCAATTTCTTCTTTAGGATAGTTATTCTCTGCAAGTATGACTTTAAGCTCTTCTTTATGGGCTTCTTTTTTATCTGCAGTAGAAACTATTTTATTAATTTTTTCTAAAAACTGACTTGCTACATATTTCTTAATAGAAACTGGATGATAGGAATTGAAATCCAGTAGTCTTTTAGTATTCATTGGTTTTTTATACCAACTAGTGAGGAATTTTTCATCTTCATAATAGATAGTAATATCTAAGAAGTTTATTCTTCTTTCTTTTTGAAGTTCAATAGTGAACTTAAGGGAATCATCTAATTCATTGAATGAGTCTAGAATTCTTTCTGGAACAATTTCTGAGCTATCTATTATATTTTTCAGCTGGGAGTCACTTTGGTGATAAGGAACCTGGAAATAAACTACATAGAAGCAAATTCGAAGAAAGTGACTTTTTTTTTATATTTCAAGAGCATTGTTTTCTTTTCTTTTTTTTTTTCTCATTTATACTTTGTATTTCATTTTATTGTTTTTACATTTTAGAATAAAGAAATTATTTACTAGTGAAGAAAATTAACAAAGGAGTGGAAAAAGAAAGCAAAACTTTGTGTTCTACAACCTTTCCATATATAATGATAATAATTATTATCATTTTTTTTTTTTTACACAAGAAGAACAGTCCCCCTATGGTACACTTCTGGATCTTCCTCTGCGAGGCGGAGCCAAAGTACTGCCCAGCTGATATTCCCCTTTGCCTGGGTAGACATTTTCTAAGAATACCATACGGTCATTGCAAAATAAACCATTTTTCAAAAATGCTGCAGAATCTATTTCCCACAATAATTATATCTAGAAATATGGAACAGCACAAAAAAAAAGAAAAATTAATGGTATTTTGTTTAAAAAATCAGATCAAATCAAAGTAACTTCCTTTTTTTTAATTGGCATTACAATTAGACAGCTGAACATGCACTCACATACAAATAGACCACTCATGCTTCCCTACTGATAGGTTTGGCTCATAACAGCATGATGGTATAGTAAAATGTGCATTATCTTGTGGACATACAAATACTTGAAACTAAATTTTAGGAACAGCACACGAAAAATAAATTTTCCTCATCCCATCAACAAGTCTTCCTGTATTGTAATTAGGTATGGTCTTCTTAAAGCACATTTCACATTCCTGCAGTATTTTTTCCTGCTGGAAAAAGCATGCACCTTGAAGCATAATTTTTCTTAGCAAATTGTTTCATGCATATTTGGTGGACATTATCACCTGTGCTTTGAAAGATAACTTTTATCAGCAAATTATTTGAAGCATACATGACAGTGACAAGGCTTTTCTGTTGTACGAAACAGCAAGTACTTTGAAAGATTACTTTTTTGAGCAAATTGTTTGGTGTGAAAATCACACTAGAAAGGCTTTTCATCTGTATGACGGCACATATGCTTTGAAAGATAATTTTTTAGAGCAAACTGCTTGGAGCATATATCACACTGGTGAGGTTTTTCACCTGTGTGAAGAAGCATGTGAGCTGAGAGCTGACTTTTCAAAACAAATTGTTTGGAGCATGCATCACACTGGAAAAGGTTTTCACCTGTGTGAAGGTGCATATGTTTTGAAAGATAACTTTTATCAGCAAATTCTTTGAAGCATACATCACACTGGTGAGTCTTTTCATCACTGTGAAGCAGCATGTGCCTTGAAAGGTTACTTTTATTTGTAAATTGTTTTGAGCATACATCACACTGGAAAGGCTTATCACCAGTGTGAAGGACCATATGCATTGGAAGATAGCTTTTATCTGCAAATTGTTTGGAGCATACATCACACTGGTGAGACTCTTCACCTTGGTGAGGCTTTTCACCTGCGTGAAGACGCATATGCTTTGAAAGTACACTTTTCCTAGCAAAGTGTTTGGAGCATACATCACACTGGTAAGGCTTTTCACCCGTGTGAAGGAGCATGTGCCTTAAAAGCTTACTTTTCTCAGTAAATTGTTTGGAGCATATATCGCACTGGAAAGGCTTTTCCCCGGTGTGAAGGCGCACATGCTTTGAAAGATTACTTTTATCACTAAATTGTTTGGTGCATACATCACACTGGTAAAGCTTTTCACCTGTGTGGAAGCGCATATGTTTTGAAAGATAACTTTTCTGAGCAAATTCTTTGAAACATACACTACACTGGTGAGCCTTTTCATCTCTGTGAAGCAGCATGTGTCTTGACAGGTTACTTTTACTTGCAAATTGTTTGGAGCATACATCACATTGGTGAGGCTTTTCATCTGTGTGAAGTCTATGCACTGAAATACAGCCTTTTTCACTTACCTGCTTGCAAGATGTATCAGAATCAGAAGGTTGTTCTACGTGTATCTTTACATGCCTTGCGAGACTATCTTTCTGTGTGAATTTCTTGAAACACACATCACACTGGAAAGGTCTTTCACTTGTGTGAAGTTGTACATGTCTTGCAAAGGTAGATTCTTCTGTGAATTTCTGAAAACATATTTCACATTCCCGATCTTCAATTGTAGGTTGAAGAACGTGCGTTGAAGTATCAGCTTCTGCTTTCACGACTTTTATAATCAATTCTTGAACTTCTCCCATAGAATGTTTTAGCACTGACTCCATGCTGAGAAACTTATAATTTTAATTTATTTTATTAATAGTTATTACATTATGCAGTCACGAACTAGACAAAGCATTCTCAAGAAACTGATAACATGTGCACAAGTAATTTTAAAATGCAAAGTTACCTACAGATATACAACTTCCTGAAAGTGTAGGTGGACTCTGTGATGCCAAACATTCAATGATTCAAGTGAAATTTTCCATAAACTTTGTTGAAATTTCCCTTTTTTCAATAAAATTTTCCCAGGAAAATCGGAGTGGATTGTTAAATACTCACCTCTCCGGCTATTCTTCCACAAACAGGGCGTTCTTGGGCGCACTCATCATTTCCGTTCTTGGGCGCACTCATCATTTCTCACAGCTAAGACAGCGGAGCGCTAGAACAGTTCCGCGAGCAATCTACTGTTTTCGATCTGGCAACGCATCTGTTGTTTACATTCGAATGCAAACATTGTGGGAATTGACAAAGTGATTATTTTTGCATTGTGTGTGTGTGTGTTTTTTTTATTCATCATGATGACTAACGTTGGTTTCATCAAAAATTTCATGTACTAAATGAAAACAATAACTGAGATGTTGAAAAAGAACGATCTTACCACTATATACGTTGGGAGACTGATAAAAAGTATACTTTCGTATTTACAGTAAGTATTTTAATTCGTACTGATAAATACACTGACGGAAAAAAAATCCCAACACCAAGAAGGGGTTGTGTTAGATAAACGACAGTTGGTAGGCGGTGAGAGTACATCTGTAAGATGACGTCTATGAAAATTTCGCGCTCGGCGCATACGTGTGGCGCTAGTAGCGCCCCTCGGAACATGCAAAGCAGGTTTGCTGTAAATACGCGCTGTAACGTTCGTGAGCGTTAGTTATCGTTGAGATTCGACGTAGGGTGTTGATGTTAGTCAAGAATGCCTTTAAGAAGACGAAGAAGCCATTATCAACAGCTCACGGAGTTTGAACGAGGTCGTGTAATAGGGCTACGAGAAGGTGGATTTTCTTTCCGCAATATTGTAGAACGACTTGGCAGGAAAGTAGCCACTGTGCATGATTGTTGGCAGCGGTGGTCAAGGGAAGGTACTGCCTCAAGAAGACCGGGTTCCGGCAGGCCACGTAGCACTACTGAGAGGGAAGACCGCCGTGTACGGCGTATGACCGTGGCGCTTCGTACGGCATCTGCAGCAGCAATTCGAGCTGCAGTTGCCACCACAGTGACACAACGAACTGTTACAAATATGTTACTTGAAGTACAGCTCCGAGCCAGACGCCCTGTAGCGTGCATTCCACTTACCCCAAACCACTGCCATTTGCGACGTCAGTGGTGTCAAGCTAGAGCTCATTGAAGGACGAAGTGGAGATCCGTTGTGCTTTCTGATGAAAGCCGGTTCTGCCTGGGTACCAGTGATGGCCGTGTGTTGGTTAGGAGGCCAGGTGAGCACCTGCAACCAACCTCTGTCTGCGACCGAGACACACTGGACCTACACCTGGAGTTATGGTCTGTGGAGCAATTTCCTATGACAGCAAGAGCACTCTCGTGGTTATCCCACGCACCCTGACGGCACAGTTGTATGTCGGTCTGGTGATTCAACCTGTTGTGCTGCCATTCATGAACAGCATTCCAGGGGTGTTTTCCAACAGGATAACACTCGCCCGCATACCGCTGTTGTAACCCAACATGCTCTACAGTGTTGCCGTGGCCTGCTAGATCACCAGATCTTTCACCAATCGAGCACGTATGGGACATCATTGGACGACAACCCCAGCGTCACCCCCAACCAGCATTTTTTTTATTGGAGGTTTAACGACCACCGTGAGCAATTCAATGGGCTGTAAGCAGTCGCCCGTCCCTAATTTAGGATCACTGGCTCCAGGGAAGGGAGAAAGCCAGTGCCGTAAGACAAACACAACATCAATGCCTCACTGGGCTTCGAACCAAGACTCCGTTCGGACGAATGATCAGAGGCCATCGCTTAGACCACTGCGCCACCGGGGCGGCCCAACCAGCATTAACCGTCCCTGTATTGACCGACCAAGTGCAACAGGCATGGAACTCCATCCCACAAACTGACATCCAGTACCTGTACGACACAATGCATGAACGTTTGCGTGCTTGCATTCAACATTCTGGCGGTTACACCGGTTATTACTGTACCAGCATTTCACATTTAAAATGTCTCTTCTCGCGCTTACAATAATCTGTGATCTTGAAACCTAAATCGATTAAATATGTTACCTATGCAAATACATTGCCGCCATTTCATTCCTCTACAACTATTTTTTCGTGCTGTTGGGAATTTTTTTCCGTCAGTGCATATAGCCAAAGACAATTTAAGAAGAAAAGCATCGATATTTATTGACATTAGCGATTCCTTATTATTTCAAGGGTGGGTAGCAAACCATATCTTTCACACCATGATATGAATGTTTTTCTATCTCGTACGACATCGTTAACGAGACGATACAAATTCCATTGAGGCATTATAAAATACAACAGACCACTTCAACCACAAAACAGTAGATTGCTCGCAGAGCTGTTCTAGCTCTGAGCTGTGAGAAATGAGGAGTGCGCCCGTTTGTGGAAGAATAGCGTATCCCTTATCTAGCGACGAAAGGAAGAATTACTATAGTACGGATAAGGCAGAACTGGATCCTACCAGGCTGTAACATTAAGCAAAAACAGCGAGGACAGAAAAAATGAGTTGGGACGCAGCGCCATCTATTGACGTTCGCATTAACAAACTGATTCTGTATCGTTATTTATATTTGAGATTTTATTTATATTCACTTTCACATGAACAGATGGATATTTGTATTCTGAATTCGAAGTACTTGGGCAAGAGAGTTTTTCTGTAGAAACTGGTATAATTGATGTGTAAATATCAGTCCTTTATTCTTCAACGATGTAGAGCTGAGATTTTGGTAAATGTGTAGATTAGCATCTTAAATTATTTCGTCGGGAAAATGTTAATACCGGGGAAAAGTGCGACGTACAGAATTTAGAGTACGGAAACTAATGACAAATGGGGCAGAAATTTCGTATTTTAAATGTCTTTTACAGATTTTATCGTAACATTTACCTGTAAGTGCGATGCCGTGAAGATACGTTGCCGTAGGCCTAACGCATCGCGACGCTTGACATCGTCACGGTAGCAATTTGTTAATTCAATGTCGTCGCGACAGTGATACGTTAGGCCTACATAAGTTTCTCTTCAAACGCTCTGCAAAACTACAGTCGATGTATAATAAACATTTATTCTGCGAAACGTTATTATTATTCTATCATAACACCGCAAGCATAGTAATCATAAATTATATATAATTCCTCATAACAATTGTGATACTTTTTTTTTTATTGGAGGTTTAACGACCACCGTAAGCAGTCGCCCGTCCCTAATTTAGAGTCACTGGTTCCAGGGAGGGGAGAGAGCCAGTGCCGTAAGACAAACACACCATCCATGCCTCACCGGGATTCGAACCACGACCCCTTTCGGACGAATGATCAGAGGCCATCGCTTAGACCACTGCGCCACCGGGGCGGCTGTGATTCTTTGGAAAGTGGGTAAATGCTGTAAGTCGTGCTAACTGGAAACGAAGCTAAGCCAAGCCAAAATCTGACGATTGCCATTTAGTAAGGGGTATCACATGGCTTTGCGGGCTCACTACACAGGTATCGCCTGTCTGGAAAAAGAAAAGATAAGTGTGACGGCCAAGTTGTTCCCAAGGAAAAACAGCGTGAGAAATAAAAAGAAACATATTCATATTTTTATCCGGATTTCAGCGCTAATCGATGTTAGACTAGCGCTGAAATTGCAGTTTCAATCTAAGCTTCTGGCCTCATTTTCTAATCTTTTCCTGGAAATAATAGGTGTTTTAAGTGCAGGATAGTTAGCTAGCAACCTTTTACACTTGCTTTATCTCTAAATATTAATTTGAGGTACTCACTTTTTACTAGAGACTTGTGTCATTCACCAGACTATGTATGGCCTTTTTTCTGTCATATTTAATTTTATTTATTATTTCTCCCGTTGAGTAGCTATTACGAACTCATAATTCTGCAGGAAAAACTTCCAAAATGAAACATTTTGTTCTCGGCAATTTTCTTCAGAATAAACAAATGGCCACATTAAAATGATTTTTGACATATTCAGAATTTGAAGTACCAATATATGCAACTAGATAACCCAGAGGGGGTGGGGTCGGAAGGGAATAAAGCACACGGGCGGTGTACGCTGAGCAATTTGGTGAAATCTATTGCACTGTGTGAATCGGTTTGAACGACGTCGAGTTGCTTCCACCGTGTGACATGGCCAACTGGCAATCCAGTAGACATCTGAATGACTTTACCCGAGGTCGCGTCATTGGGAAGTTGGAAGGTCGAAGTGTGACTAGTGTGGCCGAGGAGTTCGGGATCGCTCACAGCATTGTTTCACGAGCTTGGAGAGCATTTCAAACGACAGGAACAGCTGTCCAAAAGTTTAGCAGTGGTCGCCCAAGAGCAACCACGGCGGCGGACGACCGATATATTGTTTCACAGGCAAGAAGAGACAGACGACAGACACCTGGAGAAATCGCAAGGCACATGCAACAGACAACTGGACGTCCATCATCGCGTTTTACCGTGGCCAGAAGGCTGCACGAAGGCGGTCTATTCGCACGACGACCAGTACGGTGTGTGTCATTAACGCCTGCTAAACTGGACACATCAGCAAAAGGGTCGAGTTCTCTTTACACATGAGCGCCGATTTAGTCTGACGAGCGATTCTGGACCTATGCAGATCTGGAGAGAGCAGGGAACATGCAATCACACCTCCAACATCATCGAAAGGGACCGGTTTGGAGGTGGCGGAGTTTTCGTTTGGGGCGGTATCATGGTTGGTAGCCGTACTGACTCCACATCTTCCAAGAAGGTTCAGTCACTGGTGTCCGCTATTGTACCGAGGTTCTCCTGCCTCACGTGCGTCTGTTTAGAGGTACTGTGGGTCCTGAGTTCCTCTTCATGGACGACAACACTACACCTCATCATACAGTGGCTGTCGCAGGGCTGTTGGAGAATGAAGATATTCAACGCATGGATTGGACCGCAAGGTCCCCGGACCTAAATCCAATCGAACACGTGTTGGACATTCTCGGGTGACGCTTAGCAGCACCTCACCAAGCAACGATTCCGCAGCTGCGAATGGCACTACAAGAAGGAATGGGCCGCGATGCCTCAACAGCTCCTTGACAACCTCGTCCTTAGCATGGACAGACGTTGTAAATCCTGCAACGCAGTCACGGGCCGCCCCGGTGGCGCAGTGGTCTAAGGCGCTGGCCTCTGATAACTTGTCCGAAAGGGGCCCGGGTTCGAATCCCGGTGAGGCATGGATGCTGTGTTTGTCTTACGGCACTGGATCTATCCCTTCCCTGGAACCAGTGACCCTAAATTAGGGACGGGTGACTGCTTATAGCCCATTGAGTTGCTCACGGTGGTCGTTAAACCTCCAATTAAAAATAAAAACGCAATCAGGGGTGATCATCTCCCCTACTAAAGACTGGATTTTTCTTGGCAGTTGCCTGTCACATGGACATTTCTGTCTTCTGTCCAGTTGTGCTCGAAGCTACCTTTTCAATAAAGTGCCTTTGTATCCTTTGGATTCCTTGTTTTGACAGTTTTGCTCACTTGTCTCATATTCTTACATTTTGGGGATCTTATGGTATGATTTGAGTCGATGTGGAGCACTTCTGCACGACGTTACATTTCAAAAACCGTCTCGTCCTAATTTTGGCACGCCAGTGTAATAATGTGAATAACCACCCTTGGCCTGGATGACAGCGGAGAGACTGCCTGGCATGGACGCAATGAGGCCGTGGAAGGTTTCCCGAGGCACACGCACCCATTTGGACTACAGCAGAATACGGAGGTCCCGGAGATCACGCGGTTGTGGGTCGGTAAGTCGAACCTGCCGATCGAAATAGCCCCACAAGTGATCTATGGGATTGAGGTCGGGAGATTTCGCCGGCCAAGGGAGAACGGAGACATCGCTGTCGTGTTCCTGAAACCAGTAACCCCCCCCTTGCGAAGTGGCGCGGCGAATTGTACTGTTGGTTGACACCATCGCCGTCCAACACGAAGGGATGCATGTGGTCAGAGAGGATGGGCAGGTAGCCATTGGCGCTCAGGGACCCATCCAGTGGCACCAGCGGTCCCAGGTCATACCAAGAAAACATCTCCCAAACATCCACACTGCCACCGCCTGCCTGTTCTTGTTGACCGAAAAGTGTGTCCGGGTGTTGGTTCCCGTGCATAGCAACCCCACACGATAATTCCACGTTGCCGGGCCGTGTGGCTCTCCACAATGGCGGAGACATCCGCCCGTTGGCCACGTCACCACCAGACTCTGCCACTGCGAGCATCCGTGGTGAGAGAGAACCGCGATTCGTCGCTGAACACCACTGTTCCATTCGGCACCCCACGCCAAGTGGTGACAACGATGGCTCGCTGTTAAGCCTTCGCAACGGACGGCTAGACAGCAAACCAGATGCAGCCAATCGGGGCGACACAGTCCGCGTTGTTATCGGAACATCCAAGCCTCTCGTACACTCTGTAAAATTTCGCCCGTTGTGGCCTTAGAGGTCCGCTACGGCATGACGTCAGACGCGACGATCGCTGCGCTCGGACGTCCGTCTCCGGTCCCCCTACGACGTTGCACAGATCTTTCTTGGGACCACAAATTCGACCGATGGTTGTGGCATCACGTTGCGTTTCTTCCGCAATACGACGCAAGGACCATCCGGCGGTACGAAGACCTACAATGACACCTTTTGTAAACTCATCCGTTTGACGAAATCGCGTTCGACGGCGTCTTAACGGCATTGGCACCCCTTGTTCGTTCTCCAGACACGGTTACAGCAGAACCGCTCACTTCTCGCGGCCGTGACGTCTCGACTGATGGCCTCACCGTAAGTATGAGTCATTTTCTTGTATGACTTCCGTCCACAGTGAGCAGATTTTAAGTACCAGCCACCTACAGCGAGTTCGCCTTTTGGGCAGGACACAGAAATGGAAGGAATGAGATCAAGTCTAGTGACTTTGACAGAATTAACAATTTGTAGCGAGATTAGAGTACAGTAGATGGCGCCACCGTACAAGTACGATGTTGCTCATAGAGGGGTGAGAGAAAGTCAGGGGGCGGGGGGCGTAGGAAAGGATGCCCATTTAACCGGTGGGTCCCACTCGGGGGCAGTCATTTAACGTACTCGTCCGATCCACGGCGGATATTCAGCGATTGTTAGTAAATCACACCATCTCTGAAAGATCAGCAGAGGACCGAACCTGAGGACCTTGCATTGACAGTCTGACTCGCTAACCACTATGCCATCCGCGGCTCCTGATGGCCTCACGGGATGGTTGTGCGCTTATATCTCGCGCGCCGTCAGTGCGATTAGCCTGCAAATGCAATCATTTGCATAACTTGCAAGTGTGCACTCACCCTGCAATTTGCATGGTGCTGCTTTCACGTCTTCGTGGTGCGACATTTTCTTTATCAGGCAGTGTATTTATTCATGAATGGCAGTTATTGCCTTCTGACTCTATTGATTACCTTTCTGATGTTATGAACTGTTGTTGCTATGAAAGCAACTCACCACTGTTGGTGCTTTTTCATACTTTAAAAGACAATTATGATAATTCAACAAATGTTGCAGAAAATGTGATTGGTGGATTAAAAACTAAACGTGGCATGAGCACAGTGAAGTGGCAGAAATAAACCTGTAATCTTTAGAGGCAACCTACAGGGAAGTTGACACAAGGGCGTGTCGTCAGATGAGGCGCTGCCTCACCACAAATTTTTTGTCCCTGAAGAAAGTTTTTACATATGTAAGATATAATACGCCTTTAATTGTACTGGCTAAAAAAACCCCTTAAATTCTCATTGTGATTCGTAAATTTTGTTAAAAAAGATTCAACCAGAGAATGAATATTGAATTCATGATCATTAAATTTATAAAGTTTAAACACTGTTTCTGCTAAAAGGTTGAAACGAGCATATTCTGAACGCCTAGAGAGGCGATCATCTTAGAAGTCTCTCTTACAACCAAGGTTACAACAGACAAGAGACCGTGCGGGAATGGGAAAATGCCCATTCTCCTGATTTCCTCTATGGATTTTGAGGCGAAACTTGAACACCGCCTAAAATCGCCTGCCATCTGTGTTTCTATTGGAGGAAGACAGGGATTTTGTCCAATGGGAGTGGGCAGACCAGAGCTCATGCTCTTGGTAAAGTAGTTAGTCAGGTGGCAATCCATTTTGCCTCAGCTCGGCAAGAGCATGTCTGTTTCTAATGTATGATACACACAACTTTTTCGTCAGATGTACACTGTATTCTGTATTTGAGTGCTGACTTTTTTTAACGTGTTTCTTAATAATTTCTTGTTACGCGAGAAATGTGCTGAGCTTTTCTTTTTTAGTGTTATTACTTATAAATTTTAATTTATTATAATAAAAAAAAATAATTAGTTTTTGTGGGTCTTAATTGTGATCTACATGAAGGATTCTCTTTCGCAAACAGACACGATTGTTTTATTCTGGACTCTGAAGCATCTTTTAAGAAAAGTAGTTTTTCTATTAAAATTATTTTGAATTTTTGGAGGAGTGGATGTTCGATTGGTGTTGATGCAATGACCACTCATTAACTATTGCTAGATAAAGAAATTGAGTGCAAAATGTGCTTTTTGCAAAAGAATAATTTAAAGTAAAACAGGTTAACCATTTTGCCTCTGTTTATTCTTTTTTCATAAAATATGCGATTCCCTCTCCAAAACTGTTTCCCATGTTTGAAGTCTACCTCCCTCTCCTCCACCGTGCTTAATGTCTTCCTGTGATTTTGTTGAACTATTGTCGAACAATATATATAGATATAAAATATACACAAGCATGTATACACATCAAATCGCTTTTCTAAAAAATATAGTTTTAGTTATCTTTCATAACTTACAAGTATGTACATGTATGTTATGGGCTGGGTCTTCACCTCACGAACATTATACCCCATGATCTGCCACTGAGTTGACTTAGTGAAATCAAAAGTGTGACAGCCAAAGTTTTATGGTCATTCTATATGAAAGTGGACACGAAGAAAATAAAATGCAGTTTTTGTATGGCCCCCTGATGCTTTTGTGGCCAGTTGTCTGCCCAATCTATCAGCCATAAAATCATAATAATTTTTAATGACAATAAGGTATGAAGAAAAAAACTGTATACAACAATTACTCAAGAAGAGAGAAATACAGCAACACTACAATATTTTATGCAAAACAATTTCATAGCTCTAAATCTGAATGTGAGCAGTTGTCTGGTGGCCTCTAAACTTTAATTTAGTTCTCTTGACGTCAGGATGAGACAGTTTTATTTTTTGAGAGATAACATTAATTCTCTTTGGTGAATCCAGAATAAAATTTGTTACGTCATTGATTATGCCTAAAACATTTCGTATGGCTGATAATGTGCAAGCTTTAGTGAGGGACAAATTAAGGCAATGCGAAGCACAGTGAACATAGGAAGCTAAAGGGTATTCTTTTAAAATACGGGACTGCACACCCCTTAAATGATCAGCCATATTAGCTCCTCCATCATATCCTTGACCCCTTAACATTTTCATATCTAATCCGAAGCTGTGAAGTTGCTCAATGATTGTAGCAGACAGTCCTTCTACTGTAAGATCATTTACTTGAAGGAATCAAACAAAATCTTCGTGGATTTGTTTATCTTCATCGTCTACATAACGAAGAGCCAAGGACATTTGTTCTTTACTGCTTACGTCAGCAGTTTCCTCTACTAGAATAGAGAAAATGCCACTTCGCTTAACAGCTTCCAGTATTTTCCTCCAAATGACATCACCACAGATATTCATTATTTCATTTTGTGTGGTTTTGCTAATCCACATGCCATTTTTTGGGCAACCTTGCAAATGCTCTTTTAGTGCTCCGTCTCCTGCATCAACTCTGAATTTTAATAGAGCTCGGAAATTTCTTTCATTCGTCTCATCCTATGCATCAAAATTTAATTCCCCATCATTGCGATGTCCTCGCAAAGCTATATTTTGCTTTCCACAAAAAAATATTGTTTTCACAATAGGAAGTAATCGATTTCTATTTTCACCGACAATGTCTCCGATATTAGAATTAATTGCTAATGCGATGCTGTCTTTCTTTGCCGACCGTACTAAGCTAAAATTCTCAGCTTTAATTAGTGCTGTTTTGTGATATCCGTTCTCTGCGTGTGCAGTGAAATGCTGAAGTGCTTTCTTGTATTTCCTAATGGTTCTTTAACCAAACATCCTAACTTTTGTTTGCTTTGACCGCCATCATTTGGTCCGAAAAGTACACACATCCGGCAATAAGCACTTTGATCTTTCTCACTGTAGGATAACCAAGGATAGTCAGTTAACCACCTTCTTTGAAATTTGCAATTTTGTCCTGTTTCAGTGTTGGTTGGGAAAATAAAATTAGCTGGAGGAACCCATGCATTTGTCAAAAATTCATAACTGCTCTCTGCTGAAATATCCATTCGGCATACTGCCACTCCAATATCACTATTTCTGAAAAGTCTTATACTCGCCGTTTGAACGGGATCTACGGAAATAAGCTTCTCAGATGAAATGTCCGAGCGACTTATCTCTTGCTTTTCGACATTTTCAGAAAAAATGCTTACATTCGCCTTTTTAAAAAACATACCGATATTTTGCTGGCCACCCTTTCTTTTAGACATCTTGTTATTACCAACTCAGTAAAAAGAAACAAGCAGAAAGAGTTTGTTATAAACGAAGCACATAGTCAGGAAATTCCAGGTTCAGACAAAGAATACCGCCACGGGAGGGTGTGAACAACTCATTGGTGCCGGAGGACGCCGAAATGTCAACCAGATGCGAGATGTCTATCCCTCTCCTTTACCGCCGGCCACTATTCCATCCCAGCCCCCAGGCGTGAGCAACAATGAGGGATACCAAACAATGAGGGATGGGAAGAGGGCAGTTTGCCAGTCTGTGTTTGTATTTACAAACCGGCACACCAGGTTGCAATGCGATTGTTCTTCCTTGCCTGCATTTTTACTCTGTCTGAATAGAAATCAAATGCAGTGCAAAATGCTGCTTCTTCCTTTTCTTCTTTTTTTTTTTTATTTATTTTTTGTGTGCGGCCATTTTTTTTATACTATAATCCAAGTTTCAATTTTAGAATCCCATTTCGGACAGCTTTGCTGGTTTCGGCGAAGACCCCGTCTAAATCCGCACCTGCTTCTGTGGAAGGTGCTGAATGAACATGGTGTTACTGGGAATCTACTTGATAGTGAACAAGCCATGTATGCTGGCAGTAGAGCTCGTGTACGAGTGAATTGTGTTTTATCAAAATGATTTTCTATTGGCGCAGGAGTCAGGCAAGGTTGTGTAATGTGACCATGGCTGTTTAATATATTTATGGATGCATGCATGCGTGATGCCAAAATAGATAATAGTGGTTTATATCTTGGTGATATCTGTGTGTTCAGATTGCTGTATGCTGATGACGCTGTCCTGTTGGCAGAGGACAAAAGTGAGTTGCAGAGTATGTTGTCCCGGATGTACGAAGTTTGCATGAAATTCAAACTGAGTATAAAAATAAGGGAAAACCCAAAGTCACGGATTTTGAGCAAGGAACTTACAGTACTGAATGTAATATAAGTCTAAATGGCACAGTGATTTACCAGGTGAATGAGTTTGTGTATTTAAGAAGCATGTTTGACAGAGAGAACAAATTGGATGGTGAAATTAGTAGGTGAGTGGATTCTTCATTGAAAGTCATGGCTGCTTTGGGAGGTTTTCACAGGAATGAAGGGTTCCCAGGAGAATCCCACATGGCTGTGTATGAAAATGTAATTGTTCCTACTCTGATGTATGGCAGTGAAACCTGGGTACTACAAGAAGCATAGGAGTTGTTTGTGTGCTGGAGAAATGCGTCACTTAAGGGGGGCTGTGGCAAGACTCGTTCGGATTGTGTGAGGAATGAAGATGTGTTGCAGTTGTGTAATGGGAAGCAAAATGTTGTTAGCAAGGTGGAGACTAATATGCTTTGGTGGTTTGGGCATGTTGAAAGAATGAGTGACAGGATGCTTAAGAATTTTATTTTAGCCCAAGTGGCAGGAAGGAATGGCAGAAGAAAGCTAAGTAAGTCATGGGAGGATCAGATTCAGGAGTGTCTGCATGAGAAAAAGATTATAAGTATGAAGTATAGAAGATCTTGTGTGCGTTGTGTGATGGATGTCGGTGAAGCCCGAGTTGTATGTCAAGATCGCTGTAAATGGAGAAGTTTGATACGGCAACAGTAAGTAAATCATCAGTTAAAAATTATCTGGTAGGTTTTTTATTGTTTTTTTTTCTGGAGCTAACCTCTGAATCCCAGAGAACTGCTTAGATGTATGTATGTAAAATTATGGGTGTGGTTAGAAATTAATGTATACTATGAAGAGAAAAACCAACTTCACACAACACACTTTCCCACCAATATTCATATGTGGTGTTACCAGTATGATAGAAAAGAAACTGAAGAATAATAATTAGGTTTACCTGTTAGTTTTGCTTCTCAAATGCTTTCCTTCACTTCAATACTAATAAAAAATTATTTCCCTACAAACTGACAATTTATAAATGGCAGCCAACTTTTAATTTCCTACATATATATTTACACATTTGATTTCAAAATTCTATACATATTTACAAGCCTTGCTTTAACTCAAACTTCTCTAAAGTAGTTGGCTGCCTTTCAGTGCTGCGACATGATTTGCATCAGCCAGTTCTTTTTCTGAAAATTTGGCAGAATGGCAAGCCTCTAAAAATGATACTATCATCACTTTTAAGGGGGCTAGGTCTCTTTCCTGCAACCAGTAACCCTAAATTAGGGACGGGCGACTACTTATAGCCCACTGAGTCGCTCACACTGGTCGTGGCTAGGTTTGGGCTAAATACTGTTTGATTCTTACAAACAATGCTAAAAATTATTTCTGGTAATGGCATTTTCTAAAGAGAATACCATAGAGTCATTGCAAAATAAAATTTTCCAAAAATGCTGCAGAGAATCTATTCTTATAGTCATTACTCCAAAAAATACTGAACTAAACAAAAAAAAAAAAAAAAAAAAAAAAAAAAGGAGAAAAGTTATTTTGTTTGAAAAGTCAGAACAATCAAATTAAAGTAACAGTTTTTCTTTTAAATTGCCACTTGCCATTAGACAGCTGAACACACACACACACCACTCTTAACTTGCTTTGCAACTGGCGGGTTTAACTAATATGAGCATGACTGCAGTAAAATGTAAATTATCTTGCAAACATATAACCACTTGAAACTGAATTTTTGCCAGAATATTTCAAAAATAATGTTTACTGTTTACTTGACTAATCTTCATATATTGCAATTAAGTATGGTCCCCTCAAGCACAACTAACATGCTGGGCAAATTGCACAACTAACTTTTCTGGGCAAAATCCACAACTAACTTTTCTGGGCAAATTGCACAACTAACTTTTCTGGGCAAATTGTTTGGAGCACACATCCCATTGGTAAGGCCTTTTTCCTGTGAGAATTAGCATGTGCCACGAAAGGTGACTTTCTTCAACAAACTGTTTGGAGCATACATCACACTTAAGGCTTTTCACCTGTGTGACGGAGCATGTGCCTTGAAAGATCACTTTTCCACGTAAATTGTTTGGAGCATACATTACACTGGAAATGCTTTTCACCTGTGTGAAGGCACATATGCTTTGGAAGATAACTTTTATTAGCAAATTGTTTGGAGCATACATCACACTGAAAAAGCTCTACACTTGTGTGAATGTGCATATGCTTTGAAAGATTACTTTTATTTGCAAAGTGTTTGGAGCACACATCACACTGGTGAGGCTTTTCGCCTGTGTGAAGGAGCATGTGCACTGAAAGCTGACTTTTGCGAACAAAGGATTTCAAGCATACATCACACTCATAAGGCTTTTCACCTGTGTGAAGGAGCATGTGCCTTGAAAGGTGACATTTGTGAACAAAGGGTTTCAAGCATGCATCACACTCATAAGGCTTCCCACCTGTGTGAATCTTCATGTGCCTTGAAAGGTTACTTTTATCTGCAAACTGTTTGGAGCATACATCACACTCGTTTAGCTTTTCACCTGAGTGAATTTGCATGTGCCTTGAAAGGTTACTTTCTTGGGCAAAGTGTTTAGAGCATACATCACACTGGTAAGGCTTTTCACCTGTGTGAAGAAGCATGTGCCTTGAAAGATTAATTTTATCTGCAAATTGTTTGGAGCATACATCACACTTGTAAGGCTTTTCACCTGTGTGAATCTGCATGTGCCTTGAAAGTTGACTTTTGTGAACAAAGGGTTTTAAGCATACATCACATTTGTGAGGTTTTTCACCTGGGTGAAGGAGCATGTGCCTTGAAAGGTAACTTTTACAAACAAAGGTTTTCGGGCATACATCACACTGGTGAGGTTTTTCACCTGTGTGAAAGTGCATATGCTTTGAAAGATCACTTTTCCAAGTAAATTGTTTGGAGCATACATCACACTGGAAAGGCTTTTCACCTGTGTGAAGGCGCATATGCTTTGGAAGATACCTTTTATCGGCAAATTGTTTGCCGCATACATCACACTGGAAAGGCTTTCCACCTATATGAAGGCGCATATGCTTTGAAAGATTACTTTTATCAGCAAATTGTTTGAAGCATACATCACACTGGTGAGGTTTTACACCTGTGTGAAGAGGCCTATGCCTTGAGGTGCTGCCTTTTTCACTTAACTGCTTGGAACATGTATCAGAATCAGAAGGTTGTTCTCCTATGTGTACCTTTACATGCCTTAAGAGACTACCTTTTTGTGTGAATTTCTTGAGACACACGTCACAATGAAAAGGTTTTTCACTGGTGTGAAGTTGTACATGTATTTCAAAGGTAGATTCCTCTGTGAATTTCTGGAAGCATATTTCACATTCCCAAAGATCTTCAATTGTAGATTGTACAATTTGTTTTGAAGCATCAACTTCTGACTCCATAATGAGAAACTTATAATTTTAATTTATTTTATTTTTAATAGTTTCATTATGCAGTCATGAAGTGGACAAAGCATTCACGAAAACGTCAAAACAACTGTCTCAAGAAACTGATAAAATAAAAATTCCCAGAATGATATGTATACACATAATTTTAAAAGTCAAAGTTACCTTTGGAGACATAACTTTGAGGAAGTGTGGGTGGACTTCCGTTTCCCAAATAATTATATCCTTATTAATTTACTACATAGTACAGACGAAGATATGGTACTCAAGCTCATCTGCCGAAAGAGAAACATAGAGAGGCTTCTGTTCTTGGACTAGCGTCTCGAGGTTGACTGCGTTTTCTCATGGCGTCAAGAGAGGGCGCTACAATGCAGACTTTGATCAGATCATATGTAGAGGATTTTAGGAAGGGGTGTCTGACCCAAGGAATTTGGGTCTGACCCCAGGTCTTAAACAACCCTTAGAAATAGGAAGCTGGGAGATTTGGGCTAGACTGTCCGATGGGAAAGTGACACGGAAGCGAGGTAGAAAGGGGGAGGAAGACGCCCCTATTTATTACCGCGGGGCCAGTGCCCGGGGTTCGACAGCTTAACGTGCCCATCCGACACACGGCGGATATTTAGTGGTTCGAGCGTTCGAACCCGAGGCCTTCGCCATGGCAGTCACGAAAGCTGGGCCATCCGCGGCCCTGCAAACTTTGATGTGAAAAAGGACTATATTTATACTTCCTTGATTCTGCCTCTCGGAGTTATTTGGTGGCGGTAGTTCGAACAAAGACCTTTAAAATACACAGACTGGATGTTCTTGTGTAAATGAGGGGCAGCAGCTGGCGACATTTGATGGCAGGGCTTGTACGGCAAAATGACATGTTTGCTATGTAAGCAACGTTAATTAAGCTCTTTTACCTGCGCGAAAAAAGGAATTTTACGTTGATTTAATTCTGCGTATTAATTTTTTTCAATAGGGGATAAATTAGACGCTGCACCTTTTAACTTACAATTAAAGAAATTATCATTATCGTAATTTCGGAGGATGTTAAATAACTGAAGGGAAACGTCACTTGTCCGACGTGTAAAAAAATACACTGGTGTGCAAAAATTAAGGACGAAGAGGAGAAATTAGTGTATAATCAAGTGAAAGGAGTTTTTCAAAACTTAAACTTGTAAAGACATATTTAAAAACGTCGATGACTCAAGAGAGGTGTAGTGATCTAGGACTGTTGGCTATGGAGAAGGAATTGTGTGAAAGTTTTGAATTATCAGATGTAATTGACGAATCGGCAAGTAAGAAAGCAAGAAGAGTGCACTTTTAACTCCACGGATACATACATACATACATTTTGTTAAGTTATGGTACTTATGTGTAATGTGTCACTGTGTTAATGTCTGTGTGATTGTGATATTTTTGAACAGCTTTCTTTTGAATATAGATAAAAAAAAGTGTATATATATTTTTTTTGATTGGAGGTTTAACGACCACCGTGAGCAACTCAATGGGCTATAAGCAGTCGCCCGTCCCTAATTTAGGGTCACTGGTTCCAGGGAAGGGAGAGAACCAGTGCCGTAAGACAAACACAACATCCATGCCTCACCGGGATTCGAACCCGGACCCCTTACGGACGAATGATCAGAGGCCATCGCTTAGACCACTGCGCCACCGGGGCGGCAAAGTGTATATGGTGTTGTATTATTATTACTATTATCATAGATTATTTGTACGTTGTACGCTTGTACCCCTTCAAAGTATATATATAGAACAGTAAAAAAAAAAGGCATCCCGCGTGGCGTGGGTGAGGTTAGGAATCTAATAGTATATTTACTTGTACTCGACCCGCATTCGCATGGGTGGCCAAATATCTGTGGCACGCAGGCGGCTAACACCCCAGAACCGGCCATCTGCCCGTACTCATGTAAGATTGTACCGTTGGAGTGAGCGTATCCTTGCCTGGCAAGTACGAACAGCCGCGAAGAAATCCACTGCATGCGAAATTTCTGCTGCATTCAGGGCTTGGGCAATCAACCAAATCAGAGAACCGGGGTCAGTTCCTTCTGTCCCAACTGCTTATTCCCACTTGGGTTGGGGCTTTCGATACTGCAATGGTCGAAATGCGAAACAGAGTTGCATTAACCAATGGAAAGCACATATGTGACTACAAAACTTGTGGTGTTGAGATAGAATAAAAATAGCAACGCTTCTCACAATTAAATGTTTGTTATACACTCGCTTTGATTTCGTTAGATAAAAAAGTGAATGAAGTGTGTTATACTCTTCTTCCTGGACTAAGCACTGAAACAACCTACAAATTGTTCAAAGTTTCGCTCGAACTTAGGTTGGATAAATGCTTGACGGAGCTAATATTTTTGTCATTAAATTGTGCGAATAAAAACTTATTCACGCAATATACGCAAAGGCAAGACATATCTAAAAACTACTAAAGAATTTGATGTCAAAGCCAAGCAACAGAAGAGTAAAGATAAGTCGCAGCACGGTGTATGATAAGTCAGGTGGTACGACTCTCCGTACTGTCAACAGTTTGAAAAACGGACTGTTAATGTCACTGCTCGCCAGGGGACGTTCAGGAGTTGTGGGCCGATTGTTCATGCTAACCATCATAGGATTACATGGTGTTTTTGCTTTCATCAGTGCTAAATCGGTATTTCTCTTGAGTATTTTTATTTATTACTTTGTGTAATTACATTGTATGGAGCTCCAGAAACGTTGAAGTTTCTGTACAGAAAGTAAAGTACGCCAACTCTCTTTTTACTTAACAGGATTTAAATTTATAATGTAGCTAAATGTCGGACTAGGATCTGTTCAATTCTGTTTTATGTATAGGGCGAAAGTGTTTTGCACCAAACTATCGGTTATCGGACAGGTTATGCGGCATATAAAGAATTTTTATCAACCTTTAATGACCCAACAGTGTCGGGAAATTGGCAGTAAGCATTAGTACGTGATACATTTTTCTACAGCTTACAATGTGGGAAAGTTTTTTTTTTTGTTGTTATTTTTTTATTGGAGGTTTAACGACCACCGTGAGCAAATCAATGGGCTGTAAGCAGTCGCCCGTCCCTAATTTAGAGTCACTGGTTCCAGGGAAGGGAGAGAGCCAGTGCCGTAAGACAAACACAACATCCATGCCTCACCGGGATTCGAACCCGGACCCCTTACGGACGAATGATCAGAGGCCAGCGCCTTAGACCACTGCGCCACCGGGGTGGTCTAAGGCGCTGATAAAAGTTTACGTTAAGAGCCTTAACCGTTGTTTAAATGCACAATCACTAATTTTATCCCTTGATATCAAATATGTTCATCGTGCTACATGAACGCATGTCGGGGAAAGCTCCACCGAGAAAAATCAGCCAGTTTGCCGTGATGCACTTTCTCTGCCGCCATCGCCAGCACAGATGGTTGGTTGGTTGATTGATTTTAATGGCGCAAGGGCCATGGTTGGCCAAAGAGCGCCAAACAAAAGACATCAAAACGAAACACAGCACAGCACAGATGGAGGAAGAGTCTTATTCATAAGTATGATTAGGTACAAAAATAAAACAAATGTGTAAGATATATTGTTTATTACTAAATGAAAACATCGTTAGTAAAGGATTTCTCGAGGGGAAGATTAATCAAAATTATTTTTTGCGAAAACTTTGGTCAGTTTTCAAAACCAGCAGTTTCCGTTAACGATGCTCCAATGACTTACGCAAAATTTGATATTCCATGTTAAAGTTGCTCCTCCCAATGTACAGCACCATCTCATTTTACAAGAAGTACTATTTTTTTTTTTACGATAAAGGGTCTATTTTCTGTTGCAACAGTTAAAAAAGTTCAACGTCGTCCGCTCAGAAATCGTGACTTTAAGAGTACTCTTTCTGTGGCTAAAAATATATATATTTAATGCTTATTTGATGAATTCCATGTGACAGGCACAAAAGTGCATGTTTGTGAAGCGTTCCAGGTCATTGTATTTTTAATTCCAAGTAAAATAGCATTCGTAAAATACGAATGTTCTGTCGCTTCCTCCCATAAGAAAGCATCGATTGTATGAAATCATCGGCTCACACGTTTGTCGCGCCATCTAGTGGCAAGTTATATTAACGGACGATTTTTGTTTCCAGAGTCGTATCACCTGACTATCATACACCGTGGTCCCAGGAAGGAATTCCGCTATAAATGGCGTATGTTTTTATATTTATTTCTGCATGCCTACACATAACGTTGATGGCACGAAACTGTTCATTATAGCTGCATAAATGAAAGAATTCTGTGGAATCGTTTGAAAGTGAAACTTCAGAGAATAGTAATTATTGTATGTATGATCCTTGTGAATCGGAACCTTCTGGTAGGAATGAAGATTTCTGGAATGAGCTAAAAGCTGTTTTGAGCCAGTTTGGTGCTAAAGAGAAAGTTATAACAGCTGGGGATTTCAATGCTGCAGTAGGTGTACAGAACGCTATTTCTGATTTCTTTTTCGAATCGGGGTTTAACGACTGCCGTGAACAACTCGATGGGCTATAAGCAGTCGCCCGTCCTTCATTTAGGGCCACTGACTCCAGGAAAGGGAGAGAGCCAGTGCCGTAAGACAAACATAACATCCATGGCTTACTAGGATTCGATCCCAGATTCATCTCGGACTAATGATGAGAAGCCATTGCTTAGACCACCGCGGCTTCCTGATAATGTTCTGGGTAAGTTTAATGATCCTTTTACAAATAATGGTGATAGATTAATTGAACTCTGCATTTTTTTTTCTGGAGGTTTAACGACCACAGTGAGCAACTCGATGGGCTATAAGCAGTCACCCGTCCCTAATTTAGGGTCACTGGTTCCAGGGAAGGGAGAGAGCCAGTGCCGTAAGATAAACACAACATCCATGCCTGACAGGATTCGAACCCGGACCCCTTACGGACGAATGATCAGAGGCCAACGCCTTAGACCACTGCGCCACCCTGCATTGAGAAAGGTTGGTGAGTACTAATCCAATGCGTTTTTTTTTTTTGATTGGAGGTTTAACGACCACCGTGAGCAACTCAAATGGGCTATAAGCAGTCGCCCGTCCCTAATTTAGGGTCACTGGTTCCAGGGAAGGGAGAGAGCCAGTGCCGTAAGACAAACACAACATCCATGCCTCACCGGGATTCGAACCCGGACCCCTTACGGACGAATGATCAGAGGCCAACGCCTTAGACCACTGCGCCACCGGGGCGGCATACGTTTTTCAGCCACAAGTACATTGCTGTTTGTGGAAATTGCAACACCAAGAAGGAATCATGCGATTCGAATGAAATTTATACCACACATTACTGATACAACTGTACATAAGTGATTTAATTTTCAGAATACAACATTTTTACCTTCGAAAATCGGTATCTCGTGAAGCCTCCGCGAGCTGCAATGAGCTTCTTGATGGCGTGGCATTGAATCGAAAAGGCATTTTATGGTATGCTGGGTAATTGCTTGCCGGGCGGATTGCATGCGAGTCCACAGATCATTGGTACTGACCGCTGGACGACTTTAATGGGCCAGTTGCCGAGTGACCACATCCCAGACATGTTCAATAGGCGACATGTCTGGCGAACGTGCAGGCCAGGAAAGAAGTGGTATCTGCTGTGCTGCGAAGAGGGCTTGAGCATTTCTGGCAACATGAGGTCGGGCATTGTCCTGCTGGTATATAGCACCAAGAGTGCTCTGAAAGAAGGGTATAACTTCGGCCAGTACAACTTACCTGATGCAGCGGTTTCTGGTGAAATTGCCCTCAAGACGAAGCAGCAGAGATTCCGAATGGTACCCATGGCCCCTACACCATCACACTTAGTGTTCGGCCCGTACGACGCTCGATAATATATGCTGGAAGAAGGCGTTCACCACAATACCGTCCAATGCGTATGTGGCCAGCTTGGTAGTCCAAGTTGAATCGGGACTCGTCCGAAAACATATGTTCCCAAAAAGCCTTCCATTGTCTGTATTGAGAACCCCATTCCAGCCTGAGGCGTCCATGGTTCAGGGTCAAAGAAATCCGCCGCAAAGGAATGCGTGCAACCAGTCCTCTGTGCAACAGACGGCGTCGAACTGTAGAGATAGACAATGCCACACCTGTTGCAGTGCTCCACTGCGAATTTGCGATTGGTTTGTCACTACCATGCGGACGAAGTGTCGGTCATACCGCGGTGTTGTAGCATTTCTCAGTCCACTGACGGATTGTAGATGCACCTGGTTCTCCTCGGTCCACTGTCGGATTGTCGATGCACCTGGTTCACCTCGGTCTACTTCCGGATTGTCGATGCACTTGGTTCTCCTCGGTTCATTGCCGGATTGTCGATGCACCTAGTTCTTCTCGGTCCACTGCCGGATTGTCGATGCAACTGGTTCTCCTCGGTCCACTGCCGGATTGTCGATGCATCTGGTTCTCCGCGGTCCACTGTCGGATTGTCGATGCACCTGGTTCGCCTCGGTCCACTGCCGGATTGTCGATGCACCTGGTTCTCCGCGGTCCACTGCCGGATTGTCGATGCACCTGGTTCTCCACGGTCCACTGCCGGATTGTCGATGCACCTGGTTCTCCACGGTCCACTGCCGGATTGTCGATGCACCTGGTTCTCCACGGTCCACTGCCGGATTGTCGATGCACCCAAAAAAGGAGCCTTTACTAATAATGAGATACTGAATTTTATCCTCATTGTACTGATTATAAGCATGGGTATGTATTTTAACAAATCCTTTACTATCATATAAACTTCTTCTTTCAACAGCACAATTACACACACACCACTATGCTGTTCTCTGAGATTCAGATGTTAGCTTCTCAAAGAAAGACAAACCGACACATAAATATTTTACTGATATATCAAGAATTTACTTACTGTTGGGCTATCAAACATTTCCATTTGCAGCGATCCTGGCACACAGCTTGAGCTTCACCGACATCCATCAAACGACGCACACAAGACCTTTTGCACTTCATACTCATAATCTTTTTCTCAAGCAAACATTCCTGAATCTGGTTCTCTCAAATTTTCCTGGACCTTCTTCTACCTTTCTTTCCTGCCACTTGGGCTGAAAAAATTATCTTAGTCAGCATCTCATCACTCATTCTTTCAACATGGCCAAACCACCTAAGAATATTAGTCTCCACCTTACTAACAACATTTTGACTCACATTACACAGCTGCAACACATCTTCATTCCTCACATGATTAGAGCAAGTCTTGCCACCCGCCCACACCCCAACTTGTAAGTTTACGCATTTCTCCAGCACACAAACAACTCCTATGTTTGCTCTGCAGTACCCAGGTTTCACTGCCATACATCAGAATAGGAACAATTACACTTTCACACACAGCCATTCGGGACTTCCTTGAGAACCCATCATTCCTGTGAAATCCTAGTAAAGGAGCTACGACTTTCAATGAAGAGTTCACTCACCTACTAATTTCACGATCTAATTTGTTCTCTCTGTCAAGCATGCTTCCCAAATATACAAACTTATTCACCAGGTCAATCACTCTGCACCATTTAGACTTATCTTGCATTCAGTGCTGATAGTTCCTCTCTCAAAAACCATTAACTTTGAATATAAAAAACAACATAAATCAACCAACAATTGGCTTTTTCATCTCTAATTTTTCTGTTTCCCGCGTTTAGCGTTAGATAATGTGGCCATACTACTCTTTTGTAACCTCCATACCTCGTTATATCAAGTTCTAGCTGAATTGAAAAAAGAGAGGGTGGGCGCGTTCGCATTTACCGTAGTTAGACCAAAGAATATATTCTTTGGTTAGAGAGTGGTCGCGCTATTTTCTTCTGTAATAATTTTATATTTTATTCCGTTTGTGATGAATCAATGGGGGAGGCGGGGGGGAGAACGGGATTTTATTTTTAGGGCGAGTTGTATATCCTGTAAATATATCAAAGAAGAATTGGTAGAGGTGCTGAAACTTCATATGGTCATTTGATAAAACTTGAGTCATCAATGGAAAGGGAAGAAAAACATGCCGAAAAGCTTGTCGTGATTCTTCTTACAGATGAACAAAAGTTGAAAAAAAGGCTGGTGGAGGATGAAAGCACAAGTAAGTTTATATATTTATATGCATATGAAGTATAAAAATCACACTCATAAGTCTCATGGTCACTGTATCTGCTAGATGCATTTCACTCAGATTTATGGGAACGATGCTTTTCAGCGTGTTTTTTCACCCCATTTCCATTGATTATTTAAATTTTATCAAACGATGATATGAAGTTTCAGCACCTACCTATTCTTCGTTGATATATTTACATGATATATGGATTGTAAAAATGTGTGAACCTACTGTCTAACTACGGTAAGTGCGAACACCCACCTCTCTTTTTTTCAACTCAGCTAGAACTTGATATATCGAGGTATGGAGGTTACAAAATCAGCTAGAACTTGATATATCGAGGTATGGAGGTTATCTAATGCTAAATGCAAAAAAACAGAAAAATTAGAGATGAAAAAGCCAATTGTTGGTTGATTTTCACTGTTTTTTATATCTACTTTATACCGAGTAAATAAGATGTACAGAGATATTGCAATGCTGCAATATAGTGCACTTAATACATATTAAACATTAACTTTGGTTTTCCCCTTACTTCTATACAGTTGGAATTTTTTCCAAACTTGGTACATATGTATACATTCTCTGTCAAACATGCTTCCCAAATTGTGCAAACTTGTTCACCAGATCAATCGCTCTGCACCATTTAGACTTTAATTCAGTGCTGACAGTTTCTTGCTCAAAAACCATTAACTTTGGTTTTTCCCTTATTTATACACAGCCGGAATTTCTTTTTTATTTTTTTTTTTTTATTGGAGGTTTAACGACCACCGTGAGAAACTCCATGGGCTATAAGCAGTCGCCCGTCCCTAATTTAGGGTCACTGGTTCCAGGGAAGAGAGAGAGCCAGTGCCGTAAGACAAACACAACATCCATGCCTGACCGGGATTCGAACCCGAACCTCTGACGGACGAATGATCAGAGGCTAGCGCCTTAGACCACTGCGCCACCGGGGCGGCTGGAATTTCTTCCAAACTTCGTACATCTGTCTGTATACATTATCTTCACATTAGTGACAGTCTTAAAATCGATTTTGACACGTTGTGTTCTAGATGGCCAAGTATTGCCAGCATTCTCAAAGAAATCCTATTTTAAAATAAAAACTACTCACATGTTACTACTGGTCCTTTTTTTTTCTTTCCCTTCCTTTGATTACTTTCTTCCTGAAGTACATGTACGATGCCATTTTCAATCACAAAAAAAGTTGTCAGAGGATTTGCGCTGTTGCTCACGACCTATTATAGATCTGCAGGAGAATATGTAAATTTCTTTACAGGTACACACGTACTTGACTGCCGAACCACCTGAGGACTTGTACGTCAACAGTCAAGTAGGGATTTTAAAAATGATGCTCTCGTTTAAAACATGGTGACACACGAAAAGTCTAAAAACTGTGAAATGACGAACTTTCCAATTTGTAGCTAAGAACAATACGAACATCCAGCCATTCTTGGACTGGCGCATTTTGTCGAAGGACACTCAAACTCGACAGACACGACTTTCGGGCACGTTTACCCATCTTCAGAGTTCGGAAACAACTGCTGTAACTCGTTGCTTGCAGTTCCCTGGGGTTTTCTTCAATCGGACACTCCCCTCTCTGTGCTGACCAAGGAGGTGCTGACTCATTGTCACTACTACGTAATGCTCTCATGTTTGTATTATTTTTGGTGCTGCCATCTGGTGTCTATCGGATATCCCAATTTGATCCTTAATTTATTTTTTTGTCGGTAATACATTTTTCTCCATTTACATTGTATTTTGTTACGTTGATTTATATTGCAGTTAGTATTCCCAGTTTTTTCAGTAATTATTGGCTTCGAGATTCTGATCTCTTTATCTGTTCGATGTGATTTCAAATGTTTGATATTTTCGAAATAGTGTTCTTCGTAATTTAGTATGCAATACTGAACTAACGCAGTTTTTTCTTTTTTATTCCAGTTCGTTATGTGTTGGTTCAACCTGGTTTTTATTTGATTTTTTTGTACTTCCTATATAGGTTATTTCTTTATCATTGTTGTTAGTTTTTCTTATTGGTATGCTGTTCACTCCCGATTTTGTATATAGCTTGTGCAACATAAAATATTGGTACATCTGGGATAACATACTTTGAAACTTACTTTTGCTCTCTGCCAACAAGACAGTGTCATCAGCATACAGCATTCTGCACACACAGATCTTACCAAGACATAAAACAATATTGTCCATCTTGGCATCATACATCCATCCATAAATCATCATCATCATCATTGTCAACCATTATCAATCCACTGCTGGACGAAGGTCTCCCAAGTTTCCTCCACAACGGTCTGTCTTGTGCCAGTCTCCTCCATGTCACTCCCGCATATTTACGAATTTCATCCACCCATCTCCCATGTGGTCTTTTTCTGGGTCTTTTCCTGTCCCTTGGAATCCAATCTAAAATTTCGGCTGTCCATCTATGGTCTGTCCTTCTGGCAGTATGTCCAGCCCATTGCCATTTCAGGGATTTAACTCTGATCATGATGTCTTCCACTCTCGTCATTTTTCGGATCCACGATTTCCTCTTCTTATCTCTCCTGGTTATACCAAGCATGCACCTCTCCATGCTTCTTTGAGTTGTCTGCAGCCTTTGTATGTCTCTTTTAGTTAAGGTCCACGTCTCTGCACCATACGTAAGCACTGGAAGGATGCATTGATCAAACACTTTTCTTTTAAGACATAATGGCATATTGCTCTTGAAAATTATGCTGTTTCTTCCAAAAGCTCTCCAGGCAAGTTTTGTACGCCGATTAATTTCTTCATCAATGTGACCCTCACTTGATATCTGCTGTCCAAGATAAACATATGTATCTGTTATCTCCAGTTTTTCTCCATCAATCGATAAATCTTCATTTCTTGTAAAAGCATTGAACATCACTTTTGTCTTCTGAAAGTTCATTTTTAATCCCACTTCTTTACTCTTGTCAGCAAGTTCCTGGATCATACTCTGCAGCTCTGATGGGGTAGTTGCAAAAATGACTACGTCATCAGCAAAACGAAGGTGGGTTAGATAATCTCCATTAATCTTTATCCCTTTGTTTTCCCAGTTCAGTGATTGAAAGACATTTTCCAATGTGGCATTAAAGAGCTTCGGAGATATGGTGTCACCTTGTCTCACTCCCTTTCAATTTTTATGTGTGTTGTATTTTCAAACAGCCGAATCTTTGCACTTGCATTTTCATAGATGTTATTAATAATGTTAATGTATGCATCCTCAATACCGCAGGATTTCAGAGCCGTGGTAACTGCTGATGGTTTCACCGAATCAAAGGCTTTTTCATAATCGATAAAAGCCATGCACAATGGAAGTTCATATTCCCTCGCTCTTTCAATTAGTTCTCTCAGTACGTGGATATGATCTATTGTGCTGTAGCCACTCCTGAATCCAGCTTGTTCTCTCGGTTGAGCCATGTCCAGTGTTACCTTCAAGCGGTGTGAAAGAACTTTAGTGAAGATTTTATAAACCACTGATAGGAGGCTGATAGGTCTGTAGTTCCTGAGATCCTCAATGTCACCTTTTTATGTAGCAGGATCATTGTAGCGTTGTTCCAATCCTCAGGAATCTTCCCTTCATTAAGGCATCGAGTGAAAATTTGGGCGAGTACTGTTTCAATTTCTCCACTTGCTTCTTGTATGATGTCTATAGTAATTCCATCTTCTCCTGGAGCTTTCCCCGCTTCATGTTCTTGATTGCATGAGCAACTTCTGCTGGGAGGACTGGAAGAACTCTGGTACCTTTCATGATGTCTGGAGTACATGTATCATCCCTTTCATATAATTTGGAGTAGAAATCTTTCACTCTTGTCAAAATTTCGCCTCTATTTCTTGTTATAGAACCATCTTCTTTTCTCAGAGCCATAATCTGTTTTCTTCCCTTACTGAGATGTCCCTTTGCTATCTTAAGGCTCTGGTTGTTTTCAATTGCTTTCCTCACTAGCTCACAGTTGAATTTCCTTACGTCTTCAGTGATACTTTTTCGTGTTGTCTTGCATAGCTCTATATATTCCACTTTGGAAGTCACATCTTCTTTAGTTGTCCTCATCTCTCTTCTTTTTTGCATCAACATTTTGGTTTTTCCTGATAATTTGTTCACATGCAACTTGTTCTTAGACTCAGCTAATTTTGTTGCTGTTTCCATTAGAGCTTTGGTTACTTTTCTGTTAACTTCCGAAATATCCACTTCTTCCGATGTTAGGCCTTCTAAAGCAGAGAATCTGTTCTTCAGTTCCAACTTGAAATTATTATGGTGTTTTTTAAGGTTGGTTATGTCAATACATTTTGTTTGTCTTATGAGCTTGCCACGTTCCAGTTTAGTGTTGAGGTGCATCTTACATCTCACCAATCTATGGTCACTACCTGTGTTGAACTTGTTCAGCACACTGCAGTCTTCGATGACGAATTTTTTGTTACACATAATAAAATCAATTTCACTTGTCGTCCCAATTGGATGTCTCCATGTCCATTTCCTGTGTGGCTTTTTCTTGAAAAAGGAGTTCAAGATGAAAAATCCTTCTGCCTCTGCAAACTCAACGAGAGTATTTCCACGCTGGTTTCTGTTGCCGTGACCGAATTTACCTACTGAAGTTTCATTCTGTTGCCGTTGCCCTATTTTTGCATTGAAATCTCCCATAATTATCTTCAAGTGCTGCTTACCTTTATTATTTAGATGACGAATTTCCTCATAAAATTCTTCAATTTCTTCTTCAGGATGACTTGTGGTGGGTGCATAAGTTTGAATAATCTGAGCCTGGTATCTTCTCGATAGTTGGATAACGAGTCGTGCAGCTCTGTCAGAGGAACTTTCAACTTCTACCACTTTATCCTTCAGTTTCTTGTTTATTATAAATCCAACACCACTAGTTCTGCCAGTATCTGTCCCACGATAATAGAAGAGATGTCCACTTTTCAGTTCAATGAGATCTTCTCCTTTTCTCCTTACCTCACTTAGCCCGACGATGTCCCACTTGATCCTTTGTAGTTCCTCTTCCAATTCAAGAAGCCTTGAATCAGAAGATAGGGAGCGTCCGTTATAGGTAGCCAAGGTCAGCATCAAATGGCAGCCTAGTCCGGTCCTCCGGGGATTCTTAGCACCCTCTGCCTTCATGTCGCACTGGCCGCTGCCTTGGCCAGGTACATTCCAGCTGCCGGAGACTGAGGGCCAAGATTTAAGTTGTAGAGTCATTTTGGAGGTGTTTGGCCATAACTCACCACGCTGGCCAAGCGGGTTGGTGAGTGTGGGATAGCATTTCCTCTGATCCCGATGGTATAGTTATACCGCTATTTGCGGTCGTCAGAGCCCCTTTAGTGGGAACAGGATGCACCACGAGAAGGCGGGGTTGACATTTGTCAAGGAGAGGCTGTGATGTTACGCATCACCTGACCTTACATCCCCCATCCATAAATACAGTATATTAAATAGCCATGGTGACATTACACAACCTTGTCTGCCTCCTGCCATTATGAGAATGTGTTTTAAGAAATCCTTTATTATCATGTAAATTTGTTCTTCAAAATTAGGGGTGTTGCTAGAAACAGTGATGTAATTCTAAGAAAAAAGTGCCTTAGCGGTGAACAGGTTAGGTGAAACAAACCCAGAAAAAGGACCTTAAAAGTTTCAAAAGCAATTTAGAATTTGATTTGTTGTTTTCGTGAGTTAGAATTTTTATTAAAGTTTCATTAACAATTTTTATAAACTTATTTTAAAATTCCTTAAGTGGAGCAATTTTAAATAAAAGATAAAAGTCATACAGGGGTCAGATGCTAAGAATGCTTAGTTTCTGTCATTCTGTATGGTTCCAGATATTCAGTGTGTCAGTCACACTGAATACATGTAACTTATATGGTGCTCTTGTTAAGATTATGAGGTGGAAGTGGCGGATACCTTTTGTATTGCTTTTTTTTTCTTTCCAGGTATAATGGCCACTGCGATCATCTAGGGCCAAAGTTGCAGAACCCTGATTTGGAGCCAGTGGTTCTGGAAGTGACCAGCGCAGTAGGTCAGGCGGCCTATGCCTAGCTCTGAGTACATCTCGAGCGATTATCCAGAAGCCAGTGCTTCTGACCACTCGGACAACCAGAGGGTCCTTCTGTGTTGCTTAAAAGGAATCAAACAATGGGCTCAGGGATTACTTTTGTTGGAGCAGGTGGCGAGTTTAGCTGAAATGCCCTTCTTAACTATAAAATATTTGTCACCTTTGCAGGAGGGGGAGGGAGTTAACGACCACACACTATGAGGAGCTGTAAGGGATATGAACCGCCCTAACTTAAGTTTACTAGCTCCAGGGAAAGGAAAGAAACAGTGCTGTAAGACAAGCACACTATAGGACTCGAACCCAGGCCCACCCAGAAGTATAGTAACATCATCGTAGCAGCCACTTGTTGCTCTTTCTATATGGATGATTGCATGATCCGTCAGTTTAGAATCATCCTTGCAGTTCGAACATTCTGTTAAGGTACGAGTATGTGTTCATATAAATCAGTGTTCTTTCTACATGATTTTCTAAAAAATGTCTTGCTTTTCTTCCCAACTAATGACAAGAAGTGCCCTAGCAGCTCTAAGGCTCTTCTACATCGCTGGTTAGAAATTAATGTTTACTTATAAAGAGAAAAACCAACTTCGCACAACCCTCTTTTCCACCAATATTTATATATTCCATCATATTGGTAACAACCAATATGATGGAAAAGAAACTGAAGAATAATAATTAGGTTTACGTGTCGGTTTTTGCTTCACAAATGCTTCTTTCACTTCAATGCTAATCAAAAATTCAGTCCCTATAAACTGACAGTTAAAAAGGCAGCCATCTAGTTTAGAGGATTCTTGATCTCAAAAACTAGTCTTGTGACACTTATATATATATTAAGGTAATACAACGTAGTTTGTCACAATTATTTATTTTTTCAAGCCCACTATGGTTTCGCTGGGTGTTGACCTAGCTTCATCAGGACGAATGGCACGTAAATATTCAAATATTTACGTGCATTCGTCATTTGTCATTATTTCGAGAGAATTTTGCCATTATTCCATTTTCCCGTGACATTGCCTTCAAAATTACAAAAATTCTCAAAACCTTTAATTTTAAGGTGATTTTTAAATCCATAAACAAAATGAGGTTTTTAAGATCAAAGGACTATGTTGAAGACAAAAACTCATGGGAAATTTATTAAATTCCGTGTGAACGTGGCGCTTCGTATATAGGACAGACCCGTAGAGCCCTGTGTTTTCGATTGAAGGAGCACAAAACCTACATTCGTAATTGTGACATAAAGAAATGATCGATGGCTAAACACTGTTACGAAAAGAACCACAAATTTCTCCTTGAAGAAGCAAAACTAATTAACAAGCCAGATTCAACCACCAAACTTGATATTTTTGAAACTTTCCATATATATCAGAAGTCTTCGCAACTTGTTAATGACATGGCAACCACGCCATTTCTATCAAGCGCGTGGAAGCATCTAACCAAAACATGTGACTGTAAACACCATATTTATGATGTCATATACAATTTGGGGATGTAAGGTCAGGTGATGCGTAACATCACAGCCTCTCCTTGACAAATGTCAACTTCTCGTGGTCCATCCTGTTCCCACTAAAGGGGCTCTGACGACCGCCAATAGCAGTATAACTATACCATCGGGATTAGAGGAAATGCTATCCCACACTCACCAACCCGCTTGGCCAGCGTGGTGAGTTATGGCCAAACCCCTCTAAAATGACTCCACAACTTAAATCTTGGCCCTCAGTCTCCGGCAGCTGGAATGTACCTGGCCAAGGCAGCGGCCAGTGCCACATGACCCAGAAGACCACATGGGAGATGGGTGGATGAAATTCGAAAGTATGTGGGAGTGACATGGAGTAGACTGGCACAAGACAGACCGTTGTGGAGGAAACTTGGGGAGACCTTCGTCCAGCAGTGGATTGATAATGGTTGACGATGATGATACAATTTGAATATTTACGTGTCATTCGTCCTGATGAAGCTAGGTCAATACCCAGCAAAACCATGGTCGTCTTGAAAAAATAAATAATTGTGACAAACTACGTTGTATTACCTTAATATATATAGTTTAGAGGAGTTTGGCTTAAAGGCTAGTAAATATATATTGCATTTTGAAATAGAATGTGTAAATATGTACATAGGAAAAGTTGCCATTGATAAACTGTCAGGTTATAGGGACTGAATTTTTTATTAGTATTGAAGCGAAAAAAAGCATTTGTGAAGCAAAACTGACAGGTAAACCTAACCATTATTCTTCAGTTTATTTTCCATCATATTGGTAACACCACATATGAATATTGGTGGAAAAGAGGGTTGTGTGAAGTTGGTTTTTCTCTTTATAAGTATACATTAATTTGTAACCAGTGATGTAGAAGACCCTTAGCACCGCGAAGGCACTTTTTTTGTAGGTTTAGTGGTGCTAAGACTTTTGTCATTAGTTGGGAAGAAAAGCACGCCAAAGAATTTTTTTAGGTAGTCATGTAAAAAGAACACTGATTTATATGAATGCATACTTGTACCTTAAGAGAACGTTCATACTGCAAGAAAATTCTAATATTTTAGGCCAGAACTAGCCACCAAAACTTTAAGGACATCTTCACTTTTAAGGCTAACAATGTCCTTAAAGTTTTGGCAGCTCGTTCTGGCCTAAAATATGTTTGATTCTTTCAAACAATGCTAAAATTCTTTCTGGTAATGGCATTTTCTAAAGAGAATACCATAGGGTCATTGCAAAATGAAATCATTTTCCAAAAACCATGCAGAGGATGTACTTCCCATAATCATTACTCCAAGAAATACTATACTGAACAAAAAAATAAAAAGAAAGAAATTATAATTTGATTTAAAAATCTGAACATTCAAATAAAAGAAATGTTTTTTTTAATTGCAATTTGCCATTACCATTAGACAGCTGAACACACACAAACAAATAAACCATTCTTAACTTGCCTTACAACTGGCAGCTTTGACTAATAACAGCAAGACTAGTAAAATGTAAATTATCTTGTAAACCTGCAAATAACAAACTGAATTTTTGCCAGAATAAACAAAGACATCGCTCTTTCCACGGTTTAACGAAGCAAAAGAAAAATTGCTTCTCGATCACCGCTGGGTAATCGAATCCCAGATCTCTCAATATCTAGCCAAGCGCATTAGCCTTGCACCACGTTGGCCAACAATCCACGGCAGCATGTGTGTTTTCTGTCAGTTTCTGACATCATAAATCCATAAGATAGGCTCAGCAACTGAGACATCTCCATCTGGTGGGCATTAACAGCACTGGCTATATATTAATTATAGCAGTTAAATCCAAAGGGCGAGATCCAAAGTGAAAATCCTCCAAATATGTGGCATCAGTGAATAAACAAAGTCCACCCACCAGATGGAGATGTCTCAGTTGCCGAGTCCATCTTACAGATTTATGATGTCAGAAGCTGACTGAAAAACCCACATAGCGTCGTGGATTGTTGGCCACCGTGGTGTAAGGCTAATGCGCTTGGCTAGATATCGAGAGATCTGGGATTCGAATCCCCAGCGTTGACCGAATAAGAATTTTTCAGTTGCTGTGTATTGCTAAGACGTGGAAAGAGCGACGTCTTTGTTTATTCACCGACGCCACATATTCGGAGGATTTTCATTTTGCCAGAATATTACAAAAAAAAATTTTCTTCGTCACTCAACCAGTCTTCCTGTATTTAATTAGGTATGGTTCTGTTCAAGCACATATAACATACCTACAGTACTTTCACCTGCCTGAAGAAGCATGTGCCTTGAAGCATCAGTTTCCTTAGCAAATTGTTTTGAGCAATATCACATTTGTGGAGATTCTCATCTGTGCTCTGAAAGACAACTTTTATCAGCAAATTATTTGAAGCATACATCACATTGGTGAGTGTTTTCCCTATATGAAGAAGCACTAGCCTTGAAAGATCACTTTTTGAGCAAACTGTTTGGTGCATACATCACTCTAGAAAGGCTTTTCACCTGGGTAACAGTGCATATGCTCTGAAAGATAATTTTTCAGAGTAAATTGCTTGGAGCACACATCTCATTGGTAAGGCTTTTCACCTGCATATGACTTGAAAGTTCACTTTTTCCAAGTAAATTATTTGGATCATACACCACACTGGTGAGGCATTTCACCTGAGTGAATGTGCATGCGACTTGAATGGTTGCTTTTCCAAACAAAGGATTTCAAGCATACATCACACTGGTGAGACTTTTCACCTGTGTGAAGGAGCATGTGAACTGAAAGCTCACTTTTCCAAGCAAGTTGTTTGGAGCACACCTCACATTGATGAGGTTTTTCACCTGTGTGAAGAAGCCTATGCCATGAGGTGCTTCCTTTTTCATTTAACTGCTTGGAACATGTATCAGACTCTTGTTCTACATGTATCTTTACAAGCCTTAAGCGACCTTTCTTTGTTAATTTCTTGAGACATATGTCACACTGGAAATGTTTTTCAAAGGTAGATTTTCACGTCTTTCAAAGGTAGATTCTTGTGTGAATTTCTCGGAAGCATATTTCACATTCCCAAAGATCTTCAGTTATAGGTTGTACAATATGTGTTGAAGCATAAACTTCTGACTCCATGCTGAGAAACTAATAATTTTAATTTATTTTATTTTTAGTAGTTGACAATATGCAGTCATGAAGTGGACAAAACATTCATGAAAACTTTCTCAAGAAACCGATAAAAAAATAAATTCCCAGAATGTTATGTGTACAAATAATTTTAAAAGCCAAAGTTACCTTTAGAGACATAACTCCGTCGAAGTGTGGGTGGACTTCACTCTCCGAAATAATTACACTCTCATTAGTTTGTTACAGGGAAAGGTGTGGCACTCAGCTTCTTGGAGAGAATCACATAGTGGAATCACTAGAATCAAGAACGATCCACCAGGGCAGTGTTGCCAACTATTCGCCAGAGCAATAAGCTAAAAACCAACGAGATAGAAAACAATACTAAAAACTGAAATCAAATGAGCTACATTTAAGCCAGATTTAGGAAAACTATTAAAATAGAGTCCATGTGCAAAACAATTATAGTTTATTATTAATATACATATACCATTGATTCGTGAAGAATTTACCATCTAAAGCACAATTTTAATGGTAAAAAATGAATTATATATACAATTAAAAACCAATATATACATTAGCACTTTTGAGGCAGATGGAATTATAAGAACACAGTCAATCAATATATAGCATAGGAATGGTGCATTGTGCATAGCATTAAAAGAATAAAAGCCAATGATTATCTTCATGTGTCATATAGGTGCATGAACCGTTGATCCAATTGGGTTACAGAGCAATTATGGCAGATAGACAAGGGGGAGCATAATTAAATTTAATTTGCATTTTAAATTTATAATGTAAAGTTTACTGAGTTAATGAGGGGTTTTTATGCATTATGTAGCTCATATGGGCTGTGGTCATTACAACATTGTAATACCAGATGCCATAATATACACACTCTCTCCAATTATTAGATCACTAAGGTTACTGGGGGTATTGAGTATTCGTGCATTACTCCAGTCAGGGTTAAGGTTATCGAGGATTACTGATTTGGCAAGGGATGTACCACATACACCTGCTTTAATACTATGTTTGTGTTCCTTAATTCTCAATTCAAGATTTCGCCGCTTACTGGATTCTATGTAATTAGAGCTTAATTGACCTGTAGTTTGCCTGAAGCAGTGGGATATTATAAATACCCTGCTGGCTCAGTTTACTGTTTTGTTCAGTCTTTTCGAATTAATGAGAAGAGATTTCGTGATCGGGAACCAAATTTCAAGTTATATGGTTCACCAATATGTGATACGGTTCTAGTTAAAATGGGGTGATACTGCATAGAGCCAACATATATGGTACTGCGATTAGTCTCTTAACAGAGTAGTGGATAAGGCATGTTTAACTTTGCTGTATATTTGATTAATCAAATATTTAGGGTATTCATGTTGCTGTGCTAATCTAAAAATGTAATCCACTTCCTGCTGCAAAAGCTCAGAGGTTGACGAATGTGAGTAAGATCTTCTGAATAGGAAGATCAAGGCTGACAACTTGTGTTGTTTCAGGTGTGATGAGTGAAAAGGAATTGTAACAGGGGTATGACATGGTTTTCTATAAACATGGTTAAGGTTATCCAAGATTAACAACTGACTCGAGTAATGCACAGATACTCAGTACCCCCAGTAACCTTAGTGATCTAATAATTGGAGAGAGAGTGTATATTACGGCATCTGGTATACAATGTTGTAATGACCACAGCCCATATGAGCTACATAATGCATGGAAACCCCTTATTAACTCAGTAAACTTTAAAATAAAAATAAAAATTTAATTTAATTCCCTCCCCTACTTTTTTGTCTATCTGCCATAATTGCTCTGTAACCCAATTGGGCCAACGGTTCATGCACCTATATGACGCATGCAGATAATCATTGGCTTTCATTTTTTTAATGCTACCCACAATGCACCATGCCTATGTTATATATTGATTAACTGTGTTCTTATAATTCCACCTGATGATGATGATGCAGCCGCTGCCTCGAAAGTGCTAATGTATACACTGAACAGCAATTGAATTAGAGACAACTGGCGTTATGCAAATGTGGCGCTGTGGGCGGCGCTGTAAACGGAAACGACATGACGTATGCAGCGATCCAACAATATAAGGAGTGATGCGACGGGAATCAATAAGAGTCGGATGCAGTATGGGTAAGACGAAAGATCTAAGCGCATTTGATCGTGGGCAAATTGTCGGGGCCCAATGAATGGGTCACTCCATCTCGGAAGTCATGCGGGCACTGGGATTTTCACGAGCCACTGTGTCACGATTGCACCGCGAGTACATCAAATCCGGTAAAACCATCCCTGCAAGGACCAACTGACGTGGACAACAGCGTGTGGTTGAGCGGGGTCTTCATTGGCTAGCTTGCATTGCAACAGCGGATAGACAGGCCACAGTGCAAGAAATCACTCGGCAATTTAACGCTGGTGCACAAAAACGTGTAAGCAGCCACACCATCCAGAACCATCTCCTCGCTATGGGGTACAGAAGCCATCGTCCCACGAGGGTACCGCTGCTAACCACACATCACAGGGTGCAAAGATTAGCATGGGCGCAGGAACATCGCCACTGTACCCTAGACATGTGGGAAAATGTTGTATGGACCAATGAGTCGAGATTCACGTTGGTACTTGCCGATGGCAGGATACGAGTATGGCACAAACCACATGAAGTGATGGATCCTTCTTACCAGCAGGGTACTCTTCAAGCTGGTGGGGGTGGCATTCTCGTCTGGGGACTGTTTACGTGTGATATAATCCCTCACAGGCCAACAATACCGGGACATCCTGAACGACCATTTGCTCCCGTTTATGCGTCTTCAACATCCCACTGGGGACCTCATCCTGCAACAAGACAATGTACTGTGCCATCGCTCCCGAATTGTTTCTGAATGGTTGGATGAACACTCCACTGACGTGACCTCGCTTCCTTGGCCAGCTAGGTCACCTGACCTCAATCCCATCGAGCACATCTGGGTTGCCATTGAGAGAGAGATGTTCGAGGCTCTGACCCCCCTCCATGAAATCTTCGTGAACTGTGGGAGCTTGTTCAGGGGTCGTGGATCCGTATGGCTTCCCAACGCCTCCGGTGTCTTGTCTAGTCCATGCCGAGACGAATCGCCGCCATCATCAGGGCGAAAGGTGGTGCTACACGTTACTAGGCAGGTATCTCTAATTCAATTGGACTTCAGTGTATATTGGTTTTTAATTGTATATATAATTTATTTTTTATCGTTAAAATTGTTCTTTAGACGGTAAATTCTTCACAAACCAATGGTCTTTTTTCGCACGAGTCTTCATGTATTCTTAATCAATATATATGTATATTATTGATTTCTGATATTGTTAAGATTTGCGTGCTGCAAATCTTAACGTGGTAAATAAGCACACTGAACGATTTTTGAAGCCACACAAATATAGATGAAAACATGGAAATCTTGCAGAAGTACCGAAAACACATTATGCATATCTTACCTGACAAAATAATTAAACCGATCACACTTGGTTTGTGGCAAGATTTAAAAACTGGTCCATGCAAGGAGGGTCCAGCACATTTGTGATTATCAGAAGGCATGAAAAAAAAAAAAAAAAAAAATACAGTGATTGCCACAGTTCATGAATCTTACTTTTAAAGTATAATATGGTGTAAAGAATAAATGCAAAACTTACTAGGAAAAGCAAATTAGACTTGAATAGACAGCCTTGCTTTCCATGGCAACCACTGTCATGAGATATAGAAGAGACTAGGGTCGGGTGGCAGTCTAGAAGGCAAAGATGATGATTAGTAGCTCTAACTTCATTATTCACCACCAGGGGGACTACTTCCACTGAGACCCAAATTGTTAGCCGTGCTTTTGATATCTGTAATGTTACCACTAATAGCACGTTTTATTTCCTACCTGACGAAGGTAGAAGTCTACTACCGAAACATTCCACTTTTTACTTTTCCATAAAATAACCAATGGGTGAGTGATATGAGAATTTTTGTGCTTCTCTGAATTTTTATTATGTTACATGTTTTACTGCCAATCCCTCTCATTATGATTATGGAGGCATAATTGTACTAAACACTAACACTGTTTGCCACTGGGTAAAGGGCTACGAAATGCTAAGCTGCCGTTCAAAAGCTTCCTAGTAGTTATTTATTTAAAACGAAGTGTTGTGAGAATGTTTTAGCTAAACACATACATCCCTATTTAGACTTTGAAAAATAGTCCTAGAGGAAAACCTTTGGGCAACTGTGAGAACGAGCATGTAGGTAGGACTAGTTTTATGAGTAAATGTATAGATTAGCGTCCTAAATTATTTCCTCGGAAAAATGTTAGTACGTGGAAAAAGTGTGATGTACAGATTTTAGAGTATAGAAATTAATGGCAAATGGTGCAGAAATTTCCCATTTAAATGTCTTTTAAAGATCTTTATCGTAATATTTACCTGTAAGTGACGCTGCTGTAGACCTTGCTCCATTGAAAGGAAGATTAGCTGCAACGTGTAATTCATGCGCGTATGACTACAAGTGCCACCGCGTACGTTTTTGCCAGGAGAGCAAACCATGTTGTCCTCATACGCTACAAAATATATAGTTCGTACATGTTTTGTCATTGTTTTTAAAGTAGATGTTGAGAACTGTTTAGCATATGAATCCCTGATTCAAAATAGAAAGTATGAATATGCCTTTCTATGTTGTACAGAAAACAGGGGAAGTATAATTTTCGGTTGTGCTTTTAACGGCTTCCATCCGTAGCCGGTTTGCTGTGCCAGAGCAGTTTCGGTTCTCCAGTTAATACCTTGTTTGCAAGTCAGTTTCTATCTCACTGATACATATCTTTTGCAAATCAAAGAGCTTTCATCCGGTTTTTCCCGCCAACAATGTACAGGATAAAGGTGAATAATGTGGACCTATTTTCTGTAGCGTATCACTACAACATTTATCACTCTCCTGCCAACAACGTAACTGCTTCCTCTTGTACTCTTCCCCCTGTGTTTTCAGTACAGCAACTAACCTTCTTTTTAACAGAGCAAAAGTTCCCATCGTAACCGCAGGAATGTGTTAGGCCTACAGCAGCTTTTCTTCACAGCATCGCACTTACAGGTAAATATCATGGTAACAATCATTAAAAGACATTTACAATATCAAATTTCTGCGCCATTTGCCATGATTTTCCATACTCTAAAATCTGTATGTCGCACTTTTTCCAGGCACTAACATTTTTCTGATGAAATAATTTAAGATGCTAATCTACATATTTACCGTTTTATGCTCCTTTTTGTGGAAAAAAAGGTATTTGTTGGAGAGAATTTAAGGTCGCTTGGTTTTTAAGTGGAGAGGAGAGGGGGTTTGGCTGTTGACCACAGTAAGAAGATTCAATTAAAGATGGAAGAAAAAGTGGAACCCTACGGAGTAGAAAGTGTCGAAATATGACATCAATGACTCTTTGATGACACTGCGTGGATCTACTTAAAACAACCAGAATATTGAACACAAGTTTTATTTTTCAGCTGGGAGTCACTTTGGTGATAAGGAACCTGGAAATAAACTACATACAAGCAAATTCAAAGAAAGTGACTTTTTTTTTATATTTCAAGAGCATTGTTTTCTTTTTTTTTTTCTCTCATTTATACTTTGTATTTCATTTTATTGTTTTTACATTTTAGGATAAAGAAATTATTTACTAGTGAAGAAAATTAACAAAGGAGTGGAAAAAGAAAGCAAAACTTTGTGTTCTACAATCTCTCCATATATAATGATAATAATTATTATCATTATTTTTTTTTTTTTTTACACAAGAAGAACTGTCCCCCTATGGTAAACTTCTGGATCTTCCTCTGCGAGGCGGAGCCAAAGTACTGCCCAGCTGATATTCCCCTTTGCCTGGGTAGACATTTTCTAAGAATACCATAGAGTCATTGCAAAATAAACCATTTTTCAAAAATGCTGCAGAATCTATTTCCCACAATAATTATATCTAGAAATATAGAACTGCACAAAAAAAAATGAATGGTATTTTGTTTAAAAAATCAGATCAAATTAAAGTAACTTCCTTTTTTTAATTGACATTACAATTAGACAGCTGAACATGCACTCACATACAAATAGACCACTCATGCTTCCCTACTGATAGGTTTGGCTCATAACAGCATGATGGTATAGTAAAATGTGCATTATCTTGTGGACATACAAATACCTACTTGAAACTAAATTTCAGTAACAGCACATAAAAAAGAAAGTTTCCTCATCCTATCAACAAGTCTTCCTATATTGTAATTAGGTATGGTCTTCTACAAGCACATTTCAGATTCCTGCAGTATTTTTTCCTGCTGGAAAAAGCATGCACCTTGAAGCATAATTTTTCTTAGCAAATTGTTTCATGCATATTTGGTGGACATTATCACCTGTGCTTTGAAAGATAACTTTTATCAGCAAATCATTTGAAGCATACATGACAGTGACAAGGCTTTTCTGTTGTACGAAACAGCAAGTACTTTGAAAGATTACTTTTTTGAGCAAATTGTTTGGTGTGAAAATCACACTAGAAAGGCTTTTCATCTGTATGACGGCACATATGCTTTGAAAGATAATTTTTTAGAGCAAACTGCTTGGAGCATATATCACACTGGTAAGGCTTTTCACCTGCATGAAGGAGCATGTGCTTTGAAAGTTCACTCTTCCAAGCAAATTGTTTGGAGCACACATCACACTGGTGAGGCTTTTCACCTGTGTGAAGGAGAATATGCTTTGAAAGATTGCCTTTAAAAGCAAACTGTTTAGAGCAAATGTCACACTGGTGAAGTTTTTCACCTGTGTGAAGCAGCATATGATTTGAAAGGTGACTTTTCTGAGCAAATTGTTTAGAGCATACATCACACTGGTGAGGCTTTTCACCTGTGTGAAGGAGCATGTGTCTTGAAAGGTGACTTTTGCGAACAAAGGGTTTGAAGCATATATCACACTTGTGAGACTTTACACCAGTGTGAAGGACCTTGTGCAACAAAAGTTGACTTTTCCAGGAAAATTGTTTGGAGCATACATCACACTGGAAGGGCTTTTCACCTGTGTGAAGGACCATGTGCATTGAAAGATAACTTTTATCTGCAAACTGTTTTGAGCATACATCACACTGGTGAGGCTTTTCACCTGTGTGAAGGTGCACATGCTTTGAAAGCTCACTTTTCTGAGCAAATTGTTTGGAGCAAAGATCACACTGGTGAGGTTTTTCACCTGTGTGAAGGAGCATGTGCCTTGAAAGTTGACTTTTCCAAGCAAATTGTTTCGAGCATACATCACACTGGTAAGGCTTTTCACCTGTGTGAAGGCGCACGTGCTTGTGAAGATAACTTTTATCAGTAAATTGTTTGGACCATACATTACACTTGTGAGGCTTTTCAGCTGTGTGGAAGAGAAAGTGCTTTGAAAGATCACCTTTCTGCACAAATTGTTTGGAGCAGATATTACACTGGTGAGGTTTTTCATCTGTGTGAAGGAGCACATGCCTTGAAAGTTGACTTTTCCAAGCAAATTGTTTCGAGCATACATCACATTGGTAAGGCTTTTCACCTGTGTGAAGGCGTACATGCTTGTGAAGATAACTTTTATCAGTGAATTGTTTGGAGCATACATTACACTGCTGAGGCTTTTCAGCTGTGTGGAAGAGAAAGTGCTTTGAAAGATCACTTTTCTGCACAAATTGTTTGGAGCAGATATTACACTGGTGAGGGTTTTCATCTGTGTGAAGGAGCACATGCCTTGAAAGTTGACTTTTCCAAGCAAATTGTTTCGAGCATACATCACATTGGTAAGGTTTTTCACCTGTGTGAAGGCGCACATGCTTGTGAAGATAACTTTTATCAGTGAATTGTTTGGAGCATACATTACACTGGTGAGGCTTTTCATCTGTGCAAAGTGGGATATGTTTTGAAAGGCTACTTTTATCAGTAAATTGTGTGGAACCTACATCCCACTGGTGAGGTTTTTCACCTATGTGCAGAAGCCTATGCCTTAAGGTGCTTCCCATTTCACTTGACTGCTTGGAACATGTGTCAAAATCAGTAGGTTGTTCTATGTGTACCTTTACATGGCTTAAGAGACTACCTTCCTGAGTGAATTTCTCCAGACACACGTCACTCTGGAAAGGTCTTTCACTTTTGTGAAGTTGTACATGTCTTGCAAAGGTAGATTCTTCCGTGAATTTCTGGAAGCATATTTCGCATTCCTGAAGACCTACAATTGTAGGTTGAACAATGGTTGCGGAAGTATCAGCTTCTGCTTTCACTTCTTTTATAAGGAATTCTTGAGCGCCTTCTTTGATAGAATGTTTCAGAACTGATTCCATGCTGAGAAACTTACAATTTTCATTTATTTCATTTTTAATACTTCTGACGTAATGCAAATATGAGCTGGAGAAAACATTCGCGAAAAGGCAACTTTCTCAAAAACTGACAAGAAATTCCCAGAATATTATGTGCACAAATAATTGTAAGACCTTTATAGACCGCGAAAATGAGGGTCGATTTACTCGTGAAGGAAAAGATCAGACTAGAATTACTGGTGCTAGAAGCAAAGGAGTTCTGTGCCTCGTTCTATTGATCCGGCCGCAAGATGACGCCGCAAAGCAAAAGTCCCCTGCGTCTGATACAGAAATGTGTGGCGCACTGATGTTTTCAGTGAGATGACCAGATGTTCTCGTTTTCTGGGGCAGTCCTCAATTTCAATGTTTTGTCCTCAGTTCCGTAAAAACTGATTGAGGACGTCAAATGTCCTCAATTTCTTATCTTTTTGTCCACAATTTTTGAAATTTCCCCCAAAAATTGAAATGCGAAAAATGTGCTAAACAAAAAACTTAAAGCTTAATTAAATATACCAAGTGCAACTAAATTTAGCATTAATTACTTATTTTATTGCAGAAAAATGGGCTCATAAAGGTATGGGACTATTTTCTGAAGCGGATGAATTTTTCGATGAATTAAGTTAGAAATCACGCAATATTCATGTGAGACATGCCGAAACATCATACAAAGCAATCTCGATAACTGTGGCGTTGTTTCGTTTGTGTTTTAATTGGATTTGACTAAAATATTCATAGGATGAGGAAAAAATTTCATCTTTTTCAGCATTGCACTTTCTTGCAATTAAGTAAGTGGCTGATGTTAAATTTGGTTGCATTTGTTAGATTTCATTGAGAGTTCTACAGATGAAATTTTGATGAAATTTGCAGTTTTAACTCTTTGGTTGTCTTGAGATAACATATAACCTTTTTCACTGCATTCCAATCTCTTTGTCGTGGACTTTTACATCTTCTGCTTAGTATATATGTGACTGCTGAAATATCAGGTTTAGTGATTGAAGATACATACAGCAAAGATCCAATGGCTTGTCGAAATTTATTGTTATTAGGTAACAAATGATCTTCTCCTTTATGCTGGTAGTAATTTGTTTCCATTGGAATATATGTTGGTTTTGCATCTTGTAGACCAAATTTCTCTATTAATTGTTGAATTTTGCTTTGTTGACTAAGAAAGAACCCAGGTAGCAATATTATGTTGGACCAACCGTGGGCTTTCAACGGTCGGCCCAGCGACGAGGGGACTCGGCGGCCAACAATTGGATATGTGTTGGTTCAACGGTTGGACCCACATTAGAAAACTGTTGCAAACAGTTTTCCAATGTGATCATGTGTTGTTGGACAACCATCGGACAACCGTTAAGTGATCATTTGTTGATAAATGGTTGGTCATGTGTGGTTGGGAAAACCGTTGGCCAATCTTCGCCCAACGCTGCCGACGCAAAAATATTGGGCCAACCGTTGGCCAATGTCAGAGTGCTACTTGGGAAATTTCCTCTTTTATTTTTGGTGACTTCTATACCTAAGTAATATTTGACCTCTCTAAGATCAGTGATCTCATAGTTATTCTTTAAAGCTTTTATTACCTGCTGTATTTCTGGCTGATGTTGAGCACTTATTAATATATCATCTACATATATGATCAGATAAATTGTGCCTTTATCTTCATGTTTTATAAATGAACAAGAATCTGCTTTGCTTTGTATGAAGCACTGAGATGTCAAAGTATTTGCTATTGACTGATTCCATGCTTTGGCAGCGTGCTTTAAGCCAGAAAAGGATTTGTTCAATTTGCACACTTTATTTTCGTGATTTCTCTATACAAAACCTTCAGGCTGATGCACGTAAATTTCTTCTTGTAGTTCCCCATGCAAGAATGCAGATTTGACATCTACATGTTGGATGAACATTTTTTTTATACGCAGCTGCTGTAAAAAAAGCTCTAATTGTTGTATGCTTGACTACAGGTGAAAAGATTTCATCATAGTCGGAGCCAAACTGTTGACTATAACAGTGGCGGCGGAACCGCCCGGGCCTCCAGTACCCAGGCCACGTCAATAATTTCGACAATTTCAGCCAATATTTTCATTTTTATTATTCTTTTATTTGGTATATGTGTGATTATTGTGATGTGCCTTAGAAAGTTCCTCTAGGTAAGTGGTCAGGTGATCCTAATCCCTAACAAAGCGCCTTAGGCATTGTTTTTCTTCTATTTGTTCCGGGAAGCGGGAAGGGAGGGTGCACCACGATTCGAAATTTCGCACTGAAAATTTCGGGCCCGGTCAACGAACTTCACTTTCCGCCTCCCCTGGACTATAGCCTTTGGCTACTAGTCTAGCCTTGTACTTGATTACTTCCCGCTTTTCGCCATATTTTGTCTTGAATACCGACTTGCAGCCTATTGCCTTTTTATCTCTCGGCAAGTTTGTGAGTGACCATGTGTTATTCTCTTTCAGAGAATTTATTTCTTGTTCCATGGCATTGTACCATTTATCTTTTTCAACTTGAGGCAGCTCTTCTATTTCTTGCATATTTTTAGGATCATCCCTAAGAATTATGCTTTCTTCAATTTTCAATGATAGTTTTTCAGGAGGTACTCCTTTTGTTTTCCTTTGAGACCTTCAGACCTTCTTAATGGTGAAGCTTCAGAATTTGACTTTGTACGTTCATCATCCTGTGAAGGTTCTGTGTTTTGTCTTGGATTTTCTTCTGTTTCCAGTTTAATTATTTTTTCTGATTCTGCATTTTCGAGAACATTTTTGAAAAAGTTTATTGTATTTTCCTGCTTTTCTTCAGGTTCTTCAGCTATGTCTTCTTTTCTTTCTTGTTCTTCACTTATTTCATTTTCAAGGAATTTTACAGATCTGGAGATTTAAACAAAACAGTGCTGTTTTCAAACATTTACGTACTAATCTTTTTTATTCATACGAACATTTTTTTTTTGGAATATGACTGTCGATGAGATTGCTATAAGGAAACATATACCTAGAATAGGATGGGAAAGGGTTTCATGGTTTTGGTAATATAGGGACTGAACTTGATATGGATGACTTGCCAGTGGCAAAAAATGCTTTATGCGTAATGCTTGTAGGCATAAATACCTATTGGCTTCTTTTTGTAAATGGTTTACCAGGATCACAACTGGAAAATTTGGTAAATCGGGCACTAAACATACTCATGAGTCGGGAGCTGAAGTAGTAAACCTTGAAAGAAATACGGGATTACACCATATAATACAAATTTTGAAGATGACAATCCGATTTTTGGTGTAAATGTGACAAGGATGGTAAGTCAGATAACATCCTAAAAATATTCAAATTAATTGGAAACTTGAGACTTGGTTGTTCTGGGTGGTGTAGTGGTTAGCATAACCGGGCGCTATCTGGGAGACGCGGGTTCGAGTCCCGCTCCAGGACAATGAAATTTTCAAAGTTTTCGGATATTATCTGACTTACCATCCTTGGCACATTTACACTAAAAATTGGATTGTCATCTTCAAAATTTGTAGTAAACCTTACTTTTGATGGAAATACAACAAATCTAAGCATGATATCAAAATTAGGATGTAATTTTTTCCTTTCATGCTTGACCCGTGTCATGTCATTAAATTGGTACGAAACACTTTAGGAGATAAGGGCCATAGAGTAGACGAAGATACGAACGCAATTTTCTGGTTTTTTTTTTGTTTTTGTTTTTTTTATTTGAGGTTTAACGACCACCGTGAGCAACTCAATGGGCTATAAGCAGTCGCCCGTCCCTAATTTAGGGTCACTGGTTCCAGGGAAGGGAGAGAGCCAGTGCCGTAAGACAAACACAACATCCATGCCTGACCGGGATTCGAACCCGGACCCCTTACGGACGAATGATCAGAAGCCTGCGCCTTAGACCACTGCGCCACCGGGGTGGCAATTTTTCTGGTTGTACAAAAACTTCAAGATCAGGAAGCACTACATTTTAGGAATAATTTAAGAAAACCGATGTCGAATGGTGATTCCGTAAAATGAATGTTAAATTAGCTGTTCAACTTCTAAGTGAGTCAGTAGCTGATGCAATAAAATTATGCGAGCAATTAAACATAAAACATTTTAAAAACACGCAGGCAACGGTAAGACATGTTGGTAGACGTAACTTTTTCACCCGTCGTTCCGCAAAACGAACGACAATCACCTCGGGAGTCCTCTATCTCGCAGAAACACTTTTGAACGACTTATCTTACGCGCTCACTAATCAAAGGCTGCCCTTCTTGCAGACACTCAGAACTCCGCCCATGTATTCCCCAAAGGGAATTCCAATCACCCTCCGACCTAACACCTCTGGCGTGCTCGCCCACCCCTAGGTCACAGCACCTGGGTTCGCTCCCTCACCCGACCTCGACTACATTCAAGATTTTACCTCCGAAGAACTGCACTCTCATTTAGGCTGGGCGGTTTAGAAAGTAGAATAGCGTTTATATTCCTTAATAGATATATCCAGAAAAGAGCAGGCCTTTTTCTTAACAAAATTAAAGTTCGAAAATGCCAGTTCTTACATATTGTATATAGAAAATAACTTTGCCTCCCCGATGGCTTCTGATCATTCGTCCGAAAGGGGTCCAGGTTCGAATCCCGGTGAGGCATGGATGTTGTGTTTGTCTTGCGGCACTGGTTCTTACCCTTCCCTGGAACCAGTGACCCTAAATTAGGGACGCTTTTAGCCCATTGAGTTGCTCACGATTGTTGTTAAACCTCCAATTTAAAAAAAAAATGACTGCGTGTCATGACAGATGATAACATACCGTTGAAGTCTCAATTTTAATTTCTTGAAACAAAACGAAAAGTTTTGCTTCTTGGTATAGCAAACAGTGACTAATAAATGAGGTAATATTCATTTTCAGTAAAATTAAAGTTTCAAATGCGAAAAGCTGTTTTTCACTGTGCCGTTGAAACATCTGTATGGGTAACAGAAATGGCACTATTTCTACCATACATAGGGTAAATAACGATTTTTGAGCTTGAACTCGACCCTGAAAAAGAGGAAATACTTTCTCCTGTGATTGCTATAGGAAGAAGGGACTATGATATATAAGAAAAATGTTCATTCATTGAGAAAATTTATTAAAAACTATGAAATCATGTTTTTTTTGTGTGTTATTTCTAATGGTATCTGGATTTATAGAACAAAAAGAAAAAAAATTTATCTTCAAGAATGTACACGGTCGAGTCACATTATTGTGACCACCAGCTAATATCCAGTGTAACCGCCGTGTGCAGCGTGGACAGCAACTAGACGGGCTGCGAGCAAGGAGGTTAGAATAAGATACCTGGAGATGCCCTTGTCAATGGAGCAGTACCACTTAGCGTAAAACCTATAACCGCGAGCGACGGCCGTCAAAGTGTGGGAAAGCTCATGGTTCTCAAGGCTACTGCAATGCATTTTGTGTTGGCTGAATCGCATTCTTTTGTAGTAGATTTTTTTTCAATTTCGCATTGTAACTTGCCGCCGATGTGTGAGAAAATACTGGATTAATAAAATTTTTAATTGTTTTGAGACTCCTTCCCATTTTTATTTTAAATTCAAATACCGAACGTTATTGCGAATTCTAAACAAAACATAATGTTAAAATTGAAAACTTTACTCGTGTAAGAAGTATAATTAATTCCGGTTTGATATTAACATTGTTTCTGCAACCAAAGATCACGCATTTTCAAAATATACACAGTTGAAATTACATAGGCGTCATGTAAACACCGTCAAATTCCCACAGCTAGCGACTTCACGGTTAAAAGCATCTACAGAAGTATTATTCTAACCTCCTTGACTGGGAGTGACTAAATAAGGTACTGGAAGGAGTTCACTGGTACTGTATGTGGAGCCACATTGATTGCAGTGCATCTGACAGCTGCTGGAGGGTGCGCGGTGGAGGATCCACAGAGCGAACAACACGATCGAAGTGGTCCCACAGATGCTCAATTGGGTTTAAGTCTGGGAAATTATGGGGCCAGGGAAGTACTTTAAAGTCTTCTTCGTGCTCTTCCAACCACTCTCGGACATTTCTAGCTGTGTAACACGTCGCACTGTCGTTCTGGAAGATCCCATCTGCATCATGGAAAACAATCAGCATGTACGAGAGTATACGTGGCGTGCAAGGATGGATTCACAACGAATTCGGTCCATAGTGCTTTCCACAGATATGAATGGATCCAGGAATGACACGAAAGCATTCCCCAGATCATAACGCTATACCCACACCAGCTTTTGTTCTGCCAGTAATGGTTGAAGAGTGTTTGTTCTCCGATGTTTCTCGCCTTATACGCCAACGTCCATCCGTTCGATGAAGCAGAAAATGTTATTCATCAGAGAAGGCAGTCCTTTGCTAATCAGCGGAGGTCCAATTCCGATACTGCCGTGCAAATGTAAGCCTTTTCTGCCGATGCACCTTCGTTAGCATAGGTGCAGTGACCATCCGTCGGCATCGGATCACCCATACGCAACAGTGTTCGCTCAACTATCGTTTTAGACACACTTCAGGTAGTCCTCTGGTTCATTCGGCCAGTGAGTTGCACCACTGTAGCGTGTCGATCGGCCCTCACGCACCTTCGCAGCCGACGTTAACCTCTCACATCAATGGCACGTCGCTGATTCGCAATGGTGCCATTGCTCTAATCACGATGCACTGTAACCACAGCAGTACGCGAACAGTTCACAAACTGCGCTGTTTCAGAAATACTGCCATCTTTGATGCGAAAGCCGACAATCATCACTTTTTGCAAATCTGATAAATCGCTCCTTTTATCCATGACAGCAACGAGTGATATGTTTTCAGAATGCCTACAGCACACCTTATATACCCTCCAATCCAGCTCACGACATGTGCCGTCTTTCATGGGCTACGCGCCGTGGACGTCAAAAGTAGGACGTGGTTTTTTTTTTTTTTTTGATTGGAGGTTTAACGACCACCGTGAGTAACTCAATGGGCTATAAGCAGTCGCCCGTCCCTAATTTAGGGTCACTGGTTCCAGGGAAGGGAGAGAGCCAGTGCCGTAAGACAAACACAACATCCATGCCTCACCGGGATTCGAACCCCGACCCCGTTCGGGCGAATGATCAGAGGCCATCGCTTAGACCACTGCGCCACCGGGGCGGCTAGGACGTGGTCACAATAATGTGTCTCGACTGTGTATTTATAATATGGTACGTTTTTAACATTTTTGCAACTTTTATTTAATTCCTTTTCAATCCCCATATCTAACGAAAGTTTCAATTCTGAGTAAGTGTCAATGGCTCAAGATTTGGAAGTTCTAAAAACTTTCAATTCATATCGGTGTTATAAGTAATCACTAGAATATACACTCATTGTCACAAAACTCCGCGCACGCCAAGGAGGCGTCGGAATGATATGAGATTTTAGAACTGAAATGGTACATACCAAGGACAGAAGTGATTACAATATCACAGTAGCAGGACGATTTTCCGCGGACATATACGGTTCACATTCTGGTAAGCGTTAGTTCCGCGTCGGACTACCTCGTGCTCGGATACATGCGGTGATACGGTCCGGCATGGAGTCGAAGAGACGCCGAATGTTATCCCTAGACAGTTGGCTCACCACACTTCTTGCAACTGACACTCTAAATCACGAACAATGGGACATGGAGAAAGCTGGCGTCCCATCTGGGACCACACGTGCTCGATGGACGAGATCAGGCAATCTGGCAGGCCACGGAAGCGTCGAAACCTTACGTAGGCAGTCCTGGGAAAGCCAGCCGAGCTGTGTGCGGACGAACGTTATCTTGTTTGAAAATGGCTCAGGGCCGCCCTGCCAGAAAAGGCAGCACATGGGACCGCAGGATCTCCTGTACGTAGCGCTGAGCTGTCAACGTCGCTGGGATGACTGCGAGGGAAGTCCGGCTGTCATACGCGATGGCTTCCCAGACCATCAGGCCTGCAGTTCGGGAGGTGTACCGCTGTACAGGGGTTGGGGCTATAGCGCTCACCTGCGGTCCTCCACACTCTGACACGGTAGTCGTCCATTCCCATACAAAAGCGGGATTCGTCGCTGAACACTATACGTCGCCAGTCCGTAGCATTTCCATGTTACTCGCTGCTGACACCACTGCAACTGATGCCAACGATGGTCAGGTGTTAATGGCGGAAAACGCAAGGGCCGTCGCGAGTGCAGATTCGCCTCTACCAGGCACTTGGAAATAGTTCTGACAGACACAGGGGTCCCTTGTAACGGCCACCACGTCTCTTGATATTGGACATCGTTACATCTGTGCGTGCCGCTCTCACGATCCTCTCTGCTGGTGGTGTGTCAGGGTGCCCTTCTGTGTACATTGCTCCCAGCACGATCGCACCGTACTGTCCTCCCCGCCCCAAATATGGCGGCAGATGCGACACGCCGGCCGCCCTGCCTCTCTCATCCCGATGATACGACTTCGTTCAAACTCCGTCAGTTGCCGCACATCTACGGCGGTTCCTCGGCATGTCTATTATTTTACATGAAACTGATTTCTTGTCAGGTCGTACTTTGATGTAATTATTCCGCAGGCCTTTTCTTGGCAGTTAATATTTGAAAGTGCAACTGCAGATGGCTTTCCATTTTCTGCTGGGAACTGCCTTTAATTTTTTCTGTTAAATGTTTTAAGACCATCCAAAAATAAAGGAAAGCTGCTTCTCCCGCGCCGCTTGATCCTACAGGTGGAACGCACGCATCAATAATAGCAAGTGTGCGTGCTCAAAGCAATCCCTCCTTTAGTGGAGAAGCACACTCTGCGCTTGGAAGTGGGAACTCGTAACTTATCGGGAGCGAATGGGCTGATGGCTGAAGCTTCGGCAATTACGCTTGCCGACAACTACTGCCTTTGTTCAGCGGATTGAATTTTACATCAATTTTTTTTTTCTTCGGATTTTGTGTGTTGCAACAGAATTTTCAAGCTTCAAAGTTAGCTGAAATTCAGTTGTGCAGGAAGAGTTTTGACCAGGCCCGTAGCCAGGCATAGAAATTAGGGGGCGGTAGGTCATTGAGGTCGGGCGGCTCTCCTCTGGCTACGACCTTTGTCCGTCCGGTTTCTTTTGCACCCTTCCTCTCCCGCGTGCCGCAAGTCGGCGAAACAAAGCATGTGACTAACCATCGACCTGGGGGGAGTTGCAGCGGAAAACATTCCATTTATTTCTCTGGCTCCACTTTCATTGTTCCCCTTCTAGAAACCTTACTCTCCCTGCAGGCAGATAGCGTCACGAAAGGTCGCGTACCTGCAAACTGGTTGTCATTAACAGAGAACCCTTCTGTGGTGATAGTTCAACTTTAGTCGCATGCTTACGCATTTTATTTTATTTTGGTTTCAAGATTCTGTTGTGTTTTTTAACCTCAGCTTTGTGTGTTTTATTCATTTCAAAAAATGAAACGAGCAGCTGCAGGCAGAGATTTGGAAAATGGGAAGCAATCCCGTTTAACAAGTTTTTTTGTGATTCCACAAAAAAGGAAAGATCCTGAGCCTTCCATTTCATTAGAAGAAACTGAGGTGCAAGTTAGTACAGAAGATCTGAACCTCCATTCCCCTTCACTGAGTCAGGCATACAGTGGAAAAAGGAGGAAATTTCAAACAGCATATTTAAAGGATTTACTGTGGCTTACTTTTAATGAAAGAACAGGTATAGCACAATGTGAAATATGTGCTGCATTTCCTGGGATAGCGGATGTTAGTTCTAAAGTGGTAAAGGGTTTTGTTGGACCTTTCAAACTGGAAACATTTAAAAAACATGAGAAGTCATATCAGCATCAGAAATGCATGGTAGCACAAAATGCAGAATTACATCCAGAAACTACCCCTATTGCAGCGTGTGTACAAAAAAAATGAATCAAAAAATGTTTGAGCACATGAAATCTGTTTTTAATATTGCCTATTTCATTGCTGAAAATAATAAACCTTTTAGCGACTTGGAAGGGCAATTGTTATTGGCAGAAAAATTAGGTATTGAAGTCAGAAAAGAATATAACAATGACAAAAGATGTAAAGAATTTGTGTCTTATATTGCAGCAGGGATAAGAAATGAACTGATTTGTGAACTGAAAGACCAGCATTTTGTAAGTTTATTGCTGGATGGATCAACAGACAAAGGAGGTGTAGAAGAACTTATATTATAGGCAAGATATCTGAAAGACAAAGGAATAAAAGAAGTATTTTTATCCATGATTCCACTTGAAAGTGCAACTGCAGATGGATACATGAAAGCAATTTATAGTGAACTTGAAAGACTAGAGCTGTCAGAATGGTTAAGTTCCAATCATCTGATTGGTATTGGGACTGATGGAGCAGCCAGTATGATTGCTGAGAATGGTGTAGTTCAGAAGATCCGTCAAACATTGAGCCATGTGGTAGGTGTTCACTGTATTGCACACAGATTAAACTTAAGTGTGTTGAGTGCTGTAAAAAATGTAAAATTCATTGATGACATTGATACAGTTCTTAAGAAACTGTACAAATTTTATCGGTCATCACCAAAGAGAATGCGTCAACTGAAGCAGGTATCTGAAAATTTGCAGGGCCAACTTTTAAAATTTCAATTTCTCTACAAAGTAAGATGGGTTGCCAGTAAAGTTTGTGCACTTGCTGCTCTGGTAAAAGATTGGAAATGTGTGGTGGTACATCTTGAAGATATTTCTAATGAGAAAGGGGATGCTTCTGCAGTTGCAAAAGGTCTGTTGAAGAAACTGAAGGATTTCAGGTTTGCCCATATGCTACACTTTCTGTTAGATTATCTTACTGTATTTAAGAACCTGTCTCTCATATTTCAAAGGCAAGAACTTTTCATGAGTGCTGTTGAACTGCACATAAAAAGTACTGTAACAACACTCACTGCATTGAACGATGTTCCTGGTCATTATGAAGACATGTTCATCAGTAGCACAACACTGAAAGGCATTTATCAAGAAGTGCAACTGCATGGACTGAATGCCAGTTCAAGTACTTCCTTTGAAGTTGACAAAAAAAAACCTGGTGCAATGCGGAGCATAATATTTACAGGAAAGATTTCTGAACAATCATAACATCATTCAACATTGCCGGGTTTTTGATACCTTCACGTGGCCAACAGGAAAAGATCTGGAGAAGTTTGGAGTTGATGAGATAAGAGTCCTAGCTCAACATTTCAAAAAACAACTATCATCTCCAGATATGAATAGCAAAACATGCATAAATCTTCTCCAGAATGAATGGTATGAGTTTAAGGTGCTTGGACAAGGGATGAAGCTCAGTGAATTGTTGAACAAAGTGATGTCTAACAGTGACAGATTTCCAGTTTTAGGGAAACTTATCAATAGTGTCAGTATTGCCTGTTTCCACTGTAAGTTGTGAAAGAGGTTTCAGCTTGATGAACCTTATTAAAAACAAATTTCGATCATCAATGGAAGCGGAGAGCTTAAATGATTTAATGATGATCAACTTTAATGGCCCCTCCTTATCTGAATTTGACCCTTCAAAGGCTATTGACAGGTGGTTATTTGGTGCTAAAACCACAAGACATATTCATGGCCATAATAGGGCATCTGGAATTTAGTTTTCTTACAATGCTCTTTTTTTTCTTTTCTTTTTTTTTTTTTTTGTGGCTTTTACTCAGTAATTTAATTCTATCTCATTTGTTTAAAAAAAGTTTCCACATTTCAATCCTTCAATTGCTGCACAATATCAGCTAATATTAATATAATTTAATTGAAAGCAATATCATAAACAGTCTCCATATTGTAGGAATTGTGAAAAATCACCTGCTTTATTGTCATAAGTAAATTGAAAGACAAATATAAATTCAAAGACATAATTCTAAAGAAATTATGAGTCATGCAGCAAACTTACTGCACGTTGTGGTTCTGGAACTGAAATATCTTTGTGATTTCAACAAGCACCTAGACGTCAGGTATGTTTCTTATCGATATGTTTCATGTTATTTGTCAATGGTATGTAAAATACATTCTACTCGATTATATATTTTTATGCTGCCCAGATTCCTTAAAATTGAGAGTAAATAAGAGGTAAAAACAATAAACCTTAAGTCTTCCCCTTTCTGTTTATTGATATTTTATCAACTTTAAAAATCCCCCCCCCCCCCCCCCCGCCGATACACAACCCTGGCTCCTAAATTTTGGAGGTGGATCCTAAATCTGAATCATATTTGTCAATTCCTGTACATCACATTGGTGTTTTTCACCTGTATGAAGGAGCATATGTTTTGAAAGATGATATTTCTGAGTAAACTGTTTGCAACATACATCACATTGGCGTTTTTCACCTGTATGAAGGAGCATATGCTTTGAAAGAACACTTTTCCAAGAAAACTGTTTGGAACATATATAACATCAGTGTGGCTTTTCACCTGTATGAAGGAGCATATGCTTTGGAAGATGATATTTCTGAGCAAACTGTTTGGAACACACATCACATTGGTGTGGCTTTTCACCTGTGTGAATGAGCACATGGTTTGACAGAGCCCTTTTCTGAGCAAATCGTCTGAAGCATACATCACATTGGTATGGTTTTTCACTTGTATGAAGCTGCATATGCCTTGAAAGAACAACTTTCAGAGCAAACTGTTTGCAACATACATCACATTGGTGTGGATTTTCACCTTTGTGAAGGAGCATATGATTTGAAAGAGTACCCCACCCCCCACCCTTAGCATATGATTTGAAAGATTCTGACCCCCCCTCCCCCGAGCATTTAAAAGATAAATCTTACACACCATTAAATGAATCTTCGTACATAAAAATTAGGAATGGTCCGGTTGAAGAACAGAAAAACACTGCTGCAGTTAATTATCTGCATGAAGGAGCACATGCACTGAAAGATAACTCTTCTGAGCAAAGTGTCTGGAACATAGGTCATACAGCTTAGTCTATTTACCTGTGTGAAGGATCATGTGCCTTGAAAAATGACTTCTGTAAGCTCTGTTTCAAGCAAATATCACCCTGGTAAGGCTATTTAGCTATGTGCAAGTGGATTTGACTTGAAATACTACTTTTGCAGGCAAACTCTTTCATGCAAAGATTACACTGGTAAAACTTTTCACCTGTGTGAATGAGCACATGTCTTGAAAAAGCACTTTTATGATCAAATTGTTTGGAGCCAGGGTTGGAAATTAGAAAAATATCCTAGAAGCAAAATGGCTCCTATAGCTGAAATTGTAGGAGCCGACCTGAAATTCTAGGAGCCGTTCCTTGCTGGGCTACCCCAGCCAGCCCGGCAAGGAACCGGCTCCGGCGGTAGCACATTACCCACCTTGTTCAACTATGGAAGCACATAAAAAAATCAGAAAGCTATCTTCACGAATTCTTAATAAAACTGGCTGAAATGTTTATACACAGGATAAGTAGATAATAGAAGCCCACCCTGAAAATTTCATGTGAATCGGTAAAATACTTTCTTAATCACCCACGAAAATTTTTATTAAGTACCGTATTTTTCAGCATATAATCCGCAGACGGCAAAATTCAGCGTGATAGAAAAAACGTCGGTGTATAATCTGCAGACAAAATTCATAGTAAAAGTAAAAAAAACATGTAATCCACAACAGTTTTACAATATATAGTACAAAAAAGTAATCGCCAATATTTTCACCAACACTTTTTTCCCCATCCCCAAAACAATTTATTTTTCGCAAATTGCAAAGAATGCGATCAGCAGCGCGACCCCACCATATTTATAAGGCGTAGGCGAACAAATTTTTTTTTTTTGAATTGCAGGTTTAACGACAACAGTAAGCAACTCAATGGGCTATAAGCACTCGCCCGTCCCTAATTTAGCTCCACTGGTTCCAGGGAAGGAAGAGAGCCAGTGCCATAAGACAAAACACAAAATTTTGTTAGTGACCTGATCGTAGCTCCCGTTACACAATTTTTAGATGGCTTCGGAAATCCGGAATTTTCATAAATCTGGCACTCGTCCGGTCCCGTCGATGCCGGATTTTCGAGGTTTTACTGTATAAATATACTTTCTTTCCATTTAATGAGTTTAAAAAACTCACAAAATCGTGAAATTTTTTGAAAATTTAAAAAAATTAGTTACGATACCCCGCAACTTTCAAACGGTTGTGATATGTATTTTTAATTTCTGTGGCAATCGCGCTGTAACTCTGAGTAATGTTTAAAATTACATCATCAACTGAAACACTGGTTTTCAGATCGTAAATAATTTGTAATGGTGTCGAAGTTCTCCAGTCTTGGAGCTGAAAGGAAAATAAACAAGTGGGGTTGGAAATTCGGGAAGAGTGTGTGTGTGTACGGGGGGGGGGGGGACATCACGGGTCAGAGTGGCACGTCTCAATGTTTTATGGAATGGAAACCGCACTCCGCTATTCAAGGTCAACGCGCTTTGCTGAAGGCAATGTTTCCTCCTCTTAACTTTTACAAAGCAGCAATCCCTTCCCAGAGAGGAAATGTCTACACACATACACACAGACATTTTTGCCAAAGCCAAGGGGCAAGCGGAGATATGTTGATGGAGTGACACTGCATATTATCTCCTCCTCCTAACTTTTCCAAAGCAGCAATCCCTTCCCAGAGAGGAAATGTCTACACACATACACACAGACATTTTTGCCAAAGCCAAGGGGCAAGCGGAGATATGTTGATGGAGTGACACTGCATATTATCGTCGAACACGTGGCGGCATTCTTAAAGCTTCATTTTGAAGTTTATGGGGGGGGGGGAGCTCTGTATTATCCACACCGTCGTATATAATCGGCAGTGTTTAGAATTTAAACTTTTAGAAACAGATAATCCGCGGATTATGTGCCGGAAAATACGGCACTTTTATGCACAACGAATTCTTAATAAAAATTTCCATGCCTAGTTTAAAAAGTATTTAACCAATTTAGAAGCAGTTTGGAGGGCCTTTCGTATCAATGATTTATGGTGTTTGTAAAAAATTCTACCAGTTACGTGGAAAATTCACATAGATATTTTTTTTGACAGGTTGTTTAGTTAGAATGGCAGGAAATGCCAAAACACCCCATCTCCCATGCTGATACTCCCCCTTAACGGCAGCTCTTCTTGTCCCCCTCTCCTCCCACCACACTCTACCTCTGAAGATGATTCCCCCCCATCCCTTTCTTAAGGCTTGCTCCCCTTCCCCAACCCCAGTAGTGCCATCGAAGGTCACAGTAGCACGCACCTGCATTCCTCACGGGACTTTTACGTACACTCCCTAGTTCAGCACGTGCTAGCAGCGAGGTTAAACTTATTTCTCCCTACCCCAATATACTTTTAACCACACACCACTGGGAACTTTTTAAAAAAGAAACATAAATACCGCATTTCAAAATTACTACGTAAGCATGTTAAAAAAGAAAAATCAAAAATTTATGCAGTCGCGAATTGGCTCCCAGGTTTAAAATACTGGTCGCAAAACGTAAAATTGTGGTCGCATTTTGCTCCTGGTGACCGCTAATTTCCCACCCTGGTTTGGAGCATACATCACATTAGTGAGGCTTTTTACCTGTGTGAAGGAGCATGTGCCTTGAAAGATAACTTTTATGAGTAAATTGTTTAGAGCATACATCACAATGGTAAGGCTTTTCACCTGTGTGACGGACCATGTGGCTTGTAAGATGACTTTTTTGAGTAAATTGTTTGGAGCATACATTACATTGGTGAGACTTTTCACCTGTGTGAATGAGCATGTGCTTTGAAAGAGCACTTTTGTCAGCAAATTGTTTGGAACACACAACACACTGATGAGGCTTTTCACCTGTGTGAAGGACCATGTGGCTTGTAAGATGACTTTTCTGAGTAAATTGTCTGGAACATACCTCACATTGGTGAGGCTTTTCACCTGTGTGAAGGAGCATGTGGCTTGAAAGATGACTTTTATGAGCAAATGATTTGGAGCATACATCACATTGGTGAGACTTTTCGCCTGTGTGAATGAGCATGTGCTTTGAAAGAGCACTTTTTTCAGCAAATTGTTTGGAACACACAACACACTGATGAGGCTTTTCACCTGTGTGAAGGACCATGTGGCTTGTAAGATGACTTTTCTGAGTAAATTGTCTGGAACATACCTCACATTGGTGAGGCTTTTCACCTGTGTGCAGGAGCATGTGGCTTGAAAGATGACTTTTATGAGCAAATGATTTGGAGCATACATCACATTGGTGAGACTTTTCGCCTGTGTGAATGAGCATGTGCTTTGAAAGAGCACTTTTGTCAGCAAATTGTTTGGAACACACAACACACTGATGAGGCTTTTCACCTGTGTGAAGGACCATGTGGCTTGTAAGATGACTTTTCTGAGTAAATTGTCTGGAACATACCTCACATTGGTGAGGCTTTTCACCTGTGTGCAGGAGCATGTGGCTTGAAAGATGACTTTTATGAGCAAATGATTTGGAGCATACATCACATTGGTGAGACTTTTCGCCTGTGTGAATGAGCATGTGCTTTGAAAGAGCACTTTTGTCAGCAAATTGTTTGGAACACACAACACACTGATGAGGCTTTTCCCCTGTGTGAAAGAGCATGTGGCTTGTAAGATGACTTTTTTGAGTAAATTGTTTGGAGCATACATTACATTGGTGAGACTTTTCACCTGTGTGAATGAGCATGTGCTTTGAAAGAGCACTTTTGTCAGCAAATCGTTTGGAACACAGAACGCACTGGTGAGGCTTTTCACCTGTGTGAAGAACCATGTGCCTTGAAAGATCACCTTTCCGAGCAAATGGTTTGGAGCATACATCACATTGGTGAGACTTTTCACCTGTGTGAAGGAGCATGTGCCTTGAAAGATCACTTTTACCAGTAAATTGTTTCAAACATACATCACACTGGTGAGGCTTTTCACCTGTGTGAAGGAGCATGTGCCTTGAAATGTGACTTTTCTGAGTAAATTGTCTGGAACATACATCACACTGGTGAGGCTTTTCACCTGTGTGAACGAGCATGTGGCTTGTAAGATGACTTTTATGAGTAAATTGTTTGGAACATACATCACATTGGTGAGACTTTACACCTGTGTGAAGGAGCAGGTGCCTTGAAAGATCACTTTTACCAGTAAATTGTTTCAAACATACATCACACTGGTGAGGCTTTTTACCTGTGTGCAGGAGCATGTGGCTTGTAAGATGACTTTTATGAGTAAATTGTTTCAAACATACATCACACTGGTGAGGCTTTTCACCTGTGTGAACGAGCATGTGCCTTGAAAGGTGACTTTTCTGAGAAAATTGTCTGGAACATACATCACACTGGTGAGGCTTTTCACCTGTGTGAAGCAGCATGTGGCTAATAAGATGACTTTTATGAGTAAATTGTTTGGAACATACATCACACTGGTGAGCCTTTACACCTGTGTGAAGGAGCATGTGCCTTGAAAGATCACTTTTACCAGTAAATTGTTTCAAACATACATCACACTGGTGGGGCTTTTCACCTGTGTGAAGGAGAATGTGCCTTGAAAGATGACTTTTACGAGCAAATTGTTTAAAACATATATCACAGTGGTGAGGCTTTTCACCTGTGTGAAGGAGAATGTGCCTTGAAAGATCACTTTTACGAGTAAATTGTTTAAAACACACATCACACTGGTGAGGAGTTTCACTTGTGTGAAGGAGCATGTGCTGTGAAAGTTCATTTTTGCGAGTAAATTGTTTGGAACACACATCACACTGGTGCGGCTTTTCACCTGTGTGAACAAGGATGCACCTAGAAAGGTAATGGTTGCATGCAAACATTTTTAAGCATACACTACATTGGTGATTTTTGTCACTTGACTGAAGGAGCCTGTGCCTGGAGATGCTCAATTTTTCACTTAGTTGCTTGGATCACATGTTAGAATCATAAGGTTGTTTTCTGGCATGGACCTTTACATGCATTAAGAGACTATCTTTCTGTTTGAATTTCTTGTGACATACATTACACTGGAAAAGTTTTTGACTTGTATGAAGTTCCATATGTCTTGCAAACGTGAATTCTCCTGAGAGTTTCTGGATGCACATTTCACATTCCCAGATACCTTCACTTTTACGTGAAATGATGTGCTGCTTTCTGTTCCTATACAATTAATTGTTCAGTTACTTCTCTGATAGAATGCTTCAGCACTGACTCCATGTTGCAAAACAAATTTGTATTTCTTCAGAAATCTTCTTGTCTACTAATTTCCCTTTTTGACATTACGTGGTCAGGAGCTGGAGATTGCATGCCCTCTTCATTTGTGTTGTTCACATATACAAAGAAGAATGTCACACTCATGTCTAATATTGAAGAAGGCATTAGGAATGCTTTAAAATATCTCATTAATTCACAACATATAACAAAAAAATATAGAAATGAAGCCAAAGGAGTTTTGTAAACAGATTTTCTGAAAAGACTAAGCCAATTCGGCCTCTTCATACAATTTACCCGAATTTCTTCATGAAACTCATGTTTTCCTGTTACTTGTGGTCTTATGCTATGAATTCCGTCTGCGGAGCACGCACTTTTGGCGTTTAAATTGGTGAAAATGAAATCTAAAAATCGGTACCTACCCGCTACAATGCTCCGACACCCGCCATTTGCAACGCCACGTAAAGTTGTTTTCACGGTTATGTATAATGTTCTGCGGTTGTGGGACGCTACTTCGAAATCGCATATACGGTCCCTTATGTTATGTGACGTCTCCCATTCGAAAAATGAGAAGCGTTGTTAGAAAAGGTACTCCTCCCACTGTGATTTCTTGTTCGCTGACGAGAAAGTGGTCGTTTGTTGACAATTTTACAGCCTTATTCAGTAAATGTCTGAAATTATAATCTTGTGAGTTATAATCTCTCATAAAAACACAGTTTTTATGAAAAACATTTTGTGGAATCATATCACATCTTTTTGATAGTGTGAAACACCAAGTGATACATGTACTTTCACCAAGAGCTCACACGTTGCAAAATAACACATTTTAATTAAAGTGTGACCAAGTTTTTGGAGGTCCCATGCACTTCACTCAAAAAACCCTATACTTTTCCAGTTCACATATTATAGACTATACGTTTGTATTTATTCCTATCTCACAGTAATACCCTGTACTTCCAAAGATATACAAAATCTTTCATATGATACATTTTTTTACAATATCTTATTTTTTCTGTTAAACTGCACGTATTTTTTATTTTACCAAGTACAGTAAAAATTCACATACTATACTATAATGATATCTATTGCTGAAAAATAGCTAAAATTTAGTTAAAATTTAATTACATACATACAGTTTCCTTGCAAAGTCCTTAGGAAATCTTACACTCTTGTCACGGACTTGCCCTTCGTTAGTCAGTTTCTACACTGGCGGAAAGTGATGAAAGAACACCAAGAAGGAATTGGCGGACGATCATGAAATTTACATATGTTAATGAGGTCGAGTTTACGTAGGCGTGATGTTAATTTCGGGACCAACCGGTGAGCGCTTACGCCACAGCACGGCATAATATGTAAATTATCGTCGGTGGTATTTAAGGAGTACGGCGAAGTGAATGTAATCCGTCGTCCGCGTACGGACACGTGCGAAAATCCTGAAGAAGCTGCAATGCCTGGACATAAAAGACGTGTACGATTTCAGCAGTTATTGGACTTTGAGCGAGGTCGTCTAGTCGGACTCCGCGAGGCCGGGCGGTCGTATCGTCGTATTGCGGAGCGAGTTGGACGGGAAGTATCGGTGGTGGTACGATGGTGGCGTAGATGGTCCGAGGAACATTCCCACACGAGAAGACGTGGAACCGGGAGTCAGACGAACTGATGCGCAGATCGATCGACGCATAAAAAGAGCGGCGTTGTCAAGCAGAACATACACTGCGACGCAAATCCGAGCTGCCGTGGCACCTGAGGTTACTGTGCGAACAATCCGCAACCTTCTACGGGATGCAGGACTACGTGCACGTGTGCCTCTGGCAGTGACGGCTCGTGGTAAGCTGAGATGGGGGCTGCATCTCAATTTTGTAGATATCACGATACCATTTCGAAAGCTAAATTACTGCGCCTGTGCTGATGCTGTCCGTTTAATAATAATAATATTAATAATAATAATATATATACTGATCGAAAGTGCTTTTTTTTTACAAGAAATTAATATTTAGATTTTATATTTAGCGATTGATAGGGAAAATGTAAAGCTACCGATACCTAAATTAGGCAACATATATTAAGCGATGGCCACATTGTCACATTTATGAAGAAAATAATCGACCTATAAAACTTCGTCGGATACATTATTTCTTAAAAAGAAACTGATTAATCAGTGTATCCTTCCAGTTCTTACGCATGGAGCACAGACATGGACCTCAACTAAAATAGACATACAGACGTTGCAGACAACTGAAAGAGGCATGAGGAGATGCATGTTTGATGTTACCTGGAAAGATACAAATAGGAACTCGTGGATCGGGAAAATGACAACAGTGGAAGACATGGTCAAAATTCCTGAAATTGCAATGGGATGAACATATTGCTAGAAGAAAGAACCACCGACGGAGAGTTGAAATATTGAACTGGATAGCAAGGAAAAAAACAATACCCAGAAGATGACAAGAGGGAGATGGGTACATGAAATTCGAAAGCATGAAAGAAACTGACTCAAGGCAGACTGTTGTGGAAGAAGAAACTTGGAGACTTTCATCCAGCAGTGGATTGATAGTGGTTGCAAATTATATATACATGCATATACTGTACGTATTATATATATATATATATATATATATATATATAAGGACAAAAAAAAAATTAATGCGTGCGCCTGTGGTAGCGGAGAAACACTCAAGGTCATGTACGCGTTCTCAAGTGTCTCATTGTGACCCTAGAAATATGACAATAAATATTTTTTCTTCTGATACACTCCCTTTGAAACTTCGACTTGATACCGACCACTGCAACTTGGACGGCGATGAAAAACATTTTGTGGAATTTTGCAGGGTCTGCCAGAATTTCGCGATGAGTTGTTATTGCGATACTTACACACCGGCATTCTCTTTAATAAAAAACGGATTACAAACATATTCAGTCCAGATTTAATTCTGAAGCCATCATGATAACAATTTAATGTAGAAAAATTTGTTTTCCAAAATTTACCAACTTCGTAAATTTTCTAAACAATGATATCTGATTAAATGTTCTTTTTAAAGTAATTAAGTACACTACCTCAATTGAAATGCGCAGCTGATTTTTGGGAGGGAGGGGGATGCAGCAGAAAAATAAAATGTATCCAGTGAAGTGACTTCAATGATTTTTGGTGAAAAAAAATTTACATGAGTTTAAAAGCGAAAATTTCGCTGTGATTGGTAAGTGAAGAAATCAATTTTGTGTATTTCGCTGCAGAAATTAATATATATCTCTCTCTCTCATTTTTTTTTTCAATTTATCCAATACTGAACTCTATTTTTAATCGTAACTTGTCCACATGTCCATTTTGACCAGAAGAGAAAATATAAGTAAAACTTTTTTGCAAAAGTCTCGGCAACTGAGTATTTGTTATTAGATGGGAGCAACAATGCTCTTAGAATTATTACGTTGAATAAAAGCAGGAACAAACTAAAAATTGGAAGAAGAAAAAAGCCAGGTTGAGTAATACATTCAAACGTACTTTATTTAATACTTTAATTCAACATTCGTCATCATTTTTTATTCATTCTCCTATTTTATGTCTTAATCGGAAGCACAAGAACCGTATTAATCAACAAAGCACACAGGCCCGGCGATGCATTCCCGCCCAACGAGACTGCATTCGCGAGCAAACCTGCTAGCAAGAGCTGCCATGAATGCAGTCCTCAGGGAAGTTTTTTTCAAAGGAAACGAACTGATGTGGGAATAGGCAGAGTTTCCCACATGAGTTGGTTTCAATAGCCGTCAGGGCTGCAAGAAGCGCAGTCCGTAACGTTCTTCCCGCTCCCACTGGTGTTATGCAGGGAAAACTTCCAGTTGAGTTAAGAAAACTGCAGTCGTGGCATTGTGCTGGAAAAACTTACAGCGGTGTTCACAAAACTTTTCTCTCTTGGTCTGGCATGAAAAAAAATGGCTTTGGGTAGGGGTGCTGCAGCCCCATAGCAGGAGCCGCCCCTGTCCTCTGGCATGTGTACCTCTGACTCCAGCCCATCGTCAGGAACGGCTGCAGTGGTGTCGGCAACGTCTGCACTGGAGAACACAATGGCGATCTGTCGTGTTCAGCGATGAAAGCAGATTCTGCTTGGGAGCCTCCGATGGCCGTATGCGTGTTCGCAGACGCACAGGGGAGCGTCTCCATCCTTCTTGCATCCGCCAGAGACACATAGGGCCTACGCCTGGTCTCCTGGTATGAGGAGCGAACAGCTATCACTCCCGTACACAACTAGTGTTTGTACCGGGTACGTTAAACAGCACCTCCTACATCAACAACATCATTCAGCCCGTTGTTGTGCCATTTGTAAGGTCGGTCCATCGTGGTGTTTTCCAGCAAGATAACGCACGCCCACACACGGCACGTGCAACGCAACATGCACTTCAGGGTGTGAAACAACTTCCATGGCCTGAACGTTCACCGGATTTTTCCCCCATTGAGCACGTGTGGGATTTTATGGGACAACGACTTATCCGGTCTCTACGGCCAGCCACGACCATCCTCGATTTAAGCGTCCAGGTTGAGGGTGCTTGGAACTCAATACCCCAAACCTACATCCAACATCTGTACGACAGACTCCATGCCAGAACTGCACAGTGTGACGCAGTTCATGGCGGTTCAACCTCGTACTAACCATGTTATATGAAAATGTTATTTTTCAGTTTACCAGCAAAAACAGCTGTATTTTGCGATAATGTTTTGATCACGTTATCCTCTGTATTCCGTTATTATGCTGTATAAATTTCGTTGGTATCAGACGTCTCCTTCTTGGTGTTCTTTTTTCACATTCCGCCAGTGTATTTACACATGGAGCTGAAAAAAACCGCACAATTCTATGTTCACTCACACCATGCATGTGTATCCATGTAATCCTTGAGTGAGACAAATGAGCACTGTCCAAATTACACACATAACTTCCTATATATCTGTCGATTTAAAATTTATGTATAGCACAAAATCTCCCGAGCAAAGCAGTCGAAACACTCCAATAATGTATGTATTCGTTAACGTTCTCGAACATAACCATGTTCATCTTCTGACGCACATTTATCGGTTCTAATAGCACATTGAACCTGTGCTGTATTTTGACAAGATGAACGGGGCTTCCTGATTTGGCATGTGGGGTTTCGTCACGTGGTCTGTCTTCTTACCTAACATTCACAACAGTGTCGTTATCTGCATTTTTTGACTGCTGCATCTTTTTTTCCGCCCTTTCTTCATATAATCAGTTTCTGTTTTTATTAGTGTTTTCTACACATCTGGTAAAATATGTGGTTCATATGTGGTTCATTGTCATTGCAGATAGTGCTTGCAATAGCAAGCACTAAAAACAGAAACTGATTATAAAAAGAGAGGGGAAAAAAAGATGCAGCAGTCAAAATGCAGATGGCGACACTGTTGTAAATATTAGGTAAGAAGACAGACCACATGACGAAATACCCCACATGCCAAGTCAGGAGGCCCCGTGTATCTTGTCAAAATGCAGCACAGGTTCAATGTCTGAAGATATCATTACAGTAGAATATGTGAATTTTTACTGTGCTTGGTAACATAACATAGACAAAGTGTTAAAAAAAAACAATTAATTCGTAGGTGTTTGTCAGTGTATTAAAATATGTGCAGTTTAACAGAAAAATAAGATATTGTAAAAAATTGTATCGTTAAAAGGATTTGGGATATTTTTGGAAGTACAGGGTGTAACTTTGAGATAGGAATAAATACAAACGTATAGTCTATAGTATGTGAACTGGAAAACAGGGTTTTTTGAGTGAAGTGGATGGGACCTCCAAAAACTTGGTCACACTTTAATTAAAATGTGTTATTTTGCAACGTGTGAGCTCTTGGTGAAAGTACATGTATCACTTGGTGTTTCACACTTGCAAAAATATGTGATATTGTACTTATTCAGCGTTTTAGCAAACAGTAATCATTGAATATCTTTTTTATTTTATTTATTTATTTATTTTTGATTGGAGGTTTAACGACCACCGTGAGCAACTCAATGGGCTATAAGCAGTCGCCCGTCCCTAATTTAGGGTCACTGGTTCCAGGGAAGGGAGAGAGCCAGTGCCGTAAGACAAACACAACATCCATGCCTGACCGGGATTCGAACCCGGACCCCTTACGGACGAATGATCAGAGGCCAACGCCTTAGACCACTGCGCCACCGGGGCGGCATATTCAATTATTACTGTTAGCTACAACACTGAATAAGGCTGTAAAATTGTCAACAAACGACCACTTTCTCGTCAGCGAACAAGAATCACAGTGGGAGGAGACACCTTTTCTCGCCGCCCCGGTGGTGCAGTGGTCTAAGGCGCTGGCCTCTGATCATTCGTCCGTAAGGGGTCCGGGTTCGAATCCTGATCAGGCATGGATGTTGTGTTTGTCTTATGGCACTGGCTCTCTCCCTTCCCTGGAACCAGTGACCCTAAATTAGGGACGGACGACTGCTTATAGCCCATTGAGTTGCTCACGGTGGTCGTTAAACCTCCAATAAAAGAAAAGAAAGAAAGACACCTTTTCTAACAACGCTTCTCTTTGGTCGAATGGGAGACATCACATAAGGGACCGTATATGCGATTACAAAGTAGTGTCCCACTACTGCAAAACATTATACATGACCTGTTTGGTCAGCCACGGCCCTACTGGATCGAGCGATAACGCTTCGCTCTTAGCGGCCTGTCGAATCTGGAAAAAAGCCGGAATCATCTGATAGTTTCCATTCTTTCCACAGAGACGGTGGGGCGCTGGAACCCTACTGTACACTCGCGTTTTCCACAGTTGTTATGCATTACCTCAGGTAGAAAAGAAATCATGAGCTGAGTAAAAATTAAAATTTTCATTGTTTTTGAAGGGAATTTTTTTGGGTTAGGATTAAAACGCCTACATATATGATGATACATACAGCTAAAAATGTACTACATATTATAATATTAATATAATATAATATAATGCGTGGAATTTACAGCAAAGCTGCATAGCAAAATCTACGATTCTTCAGTTATGACTTATGAGCAAACACGGTGTACTCGTTCAGATTCGTAAATACACTGCTGGCCACCCAAAATGCAACACCAAGAAGGAAGCATCCGATTGGCCTGAATTTCGCAGTATGCGTCTCCCACAAGAGGACATGCAAACGATTAGAATTGCAGGGCATATGCAAATCATGTGCGCCCGGCACGCCACCGAGAAGCACTGTAAGAAGGGTGCACAGAAGGCGGGGTGTAAGTAGTGGAAGTGTGTTGTGCTACCGGACCTGTACGTGGGAAGCTTCCTGATGCCTCGTCGCAGAATACGGCAGTCATTCCAGCACGTTTCGGAGTTCGACAGAGGACGAATAGTGGCTTATCGCGACAGCGGTTTATCGTACCGAGACATCGGCGTCCGTATAGGACGGCATCCAGCCACAGTGAGGTGAGTATGGATTCGGTGGGTGCATGAGGGACGGACGGACCGACGTGAGCGTTTGCCGCAGCCGCGACACACCACTGAAGGAGAGGACTGGCATGTTGTGCGGCGGGCATTAACGGGTCGCACCGCCACATCACGAACGTTAACGCAGGAATTAGGGTGTGTTGCGCAACAACCTGTGTCACCACGTACCGTTCGACGTCGTTGGCAGGAGCGGAAACTTGTCGCACTACGCCCATTGCTCCGATTACCATTGACGTTACACCACCGGCGAGTGCGACGGCAGTGGACCGTTGATCGCCACACCTGGACTAAGGAATGGCACGACATTGTCTTCTCCGACGAATCCCGCTTCTGCCTGCAACACCACGAGGGTCGGATCAGCGTGTAGCGGCACCGCGGCGAGAGACTGTATGACGCCTGCATTATGCATCGCCATACCGGTCCGTCGCCTGGCGTTATGGTTTGGGGCGCAATTGGATATGACACCCGCACCCCTCTTGTAAGCATCGCAGGTACACTCAACAGCCACCCCTACATCTCCGAAGTTTTGGAGATTGTAGTCCTCTCTTACCTGCAGGACCTACCAGCGGCCATGTGTCAACAGAACAATGGACGCCCGCACGTGGCACGCATCGTGCAATGTTTCTTCACGGCCCAACAGGTGTCACTGCGGCCGTGGCCCGCCTGTTCTCTCGATATGTAGCCCATCGAACACGTCTGGTCGCTGATCGACAACCGAGTGGCCCGGAAAGCACCACCCGCGGCTACGCCTGAAGAACTGTGGCAACGTGTGGAAGCATCCTGCACCGACATACCCCAAGCCCACATTCAAAGCCTCTTTCGTTCGATGCCGCGGCGTGTAGCGGCCGTAATTCCCAGCCATGGGGGCCACATGAACTATTGATGTCTGCGTGTTCTGCAAGTCGCACGGGCCTGTAAACTCAATCGTTTCATTTTTGTTTCTGTTGTTATGTGTCCAGTAAATCTGGCTTTGCTATCTCGTGTCTTTCTTGGTGTTGCATTTTGGGTGGCCAGCAGTATATATATGTTTTGCCACACAGTACATGGTAATTTGCTTTCGTGTGCTTTTAAATTTAACCTGATTCAATTATTTCATTGAATATCACTTATACACATGTAAAGAAAGCAGTGCAGTTCATTGCAAGGAACTCTTTATTTCCTGGAGGCACTTACTTAATAAACGCTTTCTAAAAAGAAGCTTTAAAAGCAGGAATGGAAGAAATTTTTGGCAACTTAACTTGCTGGTTAGTTTACTGTCATCCGCTTCATGGCATTTTAAAACTGGGCATTTTTCCAGTTTTGGAAGAATATACATATGTCGATAAGTTTTGCACCAAACAGTTTTGTGGCAAATATGGAAGAGATTTTTCAACATAATCTTGTATGATAGAAAGGATCATAATAAATGTTGATGTTGGGTAAGTCAGTCCTCCACGGTCTGGATTTGCGATTAAATTAATGGGTACCATGAAATTACAGTTAGCCAATTTTTTCCAAGCAGGAGGGGCAGTCTGTTCTTTCATCAATAACTTTCGCTAAATATCCAGCCACAAAAGCTAAACTTGCAAACTTTAAGCTGACTCTTGGGGTTTCTTGTTAAGGGAAGAAAAAAATATATATATATGTTTATATATTAGATCTCTACAACCAAAAGTAATGCTGTCGAAGAACAGTATTTCAAATAAAATGAAACTGAAGAGGAATTAAATTGCACTGAATAAAGACTGTTACTGATTAGGAACAGGGAAGAAGGGGTGGGTACATGCATTTCGTAAAAGTGTGTTTATATTCATTCACTATCAGCCCTTGCGGAATTGCTGAAATTTTTACTAGCCAATGTGGTAAGTGGAATAAAAATTGCAAACAATTGCAGACTTTATAACTGTTAATGCCAAAATCTACTGGCCATGCAAAGTAAAAAAAATAATTCTGTAACTCCTTTATTTACATTTCTATGAAATTAAATGGGTGAATGCCCCCCCCCCCCTTTTCTAATGAAAGATCCCTCTCACATTTACTTCATAAAAACAGATGCAGAGCAGTTACTGCACAGAAACATTAAATTGATTACAAATATTGCATCTGCTTTTATTCCAAAATGATTTTTTGACAATTTATTTTCAGTGGCGTAGGAACGGGGGGGGGGGGGGGCACAGGGGTACAATGTAACCCCAAAATTTTGGAGAGTGGAACATTAATATCTACTGTACCCCCTCCCCCCAGATATGAGCAAACACAAACCAATCATTCATAAAGAGTGAACTGTAAAATTTATATGCTAGTTATTTTTTTTATTCTCTTTTTTTTTCAAAGAAATATCACGGGTCATCTGTTCTTTTTATGTCCGGAGCTTGTAGTGGGAGGCTTTTTATCTACCAAAAACTGGCCTACCATCTGGGAAACTCCAGCAAAGTAGTTCTGCAGGGAAACGACGAGTGCGAGGTTTTTGTTAATAACTTCAAACAGCATATATGGTAGGGCTAGGGCTTGATAACATACTTGTGATCAGTGTTTCTTTTCTCTTAAAATTCCATGCATCTTGATCAGGTCGTCGTTTCTGCATTTTTTTAAAAAAATTAACGCACAAGTGGACATTTCAGCGCCCGCAGCCCCGGCACTAAAATTATTTTCTGTCTTAAGATCTGTAGCAATACAACAAGTGCATTTCGGATTTCACATACCACTCATAGAACTCCCAATTCCTCGATATCTCCACCATCATTTAGCTTTGCACCAGACTAATGTGCTTTTTACATCAACTGTCAGCCTATGTATCGTTCAAAATTTCTAATATAGACTTCATAATGCTTCAATGGTACTATCTTCGCAGGTAAAGTAGTTTTTATCTCACTGCGGTTTTACTTTATTAACGTAAACAAAAATGATAAGAAATTTAATTTGTTCTTGTAAAGAGTTATATAACATTTCCTGAGAAATTCCTCTTTTCCAAACCCTGCTGACAGAAATTCATCCTAATGTTGACTTGTCCCTGCTCAATATTTTAATGGGAAAAAAAGTACAAAAATTAACAAGAGAGAACACAAAAAAAAAAAAACTTCTCCATTCATTTTCTGATAAGAAATTAATAATGTGAACTTTTTGTCAGCAATAAAAATAATAATGGTAATAATTAATAATATGATAACAATGTTCATTCGGATTAATTCCTGATCAGTATACGTAATGGGCTGGACATACTGCCAGAAGGACAGACCATAGATGGACAGCCGAAATTTTAGATTGGATTCCAAGGGACAGGAAAAGACCCAGAAAAAGACCACATGGGAGATGGGTGGATGAAATTCGTAAATATGCGGGAGTGACATGGAGGAGACTGGCACAAGACAGACCGTTGTGGAGGAAACTTGGGGAGACCTTCGTCCAGCAGTGGATTGATAATGGTTGACAATGATGATGATGATACGTATGTTATAAAAACTCTAATATACTACCTCCCTAAAAAAATCGGGGGGGGGGGGTCATCCATAGATGCCTTAATCCTTGAGATGTAAGGTTCATGAGCTTGTACCCCCTAAATCAAAAGCGTTCCTACGCCACTGACCAGCACTATCTTAATTTACACGTACATAATTTATTTTCGAGAGGCCATTGAAGTTAGATGTAATTCTTTAATAATATTTAAAACAAAGGGACAAAAGATAGAATATATATACATAAAGTGGCCCTAATAATGTTGATACAGTTTACCTCTGATATGTACGTACCGTGTCTGATCTTTCCATCAAAGGTATTTTTTTTTTTTTGATTGGAGGTTTAACGACCACCGTGAGCAACTCAATGGGCTATAAGCAGTCGCCCGTCCCTAATTTAGGGTCACTGGTTCCAGGGAAGGGAGAGAGCCAGTGCCGTAAGACAAACACAACATCCATGCCTCACCGGGATTCGAACCCGGACCCCGTTCGGACGAATGATCAGAGGCCAACGCCTTAGACCACTGCGCCACCGGGGCGGCCCATCAAAGGTATCTGCCCAGCACAATCAAATAGCATTTTGAGGATCAATTCACCTTTCATCTGTTCCTTTAGGAAACTAATTTCTCCTTTTCCATTCTGAATCTCAATTAGATTATTTGCGTATTCTAAAACATTCAGATTACCAAAATTAATCAATATGAACGAATAATCTAACAGTGATAACATTGCACACTCAGCCATTCTGGTCCGCAATCACGTGATCGTGACGACACGCGGGTAAGGTCCATTAAGTTTCAATATTTATTTAATTTTTTTTTTGATTGGAGGTTTAACGACCACCGTGAGCAACTCAATGGGCTATAAGCAGTCGCCCGTCCCTAATTTAGGGTCACTGGTTCCAGGGAAGGGAGAGAGCCAGTGCCGTAAGACAAACACAACATCCATGCCTCACCGGGATTCGAACCCGGACCCCGTTCGGACGAATGATCAGAGGCAATCGCTTAGACAACTGCGCCACCGGGGCGGCGTTTCAATATTTATCTTGATCCCATGTTCTCACCAAGAAATTTAGTCACTCATTGCTTAAAAAATGAAGTACATAGTTAAATAATTTTTAAAGTTTTTAAGTTACTGAATTTCAAGACCTAATTGGATTATTGGAATGCAAATTATAAAGCCGATGTCTCATTGAGAAAATATTTCCCCTTTTTTTTTTTCGGTAAGGTTTTGAGAGGCAAAACATTTTCTTTTTTTTATTTTTACTTTATACTGTAAGTTGATGTTTCAGTGATTGTAAACTGCATATTGGTCTCCAGCGTTTTTGCATAATGTAACCCATGTATGACTCTAAAACTTCCAAAATATCTGACATTAATGTTGACGTTAGCACAATGCAAAGCTTAACTTAAACTACGATACGCTTATTAATGAATCTTGAGCACCCCGTTCGTTCGTTCTTTTTCTTTGGGGGAGGGGAAGGTGAAAGAGGTGTGTCGATTATATCGTATGTACTTAAGTTATCTGCAGTGGCGGCTCGTGAGTACATCTACAGGGGGTTCACAATTAATAATTTGCAGTTTTTGTGATACACTGTGTCACACACTTGTGTGTTACTTACAATATTCATATAATTTAGGCGCTGCTATATCTTGATGTAATGTATTAATTTTGAAACGAAATGTTATTATACATATTACTGTACTTTAACTGTTTCACAACTTAATAATTAAGGATTACTTTACTGATCATACTTGCTATAATATGCTAATTGTTCTTTTTTACTGAAACAATTATTTTCATTTAATTTTATAGTAGTAAAATAAACGCAAAACAGAAAGCTTGTTTTAAGTGTTAAATATTTAGATAGTTAGTCATAAGGCCTCGTGCTCTCAATTATTAGATTAGATTATTAAACACACAGAAAAGGGAAAATAATCAAAGCTGCTGCATATGATAGTAAGGTCTAGTATTTACTTACACAAATTTATTTGGATGGTAGCTTACACAAATATTTTCTTTAAGTACAGTTTTTGTAAGCAAAGTCCATCCTTCTATCTTTTCTTGACACAAAAACATCAATAACTCTTTCATTGAAATTATGGATGTTAGAAATCATTTCCTTCTCGATTGCAAGCATGGCTAAAGCTGTAAGCCTCTCTTGACACATCGAAGACCGCAGGAACACCTTTCAGCTTCAGTAGTCGTCATTGGTATTGTTGCAATAATTAATAACAGTTTATAACTTTCAGAAAAGGATGACAATAAGTTGTTTTCAATAAAAAACTGTAAAAGACTAACAGCACCACTCATGTTTCTGAAATCAGTTCTTTTGTAAATGATTTCAAGCTCTGTCTTGAGGCGATTTTTTTCAAGAAATGAATACACATTTACTGTATCTTCAAGCAATTTCTCGGGGAATTTCTGTTCAAACTTTTGTGATTCAAAAAGAGATACAGCTGAGCAAGATGTTGTGAATGAAAATCTTGTTTTTATTTGCGTTGTAATAATGTCCCAGGTTTCCTTGGCAGCCACTGTTCTACTTAAGTAAAAATCTTCTTCACGCCTCGATCGTTTAGGTACATTTTCTGGGTACTGATTAACCAGCTCTGTCACTTTGTCCATGTTACCTCTTTCCTTATCAATGGCTTTGACGAAGTGGTCAACATTGGCTTTAGTTCTCACAGCATCAGTGTAAGTTAGCTGTAATTGGTTGTACAAAATATCCACATGTGGCATCAATTTGTGAAAAACAGAAAACCAAAATATGAACTTATTATCTCTAAGGAGACGAGCCAGAGCACCAGCTTTAATTATGGTGGTTGGTTGCTTAGAGGTTGATTGGATTTCCTTCATACATTCAATTAATTTCTCTCTGTACTCAAAAACAGTATTAACAGTTCTGCTCTTAAAATTCCACCTTGTAGCTGACGCCCGAGGTATTCGTTTGCCAACTATCTTGTCCAAACCAGACACTCTCTATGAGGAATTCGAAAAAAAAATTGTTATATCAATAAGTCCGAAAAAAAAATTCTGACATTTTGGTTTTGGCTTGTTGCTTTTTTTTTTTTTTTGATTGGAGGTTTAATGACCACCGTGAGCAACTCAATGGGCTATAAGCAGTCGCCCGTCCCTAATTTAGGGTCACTGGTTCCAGGGAAGGGAGAGAGCCAGTGCCGTAAGACAAACACAACATCCATGCCTCACCGGGATTCGAACCCGGACCCCTTCGGACGCATGATCAGAGGCCAACGCCTTAGACCACTGCGCCACCGGGGGCGGCTTTGGCTTGTTGCTTGAGCTACAATCAAGTTCAACTGATGAGCGTAACAGTGAACGAAAACAGCATGTTTATAGGTTTGTTGCACTATGGTCTGCACGCCAGCATGGTGCCCACTCATTACATTCGCACCGTCATAGCTTTGAGATACGAGTTTTTCTGGATTTTGCGCAACATAATCTAAACTGGTACAAATACATTTGGCTATAGATTGTGCGTCGTGCCCTTCAGGGTTATCAAATTTCCAAAATTTTTCAACTGGTTGGCCATTAGCTAAAACATAGCGGAAAACTATAACTAACTGAAATACAGACGAGACGTCTGATGTTTCGTCCGCAATCAAAGAAACATACTGTGCAGTTTTTATTTCTTCTATGTTTTCTTGACATACAAAAAGCATACAATCTAACAATTCATTTTGAATTTCTTTCAAGGTACCTTTAAAGACAGTAGCGGTACTCATATGTTCTTTCAAAGATGAGTCAAGTTCCGCAGAAAAGTTTACAAGCCCTTTAAATATGCCAGGATTTAAGGAATCGTCATCCTCACGATGACCTCGAAGGGCCAACTCAAATGCACCGCAAAATTTAATACAGTCGATAAGCTTAGAAAGGACATGCCTATTTTTAGTCACTTGTTCATTGTGCTTTTTAATATTTTGTCGTAAGCACTGTCAAGCTGCTGACGAACGTCAACCTTTCCCAGCAAATTGAAATCCAATGTAGCACTTATGTGTCCATGAGAACTTGCGTGTTTTTTTAATTTTTTGTGTCAAATGAGCTAAGTCACAAACGTCGTTTTTCACACAAGTAGGATTGCCCTTTTCACGGGAAAATAACAAACAAGGAAAGCAAAATATTTTGTTTGTTTGTTCACAACCACAAAGCCAAGGAATTTTTTCGTATAGCTCTTCTTTAAATTCTCTTTTAAAAGTTCTAGATTTTGATGTCGATGTTTGACTTATATTAAGTCGGGGCGTTGGCCTGCCACTCCCTTTTATTGCTATTTTAACTTCTATGGGTGAATTGCCAAACGCTACTTCCTTTAAATTACTAACTGAGTACTTACAGGTACTTTCCATTATTGTACAGTAAATAAAAACAACAGTTCACTAGCTACATTTTTTTTTATTGGAGGTTTAACGACCACCGCGAGCAACTCAATGGGCTATAAGCAGTTGCCCGTCCCTAATTTAGGATCACTGGTTCCAGGGAAGGGAGAGAGCCAGTGCCGTAAGACAAACACAACATCCATGCCTCACCGGGATTCGAACCCGCACCCCTTTCGGACGAATGATCAGAGGCCATCGCTTAGACCACTGCGCCACCGGGTCGGCCTAGCTACATTACAATAGATAAACTGTAATAAGTGTAATTTCAACTAAAACTTTATCACCAAAAGAAAATCGAAACTGGAAACTCCAAAACACAAATGTAACACGCGCGCAAAGGTTAGGAGCATCTGACGTCAACTACAGCCGTGCAACAACTGAGCTGAGCTGTGTCACAGGCAGCTCATCGGTATTCTCCGTTAAGCCGCTTGTAGACATGCCCCCTCCTACCGCGAGCAAATGGACTCGCCCGTCTGTCGCATATCCCGTGTGTCCAGTATCGAGAGCGGCACATTCAGTCCGCTCCTAGCCACAGGCGCGTCATTACACTTAACCTCGCTTTGCGCGTCCTACGCTGTTTTTCATTGTCCGCTCTTTTAAACTTACTGAAGATAAGCCATTTAGTACTGCGTCAATAAAGATGTATTATTTATATCGTATAATTATTTTTCTATTTTTTATAGGGGGTTCACGTGCTCTTGTGCTCTTATGGACGAGCCGCTACTGGTTATCTGCTTATAAATTATCGTTCAAGGAGTACACATAATACTGACGAGCTGGGTGTGTGCCATAGAAAGATGTGCGTTTTCGTCGTCCTTCCTCAATGAAAAGCGACGGGACATCCGATGGCAGCGCTACCTAACTCTTTCATGATTGCGGGCAGCAAGTTTTTCTGCGAGCACGACACACTATCTCTTCTAGGCACTGTAGCTACGGCACCATAATATTTAGGCGAAGAACCAAGGATTGGAAGCTTCTGGGAAGGCAACGCTTGAAGTCCAGGAAGGGATCTGGATACTCCGGTCATGAAAGACTGCCCAAAAGACCTTTAAGATACATAGACTGGAAAACCATAAGTTAAACGGGCGACATTTGAAGTTCAGTGTTGTACGTCAAGAATCTACCACATCTCGTCTAGGCTTCTCACCACTTTTCTAATGTTTCCTTTGAAATATTAGAGGTGTTTTAGTATTTTAAGTGCATGATAGTTAGCTAGTAACCTTTTGCACTTACTTTATCTTGAAGCATTAAGTTAAGGTACTCAGTTTTTCCTAGAACCTTTTCACATTTACCGTGACTTGCAGTTTCAATCTAGGCTTCTCACCTCCTTTTCTAATCTTTCCCTTGAAATAAGAGTTGTTTTAGTATTTTAAGTGAAGGATAATTAGCTAGTAACCTTTTGCACTTACTTTATCTTTAAATATTAAGTTGCCGCCCCGGTGGCGCAGTGGTCTAAGCGATGGCCTCTGATCATTCTTCCGAAAGGGGTCCGGGTTCGAATCCCGGTGAGGCATGGTTGTTGTGCTTGTCTTACGGCACTGGCTCTCTCCCTTCCCTGGAACCAGTGACCCTAAATTAGGGACGGGCGACTGCTTATAGCCCATTGAGTTGCTCACGGTGGTCGTTAAACCTCCAATAAAAAAAAAAAAAAAAAAAAATATACCGTGACTTGCAGTTTCAATCTAGGCTTCTCACCTCCTTCTTTAAACTTTCCCTGGAAATAATAGAGTTGTTTTAAGTGCAAGAGTTGTTTTAAGCTAAATAATAGAGTTTTTTTAAGCTAGTAACCTTGTTCACTTATTTGATATATAAATATTAAATTGACGGACTTAGGTTTTACTAGATCCTTGTGTCATTCACCAGAGTATTTTTGGCTCTAAAGTGTAGGTTTCTTTCTGGTTAAACCTACAGATGGTTTGCTAACTCGTGTTTCTTTTCCGAGACTTTTCATCCTCGAGATCTGTAATTGTCTAAACTCTAAATTATATGAAGAGAAATTTCTTTCTATCATATTTAATTATACTTATTTTTTCTCCCATTTAGTAGCTATTACAAACTCATAATTCTGCGGGAAAAACTTCCAAAATTAAAAATTTTGTTCTCGGCAAATGGCCACATTAAAATTATTTTTGACATTACTTAGAGTGTGAAATATGAATTTCATGCAACTATATCACGCAGTTTGCAAGCAACTGAAGCCGAAATACATTTTACATGTAGGACAAGCGACGTTTCCCTTCAGTTATTTCATATCCCCCAACATTACGATAATGATATTTTCTGTTATCGTAAGTTAAAAGGCGCAATGTCCAATTTATACCTAATTGAAAAAAATTAATACTCAGTATTAAAACAACGTAAAATTTCTTCTTTAGTGCAGTTAAAAGAGCTTAATTAACGTTGCTTACATAGGACACACGCCGTTTTATCCGTACAAGCCAAGGAGGCCACACTAGCGGCTAGATCCAGCAGCTTGGCACACATCCAAGATTCTCCCGTGCAGGAAGCCACACCTCTCATCCGTGAGCCTTTGCGTCAGCCGTCAATCATTTAGGACTGTCAACATGGTCTGGTAGTTTCTACCATGGTGTACGATAGACTATCATACACCGTGGTTTCTACCGTACAGGTAACGCAGATTTTTGAAGCCGATCTGTTGTGATATCTCTCGGCGGGTTTTGCTACATACAGAGCGTTGGTTACCCTCTTGGTCGTTTCTCCCATACGAAAGCATTGAAAATTTAAGTAATTTTTAGAAGCTCATATTTTCTGTTAAACTGGTTTGTCAGTGTAGATTTTTTTTTCTGTGTTTGACAGCATACTTTACCTTGTTGATATTTTTCAGTTCTTTGGGATTTAATCGTTCATTGCATCTTACTGTGAATGGCTACGTCATATTTTGCTGTGATTTGCGTGCTTTTTAGCTTATGTAGTGTTCTGAAATTGTAGCAAAATTAACGAAAATACCTCTGACTTTGGCAAAAAAAAACTTTATCTTTTGTTTCAATACTCTTTTTCCATGTTTCAAATTCCGCCAGCAATTCGAATGTTAGTACACGATCTTCTAAATTATATCCATGATTAGAGCATAAATGTGCCGCCCCGGTGGCGCAGTGGTCTAAGCGATGGCCTCTGATCATTCGTCCGAACGGGGTCCGGGTTCGAATCCCGGTCAGGCATGGATGTTGTGTTTGTCTTACGGCACTGGTTCTCAACCTTCCCTGGAACCAGTGACCCTAAATTAGGGACGGGCGACTGCATATAGCCCATTGAGTTGCTCTCGGTGGTCGTTAAACCTCCAATCAAAAAAAAAAAAAAAAAGAGCATAAATGTTAATTTAAATCTTCAGAATACAATGCAATATTACAGTTTTCTATTGCACATGGAAATTTCAAAGTGAATCAAAGGATTTCTGTGATTTGTGAATCACTTTAACGTGCTTATTTCGATTCCTAACACTACTGAATTTCTTTTCACAATAAATACATCGCACAGAAGTGTTTTCCATTTTTAAGACAGAATTGCATTGTATTCTGAAGATTTAAAGCAATATTTATGCTCCACTCATGGATATAATTTAGAAGATCGGGTGCTAACATTCGAATCACTGGAGGAATTTGAAACATGGAAAGAGAGTATTGAAGCAAAAAGAGTATGTCAAACACAGAAAAAAAAATTTACACTGACAAACCAGTTTAACAAAATATATGAGCTGCTAAAAATTACTTAAATTTTCAATGCTTTCGTGTGGCAGACACGACCAAGAAAGTAACCAACGCTATGTACGTAGCAAACCACGCCGAGGGATATCACAACAGATCGGCTTCAAAAATCTGCGTTACCTGTACGGTAAAAACTACCAGACCATGTTGACAGTCCTAAATGATTGACGGCTGAGAGGCGTGACTTCCTGCACGAAAGAATCTTTGATGTGTGCCAAGCTGCTGGATCTAGCCGCTTGTGGAGGCCACTGGCTCTGCCGCCATAGGTCACAGCTAATCTGTGGTGTGACGTTACAAGCAGGCAAAAACGAACTAAATTATACCTAAATTCTGATTAAAAACATCTATAGCGGAGGCCACAGCTGTTCTTGGATTTACGTGCATACCAATATAATATTTACAAGGTAGCTTACCTCTTTCTACACTTCACCACACGTTACATTCTTTTAGCCTTCATGCTTGGTTTAGGCCCGCGGGGTGGTATTCCATTTTTGGTCCACAGGTTCTCTTGAATGCTTTACCAACTCTTATGTGACATGAAGTTTCCTGTCGTCTTGTAAAAACCTAACCCTCGTTGCTAAAAACCAATTATTGAACTCAAAGACTTATGATATCATAGACAACTACGAAAACCTATGTACAAACATGCAAATTCCGAACCAAAAAAATTTAAAATCATATATACAATTATTTACACACAACTCATTCACTGGACTTCTCGAGTTGGTTGTTCGGGAGTTTTCGAGAAGTCCAGTGAATGAGTAGTGTGTAAATAATTGTATATATGATTTTAAATTTTTTTGGTAAGGAATTTGTATGTTTGTAAATAGGTTTTCGTAGTTGTCTATGATATCATAAGTCTTTGAGTTCAATAATTGGTTTTTAGCAACGAGGATTAGGTTTTTACAAGACGACAGGAAACTTCATGTCACATAAGAGTTGGTAAAGCATTCAAGAGAACCTGTTGATAAAACAGTAAGCTTGTGCATCATTGATAAAGATTATTGAATTACTCATTTTATCTGTTTATACGCTTAGAAGCTTTTGTTCCATTGGTTTCAAAGCAGCTTCTTTTCTGCGGCTGCGTCGTGCCTGCTCATGACGTCATTTCAGCACGGACGGTGACTTATGGCGGCTAATGCTGCGCGGATAGGAGTGCTGTCTCCAGTAATATAACCTCCTTAGTACAAGCTCTGTGATAAAAATGTCGCCAGCTGCTCCACTCATTTGCACAAGAACTTCCAGTCCATGTATCTTAAAGGTCTTTGGACTGCGTAGCGCCGCCCCGGTGGCGCAGTGGTCTAAGGCGTTGGCCTCTGATCATTCGTCCGTAAGGGGTCCGGGTTCGAATCCCGGTCAGGCATGGATGTTGTGTTTGTCTTACGGCACTGGCTCTCTCCCTTCCCTGGAACCAGTGACCCTAAAATTAGGGACGGGCGACTGCTTATAGCCCATTGAGTTGCTCACGGTGGTCGTTAAACCTCCAATAAAAAAAAAAAAAAAAACTGCGTAGCATTACCAGGAATGGAAGTCAGGGAAGCATCGCCTACAGTGGAAGAAGAGGTAGAAGTCGATGGATTACCGGATGTGAGGATGAGAGACTGATCTCCCACACCGGAAAACGTCCTTGCAAATGGCGTCGCAAAGGAGCTCTAGCGAAAAAAGGAAAGAACTCACCGACCCGGGAGTAGGCATGAAAGAAGCACGGTAAAGTCATCTTACAAGCCACAAAACTTAGAACAGAGAAGCCTCTATAACTATCAAAACACACCCAAAATATCGGAGCCCACAAAAACAGACGCTATGGCGTAAATTGGTACGGTAAAAACATTACAGAAGACCAAACGAAGTTCGCCTCTAAAGGTAACTTTGGCTTTTCAAAATTTGTTTTACATTTAACATTCTGTGAATTTTGTTCTTTTATCTAAATCTCGCGAAAGTTGTCGAAATGTTCTGAAAGAAACTGAGTGATATGAATCTACAGGCGATTTTTAGCGCATGTTTTATTTTCCTCGTTTCCAGCAGTAAGCATTTTACCGAAGGGACAAAATACTTCCTTATTTTGCTTTGATGAGAAAAAGTCTGTCTGCCACGTTATTGCATAAGTCACAACTATAAAATCAGTGAATGTTGTTCTTTGTCAGTATTCTGATATCTCCTGAAAATTGGCTTAGCCATTTCAGAAAATCTGTCTACAAAGCTCCTTTGGTTTCATTTCTATATATTTTTTGTTTTCATGTGTGAATTAATTGGATATTTTAAGGCATTCCTAATGCCCTCTTCAATATTATACATGAGTGTAACATTCTTCTTTGTATATGTGAAAAACACAAATGAAGAGGGCACGTATTCTCCAGCTCATGACTACATAATGTCAAAAAGGGAAATTAGTAGACAAGAAGATTTATGAAGAAATACAAATTTGTTTTGCAACATGGAGTCAGTACTGAAGCATTCTATCAGAGAAGTAACTGAATAATTAATTGGTAAAGGAATAGAAAGCAGAAATAGATACTACAATGCACATCATTTCACGTAAAAGTGAATATATCTGGGAACGTAAAATGTACTTCCAAAAACTCTCGGGAGAATCCACATTTGCAAGACATAGAATTTCATACAAGTGAAAAACTTTTACAGTGTAATATATGTCACAAGAAATTCAAACAGAAAGATAGTCTCTTAATGCATATAATGGTCCATGCAAGAGAACAACCTTATGATTCCAACATGTGATCCAAGCAGCTAGATTAAACAGTTAACTTGTCAAAGTGACTTTGAAGGCACATATTCCTTCACACAGATGAAAAGCCTCACCAGTGTGACGTATGTTTTAAACAATTTACTCGTAAAAGTGATCTTTCAAGGCACATTCTACTTCGCACAGGTGAAAAGCCCCGCCAATGTGATGTACCAAACAATTTACTCATAAGAGTCATCTTACAAGCCACATGCTCCTTCACACAGGTGAAATGCCTCACCAATGTGAGGTATGTTCCAGACAATTTACTCAGAAAAGTCATCTTACAAGCCACATTCTCATTCACACAGGTGAAAAGCCTCACCAGTGTGATGTATGTTCCAGACAATTTACTCAGAAAAGTCACCTTTCAATGCACATGCTCCTTCACACAGGTGAAAAGTCTCACGAATGTGATGTATGCTCCAAACCATTTGCTCGGAAAGGTGATCTTTCAAGACACATGGTCCTTCACACAGGTGAAAAGTCTCACCATTGTGATGTATGCTCCAAACCATTTGCTCGGAAAGGTGATCTTTCAAGACACATGGTCCTTCACACAGGTGAAAAGTCTCACCAATGTGGTGTATGCTCCAAACCATTTGCTCGGAAAGGTGATCTTTCAAGGCACATGATCCTTCACACAGGTGAAAAGCCTCATCTGTGTGTTGTGTGTTCCGAACAGTTTGCTGACAAAAGTGCTCTTTCAAAGCACATGCTCCTTCACAAGGGTGAAAAGCCTCACCAGTGTGATGTATGTTCCAAACAATTTACTTGTACAACTGATCTTTCAATGCACATGCTCCTTCACACAGGTGAAAAGTCTCACCAATGTGATGTATGTTCCAAATCATTTGCTCGGAAAGGTGATCTTTCAAGGCATATGGTCCTTCACACAGGTGAAAAGCCTCACCAGTGTGTTGTGTGTTCCAAACAATTTGCTGACAAAAGTGCTCTTTCAAAGCACATGCTCCTTCACACAGGTGAAAAGTCTCACCAATGTGATGTATGTTCCAAACCATTTGCTCGGAAAGGTGATCTTTCAAGGCATATGGTCCTTCACACAGGTGAAAAGCCTCACCAGTGTGTTGTGTGTTCCAAACAATTTGCTGACAAAAGTGCTCTTTCAAAGCACATGCTCCTTCACACAGGTGAAAAGCCTCACCAGTGTGTTGTGTGTTCCAAACAATTTGCTGAAAAAAGTGCTCTTTCAAAGCACATGCTCATTCACACAGGCGAAAAGTCTCACCAATGTGATGTATGCTCCAAATCATTTGCTCATAAAAGTCATCTTTCAAGCCACATGCTCCTTCACACGGGTGAAAAGCCTCACCAATGTGAGGTATGTTCCAGACAATTTACTCAGAAAAGTCATCTTACAAGCCACATGGTCCTTCACACAGGTGAAAAGCCTCATCAGTGTGTTGTGTGTTCCAAACAATTTGCTGACAAAAGTGTTCTTTCAAAGCACATGCTCCTTCACACAGGTGAAAAGTCTCACGAATGTGATGTATGCTCCAAACCATTTGCTCGGAAAGGTGATCTTTCAAGACACATGATCCTTCACACAGGTGAAAAGTCTCACCAATGTAATGTATGTTCCAACAAATTTACTCAAAAAAGGCATCTTACAAGCCACATGGTCCGTCACACAGGTGAAAAGCCTTACCATTGTGATGTATGCTCTAAACAATTTACTCATAAAAGTTATCTTTCAAGGCACATGCTCCTTCACACAGGTAATAAGCCTCGCTAATGTGATGTATGCTCCAAACAACTTGATCATAACAGTGCTCTTTCAAGGCACATTCTCACTCGCACAGGTGAAAAGTTTTACCTGTGTAATCTTTGCATGAAAGATTGCCTGCAAAAGTTGACTTTCAAGTCACATCCACTTTCACACAGGTAAATAGCCTTACCAGAGTGGTATTTGCTTAAAACAGTGCTTAGAGAAGTCATTTTCCAAGACACATGATCCTTCACACAAGTAAATAGCCTAAGCTGTATGACCTATGTTCCAGACACTTTGCTCAGAAGAGTTATCTTTCAGTGCACGTGCTCCTTCATGCAGATAATTAAATGCAGCGGTGTTTTTCTGTTCTTCAACAGGACTGTTCTTAATTTTTATATACAAAGATTCATTGAATGGTGCATAAGATTTATCTTTTAAATACTCCTGGGGGGGGGGTCAGTTTCAAGTCATGCTTTTTATTTTTGGAAATATGTGCGTCTGTAAGATAATTAAGAATTACCAGGATAATGCTAGTGGAGTAGCCAGGTTTATAAATTGTTGTGCAAGTTTAGAATGACCAGGGTTTTTTTTTTTTTTTTTTTGTTCAGTTTTCTAGTTATAATGTGGTTTCATAAAAAATATGTTTCTTTAATCAATTTTTTCAGTTTCAAGTGATTCTTCAAAGAAATTACCATTGAATTTTGTTGTTTTATTCAGTTTATGATTTCCTGTAACCATGAGTGTGGGAAATTTGCTTGGCACCCTTTGGGAAAAGTGATTTTATTTTAAAATATACGTAATATCTGAGGTATTTTTACCTCATGTTGTCAAAGTATTTCACACATTGTTTGCTCTGTGAGGCACGTGCTCCCGGCCCGAGAGGTCCCTTATGTTACGGACTTTTGGTTTGTTATAAAAAATTTTTTATACAGAAATAAAACAGTTAGATTATGCATTTTCAGTTCCACATTCATTCACAAGCCCAATTAAACATTTAAAATTTACTATTAATTAAAAGATTTTAGTAGAAAGAGTTATACTCATCGGGTCAGGAGACGTCTCACAAGGGGTTCGTTGTTACGGCGAGCACTTTCGGCGGTGCTTAACCACCATCATCCGGCCTCCACTTCTACACAAGGGTTCCTCGCGTGTGTGTAGTTTTGGAGTTGCATGTTGGGAATCGAAGGGAAGGTTTGCTGCCTATATGTGTTAGGTGATTTGTTTCCAATGTGTTGCCATCTATTGGATGAGTTGGTAGGTATCAGTCGTAAGTATAATTCTTTTGTGTAGATATTTTTGGGCTATTATTATTTGTTTGTAGAAACAGGTGTATTATTTATTTATTTTTTTTTTTTGGTTCTTTATTTAATGGTGTGATTTTTGTAATGTTCTTTTTTTATGGATTTTTCTTTTTTCATATGTGATTTCCAGGCTGTGTCTAGAGTGTAGTAGGGTCTTGAAAGTTGCATATTTTTTTTTTTTTTTTTTTTTTTTTCTTTTTGTTCAATTATAACGCTTTCAGAAATCCTTAATTCTTTTTCGTTTGTGTGGGTGGTTAGTAATTTAATATTTTAAAAATCAGGATATTGTTTATGTTTAACGCAGTGTTGGATAAGTGTAGTTTTTCTTCTTTTTTGTTCGTTTTTTATATGTTGACGTAATCTTGTTATTAATCTATTTCTTGTGCTGCCAATGTATGAAATGTGGTCCCAAGAACTGTGTGAAACAATAGGAATTTCATATGCGCCTGCTGATTGTAGTATATTATTGTTACTTTTTTTTTTTATAATTAAGTCAATATTCTGAACTGAATGACCAAAAATAATGTTGTGTTTCTTCATTAATCTTAAAAATTTTGCACTTAGTCCTGTAATAAAAGGGAAAGAACCTGAAAATTTGTATTTCCTTTTTGGGATGTTTTGCTAGACTCTTTTAATTGCTTCTTGCATTCAAAAATCAACTTTTTAACAGTTTTTGTGTTAATAATCCATATCCATATTATTTGGTCGTGTTAATAATCCACTGGATTTCTTTTTCTCTGTATTTTCTATTTGAGGAATGTGTGAAGGCTCTTTTTACCCAATTCCTAATACCATTTACTTTATGAGTTTTTGGGTGTTTAGATTGATATGGGATCATTATAGGTACATAGGTTGGTTTTCTAAAAACTCTGTATTCAAACTTTATCTTTTGTTATTATTTCTATATCTAAGAAGGAATTTTTTTCTTTTTCAAATTCCAAAGTTAATTCAATCTCTGGATAACAAGTGGTAAATTTATTCTTCAATATTTCAAGTTCTTCTTGTTTTAATTTAGACAAAATAAAAATGTCGTCGACGTACCTACAAATGATGGGTGGGTCTGGTAGTTTTTTAATAATTTTGTTTTCAATATCACACATGATTATTTCTGAAAATAATGAAGATAATGGGGACCCCATTGGGGCTCCTACTTCTTGCCTATAGATTTTTTTGTCAAACTCAAAGTAATTGTTATTAGAAATATAGGTTAAAATGTTATATAACTCTTGTAATTGTATATTATTAAATTGAGATTTATTTTTTAACTCTTTAATGATAATGTCTATGGCTTTTGGTACCAGGGGTACTTGGGAATAATGATTTATCGTCTAAACTTGCCATAAACATACCAGATAGTGGAACATTAATAGATTTTATTTTCTCAATGAACTCTAAACTGTTTTTTAAACAGTATTCATTATTCATGAAAAAGGGGGCCAAAAATTTCTATAATTTCCTTTCTAGATTTATTAGTGGGGACTTTGATTTTGGAACAATAACTCTAAATGGTCTATCGGGTTTATGGGTTTTCATTACTGTAGACATCATGCAAGAAGCAAGTGGAAAAATTGAAACAGTGCTCGCCCAAGTTTTCACTCATTCCCTTAATGAAGGGAAGATTCCTGAGGATTGGAACAATGCTACAATGATCCTGCTACATAAAAAAGGTGACATTGAGGATCTCAGGAACTACAGACCTATCAGCCTCCTATCAGTGGTTTATAAAATCTTCACTAAAGTTCTTTCACACAGCTTGAAGGTGACACTGGACATGGCTCAACCGAGAGAACAAGCTGGATTCAGGAGTGGCTACAGCACTATAGATCATATCCACGTACTGAGAGAACTAACTGAAAGAGTGAGGGAATATGAACTTCCATTGTACATGCCTTTTATCGATTATGTAAAGGCCTTTAATTCGGTGAAGCCATCAGCAGTTCCAATGGCTTTGAAACCCTGCAGTATTGAAGATGCATACATTAATATTATTAATAACATCTACGAAAAGGCAAGTGCAAAGATTCAGCTGTTTGAAAATACAACACCCATAAAAATTGGAAAGGGAGTGAGACAAGGTGACACCATATCTCCCAAGCTCTTTAATACCATATTGGAAAATGTCTTTCAATTACTGAACTGGGAAAACCAAGGGATAAAGATTAATGCAGATTATCCAACTTACCCTCGTTTTGCTGATGACATAGTCATTTTTGCAACTACCCCATCAGAGCTGCAGAGTATGATCTAGGAACTTGCTGACAAGAATAAAGTGGGATTAAAAATGAACTTTCAGAAGACAAAAGTGATGCACAATGCTTTTACAAGAAATGAAGATCTATCGATTGATGGAGAAAAGCTGGAGATAACAGATACATACATTTATCTTGGGCAGCAGATATCAAGTGAGGGTCACATTGATGAAGAAATTAATCAGTGTATAAAACTTGCCTGGTGAGCTTTTGGAAGAAACAGCATAATTTTCAAGAGCAATATGCCATTATGTCTTAAAAGAAAAATGTTTGATCAATGCATCTTTCCAGTGCTTACGTATGGTGCAGAGACGTGGACCTTAACAAAAAGAGACATACAAAGGCTGCAGACAACTCAAAGCAGCATGGAGAGGTGCATGCTTGGTGTAACCAGGAGAGATAAGAAGAGGAACTCTTGGATCAGAAAAATGACAAGAGTGGAAGACATCATGATCAGAGTAAAATCCCTGTAATGGCAATGTGCTGGACATATTTCCAGAAGGACAGACCATTGATGGACAGTCGAAATTTTAGATTGGATTCCAAGGGACAGGAAAAGACCCAGAAGAAGACCACATGGGAGATGGGTGGATGAAATTCGAAAGTATGCGGGAGTAAGATGGAGGAGACTGGCAGAAGACAGACGGTTGTGGAGGAAACTTGGGGAGACCGTCCAGCAGTGAATTGACAATGATGATGATGACATATATACTACTAAAATGAATAACTAAATCATCATTGTCAACCATTATCGATCCACCGCTTGACGAAGGTCTCCCCAAGTTTCCTCCACAACGGTCTGTCTTGTGCCAGTCTCCTCCATGTCACTCCCGCATACTTTCGAATTTCATCCACCCATCGCCCATGTGGTCTTCATCTGGGTCTTTTCCTGTCCCTTCTAATCCAATCTAAAATTTCGGCTGTCCATTGATGGTCTGTCCTTCTGGCAGTATGTCCAGCCCATTGCCATTTCAGGGATTTAACTCTGATCATGATGTCTTCCACTCTTGTCATTTTTCGAATCCACGAGTTCCTCTTCTTATCTCTCCTGGTTACATCAAGCATGCACCTCTCCTAAATATATTCATGTATATATCATCGTCTGAACCATTATCAATTCCCTGCTGGATAAAGGTCTCCCCAAGTTTATTTCCACAACTGTCTGTCTTGAGCCAGTCTCCATGTTACTCTGGCATGCTGTTGAAGTTCATCTATCCATCTCCCACGTGGTCTTCTTCTGGGCCTTTTTCTGCCCTTGGTACCCAGTCTAAAATTTTGGTTGTCCATTGGTGGTCCGTTCTTCTGGCAACATGTCCGACTCACTGCCATTTCAAGGATTTTACTCTGATTATGATGTGTTCCACTCTTGTCATTTTCCTTGTCCATGAGTTCCTTTTCTTCTCTTTCCTGGTTACACCAAGCGTGAATGTCTCCATTCTTCTTTCAGTTGTCTTCAGTCTTTGCATGCCGTTTTTAGTTAAGGTCCATGTCTTCGCTCCATATGGCATATTGCTCTTACAAATTGTAGTTTCTTCCAAAGCTTTCCAAAAGGTTTTATATGATGATTACTTTCTTCATCAATGTGACCTTCACATGATATCTGCTGTCCAAGGTAAATATAGGCATCAGATATCTCCAGCTTTTCCCCATCAATTGCTAAATCTTCATTTTAAAAGCATTTTACATCAATTTTGTGTTTTGAAAGTTCATTTTTAACTCCACTTCTGTATTCTTGTCAGCAAGTTCTTGGATCACACCTTTCAGCTCTGAAGGGGTAGTTGCAAAAATGACTACTTCATTAGCAAAACTAAGGTGAGTTAAATAATCTCCATTGATCTTTATCCCTTTGCTTTCGCAGTTCAATGATTGAAAGACCCTTTGCAATGTGGCATTGAAAAGTTTGAGAGATATGGGATCACCTTGTCTCACTCACTTTCCAGTTTTTATTAGTGCTGTATCTTCAAATAGCCAAAACTGTGCAGTTGCATTTTAATAGATGTTATTAATAATGGTACTGTAAGCATCTTCAATACCGTAGGATTTCAAAACCATTGTAACTGCTGATGGTTTCAAAAAACATTTTGAAAATCTTTTGATGATAATCAAAGGCTTTTTCATAATCTATAAAAACCATGCATAATGGGAGTTCATATTCCCTTATTCTTTCAATCAGTTCTCTCAGTACATGAATATGATCTATAGTGCTGTAGCCACTCCTGAGGTCAAATACGTCTTTATTCTGAAGGGCATATGACATTACAGCTATAAAGATAGCAATAAAATATGGTATCAAAAGGTAAACACAAAAAGAAGTATTTACATATGCGGAATCTGATCGTTCAGTAAAAGAAACATAACATTAAAACCCCATTGCAATAGGGGGGGGATAGCCCACATGGGTGCACAAAATACATGAAAGCCAAGGCTACCAAAGCCAAACATAGCAACAATATGTTAGCAAACAGCACAGTAAATACAGCGCTGTAACAAGAATGCAACATTAAGATACACAGATGCACACAAGAAACACTCCGCATAATGAAGTGGTAGCATAGAAAAATGAAACAGACGTGTTCGATGGGCTCCATATCGAGAGAACAGGCAGGCCACGACCGCAGTGACACCTGTTGGGCCGTGAAGAAACATTGCACGATGCGTGCCACGTGCGGGCGTCCATTTTTCTGTTGACACATGGCCGCTGGCAGGTCCTGCAGGTAAGGGAGGACTACAGGCTCCAAAACTTCGGAGATGTAGTGGTGGCTGTTGAGTGTACCTGCGATGCTTACAAGAGGAGTGCGGGTGTCATATCCAATTGCGCCCCAAACCATAACGCCAGGCGACGGACCGGTATGGCGATGCATAATGCAGGCGTCATACAGTCTCTCGCCGCGGTGCCGCTACACGCTGATCCGACCATCGTGGTGTTGCAGGCAGAAGCGGGATTCGTCGGAGAAGACAATGTCGTGCCATTCCTTAGTCCAGGTGTGGCGATCAACGGCCCACTGCCGTCGCACTCGCCGGTGGTGTAACGTCAATGGTAATCGGAGCAATGGGCGTAGTGCGACAAGTTTCCGCTCCTGCCAACGACGTCGAACGGTACGTGATGACACAGGTTGTTGCGCAACACACCTTAATTCCTGCGTTAACGTTCGTGATGTGGCGGTGCGACCCGTTAATGCCCGCCGCACAACATGCCAGTCCTCTCCTTCAGTGGTGTGTCGCGGCTGCGGCAAACGCTCACGTCGGTCCGTCCGTCCTTCATGCACCCACCGAATCCATACTCACCTCACTGTGGCTGGATGTTCTACACGGACGCCGATGTCTCGGTACGATAGTGGCTTACCGCTGTCGCGATAAGCCACTATTCGTCCTCTGTCGAACTCCGAAACGTGCTGGAATGACTGCCGTATTCTGCGACGAGGCATCAGGAAGCTTCCCACGCACAGGTCCGGTAGCACAACACACTTCCACTACTTACACCCCGCCTTCTGTGCACCCTTCTTACAGTGCTTCTCGGTGGCGTGCCGGGCGCACATGATTTGCATATGCCCTGCAATTCTAATCGTTTGCATGTCCTCTTGCGGGCGACGCATGCTGCGAAATTCAGGCCAATCGGATGCTTCCTTCTTGGTGTTGCATTTTGGGTGGCCAGCAGTGTATTTACGAATCTGAACGAGTACACCGTGTTTGCTCATAAGTCATAACTGAAGAATCGTAGATTTTGCTATGCAGCTTTGCTGTAAATTCCACGCAGTATATTATATTATATTAATATTATAATATGTAGTACATTTTTAGCTGTATCTATGTATGTATCATCATATATGTGGGCGTTTTAATCCTAACCCAAAAAAATTCCCTTCAAAAACAATGAAAATTTTAATTTTTACTCAGCTCATGATTTCTTTTCTACCTGAGGTAATGCATAACAACTGTGGAAAACGCGAGTGTACAGTAGGGTTCCAGCGCCCCACCGTCTCTGTGGAAAGAATGGAAACTATCAGATGATTCCGGCTTTTTTCCAGATTCGACAGGCCGCTAAGAGCGAAGCGTTATCGCTCGATCCAGTAGGGCCGTGGCTGACCAAACAGGTCATGTATAATGTTTTGCAGTAGTGGGACACTACTTCGTAATCGCATATACGGTCGCTTATGTGATGTCTCCCATTCGACCAATGAGAAGCGTTGTTAGAAAAGGTGTCTCCTCCCACTGTGATTCTTGTTCCCTGACGAGAAAGTGGTCGTTTGTTGACAATTTTACAGCCTTATTCAGTGTTGTAGCTAACAGTAATGATTGAATATCTTCTTATGTTCAATGATTACTGTTAGGAATTCTGATTCAACAATTTCTCACTGTTGTTTATACCAGAAAGATGTTTGTTATTGCCTGGCTCCATTCATCAACATTTCTTTAATTGTGCTTTATTTATCGGGTTTGTCATCTGCATTTCACACTTAGGCAGATATCCGAATACCTCCATTGGTGGATGAAAACAGCTTCATAAAAATTTGTTACGAGTGCCTAAAATGTGTGTGATTTTGAAGATCGTTACTAATGTAATTCTCACGAGAGACAAGTATGAAATCGGGTGAAAAAAATCCGTTTAAAATTTCTTTCAGTTCGATTTGTGCTGTACAATTCCTTTTTTGTTGTTGTTGTTGTTTGAACTTTGCTTTTACTACACTAGTAGTCATGATTTTGGATTGCTTTCAACTTACTTTTGTTCAAAGAACGACCTTGATGACACTCTAATGTACTGTGATCAATGGAAATAAATGGCATCCTATTTTCAACATTGGATTTTTTTCCCCTTTGAACATAATATCCTTCTTCATACCTTTAATATCATTTAACTGGGCTTGCCCAAGATTTTGAACTAAACCACATTTTCGAATATAATGTGTATTAGTAGAAATCTCGAAGTTTTGGATAACGTTTAAAGCATCTTCTAACGAAAAAACGTATCCAAGATAATCATTAATAAAATGATGAAAACCAAATTCGTTTTAGCTGTCATTTTTAACAGCTAAATTGAGCTAATTATCAACTCAAACTACGCACGCACTAACTAACAACAAAAAGGGAACTTCAGGAGTACAGGAATTCAAAAATGGAGTAAAGTGTACAAGAAATCAATTTCATGCTTGTTTCTCGTGAGAATTCCATTTATAGCAATGTTCGAAATCACACATATTTTAGGCACTCAATAAATTTTTATGAAGCTGTTTTCATCCACCAATGGAGGTGTTCGGATATCTGCCTAAGTGCGAAATGCTGATGTTGTACTTGATAAATAAAGCACAATTAAAGAAATATTGATGAATGAAGCCAGGCAATAACAAACATTTTTCTGGTATAAACAACACTGAGAAATTGTTGAATCAGAATTCCTAACAGTAATCATTGAAAATAAAAAGATATTCAATGACTACTGTTTGCTAAAACGCTGAATAAGTACCATATCACATATTTTTGCAAGTGTGAAACACCAAGTGATACATGTATTTTCACCAAGAGCTCACACGTTGCAAAATAACACATTTCAATTAAAGTGTGACCAAGTTTTTGGAGGTCCCGTCCACTTCACTCAAAAAACCCTGTTTTCCAGTTGACATACTATAGACTATACGTTTGTATTTATTCCTATCTCAAAGTTACACCCTGTACTTCCAAAGATATCCAAAATCCTTTTAACGATACAATTTTTTACAATATCTTATTTTTCTGTTAAACTGCACATATTTTAATACACTGACAAACACCTACGAATTAATTGTTTTTTTTAACACTTTGTCTATGCTATGTTACCAAGCACAGTAAAAATTCATATATTCTACTGTAATGATATCTTCAGACATTGAACCTGTGCTGCATTTTGACAAGATACACGGGGCCTCCTGACTTGGCATGTGGGGTATTTCGTCATGTGGTCTGTCTTCTTAACTAATATTTACAACAGTGTCGCCATCTACATTTTGACTGCTGCATCTTTTTTTTTCCCCTCTCTTCTTATAATCAGTTTCTGTTTTTAGTGCTTGCTATTGCAAGCACTATCTGCAATGACAATGAACCACATATGAACCACATATTTTACCAGATGTGTAGAAAACACTAATAAAAACAGAAGCTGATTATATGAAGAAAGGGCGGAAAAAAAGATGCAGCAGTCAAAATGCAGATGGCGACACTGTTGTAAAGGTTAGGTAAGAAGACAGACCACGTGACGAAACCCCACATGCCAAATCAGGAGGCCCCGTGTATCTTGTCAAAATACAGCACAGGTTCAATGTGCTATTAGAACCGATAAATGTGCGTCAGAAGATGAACATGGTTATGTTCGAGAACGTTAACGAATACATACATTATTGGAGTGTTTCGACTGATTTGCTCGGGAGATTTTGTGCTATACATAAATTTTAAATCGACAGATATATAGGAAATTATGTGTGTAATTTGGACAGTGCTCATTTGTCTCACTCAAGGATTACATGGATACACATGGTGTGAGTGAACATAGAATTGTGCGGTTTTTTCAGCTCCATGTGTAAATACACTGGCGGAATGTGAAAAAAGAACACCAAGAAGGAGACGTCTGATGCCAACGAAATTTATACAGCATAATAACGGAATACAGAGGATAACGTGATCAAAACATTATCGCAAAATACAGCTGTTTCTGCTGGTAAACTGAAAAATAACATTTTCATATAACATGGTTAGTACGAGGTTGAACCGCCATGAACTGCGTCACACTGTGCAATTCTGGCATGGAGTCTGTCGTACAGATGTTGGATGTAAGTTTGGGGTATTGAGTTCCAAGCACCCTCAACCTGGACGCTTAAATCGAGGATGGTCGTGGCTGGCCGTAGAGACCGGATAAGTCGTTGTCCCATAAAATCCCACACGTGCTCAATGGGGGAAAATCCGGTGAACGTTCAGGCCATGGAAGTTGTTTCACACCCTGAAGTGCATGTTGCGTTGCACGTGCCGTGTGTGGGCGTGCGTTATCTTGCTGGAAAACACCACGATGGACCGACCTTACAAATGGCACAACAACGGGCTGAATGATGTTGTTGATGTAGGAGGTGCTGTTTAACGTACCCGGTACAAACACTAGTTGTGTACGGGAGTGATAGCTGTTCGCTCCTCATACCAGGAGACCAGGCGTAGGCCCTATGTGTCGCTGGCGGATGCAAGAAGGGTGGAGACGCTCCCCTGTGCGTCTGCGAACACGCATACGGCCATCGGAGGCTCCCAAGCAGAATCTGCTTTCATCGCTGAACACGACAGATCGCCATTGTGTTCTCCAGTGCAGACGTTGGCAACACCACTTCAGCCGTTCCTGACGATGGGCTGGAGTCAGAGGTACACATGCCAGAGGACAGGGGCGGCTCCTGCTATGGGGCTGCAGCCCCTACCCAAAGCCATTTTTTTTCATGCCGTACCAAGAGAGAAAAGTTTTGTGAACACCGCTGTAAGTTTTTCCAGTACAATGCCACGACTGCAGTTTTCTTAACTCAACTGGAAGTTTTCCCTGCATAACACCAGTGGGAGCGGAAAGAACGTTACGGACTGCGCTTCTTGCAGCCCTGACGGGTATTGAAACCAACTCATGTGGGAAACTCTGCCTATTCCCACATCAGTTCGTTTCCTTTGAATAAAACTTCCCTGGGGACTGCATTCATGGCAGCTCTTGCTAACAGGTTTGCTCGCGAATGCAGTCTCGTTGGGTGGGAATGCATCGCCGGGCCTGTGTGCTTTGTTGATTAATACGGTTCTTGTGCTTCCGATTAAGACATAAAATAGGAGAATGAATAAAAAATGATGACGAATGTTGAATTAAAGTATTAAATAAAGTACGTTTGAATGTATTACTCAACCTGGCTTTTTTCTTCTTCCAATTTTTAGTTTGTTCCTGCTTTTATTCAACGTAATAATTCTAAGAGCATTGTTGCTCCCATCTAATAACAAATACTCAGTTGCCGAGACTTTTGCAAAAAAAGTTTTACTTATATTTTTTCTTCTGGTCAAAATGGACATGTGGACAAGTTACGATTAAAAATAGAGTTCAGTATTGGATAAATTGAAAAAAAAAATGAGAGAGAGAGAGAGATATTAATTTCTGCAGCGAAATACACAAAATTGATTTCTTCACTTACCAATCACAGCGAAATTTTCGCTTTTAAACTCATGTAAATTTTTTTTCACCAAAAATCATTGAAGTCACTTCACTGGATACATTTTATTTTTCTGCTGCATCCCCCTCCCTCCCAAAAATCAGCTGAGCATTTCAATTGAGGTAGTGTACTTAATTACTTTAAAAAGAACATTTAATCAGATATCATTGTTTAGAAAATTTACGAAGTTGGTAAATTTTGGAAAACAAATTTTTCTACACTAAATTGTTATCATGATGGCTTCAGAATTAAATCTGGACTGAATATGTTTGCAATCCGTTTTTTATTAAAGAGAATGCCGGTGTGTAAGTATCGCAATAACAACTCATCGCGAAATTCTGGCAGACCCTGCAAAATTCCACAAAATGTTTTTCATCGCCGTCCAAGTTGCAGTGGTCGGTATCAAGTCGAAGTTTCAAAGGGAATGTATCAGAAGAAAAAATATTTATTGTCATATTTTTAGGGGTCACCATGAGTTGTACATGACCTTGAGTGTTTCTCCGCTACCACAGGCGCACGCATTAATTTTTTTTTATTTTTTTGTCCTTTATATATATATATATATATATATATATATATATATATATATATATATAATACGTACAGTATATGCATGTATATATAATTTGCAACCACTATCAATCCACTGCTGGATGAAAGTCTCCAAGTTTCTTCTTCCACAACAGTCTGCCTTGAGTCAGTTTCTTTCATGCTTTCGAATTTCATGTACCCATCTCCCTCTTGTCATCTTCTGGGTATTGTTTTTTTCCTTGCTATCCAGTTCAATATTTCAACTCTCCGTCCGTGGTTCTTTCTTCTAGCAATATGTTCATCCCATTGCAATTTCAGGAACTTTGACCATGTCTTCCACTGTTGTCATTTTCCCGATCCACGAGTTCCTATTTGTATCTTTCCAGGTACATCAAACATGCATCTCCTGCATGCCTCTTTCAGTTGTCTGCAACGTCTGTATGTCTATTTTAGTTGAGGTCCATGTCTGTGCTCCATGCGTAAGAACTGGAAGGATACACTGATTAATCAGTTTCTTTTTAAGAAATAATGCATCCGACGAAGTTTTATAGGTCGATTATTTTCTTCATAAATGTGACAATGTGGCCATCGCTTAATATATGTTGCCTAATTTAGGTATCGGTAGCTTTACATTTTCCCTATCAATCGCTAAATATAAAATCTAAATATTAATTTCTTGTAAAAAAAAAGCACTTTCGATCAGTATATATATATTATTATTATTATTATTATTATTATTATTAAACGGACAGCATCAGCACAGGCGCAGTAATTTAGCTTTCGAAATGGTATCGTGATATCTACAAAATTGAGATGCAGCCCCCCCATCTCAGCTTACCACGAGCCGCCACTTCCAGAGGCACACGTGCACGTAGTCCTGCATCCCGTAGAAGGTTGCGGATTGTTCGCACAGTAACCTCAGGTGCCACGGCAGCTCGGATTTGCGTCGCAGTGTATGTTCTGCATGACAACGCCGCTCTTTTTATGCGTCGATCGATCTACGCATCAGTTCGTCTGACTCCCGGTAACACGTCTTCTCGTGTGGGAATGTTCTTCGGACCATCTACGCCACCATCGTACCACCACCGATACTTCCCGTCCAATTCGCTCCGCAATACGACGATACGACCGCCCGGCCTCGCGGAGTCCGACTAGACGACCTCGCTCAAAGTCCAATAACTGCTGAAATCGTACACGTCTTTCATGTCCAGGCATTGCAGCTTCTTCAGGATTTTCGCACGTGTCCGTACGCTGACGACGGATTACATTCACTTCGCCGTACTCCTTAAATACCACCGACAATAATTTGCATATTATGCCGTGCTGTGGCGTAAGCGCTCACCGGTTGGTCCCGAAATTAACATCACACCTACGTAAACTCGACCCCATTAACATATGTAAATTTCATGATCGTCCGCCAATTCCTTCTTGGTGTTCCTTCTTCACTTTCCGGCAGTGTAGAAACTGACTAACGAAGGGCAAGTCCGTGACAAGAGTGTAAGATTTCCTAAGGACTTTGCAAGGAAACTGTATGTATGTAATTAAATTTTAACTAAATTTTAGCTATTTTTCAGCAATAGATATCATTATAGTATAGTATGTGAATTTTTACTGTACTTGGTAAAATAAAAAATACGTGCAGTTTAACAGAAAAAAATGCCGCCCCGGTGGCGCAGTGGTCTAAGGCGTTGGCCTCTGATCATTCGTCCGTAAAGGGTCCGGGTTCGAATCCCGGTCAGGCATGGATGTTGTGTTTGTCTTACGGCACTGGCTCTCTCCCTTCCCTGGAACCAGTGACCCTAAATTAGGGACGGGCGACTGCTCATAGCCCATTGAGTTGCTCACGGTGGTCGTTAAACCTCCAATCCAAAAAAAAAAAAACAGAAAAAATAAGATATTGTAAAAAATTGTATCATATGAAGGATTTTGGATATCTTTGGAAGTACATGGTGTTACTGTGAAATAGGAATAAATACAAACGTATAGTCTATAATATGTGAACTGGAAAAGTATAGGGTTTTTTGAGTGAAGTGCATGGGACCTCCAAAAACTTGGTCACACTTTAATTAAAATGTGTTATTTTGCAACGTGTGAGCTCTTGGTGAAAGTACATGTATCACTTGGTGTTTCACACTAGCAAAAAGATGTGATATGATCATATGCAAACTGTGTTTTTATGAGAGATTATAACTCACAAGATTATAATTTCAGACATTTACTGAATAAGGCTGTAAAATTGTCAACAAACGACCACTTTCTCGTCAGCGAACAAGAAATCACAGTGGGAGGAGGTACCTTTTCTAACAACGCTTCTCATTTTTCGAATGGGAGACGTCACATAAGGGACCGTATATGCTATTTCGAAGTAGTGTCCCACAACCGCAGAACATTATACATAACCGTGAAAACAACTTTACGTGGCGTTGCAAATGGCGGGTGTCGGAGCATTGTAGCGGGTAGGTACCGATTTTTAGATTTCATTTTCACCAATTTAAACGCCAAAAGTGCGTGCTCCGCAGACGGATTTCATAGCATAAGACCCCAAGTAACAGGAAAACATGAGTTTCATGAAGAAATTCGGGTAAATTGTATGAAGAGGCAGAATTGGCTTAGTCTTTTCAGAAAATCTGTTTACAAAACTCCTTTGGCTTCATTTCTATATTTTTTTGTTATATGTTGTGAATTAATGAGATATTTTAAAGCATTCCTAATGCCTTCTTCAATATTAGACATGAGTGTGACATTCTTCTTTGTATATGTGAACAACACAAATGAAGAGGGCATGCAATCTCCAGCTCCTGACCACGTAATGTCAAAAAGGGAAATTAGTAGACAAGAAGATTTCTGAAGAAATACAAATTTGTTTTGCAACATGGAGTCAGTGCTGAAGCATTCTATCAGAGAAGTAACTGAACAATTAATTGTATAGGAACAGAAAGCAGCACATCATTTCACGTAAAAGTGAAGGTATCTGGGAATGTGAAATGTGCATCCAGAAACTCTCAGGAGAATTCACGTTTGCAAGACATATGGAACTTCATACAAGTCAAAAACTTTTCCAGTGTAATGTATGTCACAAGAAATTCAAACAAAAAGATAGTCTCTTAATGCATGTAAAGGTCCATGCCAGAAAACAACCTTATGATTCTAACATGTGATCCAAGCAACTAAGTGAAAAATTCAGCATCTCCAGGCACAGGCTCCTTCAGTCAAGTGACAAAAATCACCAATGTCATGTATGCTTAAAAATGTTTGCATGCAACCATTACCTTTCTAGGTGCATCCTTGTTCACACAGGTGAAAAGCCGCACCAGTGTGATGTATGTTCTAAACAATTTACTCGCAAAAATGAACTTTCACAGCACATGCTCCTTCACACAAGTGAAAATCCTCACCAGTGTGATGTGTGTTTTAAACAATTTACTCGTAAAAGTGATCTTTCAAGACACATATTCCTTCACACAGGTGAAAAGCCTCACCACTGTGATATATGTTTTAAACAATTTGCTCGTAAAAGTGATCTTTCAAGGCACATTCTCCTTCACACAGGTGAAAAGCCCCACCAGTGTGATGTATGTTCGAAACAATTTACTGGTAAAAGTGATCTTTCAAGGCACATGCTCCTTCACACAGGTGTAAAGGCTCACCAATGTGATGTATGTTCCAAACAATTTACTCATAAAAGTCATCTTATAAGCCACATGCTCATTCACACAGGTGAAAAGCCTCACCAGTGTGATGTATGTTCCAGACAATTTTCTCAGAAAAGTCACCTTTCAAGGCACATGCTCGTTCACACAGGTGAAAAGCCTCACCAGTGTGATGTATGTTCCAAGCAATTTACTCATAAAAGTCATCTTACATGCCACATGCTCCTGCACACAGGTAAAAAGCCTCACCAGTGTGATGTATGTTTGAAACAATTTACTGGTAAAAGTGATCTTTCAAGGCACATGCTCCTTCACACAGGTGTAAAGTCTCACCAATGTGATGTATGTTCCAAACAATTTACTCATAAAAGTCATCTTACAAGCCACATGCTCATTCACACAGGTGAAAAGCCTCACCAGTGTGATGTATGTTCCAGACAATTTACTCAGAAAAGTCACCTTTCAAGGCACATGCTCCTTCACACAGGTGAAAAGCCTCACCATTGTGATGTATGCTCTAAACAATTTACTCATAAAAGTTATCTTTCAAGGCACATGCTCCTTCACACGGGTAAAAAGCCTCACTAATGTGATGTATGCTCCAAACCAGGGTGGGAAATTAGCGGTCGCCAGGAGCAAAATGCGACCACAATTTTACATTTTGCGACCAGTATTTTAAACCTCGGAGCCAATTCGCGACTGCATAAATTTATGATTTTTCTTCTTTAACATGCGTACGTAGTAATTTTCAAATGCGGTATTTATGTTTCTTTTTTAAAAAGTTCCCAGTGGTGTGTGGTTAAAAGTATATTGGGGTAGGGAGAAATAAGTTTAACCTTGCTGCTAGCATGTGCTGAACTAGGGGAGTGTACGTAAAAGTCCCGTGAGGAATGTAGGTGCGTGCTACTGTGCCCTTCAATGGCACTACTGGGGGTGGGGAAGGGGAACAAGCCTTAAGAAAGGGATGGGGGAAATCATCTTCAGAGGTAGAGTGTGGTGGGAGGAGAGGGGGGACAAGAAGAGCTGCCGTTAAGGGGGAGTATCAGCATGGGAGATGGGGTGTTTGGCATTTCCTGCCATTCTAACTAAACAACCTGTCAAAAAAAATATCTATGTGAATTTTCCACGTAACTGGTAGAATTTTTTACAAACACCATAAATCATTGATACGAAAGGCCCTCCAAACTGCTCCTAAATTGGTTAAATACTTTTTAAACTAGGCATGGAAATTTTTATTAAGAATTTGTTGTGCATAAAAGTGCCGTATTTTCCGGCACATAATCCGTGGATTATCTGTTTCTAAAAGTTTCAATTCTAAACACTGCCGATTATACGACGGTGCGGATAATACAGAGCTCCCCCCCCATAAACTTCAAAATGAAGCTTTAAGAATGCCGCCACGTGTTCCACGATAATATGCAGTGTCACTCCATCAACATATCTCCGTTTGCCCCTTGGCTTTGGCAAAAATGTCTGTGTGTATGTGTGTAGACATTTCCTCTCTGGGAAGGGATTGCTGCTTTGTAAAAGTTAAGAGGAGGAGATAATATGCAGTGTCACTCCATCAACATATCTCCGCTTGCCCCTTGGCTTTGGCAAAAATGTCTGTGTGTATGTGTGTAGACATTTCCTCTCTGGGAAGGGATTGCTGCTTTGTAAAAGTTAAGAGGAGGAGATAATATGCAGTGTCACTCCATCAACATATCTCCGCTTGCCCCTTGGCTTTGGCAAAAATGTCTGTGTGTATGTGTGTAGACATTTCCTCTCTGGGAAGGGATTGCTGCTTTGTAAAAGTTAAGAGGAGGAGATAATATGCAGTGTCACTCCATCAACATATCTCCGCTTGCCCCTTGGCTTTGGCAAAAATGTCTGTGTGTATGTGTGTAGACATTTCCTCTCTGGGAAGGGATTGCTGCTTTGGAAAAGTTAAGAGGAGGAGATAATATGCAGTGTCACTCCATCAACATATCTCCGCTTGCCCCTTGGCTTTGGCAAAAATGTCTGTGTGTATGTGTGTAGACATTTCCTCTCTGGGAAGGGATTGCTGCTTTGTAAAAGTTAAGAGGAGGAAACTCAGCAAAGCGCATTGACCTTGAATAGCGGAGTGCGGTTTCCATTCCATAAAACATTGAGACGTGCCACTCTGACCCTGTGATGTCAACCCCCCCCCCACACACACACACACTCTTCCCGAATTTCCAACCCCACTTGTTTATTTTCCTTTCAGCTCCAAGACTGGAGAACTTCGACACCATTACAAATTATTTACGATCTGAAAACCAGTGTTTCAGTTGATGATGTAATTTTAAACATTACTCAGAGTTACAGCGCGATTGCCACAGAAATTAAAAATACATATCACAACCGTTTGAAAGTTGCGGGGTATCGTAACTAACTTTTTTAAATTTTCAAAAAATTTCACGATTTTGTGAGTTTTTTAAACTCCTTAAATGGAAAGAAAGTATATTTATACAGTAAAACCTCGAAAATCCGGCATCGACGGGACCGGACAAGTGCCAGATTTATGAAAATTCCGGATTTCCGAAGCCATCTAAAAATTGTGTAACGGGAGCTACGATCAGGTCACTAACAAAATTTTGTGTTTTGTCTTATGGCACTGGCTCTCTTCCTTCCCTGGAACCAGTGGAGCTAAATTAGGGACGGGCGAGTGCTTATAGCCCATTGAGTTGCTTACTATGGTCGTTAAACCTGCAATTCAAAAAAAAAAATTTGTGCGCCTACACCTTATAAATATGGTGGGGTCGCGCTGCTGATCGCATTCTTTGCAATTTGCGAAAAGAAATTGTTTTGGGGATGGGGAAAAAAGTGTTGGTGAAAATATTGGCGATTACTTTTTAGTACTATATATTGTAAAACTGTTGTGGATTACATGGTTTTTTTAACTTTTACTATGAATTTTGTCTGCGGATTATACACAGACGTTTTTTCTATCACGCTGAATTTTGCCGTCTGCGGATTATATGCTGAAAAATATTGTACTTAATGAAAATTTTCGTGGGTACTTAAGAAAGTATTTTACCAATTCTCATGAAATTTTCAATGTGGGCTTCTATTATCTACTTATCCTGTGTATAAACATTTCAGCCAGTTTTATTAAGAATTCGTGAAGATAGCTTTCCGATTTTTTTTATGTACTTCCATAGTTGAACAACTTGGGTAATGTGCTACCGCCGAAGCTGGTTCCTTGCTGGGCTGGCTGGGGTAGCCCAGCAAGTAACGGCTCCTAGAATTTCAGATCGGCTCCTACAATTTCAGCTATAGGAGCCATTTTGCTTCTAGGATATTTTTCTAATTTCCAACCCTGGCTCCAGACAATTTGATCATAAAAGTGCTTTTTCAAGGCATGTGCTCATTCACACAGGTGAAAAGTTTTACCAGTGTAATCTTTGCATGAAAGAGTTTGCCTGCAAAAGTAGTATTTCAAGTCAAATCCACTTGCACATAGCTAAATAGCCTTACCAGGGTGATATTTGCTTGAAACAGAGCTTACAGAAGTCATTTTTCAAGGCACATGATCCTTCACACAGGTAAATAGACTAAGCTGTATGACCTATGTTCCAGACACTTTGCTCAGAAGAGTTATCTTTCAGTGCATGTGCTCCTTCATGCAGATAATTAACTGCAGCAGTGTTTTTCTGTTCTTCAACCGGACCATTCCTAATTTTTATGTACGAAGATTCATTTAATGGTGTGTAAAGATTTATCTTTTAAATGCTCGGGGGGAGGGGGTCAGAATCTTTCAAATCATATGCTAAGGGTGGGGTGGGGGGGGGTGGTATCTTTAAAGTTGATAAAATATCAATAAACAGAAAGGGGAAGACTTAAGGTTTATTGTTTTTACCTCTTATTTACTCTGAATTTTAAGAAATCTGGGCAGCCTAAAAATATATAATCGAGTAGAATGTATTTTACATACCATTGACAAATAACATGAAACATATCGATAAGAAACATACCTGACGTCTAGGTGCTTGTTGAAATCACAAAGATATTTCAGTTCCAGAACCACAACGTGCAGTAAGTTTGCTGCATGACTCATAATTTCTTTAGAATTATGCCTTTGAATTTATATTTGTCTTTCAATTTACTTATGACAATAAAGCAGGTGATTTTTCACAATTCCTATAATATGGAGACTGTTTATGATATTGCTTTCAATTAAATTATATTAATATTAGCTGATATTGTGCAGCAATTGAAGGATTGAAATGTGGAAACTTTTTTTAAACAAATGAGATAGAATTAAATTACTGAGTAAAAGCCACAAAAAAAAAAAAAGAAAAGAAAAAAAGAGCATTGTAAGAAAACTAAATTCCAGATGCCCTATTATGGCCATGAATATGTCTTGTGGTTTTAGCACCAAATAACCACCTGTCAATAGCCTTTGAAGGGTCAAATTCAGATAAGGAGGGGCCATTAAAGTTGATCATCATTAAATCATTTAAGCTCTCCGCTTCCATTGATGATCGAAATTTGTTTTTAATAAGGTTCATCAAGCTGAAACCTCTTTCACAACTTACAGTGGAAACAGGCAATACTGACACTATTGATAAGTTTCCCTAAAACTGGAAATCTGTCACTGTTAGACATCACTTTGTTCAACAATTCACTGAGCTTCATCCCTTGTCCAAGCACCTTAAACTCATACCATTCATTCTGGAGAAGATTTATGCATGTTTTGCTATTCATATCTGGAGATGATAGTTGTTTTTTGAAATGTTGAGCTAGGACTCTTATCTCATCAACTCCAAACTTCTCCAGATCTTTTCCTGTTGGCCACGTGAAGGTATCAAAAACCCGGCAATGTTGAATGATGTTATGATTGTTCAGAAATCTTTCCTGTAAATATTATGCTCCGCATTGCACCAGGTTTTTTTTTGTCAACTTCAAAGGAAGTACTTGAACTGGCATTCAGTCCATGCAGTTGCACTTCTTGATAAATGCCTTTCAGTGTTGTGCTACTGATGAACATGTCTTCATAATGACCAGGAACATCGATCAATGCAGTGAGTGTTGTTACAGTACTTTTTATGTGCAGTTCAACAGCACTCATGAAAAGTTCTTGCCTTTGAAATATGAGAGACAGGTTCTTAAATACAGTAAGATAATCTAACAGAAAGTGTAGCATATGGGCAAACCTGAAATCCTTCAGTTTCTTCAACAGACCTTTTGCAACTGCAGAAGCATCACCTTTCTCATTAGAAATATCTTCAAGATGTACCACCACACATTTCCAATCTTTTACCAGAGCAGCAAGTGCACAAACTTTACTGGCAACCCATCTTACTTTGTAGAGAAATTGAAATTTTAAAAGTTGGCCCTGCAAATTTTCAGATACCTGCTTCAGTTGACGCATTCTCTTTGGTGATGACCGATAAAATTTGTACAGTTTCTTAAGAACTGTATCAATGTCATCAATGAATTTTACATTTTTTACAGCACTCAACACACTTAAGTTTAATCTGTGTGCAATACAGTGAACACCTACCACATGGCTCAATGTTTGACGAATCTTCTGAACTACACCATTCTCAGCAATCATACTGGCTGCTCCATCAGTCCCAATACCAATCAGATGATTGGAACTTAACCATTCTGACAGCTCTAGTCTTTCAAGTTCACTATAAATTGCTTTCATGTATCCATCTGCAGTTGCACTTTCAAGTGGAATGATGGATAAAAATACTTCTTTTATTCCTTTGTCTTTCAGATATCTTGCCTATAATATAAGTTCTTCTACACCTCCTTTGTCTGTTGATCCATCCAGCAATAAACTTACAAAATGCTGGTCTTTCAGTTCACAAATCAGTTCATTTCTTATCCCTGCTGCAATATAAGACACAAATTATTTACATCTTTTGTCATTGTTATATTCTTTTCTGACTTCAATACCTAATTTTTCTGCCAATAACAATTGCCCTTCCAAGTCGCTAAAAGGTTTATTATTTTCAGCAATGAAATAGGCAATATTAAAAACAGATTTCATGTGCTCAAACATTTTTTGATTCATTTTTTTTGTACACACGCTGCAATAGGGGTAGTTTCTGGATGTAATTCTGCATTTTGTGCTACCATGCATTTCTGATGCTGATATGACTTCTCATGTTTTTTAAATGTTTCCAGTTTGAAAGGTCCAACAAAACCCTTTACCACTTTAGAACTGACATCCGCTATCCCAGGAAATGCAGCACATATTTCACATTGTGCTATACCTGTTCTTTCATTAAAAGTAAGCCACAGTAAATCCTTTAAATATGCTGTTTGAAATTTCCTCCTTTTTCCACTGTATGCCTGACTCAGTGAAGGGGAATGGAGGTTCAGATCTGTACTAACTTCCACCTCAGTTTCTTCTAATGAAATGGAAGGCTCAGGATCTTTCCTTTTTTGTGGAATCACAAAAAAACTTGTTAAACGGGATTGCTTCCCATTTTCCAAATCTCTGCCTGCAGCTGCTCGTTTCATTTTTTGAAATGAATAAAACACACAAAGCTGAGGTTAAAAAACACAACAGAATCTTGAAACCAAAATAAAATAAAATGCGTAAGCATGCGACTAAAGTTGAACTATCACCACAGAAGGGTTCTCTGTTAATGACAACCAGTTTGCAGGTACGCGACCTTTCGTGATGCTATCTGCCTGCAGGGAGAGTAAGGTTTCTAGAAGGGGAACAATGAAAGTGGAGCCAGAGAAATAAATGGAATGTTTTCCGCTGCAACTCGCCCCAGGTCAATGGTTAGTCACATGCTTTGTTTCGCCGACTTGCGGCACGCGGGAGAGGAAGAGTGCAAAAGAAACCGGACGGACAAAGGTCGTAGCCAGAGGAGAGCCGCCCGACCTCAATGACCTACCGCCCCCCCTAATTTCTATGCCTGGCTACGGGCCTGGTCAAAACTCTTCCTGCACAACTGAATTTCAGCTAACTTTGAAGCTTAAAAATTCTGTTGCAACAGACAAAATCCGAAGAAAAAAAAATTGATGTAAAATTCAATCCGCTGAACAAAGGCATTAGTTGTCGGCAAGCGTAATTGCCGAAGCTTCAGCCATCAGCCCATTCGCTCCCGATAAGTTACGAGTTCCCACTTCCAAGCGCAGAGTGTGCTTCTCCACTAAAGGAGGGATTGCTTTGAGCACGCACACTTGCTATTATTGATGCGTGCGTTCCACCTGTAGGATCAAGCGGCGCGAGAGAAGCAGCTTTCCTTTATTTTTGGATGGTCTTAAAACATTTAACAGAAAAAATTAAAGGCAGTTCCCAGCAGAAAATGGAAAGCCATCTGGAGTTGCACTTTCAAATATTAACTGCCAAGAAAAGGCCTGCGGAATAATTACATCAAAGTACGACCTGACAAGAAATCAGTTTCATGTAAAATAATAGACATGCCGAGGAACCGCCGTAGATGTGCGGCAACTGACGGAGTTTGAACGAAGTCGTATCATCGGGATGAGAGAGGCAGGGCGGCCGGCGTGTCGCATCTGCCGCCATATTTGGGGCGGGGAGGACAGTACGGTGCGATCGTGCTGGGAGCAATGTACACAGAAGGGCACCCTGACACACCACCAGCAGAGAGGATCGTGAGAGCGGCACGCACAGATGTAACGATGTCCAATATCAAGAGACGTGGTGGCCGTTACAAGGGACCCCTGTGTCTGTCAGAACTATTTCCAAGTGCCTGGTAGAGGCGAATCTGCACTCACGACGGCCCTTGCGTTTTCCGCCATTAACACCTGACCATCGTTGGCATCAGTTGCAGTGGTGTCAGCAGCGAGTAACATGGAATGCTACGGACTGGCGACGTATAGTGTTCAGCGACGAATCCCGCTTTTGTATGGGAATGGACAACTACCGTGTTAGAGTATGGAGGACCGCAGGTGAGCGCTATAATCCCAACCCCTGTACAGCGGTACACCTCTCGAACTGCAGGCCTGATAGTCTGGGAAGCCATCGCGTATGACAGCCGGACTTCCCTCGCAGTCATCCCAGCGACGTTGACAGCTCAGCGCTACGTACAGGAGATCCTGCGGTCCCATGTGCTGCCTTTTCTGGCAGGGCGGCCCTGAGCCATTTTCAAACAAGATAACGTTCGTCCGCACACAGCTCGGCTGGCTTTCCCAGGGCTGCCTACGCAAGGTTTCGACGCTTCCGTGGCCTGCCAGATTGCCTGATCTCGTCCATCGAGCACGTGTGGTCCCAGATGGGACGCCAGCTTTCTCCATGTCCCATTGTTCGTGATTTAGAGTGTTAGTTGCAAGAAGTGTGGTGAGCCAACTGTCTAGGGATAACATCCGGCGTCTCTTCGACTCCACGCCGGACCGTATCACCGCATGTATCCGAGCACGAGGTAGTCCGACGCGGAACTAACGCTGACCAGAATGTGTACCGTATATGTCCGCGGAAAATCGTCCTGCTACTGTGATATTGTAATCACTTCTGTCCTTGGTATGTACCATTTCAGTTCTAAAATCTCATATCATTCCGACGCTTCCTTGGCGTGCGCGGAGTTTTGTGACAATGAGTGTATATTCTAGTGATTACTTATAACACCGATATGAATTGAAAGTTTTTAGAACTTCCAAATCTTGAGCCATTGACACTTACTCAGAATTGAAACTTTCGTTAGATATGGGGATTGAAAAGGAATTTAATAAAAGTTGCAAAAATGTTAAAAACGTACCATATTATAAATACATAGTCGAGACACATTATTGTGGCCACGTCCTATCCGCCCCGGTGGCGCAGTGGTCTAAGCGATGGCCTCTGATCATTCGTCCGAATGGGGTCCGGGTTCGAATCCCGGTGAGGCATGGATGTTGTGTTTGTCTTACGGCACTGGCTCTCTCCCTTCCCTGGAACCAGTGACCCTAAATTAGGGACGGGCGACTGCTTATAGCCCATTGAGTTGCTCACGGTGGTCGTTAAACCTCCAATCGCCGCCCCGGTGGCGCAGTGGTCTAAGCGATGGCCTCTGATCATTCGTCCGTAAGGGGTCCGGGTTCGAATCCCGGTGAGGCATGGATGTTGTGTTTGTCTTACGGCACTGGCTCTCTCCCTTCCCTGGAACCAGTGACCCTAAATTAGGGACGGGCGACTGCTTATAGCCCATTGAGTTGCTCACGGTGGTCGTTAAAACTCCAATTAAAAAAAAAAAAAAAAAAAAAAAAACCTCCAATCAAAAAAAACAAAAACAAACCACGTCCTACTTTTGACGTCCATGGCGCGTAGCCCATGAAAGACGGCACGTGTCCTGAGCTGGATTGGAGGGTATATAAGGTGTGCTGTAGGCATTCTGAAAACATATCACTCGTTGCTGTCATGGATAAAAGGAGCGATTTATCAGATTTGCAAAAAGTGATGATTGTCGGCTTTCGCATCAAAGATGGCAGTATTTCTGAAACAGCGCAGTTTGTGAACTGTTCGCGTACTGCTGTGGTTACAGTGCATCGTGATTAGAGCAATGGCACCATTGCGAATCAGCGACGTGCCATTGATGTGAGAGGTGAACGTCGGCTGCGAAGGTGCGTGAGGGCCGATCGACACGCTACAGTGGAGCAACTCACTGGCCGAATGAACCAGAGGACTACCTGAAGTGTGTCTAAAACGATAGTTGAGCGAACCCTGTTGCGTATGGGTGATCCGATGCCGACGGATGGTCACTGCACCTATGCTAACGAAGGTGCATCGGCAGAAAAGGCTTACATTTGCACGGCAGTATCGGAATTGGACCTCCGCTGATTGGCAAAGGACTGCCTTCTCCGATGAATAACATTTTCTGCTTCATCGAACGGATGGACGTTGGCGTATAAGGCGAGAAACATCGGAGAACAAACACTCTTCAATAATTACTGGCAGAACAAAAGCTGGTGTGGGTAGCGTTATGATCTGGGGAATGCTTTCGTGTCATTCCTGGATCCATTCATATCTGTGGAAAGCACTATGGACCGAATTCGTTATGAATCCATCCTTGCACATCACGTATACTCTCGTACATGCTGATTGTCTTCCATGGGGCAGATGGGATCTTCCAGAACGACAGTGCGACGTATTACACAGCTAGAACTGTCCGAGAGTGGTTGGAAGAGCACGAAGAAGACTTTAAAGTATATACTTCCCTGGCCCCATAATTTCCCAGACTTAAATCCAATTGAGCATCTGTGGGACCACTTCGATCGTGTTGTTCGCTCTGTGGATCCTCCACCGCGCACCCTCCAGCAGCTGTCAGATGCACTGCAATCAATGTGGCTCCACATACAGTACCAGTGAACACCTTCCAGCACCTTATTGAGTCACTCCCAGTCAAGGAGGTTAGAATAATACTTCTGGAGATGCTTTTAACCGTGAAGTCGCCATCTGTGGGAATTTGACGTTGTTTACATGACGCCTATGTAATTTCAACTGTGTGTATTTTGAATTGCGTGATCTTTAGTTGCAGAAACAATGTTAATATCAAACCGGAATTAATTATACTTCTTACACGAGTAAAGTTTTCAATTTTAACATTATGTTTTGTTTAGAATTCGCAATAACGTTCGGTATTTGAATTTAAAATAAAAATGGGAAGGAGTCTCAAAACAATTAAAAATTTTATTAATCCAGTATTTTCTCACACATCGGCGGCAAGTTACAATGCGAAATTGAAAAAATCTACTACAAAAGAATGCGATTCAGCCAACACAAAATGCATTGCAGTAGCCTTGAGAACCATGAGCTTTCCCACACTTTGACGGCCGTCGCTCGCGGTTATAGGTTTTACGCTAAGTGGTACTGCTCCATTGACAAGGGCATCTCCAGGTATCTTATTCTAACCTCCTTGCTCGCAGCCCGTCTAGTTGCTGTCCACGCTGCACACGGCGGTTACACTGGATATTAGCTGGTGGTCACAATAATGTGACTCGACCGTGTACATTCTTGAAGATAATTTTTTTTTCTTTTTGTTCTGTAAATCCAGATACCATTAGAAATAACACAAAAAAAAAACATGATTTCATAGTTTTTAATACATTTTCTCAATGAATGAACATTTTTCTTCTATATCATAGTCCCTTCTTCCTATAGCAATCCCAGGAGAAAGTATTTCCTCTTTTTCAGTGGCGAGTTCAAGCTCAAAAATCGTTATTTACCCTATGTATGGTAGAAATAGTGCCATTTCTGTTACCCGTACAGATGTTTCAACGGCACAGTGAAAAACAGCTTTTCGCATTTGAAACTTTAATTTTACTGAAAATGAATATTACCTCATTTATTAGTCACTGTTTGCTATACCAAGAAGCAAAACTTTTCGTTTTGTTTCAAGAAATTAAAATTGAGACTTCAACGGTATGTTATCATCTGTCATGACACGCAGTCATTTTTTTTAAATTGGAGGTTTAACAACAATCGTGAGCAACTCAATGGGCTAAAAGCGTCCCTAATTTAGGGTCACTGGTTCCAGGGAAGGGTAAGAACCAGTGCCGCAAGACAAACACAACATCCATGCCTCACCGGGATTCGAACCTGGACCCCTTTCGGACGAATGATCAGAAGCCATCGGGGAGGCAAAGTTATTTTCTATATACAATATGTAAGAACTGGCATTTTCGAACTTTAATTTTGTTAAGAAAAAGGCCTGCTCTGTTCTGGATATATCTATTAAGGAATATAAACGCTATTCTACTTTCTAAACCGTCCAGCCTCCATGAGAGTGCAGTTCTTCGGAAGTAAAATCTTGAATGTAGCCGAGGTCGGGTGAGCGAGCGAGTCCAGGTGCTGTGACCTAGGGGTGGGCGAGCACGCCAGAGGTGTTAGGTCAGAGGGTGATTGGAATTCCCTTTGGGGAATACATGGGCGGAGTTCTGAGTGTCTGGAAGGGGGGCAGCCTTCGGTTAGTGAGCGCGTAAGATAAGTCGTTCAAAAGTGTTTCTGCGAGATAGAGGACTCCCGATTGTCGTTCGTTTTGCGGAACGACGGGTGAAAAAGTTACGTCTACCAATATGTCTTACCGTTGCCTGCGTGTTTTTAAAATGTTTTATGTTTAATTGCTCGCATAATTTTATTGCATCAGCTACTGACTCACTTAGAAGTTGAACAGCTAATTTAACATTCATTTTACGGAATCACCATTCGACATCGGTTTTCTTAAATTATTCCTAAAATGTAGTGCTTCCTGATCTTGAAGTTTTTGTACAACCAGAAAATTGTGTTCGTATCTTCGTCTACTCTATGGCCCTTATCTCCTAAAGTGTTTCGTACCAATTTAATGACATGACACGGGTCAAGCATGAAAGGAAAAATTACATCCTAATTTTGATATCATGCTTAGATTTGTTGTATTTCCATCAAAAGTAAGGTTTACTACAAATTTTGAAGATGACAATCCAATTTTTAGTGTAAATGTGCCAAGGATGGTAAGTCAGATAATATCCGAAAACTTGAAAATTTCATCGTCCTGGAGCGGGACTCGAACCCGCGTCTCCCAGATAGCGCCCGGTTATGCTAACCACTACACCACCCAGAACAACCAAGTCTCAAGTTTCCAATTAATTTGAATATTTTTCGGATATTATCTGACTTACCATCCTTGTCACATTTACACCAAAAATCGGATTGTCATCTTCAAAATTTGTATTATATGGTGTAATCCCGTATTTCTTTCAAGGTTTACTACTTCAGCTCCCGACTCGTGAGTATGTTTAGTGCCCGATTTACCAAATTTTCCAGTTGTGATCCTGGTAAACCATTTACAAAAAAGAAGCCAATAGGTATTTATGCCTACAAGCATTACGCATAAAGCATTTTTTGCCACTGGCAAGTCATCCATATCAAGTTCAGTCCCTATATTACCAAAACCATGAAACCCTTTCCCATCCTATTCTAGGTATATGTTTCCTTATAGCAATCTCATCGACAGTCATATTCCAAAAAAAAAAAAAAAAAAAATGTTCGTATGAATAAAAAGATTAGTACGTAAATGTTTGAAAACAGCACGGTTATGTTTAAATCTCCAGATCTGTAAAATTCCTTGAAAATGAAATAAGTGAAGAACAAGAAAGAAAAGAAGAAGACATAGCTGAAGAACCTGAAGAAAAGCAGGAAAATACAATAAATTTTTTCAAAAATGTTCTCGAAAATGCAGAATCAGAAAAAATAATTAAACTGGAAACAGAAGAAAATCCAAGACAAAACACAGAACCTTCACAGGATGATGAACGTACAAAGTCAAATTCTGAAGCTTCACCATTAAGAAGGTCTGAAGGTCTCAAAGGAAAACAAAAGGAGTACCTCCTGAAAAACTATCATTGAAAATTGAAGAAAGCATAATTCTTAGGGATGATCCTAAAAATATGCAAGAAATAGAAGAGCTGCCTCAAGTTGAAAAAGATAAATGGTACAATGCCATGGAACAAGAAATAAATTCTCTGAAAGAGAATAACACATGGTCACTCACAAACTTGCCGAGAGATAAAAAGGCAATAGGCTGCAAGTCGGTATTCAAGACAAAATATGGCGAAAAGCGGGAAGTAATCAAGTACAAGGCTAGACTAGTAGCCAAAGGCTATAGTCCAGGGGAGGCGGAAAGTGAAGTTCGTTGACCGGGCCCGAAATTTCCAGTGCGAAATTTCGAATCGTGGTGCACCCCTCCCTTCCCGCTTCCCGGAACAAATAGAAGAAAAACAATGCCTAAGGCGCTTTGTTAGGGATTAGGATCACCTGACCACTTACCTAGAGGAACTTTCTAAGGCACATCACAATAATCACACATATACCAAATAAAAGAATAATAAAAATGAAAATATTGGGCTGAAATTGTCGAAATTATTGACCGGGCCTGGTTACTGGAGGCCCGGGCGGTTCCGCCGCCACTGTTATAGTCAACAGTTTGGCTCCGACTATGATGAAATCTTTTCACCTGTAGTCAAGCATACAACAATTAGAGCTTTTTTTTACAGCTGCTGCATATAAAAAAAATGTTCATCCAACATGTAGATGTCAAATCTGCATTCTTGCATGGGGAACTACAAGAAGAAATTTACGTGCATCAGCCTGAAGGTTTTGTATAGAGAAATCACGAAAATAAAGTGTGCAAATTGAACAAATCCTTTTCTGGCTTAAAGCACGCTGCCAAAGCATGGAATCAGTCAATAGCAAATACTTTGACATCTCAGTGCTTCATACAAAGCAAAGCAGATTCTTGTTTATTTATAAAACATGAAGATAAAAAGGCACAATTTATCTGATCATATATGTAGATGATATATTAATAAGTGCTCAACATCAGCCAGAAATACAGCAGGTAATAAAAGCTTTAAAGAATAACTATGAGATCACTGATCTTAGAGAGGTCAAATATTACTTAGGTATGGAAGTCACCAAAAATAAAAGAGGAAATTTCCCAAGTAGCACACTGACATTGGCCAACGGTTGGCCCAATATTTTTGCGTCGGCAGCGTTGGGCGAAGATTGGCCAGCGGTTTTCCCAACCACACATGACCAACCATTTATCAACAAATGATCACTTAACGGTTGTCCGATGGTTGTCCAACAACACATGATCACATTGGAAAACTGTTTGCAACAGTTTTCTAATGTGGGTCCAACCGTTGAACCAACACATATCCAATTGTTGGCCGCCGAGTCGCCTCGTCGCTGGGCCGACCGTTGAAAGCCCACGGTTGGTCCAACATAATATTGCTACCTGGGTTCTTTCTTAGTCAACAAAGCAAAATTCAACAATTAATAGAGAAATTTGGTCTACAAGATGCAAAACTAACATATATTAAAATGGAAACAAATTACTACCAGCATAAAGAAGAAGATCATTTGTTACCTAAAACATTGAAATTGAGGACTGCCCCAGAAAACGAGAACATCTGGTCATCTCACTGAAAACATCAGTGCGCCACACATTTCTGTATCAGACGCAGGGGACTTTTGCTTTGCGGCGTCATCTTGCGGCCGGATCATGAGAACGAGGCACAGAACTCCTTTGCTTCTAGCACCAGTAATTCTAGTCTGATCTTTTCCTTCACGAGTAGGTCGTTTAACCCGTAAAAAAAGTAATAAGAGTGTAATTATTAGGGAAAGTGAAATCGACCCTCATTTTCACGGTCTATAAAGGTCTTACAATTATTTGTGCACATAATATTCTGGGAATTTCTTGTCAGTTTTTGAGAAAGTTGCCTTTTCGCGAATGTTTTCTCCAGCTCATATTTGCATTACGTCAGAAGTATTAAAAATGAAATAAATGAAAATTGTAAGTTTCTCAGCATGGAATCAGTTCTGAAACATTCTATCAAAGAAGGCGCTCAAGAATTCCTTATAAAAGAAGTGAAAGCAGAAACTGATACTTCCGCAACCATTGTTCAACCTACAATTGAAGGTCTTCGGGAATGCGAAATATGCTTCCAGAAATTCACGGAAGAATCTACCTCTGCAAGACATGTACAACTTCACAAAAGTGAAAGACCTTTTCAGAGTGACGTGTGTCTCGAGAAATTCACTCAGAAAGGTAGTCTCTTAAGCCATGTAAAGGTACACATAGAACAACCTACTGATTTTGACACATGTTCCAAGCAGTCAAGTGAAATGGGAAGCACCTTAAGGCATAGGCTTCTGCACATAGGTGAAAAACCTCACCAGTGGGATGTAGGTTCCACACAATTTACTGATAAAAGTAGCCTTTCAAAACATATCCCACTTTGCACAGATGAAAAGCCTCACCAGTGTAATGTATGCTCCAAACAATTCACTGATAAAAGTTATCTTCACAAGCATGTGCGCCTTCACACAGGTGAAAAGCCTTACCAGTGTGATGTATGCTCCAAACAATTTGCTTGGAAAAGTCAACTTTCAAGGCATGTGCTCCTTCACACAGATGAAAAACCTCACCAGTGTAATATCTGCTCCAAACAATTTGTGCAGAAAAGTGATCTTTCAAAGCACTTTCTCTTCCACACAGCTGAAAAGCCTCACAAGTGTAATGTATGCTCCAAACAATTTACTGATAAAAGTTATCTTCACAAGCACGTGCGCCTTCACACAGGTGAAAAGCCTTACCAGTGTGATGTATGCTCGAAACAATTTGCTTGGAAAAGTCAACTTTCAAGGCACATGCTCCTTCACACAGGTGTAAAACCTCACCAGTGTGATCTTTGCTCCAAACAATTTGCTCAGAAAAGTGAGCTTTCAAAGCATGTGCACCTTCACACAGGTGAAAAGCCTCACCAGTGTGATGTATGCTCCAAACAGTTTGCAGATAAAAGTTATCTTTCAATGCACATGGTCCTTCACACAGGTGAAAAGCCCTTCCAGTGTGATGTATGCTCCAAACAATTTTCGTGGAAAAGTCAACTTTCGTTGCACAAGGTCCTTCACACTGGTGTAAAATCTCACAAGTGTGATATATGCTTCAAACCCTTTGTTCGCAAAAGTCACCTTTCAAGACACATGCTCCTTCACACAGGTGAAAAGCCTCACCAGTGTGATGTATGCTCTAAACAATTTGCTCAGAAAAGTCACCTTTCAAATCATATGCTGCTTCACACAGGTGAAAAACTTCACCAGTGTGACATTTGCTCTAAACAGTTTGCTTTTAAAGGCAATCTTTCAAAGCATATTCTCCTTCACACAGGTGAAAAGCCTCACCAGTGTGATGTGTGCTCCAAACAATTTGCTTGGAAAAGTGAACTTTCAAAGCACATGCTCCTTCATGCAGGTGAAAAGCCTTACCAGTGTGATATATGCTCCAAGCAGTTTGCTCTAAAAAATTATCTTTCAAAGCATATGTGTCGTCATACAGATGAAAAGCCTTTCTAGTAGGATTTTTACACCAAACAATTTGCTCAAAAAAGTAATCTTTCAAAGTACTTGCTGTTTCGTACAACAGAAAAGCCTTGTCACTGTCATGTATGCTTCAAATGATTTGCTGATAAAAGTTATCTTTCAAAGCACAGGTGATAATGTCCACCAAATATGCATGAAACAATTTGCTAAGAAAAATTATGCTTCAAGGTGCATGCTTTTTCCAGCAGGAAAAAATACTGCAGGAATCTGAAATGTGCTTGTAGAAGACCATACCTAATTACAATATAGGAAGACTTGTTGATGGGATGAGGAAACTTTATTTTTTATGTGCTGTTCCTGAAATTTAGTTTCAAGTAGGTATTTGTATGTCCACAAGATAATGCACATTTTACTATACCATCATGCTGTTATGAGCCAAACCTATCAGTAGGGAAGCATGAGTGGTCTATTTGTATGTGAGTGCATGTTCAGCTGTCTAATTGTAATGTCAATTAAAAAAAGGAAGTTACTTTAATTTGATCTGATTTTTTAAACAAAATACCATTAATTTTTCTTTTTTTTTGTGCAGTTCTATATTTCTAGATATAATTATTGTGGGAAATAGATTCTGCAGCATTTTTGAAAAATGGTTTATTTTGCAATGACCCTATGGTATTCTTAGAAAATGTCTACCCAGGCAAAGGGGAATATCAGCTGGGCAGTACTTTGGCTCCGCCTCGCAGAGGAAGATCCAGAAGTGTACCATAGGGGGACAGTTCTTCTTGTGTAAAAAAAAAAAATGATAATAATTATTATCATTATATATGGAGAGATTGTAGAACACAAAGTTTTGCTTTCTTTTTCCACTCCTTTGTTAATTTTCTTCACTAGTAAATAATTTCTTTATTCTAAAATGTAAAAACAATAAAATGAAATACAAAGTATAAATGAGAAAAAAAAAAAAAAAGAAAACAATGCTCTTGAAATATAAAAAAATTAGTCACTTTCTTCGAATTTGCTTGTATGTAGTTTATTTCCAGGTTCCTTATCACCAAAGTGACTCCCAGCTGAAAAAGAAAACTTGTGTTCAATATTCTGGTTGTTTTAAGTAGATCCACGCAGTGTCATCAAAGAGTCATTGATGTCATATTTCGACACTTTCTACTCCGTAGGGTTCCTCTTTTTCTTCCATCTTTAATTGAATATTCTTGCTGGTGGTAGGAGGCAGTCTTTTCTTACTGTAGTCAACAGTCAAACCCCCTCTTCTCTGCCCTCCTCTCCACTTAAAAACCAAGCGACCTTAAATTCTCTCCAACAAATACCTTTTCTTCCACAAAAAGGAACATAAAACGGTAAATATGTAGATTAGCATCTTAAATTATTTCATCAGAAAAGTGTTAGTGCCTGAAAAAAGTGCGACATACAGATTTTAGAGTATGGAAAATCATGGCAAAAATGGCGCAGAAATTTGATATTGTAAATGTCTTTTAATGATTGTTACCATAATATTTGCCTGTAAGTGCGATGCTGTGAAGAAAAGCTGCTGTAGGCCTAACACATTCCTGCGGTTACGATGGGAACTTTTGCTCTGTTAAAAGGAAGGTTCGTTGCTGTACTGAAAACACAGGGGGAAGAGTACAAGAGGAAGCAGTTACGTTGTTGGCAGGAGAGTGATAAATGTTGTAGTGATACGCTACAGAAAATAGGTCCACATTATTCACCTTTATCCTGTACAGTGTTGGCAGGAAAAACCGGATGAAAGCTCTTTGATTTGCAAAAGATATGTATCAGTGAGATAGAAACTGACTTGCAAACAAGGTATTGACGGGAGAACCAAAACTGCACTGGCACAGCAAATCGGCTTCGGATGGAAGCTGTTAAATGCAGAACCGAAAGTTATACTTCCCCTGTTTTCTGTACAACATAGAAAGTCATATTCATACTTTCTATTTTGAATCAGGGATTCATATGCAAAACAGTTCTCAACATCTACTTTAAAAACAATGACAAAACATGTACGAAATATATATTGTGTAGCGTATGAGGACAACATGGTTTGCTCTCCTGGCAAAAACGTATGCGGTGGCACTTGTAGTCATACGCGCATGAATTACACGTTGCAGCTAATCTTCCTTTCAATGGAGCAAGATCTACAGCAGCGTCACTTACAGGTAAATATTACGATAAAGATCTTTAAAAGACATTTAAATGGGAAATTTCTGCACCATTTGCCATTAATTTCTATACTCTAAAATCTGTACATCACACTTTTTCCACGTACTAACATTTTTCCGAGGAAATAATTTAGGACACTAATCTATACATTTACTCATAAAACTAGTCCTACCTACATGCTCGTTCTCACAGTTGCCCAAAGGTTTTCCTCTAGGACTATTTTTCAAAGTCTAAATAGGGATGTATGTGTTTAGCTAAAACATTCTCACAACACTTCGTTTTAAATAAATAACTACTAAGAAGCTTTTGAACGGCAGCTTAGCATTTCATAGCCCTTTACCCAGTGGCAAACAGTGTTAGTTTTTAGTACAATTATGCCTCCATAATCATGAGAGGGATTGGCAGTAAAACATGTAACATAATAAAAATTAAGAGAAGCACAAAAATTCTCATATCACTCACCCATTGTTTATTTTATGGAAAAGTAAACAGTGGAATGTTTCGGTAGTAGACTTCTACCTTCCTCAGGTAGGAAATAAAACGTGCTATTAGTGGTAACATTACAGATATCAAAAGCACGGCTAACAATTTGGGTCTCACTGGAAGTAGTCCCCCTAGTGGTGAATAATGAAGTTAGAGCTGCTAATCATCATCTGTGCCTTCTAGATTGCCACCAGACCCCAGTCTCTTCCATATCTCACGGCAGTTGTTGCTCAAGGAAAGCAAGGCTGTCTATTCAAGTCTAATTTGCTTTTCCTAGTAAGGCATTTATTCTTTACACCATATTATGCTTTAAAAGTAAGATTCATGAACTGTGGCAATCATTCTATTTTTTTTTTTTTTTTTTTCATGCCTTCTGATAATCACAAATGTGCTGGACCCTCCTTGCATGGACCAGTTTTTAAATCTTGCCACAAACCAAGTGTGATCGGTTTAATTATTTTGTCAGGTAAGATATGCATAATGTGTTTTCAGTAATTCTGCAAGATTTCCATGTTTTAATCTATACTTGTGTGGCTTGAAAAATCGTTTAGTGTGCTTATTTACCACGTTAAGATTTGCAGCACGCAAATCTTAACAATATCAGAAATCAATAATATATATATATATATATTGATTAAGAATACATGAAGACTCGTGCGAAAAAAGACCATTGGTTTGTGAAGAATTTACCGTCTAAAGAACAATTTTAACAATAAAAAATAAATTATATATACAATTAAAAACCAATATACACTGAAGAGCAATTGAATTAGAGATACCTGCCTAGTAACGTGTAGCACCACCTTTCGCCCTGATGATGGCGGCGATTCGTCTCGGCATGGACTCGACAAGACACCGGAGGCGTTGGGAAGCCATACGGATCCACGACCCCTGAACAAACTCCCACAGTTCACGAAGATTTCATGGAGGGGGTCAGAGCCTCGAACATCTCTCTCAATGGCAACCCAGATGTGCTCGATGGGATTGAGGTCAGGTGACCTAGCTGGCCAAGGAAGCGAGGTCACGTCGGTAAAGTGTTCATCCAACCATTCAGAAACAATTTGGGAGCGATGGCACAGTACATTGTCTTGTTGCAGGATGAGGTCCCCAGTGGGATGTTGAAGACGCATAAACGGGAGCAAATGGTCGTTCAGGATGTCCCGGTAATGTTGACCTGTGAGGGATTATATCGCACGTAAACAGTCCCCAGACGAGAATGCCACCCCCACCAGCTTGAAGAGTACCCTGCTGGTAAGAAGGATCCATCACTTCATGTGGTTTGTGCCATACTCGTATCCTGCCATCGGCAAGTACCAACGCGATTCTCGACTCATTGGTCCATACAACATTTTCCCACATGTCTAGGGTACAGTGGCGATGTTCCTGCGGCCATGCTAATCTTTGCACCCTGTGTTGTGTGGTCAGCAGCGGTACCCTCGTGGGACGATGGCTTCTGTACCCCATAGCGAGGAGATGGTTCTGGACGGTGTGGCTGCTTACACGTTTTTGTGCACCAGCGTTAAATTGCCGAGTGATTTCTTGCACTGTGGCCTGTCTATCTGCTGTTGCAATGCAAGCTAGCCAATGAAGACCCCGCTCAACCACACGCTGTTGTTCACGTCAGTTGGCCCTTGCAGGGATGGTTTTACCGGATTTGATGTACTCACGGTGCAATCGTGACACAGTGGCTCGTGAAAATTCCAGTGCCCACACTACTTCAGAGATGGAGTGACCCATTCGTTGGGCCCCGACAATTTGCCCACGATCAAATGCGCTTAGATCTTTCGTCTTACCCATACTGCATCCGACTCTTATTGATTCCCGTCGCATCACTCCTTATATTGTTGGATCGCTGCATACGTCATGTCGTTTCCGTTTACAGCGCCACATTTGCATAACGCCAGTTGTCTCTAATTCAATTGCTGTTCAGTGTATACATTAGCACTTTCGAGGCAGCGGCTGCATCATCATCATCAGGTGGAATTATAAGAACACAGTTAATCAATATATAACATAGGCATGGTGCATTGTGGGTAGCATTAAAAAAAATGAAAGCCAATGATTATCTGCATGCGTCATATAGGTGCATGAACCGTTGGCCCAATTGGGTTACACAGCAATTATGGCAGATAGACAAAAAGTGGGGGAGGGGAGGTGGCAAAATTAAATTAAATTTTTATTTTTATTTTTAAAGTTTACTGAGTTAATAAGGGGTTTCCATGTATTATGTAGCTCATATGGGCTGTGGTCATTACAACATTGTATACCAGATGCCGTAATATACACTCTCTCTCCAATTATTAGATCACTAAGGTTACTGGGGGTATTGAGTATCTGTGCATTACTCCAGTCAGTTGTTAATCTTGGATAACCTTAACCATGTTTATAGAAAACCATGTCATACCCCTGTTACAATTCCTTTTCACTCATCACACCTGAAACACAAGTTGTCAGCCTTGTTCTTTCTATTCAGAAGATCTTACTCACATTCGTCAACCTCTGAGCTTTTGCAGCAGGAAGTGGATTACATTTTTAGATTAGCACAGCAACATGAATACCCTAAATATTTGATTAATCAAATATACAGCAAAGTTAAACATGCCTTATCCACTACTCTGTTAAGGGACTAATCGCAGTACCATATATGTCGGCTCTATGCAGTATCACCCCATTTTAACTAGAACCGTATCACATATTGGTAAACCATATAACTTGAAATTTGGTTCCCGATCACGAAATCTCTTCTCATTAACTCGAAAAGACTGAACAAAACAGTAAACTGAGCCAGCAGGGTATTTATAATATCCCACTGCTTCAGGCAAACTACAGGTCAATTAAGCTCTAATTACATAGAATCCAGTAAGCAAAATCTTGAATTGAGAATTAAGGAACACAAATATAGTATTAAAGCAGGTGTATGGTACATCCCTTGCCAAATCAGTAATCCTCGATAACCTTAACCCTGACTGGAGTAATGCACGAATACTCAATACCCCCAGTAACCTTAGTGATCTAATAATTGGAGAGAGTGTATATTATGGCATCTGGTATTACAATGTTGTAATAACCACAGCCCATATGAGCTACATAATGCATAAAAACCCCTCATTAAACTTTACATTATAAATTTAAAATACAAATTAAATTTAATTATGCTCCCCCCTTGTCTATCTGCCATAATTGCTCTGTAACCCAATTGGATCAATGGTTCATGCACCTATACGACACATGTAGATAATCATTGGCTTTTATTCTTTTAATGCTATGCACAATGCATCATTCCTATGCTATATATTAATTGACTGTGTTCTTATAATTCCATCTGCCTCAAAAGTACTAATGTATATATTGGTTTTTAATTGTATATATATACTTCATTTTTTACCATTAAAATTGTGCTTTAGATGGTAAATTCTTCACGAATCAATGGTATATGTATATTGATAATAAACTATAATTGTTTTGCACATGGACTCTATTTTAATAGTTTTCCTAAATCTGGCTTAAATGTAGCTAATTTGATTTCAGTTTTTAGTATTGTTTTCTATCTCCTTGGTTTTTAGCTTATTGCTCTGGCGAATAGTTGGCAACACTGCCCTGGTGGAACGTTCTTGATTCTAGTGATTCTACTTCCTACTCTGTGATTCTCTCCGAGAAGCTGAGTGCCACACCTTTCCCTGTAACAAACTAATGAGAGTGTAATTATTTCGGAGAGTGAAGTCCACCCACACTTCGACGGAGTTATGTCTCTAAAGGTAACTTTGGCTTTTAAAATTATTTGTACACATAACATTCTGGAATTTTTTATTTTTTTTTATCAGTTTCTTTAGAAAGTTTTTATGAATGTTTTGTCCACTTCATGACTGCATATTGTCAACTACTAAAAATAAAATAAATTAAAATTATAAGTTTCTCAGCATGGAGTCAGAAGTTTATGCTTCAACACATATTGTACAACCTATAACTGAAGATCTTTGGGAATGTGAAATATGTTTCCGAGAAATTCACAGAAGAATCTACCTTTGAAAGACATGTACAACTTCACACCAGTGAAACACCTTTTCAGTGTGACGTGTGTCTCAAGAAATTAACACAGAAAGGTTGCTTAAGGCTTGTAAAGATACATGTAGAACAAGAGTCTGATACATGTTCCAAGCAGTTAAGTGAAAAAGGAAGCACCTCATGGCATAGGCTTCTTCACACAGGTGAAAAACCTCATCAATGTGATGTGTGCTCCAAACAACTTGCTTGGAAAAGTGAGCTTTCAGTTCACATGCTCCTTCACACAGGTGAAAAGTCTCACCAGTGTGATGTATGCTTGAAATCCTTTGTTTGCAAAAGCAACCATTCAAGTCGCATGCACATTCACTCAGGTGAAATGCCTCACCAGTGTGGTGTATGATCCAAATAATTTACTTGGAAAAAGTGAACTTTCAAGCCACATGCAGGTGAAAAGCCTTACCAATGAGATGTGTGCTCCAAGCAATTTACTCTGAAAAATTATCTTTCATAGCATATGCGCTGTCATCCAGGTGAAAAGCCTTTCTAGTATGATGTATGCACCAAACAGTTTGCTCAAAAAAGTGATCTTTCAAGGCTAGTGCTTCTTCATATAGGGAAAACACTCACCAATGTGATGTATGCTTCAAATAAATTGCTGATAAAAGTTGTCTTTCAGAGCACAGATGAGAATCTCCACAAATGTGATATTGCTCAAAACAATTTGCTAAGGAAACTGATGCTTCAAGGCACATGCTTCTTCAGGCAGGTGAAAGTACTGTAGGTATGTTATATGTGCTTGAACAGAACCATACCTAATTCAATACAGGAAGACTGGTTGAGTGACGAAGAAAATTTTTTTTTGTAATATTCTGGCAAAATGAAAATCCTCCGAATATGTGGCGTCGGTGAATAAACAAAGACATCGCTCTTTCCACGTCTTAGCAATACACAGCAACTGAAAAATTCTTATTCGGTCAACGCTGGGGATTCGAATCCCAGATCTCTCGATATCTAGCCAAGCGCATTAGCCTTACACCACGGTGGCCAAAAATCCACGACGCTATGTGGGTTTTTCAGTCAGTTTCTGACATCATAAATCTGTAAGATGTAGAGATGAGCGTTATTTCACTACCTGTGATTTGATCACGGTTACCGAAAAGTCACAGGTAGCGCCTGCTACTGAAAACCGTGAGTAACAGTGATCGTCCAATAAGCGTTCCTCACTCTGTCATTGCTACCCATCATGCTCTTCGTGATTTTTCACAGCTCCGTCTTAACTGTTACCGAGTGAATTCTGCTCCTGTAGCTGTTACTCGTTATCTGCTGTTGCGTTTGGCAGCTGCCTGCTATTTATGATTTTTTCACAGCATTGTTTATGAGCTCATCGTTCTCGCAGTGAGTGGGGTTAAAATTTTTTGAATTTGGAGAAAATAGTGAATTGTGAACGTTACTTAGTAAATCTTTAGTAGCTTCATCCATTTCAAGGCTGAAAAAAATGCTGCCTCGTTTCTTTCAAAGTTGTAACATACCATGTTAGGTACAAAAGAACAGTGTGTTTTAGATAATCTGAATCCAAAATTTAACTAACTGCGAAAAACGTATAAAAGAATTACGCATAATTCAACTGAAAAAGCCGTAAAAACTACAGCAAAATATCAGAATTCGCGCAGAATTACCTATAAAAGTTTAAAACAAGTTTAGGACATAACGGACTTTTGGGCACAAATCTTTAGGGGCCGTACAAAAATTGCAGTTTCTTGGCGCTGTGAGGGGAATTGAATGGAGATAACGTTCCCAGTAAGACAAACGACAATTGAATTTAAAAAAAATTACAAAGCACAAATTTTGAAGATGAAAATCCGTTTTTTGGTGTAAATATGAGAAGGATAATATCCGAAAACTTGAAAATTTCGTCGTCCTGGATCGGGATTGTATAGCACATAATCATGAATATGGATTACATCATATTCATGATTACATAACACATTTTTAGGTTTCAATGAAACAAAGCAATTACATCAGAACTCATACTATGTTCGGAAAAAGACGACAAACAGGGATTTTTTTATAACGCTGCACTTTTACTTAGGTACTAAATGTTTACATAACATTTCAAGTTATTAATATTTCTCTCTTACTTAATTAGGCACTAAATTACTATGCCTCATTCGTAGGACCTTTTGACAGTCTTTCTTCTACCGATGTTATATTCATAAAGTTTACGTATCAACTCAAGGTAATAATATTGCGCTTTTACTTACGCACTAAACATTATTTCACAGGACCTATGCCTTTTTAACAGTTTTTGTTCTATCGATGCCACATTCATAACAATTAGGTATCAACTCAAGTTAATAATATCCCGCCTTTAATTTTTCACTAAAAACTTTCTCACGTTCCCTAGGCCTAGGCCGTGGCCTTTTTAATAGTTTTTATTCAATTAATGTCGTATTCACAACTATTACTTATCAAGTGAAGTTAATAATATTCCGCTTTTACTCGGGCACAAAATATTCATTCATTACCCTATGCCTAGGCTTTTTAAATAGTTTTTACTCAATCAATATCATATTCGCAACGTTTATGATTCAAATAAAGTTAGTAGCATTGCGCTTTTTCTTTGGCACTAAATGTTATTTCACAGGCCCGAGGCCTAGACATTTTTAACAGCTTTTGTTCTATCGATGTCACATTCACAACAATTCCGTATTAACTCAAGTTGGGTGTAGGATCTCAGATCAGATCTTCAGTACAGGATTTTATGAAGGGAGTGTCTGACCCCAGGTCTTAAACAACCCTTAGAAGTAGGAAGCTAGGAGATTTGGGCTAGAGTGCCCGATAGAAAAGTGAAACAGAAGATAAGTAGAAAGGGGGAGGAAGACGCCCTTATTTATTACCGGGGGCGTTTATTATCCCTTATTTATTACCCGGGATCCGACGGCTTAACGTGCCCATCCGACGCACGGCGGATATTTAGTGGATCGAGCGTTCGTACCTGCCGAACCTGAGGTCCTTTCCGTGGCAGTCACGAACGTTGCCCACTAGGCCACCCGCGGCCTGGGTGTAGGAGAACTGGCCACAAACATTTTAAGGGGCCGTATAAAAATTACGTTTTTGACCGCCTCGTGGCCACGACCCCACAACAGAGGTTGGTAATCTAAGTCATATAAAGCTTCCGTAATTTCGTCTTTTCTTAATTGTGATAATTAATGAAATTCTTTACAACAAATGTTTGATCTGCATCTCAACAAAATATTTTAGGGTTTTCAAACTACAAGTCTGACAATTATCAGAGCGCATGTGACAACTCGGCAACAAAACTGTCGGGGGGGGGGGGGGGGTATACCAAAAGTGGAAAATATAAAAAAAAATCTCGTCCGATCGGGAAATTTTCAGCATTTACAAGCTACAACTCGTCGACACATTATCTAAACACATATGCCTACTCTGGAAACCTGGCGGGGGGTGGGGGGGGGGTGACATACCAAAATTGTAAAATATAAAAAAAAATTCTCGCCCGATCGGGAGATTTTCAGCATTTACAAGCTACAACTCGACACATTATCTGAGGGCATGTGCCTGCTCAGCAAACCTGTCGGGAGGGGGGGATAATACCAAAATTGTAAAATGTAAACAAATTCTGTTCCGGTCGGGAGATTTTCAGCATTTATAAGCTACAACTCGACCCATTATCTGAGCGCATGTGTGTACTCTGGAAACCTGTCGGGGCGGGGGGGGGGGGGGATACCAAAATTGTAAAATATAAAAAAATTCTCGTTCGATCGGGAGATTTTCAGCATTTATAAGCTACAACTCGACCTATTATCTGAGCGCATGTGCCTACTCTGGAAACCTGTCGGGGGGGGGGGGGGGTAATACTAAAATTGTAAAATAGTAAAATATGAAGAATTTATGGTCTGATCAGGAGATTTTCAGCATTTACCAGCTACAACACGACACATTATCTGAGCGCATGTGCCATATTATACACTGTTTATATAACCCCCCCCACACCCACACAGGTATCCTGAGTAGGTAAACCTCAGATAGTTTGCTGAGTTGTAGCTGGTAAATGCTGAAAATTTCCCAATCAGACGAGGAATTTTTCATATTTTACACTTTTGGTATTAACCCCCCACCCCCACCCCGACAGGTTTGCTGAGTAGGCACATGCCCTCAGATAATGTCTATTTGTAGCTTGTAAATGTCAAAAATCTCCCGATCGGACGAAAAATTCTTTATTTTTTACAATTTTGGTATCTGCCCTCACCCCGACAGGTTTCCTGAGGCAGCAGATGCCCTCAGATAATTCGAGACGCTTTTCTCCTTCCTGGTATAAACAATATCCTGATATAGAGTAAAGCATTGTTAAAGATACTGCTTATTGCTTTTAGTTTGTTTTCTTTTCCCTGAAGGTCCAGACAGGGAGAAATTAGATTGTACTTGGAATGAAACAGATGTAAGGCAATGACACAAAATGAAGAGTGTGGGTAAATATAAATTAGGAAAATTATCCCAGCATTTCTCTTTTAAAGCTCACAAAGCTGCACTAGTGGATTGTTGCCATTTTTCACAAAAAGATAAACACGTCGATATTCTTTTAGACAAAAATAAAAGGGCTAGTGTAATTTTCAAGAAGAACATGATAAAGAATTTAATACTAAAGTTTTAAATATTTTATTTGATGTTGCCAGAACATTGGCCAGGCAAGGCATATTGCTCTTTGTGGAAATAAGTCAGATGAAAATGGGAATTTTCGTCCAATCGTAGTTTAATTTATCGTCATTGCTTGATAATGAAGAAATGGTTAGATAAAAAGAGACTAGACGAAACCCATCGGAATCGACGGTTAGTCTTTTTTTTTTTTTTTTTTTCTGAAAAGAATAAACTCATATAATGTATTTATTTACACATTAGAAAAAATCCTGCAGAATTGACAATCATCACCTTAGATTTCACTGTCTCTACTTTGCGTTTCAGTGTTCCACTTTCCAGTGACATCAAAGTCCTGCTTCAAATAAAGATTTTACTGAGTGAATTGGTTTTTAAATTGAGCTGCACTTCCATCAGAAAAAATTGTTAACTTTTCTATTTCTGGAAATTTGGCCTTTAATGTAGCTATAGCAATTTTTAAGAAGGCCCACACAGCATTTTTGTAATGGTTGAGCTCATCACTTATTACAGCTACAGTATGCTTAATATTTCATGCACAACTGGTAAATATACAGTAGTTATTTGCTGGTGCCTCCAGTGTCCACTCTGGATTTCATCTTGGGAGATAGTACTGTAATTTTCAAAAAATCAATTTGGAGCAGACCTTCATTTGGTGACTGAACTGTTCTTACAAAAGAATGAATTTTATAATAATGTAACTGATTATGAAGCACAGTTCTTCAAACAGAACCATCAATCTCAACCACTTTTTTGAAACCATCTATATCTTTCCATGTTACAAATGTGTCTATATGTATCTCTTCAACACACATGCAAACATCACTTTTACAGTCTGTGCAAAATCCAATCATGCAGTTCTCATTTTGAATGTTGCAGCACAAAACACTCATCAGTTCTATTTCATTTGAAGGAAACTTTGGGGAATTGGAATTTTGCTGGCCAAGGATTGTATTAAAAAATGTAAATTTGCATGATATTTGCAAGCACATAATTCCGTGGTGTTTACAAAATTAATGTCACATATCCAGGACACAGGTCGTAAAACTTAGTTTTTTAATTAAAATGTTCTAATTTTCATTTTTGAACTGTGTGAAAGCATCACTTATAGTCATTAGCATGTGTCTTTTTTGTATTAAATTGTGCCTCCTTGATAGTGAGTCCTTTATTGATTTCACACATTTCCTGGTACCTGTCTACTTACAATATATCATTACGGCATAAAAATCTTTTTTTTTTCTTTGTGCTATCTGATATACAGCGTGAAGTCTTTTCTTTTTCATTAAACAGAGTTGTGGCAATGTCAGGCAACACCTCAGTACCAAAGTGTGACACCTAAGTGAGACTTTCAATAATGTCACACACGTCACACCTCAGTTTTTTCTACATGACTTTTTCTACACTTATTCAGAATGCTGACAGTCAAACTTCCACACAAAGGGTATGTTAGTATAAACTATCTTTATGGTCATTTCAATCAGCAGACTGAAAAAAAAAAATGTTTTTAAATTTTCAATTATTTTTAAGTGTAAAATATGTTATTACAAAGTGGTTTAGGCTCTGCTACATCTAACAAATACAACTGCAAGTGAAAAACAGTTGTCAAAACATTTTCCAGAACTGGTATTAGAATTGTCTAATTACTAAATGTAAATTCTAACTTTTGTTCTGGATGTTTAAGACTGAAATGCAAGGAGACAATGATTTATATAGCATTTTTTGTTGTGAATTCAAATTCTATGTAGTACTCATACCTTCAATTTGATGTATCATAAATAATAATATGATACAATTTTTTTTTTTTCCTGTTTGTCCACTTTTTCATGGAATGGCTGTAAAGAATTCTTCTTTTGAGGAGTGTGTAATCATTGCTCTTTTGATTAAAGTTTTAATACTATTGTATTTCTGTGTGTATGGATGTGTTGAATTATATGGAATCAGAACAGGAATAAATGACTGTTTTCTATGTAGTCTGTATTGTAGTTGGTCTCTTTGCTTGACAACTTTAACATCAAGGAAGATCAAAGTATTCTCCTCCTCATGTTCTATTGTCAACGTTGGATAGATATTACCAAATTGCTGAGTTAATGATTCAAGTTCATAAATACTCATTCGTGACAAAATAAAAATGTCATTCACATATCTACAGTAAACCAAAGGAGTTTCTTCCATTGTACAGATTATTTGTTCCTCAATATTGCTCATAGTCACTTCTGCAAATAGATTTGACAGAGGGGAACCCATTGGGCCTCTATTTTTTTGTTTGCAATGTTCTCTTCAAATTTGAAAATATTGTTTTCATAAATGTATAACAAAACTGCTTTTGATTCTTGAAATTGTGTGTTATTAAGATTTTTGTCCTGTTTTAATTTTTTAATAATGTTTTCAATTGCTTCCGGTACAGTGGTACTTGGAAAAAGGGCCTTGACATCCATACTTGCTATAATCCTGTAGATCTTGGTTTACATTTTTAATTATATCAATAAACTCATAAGTATTATAGTTTTTACAGTAAATTGTGTTTTCACATTTTTTTAGATGCGCGTTGATCTCAAAGTCAATACCAAAAACAACAGTCTTTTTTCGTGCTTAAATATTGTAATACTCTATTGTGATGTTTACAATCATAATATCAGTACTAACAGTTTCTTATTTTGTTTCTTTTTCTGTATTCAAAAATTACAAAAAAGTAGTTCAGCTCAGGGTTCTCCCCTGAACTTGATGAACAGGTAATAATTTGATGTCATGGCTATTTCTAGACTTGATGTATTACAAATTTCACTAAATTATAGGATTTACTTGGGAATAAAAGGATATTACTTACAGTCAAATTTTCAGGTAGCATCCCTACCCGTCCACAAGACTACACTATAGTAGGTGTTGTCATTCGTGAGCTAAATACCCCTTAGGTTAGTAGGTGTACAACCTTACGCTGGAATTTAGCTATCTACTATAGTGTAGTTTTTGAGGAAGCCTAGGTTTTTTTTATTGGAAGTTTAACGACCACTGTGAGCAACCCAATGAGCTATAAGCAGTCGCCCGTCCCTAATTTAGGATCACTGGTTTCAGGGAAGGGAGAGAGCCAGTGCCATAAGACAAACACAACATCCATGCCTCCCTGGGATTCGAACCCGGACCCCTCTCGGACGAATGATCAAAGGCCATCGCTTAGACCACTGCGCCACCGGGAGGCTTTTTGACATTAACTCTGCTGTATATACTATTAGAATGCTAGTTACTTTATTTCCTGTAGACTCTGCATTCTTCTGTATGGAGGTCTAGTCCACAATTCGGTAACACATTTCTTATGTTAATTATTAACTGCCGATTTAGGGTCGTGCCAGTGTGGCGATTCCCTCCAAATAATACACACACATGCAAGCTATAGATATACCTTCACAGAAATTTCCCCAACAGGGAGGTAATCAGTTGCTTAAATTTAGTCTTATATTTGTCCACAATTTATATGATCCCCCCCTCTCCATTCCCTACAAAAATTATCAGGTATTAACCACTTTACAAAATCTGATAGATATTATGACTATGACTACCGACTGAAATTTCTGTCAGAGAACTTTACGTGGGCTGTGCCCATATCTTCTGTCGGAAAATTATAAAGTTCATAATTTTGTAATCTGTGGCAGACAGTAGTTATACATTTTACTATGGAATGGCTTAAAAAACATGACTGAAATTTCAAAATATTAAATACTATTGTATAATTTTAAATGCTTCCAAAAAAGAAAAAAAAAGGGGAAGAGGGCTCGCAATTTTAGATTATGCTAATGAATACTTTGTTCGCTACCTGTCCATTCTATTTTGTTCTTGCCTGTCTATTTTGACCTTTAATTTTTTTTTGTTTTTTTACATTATAAAACAAGGTAAGAAATTCTGCATGATTTCATATTTTCAATATATGAAAGAACTCTTACCTTTGAAATATTAGGTAGTAAATCCAAATGTGTTGTCTTATATTCAACACCCATAGAACACATTATTTACTTATAATACTTGGCCCTTTTCAAAGAATTTTGTTCAGTAGTTGATTTACCATTAATGCTGGGTAAAATATCACTACTTTCTGTTTGTTTTAATTTTTTTGAATTTGGAGAAATTTGTGAATTGTGTGTGAACATTAGATGATAATTTTTTTGTTGCTTCGTCCATTTCAAGGCTGAAAAATAAATGCTGTCTCATTTTTTTCAAAGTTGTAGCACCATGTTATGTATAAAAGAACTGTATATTTGATAATCTGAATTCAAAATTTAACCTATAAATCGCATAAAAGAATTACGCATATAACCCAACTGAAAAAGCCATTATAACTACAGCAAAATATCGGGGTTAACGCAGATTTATGTTTAAAAGTAAAAAACATATAACCCAGGATCCGCTGTATTATGGCCAACCCACCGTTCCATTAAGTGAATCTGCTATCAGTTACTTTACTCGTTCGCTTTAGTCGTTACTGGTACACAGATTCACGGAAGGGAAACAAATAACAGGTCCTAAACTGTGATTCCAATCACAGTTAAAAATCACTGTTACTTTTGAGTAGCAGTCACATTTAGCGCCGTGAACACCAAGTAACAGGTAAGCTCATCTCTAATATGTAGAGGATTTTCGGAAGGGAGTGTCTGACCCCAGGTCTTAAACAACCCTTAGAAATAGGAAACTAGGAGATTTGGGCTAGAGCGCCCGATAGGAAAGTGACACGGAAGCGAAGTAGAAAGGAGGAGGAAGACGCCCTTATTTATTACCGAGGGCCCAGTGCCCGGGATCCGACGGCTTAACGTGCCCATCAGACGCATGGCGGGTATTTAGTGGATCGAGCGTTCGTACCTGCCTGGGATCGAGCCTGAGGCCCCTCCCGTGGCAGTCACGAACACTGCCCACTCGGCGAACCCGCGGCCTTACATCACAGAGATTACAGTTTACCAATGCACTGCTTAGAGGAACTTCCGGTTGCCAGCGATACCGCTTATCGGATTGCAACCGGAAGTTCCTCGTAGCAAACGACACCTCCTGTTTCGTGACACGGCCCGACTTAATCAAGCTTAGCGACCTGCGGCTTGCGCAAAAGAACAATGGGTCGTCAGGAATCACGCCCACTTTTCTAGTTCTAACCTTTGACGTCTGGGAGCGCTGAAACCCTTCTGTTGTTCTCATTCATCCGCGCGTGATTCGTAAGTAATTTCTAATACACGTAGAGGTTTACTTACTCATTTGTGACTATTTCTTAGTTTCGTGTGTGTGAATTCTTTTCGTTTTCTTTGCTAGAAGCATTATGGTTTACTGCTGCGTTTCTTTTTGCGCATCTGGGCACGGAAAAATGAGTGGACAAAAGAAACAAACTGTTATGGCAATGTGCTACATCTAATGCCATGCAGTACTGCTCCGTGTGAGCGTGGCTTTTCAGCAATGAACCTCAAAATGAGTAATCGGGCAGGTCTGAATAGTGACACTTTAAATTTCTTAATGATGATCAGATGCAATGGCCCTTCAATTGAAAAATTAAGTTCTATGACAAGTTTGTATTGGATGTGTTCTTTTTTTTTTTTTTTTTTTTTGATTGGAGGTTTTACGACCACCGTGAGCAACTCAATGGGCTATAAGCAGTCGCCCGTTCCTAATTTAGGGTCACTGGTTCCAGGGAAGGGAGAGAGCCAGTGCCGTAAGACAAACACAACATCCATGCCTGACCGGGATTCGAACCCGGACCCCTTACGGACGAATGATCAGTGGCCAACGCCTTAGACCACTGCGCCACCGGGGCGGCGGATGTGTTCTTCATCGAGACGGCTACTCAGACGAATGACGATGAAACTGAAGATTCTGCTGAAGCTTTCCTGATTTCTGGAAAGATTAAAGCTGAAATGAAAACAAAAACAGTCTATACTGTGGAATGTATGCTCTCCAAAACAGGAAAAGTAAGATTCTTTCGTTAGTCGAAGTACAAGACGTACCAGTGATCATAATGTTCGCTGAGGGAATGTTTAGTAAAGTTTGTTTATAACTGAGATGTTGGAGGTACCACAGTGTTTGAGAAAATTATCAGTAAAGCTTAATTGATGGACGATGAAAGAAAACACCGTTGCATGCAAAATTACTAAGCTAAAATAATTTTATATTAATAGTGAAAAACAGCTTGAGCCATAAAAAATAAATAAATAGGTGGTCTTATTTAAAGCTATAACTATAAATTTGGTGAGCAGAATTTGCAGAACTTTGATTTCAAAAACTTATCTATCCAAATATGCAATCCGTTTTCTCTTCAAAGTTTCTTTTTGGAAATAACACTGTCGGGACACTTTCCGGTTTAAATTGACTGCGGTTTGTAAAACACTGGTAAACAAAATCGTCCTCTACAAAGTGGGAAGAACATATTCTTGAGTGCACATCTGGGTGAAAATCCTACATTTTCATTTTGCACAACCATTGCTTCAAAATATCAAGTCTTTTCAGGGGAAAACTGTAAAAACTTATCCCTTCTTCAATGCGTTTCCTGTGGCACGATTTATTTACACAACCAAACGAAGAACAAAAATTAAGCATAATGCAGATTTGTTAGAACATACAAAATTTATCAATAACAACTATCACAACTCAACACTACGACAATCTATAACCGAAACGACTGAAAGATTGTCGGTCCGCTATCACGTGGTTAATTTCCCAGAATGCAACGAGCGGAGGGTAAGGTCCATACTTTCCATTTAGTTGCAGAGTGTGGCTTTGAAAAGAAGCCTTTTAATGAATTGAAAATAGAATACAACAAATGCGATTACTATGTTTAAAATTGGTCTATTTTCTAATAATATATTTTTTTTTATTGTAGGTTTAACGACCACCGTGAGCAACTCAATGGGCTGTAAGCAGTCGCCCGTCCCTAATTTAGGGTCACTGGTTCTAGGGAAGGGAGAGAGCCAGTGCCGTAAGACAAACACAACATCCATGGCTGACCGGGATTCGAACCTTACGGACGAATGATCAGAGGCCAGCGCCTTAGACCACTGCGCCACCGGGGCGGCTTTCTAATAATATACCAACTGTAATTCATTTATAAAAATCATTCCTAAAAAAACTTTGCCTGTGATACAATAAACAAAATGAATCATACTGGAAAGAAGTAAATATACAAAAACTGAGCCGCCCGGTGGCGCAGTGGTCTAAGGCGTTGGCCTCTGATCATTCGCCCGAAAGGGATCCGGGTTCGAATCCCGGTGAGGCATGGATGTTGTGTTTGTCTTACGGTACTGGCTCTCTCCCTTCCCTGGAACCAGTTACCCTAAATTAGGGACGGGCGACTGCTTATAGCCCATTGAGTTGCTCACGGTGGTCGTTAAACCTCCAATAAAAAAAAAAAACTGAATGTACATGATGACATTCTTTTGAAGAAAAATAATTATAACATTTTTCTTCACCTTATAATAATTAAGAAGTGGGTGTTCATGGAGTCTGTCTGAATGGGATAATTCTATGCAGTTCCTGTAAACTATTTTTACCCTTAAGAAAAAGGAAATTATTAATGTAGCATATAAACAGAAAACTAATCGTCGTTCGCCTTTTAAATGTCATAAAGTGTGACATACAGCCAAGGGAACACTACGTAATAGCCAGCATTGTTATGACTGTTTTCCAGCAGAAATTCATGCGCAATAGCATGCAATCATCTTACGATAGGTTTCATCATCACATGACAGCACGAGGTCAGTGCCGTCTTAACGCTTTTGGAGGCCCTGGGACGTCATATTTTTTGAGGCCCCCTATTATGTATATACAGAACATATACAACATTAGTGTTATTAAATGTGGTTATTTTGTTCACATATGGCATTATTACATTATATACAACATATGGATATATATACAATGTATGAGAATTATTATATACACCACCATCACCATGTTATCCCTATGAGAAGCAATATTCAACGGACCTTATTCATGTGACGTTAGAAGTGGATTTCTGCGGACCCAACATGGCTGCTGATTCAATGTTTTCGCTATTCGATTATCCCTTACTGTTGGCTAATTTTTACAATCCTAACGTCATTGATTTTGCCGAGGAATTAATAGAGTTATAGGGCGAAGAAAAAGAAATTAATTTCTTAAAAGAACAAATCAAGGTTGCAAAAATATACCAAGACAATTTTGTGTTCGATGTTTATTTCGCATGACGCAGGAGACCATCGCCGTTCGTCACCATGAAGTTTTTAATGTAGCATTTCTAGTTCACTGTATATTAAAATTTCATGTTCTTATTGTGAGACGTTGGCGACATATCTGAAACATAAAATTGAGTGCCTTGTTTTGTAAAACAAAAACATTTAGAAGCTCAGACAAATACGTAATAAGGAAACAAACTAGGGTTCTCACGCTAGGCAATCTGCTTAAAAATTAAATGAAACCGTAACATTAAATAAAAGAGGAAATTATAGATATGTTTGTTTTATTCATTGAGGAAAGTATAATTTAATTCGTAATTAACTGATCCAAATATTCCATCAATTTTCTCCTACTTTTTTTCTTTTGTGAAATTGAAATTCGAAAAAATACAACGAGTTTTCAATTGCCTTTGATTCTTAGTGTCATAATATCTAAAAGTTTTTTCGTTAAAGTGGGAAGAACATATTGGAGAGTGCACATCGGAATGGAAATCACCGCGTTTCATTTTACACAGCCATTCCTTTAATAATTTCGTCTTTTTCAGAGGAAAATTAAGGAATGTTTTTCTTTCGTTAACACAATTTAGGTTGCTGGATTTATTAGCACAACCATACGATGAGCAAAAGTTAGACATGTTAATAAATTTACGAAAATTGCGATTTTCTTGAACCCTTGCAGCGTAACACCATATTAAGTAATGGGAAAACGCATGTAAACAAACTGTTGTTGGTCCTCGCCCACCCAAAGGCTATCCCATGATGCAATGCGAGGTGAATAAGGTCTATATCCAGTAACTTTTAAATACCCCTTGAATGAAAAATGTAGTGTTTGAAATGGACCGGTATGGCATACCGGTAGTTAATAAAAATGGAAGTGAGCATACCGGCAGTTAAAGAAAACATTATTTACCATCCTGTATATTTATTACATACCAACATTATTTACCATCATGTATAATTTATTACATACCGGGATGGTTATGTAATAAATTATAAACCATCACAAACTACGTAAAGAAATTAGGTTGAAAGCACAAATTTTAATGCAAAAACCAGCAAATGTTATTTTTAACGGCTAAAATTGATAAATGATTTGCAGCTGGGACTGAAAAGACGTTAAGTGCTCTGTTGCTACTCTACAGTTTTAGTGTAGCAGCAGAGCACTTAACATACTGAAGCAGAATGGCTTTCCATTTAAAACTCTGTGCCACTTCGATCACTGGAAAAATTGTACATAACAAAAGTTGTAGAACTTCATGAAGTGTACCAAACGCATTCACATTTTGTTGTTCAGCAAATTACAAGAAAATGGGTGCTGGAAGATATAATATTTCTTCCCTATCCTGCAGATTATTCAACGAAAATTAAATTGAAACAGAAGAAAGAAACCAACCAGCGCCGTTTTCAGACATGACGCACCGGACGAAAATGCGGATATGCAGCCCCCATCATTGTTATTTGTGTAAACAGCGACGATGCAAAAATATATATATATATAAAAGGTGGGCAAACCCTAGTGATAAACATAAGTGCGCTTCTTCGTGTATAATAACACAAATGACGGTTTAAAAGATAAAAAATGATTCGGAAAAAAAGCGATTTGTGCGTGGCCCTTAGGCCTCATCCGCATTCAGGATCGGGAGGGATACCGGCTTTCTTTGTTTCTTATTTTGTCACAAAAGATCCACCCTAACTTTTTACCTGCCTCTTCCGAAAAATCGAAGCTACGAGCAAGGTTTAAGAAAAAAGCCCCCAAAAAATCCTACTTTCTGGATTTGTGTTTCTTCTTTTCTTTAAACAAAAAAACCTGCTGGTGAGTGGTAAAAGATTTTGACCTTTTGTAAACCCATAAAGCTCTTGGGGCGTTAGTGGGCATGGGCACCAGCCCCGTTGGCCCACCCCTTAAGATGGCCATGCATGAGGTGCTTTGAAAGAAGTTGCTTTTTTTGTACTCATTAAGGTGAATCCAGAAATCCTGGCACACCTTACAGGTTTGGCACCAATGGCAACTGAACAGGTGCCTTTTCAGGGAAAATATTTTCGAAAATGCTCCCCCAACCCAAGATAACATCAGTTTACACTTATTGCCCCCCCCTCAAAAAAAAAAAAAATTGGCCACAACATCAGTTTACACTTATTCCCCCCTCAAAAAAAAAAATTGGCCACACTACGCTCAGGGTCCGACTTACACGGAATTGGGCCCTAGGCACAACCCAAAACGAGGCCCCCTCCACTAGACATTTACTTTACGGAGTCGAATAGGTAGTGTGACCATTTTGGGCGACTGTATTACAATCCAGCGTAATAATTTAATAAACACAATACATTTATAAGACTGACATTAAATTACGGTAGTACCTGGTAAAAATATTGTTTTCTCCTAGATTTTATGCTGTCCAACTGATTTGCATCTGAAAAGACTTTAACCTTCATTGATGAAACAGTTGTGTGTGACAAAGCCATATGACGGGTAAAATTTAATTGGACATTGGATTTTTTGCCAGGTGTGTCTAAACTATACTATTACCATATTAACCAGGGGTGTATTTAAGAGAGAGGTTTGGGGGATTCAAACCCTGCCCGAATTAAGTCCAAAGATTTTTCAAATATAACTTTTGTGAGCTAAAATGTCAAAATGTTTAAAAATTGCTTCAGAACCATGCAGTATTTGAAATTGAAGTATATAGTTGATCTTAGTAAGCCATAATTACAAACATACACATACTGCTAGTTTTTATTACACAACACGACAATTTTTTGTTTAATCTCACACAAAAACCCTCCCCAAATTATCTGGAAAATGTTACTGATATTAACTAGAAATAACACATATTATATTGCCAGTACTTGCTTGTGTTTTGCCAGCGATTTATATATAGTTACTCCACATCACATCTACCCACGTATAAATATTTTGAAAAAGGGAAAGTTGTTTTTTTAACCAAGATTTTGGGGCCCTTTCAATTTGAGGGCCCTAGGCATGTGCCTTGCGTGCCTAGGCGTAAATCAGGCCCTGACTACGCTAATGTGCATACATGTCAGGAGGATTAAATTCTTAATGTTGTTAATGAAAAGATTAAGCACAGAAATTTCGGGGTTATTCAAAGCTAAAGTTCAAGGCAGTGATGTTTTATTAGAATACATGGCCAATGAAGTTGATGCAGCAAAGAATAAATAGAGGCGGTGAAGTGTACCGAAGTATGTTTCTGCCTCTACCACCACACAAGCAGCGTGAAAACCCACTAAATTGAGTGAATGAGCTGCACATGGCATAAAAAAGGCTAAGGGATTTTTATCTAAGATACGTTTCTGAACACCCTTGTTCTTTCCAGCCATATTAGCACCATTATCATACGACTGGCCCATGCAGTTGCTGATATCGAACCCATCCCTTTTTAGTTTATCTATGATGGCTTCTGACAGGCCTGAACCAGTTTTATCCGTCACATTGACGCTCTCAACAACTTCTGGACCATTCTCATCAACCCGTATGTACCTTATATAATCTGAGACATCTGCTCCTGATGGCTTACGTCGGGAGTGCAGTCAAACGTCATGGAAAAATAATTTGCTTCCTTAATGTCGTTCAGTACATTTTCCCTAATTTTTCCTGAAATTATTTTCCAAAATTCATCTTGTATTGCGTGAGAAAAATAAGCTGACCTTTTTTGTGGCGTTCAATATGTTCTCGTAAAGGGGCATGGTAATGTGAAACGAGCTCTATGGTATTGAGAGGGTCACCAAAGTCACTGGTTTCTTCTGATCTTCTAAACAGGCTACCCTGTTTTGCCAAATGCGCAATGACATCAACAATAGATAGCAACACAGCTTTCCAATGGTTTTCCTCTTCTCTGATTTGCTCTTGAAGCTCTTTATCTATGCCTTTTCTTGTTATCAATGATGACTCCAGCGTCCTCCATGAACAAAAACACATTTTGTGATTTAACGAGTTTTCGTGCTCTGGAATTCGATCACTTAATTTCTTCCATTGAGTGAACCCATCTTTTTTAGCTAGAGTTGATAACTTTTGATCGGGAATGAAATCTGAAAATAATCTGCAGGGGATACAAAAAAGTGCCTTTTTCGACTGACTGTATGCTAACCATGATCTCCGAACTCTGAAATTGTTTGGAAGCTGTTTGTAAAACCATTCTTCGGTAAGCTTCCTACCATCCTACCATCCCTTAGACTGTTAGCAAGATCATTAGGCTTGTGGACATCTCGAATTTCAGCTCTCATTCTTGTCAAAAAGCATCTTTGGGCATCACAAAACTTTTCAGGCCAACTTCCTGAATCATGATAATCTAAATCCAACTCACCAGGAATTGACAGAATATTTTTTTCCTGTGCCACCAATACGTAAATTTACATTTATACCCTCTTCGTCATCTTGCATTTGATCTGAACGCTTCTCGTTTTCCTTCATGTCATTTTCTTGGAGTTGGACCTTGTTCTGATCTTCTTTAACTACAACTATCTGATCTTCCTCGTGGTGCTCACTGTGCCTTCCTTCATTTTCTATTTGCGTCAGCTCTCTGGAATCATCTGTGGGAAGATATGAAATAAAATACCATTATGTAGGACAGTAGGAAGTTTTCCTACAAATGAAATAAAGTTCTATTTGTATGATTCCTACAAATGCAGCATGTAAATCATAACGATAATTATATGAAGAAAGTATTGTGGTAATCGTAAGAAATATGAATTCCATTAAATTTAAAGTATAAAAATACGTAGAATATATGTAAAATATTATATACCACGCTTACTAGCTCATATTTTCAGATTTCCCCCCAAAAAAGAAGTACAACAGAAAACATTTCAGTTGTAAATAGCGGGAATCTGCCCCCACCTCTAACCTTTTTTTTTTTTTTTATATATACAGAACAGCTATTTCTTTTTCTTCAGATATCTCGAAAAAAAAAAAAAAAAAGAAAGTTGCCTTTCTCCCTCTATTTACGACGTTTTCGTACCTCTGTTGTTCACCGGGCACGGCAGCAGAGATCAAGGTCACTGGAATTTCTTTTCACAAGTGGTGACAGAGATAGTCGTTTGTTCACACATGCCTTGGCCTTTCGGGGTCGTGTTTTCCCACAGCCCGAGATATGCGAAACCGAGAAGAGTCGCAGAACTTGGGGTGGGGAACGAGGAAGGAATTACATTATCGATGGCGCAACTTCTGTGTTCAACAGTCAACTCAAGGATGGGGGGGGGGGTACACACATTTATATATATAGTAATGAATAATGATGATAATAGAAACAACAACAACCTAGATTCGGCTTTTAAAATTTTGGGAGAAGTAAAAATTCGTCCCAGCTTTTTTTCAGGAAGTAATTTTTGTTTTTGATGCGTAAAATACGCCTGTGTAGGCGTTAACGCGATCACTGATTACGAGTATTAATAAACATAATTTTAAACACACCGTAATAACTGAACATTTCAAACACGCATGTTAATAAAAACACTGAACATTTAAAACACACATCAAGAAATCATCCATAAATTAAACACAAGCACCACATAAACAATTTTCAGCCTGTAAATACAACTGTTTCACACACGCAAGCGGCCATTAAAAAAAACTCGTTCATCACTTTCAGTTACGCTATTTAAAACACACACACAAATATCTAAATAAAAATACCTTGCGAAACACTTTGTTCGATTTAACGTCTTTAGAAACCTGCCTCCCCCCCCATCACAAACCCGCATTTAATCAATTGTCAGGCCACTTTTGTTTTTACAATATTGATCACGTCCATAGTTTTCCATTGTCCGTTTCATACGGACACAGTGCAAATAAAGGGTTAAAATCCAGCGACAAAGTTACCACACGACAACTCGGCAGTTGGTAAAAATTTCGAAAATTTACACAGGTAAACATATTTTTCCGATCACATTAAACAAAATAAAAGTTATTTTAAAACAAAAAATCAACAGCAAAGCAATTATATTAATAAGGGTTAAAAACCATTACTATATGACCCCGCCAGAGGGGTTACACGGGTCTCTATTTAAAATACAATGGGCTATTTTTAACGTTTTCAATATAAGACGATAACAATTTCTCTCCTTACCTTCTTCACTGACCTGATCCGTACGATCAGACGACTTCATCCACGTTGAAAACATTTCTGCTGATTGTTGAATTTCCATTTTCTTCTTCTGAGCTCTTTTAGCATTTTGACTTCTTGACAACTTTCTTTTCATTGACAGCATCTCAAGTCTTCGTTAGGAATTGCGGGGATTAACAAAAAAAAAAATATTTAAGTTTAGCACTGCACGTGTGGAGAGAGCCCTAGGCTGTTACCTCCTATGTTACTGCGCACGTGCAAAAGAGAAGACGCAAGAAGAAGACCTTGCTTAGCCAGCGCAAGACTGAACTGGATTGGCCAGCGCCAGTGTTGCCTACAGTTCTCATGTAATTTTCCGATAACGCTACTTTTGTTCCCGATTTGACCCATCTCTTTTCACACAAAAGGGATTACGTTTGTTCTCCTTTTCTGAGGTTTCTCATCTCAGATTTTTTTCTATTAAACAAAAAAAATCTATCTTTCTTTAAGCAAACAAATCTAAAAGTCTATTAAGCAAAAATCTTTCTTTCTTTAATTTCTTTTTTTTTTTTGGAATAATAAATTCTAAAATTTCAGCTGTTCATCAATGGTCTGTCCTTCTGGCAATATGTCCAGCCCACTGCCATTTCAGGGATTTCACTCTGATCATGATGTCTTATCTCTCCTGGTTACACCAAGCATGCACCTCTCCATGCTGCTTTGAGTTGTCTGCAGTCTTTGTATGTCTCTTTTAGTTAAGGTCCACGTCTCTGCATCATATGTAAGCACTGGAAGGATGCATTGATCAAACACTTTTCTTTTAAGACATAATGGCATATTGCTCTTGAAAATTATACTGTTTCTTCCAAAATCTCTCCAGGCAAGTTTTATATGCTGATTAATTTCTTCATCAATGTGACCTTACTTTATATCTACTGTCCAAGATAAATGTAGGCATTGGTTATCTCCAGGTTTTCCCCATCAATTGATAAATCTTCATTTAGTGCATATATATATATATATATATATATATGGGCACACTAGATGTGTGCAGAATATTATTTTTCTAATTCCATGAACACACAGAAAAAGAGACATTTCTTCACACCCAAAATTTTACAAAAAAAAACTTCTTGCATAATGAGACCTCAGACACTAAAATAGGTGTTTCATAAGGTAGTCCCTCACCAACAATGTGTGTGTGTGTGTGTGTGTGATCCCTATTTCCTATCTCCTCATAGAGATTGTATGAACTATGAACTCTCTTTCTTTGTGGATGTCTTGTGTCATAAAATGTAAAAGTAACCAAAAATTCAGTATGTAATCAGAAATGCCACCAGAAATGCAGTATGTAGCCAGAGATGCATCACTAATTATTCACACAAATCACTAACTCGTCTCCAATATTGTACAGCTGGGGATACTAAAAATATATTTGGACACTGAAAAAAAAAAAAAACATACAGAACCATAGTGAAATTTTAAAACTAACTGTTAAGGCACAATTTGTAGCTTAACAAAGTTAAAGAGTTGGCCCATTAAAGCACTTTTCATCTCTCATCCTGGTCGCTATCTTCACTTTCTTTTTACACATACCCAGCCTGATCCGTGGCACCTTCTATATCAAAGCATAAATATTTATATGAATTCAATAATTTGCAAAAGCTCATGTTTAAATGCATTGGTTTTGAGATTATTCGTGATCAATTTTTGTGCTACTGTAAAAAACTGTCTATCTATAAGATGTATATTTGAACATTCGGGGGGGGGGGGGGGGTGTCCCTTCCGTTGAATGCATGCCTACCTACAGAGCTTTTTAACAGCCATATCAATTTTAGAATTACTTCAACACAACAAGGAGAAATAAGTTTAACTGCTTTGACATTCCTAAAGCTGCATCAGTTTGACTATATTACTGTGATTATAGTACTTGAAACTACTATTATAATATTTACATTTATTATTTCTCTGGTAGACATACATGGACTAGTGTGATTATGGTAATAAAGCTAAGAAAAATTTGTAGGCAACAGACTGCACTGATAATACAGTTTCATCAAATGAGTTACATTTGGAATTCTTCTGATTTTCTAGCATACAAAAAGAGTGCAATTATCTGAAAACCAAAGAAAAGGTTGTTGGCAGGTGATTATACTGATGCTTTCCATGAAAAGAGCTGTTTTAGGGTTTCTAATAGGAATGCTATCAGGTCTTTTGATCTTTTAGTGGGATGCATTGATCACATGTCAACAAGACAAGTGATCAATACCTGAATGGCAGTTGAAATTGCTTTTGTGTCTCTAATTTTTTAACATGACTGTCGCATGTTTAGTGCTAATAATGACTAGCAACACCAACAGAGTTATGCTGAACTAAAATAACTTTGCATTTATCTTGCTCCTTTTCCATTACTTCTGCTCAGAAAATACAAAACTGTGCCAATAAAAGATAACACAGACAAATTCCCACATTAAGATTGATTCTGGTCAGTGTCAGCTGCATCTGTGCTTCTAAAACTAGATGAACACATTAGTTCGTTTTTAAAAAAATGCCAGGCTTGAATAATGTGGGAAAATCATTTTTTTTTTCTCCTGTTCCCAGCAACTTTGCTGCCCACATTCCTATGTGAGGTGCACCTTTTACTAATAATATTGCTTTGCTTTTTCAAACGAACAATTTCCAGCTTTACTCAGGAAACAGGATTTTAAGTGCTCGATTTGTTGATGGTATCACAGCAACAAATAGAACTAAAAAAAAAATTCACGTTCCAAATGTGACAGTCTCTCTCCTAAAGCAAGTTGATGACAGCAAACAGTTTATGTTGCTTGTATCATCAATTTACCAGATTTTTTTTTTTTTTTTCCGGTAACTTTTTGCACAAAAATATTTAATTTCTAATTCCATTCTTCATGTCAAATACCAGTAACAGTGTTGTGTTTTGATGTTGGCATAAACTACTCCAGAGACTTATATTAATATTTTTTTGGTGTTGTTGCTGAGAAAATGTTATGATTATGTATAAAAAAATGCAGTTCTTTGGTAAAAGATCAGAAAAGAGAGCATAGCACAAAGATAGATACTGAAAAATTAAAATAGTGGTAAACAAGTTTTGTTTCCTAAATAGAGGTAATAAGTTTTGTTTCTTCCTGCAATTATGATTTACACAAATGTTAAGTTTTTACATGAACTGAAATTCAGCAAATTGAACGAGTTCAGCAGGATCAAAATGGTAGATAGCCCTTTTCTCCTTGCAAATGAAGTTATTAAGATAAAAAAATTTGTTTCCAGCTGTAAGTTGCTGAAGTACACCTTCATTTATGCAAGTACACAAGTTTTATTAAGGAAAAAAAAAAAAATGTTGAAAATAAAACAGAAGTATCATCAACAGATGCCATGGTATCTCTTTGATGATATTTTCTTTTTTCCATGGTAAAATGCCCCTATTCTAAAATACTTAAGCACTGTTAATTTTAATAAATTTTCATAACGGCTTAAATATAGTAACCGGTAAAGTCCCCCACCATTTTGAGTCAGGGACAGTGCATTGCATTTTACACAAAATATAGAATGTGGGGGAGATTTCAAGGGCAACCACTTCCACTTTCGCACAGTTTAAAACAAGATGCAGCCATACAAGTTGCACGTATATGTGATGGAAATTTCCGGGATCAGCATTTCCATTTTTGTACCCCAATTTACATCTGTTTCATAAGTACGTCTGAAGTTTCATATGGTATCTGGTAATGATCTGCAGATACTGGGAGCTTTGTTGTGTTGAATGGTGTGAAACTTATTGTCCTACATGGTGTAATCTGAATAAACTTGTGGGCCACCCTGGTGGAGCAGTGGTGGTTGAAGCGATGGTTCTGATAATTCGTCAGAGATGGGTCTGGGTTTGAATCCCACTGAGGCATGGATGTTGTGTTTATCTTACGGCACTGGCTCTCTCCCTTCCCTGGGATCAGTGGCCCTAAATTAGGGATGGGCGACTGCTTATAGCCCACTGAGTTGCTCAAGGTGGTCGTTAAACCTCCAATACAAAAAATAAATTTGTGGGCAATCCTCAGATATTTTAAACTTTATTGTCTTGGGTAGTTCATCCAGCCCTGAATAGTATGATCTAAAGAAAATCGGGAGATGCAGGTTCAGTCCCCACTGCAGAGAAATGTAATTTTCAAGTTTTCTGATGTGATTTTTCATTAATGAATGCCGGGTGCTTCGACTGTCGAATCTAGTGATGGTTACATTCAACTTAATCAGGAACTTGGTTGTTCAGGGTGGTGTAGTGATTAGCATACTCAGGCGCTATCCAGAAGACATGAGTTCCATTCCCGCTCGAGGAAGATGAAATTTTCAAGTTTTTGGATATTATCTGACTTAATATCCATGTCATATTTACACCAATAAACAGATTCACATCTTCCAAATTTGTCATAATATTTGCACTTTTAAGGAATTAAAACACCATCAAAGTGCGTATATTTACATGCAATTCATTAATGATATATTATTAAAATAACCAATCACTTACCTGAAAGATCATGGACACTTTTCTCCTTTAACACTTCAAAGCACATCAATTATCATCATGTAATGTTGTTGGCCTCCAAAGGTTGAAAGACTCCTTGCCTACGAGATTCATTCTTCCGGGCATTAAACATCGTATTTCCCTTTTTTTTTTTTTTTTTGTTATTTACTGGACAAAAAACACAGGTTTCCCTCTGCCATATGAGACGTAACCTTAGATCGTCATCTCCATAAAAACCTCACAATCTTACACACCATATCACTCATTCATACATTCAGTTAAAAACACTATGTACATAATTACACTATTTACATTCCCAGGCAGATAAACCTTTGTCAACTGTGACTAAAAAAGTGCTCTATCCGTTTCAAACTCCGTGCTAACCCTACTGCAAGTGCCAACCTCATTCAGCCCTTCATACACAATCCTCTAGCGCTTTCAACAGGCTGCTGTGCTGTCATCATCAGGAGGCAGATGTGTCTCACCACCTACCACAGCTCAAGTGAGCAGAGCTACTGAGGTTCGGGCTCCAGTCGCAATCTCTGCATCTTTGTGTCTCTAGCGCCATCTATTGTCATTGCTGCTCTCTTTTCTTTTTTTTTCCTCTTAGCTGTTGTTAAATTTTTATTAAGGCCTTCCATCGTTCGTTTAAGTTGCTAGGCTCATTGATGCTGCATAATCTTGATCTGCTTTTTTCAATTAATACTGATTCTGCAATTCTCAACTGCCTTTCATTTTTACAGCTCTTAATAATTTTAATATCTTCAAACCTTGGACACTGATGATTTTCCAGACAGTATTGGGTTAATGCAGTCTTAGCTTCTTTTTATTCCAATTACTTATATGCTGGTTCAATCTATACAGTCAAACTTGGTTAAGACGAGCTCGGGTATAACGAGGTCCCTGCTATAGCGAGTAAATGCCAGAAGAAGTTTGGTTTCGTATGCAATTAGTGTTAAATTATCCCGCTTGTTACGAGTATCAACCCTGTTACAGCGAGCAAATTTTCAAGGCTTTCAGATTTATTTATTTTTTAATTTTTACCCTCAGTAAAGATAGCTCAGCATTGAAAGGTGGCGTCAATTAGCCACCTGCTACCCAAAAAGACCGTCTGTGTGTCACCTGCTCCGAGAAAAACGAAGAGTATTTTATGACATCTTGCATTTCAGCCCAAGGGTAGGTGGGGGCGGAATTTTGTGGTGAAAAGCTTCCTAGCCTTTCCTTTGCCACTGTTTACGAGAGGGTTCCTGGAATTCGCTTTCTCTCATTGGCTACTATGGTCTAACCCCAAGCATGTTTTCTTAGTGAATTGAGTATTTCAACTTCGCACGGGACATATCGTAACCTTTTTTTAATCAGAAAGACGCACGCAGCCCTACTCTTGCGACATCACTTATGCTTTCCCTCCCTCTTTTTATTAAGTGTGATATTGTGAGCAAAATGGTTGGTGTTAAAAGAAAGGCTCTCTCCATCAGGGAGAAAATGGATATTATTCAGAAACTGCAAGACGGCGAGAAAAATTCAGCTGTTTGCAAAAAGTATGGGCTTTCGTCATCTACCGTATCTACATTGTGGAAGAACAAAGATGCAGTTTTGTCAGCATTTGAAAACAATCTTACAGATTGCAAAAAAATTAAAAAGTGTGAAAACAATGATATTGATGAAGCTTTACTTTGTTGGTTTGAAGTTCAACGTGATGCTATTTTCCTATCAATGGACCGTTTTTAAAAGTGGAAGCGGAACAATTTGCAGTACAGTTCGGTCATGAGAATTTTATATGCAGTAATGGGTGGCTTGATCGCTTCATGAACAGACACAATATTGTTTACGCCAAAATGTCAGAAAAATCAATGTCTGCGGATAAGGAATCTGTAAGTCAATTGCTAAAAAGCGTTTGGCCCAGCTTTATTTCTGAATTCAGTGAGCAGAACACATTCAATGCTGATGAAATGGGCATTTTTTGCAAGGTAACCCCTGACATGACTTTAACTTTTAACGGCGAGAAATGCATTGGATGTAAACTGGCAAAGGATCGGCTAACCGTTCTAATTTGTGCGAACATGGCAGGAAATGAAAAAAGAAAATTATTGGTGTTTGGCAAATCGTTAAAGCCTCGATGTTTTAATAATGTTCAGCATCTCCTGGCTGATTATAAAGCAAACAGAGAGGAGTTTGATGACATGAGATATATTTATGGGATAACTTCATAAATGGGATCGTGAACTACGAAAGAAAAACAGAAATATTTTGCTGTCAATAGACAACTGCCCAGCACATCCCAAAGTAGAAAACTTGACACATATCAAACTTGTTTTCCTACTACCAAACACAAAATCAATTCCACAGCCTATGGACCAAGGGATTATTAGGAGATTTAAGTGCCATTTTCGGCGATTTCTAACCATAAAATTAATCCAGAAAATGGAGAAGAAGCTAGAAATTGAGATTTCCGTATGGGATGATGTGTGTCTAATGAGAGAAGCTTGGGATAGTGTCACTTTGACAACCATTAAAAATTGTTATAGGAAGGCTGGTTTTCTAAAGGAGACTTTAGTAGAAAGCACTGAAGTGATTGATGACGATGATCTCCTCTTATCAGAATGGTTAAAAAGTAGAGATATAAGAACCTTTAACAATTGCAATTCTCTTGATGTTTTTATCGACACTGACACTGCGGTCCTAACAACTGGAATTTTAACGGAGGAACAAATTGTGCAAGAAGTAATTGCGGTGATTGAAGAAATTGAAACAGACAGTGAAGGCGAAAACATTACAGAAACACAAGAAGTTGTGACTTACAATAAAACCCAAGATGCCTCGGGTGTTTTGACTAGATTCTATGAAACTAATTCTGGCAATGAGTGTGTGTTCAGTGCATTATCAGTTGTTAGCGAAATTGATGGATTTTCGGTTGAAGTCAAAGACAACGCAGGTAAAATTAACCAAATTTTTTTCAAACGAAATAAAAAGTATATGTGCTTTGGGCAGATAGTACTGTACCTGTGCTTAATTTTATCTAAGTACTGTATGGTACAAAAATTACAATACTGTATAGTACATATTGTAATTCATAGAATACGCATGTAGTTTACATGTCAGTTATTCAAGAATTTCAACTTAATCTGCCTCACATCGTACGTACTTACATATGTATGTACTACAGTATGTATAATGGTACGTATAGTTCTGCGTGTATGTAGTACTGTAGGTATGCATTTTTCAAGAATTCCACAACTAACCGAAATATTGTACGGTAATTTCAACTAAACGTAAGTACTATGTATTTCTCAACATTAAACATTGTATGTACTATATTTGATAACGAAATTTATTTTTTGAATGATTTCCTTGATATTTTGGGTCTTTCCCGGATTATACGAGTAACGGCTATAACGAGCAATTTGTTCGATCCCGAACAGCTCGTCTTAACAGAGTTCGACTGTACTTTAATTTGTTCTTGGTGCTGCCTATATATGACAAAGGTGGTTGCTGGTTTATAGGAATTTCACATATTTCATATATATAACCAGCAACCACATTTGTCATATATAGGCAGCACCAAGAACAAATTAAAGTATAGATTGAACCAGCATATAAGTAATTGGAATAAAAAAGAAGCTAAGACTGCATTAACACAATAATGTCTGGAAAATCATCAATGTCCAAGGTTTAAAGATATTAAAATTATTAAGAGCTGTAAAAACGAAAGGCAGTTGAGAATTGCAGAATCAGTATTAATTGAAAAAAGCAGATCAAGATTATGCAACATTAATGAGCCTAGCAACTTAAACGAACAATGGAAGGCCTTAATAAAAATTGAACAGCTAAGAGGAAAAGAAAAGAAAAGAGAGCAGCACTGACAATAGATGGCGCCAGTGACACAAAGATGCAGATATTGCGACTGGAGCCCGAACCTCAATAGCTCTGCTCACTTGAGCTGCGGTTGGCAGGTGAGACACATCTGCCTCCTGATGATGACAGCAGTCTGTTGAAAGCGCTAGAGGATTGTGTATGATGGGCTGAATGAGGTTGGCACTTGCAGTAGGATTAGCACGGAGTTTGAAACAGATAGAGCACTTTTTTAGTCACAGTTGACAAAGGTTTATCTGCCTGGGAATGTAAATAGTGTAATTATGTACATAGTGTTTTTAACTGAATGTATGAATGAGTGATATGGTGTGTATGATTGTGAGGTTTTTATGGAGATGACGAGCTAAGGTTACGTCTCATATGGCAGAGGGAAACCTGCGTCTTTTGTCCAGTAAATAACAAAAAAAAAAAAAAGGGAAATACGATGTTTCATGCCCGGAAGAATGAATCTCATAGGCAAGGAGTCTTTCAACCTTTGGAGGCCAACAACATTACATGATGATAATTGATGTGCTTTGAAGTGTTAAAGGAGAAAAGTGACCATGATCTTTCGGGTAAGTGATTGGTTATTTTAATAATATATCATCCGAATTTGTATTGTGATGTTTCATGTCAAACAAGAAAATAACACAACTGAAGACATTCTGATTACCATATTAATAATCTTGCAGTTGTTCTATGTAATTGTGAAAAATATTTCTTCCATAATTTCCAGTCTTATCTCTAAATTAGCAGCATGTTTCTGTTAGGTTATGGACATTATGGCCAAATGTCGCAACTTGAGAATAATGCAAACACAGTACTGGAATGGGCACTGTATGTCTGCCATGTGATCATACATCCTAAATCAAGGAGTACCAGTAATTCATAACTTTATTGTTCTTTATTTTGTCATTTTTTTTACTTCCACTGAAAAACTCCTAAAAGTTTTAAAAAGAAAGTACAAAAAAATAAAATAAAAAAAACATTGACATCTGGGTAAGTGGTAAAAATGGGGTGGGAAACAAAATAATGACTCAGCTGACACTATTCACTACCTGGATAAAGCAATCATTTAGGGAGCATACTACAGGGTTAATGAAAAATAAAGACATTTTCTAAAGGCTACAGAATGTTTTTCGCACAGATAACCTAAGAAACTTTAAATTCAAGATACAGAATGAAATTTAATAATAATGAAACTCATATAGATGTAAAGAGCACGTACGAAGTGTGAAGCAGGACATGCAGAATACAGCCCGCGCCAGAGAAGTCATGCATCGCTCGGCCGCTCCTATATGGAATAATATTAGAAGAATTGCCCCTAACACAAATTTCAAAGAGATTGCCATCAGGGAAACAGTGGAAATCCTATCCAGCAAAGTGGCATGCAATGATATAGTCTCTACGGAACTACCAATGGTTTGGCATGCATTATTAAAAGATGGAAACACATCACGGCGCTCTGTATAGTTACGTGATAAAAATTCATGTAATATGCTCGCGATGTCACCCGCGTTATTCTCAAAAATCATCTTCGTTCTTTACATGTTCCAATTCTCTGCATTTTTGTGTCTACCATTGCCTTGAAAAAGCCTCCTAGTGGAGTGCGAAAGCTTGGCGAATCTTTGTGCTGACTACACCATGAAAATAAACGGATTTCATACGCTATATGCGTTTTATTATTATTCAACTCTGGTGTATTTAAAAATAGAAGAATGAAATTTAGTTGTGATTTTTTATTTAATTTAGTGCAATCATCCTCAAAAAGATTCAATTCACTTTTTACCTTATTGCCATTGTCACAATCCAATGGAAAAAAAATTATCACTTTTAACTTGTTTTATAACTAGATTTGATGAGTAACAGCATGAAACTGGTAAAAGGAACATTATCTTACCTACGGTATCTATTTTTTATTTTGATTACTGATTCAATGAATTTTTTCAAATTCAAATTATGATTGGTGTTCTTCAAGCACACACAGCACTCCAGTACTTACACATGTTCCTGAAGAAACACATGCTATGTAATATTACTTTTCTAAGCAAATTATTTTGAGCATGTGTCATATTGGTGATGCTTTTATATGTGAATGATCTTATACTTTAAAAGATAACTTTTCCAAGCAAATACTTTGCAGCATGCAACACATCGGTGAGGCTTTTTACCTGCATGGAGAACAATATGCATTGGGAGTTGTTGTTTTTGAGCAAACTGAAGTACATGTTACATTGCTAAGGATTTTAAAACACCTGTGTAAAAGATCATATGCCTTGAAAAACACTTTTCTGAGTCAATTTTTTGGAGCATGCAGCACAATGGGGATGCTTCTGATCTGTGTGGTAAAGTCAATAAATGCACTGAAGTAACATTTCAATAACTAAATTATTTGGAGCATCATATTGGTGAGGCTTTTTACCTGTGTCAAGCAGCATGTGTTGAAAGAATATGCATTGAAATATCTGAGTAAATTCTTTGAAGCCAACATCACACTGCTAAGGCTTTTCATCTGTGTGAATGGACATATGCATTGAAAGATCCCGTTTCCGAGTAAACTGTTCGGAACACACATCACATTGGTGCGGCTTTTCACCTGTATGAAGGAGCATGTGCCTTGAAAGATCACTTTTCCAAGAAAACTGTTTGGAACATACGTCACACTGGTGTGGCTTTTCACCTGTATGAAGGAGCATATGTCTTAAAACATCTGTTTTGCGAGTAAAGTGTTTGGAACATACATCACATTGGTGTGGGTTTTCATCTGCATGAAGCAGCATATGATTTGAAAGAGAACTTTTATGTGTAAACTGTTTGGAGCATACATCACATTGGTGTGACTTTTCACCTGTATGAAGGAGCATATGGTTTGAAAGAGTACTTTTATGTGCAAATTGTTTGGAGCATACATCACATTGGTGTGGCTTTTCACCTGTATGATAGAGCATATGCCTCGAAAGACCAGCTTTCCGAGTAAACTGTTTGGAACATACATCACATTGGTGTAGCTTTTCACCTGTGTGAATTAGCAAATGATTTGAAAGATGACTTTTGTTAGTAAATTTTTTGGCACATACGTTACACTGGTGAGGTTTTCTACCTGTGTGAAGGAGCATATGCATTGAAAGATGACTTTTTTGAGTAAATTGTTTGGAGCATACATTACATTGATGGGGCTTTTCACCTGTGTGAATGAGCATATGGTTTGAAAGATAACTTTTCCGAGTAAATTGCTTGAAGCATATATCACATTTGTGTGGGCTCACTCCGGTGTGAAGGAGCATTCGCTTTGAAAGTTTCATATCTTCACTTGCATCAGTCACATTCTGTGTTGAACCATATGATTCCTTTTTCACTTTCTTTATAATAAATTCTTCAGTGACTTCTCCAAATGTATTTTTCAGTGCTGACTCCATGCTGATAAATTTACAATTTCCATTAATTCAGAAGACAGCAAGCCCAATGATTTCCCTTTTGAAGTTTATGGAACTATATTCTTTGCATATATAAAAAACACCTTCAGTGTCATGCTGGATGTCAAAAGAAACCTTAGGAACGCTTTAAAACATCTCATGAATTCAAACATGTATCAGGAAAAATAGAAACAGCACAAGTTTTAAAAGCGTATTCTTGGCAATCCTGAACCAAAATCAAAATAAATATATAACCTTTTTGTTCCAGTAAAATTCTTTGTACTGGAAATTATGTCTGCAGAGATATAAAACATTCATGCATACTCCTATCTCTGTTGATTAACATTTCTCAATTTTATTAAGAACATTTCATGGGTTTTCACAATAAAAAGGTAAAAAACAAATTTCCTAGTTATCTGGAGGACGAATTTTAAAGGTAAAAAATTTCCTCGCAGGCATGACTTCGTGTGTGAATTGGGATTTCCTGCAATATTTTTATCTTCATAAATAATTTGATTTTTATGACACATTAATATCTGGCAGTTTTCCTTCCGAAAAATAACCTAGGATATGTTTATGTTACCCATTTCACATCTAAGCCTGTTTCTCTAACTTTATGGTTACCAAAGCGGCTACGGATATATTTTTATGGCAAACCATAAATATGAATTCTTATACTATAGGGAACACGTGGTGTAACTCTTACGTTACAATTTTTTTTTACAACGGCGCAATAGAAATGTTTTCATTCCACTTCAGTATGAAAGACATTAATAGTATATTGAAAATGTACAAAGATCATTAGGTTTCTTTAGCGGCTTCATATGATTTACCTGAATTTCTTCATAAAACTCCTTTTCCTGTTATTTGTGGTCTTATTACCAAATCTGTCACCGGAGCACACACTTTTGGGGATTATATTGGTCAAAATGAATTTCGAAAATCAGTACAAACCCACTGCGTTGCTACGGCAACTGCCATTTGCAATAATAGCAGGTAAAGTTGTTTTCACAGCATAGGCCCCTCGTCTGCTACGTGCATACAAAGAATATCTAGCCTTTATATTCTTTGGTGCATACCTCCATGGCTACGTGGAACTTCCAGTTGCTAACCCATAAATCGATAAGGGGTGGGTGCCAGGGCCCGCTCAAGATTTTATGGGGCCCTAGACACAGTAAGCGTTGCGGGGCCCCTACAGCAAAATGATAATCCCATTCTGAATAATACCTCTCTATATTTTTTCAGGACAGTTTTCTGCCTACACTTTTTTTATTATATAATGTTCTATATGTTGCTGTCTCATTTACTGAAAATTTAATTACCCTACACTTCTACCTGAGGTTCCGTCATACGACGACTTTGCATGCTTACCTGACTGGATTTTTTCCGTTTTTTTTTTTTTTTTGGTCCACAATTACTATCTACTTTATCCATGAATGTTGGTCTTATGTTGGGCCGGTTCTTGGTTATTTTTCTTTTAAGAATTTTTGAAGTTGGAACGAATCCTCTTCCGATCCTACTTCTACGAATGGATGGCGGCGTGGTATTAAACTTTCCGATGTCTTTTTTGTTTACTCTTTTCAGTTTTCTCTATCTGCTAAACCTACGTATAAGCATTTCACATGGACTATCGTTGTATTGAGCAATACCCCCCCATTCCTATTTTGTTTTCAAACGGGGATTATGGACACCGGCAGAGAAGTTTTTTTTTTGTTTTTTTTTAATAAGACGATGAGGCTTATAGACTAAGTTTGTGCCTCACAGCAACTAGTTGGCTATGCGGAAATAGCTAAAATAACTCCTGATCACTAAGACTCTTGAAGATGCACGACCAGCCACGGAGGAGAACCTCCTTGCGACCAGCACGGGAAGTCACAGTAGCAGCACAAAAATCCATAAAAGGGGCACGCTCATGAGAAGGAAGGTTAGAAATGGGGAGAAGTTTTTCTATCCCGCGTGTGATTTAAATATAACAAAAAAAAAAAAAAAAGCTTTGGGGGGAGGGGGAATATTGGGGTTTTTGGGGCCCTAGGCCCGTCCCTTACGGGCCTAGTCGGAAATCAGGGCCTGGCGGGTGCATGGGTGGATGTTACCAATTTACTACCAAATGTCACGTGACAGAGGAGAACGGATTGTGTTGCTTCCAGTTGTAAATCTACACTGAGCCGCCCTGGTGGCGCAGTGGTCTAAGCGATGGCCTCTGATCGTTCGTCCGAAAGGGGTCCGGATTCGAATCCCGATGAGGCATAGGAGAACGGATTGTGATACTTCCAGTTGTAAATCTACACTGAGCCGCCCTGGTGGCGCAGTGGTCTAAGCGATGGCCTCTGATCGTTCGTCCGAAAGGGGTCCGGGTTCGAATCCCGATGAGGCATGGATGTTGTGTTTGTCTTACGGCACTGGCTCTCTCCCTTCCCTGGAGCCAGTGACCCAAAATTAGGGACGGGCGACTGCTTATAGCCCATTGAGTTGCTCACGGTGGTCGTTAAACCTCCAATCGCCGCCCCGGTGGCGCAGTGGTCTAAGGCGTTGGCCTCTGATCCTTCGTCCGAAGGGGTCCGGGTTCGAATCCCGGTGAGGCATGGATGTTGTGTTTGTCTTACGGCACTGGCTCTCTCCCTTCCCTGGAACCAGTGACCCTAAATTAGGGACGGGCGCCTGCTTATAGCCCATTGAGTTGCTCACGGTGGTCGTTAAACCTCCAATCAAAAAAAAAAAAAAAAAAAAAAAAAAAAACCTCCAATCAAAAAAAAAAAATCTACACTGAAGAGCAATTGAATTAGAGACAGCTGGCGTTATGCAAATGTGGCACTGTGGGCGGTCTTGTAAACGGAAACGACATGACGTATGCAGCGATCCGACAATATAAGGAGTGATGCGACGGGAATCAGTAAGAGTCGGACGCAGTATGGGTAAGACGAAGGATCTAAGCGCATTGGATCGTGGGCAAATTGTCGGCGCCCGACGAATGGGTCACTCCATCTCGGAAGTCGTGCAGGCACTGGAATTTTCACGAGCCACTGTGTAAGGGTGCACCGTGAGTACATCGACCGATAAAACGATCCATGCAAGGGCCAACCACCGTGGACAACAGCGTGTGGATGAGCGGGGTAATCGTCGGCTAGCTCGCATTGTAACAGCGGATAGACGAGCCACAGTGCAAGAAATCACTCGGCAATTTAACGCTGGTGCACAAAAACGTGTAAGCAGCCACACCATCCAGAACCATCTCCTCTCTATGGGGTACAGAAGCCATCGTCCCACGAGGGTACCGTTGCTGACCGCACATCACAGGGTGCAAAGATTAGCATGGGCGCAGGAACATCGCCCCTGGACCCTAGACATGTGGTAAAATGTTGCCTGGACTGATGAGTCGAGATTCACGTTGGTACATGCGGATGGCAGGATGCGAGTACGGTGCAAACCACATGAAGCGATGGATCCTTCTTGCCAGCAAGGTACTCTTCAAGCTTGTGGAGGAGGCATTCTCGTCTGGGGACTGTTTACGTGGACTGAAATGGGATCCCTGGTACGTGTGACATCGTCCCTCACAGATCAATGTTACCGGGATATCCTGGTTAACCATTTGCTCCCGTTTGTGCGTCTTCAACATCCCACTGGGGACCTCATCCTGCAAGAAGACAATGCACCGTGCCATCGCTACCGAATTATATCCGAATGGTTGGATGGACACTCCACAGACGTGACCTCGCTTCCTTGGCCAGCTAGGTCACCTGACCTCAATCCCATCGAGCACATCTCTGATGCCATAGAGTAGATGACCCCCTCCATGAAATCTTCGTGAACTGTGGGAGCTTGTTTGGGGGTCGTGGATTCGTATGGCTTCCCAACGCTTCCGCTGTCTTGTCGAGTACATGCTGAGACGAATCGCCACCGTCATCAGAGCAAAAGGTGGTGCTACACGTTACTAGACAGGTATCTCTAATTCAATTGCTCCTCAGTGTATATATTCCCTTTTTTTTTGTGACTGTCTGCTCGACTTTACGACAGTGGTGACGCCAGAAGCTCAGAACTGGGGTGCGGGCTAAGTATCACACGAGGGGCCTCAAATTTTAAAGTGCTTGGTAGAAATTTCGGCAAAAAAAATCCCTTCTTTGTAGATTTTACTCGACTCTGCTGATGTTATCCCCTGTAAAAAAAAGATGTTTCAAAGTATATACTGTACGTAGTATTTATTCAATGTATCCAGCACTGGGAACCATGGTTACGAACCTACACGCCTATAACATGTTAATATATTTTACAATGTTAGCTTGCTTACGTCATTTTTTTTATGTTTTCTGTCATGCCATGCGGCTGCTTGTGAATTTGAGTTCGCAACGTAACAAGGCACCTCTCTCTCTCTCTCTCTCTGCTATCTATCAATCTATCAATCAATTTATCTATCAATCTACCTATCTGTCTATCTTTCATTTCCTTAAACTAATAATTACGAAAATGGTATTTTCTACTACTCTCTTAGAGATCCGCTCAAAAGACTCTCTCCATTTCCCAGAATAGACAACACAAAATTTAACAAAAAATTAATTTTATTCACTCTTTTGCAATAAAAAACCAAACACAACCGAAGCACCCTGAGAAAGTCGTTTGATCCTGATGAAACTTTGCATGCAAGTACCTTAGCCGCACCGGTGGCGCAGTGGTCTAAGCGATGGCCTCTGACCATTCGTCCGAACGGGGTCAGGATTCGAATCCCGGTGAGGCATGGATGTTGTGTTTGTCTTACGGCACTGGCTCTCTCCCTTCCCTGGAACCAGTGACCCTAAATTAGGGACGGGCGACTGCTTATAGCCCATTGAGTTGCTTACGGTGGTTGCTAAACCTCCAATAAAAAAAAACAAGTACCTTAGGGCCGAATATGTTAATGATTAGAAAATAATGGCCAATGACGAAATAGTAGCGCGCCATAACGCATGGGAACCGTGCGTTGAGGAGGGTATATCAGAAGCAACGCTCACACGCAGGTACAATTCTAACAGCAGATTGTGATTGCATTAATTTCCACGGTCTGTGAGGATGCTCCGACGTCGAATCCGTGCACAGTACGAGCAGTTGAGGAAGTTTGAGAGAGGCGTATAATTAAGCTGACATTGTTTGGTTGGCCAAGTCGCCGAATCGCCTGGCATTTGTATCAGAGTGACGCGGCTATCGGATAAAGTTGGCGCCAATGGGCCAAGGAGGGCACAACCCAGTTCCAAGCGGGTTGCGGACGGCGAGGGCGACGAGAGAACGTAAGGTGAGAACCGTCCAGTGCTCGCGATTGTGAAAGCCGCACGAACAGAACAAAAATTCGTTGCTCTGAATCATCCGTCGCCATGTTGCGTTGCAACAGACACGGAAGTGACCATCCGGACTTTTGCCAAACGATTTGAAACACGGGGACTACATTCTTGGAGACCACTCCGCTGCTAACCACTGACCAGTGAGCATCGCCGGCACCGGCTGCAGTGGTGTCGGGCCCGATCAACGTGTGATCCAGTGTCGTCATGTTAGGGTCCAGTGGCGTCGTGTTGTCTTCAGTGATGAGTCGCAGTTTGCATTTGGCACCGATGACCAGCGCATACGTGTCTGGAGACGAGCCGTCAAGCGCAAGGATCCTGCCTTAACCGTTTGCACCCGGCTAGTACACCGGGAGTGACTGTCTGGGGAGCCATTTCCTACGATAACCTAGCATCCTTGATAGTTATGTGTACCACCCTCACGGTTCAGCAGTACGTCGACGACATTCTACTGCCTGTTGTGTTGCCATTCCTGTCGCAGTATCAATGAGCAATTTTTCAACAGGATAATGCCCCACCACACACCGCACGGCCCTCCCATGCATGCCTCCGTAATGTCGACACTCTTCCATGGCCAGCGCCATCGCTCGATTTCTCACCGATTGAACATGTTTGGGACACGATGGGACGCTACCTACTCCCATTCCGGAATGTCGGCGAATGGCCCGCAAATTAAACAACATTTGGAAAGCTATAATTCAGGATGTATCCGTGAACTGTATGCGTCTATACCACGCCAAGTAACCGCTTGTATCCGAGCCAGAGGTGGCGCTACAACGTACTGACTTGTTCCATCGTGTAACTATTCCATCTGAATAAATGGTCCAACTGTTCCGGAATTTCCATCATTTCCTTCCTATAAAAGTACATTGTACATGTGAATGTTAATCTCAATTGGATGATTCCTCCTGGGTTTTTCGTTTTTTGTTTGTTTTTAAGAACTGTGTTGTCACTGCTGCTGAAGAGGTCTGTGGTACTGCAATAGTGGGTAACATTAGAGGTGATGCTTCGTGGAACAGTGAGATTAAAGTAGTAGTTAAGAGAAAGAGGGAAGCATATTTGTGGGAGTTGTACTGCAAGGTAGAGTTACTCTCAATGAATGTCGCTGTAAGAAGCATGAGGCAGCTAAGTTGGTTCGCCAGAGTAAGGCAAAATATAAGAAGGAAAAGGCAGAAATGCACGAATTGGCTTTTTGGAAACACAGAAAATCTTTCTGGAAGTACATAAGACATAGGAAAAATTGGGGAAATAAAATTCTAAGTTGTGTTAAGAATAGGATCTGAGAAATGATATGGGAGCCCAGTGAGGTAAGTAAAAGCTGTGAGTTATTGGAGAATGAAAGCAAAGGTTTTTCAGAGGTAGAAGCAGATGATGTCACAGTTGAAGGATGGAAGCACAGGAGGGATCTCAAGAGAAGAGGTGAGTAAAGCTCTAAATTCTCTTCAAAATAGTAAGGCTCCGGGAGCAGATGGCATAACTGCTGCGATATTAAAATATGGTGGTGACTGTAATTAACTGGTAACTAAAATTTGCCAGTTGTGCTGGGAGTTAGGAAGCATCCCTGAGGATTGGAAAGATACTATCATTGTTCCTTTGAATAAAAGAAAATGTGATCAGACTGAATGTAAAAGCTATCGTGGTATCAGTTTGCTAAGTGTGCAAGGGAAAGTATTTGGAAAGGTTGTTATCAATAAGATACGAGGTCTTACATTAGAAAAAGTGTGAGATGTTCAAAGTGGTTTTATGCCTGGTGAAGGCTGCACTAATCAAATTCTTGCATTACGTTTCATGATCGAAAAGTATATGTCTGTTGGTAAGAATGTTTTTGCTGATTTCATAGATTTAGACAAACCTTATGATCGAGAATATAGGATTCTTCTGTGGAACACAGTGAATAAATATGGTATTGATGGGAACCTACTCAATAGTGTGAAAGTCATGTATGCTGGCAGTAGAGCATGTGTACGAGTAAATGGTGTTGTATCGAAATGATTTTCTCTTGGTGCAGGAGTCAGACAAGGATGTGAAATGTCACCCTGGCTGTTTAATATAGTTATGGATGCATGCATGCATGCGTGATGCCAAAATAGACAATACTGGTCAATGTTTTGGTAATATCTGTGTGTACAGATTGCTGTATGCTGATGACACAGTCCTGTTGGCAGAGAGCAAAAGTGAGTTGCAGAGTATGTTATCCCGGATGTACAGAGTTTGTATGAAATTCAAAACTGAGCATAAATAAAAGAAAAACCGAAGTTATGGGTTTTGAACGAAGAACTGTTAGAACTGCATGCAGGACTAGTCTAAATGGCACAATTATTCACCAGGTGAACAGTTTGTATATTTGGGAAGCATGTTTGACAGAGAGAACATATTAGATGGCGAAATTAGTAGGTGATTGCATTTTTTATTTTGTAATTTTTTTCGTTGAAAGTTAGAGTAGGAACAATTACACCTTGAAGTCTAGCCATTCGAGAATTTGTCGAGAATCCATAACTCCTGTGGGATCTTGGCTACTCTGATGTACGCCAGTGAAACCTGGGTACTACAGTAGAGACATAGGAGTCGTTTGTGTGCGGGAGAGATGCATTATTTACGGGGGGTTTGTGGCAAGATACCCTCTGTGATCATGTGAGGAATGAAAATGTGTTGCAGTTGTGTAATGTGAGGCAAAATGTTGTTAGCAAGGGGAAGACTAATATCCTTAAGTGGGTTGGCCATGTTGAAAGAAAGAGTGATGAGATGTTTACTAAGGTGAAAATCCTACAAATACGTGGCGTCAGTGAATAAACAAAGACATCGCTCTTTCCACGTTTTATCAACACATAGCAAACGAAAAATTGTTATCCTGTCACCGCTGGGGATCCGAATCTCAGATCTCCAGATATCTAGCCCAGCGCGTTAGCCTTACACCACGGTGGCCAACAATCAACGGCGCTATGTGGGCTTTTCTGTCAGCTTCAGATATCATAAATCCGTAAGATGGGATCAGCACAAGGAGGTTATATTACTGGAGACACCACTCCTATCCACGCAGCATTGGCCACCATAAGTCACCGTCCGTGCTGTAAATGACGTCATGAGCAGGCACGACGCAGCCGCAGTAAAGAAGCTGCTTTGAAACCAATGGAACAAAAGTTTCTAAGCGTATAAACAGATAAAATGAGTAATTCAATAATCTTTATCACTGATACACAAGCTTACTGTTTCATCAACGGTATAATTTAGTTCGGTTTTTGCCTGCTTGTGACGTCACTGGCTATAAATTAACTACAGCAGTTAAATCCAAACGGCGAGTTCCAAGGTGAAAATCCTCCAAGCAATTTTTCGGTTGCTATGTGTTGATAAAACGTGGAAAGAGCGATGTCTTTGTTTATTTGCTTACTAAGAAAAATTTCAGCCCAAGTGGCAGAAAAGAAAGGTAGAGGAAGAATAAGGAAATCATGGGAAGACCAGATTCAGGAATGTCTGCATGAGAAAAAGGTAACGTGTGTCCTGCGTGCCTCTACCGCAAGACACACATGAGATAAAGGCAGATAGCAACGAGAGCATACGTCCGCGTAGCTCAGTTGGGAGAGCGACTTATTCCGGAATGAGGTGACCTGGGTTCGATGCCCGGCGTGAACAAAACTGACTGAGAAATTTACTTCGTTATAAAGTAAGAAAAAATGACTGTCATTTTGTTCAATATTATGCTATTTTGAAATGAATAAATAACAAAAATACCTATTTTTTTCAGCATTAAGTTTTTTCATTATAGTTTGGCCTAATAATCCTTACAAAATGCGGATAATCCGTAGTATTTGGCATTTTTGAAAAACTGAAGGGCAAACAAAAGCCTTAACTAACGCGATTGGTGCAAAAAAAACTAACATATCCAATTTGCAAAGTGATTATGCTACCAAGAAGGCAACAATCACGTACTGTGAGTAGCTCGCATGCGGCTTCCTATAGCACATAGCCTTGCGCAAGTGCAAATAGTAACAATCTTGTTGCATCATACTTTCTGTGAATATGCGTATTGCGTTACATTTTTTTTTTTTTTGCTGCTGACCAATTTTCGATCGTTTTCCAATAGCGACAGGTTTCCTAATATAAAGTGGATTTTTGTTTAAATATATGTGCCGCAATAATTACACTGTCTAACAGAGAAAATGCCACACCACGAAGACGTGAACGCAGCGCCATGCAAATTGCAGGGTGGGTGCACTACACACACATAAGTTATGCTAATGATTGTATTTGCAAGCCAATCGCACGAACGGCGCGCGGGATGTAAGCGGACAACCAGCCCGTGAGGCCATCAGGGAGCCGCGGTTTAGTACTCTCCAATCCCCGCAAAATGAAGATGAACTGTGGACTCGGTTCAACACCACATGGTCCACGATATCCCAGGACTCTATTCGGACTCCCACTGCCTCGATGCCACATCGGATTCAACGTTGTATCGCCCAGAATGGGGACCACACTCCTTATTGATCATCCTATATATTCAGCCACTGGAGCCCAGCCTGTATTTGACCATTAAATCATTCGTTCAGGTCCTACTTGGCTATCTGTGTGTGCAATTTGGTCTGTTTTCGAGCATTCGTTCATGGTGTGGCATTTTCACTGTCAGGCAGTGTATTTTTAAGCGGTGTATTATCCGCAGAACCTTAACACAGCCTTTTAACAGAAAATCCGTTGATTACACGTCGGAAATTATAGTATTTACTGCAAAATTCGTTAAAAATATTTGGCGCCAGCTCCTAATTTCTAGGCGTCAGGGAGATTAGTTGGATGGTTGCTTTGTGTTTATAGCGCAAGGGCCTCCACGGGACAAAGAGCGCTAAGTCAGAACATTTAAGATACTAAAGTACTTGCAAGGAACATTAAAAACCAACAAACAAGATGTGACGTGCCTGCCCCGCAGGACGCACACGACATAAAGGCAGATAGCAGCGATAACGAACGTCCGCGTAGCTCAATTGGTAAGAGCAACTTATTCCGGAATAAGGGGACCCGGGTTCGACCCCCGGCGTGGACCAAAAATGACGCAGAAATTTACTTTGTTATAATTGCGCCCGAACTTCCCGGATGATCCGACCGTTCAAAATCTCGCAATGGTGTGATGTTCTTTCCACACCGCGAGATAGGAAAAGTAAGAGAATCCCTTCTCCAGCGCTTCGAAAAATAAATGTGTGTGACGTTGCATTCCACACACCAGATTGACTGGGAGTTCTCAAGTGCACGTTCTGCAGCGGATGGCTGCCTGCAACGATTCATGGTCACGGCTGACTCGTGGGCCATGCCCCCGGCCCTCTTTAGGAAAGGGGAGATGTGACGTGCCTGCCCCGCGGGACGCACACGACACAAAGGCAGATAGCAGCGAAACGAACGTCCGCGCAGCTCAATTGGTAAGCGCGACTTATTCCGGATTGAGGGGAACCGGGTTCGATTCCCGGCGTGGACCAAAAATGACGGAGAAATTTACTTCGTTATAAAGAATAGCATAAAACACAACAACAAGCGGTGTAAAAAGCCGTTAAAACATTAACGAACTGTACCAAACAAAACACGGCCATAAATAATTTATGATGTAAACAAATGACAATAACAATATGAAAAGGTAACAATGATGTGATGAAACGGATGAATAAAATGTGTAAATGGTCTGACAAACAATAACTATATAATAACTATGTTGTCTGATTTTAAGCCCAATATGGTTAAGCCGCCCGGTGGCGCAGTGGTCTAAACGCTGGCTTATGACCATTCGTCCGAATGGGGTCCGGGTTCGAATCCCGGTGAGGCATGGATGTTGTGTTTGTTTTATGGCACTGGCTCTCTCCCTTCCCTGGAACCAGTGACCTTAAATTAGAGACGGGCGACAAAAGACCTTTAAGATACATAGACTAGAAGTTCTTGAATAAATGAGTGGCAGCAGCTGGCGACATTTTGGTCGCAGAACCTGTACGACAAAACGGCATGTTTTTTAACGTTTATTACGCTGTTTTACCTGCCAGAAGGAAGGAATTTTACGTTGTCATAATACTGGGTATTAATTTTTTTTTCAATGGAGGATAAATTGTACGCTGCTCTTTTTTATTTACGATTAAAGAAAACAACATTATCGTAATTTGGGGGATATGAAATAACTGAAGGGAAACGTCGCTTGTACTACGTGTAAAATATATTTCCTCTTCTGTTTCTCGCAAACTGCGTGGTTTAGTTGCATAAAATTCGTATTTCACACTCTAAGTTACGTCAAAAGTCATTTTAATGGGGCCATTGTTTATTCTTAAGGGAAGTTGCTCAGAAAAAAGCTTTTTTTTTTTTCATTGGAGGTTTAACGTCCACCGTGAGCAACTCAATGGGCCATAAGCAGTCGCCCGTCCCTAATTTAGGGTCACTTGTTGCCAGGGAAGCGACAGAGCCAGTGCCGTAAGACAAACACAACAGCCATGCCTCATCGGGACTCGAACCCGGGCACCTTTCGGACGAATGTCAGAGGCCATCGCTCAGCTAGACCACTGCGCCACCGGGGCGGGCGGAGGTTTTCCAGCAGTAATATGTGTTCGTAATAGCTACTCAACGGGAGAAAAAATAAATAAAATTAAGTATGATAGAAGGAAATGCTCTCTTCACCTAATTTAGAGCTAAAACAATTTAAAATCTCGGGGATTAAAAGTCTCGGAAAAGAGAATTATTTGAATTGAAAATTTGTAGATCATTAAAAAGTTTTGTCTAATTAAAAATTTGTCTAGCTCATTAAGTCTGTCTATATTTTTCTAAAATACCTTAAAATATGTACATATTATTATAAAAACAAAAAATAGTAAATATTACGGGTTATATATATTAAAAAATAGATGCAACTGATATAAACACGCGAACGCCTTTAGTAAACAACGCGATGTGACGGATTCTTGCCGTACAACGCTGAACTTCAAATGACGCACGGTTAACTTACAGTTTTCCAGTCTATGCAACTTAAACGTTTTTGCGGACGACTTTTTATAGCCCATTAAATTGCTCATGGTGGTCGTTAAACTTCCAAGCAAAAAAAAAAAAAAGATCAAGGTGATTAAGCGTACTCTAAATGGACGAAACCCATAAACAAATCACGACTTCGATGATGAATTTTTTTATTTGTAGGTATTTTATTTCTGTCAATGAATGAAATACGAGATTACACGATTGTACAATACAAATTTGGATGATGTGAATCCGTTTATTGGTGTAAACATGACATGGATGTTAAATAAGATAATTTGTGGTTTCCTGTCATCTGCCGAGGTGGCGCAGTGGTCTAAGCGATGGTCTCTGATCATTCGTCCGAAAGGGATCCGGGTTCGAATCCCGGTGAGTCACGGATGTTGTGTTTGTCTTACGGGTCTGGCTCTCTCCCTTCCCTGGAACCAGTGACCTTAAATTAAGGACGGGCGACTGCTTATAGCCCACTGAGTTGCTCACGGTGGTCGTTAACCTCCAATAAAAAAAAATCAGATAATATCCGAAAACTTGAAAATTTCGTCTTCCAGGAGCGGGAATCGAACCCTCGTCTCTCGGGTAGTGCTCGAGTATGCTAACCACACTACACCACCCAGAACGAACAAGTTTCAAGTTTCCGATTATTTTAAATACAACTGCCAAATTAATTAAATTTCGGGCGGTGTAGTGGTTAGCATACTCCAGCACTATCCGGGAGACGCGGTTTGTCTGTTTTTGTTTTTATTGCAGGTTTAACGACCTCCTTGAGCAACTCAGCGGACTATAAGCAGTCGCCCGTCCCTAATTTAAGTCCATTGGTTCCAGGGTAGGAAGTGAGCCAGCGCCGTAAGACAAACACAACATCCATGACTCACCGGAATTCGAACCCTGACCCATCTCGGACGAATAATCATAAGCCATCGCTTATACCAGTGAGCCACCGGGGCAGCTACGCGGGTTCGATTCCCGCTACAGGACTACGGAATTTTTAAGTTTTTTAATATTATCTGATTTGACATTCATGTCATATTAACACCAATAAACGGATTCACATCTTCGAAATTTGTATTTTGTTTATGTACTTGATTCTATTTACATTCCTATGTGAAATAACAATGTATTCGATTTTTAACTCTAGAAAAACTGAGAGTAAATTGTTGGGAATTTATTGTGGTGGCATTACTTTTTTTTTAATTGAGACCAGACACTGTACAAAATTCAAGTACACAGATTCTAAAGTTCCTCTTTTATTCATGATGGTTTTTGTTCTGAATTTTGTGATATGTATAAATTATGAACATACATCATTTGCTTGCAGATACGTAATGGATTTTTTTCTTTTGCGGAAAACCTAACGAGAAATTCGAAAATCCTTTGGCAACAAGGCTGATTCTATCTCGTTGGGCTGATCACATGCCAAAGCCAATGACGGTTTTTTTAAAGCTCTGTCTTGTTAAATGTGAATGCTGGTGTCTTATGTTGCATTGTGCGTTTCAAACTTTTTAAATTACATTACTTCCCCTCGCACTATTATTGATACTTGTTTCGTTCTTCAACAACGCACGTAAGTTAATTTGTGGTTTCCTGTCATCTGCCCAGAGAAAAAAAAAGTTCATGTACATTGTAATTCCTTATCACCATGGTTGTAATGTGCAGCCTTGAAATCCCGTGTTCTTCAATATTCAGCACTGATGCTTTCAAAACTCGAACGTGCCAGCTTTCATTTCTGTTTTTTCAGCGTATTTTGTTTCTGTTTCTAAACAGGACAAATTCGTAAGTTTAGCTGATAGAAATTAACAAATTTGCAGTTCCAAGGGATGTGGGGAATCCGGGGTTTGAATTTCATTTGTTTTCGATGTTGAAAATGAGAGGCTGTCCCATTCTATTGAAGTAAAACTACTAAAATTATGATGAAAGATATCAGAAGACTTATTTGATATATGGAAATTGTCCTAGGAGAGCAATGTAAAATAAGGTGTTTGCAGGCTTTGTATAACTGAAAAGTTGATATGCAGATATTAGCTTGCAAAACCTTTTTTGTTTTTCTGGATGGCACTGAATACAGCTATCTAGTACACACCTGAAGTTGTAATTAGCTGCTGTTAATGATTTACCACAAGTTGATGCACCTTTAAATTAATACACACTGGGAAACAAAATGCCAACTGTAGTTATGCTGTAAGTCTGCAGCCTGAGGGTGAAATCGCACATTCCAAGATCATCATTAATGAAGTTTGAAATAGTGCTATTGATATTTCTGTTTCTCGTAGCCCACATAAACTGTTACAAAATACGAACAATGAAATTGTACCTTCCATTAAAAGGTACTAGATATTCTGCTTGTTAGCAAAAAGACTGGCTCTCCGTGAGCAAAACCTCATTTCTCTGCCAAGAACTGCAGTTTTCATTGGATTGTTAATTAGTAGTCGCAGCACATGTTCAAATGCATCAGGGACTGGAACTTTGGGTAATGTGGAAATATTGCAACATTCCAAAGCAAGCTCATGAGCTTCAGGATGCCGTGAAGGTTATAGAAAGGTGTAATCGTCGGGTATCGCAGAAATGGCCGATCCATACATGACATATCCAGTGAGTTAAATTACTCAAAATCGACAGTAGCCTACGTGGTTGACAAGTGGAAGATAAGAGGTGACTGTCGGAATGTGCCCCGACCCGGCAGACCCACAAAACTGGGAGTTAGAGACCGACAGGTGCTGGCCTGAGAAATTTGAAAGAAACGCACCAAATCGATGCGCCATATCCACGAGGAGTTTCAACAGGCATCCGGGAGTGTTCTTTCGATGAATACCATCCGTAAGGAAGCCCATCTGCTCGGTTGTCGTGGACGTGCTGCCACCCACAAGCCTTTGATCCCAAAGTCCAATAGCGCTGCTCGGCTAACGTGGTGCAAAGAACGTCGACAGTGGACCGTTGAACAGTGGAAACAGGTTCTCTGGAGCGACGAATCAAGGTTCACCCTGTACCGTTCGGATGGCAGGGTCTGGGTTTGGCGTCTGTCTGGAGAACGCCTCCTGCCGGAATGTATTGTGCCAACTGTGAAGTTCGGTGGCGGTGGAATTATGCTATGTGGGTGTTACTCCTGGTATGGCACGGGACCCTTGGTCGCAATTCCTGGTAGACTCAACGCCGAGACCTACTGCACCATTTTGGATGACCATGCGCTTCCTACGTTGTGGCAGTTTTACGGGGTGGACCCATGTTACTTTCAGGATGACAATGCCACCTGTCATGTTGCGAGGTCCACCATGGCTTGGTATGGTGACAATGGGGTTAATCGAATGGCCTGCGCAGAGCCCAGACCTCATCGAGCACCTCTGGGACGAGTTGGAGCGTCGATTTAAGGGGTGCCCCCACCGTCCGAAATCGGTGAAGGAACTGACCTGTCTTCTCCAAGCCGAGTGGAAGAAAATATCGCTAGTCGTCGTACAATGCCTGGTTGAGAGTATGCGCAGCTGTAATCGCGGCTCGTGGAGGCTCCACCAACTATTGAAGGTGAAATAACTTCGTTTTCCTTTGCTCTCACAGGTGTCCAATTATTTGTTGGTAGATAGTGTAGATTTCAAATGGATAATTGTTTGTGGAGAGCAGGTTTGGAACTGTGGACACAGTTTGTCGTGTGCATAATGTTACTTCAAAACTTTGATGTGGTGGAATGAACATGATCAGTGAAGCTTTTGGGACACTCGCTCATTTTGACTGATTGTAGTGATTGAAGAGACAGCTCTGGTATAATCCATGGGAAATCTTGCAAAGTGATGCAGAGAATAAGAGCCAAAAGAAAATGGGTGAGTGTAAATTTTCATAATGCAAACTTTTTATACAGTACCAAGGAATATAAAATAAGTTTAAATTTGTGCATCATTGTCAATGTTGGTACTCAAGTAAAATGTGCCCAAGCTTCAGGTCACATGGGCAGCTAGTTGTTCAGTAATTTATCATTAACTGAAGTCAGGTTTGACTCGGTAGTAGATATGTGCAGTTATAATAGTTTTGTATGCAAATGCTTTGTGATTTGCAGATTTTTTCAAATTTTTGTTTTTAAATGAATATGACCACAGTGCTTTGAACATGCTAATTAAACTTGGTTAAAACTTATACCATTATATAAAAATTGAACCCTCAATTTTTGTGGTCCACGAGACCACACCTGGGTTGTTAAGGGTATTTAACCCTTAACAACCCAGGTGTGGTCTCTTGGACTGCATTGGAAATGAGTTTTTTTCTTCTAGCTTACTTCCAGGAGAGGTTTGAGCCTATGCTTATGGGTAGTTGACCCCCTCTCCGCCATGTACTTCAGTTTTCATGAAGTAAACGATAAAAATGTGGCTGTCTGAGAGACCATGTATTTAACAAACAAGACCTGGGCAGTTGAGGGTTCATAACTTTGTAGGGAAAGGTTCTTAAATTTTAAGTTTTATTAGCATGCTAAAATGTGGCAAAAACTGAAAATAATACGCATCTGTTCAGAAATGTATATTTATGAAAATGTGAAAACTATGGTAAAATATTTTGTATTTTTTACTCATAATGTGCCTGCAAGTCAGTGATGTCAGCAAAGTTTGTGACAAATATCTTTTACTCAGCCAGAGCAATTGAATATATCTTTTGGGTATCTAAAGTGGAAGATAGTTGTGCCAACCACATACATGTCATAGTTTCTTTTGGAAGTGTGGATGCTTTAGAGTTTGAAAATATTGAATTGGCTAATGAAATTTTTAATTTTCCTGCATTGATATCAGTGCAAAAAAAAAAACAAAAAAACAAACCCAACTGATTTCTAATGATTAGAAAGGGTTTAACCCAGAATCACTAGTGCAGTGAATAAAACTTAAAATCACCCTTTTAGTGCAGTGACCACTGAAAGAAATTTTTCGTAGTTCTAAATATTTCCACCAATACCAGAGAGCACTGATTGCCCATTGTATGTTTACTATATCAGTTGCAATCCAAAAGATGTAACAATTAATAGCGATTTTTATTTTATTTTTCTGGAGCCAGATGTTTTTCGGTACATTCGGCTGAAACGTCATGTTAGGTGTGCAACTTAATTCTCGGCCACAGGCACTACACGTTGACAGCAAATTATAGGAAATCGAATACGTACCTAATCAGGGAATATATAAATATGTGTTGGATACATTTGAGCCATCAGTCAGGGAGCTGCCGAATGCCAGTGTGGAAAAAAGTGCTGTTTCGAGTTGATAAAGTCATCAGTAGTTGTGTTGACCTCCTCGACAGAAGTGAAGTGTGTATCACTCTGGTGATGTTGCAGGGAGCGAAAGAGGTGATAATCTGACAGGGCGAAGTCTGGAGAATACGCCGGGTGGGACAAAATCTCCCATCTGTGATCGTGTTTAAAGTAGTTTTCGCGGTGTAAGGACACGTGTTATGCTGAAGCAACAGGACTGCCCTTGCCAGTGTATGACCTTTTCGCCTCCATTGCATCCCTCACACAAATGAGTTGCTGACAATAACGCTCTGCATTGACCATTTCACCAGGTTTGAGCAACTCGTAGTGTAAGACACCCCTCTGATCCCACTATGTGCACAGCAACAACTTCCTGGCATGGATATTCGGTTTGGCGGTACTGGTGGTAGGCTGACCTGGATAAACCCACTATCTACGCCGTTTAGGATTATTGTACAGAATCCACTTCTCATCACAGGTCAAACTCTTGTGGAGGAAATCCTTGAATCTGAAGAGCAAGGACACGGCAACATCGTAGCGCCTAGACTTGTTCGCAGCTGTTAGTTGGTGGGGTAACCAACGGCCCTCCTTGTGAATCCATCCAAGCTTGTGCACGCGCTTCGCAATGGCTTGCCGTGTTACTCCGAGTTCCTGTGTGAGATCTGACTGTGTGCGCGACAGGGATCCGTGTTCAACAGTTGTTCCAATCCCTCGTCCTCAACTTTCTGTGGCTGTCCCGGACGTTCTGCATCACGGAGATAAAAATTTCCCTGCTTAAACCGCTGGAACCACTTCTTACACGTACTGTAGGACACAGCAGCCTTACCCAAAGCAGCACAGATGATTTACTGGGCTTCCATGGCACTTTTTTTCCAGCTGAAATGCGAACAGGAGGCAGTGCCTCAAATGTTGCTTTTCGAACGACTTTGCTTTCACCGTCAACTTTCGTCCCTTGTGTCACTACAGCTGTGAGCGATTACAGTTGCATGGAAAGCTGTTGGATAGCGCTGCAATCGGCTATTGTCACAGACAGCTATTTGCATTTGCTGACGTTCTGTGATCGCTTACGGGCCGAGAATGAAGTTGCGCACTTAATACTAAACAGTCAAAGAACTGAAACGAAGAAAGAAAAACTTGTAACAATATGTGAAATTACATTCAAATTAAATCTAAGAATGTTCAGTCATGACTTGTTTTTGTAAACGTTACCACATTGGTGATTAACAATCCTTATTATTAAAAATCCACATCAACTTTTTTAATAACACCTAGGGATCAAGGCTTAGTTCTTTACCATTCAGCTGTCTTGAGAAAAAGTGTGCACATAGAATTTTGTAATTTGTTGATAAACCACACGAAACAAAGCATAACAGGCGATTTGTAAGAGGCTGTTCCATATTTTCTTCTGAATATTAAGACTTGTTTTTTTTTTTGTCGAAAAACATCTACTTTTGTCATATGTATTGTAGTTTTATTGCCATTTCATCATTTGTTAAAGATGAGATTTTCATGTGCATTCATTCAGAGTACAAGATTCCTCCTTCAGCCTCAGGTAAAGTAAGCATTATACCTCTTATTAAACAATCACAGGTCCAATGTATCTCGAGATTGTTGTACTGTGACGTAGTTTCAACACATTTCATTCACATACTAAATCATAGACTTTGGGAAAGGTTGCATTTCGAAGTACGCATCTGTACAAAGTTCTTTCATTCAGTGCTGGGTTTTTTGAAAAAAAAATTCTATTTGCTACAAGATGAAACTGACATGATAATTATCTGTTTCACCCATAACAAGTTTTTCAATGGTTGAGTGGTGCTTATTTTCTTTATAATAATTAAATATTTGCTGTCATTTCTTGCTTTTGTTCTAACATACTCTTCTTTTTTCACAGTGGCATACTTCTTTATGCTTGTTTTTAAAGTTTGCCACTTTAGGTGGTACACATTGGCAATGTAATTCTTTGACAGCAGTGACAGTTGCTGTGTAGTGGAAACCAGCCCTTACGAAACTGCTGAAATTTCAACTAGCCAATGGGGCTAGTGGAATAAAAATTTTACTAGCCAAATGGCAAAATCTACTGGCCATGCAAAGTTAAAAAATAATTCCGTAACTTCTCTACTTACGTTTCTATAAAATTAAATGGGTGAAAGTTCTTTTTTTCTTTCTAATGAGAGACACCTCCCCCATTAACTTCATAAAAACAGATGCAGAGCAGTTACTGCATAGATCACTAGATTGACTGCAAATATTGCATATGCTTTTGTTCCAAAATGTTTGATTTTTTGATAATTTATTTTTAGTGCTGTAACATCATTACTCTTACTACCTTAATTTACAAATACATAATTTATTTTTGAGAGGCCATTGAAGTTAATGTCTAATTTTTAATATTTAAAACAAAAGGACAAAAGCTAGGACATATATATATATAAAGTGGCACTAATAATGTTGATACAGTTTACCACTGATATGTACTGTGTGTGATCTTCCCATCAGCAGTATCTGCTCACCACAATTGAAGAGCATTTTGAGGATCAAAATCTTAAATTGAAGCGTCATTGCATCTAATCATCAAGTCATTATTATCATTAAGTCATAAAGTGTAACTATTTAGACATGCCGGATTCCTCGTTTTTATGAGGTCCATTGCTGAAAAGTCGCACTCACAAGGAGCAGTACTACGTCGCATTAGATGTAGCAGCTGCATCATCTTAAAACCATTGCCTAACAGTTTATTTTTTTCTAGCATATATGCAGCTCAACAGAGATTTGAAGATAATTCTTTTACCTGTAAACGACATTATACTTTGTGCAAAGTATACCATGGCAAAGGTTGCTTTAGTAACCTTGACCCTTTGGTCGCTCCAGGCTGATCTATCAGCAGATTAAGTTTCTCTCGAAGCCCACCTGCACTTCCATTCATTTTCGAAGCACCTGCAGAAACACGGGCGAAAAACTGAACTCGATATTCATCCATAAGTGGGGAGAAAAGTTGGATAAAATAGTTGCTCACTTGGGAAAAAATTTACTGACCATCGTTGGCTACTATATTAAAAAATTTACTAGCCGTCGTTGGCTACTATATTAAAATATTTTGCCATTTGGCTACTGACATTTAAAAGGGCTGTTTGCAACCATATATGCATACATGCCAGGTTTTACGATTTTCCCGTAAAATTTACAGAAACGTGACTTGTTTTACGGGTAAAATGTTAATTTTACAGATTTGATGGTTTCCCGAGATTTATTTTCCTTTTTTTGATGATTTTGCACCCGCTATTAAAACTTTTTTTTATTTAACTTAATCCATTCAAAGTAAAGCGCCGATGTGAGTTACGAAAATTTTTTCACTTATTATAAATAAGCTTATTCCCCACGTAGCACAAATTGGTTGTATCCACGTTTAAAAATGGTTGCCATGTTGGTTGTAAAATCATTATTAAAAAACGTTTTAAAAACACCAGGATGCCTCGTTGATAAATGGTCATATCAACGGTTTATCAATGGTTTAAAAAAACAATTTTCACCCATTTTTAACACTCGTAAAACGTTTAAAAGTTGTTACCTAACGTTTATAGAGTAACCTCCAAAAGGTAGATTTTTGGTTAAGAAAAGGGCTTTTTTGCAGAAAATTGTGGCATTTCATTTAAAAAAAAAATGGTTTAATTAACATTTATAAAACGTTTAAGAACCGTATAATCAACCAAAACATTGTTCTGAGTTTGCAAATTAGTTGAAATAAAATTCCCTTCATTCCATTTAGATTTAAATAAGGTTTGTTTATGAACCAATAGTCTAAGACTTCTGATCACTCATCTGAGATGAGTATCCAGGTTCAAATTCCGGTAAGGCACTGACTTTCTCCCTTCCCTGGAGTCCCCTAATTTAGGGACGGGCTACTGCTCACAGTGGTCGTTAAACCCTCAATCGAAAAAAAAAAACAACCAAAAAAAAACAAAAAACAACAACCGCTGAGCGACAAGGAGTCGCCCATCTCTAATTTTGGGCCACTTGTTCTAGGAGAGGGAATCGGTGCCACAAGACAAACGCATCCATGCTTCACCAGGATTCGAACCTGGACCCACAGTCATAAGCTAGCACCTAGACTACAGAGTCAGCTTACCTCAGCACGTAATATTTTAAATAATGTTCAGTCTATAAAATGTTATTTTCAACAACTTCCTTTTAACAGGACCATTATGCAAGTTTTCTCAGTTCGTTGTTTTGCGTGAGATAGTGTTAAAAGGAAATAATTTGAGTAATGTATTGTTCCAACGAAAAGGATCAGTAATGTATTGTTCCAACGAAAAGGATCAGTGTCTGGTAATTTGTCTGTTAAGATGTTTGTGGGAAACAGATACATTAGCTTTTACTTGCAACCAGATTTGGTTAAATCAGAAAAAAATGCAGTACAAAACAATCAAACCTTCTGGACTTTGTATAGACCCCACACGCAGCTTCAGGAAGAATTAATGCTTTCCTAGAAGTCAAAACCTGTCATCCACCAGGAAATAAGCTTTTAAATAGCATGAATTTCATCATCATCATCATCATTGTCAACCATTATCAATCCACTGCTGGACGAAGGTCTCCCCAAGTTTCCTCCACAACGGTCTGTCTTGTGCCAGTCTCCTCCATGTCACTCCTGCATACTTTCGAATTTCATCCACCCATCTCCCATGTGGTCTTCTTCTGGGTCTTTTCCTGTCCCTTGGAATCCAATCTAAAATTTCGGCTGTCCATCGATGATCTGTCCTTCTGGCAGTATGTCCAGCCCATTGCCATTTCAGGGATTTAACTCTGATCATGATGTCTTCCACTCTTGTCATTTTTCGGATCCACGAGTTCCTCTTCTTATCTCTCCTGGTTACACCAAGCATGCACCTCTCCATGCTGCTTTGAGTTGTCTGCAGCCTTTGTATGTCTCTTTTAGTTAAGGTCCACGTCTCTGCACCATACGTAAGCACTGGAAGGATGCATTGATCAAACACTTTTCTTTTAAGACATAATGGCATATTGCTCTTGAAAATTATGCTGTTTCTTCCAAAAGCTCTCCAGGCAAGTTTTGTACGCCGATTAATTTCTTCATCAATGTGACCCTCACTTAATATCTGCTGTCCAAGATAAACGTACGTGTCTGTTATCTCCAGCTTTTCTCCATCAATCGATAAATCTTCATTTCTTGTAAAAGCATTGAACATCACTTTTGTCTTCTGAAAGTTCATTTTTAATCCCACTTCTTTACTCTTGTCAGCAAGTTCCTGGATCATACTCTGCAGCTCTGATGGGGTAGTTGCAAAAATGACTACGTCATCAGCAAAACGAAGGTGGGTTAGATAATCTCCATTAATCTTTATCCCCTTGTTTTCCCAGCTCAGCGACTGAAAAACACCCTCCAATGTGGCATTAAAGAGCTTCGGAGATATGGTGTCACCTTGTCTCACTCCTTTTCCAATTTTTACGTGTGTTGTATTTTCAAACAGCCTAATCTTTGCACTTGCATTTTCATAGATGTTATTAATAATATTAATGTATGAATCTTCAATACCGCAGGTTTTCAGAGCCATTGTAACTGCTGATGGTTTCACCGAATCAAAGGCTTTTTCATAATCGATAAAAGCCATGCACAATGGAAGTTCATATTCCCTCGCTCTTTCAATTAGTTCTCTCAGCACGTGGATATGATCTATTGTGCTGTAGCCACTCCTGAATCCAGCTTGTTCTCTCGGTTGAGCCATGTCCAGTGTTACCTTCAAGCGGTGTGAAAGAACTTTAGTGAAGATTTTATAAACTACTGATAGGAGGCTGATAGGTCTGTAGTTTCCGAGATCCTCAATGTCGCCTTTCTTATGTAGCAGGATCATTGTAGCGGTGTTCCAATCCTCAGGAATCTTTCCTTCATTAAGGCATCGAGTGAAAATTTGGGCGAGTACTGTTTCGATTTCTCCACTTGCTTCTTGTATGATGTCTACAGTAATTCCATCTTCTCCTGGAGCTTTTCCCCACTTCATGTTCTTGATGGCATGTGAAACTTCTGCTGGAAGGACTGGAGGAACTCTGGTACTGGCATCTTTCATGATGTCTGGAGTGCATATATCATCCCTTTCATATAATTTGGAGTAGAAATCTTTCACTCTTGTCAAAATTTCGCCTCTATTTCTTGTTACAGAACCATCTTCTTTTCTCAGTGCCATAATCTGTTTTCTTCCCTTACTGAGATGTCCCTTTGCTATCTTTAGGCTTTGGTTGTTTTCAATTGCTTTCCTCACTAGTTCACAGTTGAATTTTCTTACGTCTTCAGTCATACTTTTTCTTACTGTCTTGCATAGCTCTATATATTCCACTTTGGAAGTCACATCTTCTTTAGTTGTCCTCATTTCACTTCTTTTTTGCATCAACATTTTGGTTTTTCCTGATAATTTGTTCACATGCAACTTGTTCTTAGACCCAGCTAATTTTGTTGCTGTTTCCATAAGAGCTTTGGTTACTTTTCTGTTAACTTCAGAGATGTCCACTTCTTCCGATGTTAGGCCTTCTAAAGCAGAGAACCTGTTCTTCAGTTCTAACTTGAAGGTATTATGGTGTTTTTTAAGGTTGGTTATGTCAATAGATTTTGTTTGTCTTATGAGCTTGCCACGTTCAAGTTTAGTGTTGAGGTGCATCTTACATCTCACCAATCTATGGTCACTACCTGTGTTGAACTTGTTTAGCACACTGCAGTCTTCTATGAAGAATTTTTTGTTACACATAATAAAATCAATTTCACTTGTCGTCCCATTTGGATGTCTCCATGTCCATTTCCTGTGTGGCTTTTTCTTGAAGAAGGAGTTCAAGATGAAAAACCCTTCTGCCTCTGCAAACTCAACGAGAGTATTTCCACGCTGGTTTCTGTTGCCATGACCGAATTTACCTACTGAAGTTTCATTCTGTTGCCGTTGCCCTATTTTTGCATTGAAATCTCCCATAATTATTTTCAAGTGCTGCTTACCTTTATTATTTAGATGACAAATTTCCTCATAAAATTCTTCAATTTCTTCTTCAGGATGACTTGTGGTGGGTGCATAAGTTTGAATAATCTGAGCCTGGTATCTTTTCGAGAGTTGGATAACAAGTCGTGCAGCTCTGTCAGAGGAACTTTCAACTTCTACAACTTTATCCTTCAGTTTCTTGTTTATTATAAATCCAACACCACTAGTTCTGCCAGTATCTGTCCCACGATAGTAGAAGAGATGTCCACTTTTCAGTTCGATGAGATCTTCTCCTTTTCTCCTTACCTCACTTAGCCCCACGATGTCCCACTTGATCCTTTGTAGTTCCTCTTCCAATTCAAGAAGCCTTGAATCAGAAGATAGGGAGCGTCCATTGTAAGTAGCCAAGGTCAGCATCAGATGGCAGCCTAGTCCGGTCCTCCGGGGATTCTTAGCACCCTCTGCCTTCATGTCGCACTGGCCGCTGCCTTGGCCAGGTACATTCCAGCTGCCGGAGACTGAGGGCCAAGATTTAAGTTGTGGAATCATTTTGGAGGGGTTTGGCCATAACTCACCACGCTGGCCAAGCGGGTTGGTGAGTGTGGGATAGAATTTCCTCTAATCCCGATGGTATAGTTATACCGCTATGGGCGGTCGTCAGAGCCCCTTTAGTGGGAACAGGATGCACCACGAGAAGGCGGGGTTGACATTTGTCAAGGAGAGGCTGTGATGTTACGCATCACTTGACCTTACATCCCAGCATGAATTTACTGGTGTTTATATTTTCTGGTCATAAAACTTGTAAATACAGTATTCTGTCAGTTGCGTTATATATTTTTTGGCCAGGTATGATAATTTTACGAATAAATAACAGATTAAAAGGGAAAAGATTTTATTCCCATATTTACAAAGCACAGAATTTCTAAATTAAAATTTTTTTTGCAGGAAATTCAATTACACTGAGTTTCTTTCCCACGTAATGATGCATATTTTAGCCAATTTTTCATTGAATCTTCTATTTCTTTCGTAGAACACATCTTAGTACAGGGGTTTTCACGCACCGCACCTGTACAGGAGTTAAAACATGAATAAGTATTTTCCATTGAAAATCGGAGACAAAAAAAATTAGGATTTCATAACTAGTGTCTCTTATTTTAATAACAATTAATACATAAATACTGTATTGTCCATGCCAAGTGCAACAAAAATCACGTAAAAAAAAAGTATCAATTTGGCACCACTCATTTTATGCCATGTATTTCTGTGTTTCACCAATAATAATTTCTAAAATACAGAACAGAAAATTACAGTATGCATGTAACATTACATTAAATAGCACAAGGGAATTTTTTTTTTTAAAGTTTTATCAAACAAACATCTTACACTGAGAAATATTTCAGTACAATACGAACAGGTGTGTAAAACTAGAAAACAAATATATTAGGCCAAATAAATCAGTGTCTCTGCTGTTTTGAGGGATTAATTCAGTGTAATACACACGTACGCACAGAGTTTTAGCAAATTAGTGAGATTAACACTTGATAAAATTTCTGGGAGAAAATAGCAGTAAGCAAAAACCTTTGGGTGTGATGTGAGCTGATAATGTCAGGAATAATTTGTGGTATTTTAAGTTAGAATATTTTTTAAAGCAGTTTGGTATAAAGTAAAAGCCTTTCAAAACCCTTTAGAGTTAAATCTTCAGCAAAAAAATATATATTTATATGTACGGCTTGTATGCCAAATAAATGTCAGTTATATATTTATAACTGGCTGTACAGAATATAGAGCTATGATATGTTGTATTTCTTGCTACAGCAAGAACATTGTAAATCTGTTTTAGTAAAGGTTTTCACAATTTCACAAGGCAGATCTCAAAATTTTCCATGCAAAGTCAAAATTCAGTATGAACCAACATTTAATTTTGGTGAAGAGCCCAAAAAAAAAAAAAAAAAAAAAATCTCCTTCCCCCCACACACTCTCTCTCTAAAAACAGCAGTGGGTGAGAAGGTATGAAAATTCCAGAACTGTTTCACACAGAGAATATGATTAAAAGTTTCTCAGAACATCAACAAAGGTTGTCAACAGGAAGTGACATCAATGAAAGCTCGACCAAAATAAGACTATGAAGGAACCCTATTTTAGAAAAATTGGAAAGGCTATGTCACTTTCCTGTTGAATAAAAGTTCTGCTCATGTAAAATATCGCACACGCACAACTACTAAATGAACTAAAAATCAAAATCCTTTTCAATTTTTCTAAAAATTAGGTGCTTTACAAAAATTTCATGGTTATGCAAATTTTCTTCTCAGCCCTTTTTTCATGAGCTTAGTATTGGGCACAGAATATATGTTGTAGGTATGATAATCCCACCCCGTTCAGTGAATTTGTCGGATACTTCACAAAATGTGCTAAGGCATAAAAAACATGGATGACCAACTGACATCTGTATGCTAGTCCCAGAGCCCATTTAAGGCCACAGGGGGCCCGGGGCTGGCCAATATTTAGGGGCCCCCAGGAGCAGGGTTGGAATTGCGAAATGTGCTCTCCGCAATGCTTCATCTATGGAAATTAAGCCTTGCCTTTTATTAAAATTCCAAAGTAACACTATTTTTTATGAATAAATTCTAATGCTGATGTGCCTAAAAAAAAAAACACTGAGTATCACTAAGGAAGGAGTCATTATTAATGGGAACAAAAATTCAGTATTTGTGGAAAATTGAAACGTTTTAATTGCAGCTATACAAATGACAAGGGTAAAAAACATTTTTACTAGTTATATTGTACTAAGAATGACTTTTTAAGGAAATCATAGCAATATTTCTTGACTACTAAAAAGTCTTGCCTTAGAAACACTTTTTCTTGTCTTAATTGCAGCAAATTTCGCGATTGTGTCAGTGAAATTCAGTGCCGAAGTTGTCATTTTCGGACGACAGTATAGCAAGATAATTAAGTTTATCTTCTCTCAGTGCTGTTCTTCGAACGCTTTTCACAAGAGCTAACTTTGAAAATGACCTTTCAGCTTCACAGTTTGACACAGGTAAAGTCAAATATATCCTCATGGCAATAAACATATTTGGAAAGATATCAAATAATTTCTGATCATGCATGTATTTGTAAATCTCAAAAGGTCTTTTTTCTTGTAGATTGCATTCCTTGATAAAATGAGAAAAGTGCACTGCTTCACTTTTATGCTATCTTCTATGTCAGCAGGATATTTGTCAAGTAGCATTTGTACACTGTTTTCTTCTAACACTTCCTTACCTAGTTTTGATACAAAACCAAATATTGAACAAATATTGTCATATGCAGCAATTCTTTTTTTTTCAGTTCTACATCCAGACTATCGATAATCACGTTTAAAGTTTCAACTTCAAATTTTCTTTCACCAGTTAAAATGAAATCATCACTACCATCAAGGAATTTCTTCGTTTTGACTCTCTTTTCAAATGCGAATTCCATAATTTTAACTGACAGACTTTGCATTTCTTGTTTTATGTCTGTGAATTTCTCTCTTAATGTGGACACAAATGCATTCAATAATTTCAATAAATTAACAGCAGTAAATAAATCAAGCCCTGGTTCTTGGAGGTATGCACTAATTTAGCCAGTATTTTGTTCCAAAGTACAGCCATAAATCCTGTCTCAAACTTAACCATTTTCTTCTTGAGGGATTTAGCTTCTGTTCTGCTTTCCGCATGTTCATTTTCATTGTCCGCTATTTCCTCAAGGCTGTCGATAATACGTTGGTAATCAACGTTAAGTTGTTTACATGCTTCAGCATGGCGTGCCCACCTTGTATCACATAAGGATTTTAAGACTAGTAATCGGCTGCTCTCAAAATCTTTTAAATTCCTGCAGAGGATATTCCACCTATGCGTTGACGCCACGAAAAATGAATACAACTTTTGTAAAAAAACGAAGAAGTTTACAGCTTCTAAGCAACACTGCACAGCATGAACACCACAAAGATTTAAAGAATGACCGCTGCATGGTGAAAACAGTGCGACATCGCTGATCCTCTTAATGTGAGCTTGCAAGCCTTCATATACACCTGACATGTTCTTGGCATTGTCGTAACTCTGCCCTCTGCAGAGTGTCATGTCAAGGCCCTTGTCGACAAGATACTTTGTTACATAGTCACATAGCACTTTACCCACATGGCTTTGAATGGGTATAAATGTCAAGAATCGCTCATAAACATGTCCTTCAAAACAATACTGTATAACAACGGAGAGCTGATCAACATGTGAGGCATCAGGAGTTGAATCTAATATCAGTGCCAACCAAGTATTTGGTGCATTTTATTTCACTAATTATTTTATGAAGAACTTCTTTTCCCATTACTTCTATCAGTTCATTGCATACCGTTTGAGAAATGTAGGACACATTACCTTTCCCTTTATTTCCGTGATTCTTTAAATGCTCCTTGAGGAAAGGATCGAACTGTGCTGTCTTCATGAAGCATGCGAAAGCCATCTTGCGGTACTTGCTTGGTTTGTTCTTTATCGAAATTCAACTCAAGTGATGTCCTTACAATATGTTGATCTGAAGGAACAGCATTATTGATATTTTGGGCTACCTCATTTGATGATTGTTGCACACTGGACTCGTTGCTGATGTCACGATGAATTTCTCCATTGAACCTTTGTTTCTTTGCTTCCTGTTCTATCATGGCTTTTCTCTTCCTTTTTTCGTATCCAGATGGTTGTTTTCCATTTCCTCTGATTTTTTCGTTCCTGTTGCTTGACATGTTGAAGGTAAAAAAAAAGAAAACTTATTTTACACCCAAAATTAAACAACTGGCAAAGACAAGCATCATAATTATAAAAAACTGAAGGTGAAATGACTATACAGATACAGGCACAGCTAAAATAAGCATTCTTCAAATCTTAATGACAAACATGACATGGAAGATGGAAACTGTACCAGTTCGGGAGGACGCAGAACTAATAAAAATTAAATATCTAGTATAAATTAGATTTTTCATATAAACACTGTCCGTCCGTGTGACGGGACTAACTGCTAGGTTCAAACTGTCCGGTATTTTGAATTAATATATATATCATCATCATCATCGTCAACCATTATCAATCCACTGCTGGACGAAGGTCTCCCCAAGTTTCCTCCACAACGGTCTGTCTTGTGCCAGTCTCCATGTCCCCCCTGCATACTTTCGAATTTCATCCACCCATCTCCCATGTGGTCTTCTTCTGGGTCTTTTCCTGTCCCTCGGAATCCAATCTAAAAAAGTTGAATATTTTTTCTTCCAATAATACGTATATCCAAAAATGAATTGTAACTAAGTAGGGTGGGATCACTAGAAAGGACACATTGGGAGTGAGCTGAGGGGGTTTAATATATAAAATCTCTCATCAATAGTTCAGTTTTTTTACTGTTTTTTTCTTCAAGAAATAAATACAAATATAATAGGACCTTAGCTTTACTGGTCGAATCGACCAGTAAAGATAAGCCCCCCCCCCAAAGAAAACACCAGAAAACATTACCACAATTTTTTTTTTTTTCGGTGGGTGGGCTATTTTCGAAAAATGGTGAAATATTACATACATTAGCATTTGGAACTTTTTTTAATATTACTTATTATTTCAGCAGCAGCAGGGTCAGCCTCTATTGATTAATTCTTGATAGAACTGGTGGTTTTACGCTCTAACGAAACATCACAAAAGCGTCTTTCAATGAAAACTTAAAAAATAAGTACTGTAAATGATTGAATGATATATAGGCTGTTCACTAAGTTCTCGGGTTTATAAATATTACTACCATGTGGGCACATGAATTCAAAATATACATTTCTCAACAGTGAAATTAATGGTAAATAATACTTCCCCATTTTGTTTTCGTATAATTATTTGGGGCCCTTTCAATTTGAGGGCCCTAGGCATGTGCCTTGCGTTCCTAGGCGTAAATCAGGCCCTGGGTACTGTGAAGTGATTAGCTGCAAAGGCAAGTTTACAACTTGTTTATAATAATCAAATTATGACCCCACGCCAACTCCAGAGGTGCCAACCTCTAGCAGAACGTATCAGTAATCAATAGAGGATTTTTCAGTAATGTAACACACCATTAATTTTTTTCAAAGTTAAGGACAATATTATAGTACTACTGTGTAACCTGTAATACTTGTATGAAGTGCCTATTGGTAATCACCATATGGAACCTCATCATTAACTCACAGAAAGGGTATTTCATGCGAAATTAATGTGTGAAATGTGTAATAACCTTATATGTTTACACTATCCTGACAAAAAATTATGAAATTAAATTATTAATATTCTACTTACCTCCTGTCATTGACATAAAGACTCCCTTGTCGCTTGTTTTGCAGTGGTATATTCTTTTTCAGAAAACTTTTTTTATAACACGGCTCACCTGAGGAAAATGCTTTACTTTTTTGTACAAGAAGTGCACTTAATGTTTTGGTGCTCATTGTTGGGCGGAAGTCTGTGTGGTTTTTCCTCACTAAACTAAATATTCTCTCTGTAGAGGAATTGCTGTGAGGGATAGTCAATATTGCCAACATTAGTTTAGGCAATGCAGAATACTTGGGAAGGCCAGATGAATCCTTCATCTTAGATATTTCATTCCATGCCACATCTGTTCTAGGATATGCAGCTTCATCGATAGATTCAAACTGATAAGCAGGAAACTTTGCATCTAGTTTATTTACTTCTTCAGAATTCAGCACATTTGGAAATGAGGAGACCATGTATTCTATGGAAGCATAAGAAGCCTTCTTTCGCATTGAGATATCCGCTACTACAGCATGCTTCAGAAGTTCACTTTGCATGGGAAACTTCTTCAGTATATATGCACAGGCCGCTTTGTAGAAGTTTCTGACACTGGAATAGAACTTGCTTAACTGCATACTAGAAAAACTACTTGAGCGTATATAAACTCTGGCTGCCCCACCAATTACCAGGTCACAATCTTTTTGATATTTCATTCTTGCAAAATTTACATCTATGATTGAGGTTAATGTTTCACATAATGCTGATGGTTTGACAAACCTTGCCAATAGATCTGTGAAAAGGCTTATTAGTTTTCTGTGCAAGAGATGTATGGCAGGTTCTTCACACTGGAAAAATACATTGAAAGAAGTGAACACTGGGAGTGCATTGCTAAAAAATAAACAATACAGTTTCAACATCAGATCTTTTATTTGGGCAGTAAGTTGCACATTTTCTTCATTTTCCCCAAAAAACTGCTGCAAAGCTTCCCACTGCTTCAGGACCCTGTTCACAGCATCAAAAAGTGACAGCCAACGAGTGCTGACATGCTTTAAAATTTTATGACCTTTAACACCACAGACTGCCTGACACAAGCTGAGACTGTTTTTCCTTTTGAACTTTTATCAAGATAATAGTACAGCTGTACTAAAAACTGTTCTACATTTATTTCCTGAAGAGCAGCTGTGGCTTTTTTTGCAGTCAAATGAATCAAGTGGCAAGCACAACTCTGAATAACTATTGTGGGTTGAACTTCTTTTAAAAAGCAGCAGCACCTTTAATATGGCCTAACATTGTGTTTGCATTATCACATGCAAAAGACAAACAGTTTTTCCATGGAATATTCCTCTTACTGAATTCAGCATTTATATTTAAAAAAATGCCCTTACCTGTGTTGTTGTTGGACTCTAGTATTGTCAACAACAAAGTGCAGATTTGACCAATAGCTTCATCAAAATACGATACCACAAGTGGATATAACTTTTGATCACCTGAATCGGTACTCCCATCTGTTGCTAACGAAAATGATTTTTTCTGCAAAGCAGAGACAATATCTTGCTGTGTTGAGCTCGCCATGTTTTGGATTAGTGCACCAGTTTTCGTTCGAGCACAGCCATATTTTTTCGCGATATCCGAGTCTGGGAACATAGCACGAAACAAAGGACCAGCATGATCACAGCTTGCTTATAGGTAGGTTATGCTCCACAACGAATGTAGTAAACAGCAATTCAGCATTTATCACGCTATTTTCATTTTTCTTTGCAAAAAAGTTATCCAAAGGCTTTGATTGAGTCTTTGATTTTACATATTCCTCATGTTTTATTGACTGGATATGGTTGCCGATGTCACTAAAGAACGCGTTGCCGCTTATCTCCAGCAAAGCGCCACAGAAAAATAAAATGACACTGCTCCTACAAAAACTGGTTTATCTTCCCCCTCGGCCTCAATGCACTGCAACAGCCGGTAGACATCCGGGTCATAGGCTGACTTGTGCTTCAACTCCCACCTCGTGACGTTACGAGCGCCTGTGTATGTGCGGAACCCGTGCGACGTCATCGTTTGAGATGTCTTGCGGTGGGAAGTCTATCCAATGAGAATGCAAGAATCAATCCACGACTCGGACACCTACTAAGCATGCAGAATGTTGTAATCATGCAAAGCAATCATTCCGCAAGCAGCAGATAAAAGAAAAAGTTGGCTTTTGAGATTTTTTAAGAAACCGTTAAATGGTTTTCTTATTTAGTTTTACAAATTTCCCCTAAATTCATAATATTTTAACACAAAGGATACAAAATTGAGATTTTCCAAAACATACTGAAATCTGTAATTATTCCAACCTATCCGTAATTCTGTAATCTGACAGTCGAATCCGTAATAGTTGGCACCTCTGCAACTCTTTGAATGGGCCACTGCTAATATTGCCTCCATTCACTTTCGGTTTGCAACAACAGAAAATTACAAAGAGGAAGAAATTATCCTTAAAAGTAGAATAGCTTCTGCTAAAACAATAAGTGGTACTCAGAAACTCCATTGTTTCATTCCTGCAGGAAAACACAAATTACTAGTCAAAACTGATGACCCATAATTCATGACCCTAGCTCTACTAGAACCTGAGTAATTGGCAGTTAAAGTTTCCTCAGATGATGAAATTTCAGGTTTTTTTGAAATTTCAAAAATCAATAACTCGAAAACGGATGCATTAAAAATTCTGAAAAAAATCATGTTTGTTTATATTGATGAATACTACAATTATACCATGTTTCATAAAAATTAAAAAATGTCGGGTTGTGAGCCTTGTTGATTTGACATGGAATGGACCCATCTACCAAATTCTAGGCAGGCAGTAATTGCAAGCAAAAGTTTGAAATCTTGAAAAAGTTTTTTTGGCAAAATAAAGTATCCATTGATTTTTACAAAAAAAAAAAAAAAAAAAAAAAAAAAGAGGTAATTTTCCCTGTTTTTTACCAAAAAGGGTAATTTTTACTGAGTTTTCCCTGATTTTTGGAACCATTTTCAAATTCCTTGATAATTCCAGGTTTTCCCTGCTTTTCTAGGTTGAGTGGGAACCCTGGTGAAATTACTACTACAAATAAATTCATAAGAACAGAAACTCCACAACCACTACAATTAAAAACAAAGAAACTCACCAGTAACAGGCTCAGAGTTTCGTCCAGGACTATAATTTATTTGGTTGATACAGCCTTGGTGAGATGAGTACTGTTTTGATGTTGATGGCAAATTCAAATGAAATGGTACTTGAGGAGTTGGTGGTAGTACTACTTGAAATCTCTCCTCGGAGGAGTCGTCACTATCTTCATCTACAAATGGCCTCTTTCGCCTTTTGTTTCTAGATTTTGACTTTTCTATATAAGAGGCTTCTGTTTCTAAATGCGACGTATCCTCCGCCAGGGGCAGCTTTTTCCGTGCCTTTTCATAAGTGTCTACAATAAAGTTTCACAGTTTTAGTTGTACCAAGAGATACTAGCAAAAATGTTCATTACATACATATATGCTAGAGTTCATAAATAGATTGATTTAGAAGTAAAGTAAAGGGATGAACAACTGGAGGGATACGTTGCCAATTTTTAAAGGTATGATTCCAGTCGCTGGAATTGTCCCCGAGTAGCCAGAGTAGCAGAATATAGGCGTATGCTGTATGCGGATAGTTTCGAAACTATTAGTTTTTGCTTGCAGATTAAAAAAGTAATAAAAATGTTATTTACAGCAATTAAAACACTTACTGAAGGCTTTACTCAGATTAATATAATTCTATTTTAACATGAGAACTTTCCCTTATTTTTCACATCTCCTGAGTTCTTTTGATTTTACAGATGTTTCTGTCCTTCAGATTTTATCACGGCCTATTCTCAATGTATGGGAACTGTATCAAAAGTTTTGTTTACACAAAGAATTAAAATTTGATTGCCAGGTTCATCTTGCAGTTGCCAGTTTTTAAATTAATTTTTTTTGTGTGTTTTGTAAGTACTATTTTTGAATTAAGTTGTTGAAAATGCTTTATATAATTTCTGAAGGTTCATTAATGGAACTGTTTTTCTGGATATGAAAACTTTTTTGATCAACTCAACGGGCTATAAGCAGTCGCTCGTCCCTAATTTAGGGTCACTGGTTCCAGGGAAAGGATAAAAACTTTCTTTAGTCTCCTGTTTTTATGAGCTAACAAGTAATCATTACAAATTTTCAATCAAGCTATGTAGTTCCATTCTTATATATATGTAAACATATCATAGGCACTGTAAAACAATGTAAATAATGTAACCATACCATATTTGCCCAGCGCCACCATAGCATGTTCTGTCCACGAACCATCTGGCAATGCTCCATCAAGGAGAGACTTGCGTATTTTTTGTGAATTTTTAAATGGTGGCCTTACAGGCATTTTCCATCCACACTTAGCCAGTGCTCACGAATTATATCCACTTCGTCTGTTCCAGGAAATTTCACTACTAGATACATTTTTCTGCTGTGAAAAAGAATACTGTAACTGTACAGTACAAAACATACACTAAAACTATCAATAAAATCCTTGAGGTGAAGGACAACACAAAATATTAAATAAATAAAATGCCTGAATTGGGGGTTCAGCAAAAAAACCACATAGATCTGTTATTTGAAGTAGAGAATCACTATGCACCATTAATTTTATAACAATCACTAACAATGAAAATTTTATAGTAATTAACAAAAATGTGCAATTTAAGAAACTACTAGTACAACACAAAAAAGTATCTCATGAAAACATGCATAAAACAATTACTAATAAAAAATGCAAATACAAAATGTAATATTCCTGAAATATTCAAGTAGTGATTCTAACATTGAGGTAAATGAAAGTTATATATTCAGATATTCTGTTTAGCAAAAAATAACATTTCAGTAACACAACTGCAATTTGATTTACATCGTTTCTGAAACTAACACTCACCGTTTATACCACAAGACTGTTACATGAATATAAAGATAGAAACCTCACTAAGTGCTTTTCTAGGCTTTTGTTCTACACTTCATCTCCAATATTTAATTTTTTGAATTACCAGAATGTATAGTTCTAGATTTCTAACAGGGTCTCTTTTTATAAGCAATTGCAGTTTTCTGAAGTTAACTAATCATTTAATAAGCAAAAAACAGAGTATGTCATGTAAGCGAAATGCTAATAGCATAAATTCAGGTTTCTAGCTACTTGATACAAAGTAATATAGAATTCTTTAATATATTATTCACATCTATATCAATAAAATGGTTTTCAGAAATGTGTGACAGATACAGAATTTCCTGAGATGCATTTTCAATTAAAAAGACCAACTAAACACTATGCTGTTATAAAACTTGTTGCCTAAACAAAAAGTAAATTATGAGAGCACTGAAATACTCTCTAAAATGGTATGAAATTTATACAATGAAAGCTTGAATAACTGTGTTGAAGACATAAGACAATTTACGTGGACCACAGCAAGACACCTGATACAACTAAATGTACTCATCTATCCCATAATGAATATCACAGAAATTATAACAGGAAAAGAATTCCCCTGAAGAAATAGTTTACAATAACACTGTAACCACATACGTACAAATAAAATTATCAGCACATAAGTGCCATATTTTTCACTGTTTCCTATGTAACTATCTGTAGCAGATCTAGAAGCTTATCTCTGGGCAAGGGGGAGGGCTATTGCTCTGGTCTGAAAAAACTTGCACTTTGTGGAGGACACACACTGTAAAATTATTGCAGCGCTACCCTTACTGGCATCGTAAGGCTTCAAAAAATTTCCATTAAAAATTTTTTTCTACTTTGCAAAATCACATACTTCAAACAAGAACTGAAAAACCAACACTATTCTCATGGTGTTCAATTGCATGCTTTTTGAGGAAACTGTCTTGATGCTTTTTAAATCTGATGTCTGGATAAAACCTTTCAAAATAAAGTTTGATATCTTCTATTTAGGTGGATTGATTTAATGGAAAAGTGTCCAGCTTGGAAATTTACTAGTTTTTGTTTATGGCCTAATCAAGGTACGTACTTGACTATGTCACCCACACTATCTCACACACACTTCAAAGTCTACCTCACACAGTGACGTTCCCTGCTCCGAATTATTAACGATGCCAGAAAATACTAAAAAAATAGAACAAAGCTCACCCATTGTTTTTCGTGCTCAGTCAAATCTTTCCACTTTCACTCTCACCTTTCTCTATTTCTAATCCTCACAGGGTTTGTTTTCCCCTGCTGAAGCTAGAACAGATCTTCAGTAAATTTTAGTTACGAAAACCTGTGGATTTTTTTGCAATTTTACAAAAATAAATTGATTAATTATTTAGATATTGGCCATTAAGATTATCTCAGTTTCACCCTGCTGGATCCACCACAGTAGTGACCATCTTCCCAGAGAAGTTGAAAATTACGTTGCCCTAATGCCAGTAACTCTCATTCCAGGGCGATGCAATTTTCAAGTTTATTGAGGAATAGCTACACAGGAAACATTAAAAAATAAGACAATAAATCTCATAAACTTTCTACACTAAATAATGCAACAGACACATGTATCAAATCAAGTAATCTAAGTGCTACAAAAAAATCTGACAATTCTTTAGTTGTTCAAAAATATATAACTAGCCTTATTCTACTAAACCGCATAATATTTTAAATTACTGAATTTGATTGAGAATCTGATGATGCAAATAACATTTTTTTTTTTTTTTTTTACTGAAATAGAGAAAATTTATTTTTTAATGGCTAAGATAACACAAATTTATTAAATCACAGTCTAGTCACTTTATTGTGACCACCAGTTAATATCCAGAGTAACTGTAATGTGCAGCACAGACAGCAGCTAGACGGGTTAGGAGTGACTTAATAAGGTGCTGAAAGGTGTTCACAGGTAGTGGAGCCATGTTGACAGCTGATGGAGGATCCACAGGGCGAACAACACGATTGAGATGGTCCCACAGATGCTCAATTGGGTTTAACTCTGGGGAATTAGGGGGCCAGGAAAGTACTTTGAAGTCTTTATCATGCTCTTCCAACCACTCTTGGACATTTCTAGCTGACCCGTCACATTGTCATGCTGGAAGATCCCATCGGCCTCAGGGAAGACAATCGGCATGTATGGGTATACGTGGTCAGCAAGGATGGATTCATAATGATTTTGGTCCATAGTGCCTTCCACAGGTTGAGTGGACCTAGGGAATGCCACAAAAACATTCCCCATACCATGATGCTGCCCCCAGTGCTTGTTCTATGTTTCTTGCCTTATACGCCAACATCCATTCATTCAATGAAACAGAAACCATGACTCGTCAGAGAAGGCAATCCTTTGCCAATCAGTGGAGGTCCACTTCAGTTCAATTCAAAGATTCCTAGCTTAGGTTGAGAGACCCGAACCCACAGCGCTATGCGCCTTTTGGCAGGTGAAAGAGAAACTAAGAGAGTTAGGAGCATATTGCCCTGACAGAATAGCACGAAAGAAAAGTATGGAAAATATAAGAGCAGAGGGAGTAAACGGTTTCTCGTTAAGTAGTGAAGTTGTAAGCTGCCCTACATACTTACCTGCAACAACAAGCCGTTCCGAGCGATATTTCTCTCCGCAGAAAAAAAGCCCGTTACGCCGCTGCCGCAGATGAGCACCGGGGGAAAGGAAGGAAAGGACACTGGAAAGGGGGAACCTGAAATAAAAAAAGACATGACACACAGAATAAGTTTCCCAGCGAAATATCGACGTTCAACACCGGATAAAACAAAACTGGTCATTTGCTCAGTGTTCCTTTCGGTGTCGGCTATTTGCCCCGTCACTCCTCAGCCAATAAGAGAAGAGATTTTTCCCCATTGGTTAAAATGTTTTTTTCTCAGGTTTACTTTTGTAGATTCTTGCCTGACATGGGGAGTGTATCCATAACTGAGGTGGTGTGAACACAAGTTTAAATCGATCGAGGTTTAAGTTACTCAATTTGAGTAAACAACAGAAAAACAAAAATATAAAAACTGCCACAAACAGGGTTATTAATTTTTTTTTCCTTCTTTAAGGAGCCGGTAGTATAAGGGCCAATCATTTTTTTTTTCTCCTCGCTACTTGTCAGCTTGTTGCACATTTGTGTGCAACAGCGGAAAAAATGGAGTCCTGTTTTTTTTTTTTTAGTCAAATATAAGGCGTAAGAAAAAAAAATAATATAAAAGACAAGACAAACAACACCTTGTTTGTTAGGGAGAGAGATATTCAGTACAAGAACGATAAATCTTTTGTGCAACATTTTGCTCAGCCCTTAAAAGAACTGTTTTTTTTTTTTAGACAGAACTAAAAAATTTTAATAAAAAAAGACAAGACAAACAACACATTGTTTGTTAGAGAAAGAGGTATTCAGCATAAGTAAGATAATTCCTTTTTGCAAAATTTTTTTCTCTCCCTTTCCCATTCTGATTTATGCTCCAGGACTTACAACAATTGCCGCTGAAGAGAAGACAATGAGGTAGGAAGCCAGCTGCAACTTCCTATCATCCAGCACCATGGGTATCACAGAACTGGATGAATTCCCCATCAGAGTAAAAGTAGGTGTTTGCGGTGGTGCAGCCACCTCAGCAAAAGTTTGCTCTCTGATGGGGTAGGAAGAGGATGGAGCTGGTCCTCCCCTCTGAATCTACCTCTTCTGCTGGGTCCTCCTCTCTTGGGTTGTTTAAATTGCCTGGCTTGCATAGGAGGTGGAGTCTCTCTTTCCACGAAAACATCTATCCCCATCCTAAAGCCTAGGATGGTGATGGGCCGACCGTCACTTGCTCCTCCGAGAAGAATGTCATTGCATCCCTCCATGCACCATTTCGGTATTTAGCCCGCTCAAGGTTCCGGGTAATAATACCCTTCTCCCCGAGCGCCGCAGACACTTGAGGACGAACTTAGTTACCTCCTGCTTGATATTTTTGGCTGCCACTCTCTTCTCTAACTTTCCTACCTCCTGATTTACTGCAGCCACAATCTGTGGCTTAAAGATATCAGAGATTTTCTGCTGCACTTCTGGAGTACCCAGGAGTGTCAGCATCGTATCCCTGACGGTGGTTCGCAGGAGGTTGACCGCGTCCGGGAGAAGTAGGGCCTCGTTACTGCTGCCTGTATCCCTCCTACCGTCCTTGGTTCTGGGGTCCTTAGGAGTAGTCATGCTGTAGTGGTAATAGGAACAGCCAACAATGAGTAATTTACAGTGAAGGCGCTGGTTGCTTAAATAAGCGCAAAATTGTCGTTTGCTCTGTATTCGGCCCGGAGTCTATATTTTGCATCGTCACTTATCAGCCAATAAGAGACAAGATTTTTTTTCCATTGGTTTAGCAATTTTTTTCTCAGGTTTACTTTTGTTGATTGTTGCCTGACATGGTGAGTGTAACTATAGCTGGGTGGTGTGATCACAAGATTACACCGATCGAGGTTTACGTTACTCAATTTGAGTAAACAGAAGAGAACAAAATTATAAAAACTGCCACAATAAGGGTTATTATTTTTTATTCTTATTTAAGGAGCCGGTAGTATAAGGGCCAATCATTTTTTTTTTCTTGCTACTTGTCTGCTTGTTGCACATTTTTGCACATTTGTGTGCAACAGCGCAGAAACTTAAGTCCCGTTTAATTTTTTTAGTCAGAACTAAGGCGTAAGAAAAAAAAAAATTAATATAAAAGACAAGACAAACACCTTGTTTGTTAGGGGGAGAGATATTCAGTACAAAAAAGATAAATCTTTTATGCAACATTTTGCTCTTCCCTTAAAAGGGCCGTTTTTTTTTTCCCACCCAAAAAACTCCTGATATTCAATTCTTGCTTTCTTCCCATGTGTGAAGAATACCTTCAATCTAGTCCCAGTTATTTCTAATTTTTTTGGAAGTATAACTGTGGACTGGATTCTTTTCAGGAATTTTATTTAAAATAGCCTTCAGTCTTTCAAATCTGTCAGTATCATTGACAACATAATTACGGGCCTCCCTGACAAAAGGATTGGGATGTTTCTTGGCTTTCTCGTAATACCTTTGCGCTAGATCATACATAGTATAATGTATAGTGTTGATATTTAGTTTACTACGGATAGCATTATTGGATGTTTTTCCATCGAGTCCTACCATCATACGAAGAGTGTTTGCTGCTTTCTGCAGTTACCCCAGATAGGACAGCCATAGGTAATCACTGGTAGCCCCCTGGTTCATTTGGCCAGTGAGTTACTCCACTGTAGTGTGTCGATCGGCCCTCACACACCTTCAAAGCCAACATTCACCTCTCACATCAATGGCACGTGGTGCTCAGCAGTCTCCACGTCGCTTATTCGCAATGGTGCCATTTCTCCATTCACGATATACTTTAACCACAGCAGTACACGAACAGTTCACAAACTGCAGTTTCAGAAATACTGCCACCCTTGTCCCAAAAGCCGATAAGCATCCCCTTTTGCAAATCTGACTCCAATGAGTGATATGTTTTCACAATGCCTACACAGCACACCTTATATACCCTCGAAGCCAGCTCATGACACGTGCCTTCTTTCATTGCTGTTGATGTCAAAAGTAGGAGATGGTCACAATAATGTGACTCAACTGTGTATATGATGGAAATGAATAACAAACTATTTAGGGCTGTTGGTTGTGAAGTGGAAAGCAACAGAATTCACTGCCAGATGGAAGTAACATACACTTACTTATAATGTCTTGAATGGAACATAAGCTAATTTTTGTCTTGCCAATTGCATACGCAACAATGACACGCACAAATATACTTCTATACATGACTTAACAATCAAGGAAACCCATTTTCAGTCAGTTACTATGGTGAAGAGAACAACCAAGCTTCTTAAACGGATGACACCAAATAGGCTACAGCACTACAGTGAAGTTCCAAAAGTCATGCGATAGCAGTATGTAAATTTTTAACTGGCACGGGCGTCATATAAGGTTTCGACGCATGTCACGATTTTATCCGTTGCAAGGTGTAATCTCGTAAGTCAGGTTGAACAACCGCCAGTTGGATTATGGCAAGTCAACGTGAATTATCGGAGTTTGAACGAAGCACGATAGTGGGAGCCAGACTGATGGAACGTTCAATTTCTGAAGTGTTGCGAACATTCAACATTTCTCGATCCACGGTATCGTGTGTGCACCAAGGATACACCATGGGAGGCATTAGCACCCACCGTGAACAGTGCAGCGGTCGACCACGGGTGCTGAATGACCGTGATCAGCGGCGTCTGACCAGGATTGTCCACGCTAACACAGAAGCGACACTGGCTCAAACAACATCCAGATTCATTGAAAGAGGTACCAGAGATGTATCCATTAGGTCAGTGCAGCGTAATTTAGTGTCCATGGGGTATGAGAGCAGAAGACCCACCAAGAAAGCCTTTGTTAACAACATGACATCGAACACAGTGCCTCATCTGGGCTTGTGAACACTGTAATTAGACTCTGGAAGACTGGCAATGTGTGCTGTGGTCCGACGAGTCACGCTACCAGTTGTTACGAGCCGATGGTAGGGTTCGGGTGTGACGCAGACCCCATGAGGCCATGGACCCAAGGTGTGATGAGTCACGCTACCAGTTGTTATGAGCAGATGGTAGGGTTCGGGTGTGGTGCGGACCCCATGAGGCCATGGACCCAAGGTGTGATGAGTCACGCTACCTGTTACGAGCTGATGGTAGGGTTCGGGTGTGGTGCGGACCCCACGAGGCCATGGACCCAAGGTGTGATGAGTCGCGCTACCAGTTGTTACGAGCAGATGGTAAGGTTCGGGTGTGGCGCTGACCCCATGAGGCCATGGACCCAAGGTGTGATGAGTCACGCTACCAGTTGTTACGAGCTGATGTTAGGGTTCGGGTGTGATGTAGACCCTACGAGGCCATGGACCCAAGCATCAACAAGGTGTTGTATGGAACCACCACCAGCTTGCTGTGGGGTGTCTATACGTGGCACGGTTTGGGTCCTCTGGCCCTCGTAAACACATTATTAAACCAGTAATCGCCTTGTTGCTCTGCTGGATGACCATCTGCATGTAACATGGACTTCATGTACCCCAACAACAATATTTTCCAGGCGGCCAATGCTCCATGTCGTCGGGGCCCAAGTTGTCCAAAATTGGTTCCAGGAGCATTCTGGACAGTTCCGACGGATGGTGTGGCTACCATGTTAACCCGACATGAACCCAATAGAGCACTTATGGGACGTGGTCAGGGCTGGACTGGAGAGAAAAAGCAGCCCTGGAATTTTTTATTATGGCAGCCCACTTTTGATTTCGCATAGCTTTAGGTGAAAAGCGAAAAGTATTCACCACCCATCCATCCAATTTAGCAAACTGATCACCAAACGGGAAACATTTTTCATATCTATAAAATTTTCTTGATTTCTGGCATTTGCTATGTCTTGCAGAGCAGCTCCAGTAAGACCAACATCTCAATAGAGCTGCACTAGACAAAGTAAGATATCATATGCTGAAATACATTTTATGAATAATAATGGAGATGTTAATTTTATATCTTCCTTTAGAAATGGAGACCTGATCTCGCAAAATGTCACTCAAGCTGGGGTGAAATAAAATAAAAAATATTGAAAAAACTTTAATTAAATATTGAAAAACTTTAATTTTAACAGATGGATTTACATGTGGACATATGGAATTTTGAAAGTGGTATATGTTGCCACACCTATGCAATAAAACCGTGGGATGACGATGAATCTTGCAAAAATATCTTCCTTTAGAAATGGAGACCTGATCTCAAAGTGTCTCTCAAGCTGGGGGTGAAATAAAATAAAAATTATTGAAAACACTTTAATTATACTTTTCACTTGTGCTGTACATGAAATTTAAAAGCTGTGTTTTCCTTTGTGAAATCATAAAGCTGTTAGGGAGTCCCGTTTTAAAATGCTACTCTGTATCACATTTTCATTGTAGGATTTTGGCCAATGCTTGAGCCTCATGCTGGTAAATGGACTAAATAAAAAAATTAATTCAGTCCACAATAGTGCACATGGACTGCCATGAAAACCACTGGTCATGGTCATGTGGAATTCAATTTGCCATACAAGTATTCCTCAACACACTTTGTACAGGTAGTGGCTTTAATGTTTCTTGTGGTTTCGCTAGATAGATAGGGACAGTGGGAATCTCGTTAATCCATTCATGCGCGTCGCTAATTAGATGATGAGGCATTTGGCTATAAAACTACTGTATTATATTTCAGAATTTTTTACAAACTGCTCACGCAGAGGCAAGATGCCCACACAGGGGCAAAAACACTTGAACATTGAACTATTTGAACATTACACTCAAAATAATCAGTTTAGTAGCATTACGCTAAATAACTACAGTGTCACAGACATAATCGACACACAGGATGTGTGGGTATAACAGATGGATAGATGTAACTTGCAGGAGAAGATAAATTGGTTACAGATGTAAAGATGTTTAATGTACACTCGATCTTCTCCTGTTCTGACAGGATTGAAAATTCTCCATGCGGCAATCCCGCCGACAAGGACCTCGGTGGACAGGATTGGAAGGTCCGGAGTACCCACAAGGCCCAAGGATTGAACATCTTTGAATGAAGCCAAGCTCAGTACACCACGACTGTTATATGTAACAGATTTGGTGACCGGAGGCGTATCGCTTGGGCCCTGAACTAGTTGTTGCAGTTCAGTGTTTTGTGCGTAGTACGAGACCTTCCTCCTGTGTTCCAGGTCCAAGTCAGCAAAGTCACCGACCACCTGGACATAAAGAATCGCCGTTGGCAGTCCTGGGTAACGGATCACCAGGTCAGGCTTCTAAACATTGCCATCCGACATGCGGTACACTGGCTTCTTGGTGGGCTTCATGTGTCGTTGTGCCACCGATCAACAAAGATAATTTACAATGGCATCATGTCTCTTTACTCTGATGTCGTGAGTACAGGGACACACTTGGAGAATGTGATGTTGGGTCTCCACCGCAAAGCAGCCCTCACGACAGGTTCTTTCTTTTCTCGGACGGCCCTGAGAAGTTCTTGATCTTGTCTGAAGAGATTGTGTCCTGTCCTTATTGATGTTAACATAGTCCGATCCTGGCAGGATGGGACTGCCAAGCACGACAACCCTCGACTTTGTTAGCTTCACATAATCCTCCACCAGCAATGCTCAAGATCAGTCGGTGTCTCCATCATCCAGCTAGATGTTCTGTTGACCGGAGGAAAGTTCTTGTTCTCTCAGAGTTCCACCAGAGCAGGCGCTCACACCTTGACAGTTCAGCACTTAGCAGATCTTGGATTGTTGCTGATTGTAGTGCAGACACTAGCCAAAGACCTTTCAATCTCTGGAACCTCCACAGTGGAACATTCCACCGTAGTGATGGGATCCCCATGCCGCTGTCTCCAATCTTGGTGTAGAAGTAGGCAACCGAAGAGTCTGCAGCTAGATGTAGCCAACCCCTCACAATTGCCCTGATGAGACGATCTACTTTCTCAAGGTAACCACTCATAGGCCAAGACAGAAGTAACTGATGGTATAAAGATTGTAAAATGTTCTGTCTCAATATTAGCACTTTCTGCTGTGGCTTCAGTGGTTCCTTTTGCAGCACAGATATCTTCTCCCTAAGCTCACTAATGATCTGGACATGAGCTCTGCCCAAGGGTCCAAATTCTACCCCCAAATACTCAAAGGTGTCCTCCGGACCCAAGGACGGGAGTTCTTGATTGTTAAGATGGAATTTCCGGTCTTCCTTCACCACCACAGTGTCAGTCCCAGGTTCTCCCAGCTGCAGTCTCCAGAGAACTAGTCAACGATTTCTGTGGGTTTATCTTCAGCCCACAAGACACAAGCTATCGGACAAGCTTCAAGTGAGCCTGAAGTCCCACAGGTGACACGGCCGTCAAGACCAGGCCATCTGCGTATACAGAGGAACATCAGAATATTCAGCTTCTATTTCTTCTAGAAATGATTTAAACAAACAATGATTCAGACCATGACGGCGGATAAAGTTCACTGTCTGGGTAACATCTTTCATAAGGGCTTCAAATCCTAGTCTCTTTGCATAAAGTTGTTGGTGAATTTTACAATGTTACTGAACTAACTCCTTCTGCCTATTCCCAAGGTGGCTTTTCAGCAAGGTCACCATGCCGTTTTCACGTCCAATCATGGATGGTGCCTCATCTGTGGCAACACTGAATAAGTTGTTGAGATTGAGTTCACATTTAATGCAAACAGTCAACAAAGCATTTAAAAATTTGGAAACTGTTGTGTGGTCTCTAAGTGATTCCATTCCAAGGAATTCTTCAGTTACAGTGAAATCAGATGAAACTCCTGATAAACACAATCATCTGCGCTGTTGATATGTCAGCCGACTCTTCTACGGCCAATGAGAAGTAAGCAAATAGTGTGGCTAAATTACGAAGCTAACCAGTAATATCTGATGCAAGTTGTGAAATCCTTCGTTGTACTGTCATACGGTTAAGACATGTTTTGAGACACTTTTGTCTTTTCAGGACACATCCTATCACTGGCGATGATGAGACATTTTTTTATTAGATCTTCATCACTGAACGGTTTCCCACTCTTTGCTATTAAAGCAGAAATTTCTGGGCTACTTTCAACAGCTGCATCCAGTTCTGTAGATTGTTTTTAAAGATATTTTGCTTGCTAGTTAGTGACTGCTTGAGAGATTCAATTTTCTGCTCACGTTCCTGACCTTGCATGACGAAGTCCTTATGCTGTGTTTCATAATGCCTCTTCAAGTTGAATTCTTTTGGAACTGCTACTGCAGCATTGCACAAGAGGCAATAAAGGAATTGTTTTGTTGTACAAAACAATATTTATATGTCCAATATTTATATATGTTTAAAATCAGTCTTACAATTACAAAAAAAATTGTAAGACTGATTATTACTGTAAACCCACGGTAAAAGTTGAAATGACGACCACAGAAATTTCTCCCACACATTTGTGCTCGTTGTACGGCTGCATCTTGTTTTAAACAGCATGAAAACGGAAATGGTGACCCTGGAAATCTCTCCCACATTCAATATTTTGTGTAAACTAAAATTTGTGCACGGTCCCTGACTGAAAACAGTGGGACTTTTCCTGTGGGGAACTTTTTCAATGTGGGGGACTTTTCAGATTACCGTCTTAGATTTCATCATTACCCTAACAATGGCAAAATAAACATTCACATTTTTGACTAAACTAAAACATCAACATGAGCTAAAATTAGTGTCATGGTGTAAAACACTTTCATGCTTGAATTATTGCTGAAAAACAGCAAAAAAGCAGAGTAAAACATACAAAAATAGTACAATTAATTTGCATATTTCGATTGCAGACCTGTCGTACATTGCTAATAAAATGACAAAAAGAAAGTAAGTTAAAATGTTAACTTGAAATAGCAGATTTGCTAGAAAAACTACTTTAATTTTCATCAACAGAACCTCTACCTAGAATATGGCTGTAGCGTACTGCTTTGCCTATTATATTGTCTTAATTACATTTACACAAAATACAAAACATTTCAGTTTTAAATCGCACGAGTGTGCTAGAACAAAATTATAATTTAAAATGCAAACATGAAATTAAAACTGTAGAATGGAAATATCGCTAGCTCGGACTTCGGAGTAGGCTAGATTAGAATAATGGTTTATTACTTACTTCATGGATACGAATGCATAGTTACTGTCAAGGTAGTCCATAAAGTTCACTAACACTCCTATAACACTGAATGTTTGTATGTCCGTTACACTGAATGAAATTTTACAAGTATTGCAATTTGCAACATTGTTCGCAGCACTCAGCGTAATTCATTGCAATTTGCATGCTACATAAGACGAATTCTTCTCGGTTTCCTAGTCGCATACAAAGTTATTACTACTTCCAAAAATTCTTCATCGGGATCTTCCTCACCTTCGATGCTAACAAGCATACAAAGTTGCAAACTTTCTTCATTTAATCTGGCTCTCAGCTTTGTCAAAATTCTATTCATTGTACTAAATGTCCTTTCTACACTTGCCGTAGAAACAGGTATGCACGGTAAGGCCTCACAAAGACTTGTTAAACTACTATAGCTTACGTTTGCTGAAAAAAGTATCGCAATAAGCAAATCTTTAGCACCGTATCCTGAACTTTTGCTTTTCATCATTGACTTAACGAAAAAGTAAATGACCTATATCAGGCATAGCTAATTCTGCATCAATCCCTGGAAAATATTTACATAAACTTTGTACTTGTTTTTCGGAAATATTTAGAAAGTTTTCAAAATGTGACGTACCTTTCATTATGTTAATGGTTTTGTCATTAAATCTATTCGAGATTTCATCATTGAAGGATAATATGTATTGCTGCATGTGTGTAAAGGTTGTTTGCTTGGGGTTTTTGTCTTTGGTTAAACACAATTTTCCACACAGTTCTAAAGGTTTCTTCATCAAGTCGGAGATATTCTTTCGAAGCTGGCTCGTTTCATCATCACATGCACTTGCTATGTCTTTTAAATGTTCTTTGGTGGATTCTATCAGCAGAATTAAAGATGAAAAGGGCACATCCACGTTTTGCAGTTTCCTACTCAAATTGGATACAGCATTCAGTACTTCATCCATAACGATTAAGATAATAAAAAACCTGTTATTTCTCATCTCCAGTAATATTCCTCCAGCTGCAGATGCAAGATATGCTCCTTCTTTATGTATATTTTCACAAGCGAGCATGATTGCCGATAAACTCCTTTTCATTGCATTTACGATTCTGTAGTGGCTCAACCACCGCACTTCTATACATTCAGGGACTTTCAGCATAGGATCATTGATCACTGCTTGGATTTCATCGAGGATATTTTCTTTTTTTGGGGATTGGCTGAAAAGCTTGTATATGTCCTTTAATGTGTGAAAAATCTTAACTTTAGGATTTTTGTTGCGGCAACAAGCAACAGCTAATGACAAAATATGAGCTCGGCAGTGAATATAAGGTATATCCTTGCCAGCTTTCTCAGATAATTTTTTCGAACACCCGCTGTATTACCTGAAAAATTTGATGCTCCATCAAAGCCAAAAGCAACAAGATTGTTGTAATTTCATAATCAATAGCATTAGCTATAGTTTCAGACAAACCGTTTGGTATTTTAACCAAAGGAAAAAATGTTTCGACGGGATAGTTGTTCTCAACGTGTCTTACACAAATACTGAGTTGCATTTCATTTTTTTTTTGAGAAGTACTTTCATCTGCCATGAGAGAAATTTTTTTATTTGATAGTTTTTTTTTTCTATTTTGGAGCAAAGGACTTCACCAATACAATGCAATAACTCTGAAGCTGTATTTTTTGTGCAGTACGTAGATAGTTCACTTTGTGCTGCCTTCCAATCTGTGAAATCCTGATTACATTTTACAAGCAGGTTATTAATTAAAGGCTCATATTTAGTTGTGTGGGCTATTTCTTGTTTTATCAAAAAATACAGGCCTCGACTTAGTACACTAAGAGCTTCTCTGTTCTCTTTCTTTTGCTCTTCACTTTGACACAGTATTTGGCTGCTCACAGGATTTTTCAAAGCATTTAATCTTAGTTTTTCCATTTCTGCACTGGCAGTGTGGGCTGACGAATGTTGTTTCTTGTTTTCCATCTTTCCCTAACGCTTTTTTATATGATGCAAATGGTACTGTTATGAATACTCCATTTTTCTGCAAAACATTTACATCATCCTTCATGAATGTTCCGCAAAGTTTACAAAGTGCACCATCTCTGCTTTTGTCTTCGTACAGCCATGTGTATATTTCCGGAGGGGCTTCGCCCTCCCGGATGTATGCCTGGAAGAAACACTGGTACTAAGCTGTATTAAACAAATGCTTCATTTTCTCAAAATTCACAGTGTTCAGTTTTCTGACAGCTACAACCATCACCATTTTTGTGGGAATTGCTTTAGCAATAACAGCTTTTAGAGTCCCCTGATTGGATAGGTTTTAAAGAGGAACAGGAAATGAGAATTATAGATGTATACTGCTAAAAGTGAGCGCAAGTGGTTTGCACATTTAGTAGATGAAAAAAAAAAAAAGTAACAACTCCCAACACTACCAGGGGAAGCTGGGTTAGTCTGGCCAATGGTGAAGGTGGCAAGGCCAAGGTAGAGACCAATGAATTCCCGGCGAGATGCAGTATAGTACAATGGATGAAGGCGACGTTGGTTCCTGGTAATTCCTGTAAAGACTGGTGATTTGGTAATTCCTGTGAAGCTGGAATGAGATTTGGTGGTGCACAGAAATTAGAGATAAAGAAAGCATAAGGGAAATTTGAGTTTATTACTTGAAGCAGTAGATTTCGAGATTTTACTTACCTGTGTGTTTTTGTTTTTTTAACGAAAGTTTTGATTTTGGGGTGAACTGCTTGTGAGTAGTTGGGAAATTTAGCTTAGAAATTTATCCTTTTAAGGACCAAACTAGGAACAAGTTGGAAATGGAGATAAATATTTGTTTGATAAGTGGAGATTTGTCCCGGAAATTAGGAAATGTGGAAAATTTTGTAGGAAGCAGAAGTCGGACAGCCATAAGGGGGGGGGCTCTTTTCAGAGCCACTTCCTTCCTGGAGAGTTGCGAACATAAGAGAGATGAGAGATTTCAGCTTTTAAGTGATTTTGGAAGTGGAATTGAGTTGGCCGCTATGGTGTAAAGCTAACCCGCTCGGCTAGATATCGAGAGATTCGGGGTTCAATTCCCGGACGGTGGCCGAATAACAATTTTTCGGTTGCTGTACATTGCTTAACGTGAAAAGAGCGATGGATTTATTTATTCAACTGACGCCACATATTTAGATGATTTTCACCGTCCCTTAAGGGTTAATTATTTAACCATAATGCTGTAAGGAGCTGGAAGAATCTTTACTAAATATGCACAATACAACACTAAAATCTGGGCTTTTTTTTTAAGCAAATTTACAATTTTTTTTAAGGAAGTTTTTTTTTTTTAAAGTAAGGTAGAGAATAGAAATGAAAGGAGAGGACAGAGGGTAAGAGTGAAAGTTGGTGTGTGTGGGGGGGGGGGGGCTAATATACGCTAGGGAGGCTCAGGGTCTGGAATGTTTTTAAATATTCCAGCTTATATTGAAGTGTAAGCTCTTAGAGCTTTCCCGAGGCATAGATTTAGTGCCAAGGGAAGAGGAGGCTGGGGTGGGGGCAGAAGGTTTGCAAGGAGAAGACCTACAGGTAAGGGTTCTGGCGCTAGGCCGGGTTACTGGTCTTCTAGGGACAGGTGTAGGGCGGGGCGTTTTCTCTGAAAAAATCAATCAAAACTTCAGTGCCAACTAATTTTAATTTTGAGGGAATTTTTTGGGTTTCTGAGTGGAAGATAACTAGCTGGCGAGAGAAACTAGTGTTCCTCTCCTGTAGCCGCAATAGATTTTCTGAGTGAATGCCATGGGAGGCTAAGGACTCAGAAATATCACGGTTGAAAATCTTTGTGGCCATCCCCTTGATCAAGTATTTCCTGGACACGGGCGATTGGATAAAAAGGAGAGCCGAAGACGCTTAGGAGTGGGGGGACAGGAAGTGGAAGAAGAAGAGGTGGGTTGCAGCTTAGAGAAGAAATTTGACTTCTGCAGTTCCTTGCTGATGACTTCTTGGAATTTTAGTTGCAGATGGGAGGTGGAGGTGAGTTCCAGGAGATCTTTTAGTTTTTGGTAATGCTCTATGGCTTTGGAAATTTTGTCACAGCTGGATTGAGCACTTTCTTGGAATATCTGTAAGTATACTTGCAACTGCTGATTTAGAGATTCAAAGTGCTCAGTTAGAGCTTGAGTGTGCTCGGAAATACCCGGGAGATTTTGCAGGAACTGAGTTGAGTGATGGTGGTGAGGGTGCTGAGAATAGAGGAAATTGCAGCTTGGTTGGCGTTTATTCCTTCGAGAAGACACTTCGTGGATTAGGCAAGCTTTGGCTTTGCTTTGGCGAAATCCTCCGGCAGCTGGTTTTTAAGATGATCATTCAGCAGTCCTTGGTTGGTTTCCTCAATGTTGGAGATAACTGCAGTCATGAACGAACGAACCAACCAATTACCCCTAATCTAGGTTTAGAGACCTGAACCGACAGCACGCTGTGCCTCTTGGCAGGTGAAAAAATTAAAATAGAATCTGGAACAGGTTGCCCTAATAGGATAGTGTGAAAGAAAAGTGCGGAATAGTTAGAGTTCAAGAAGTATACGGTTGTCTGTTAAGAAATGAAGTTATAAGCTGCCCTACATAGTTACCTGCACCAGTAGGTCATTCCAAGCAACTAATTTCTCTGCAAAAAATGCCCAGCACAACACGCCGCCCCATGGGAAGACAAGGAAAGGAGGAAAAGGTCAGGGAAAGGGAGGAACCTGAAATAAAAAATACAGCATGTACACAGAATAGGGTTCCCAAAGGAACATAGAGGTTTTAGGCACCTGGTAAAAAAAAAAAAAAATAATAATAATGTTTGCTCAGTGTTCGGTCGGGAGTCTGCTTTTTGCCTCATTACTCAGGAACCAATCCAAGAAAAGATTTTTTCCCATTGTTCAGTAATTATTTTTGCAAGTTTACTTTTACTGATTCTTGCTAGAGTTTACGTTAATCACCATTGCCAAGGTAGGTGGTGTGTACCAACATAGTTTACCATAGCTAAGATGGTGTAAGCAAAAGCAGTTATTTCAGAGCAAGGGTGTTGCAGTCGATAGAGGGTAAGAGTGAAAGTTGGTGGGGGCGGGGGACTAATCTACGCTAGGGAGGCTCAGGGTCTAGAATGTTTTTAAATATTCCAGCTTATATTGAAGTGTAAGCTCTTGGAGCTTAGAACTGTCCCGAGGCGTAGATTTAGTGGCAAGGGAAGAGGAGGCAGAGGTGGGGACAGAAGGTTTGCGAGGAGAAGACCTGCGGGCAGGGGTTCTGGCGCCAGGCCGGGTTACTGGTCTCCTAGGGGCAGGCATAGGGTGGGGGTTTTCTTTGAAAAAATCAATCAAAACTTCAGTGCAAACTAATTTTAATTTTGAGGGAATTTTTTGGGTTTCTGAGTGGAAGATAACTAGCTGACGAGAGAGACTAGTGTTCCTCTCCTGTAGCCACAATAGATTTTCTGAGTGAATGCCATGGGAGGCTAAGGACTCGGAAATATCACAGTTGGAAATCTTGGTGGGTATCCCCTTGATTAAGTGTTTTCTAGACACAGGGCGATCGGATGAAAAGGAGAGCCGAAGACGCTTAGCAGCGGGGGAGAAGAAGAGGTGGGTTGCAGCTTAGAGAAGAAATTTGACCTCTGCAGTTCCTTCCTGATGACTTCTTGGAATTTTAGTTGCAGATGGGAGGTGAGTTCCAGGAGAACTTTTAGTTTTTGGTAATGCTCTATGGCTTTGGAAATTTTGTCACAGCTGGATTGAGTGCTTTCTTGGAATTTCTGTAAGTAGACACAAATAACAAATATGCCACTTCCTGCCCATTTTCTGGTCCGACTATTAAAGAAGTTCTCATACACTTGCTTCACACTATGAGATCCTGCGGTTTTGGCTTCTGCTTCTTGAATGACTTCCAGCCTACTGTTGCGCACACTAGCATGTTTACTAATTGTAGCATTAACTGAGATTCTGCAATATGGACAAACTCTGTGTTCACATGTGTCATGACGATTTCTTAGTTCCCGACAGACAAAGTACTCTTGGCAGTAGAAGCAGAATTGATTTGAAGGGTTTAGTTTTATTAGTCAATTTGTGGAAGAGCTTTATAGTAAGACATATGGTGATATCTATAACCAACATAGCGATTAATACAATCTTATTTCCTAGGATTAGAAAGATTAGCAATGCATAAAATACTTTTGGATGGTAGGTGGCTTGACATACATAGCCTGATATTTTACCTGGGAAAGTGCTCTTAATGAATGGGCACTTTGCTGTTATGTCAGAGTGATCTCGGAGGAAGTGCTTGCTACCATCTGGACAAGTAACTATTACATCATCAACTTCCCGAAAGGTAATGGTGCACTGTTTATCACAAGGAACTTTCTCCATATATGAATTTGTTTTTACCTGCAGATGCCCTGGTTTATTCAGAGATATAATCACATTGGCGTCTTCATCTCCATTGTTGATTCAAATTTACACCTACTATATTCAATGTTACCATCATTGTTGCACTGCTTGAATCTGGAACTTTCACAAACTTCTTCACAGTTGGTAATATGGCTATGTTGATTCACACCTTCATCCATAAAAGTACCATTTGTACATGCAATGTATCTTCGGCTAACTCCCCTGTTTTCTTCTGGGTATTGGTGCATTTTTTTTTTTTTTTTTTTTTTGCTTGACGAAATGCTTTTCATTACATTGGATAGCAACATCTAGAGGATTTGTGTGTACAGGGCTACCATTTAATCCTACTACACAGCCTTGTTCAAGAATAGCCACTTCTACATGAAAGATATGTACAAAATTTCTATTGATGTAGGAAACTGTGTTTGCACAGGTTGTTGTGAAAAGATTAGTTGGCATTCCTAGAAATGTAATAAATTGTATCAATACTTTACCACTTTCATCACTATTTGTCCAGCTTTTGTACATTATTCCTCTGTCCCCATCAGATACTGGCCCTTTGTCTGAAATTAGATCTACATTTTTTCTGGATTAGATCTTTAATCTATTTTTGTAGCTGGATTTGAAGGTTCTGAACATGCAACACTATCTGCTGGTTGATATCCATCTATGTACCATCTTGCTTGAGCAATCATTCTGCATATTGGTGTTTCCTTAAAAAATATTGGCCACGGAATAAAATTACAAACACTTTAATATGATACACTACACTGAACAAAATACAACACTAATACAACAATGATATCAAATTGTGCAATATGATAAAAGAGAAAAAAACGAAAAGAACATATTCGCAAACGTAGATAAGAAAGAAAACAAGATATAAAACTGACTGAATATTTAGCACAAGACACATACGCGAACTTATTCAACGAACAAAATTATGAATAGTAATCCTTTCTACTTCTCACAATGGTGCACCTCAAGAGTAAAAATTGAAGTTCAGCCTAAATCTGCTGCTTTGCTCAACTGAATGTCCCATAAAGTTGACAAACTGCATTTCACAAGTACTGACATTTAAATTCGCTTCAGTAATATTACATCACAAAAGTTTGCCTCAAATACATCATAGAAGTGCACTGAAAATTTGAGGAGAAAAAAAAAAAATTCAACTGAAACAAACCTCTCTTTTCATCATTAACATGGAATGATGCTAACTGTTTACTTCTTGAAATGCAAGAAAAGAAAACTCCTACTACTCTGTGCTTTATAGAATTCATCCACTCCTCCCAAATAATGCCTGAAGTGATTTAAATGATATTCATGGAATATATAAATCTATACAGAACGTTCTACGTACCATGCTACAACTTTGCTTCGAAACTACATATGTACTAATACAAAAGAAAGAATTATTGTACTAGTCACTTTCCCTTGTTACAATTCCTTAAAAAAAAAAAACTCTCAAGACCTCTGAACTTTATCATAAAAAAATCCTATATATAATTATCTCATAGGTCTCAAGAAACAATGGACTTAAATCATGACACTCATATTTGTGCAAAAAATATATATAAATATTTACATAACCCCCTTTTCATGTACCAAGATTTAGTGAGGCAATCTAAACCTTACATATGCCTATCAACAAATCCTCTGCTATCACGTGGGCGCAGATTATACCTAGGTGAATCATTTCTTTGAATCCTCTCGCTTTCAGTTTGCTGAGGGTTCTGAACTTCTATGTTGCTTCTGGGCGTTGCTTGGGGTGCCTGATTCCTGTCAGCCTCGCGACCATCAGATCGCCGCATCAAGCTCTGTTTCAGTGGCCACATAGACCAATCTACACATTCAGTTAAAGTCACTGGCTGGTCCTCAGCCTCCTGGAGTTCCTCGTGCCTCTCAGGACTGTGGAAAATTTCTGTCTTCTCTTGGAAATATCATACGGTCTCTTATTTTAGTTAATCGATCGACATGCACCATGTCTTTGCGTCTTGGGTTGGCCATAAAAGTAATCTCGTAGTTCACAGGTGACAACACTTCAGTCACTCTGTAAGGTCCTGAATTGAGCTTGGTCAATTTCTTGCAATGCCCGGGTTTCACTGCCAGGGTGTAAAGGTGTACTTTATCTACTACAGATATTTGTTTATTTACAGCTCTCTGCTCGATGCTTCTGCATCTCGGCAGCCTTTTCCAGATTGGCCTTTACAGCTTCGTAGGCATAGTTCAATGTGTTTGTCATCTCATCACAGTACTCTTGCTGTGATGCATAGGTACGAATAGTTGGGCTCCCTATGAAGTGATAGGGTAGCACTAAGTTGCTTCCGAATGACAGGTAGGCAGGTGTCTCACCGGTGCTTGAGTGTACAGTAGTGCATAGGACCAGTAAGGCCAATGGTAAACATCTGTTCCCGTCACCTTGATTGTCGGCTACCAGGCGACTAAGTGCTTGAATTAAGGTGTGGTTTAATTTTTCAGACTCCATTGGTAGAAGGCTTGTAGGCAGTTGTGTTCAATTTCTTTATCCCTAACTTCTCGTATACTTTCATCATGGTATTTGAAAGGAAGTTGGTCCCCCTGTTGCTCAAAAGCTTTCCTGGGATTCCATGTACCAAGATAAAATTTTCAATGAGAGTTTGGGCAATTGTGTTGCTCTTAACATCAGGTAGGGCAAATGCTTCCAGCCAGCGTGTGAAATAATCTGTTCTGACCCCCAAAAAAATTATTTCCAGAGCTGGATGTATGCAGTGGACCAACCACATCCATCTCTACCTTTTCAAAGGGTTGGCTAGCCATTTCTGACCTGATAAGAGCTGCCTTCTTGTTGAGTTGAAATCCTCGCTTGCTGAGGCAAGAATGGCAAGTATCTGTGCAATGTTTAATAATTTTATACATGTTGTGGAAATAAAATTTTGCTCTAATTCTCTCTAAAGTTTTGTGAAAGCCAGGGTGAGCTACTTGGTCATGACGGTATTTTAATACTTCTGGAATCGTGCTGCTAGGGATGACCAACTGTTCCAAGGGTTGATTTCTGGCATTTCCTGATTTTTGCATGGCATAGTGCCATAAGAGTCCATCTTCTAGGTAGAATTCATCTGAAATTTTACTTCTTCCCATGTCTGCTGAGCCTTCTAAAATTCTTATCAATTTGTTCAGTTTTTCATCCTTCCTCTGCAAATCCAGGACTCTTGATTTTTCAATGACTTCACCATTGACACCTTCTTGTACCACCTCGTTGGCTTGCACATGCCTGGACAGATAATCCGCCACCACATTAGATCTGCCTGGCCTGTGATTGATGTTGTAATTAAACTGCTGCAGTGACATGCACCAACTGGCTATCCTAGAGGTGGGATCCTTTATTTTGAACACATAAGCTAGGCTGGCTTGATCAGTGATTACTGTGAATGACCTAGCATAGAAGTACTGTTTAAAACAGTTCACTGAGAATACTACACTCAACATTTCTTTTTCTACCACGAAATAATTGATCTCCGCACCTTTCAATTTTCTATTGACAAAAGCCACAGGATGTAATTTTCCCTCAGTTTCTTGTAGAACAGCTCCAATAGAGTATTTAGAGGCATCGCATGCCAAAGTGAATTCTTTTTCAAAATCAGGTTGCTTTAAACAAGGCTCTCTTAGTAATGCTTGTTGTAGGCTTTCAAAAGCTGATTGTGCCTCTGGTATCCACTTGAAATTTTGTGTTTTTCGGATAAGTCCAGTGAGCGGAAGTGCTAACTGAGCATATCCTTCGATAAACTACGGTAAAACCCTGTGTCTATTTCTAAACTTAGGTCTGCTAAACTGTTACCTGAAACAATGACTTTTTTTATTGCTCCCTGACACAGCGTTCCAGGTCAAGTCTATGTCCTTTGTGTTTTCCACTATTGAAAATGTAGATTCTGGTAGAAAAACCCATTAGGAACTGGTCTTTTTTCCATCACCTGTTTGTAGGTTGTCTGACCTCTTAACTCCAGAGTGGTCACAGGTACATTGTCCTTCAAAGTGCGAGCAGTTTTGATTACAATCGCCACACTCAGTCACAAGTGATTCAAAAGGTCCAATGTCCTTTTGGCCAACATTTTAAAGAGCAGATCCTGGAGTTACACACACTAACAATAATATTAAACAAATAACAACAAATATGCCACTTCCTGCCCATCTTCTGATCCGACTATTAAAGAAGTTCTCATACCTCGCTTCGCACTATAAGATCCTGTGGTTTTGGCTTCTGCTTCTTGAATGACTTCCAGCCTACTGTTGCACACACACTAGTATGTTTACTGATTGTAGCATTAACTGAGATTCTGCAATATGGACAAATTCCATGTTCACATGTGTCATGACGATTTCTCAGTTTCCGATAGGCAATGTACTCTTGGCAGTAGAAGCAGAATTGATTTGAAGGGTTTAATTTATTAGTCAATTTGTGGAAGAGTTTTATAGTAAGACATATGGTGATATCTATAACCAACATAGCAATTAATACAATCTTATTTCCTAGGATTAGAAAGATTAGCAATGCATAAAATACTTTTGGGTGGTAGGTGGCTTGGCATACATACCCTGATATTTTACCTGGGAAAGTGCTCTTAATGAATGGGCACTTTGCTGTTATGTCAGAGTGATCTCGGAGGAAGTGCTTGCTACCATCTGGACAAGTAACTATTACATCATCAACTTCCAGAAAGGTAATGGTGCACTGTTTATCACAAGGAACTTTCTCCATATATGAATTTGTTTTTACCTGCAGATGCCCTGGTTTATTCAGAGATATAATCACATTGGCGTCTTCATCTCCATTGTTGATTCTAATTTTACACCTACTATATTCAATGTTACCATCATTGTTGCACTGCTTGTATCTGGAACTTTCACAAACCTCTTCACAGTTGGTAATATGGCTATGTTGATTCACACCTTCATCCATAAAAGTACCATTTGTACATGCAATGTATCTTCGGCTAACTCCCCTGTTTTCTTCGGGGTATTGGTGTTTTTTTTTTTTGCTTGACAAAGTGCTGCTTTTCATTACATTGGATAGCAACATCTAGAGGATTTATGTGTACAGGGCTACCATTTAATCCTACTACACAGCCTTGTTCAAGAATAGCCACTTCTACATGAAAGAAATGTACAAAATTTCTATTGATGTAGGAAACTGTGTTTGCACAGGTTGTTGTGAAAAGATTAGTTGGCATTCCTAGAAATGTAATAAATTGTATCAAAACTTTACCACTTTCATTACTATTTGTCCAGCTTTTGTACATTATTCCTCTGTCCCCATCAGATACTGGCCATTTGTCTGAAATTAGATCTACACTCTTCTCTAGATTAGATCTATAATCTATTTTTGTAGCTGGATTTGAAGGTTCTGAACGTGCAACATTAAACCTTACATATGCTTATCAACAAATCCTCTGCTATCGCGCTGGCGCAGATTATACCTAGGTGGATCATTTCTTTGAATCCTCTCGCTTTCAGTTTGCTGAGGGTTCTGAACTTCTATGTTGCTTCTGGGCGTTGCTTGGGGTGCCCGATTCCTGTCACTCTCGCGACCATCAGATGGCTGCATCAAGCTCTGTTCCAGTGGTATCCACATAGACCAATCTACACCTTCAGTTAAAGTCGCTGGCCGGTCCTCAATTCCTGGAGTTCCTCGTGCCTCTCAGGACTGTGGGAAATTTCTTTCTTCTCCTGGGAATATCATACGGTCTCTTATTTTAGTTAATTGGTCGACATGCACCATCTCTTTGCGTCTTGGGTTGGCCATAAAAGTAATCTCGTAGTTCACAGGTGACAACACTTTAGTCACTCTGTAAAGTCCTGAATTGATCCTGGTCAATTTCTTGGAACACCCGGGTTTCACTGCTGGGGTGTAAAGGTATACTTTACAGATATTACAGATTTGTTTGTTTATGACTAACTTTGCTCGATGTTTCTCCTGCATCTCGGCAGCCTTTTCCAGATTGGCCTTTACAGCTTCGTAGGCATAGTTCAATCTGTTTGCCATCTCATCACAGTACTTTTGCTGTGACTCATAGGTACGAATAGTTGGGCTCCCTATGAAGTGATAGGGTAGCACTAAGTTGCTTCCAAATGACAGGTAGGCAGGCGTCTCACCGGTGCTGGAGTGTACAGTAGTGCATAGGACTAGTAAGGCCAATGGTAAACATCTGTTCCCGTCATTTGATTGTCTGCTACCAGGCGATTAAGTGTTTGAATTAAGGTGTGGTTTAATTTTTCACAGGCTCCATTGGTAGAAGGCTTGTAGGCAGTTGTGTTCAATTTCTTTATCCCTAGCTTCTCGTATACTTTCATCATGGTATTTGAAAGGAAGTTGGTCCCCCTGTCACTCAAAAGCTTTTCTGGGATTCCATGTACCAAGATAAAATTTTCAATGAGAGTTTGGGCAATTGTGTTGCTCTTAACATCAGGTAGGGCAAATGCTTCCAGCCAGCGTGTGAAATAATCTGTTCTGACCCCAAAAAAAATTATTTCCAGAGCTGGATGTATGCAGTGGACCAACCACATCCATCTCTACCTTTTCAAAGGGTTGGCTAGCCATTTCTGACCTGATGAGAGCTGCCTTCTTGTTGGGTTGAAATCCTCGCTTGCTGAGGCGGCAAGAATGGCAAGTATCTGTGCAATGTTTAATAATTTTATACATGTTGTGGAAATAAAATTTTGCTTTAATTCTCTCTAAAGTTTTGTGAAAGCCAGGGTGAGCTACTTGGTCATGACGGTATTTTAATACTTCTGGAATCGTGCTGCTAGGGATGACCAACTGTTCCAAGGGTTGATTTCTGGCATTTTCTGATTTTTGCATGGCATAGTGCCATAAGAGTCCGTCTTCTAGGTAGAATTCATCTGAAATTTTACTTCTTCCCATGTCTGCTGAGCCTTCTAAAATTCTTATCAATTTGTTCAGTTTTTCATCCTTCCTCTGCAAATCCAGGACTCGTGATTTTTCGATGACTTCACCATTGACACCTTCTTGTACCACCTCGTTGGCTTGCACATGCCTGGACAGATAATCCGCCACCACATTAGATCTCCCCGGCCTGTGATTGATGTTGTAATTAAACTGCTGCAGTGACATGCACCAACTGGCTATCCTAGAGGTGGGATCCTTTATTTTGAACACATAAGCTAGGCTGTCTTGATCAGTGATTACTGTGAATGACCTAGCAGCATAGAAGTACTGTTTAAAATAGTTCACTGAGAATACTACACTCAACATTTCTTTTTCTACCATAGAGTACCGTATATACTCGCATATAAGTCGACCCCCCCTCACTTTCAGAGGAAAAAATCGTAAGAAGCCACAGGATTCAATTTTCCCTCAGTTTCTTGTAGAATAGCTCCAATAGAGTATTTAGAGGCATCGCATGCCAAAGTGAATTCTTTTTCAAAATCAGGTTGCTTTAAACAAGGCTCTCTTAGTAATGCTTGTTGTAGGCTTTCAAAAGCTGATTGTGCCTCTGGTATCCACTTGAAATTTTGTGTTTTTCGGATAAGTCCAGTGAGCGGAAGTGCTAACTGAGCATATCCTTCGATAAACTACGGTAAAACCCTGTGTCTATTTCTAAACTTAGGTCTGCTAAACTGTTACCTGAAACAATGACTTTTTTATTGCTCTCTGACACTGCGTTCCAGGTCAAGTCTATGTCCTTTGTGTTTTCCACTATTGAAAATGTAGATTCTGGTAGAAAAACCCATTAGGAACTGGTCTTTTTTCCATCACCTGTTTGTAGGTTGTCGGACCTCTTAACTCGAGAACGGTCACAGGCACATTGTCCTTCAGAGTGCAAGCAATTTTGATTACAATCACCCCACTCAGTCACGAGTGATTCAAAAGGTCCAATGTTCTTTTGGCCAACATTTTAAAGAGCAGATCCCAGAGTTACACACACTACCAATAATATCAAACAAATAACAACAAATATGCCACTTCCTGCCCATTTTCTGGTCCGACTATTAAAGAAGTTCTCATACCTCGCTTCGCACTATAAGATCCTGTGGTTTTGGCTTCTGCTTCTTGAATGACTTCCAGCCTACTGTTGCACACACACTAGTATGTTTACTGATTGTAGCATTAACTGAGATTCTGCAATATGGACAAATTCCATGTTCACAAGTGTCATGACGATTTCTCAGTTCCCGATAGGCAATGTACTCTTGGCAGTAGAAGCAGAATTGATTTGAAGGATTTAATTTATTAGTCAATTTGTGGAAGAGTTTTATAGTAAGGCACATGGTGATATCTATAACCAACATAGCAATTAATATAATCTTATTTCGTAGGATTAGAAAGATTAGCAATGCATAAAATACTTTTGGATGGTAGGTGGCTTGGCATACATAGCCTGATATTTTACCTGGGAAAGTGCTCTTAACGAATGGGCACTTTGCTGTTATGTCAGAGTGATCTCTGAGGAAGTGCTTGCTACCATCTGGACAAGTAACTATTACATCATCAACTTCCCGAAAAGTAATGGTGCACTGTTTATCACAAGGAACTTTCTCCATATATGAATTTGTTTTTACCTGCAGATGCCCTGGTTTATTCAGAGATATAATCACATTAAAGTCTTCATCTGCATTGTTGATTCTAATTTTACACCTACTATATTCAATGTTACCATCATTGTTGCACTGCTTGTATCTGAAACTTTCACAAACTTCTTCACAGTTGGTAATATGGCTATGCTGATTCACACCTTCATCCATAAAAGTACCATTTGTACATGCAATGTATCTTCGGCTAACTCCCTGTTTTCTTCGGGGTATTGGTGTATTTTTCTTTTGCTTGACAAAATGCTGCTTGTCATTACATTGGATAGCAACATCTAGAGGATTTATGTGTACAGAGCAACCATTTAATCCTACTACACAGCCTTGTTCAATAATAGCCACTTCTACATGAAAGACATGTACAAAATTTCTATTGATGTAGGAAACTGTGGACAGGTTGTTGTGAAAAGATTAGTTGGCATTCCTAAAAGTGTTATAAATTGTATGAATACTTTACCACTTTCATCACTATTTGTCCAGCTTTTGTACATTATTCCTCTGTCCCCATCAGATACTGGCCCTTTGTCTGAAATTAGATCTACACTCGTTTCTAGATTAGATCTATAATCTACTTTTGTAGCTGGATTTGAAGGTTCTGAACGTGCAACACTATCTGCTGGTTGATATCAGTCTATGTACCATCTTGCATGAGCAATCATTCTGCATATTGGTGTTTCCTAAAAAATATTAGCCACGTACTGAAATTGCTAGGAAACCCCCATTTGATGACTACTGCATCAAAGTCTAACTCAGACAGCTGTCCTCGTTTTTTGTCCATGCTCTTGAGCACCAGACAGAATTCTTCGAAGAGTGGACAAGCAGACATGTGCAGTATCGGTGCGAACATATTTGTGTTTGCACGCTCTAGCAGTCCACTGTTCATGTCAGGTTCTGGTGTAATAACTCCATAGACATAACAATTGTTGTCTTTACAGTTACTAGGTATACATGGTTCTGACTCTTCCATTGTCGCACTGACAATGAGCAGAAGAAACACAACTACTTCCGAACATGCTATTTGGTTGATAAGAACAAAATGATCCTGGTCACGGCACCATTTGATATAGAGGAATTTTGTTCTAATTTGAACCTCTGTCACTATGACCATGTGTTATAGTGTAAATACACTTGTATCAAATAATGTGAAACAATATGGCACGTGATGTATAAAAAAATAATTAGTGGTAGAAAAAAAAAATGTATGCACAAACAGTAAAATTTACGTTGTCAAAGTATCAGTTAATTAAATCTTACCAGGCTCAGATCCTTGAACTCTGCCTAGTGAAGAGGAATGATGATATCCTGTGCGTGCTACTGGCACCGTGCCAGCTTAAGCAAAGAAGTTCCTGCAACCCCTCCCTTTCCCCCAATACATACTCTCCTCTAGTTCTCAGCTGGAGTCCACACACAAACAGAATGATGTTTACATAAATAAAAAGACGCACAAATAATAGATAATTACAAATGAACTGATCGAGAAAATTGCAGAGATCTTTCCTTATTTTTCTAGAAAAAATTTGTTAGTAGGGGATCTAATTTAGATTCACAAAACCCATCTTCACTAGTTCGTTTAGCCATTGATTTCACTATTTCAGTAGGTTTTTTGTACGGCCACTGCTGAAATTCTTGGCAAAATATCTTAGAGTCCAGAAACATCGCAGTCGTAGTAATCGGCAATGAAAAGAAATAGTATTATACTAAATTCTCCGTAGAAAAATTAATTAAATGTGTAGTCTGTAGTATGTGATTGTTAACCGTAGAAACTAAGTAAACAGCATCTCTTTATCTCTTCAAAGAAATTTCCTACCCGTTAACGTTTATTTCCAACAGTATACAGTGAAATCCGCCGAAAAATACCGAACTTTCGTCGACCGTAAGTTCAGAACCGATAAATAAATGTCGCTTACCGCAGGAAACATGGGATAGCATAAGGATCGCTATGAAATCATAATAAAACGAAAGCAGAAGTTTACGCTAAGCACAATAACAATATCCATTTCCATCAATAAACAAAGCATTAATCAGCCATTTTGGCGAAAATCCGGAAGAAATTATCTTCTGGCCGTAAAACTACCCAAAATTATGTAAAACTTTTGGGAAATCCGATAAGTTGGGTTATGAAACACCATAATTCAAAGACTAGTAGATCAAATGAAAATTTTATATTTGAGATCTGTATAGTATAAAACTGTATTTTAATAATAAACATAAAATTCACTCACCTCAGTCCTTCGACGTCGTACGTTGAGCGACAAAAAAACGCTGCGGTCGGGCGTCAACCACAAAGTACTGTTGCATGAAAAAAGGGTCTTAGACCCTGCTGGCAAGTTTTCTTCTTTCTGGTTGATTCCAAAAATATATATGCACAATCACTCAAAAGCATTCAACATAAAAACAGCCAATAGATCAAAAGTAAAGACTGAAAACCAACAACAGAATTAAGTTGGGCAATACCTACATAAGTAATCCCCCGCCCGCACTATCTAGGTGGCCTGCAAAGTTGTTGTTTTTTTTCTTCCCCTCCCTCCCTCGCTGTTTGAGATGCTCCAAGTTGAATGGTTTTTGTTATGGTTTCGAATTGAGAGCTGAAGATATGCACTTGGAAGCAACTGCACCTGGGACGGAATTTCTTGCTTTTGCATCATCTGCCTGCCGGATGAATGCAGCACAAAAACTAACCAGGTACTGACAGCTGGAGCCAGCTGAGCCCGGGTTATTTTATAGATGTTTGCTTCTCTGAAAACTCCTCCATGCGTAGCGTCTTTCGGATATGAAACCTCTTCCGCTGGTGGGATAGGATGTTCAAATGTCTTATGAACACAGAACTCTAGTTTCAGCACTTGTAACCAACATTCACTTACCACTCAGTCGATTGTTTTGTTTTTTCAATTTGTTTAGCAGTTTCCTCCAATAAAGTATCATTGAAACATCTTACCATATGATTAATCATCATTTTTATATACATTGGTAATAGCAAATGCTTAGCTCTTTTGTAATGAAGATGACTGACTATAAATTGCAGTGGACCTGGTAAAATGCTATCTAATGTGTCATATAATTTTTTGCCAATGTCTGGTTTATACATTACATCTTCATATGTATCATGAAAACATTGTCAGTAACTTCGTGCTTTCAAATAATTCATCTATCGGGCACTTTAAACCATTTGCAACATGTTCATATTTCTTGAAATGGAGCATTAATGTGTTGTTTTTTTTCCATTAATTTATCAGTTCTGATTAACAGTTCAGTGCATTCTGTGCCGTGCCGCCCCAGTGGTGCAGTTCGGAAGGGATCTGATTGTTCAAAAGATTTGGAATCTTTTGAATGGTCAGAAGAAATTGAAGGGATCTGATCATTCGTCCAGAAGGGGTCTGGGCTTGAATCCTGGTGAGGCATGGATGTTGTGTTTGTCTTACTGCACTGGCTCTCTCTCTCCCTTCCTTGAAAGCAGTAGCCCTAAATTAGGGACGGGTGACTGCTTATACCCCAATGAGTTGCTCACATTGGTCATTGTGCAGTTACCCATTAACTGCGCAAGCCTCCAACCCAAATAACCAGCTATATAAACAATGACATTCTCTTCAATAATATCCATGACTGCAACTGTATTTAGCTTGACTTTGGGTTTTGCTTCAATAATTGACATAGCATAAGGACTGTCTGTGTGGCTTGTTGGTGTCAGTGCACAGCAATGTCTGGACTCTTAGACATATCTACAAGAATTTAATCTTCGTCATTTTCACAATTTGAGGAATTGCCTGTTTTCATAATGCAGTGCATAGTTGGGATTGGATAGAAATCCAGATTGCCGCCAAACAGAAAGAAATATGTTTTCTAGACAATCTTGGTTTAATCTATTTGTAAGTAAGAAATTTACTCCACATTTTTGAAGTCGTTGCCGTAGTTGAATGAGAGCACTAAGAGTAATCACCCACCCTTTAATGCTGGGCACTCTGATTGGCCTATTTCCAACTGGACAAAATTTCTAACTATGTATCCACTTGATTTGTTCTTGCCAATAGGCTTCATGTCCGAGGTGTCTGTGACAGCAACTCCCGTTTCCTTACAGCTGTACAATTTTCTGCTGTTCACACTGTCAAACAAGACATTCATTTTCCCGAGAAACGCAAATGTACCGAAAGAACTACCACTCATTTGATTAGTGACCTGGTAAATCTCTATTCCAGTTGCCACTGAATGACTAAATACTTGTGCAGCTTACTTCACTTTCATCTTTTTCATACTGGAATGATACATAGCTGATCTGGCAATTTATAAGTAAGCTGATGTACACACTTCTTTTCTAATTCGTAGAACTGCACAATACCTTTCCATTGGGCAGTTACTTCTTATATTTGTGGCATCAGTCTCCACTCCATCAGTCACTGTAAATTTAAAGTCATGCCTCATTAAATTGTGCCTAATGGATTTTAGTGAATGTGGCGAGTCAAACAAAGCAAATATCTTTTCCTTGTCAACTAGAAAAAATGGTTGATTTTCAGCGACATTCAAATCTCTGAGCAGGGCCACATTAACTGGATGCTTGTCGCAGATTATAGCTTGCAGAAGAAGCCAGCATTTCTTTACTTTAGTAATACCAAGGAATATTAATCTTTTTAATTTATCTTTGTTCAGTGAATTTGACGTATGAAAAAAGGCAATTGGTTGCTTCCATGTTTTACAAATGCCACAAATCATAAATACTAATGCACGAGTTGCCAAATGCTTATTTGCAGAGGAATCGACCTCTCCATAGTTTTCGAAGTCTATGATGCGATCAGTTTTGATTGAGTATTCCAAACCTCTCTCTTTAAAGCTCATCTCTTTCAAAAGTAAGAATACGCAGTTTCTCAAGTTCAGTCATCTTTATCGTCTGCATGGCCAAGGATGCCAGCAAGGTAAGACTGCAACCTGGTTTCATGGCAAAATTTCCTATGGACTGCAGCAGAGTGCTGTGGTGTGGAAAAGCCAAATGCTTCCGTAGGACTTTGTAAGTGCTCGTGCTGTGATATAGTATATTCAGTGCAAAAGCTTTCTCAGAAGGACTCGTGTCAGCCCTTGGAGTGCAGGGCAAGTCTGGTTAACTGGCTACAAGTTAAACTGTATTGACTAGCTGTCTCTCGATCCTTAATAGAAATGACTTCTTTCCTTTTCTGCAACATCTGAAGTGAGGCACCCAGTTTTTTTCTTAATTTAGATACTGTTGTTCTTAAATTGGAAATTCTTTGTGTCTTTGTAGTTCTTTTCATAACTTTATTTAACCCTGTTTTAGGAGGAGTTGTGCAAACAGTACCATGATTATTTGTTTCATATTCTGCTACTGCTGATTGGGAAGTTATATCAGTTAGTGACATGTCAGTCATTACATCTTTTTCCGTGTGATCATTTACACTTCTTATGGCACTTACAGGATTACAAACAGTTTGTACGGGATCGGCTTGTATTTTGGTAGTGATTACTGGCACTTGATTTACTGTAGGTCATGGATGCCCCGTAGTATGCCATCTTTGTTCAGCTGTCGTATTATTCGGGTCACGTCCAATGACAGTTCGTCCAGCGATTTGTAGTGGATGCCACGGAGCTGATTTTTAACTTTGAGAAAAGATCAAAGTCTGGCGGACTGGGATCAGGGCTGTATGGTGGGTGGGATAAAGTTCCCCAGCCGTGTTTCGACAAAAGTCCCGGTACCGACGCTGCACCATGAGATGAGGTGTTGTCATGCGGCAAGAGCGCTCCCGCTTCCAACAAGGTGGGGCGATTTTGATGAATTTTGGTCTCAACTTAGTCCTCAGAAAGAAATTGTGCTTCGATCAAGAGTTGTAAAATCATGAAGCTGATAGGGAGTCCCATGTTTTTTCTATTAATGATCCTTGCTAATTTGCTTTGGTAACAAGCCTTTTGACAATTCCCCTAAAACCATCACAGGCACTTTCACCATTCAGTGTTTAAAAAAAAAAAAAATTCTACTCCGTATCACATTTTCATTGTAGGATTTTAGTCAATGCTTGGGCCTCATACTGGTAAATAGACTAAAGAAAAATAAAAAAATCAGTCCATGACAGTGCTCATGGCCCACCGTGAAAGCCACTGGTCATAGATAGACATATGGAATTCAATTTGTCTTACAAGTATTCCTCAACACACTTTATACAGATAGTGGCGTCAATGTTTCTTGTTGTTTCCTGTGATATGTCTTTTATGCATTCAGTCAAGTCCTTTGTTAACTATCTTAATCCTCCACTTATGCCTGGGTATTCCTTGAAATAAAAGCATAGCTTATTGTGCTGTAAGTCCTTAGAACGAATTAAGAAATATTGACATGTTGTACAGTTGTTGCAACTGCTAATTAACTTTTGGGCAAAGTATTCTGCAATACATGCTGCAACAGTTTCCTTAAGAATATATATATATAGCATAGGAAAGTTAAATTTAGTACGCCATCTTAGTACAGACCACAGATCTTCATTCCACTTGATAGTATAAAAAGTAATATTACCAAGGATTTACATTGCTTTATCTATAATTTGTCTGACAGTTTTGGAATTCCTGTACAAAATTTTTTCCACTGGATTATAGCTGTACTAGAGAAGATCTTTATATGCCGCCCCGGTGGCGCAGTGGTCCAAGCAATGGCTTCTGATCATTCGTCTGAAAGGGGTCCGGGTTCGAATCCCGGTGAGGCATGGGTGTTGTGTTTGTCTTACAGCGCTGGCTCTCTCCCTTCCCTGGAGCCAGTGGCCCTAAATTAGGGACGGGCGACTGCTTATAGCCCATTGAGTTGCTCACGGTGGGCGTTAAATCTCCAATCCAAAAAAAAAAAAAAAAAAAAAAAGATCTTTATATACATTGATAGGTTCTGTAACAGAAACCATTTCCTAAAGGGATGGAAAAAAATTAAAGAAATTGAACAGCTAAAAAGCAGGTATGTTATTTCACCCATTGATAAATGTGGGGGTAATTTTGCTTTCATTTGCAAAAAAATATATTATGAAATCTTGTCAAAAGATTTGAATTATGAAAAACCTATCAAACTGAAAAATGTTCTGATGTCAAGATTATACAGAAGAAAATTTTGAGTTTTTTTAAACTACTAAAAATTAGAGAATCTAAGATTGAATTTCCATACATTTTTGCCACTCCTAAGTTTCATAAGGTTCCAGTATGTTTCAGATTCATCACCTGTGGTTTCAAAAGTTACAGCAATAAAGCTGGCAAAATTTTTCAAGAACTGATTTAACGCTATTTTTAAATCAACTGTAATAAATCAATTTACCATTTTTGTTTTTGGGAGATGGGTGGATGAAATTGGTAACACTGAAATTTTTTAATGCATTGGCAGTGAAAATGTAACAATGTTTATTTTACTGTTTGTGTTGTCTGCGTTTGCAAAGATGAACCTGAAAGTGCAAAAAGGAATTTTGGTTGCATGTGTAAAGCATGTGTTACACTAAGCACAGTAATATTGTACTCGTCCTTTCTTTACGCCACAATAAGAACCAGGAACGTTTCCACCCTCAGGCTAGGCTGAGGTGGATACAAGTTCTAAGGAAACAGGTAATAGACAACCCTTTACTCAATGAAAGTTTTCTGCCACACAAGGAATTTAGGTTTTTTGATCATAAATGGGAAAGATAAGCACCTTTTTAAACTCATATAAACAGTATACATAAATTTGAATTGGTTATCCTGACGGAAAATTATTCAAGTAGAGGGCTGCTTAGAATAATTGGTTTAGAGTCCTACAAAATAATTTAGTTTTTTCTTTTTTTTTTTTTTTCAGCCCTTACGGGTAAATCACAACCCTGAATATTTTAAATTTCTGCACTAAGCAGATAAGAACTTGCTAACTATTTAAATGCTATCACTGCATTCCACACACAATTTTACAATGAATTTTAACAAGGTGAGCTGATATGGATAATGCTGCATAAATATACACATGCCAAAATTATTATTGAATTTTGCTGGACATTACTGAAATTTACTACCTTTCTGTGAGTGCACTCATTACACTTCTATAATTTATAACAAATTCAGCATGTAAGACTAAGCCAGTGTTAAATAAGATTTTAAACTCTATGTACTCATTTTTGCCAATGAATCCAGAAAGCCCTGGGATTCAAAACATAAGGCAAATTTTGCTGAGGCACACTTGTGCCAGCCTATCTATTCCCACATCTTGATTAAAGTAACTTGTACAAAAATATAGCGGATAATGCTTACCTTGGCATTCCTTTCTAGCGATGGGAACATTTCACGCTCGTGTTTTCCGGTCTTTGTTGATGTTATTGTCCTAAAGTCCGTTGTATGCGATGACTGGCTTTACTTCTCACACTTTTCGCTGGGTATACTCGTTGGATCTTTGCCTTAGGATTCAAACACATCAATTTTTACCGTTCTTTATGCTCGAAATTTTCGCCCATACTCTGGGCATCCTCAGGAGTGTGGCGACTTTACCACCGATGTTCGTGGTTAACTTCGCGCTAATGGAGTCCGATACTCCTTGTTGCCATTCGTCGGATATACTTTCCTGGATATATTTCGTTATAGCCGGGCTTGATAACGAAATATATCCAGGAAAGTTATAGCCGGGCTTGATAACGAAATATATCCAGGAAAGTTATAGCCGGGCTTGATAACGAAATATATCCAGGAAAGTATATCTGACGAATGGCAACATGGAGTATCGGACTCCATTAGCGCAAAGTTAACCACGAACATCGGTGGTAAAGTCGCCACGCTCCTGAGGATGCCCAGAGTATGGGTGAAAATTTCGAGTATAAAGAATGGTAAAAATTGATGTGTTTGAATCCTAAGGCAAAGATCCAACGAGTATACCCAGCGAAAAGTGTGAGAAGTAAAGCCAGTCATCGCATACAATGGACTTTAGGACAATAACATCAACAAAGGACCGGAAAACACGTGCGTGAAATGTTCCCATCGCTAGAAAGGAATGCCAAGGTAAGCATTATCCGCTAGATTTTTGTACAAGTTACTTTGAAATATCGCACATAAAAGAGAATAGTAGAATGATTAGAGCTATATAATAGTCAGAATTAGAACTACTAATTGAAATTGATTGATTAAAGTATGTACACTTCTACATTTTTAGATATATATATATAACGATTAAAAAAAAAAAAAAAAACACTTGGTATTGCAACTGTATGTGTACCTGGCCCACGCTAGTATATCAAACTGATTCAACAAAAGAAAATTTTATATGTACATGTAATTTATTCCGCTTAATCAAAAAAAAAAAAAAAAAAAAAAATAAATATTAGAATAATTTTCTCCCTTTGACTCTCCTTGATGATTATCCCACTGGAGACCTCTCTCTCTCTCTCTTGCTTACTTTACATTGGTTGAATATAAATTTTATATTTTCTCAAAAAGAAACAAAGGATACTGCCTATTTATCAAACCAACACAAATTCACATATTTAAGAATGCCAAACTTAAAATAACAACAAATTTATACTTTTTTTTTTTCTAGACTGCTGTATATGGCCAACTACTTTAGCTGAGGCCTGTAGAAAAATTTTGACGCCAAATAAGTTCCTCACTGGAGAGAATTTTTTTTTTTGAAAAGAGATTACCTTGATTTCCTTGAAACGCGGGTTGGTTCGTCCCATCGGTGCAGAGAATGAAGAGTTCTAAATTCTAGGTTTTTCGAGCCGAAAGTCTTCTAAAGGGTGATATTTCACCACATTAGGGATGTCTTATACTTGTCATAGGTCCGGCCATCTTGTCCCGGAAGGTGGAGCGAAGATGATTTTTTCAGGAAAGAAACAGGCACAGTAGTTTGCAGCAGAAGTACGTGTTCCTAGAAGCTTGGCATCCTGCTTTGGACCAAACCTTGTGGTCTCCGGGAGATTTGGGCTGCGAAGCTGGTCCTAGCCGGGAAGGAAAAGAGTTCCGCTCTACGGCAGAAATAAGTCCGGGTCAGCTCCAAAGAATAACTTGTCAGCTCCATGATGAACCCAGTGTACCGAGGTCATTTGGCCTGAATATCCAATTCGCCGGTCATGTGGCCTGTTGTTAGGCCTCCACTTGTATGACAGAAATACTAAGCATAAAGAAATTTTTGCTGGCGGGTTCCGCTTCATATCACATCAAGCATCAGGAAGCCAAAAACGTCTTATCAGTGGGAAATTCACGAGAGAGAGTAACAAACTCAGCGGCGACACAGTAGTAACCCTTGACCTCACTCCCCCCTGGCAGAAAATCACGTGTCCGACTCTTGCAGTGGTGGTGTACAAGCTCTCATTGGCTGAAGGATTCCTACAGCAACAACCTGCTTCTAAGAAAAGATGATGCAACTCCGTTTCCCCAAAGTCGGCGGCCTTCAAGGTCAGAAAATTCCGTTGGCTTGACCTTTCCCTCTTCTTGTGACCCCCGATGGACGCCGCATTCCAAGAAAAACTACTTCCGACCAACTTTCTTTCTCACTAGATTTGACAGAGGGAAGAAAGTGAAAAAAAAAAAGGCATGTTATTCACAATGAACACTTTTTCTTCCCTGATTTGCTTAGCAAAGCGTGGCTTGTCTTGCATGCTTTACGAAAATTCTAAAATACATACATAGGCAGGCAAATAAAAATGATTTTACAAAGCTATCATTCCAAGTAAAAATGAATCAGAGCAGAGGCAAAAAAAAGTATTTTAAAATTATTTGCTTTTTTAATACATTTCTTTTTCTTTTCTTTAAGCTGCTTATTACTGAAAATCACCCGGGTCACACTTTTAACCTTAATTTACGCCCTTAAATATATACAGACAAACATTTCCTCTCCTTGAATTCATGCTGAGCTCGTTTTGCATGGAGTATCAAAAGGAAGGGAATAATATATACATGCATACCACCACAAATAACAGTTGACAACGTAAGGACAAAAATGATTATTATAAATTATTTCAGAACAGCAACTCTGAAACCATTTCGAGGCAGATTCTTCCCCGAACGAAACAAATAAATACACGCCGTTTCCACTAGAACTTACAACCTTTGAAACAATGTGCTAGGAATTACAACTAAAGCTTTTTTGAATCTCAGCACACCAGAAAAATGTTCAATCCCATCAACACCAAACCAAAAGGGCATACACATACATGACATTTTCACTCTACTACTCAACATACACACTCATGCCAGAAATATTGGAACACTCAAAAAGGAAGTTGAGAAGGATAAGAAAAAAAAAAGAATTTGAAGAGTGAATGGAACAATGTTACGCTTACTGGTTCTGGTATGGCCCACGATATTCACTGTGCAGAAGTAGCAGTCGTCACTGTGATTTTTTGGCTCACACCACACCATAGTTACACCGAACGGCATTGATGCCCTTTTTCCACTTTTCCAGTTTTTCAACCCTTCCACACATGCACGGCACACATTGTGAGGAGACCAAACTTTGTCCTGATCTGCTAGTTTAATGCCGAAGTATTGAAGATAAGCATTTTTCACAAAAGGCGTAATATTTTGCCTCTGTTTTTTTCCTGTCTTATAACTGCCACATATGTAGCAAATATATGTCTGGATGATTTACACAACCACGTGAAGCCATTGCACACGCCACAAAGAAACAATCGAACGGGACCAGTCCCTTCTTTGCACTGACTAGTGTAACACGATCTGCCCAGAATGGCGCCACATGTGACCAATAGAAAGAAGGGAGCAGTGGCATGAGGTATGAGTCATACTGCCGTGCCAAGATAACATTCTCTCATATTCCACCTTTGTGAGTGGCGCAAATCGTGACGTCATACAGATAAAACAGTTGCATTTCCATTATCAGCTATATATTTATGTTTATCTATTCCTTAAACAATCATTCTGCCCCTCCAGAGAACATTTTCACACGTTACAAACGTTGCCATATAACAATGTCATTAAAAAATAACGTTTTTTTTAATTTTCACGTTTCCGTCATTTGTGAAAAAAAACTTGACGTGATACGGAATTTTGAAGGTCATTTTCAGAATCTGCGCAAGAAATCCATTCAGATACACCTATTCATTTCAAAACAACAAAACCTTGCATATTAGGGAAATTTGTTGGGGAAGGGCCATTATACCACATGTCTTCACATATCCTCTGAGCACAAACACCAAGAGTGGGCCTGCATTCATAATGAACTTGGCTTTCAATGTGACCTGGCCAAAGAAGCCAGTCAAGCCCTTGACTTTGTTATTTTCTAGGTAGTTCTAACTCTTTCTGTCTTGACCTTATCCCACTAGACCTTGAAGCCTCCAGTGCTGTGAAGATAATCACTAATCAATTCAGGCATCATCCAATTCTTGTCTCTTGCAATTTCAGAAAATGTTCTAACATCTAAATCTTGCTCTCCTTCACTCAGCTCAAGGCACGAGATTCTCATATAATAAAGCTGCCTGACGTAGTAATTAAACGTTGCTGGACTAACACTCTCATAAAAGCTTGATTTGTAGACAGCTGATTATACACCACGTTGGCAATTGTTTGCCTGCGTGTTTCCGAGGAAGTTTATCACGACTTTTTGAAATGATCTCTGTGCAGCTGCCTTAGACTCATTGAAGCGTGGCTCAGACTCTGGATCCTTGATGGTATTTGTGGTCCAACATATACATCCCCTCTTTGATTTTTGCATCACTTATTCTAAGAAACTTGCTCCTTGAGAGAGAGTCCCAAGCAAGAAGAGCCACTTCATTCTTTGCTGGTGCCCTTGGTAGGGTGTTTTCATAAAATTTATTAACACCAGCTTGGTACTTGTAGAACTGACCAAATTTTCTTATTGAACAGCTACAAATTCTGTGCTAACATTAATACAGTACTTGTTCATCTTATTTGATTCACTAGAGACTTTGTATTCACCACTTCCCACACAAACATAATCTGTCTGCTCTTAAATAGTCAGCTGTTTAGCCACATCCAGCTGATGTATGTTGCTTCTGTACGCAAATTTTCTCAACCTGTTTTTGTAGTACATCTCAGGTGTGTTACACGTGAATTCCACTAGGGAAACAACATTGTATGCCTTATTTTTGGAAAGCACTTTGTAGAGCCAGATGCTGTTTTAGCAGAAGTTATTTGTTTGATTTTGATGGCCGTGGGTAAAATAGTTTCTCCATGCCGTCAAGCATTGTTTTATTTTCCAGTACCCACCTTCCCACATACTTAATCCACAAAGAATACTGATGCACGGTGGGTTGGGTTATGCATTATTTACAAATAAAGGTAACTTGATCACGCTAGTTACGTTAACTGAAAACTTTTACAAAAAGTTCGTAAGTTGGAAGCTTTCGACCTTATCTTAGGTCTTCATCACGCCAATGGAGGACTAAGATTGTTGCCAGATTCTACATTTGAATTTTTCCTATTTTTGTTGCCAAAACTTAGAATTGATCTCCAGATCAACGGAATGTAGAGAGGAGATTCGGAGTTGCAAGTCATTGAGTTGAAAATTTCTATGCTTTCACGGTAACGGAGGGCAAAACGATTGTCAAAAGAAGCAATTCGTTTTGCTTCGTTCCAGTGGGGAACTGCTGAAGTGTCTTCCATTGTCAAAATAGACAAGGCAGTATTAGGATTGGCTTTCGAAACATCTTTTCTATGTTCTAAAATTCTATGGTTAATGCTCCTGTATGTGCTTCCAATGTATAAGTTATCCCCAGTAGAAGAAGAGATAGGAATGCAGTAAACTCCTGGGAGGTTCAGGCTTTCAACTTTGTCCCTATCCCTTTGTAGAAGTTTCAAGATGTTTGGGGTAGATTTAATGGCAAGATGGTAACCAAAACTTCTAAAAAGAATCTGTAACTTATAAGCATAGGAAGGATGGTAAGGAACAGAACCACAGAATTTCAGGTCTCCTTTCTTGTGAGGAAGGAGGCATTCGATTTTCGAATGGTTTTCATATTTCTTTATGAGGGAGTTGACTGTAACAGCAGGGAAACTATGGGAGAGGGCTATTGTAGAAATTTTGGAGAGTTCTTCTTGAAGAGAGAGTTGGTTGTTGCAAATGATATGAGCCCTGTGGATGTAGGACTTCAATGCTGCAAGCTTGTAGAGATGCAGGGTGCAAGATTTGTAGGGAATGATGTTAGTGGCCGCAGAAGGTTTTCGATAGACGGAACGAGTAATGGAGAGATCAGCGTTTCTGCAGATAGATACATCCAGGAAATCAATTTTGTGATTTACTTCCTTAGATATAGTGAGCTTAATGGAAGGAAATTTTTCGGTAATGGAGTTCAGTTGTTGCACTGAGCATCATCTGTTGAAATCCTGAATATAGCTGTTGCTAGTGATTTGTGTGTGTGTGTGCGTGCGTGCGTGCATGTCTGTGTATAATGTTTTTCCTCATCACATACCCGCTGCCATATAGATGTGGTATGCAAAACAAGCACAGCAGTTGCTTACTCTAAGGCCAGATCGATTTTTCTGCTGACAAGGGAAGGTAGGATGTCTTGAATAAAATTGGCGAATGATAGGCATTATCATATATGAGTAGGTTGTAGCTGATAATGACCGAATGGCAGCAAACACGTTTGACTCCTTTCTCTTGGAGTGTGTGATGACACTGAAGCTTTTTTTCAAATCTACTTTGATCTGTATTCATAAGCATATTAGGTATCATTTGGCTGTCATTGTACAGTATGATCCAAAAGTCCCATTACCCCCTATTTGTTCTCATATTCAGGTGCATAAATACAGTATGATAATAGCGGATATATTTGACCAGATGGGGCTAATGACAACTTATTCCAAAGTGTCAGTGTGTATGCCTTCGTTTTCACGGCAGAGGATTATTCGCCTCCAAGTGCGATGCGAGATTTTTCTCAACATTCCTGGAGTGATAGAAGCAAATACATTGCGAACAGCTTCTTTAAGGTCTGCAACTGTCTCATGGCGGATGCTAGCTACATTCTGTTTGATGTACCCCAGAATGCATTATCCATACCTGCCAGGTTTTATGGTTTACCCGTAAAATTTACAGAAATGTGACTCGTTTTTACGGTTTTACGGGCAAAATGTTAATTTTACAGATTTGGTGATTCTCCAAGATTTCTTTTCTTTTTCTGATGATTTTGCACCCCCTATTAAAACTTTTTTTTTTTTTAACTTAATCCATTCAAAGGAAAGTGCCGATGTAAGTTACGAATAAGTTTTCAGTTACATGTGTTTATTTGGGAACATTTTGCTGTAGTTTTCCTCGTTTTAGGTTATTGTTTTGCCTTTTTTCAAACACTAGAACACCAACCAGCTGGGTTTGTTTAAGGGGGGAACACCATTTAGAAGGCCAAAAATTAGCTGTTTTGTAAGGGTTTTTTTTTTCTTCAAATAAAAAGAAGTGTCTGACATTACAACTTTGAACACTTTCTATTTCACATTTCGACTATTTAAAAATGTTTTTTTTTTTTAAATTTAAAATGGCGGACGTACAGCTCGGTCTGCTCGAAAGGTCACATCGTGAGTTGTAAAATTGTTGGCATTCTAGCATCGGCTGCAATTGTCTGAGGGTAATCGAGGCTGTCAATGCACGATCAGATACGTCTTAATATAGAGCACAAACACCACACCTCCCAATCACTATCTAAAAACGTAGGTTAAAAAACGTCTTTATTTACAATTAAAAGGGTGAGTTTAAAAGCTCTAGCGAGCACTTTCGCGAACCACTATGGTCGAATCATCAGGCTAAGGAGTGAAATTATTATGAGGCGGTACAGAACTTATATAGTAACAGAGATGAGCACAAGATTACAAATATGTAAATAAGATGAGTAAAATATATTAAATGCCAACCACTACAAACTATTTACAAAATTACCTAAATTATTTTGAGGGTTCCTCGCTTGGATATTCCAACATGAGATCTCTCCAGGCACTAGGAACATAAGCAGGTATATCCTCATTGCAGCACTTAGGTCTCAGTTTTATAATGTGAAGACTCTCAGTAAACAACATAGAACTTTTTGTCGAGGCTGTTGATAGCGAGTTTGCATTGTCCCAATCCGGTTTTAAGTCTCCCTCAATGACAGTTCTTGACAAAGTCGAAGTAACTACTGTAATTGTCTGAAACAGATGAACCAAACATTGTATTAAAGTTTACATCCATACGCTGTCGGTGAACCAGAAGAATCAAAATATACGAAACATTCGCAAGCTGGCAACTTCAGGAAGTCAATGTTGTCATTTTTGATGAAAGTTTCACTACATTTTGTGAAAAAAGTATATGCTCATATTCGAATTTCACACGTTTTTATGGTTCACCGATAAACTGATAGTATAAGGAAGATGTGTGGCAAATTTCATGAAAATCGGGTGAATAGTTTTTGAGAAATCATGCTAACAGTTTGGAAAAATGCAGTTTTGAGAAAAATGTGTTTAAAGTTTTAACAAGTGAAAACTGAATTATTGTGATGTTTTACCGGCTAATCAGCGATTCCTCCGCCATACATTAGTCCTTCAGCTTCTTCATAATACTGATTTTCCTGTTCTTTATGTGCTTTTCGAGCCTCTTTGGACGAAAAGAACTGCAGCGCTCCTGGCGAGCTATGCGATGCTCATCAACTTTCTCGGCAAATGTCTTGGATTGCTTTCCAGCATTGATCTCCATAGCGCACAGAATTCTCAAAATGGAAGAATTCCCCTCATTAAACATACTAGCTGCCACATAAGCTGCAATTTCGATGATACTCGACCCAGAATGCAAATGTTTTGGAGTTCAACAACAATTTTATTCTTGAGAGAAGATACAGGTGCACCACAAGTGGTGAAAGCAAGAAGAATAACAATGAGTGATCATATGTACAAGTGAGTACAGTAACACCCACACAATTAAACACAAAAAATGCTAAAATCACTGAAAAATGGTTCACAAAGTGGCTGTATCATTTCTCGTGATGCCTGATGTTTAAAAGACTGTTTGTTTTATTCCGGCAAAACACATTGTGTTAGTTTACTGCAGGAGAGGGGGTAGTTCAGACGATGATAGGCCCAGATTGCTTTTATAAAGGAATAACTAGACTAGAGAAGCTCTATTCAGTAAGATGAGGGGAGGGGGGGCAGGAAGGGAAGACAGAACTATAAAATCAGTGCCATTTGGAAGTATAAAGGATGCCGCTAAAGGGGTCTGATTTGGTAAAAGACAAGGCATCGATCCGCCTGTGAGGAATGATATGGAGGGAGGTACCCGAGAGGTTCGTAACTAAAAACCTGAACCTTTGTTTCTAGATGAAAGAACCTTTCAGTTGCTCTCTGCTTTCCTAGCTGACCAGCTTGAATTGGATAACTCTGCAATCAGTATTTTTTCCCTCTTCAAATTGCAACTCTTTAAACTGCTACTATTTTAAAATTATAGCAGTTTTTACTTGCATTTTTCCCCCGAGTGGTAGTAAATTTTGTATTAGCGATTCGCTATGAGCAGCAATATAAAAGGGGGAAAAAGTGCTATCAAACATTCCGCGATGCGTGTTTTGTGGAATTCCCGTGTATTGCGAAATCTTCAAAAATGGAAAATATGCGTTTAGTGCTACGTGTCGATGCAATTTCGCATGGCGGAACGAATGATATTATAAATCGTGTTTCTAGTGACAAGCATAGATATAACTTTGACTGCATGGAAAAAAAATAACGAAATTGACTTCCTTTGTTAAAAGTTATAATGAACTGGATACGATTCGTACAAAATGTTTGTTCACTTCATTTTTAGTTGAACATAATTTACCAGTTAGTGTCTCTCAGTCACTCTTACTTATACCAATTTTTTTTTTTAATTGACTGTCTCACGTCCGTGTCTCTGTAAGATAAAAGCCTAATATGAAAATGGTTCGTTTTTGAAAACATTTTATTATGTTTCATGACGGTGTGGGACATGATCCCATTGAAAGGGTAGAACATCCTTCTTTTTAGATGCAAACTTCTGTAAAAGTAAATTTTTTCATTTTATAGATCATAACGATAGCATAGTAATGAGAAATTATGTATAGAATCTATTTTAATCGATATAAAATGTGCCAATAAATTCAAACTTATGTAGTAACTTGAATTACAAGTTTATACTTGATTTGGGTAACATCGTTTTTAAATCAATATGTTCGGTGTATTTAATCAACATGCGCGACAAGTAATCCAATCGAATATACCGATTAAAATTTTCATCGAATATATCGATAAATTTTTTTTTTTTACGGATTTCTGTTTCTGAAAGTTGGCAGGTATGATTATCACACTATGACAGGTCAGGACTTCGAGGTGGGTATTCCAGATGTGCTGGTAAGTGTGCAGAACCTCTTTAGATTCATTTATCTCTAAACACCTCATTAAGATATTCTCGTACGGCGATTTCATAATGTGCTGGTGATCCATCCTGCTGGAACCAGACTCAACCAAGAAGTCCCGCTCTTGCAGTTGAGGAATAAACCAGTCACATAACATGGTAAGGTAGCTAATTTGATTTTCAGCACCTTCAAAGAAATATGGACCAAACAAAGATTTAGCAGACATTGCAACTCATATCATCGCATGTGGCGGGTTCTCTTTACTCCAGAAGTAAATGTGTCTGGCCTTTGCAGTATGGCAAATTGCACACTCGTCCAAGAAAATCACTTTCCCAGGCGCAGGGATTGTTTGAAAGACATCGAGCAATAGCCCAGAGGCTTTGTGTCATTTCATCATGTCGTTATCACTCAATTCGTTTACGAAAGAAGGTTTATATGGCTTTAAATCCAAATCTTTCCTCATATGTCTTAATAATGTTGTATACCGAACTCCTAATTCATGTGATCGCGTATGAATGGACTTTTTAGGCGATTGTTCGACTGTTGCAGCAGCCTCAGCATAAGTTGCTTGTCGTCCTGAGCGGAGTCTGTGTTTGATGGTCCCAGTTTTGAATATTTTTTTTTCTCCCAGCATAAAACTGTTTGTTTTGGTGGGGCAGGTATATTAAACCTTTTAGTTAAATCATTTTGAATGTCTTTCATAGATTTTCTTGTGTGAGGTCGTTCGTGAGCCCACGTGCTCATTACGATCAGTTCTTCCAGACTGTAAATTGATTCGTCGGCTATAGTTTAGATGTATATCACCATCTGAAATAATAAAAAACAGCAATTAGGAGTGATGTCTAAGTTCCATAGGGGTAATGGAACTTTTGGATCATACTGTACTTGGTTTTGCTTCCCTTGCTAATACAAAATTTGGTAAACCTTCCGAACGTGGCCCAGAAATAGTTTTGTGAAGTGACGATAGATGGCGACACGTTATCACTACATGGTGAAGCGTAGAGTTACGTTATGAAATTGGCAAATGAAGTGAATAATATGGATGAAAGGTGGCCCTTAAAAGGACCTTTATGAATGTACATTGTGGCATATGTATGAAATATTTATTATGACTGAAAATTAAGTTTTCCTCATGAATATGAAACTGTCTAGCTAGCAGAATAAAAGCAAGAAAAGTTTTATGTGCCAGGGAAGAACTTGCCTGATCGCACGAATCAGGACTTCAAAGCAATGTTCTGAGGAAAGGCGGCAATCCCGTCGGACTAAATATTCCTTAATATGGTCTGAAAAGTACATTTTGTGGTTGCCCTGTGTTAATTTATGTTTCAGGGGACGCCAACTCTCTACTCCTTGTGTATGCGCCCCTGTGATGGTATCAACAAAGTTCAGGGAGTGGTTGGCCGTTAAATGAGTGTAGCCACAGATTTGGAGATTGCGATATGCAGCTCATGTGTTTGATGATGAGGGGCAGTAATGTATCTGCAGATCTGTTGAGGAGACATGAAGTGCTACCATGACACCATCTATCTGAGCAGGCCACTTTCGGGAGGTTAGCCCAAAATTTTGTAAGAAAATTCAGTAAGAGCCATTCTCCAGCAATTCAATCTGCTATTTGCGTCTTTGACATTCTGAAGATATGTAAGAGGACGACGATCGCTAATCACATAAAACTCTTTTTTTTTTAATAAATAGTGTCTCCAATGGTTTAAAAGCACAAACTACGGCCAACACCTCCTTTTCAATAACTGGGTAGTTCATTTCGGCTGGATGTAATTTCTGTGACATAAATGCGATTGGCTGTAATATGCCATCAAATGAGTATTGTTCCAAGACCAAGCCCACTCCTGTATGACTCGCTTCATATTGAAGATAAAAAAAGTTTGCTGTAATCAGGATGGATTAATACCGGATCGCTTAATAGACAATTCTTGATTTGATGAAATGCCCTGTCTGCCTGTGTTGTCCATTTAAATTTCCCTTGTTTTGTCAAGTCGGTCATGGGTGCAACAATGTCAGAATAAGATGGTATGCATTTTCGGTAGTAATTACATAAACCCAAAAATCCTCTTAAGCTCCTGGGAGTCTTAGGGGTACCAAAATCGTTGACCTTATGCAGATCACTGGGATCTGGATGAATTCCTTCTCCGTTAACCACATGCCCCAAAAATTTCACTTCTGTTTTCATGAATGAGCACTTGTCGGGTGTCAACTTCAAATGATGTTCTCTGAAACGCTTAAAAACAGAGCTCTTCTAATTTGATAAGATGTCTCGTCTTTTGATGCGATAAAGATATCGTCTATGAAACACGTTATATTAAAATCTGCCAATCCATACAAAAGAGCATCACTTAATCTTTGGAAGCTATTTGGAGAAGTTTTGTAGCCAAAACACAATCTCTCGATTTGAAACATGCCCCATGGAGTAGTGAATGTTGTTTTGTGTTTATCGTGCTCCGCTGTCTCCATCTGATTAAAACCTGCTTTCATATCCAAAGTGGTGAAATATTTGTTGCCTTGGGCTTGCTCTAATAAATCCTCCATTCTAGGCAACAGATAGCTATCTGGTATAACCACTTCATTTAAAGCCCTGAAATCAATACATAGACGAAATTGATGGGATTTTTTTTAGCAACGAGCAACATGGGTGCTCTGTAGGGTGAAGCGCTCTCCGTAATAATACAAGCATCCAACCGATCCTTAATTTGCTGTTCAGCTTCCTTTCTGAGATGATGTGGTACTCTATTCATTTCCCCCACAATCAGAACATCTATGTTCAGATTTATCTCGTGGTAGAGTAAATTGCATTTACCCAACTTGCTCATAGAACGGGCAAAAACATCTTTATAATCCATGATAACAGAAGCAAGTGGTCGCCTCCACTTCGGATCCACTCTTTCGAGATTAAAATCCTTCAGGGTTAGCGGAGGTAAGACAATTGGCTGAACGTAAACCAACTTCGTACTTTTCTTTAGATGGAATGGTTGCTGTGTTAAATTTGGCATAAAAACTGGAATTTTACCTGAGGTTCCTAGGGTGTTCACCAAGTGCCCTACCCTAACACATCCTTGACTAAATTTTTCCATTTACTGAACTAACACTTGCCCTGAATAATTCCTTGAGAAAAGCGGGCAACTGACCTAAACTATTTTCTCGGCGTTCTGTTTCCTTCCTAATTAGCCTTCCTGTTTTGGTTTCATCCGGTGGACTAGTGATCTCCTTCCTCTTTATCCACCCTTCTTTTCTCACCACTGGTGCAATCTTATTGACACGAGCTGCCCTACGTTTCTCTACGCTGTATACGGGCCTTCCTCTTAGATACTGGTGCTCTTCTCTCTAAAATTCCTGACCCTGCATCAAATGCCAAACCGTGGGCCTTTAGAAAATCCCACCCCAAGATAAGCCAATAATCTGGGTATTTCATATAATATTCACTTGTTATTCTCATATTGATTGTTCTGAATTATTATCATGAACTGTATTCTCATAATTCTTCTCATCGCTGATATGAACCAACAACAATATATATATATATATTTACTTTTAACTTCTTCTCTTTCCACTGTCTCTCACTACCCTAGTTCGCTAAAAATCGTGGCTCTAAGGTACCTAATATTGCCTTTCTGAGTCTGCAATATACCATGGTTCGATAAAATCCTGGTGACACGGCACCATTTTATATTGTTTCCAGTGCCTGCTGGTGTGTGCACATGGCTATATATATATACACTGGCGGAAAGTGAAAAAAGAACAAGGAGACGTCCGATACCAACGAAATTTATACAGCATAATAACGGAATACAGAGGATAACGTGATCAAAACATTATGGCAAACTACAGCTGTGTTTGCTGGTAAACTGAAAAATAACATTTCCATGTAACATGGTTAGTACGAGGTTGAACCGCCATGAACTGCATCACACTGTGCAATTCTGGCATGGAGTCTGTCGTACAGATGTTGGATGTAAGTTTGGGGTATTGAGTTCCAAGCATCCTCAACTGAACGCGTAAATCGGGGATGGTCGTGGCTGTCCGTGGAGACCGGATAAGTCGTCCCATAAAATCCCAAGCGTGCTCAATGGGGGACAAATCCGGTGGCCATGGAAGTTGTCTCACATCATGAAGTGCATGTTGCGTTGCACGTGCCGTGTGTGGGTGTGCTTTATCTTGCTGTAAAACACCACGATGGACCGACCTTACAAATGGCACAACAACGGGCTGAATAATGTTGATGTAGGAGGTGCTGTTTAACGTACCCGGTACAAACACTAGTTGTGTACGGGAGTGATAGCTGATCGCTCCCCACACCAGAAGACCAGGTGTAGGCCCTGTGTGTCGCTGGCAGATGCATGAAGGGTGGAGATGCTCCCCTGTGCGTCTGCGAACACACATACGGCCATCGGAGGCTCCCAAGCAGAATCTGCTTTCATCACTGAACACGACAGATCGCCATTGCGTTCTCCACTCTCCAGTGCAGACGTTGGCGACACCACTGCAGCTGTTCCCGACGGTGGGCTGGAGTCGGAGGTACACATGCCAGAGGCACACGTGCACGTAGTCCTGCATCCAGTAGATGGTTGCGGATTGTTCGCACAGTCACCTCAGGAGCAATGGCAGCTCGGATTTGTGTCGCAGTGGATGTTCTGCTTGACAACGCCGCTCTTATGCGTCGATCGGTCCGCTCATCAGTCCGTCTGCGACTCCCGGTTCCACGTCTTCTTGTGTGGGAATGTTCCTCGAGCCATCTACGCCACCATCGTACCACCACCGATACTTCCCGTCCAATTTGCTCCGCAATACGACGACAAGACCACCCGGCCTCGTGGAGTTCGACTAGACGACCTCGCTCAAAGTCCGATAACTGCCGAAATCGTACACATCTACCATGTCCAGGCATTGCAGCTTCTTCAGGGTCTTCGCACGTGTCCGTACGCCGACGACTGATTACATTCACTTCACCATACTCCTTAAATACCACCGACTATAATTTGCATATTATGCCATGCTGTGGCGTAAGCGCTCACCGGTTGGTCCCGAAATTAACATCACACCTACGAAAACTCGACCCCATTAACATATGTAAATTTCATGATCGTCCGCCAATTCCTTCTTGGTGTTCTTTTTTCACTTTCCGCCAGTGTGTGTGTGTATATACACTCAACTCACTTACCTCATCAAATGAAACACAACAGCCAAAGTAAATATCTAGCCCAAGAGAAAGTATCAAAAATAACAAATCATCTCAAAGATTCAGCTGTCATCATCAGGAAGACCCCAGCTAAATATGTGTTTCTTTGTAATATTTTTTGCAGTTTTTGATGTCATGTTCTTGTGTGTATGGTATACGTAGTCTCTTCGTTTAGAGTTTTAGTTTATATATATATATATACACACACAATTGTTTTAAAGGGAAAAAGTTAGGCTCATGGCAAAAAAATAAAAAATAATAAAATAAACGAAGTACAGAAATGAATTTAGAAACACAGACAGCTTCTACCCTCTTTTTCATTCGAAAATTTTTTGTCTGTAAAACAAAGTAGGGTATGGGCTGTGCATTTTTAGCTAAGAAAACCACCAAGTCTGCTGAAAAGAAAAAAGCATCTGCGAAGAAAGCCTCTGGAGAGAAAAAGAAAACCTCTGTGAAAAAGGCCCCAGCCAAGAAAACAGCAAAAGTAAAGACCCCTAAGAAAGCAGTGAAAGCCACCAAGCCCAAGAAAGCTAAGGCACCAAAGAAAGCAGGAGGTAAAAAAACCAGCTAAGAAGTGAAGAATATACCACATGCAGTTTGATAACCAAGGGAGTCTCTCGAATTTTAAAAACTGTCTTTCCAGCAGTAGAGAAGACACAGGCTCGCTATTCGAGGACGGGGCGTTGTGTTTCACCCAGCCAACACACCGTGTTTCGGGGTTTTCCGCTGAGTGCTGCAACATTTTAAAATAAAATAAAAGTTGATCGCCTAACTTTCCTTCAAAATTTAAATTTAATTTCCTTGAGATATGAATATCCTTGGTTAATTAGAAAAACTTATCCTTTTTAATGCTTCGACCTAAGAAAACTCTACAATGAACTGAAGGATACCTTTTACATGATCGCTCACATGCTCAATTCTCATTCGTGACTAAAGTAATTAAATTCACAAAAGTGGGCACTTAAATGATACTTGCAAACACATATATAATGTGACAGTTTATTTGCCTGATAAAGGGCATTATCTTTAAACACTCACATAAATGCTTGTAGACCCTTTTGCAATTTAGTTCTTCCTTAAATTTTATCGCTTCTTTTGATCTAATATTATGCTGACATTTTTGGAACATAAATTATTCCAATTTTTTGATGAACCTACACAATTACCTGCTCTGATCAAGTTAATTCGTTTTACCCCACTACAACAATTACTGCAATTTCAGCCCTTCTTACTCACAACTAAGGACTGACTTTATTTCCATATATTCTACTATTTCGACTTTATTTCCATATATTCTACTAATTTTTACAACACACATAAAAATTGGGAAAGGAGTGAGACAAGGTGACACCATATCTCCGAAGCTCTTTAATGCTACATTGGAAAATGTCTTTCAATCACTGAACTGGGAAAACAAAGGGATAAAGATTAATGGAGATTATCTAACCCACCTTCGTTTTGCTGATGACATAGTCATTTTTGCAACTACCCCATCGGAGCTACAGAGTATGATGCAGGAACTTGCTGACAAAAGTAAAGAAGTGGGATTAAAAATGAACTTTCAGAAGACAAAAGTGATGTTCAATGCTTTTACAAGAAATGAAGATTTATCGATTGATGGAGAAAAGCTGGAGATAACAGACACGTACGTTTATCTTGGACAGCAGATATCAAGTGAGGGTCACATTAGTGAAGAAATTAATCGGCGTACAAAACTTGCCTGGAGAGCTTTTGGAAGAAACAGCATAATTTTCAAGAGCAATATGCCATTATGTCTTAAAAGAAAAGTGTTTGATCAATGCATCCTTCCAGTTCTTACGTATGGTGCAGAGACGTGGACCTTAACTAAAAGAGACATACAAAGGCTGCAGACAACTCAAAGAAGCATGGAGAGGTGCATACTTGGTGTAACCAGGAGAGATAAGAAGAGGAACTCGTGGATCCGAAAAATGACAAGAGTGGAAGACATCATGATCAGAGTTAAATCCCTGAAATGGCAATGGGCTGGACATACTGCCAGAAGAACAGACCATCGATGGACAGCCGAAATTTTAGATTGGATTCCAAGGGACAGGAAAAGACCCAGAAGAAGACCACATGGAAGATGGGTGGATGAAATTCGAAAGTATGCGGGAGTGACCTGGAGGAGACTGGCACAAGACAGACCGTTGTGGAGGAAACTTGGGGAGACCTTCGTCCAGCAGTGGATTGATAATGGTTGACGATGATGATGATGATGATATATATATATATATATATTTTTTTTTTTTTTTTTCATAGATGCCATTAATAATATTAGTGTATGCATCTTCAATACCGCAGGACTTCAGAGCCGCGAGTGCAGAGATTCGGCTGTTTGAAAGTGCAACACACATAAAAATTGGAAAGGGAGTGAGACAAGGTGACACCATATCTCCGAAGCTCTTTAATGCCACATTGGAAAATGTCTTTCAATCACTGAACGGGGAAAACAAAGGGATAAAGATTAATGGAGATTATCTAACCCACCTTCGTTTTGCTGATGACGTAGTCATTTTTGCAACTACCCCATCAGAGCTGCAGAGTATGATCCAGGGGCTTGCTGACAGGAGTAAAGGGGTGGGATTAAAAATGAACTTTCAGAAGACAAAAGTGATGTTCAATGCTTTTACAAGAAATGAAGATTTATCGATTGATGGGGAGGGACTGGAGATGGCAGATACGTATGTTTATCTTGGACAGCAGATATCGGGTGAGGGTCACATTGATGGAGAGATTGATCGGCGTACAAAACTTGCCTGGAGAGCTTTTGGAAGAAACAGCATAATTTTCAAGAGCAATATGCCATTATGTCTTAAAAGAAAAGTGTTTGATCAATGCATCCTTCCAGTGCTTACGTATGGTGCAGAGACGTGGACCTTAACTAAAAGAGACATACAAAGGCTGCAGACAACTCAAAGAAGCATGGAGAGGTGCATGCTTGGTATAACCAGGAGAGATAAGAAGATGAACTCGTGAATCAAAAAAATGATAAGAGTGGAAGACATCATGATCAGAGTTAAATCCCTGAAATGGCAATGGGCTGGACATACTGCCAGAAGGACAGACCATAGATGGACAGCCGAAATTTTAGATTGGATTCCAAGGGACAGGAAAAGACCCAGAAAAAGACCACATGGGAGATGGGTGGATGAAATTCGTAAATATGCGGGAGTGACATGGAGGAGACTGGCACAAGACAGACCGTTGTGGAGGAAACTTGGGGAGACCTTCGTCCAGCAGTGGATTGATAATGGTTGACAATGATGATGATGATGATTCTACTATGCTCAAATTAGAACTGCAATGGATTCAATACTAAAAACGGAAAATACATTAGAGGGAACCGATATGATCGAAAATTTCCCACCTTATTATAGACTTCATCAAGGGCCCTTAGGTGAAAAGAATTCCACGAAGACACTATCCCAAGATTTCTTCTTTCTTTTAGATATTCCTTAGATTTCTTCAGGCATGTTCATTTATTAATTGCATCGGACGTCATTGTGGAGGCACATCAATCAGTTGGCATGGATCATACTGTCCTATATACTGGCAAACATCTGGTAGCTCACACCATGGCACCAACCAACCTTCCGGATTGGGTCTACCCGGCTCCTTAAATGAGGATAATTCCCGGTCTTCCATGGCAGCTTTACGTTGTAACAATACACTCCCACTGCATCTCTTCCCTGCAGGAAAAAGACTAAACTCTCAAGAGCAGCTCCTCTCTTGACCAATTCCTTTACTGTGCCATCAAATTCTTTTTCTGAGAGCAAGGACCAAAATAGGACCTCCTCATTACTCTTTTTTCGTTAATGCCTCCCGATCTCTCTTTTTCAGCTCTCTTAACTTTTCACAATGCAATTTCTCTCTTCTTTCCTACTCCTCCAATCCCAGGAGGCTGCACAAATTTTCGAATCTCGGATACTCCCACCAAATTAAAGATTGGTAAAAAAAAATTAACATTCCCCGACCTGGTTCACTCTGGACTTATCGAAAAGTCCGCTTATTTGCTTATTTTCTGCCACGTCCCAAAATTACGTTCGCCTCCTGAATTCTAGGAAATTTGCCTGGGAAATTCTCCCGGCAGTAGTCCGCAAAGCGTAGTCCCACATTAATTGCGCCATGGAAAGCTGAGACTGTAAACGCCGAACTTCATCGCCGACCACAAGCAGCTTGCAGCGGAAGCAGTGACAAACTCCTCCATTTTTTTTTTATAATCTGCTGAATTTGGACATGCCGGCAAACGAGCCCTATCTTGCCGTAAGGAACAAGGTCCTGGCAACACGATAAGTGGAAGATTTTCTTAAACCACATCATGCGACGGACATGTTGGAAGCTGAGACTGTAAACGCCGAACTTCATCGTCGGCCGCAAGCAGCTTGCAGCGGAAGCAGTGACAAACTCCTCCATTTTTTTTTTTTTTTTTTATAATTTTTGCTGAATTAGGGCATGCCGGCAAATGAGCCCTATCTCGCTGTCAGGACAACACGAGAAGTGGCAGATTTTATTAAACCACATCATGCAACGAACATGTTGAGAGGATGCCTGGGCGAGGTGATGACGAGGTGCAGGGGAAGCCATAACGTGTGTGCAGCTTAAGACAGTGCGTATGCAGAGAGAGAGAGAGAGAGAGAGAGAGAGAGAGAGAGAGAGAGAGAGAACTGAAAGGACTATAAGCGCACCTAGTAAAAGGCTGTCTGAAGGAAAGAAGCACTCAACGTTTTAGACTAGCCGAGCTAGGTCTTTTTCCCCGTGGAGGGTGAAAACACAAGGGCAAGCTTTGCTATGATGAGCCCGGCAGTACTCCGCATGAGCGTAGTCCCACATTAATTCCGCCATGGAAGAAAAAACCCCCAAATGAACAGACTAGCTGAGCTAGGTCTGTTTCCCGTGGAGGGTGAAAACACAAGGGCAAGCTTTGCTATGATGAGACCCGGCAGTAGTCCGCAAGCGTAGTCCCACATTAATTCCTCCATGGAAGAAAAACAAAAAAACAACAGACTAGCCGAGCTAGGTCTGTTTCCCTGTGGAGGTGAAAACACAAGGGCAGGCTTTGCTATGATGAGCCCGGCAGTAGTCCGCATGAGCGTAGTCCCACATTAATTCAGTCATGGAAGAAAAAACCTCCAAAAGAACAGACTAGCTGAGCTAGGTCTGTTTCCCGTGGAGGGTGAAAACACAAGGGAAAGCTTTGCTATGATGAGCCCAGCAGTAGTCCGCAAGCGTAGCCCCACATTAATTCCGCCATGGAAGAAAAACAAAAAAACAGACTAGCCGAGCTAGGTCTGTTTCCCCGTGGAGGTGAAAACACAAGGGCAAGCTTTGCTATGATGAGCCCGGCAGTAGTCCGCAAGCATAGTCCCACATAAATTCCGCCATGGAAGAAAAACAAAAAACAACAGACTAGCCGAGCTAGGTCTGTTTCCCCGTGGAGGGGAAAACACAAGGGCAAGCTTTGCTATGATGAGCCCGGCAGTAGTCCGCATGAGCGTAGTCAGTCCCACATTAATTCCGCCATGGAAGAACCCCCCCCCCCAAAGAACAGACTAGCTGAGCTAGGTCTGTTTCCCGTGGAGGGTGAAAACACAAGGGCAAGCTTTGCTATGATGAGCCCGGCAGTAGTCCGCATGAGCGTAGTCCCACATTAATTCCGCCATGGAAGAAAAACAAAAAACCAACAGACTAGCCGAGCTAGGTCTGTTTCCCCGTGGAGGGTGAAAACACAAGGGCGAGCTTTGCTATGATGAGCCCGGCAGTAGTCCGCAAGCATAGTCCCACATAAATTCTGCCATGGAAGAAAAACAAAAAAACAACAGACTAGCCGAGCTAGGTCTGTTTCCCCGTGGAGGGTGAAAACACAAGGGCGAGCTTTGCTATGATGAGCCCAGCAGTAGTCCGCATAAGCGTAGTCCCACATTAATTACGCCATGGAAGAAAAACAAAAAAACAACAGACTAGCCGAGCTAGGTCTGTTTCCCCGTGGAGGGTGAAAACACAAGGGCGAGCTTTGCTATGATGAGCCCAGCAGTAGTCCGCATAAGCGTAGTCCCACATTAATTACGCCATGGAAGAAAAACAAAAAAAAACAGACTAGCCGAGCTAGGTCTGTTTCCCCGTGGAGGGTGAAAACACAAGGGCGAGCTTTGCTATGATGAGCCCGGCAGTAGTCCGCATGAGCGTAGTCCCACATTAATTCCGCCATGGAAGAAAAACAAAAAACCAACAGACTAGCCGAGCTAGGTCTGTTTCCCCGTGGAGGGTGAAAACACAAGGGCGAGCTTTGCTATGATGAGCCCAGCAGTAGTCCGCATAAGCGTAGTCCCACATTAATTACGCCATGGAAGAAAAACAAAAAAACAACAGACTAGCCGAGCTAGGTCTGTTTCCCCGTGGAGGGTGAAAACACAAGGGCGAGCTTTGCTATGATGAGCTCAGCAGTAGTCTGCATAAGCGTAGTCCCACATTAATTACGCCATGGAAGAAAAACAAAAAAACAACAGACTAGCCGAGCTAGGTCTGTTTCCCCGTGGAGGGTGAAAACACAAGGGCGAGCTTTGCTATGATGAGCCCAGCAGTAGTCCGCATAAGCGTAGTCCCACATTAATTCCGCCATGGAAGAAAAACAAAAAACCAACAGACTAGCCGAGCTAGGTCTGTTTCCCCGTGGAGGGTGAAAACACAAGGGCGAGCTTTGCTATGATGAGCCCAGCAGTAGTCCACAAAAGCGTAGTCCCACATTAATTATGCCATGTAAGAAAAACAAAAAAAACAGACTAGCCGAGCTAGGTCTGTTTCCCCGTGGAGGGTGAAAACACAAGGGCGAGCTTTGCTATGATGAGCCCAGCAGTAGTCCGCATAAGCGTAGTCCCACATTAATTACGCCATGGAAGAAAAACAAAAAAACAACAGACTAGCCGAGCTAGGTCTGTTTCCCCGTGGAGGGTGAAAACACAAGGGCGAGCTTTGCTATGATGAGCCCAGCAGTAGTCCGCATAAGCGTAGTCCCACATTAATTACGCCATGGAAGAAAAACAAAAAAACAACAGACTAGCCGAGCTAGGTCTGTTTCCCCGTGGAGGGTGAAAACACAAGGGCGAGCTTTGCTATGATGAGCCCAGCAGTAGTCCGCATAAGCGTAGTCCCACATTAATTCCGCCATGGAAGAAAAACAAAAAACCAACAGACTAGCCGAGCTAGGTCTGTTTCCCCGTGGAGGGTGAAAACACAAGGGCGAGCTTTGCTATGATGAGCCCAGCAGTAGTCCGCATAAGCGTAGTCCCACATTAATTACGCCATGGAAGAAAAACAAAAAACCAACAGACTAGCCGAGCTAGGTCTGTTTCCCCGTGGAGGGTGAAAACACAAGGGCGAGCTTTGCTATGATGAGCCCAGCAGTAGTCCGCATAAGCGTAGTCCCACATTAATTACGCCATGGAAGAAAAACAAAAAACCAACAGACTAGCCGAGCTAGGTCTGTTTCCCCGTGGAGGGTGAAAACACAAGGGCGAGCTTTGCTATGATGAGCCCAGCAGTAGTCCGCATAAGCGTAGTCCCACATTAATTACGCCATGGAAGAAAAACAAAAAACCAACAGACTAGCCGAGCTAGGTCTCTTTCCCCGTGGAGGGTGAAAACACAAGGGCGAGCTTTGCTATGATGAGCCCAGCAGTAGTCCGCATAAGCGTAGTCCCACATTAATTACGCCATGGAAGAAAAACAAAAAAACAACAGACTAGCCGAGCTAGGTCTGTTTCCCCGTGGAGGGTGAAAACACAAGGGCGAGCTTTGCTATGATGAGCCCAGCAGTAGTCCGCATAAGCGTAGTCCCACATTAATTACGCCATGGAAAAAAACAAAAAACCAACAGACTAGCCGAGCTAGGTCTGTTTCCCCGTGGAGGGTGAAAACACAAGGGCGAGCTTTGCTATGATGAGCCCAGCAGTAGTCCGCATAAGCGTAGTCCCACATTAATTACGCCATGGAAGAAAAACAAAAAACCAACAGACTAGCCGAGCTAGGTCTGTTTCCCCGTGGAGGGTGAAAACACAAGGGCGAGCTTTGCTATGATGAGCCCAGCAGTAGTCCGCATAAGCGTAGTCCCACATTAATTACGCCATGGAAGAAAAACAAAAAAACAACAGACTAGCCGAGCTAGGTCTGTTTCCCCGTGGAGGGTGAAAACACAAGGGCGAGCTTTGCTATGATGAGCCCAGCAGTAGTCCGCATAAGCGTAGTCCCACATTAATTCCGCCATGGAAGAAAAACAAAAAACCAACAGACTAGCCGAGCTAGGTCTGTTTCCCTGTGGAGGGTGAAAACACAAGGGCGAGCTTTGCTATGATGAGCCCAGCAGTAGTCCGCATAAGCGTAGTCCCACATTAATTACGCCATGGAAGAAAAACAAAAAAACAACAGACTAGCCGAGCTAGGTCTGTTTCCCCGTGGAGGGTGAAAACACAAGGGCGAGCTTTGCTATGATGAGCCCAGCAGTAGTCCGCATAAGCGTAGTCCCACATTAATTACGCCATGGAAGAAAAACAAAAAAACAGACTAGCCGAGCTAGGTCTGTTTCCCCGTGGAGGGTGAAAACACAAGGGCGAGCTTTGCTATGATGAGCCCAGCAGTAGTCCGCATAAGCGTAGTCCCACATTAATTCCGCCATGGAAGAAAAACAAAAAAACAACAGACTAGCCGAGCTAGGTCTGTTTCCCCGTGGAGGGTGAAAACACAAGGGCGAGCTTTGCTATGATGAGCCCAGCAGTAGTCCGCATAAGCGTAGTCCCACATTAATTACGCCATGGAAGAAAAACAAAAAACAACAGACTAGCCGAGCTAGGTCTGTTTCCCCGTGGAGGGTGAAAACACAAGGGCGAGCTTTGCTATGATGAGCCCAGCAGTAGTCCGCATAAGCGTAGTCCCACATTAATTCCGCCATGGAAGAAAAACAAAAAACCAACAGACTAGCCGAGCTAGGTCTGTTTCCCCGTGGAGGGTGAAAACACAAGGGCGAGCTTTGCTATGATGAGCCCAGCAGTAGTCCGCATAAGCGTAGTCCCACATTAATTCCGCCATGGAAGAAAAAAAAAAAAACAACAGACTAGCCGAGCTAGGTCTGTTTCCCCGTGGAGGGTGAAAACACAAGGGCGAGCTTTGCTATGATGAGCCCAGCAGTAGTCCGCATAAGCGTAGTCCCACATTAATTCCGCCATGGAAGAAAAACAAAAAAACAACAGACTAGCCAAGCTAGGTCTGTTTCCCCGTGGAGGGTGAAAACACAAGGGCGAGCTTTGCTATGATGAGCCCAGCAGTAGTCCGCATAAGCGTAGTCCCACATTAATTACGCCATGGAAGAAAAACCAAAAAACAACAGACTAGCCGAGCTAGGTCTGTTTCCCCGTGGAGGGTGAAAACACAAGGGCGAGCTTTGCTATGATGAGCCCAGCAGTAGTCCGCATAAGCGTAGTCCCACATTAATTCCGCCATGGAAGAAAAACAAAAAACCAACAGACTAGCCGAGCTAGGTCTGTTTCCCCGTGGAGGGTGAAAACACAAGGGCGAGCTTTGCTATGATGAGCCCAGCAGTAGTCCGCATAAGCGTAGTCCCACATTAATTACGCCATGGAAGAAAAACAAAAAAACAACAGACTAGCCGAGCTAGGTCTGTTTCCCCGTGGAGGGTGAAAACACAAGGGCGAGCTTTGCTATGATGAGCCCAGCAGTAGTCCGCATAAGCGTAGTCCCACATTAATTACGCCATGGAAGAAAAACAAAAAACCAACAGACTAGCCGAGCTAGGTCTGTTTCCCCGTGGAGGGTGAAAACACAAGGGCGAGCTTTGCTATGATGAGCCCAGCAGTAGTCCACATAAGCGTAGTCCCACATTAATTATGCCATGTAAGAAAAACAAAAAAAACAGACTAGCCGAGCTAGGTCTGTTTCCCCGTGGAGGGTGAAAACACAAGGGCGAGCTTTGCTATGATGAGCCCAGCAGTAGTCCGCATAAGCGTAGTCCCACATTAATTACGCCATGGAAGAAAAACAAAAAAACAACAGACTAGCCGAGCTAGGTCTGTTTCCCCGTGGAGGGTGAAAACACAAGGGCGAGCTTTGCTATGATGAGCCCAGCAGTAGTCCGCATAAGCGTAGTCCCACATTAATTACGCCATGGAAGAAAAACAAAAAAACAACAGACTAGCCGAGCTAGGTCTGTTTCCCCGTGGAGGGTGAAAACACAAGGGCGAGCTTTGCTATGATGAGCCCAGCAGTAGTCCGCATAAGCGTAGTCCCACATTAATTCCGCCATGGAAGAAAAACAAAAAACCAACAGACTAGCCGAGCTAGGTCTGTTTCCCCGTGGAGGGTGAAAACACAAGGGCGAGCTTTGCTATGATGAGCCCAGCAGTAGTCCGCATAAGCGTAGTCCCACATTAATTACGCCATGGAAGAAAAACAAAAAAACAACAGACTAGCCGAGCTAGGTCTGTTTCCCCGTGGAGGGTGAAAACACAAGGGCGAGCTTTGCTATGATGAGCCCAGCAGTAGTCCGCATAAGCGTAGTCCCACATTAATTACGCCATGGAAGAAAAACAAAAAACCAACAGACTAGCCGAGCTAGGTCTGTTTCCCCGTGGAGGGTGAAAACACAAGGGCGAGCTTTGCTATGATGAGCCCAGCAGTAGTCCGCATAAGCGTAGTCCCACATTAATTACGCCATGGAAGAAAAACAAAAAACCAACAGACTAGCCGAGCTAGGTCTGTTTCCCCGTGGAGGGTGAAAACACAAGGGCGAGCTTTGCTATGATGAGCCCAGCAGTAGTCCGCATAAGCGTAGTCCCACATTAATTACGCCATGGAAGAAAAACAAAAAAACAACAGACTAGCCGAGCTAGGTCTGTTTCCCCGTGGAGGGTGAAAACACAAGGGCGAGCTTTGCTATGATGAGCCCAGCAGTAGTCCGCATAAGCGTAGTCCCACATTAATTACGCCATGGAAAAAAAACAAAAAACCAACAGACTAGCCGAGCTAGGTCTGTTTCCCCGTGGAGGGTGAAAACACAAGGGCGAGCTTTGCTATGATGAGCCCAGCAGTAGTCCGCATAAGCGTAGTCCCACATTAATTACGCCATGGAAGAAAAACAAAAAACCAACAGACTAGCCGAGCTAGGTCTGTTTCCCCGTGGAGGGTGAAAACACAAGGGCGAGCTTTGCTATGATGAGCCCAGCAGTAGTCCGCATAAGCGTAGTCCCACATTAATTACGCCATGGAAGAAAAACAAAAAAACAACAGACTAGCCGAGCTAGGTCTGTTTCCCCGTGGAGGGTGAAAACACAATGGCGAGCTTTGCTATGATGAGCCCAGCAGTAGTCCGCATAAGCGTAGTCCCACATTAATTCCGCCATGGAAGAAAAACAAAAAACCAACAGACTAGCCGAGCTAGGTCTGTTTCCCTGTGGAGGGTGAAAACACAAGGGCGAGCTTTGCTATGATGAGCCCAGCAGTAGTCCGCATAAGCGTAGTCCCACATTAATTACGCCATGGAAGAAAAACAAAAAAACAACAGACTAGCCGAGCTAGGTCTGTTTCCCCGTGGAGGGTGAAAACACAAGGGCGAGCTTTGCTATGATGAGCCCAGCAGTAGTCCGCATAAGCGTAGTCCCACATTAATTACGCCATGGAAGAAAAACAAAAAAACAGACTAGCCGAGCTAGGTCTGTTTCCCCGTGGAGGGTGAAAACACAAGGGCGAGCTTTGCTATGATGAGCCCAGCAGTAGTCCGCATAAGCGTAGTCCCACATTAATTCCGCCATGGAAGAAAAACAAAAAAACAACAGACTAGCCGAGCTAGGTCTGTTTCCCCGTGGAGGGTGAAAACACAAGGGCGAGCTTTGCTATGATGAGCCCAGCAGTAGTCCGCATAAGCGTAGTCCCACATTAATTACGCCATGGAAGAAAAACAAAAAACAACAGACTAGCCGAGCTAGGTCTGTTTCCCCGTGGAGGGTGAAAACACAAGGGCGAGCTTTGCTATGATGAGCCCAGCAGTAGTCCGCATAAGCGTAGTCCCACATTAATTCCGCCATGGAAGAAAAACAAAAAACCAACAGACTAGCCGAGCTAGGTCTGTTTCCCCGTGGAGGGTGAAAACACAAGGGCGAGCTTTGCTATGATGAGCCCAGCAGTAGTCCGCATAAGCGTAGTCCCACATTAATTCCGCCATGGAAGAAAAACAAAAAAACAACAGACTAGCCGAGCTAGGTCTGTTTCCCCGTGGAGGGTGAAAACACAAGGGCGAGCTTTGCTATGATGAGCCCAGCAGTAGTCCGCATAAGCGTAGTCCCACATTAATTCCGCCATGGAAGAAAAACAAAAAAACAACAGACTAGCCGAGCTAGGTCTGTTTCCCCGTGGAGGGTGAAAACACAAGGGCGAGCTTTGCTATGATGAGCCCAGCAGTAGTCCGCATAAGCGTAGTCCCACATTAATTACGCCATGGAAGAAAAACAAAAACAACAGACTAGCCGAGCTAGGTCTGTTTCCCCGTGGAGGGTGAAAACACAAGGGCGAGCTTTGCTATGATGAGCCCAGCAGTAGTCCGCATAAGCGTAGTCCCACATTAATTCCGCCATGGAAGAAAAACAAAAAACCAACAGACTAGCCGAGCTAGGTCTGTTTCCCCGTGGAGGGTGAAAACACAAGGGCGAGCTTTGCTATGATGAGCCCAGCAGTAGTCCGCATAAGCGTAGTCCCACATTAATTACGCCATGGAAGAAAAACAAAAAACCAACAGACTAGCCGAGCTAGGTCTGTTTCCCCGTGGAGGGTGAAAACACAAGGGCAAGCTTTGCTATGATGAGCCCAGCAGTAGTCCGCATAAGCGTAGTCCCACATTAATTACGCCATGGAAGAAAAACAAAAAAACAACAGACTAGCCGAGCTAGGTCTGTTTCCCCGTGGAGGGTGAAAACACAAGGGCGAGCTTTGCTATGATGAGCCCAGCAGTAGTCCGCATAAGCGTAGTCCCACATTAATTACGCCATGGAAGAAAAACAAAAAAACAACAGACTAGCCGAGCTAGGTCTGTTTCCCCGTGGAGGGTGAAAACACAAGGGCGAGCTTTGCTATGATGAGCCCAGCAGTAGTCCGCATAAGCGTAGTCCCACATTAATTACGCCATGGAAAGCTGAGACTGTAAACGCCGAATTTCATTGACGGCCGCAAGCAGCGACAAACTCCTCCATTTTTTAAATTTTTTTTAATATAATCTGCTGAATTAGGACATGCCGGCGAATGGGCCCTGCCTTGGCATCAGGAACAAGGTCCTGGCAACATGATAAAGTGCCAGATTTTTTTAACCCTCTAGGCAGCGACTCATACATACGTTCACCAAAACTTGCTCAAAAGCGGCGAGAGCGCAATATTACGTCCATCAAAAACCTGCTCAAAAGTGGCGAATATGCAATATTACGTCCATCAAAAACCTGCTCAAAAGTGGCGAATATGCAATATTACGTCCATCAAAAACCTGCTCAAAAGTGGCGAATATGCAATATTACGTCCATCAAAAACCTGCTCAAAAGCGGCGAAAACGCATATATACGCATCTTCACCCCCTCTAGATTAGGAACTAAACCACGCCCGCTCTTTAGGAAGAATTGGGGATAGATTAGCCGCGGGAAGGAAGGTCTTGCGGAGGATGAAAGGGAACAGAGTTCCTACTAAGGCCTATTGTTAGAATAAGGAAGATGCCCAGGGTGAAACAGTAGTGATTTGAAGATCTAGACAATTCACAACTGTGTACACAACTGTTGTAATAGAAAACTTGCTGCAAACCATCGAACCCAGATAACAATAGAATGAGATAATTTAAGGAGAAATTAATAAAGCAATGAATAATTAGAACATTACACATTCCAATGAGGACAAAGTAAGTACATTAGAATTAAATGTGCAGCAATGTGCGTGAAATGGCTAGATCCGTTTATCTTCCACCAGAAATGAGGTGGTTAGAATTCACATGGTTCAACTTCCATCATATTTTTGTTATCGCAGGCACTGTGTTTCTATGGTTTTTTTTTTTATTAGTTTTACATATTTATGTAGACTGTAATATATTGAAGTGGTGGCCGAAAATGGATAAACAGAAAATTTAAAGCAAAAAAGAAAGTTTGTCTAAAAGAAAATTGTGAATAAAATTTTCATTTTTTTTAAAATGTACAAGCCGAAGCTATCGGCAAAATCTGCTAATAAGTCGGAAACTATCCACGTACTTCGTATGTCTGCATTCTGCTACTCTGGTCATGACTTGAAATGCTTCAAAACTAAATGTTAAGTCAGTGATAAAGGAATGCAACACAGATTGAATTTCTCTAATTATTTATTCATTCTTAAAGCAGAGATACAGTATATATGCAATCAAAATAAAGGGAAGAATAAAATAAAAACTGATATCTGCTAGCAGTACTTATGATTATTACAGTAGGCACTTCTCAATACTAATAATATGCAAGGTAGTTTCAACAAGTTTTAAAAATTATTGAAAAAGTTTTCCGAAAATTTTCGTACAGAAAGTAATAACATTACTGTTATTTCCACTTATGGTGATTTTAGGGCAGATCTCAACTGTCAAAATTGGGTTGTACTAAGTCAGGAAAATATGAAAGTGCTCAACTGATGTCCCATTGTATTTTGGACCATTATATAGATGTGCATTGTCATGAAGAAATTATTTGTTTTCACATCAGATTGCATCTCTGAAGAGACGGAAGATATCAAAGTACATTTCTTTATTCACAGTCCTCCCTTCTCAAATACACTGACGGGGGAAAAAAAATCCCAACACCACGAAAAAATAGTTGTAGAGGAATAAAATGGCGGCAATACATTTGTATAGGTAACCTATTTAATCGATTAAGGTTTCAAGATCACAGCTTAATGTAAGCGCGAGAAGAGCCATTTTAAATGTGAAATGCTGGTACATTAATAACCGGTGTAACCGCCAGAATGTTGAATGCAAGCACACAAACGTTCATGCATTGTGTCGTACAGGTGCTGGATGTCAGTTTGTGGGATGGAGTTCCATGCCTGTTGCACTTGGTCGGTCAATACAGGGACGGTTAATGCTGGTTGGGGGTGACGCTGGAGTTGTCGTCCAATGATGTCCCATACGTGCTCGATTGGTGAAAGATCTGGTGATCTAGCAGGCCACGGCAACATGTTGACACTCTGTAGAGCATGTTGGGTTACAACAGCGGTATGCGGGAGAGCGTTATCCTGTTGGAAAACACCACCTGGAATGCTGTTCATGAATGGCAGCACAACAGGTTGAATCACCAGACCGACGTACAACTGTGCCTTCAGGGTGCGTGGGATAACCACGAGAGTGCTCCTGCTGTCATAGGAAATTGCTGCCCAGACCATAACTCCAGGTGTAGGTCCAGTGTGTCTTGGCCGCAGACAGGTTGGTTGCAGGCGCTCACCTGGCCTCCTAACCAACACACGGCCATCACTGGCACCCAGGCAGAACCGGCTTTCATCAGAAAACTCAACAGATCTCCATTCCATCCTCCAATGAGCTCTAGCTTGACACCACTGACGTCGCAAACGGTAGTGGTTTGGAGTAAGTGGAATGTACGCTACAGGGCGTCTGGCTCGGAGCTGTCCTTCAAGTAACCGATTTGTAACAGTTCGTTGTGTCACTGTGGTGGCAACTGCAGTTCGAATTGCAGACGCGGTACGATGCGCCACGGTCATACGCCGTACACGACGGTCTTCCCTCTCAGTAGTGCCACGTGGCCGGCCGGAACCCAGTCTTCTTCAGGCAGTACCTTCCCTTGACCACCGCTGCCAACAATCGTGCACAGTGGCTACATTCCTGCCAAGTCGTTCTGCAATATTGCAGAAAGAAAATCCACCTTCTCGTAGCCCTATTGCACAACCTCGTTCAAACTCAGTGAGCTGTTGATAATGGCTTCTTCGTCTTCTTAAAGGCATTCTTGACTAACATCAACACACTACGTCGAATCTCGACGATAACTAATGCTCACGAGCGTTACAGCGCGTATTTACAGCAAACCTGCTTTGCATGTTCCGAGGGGTGCTACTAGCATCTTACAGATGTACTCTCACTGCCTACCAACTGTCCCTTCTTGGTGTTGGGATTTTTTTCTGTCAGTGTAACTTCATAGTGAATGTGGCCCAGATAATGGAAGAAAACTTCCAGCATTACCCTTTTACTTGCCCAAACAGGGTTTCTGTTCTCAAGTAAATGATGTTGCTTTCCATTTGTAGGATTGACATTTCATCTGTGGATCGTACAAATATTACCATGTCTTGTCTCCTCTGATTATGTTACGTACACAAACATCACCAAAGTCAATAACCAGATTTTCAGTAACCTCCTTTGCTTCTTCAATAGAAGGTCCAACACTAAAGGCCAAGGAAGTATACGATAATTGATGCACACAAACATGGCCACAGTCATGGGACTTGTTTGCATATTGGCAGTTCATTTCATATGATGCATTGTATGTTTCAAGCAGTGTCTATTGCTGAACTGGAGCGAACAACCAGAGATTTCTGATGTTCCATGAGAAGAATATTCTCTTTTGGCAATGCACCTACCGTATATACTCGCGTATAAGTTGACCCCCCCACTTTCAGAGGAAAAAATAGTAAGAAATCGGAAACTCACGTATAAGTCGATCCCGGAATGAGAAAAAAAAAAAATTCAATGAATTTATTCAAAAACATTTGAAAACGAAAAAAATTCTATATATAATACTAAATTTAATTTGCATACCCAAAAACTTCATCGGAACCCTTCAAAATCCGATTCTGAGTCAGACTTGCCAAACAGTTAAAAAGTCTTTCTCTGTCATCGGCGCGCCATCGTAAACATCAGTATTCCCATCTATGCCTGTGTCATCAGAATCACTGTCATCATCACTCATAAAAATCTCATCGTCCTCTGTGCCATCAAGTTTGTTACTAATGCAACATTTCTTGAATGATTTCACGACCATTTCCGCAGGTATCGCATCCCAAGCATCCTTGACCCATCGCGCAATCAAAACGATATCCGGCTTCTTTAAATTTCCGCCCTTGGTTTCAGTCGGCAAATCGGAACTTATCCAATCTGCCCAATACCTCCGCACATTGTCCTTGAAGGGCTTATTAAGGCAGACATCTAGTGGTTGAAGAACAGATGTCAACCCACCTGGGATGACAGCAAGAGTTGTTTTTGAATTTTCTGCAGTTTTTTTCACTTCTGCACAACGGTGTGCAACAAACATATCCCACACCAAAAGAGAAGGATTCCTCAAAAGTGCACCTGGCCTTTTGTTCCACACATTCTTTAACCAGTCAATTGTTCCGGATTCGTTCATCCATCCTTTTTCATGGGCACGAACGAGCACACCAGACGGAAAGACAACGCTTTTCGGCAGAGTTTTGTGTTTCAAAATAATTACCGGAGGTAGCTTACTGCTGTTGGCCAAACAGGAAAGAACAACCGTGAAACTGGATTTTTCGTGGCCAGTCGTTTTGATCAAGATATCTTTTTCGCTCTTTTGGTTCACCGTCTTATTCCAGTAAGGTCGAAACACGTGGCGGTTTCATCCATGTTCCTTATTTGGGAAAGTTCAAAAGCAGTCTCTTTTCTCTTTTGAATTACATACTTTTGAAATTCCATTATCTTTGCTTCGAGGTCACGAGGTAACTTTTGTGCAATTTTGGTGCGCTGGCGTAGACACAACCCATAGCGGTTCATGAACCTTGTGCACCAACCTGGTGAGGCACAAAAAGGGTTATTTGTGGCTGCAAACTTCTCATGTTTTGCGAGCTTCATTGCTCGCAAACGTATACCAGTTTGCGTTACAATGTAACCATTTTGTCTGCAGCCCACAATCCAATCATTCAAAGACACTTTCCAGCTCTGGGAAAGATGTCGTTCCACGGCGCAGCGCCTTTTGCGATTTTGGGATTTTCACCAAGTCAGTTTTTTTTTTATGCCAATCTCGAATCAGTTTTTCGTTAATGCCAAATTGACATGAAGCAGCACAGTTGTTAGTATTTTCTGCAAAAGAAACCACTTTCAACTTGAATCCTGCGTTATAGGACATCCGTTTCTTTACACAATCCGTGTCACCCATAATAGGAGAAGCGAGACACGTGCGATTAAGAACAAGAAAAATACGTGCAATTAAGAACACCAGCACCTAACACTGTCGCATGGCTCCGTTACGTCGAAGGTCAGCGAAAGCAACTGGTAGTCGGAAGGGCGGAGCTTTCTATGCGCGGCTGTGACTGAGCTGTGGATATGCAAAGCCAGGAGAGAGGAGACACTTCAAAGCGCGGAGAAATTCAGAGGGTCGCGATTTCGTAATTCTACCACATCAGTGTTTTTTCTTTTTTTCTTTCTTTTTTTTTTTCTTTCGGAGGGTTGCGATTTCGTAATTAATACCGCATCGGCATTTTTATTTCTTTTGAGATGGATTGCCTTTTGCCTCACGGGAAGAACTTTTGGACTTACGATTTTTTTAGACCCTGCGTATAAGTCGACCCCATTACGTTGAAGCTCTCATTTTGTCCCAAATTTCTCGACTGATACGCGAGTATATACGGTATTCTTTATTGCAGCTACTTTAGCTGCGAGCTTCGGACGATTAAGTGATATCAGCCTTCTAATTAATCTCTTTGAGACTGATGTCGGAACCAATCGAACGGCTTTATCGAGCCTTCTGATTTGTTTACCTTGCGCCTCTTTATATGCGAGTTCTCGGTGTCATCTTTCGACTTTCATGTTCGTGTTCATTGGGCAGCACACACGGTAGCAGGTTGCCCCATGCATTTTTCTCAGGAAACTAATACGTGCAACCACAATATCAGCTCTTTCCATGAGAAATCTGCGTCCATCATTACACTTTATTGTAATCCAAGTTCTTTTAAAATGATCCACTCTGATTTTGTACTCCTAGCAAATTCCATTTTTTGAAGTAAAATTTCTCTTGGGTATTCTCCTCAGTCATAGAACTCCAGAACAGTCCGGCGCATGATGTTTTTATTAAAATCGTCAAGCTCTGTCTCACGTTTCGCTCGTTACGAACTAATCATACCATGAACATGTGAAAAAGAATATGGAACAATTTGTAAACCAATATCGAGAGAGAATAGAATGAATGAAGAAAAAAATAATCTTGAATGAATATAACAGGGAAATTAAACTACATTCTTAAAAACTGTGGCGGGAAAAATTAAGTTGTATGAAACACTGTCTTCTGAAACAAACACTCGGCGAGAAGGAATCAATGACTCATAGAAAAAACATATTTATGAACACATGCAAATAAATACTGAGCGTTGAAAGAAAACTTTTAAAATCTACATCAAATGAAAATGGTATGAAAGAGAAAATATCGTGAAACATCAATAACATGGAAAAAATTAAGTTGTGTGAAACATGATGGAAATTAAAAATGTCTTCAAAAACAAACACTCAGCGAGAGGGAATCAATGACTCACCAATAACACGCATACAAACATTGCGATGTCTCGTCAGTGAACACATTAAAAAAAAATACGTAGCTCTAATGGAAAAACTTTTAAAATCAATGTGGAACGAAAGAGAAAATATCGTGAAACATCAATAACATGGAAAAAATTAAGTTGTATGAAACACTAATATCTTCAAAAACAGTCAGCGAAAGGGAATCAATGACTCATCGGTGAAGCACGTATGAACACGTTATGAGCACGTAGAAATAAATACGGAGCTTTGAAAGAAAACTTAAAATCAGTGTTCAGTGAAAGAGAAGAAACACACTTTTAAACCCTAAAGAAATAAATATACTGGAAGAATAAAGTACGGAACTTTAGAAATTTCGTTGGGGAAACATACTGAAAAAAATATTGAATGTTTAAATGAATCTCAGATTTTTCTTTCACTATTTTTTTTGGAAGTAACTCTCTGTAATGTATATCACACCTAGACAGCTCATAACAGAAATGGAATCCCAAGTTGAAGTGATCTTGTAGTAAATATAAAGCACGCTTTTTCGAAGATTGTTACACTAACGATTTTACATAAACCCAAACCATCTAGTTTTACTTCTAATGTAACCCGCCTAAAAATATTTGAAACTTGTGTGTAATTATAGAAGATTAACAATACACTCGTGCATAAAGAATAAAGCATGCAAAAAAATCAACTTACATCGTCACTGGAAGCGCTGGGTTGACTCCTTGCAGAATAAGAATCCATTGCACTATCACTACAAAATGACTTGAAAAGTCGATGAACAGACTCAGCAAAATAAAGCTCGGAAATGTCGAAGAAAAAGACTTTCAGACTGGCAGAACCTAGAACTGAATGGAGAGTAGCGTTCGCGTCGGTCCTTTTATATCCCGCTCAAGCGATGATGTCATCCCAAGCGTCTGTACGAACCCCATCATGACTGTATCGGTGATGTCATAGTATTGCTTGCTAGCACGGCGATGTCACCCAACATAGTGACTCATCCCAAAACGCGTGGCACACAAAATGGTATGGTCGGAGAAAATGATGACTCGTCTCAAAACACGTGGCACACAAAATGGTATGGTCGGAGAAAACGATGACTCATCTCAAAACACGCACACAAAATGGCATGGTCGGAGAAAACGACGGCTCATACCAAAACACGTGGCATACAAAATGGCATGTTCGGAGAAAACGATGACTCATACCAAAACACGTGGCACACAAAATGGCACGTTCGGAGAAAACGATGACTCATCCCAAAACACGTGGCGCACAAAAAGGAATTCTCGGAGAAAACGATGACTCATCTCAAAACACGTGGCGTACAAAAGATTGCCGGAAGGAACACGTGGAAAAAATGGCGGCGACTGACGTCATGATTGACCACATCCGTCCGTGTGGGAGCACGTGGCTGCAGTGGGCGGGGTCGGGGTGAGCACGTGGGCAGCAGTGGGGCACCGTGGGGCGTTTCCTTTGTCCTTAAAACCCCCATTTCTTACTACTGTGGCGTACAAAATGGCATGTTCATGGTATGTATCACATGTTCATGGTATGATTAGTATGTTTTTCTTTGGCGACGTGAATGACGGCCCGATTTCTACAAGGTCGGCAGCAGTTCTATCTGTTTCAGCACAAATCCATCGCACTGTCCAGTGGGACACACCACACGCATCGGCGGTTGCCCTTTGAGCTCGGATAAACAATTCTTTAATTGTTGCATCCGGTTTGGATGTTCTTAGCTTATTAACATAGCTGTACACACCGCAAAAGATCTTTGATTATTTTCTTATATCAGAACTGGTCACAATGACAATAATGGAAGAAAAAAATCTCTTGTAAACAAGGAAGAAATGGTCCCTGCCTACACACACAAATCTCTAACCTAAGATGAAGTGGGCAAAAGCTAGTTCACTGTCTTGATCCCGGCAGACGCTGTCATGGTTACAAGCGAGAGTAAGGGGGACTTGGTGACCTTGAGCCGGCAACTTAAAAAAAAAATGGAGTATAGTTGTAGATGGTTTTGCAGTATTTTAGAAACTGTTATTGGATGTTGGAGTTTCATAGGAAGCTATGGAAATACATCAGATTTGTTATCAGCATTGAAATGGAGATTGCTGAGCAGTGGTTGGCTCTGACAAGGTATTATACGATCTCGCATATTGACAAAACAGGGTGGACCTACACTTTTGTGGAGCACTGTATACTTTTGACACTATTCTTATTCAATTTGTACTTCTGGCACTCATTTTGTTGTCAAACATCAGCAACTTCAACTAACACTTGCCTATCGTTACTTACGCTCGCCGAAATTTTGCCCACAGTGGCTGAGTTAGAAGATAATTTTTTACTGACACATATTCATGAGCTTGTAGGCCTGACCTAATTAAATTTTAATGTTATCTGCTCTGTGGTAGCCACGCAATTCCTTGTGATGATGTGGGACAGTGTGTGCTCTCCTACAGAGTAACTTGCATGTTTACGACCAAATTCCCTTGTTTGGAAGTTTTGCCATATTTCAGTCTTGATATGCACATGTGTTGTTCTGACATGGAAATCGCATCAGTTCAGTAGTTGTGGCTTTCCTTTCAGATACTATCTAGCCACAGTGGTACTGACTTTTTGCATGACGGGTTTCCAATGTGTAGAGAATTACTCTGTTTTATAGCATAGGGCACTCTCAGTTTGAGCATCCCATGTAACTGAATACGATACGTCCCTCTGCTTTGCACATTTTTATCAGGGTGTATGTATATACAAAATGTGCATTTCAATTTGTCTATTTGTTGTACTTTTGAGATTTTACGTTAGCTAGCCGTTCTGCACTTTCTTTTAATTTCAGAAGTTTCTTTTTAAATTCTGTTTTTCGGTGTCTTTATGAACCATCTGCCTTAAGAAGACCAGAATAGTTGCTTTAGCTTCTCAAACCAATGGCCATTATTAGAAGTCCACTATTCCAAAGCCTGATTTCTGAAATCACATATTATTATAATACTCTAGGATTCTTATTGAAAACATTCTCAGTACTGTGAATCTCTGCTTCACAGAAGTCAGTTATGAAAAAATGGGAATTCTAGTGAGGCTTTCTTTTATTTTACTTCTGGCAAACCGTAAGCTTTTTTTGTAAGTCTTGGTTATCTATCTCATCCTGTGTGATTATTGTTGCAACAGGATAATATCCCATGAGTTTTCACAGCAATAGATGTAACAGCAATAACCATTGGGGTATATATATATATTACATTTAATTTGTCATTCGGTGTAATTTCGAGATTTTGTTAACTATAGAAGTCCACTATTCCAAGGCCTGATATCTGAAAATCACATTAATACTCTAGGATTCTCATTGAAAGCATTCTCAATACTGTGAATCTCTGCTTCATAGAAGTCTCGTGAAAAAATGGGAATTCCAGTGAGTTTACTTTTTTTTTCTAGGAAACCCCAAGCTTTTTTGTAAGTCTTGGTTATCTATCTCATCCTGTGTGATTATTGTTGCAACAGGATAATATCCCATGAGTTTTCACAGCAATAGATGTAACAGCAATAACCATTGGGGTATATATATATATTACATTTAATTTGTCATTCGGTGTAATTTCGAGATTTTGTTAACTATGGAAGTCCACTATTCCAAGGCCTGATATCTGAAAATCACATTAATACTCTAGGATTCTCATTGAAAGCATTCTCAATACTGTGAATCTCTGCTTCATAGAAGTCTCGTGAAAAAATGGGAATTCCAGTGAGTTTACTTTTTTTTCTAGCAAACCCCAAGCTTTTTTGTAAGTCTTGGTTATCTATCTCATCCTGTGTGATTATTGTTGTAACAGGATAATATATATCCCACGAGTTTTTGCAGCAACAAATGTAACAGTAATAATCATTGGGATATACTGATACATTTCTACTTGCACCTGGCTAATGCATAAGTACCACCTATTCTTTATGGCAGCTACTCTAGCTGTGAGCTTTGGACGCTCACGTGATATCAGACTTTTAATTAATCTCTTTGAGGCAGATGTCAGAACCAGTCGAAAGGAGAGCCTTCCAATTTGTTTACTATGCGCCTACTTTATATTTGAGTTCTCTGTGCCATCTTTTCGACTTTTGTGTTCGTGTTCATTGGACAACACACACGGTAGCAGGTTGCCCAGTGCTCAACACGCTTCGTGTAATGGTTGACGAAATTCCCGCCAAACACAATGGGTTTCTTTACTAGACAAAAAATCAGCAATGCATTTTTGGGGAACTCACTGTATATGTTATACCTGGATGAGTCATAAGTTTGTAGCATTTTGGGGTACGATGTTCAGTCCAGTACCACATGTTGACCATATGGCTGTTCGGTAAAATACAGTGCATCAGCCTATGGTTCTTCGCCAACATCCAGCCAAAGATGGATTGCAGTTGCAATACCAGACCGCTGGCTTGGATGCAAAAAACTCTGTGATGCCATCTTTTACAGCCTGCAAGGAATGGAACTGTCTGCTGGCCAAGAAGTGCGCCACGAAACGAAACAGTTGAAAATTGGAAGTGGCAGAATCCGGACTATAGCTGGATGTAGCAGGATTTAGACGCCATCCTAATCCTGAATTTTTGTGGGGGGCAATTCGTGACCGCGTTGTTGAATCGCTGAAGGACCGTCTTTTGGTTCACCATTAAGGGTAGCACTGGCGTAGAATGTTGCTTACGATTTTAATGATATTAAAATATGAAATGTTATGTACAATTAAAATACTCTATAAAACGCACCAGCACTTTCAGAGCGACAGTCGCCCCATCATCAGGTGTGATCGGATCTCCCAAACCGTTCAGTATAAATGAAAAAAACCATTAGAAAGAACCACTCACTCACCATAAAGATCATGGTAACCTCCAATGACAACACACTTCCAACACGTCATTCATCGTGATGTAACTGGGCTTCCAAGGTTTACAGACTTCTTGCTTACGCTTCTTATTTTCGGGTGTGAAACATCGTATTTTTTTTTTTTTCTTTTCCTTAGCCTTATAAGATGTTACTATAATGCTTGTCAATTCGATAAAAAATCACACATACAACTCATTCATACAATTCAAGTAAAAACTATGTACATAACCTTACATTCATAGGTGATTAAACCTTGGTCAACTGTAATTATCAAACTCCTTCTGTTTCACAACCTCTGCTACTCCCACTGCAAGTGTCACACCCATTCAGCCCCTCACAAGTGTCACACCCATTCAGCCCAGGACACTTGTGAGGGGCTGAATGGGTGTGCAAGTGTCACACCCATTCAGCCCAGGACACTTGTGAGGGGCTGAATGGGTGTGACACTTGCAGTGGGAGTAGCAGAGGTTGTGAAACAGAAGGAGTTTGATAATTAGAGTTGACCAAGGTTTAATCACCTGTGAATGTAAGGTTATGCACATAGTTTTTACTTGAATTGTATGAATGAGTTGTATGTGTGATTTTTTATCGAATTGACAAGCATTATAGTAACATCTTATAAGGCTAAGGAAAAGAAAAAAAAAAAATACGATGTTTCACACCCGAAAATAAGAAGCGTAAGCAAGAAGTCTGTAAACCTTGGAAGCCCAGTTACATCACGATGAATGACGTGTTGGAAGTGTGTTGTCATTGGAGGTTACCATGATCTTTATGGTGAGTGAGTGGTTCTTTCTAATGGTTTTTTTCATTTATGAATTGCACGTAAACTATGCGCACTTTGCAAGAGGTTAATACCTTAAAAGTGCAAATATAATAACCGTTCAGTATAAATATCTGTAGTGCGCCATAACTGCAATCAACGTAACAGAATTGTGCGATGTACGCGCCATCTGTCCCGGCGGTTAAACCACGATCAGAGCAACACCACATCACAAATCGTAAACATGATTATAACTGCAACATTAAGTATTGAAAGTCCAAAAAAGGAAGATAGTTCTGTGGATTGTCCAACACTTGTAGACAAAAGACGTCTCCAAATATCAGGTAGATCCCAAGGGCAATTATCATTACAGCAACTTCGTTTGAACGCGGAAATGAACAAACTCTCAGTCACCAGTAGCATGTGTGTAGAGGCTGGGGTTATCAAAATTTTGGCATTGTCCCAATCACGGATTAAATCTTCTGAATCAATGCACTTGGTAAGGGCTGTACAGATATGGCTTGCTCTTAAACTATATTTATGTTCCTGCAGCCTGAGGCACAGTTTCCGGCGAGTGGAGCTTATACAATAATTAATACTCTCATGCGAGCCATTGTCCAATAGTGGGATGCAATAAACACCCCACCTCTGTGAATCATCAATTCCTTGGCGGTCTTTCCTCAAAACAGAAGATAGGTTGTTAACACCCACGCCAAAATGTAGCCGGTTTCTAGAGCAAATTGTAGACATTAAAGTAGTAAAACCAGGTAGGAATTTTTAACAACAGGTGGATCACCGACCAAAGTTGACAGAGGTAGACGGGATGCAAAAACTCGACGAAAAATTTTTACAAGCAATCTGTCGAGGATAGCCGAACGAGTGGACTACATCAAAAATGTAATTAATTTCCTGGTTAAAGAAAAACCTGGTGGATGCATGTGTAAATGCTCTATGAAACAAAGAGTAAAGTGCAGCAACTTTATGTTGCATTGGATGAAAAGAGGCAAACGGGATTAAGGAACTCGGCGCAGAAGGCTTACGATAGACCGAAAAAGATAAGTGATTCGAGATTGGGTGCCTGTGAATACAAAAATCTAGAAAAGGAATTTCACAGTTAGACTCAAGTTGTACCGTGAGCTTGATAGTGGGATACTTTGAAGAACGTACGTCGGCGAAACAAAAAAATCATCTTGGGAGTGAGGCCACGCTACCAAGATATCGTCAACGTACCTTAAAAATAAAAGCGGGGGAAGGGGAAATTCACTAATAACTTTGTTCTCAAGATCCTGCATCAGGATCTCGTCGAGAACTGCTGACAGAGGGGAACCTTCAAGTTGCTGATAAATACAGCTTTGGAATTTAAAAAACGAATGCTGCTTAACAAATCGCAAAGCATTCATAATAGCCAAAATTTCGAGGCACTACAGATATTTATACTGAACGGTTTGGGAGATCTGATCACACCTGATGATGGGGCAACTGTCGCTCTGAAAGTGCTAGTGTGTTTTAGAGTATTTTAATTGTACATATATTTCATATTTTAATATCATTAAAATAGTGTGAAGACGGTATTCATCTAATTGGTTCATGCGCACGAATGTTTTTCTGCATTTATGTTGCAGCTGGTTGGTATACAGGTTTCCTGACCATGTGGCACAAGCTCCCAGTGGACAGGACCCTTGAAATTCCACCATTCACACATAGTCTTCACTTCAAAACACCCTCTTTAAACCACTGCTTGAACATCATCCCCTGGCAGCTGCCATTGGTTTCTGCTATCAGGATAACGTAGGAAGACCCACTTCTCATCATTCGTCATGGTTCTCCACCTAAACCGATCGTCATAAGGTTTTTTCAGCAATTCTCGACAGAGTGTCGTGCTCTTCAGCATTGGGCTCAACTGATGGGGAAACCGTTCGTGCACATCTGGAGTAAAAACCGAGCTAGTGTAGGTGATGAACGATGGTGGTTTGTGATGCATGGACCTCCTCTGCTGGTTGTCGTCGGGTGTTGGTTCCTGGGTGCTGTTCAACAGCTAGACACAGGGCTTCGTTGTTGGTGGCGACTGGTCTCCCGCACCTCGATTTGTTGATGAGCTTGGACGGAAAGCAGCGTTGGAGCCATTTTCTTGCTGTTGCAGGGTGCACTGCCCCCTCGCCTAATTCCTTAACGGCAACTGTCACGCTCAACCCTTTTTTTCCAATAATGGCATAGGAGCGTGCGAAAAACAAGTTTCTCCAACATTCTCGTCTCGTATAAGCGGAACACACGTTGGGCTGGACTCCAACAGGAGAGGCATTAGCAGTAGGAACAACCGTATGCTTGGGAGATGAAGATTCCCTGGAACACAGAGCTTCTGCAGAAAGCTGACCATTAAGATTCCGCAAGAACGAGACATCAGGGGCAGCGGTAGCTGCGTATCTGGAGCTTCCCTCGCACTCATAAGATTTGTGGGAAGAGTCACCACATTTTGTGGTAAATGGCATTCACACAAACGTTTTGCTGATGTACATTTTCCAAAGTTTGCAAGTATGCTAACTGCAACACAGCTAGTCTCGTTAACTTCTGCTTCCTGGATGTGATTAACATCGTCCTGCAAAGTGTTCGGTCTTCCTGCTCATTTTGATGCTGCACCCTGCCAGTCTTTTAAAACTGCTTTAACCAACGTCATTATCAGAAGTTGGAACTCTGCCATATTGCGTTCTGTAACGACGTTGCGTTGTGATAATTGACTTTGTTTCAAAGAACCAGAGTATGCACATTGCTTTTTCTTGAACAGTTGCCATGTTAAAGTAATCAATGTTGGTTTTTGACACTGACTGGATTTTGTCAAAAGATGCATCATTTCCTAAACATCCAGTCGAATTTTCCCTGGAGATAGAGAATGGGAGATCTTGTACTCCTGAGCAAAGGTCTCTTGCCCAGATAAAGATTTCTGTGGACTTATACAAGGTCAGTCCGGAAAGTAATGACTCATTCAACAACAGACGTTTAATTAGAAGTTATACTTATATAACATTAAAATTCCTCGAAATAACATCCTTGAACATCAATACATCACTGCCAGCGGTTCTGCCACGCTGCGTAGTTTGTTTGGAAGTCGGGAACAGGGATCGCTTTCAAAGCACTCGTCGCGGCAGTTTGCATGTTTGTAACAGTCCCAAAATGGTGTCCTTTCAGGCTGGATTTGAGCCGGGGAAACAAAAAGAAGTCAGCTGGGGCCAAGTCCGGGCTGTAGGGAGGTTGGGGCAGCGTTGCCACGTTGTGTTTTGCCAGAAACTCTCGGCGACATATGGCTTGGCGCATTATCGTGGTGAAAAACCCAAGTGTTGGTGATATCTGGGCCGGCACGTGGAACTCTATTCTTCAGCTGTTGAAGCACTTCCATGTAAAATGCAGCGTTGACCATTTGTCCGGGTGGTACGAACTCCTTATGGGGTCATTCCATGTCAAATCAATGAAAAAAAATATGATTTGACACCCATGATCTCAAATTTGGATGAACCTTGGCATGTTTGTTCCTTTTATGTATTTAAGTAAGCATACAAAATATTTTTGCTCTATCTCAAACAGTTTAGGTTTTACAGCCTGTTAAAGTTTTTGGAATTTCACGTTTTTTATTGATCGGGCGGAGGAAACACAATTTGTTCTTTTATAGAAAACAAATTATATCTTTCTTATTTACCAACCAATGTTGATGAAATTTTTTTATGAGTATACATTAATATGTAAGTAATCCAGAAAAAAAAAAAATGAAACCAGCAAGTACCTACACATGGTCAAGAAAATCCTGAAATGCTATTTTGAAAATTTTTGAAATAGAGTTCCACGCTAAGTGGAATATCATCGAAAGGGAAAAGGATAATATATTTATTTTTTATTCTTGTTCTAAAAGATATGCTCTACCACATGAAAAAAATTAAATGAATGGTTTTTTCACTCCATTATTTTTTACTTCATAGACAAAAATAATTTTAAAATTCATGTATTTGCATGCAGTGTGTTAAATTAAAATTTCCTTTTGTTTAAATACAGCCATTTTGCTTTAAAAACTATGAAAAGTAACCACTATTGTGTAATGCAGCCAAGACTACAAATTTGGTTTGAAGAAACAGGATTTTAAAACAAATAACTAATAAAGTAAAAATTTTAATTACAAAGTTAGGCACAATGTTTGTTGGAATGGGAAATGTATTGTTACAAAACTCCTCATTAAAAATATTTCAAATTGTAGGTCATTGTTTATTTAATTTCCTCCAGTGTTTTCAAAACTTGATTAACATGTATCATGCATTCTTGAGAGAATTGGTAAGTTCTTCCAGTCATTGTTTTTGGGGGTTCCACGATTGCAATGACATGAGGGATGAGTACATCACATGCATCTTCCCTCTTGGACCAGAAAAATGATAGTGATGGTCCATGAGTATGTAAAAACTTTACAGTGACTTCTGCATTCACCTCACTCACCATACCAAAATACCATAAGTTGTCATATATACAAGCGATAAAACATCCAGGATATAAATCTTCTATTATCACAAATAAAGTCTGCTGCTTGTTACATAAGTTGAAAGTGAAAGCTGGTTTTTCATCACTGCTGATTCTTCTAGCATCAATCATTCCCAAGTCATCTATTGGCTGAAAGCTGTGGAATGATCTTGTTCCTGGAAGAGTTTGAACATCTTTGATGCGACTTTTCAAAGTCGGGCGAGTTGAATCAACCCCTTCTTTAGAAATAAGTTGGAAGTTAATATTTGTAATGTTCATTTTGCAAAACTCAAAGTTCATTAGTTATAATTTGTCTGTCCAGATGTCGTTGAAGACTTTCCTTCCTGGCTAAACGTTTTACAGTACCCCCTATTCCGTCACATTCTGTTTTACCGTGACTGGTTGCAAAAAATGACCACTGGGCTTTGAGTTGAAAGTCCTTTTTATACAGACACAGATTCATGAAGTTGTATTTATTTTTATATTGCCCAGCACATCCATCACTGAAGTAGTGAATGTTTGTTATATGTGGGTAGTTCTCTTTTAGAAAGACAGTTATAGTTTTTTGGATCTCGTATACCATACTCACGTCATGTTTAAGGTCATCAGATATGTTACAAAGAGGTAAAATCAGTTTTTCATTGCTTGCATCCTTGCAGTGAATCACGACAGGATGAATAGTGCGTGAATTGGATTCTAGCCAGTGTGGTTGTGGTGGATAATCACTATAACTCAATTTATGATATGCATAGTACATACACATTAAAACAACCAAACTCACAGATAATTTTTTTTAAAAGACTACTTTATGTTTTTATTTAATCACCACACCAGGAAGTGAGTTAAAAAAACAACAGCAAAGTAATTACTGATTACTCAGAGCACAGTTAAGCTTTTGTGCAACTAAAGCAGGATTAGCGAACCACATTTTTAAGAGCCCTAAATTTTGGTTTCATCACACTAAAGTACAATACTGGAAATTTCACAAGCCATAAGACCTACACAGCTGAGTTTGAAACGGTTTAACAAATCCCCAAAAATCAATATCTGATATGGTACTCAACATAAGAGGGAAATCACTTCCCTAAGATTTTCAAAATGGCAATTCAGTTAATGTAGGACAATTAGGGGTGTTTCAGAACATGACATTTGATATAAGTAATGCATTTTTCCTTTACAGTAATACTTTTTTTTTTTTATAACAGAACCAAATCTGATTTATTACTAATAAATTTATTAAATGCCACAAAATTTCTGCTCTATGAAAAATTACCCCAACAGAGTGAGATGATTTTCTCTGAATGATGGGTTTACCAAACTGGAACCAATTAAATCCCACACATTACAGGAAATAAGGATTAAAAACATCCTAGCACACCCACTAACAGACAAACATAACTCAGCCTTAAGGGCTGTGCTGAAACATTAATGTAAACACATCTAGGATATACTGATACTATACATGGAAGCAAAGACACAATAACTGAATACTCAGCCCAGAACACTCCTTTATGATCTACATCAAGAACTTCATCCTGACTAAATCATATTTATCTTAAACTAGCAGGGTGAAAACATTTTCTCCCTGAACTGTCCAGAGTAAATAACTTTTCACTTTATTTAAACAAGAACCATTTAATAACTTTATTTACTTAGTTCAAGCATTTATGAAATGCCAAAATCCTGCTGACACATATCAATAGCTTATTTTTACATACACATATGCACACGATTTGTCGAGTCTGGCCAGCTCAATCCTGGTATGAAGCTTTACCTGTGCTATGGGATGGCTTGTATCACATAACAGTTTATAAAAACAATTCCTGAGCTAACGTAGGCAATTACTTTTACAATGCAGCTGCTTTTGGTATCATCTCAAACAGTGAGTAAGATAAAGAGAAATAAAAAAATAAAAGTTGAGAGAGAGAGATATACATACCCACCAAAAAAATGGGATGCATATACAGTATGTATGTATATATAGTAACAAGATCACATATTTTTTATGAATGAGTTTATATAAGAACAATAAATATTTACATGTTATGAAATGAAAACATTGAGTAACATGTTATGAAATGAAAACTTTGAGTAACATGCATTCTTGAGAGAATTGGTAAGTTCTTCCAGTCATTGTTTTTGGGGGTTCCACGATTGCAATGACATGAGGGATGAGTACATCACATGCATCTTCCCTCTTGGGCCAGAAAAATGATAGTGATGGTCCATGAGTATGTAAAAACTTTACAGTGACTTCTTCTGCATTCACCTCACTCACCATACCAAAATACCATAAGTTGTCATATATACAAGCGATAAAACATCCAGGATATAAATCTTCTATTATCACAAATAAAGTCTGCTGCTTGTTACATAAGTTGAAAGTGAGAGCTGGTTTTTCATCACTGCTGATTCTTTTAGCATCAATCATTCCCAAGTCATCTATTGGCTGAAAGCTGTGGAACGATCTTGTTCCTGGAAGAGTTTGAACATCTTTGATGCGACTTTTCAAAGTCGGGCGAGTTGAATCAACCCCTTCTTTAGAAATAAGTTGGAAGTTAATATTTGTAATGTTCATTTTGCAAAACTCAAAAAGTTCATTAGTTATAATTTGTCTGTCCAGATGTCGTTGAAGACTTTCCTTCCTAGCTAAAGGTTTTACAGTACCCCCTATTCCGTCACATTCTGTTTTACCGTGACTGGTTGCAAAAAATGACCACTGGGCTTTGAGTTGAAAGTCCTTTTTATACAGACACAGATTCATGAAGTTGTATTTATTTTTATATTACCCAGCACATCCATCACTGAAGTAGTGAATGTTTGTTATATGTGGGTAGTTCTCTTTTAGAAAGACAGTTATAGTTTTTTGGATCTCGTATACCATACTCACGTCATGTTTAAGGTCATCAGATATGTTACAAAGAGGTAAAATCAGTTTTTCATTGCTTGCATCCTTGCAGTGAATCACGACAGGATGAATAGTGCGTGAATTGGATTCTAGCCAGTGTGGTTGTGGTGGATAATCACTATAACTCAATTTATGATATGCATAGTACATACACATTAAAACAACCAAACTCACAGATAATTCAATTAGGGGTGTTTCTGAACATGACATTTGATATAAGTAATGCATTTTTCCTTTACAGTAATACTTTTTTTTTATAACAGAACCAAATCTGATTTATTACTAATAAATTTATTAAATGCCACAAAATTTCTGCTCTATGAAAAATTACCCCAACAGAGTGAGATGATTTTCTCTGAATGATGGGTTTACCAAACTGGAACCAATTAAATCCCACACATTACAGGAAATAAGGATTAAAAACATCCTAGCACACCCACTAACAGACAAACATAACTCAGCCTTAAGGGCTGTGCTGAAACATTAATGTAAACACATCTAGGATATACTGATACTATACATGGAAGCAAAGACACAATAACTGAATACTCAGCCCAGAACATTCCTTAATGATCCACATCAAGAACTTCATCCTGACTAAATCATATTTATCTTAAACTAGCAGGATGAAAACATTTTCTCCCTGAACTGTCCAGAGTAAATAACTTTTCACTTTATTTAAACAAGAACCATTTAATAACTTTATTTACTTAGTTCAAGCATTTATGAAATGCCAAAATCCTGCTGACACATATCAATAGCTTATTTTTACATACACATATGCACACGATTTGTCGAGTCTGGCCAGCTCAATCCTGGTATGAAGCTTTACCTGTGCTATGGGATGGCTTGTATCACATAACAGTTTATAAAAACAATTCCTGAGCTAACGTAGGCAATTACTTTTACAATGCAGCTGCTTTTGGTATCATCTCAAACAGTGAGTAAGATAAAGAGAAATAAAAAAATAAAAGTTGAGAGAGAGATATATACATACCCACCAAAAAAATGGGATGCATATACAGTATGTATATATAGTAACAAGATCCACACATATTTTTTATGAATGAGTTTATATAAGAACAATAAATATTTACATGTTATGAAATGAAAACATTGAGTAACATGTTATGAAATGAAAACATTGAGTAACATGCATTCTTGAGAGAATTGGTAAGTTCTTCCAGTCATTGTTTTTGGGGGTTCCACGATTGCAATGGCACGAGGGATGGGTACATCACATGCATCTTCCCTCTTGGGCCAGAAAAATGATAGTGATGGTCCATGAGTATGTAAAAACTTTACAGTGACTTCTTCTGCATTCACCTCACTCACCATACCAAAATACCATAAGTTGTCATATATACAAGCAATAAAACATCCAGGATATAAATCTTCTATTATCACAAATAAAGTCTGCTGCTTGTTACATAAGTTGAAAGTGAGAGCTGGTTTTTCATCACTGCTGATTCTTTTAGCATCAATCATTCCCAAGTCATCTATTGGCTGAAAGCTGTGGAACGATCTTGTTCCTGGAAGAGTTTGAACATCTTTGATGCGACTTTTCAAAGTCGGGCGAGTTGAATCAACCGCTTCTTTAGAAATAAGTTGGAAGTTAATATTTGTAATGTTCATTTTGCAAAACTCAAAAAGTTCATTAGTTATAATTTGTCTGTCCAGATGTCGTTGAAGACTTTCCTTCCTAGCTAAAGGTTTTACAGTACCCCCTATTCCGTCACATTCTGTTTTACCGTGACTGGTTGCAAAAAATGACCACTGGGCTTTGAGTTGAAAGTCCTTTTTATACAGACACAGATTCATGAAGTTGTATTTATTTTTATATTGTCCAGCACATCCATCACTGAAGTAGTGAATGTTTGTTATATGTGGGTAGTTCTCTTTTAGAAAGACAGTTATAGTTTTTTGGATCTCGTATACCATACTCACGTCATGTTTAAGGTCATCAGATATGTTACAAAGAGGTAAAATCAGTTTTTCATTGCTTGCATCCTTGCAGTGAATCACGACAGGATGAATAGTGCGTGAATTGGATTCTAGCCAGTGTGGTTGTGGTGGATAATCACTATAACTCAATTTATGATATGCATAGTACATACACATTAAAACAACCAAACTCACAGATAATTCAATTAGGGGTGTTTCTGAACATGACATTTGATATAAGTAATGCATTTTTCCTTTACAGTAATACTTTTTTTTTTATAACAGAACCAAATCTGATTTATTACTAATAAATTTATTAAATGCCACAAAATTTCTGCTCTATGAAAAATTACCCCAACAGAGTGAGATGATTTTCTCTGAATGATGGGTTTACCAAACTGGAACCAATTAAATCCCACACATTACAGGAAATAAGGATTAAAAACATCCTAGCACACCCACTAACAGACAAACATAACTCAGCCTTAAGGGCTGTGCTGAAACATTAATGTAAACACATCTAGGATATACTGATACTATACATGGAAGCAAAGACACAATAACTGAATACTCAGCCCAGAACATTCCTTAATGATCCACATCAAGAACTTCATCCTGACTAAATCATATTTATCTTAAACTAGCAGGATGAAAACATTTTCTCCCTGAACTGTCCAGAGTAAATAACTTTTCACTTTATTTAAACAAGAACCATTTAATAACTTTATTTACTTAGTTCAAGCATTTATGAAATGCCAAAATCCTGCTGACACATATCAATAGCTTATTTTTACATACACGTATGCACACGATTTGTCGAGTCTGGCCAGCTCAATCCTGGTATGAAGCTTTACCTGTGCTATGGGATGGCTTGTATCACATAACAGTTTATAAAAACAATTCCTGAGCTAACGTAGGCAATTACTTTTACAATGCAGCTGCTTTTGGTATCATCTCAAACAGTGAGTAAGATAAAGAGAAATAAAAAAATAAAAGTTGAGAGAGAGATATATACATACCCACCAAAAAAATGGGATGCATATACAGTATGTATATATAGTAACAAGATCCACACATATTTTTTATGAATGAGTTTATATAAGAACAATAAATATTTACATGTTATGAAATGAAAACATTGAGTAACATGTTATGAAATGAAAACATTGAGTAACATGCATTCTTGAGAGAATTGGTAAGTTCTTCCAGTCATTGTTTTTGGGGGTTCCACGATTGCAATGGCACGAGGGATGGGTACATCACATGCATCTTCCCTCTTGGGCCAGAAAAATGATAGTGATGGTCCATGAGTATGTAAAAACTTTACAGTGACTTCTTCTGCATTCACCTCACTCACCATACCAAAATACCATAAGTTGTCATATATACAAGCAATAAAACATCCAGGATATAAATCTTCTATTATCACAAATAAAGTCTGCTGCTTGTTACATAAGTTGAAAGTGAGAGCTGGTTTTTCATCACTGCTGATTCTTTTAGCATCAATCATTCCCAAGTCATCTATTGGCTGAAAGCTGTGGAACGATCTTGTTCCTGGAAGAGTTTGAACATCTTTGATGCGACTTTTCAAAGTCGGGCGAGTTGAATCAACCGCTTCTTTAGAAATAAGTTGGAAGTTAATATTTGTAATGTTCATTTTGCAAAACTCAAAAAGTTCATTAGTTATAATTTGTCTGTCCAGATGTCGTTGAAGACTTTCCTTCCTAGCTAAAGGTTTTACAGTACCCCCTATTCCGTCACATTCTGTTTTACCGTGACTGGTTGCAAAAAATGACCACTGGGCTTTGAGTTGAAAGTCCTTTTTATACAGACACAGATTCATGAAGTTGTATTTATTTTTATATTGTCCAGCACATCCATCACTGAAGTAGTGAATGTTTGTTATATGTGGGTAGTTCTCTTTTAGAAAGACAGTTACAGTTTTTTGGATCTCATATACCATACTCACGTCATGTTTAAGGTCATCAGATATGTTACAAAGAGGTAAAATAACTTTTTCATTGCTTGCATCCTTGCAGTGAATCACGACAGGATGAATAGTGAGTGAATCGGAATTCCAGTTGTAACCTTGAGCCTCTTCTGGTATTGTGAAAGTATAGTTTTCGCTCATCCATTGAGATAACAGCTGTATTTGAGGAAGCTGTTCCCTTTAAATTTAAAAAAAAAAAGGAAGCTTATGATTTGGCAATGTATGAATGTGGTATTAACTTGTTCAGTTTTTCTACTAACTTATCAATAAACTCACCAACTGAGCTCGAGCAACGTATCATTTCAGTTCGATCAATCAAAACCCACTGACTGTACTGGACAGGTTCTTCATCATAGTCCTCAAATTTGGACTGTAAAACTGGACAAGGTTAAAAAGGGGTTGAAAAGGAAGAGTGAGAATGGCATAGATGAAGATAAAGTTGATGTGACCTGACACTAGATGGCATTGGTAATGGGTTACATGAAGAACATGCGCACTGTGGACACGAGACTTTCAGATAGCAGACTTCGACAGAGGGTGTGGTAGAGCCTAGGTGAAACGTGCGTCTGACGATTGAGACTGTGGACGGTATGAGGTGGTGTATATAACAATTTTAACTGGAATCTTTTAAAGTTTTTAAAATTTTTTTATGAACCTGACCTAACTTGAAGATTTCCTCAGCAATTCTACGAGATTACAGCATTGGCGAGATAGCCCTAATGGCCAAGTACGACGTGGAACTTCAAGTGGTATGTAAATAGTAACTCTTAACTCAAGAATCTTTAATTATTATCTGGAAACCTTTACCCATTCAATATGATGTCAACACAGCCAGAATGGAGCTAACCCTAACATCTGGACTTAACCGAAGTGGGGTACAACTTATAACGAAATGGCTCTCGAGCTAACCCTAACAACCGGCCATATTGAAGCAAGATACAACTTGGGACAAAGAAACTCTCAATAACTACTGACATCTGACTGAACACGCACTTCCGTGAATAACATTTTTAGGACTTTTAACCGATTTATATTTTAATTGAATAAGTTAGTGCACCACCACAGACTTTATCCACTTTACAGAACTTACAGACGTCAAAGCATCTTCCTGAAGAAGATTATCTTTTGATGGGCACTTACGACAATGCCTCAGCATACATTCTCTTCCTGCTCCTTCACAAACAATATACGACAATTTCTTTGTAATCCTCTTCAATACCTGCTCCGTGAATCAATAAAATAACATTTTGATGTATTGTGCATACACACACTAAGTGTGTGCCAACGGCACCTGCCAAAAACACACCACTTAGGTCTCAGAGAACAAACTTTTGAAAAACCTATTTTTAAGTCAGGGTATTCCCATTTAAAATTTGAGTATAGCTCACTAAGATTACATAAAATCAAACATTTTCTCTTGTATACTTTTTTTCCTATACTCACCACATCCTTCATCCCTGGCAAAATTGTAAACTGTTCATCACTCTGATAAAACTTTTTAGCAATACAATAGTTTCAGGACTCAACTTTTTCCCACATCTACGATCTGGTTCTGCTAAAAAAAAAAAACCCTTGTCTTTGAACAGTTTTTGAGCCTTACGAACAAAATAATCAGAAGCGTTGAAAGTTTCTTTTATTTTTCTTCTGGACCACATTAGTGAAGCTGGAATTGTCAGCATTTGAATCTGTTTGTTTCTTGATGTACCACTTAATTCATTTTTAATTATATCTACGAGCTTGTCCAGATCTTCAGATCACTTTTTTCCAAGTCATTTTTCGCCTCATTTTTTGCCAGAGGCAAATAAATGTGCAATGTACTCTTCCTGTGTAACAAATGTTAAGTCAGTTTTTGAAATGTTTTCTATTGCCCATTTATAGAGTTGTCTCTGCGTCATTATTTGGTCCTCGTATGGTCTTTGGAGACTTGTTCTTGCTGCCAACCTTTTCACTATCCCCCATCACCATCGCCATGCCCCTTTGCCTTGAGCTGTAGCAGAAAAATGCCTTTCTGCTGCAATGTTGAAATATTTTTTATGGTGACCTAATTTTAAAAAGTTCTTGTTTTTATATTGTGCGGCACAGCCGTCAGAAAAATAATAGATTCTTCTGGGCAATTTCTCAAATCTGCTCTTCAAAAAGTCTAAGAGTTTCTGTTGAAATAAATACACAGCTGCAGTATTGTGTTTGAAACACTCTGAAATCAGAAAAAGCTGATATGCTGAGTTTTTTCTGTTTTTAAAATATACAACGAATGGATGCACTGTAGCTTGGTTGCTGGTCCAATGATAAGACTGTGCTTCATCTTGCATGGCAAAAGAATAGTTTTTTGAAAAATTGTACACAACAGCAATTTCTGAATCAGACAATTTTTTTTGACATGATTCATAAATTAACTTTGTTGTTTAGCTATTTTAGTTATGAAGTCATGGCAAAGTAAAATAAGAATTTTCTCACAAAATAGGTTGACAAATTCAGTGACTTTTTTCGCAATGTCTCTGAGATTCATCTATCTACAGATATCCACTGGCGAAAAGTTAGTCTCGATCAGATTTTCTTTGAAGGCATTTTCTAGCAAACTTTGAATTACTTGAACTCCAGGGCAGGATGCTCTATTACCCAAGTGGCAGTCAATTGATGCTGGGTTGCATACTATCTTTACAAGGACATCTTTTGTAGTTTTTTATTTCACCATTAGTAATTGATGATAACTTGGCATTTTCAGTCATAAGTTTTATGTTCTGATGTATGGTACACACACAAACTGCATGTGTACCACTCTGACCAGCTAGAACACAATTCTTTGGGTGCAGTTCTGCAAATTTTGAAAAACCCACATGTACATTTGGAAACTTTTCTTTAAAAAATATGTACACCTCCTTTAAATTATTAAGCATTAGGCATTTGGAGACATGAATTTTTTTGTCTAGCACTGTTCTTCGTGGAAACAGTCTTTCATGCCAGGCATAGGTCTGCTGACCTCATCACTTTCATAAAATGTTTTTATAGTTTCAGCTGTTTTCGCAAGTAGAGTTTTTCCAGGTTTCTGATCTGGAGTAGATAGAATTCCTTTATGTTTCAAAAGTTTCTTTGACTGTCTCATCATATAACTTGGTGCATTAAATTCCCACACAATTTTCTTAATACTCGCATGATTCAGGCAAAATAGTCAGCATCATGAGCTTTTCCTTTCTGTTCGTCAAAGTTTGGAATTTTGTTTTCAGGTGTTTGTTAAATGTTCAGGCATTATTGGAGTATTATTTTTTACGAGTAACACATTTAGGTGTTTCCACATTAATTTTGGTACATTAAGAGAGAAATTTTTTAAATAGTAATTATGTTTGAGTATTTGTATATCTGAATTTAATTTATTTCTATAAGTTTTGAAGTTATTAAAATCTATTACTGATTTGCTTTTCAGAAATTTGGTATACAACTTATTTTTTTTATTTATACAATTCAGAAGCTGATTCATTATCCAGAGCTTACATTTCTTTCTCGCTCTATTACTCCTCCAGGAAATTAAGAAAGTTTGATCATATGATTCCTTTAATAATTTGGGAAATGCATTGTATACAGTATTTGGGTTATCGAGTGAGAGTATTCCATTCCAGTTAATGGTATACAATATATTACGGAATATTTCTAAATTAATGTTGTTAATTTGTCTTGTTTTATAATAATACAGTATTTCTTTTTGTTGGGAAATTATGGTAATAGAATGTAAAAATAGGTAGGTGGTTACTAATGTTATATTGTATGACACCCGATGTTATCATATCAGGAGATGCATTAGTAAGTGATAGGCCAAGGGTGGTTTCTGACTGCATAGTGATCCTAGTTGGGGTTAGTATAGTGTTGGTTGATTTCATAAGAAATATCAATATTTATATCTCCAAGTAAAAATGTTTTCTTATTAGTTAAGTTTGCATAATTAAAAACTTCAGTGGAAAAAAATTCATTGATATTAGATTTAGGTGGATGATAGCAGACAATAATAATATAAAACTGATTTTCAATAGTTAAAATTTCTATATTATAGTAAAGTGAGAATTGTTTACAGAGAAATCATGGCATTGTTCGTGTACATAAACAGCAATACCACCCCCTTAGAATATGATCTATTAAGAAAACATGTATTATAATGGTTTAGATGTATACACTGACGGAAAAAAAAATCCCAACACCACGAAAAAATAGTTGTAGAGGAATGAAATGGCGGCAATACATTTGTATAGGTAACATATTTAATCGATTAAGGTTTCAAGATCACAGCTTAATGTAAGCGCGAGAAGAGCCATTTTAAATGTGAAATGCTGGTACATTAATAACCGGTGTAACCGCCAGAATGTTGAATGCAAGCACGCAAACGTTCATGCATTGTGTCGTACAGGTGCTGGATGTCAGTTTGTGGGATGGAGTTCCATGCCTGTTGCACTTGGTCGGTCAATACAGGGATGGTTAATGCTGGTTGGGGGTGACGCTGGAGTCGTCGTCCAATGATGTCCCATACTTGCTCGATTGGTGAAAGATCTGGTGATCTAGCAGGCCACGGCAACATGTCGACACTCTGTAGAGCATGTTGGGTTACAACAGCGGTATGCGAGCGAGCGTTATTGTGTTGGAAAACACCCCCTGGAATGCTGTTCATAAATGGCACCACAACAGGTTGAATCACCAGACCAACGTACAACTGTGCCGTCAGGGTGCATGGGATAACCACGAGAGTGCTCCTGCTGTCATAGGAAATTGCTCCCCAGACCATAACTCCAGGTGTAGGTCCAGTGTGTCTCGGCCGCAGACAGGTTGGTTGCAGGCGCTCACCTGGCCTCCTCCTAACCAATACACGGCCATCACTGGCACCCAGGCAGAACCGGCTTTCATCAGAAAACACAACAGATCTCCACTCCGTCCTCCAATGAGCTCTAGCTTGACACCACTGACGTCGCAAACGGCAGTGGTTTGGAGTAAGTGGAATGCACGATACAGGGCGTCTGGCTCGGAGCTGTCCTTCAAGTAACCGATTTGTAACAGTTCGTTGTGTCACTGTGGTGGCAACTGCAGCTCGAATTGCTGCCGCAGACGCGGTACGATGCGCCACAGCCATACGCCGTACACGGCAGTCTTCCCTCTCAGTAGTGCCACGTGGTTGGCCGGAACCCGGTCTTCTTGAGGCAGTACCTTCCCTTGACCACCGCTGCCAACAATCATGCACAGTGGCTACATTCCTGCCAAGTCGTTCTGCAATATTGCGGAAAGAAAATCCACCTTCTCGTAGCCCTATTACACGACCTCGTTCAAACTCCGTGAGCTGTTGATAATGGCTTCTTCATCTTCTTAAAGGCATTCTTGACTAACATCAACACCCTATGTCAAATCTCAACGATAACTAACGCTCACGAATGTTACAGCGCATATTTACAGCAAACCTGCTTTGCATGTTCCGAGCGGCGCTACTAGCGCCACAAGTATGTGCCGAGCGCGAAATTTGCATAGACATCATTTTACAGATGTACTCTCACCGCCTACCAACTGTCGTTTATCTAACACAACCCCTTCTTGGTGTTGGGATTTTTTTTTTCCGTCAGTGTATAATAGTCAGGCATAGGAAACCAACTTTCAGTTACATATATTATATCAATTTTAGAGTTATTTGATTGAATTAATGAGTCCACTAAAGTGACCTAGCATTAATATGCAAAAGCTTTAATGAATTACGTGGGTTAGTAGTCAAGATGTGGTTAATTTGTTGAAGTGAATGAGAATTTGGTTGCATTGAGACAAAGGAGAAAAAAAAATCAGATTATATATAAATGACCTAGAGATCTGAAAATTGGCATGCTGATAAGTCTTAAAATGCGTATACCTAGAAAAGCATAAAAAAATAAAAAAATTCAAAATTCAAAATGGCGGCTTTGGAGCATTGCTTGAATTTTTCGCAAATTGTTTGACCACTTCTAAATGACTTGGAGATCTGAAAATTGGCCTGCATATAGGTCTTAAGGTCCAAAAACCAAAATGGTGGCTTTGAAACACTGTGTTTGAACTTTTTGCAAATTGTTAGACCATATATATCTCCTGTTGTAAGTCAGTTTCCCCCCTTTGTTGACCCTCTATAGTATTAAGTCACACGCTAGCCCCACTGTACATTTTAATTAAGTAAGTACGGTTTTCTTTTTTTCTTTGCCACATTGTTGTTTCATGTGTTGTACAGAACAAGTTACTTATATTGTGATAAATGCAATATTACAAAATTATATTGAGTCAAGCAGTATGTTGAGCCTCAAAACCATATTCTATCAAGTCTTCTAACATAATAACTATTTTTTTTTAACTTCATGTTCATTTCGCCTGATAAACACATTACCATTACTCACCCAGGCAAATTGAATTTCCCCCTGCTGAAGAAGCTTCCTTGCTTGCCAAAATAACTGCTTATAAGAAGGAATAAGGTTTTCATTCAGGTATATTTTAGTACCAGGTAGATTAGAATCCAGATCTGAGTTGAGCACTGTAGATTTTTTTCTTTGCCAACCAATTATCTCTTGTGGATCTGGATTTAAACTGTACAATCAGTGGAATTCTGAGTATTATATAAGTTAGATTTTAGTGGATGAACAACATCAATATCCAAGGGCTGAAAGTTGGGGATTTGAATCTTAGTTGCAAGTCTGTCTATTTGATTTCTGAGTTCAGTAGCATTGCCTACCGACGTTAAGTCCATGCCATGAATCTCTAAATTTTTATTTCGGTAGTACTGATTTAATTCATTAATTTCACAGGTCAAGATCTATATTGTTTTGTTGCTTAATGTCATCTTGTCTAATAACATTATCCAGAGTCTTTTTCAATGCAGCATGTTCAAGTTCTGTGTGTCTTTTTAAAATTTCATCATATTTACCAGCAACAAAGTCCACTGTTTGCTTATATTCATACAGTTCCTGTTTTAAAAAGCAGGAATAGAGTCAAGTTTTGCTTAATTTAATCTAGCGATTGCTTTAACTCCAACGAAATTCCAGAATGAGAATTTTGAATTTTCAAGTTTATTTCTATTAAGAGATCCATATTTGAATTTGACACAACACACTGGAAGATGGCTTCGCTACCACTGATTTATTGTTCCTTGTGGTTCCTTTTCTGTTAGCCATGTAAGATAAAAAACAGTTTATCTGAATCTTATTTCAGAACACACTCACTGAACGAACAAATAGATTTTAGTAAGTAATAAGTAAAGTGGCCACTAGATGGTAGCACAGAACCTGCTAAATGCCGTAGAGTATATTACAACCCAGGATAGTTCAGTTCAATTACATATACTCAGAGTGAACTGCAAAATAGTCAACAAAAGTACTCGGCAGGTTCTTGCCAATATAATATTCTACGTAAACTTCTTTTGTTTAGCTCAAGTGTAGAAATTCCACACTATAATGTTTGGTCACCCACGTTCAAGGCTGGTAAAATGTGCACCGAAATGTTTAGTTTTTTTCTTCAATTCAGCTAAGGCAAATATAAATGAACTAATTTAACTTTTCACAATGGCAATCCTGACACTGGAGGCCCAACAAATCAAGGAAACTGGTACTGAATAACTAATAAACAAGGAAAATTTGACAGCGAGGAGCAGCACAAATACAATATCTACAGTGTCATGACTTGACTTGGTTGCCTGAGGTTTCACCACTGGTGGATCACGCTCATAAGGATCCGAGTCAATCCAAGCACAATTGACCTCCGCATTCAGCAGTACAAAGTACCTTTTAGGAATGCTTCTATCAGGCAGTACACACTTTCCAGCAGCAATGCTCAGGAATCCAAACCTCACACTCGCGATCAGGCTGCTTTCCCTTCTTCCACTCTAACCAGTGCAAAAGGAATTGCACCCCATTAAGTGTACAGTGTACACTTAAGGGGGTGTAATTCCCTTTGGTGCATTGCCTAGGATTTTCCAAACCCAAAATCCTGGAGTTTTGTTTGCTAATGAAGCCATTCAAATGAAAATGTGCTTTGTCTGACATTATCATCAGCTTGTGGATAAATTCAAGATCTGCCCTTGCTAATTCATGAAATTTGACTGCAGCCTATATAATAATCTGCATTAGTAGTAGCCTGCTCACTGTTGTAAGCCATACCTATTACATTTCCAACTTTTTATTCTAAAAAGGATTTAATATGAATTTAATCAATCGTTAGGACAATATGTGTTTGTTATATCATAAATATGAAAATCTCCCAAAAACAGCAACAAAAGATTCACATTAGTTAAACCTTGTTCAACGTGTAAAGTAGTGAGATATGGCAGTATCATGAAACCGCTACTGTGCAACGCTCTGAATCCATGTGGTGATATGGGATATGGTAATACACTGACATAAATATAATACATTCAATTTGACAATAATATGCTGACATGAACATAATACAATTCAAGCGCATCCTGTGACTCATGCAACACTGTGCAGTTTGTATGTAAGGAATAAATATTTTAACATGTGCTTGTAATGTATTATTTTTTCAATATAATACATTACAAGCACATGCAGCAGACAAATTTAAAATTCAATTCCTACCATCTTTTATTTCCTACAAGCCTTTAAGCTTGTCCAAGATTGAATATAGGTCATGTGCGAGGGCTGACTGGACAAGTGTTCTTAATCTTTAGCCATGTGTCTATGCATTGTGTATGAAAAGAATAAGAGCACAGCATCATCCTTGCTAACTGTCCTTCTTCCATTTCTTCAATGTATATAATGCAGTTTTTCATTACTCCATCTCCTACACTTTTTCCTACCGAGAATAGCCGCATGTTTTGTTTTATTTCTCTTTCTGATGATCCAGTTGACTCATCCTCTCTTGAAAGAAGTGGGCCCCCTCATTCTGCTCCGACAGGGTGGAGTCAAACAACAGTGTAGAGTTTTAAAAAAAATTGCTACAGGAGCACATTTAAAATTGAATTCCTATCATCTTTTACTTCCTACAAGCCTTGTAGCTTGTCCAAGATTGAATATAGGTCATGTACGAGAGCTGACTGGACAAGTGTTCTTAATCTTTAGCCATGTGTCTATGCATTGTGTATGAAAAGAATAAGAGCACAGCATCATCCTTGCTAACTGTCCTTCTTCCATTTCTTCAATGTATATAATGCAGTTTTTCATTACTCCATCTCCTACACTTTTTCCTACCGAGAATAGCCGCATGTTTTGTTTTATTTCTCTTTCTGATGTTCCAGTTGACTCATCCTCTCTTGAAAGAAGTGGGCCCCTCATTCTGCTCCGACAGGGTGGAGTCAAACAACAGTGTAGAGTTTTAAAAAAAAATTGCTACAGGTGCACATTTAAAATTGAATTCCTATCATCTTTTACTTCCTACAAGCCTTCAAGCTTGTCCAAGATTGAATATAGGTCATGTACGAGAGCTGACTGGACAAGTGTTCTTAATCTTTAGCCATGTGTCTATGCATTGTGTATGAAAAGAATAAGAGCACAGCATCATCCTTGCTAACTGTCCTTCTTCCATTTCTTCAATGTATATAATGCAGTTTTTCATTACTCCATCTCCTACACTTTTTCCTACCGAGAATAGCCGCATGTTTTGTTTTATTTCTCTTTCTGATGTTCCAGTTGACTCATCCTCTCTTGAAAGAAGTGCTCCGACAGTGTGGAGTCAAACAACAGTGTAGAGTTTTAAATAAATTGCCAGAGGTGCACATTTAAAATTGAATTCCTATCATCTTTTACTTCCTACAAGCCTTCAAGCTTGTCCAAGATTGAATATAGGTCATGTACGAGAGCTGACTGGACAAGTGTTCTTAATCTTTAGCCATGTGTCTATGCATTGTGTATGAAAAGAATAAGAGCACAGCATCATCCTTGCTCACTGTCCTTCTTCCATTTCTTCAATGTATATAATGCAGTTTTTCATTACTCCATCTCCTACACTTTTTCCTACCGAGAATAGCTGCATGTTTTGTTTTATTTCTCTTTCTGATGTTCCAGTTGACTCATCCTCTCTTGAAAGAAGTGGGCCCCTCATTCTGCTCCGACAGGGTGGAGTCAAACAACAGTGTTGAGTTTTAAAAAAATTGCCAGAAGTGCACATTTAAAATTGAATTCCTATCATCTTTTACTTCCTACAAGCCTTGTAGCTTGTCCAAGATTGAATATAGGTCATGTACGAGAGCTGACTGGACAAGTGTTCTTAATCTTTAGCCATGTGTCTATGCATTGTGTATGAAAAGAATAAGAGCACAGCATCATCCTTGCTAACTGTCCTTCTTCCATTTCTTCAATGTATATAATGCAGTTTTTCATTACTCCATCTCCTACACTTTTTCCTACAGAGAATAGCCGCATGTTTTGTTTTATTTCTCTTTCTGATGTTCCAGTTGACTCATCCTCTCTTGAAAGAAGTGGGCCCCTCATTCTGCTCCAACAGGGTGGAGTCAAACAACAGTGTAGAGTTTTAAAAAAAAAAATTGCTACAGGTGCACATTTAAAATTGAATTCCTATCATCTTTTACTTCCTACAAGCCTTCAAGCTTGTCCAAGATTGAATATAGGTCATGTACGAGAGCTGACTGGACAAGTGTTCTTAATCTTTAGCCATGTGTATATGCATTGTGTATGAAAAGAATAAGAGCACAGCATCATCCTTGCTAACTGTCCTTCCATTTCTTCAATGTATATAATGCAGTTTTTCATTACTCCATCTCCTACACTTTTTCCTACCGAGAATAGCCGCATGTTTTGTTTTATTTCTCTTTCTGATGTTCCAGTTGACTCATCCTCTCTTGAAAGAAGTGGGCCCCTCATTCTGCTCCGACAGGGTGGAGTCAAACAACAGTGTAGAGTTTTAAAAAAATTGCTACAGGTGCACATTTAAAATTGAATTCCTATCATCTTTTACTTCCTACAAGCCTTCAAGCTTGTCCAAGATTGAATATAGGTCATGTACGAGAGCTGACTGGACAAGTGTTCTTAATCTTTAGCCATGTGTCTATGCATTGTGTATGAAAAGAATAAGAGCACAGCATCATCCTTGCTAACTGTCCTTCTTCCATTTCTTCAATGTATATAATGCAGTTTTTCATTACTCCATCTCCTACAATTTTTCCTACAGAGTATAGCCGCATGTTTTGTTTTATTTCTCTTTCTGATGTTCCAGTTGACTCATCCTCTCTTGAAAGAAGTGGGCCCCTCATTCTGCTCCGACAGTGTGGAGTCAAACAACAGTGTAGAGTTTTAAAAAAATTGCTACAGGTGCACATTTAAAATTGAATTCCTATCATCTTTTACTTCCTACAAGCCTTCAAGCTTGTCCAAGATTGAATATAGGTCATGTACGAGAGCTGACTGGACAAGTGTTCTTAATCTTTAGCCATGTGTCTATGCATTGTGTATGAAAAGAATAAGAGCACAGCATCATCCTTGCTAACTGTCCTTCTTCCATTTCTTCAATGTATATAATGCAGTTTTTCATTACTCCATCTCCTACAATTTTTCCTACAGAGTATAGCCGCATGTTTTGTTTTATTTCTCTTTCTGATGTTCCAGTTGACTCATCCTCTCTTGAAAGAAGTGGGCCCCTCATTCTGCTCCGACAGGGTGGAGTCAAACAACAGTGTTGAGTTTTAAAAAAATTGCCAGAGGTGCACATTTAAAATTGAATTCCTATCATCTTTTACTTCCTACAAGCCTTCAAGCTTGTCCAAGATTGAATATAGGTCGTGTACGAGAGCTGACTGGACAAGTGTTCTTAATCTTTAGCCATGTGTCTATGCATTGTGTATGAAAAGAATAAGAGCACAGCATCATCCTTGCTAACTGTCCTTCCATTTCTTCAATGTATATAATGCAGTTTTTCATTACTCCATCTCCTACACTTTTTCCTACCGAGAATAGCCGCATGTTTTGTTTTATTTCTCTTTCTGATGTTCCAGTTGACTCGTCCTCTCTTGAAAGAAGTGGGCCCCTCATTCTGCTCCGACAGTGTGGAGTCAAACAACAGTGTTGAGTTTTAAAAAAATTGCCAGAGGTGCACATTTAAAATTGAATTCCTATCATCTTTTACTTCCTACAAGCTTGTCCAAGATTGAATATAGGTCATGTACGAGAGCTGACTGGACAAGTGTTCTTAATCTTTAGCCATGTGTCTATGCATTGTGTATGAAAAGAATAAGAGCACAGCATCATCCTTGCTAACTGTCCTTCTTCCATTTCTTCAATGTATATAATGCAGTTTTTCATTACTCCATCTCCTACAATTTTTCCTACAGAGTATAGCCGCATGTTTTGTTTTATTTCTCTTTCTGATGTTCCAGTTGACTCATCCTCTCTTGAAAGAAGTGGGCCCCTCATTCTGCTCCGACAGGGTGGAGTCAAACAACAGTGTTGAGTTTTAAAAAAATTGCCAGAGGTGCACATTTAAAATTGAATTCCTATCATCTTTTACTTCCTACAAGCCTTCAAGCTTGTCCAAGATTGAATATAGGTCGTGTACGAGAGCTGACTGGACAAGTGTTCTTAATCTTTAGCCATGTGTCTATGCATTGTGTATGAAAAGAATAAGAGCACAGCATCATCCTTGCTAACTGTCCTTCCATTTCTTCAATGTATATAATGCAGTTTTTCATTACTCCATCTCCTACACTTTTTCCTACCGAGAATAGCCGCATGTTTTGTTTTATTTCTCTTTCTGATGTTCCAGTTGACTCATCCTCTCTTGAAAGAAGTGGGCCCCTCATTCTGCTCCGACAGGGTGGAGTCAAACAACAGTGTTGAGTTTTAAAAAAATTGCCAGAGGTGCACATTTAAAATTGAATTCCTATCATCTTTTACTTCCTACAAGCCTTGTAGCTTGTCCAAGATTGAATATAGGTCATGTACGAGAGCTGACTGGACAAGTGTTCTTAATCTTTAGCCATGTGTCTATGCATTGTGTATGAAAAGAATAAGAGCACAGCATCATCCTTGCTAACTGTCCTTCTTCCATTTCTTCAATGTATATAATGCAGTTTTTCATTACTCCATCTCCTACACTTTTTCCTACCGAGAATAGCCGCATGTTTTGTTTTATTTCTCTTTCTGATGTTCCAGTTGACTCATCCTCTCTTGAAAGAAGTGGGCCCCTCATTCTGCTCCGACAGGGTGGAGTCAAACAACAGTGTTGAGTTTTAAAAAAATTGCCAGAGGTGCACATTTAAAATTGAATTCCTATCATCTTTTACTTCCTACAAGCCTTGTAGCTTGTCCAAGATTGAATATAGGTCATGTACGAGAGCTGACTGGACAAGTGTTCTTAATCTTTAGCCATGTGTCTATGCATTGTGTATGAAAAGAATAAGAGCACAGCATCATCCTTGCTAACTGTCCTTCTTCCATTTCTTCAATGTATATAATGCAGTTTTTCATTACTCCATCTCCTACACTTTTTCCTACCGAGAATAGCCGCATGTTTTGTTTTATTTCTCTTTCTGATGTTCCAGTTGACTCATCCTCTCTTGAAAGAAGTGGGCCCCTCATTCTGCTCCGACAGGGTGGAGTCAAACAACAGTGTTGAGTTTTAAAAAAATTGCCAGAGGTGCACATTTAAAATTGAATTCCTATCATCTTTTACTTCCTACAAGCCTTGTAGCTTGTCCAAGATTGAAGATAGGTCATGTACGAGAGCTGACTGGACAAGTGTTCTTAATCTTTAGCCATGTGTCTATGCATTGTGTATGAAAAGAATAAGAGCCCAGCATCATCATTGCTAACTGTCCTTCTTCCATTTCTTCAATGTGTATAATGCAGTTTTTCATTACTCCATTTCCTACCCTTTTTCCTACCGAGAATAGCCGCATGTTTTGTTTTATTTCTCTTTCTGATGTTCCAGTTGACTCATCCTCTCTTGAAAGAAGTGGGCCCCTCATTCTGCTCCGACAGGGTGGAGTCAAACAACAGTGTTGAGTTTTAAAAAATTGCCAGAGGTGCACATTTAAAATTGAATTCCTATCATCTTTTACTTCATACAAGCTTGTCCAAGATTGAATATAGGTCATGTACGAGAGCTGACTGGACAAGTGTTCTTAATCTTTAGCCATGTGTCTATGCATTGTGTATGAAAAGAATAAGAGCACAGCATCATCCTTGCTAACTGTCCTTCCATTTCTTCAATGTATATAATGCAGTTTTTCATTACTCCATCTCCTACACTTTTTCCTACCGAGAATAGCCGCATGTTTTGTTTTATTTCTCTTTCTGATGTTCCAGTTGACTCATCCTCTCTTGAAAGAAGTGGGCCCCTCATTCTGCTCCGACAGGGTGGAGTCAATCAACAGTGTAGAGTTTTAAAAAAATTGCTACAGGTGCACATTTAAAATTGAATTCCTATCATCTTTTACTTCCTACAAGCCTTGTAGCTTGTCCAAGATTGAATATAGGTCATGTACGAGAGCTGACTGGACAAGTGTTCTTAATCTTTAGCCATGTGTCTATGCATTGTGTATGAAAAGAATAAGAGCACAGCATCATCCTTGCTAACTGTCCTACCATTTCTTCAATGTATATAATGCAGTTTTTCATTACTCCATCTCCTACACTTTTTCCTACCGAGAATAGTCGCATGTTTTGTTTTATTTCTCTTTCTGATGTTCCAGTTGACTCATCCTCTCTTGAAAGAAGTGGGCCCCTCATTCTGCTCCGACAGTGTGGAGTCAAACAACAGTGTTGAGTTTTAAAAAAATTGCCAGAGGTGCACATTTAAAATTAAATTCCTATCATCTTTTACTTCCTACAAGCCTTCAAGCTTGTCCAAGATTGAATATAGGTCATGTACGAGAGCTGACTGGACAAGTGTTCTTAATCTTTAGCCATGTGTCTATGCATTGTGTATGAAAAGAATAAGAGCACAGCATCATCCTTGCTAACTGTCCTTCTTCCATTTCTTCAATGTATATAATGCAGTTTTTCATTACTCCATCTCCTACACTTTTTCCTACCGAGAATAGCCGCATGTTTTGTTTTATTTCTCTTTCTGATGTTCCAGTTGACTCATCCTCTCTTGAAAGAAGTGGGCACCTCATTCTGCTCCGACAGGGTGGAGTCAAACAACAGTGTTGAGTTTTAAAAAAATTGCCAGAGGTGCACATTTAAAATTGAATTCCTATCATCTTTTACTTCCTACAAGCCTTGTAGCTTGTCCAAGATTGAATATAGGTCATGTACGAGAGCTGACTGGACAAGTGTTCTTAATCTTTAGCCATGTGTCTATGCATTGTGTATGAAAAGAATAAGAGCACAGCATCATCCTTGCTAACTGTCCTTCCATTTCTTCAATGTATATAATGCAGTTTTTCATTACTCCATCTCCTACACTTTTTCCTACCGAGAATAGCTGCATGTTTTGTTTTATTTCTCTTTCTGATGTTCCAGTTGACTCATCCTCTCTTGAAAGAAGTGGGCCCCTCATTCTGCTCCGACAGTGTGGAGTCAAACAACAGTGTTGAGTTTTAAAAAAATTGCCAGAGGTGCACATTTAAAATTGAATTCCTATCATCTTTTACTTCCTACAAGCTTGTCCAAGATTGAATATAGGTCATGTACGAGAGCTGACTGGACAAGTGTTCTTAATCTTTAGCCATGTGTCTATGCATTGTGTATGAAAAGAATAAGAGCACAGCATCATCCTTGCTAACTGTCCTTCTTCCATTTCTTCAATGTGTATAATGCAGTTTTTCCTTACTCCATATCCTACACTTTTTCCTACCGAGAATAGCCGCATGTTTTGTTTTATTTCTCTTTCTGATGTTCCAGTTGACTCATCCTCTCTTGAAAGAAGTGGGCCCCTCATTCTGCTCCGACAGTGTGGAGTCAAACAACAGTGTTGAGTTTTAAAAAAATTGCCAGAGGTGCACATTTAAAATTGAATTCCTATCATCTTTTACTTCCTACAAGCTTGTCCAAGATTGAATATAGGTCATGTACGAGAGCTGACTGGACAAGTGTTCTTAATCTTTAGCCATGTGTCTATGCATTGTGTATGAAAAGAATAAGAGCACAGCATCATCCTTGCTAACTGTCCTTCTTCCATTTCTTCAATGTATATAATGCAGTTTTTCATTACTCCATTTCCTACCCTTTTTCCTACCGAGAATAGCCGCATGTTTTGTTTTATTTCTCTTTCTGATGTTCCAGTTGACTCATCCTCTCTTGAAAGAAGTGGGCCCCTCATTCTGCTCCGACAGGGTGGAGTCAAACAACAGTGTTGAGTTTTAAAAAAATTGCCAGAGGTGCACATTTAAAATTGAATTCCTATCATCTTTTACTTCATACAAGCTTGTCCAAGATTGAATATAGGTCATGTACGAGAGCTGACTGGACAAGTGTTCTTAATCTTTAGCCATGTGTCTATGCATTGTGTATGAAAAGAATAAGAGCACAGCATCATCCTTGCTAACTGTCCTTCTTCCATTTCTTCAATGTATATAATGCAGTTTTTCATTACTCCATCTCCTACACTATTTCCTACAGAGTATAGCCGCATGTTTTGTTTTATTTCTCTTTCTGATGTTCCAGTTGACTCATCCTCTCTTGAAAGAAGTGGGCCCCTCATTCTGCTCCGACAGGGTGGAGTCAATCAACAGTGTTGAGTTTTAAAAAAATTGCCAGAGGTGCACATTTAAAATTGAATTCCTATCATCTTTTACTTCCTACAAGCCTTCAAGCTTGTCCAAGATTGAATATAGGTCATGTACGAGAGCTGACTGGACAAGTGTTCTTAATCTTTAGCCATGTGTCTATGCATTGTGTATGAAAAGAATAAGAGCACAGCATCATCCTTGCTAACTGTCCTTCTTCCATTTCTTCAATGTATATAATGCAGTTTTTCATTACTCCATCTCCTACACTTTTTCCTACCGAGAATAGCTGCATGTTTTGTTTTATTTCTCTTTCTGATGTTCCAGTTGACTCATCCTCTCTTGAAAGAAGTGGGCCCCTCATTCTGCTCCAACAGTGTGGAGTCAAACAACAGTGTAGAGTTTTAAATAAATTGCCAGAGGTGCACATTTAAAATTGAATTCCTATCATCTTTTACTTCCTACAAGCTTGTCCAAGATTGAATATAGGTCATGTACGAGAGCTGACTGGACAAGTGTTCTTAATCTTTAGCCATGTGTCTATGCATTGTGTATGAAAAGAATAAGAGCACAGCATCATCCTTGCTAACTGTCCTTCTTCCATTTCTTCAATGTATATAATGCAGTTTTTCATTACTCCATCTCCTACACTTTTTCCTACCGAGAATAGCTGCATGTTTTGTTTTATTTCTCTTTCTGATGTTCCAGTTGACTCATCCTCTCTTGAAAGAAGTGGGCCCCTCATTCTGCTCCAACAGTGTGGAGTCAAACAACAGTGTAGAGTTTTAAATAAATTGCCAGAGGTGCACATTTAAAATTGAATTCCTATCATCTTTTACTTCCTACAAGCCTTCAAGCTTGTCCAAGATTGAATATAGGTCATGTACGAGAGCTGACTGGACAAGTGTTCTTAATCTTTAGCCATGTGTCTATGCATTGTGTATGAAAAGAATAAGAGCACAGCATCATCCTTGCTAACTGTCCTTCTTCCATTTCTTCAATGTGTATATTGCAGTTTTTCCTTACTCCATATCCTACACTTTTTCCTACCGAGAATAGCCGCATGTTTTGTTTTATTTCTCTTTCTGATGTTCCAGTTGACTCATCCTCTCTTGAAAGAAGTGGGCCCCTCATTCTGCTCCGACAGGGTGGAGTCAAACAACAGTGTTAAGTTTTAAAAAAATTGCCAGAGGTGCACATTTAAAATTGAATTCCTATCATCTTTTACTTCCTACAAGCCTTGTAGCTTGTCCAAGATTGAATATAGGTCATGTACGAGAGCTGACTGGACAAGTGTTCTTAATCTTTAGCCATGTGTCTATGCATTGTGTATGAAAAGAATAAGAGCACAGCATCATCCTTGCTAACTGTCCTTCCATTTCTTCAATGTATATAATGCAGTTTTTCATTACTCCATCTCCTACACTTTTTCCTACCGAGAATAGCTGCATGTTTTGTTTTATTTCTCTTTCTGATGTTCCAGTTGACTCATCCTCTCTTGAAAGAAGTGGGCCCCTCATTCTGCTCCGACAGGGTGGAGTCAAACAACAGTGTAGAGTTTTAAATAAATTGCCAGAGGTGCACATTTAAAATTGAATTCCTATCATCTTTTACTTCCTACAAGCCTTCAAGCTTGTCCAAGATTGAATATAGGTCATGTACGAGAGCTGACTGGACAAGTGTTCTTAATCTTTAGCCATGTGTCTATGCATTGTGTATGAAAAGAATAAGAGCACAGCATCATCCTTGCTAACTGTCCTTCTTCCATTTCTTCAATGTGTATAATGCAGTTTTTCCTTACTCCATATCCTACACTTTTTCCTACCGAGAATAGCCGCATGTTTTGTTTTATTTCTCTTTCTGATGTTCCAGTTGACTCATCCTCTCTTGAAAGAAGTGGGCCCCTCATTCTGCTCCGACAGTGTGGAGTCAAACAACAGTGTTGAGTTTTAAAAAAATTGCCAGAGGTGCACATTTAAAATTGAATTCCTATCATCTTTTACTTCCTACAAGCTTGTCCAAGATTGAATATAGGTCATGTACGAGAGCTGACTGGACAAGTGTTCTTAATCTTTAGCCATGTGTCTATGCATTGTGTATGAAAAGAATAAGAGCACAGCATCATCCTTGCTAACTGTCCTTCTTCCATTTCTTCAATGTATATAATGCAGTTTTTCATTACTCCATTTCCTACCCTTTTTCCTACCGAGAATAGCCGCATGTTTTGTTTTATTTCTCTTTCTGATGTTCCAGTTGACTCATCCTCTCTTGAAAGAAGTGGGCCCCTCATTCTGCTCCGACAGGGTGGAGTCAAACAACAGTGTTGAGTTTTAAAAAAATTGCCAGAGGTGCACATTTAAAATTGAATTCCTATCATCTTTTACTTCATACAAGCTTGTCCAAGATTGAATATAGGTCATGTACGAGAGCTGACTGGACAAGTGTTCTTAATCTTTAGCCATGTGTCTATGCATTGTGTATGAAAAGAATAAGAGCACAGCATCATCCTTGCTAACTGTCCTTCTTCCATTTCTTCAATGTATATAATGCAGTTTTTCATTACTCCATCTCCTACACTATTTCCTACAGAGTATAGCCGCATGTTTTGTTTTATTTCTCTTTCTGATGTTCCAGTTGACTCATCCTCTCTTGAAAGAAGTGGGCCCCTCATTCTGCTCCGACAGGGTGGAGTCAATCAACAGTGTAGAGTTTTAAAAAAATTGCTACAGGTGCACATTTAAAATTGAATTCCTATCATCTTTTACTTCCTACAAGCCTTCAAGCTTGTCCAAGATTGAATATAGGTCATGTACGAGAGCTGACTGGACAAGTGTTCTTAATCTTTAGCCATGTGTCTATGCATTGTGTATAAAAAGAATAAGAGCACAGCATCATCCTTACTAACTGTCCTTCTTCCATTTCTTCAATGTATATAATGCAGTTTTTCATTACTCCATCTCCTACACTTTTTCCTACCGAGAATAGCTGCATGTTTTGTTTTATTTCTCTTTCTGATGTTCCAGTTGACTCATCCTCTCTTGAAAGAAGTGGGCCCCTCATTCTGCTCCAACAGTGTGGAGTCAAACAACAGTGTAGAGTTTTAAATAAATTGCCAGAGGTGTACATTTAAAATTGAATTCCTATCATCTTTTACTTCCTACAAGCTTGTCCAAGATTGAATATAGGTCATGTACGAGAGCTGACTGGACAAGTGTTCTTAATCTTTAGCCATGTGTCTATGCATTGTGTATGAAAAGAATAAGAGCACAGCATCATCCTTGCTAACTGTCCTTCTTCCATTTCTTCAATGTATATAATGCAGTTTTTCATTACTCCATCTCCTACACTTTTTCCTACCGAGAATAGCTGCATGTTTTGTTTTATTTCTCTTTCTGATGTTCCAGTTGACTCATCCTCTCTTGAAAGAAGTGGGCCCCTCATTCTGCTCCAACAGTGTGGAGTCAAACAACAGTGTAGAGTTTTAAATAAATTGCCAGAGGTGCACATTTAAAATTGAATTCCTATCATCTTTTACTTCCTACAAGCCTTCAAGCTTGTCCAAGATTGAATATAGGTCATGTACGAGAGCTGACTGGACAAGTGTTCTTAATCTTTAGCCATGTGTCTATGCATTGTGTATGAAAAGAATAAGAGCACAGCATCATCCTTGCTAACTGTCCTTCTTCCATTTCTTCAATGTGTATATTGCAGTTTTTCCTTACTCCATATCCTACACTTTTTCCTACCGAGAATAGCCGCATGTTTTGTTTTATTTCTCTTTCTGATGTTCCAGTTGACTCATCCTCTCTTGAAAGAAGTGGGCCCCTCATTCTGCTCCGACAGGGTGGAGTCAAACAACAGTGTTAAGTTTTAAAAAAATTGCCAGAGGTGCACATTTAAAATTGAATTCCTATCATCTTTTACTTCCTACAAGCCTTGTAGCTTGTCCAAGATTGAATATAGGTCATGTACGAGAGCTGACTGGACAAGTGTTCTTAATCTTTAGCCATGTGTCTATGCATTGTGTATGAAAAGAATAAGAGCACAGCATCATCCTTGCTAACTGTCCTTCCATTTCTTCAATGTATATAATGCAGTTTTTCATTACTCCATCTCCTACACTTTTTCCTACCGAGAATAGCCGCATGTTTTGTTTTATTTCTCTTTCTGATGTTCCAGTTGACTCATCCTCTCTTGAAAGAAGTGGGCCCCTCATTCTGCTCCGACAGTGTGGAGTCAAACAACAGTGTTGAGTTTTAAAAAAATTGCCAGAGGTGCACATTTAAAATTGAATTCCTATCATCTTTTACTTCCTACAAGCCTTCAAGCTTGTCCAAGATTGAATATAGGTCATGTACGAGAGCTGACTGGAAAAGTGTTCTTAATCTTTAGCCATGTGTCTATGCATTGTGTATGAAAAGAATAAGAGCACAGCATCATCCTTGCTAACTGTCCTTCTTCCATTTCTTCAATGTATATAATGCAGTTTTTCATTACTCCATTTCCTACCCTTTTTCCTACCGAGAATAGCCGCATGTTTTGTTTTATTTCTCTTTCTGATGTTCCAGTTGACTCATCCTCTCTTGAAAGAAGTGGGCCCCTCATTCTGCTCCGACAGGGTGGAGTCAAACAACAGTGTTGAGTTTTAAAAAAATTGCCAGAGGTGCACATTTAAAATTGAATTCCTATCATCTTTTACTTCCTACAAGCCTTGTAGCTTGTCCAAGATTGAATATAGGTCATGTACGAGAGCTGACTGGACAAGTGTTCTTAATCTTTAGCCATGTGTCTATGCATTGTGTATGAAAAGAATAAGAGCACAGCATCATCCTTGCTAACTGTCCTTCTTCCATTTCTTCGATGTATATAATGCAGTTTTTCATTACTCCATCTCCTACACTATTTCCTACAGAGAATAGCCGCATGTTTTGTTTTATTTCTCTTTCTGATGTTCCAGTTGACTCATCCTCTCTTGAAAGAAGTGGGCCCCTCATTCTGCTCCGACAGGGTGGAGTCAATCAACAGTGTAGAGTTTTAAAAAAAAATTGCTACAGGTGCACATTTAAAATTGAATTCCTATCATCTTTTACTTCCTACAAGCCTTCAAGCTTGTCCAAGATTGAATATAGGTCATGTACGAGAGCTGACTGGACAAGTGTTCTTAATCTTTAGCCATGTGTCTATGCATTGTGTATGAAAAGAATAAGAGCACAGCATCATCCTTGCTAACTGTCCTTCTTCCATTTCTTCAATGTATATAATGCAGTTTTTCATTACTCCATCTCCTACACTTTTTCCTACCGAGAATAGCTGCATGTTTTGTTTTATTTCTCTTTCTGATGTTCCAGTTGACTCATCCGCTCTCGTGAAAGAAGTGGGCCCCTCATTCTGCTCCAACAGTGTGGAGTCAAACAACAGTGCAGAGTTTTAAATAAATTGCCAGAGGTGCACATTTAAAATTGAATTCCTATCATCTTTTACTTCCTACAAGCTTGTCCAAGATTGAATATAGGTCATGTACGAGAGCTGACTGGACAAGTGTTCTTAATCTTTAGCCATGTGTCTATGCATTGTGTATGAAAAGAATAAGAGCACAGCATCATCCTTGCTAACTGTCCTTCTTCTATTTCTTCAATGTATATAATGCAGTTTTTCATTACTCCATATCCTACACTTTTTCCTACCGAGAATAGCCGCATGTTTTGTTTTATTTCTCTTTCTGATGTTCCAGTTGACTCATCCTCTCTTGAAAGAAGTGGGCCCCTGATTCTGCTCCGACAGGGTGGAGTCAAACAACAGTGTTAAGTTTTAAAAAAATTGCCAGAGGTGCACATTTAAAATTGAATTCCTATCATCTTTTACTTCCTACAAGCCTTGTAGCTTGTCCAAGATTGAATATAGGTCATGTACGAGAGCTGACTGGACAAGTGTTCTTAATCTTTAGCCATGTGTCTATGCATTGTGTATGAAAAGAATAAGAGCACAGCATCATCCTTGCTAACTGTCCTTCTTCCATTTCTTCAATGTATATAATGCAGTTTTTCATTACTCCATCTCCTACAATTTTTCCTACAGAGTATAGCCGCATGTTTTGTTTTATTTCTCTTTCTGATGTTCCAGTTGACTCATCCTCTCTTGAAAGAAGTGGGCCCCTCATTCTGCTCCGACAGTGTGGAGTCAAACAACAGTGTTGAGTTTTAAAAAAATTGCCAGAGGTGCACATTTAAAATTGAATTCCTATCATCTTTTACTTCCTACAAGCCTTCAAGCTTGTCCAAGATTGAATATAGGTCATGTACGAGAGCTGACTGGAAAAGTGTTCTTAATCTTTAGCCATGTGTCTATGCATTGTGTATGAAAAGAATAAGAGCACAGCATCATCCTTGCTAACTGTCCTTCTTCCATTTCTTCAATGTATATAATGCAGTTTTTCATTACTCCATTTCCTACCCTTTTTCCTACCGAGAATAGCCGCATGTTTTGTTTTATTTCTCTTTCTGATGTTCCAGTTGACTCATCCTCTCTTGAAAGAAGTGGGCCCCTCATTCTGCTCCGACAGGGTGGAGTCAAACAACAGTGTTGAGTTTTAAAAAAATTGCCAGAGGTGCACATTTAAAATTGAATTCCTATCATCTTTTACTTCCTACAAGCCTTGTAGCTTGTCCAAGATTGAATATAGGTCATGTACGAGAGCTGACTGGACAAGTGTTCTTAATCTTTAGCCATGTGTCTATGCATTGTGTATGAAAAGAATAAGAGCACAGCATCATCCTTGCTAACTGTCCTTCTTCCATTTCTTCGATGTATATAATGCAGTTTTTCATTACTCCATCTCCTACACTATTTCCTACAGAGTATAGCCGCATGTTTTGTTTTATTTCTCTTTCTGATGTTCCAGTTGACTCATCCTCTCTTGAAAGAAGTGGGCCCCTCATTCTGCTCCGACAGGGTGGAGTCAATCAACAGTGTAGAGTTTAAAAAAAAATTGCTACAGGTGCACATTTAAAATTGAATTCCTATCATCTTTTACTTCCTACAAGCCTTCAAGCTTGTCCAAGATTGAATATAGGTCATGTACGAGAGCTGACTGGACAAGTGTTCTTAATCTTTAGCCATGTGTCTATGCATTGTGTATGAAAAGAATAAGAGCACAGCATCATCCTTGCTAACTGTCCTTCCATTTCTTCAATGTATATAATGCAGTTTTTCATTACTCCATCTCCTACACTTTTTCCTACCGAGAATAGCTGCATGTTTTGTTTTATTTCTCTTTCTGATGTTCCAGTTGACTCATCCGCTCTCGTGAAAGAAGTGGGCCCCTCATTCTGCTCCAACAGTGTGGAGTCAAACAACAGTGCAGAGTTTTAAATAAATTGCCAGAGGTGCACATTTAAAATTGAATTCCTATCATCTTTTACTTCCTACAAGCCTTGTAGCTTGTCCAAGATTGAATATAGGTCATGTACGAGAGCTGACTGGACAAGTGTTCTTAATCTTTAGCCATGTGTCTATGCATTGTGTATGAAAAGAATAAGAGCACAGCATCATCCTTGCTAACTGTCCTTCTTCCATTTCTTCAATGTATATAATGCAGTTTTTCATTACTCCATATCCTACACTTTTTCCTACCGAGAATAGCCGCATGTTTTGTTTTATTTCTCTTTCTGATGTTCCAGTTGACTCATCCTCTCTTGAAAGAAGTGGGCCCCTCATTCTGCTCCGACAGGGTGGAGTCAAACAACAGTGTTAAGTTTTAAAAAAATTGCCAGAGGTGCACATTTAAAATTGAATTCCTATCATCTTTTACTTCCTACAAGCCTTGTAGCTTGTCCAAGATTGAATATAGGTCATGTACGAGAGCTGACTGGACAAGTGTTCTTAATCTTTAGCCATGTGTCTATGCATTGTGTATGAAAAGAATAAGAGCACAGCATCATCCTTGCTAACTGTCCTTCCATTTCTTCAATGTATATAATGCAGTTTTTCATTACTCCATTTCCTACCCTTTTTCCTACCGAGAATAGCCGCATGTTTTGTTTTATTTCTCTTTCTGATGTTCCAGTTGACTCATCCTCTCTTGAAAGAAGTGGGCCCCTCATTCTGCTCCGACAGGGTGGAGTCAAACAACAGTGTTGAGTTTTAAAAAAATTGCCAGAGGTGCACATTTAAAATTGAATTCCTATCATCTTTTACTTCCTACAAGCCTTGTAGCTTGTCCAAGATTGAAGATAGGTCATGTACGAGAGCTGACTGGACAAGTGTTCTTAATCTTTAGCCATGTGTCTATGCATTGTGTATGAAAAGAATAAGAGCCCAGCATCATCATTGCTAACTGTCCTTCCATTTCTTCAATGTATATAATGCAGTTTTTCATTACTCCATCTCCTACACTTTTTCCTACCGAGAATAGCCGCATGTTTTGTTTTATTTCTCTTTCTGATGTTCCAGTTGACTCATCCTCTCTTGAAAGAAGTGGGCCCCTCATTCTGCTCCGACAGTGTGGAGTCAAACAACAGTGTAGAGTTTTAAATAAATTGCCAGAGGTGCACATTTAAAATTGAATTCCTATCATCTTTTACTTCCTACAAGCCTTGTAGCTTGTCCAAGATTGAATATAGGTCATGTACGAGAGCTGACTGGACAAGTGTTTTTAATCTTTAGCCATGTGTCTATGCATTGTGTATGAAAAGAATAAGAGCACAGCATCATCCTTGCTAACTGTCCTTCTTCCATTTCTTCAATGTATATAATGCAGTTTTTCATTACTCCATCTCCTACACTATTTCCTACAGAGTATAGCCGCATGTTTTGTTTTATTTCTCTTTCTGATGTTCCAGTTGACTCATCCTCTCTTGAAAGAAGTGGGCCCCTCATTCTGCTCCGACAGGGTGGAGTCAAACAACAGTGTTGAGTTTTAAAAAAATTGCCAGAGGTGCACATTTAAAATTGAATTCCTATCATCTTTTACTTCATACAAGCTTGTCCAAGATTGAATATAGGTCATGTACGAGAGCTGACTGGACAAGTGTTCTTAAACTTTAGCCATGTGTCTATGCATTGTGTATGAAAAGAATAAGAGCACAGCATCATCCTTGCTAACTGTCCTTCCATTTCTTCAATGTATATAATGCAGTTTTTAATTACTCCATCTCCTACACTTTTTCCTACCGAGAATAGCCGCATGTTTTGTTTTATTTCTCTTTCTGATGTTCCAGTTGACTCATCCTCTCTTGAAAGAAGTGGGCCCCTCATTCTGCTCCGACAGTGTGGAGTCAAACAACAGTGTAGAGTTTTAAAAAAATTGCCAGAGGTGCACATTTAAAATTGAATTCCTATCATCTTTTACTTCCTACAAGCCTTCAAGCTTGTCCAAGATTGAATATAGGTCATGTACGAGAGCTGACTGGACAAGTGTTCTTAATCTTTAGCCATGTGTCTATGCATTGTGTAGGAAAAGAATAAGAGCACAGCATCATCCTTGCTAACTGTCCTTCTTCCATTTCTTCAATGTATATAATGCAGTTTTTCTTTGCTCCATCTCCTACCCTTTTTCCTACCGAGAATAGCCGCATGTTTTGTTTTATTTCTCTTTCTGATGTTCCAGTTGACTCATCCTCTCTTGAAAGAAGTGGGCCCCTCATTTAGCTCCGACAGTGTGGAGTCAAACAACAGTGTAGAGTTTTAAAAAAATTGCCAGAGGTGCAGATTTAAAATTGAATTCCTATCATCTTTTACTTCCTACAAGCCTTCAAGCTTGTCCAAGATTGAATATAGGTCATGTACGAGAGCTGACTGGACAAGTGTTCTTAATCTTTAGCCATGTGTCTATGCATTGTGTATGAAAAGAATAAGAGCACAGTATCATCCTTGCTAACTGTCCTTCTTCCATTTCTTCAATGTGTATAATGCAGTTTTTCATTACTCCATCTCCTACACTTTTTCCTACCGAGAATAGCCGCAAGTTTTGTTTTATTTCTCTTTCTGATGTTCCAGTTGACTCATCCTCTCTTGAAAGAAGTGGGCCCCTCATTCTGCTCCGACAGGGTGGAGTCAAACAACAGTGTTGAGTTTTAAAAAAATTGCCAGAGGTGCACATTTAAAATTGAATTCCTATCATCTTTTACTTCATACAAGCTTGTCCAAGATTGAATATAGGTCATGTACGAGAGCTGACTGGACAAGTGTTCTTAATCTTTAGCCATGTGTCTATGCATTGTGTATGAAAAGAATAAGAGCACAGCATCATCCTTGCTAACTGTCCTTCTTCCATTTCTTCGATGTATATAATGCAGTTTTTCATTACTCCATCTCCTACACTATTTCCTACAGAGTATAGCCGCATGTTTTGTTTTATTTCTCTTTCTGATGTTCCAGTTGACTCATCCTCTCTTGAAAGAAGTGGGCCCCTCATTCTGCTCCGACAGGGTGGAGTCAATCAACAGTGTAGAGTTTTAAAAAAAATTGCTACAGGTGCACATTTAAAATTGAATTCCTATCATCTTTTACTTCCTACAAGCCTTCAAGCTTGTCCAAGATTGAATATAGGTCATGTACGAGAGCTGACTGGACAAGTGTTCTTAATCTTTAGCCATGTGTCTATGCATTGTGTATGAAAAGAATAAGAGCACAGCATCATCCTTGCTAACTGTCCTTCCATTTCTTCAATGTATATAATGCAGTTTTTCATTACTCCATCTCCTACACTTTTTCCTACCGAGAATAGCTGCATGTTTTGTTTTATTTCTCTTTCTGATGTTCCAGTTGACTCATCCGCTCTCTTGAAAGAAGTGGGCCCCTCATTCTGCTCCAACAGTGTGGAGTCAAACAACAGTGCAGAGTTTTAAATAAATTGCCAGAGGTGCACATTTAAAATTGAATTCCTATCATCTTTTACTTCCTACAAGCTTGTCCAAGATTGAATATAGGTCATGTACGAGAGCTGACTGGACAAGTGTTCTTAATCTTTAGCCATGTGTCTATGCATTGTGTATGAAAAGAATAAGAGCACAGCATCATCCTTGCTAACTGTCCTTCTTCCATTTCTTCAATGTATATAATGCAGTTTTTCATTACTCCATATCCTACACTTTTTCCTACCGAGAATAGCCGCATGTTTTGTTTTATTTCTCTTTCTGATGTTCCAGTTGACTCATCCTCTCTTGAAAGAAGTGGGCCCCTCATTCTGCTCCGACAGGGTGGAGTCAAACAACAGTGTTAAGTTTTAAAAAAATTGCCAGAGGTGCACATTTAAAATTGAATTCCTATCATCTTTTACTTCCTACAAGCCTTGTAGCTTGTCCAAGATTGAATATAGGTCATGTACGAGAGCTGACTGGACAAGTGTTCTTAATCTTTAGCCATGTGTCTATGCATTGTGTATGAAAAGAATAAGAGCACAGCATCATCCTTGCTAACTGTCCTTCCATTTCTTCAATGTATATAATGCAGTTTTTCATTACTCCATTTCCTACCCTTTTTCCTACCGAGAATAGCCGCATGTTTTGTTTTATTTCTCTTTCTGATGTTCCAGTTGACTCATCCTCTCTTGAAAGAAGTGGGCCCCTCATTCTGCTCCGACAGGGTGGAGTCAAACAACAGTGTTGAGTTTTAAAAAAATTGCCAGAGGTGCACATTTAAAATTGAATTCCTATCATCTTTTACTTCCTACAAGCCTTGTAGCTTGTCCAAGATTGAAGATAGGTCATGTACGAGAGCTGACTGGACAAGTGTTCTTAATCTTTAGCCATGTGTCTATGCATTGTGTATGAAAAGAATAAGAGCCCAGCATCATCATTGCTAACTGTCTTCTTCCATTTCTTCAATGTATATAATGCAGTTTTTCATTACTCCATCTCCTACACTTTTTCCTACCGAGAATAGCCGCATGTTTTGTTTTATTTCTCTTTCTGATGTTCCAGTTGACTCATCCTCTCTTGAAAGAAGTGGGCCCCTCATTCTGCTCCGACAGTGTGGAGTCAAACAACAGTGTAGAGTTTTAAATAAATTGCCAGAGGTGCACATTTAAAATTGAATTCCTATCATCTTTTACTTCCTACAAGCCTTGTAGCTTGTCCAAGATTGAATATAGGTCATGTACGAGAGCTGACTGGACAAGTGTTCTTAATCTTTAGCCATGTGTCTATGCATTGTGTATGAAAAGAATAAGAGCACAGCATCATCCTTGCTAACTGTCCTTCTTCCATTTCTTCAATGTATATAATGCAGTTTTTCATTACTCCATCTCCTACACTATTTCCTACAGAGTATAGCCGCATGTTTTGTTTTATTTCTCTTTCTGATGTTCCAGTTGACTCATCCTCTCTTGAAAGAAGTGGGCCCCTCATTCTGCTCCGACAGTGTGGAGTCAAACAACAGTGTTAAGTTTTAAAAAAATTGCCAGAGGTGCACATTTAAAATTGAATTCCTATCATCTTTTACTTCCTACAAGCCTTGTAGCTTGTCCAAGATTGAATATAGGTCATGTACGAGAGCTGACTGGACAAGTGTTCTTAATCTTTAGCCATGTGTCTATGCATTGTGTATGAAAAGAATAAGAGCACAGCATCATCCTTGCTAACTGTCCTTCTTCCATTTCTTCAATGTATATAATGCAGTTTTTCATTACTCCATTTCCTACCCTTTTTCCTACCGAGAATAGCCGCATGTTTTGTTTTATTTCTCTTTCTGATGTTCCAGTTGACTCATCCTCTCTTGAAAGAAGTGGGCCCCTCATTCTGCTCCGACAGTGTGGAGTCAAACAACAGTGTTGAGTTTTAAAAAAATTGCCAGAGGTGCACATTTAAAATTGAATTCCTATCATCTTTTACTTCCTACAAGCCTTGTAGCTTGTCCAAGATTGAAGATAGGTCATGTACGAGAGCTGACTGGACAAGTGTTCTTAATCTTTAGCCATGTGTCTATGCATTGTGTATGAAAAGAATAAGAGCCCAGCATCATCATTGCTAACTGTCCTTCCATTTCTTCAATGTATATAATGCAGTTTTTCATTACTCCATCTCCTACACTTTTTCCTACCGAGAATAGCCGCATGTTTTGTTTTATTTCTCTTTCTGATGTTCCAGTTGACTCATCCTCTCTTGAAAGAAGTGCTCCGACAGTGTGGAGTCAAACAACAGTGTAGAGTTTTAAATAAATTGCCAGAGGTGCACATTTAAAATTGAATTCCTATCATCTTTTACTTCCTACAAGCCTTGTAGCTTGTCCAAGATTGAATATAGGTCATGTACGAGAGCTGACTGGACAAGTGTTCTTAATCTTTAGCCATGTGTCTATGCATTGTGTATGAAAAGAATAAGAGCACAGCATCATCCTTGCTAACTGTCCTTCTTCCATTTCTTCAATGTATATAATGCAGTTTTTCATTACTCCATCTCCTACACTATTTCCTACAGAGTATAGCCGCATGTTTTGTTTTATTTCTCTTTCTGATGTTCCAGTTGACTCATCCTCTCTTGAAAGAAGTGGGCCCCTCATTCTGCTCCGACAGGGTGGAGTCAAACAACAGTGTTGAGTTTTTAAAAAAATTGCCAGAGGTGCACATTTAAAATTGAATTCCTATCATCTTTTACTTCCTACAAGCCTTGTAGCTTGTCCAAGATTGAATATAGGTCATGTACGAGAGCTGACTGGACAAGTGTTCTTAAACTTTAGCCATGTGTCTATGCATTGTGTATGAAAAGAATAAGAGCACAGCATCATCCTTGCTAACTGTCCTTCCATTTCTTCAATGTATATAATGCAGTTTTTAATTACTCCATCTCCTACACTTTTTCCTACCGAGAATAGCCGCATGTTTTGTTTTATTTCTCTTTCTGATGTTCCAGTTGACTCATCCTCTCTTGAAAGAAGTGGGCCCCTCATTCTGCTCCGACAGTGTGGAGTCAAACAACAGTGTAGAGTTTTAAAAAAATTGCCAGAGGTGCACATTTAAAATTGAATTCCTATCATCTTTTACTTCCTACAAGCCTTCAAGCTTGTCCAAGATTGAATATAGGTCATGTACGAGAGCTGACTGGACAAGTGTTCTTAATCTTTAGCCATGTGTCTATGCATTGTGTAGGAAAAGAATAAGAGCACAGCATCATCCTTGCTAACTGTCCTTCTTCCATTTCTTCAATGTATATAACAGTTTTTCTTTGCTCCATCTCCTACCCTTTTTCCTACCGAGAATAGCCGCATGTTTTGTTTTATTTCTCTTTCTGATGTTCCAGTTGACTCATCCTCTCTTGAAAGAAGTGGGCCCCTCATTTAGCTCCGACAGTGTGGAGTCAAACAACAGTGTAGAGTTTTAAAAAAATTGCCAGAGGTGCAGATTTAAAATTGAATTCCTATCATCTTTTACTTCCTACAAGCCTTCAAGCTTGTCCAAGATTGAATATAGGTCATGTACGAGAGCTGACTGGACAAGTGTTCTTAATCTTTAGGTATGTGTCTATGCATTGTGTATGAAAAGAATAAGAGCACAGTATCATCCTTGCTAACTGTCCTTCCATTTCTTCAATGTGTATAATGCAGTTTTTCATTACTCCATCTCCTACACTTTTTCCTACCGAGAATAGCCGCAAGTTTTGTTTTATTTCTCTTTCTGATGTTCCAGTTGACTCATCCTCTCTTGAAAGAAGTGGGCCCCTCATTCTGCTCTGACAGTGTGGAGTCTAACAACAGTGTAGAGTTTAAAAAAAATTGCCACAGGTGCAGATTTAAAATTGAATTCCTGTTATCTTTTACTTCCTACAAGCCTTCAAGCTTGTCCAAGATTGAATATAGGTCATGTACGAGAGCTGACTGGACAAGTGTTCTTAATCTTTAGCCATGTGTATATGCATTGTGTATGAAAAGAATAAGAGCACAGCAAAATCCTTGCTAACTGTCGTTCTTCCATTTCTTCAATGTATATAACACAGTTTTTCTTTACTCCATCTACACCTTTTCCTACCGATAATAGCCGTATGTTTTGTTCTATTTCTCTTTCTGATGCTCCAGTTGACTCATCCTCTCTTGAAAGAAGTGGGCCCCTCATTCTGCTCCGACAATGTGGAGTCAAACAACAGTGTAGAGTTTTAAAAAAATTGCCACAGGTGCACATTTAAAATTGAATTCCTATCATCTTTTACTTCCTACAAGCCTTGTAGCTTGTCCAAGATTGAATATAGGTCATGTACGAGAGCTGACTGGACAAGTGTTCTTAATCTTTAGCCATGTTTCTATGCATTGTGTATGAAAAGAATAAGAGCACAGCAAAATCCTTGCTAAACTGTCCTTTCATTTCTTCAAGTGACAATAAAGAAATGGGAAGGGAATCATATCAACAGAAAATAAAATTAAGCATTGAAGGCTGTGCAGCTGTAGAGGAAATAAAAAAAAAAAAAGAAAAGGAAAGTGACAATAAAGAAATGGGAAGGGAATCATATCAACAGAAAATAAAATTAAGCATTGAATGCTGTGCAGCTGCAGAGGAAATAAAAAAAAAAAAAGAAAGAAAAGGAAAGTGATAATAAAGAAATGGGAAGGGAATCATATCAACAGAAAATAAAATTAAGCATTGAATGCTGGAATGCTGGCAGCTGCAGAGGAAATAAAAAAAAAAAGAAAGAAAAGAAAAGGAAAGTGACAAAGAGGAAATAAAAAAAAAGAAATAAAAGAAACTGAAAGTGACAAAGAAATGGGAAGGGAATCATATCAACAGAAAAGAAATTAAGCATTGAATGCTATGCAGCTGCAGAGGAAATAAAAAGAAAAGAAAGAAAGGAAAAGGAAAGTGACAATAAAGAAATGGGAAGGGAATCATATCAACAGAAAATAAAATTAAGCATTGAATGCTGTGCAGCTGCAGAGGATAAAAAAAAAAAGGAAAGAAAAGGAAAGTGACAATAAAGAAATGGGAAGGGAATCATATCAACAGAAAATAAAATCAAGCATTGAATGCTGTGCAGCTGCAGAGGATAAAAAAAAAGGAAAGAAAAGGAAAGTGACAATAAAGAAATGGGAAGGGAACCATATGAACAGAAAATAAAATTAAGCATTGAATGCTGTGCAGCTGCAGAGGAAATAAAAAAAAAAGAAAAGAAAAGGAAAGTGACAAAGAGGAAAAAGAAAGAAAAGGCAAGTGACAATAAAGAAATGGGAAGGGAATCATATCAACAGAAAATAAAATTAAGCATTGAATGCTGTGCAGCTGCAGAGGAAATAAAAAAAAAAAAAAAGAAAAGAAAAGGAAAGTGACAAAGAGGAAAAAGAAAGAAAAGGAAAGTGACAATAAAGAAATGGGAAGGGAATCATATCAACAGAAAATAAAATTAAGCATTGAATGCTGTGCAGCTGCAGAGGAAATAAAAAAAAAGAAAGAAAAGGAAAGTGACATTAAAGAAATGGGAAGGGAATCATATCAACAGAAAATAAAATTAAGCATTGAATGCTGTGCAGCTGCAGAGGAAATTAAAAAAAAAAAAAAGAGAAAAGAAAAGGAAAGTGACAATAATGAAATGGGAAGGGAATCATATCAACAGAAAATAAAATTAAGCATTGAATGCTGTGCAGTTACAGAGTCAACAAAAGGCAAAGGTGGCCATGGAACTTGTTGAGAAGAAAACAAGAGGAAACCATATAATTTATTTCCTATGATAGGAAACAAATTTAAATTAAAGGTGTTGCTTATAAATATATTGATTATCTTCAATTTGAAAATTCTTAGCTTTCGCTTTTGTCACGTTATATTCTGGACGTCTGAAGTTAAAAATTCCTTGCATTTGAAACATATTACTATAAAATAGAATAAAAAAGGTTTTACTCACAATGTTTTTTTGGTTGATCCTCTTTCTTTTAATTGCTTTCAATTTTTGAAGTTAGAATATTATGATTCATGCCAAAAATTTGGAAACATGTTCACACTTGCAGGTACCCTGTTGGTGAGTATGACTTAAAAAATGAAGTATTGGTTCTTCTAAGGTGAGTATGGCTTAAAAACGAAGTATTGGTTCTTCTAAGGTGAGTATGGCTTAAAAACAAAGTCTTGGTTAAAAACTCAATGAACAAACGAAGTCTTATTTAAAAGCTAATGACCAAATAAAAATATTCGAAAAACCTGGCCCTATATTGACTTCAAGTATTTTTAAAAAATGATGTCTTGGTTCTAAAAATGTCTTGGTTCTTTAGAAGAACCAAGACTTCATTTTTAAAAAAATACTTAAAGTAAATATAGGGCCAAGTTTTTCGAATATTTTCATTTCATTATTAGCTTTTAAGTAAGACTTTGTTTGTTCATTGAGTTTTTAACCAAGACTTCGTTTTAAGCCATACTCACCAACAGGGTACCTGCAAGTGTGAACATGTTACCAAATTTTTGGCATGAATCATAATATTTTAACTTCAAAAATTGAAAGCAATTAAAAGGAAGAGGATCACCAAAAAAACATTGTGAGTAAAACCTTTTTATTCTATTTTATAGTAATATCATGATTCAAATGCAAGGAATTTGACTTCCGACGTCCAGAATATAACGTGGCAAAAGCGAACCCTAAGAATTTTCAAATAATTGAAGATAATCAATATAATACAAGAAGAAACTTGAGCTGATGTCCTAGCAAGTAAAACAACAAAACAAAAACAAATAGTGTATTTAAAGCAGTGTCTTTTAAAACTACACTATCTACCAACAAGTACCGTATATACTCGCGTATAAGTCGACCCCCCACTTTCAGAGGAAAAAATCGTAAGAAATCGGAAACCCGCGTATAAGTCGATCCCGGAATGAGAAAAAAAAAATTGAATGAATTTATTCAAAAACATTTGAAAATGAAAAAAATTATATATATAATACTAAATTTAATTTGCATACCCAAAAACTTCATCGGAACCCTTCAAAATCCGATTCCGAGTCAGACTCACCAAACAGTTCTAAAAAGTCTTTCTCCGTCATCGGCGTGTCATCATAAACATCGGTATTCCCATCTATGCCTGTGTCATCAGAATCACTGTCATCATCACTCATAAAAAATCTCATCATCCTCTGTGCCATCAAGTTTGTTACTAATGCAACATTTCTTGAATGATTTCACGACCATTTCCGCAGGTATCACATCCCAAGCATCCTTGACCCATCGCGCAATCAAAACGATATCCGGCTTCTTTAGATTTCCGCCCTTAGTTTCAGTCGGCAAATCGGAACTTATCCAATCTGCCGAATACCTCCGCACATTGTCCTTGAAGGGCTTATTAAGGCAGACATTTAGTGGTTGAAGAACAGATGTCAACCCACCTGGTATGACAACAAGAGTTGTTTTTGAATTTTCTGCAGTTTTTTTCATTTCTGCACAACGGTGTGCAACAAACATATCCCACACCAAAAGAGAAGGTTTCCTCAAAAGTGCACCTGGCCTTTTGTTCCACACATTCTTTAACCAGTCAATTGTTCCGGATTCGTTCATCCATCCTTTTTCATGGGCACGAACGAGCACACCAGACGGAAAGACAACGCTTTTCAGCAGAGTTTTGCGTTTGAAAATAATTAATTACTTGAGGTAGCTTACTGCTGTCGGCCAAACAGGAAAGAACAACCGTGAAACTAAATTTTTCGTGGCCAGTCGTTTTGATCAAGATATTTTTTTCGCTCTTTTGGTTCACCGTCTTATTTCCAGGAAGGTTCGAAACACATGGCGGTTTCATCCATGTCCCTATTTGGGAAAGTTCAAAAGCAGTCTCTTTTCTCTTTTGAATTACATACTTTTGAAATTCCATTATCTTTGCTTCGAGGTCACGAGGTAACTTCTGTGCAGTTTTGGTGCGCTGGCATAGACACAACCCATAGCGGTTCATGAACCTTGTGCACCAACCTGGTGAGGCACGAAAAGTGTTATTTGCGGCTGCAAACTTTTCATCTTTTGCGAGCTTCATTGCTCGCAAACGTATACCAATTCGCCTTACAATGTAACCATTTTGTCTGCAGTCCACAATCCAATCATTCAAGACACTTTCCAGCTCTGGGAAAGATGTCGTTCCACGGCGCAGCGCCTTTTGCGATTTTGGGATTTTCACCAAGTCCGTTTTTTTTTACGCCAATCTCGAATCAGTTTTTCGTTAATGCCAAATTGACGTGAAGCAGCACAGTTGTTAGTATTTTCTGCAAAAGAAACCACTTTCAACTTGAATCCTGCATTATAGGACATCCGTTTCTTTACACAATCCGTGTCGCCCATAATAGGAGAAGCGAGACACGCGCGATTAAGAACAAGTAACACCTAACACTGGCTGTCGCATGGCTCCGTTATGTCGAAGGTCAGCGCAATCAACTGGTAGTCAGAAGGGCGGAGCTTTCTATGCACGGCTGTGACTGCGCTGTGGATACACAAAGCCAGGAGAGAGGAGACTTTTCAAAGCGCGGAGAAATTCGGAGGGTCGTGATTTCGTAATTCTACCACTTCTACCACATCAGTGTTTTTTCTTTCTTTTTTTCTTTCTTTTTCTTTCGGAGGGTTGCGATTTCGTAATTAATACCGCATAGCCATTTTTATTTCTTTTGGGATGGATTGCCTTTTGCCTCACGGGAAGAACTTTTGGACTTAACGATTTTTTTAGACCCCCGTATAAGTCGACCCCATTACTTTGAAGTTCTCATTTTGTCCCAAATTTCTCGACTTATACGCGAGTATATACGGTAATTGGACACCTGTGATAGCGAAGGAAAACAAATTTTATTCACCTTCAATAGTTGGTGGAGCCTCCACGAGCGGTGATTACAGCTGCGACCCTCCAGGGCATACTCTCAACCAGGCGTTGTAGGATGGCTAGCGGTATTTTCTTCCATTCTGCTTGGAGAAAACAGGTCAGTTCCTTCACTGATTTCGGACGGTGGGGACACCCCTTAAGTCAACGCTCCAACTCGTCCCAGAGGTGCTTGATATGGTTAAGGTCTGGACTCTGCGCAGGCCAGTCCATTCGATTAACCCCATTGTCACTATACCAAGCCATGGTAGACCTCGCAAGATGACAGGTGGCATTGTCATCCTGAAAGTAACATGGGTCCACCCTGTAAAACTGCCACAACGTAGGAAGCCCATGGTCATCCAAAATGGTGCAGTAGGTCTCGGCGTTCAGTCTACCAGTAATTGCGACCAAGGGTCCCGCGCCATACCAGTAGAAACACCCCCATAGCATAATTCCACCGCCGCCGAACTTCACAGTTGTCACAATACATTCCGGCAGGAGGCGTTCTCCAGGCAGCCGTAAACCCAGACCCTGCCATCCAAACGGTAGAGGATGAACCTTGATTCGTCGCTCCAGAGAACCTGATTCCACTGTTCAACAGTCCACTGTCCACGTTCTTTGCACCACGTTAGCCGAGCAGTGCTATTGGACTTGGTGATCAAAGGCTTGTGGGCGGCAGCACGTCCAAGATAACAGAGTAGATGGGCTTCCTTACAGATGGTATTCTTCGAAAGAACACTCCCGGATGCCTGTTGAAACTCCTCGCGGATGTGGCCCATCGATTTGGTGCGGTTCTTCCGAATTTCTCTGGCCAGCACCCGTCGGTCTCTAACTCCCAGTTTTGTGGGTCTGCCGGGTCGGGGCACATTCCGACAGTCACCTCTCATCTTCCACTTGCCAATCACGTAGGCCACTGTCGATTTTGGGTACTTCAACTCGCTGGATATGTCACGTATAGATCGGCCATTTCTGTGATACCCAACGATTACACCTTTCTCGAAATCGGAGAGCTCCGAGCTGTGTGGCATCTTGCATGCGACTGGTTGCGTTGTTGTTTCCCCCACACGATATTTAACTGCAGCGGCTGTGACATGTATCAGGACCTCAGATATCGTCGATTGCAGGGGTGTCCAATTACTTGTTGGTAGATAGTGTATATTATTTTGCTTTGAATTCAATAATTTTGTATTGTGATACAGTGTGTGCTCCAGTTTAATATTTACGTAATAAATTACAGTGAACAATTCCATCTCGCGCTGTGTTATATTCACACTTGCTCGTCATGCGTTCTGATTTTTCTTCTGGTTGTAAGTTCAGCTTTTTTGTTTCTTGGTCGGTCTCGTTCATGAAATAGTCATGTTGGGGAAGTGAGACAAAACATGAACTCGTGCATGTAGGATGCAAAGAGTCTTTTCGGGTGCTGAACTGTCGTCTGCGCTTCCCTTTCAACCGCATCCATAAGTTTTCCACATTCTGGGTATGAATTTCTGGGTCATCAGGATGAACAAAATTTTCACCGTGAATTACTATGGAATGGTCATGAATACCATTTCGCAGAGTCTCTATTTCCGCATAAGCTTCCAACCATCAGAAAAAAATGTAAGTTCTAGGTAATGTGCTGTAGAATCAATGATTTTAGTGTTCTGGCTTTGCAATTCCACATCTCCAGCAAAAAGCACTTTCCTGAGTCTCTCTCTATGCCACTGAACACCCAGTGTCCTCTCTTACAACAGCCTCTGTTGTATTTCCTGTGGAAGAAATAGGTCTTGTGTATTTCGACAATTATGGGATCACCATTAGTATTAAAACCTCCAATGGGTGAAACATTCCAAAGGTATTTGTTGCATTCCTCACAACAGAAATTGCACCAATCAACGATAGACTTCTTTTCAACAACAACTTTGTGGCAAATGAGCTTTTGTGAGTAATCCTTGCTCCAGCAGAAGGCCATGACTGTGATCTTTTTCAGAGACAAATGGCTACGCCTGGGAAACAATGAACACCCGATGCTTTTTTGTGTAAACTGGCATCTACTACATTTCCATTGCTTTTCGTCTATTCCTTGTGGATAGCGGACAAGTCTACATAGATGATCGCAACGCTCACAGGTTCTTGTATTTTTCAGCAGCCCTCAGCGTGCCAGACATTTCATTGCTTTTTCGACAGTGTTGGTAGCTCTTTCCGAATTAGTTAACCTCCACACTTCCTTATGGATTGCATATCGGGTGTTAAAATTTCATTTTCTGGCACAATATGACATGCAGGTCTAGGCCTCCCTGCCATAGTTAAAAAAAAAGGGGGGGATTAATTGAACTGTGGCAAACAGTGTTCTTTCAACTTCTTCATACTCACCAAATGTGCGGTGCTCAAGTTCTGTGGCTGAAATGTTGTCAACAGCAAAATCGTACAATTAGTTTGGAGTCATATATGGCCTTTGTAAACTTGCTTTCCCTGCACGCTTCAGTTGCGGGCAGACATTGTTTGACAAAAATAAAGTCTTTTAGCAGTACCGCCAAGTCCATCACATACGCTCTTGCCGTGTGAAGTAGTGAAGAACTGTCACTCTTCTTTAATTCCAAAATCTATTTTGTAGAGACATAAATTGTGGATGCTTTTCCTATTCTTGGTATATTGTGCCAAGGTGCCCATCAGAAAAGTATATGATTTTATCAAAGTTGAAAGGTAAAGTTTCTTTTAGGATTGAAATCAGTTCTCTTTGGAAAACATTAAAAGGCAACTGTACTGTGCTGCAAACAGTCTGAGATGAAGACATATTGTAGATGTTTGATTTTTCCTTTCCATTTATAAATATCATTGCTTAGTATGTCGGCATAATATCCGAAGAGAATTATTTCAAATTTCATGTAACAGTCCTGAATATAAAAATCTCACTGATCCAGTTTCAAGATAAACATTCCACATAGGGGTTATACAAATCCACAATTTATGGCAATGTAGCTATTCAATTAACTTATCACAAACTCAGATGCTCTGAAGAGAAAGAGGATGCAATGAACATAAGCACTAGGGTATCAGATGACTGAACGTTTTACATAAGGTCTGATGGATTACTTTTTCAGTCTTCCCAATGTCCAGAAGTGTTCAGTATGGGCTTACCAAGTGACTGAACTAAATACTGTGTTATGAAACCTTGACAATAACTTATATTAGTGGCAGTATATATGCAGCTGGACCTATTTTTGATTCTAAAATAGCTTATCAAGTGACCAAACCAAACACTGTTTTATGAAACCTTGACAATAACATTAGTGGCAGTATAAATATGCAGCTGGACTTATTTCTGATTCTAAAATGGAGGCTTTTCACAGAATGTGAGCACACAGCATGTGTTAGGATGCATTATTCTTGTGCTTTGCAGCAAGACAACTGCCACATCGTTGGCAAAGAACAAAACTACCGTTGCTGTGATGGCCACAGTCCTGAATACAAATCTCACTGATTCAGTTTCATGACAAACATTCCACATAGAGGTTACACAAATCCACGATTTATGGCAATGTAGCTATTCAATTAACTTATCACAAACTCAGATACTCTGAAGAGAAAGAGGATGTAATGAACATAAGCACTAGGCTATCAGATGACTGAATGTTTTACATAAGGTCTGCTGAATTACATTTTCACTTTTCCCAATGTCCAGAAGTGGTGGTCACAGAGAAAAGATACTGTTGTAAAACACCATCATTTTCTGGAAAAACAAAAGAGAAGAAATTTATGGGCCATCAATTAATTCAGAAAATAAAGATTAACAGCATAAAAATGTATTCAAACACAGGCACAATGTGCACATAAATAAATAACTGGAATGAAAAAAAAAAAACAACAAAAAAAAAACTGGCCAGATAAAGTTTGGGAAGAAAATAAGTATACACTAGAAAATGCTCAATTAAAAATGTGTATTAGATTCAGAATTACAATCCTAGGAATTGTGCCTTCTGAAAACTTAGATTTATTAAATGCAACAATAGTAACCCATATGTAGAAAGATGAATGGAAATATAATAAACACACAAGTGCTTTTGTTGAGAGAAAAAATAAATAAATTTGATTTCTTTAAGATTTCACCTTGATGCACACAGGTGCATCCCATCACATTCACTAAACTTCTGGATTTACACCCCTGAGGGAATAACATTACTCAAATTGTCTCTCATTCCCAATCCATTACAGTGTGAAGATAGTCTGTTTCTTAACTCTGTCACTCTGGAGAAGCACTCTTAGTTGCGGGCGGTGCAATTCTGAACAATCTATTGTTATCAAGTGTATTAATCTTCTTTCCTAATTTCAAACAATGTATTGTTATCGAATGTACTAATACCTTTCCTAATTCCAAACAATTTATTGTTCAGGCGTAATTGTGGGTCCTGATGAAATTTTCTGAAATAACTTGCAAGACAAATTTTACAAGAACATTGATGTTCTATGCATAACCCAATTATTTTATTTGTTTTGAATTTGGTACCAAATGCAGCAATCCATTCCCTTTCAGCAATTCTGTTGACAGAATGAAAGAGTCACAAATTCAGGAATATTATAATTTATCATATATGTGCAATGTCTTGAGTTTGTTTTCTTAAGCTACAAACTTCTGTTCTGCACAACATGTATCAATTTGTTCTCCATTTCATGTTTTAAATGTATAGATTTTTTTAATTCTTTTTATTTGACATATCGTAACAAAATTCAGCATAACTTTTAAACTATTCAAGAAAATTAGTAAGTCAACACATTTAATGAAAATAAAAATCAATAATAAAATGAAATATAAATACCTTTCATATAATAATGGCTCTAATTAAGACTTCTCATGAAAAGTAACACAGCTAAATGCCAATGTTAAGCAACACAAAAACTGAAAAGTTAGAAATTCTTAATATGCCAAACACAATTAAGTTTGTTCTAAGAAATATTCAAAATCATTTAACAGTTTTAAAAGCATCATTTTAAGTACAGAATAAACTACTTAAGTTCATATGCATAAGCTTTCTAAATATGCAACACAGTTCATTTTCTTCTACTTTCATTTCAAAACACAACAATCGCAGGGTTCGTACGGTTCTTAAAAGTCCTTAAGAACTCCTTATTTTTTATTTCAATTTCTAAGGCCCTTAAAAGTCCTTATTTTTTTACCGTCTTGTTTTTGTGCTGCAGTAATGGGCATCGCAACCCTGCCCCCATTTTTGTTTGTGTGTCTGTAAATATGCTAACCCGTTCACCAGGGAAGCTTTCTCTAGCTCATTGAAGGGAGATAATCCCCTGGAATATTCTCAGAAATGATCTCCCTTCAATACTCAAACCCCACTTTCCCCCATTGTAGCCTGCATGACTTACCTTGCCGGACCTTACCAATGGGATTAACATCTGTGTTGTGTGTCTTTTCAGGGGTTAGAGCAGGGCTGTAGAATACAAGGGCTGGGTCATAGGCTTCAGACTCACGGATCCCTACGAACGCCAGCGTGTGACGTCGGTATGTTGGAACGGAGCTGACCACTGCACTGGATGGCTGCAGTGAAGGAAGAAAGCTAACGAGCATTTCAGTGCCTTTTGCAAAGAAATGTAGCAAATGATTCATTCTACGTATTTAACACACTTAAATACAAAGAGAAAAGGCTGGAGTATAACTAATGACAAATGAAAAGTTTCATTACATTCACACAATACGTTGAAATTTTCAGGTCACAAGTTTTCCTGCCAGCATCTTGCTCCAGCAGATGTGTACATTAAAATATATTTGATCTACGATATTACACAAATAGATCACCTGAAGTGAACAGGTTTTTTTTTCCCACGTTTCTTTTTCTGTTTAATTTCTCAAATTTCGAAGAGTAATCTTAAAATTGCAAATGTTTTCGTATGCTTATTTTTTGTTTTTCCTTAAACTTTATTTGCGGTGTTTCCCTAGTGAGTCTTCGACGTCTTTCTAAATCAGTATTGTTTTTGTTTTGTTTTTTCACGTAAAGCAGTAATGTACTACTTTTATGGTAACAACACAATGAAAGGTAACACAATGTCCGTATTCATTTGCATACTCTTGTTAAAAATCTATGAATTAATGAATATATATTTTTCTATAGTGACCCCCACTTTGGTTGAACATCAGATGCTCTTGCATTCTGAATTACTGCTATATATGCACTTATGTATTAAATTAATATTTTTTTACATACAGTGCATGGAATTTCTTATGAATTTAACGCCTACGTTTTTTAACATCTCATTAACTCATTAACTACACTCGCCCTTTAAAGTTTCTCCTTATGCACTGAAGTAACTGACACTGAATGCTAGGTAAACAAGTAAAATTTTGCGCATGTAGTCAGCTATTTGCCCTACAGTTTTTTTTTCTCTTCGCTCCCACAGGCAAAAGAATGAGTATTTTTCACCAAGGAAAATAAATTGAGAAACCCCACCCCCCGAAACGGAGCTGCAAATTTTCGTTCCATAAAATACAATATTTATTTCACTATAGGGGAAAAGTGGTATTTTAATAATTTAATAGCAAAAAGATCCTCAGAATTTCAATTAAAAGGCTTCGAAGAAAATTTAAATGAACGAGAGGCATCCCTTTCATATCGGTAGTTCTTTCAAGAGAAAGACGTAGCTGCATTGCGTTCCCATAATTTCATTTTGGTTATTTACCATCATATATTTAGAAACATGTGAAATATGAAATCTGTTTTTTAAATCACGCACAGTTGAAAAGTTAACTTACCAAACGAACGAAAACAAAAATTCCTGTTGTGTTCAGGCATCCGACCACACTTTAATTCCGAGAACTTTGGGCGCAACTACTGGACTGCAACCACTTTTTCATCTTCTCAGATTTTCTTTTCTGAAGTCATGCTTTTCGATTGAGATGTCGTAGCCTGATGAATGTTCTTACACGAGAATAAATTCTGATTGCCTCTTTAGAAACTTGTGGGTATCTTTTCTTCCAATATTCTCTTTAACTCTTGGGTAACCTGTTTTCCTTTGTGAGCCCCTTCTTTTCTGTGAATCGCAATAAATATGGTTTCAAATTCTTCAATTGTTTTAAGCCAATCTGCTGTTGGTATAGTTAACCCTCCCTGTGAAATTAAATTGATCCAAACGAAGGAATCGAAATCATCACCTACTTTATGTGAAACAGTGCCCTGAGAAGGATCTTTTCTCGAACTCGATAGGCAATGTATCCGGCCACATATTTGAGGGCTTCATGTTCTGTGAAAGACATAAGGCAAGAACTTGAGCTGTTTTCATCAGCTTTCCACGACATTGGCAAACGGGATGTCATAATATAGGTTACTCCAATGGATTTCAAATCTGTGTGCAGTCCGAGAAGGGATGATATCGAAACCAGTATACCCTTTTGAAATGGCAATATGTTCTTCTTTCCAAACACTCTCATTCCAGATATCGCGTTACTCATAAGTGATAATATTTTTTTTTTTTTGTCTCATAACATATGATTCGATCCCAAAGGCTGCTTGCAGTGGCTTATTACTGGGTGGGTGTGGACGACTACTGTTCATGACATCAAAAAACGAGTCCACTAGTTCAAAAAAACTCGGAAGCTTTTTTATTGCTAGTCAGTAACTGAATTGCTTTTGCTGTTGTTGCGGAAAAAAGGGTTTTGGCAGGCAACGAAAAAAGGGTTTTCGTTGCCTGTCACGTTTAAAAAACAGGGTTTTAATTTGTGACAAATTCTGAGCTCGCCGCGATCCTTTTCGAAAACGTCTTCTATAATTTTTTATGTTAGATGGGTACCATCTTCTAATACTAGTCCATTATCCAAAAAATGATTTCTCAGTAGTTTTAAGTAATGTGGAAGATCAGCGAAAACCCAAATACGTTTTTCTTCTTGATATGGATGAGGAAATGAGGATAATTCTAAGGAAATCTGAAGTTCTTTCCATAAAGTAGAACATCCTCCTAAATCAGAAACAATGGCTTTCACTTTTAAGCCACTGTTTTCCACTGCCTTTTAACTGAAAAAAGTAATTCCTTAGTCATAGTCGTCTGGAAATCAAAAAACACTGGTTGTTTCCATGGAGACCGGATTCCTCTCGCCAACACAAACTGAACTCTAGAAAATAGACCTAAAATTTGATCTTCAGTGGCATGGTAGCACAATTTGCTATCTATGTGCATTTCATCAAAACTCAAAATGCAAACTTTTTCGGCTTCGGTCATAGTTTCAGAGCCTTTTTTCATAAGCAGTAGCACATTGTGTAAAATTCCTGGTCTGCAAGAGAACTTTGCGCACCACCTTTTCAGCGTGCTCGCACTTGTTAGTGGAATGCTTATTTTAGTTTTCCAAAAATCGTAACTCTTTCTAGAAAGTGCTCTAGTTACAATCCCCCTGGAAATGTCTTCAGCTTTCCAAATAATTTTTCTTTTTCCTTCAACTATTGCTTGCAGTTGTGTCGCAGTTAATACAATTTTAATACGCGCTTCCATTTTTAAGTGTTTTATTCTTTAAATCACCAATTTTCAGCTTTGTTTTCAAAACTCTGTTTTCACACAACAGTCGTTGCATTCATAATTTTCTCCGTCGTCTTCTGTTAGCTTTCATTTTTAACTCCTTGGTTCTCTCCAGTTTTAAAAGTTGAATTTATTTTTTAAGGGATGCAACATTTTCAAGCAGCAATCTATTTTCCTCCGTTATTTTGATACAGGAAGAACAACTGATATCACCTGATGTTTCATCAACTTCATAACAGAGATCCTGCGTTTCTTGCACACAAACCTTTTTCAGACTTAAATTATCCATTCGATCGAAAGCACTTTTTAAGGTATCTCGTTTGTGTTTTGTTACATCGTGGAGTGACGCAGTGTCCGTTTTGCTGACAGTTCGGCAGATTCAGGATAGGCACCGCGTTTTGTTTCAGTATTTTTTTCTCCGGGAGTCCAAGTAGGCGATTTTTAAAATCATCTTCGTAATCGGAAGAATGAAAATGTTCGCTGCAAACTCTAGCATTCGCTACATTCACAGAGTCTGTCTGACCTATAGCAGTTTGTTCAGCCATTCTTTCACCAAATCTGTATATTTCAAAGGAAATGCATGGTACACAATACACTGAGACTGACCTTTAGTTTTTTTGTAATGGTTCTTACAAGTAGCCACAGCACAACTCGACATTGTTATAAGTATTTCAATGTAAACTAACTAAACGATTTCTCTAAGAGCAAATTTTAAGAGCTGAATACTTATCCACACAAAGCAAAGAAAAGAATACAGCGTAAGTAGAGAGACCCTTCACGGGAGCTTCACGTTTCCAACCAGAGTTCCAACTCGGTGACTTCAGAAACAGGTCATCAGTCACCGCTGAGGGGATCCGTGGCGGCAAAATTTCTTCAAAGGAATGACTCAGCCCTTGTATTCTATCAGCCCTGGGTTAGAGGGTTAAAGCAAAGGTGGGGAGGGGATTCTGTTTGACTTCACAATTCATGGGATCCTGTGGTCTGATCCATCTATCTAGTGACTACTGCTCTACTCAATTCACCTTTATTCATTGTCACTGTGTCTCCTGCTCGTCCTTTTTTTTTTTCGGTGTGTATTTAATTTTGTTCTTTGTGGGCAAAGTAGTTTATATTTGGGGCAAAATGTCTGGTAAATGGCCACTAGTGCTGTTTAATCCCCTACATATGCATATATACATACTGTATAAGCACACCTAGTGATATTCCAGTGACCAAAAATATCAATTGCAGTGTAGGTCCTTAGAAAGTCCTTATTTTTTTTCCCACAGAAAAAGGTATGAACCCTGCAATCAGCTCTTGCCAACTTTTATTAAAATTTTTGCATTTTGTACGGATTTTTTTTTTAAATTAATGGCAGAATTTTAATTTACCCCCCCCCTCTCCCCGGACTACAGGAGTTCAAGTTTTAGTTCAGATATTGTTATCAAGTGTATTATAATCTTCTTTCCTAATTATTTCTCACCCTTCACAAACTGTTTGAACATCGGTCATTCAGGTGCAAGTAAGTGCCAGCTGAATTGTTTTACACTCAATTGCTTTGAAATGAACGAATCGTGCTGTTGAGGTAGTGACGACCAATAATCTCTATAGCTAGGAAGTTTTTTTATGCCCATCAGTAAGTGAACTGCTAAAAAATCTCTGTAGTTCACACAGCGTCATGTAATTGCATTTCTTACCTTCTTACCCTCCTGTGTTGCATGAAGATTAGTTTAGAAAACTATATCAGCCATCATACTAAGTAGAAATAGCTGAAGGAAAATGGCAAGAGGTTACTTCTTGAATAATTTTATTTCTTCTGTAGGGCAAGTTATTTCAGATAATTGTGGAATTGCAATTTCTTGTTCCTTTTTACTCTCAATCGGTGTAAGGGTTGTACAGGGTGTTCACGATGTCTTGTTACACCCCCCCCTAATAAGAAATGTAAGTGCTGCTGTTGTACATAAGTCAGTGCATAATGTATTAAATGGGCATTTTGTTATTTTATTGCAGTGTGAAGAACCAGGTGTAATTCTTAATGTGTTTATAATTGAATCTGCTCTTTCATTCACTTGAAGGGCATTGTTTTACCTGATACAAACTAACATGTTTTTATTTCTAGGTGAATTTAATCCTTAATCATTTACATACTTAAATTGTTTTTTTTAATTGGGAGGACACAGCCAGCAGATAGCATAGTATTTATAATGTGAGATATGGTTTTGACATATTTCTTCAGAAATGTCCTGTATCTTCAGAGTTATAGCTGATAAATAGCAGTTATAAGTCTATGCTTTGGGTACCATCATAGAAATAATTCAGAAATAAATCTTCATAATGAAATAATTCTTTATCACTAGTAGATGGCAGGCAGATGTTTTCAAAAAGATGGTTACATGGGAAACAGCAAAAATGCGATTCCTTTATGCTGAGAATGACGTTACTTAATCTGTGGTTCAGAAGTTACCTAAACTGTAGATTAATGTGCGTAAGATATCAAAATGATTTCAGAGTTTTTAAAGGGGATCTAAAGTTTGACACATCAAAATACCGAAAGCAGTAATTACTGTCTACAATAGCCAAAAGAATAATGCTGTAAGTACCTTTGTAATTGTAAAAAAAATGATCCACTCTTTGATGGATTTTTTATTAATATATGCTTTCTATCTACTGCCCCACAACAACTGGGGAAATTCCATCAGAGGTTTAAATTGTTTTGGATTTCCCTCCATTTTTCTGTGGTATCAGGTATCTAAATTAAAAGAAGAAATATGTTTGTAAGAGACGTATGCTGAAGAAAATATGGACATTACAAGACAAACATGAAAAAACATTCATTTAATAAAATACTTTTTTTCTTTTCCAATTAAAGTGGTAAGATGACAGGGATTCAACTTTCTATTCAGGCAGATGGAAAGCTATGTAATCAAACAGCCAGAATGACTTTTTATCAAAACCTGTCTTTGTGTAATAGTAACTAACCACGAAATTCAATTATTGATTGTGTATCCACTTTTGTATGGCATTGATGAGAAGAGAAAAGCAGAAAACCCAGGCATGCAAAATACTTAATTGAAACTGTTTAAAGCTCTACACAATCTTGAAAATCTGGGTGCAGAGCATCACTGGCATAACTTTTTTCAGCTGGGCTGCCCCAGCAGAATTTTTTGAGGCCCTCTACTATTTTTTATTGTCCAATAAGTTAACACCTAACAATGTTAACTTATTTAATCCAATAATTTATAATACAATTATTAAGAAATTATTAATTAATAATATGAGCAATAGAAGGTAATTAATTTAATTATAATTTTATTATATAATAAACATTTAGAATTAATGTACTTATAATAATTGTTAGAATTATATCAATAGGTGGGGCTTAAGGAAGAATCCATAGTGGTAAAGTTTGAGTTCTTTCTTTCTTTTTGTGCTTGTTTTTCTTCTGCGTTTCTTTTTGTAGTTGATTGGATCTAATGGGTGCTGAAGGTGGATTTTTTACTTTACCTGTTTTTGGTTTTGACGGGATGAGTGGTTGTGCTTTTGGAGTGTTATGTTCACTCTTATCTGTGCTTGCATCTGATGATGATTTTTCTGTTGAAGATTTGTCTGTGTCTTGTATGTTGTTTTCTCTGTATATGTCTGTGTTTGTTGGTGATGTGTTGGCTTCTTGTGATTCTGAAAAGTGTGTGTTTTCTTCCTCTTCTTTTGTTTCTGTATGTTTTTAGTTGCATCTGCAAATGATCTGTTTGCATTGTGAGTTTCTGTTAGTATGTTTTGTGCAGGTGTTGATGCATTTATTGTAGGAAATTCTTTATGCATTCTTTTTAATTCTTGTTGTATTTGTTTTCTGTTATGTTGTCAATGTCTTGTTGTGGGAGTTTATCTTGTGTTCTGATCTGTTTTTTTTTGTTTTTTTTTGTGGACATTGGTTTAGTTTGTGGTCTTTGCTGTTACAACCTCTACATGGATCTTTGCAATTTCCAGAAACATGGCCTTTTTTGTTACAGTTTATACAATGGCTTTTAATTACATTTGTCTACTGTGTGTTCTATTGAGTCACATTTCCTACATGTGGGAAATTGACCTTTGTAAGTAACCTTTCCAACATAAGGCCCTAACCTTAAAAATGAAGGAACATTTTTGATTAGCTTCATTCTAATGATTTTATTGCTATTTAAGATGCCCTTAAATTCAGGGCTGATTTTTTCAGAGTATCTCTGATAAGTGATTTCAATGTTTTCATCTTCTGGACCAAATTTTTTGAAGATATTTTTAATTGTATCCTTAGTCAAGCTGAGTGGTAGATGTCTAACCATGATACCTGTTTTAGCATTGGTGTTAATTATAGGGACATTTTCTCCTTGAAATCTTGCAGCACGAGAGTTAAGCTCTCATGCTATAAGATTTCTTAGAAGTCCAAAAAACGAAGCGTTTTTTACTTCAAAGTCCGAAAAATGAAGTGTTGTGTTAGCAAAAACACTCGACTAACCTAAAAGTAGCTCTTGGTGCCGAAAAAGGACAAGTCCAAAAATCTACCAGAAAACAACGAAGTCCAAAAATTGTCAAAAAAAAAAAAAAAAAAAAAAAAAAAAACAGTCTGAAAAATAAGGAGTAGTGTTTTCAAGAAAACACATCCAAACTGAAAATTACTAGATTTGCCGAAAAAATGGCAAAGTCCAAACTAGTGCGAAAAAATTACTAAGTCCAATCGGCTTGGAAAAGTACAGAAAACTTGCCAGGACACCACCCGAGTGGACTGCCTGTCACGGTGGAAACCATCCTGATGATGATTGAAGGCCAATCGGTGGGTCGTAATACCCTATGTTGCACTCCTCTGAAACACTAAACACACTTTGGAGTTGCAGCACTTGAACACAAACACTACACTTAACACACTTGGAGGAACTAACTTGGAGAAAAAAAAATTGAAGTCCAGCGATGAGTAGCTGTCGATCACTAGTTTGGATAGCCTTGGCGCCGAGTTCCAAAGGGCTTGCCGGCACGAGCCCTCGGTTGAGCCGCCTGGCGCAAGCTACAGCTTCTTCCTGGGTGAGGCTTCTGGGGCCAAAATTTGGCAAAGTCCAGAGCCTGGTGAACCCAAACGAAATTCCTAGGTAGCAGAACCACTAAAAACCTAGGATTCTCGCCGGCACGAGCGCTTGGAGAGCTGCCTGACACGAGAAGCCTATGAAGGCAAAGAAGTTAGTTGAGAAAGTGCAGAGTTGCTGAGTCATGTCTGCTGATGATGCTACTGATGATGATGAAGCAGAAAAAGACTTAAGTTCCTCAGGAGCTGTGAAAAAATGCAACTTACCTCTACAGCTCCTCGAGAATAGGGATGATGTTGCTGCTGATTAAGATGGCATCGTAGCTCCGACAGAGATAACCTTCCTCCAGTTGACTCTACGATCTAGGTAGCGGGCATGATTGCCTGCAACAAGATAGCAACAAGGTTTTGTTTCCAGGCCGCCGTGGAGGAAGTGGTCATATTTGCGGCCGGTGCGGAAAACGTAGCTTTTATGGCCGTTCGTACTTTGGCTCCACCCTTTTGAGATAAAACAAGGCTGTGACTTTCAGACTTCCTAGGTGTGTCTGCATTCCTTTTGGAATGTTCGTTTCCCCACCGCTGATTGCCCGCCATTTATTACAATTTCTTTTAGAGTGCATTGTTTCAGATCTTTAGCAATGGAATCTTTTTAAGTCATTGAGACAACAAAGAAGAAAGATGAAACAGAATTTTCGGTTGTAATGAGCATGTCTTTTGAATACTTCCGACACGATTAAAATATTTAAAATCATTTGTAAACTGTGTACAAAAGATTTCCCGTAGATGAAGGAAGATATCGGAGACAAAGGGATTTTCACATCGAACAGTTAGGAGAAGAGGTGTGCCGAGGAAAGATTTTTTTTTTAAATACGTCTCCTGGAAGCAGAGATAGCAAGAAAAAGACTAACATTTACGATCCTAGCGGGAAAACTCTGCAGTCCACTGTAAACTGCCACATGTTTTTCATAGGGGCCGGGCACAAATTCCTGTTCCTCCGAGTTACAGTTTGAATGTGTGGCAGTTTTCCAAGGTACCTAACGACGGGAAAGAGCTCTTTTGTTTTTTTGTTTGTCTGAATTTTCATGCCCGTTCATACAAGTTTAGAGCAAAGCCACAAAAGTTAGAGGAGGAGGAGGGGGGGGGGGTATAAAGATTACAGTTTCTTGGCCTACATTGAGAATTGAATTGGAAACTCCAAACAAATTTACAGAAAACGTTCTATGTTAGCCAATAGAGAATTTTACTTTAATTTGAAGAAATAAATTGCAGTGACAGAGTACATTTCTTAAAACTACAGTGTTTGACGAAACAGCGGAATTACAGCATGACTCGTTCTGTGTTCAGAAAAGGACTGTCGGGTGAATTTTTTAATAACACTGCACTTTTATTTAGGCACTAAATATTAATTCATATGCCCTAGGCCTGGTCTTCGTTACAGCAACGTGATGAAGCTTTAATGATACATAAACTTTCCGCAAACAGCAGGGAATGTCAATTTGAAGTTGTAGTCAAGATAACTGTCTGGTTCCAATCAGGTTCATGATAACCAGAATCAACAGTACGTGTTGAAGCAGTAGAAGTCAGTCCAACACGTAAGGTGTATTTCTGTTCTGACGGGCGAATTTGAAGTGTACGTAATGTGGAGCCTATATAACTACTATCAAGTACTCCATGTGTGGTGGAAACAAGCAGCACCCTATAAACTCCAAACCTAGAAAGAAGTTCAACCACATCCCTATCTTTACAAACGAGAGAGAAGATATTTGTAGATCAAACTCCAAAGGCAAGATGAAATTTTGAACAAAATTTTTTTAGTACATTAACAATCGGTGGAAAGTACTGAATAGCACCAACATAACGAACAGAAACCACCTCACATTGCAGGGTAGTAAAGTTGAAGCGATTGAATTTGTAGACTAGTTTCATAACCAAGTTGGTAGAATAACCATACATATGGGCAACTTCTAACCTTTTTTTGATTCCAAGGACCTCAAAGTTCAACCACATCCCTATCTTTACAAACGAGAGAGAAGATATTTGTAGATCAAACTCCAAAGGCAAGATGAAATTTTGAACAAAATTTTTTTAGTACATTAACAATCGGTGGAAAGTACTGAATAGCACCAACATAACGAACAGAAACCACCTCACATTGCAGGGTAGTAAAGTTGAAGCGATTGAATTTGTAGACTAGTTTCATAACCAAGTTGGTAGAATAACCATACATATGGGCAACTTCTAACCTTTTTTGATTCCAAGGACCGGAGCCATGACGAAGAAGAAGAATGGGCATAAGCACGCTTTATAAGAAACTTCAGTGCAGCAAGTTTGTGGGTCCAAGGGTGGGCAGATTCGGAAGGAATAATTGCCGGTACGAAGCTAGGTTTCCTGAAAACAGAAAATTGCAAACCATTTGAATTTGGAGTATGAGATAAAGTTAAGGAATGGAAGGGAGACAATCACTTCAGTACACCCCAAGGTAAACAAAACTTTTCCAGATAAATCTTTCAGAATATTTGTCTCAAGTGGTATATTAAGATGACAAACTCTCCCACTCTTATTAATCCTGCATGCATTCCATGCAAGGAGTACCAGCACATGAAGACTATAACACCCACCCACACACCCAATTACGATCCACCACAGATTGCAAAAATAAATCTACTATTATCGTGAAACAGTGAATCATTTGAATATACAATTTTATATCTCTATATGTGAATGATGTAATCATAGCCCACACTGAACCTGCAAAAAAAAAAAGTGAAATGTTTCAAATTCCTCAGTAAAATGGCTTTAGAATTATATCTCTGCATAGGCGTTGACTTCGGGGGTTCGAGGCACTTTTCAAACCTCTAGAATATTGTTATGGGTTTCTTGAGCCCTTCCAATATTTTGGGCATTTTTGTAAGATACATGTATCATACAGTCTGAGTTGCATGCATTTTGTTGTGTAGTTCCCATTTACTGGTTCTATCAATTTTTTTCATAGGAATTTCCTACTCATTTGTTTGTCTCCAGACTTCACTAAAAAAAGAAATAAGCTTTTGCTACAAATGAGAAAAAGCTGTTGTGCAAATCTATGTTCTTTAACATTTTATGACAGCCAAATCTGACTGATTTTGACAATGTTGTTTCTTCGAAAAGTATGTCTTGCTAGCTGATCAACAGAGAAAAACAGTTTCCTTGATTTGGAAAAGATGACTTAAGCACTTAAACCAGAAGCACCTCTCAAGTGCCACGTGTACCTCCGCAGCATTTGGCCCCACCAGATCTAAGAGTTCCTCAAATTTAACTTTGTTCAGTTGCAAATGATTTTTATATGACTCTCTGGATCTTTGACAGCAATTTCACGTAATAAAGTTAAGGAGGCACCGAGCTCTTCCCATCGAGATATACAATCTCGCACCCAAATGTTACGTTTTCTTTTCAAGCATAACACGCAATTCTTCACTTAAAACTTCAGTGATAATATGCACACCAGTTTTTACAGTATGTTGCTCCGCCATATTGTTTACATAAAATGCGTCGCACAGCACGTGTTTGTCGCCTGCAAAGAGAGTGCAGCTTGAAACAGACACCTGAAGAGTGTAAACGGTCCAAGCTTTCAAGTTCCCTCTTTCAAGCTGACTTGACAGCTACTTGTTCAAGTTTACTTTCCTATTGTAAACCAGCCTTTAGGATAGATTTCTATATTTTCCTCATCTACTTTAACAGCCAGGTCCATCCACTCATTTTCCAACAGCAAGGGTAGATTTCTGAAATTTTCTCCTGGATCAGATTTCAATAAGATTATTTTAGATTTCGTTGCCTCTAATACTGAATTAACAGTCGTGAAGTCTGTACCTTGCTTTAATCACATTCTAGGTAGGTTGCTCAAAATTGGCAGTGTATCACTCATCCTCATTAATGTAGCAAGAAATGAGTATGTTTTTATAAATTTTCTTGAACCCTCTGCAGTGACATTATTTTGTTCAGTGGCTTCTCTCACCAATGTAGCCGCAACATTCATTAGTGTTTTAAGTAGTGACTGAACAGCAGCCTCATAAGAAAGCCATGTAATATCACTGACCATTTTCAGTTTCATCTGAGGAATGTTAAAAATGTCTTGTAGTTGGTGCAATCCAGCCATTTGAACACCAGAATTTTGAAAGAAAAAGATAACTGCTGCAGAATGTCATTGAATTTTGCTAAATATTTGTCTTCGTTAACAGCCTGAGCACTAGCCAAAGCCAGATGGGGATTTACACGATCACAATTAAAATATTTTGAGTTGTACCCTTCAGTAATTTTTCCACACAATTATTCTTGCCAGTCATTGCTACGGCACAGTCAGATCCCAAACCAACCTGTTTTTCAAGCTGTAAATTTAATTTGCTGAATGTTTCAGTTAAATTCCCTTTAATTGTAGCTTTTCCACCATTTATGCTTTTAGTGGTTAGGAAAACAACTTCCTTTGTTTTTGTGGACACAAATTTTTTATAAGTTATTAATTTTTCAATTTACTTCCGATATTGGAGGTTAATTATTTAACGTGCATTAATGCATTTGCATTTTTGAACTTCACTTTTAGTTGGTAAAGTTCGATGAACACTTACCGCACGTGGGGCTTGGCTTTCAATCCATATTTCCGTTACGTGGATGCGGCACGGATTTTTTTCATTTGGCCACGGGTCTGCTTCTTCTTTTTTTTTTTTTTTTTTTTCTCCGTTGGAATTTATTTTGTCTCATCACCAAATGAGTTTTTCCTTTGCTGCATCCTCATTTACTTCAATATTTATTCATACCCGAGTACTTTCGGTACTACTACTATACCGTCTTCGAGGGGACATTTTGCTCCAACTAGCACGGACCGTGTCAGCTGGGCATTTCGGTGGTTCTCAAGCGGGCTGCTTCTGTCATCTGCTATCGCTTCTTCTTGGGCGTTGTGGCGCCATCTCTTGTTTGGTCAGTGATCTCCTTTTTCGAACTTTTTCTTTTTTTTGCTCAATTTTAATTAAATTTCTCCAGCTGTTTCTCAAATTATTAGGGTCATTGTGGTTGCAAACTTTTGTCCTATTTTTTTCAATCATTACCGACTCTGCTATTCTGAGGTGTTTTTCGGATTTACAGCTTTTAATGATTTTTATATTTTCGAATTTTGGATATTTTTGGTTATCCAGACAGTATTGAATCAGTGCTGTTTTTTCTTCTTTTTTCTGCCAGTTTTTTATGTGTTGTTTTAATCTGTGTTTGCTTATTTTTGGTACTTCCTATATAAGCCATTGGAGGATTTTCAGTAATAGGAATTGAATAAATACCTGCTTTTTCTAACATTCTTATTTTATCATTATTTTTTGTTACTATATTTTTGATGGTATTTACTTTTCCTCCAATTTGAATGTTATGCTTTTTACAAATATTATTAATTTCATTGGTAGTGCCTTTAATGTAAGGAAAACCATTTAAATATTTGATTTCTTTTTAATTACTACAGCATTATTTTTTTATTTTCTTTATTACTTCTGTGTCCCATTTTTTTATTAAATGGTTAGGATAACCAAAGCTGCTTGCAATTTTTTTTTATGAATTTGATTTCTTCATTGATGAACTGACTATTTTCAGAATGCGTATATGCTCTTTTAATTAAGGTTTTTATACTATTGCATTTTTGAGGATATGGATGTGCTGAATTGTATGGGATTAGGACCGGAACAAATGAACTTTTCCGATAAACTCTGTATAGTAACTTATCTGTGGATTTGATAACATGTACATCCAAAAAGGCTATTGCATTATTTTTTCCATTTCAACCGTGAGTTCTATAGTTGGATATAATGCGCTGTAACGTTTTGTTAATTTTTTAATTCTTCTTCGTTCAGTTTTGATAGAATGAAAATGTCATCTACGTATCGACAGTACACTTCTGGTTTTTCTTCCATATGATGTAGGACATTTTCTTCAATTTCGTTCATCACAACCTCAGCATATAGAGTTGATAATGGTGAGCCCATTGGGCCTCCTGAATTTTGTTTGAATATTTTGTTCTTGTATGTAAAAATATTATTTTCATATAAATAAACTAAAACTTTTTTGAATTCTTGAATTTGTGTGTTATTTAAAATTTTAAGATTTTGCAACTTCTTAATGATGATTTCAATAGCTTCTGGAACTGGAGTGCTTGGATATAATGCTTTAACATCCATGCTTGCCATGTTTAAGTCCATTAGGCCAGTTTTTACATTTTTAATTTTCTCTATAAACTCATATGTGTTCTTGATGGTGAACTTGTTGTTCATGAAAAAGGGTGCTAGGAATTTGTAAATGTTTTTCTCTAATGTTATCAAAGGTGAGTTTTTTTTTGAAACTATCAGTCTCATTGGAGCACCATCTTTGTGCGTTTTTATCTTTGCAACGATACGTGGTATGCCTGCTCCCATTGGTGGAAACGAGCGTTTGATTTCATCAGGTAATGTGCTATGATTTCTTATATCCGCTAAGAATTTAATTTGATTATCAGTTGGGTCTTTCTTAATTTCAGTACAATTTAATCCATCAATTGCTTCTGTCATTTTTTGTTCAAATTCATCAGTGTTGAGAATAATGATTTGGCCGGATTTATCTGCTTCACAAAATTTGATATATGGGTCATTTTTCAATTCCAATAGTTGTTTTTTTTCATATTTTAATTTTTTCTCTATATAGAAGTTTTTGTTGTTTTTGGCATTATATTCTTTTTACATTCAAATTGGAGGAAAAGTAAATACCATCAAAAATATAGTAACAAAAAATAATGATAAAATAAGAATGTTAGAAAAAGCAGGTATTTATTCAATTCCTATTACTGAAAATCCTCCAATGGCTTATATAGGAAGTACCAAAAATAAGCTTAAACACAGATTAAAACAACACATAAAAAACTGGCAGAAAAAAGAAGAAAAAACAGCACTGATTCAATACTGTCTGGATAACCAAAAATATCCAAAATTCGAAAATATAAAAATCATTAAAAGCTGTAAATCCGAAAAACACCTCAGAATAGCAGAGTCGGTAATGATTGAAAAAAATAGGACAAAAGTTTGCAACCACAATGACCCTAATAATTTGAGAAACAGCTGGAGAAATTTAATTAAAATTGAGCAAAAAAAAAGAAAAAGTTCGAAAAAGGAGATCACTGACCAACAAGAGATGGCGCCACAACGCCCAAGAAGAAGCGATAGCAGATGACAGAAGCAGCCCGCGAGAACCACCGAAATGCCCAGCTGACACGGTCCGTGCTAGTTGGAGCAAAATGTCCCCTCGAAGACGGTATAGTAGTAGTACCGAAAGTACTCGGTATGAATAAATATTGAAGTAAATGAGGATGCAGCAAAGGAAAAACTCATTTGGTGATGAGACAAAATAAATTCCAACGGAGAAAAAAAAAAAAAAAGAAGAAGCAGACCCGTGGCCAAATGAAAAATCCCGTGCCGCATCCACGTAACGGAAATATGGATTGAAAGCCAAGCCCCACGTGCGGTAAGTGTTCATCGAACTTTACCAACTAAAAGTGAAGTTCAAAAATGCAAATGCATTAATGCACGTTAAATAATTAACCTCCAATATCGGAAGTAAATTGAAACTTTGAAGCACACGAATTATTCTTTCAAGTGGTTAGATCAAAGGCAGTTTAGGCCTCACGATGCACTATCGCAATCTCTTTTCGAACCGTGAATTAACAACAATCACCAAATTCAAACGTCTTAAAATCAAATGTATGAAATTTGAAGTTCAAGAACGTTTTCTTGTAACTTGCAGAGATTTTGGATTTATCCCCAAATTTTTGAGACTTAAGAACAAGCCAACAAGTAAGAAGGATTATTACATCCTGCTTCGATGTCAACAAAAACGACTTAGTAACGAAATTATAGCTAAAAGAAAACAAATATTCAGACTTAATGCTCAAGTTTATGAATTATGGAAGCTGATATAAGGAACTCAAAATATGCACAATTTGATGGCACTTGGAAAGATCGCATTTTGGATACTACGTTCATCGAAATTAACGAAATTGCTAACAAAGAAGCCAACTCCAATAGCGTTACGGTAGATAAAAAATTAAATGCACTATTTGATGAACAAAATTAAATAAAGAACCCATAAATGAATTTAATGTATATGAAAATCGGTCTGATAAGAATTTAAGCTTTACACAAAAAGCAATTTTACAAAAAGGGAAAAATTTGCCTTTCCACAAGGCCTCCCTAAAACTGAAGAAATCATCCCTTGCCTCGAAGATATTCTCAAAAATATACCAGGCGCAGAGAATAAAACTGAAGTAGAGAACAAATTATATAGAGTTATTCTAAAAGAATATAATGCCAAAAACAACAAAAACTTCTATATAGAGAAAAAATTAAAATAGGAAAAAAAACAACTATTGGAATTGAAAAATGACCCATATATCAAATTTTGTGAAGCAGATAAATCCGGCCAAATCATTATTCTCAACACTGATGAATTTGAACAAAAAATGACAGAAGCAATTGATGGATTAAATTGTACTGAAATTAAGAAAGACCCAACTGATAATCAAATTAAATTCTTAGCGGATATAAGAAATCATAGCACATTACCTGATGAAATCAAACGCTCGTTTCCACCAATGGGAGCAGGCATACCACGTATCGTTGCAAAGATAAAAACGCACAAAGATGGTGCTCCAATGAGACTGATAGTTTCAAAAAAACTCACCTTTGATAACATTAGAGAAAAACATTTACAAATTCCTAGCACCCTTTTTCATGAACAACAAGTTCACCATCAAGAACACATATGAGTTTATAGAGAAAATTAAAAATGTAAAAACTGGCCTAATGGACTTAAACATGGCAAGCATGGATGTTAAAGCATTATATCCAAGCACTCCAGTTCCAGAAGCTATTGAAATCATCATTAAGAAGTTGCAAAATCTTAAAATTTTAAATAACACACAAATTCAAGAATTCAAAAAGTTTTAGTTTATTTATATGAAAATAATATTTTTACATACAAGAACAAAATATTCAAACAAAATTCAGGAGGCCCAATGGGCTCACCATTATCAACTCTATATGCTGAGGTTGTGATGAACGAAATTGAAGAAAATGTCCTACATCATATGGAAGAAAAACCAGAAGTGTACTGTCGATACGTAGATGACATTTTCATTCTATCAAAACTGAACGAAGAAGAATTAAAAAAATTAACAAAACGTTACAGCGCATTATATCCAACTATAGAACTCACGGTTGAAATGGAAAAAAATAATGCAATAGCCTTTTTGGATGTACATGTTATCAAATCCACAGATAAGTTACTATACAGAGTTTATCGGAAAAGTTCATTTGTTCCGGTCCTAATCCCATACAATTCAGCACATCCATATCCTCAAAAATGCAATAGTATAAAAACCTTAATTAAAAGAGCATATACGCATTCTGAAAATAGTCAGTTCATCAATGAAGAAATCAAATTCATAAAAAAAATTGCAAGCAGCTTTGGTTATCCTAACCATTTAATAAAAAAATGGGACACAGAAGTAATAAAGAAAATAAAAAAAAATAATGCTGTAGTAATTAAAAAGAAATCAAATATTTAAATGGTTTTCCTTACATTAAAGGCACTACCAATGAAATTAATAATATTTGTAAAAAGCATAACATTCAAATTGGAGGAAAAGTAAATACCATCAAAAATATAGTAACAAAAAATAATGATAAAATAAGAATGTTAGAAAAAGCAGGTATTTATTCAATTCCTATTACTGAAAATCCTCCAATGGCTTATATAGGAAGTACCAAAAATAAGCTTAAACACAGATTAAAACAACACATAAAAAACTGGCAGAAAAAAGAAGAAAAAACAGCACTGATTCAATACTGTCTGGATAACCAAAAATATCCAAAATTCGAAAATATAAAAATCATTAAAAGCTGTAAATCCGAAAAACACCTCAGAATAGCAGAGTCGGTAATGATTGAAAAAATAGGACAAAAGTTTGCAACCACAATGACCCTAATAATTTGAGAAACAGCTGGAGAAATTTAATTAAAATTGAGCAAAAAAAAGAAAAAGTTCGAAAAAGGAGATCACTGACCAACAAGAGATGGCGCCACAACGCCCAAGAAGAAGCGATAGCAGATGACAGAAGCAGCCCGCGAGAACCACCGAAATGCCCAGCTGACACGGTCCGTGCTAGTTGGAGCAAAATGTCCCCTCGAAGACGGTATAGTAGTAGTACCGAAAGTACTCGGGTATGAATGAATAAATATTGAAGTAAATGAGGATGCAGCAAAGGAAAACTCATTTGGTGATGAGACAAAATAAATTCCAACGGAGAAAAAAAAAAAAAAGAAGAAGCAGACCCGTGGCCAAATGAAAAAATCCCGTGCCGCATCCACGTAACGGAAATATGGATTGAAAGCCAAGCCCCACGTGCGGTAAGTGTTCATCGAACTTTACCAACTAAAAGTGAAGTTCAAAAATGCAAAAGTTATTAATTGCTTTAAAACTGAAATATCAGTTGTTTTATCATTGTTGGCTAATTTGCTGCTTATTATAATTATTATTATTATGAGAGCAAAATTCTGAAGCTAGCTAGCACTTCTTCTAACAGCTCTTGAATAATTCCTTCAGAAGTGTAATTGGGCAATTCTTTGATAACAGAATTACAAATCAGAAGTTTCTTACACCACTATTTTATAAAGATACATGTTTGTTAAACCTATTTTTGTTAAATCTTTTTGAGGAATATAATTATCAGAACCCAGGCAACTAACATTCGAAAAATAACAGTAACATATTTTTGATCTGGCAACATTCAAATGCTGGTAATGGAATTACTCCTGGTGGACAAGAAAAAAACTGACAAATGGTTAAAAAAAAATTTCCTGTGAAGTTATAAACTTACCTTGACTATAACTATGACAGAGTTATTTATATGTTCCAGTCTTCAATAAAAGGTTTTTTTTTTTTTTGCTTTAAAAAAATTTTCCACCTTAATATTGAATAAAGGATAGCACGTGGTAACGGAATTACTTCTTCCAAAAAAAAACCTTTTAATTCAATTTTTTATATTTTATATATATATATATAGCTATTTTACATTGAATGATGCTAAAAAATCATGAGAAAGGTTTAAATATCATCTGTGGTCCATTTGTGGTTCTGGCAATACAGTAATAACATCATCTTTTTGGACAAAATCAGTCTTCCTTTTGTGGCCAAAAGAATTTATCACTAATTTTGCCTACAAATTTACCGTCAAGTACACTTCCATCCTAAAAAATAATCTGACCTACAAAATAGGTCTTATTAGCTTTCTTTATAGTGGAATAATGCTGCACTAAAACCCACTTTCCACTGGAAAAATCACTATTCAGCTTTGGCAGAAGTGTGATGTTCGAAACGTTTGCATCACTTACCTGTTTATCCAACAAGGAAGTCATTTTGAAGTTGTGTATGCAAACTTCTTTGGAGATTCAGTTGGTTTTTTTTCTTCTATAATATTTTCAGAAACTACTTTTACCCAGTGAATTTGTTTTGTATTAGGAATGAGTAAAATATGATCCGAGAGTTTGTCTAATTTGGAAATATTCTTTTCAATTTATTCTGAAGAACAATGCAATTTTTTTGTTGTTGTTGCATTTCCAGTTGCTACTTTTGCAAAATGAATTGAATTTTGCACTTCCTCTTCTTTCACCAGTACACTAAATGAATCTAAAGCCCCAAAATTGCTTACATCTTCAGCTAAATGAACTAAACCATAAACATTATAAGAGAGATTTTCTTTTTATAATGATGGGGAAAAGTTTCCACAAAATACCTCAAAAGTGAAGCAGTATAGTCTAATAAATCTTTTGATTGTTTTGGCTGACATAAAATGGAAATAGCACAGTGTAAAGTAAAAAAAATGACAATACAACTGGGTGGGTAAATACACCTCTTAAAGCTAATGGTCCCATGTACAAAACAAATTACCTTAATTCCGTAGCCTTCCATCTATTAATATCTTTAAGAGGTCTTGGTTTACGAGAAAATTCTTTTACTATATATTTACACATTTGTGACAGTGAACTAAATATTTTGACTACTTTTGCATTTTGCAGACAAACAGATATTATTCTTGTGTTCACTGGCCTTGAAAAAGCCTCCCGTTCGGAGTGTGAAAGCTCGGCACTTAGTCGTTGTATAAATTGTTACACCATTCAATACAGAATAAATACTTCAAGTTGTATAATACTAAGGTGTAAGTTCCATTATTATAATTATAAGATAAGTCACCTTTTAGCCATGGGCAAATCAATTTCTTAACAACACCTAAACGTGCAGTAGTGGCCAAAATTGTGGAAACCTTTTGGGAATAGTGTATTTTTGAGGTTCGATGGCGCATAACACCACTCTTTTTTTTGTTGTAATACCATAAAATTATATATCAATGGAAAGATAATTTCATCAAGAATGTAATGCAATAATGTGTATGAAGGATTTTGAATTAGAACAGCAGTTATAAAGAAGAAAAGTGAAACACATAGAAGAAATGAGATATACAAAAATTCTCACCATGTCAGTTAATACTTAGTTGGGTAACCTTTAGTGTTAATTACGGCCTTACAATGCCTTCCCATGGAGTGAACCAAGTTTTTTAGTTCTACAGCTGTTATAATGTGAAACCGAGATTGAATTATTGCTTCTATTAATTGGATTTTATTGCTTCTGACTAACCTGACTAACAAGTTTCTTTAGTCGGCTCCATAGATTTTCAATGGTGTTAAGGTCTGGATTATTCCCAGGCCATTCCAGTAGTGGAATATGGTTATCTTGAAACCACTTTTTGCACACAGCAGCAACATGACATGGAACTGAATCCTGTTGAAATATAAATGCTTCATTATCTTGGAAAAGATAACTTGCGGAAGGCTTCAGTTTGGGCTCAAGTATTTCATTGTTGTATTTTTGGCCTTTTATATTCCCATTAATCACGCAAATTCTGTCCACACCTTTTGATGTCATACAACCCCAAACCATAACACTAACTGGGTGTTTCACGGTACATGTAGTGCAATCAGGATGCAAATCTTCTCCAATTCTTCTCCTTACGTATTTTATGCCATCACTACCAAACATGGAGATTTTGGTCTCATCACTCCAAATAACACTGTCCCCATTGTTCTGCTGTCCAGTTAACATGGGTTTCAGCCCAGTTTAATCTTTTCAACCTTTGTTTGAGAGAGAAAAATGGCTTTTTTCGTGGAATTTTAGCTTTTAGACCAAATTCCTGCAGTCTGCGCCAAACAGCCCTTGCACTCAACTTCACATTGCATTGCGCCATTTCATCTTGTATACACCCAGATGATTTCTTCTGTCACCTAGGCACAGTCTCTTAATTCTTCTATCATCACTTGCTGTTGTGCACCTTTTCCTGCCTTTATTAGTCTGGTTTTATAGTGACTGAATCTCCTTATACCTCTTCAAAAATTTAGAAATGCCACCTTTGGTTAAGTTTCCACCAATTTTTCTTCTAATTTCTTCATAGCTGAAACTTTGTTCACTTAAATAGGTACTATTTTACTTTGCTTTCTGGGAAATATGTACTCATATGGTATTTGAGAAACCATACCAAAACTTGGAATGGTTTCTAACAGGCGAATAGCCAGCGTGGTGTTCTTCGTGTATACAATCTTTGAAGGATGCATCAGTATACAGTTGTGCATTACACTCAAGAAAGCACATTTTATGGTTACAATACTCCCCTTCTTGAATGCGTTTTCCACAACCAAAATATCCAGAATGACGCTTAATACCGGAAAGAAATGCTCTTGCAGGAGCATCGCAAATAATTCCCTCGAGTTTCACAATAAATGTGTGCCCATCTATTACCAAACCATTAGCAATTAGAAACTTAATTTCATCAACAAAATCTATAAGGAACACACTGACATCGCCTTTTCATGATATGCGCCTATGGGAAAAACTGACACATTCCAAACATTTGAGGTTAAACACAAAATGGGTCAAAGCTGGCTCCCAGAGTTTTTGGCTAAAGATAACCCATCAACGTTAAACAACAATTCTAGGGTTTCTGGTAAAGCAGATTTAAAACCGGAGGGGCATTTGGTAAGAGCATCGGTAATTCCAAAGTGAGCATAAGTGCCTGTCAAACATTGTTTAGTGGAAGTTTGCCTTGGTGTTTGGAGTAATGTGCGGGAATCTTTCGTCAGATTTTCAAAGCAGCTATTCTCCTGGAGAACGCACAGTAAGTGATTCAAACTTGAATGGGTCACACTGTTTTCCACCTCCCAGGAGGCTAGCTTATTGTATATACTCTTATCATTATATGGCACAAGAGAATGATTAGTATTGGAGTCAGATTCTGAACTACTCATCCTTTGCAGTCCTACTTCATATACTATGCTGTAATCAGAGTCCAAAACACAGTCATTTGCACTATGACCTGAATTTTGCAACACAGGTAAACATTCAGAGCTTGTGCTAGTACATATTGGGCTTATTGGTATACTACCTGATCAATTCTCCTACAGAACTGCATCCTGCCAACTTTAATTTTTTTAGAAAGCGTGCTGCACACAACAACAAACAAACAAACAAAAAGGGCATAATAACTGAGATAATAAGTGAGCAATATTAACTTCTACCTTCTACTCGACTTGTTGCAATTGTCTCATACTTATTCATGGTGCCAGATTTAGCAAATTAAACTTGGAAGCAGGATATGTGATGTGCACATGTGCGAATAGCTCCACAATTCATCCATAAAGGGTGTCCATTAGATATCCTATGAATGATATCCAATGAACGTTCAGATGTGGTAGCTCCAGAATTTGTCCATTAAGCATTTCCAGGGGACATCTATCAGAATTCTATTTGTGATGTCTAATGGACGTCTACTGGACCGGGTAGATCTAATACAGATGTGTGTTAGACATCACTGGTTGGGTGGGTTATGCCTCATTCGGGACCCCCGAACCCAGGCACACTTGGATGAACAGTAAAAGGCTGAAGCTTAGACCACTGCGCCACCTGGTAATTTTTTTTTGCTACTTCATACTTGCTTCATCCCCCCCCTCTTTCATAATGGTAAAAAAATGTAAATTTCAAATTTTCATCATTTATTAAAACTACTACAAAATATGCAATTTATGAGACAACCTTTAAGGGTTGTCTTATGTTATAAACGTGCTTTAGATCAAATATACATATCTAAGGTATTGCTTACCTGATGTTAACTAAATGTTTTGCACGTTGTTGCTCCGTGAGGAATGTGCTCCCAGCCCGAGAGAGGTCAATTATGTTACACTACTTTCATGTAAGTCCTCTTTAACAAAAAATGGCTTTAAAGATTAACATATTATCCTGATCCATGTTCTTTTTCCTTTGTTTTAATGATAACAGATAATGCAAAAGTGCAGCTGTTAATAGTGCTACCATGCTGTAATGTATTGTTTGCCATCTTTAGAGTGGTAGTCTGGGAACAACAGTATGGTGCTTAGGACCGCCTTTGACGCTTCTAGATCTCTGGTACCAGTGGTGAGCAAGATTCCATTAAATTTCTTATGCACTCTGGACTTGGTGAGACTGTTATTGGAAATTTTCTTAGATTAGTATTTAATCTTATTTGAGGGGCCTGGTCCTTCTTACTAGTAGTACATCTTTTAGAATTGAAATTATTGAATAGGTAGATTTCTTCAAAGCACAGTAACACTCAGTTAAGCTTCCCACAATTTCAGGTGAATTACTCCAACTTATGGATATTGTAGATAAAATTGCCTTCAGATGTGTTGAGTGCAAAAGAATGTCGGGAGCCAACTGGGTGATCCTTCAGACATTTGCTGCTGGCTGTATGATGCTCAGAGAAGTCGTGGCACTAGGCAGCGCTGGTCTGTTGAGGGCAGCGAGAAAGACTACACCTCTTCAGCAGCAGTGACAACACAGTTCTTAAGGCATGTCCATTTTTTTTTCTACATCCCTCTCACATGACTTCAGTTGTTCACTGAGTAAATTAGAGTAATGCTGATTATCTTCAAGGAGCCTTTCAACCTTTATTCTTTCCATCCGAGGCTTCTTCCTATTCCTTTCCCTCCAACCAACATTCAGTTTTGTTTGTGACAGCTTACCAAGTAATGATCAGAGCCAACGTCTGCACCTCTCGTCACTCGAGTGTCAAGAACTAAGTGTTTCAGACACTGATCATAAACAAAATAAAATATGTTAACATTATTTTGACTCAGTCTCTAAGATTTTCCCAAATATATATATATGTGGATATACTTGTGGTCGAAAAACGTTTTAGATATACACAAACCATTTTCAATGCAGAGTTCAATTAATCTTTCATCACTATCATTCACACCAGGATCATTAAGCTTACCCAGAATGTTTTCAGAAATCCCATTCTCAACACCTACTCTAGCATTGAAATATCCCCTGTTATTATAACTTTCTCTTTAGCACCAAACTGGCTCAAAACAGCTCATAGCTCATTCCAGAAATCTTCCTATCTGAAAGTTCCAAGTCACAAGGAGCATACACTACAACAATTACTATTCTCTGAAGTTTCACTTTCAAACGAATCCAAAGAATTCTATTACTTATGCAACTATAGTGAACCAAGTTGTTCTTCATCTTTTCACTTAAAATCGTACCTACACCAGCCTGTCCTCTTGCCTTAATCAATACTCCAGACCACACACTCACTGTTCAATTCATTTCTGCTATCCCAATTTCTTTGTAGTTTCACTTACACATAGCACATCCAATCTCATCATCATTGTCAACCATTATCAGTCCACTGCTGGACGAAGGTCTCTCCAAGCCTCTTCCACAACGGTCTGTCTTGTGCCAGTCTCCATGTTACTCTCACATACTTTCGAATTTCATCCACCCATCTTCCATGTGGTCTTCTTCTGGGTCTTTTCCTGTACCTTGGAATCCAATCTAAAATTTCGACTGTCCATCAATGGTCCTTCTGGCAGTACGTCCAGCCCTTTGACATTTCAGAAATTTTACTCTCATCATGATGTCTTTCACTCGCGTCATTTTTCTGATCCACAAGTAAGTACCTCTTCTTATCTCTCCTGGTTACACCAAGCAGTGGCGTACCCAGAATTTCTTCATGGGGGGGGGGGGGTCGGTCCATCCTTCAGGTTGTTTTTTCCCAGTGACGTCGTGAAACAGAATTATATATATAAGGACATCTGCTTCTTTACACAGTTTGTGTCAACCATAATAGGAGAAGCGAGACAAAAACACGTGTGATTAAGAACAAGCAATGCCTAACAATGGCTCTCGCATGGCTGCGTTAGTTCGTAGGTCAGAACAATAAACCTGGTAGTCAGGAGGGCGGAGCTTTTGATGCACAGCTGCGACTGCGCTGTGGATATGCAAAGCCAGGATACTTTTCAAAGCGCTGAGAAATTTGGAGGGCCATGATTTCATAATTACTACCACATTGTGTTTTTTTTATTTTTTCCCCCCGGAGGGTCGCGATTTCTTAATACCGCATAGGCGTTGTTGTTTTTTTGCCCCTTTTGGGATGGATTGCCTTTTGCCTCACGGGAAGAACTTTTGGACTTGGGATTTTTTTAAGCTCCGCGTATAAGTTGACCCCCTACTTTGAAGCTCCTCTTTTGGCCCAAATTTCTCGACTTATAACAGAGTATATACGGTACTTCTCTCTTCCAATTGTTATGTTTTAGCTGAACTTCATTTCCTACAGGAAACAAAGCCGCCAGTGCTCCATACTTGCGATTCTAGCATCGTGCACTAACAACAAATAACCGCCAGCATGTTGGCCTGCATCTTAAGTCCACATTTATTGAAAGCTAGTTTGGAATGGAATAGAATTAAATTTAAGTGACTTAATTTCTCATTGCACCTCCGCCACATAGCTGTCAACTAGGTCGATAAACTCCCCAGTGGTTGTTGTGATATCCATAGAACTGGTCAACAAATTTGAAAACAGGGTCTACAGTCTCAGCCCACATATTAGAGTTCCACTTTTCGAAATCGATATTGGTTATGTCATAAAATACAGAAGGATTGTTTTCTTGTAGATGTTTTGTGAAGTTCATTGTCTTTTTCAGGAGAGTAAGAAGATCATCTACCATCGTAATTTGTGGCATGTGGGGTATAACATCTTCGTCAAGAAGTGCTTCTTTTATGACAAAATACATCCTGAGTTTCAGACTCATGAGAGCAAACAAAAGAGCTTTCATTTTCAACTCTTTCCTTTGGGCAGGTACCTGCAATCAGATCGTCTTCAGAAAGCCCCCATTTATCAATCGCGTCTAATAACTCTCCTGCTGAGATTAAACCTGATTTTCCCTATTTAATGATCAATGGTTGTGAAACCAAAATAGCACCAACCTACGCCACGTAGCTGTCGACTAGGTCAGTTGTTGTGATATCCATAGAGCTGGTCAATAAATTTGAAAACAGGGTCTACAGTCTCAGCCCGAATATTAGAGTTCCACTTTTCAAAATTGATATTGGTTAGTATGTCATAAAATGCAGAAGGATTGTTTTCTTGTAGATGTTTTGTGATGTTCATTGTCTTTTTCAAGAGAGTAAGATCATCAACCAATCATAATTTGTGGCATGAGGGGGGTGATAATCAAAATTGCACCAACCACCGCCACATATCTGGTTTCGGAAAAGTAGAAAATAAAGAGTCTGGAAATGAAACACTTCGGTTTTCTTAAAAGACGATTTTGGAACTTTTCGTTTTCTTATAATTGCAAAATTCCCATAGAATAACATGGGAAAACTAGCATGCATAAAAGACTGTTTTGGATCGAGTAAAATTCTGTAAACATTAGTTTTCAAAAAGAAGAAATTATAACAGGACGAAAATGAATTTAAAGAAAAAGTACCATGACAAGTTTCAGAAAAGTAGAAAATAAAAGAGGGAAAAAATGGAAGGAAAGAAGATGCACTTCATGAAAAAATCATTAGAATTCGCTACGGCTGAAGGTCCCCCGAGCAGGTTCATAAACCAATATTCATATTAGCCATTCAAATAATAGGGGTGTCAGAAAAGCCACTTAACCTCATTGTCTCCTTCATGTAGCGTACGGAGGTGGTGAACTTCACCAAACATGGATCCATAATATTTTAAAAACCCATTCAGGTTTACTGGGTTTTTTACGACCACGCCAGTGACCTTCATTCGGTTTACTGAGCTATTAAGCCAATGCCAGTTTCCTTCATACATACAGAACATAAGTTCACTTTCTCATTCACACTCGTGCACACAGAAAAAAAAAATTAAATAGTGCTGTTTGAGCTGCATGGAGGTGAAAAGATGGGGTGGGGGCTCCATCTATCATTCAATTGGGCTTAAAACCATTGAAGGATGTGAGCTATTCTCACTCGCTCCTCCATGCTCGCTGTCTCACTCGAGGTTGACCACCTCGGGCTGTGAAATTAAATAGATAACCTCAACCTCCAAATCTGATTCCAAAGTCAGATCGATAAGTTCAGGCTCCGAAGTTAAGCCAATAAGCTCTGGTTCTTGGGTAGAGTCTTCCACAACCCAGAAGTTTTCCCACTGTGAGGGGGCAGGAAGAGACCTAATCCACTGATTCACGTAGAAATCGTCTCTAGATTCCTGGAGGAGAGAAAACATAAAAAATATATATAATAATAAAAATAAAACCCTACATCCTAGATAAAGCAAAAAGAAAAATTAAAAATATTCTTAATGAGTCAAAGTCCAGGGGAGATGTAGGGGAATTATATCCAGACGTCATTTGATAGATGGGACCTCCATCTATCATTCAATTAGGCTAAAACCATTGAAGGATGTGAGCTATTCTCACTAGCTCCTCCATGCTCGCTGTCTGACTCGAGGTTGACTACCTCGGGCTGTGAAATTAAATAGATAACCTCAACCTCCGAATCTGATTCCAAAGTCAGATCGATAAGTTCAGGCTCCGAAGTTAAGTCAATAAGCTCTGGTTCTTGGGTAGAGTCTTCCACAACCCAGAAGTTTTCCCACTGTGAGGGGGCAGGAAGAGACCTAATCCACTGATTCACGTAGAAATCGTCTCTAGATTCCTGTAGGAGAGAAAACATAAAATATTTAAATATATATATATATATATATAATAATAAAAATAAAACCCTACATCCTAGATAAAGCAAAAACGAAAAATTAAAAATATTCTTACTGAGTCGAAGTCCAGGGGAGATGTAGGGGAATTATATCCAGACGTCATTTGATAGATGGGACCTCCATCTATCATTCAATTAGGCTAAAACCATTGAAGGATGTGAGCTATTCTCACTAGCTCCTCCATGCTCGCTGTCTGACTCGAGGTTGACTACCTCGGGCTGTGAAATTAAATAGATAACCTCAACCTCCGAATCTGATTCCAAAGTCAGATCGATAAGTTCAGGCTCCGAAGTTAAGTCAATAAGCTCTGGTTCTTGGGTAGAGTCTTCCACAACCCAGAAGTTTTCCCACTGTGAGGGTGCAGGAAGAGACCTAATCCACTGATTCACGTAGAAATCGTCTCTAGATTCCTGGAGGAGAGAAAACATAAAATATTTAAATATATATATATATATATAATAATAAAAATAAAACCCTACATCCTAGATAAAGCAAAAAGAAAAATTAAAAATATTCGTACTGAGTCGAAGTCCAGGGGAGATGTAGGGGAATTATATCCAGACATCATTTGATAGATGGGACCTCCATCTATCATTCAATTAGGCTAAAACCATTGAAGGATGTGAGCTATTCTCACTAGCTCCTCCATGCTCGCTGTCTGACTCCAGGTTGACCACCTCGGGCTGTGAAATGAAATAGATAACCTCAACCTCCGAATCTGATTCCAAAGTCAGATCGATAAGTTCAGGCTCCGAAGTTAAGTCAATAAGCTCTGGTTCTTGGGTAGAGTCTTCCACAACCCAGAAGTTTTCCCACTGTGAGGGGGAGGAAGAGACCTAATCCACTGATTCACGTAGAAATCGTCTCTAGATTCCTGGAGGAGAGAAAACATAAAATATTTAAATATATATATATATATATAATAATAAAAATAAAACCCTACATCCTAGATAAAGCAAAAAGAAAAATTAAAAATATTCGTACTGAGTCGAAGTCCAGGGGAGATGTAGGGGAATTATATCCAGACGTCATTTGATAGATGGGACCTCCATCTATCATTCAATTAGGCTAAAACCATTGAAGGATGTGAGCTATTCTCACTAGCTCCTCCATGCTCGCTGTCTGACTCCAGGTTGACTACCTCGGGCTGTGAAATTAAATAGATAACCTCAACCTCCGAATCTGATTCCAAAGTCAGATCGATAAGTTCAGGCTCCGAAGTTAAGTCAATAAGCTCTGGTTCTTGGGTAGAGTCTTCCACAACCCAGAAGTTTTCCCACTGTGAGGGGGCAGGAAGAGACCTAATCCACTGATTCACGTAGAAATCGTCTCTAGATTCCTGGAGGAGAGAAAACATAAAATATATATAATAATAAAAATAAAACCCTACATCCTAGATAAAGCAAAAAGAAAAATTAAAAATATTCTTACTGAGTCGAAGTCCAGGGGAGATGTAGGGGAATTATATCCAGACGTCATTTGATAGATGGGACCTCCATCTATCATTCAATTAGGCTAAAACCATTGAAGGATGTGAGCTATTCTCACTAGCTCCTCCATGCTCGCTGTCTGACTCGAGGTTGACTACCTCGGGCTGTGAAATTAAATAGATAACCTCAACCTCCGAATCTGATTCCAAAGTCAGATCGATAAGTTCAGGCTCCGAAGTTAACTCAATAAGCTCTGGTTCTTGGGTAGAGTCTTCCACAACCCAGAAGTTTTCCCACTGTGAGGGGGCAGGAAGAGACCTAATCCACTGATTCACGTAGAAATCGTCTCTAGATTCCTGGAGGAGAGAAAACATAAAAAATATATATATATAATAAAAATAAAACCCTACATCCTAGATAAAGCAAAAAGAAAAATTAAAAATATTCGTACTGAGTCGAAGTCCAGGGGAGATGTAGGGGAATTATATCCAGGCATCATTTGATAGATGGGACCTCCATCTATCATTCAATTAGGCTAAAACCATTGAAGGATGTGAGCTATTCTCACTAGCTCCTCCATGCTCGCTGTCTGACTCGAGGTTGACCACCTCGGGCTGTGAAATGAAATAGATAACCTCAACCTCCGAATCTGATTCCAAAGTCAGATCGATAAGTTCAGGCTCCGAAGTTAAGTCAATAAGCTCTGGTTCTTGGGTAGAGTCTTCCACAACCCAGAAGTTTTCCCACTGTGAGGGTGCAGGAAGAGACCTAATCCACTGATTCACGTAGAAATCGTCTCTAGATTCCTGGAGGAGAGAAAACATAAAATATTTAAATATATATATATATATATATATATATATATATATATATATATATATATATAATAATAATAAAAATAAAACCCTACATCCTAGATAAAGCAAAAAGAAAAATTAAAAATATTCGTACTGAGTCGAAGTCCAGGGGAGATGTAGGGAAATTATATCCAGACATCATTTGATAGATGGGACCTCCATCTATCATTCAATTAGGCTAAAACCATTGAAGGATGTGAGCTATTCTCACTAGCTCCTCCATGCTCGCTGTCTGACTCCAGGTTGACCACCTCAGGCTGTGAAATGAAATAGATAACCTCAACCTCCGAATCTGATTCCAAAGTCAGATCGATAAGTTCAGGCTCCGAAGTTAAGTCAATAAGCTCTGGTTCTTGGGTAGAGTCTTCCACAACCCAGAAGTTTTCCCACTGTGAGGGGGGAGAAAGAGACCTAATCCACTGATTCACGTAGAAATCGTCTCTAGATTCCTGGAGGAGAGAAAACATAAAATATTTAAATATATATATATAATAATAAAAATAAAACCCTACATCCTAGATAAAGCAAAAAGAAAAATTAAAAATATTCGTACTGAGTCGAAGTCCAGGGGAGATGTAGGGGAATTATATCCAGACGTCATTTGATAGATGGGACCTCCATCTATCATTCAATTAGGCTAAAACCATTGAAGGATGTGAGCTATTCTCACTAGCTCCTCCATGCTCGCTGTCTGACTCGAGGTTGACTACCTCGGGCTGTGAAATTAAATAGATAACCTCAACCTCCGAATCTGATTCCAAAGTCAGATCGATAAGTTCAGGCTCCGAAGTTAAGTCAATAAGCTCTGGTTCTTGGGTAGAGTCTTCCACAACCCAGAAGTTTTCCCACTGTGAGGGGGCAGGAAGAGACCTAATCCACTGATTCACGTAGAAATCGTCTCTAGATTCCTGTAGGAGAGAAAACATAAAAATATATATATAATAATAAAAATAAAACCCTACATCCTAGATAAAGCAAAAAGAAAAATTAAAAATATTCTTACTGAGTCGAAGTCCAGGGGAGATGTAGGGGAATTATATCCAGACGTCATTTGATAGATGGGACCTCCATCTATCATTCAATTAGGCTAAAACCATTGAAGGATGTGAGCTATTCTCACTAGCTCCTCCATGCTCGCTGTCTGACTCGAGGTTGACTACCTCGGGCTGTGAAATTAAATAGATAACCTCAACCTCCGAATCTGATTCCAAAGTCAGATCGATAAGTTCAGGCTCCGAAGTTAAGTCAATAAGCTCTGGTTCTTGGGTAGAGTCTTCCACAACCCAGAAGTTTTCCCACTGTGAGGGGGCAGGAAGAGACCTAATCCACTGATTCACGTAGAAATCGTCTCTAGATTCCTGTAGGAGAGAAAACATAAAAATATATATATAATAATAAAAATAAAACCCTACATCCTAGATAAAGCAAAAAGAAAAATTAAAAATATTCTTACTGAGTCGAAGTCCAGGGGAGATGTAGGGGAATTATATCCAGACGTCATTTGATAGATGGGACCTCCATCTATCATTCAATTAGGCTAAAACCATTGAAGGATGTGAGCTATTCTCACTAGCTCCTCCATGCTCGCTGTCTGACTCGAGGTTGACCACCTCGGGCTGTGAAATTAAATAGATAACCTCAACCTCCGAATCTGATTCCAAAGTCAGATCGATAAGTTCAGGCTCCGAAGTTAAGTCAATAAGCTCTGGTTCTTGGGTAGAGTCTTCCACAACCCAGAAGTTTTCCCACTGTGAGGGTGCAGGAAGAGACCTAATCCACTGATTCACGTAGAAATCGTCTCTAGATTCCTGGAGGAGAGAAAACATAAAAAATATATATAATAATAAAAATAAAACCCTACATCCTAGATAAAGCAAAAAGAAAAATTAAAAATATTCGTACTGAGTCGAAGTCCAGGGGAGATGTAGGGGAATTATATCCAGACATCATTTGATAGATGGGACCTCCATCTATCATTCAATTAGGCTAAAACCATTGAAGGATGTGAGCTATTCTCACTAGCTCCTCCATGCTCGCTGTCTGACTCGAGGTTGACCACCTCGGGCTGTGAAATTAAATAGATAACCTCAACCTCCGAATCTGATTCCAAAGTCAGATCGATAAGTTCAGGCTCCGAAGTTAAGTCAATAAGCTCTGGTTCTTGGGTAGAGTCTTCCACAACCCAGAAGTTTTCCCACTGTGAGGGGGAGGAAGAGACCTAATCCACTGATTCACGTAGAAATCGTCTCTAGATTCCTGGAGGAGAGAAAACATAAAATATTTAAATATATATATATATATATATATATATAATAATAAAAATAAAACCCTACATCATAGATAAAGCAAAAAGAAAAATTAAAAATATTCGTACTGAGTCGAAGTCCAGGGGAGATGTAGGGGAATTATATCCAGACGTCATTTGATAGATGGGACCTCCATCTATCATTCAATTAGGCTAAAACCATTGAAGGATGTGAGCTATTCTCACTAGCTCCTCCATGCTCGCTGTCTGACTCCAGGTTGACTACCTCGGGCTGTGAAATTAAATAGATAACCTCAACCTCCGAATCTTATTCCAAAGTCAGATCGATAAGTTCAGGCTCCGAAGTTAAGTCAATAAGCTCTGGTTCTTGGGTAGAGTCTTCCACAACCCAGAAGTTTTCCCACTGTGAGGGGGAGGAAGAGACCTAATCCACTGATTCACGTAGAAATAGTCTCTAGATTCCTGGAGGAGAGAAAACATAAAATATTTAAATATATATATATATATATAATAAAAATAAAACCCTACATCCTAGATAAAGCAAAAATAAAAATTAAAAATATTCGTACTGAGTCGAAGTCCAGGGGAGATGTAGGGGAATTATATCCAGGCATCATTTGATAGATGGGACCTCCATCTATCATTCAATTAGGCTAAAACCATTGAAGGATGTGAGCTATTCTCACTAGCTCCTCCATGCTCGCTGTCTGACTCGAGGTTGACCACCTCGGGCTGTGAAATGAAATAGATAACCTCAACCTCCGAATCTGATTCCAAAGTCAGATCGATAAGTTCAGGCTCCGAAGTTAAGTCAATAAGCTCTGGTTCTTGGGTAGAGTCTTCCACAACCCAGAAGTTTTCCCACTGTGAGGGGGCAGGAAGAGACCTAATCCACTGATTCACGTAGAAATCGTCTCTAGATTCCTTCAGGAGAGAAAACATAAAAAATATATATAATAATAAAAATAAAACCCTACATCCTAGATAAAGCAAAAAGAAAAATTAAAAATATTCTTACTGAGTCGAAGTCCAGGGGAGATGTAGGGGAATTATATCCAGACGTCATTTGATAGATGGGACCTCCATCTATCATTCAATTAGGCTAAAACCATTGAAGGATGTGAGCTATTCTCACTAGCTCCTCCATGCTCGCTGTCTGGCTCGAGGTTGACTACCTCGGGCTGTGAAATTAAATAGATAACCTCAACCTCCGAATCTGATTCCAAAGTCAGATCGATAAGTTCAGGCTCCGAAGTTAAGTCAATAAGCTCTGGTTCTTTGGGTAGAGTCTTCCACAACACAGAAGTTTTCCCACTGTGAGGGGGAGGAAGAGACCTAATCCACTGATTCACGTAGAAATCGTCTCTAGATTCCTGGAGGAGAGAAAACATAAAATATTTAAATATATATATATATATATATTTTAGATTGGATTAAAGGGACAGGAAAAGACCCAGAAGAAGACCACATGGGAGATGGGTGGATGAAATTCGAAAGTATGCAGGGGTGACATGGAGGAGACTATCACAAGACAGACCGTTGTGGAGGAAACTTGGGGAGACCTTCGTCCACCAGTGGATTGATAATGGTTGACAATGATGATGATGATGATATAATAAAAATAAAACCCTACATCCTAGATAAAGCAAAAAGAAAAATTAAAAATATTCGTACTGAGTCGAAGTCCAGGGGAGATGTAGAGGAATTATATCCAGACGTCATTTGATAGATGGGACCTCCATCTATCATTCAATTAGGCTAAAACCATTGAAGGATGTGAGCTATTCTCACTAGCTCCTCCATGCTCGCTGTCTGACTCCAGGTTGACTACCTCGGGCTGTGAAATTAAATAGATAACCTCAACCTCCGAATCTGATTCCAAAGTCAGATCGATAAGTTCAGGCTCCGAAGTTAAGTCAATAAGCTCTGGTTCTTGGGTAGAGTCTTCCACAACCCAGAAGTTTTCCCACTGTGAGGGGGAGAAAGAGACCTAATGCACTGATTCACGTAGAAATCGTCTCTAGATTCCTGGAGGAGAGAAAACATAAAATATTTAAATATATATATATATATAATAAAAATAAAACCCTACATCCTAGATAAAGCAAAAAGAAAAATTAAAAATATTAGTACTGAGTCGAAGTCCAGTGGAGATGTAGGGGAATTATATCCAGACGTCATTTGATAGATGGGACCTCCATCTATCATTCAATTAGGCTAAAACCATTGAAGGATGTGAGCTATTCTCACTAGCTCCTCCATGCTCGCTGTCTGACTCGAGGTTTACTACCTCGGGCTGTGAAATTAAATAGATAACCTCAACCTCCGAATCTGATTCCAAAGTCAGATCGATAAGTTCAGGCTCCGAAGTTAAGTCAATAAGCTCTGGTTCTTGGGTAGAGTCTTCCACAACCCAGAAGTTTTCCCACTGTGAGGGGGCAGGAAGAGACCTAATCCACTGATTCACGTAGAAATCGTCTCTAGATTCCTGTAGGAGAGAAAACATAAAAAATATATATAATAATAAAAATAAAACCCTACATCCTAGATAAAGCAAAAAGAAAAATTAAAAATATTCGTACTGAGTCGAAGTCCAGGGGAGATGTAGGGGAATTATATCCAGACGTCATTTGATAGATGGGACCTCCATCTATCATTCAATTAGGCTAAAACCATTGAAGGATGTGAGCTATTCTCACTAGCTCCTCCATGCTCGCTGTCTGACTCCAGGTTGACTACCTCGGGCTGTGAAATTAAATAGATAACCTCAACCTCCGAATCTTATTCCAAAGTCAGATCGATAAGTTCAGGCTCCGAAGTTAAGTCAATAAGCTCTGGTTCTTGGGTAGAGTCTTCCACAACCCAGAAGTTGTCCCACTGTGAGGGGGGAGGAAGAGACCTAATCCACTGATTCACGTAGAAATCGTCTCTAGATTCCTGTAGGAGAGAAAACATAAAACATATATATATATATATATTATAATAATAATAATAAAACCCTACATCCTAGATAAAGCAAAAAGAAAAATTAAAAATAATCTTACCGAGTCGAAGTTCAGGGAAGATGTAGTGGAATTAAATCCACAAGTCATTTTTGTATCTATGGATTTAATAGTATGCGTAGCTCAAGAAAAGTTATAAAAGTTCGAGAAGCTGTGGGATTCTGAGATCTTTCATGATCCTTTTATACTTGCAGAAGGATTGATAAGGAGAGTTCATGTAATGCATACACGGAATAGATTGGTCTTTGAGGTCAACTTAAATCGGCAGATCGCTCTATTTTATATACTTTCCGATGTACAGGAAATAACTTCTTTCTCAAACACCACAGTTCATGGGATATTTTCCCTAATGGTGGAAATTCTAACAAAGCAAGTAATCTTCTCTGTTTACAGAGATCTAACAACTATTCCTTCTAAGGAGGTAAAAATATTCTAACGTGTATCTAATCAATGATCTGAACCGTTAGACATGGGACACAGGTTGTTTATTTAAGGTCAAGCGTAAATGGAATCGATAGCACTCGTCCTCCCTGAAGGAAATGACGTCTGCATACATCTCAAAATCCTTTGTTCCCTAAGTTAAACGCATGGTGGGAAAATCAAGTAATCTTATCTGTATACATAGATCAAACGGAGGTTTTCTTCCTTCGTTGAAAGTGTATGTTTGTTTAGAAAAGATTCAGAACAAAGCATTTCCTTTCTCAAGTTAATAATATATTCACGTGTTAAAAGCAACGCAATCGCAGTTGTTTACCAAGAGTCAGATTACAAATTTCCTGTGAAAGAGGAAACTATGATACAGAGTTTGGTGTTTTATAAAAAAATTGGCATTCGTCTTTTTTCGTTTAGAAGTTGAAACAGAACTTCCTTGTTGTACAGGAACTTTTAACATTTGTTTATTTTTAATATACTTTGAAGGCAAATTAATGTCTTTTAATGCTTTTACAAATTCATGGGGAATTACTAATTTGGATCCTTTACTTTTTAAACATTGAATCTACTAAATCAATAATATTCATATTTTTCACAATGTGACCCTTATATTTAAATTCTGCTTTGGGGCTCCATCCTATAATATATGAGTTTGTTTTAAAGACTTCTAAAACATTTCTTGCATAGCGTTTCAAATTAGCTGGAACGGACTGTATGACAAGGTCTTCTACAACATCTTTTTCTTTCTTGAAAAGTTCTTCATTTGCTGTTCTTCAGTTCGTGGTGGGGATTCATGGGAAGAAACTGGGGGATTAAAGCTTGAAACATGAATGCGTTTATTCAAGACTTGATTGTATAATTTAACTTTCACTTCGTCAGACTCTTTACTTAATAGAATTTTTTTCATTTCTTTGTCCAAGTCAGTTAACGTTTCTTCTGTTGGCATATGACGAGAAATCCATTCTTCAGGAATCAGAATCATTTTCTTTGCAAATTCCATTATTTCGTAAGTAGAGTCGTTAGCACACTGAGAGCAGCAGGAATCAACACACCTAAAAATCCACCTTTTTAAATTATGAGTTTCCTCTTTTTATATAGAGGTGTCTTTTTCTGAGAGAGGGCTCGCAAGGTGTGTTTATGACGTTGTAATGAATGTTTCTGGGCTGGAGTAAGCGGAACATTTCCTTTTAAGGTATTCTTACAAACTTCACAGATAGCTTTAATTCCATTTTTCCTACATTTTGTTAAAAGCTCTTTTAATACTTTTTTTGGACAATGCTGAATTATGCATAAAAGTTGGAGTTGTGACTTAGGCAACGTAATGTTGAAAACTGAGAATTATTTCATTTCACCTAAGTTGATATATGACTTGAACGTCTCCCGGAAGAATCTGAGTGCGTAATCTTAATTCTTCCTCTGTCTCAGGTTTTAAATCGATCAATAAATAGCTGCCAGGAGACTTTGTGGCATCCGTATACACTTCTTGAAAAAATTTCAGTTTGCTAGGGTACAACTGCCTCCCTAAATGAGTGATTTGATTCACGTCTCTTCGTGATTTAAACAGAAACAGGTAATGAGCATTCAGGGAAATTTCTCGCATTTCTTTACCTTTATGAAAAAAATTTTGTGTAATGAATATCACAGACACATTGAAATGATGGCTCCCTCGAGTGAACGAGTGATTTTTTTCTCGCTTCCACATTGTCATGAGATCGTCAATAACAAAAAACATTCTACCTTTCACATAGTCGCGGAAATTAGAGGGAGGCCTTCCACAAATGTCACGTTTTCTATTTCGTCATACAACGTTTGGTGAATACCATAGAACCACACCACATGTTGGGGAGGGTGGGGGACGACTTCCCCTTGATGCAGAAGTAAGCGTTTTACAAACTGTGTTTTCCCGCAGCCCGTAGGACCTGCTATCAGAGCCGTGAAAGGGTGTTGTAGTCTGGACACTTCCATGAGGTCAACTGAGACTCATAAAAAGCTTACATAACAATTTAAAGACAAGACAAGAAATAAAATTGAATCCATTTTTATTTTACATTCTAAATTTTAATACAATTCAAAAAATTTTTCGAACAAAATGAAAGACACGGAGGTCGTTTGTTTCAGAATTCGATCGAAAATTTCTTACAATAGAGAACAAGCTTTTTCCACGACATCTAGAATAAAGGGAAAAAATACAAAATTGACCACAAACAGCCGTAAACGAATTTTGAAGAGGTAAATCATTAAAATTCACAGAGTCAAACTTGGAAGCAAATAGGCCAATAGGTCCTTGAAAATATTCTGGAGAATGTCCCAAAGAATAAAAAAATTCCATGGAATTTGGGTTTGACATATACACAGCTAGCCAGTGTTTCCCAGGATTTCCATATCAATCCGTATTCACAATAAGGCATGCTGGGAACTTGAAAATTTTCTTGGGAAGTCGGTCGCAAGCAAACACTCCGAGGAAGGAACGTCTGGTCACAAGATTTTTCCTTAAAGCCTTCGTTAATTGAATGCTGTTCATTTTCTTTAATGGGAGAAATCACAAAGAATGTTTCTGGACTTGGGAATTTCAATAATGTTCTGGAACTTGGCGTAGATTAGTACAGAAATGGTTTTTAACAAAGCTTTCCCAAATTTGATTTCCACTCTTAAATTTCCTTGTTGGATCAAGTTCATATGTCCCCCATCACACAGGTCCGGACTGAGATCGAATGCATAAAGAGTGTATCCCTTGGAAAATTCTTCTCGATCGATATATATTCCACGGTCCTGACCCAGTTTCTCGGTTCCTTGAAATAGACTATGGAAGGAATGAATTGTGCTTCCCTTTTCGAAATTGGGTTCTAGAGGTTTGTGAGGAACTGGCTGTCCGTCAACATACACCGCGATAAAATTAACATCATAATGCTTGAATTCAAAGGGGTTTGATTTATATGCACCATTAAAAGCATCGTTATCTACACATCCAATAACCAATCTTTTTAGGCATTTGTCCTAGGAATACGTTGTCTTGCACGAAGGACATACTTCCTTGAGAGATGGAATACACTTTGCATAAAACTCGATCAATGGGATACTTGGCAGGAGATTTTTCTAGAGCTTTTGCATGACTGATGGCAACTCCAGGGTTGACTTTCACTTTTCTCACAAAAATGGATGCATGCTCGATGAGAACTCTGTAATTGGGGGCCTCGGAGGAGGAAACGAGGCAGAAATCAGGTTTACTTCAAACAAGTTTAATTTTCACGTCCACTAAATTGAGCAGTCTGTTTTGAAAAATAAATCACAGTGCAAGGTTCCAATCATATCAAACGTTTTGCTGTCTTTCATGAGCTCATAACGTTGATGTAATCCCTTGTTTGTTGCAGCAGTCGTATGATTTATTTCGTGTAGATGTCCGGCTGTATCCTTGTAAAATCCTTCACATGCTAAATAGGTTTTCTTTGCTTCTCCATAATTCAGAAGAGTTTCAATATAAGCTCTGTAGGGATACGTGTTGCTTGAGGATGAAATCACTCTTTCGTTTAAACTGATGTCGACTTGAGAAAACAGAGAATGAAGAAAACAGTTAATGGGGCCCACAGGCTCTTTGTCAGCTAGTGCAGAATTGTCGGCTTTCACAATTTTAATTTTCACGTACAGTTGGCTGGAAGACAAGTCCATGTATTCTTCTCCACTCCCAGAAATATTAAATTCCAAAGGTCCTCCATCTCAAATGTTGGCCAAGGGGTGATATTCGATCCATTGTCCTTTTTCTATGCTCGTTTGGGTAGGTGGTAAAGCAAATAAATCAAGTTCGGATTTTAAACATACGGAAGAATGACTGTGTATCAAGGCCATGGTTTACGGATCAAAAATATCGTGTGCGGTCCTCTTGGCTTTCTTTGAATGAATGATTCGTTTCTTCATTTTTCTCTTCGTTTTAATGCTTCCTCCCAACATTTTCTTCACTTTATTAGCTGCTTTGTCAGTGAGTATTTGTCCCGCTTCTTTAGCTCATTGTTTGCCTGCTGTTTTCACGTCCTTGCCGAGAATAACGTCATTGGCCAGGTCCACACCCGTTCGAAAGGCTTGTTTTCCAAGCATTTTTGCACCTTGTTTAAATAAGGTTACCGCCGCTCTAAATAACGAACAAAAAAGTCGGTCCATGCCACTTTTGAAGGGGTACTCCTTGATAGTCTAAACCTTTTCCAGTTTGGTTGATGTAATAACCCTCGAAGGATTTTGTACAACAGCTGTATGGTTCATACATGACTACAGTTGTTTGAGACTAACATGAAGTTTCACGATCGCTCTCCCACGTTCAAATGGCACTAATTGACCTGAGTGATTCCTTATAACGATTTCAACGGATTGGAAATGTTTTCTTGCGAGAGGCAAATAATGGGGACGGTTTTACAAGGCGCTCACCACTTCTCCGGTCACTTTAACGATGTGAAGGAGAGGAGCAAAAATGTCTCCTACAGGCTGAGGTTCCACAATATCACTGTACACGTATAACAGGGAAAGCGCAGTGTTCAGGTCGGCGACGAAATTTCCATGAATTGTGACGTCACTCCCTTCTGAGGCAGAATACACTACAGGTTGGAAACCTAGAATTTCAGCTATTCCAGGAAATAACGCCAGTTGAGAACCATGAGTTAAAGCTGCTTTGACCCGCCTCGTGGTTTTATTAAAAAACGTGGAAATTTTTTTCGACCAGTGAAACGACATGGCTTTTTTACGTCTCCCACCGAATCATAATACCCTGCAGGGATTTTTGCTGCTTTCAGTTGACTTGGACCGACACCGAAGGTAAAGGAATTTGAATTTACATTCACATTAAACCAGGAATGGAGGTAGATCAGTTCGACAAGTCCCACTTCCCAGTCGCCATTGAGTTCGACCGGGGAAGGAAGAAGAGTGAAGAAATGCGATATTTTATTGTCTGAAAAGTAGCCGAGAGAGCTGTCGCTAGGTAACTTTAGATAGAAACTCGTCTTGATGAATGACATTTTATTTAAAAAAAAATGTGTTTTATAATGAAGTAAAGTCTTGAGCGAGGATCCATGCATTAAATTTATCGAGATACCCTTTAAATTTGACAAAGAATTCCATTTATCCTTTTACGTTTCTTTAGAACACGTTCCACAGTAAAGGACTCTGAGAGAGACACTTTTTGAAGCTCTTCGGCGTAAAAGTTCCTTCCAGCTCTTCATTCAATAAATATTTTACTTTGTAGACGGGAAGGGATCTTGAAAGAAGGTCGCTCACAATAAACACTTCTTCCGTCCAATTTGATTCGTAACCTTTTCCAAATGTCAATTTTGCTTTACTAATCCTCACATGATCCCCCACTTGAAATTTATAGGACGGTTTTTCCCTCTTGAGGTCACCATACAGATTGTCAAACACTTGTTTTTCATTATCTTTGTTTACATCTACAGGCTTCATTTTTATACTTCGATGGAGAGAATGATTGTAACTGTGAACTAAATCATTGAGAACGTCCATAAATCTGAACGAATTTTGACTTGTAAAGTATCGCCACATTCGAGTTTTGAGCGTACGATTGAATCTCTCCATTACACTTGCTTTCATCTCGTTGTTTGTCGTAAAGAAATGCACCTCATGCTGTTTTTAAAACTTTTGAAACTTTGAAACTCTTTGTTCTTAAATTCAGTTCCTTTATCTGTTTGAAGTTTTACTGGCTTTCTTTCTTTGAATATCTGGGAAAAGGCTTGGACGATATGAGAACCCGACTTTTGACTTTAAAGGAATCGCCCATGCATATTTGGAAAATATGTCAATACATGTCAACAAGTAACGAAATCTATCGTTATGTTGACTCAAACTAGAGACATCGGCTAGGTCTGCTTGAAACTGTTAATTTGATTTAGTAACCATAACTCTATTTCTCGGAAAATGTCGTCTCACCGGTTTGCGAAGGGTGTACGTTTTCTCCTCCTTCAACCATTTCTTGACTTCTTTTTCTTGATGCCCTCTTTCTCCATAGCACAGAATAAAGCATTGATACCACCGAAAGTTCTTATTTTCTGAGCTGTGTGATATGTCTGTTTCATCATTTCCTCCATTACAACAGTTCAATGAGATACGACCCACCGTAACAGAAAAACTCATGTTCACACCATCACATGCAGAAAACAAATGACATCAATTAGGGCCCCACCCTTTTTTTAAAAAAGACTACGCAAACCGTCTAACAAGCATCTTTTTCCAATGGTCAGGTGGTCTAGAAGGAAAAGGTGTGAAGCTAGCAAACTAGCTGACACGGGAACGAATCTCGCTGGGACCATCAGAGCATTTTTTATGCACTCCGGAGGAAAACATTTCGGGAGAAACAACGTCTATAAAAATTCCCTAACACCTCAGGGAATTTCTAAAAAAGGAAAGTTTAAAAAAAAAATTCGAGGGAAAAGGAACTTGGAAGGACGAAAGACTTCGCTTCCTTTTTCTAAAAAAATGACAAAGCCCAATAAATCTCCCGAAAAAAATAATAAAGTTCCAAGAAGCACTGCAAGAGGGCAGCACATATGCAACCCCACTCGATCGTTGCCATCCCTCAAAATCAAAGATCCATCAAAAGTTCCAAGAAGCACCGCAAGGGGGCAGCACATCAGCATCGTCCCAACACACTAGCGCCACCTACATCCTCACCCATGCCACACACCCCCATCCTCTTGATGCATGCGTCATGCCACGCCCCCCTCCGTCCGCCCGTCTGCGGCTGGCTCCAGAAGGAGCCTAATGTTAAGTCTATGGGGCTCCGGTTTAAGCCAGAATCGGTCTTTTCCCTCTACCCATTATCATGTGGAACAGAAATCACAAGTTTATCTTGCAGCACATTAATAACAAGGCATCACATCTCTCCCTTCTAGGTTCACTTTCCTCTTTTGCTACACACCAAATTGGTTTCAAAACACGCACCTAGAAAGTAATAAATATAATAAATGAAGTGGCATTTCAACCTAAATTCCTTACTAAAGAGGTACTTTGACCTGAATTGGTTTCTCAGAAAGAAAATAAAAAAAATTATGGAAAACATTGCTCATTATTGCCCCCATGTTTCACCAATACTATCAATGAGTAAAACATCAAGTATTCAGTACTTGATGTTTATTGCCCATCCTTAGTGTATAACAATTTCTCTTGCAAGAATTATCATATTACTGACCATATGTGCCAGTTATTATCCATAATTTGCCCCCACCACACACACACATACAGCTGAAAACATATATCTGACAAAAGGTCAGCAAACTGTAAAAAAAGTACAAAACATTAAGCCACTGATATCATACTGTAAGAGAGGTATGCTTGGAAGATGCCAGATGCTGATATATGGATGGCAACACAAAAGCTGGATGCAATCTAAGAGTTATCCACTTTCCAGTTTTTGGGCTAAAACTTTAAAATGTGCATAGTTGTTGTGACACTAATTCAAATATATTCCTAATGTACCAAAATGGCCACATAAAATAAAAGCCTACATTCAAGCTCAACAAAATTTAAGGACTTTTTAATTTAGAGTTTTTGAGGATATGCATTTTATTTTGAGGCCCTGTATGAACTATGTCTCATTTAAATATACTTCAGTTAAAAGGAAACTGTATTTACCTGTATTTTTGTCACAAGAAATCACACATATCATTGTGTTTCTGTTATGAAGTATATTTAATTGTATATTTTTAAGGAAACCTGTATTTAAATTTTATTATGAAAAAATGCATATTTCCAATTTTAAGGGAATGATGTTTACTAATTTTCCTGTTGCAAGGAATATAGCATGTGTTCCTGTGAAGAAAAATCATATATTTAACTGTATCTCAAATTATAAGGAAACTATTTATCCATATTCCTGTCCTGGGGAGTTATGACTTATTTATGTATTGCCTATTATCCTATTGCAAGGAATCAAACATTTTGCAGTGTTTATATAATGAAATATATTTTAACTATTCTGATTACAAGGAAACTGTATTTACCTATATTCCTGTTTTAGGGAATCTTGTATTGCATATATTCCTGTTGCAAGGAATCTGATATTTCACTGTTTCCGTTATGAAGTTTCATATGTTCAACTATTTCAATTATAAAAAAAACTGTATTTACCTGTATTCCTGTTGCAAGGGGTATCACATTTCACTTTGCTCCTATTATGAAGAGTAATATATTAAACTGTATTCCAAATTATAAGGAAACTATCCATATTCCTGTTCGAGGTAATCTTGTGTTGCATGTATTCCTGTTGCAAGGAATCCTGCTTTTTGCAGTGTTTTTATGACATATTTCATTTCATTTTTATTTTCAGTTGTGACAGTATACACCAAAAACATTGTTATAACTATAATAGTGTAACTAGTGACAACTGGGAAGCATGAGGGAAAAGGCCTGGATTGGCCTAACGTAGCCCGCGGCACCCATAGTAAAGATCGTATAAGTCAGGAACAGACATAAGTAATTTTCTGACATCATATAAATAAATTGGTGAGTAGTAAATAAGAATTGTAAAGAAAGAAATGTCACCAAGAATAGTTTAGTATTATGTAAGTGGAATTTTATCCTAGTTTCCCATTTTTCAGTACAAAGAAAAACATGGGCATAAGAAATACAAAAATAAACAAGTTAACCTTCAAGAAGTTAGTCAACAAATAACTGTGATAGAGCTAGTTCTTCCCCAACAAATAGTTTGTTTTTTCTTTAAAAGATTAATATTGTTAATAGAAGTAAGATTGTAAGAAAAAGTATTCCATAATTTAGGGCCAGAGTAATTTGTTATTTTCAAAATTTTCTGTATTGTGTGAATACGGATAGTAGTTTAAATCTATTTCTTGTTGGATAAGTATCAGTATGCGTATTGATTGTGATCAGGTTACAAGTAGAGGTTATGGTTTAAAACTCGGGCTTCACGCAACAATAACACACAAACATGTAAAACGAGCGAAACACACAGTCGTGTATGGTAAAAGGTTCGTTTGGCGGTAGCTTTCGGTCATCCTGCGACCTTGATCACCCGTGATCGATAGTGAATCGCGGGGGATCAAAGTCGCAGGATGACTGAAAGCTACCGCTAAACGAACCTTTTACTATATGTGACTGTGCGTTTCACTCATTTTTATATGTTTAAGTAGAGGTTATATTTTATTCTTTTAAACATATCTTTCCCAAATTATATTCATATAATTGTTGTATAGTTAATATATTGAAAGTATTGGGATGTGTAGTTGTTCCATATGTCAAATTGGAAGATTGATTAGCGTAAATTTTTAACTCCAATAACCTGATAAAAATTTATTTTTTAATTTTTGTAGTTTGTAAATGTTATATCGTGTCGTTTTCCCCCATGTCAAGATACAGTAGTTAAAATAGGTCTGTATGATGGAATAATATAACGCTAGCATTAATATATCCAATGCTTCTTGAAATTTTATTTGAAAGTAGATCTATATGTGTATTCCATTTCAAATCATCACTTAAAGTGGTACCCAAACACTTATGGCAGTGCACCACTTCAGTATCGTGCCCAATTAATTTCATTTTCTGTAAGTTAGGTGAAAAAGCAGAATTTTTACTAAAAATCGTTATTTTTGTTTTAATTTATATTAATAGCCAGGTCGTTAATCAAAGTGAAATTATTTTCCAACTGAGAAATAAATGTATTTATGTCATTACCGTGTAATAGAATAGTAGCATCATCAGCGTATAGTTGTATATCAGTATGTTCTAGTACTTTAAAAATATAATTAATATAAATATTAAAAAGTAGGGGAGCAAGAACTGATCTCTGCGGTACACCCGCAGGATGTATTAAATATATTTTAACTATTCCGAGTACAGGGAAACTGTGTTTACCTATATTCTTGTTTTTGAGAATCTTGTATTGCATATATTCCTGTTGCAAGGAATCTAACATTTCACGTGTTTCTGTTATGAAGTTACGTATGTTTAACTCTTTCAATTACAAGGAAATTGTATTTGCTTATATTCCTGTTGCAAGGAATCTGACATTTCACTGTGTTTAAAAAAAAAAATGGTGAAAAGGAATATCGCATCTTGCCTGTTATGAAGAGTAATATATTTTAACTATATTCCAATTATAAGGAAACTATTTACCTATGTCGTGTCCTAGGTAATCTTGTGTTGCCTGTATACCTATTACAAGGAATCTGACACTGCACTGTGTTTCTGTTATTAAGTTTTGTGTGTTTAACTGTATTCCAATTATAAGGAGACTGTATTTATCTGTGTTCCTGTTGCAAGAAATATCACATTTCACTTGTTATGAAGAGTAATATATTTTAGCTGTATTCCAATTACAAGGAAACTATTTACCTATATTCTTGTTCTAGGTAATCTTGTATTGCCTATGTTCCTTTTCTAGGGAATCATGTATTGCCTATATTCCTGTTGCAAGGAATCTGACATTTCACTGTGTTTCTGTTATGAAGTTTCATATGTTTATAACTGCATTCCATTTATAAAGAGACTGTATTTACATGTGTTCCTGTTGCAAAAAATATCACATTTCACTTTGCTCCTATTATGAAGAGTAATAATATATTTTAATTATATTCCAGTTACAAGGAAACTGTTTTTTGCCTATATTCCTGTTTTGGGGAATCATTTATTTGCCTGTATTCCTTTTGCTAGGAATTTCACGTTTCCCCGTGTTTGTGAAATTTTATATATTTAACTGTATTGCAATTATGAATAATCTGTATTCCTGTTGCAAGGAATATGTAGTCAATTTTTAAAGAAATCAGTATTTAGCTGTATTCCTGTTCTGGAGTATCCTTCATTTATATTCCTATTACAAGGAATCTCAAGTTTTATGGTGTTTCTGTGTAGGTGGTTCAGAAAGTTTCTGAATACACATAAATGAAATTTCTAAACCACTAACTATATGTGGCATGTGAAGCTTATACCTTTATTAGACATCTCTAGATGGTTTAACAATACTGAATCACACACTTCTTTTTCCTGCACTGTACCAAAGGAATTTAGGTCACATCCATTCCAATGTTCACTGCGGAGCTCAACAGACATGCTTGGTGGGCGATGGTTTTCTGCGACTTCAAAAAAGGTTTAACAGTGGAGAACAAAACTTTCCCTGACGTGATCTTTTCATATGCCACTGTGTGTAATTGGTATGGCGAGTTTAAATGTGGATAGAGAACCTTTCAAGATGACCCTCGAAGTGGAAGACTGAGCACATCCACTACTCGAGAGATTGCCAACATTCTAAAAATTAATTCCGAGTGTGTGCGTTCTATTCTTAACAAAAAAAACTTCGACTGAGCAAGTGGTGTGTTCAATGGATTCTTCATCAGTTGACAAAAGAACAATGAAAGACCCATGTAGAATGGTGCCATTTCATGAAAAAAAAAAAATGGCAATGGAAGAAACATCTGAGATCTCATAATTGGTGATGAATCGTGGATTTACAAGTTTAAATTGGAAACAAAGTGGCAATCTATGACATTGGCATTCCCAGATGAGGACCTCCCACCAAAGTTTGTTGAGCAAGAAGTGTGGAAACATCTGAGATGTCATAGCTGGTGATGAATCATGGATTTACAAGTTTAAATTGGAAACAAAGTGGCAATCTATGACATTGGCATTCCCAGATGAGGACCTCCCACCAAAGTTTGTTGAGCAAGAAGTGTGGAAACATCTGAGATGTCATAGCTGGTGATGAATCATGGATTTACAAGTTTAAATTGGAAACAAAGTGGCAATCTATGACATTGGCATTCCCAGATGAGGACCTCCCACCAAAGTTTGTTGAGCAAGAAGTGTGGAAACATCTGAGATGTCATAGCTGGTGATGAATCATGGATTTACAAGTTTAAATTGGAAACAAAGCGGCAATCTATGACATTGGCATTCCCAGATGAGGACCTCCCACCAAAGTTTGTTGAGCAAGAAGTGTGGAAACATCTGAGATGTCATAGCTGGTGATGAATCGTGGATTTACAAGTTTAAATTGGAAACAAAGCGGCAATCTATGACATTGGCATTCCCAGATGAGGACCTCCCACCAAAGTTTGTTGAGCAAGAAGTGTGGAAACATCTGAGATGTCATAGCTGGTGATGAATCGTGGATTTACAAGTTTAAATTGGAAACAAAGCGGCAATCTATGACATTGGCATTCCCAGATGAGGACCTCCCACCAAAGTTTGTTGAGCAAGAAGTGTGGAAACATCTGAGATGTCATAGCTGGTGATGAATCGTGGATTTACAAGTTTAAATTGGAAACAAAGCGGCAATCTATGACATTGGCATTCCCAGATGAGGACCTCCCACCAAAGTTTGTTGAGCAAGAAGTGTGGAAACATCTGAGATGTCATAGCTGGTGATGAATCATGGATTTACAAGTTTAAATTGGAAACAAAGTGGCAATCTATGACATTGGCATTCCCAGATGAGGACCTCCCACCAAAGTTTGTTGAGCAAGAAGTGTGGAAACATCTGAGATGTCATAGCTGGTGATGAATCATGGATTTACAAGTTTAAATTGGAAACAAAGTGGCAATCTATGACATTGGCATTCCCAGATGAGGACCTCCCACCAAAGTTTGTTGAGCAAGAAGTGTGGAAACATCTGAGATGTCATAGCTGGTGATGAATCGTGGATTTACAAGTTTAAATTGGAAACAAAGCGGCAATCTATGACATGGGCATTCCCAGATGAGGACCTCCCACCAAAGTTTGTTGAGCAAGAAGTGTGGAAACATCTGAGATGTCATAGCTGGTGATGAATCATGGATTTACAAGTTTAAATTGGAAACAAAGCGGCAATCTATGACATTGGCATTCCCAGATGAGGACCTCCCACCAAAGTTTGTTGAGCAAGAAGTGTGGAAACATCTGAGATGTCATAGCTGGTGATGAATCATGGATTTACAAGTTTAAATTGGAAACAAAGCGGCAATCTATGACATTGGCATTCCCAGATGAGGACCTCCCACCAAAGTTTGTTGAGCAAGAAGTGTGGAAACATCTGAGATGTCATAGCTGGTGATGAATCATGGATTTACAAGTTTAAATTGGAAACAAAGCGGCAATCTATGACATTGGCATTCCCAGATGAGGACCTCCCACCAAAGTTTGTTGAGCAAGAAGTGTGGAAACATCTGAGATGTCATAGCTGGTGATGAATCATGGATTTACAAGTTTAAATTGGAAACAAAGCGGCAATCTATGACATTGGCATTCCCAGATGAGGACCTCCCACCAAAGTTTGTTGAGCAAGAAGTGTGGAAACATCTGAGATGTCATAGCTGGTGATGAATCATGGATTTACAAGTTTAAATTGGAAACAAAGCGGCAATCTATGACATTGGCATTCCCAGATGAGGACCTCCCACCAAAGTTTGTTGAGCAAGAAGTGTGGAAACATCTGAGATGTCATAGCTGGTGATGAATCATGGATTTACAAGTTTAAATTGGAAACAAAGCGGCAATCTATGACATTGGCATTCCCAGATGAGGACCTCCCACCAAAGTTTGTTGAGCAAGAAGTGTGGAAACATCTGAGATGTCATAGCTGGTGATGAATCATGGATTTACAAGTTTAAATTGGAAACAAAGCGGCAATCTATGACATGGGCATTCCCAGATGAGGACCTCCCACCAAAGTTTGTTGAGCAAGAAGTGTGGAAACATCTGAGATGTCATAGCTGGTGATGAATCATGGATTTACAAGTTTAAATTGGAAACAAAGTGGCAATCTATGACATTGGCATTCCCAGATGAGGACCTCCCACCAAAGTTTGTTGAGCAAGAAGTGTGGAAACATCTGAGATGTCATAGCTGGTGATGAATCATGGATTTACAAGTTTAAATTGGAAACAAAGTGGCAATCTATGACATTGGCATTCCCAGATGAGGACCTCCCACCAAAGTTTGTTGAGCAAGAAGTGTGGAAACATCTGAGATGTCATAGCTGGTGATGAATCATGGATTTACAAGTTTAAATTGGAAACAAAGCGGCAATCTATGACATTGGCATTCCCAGATGAGGACCTCCCACCAAAGTTTGTTGAGCAAGAAGTGTGGAAACATCTGAGATGTCATAGCTGGTGATGAATCATGGATTTACAAGTTTAAATTGGAAACAAAGTGGCAATCTATGACATTGGCATTCCCAGATGAGGACCTCCCACCAAAGTTTGTTGAGCAAGAAGTGTGGAAACATCTGAGATGTCATAGCTGGTGATGAATCGTGGATTTACAAGTTTAAATTGGAAACAAAGCGGCAATCTATGACATTGGCATTCCCAGATGAGGACCTCCCACCAAAGTTTGTTGAGCAAGAAGTGTGGAAACATCTGAGATGTCATAGCTGGTGATGAATCATGGATTTACAAGTTTAAATTGGAAACAAAGTGGCAATCTATGACATTGGCATTCCCAGATGAGGACCTCCCACCAAAGTTTGTTGAGCAAGAAGTGTGGAAACATCTGAGATGTCATAGCTGGTGATGAATCATGGATTTACAAGTTTAAATTGGAAACAAAGCGGCAATCTATGACATGGGCATTCCCAGATGAGGACCTCCCACCAAAGTTCGTTGAGCAAGAAGTGTGGAAACATCTGAGATGTCATAGCTGGTGATGAATCATGGATTTACAAGTTTAAATTGGAAACAAAGCGGCAATCTATGACATTGGCATTCCCAGATGAGGACCTCCCACCAAAGTTTGTTGAGCAAGAAGTGTGGAAACATCTGAGATGTCATAGCTGGTGATGAATCATGGATTTACAAGTTTAAATTGGAAACAAAGTGGCAATCTATGACATTGGCATTCCCAGATGAGGACCTCCCACCAAAGTTTGTTGAGCAAGAAGTGTGGAAACATCTGAGATGTCATAGCTGGTGATGAATCATGGATTTACAAGTTTAAATTGGAAACAAAGTGGCAATCTATGACATTGGCATTCCCAGATGAGGACCTCCCACCAAAGTTTGTTGAGCAAGAAGTGTGGAAACATCTGAGATGTCATAGCTGGTGATGAATCATGGATTTACAAGTTTAAATTGGAAACAAAGTGGCAATCTATGACATTGGCATTCCCAGATGAGGACCTCCCACCAAAGTTTGTTGAGCAAGAAGTGTGGAAACATCTGAGATGTCATAGCTGGTGATGAATCATGGATTTACAAGTTTAAATTGGAAACAAAGCGGCAATCTATGACATGGGCATTCCCAGGTGAGGACCTCCCACCAAAGTTCGTTGAGCAAGAAGTGTGGAAACATCTGAGATGTCATAGCTGGTTATGAATCGTGGATTTACAAGTTTAAATTGGAAACAAAGTGGCAATCTATGACATTGGCATTCCCAGATGAGGACCTCCCACCAAAGTTTCGTTGAGCAAGAAGTGTGGAAACATCTGAGATGTCATAGCTGGTTATGAATCATGGATTTACAAGTTTAAATTGGAAACAAAGTGGCAATCTATGACATTGGCATTCCCAGATGAGGACCTCCCACCAAAGTTTCGTTGAGCAAGAAGTGTGGAGACATCTGAGATGTCATTGCTGGTGATGAATCGTGGATTTACAAGTTTAAATTGGAAACAAAGTGGCAATCTATGGCATTGGCATTCCCAGATGAGGACCTCCCACCAAAGTTTGTTGAGCAAGAAGTGTGGAAACATCTGAGATGTCATAGCTGGTGATGAGTCATGGATTTACAAGTTTAAATTGGAAACAAAGTGGCAATCTATGACATTGGCATTCCCAGATGAGGACCTCCCACCAAAGTTTGTTGAGCAAGAAGTGTGGAAACATCTGAGATGTCATAGCTGGTGATGAATCATGGATTTACAAGTTTAAATTGGAAACAAAGTGGCAATCTATGACATTGGCATTCCCAGATGAGGACCTCCCACCAAAGTTTGTTGAGCAAGAAGTGTGGAAACATCTGAGATGTCATAGCTGGTGATGAATCATGGATTTACAAGTTTAAATTGGAAACAAAGCGGCAATCTATGACATGGGCATTCCCAGGTGAGGACCTCCCACCAAAGTTCATTGAGCAAGAAGTGTGGAAACATCTGAGATGGTATAGCTGGTTATGAATCGTGGATTTACAAGTTTAAATTGGAAACGAAGCGGTAATCTATGATGTGGGCATTCCCAGATGAAGACCTCCCACCAAAGTTCGTTGAGCAAGAAGTGTGGGTACGAGAATGGCCGCATCTTTTTTGCCTACTCCAATCGTGTCACCTCATTTGTTCTGGAGGACTGAAAACCTCTAATTGTGAATTGTTAAATTGATTTGTGTCTCCTGAAAGTGGTGGGAGAAACTGCCAAAGAAAGGCATTCGAGGGACGATGATCCATTACGATAGTGCCTGAGCCCATACTGCTATGAAAACAAAGAACATTCTGGAAAGTCATTAAATCCAGGTGCTACCTCATCCAGCATATTCTCCTGACCTGGTGCCATGTGACTTCATTCTGTTCCCTAAGGTGAAAAATTCTGTGCGATGGACCAGGTTTTCAAGTACTGTATATTGACAAAGCAGTATAGGCATTCACTAAGGAACTTAAGAAGAAAACATGTGGTGTACTGCATTTCAGAATTGGTTCACGAAGGTGGACAAATGTATACCTGAAGCTTACTTTGATAAATTATTAAAAAAATAACCATTTTAATTGTAGTATTTTTCTATCCAGAAATTTCTGAACCACCCTCATCTTATGAATTATCATATATTTCACTGTATTTGAGTTACAAGGAATTAGTATTTATCTGTACTCTCATCATGAGGAATTTGTACTTACCTATACTCTAGTTATTCTGTATTGTAACTAAAAGTACAATGGTTTGCAGTGTGTCTTAGACTGGCTGTTGCTACAATTATGTGATACAGTAGTAAGTGATGTCTAATTATTTGTGATCTGACAATGAATCCCCTTTTTGTAATTCAGAATGTTTTAGACATGAAAGGATCACTTTATGTACAGTAATAACAAAATATCAGAAATTCATGAGCCACCCTCATATTATGAATTATCATTTATTTCACTGTGTTTGAGTTACAGGGAATTAGTATTTATCTGCACTCTCATCATGAGGAATTTGTACTTACCTATGCTCTAGTTATTCTGTATTGTAACTAAAAGTACAATGGTTTGCAATGTGTCTTAGTAGACTGGCTGCTGCTACAATTATGTGATACAGTAGTAAGTGATGTCTAATTATTTGTGATCTAACAATGAATTCCTTTTTGTAATTCAGACTGTTTTAGACATGAAGGGTCACTTTACAAGCAGTAATAAAAAAATTTGTCATGAATTATGTGCATGCCTTTGTGTGTTTTGGAAATCTTAATTAGCTTGATTTGTGAGACCTGTATCTTTTTTAACTTTCATGTACAGGTGTATATTTTTATTTTTTTGATGAAATAAATCATTTGGAAGGAACCCGCTTTCATTCTTTATTTGTATGCTCTCATTTTGGTTTATTAGTAGACGATTTAAAACGGCTGTAAAAAAAATAAGTCTGATGTTCCACGTAGCATTCTCAAACAATCTGGGCAGTGTGGGATGTAGCAGTATCATGCTGAAAGAAGGCACAACTAGAGGGGAAAGCCGCGCCGGTGGCGCAGTGGTCTAAGCGATGGCCTCTGATCATTCGTCCGAACGGGGTCTGAGTTCAAATCCCGGTGAGGCATGGATGTTGTGTTTGTCTTACGGCTCTGGATCTCTCTCTTTCCTGGAACCAGTGGCCCTAAAATTAGGAACGGACAACTGCTTATAGCCCATTGAGTTGCTCACGGTGGTCGTTAAACCTTCAATTAAAAAAAAAAAGAAGAGGGGAATACTGTTGCCATGAACTGATGTACGTGGTCTGTAAAGATGATTAGTAGTAGACATAGTGTTTTCCTGCATATTAATGACTGGAGCCAGAGTTTCCCAACAGAACATACCAAATGCATTACACTTCCTCCTGGTGCCAACATTTACCCAGGTAAACGACTACACTTTTCTGCCCATCCACAAGGTGCAACAGGAAATGAGATTCATCCAATCACTTTCCAAACATTCAAGGTTAAGTTTGCTCATTGTAGGCACTTTTGACTGTGAACCAAGGGCGCTCAAAGTGGTCTGCAGCCATGCAGCCCTGTTTAACATAGGCTTCAATGTAGTATGTGTTGTGACACACTACTCCCGTCACTAGCATTCTGATTACTGGAAGGTTGTGCCACAGTGTATATCTTCTGTTGGCTCATATCATACGGGATACTCTTTGCTCATCTCAAGCTCTGAAGATCCGTTATTGGCCCACACCTTCCCGGCAGGAGGGTTTACCCTCCTTAAACCACTTTTTGAAGGTACTAGCCACGACTCCCATGAGTCTTGTCGGTTTAGAAATGGTTTGACCTTTGCCAAACTTCCTCGAGTCTGCTAACTTACCCATCTGAGGAACAAGAATAACACTAAGTGGTCTAAGCACTGGCTTTTAACCATCCATTCAAGAAGGGTCCGTGTTTGAATCCTAATAAGGCATTGGCTCTCTCCCTTCCCTGGAGCCAGAGGCCCTAAATTAGAGATGGGTGACTGCTTATAGCCCATCGAGTTGCTCACGGTGGTCGTTAAACCTTCAACCAAAGCTGATTTTTGTTGAAATTGAGAACGTGCTAATTGCAATTTGATTTAGAAATGCATTCTTATGCGAATATTCTTTTTGCATTATATATGCAGTACGTTAAGAGTTGAATCAAACGCTGTACCTCTCCAATAGCGATGTATATTCCACTAACTTCCACAATCACAGAGGGCATTGCAAACTGAATTGATTCACTCCATTTCAGAAGCAACAGCGTTACATTTGCTCTCTCTCCAGTGCATTTGGTTGCTTCCTTTACATAAAAAAAAAAAAAAAAAAAAATAGCCATGGGATGAAAACAGCTGTGCCTATGCTTTTATTCGTCTGTGTTTCAGCGTGTCAGTTTTGTTACTTTGTATCAAAAACTTAAATCAAGGTAAGTTTGTCAGTGACAATTTTGCAAAATTACTTTATGTGCTTTGACTTTGAAGTTTTTTCACTTGTGTGTCAAAAAACAAAACAAGTCACACTTTTCTCTCTACCATCTGCTGTTTGACAGATAAAATATACTGTATCCGTAATAAGGACAGCAAATTTCTTGTGCCTTCTGCCAACATTTCTGTTCTTGATATTTGGGCATACTGTTGTCTTGCATCAAAGAACTAGCTGTAGGAGTTTTTCTTTGGGAGAGTTATTTAATGCTAATTTTCTTTGTCTTGGGTCTAAGATATTATTTAATGTTACAAGTCTTCTGACATTATTTTAAGATAGTACATTAGATTCCCTAATCCTGCCATTTCTTGCACAGAGGGTATCAGTTTAATTCTTCATTAAATTTAATGTTACAATTACAAGTTTACTATGTGTAGTACATATGCATTTACATCAAACAAAGATCTTCGCTCTTTCCACGTTTATAAGTGAGTCACGGAAAAATTATCATTGGCTGCCACCGGGAGTCGAACCTAGGGTCTTCCAGTTACGCGCCGAATATGATTCCGCTGCACCACAGCTGCCTCGAATTCCTCCAAACTCGCGCTAACTGCCAAGCCAATTCGGCAGGTTGCTTTTGGAGCCCCGCACAATGCTGGGGATTCACCAAAGATGTTAAGCAGCAACTGAAGAAATAATTAGAAGGGGAATGAATAATTAATACAGACATTCAACGTGGACCAGGAACATCAAAGATCTTTGCTCTTTCCACGTTTATAAGTGAGTCACGGAAAAATTCTCATTGGCCGCCACCGGGAGTCGAACCCAGGGTCTTCCAGTTACGCGCCAGATATGCTTCCGCTACACTCATTTGCCTTCTAAGTATTTCTTCAGTTGCTGCTTACCATCTTTTTGGTGGATCCCCAGCATTGTGCGGGGCTCCAAGAAGTAATCTGCCAAATTGGCTTGGCAGTTAGCGTGTGTGAGTCTGGAGGAGTTCGAGGCCGCTGTGGTGTAGCGGAAGCATATCCGGCGCGTAACTGGAAGACCCTGGGTTCGACTCCCGGTGGCAGCCAATGAGAATTTTTCCGTGACTCACTTATAAACGTGGAAAGAGCGAAGATCTTTTGATGTCCCTGGTCCACGTTAAATGTCTGTATTAATTATTCATTCGCCTTCTAATTATTTCTTCAGTTGCTGCTTTCCATCTTTGGTGAATCCCCAGCATTGTGCGGGGCTCCAAGAAGCAACCTGCCAAATTGGCTTGGCAGTTAGCGTGTGTGAGTCTGGAGGAGTTCGAGGCCGCTGTGGTGCAGTGGAAGCATGTCCGGCAGGTAACTGGAAGACCCTGGGTTCGATTCCCGGTGATGGCCAATGAGAATTTTTCCGTGACTCACTTATAAACGTGGAAAGAACGAAGATCTTTGTTTGATGTTCCTGGTCCACGTTAAATGTCTGTATTAATTATTCATTCGCCTTCTAATTATTTCTTCAGTTGCTGCTTACCATCTTTTTGGTGGATCCCCAGCATTGTGCGGGGCTCCAAGAAGCAACCTGCCAAATTGGCTTGGCAGTTAGCGTGTGTGAGTCTGGAGGAATTTGAGGCCGCTGTGGTGTAGCGGAATCACATCCGGCGCGTAACTGGGAAGACCCTGGGTTCATTTCCCGGTGGCGGCCAAGGAGTATTTTTCCGTGACTCACTTATAAACGTGGAAAGAGCGAAGATCTTTGTTTGATGTTCCTGGTCCACGTCAAATGTCTGTATTAATTATTCATTCGCCTTCTAATTATTTCTTCAGTTGCTGCTTACCATCTTTGGTGAATCCCCAGCACTGTGCGGGGCTCCAAGAAGCAACCTGCCAAATTGGCTTGGCAGTTAGCGTGTGTGAGTTTGGAGGAGTTCGAGGCCGCTGTGGTGTAGCGGAAGCATATCCGGCGCGTAACTGGAAGACCCTGGGTTCGACTCCCGGTGGCGGCCAATGAGAGTTTTTCCGTGACTCACTTATAAACGTGGAAAGAGCGAAGATCTTTTGATGTTCCTGGTCCACGTTAAATGTCTGTATTAATTACATATGTATTTAAAAAACATAAATAAGAGACAAGCTTATGATGATAGTAAAAGAACATGATCAGTATGCGTTGTACTGTCTCATTTACAGAAATGAAATGATCTTTTTCATATTATCAGTACAGTAAAGCACAATATGTATGTGTACGTACTATACACAGTAAAAGAAACATACAATTGCAATACAGCACAGATGAAATCTTGCATTTTCTACTAAGTGCTGTCACTTCGAAACATGTCGCAGATTTTTGTCTGCTTTAACGAAGATGCTTTTTGTAATATTCTTAATTATTTTGAGGATCCTTCCTACTTTTATTTTAAATTGAATTACATGAACATTAGTACCAATTCAAAACAAAACATAACGTTAAAACTTCACTCTTGTATAAAGTATAATTCATTTCGGTCTGATAATAACACAATTTCTGCAACCAAAAACCACGCAAGAAGGCTGGATTAGCGAGAGTACTGTAATTAGTAAATAAACACATTAAGGATTATATAGTGTGGCAGAAATATTCTCATAATACATAGAAGATACGTCATTGTATTTGCAATTGACACAGCAATCGGATATCTTTGAATTTATCATATGTACTGTTTCTCACATAATATCAATCATATTACGTGAGAAGCGTAATATGATTCATATTACGTGAGAAACAGTACATATGATCAATTCAAAGACATTTGATTGCTGTGTTAATTATGACATTAAGAATTTTTATCTGTAGGTGTATTTTGCACTCTTCATTCTTTCAAAAAGTATGAATCCTTAATACTGCTTGTTTTGAAATATAACTTGAAGAGAAACCACTATATCCATCAGTTCAGCAGTAGCATGCTGTGCGTTTAGGACATAAAGCGTCCCAGGGCTATATTGTCAGATAATAAATGACAAAAAACAGTGTGCTTAAACTGATATCCAAATACAGATGTTAACTTGATTATCTGCTAATATATTGTTTATCTGTTGAACACAACTGATCAACTTAGAGCTGGAATCTTAATGAAGTTTTCAACATCTGTTCAGTTAAGATCTTCAGTGGCAACACTTTGTATTGAAAACAATCCCCCCTCCTCCCTCATACATAATACAGTGCAATTCATGAAGTATGCAGTTTCCATTCCAGATGCTGTAAAACAGTAATAGTTGAAAACACGGACCACAACTGCGAACCGTTAGGTAGATGTACTCATAAAGTTTGTCCAGCTACTGAGGGAAGTGATGTAGGCGATAGCGCACGTGTCACATGACTAGTCAGTCAAAATGGCAGCATCTGCAGTGGAGAAGTCGTTTTGTGTTCTTGAATTGAGCAAAACGGAATCTGTAACTGTTGTGCAACGGCATTTTTGATCACGATTCCGAAAAGAACCTCCAACCAGAAAATCTATCTACGACTGGCATAAAAAATTTGAAACTATGGCCTGTTCGTGCAAACTTAAAAGTCCTGGATGACCGCATGTATCGGAAGAAGTCGTTGATAGTGTTTGCACCGCCATTCAAAGAAGCCCGGGAAATTCAACACGGAGGGCGAGTCGTGAAGTGCAGATTTCACAGCCTACTGTCTGGAGAATTTTGAGAAAGAAGCTAAAAATGATTCCATACAAAGTGCAGTTGTTGTAAAATCTCGCTGACCTTGACAAGACAAAGAGCCATGGACTACAACATGCCAATGGTCATCCAGAAGTCCTGACTTAACACCTTGACTTTTTCCGTTGGGGGTATGTAAAGGACAAGGTATTCGCCCCTCCCCTTCCTGCTGATCTAGCGGAGCTGAAACAGCATATCACAGCCACTATCACTGAACTTGATTCAGATATCTTATCTCGGGTTTGGGCGGAAATGGATTACCGGCTGGATGTGTGACTAAGGGTGCACACATAAAACATCTGTGACTGTCTCTAAAAAAACTTGAATCATTCCCCTACAATTCTGTTACAGGTAATATAAAATATCTTGCATTGCTCTTGTTTTATAGTGTGTTGAAACTGTATACTTCTTTATGAATCGCCCTGTATTTAGAGACGGATTTAAGACTTTGCCGTCCCTTCTCATCTTTAAAATAAAGAATCTGATGTCTACATTTATATGTAACTCTTATGGATCGAATCCACCACAACCAAAAGGAAATTTACATTACATTACATTACATATCACTAAGCTGTTCTCTAAGATTCAGAGGTTAGCTCCAAAAAGAAATACAAACTTCCAGATATTTTTACTTATTGTTTTCGTATCAAACTTCGCCATTTACAGGGATCTTGACATACAACTCGTGCTTCACTGATATCCATTACACGCCGTACACAAGATCTTTTATACTTCATAATCTTTTTCTCATGCAGACACTCCTGAATCTGATCCACTAATGTCTTCCTTGGCCTTCCTTGGCCTTCCTCTGCCTTTCCTTCCTGCCACTTGGGCTAAAAAGATTTTCTTAGTAAGCATTTCATCACTCATTCTTTCAACATGGCCAAACCACCGAAGCATATTGGTCTCCACCTTGCTAACAACATTTTGCTTTACATCACACCCCCTATCAACCTTTATTCTTTCTATCCTAGGTCTCTTCCTATTCCTTTTCCTCCAACCAACATTAAGTTTCACTCGTGACACTACCAAGTAATGATCAGAACCAACATCCGCACCTCTCATCACACGGGTGTCAACAACTAAGTGTTTCAAACGCTGATCGTAAACAACAAAATCTATCGCACTCTTTTGACCAAGAGTACGATTTTCCCAAGTATATGTGTGTATATACTTGTGGTTGAAAAATGTACTAGATACACACAAATCATTCTCAATGCAGAGTTCAATTAATCTTTCACCATTATCATTCACACAAGGATCATTAAACTTACCCAGAACATTGTCAGAAATTGCATTCTGCAGACCTACTCTAGCACTGAAATCCACTGCTATTATAACTTTTTCTTTAGCACCAAACTGGCTCAAAACAGCTTTTAGCTCATTCCAGAAATCTTCTTTCTTATCAGAAGGTTCCGAGTCACAAGGAGCATACAGTACAACAATTACGATTCTCTGAAGTTTCACTTTCAAACGAATCCAGAGAATTCTCTCACTTACGCAACTATAGTGAATCAAGTTGTTCTTCATCTTTTCACTTAAAATAACACCTACACCAGCCTGTCCTCTCATATTATCCAATACTCCAGACCACACACTCACCGTGCCATTCACTTCTTCTACCCCAATTTCCTTCTTTTCGGTTTCATTTGCACACAGCACATCCAGTCTATACTTATTCATCTCCTCAATCACCTCACTCATCTTGCCATTTATACCTCTAGTATTCCATACACCAATCTGACATTCACTCAGCCAAGATCGCTTTCTCATACGCCGTTTAGAAAGTCCAGGTCGATTCCGTGGTGGACCGTCCTTCTCAAGTGTGGTAGGTCCACCATATCCCACACTTGAGTCATTCTTAATATTTCTTTTTGTCTTTTTAATCAGGTAAGTACATCAGTGTGGGGGATTAGCCCACAGCTGAGGGTTCCAGTTGGTCATTCAACCTAAGGATTCTGGAACAAAACCCAGTGAGTTGGGGTCTTTTCGCCAATGTCGCACAGAACTAGCTTGCACCTCTCCACGATTCACAGAGGCCCTAGTTGCTGTTGTGTGTGCCATTGTTACCACGGAGCGCCCCGAGGAGGCAAACCCATCGCTCAGTACGACCGCCCGCCCATAAAAAAAAAATTAAAAAATTAACAAAGCACAGTTGAAAAACGCAGAAAACTTACTGACGGACCAGCAAAATAAATCATTGCTGGAGCAGCACTGGCTCAAATGAGCATTGGACTTGCTTGTATTTTTTTTTTTTAACTTCCTCTTATAATAGCATTCTTTCGTTAGGTCAAATTTATTGCCAGAGAAGTTACGAAACCATGCCCCAATGCATTTTTAATTTCACAAAACTGGCATTTTTTCCTTAATTTAGTCATGTTGGGTATTGATCTGGGCTTAAAAATTCCACAGATTTAAAATCCGTTTTAATTTTTTTCTACGATAACTACGTTCTGAGATAGCATTTCAAACTGGGAGCAATAAAGACACCTGCTCCAATGCAAGACCCCCCTCACGCTGGACTGCTGAGAAGTTGTGACCCGGGAGACAGTGCATTATCTGGAAATAAGAAGGGGGGGTGCAGCCCGAGAGGGATGAAGAAAACCAAGGTTAAATAAACCCAGCTGGTTGGTGTTCTAGCATTTGAAAAAAGGCAAAACAATAACCTAAAATGTGGGAAAACTGCAGCAAAATGTTCCCAAATAAACACATGTAACTGAAAACTTATTTGGAACTTGCATCAGCACTTTACTTTGAATGGATTAAGTTAAAAAAATAGTTTTAATAGTGGGTGCAAAATCATTAGAAAAAGAAAAAAAATCTCTAAGAATCGCCAAATCTGTAAAACAAGTCACATTTCCGTAAATTTTACGGGTAAACCATAAAACCTGGCAGGTATGTACTTATGAGCTAATTAAATAGGGAATATACTCGACTAATATTTTATGAATGGGTATTTTTTTCTTAAACGATTTTTTCCGTGACTTCAGAAGAACTTGGATGCCCTTGTGCGTTGTGCCGTGCCCTCTCCCTCTGCATCTCCTCTTCAACCCCACCTGGTGACAGCGCAAATCCAGACGTTTGTTTGCAAGTTTTTGCTTGTCCGCACAGACGCCAATTGTTGAACTTGAAAACTAATTGGCCCTTTATCTCCTAAACACTATGATTTTGGTTCTAGTTTTAATACATACCATTCTTTCCCCCATTTTTCTTTTAATTTAGTAAAGTAATGAATATATTTTGCATTTGAAACCAAGACAAGTTTTATAATTCTCGAACAAATGCTACACGTAAGAGGGAAACGCATATTTCATTAGGAAAAGTACTTTTAAAAATACCAAACTGCTGTTTTGCCCCATTACAAAAAATAAGAAATTAACATTGTAAAAAACAATTAGAAATAAGAAATACACTCAAGAAGACATAAATAATAAAACAAAACTTCGTCAGAAAAATTCGAAACACCAAAAATCTCAGAATATATTAATCACTGCTACAACAGACTGTATTTCTGCTGATTCCAAATTCGACCAGTAAGCGGACATCCAAAAATGTAACAAAATCCAGTAGAAAGCTTTTTCTGAACTGGAAGACACAATAGCAAAATCCGGAAAATTTTGCAGGTATGCAACTGCATCAAATTTTTAAAAACATTTGAAGACTGTTAAAACATTTAGTGCAACTCCACATTTCAGTGGTCACAAGAATACAATTTTGCATAATTTTTGGAGGGAAATTAAAAGTAAAAATGGGAATGGAACTTTAAAATCTGACAATCGTGACGAGCATCCAAAATTTTGGAAAGATGGAAATCTGTTTCCAGGATGAAAAAATGGCAACCATGTGAATAATAAATCTGACTGAAAATAAAGCACTGTATAACAATGAAAAATATCAGAGAACAATATGCAACTCTACAGGACTGCAACAAACTGGATCCTTGAGGGAAATATTCATTTCACCAATATCTGTTACTGATAATTTTGAATGATATTAGCCAGTCTACAGTAGTTAGTAAAAAACTGCCAGTGCTGTTAATGAATTTTTTTCTCTGGTTGAAAACTGGATTCTGACAAATTGATGCCCACACAAATGTAAAACTTCCTGTGGTCATTAAACATGTTTGCAAGAAAAGAAACTGAAGCTTACCAATACAGTAGTTATAGCCTGAACTGACACTGTTAATTGAACTTTGCCAACAAAAAGGGAAGTTCAAAAATGCAAATGGTTAAAAGTTAAGACACAAAATAATAAAAGCTACTAACACATTAGGCACTAGAGATTTACACTGAAGTGCAAAACACACATTTTTCCAACTTGATCACACCTATTAAACTGATACGACAGAACAGCTCAGTTAAAATGCTTCTTAATGTGATCAACTGAGATACAAATGTCTATCATCTTTCATACCATTTCATGTTGGTAAATGGTCAAGTGATAGTTTAGAAGATTTTACAGTTCTATCAAATACGTAGTTCATTGCCTGCCATAAGCAGTTTGTATATAGTACATTCTGAATTGTCGTTGTCATTCTGTTCTTAAATGTCTGGAAAAAAGTGGGGAAGGTTTGTTTAACCACTTGTTTAAAAAATGTTACACATGATTCAGCAATGGCCTTGTGCTGTGAAACACTGTGCGGTGGCCAGCAATCTATGCTATTTAGCAAAGGGGCCATTATCTCTCTCCCACCCAGTCTCTTAATGAAAGAGAGAGAGAAAAAAAAGCATAGGGCCGGAGAATGTGTATGTATGCCAAGAGGTGAAAATTCAGAAAAACGTACATTTTACAAAGTATGGTAACAAAATTAAAATATGCAATTAGCACAAACAACGCCGCCCCGGTGGCGCAGTGGTCTAAGCGATGGCCTCTGATCATTCGTCTGGAAGGAGTCCGGGTTTGAATCCCGGCGAGGCATGGATGTTGTGTTTGTCTTACGGCACTGGCTGTTTCCCTTCCCAGAAACCAGTGACCCTAAATTAGGGACGGGCGACTGCTTATAGCCCATTGAGTAGCTCACGGTGGTCGTTAAACCTCCAATCAAAAAAAAAAAAAAAAAAAAACCTCCAATCAAAAACAAACAACAGGAGAAATGGAGATACAATGTACACGGTTTAAAGCAGTAAGAAAATGTAACAATTTTGGTAAATATTAAGTACACGTAATTTTCTTGTTTTGTAAAAATGCAATGCTTTTCGGTCTACAATAATTGTTAATGAATATTCCATTAGAAATGACTGCATGCTTAGTACCTGGAAAAAGTGCGACATACAGATTTTAGAATATGGAAAATAATGGCAAACGGCACAGAAATTTCATATTTTAAATGCGTTTAAATATTTTTTTCGTAATATTTTTTTTTTTATTGGAGGTTTAACGACCACCGTGAGCAACTCAATGGGCTATAAGCAGTCGCCCGTCCCTAATTTAGGGTCACTGGTTCCAGGGAAGGGAGAGAGCCAGTGCCGTAAGACAACCACAACATCCATGCCTCACCGGGATTCGAACCCGGACCCCGTTCGGACGAATGATCAGAGGCCATCGCTTAGACCACTACGCTACCGGGGCGGCTAATATTTACCTGTAAGTGCGATAGTGTTATAAAAAACGCCGGTGGCACAGTGGTCTAAGCGATGGCCTCTGATCATTCGTCCGAACGCAGTCCGGGTTCGAATCCCGGTGAGGCATGGATGTTGTGGTTGTCTTACGGCACTGGCTCTCTCCCTTCCCTGGAACCAGTGACCCTAAATTAGGGACGGGCGACTGCTTATAGCCCATTGAGTTGCTCACGGTGGTCGTTAAACCTCCAATCTAAAAAAAAAATCCAAGAAACGCCGCAGTGCCGCCCCGGTGGCGCAGTGGTCTAAGGCGTTGGCCTATGATCATTCGTCCGTAAGGGGTCCGGGTTCGAATCCCGGTCAGGCATGGGTGTTGTGTTTGTCTTACGGAACTGGCTCTCTCCCTTCCCTGGAACCAGTGACCCTAAATTAGGGACGGCCGACTGCTTATAGCCCATTGAGTTGCTCACGGTGGTCGTTAAACCTCCAATCTAAAAAAAAAAAAAGAAAAACAACGCCGCTGTAGGCCTAACGAATCGCTACCGCACGATGTCATGCGTTGCTCCGTTAAAAGGAAGGTTTGTTGCTGCACCGAGATGACGGGCAGAAAGGTACAAGAGAAAGAGGTTACGTTGTTGGCAGGAGAGCGATAAATGTTGTAGTGATACGCTACAGAAAATAGGTCTAGACTATCCACCCTTTATTTTGTTGTATCCTGTACATTGTTGGCAAGAAAAACCGGAAAAAACCTCTTTGATTTATTAATACTAAAAGTCTATCGTACGAAAGGTCAGTATAAAATATTCACCGATGCTGTCGCACGTAGGGTCATTCACAAACATAATTTCCAAATTGAAAGTCAAGATTAAAACACTTTATTTACAATTAAAAATTAATATTTACACGCGAGATCTTTCGGGGCTGAACATAGCACCCAAGCGCCACGAAACACAAGAGCAGACATTATATATTGTCAGCACGACCCACAATTCACTCTGTCTTCTCAATCACCGGTGATGCCATCAACAAATCGTTAAAAGTCCAAAAATCAAGTCTTAATTTCTTATCAGATATATTCCTCTTCTTCAGAGTTGTGTACAGAGGGGCCAACCATCCTTCTCCACTGTTTTGGAACAAATGTCGGGAGTTCAATGTCACAGCATGTTTCCCCATATGCAATAATGAAGAGGCTTTCTGTAAGGAAGACAGTACGTTTATTAACATTTGAGTTAAGTACCCTAACATTTGTCCAATCTGGGGAGTAACCTCCCTGGTTAACAGCTTAGTGAAAGCTGTGGAAACTGTTCCAGAACGAAGAGCGTATTTATGTTCACCCATTCTGACATTTACGGTTTTTAGGGTACAACCTATATGGTATTTATCTGCACTGTCCGAGTCTTCATGAATTAATGGTATGCAGTAGACGCCTGGTTTGTTAAGAGCTGGGATTCTATCATTTATCAAGGAAAAAGGTTTCTTGTGGACACTCCAAACGTTAGATTGTGTTTGTCACTGACTTTTCTTAAGATAGACACAAGAGGTGGAATGAAATCAACTTTGCCTATGTACTTAGTAGGTTTCGTCTCAGTGGACAAAGTCGTGAATCTGTCTTTGAAATTGTTGTAAAAGTCCTTGAAAGAAGTTGACTGAGAACCCAAACAATAAGGCCAAGTTTTGAACTCTAGAAAGTTCATCATGTCGAATTCTACTTGTCGAGGAATGGGTGAAGGCACGTCTTATTAGGAAGCGTAGAGCTGAAGCTTTATAATCAGGAGGGTGAGAAGAAGTGAATGGGATCATGCAAGGTATGAACGTCGGTTTATGGAAAACACAATGTTTGATTTTATTGGAATTCAAATCTCGAGACAGTAAAATGTCTAGGAAAGGCAGTTTTCCCTCTTTTTCAAGGTCTTTTGTAAACTTTATAGTTGGAAACTGGGTAGAAAGACAATCTACAAATTCGTCCAGTAAAGGTAAAGAATGGGGCCAAAAAACCAACATATTATTTACGTACCTAATCACCAGCGACGGTTGATGAGGGAAGTCCAACATGACCTTATTTTCTAGATACTGCATGACAATCTCAGCTAAAACGGGGGAGAGGGGGAACCCATTGGTGCCCCTTCCTTTTGATGATAGAACTTGCCATCAAATCTAAAGTAAATTCTCTTTGCTACAAGTTTTTTTTTTTTTTGATTGGAGGTTTAACGACCACCGTAAGCAACTCAATGGGCTATAAGCAGTCGCCCGTCCCTAATTTTGGGTCACTGGTTCCAGGGAAGGGGAAGAGCCAGTGCCGTAAGACAAACACAACATCCATGCCTGACCGGGATTCGAACCCGGACCCCTTACGGACGAATGATCAGAGGCCATCGCTTAGACCACTGCGCCACCGGGGCGGCAAATTATAGCATTAGCTTCAAGTGGGGAGATGGAATTGTCTTCTTGTAATTTGTCCTCAATAATTCAGTGAACGGTGGTGAGTGGTACACTTGGAAATAGTGACACTACATCCAGCGAAGCCATTATGAACTCAGTTCCCCCAGAGTCAAAGGTTTTGATACGAGATGTAGCTTGCATAGAACTTTTAATGGATACAGAGGAATTTGAGGTGAGAGGTTTTAGAAATGAAGCCAACGCTGTCTCGAGTGCGCGAGTCGGGTTAGCATATCCTGAAACAAGTAACCTTAGAGGTTGATCTGGTTTATGAATTTTCATTTTTCCGAAGACCTCGGGTACCCTAGGTTCTACTGGAGGTCTCATTTTAGCAGAAATAGATTTCTTTTTTTTTTTTTTGATTGGAGGTTTAACGACCACCGTGAGCAACTCAAATGGGCTATAAGCAGTCGCCCGTCACTAATTTTGGGTCACTGGTTCCAGGGAAGTGAAAGAGAAGAAATAGATTTGGGTAAGAAACCTTGGTTTCTTAGTTTACTTAATTCTGCAGTAGTAGCTGAAGTTGGGTCGGACCTGATAACACAGTAAGGAACTAAATTAATGGTCTGGTTCATCCTAGCTCTTTGATTTGCAAAAGATACGAATCAGTGAGATAGAAACTGACCTGCAAAGAAAGTATTGACAGGAGAACCAAAAGTTGGCCCAGCTAACGCTTGACATTGTCGTGGTATAGATGCGTTAGGCTTACCGCAGAGTCTCTTCACAGCATCACACTTGCAGGTAAATATTACGATAAAAATCTTTAAAAGACATTTAAAACATGAAATTTCTGCACCATTTGCCATTAAATTCCATAATCTCAAACCTGTACGTCACACTTTTTCCAGGTACTAACATTTTTCCGACGAATAATTTAGGACGCTAATCTACACATTTACTGAAATATCACCCCTATCGGTATTACTGTATCACTTGTATGAAAATGTAAAAGTAAAAATTACCTGTTACTGTTAAGCATTACTGCTACACAGTACTTACGAGTTCCACTTCTGCCTGCTTTACAAGAGCACTCAAAAGACCAGAAATTTCACAATTATTTCTATCTAAAACACCGTTGATTGAATGAGGCGACGACGTTTTTGCGGTGGATTGAATGCAATGCGAAACTATGTGGATTTCTTTCCTATCTTCCTTCTTAATTCCACATAAAATTATATGACCTGCATTAAGAATCGTTTCCCCTTCTTTGGTGCATTGTGAAATTTTTGTAACGTCCACAAATTTCATAATTTCAAGGATTGAGAGTGTTGAACCAGCCATTCCTACATACGACTTCATGGGAGCACGTGCGACGTTATCCGTACTAAAAGAAGTTTGTACACGTTTGCGCAGCGCACCCTGATTATATGGAAAATAGCCGTAAATTATCCGTACTAAAAGATAAGATTGCCAATTTCTTCCCCAAAAAAAGAAAAAAAAAAGAGATCCGGGAAAACGGACGACACAATAATGTATGACAGCACCCTCTATAATTCTATGTGGACGTATATCCTTAAATTTCGGTTCGTCAAAAAAGGCATCTGTTTCAGTATTTAGAAATCAGTAACAGTACAAAATCTTGAAAGTTCACGAAAGCTTAACAATTTCCGATTCGACAGCAAAGTTAATCCGCCATGCATTCAGAGCATTTTAAACAGAATAACAAGGAATTACATAAAAACTTGAAAATAATACATAAGAGTGAGCAAGAAAATGTGCCGATATAAATTCGACTGTTAACGTAGTAAAATATGCAGATTTACGATACCTGAAATGAAGTGTTTACTGCAGATCCAGTCATACGGCCTGGGCGACCATGCCTTCCGATTTACGGCTATTTTCCATTTAATCAGACGTTTTTCTGCCGTTGGAAAGCGATAAAAGGAAATTCCACTACTATCTTACTCATACTTTGAGAAGTACCCATACGCCACACAACTTTTATCCATTTCTAAAACTTCAAACAATAGAGTGACAGAGGGTTCAGAAATCGCTTCCGCCGCCCCGGTGGCGCAGTGGTATAAGCGATGGCCTCTGTTCATTCGTCCGAACGGGGTCCGGGTTCGAATCCCGGTGAGGCATGGATGTTGTGTTTGTCTTACGGCACTGGCTCTTTCCCTTCCCTGGAACCAGTGACCCTAAATTAGGGACGGGAGACTGCTTATAGCCCATTGAGTTGCTCACGGTGGTCGTTAAACCTCCAACTAAAAAAAAAAAAAAAGAAATCGCTTCCCCACGTTAATCCTGTGGGAACCTTAGCGGCCGAACTTTCTGTTAACCCCCGGAAGTAACTGTGACGTCGGCGCAAAGGCTCTATAGCCGCCCCAGTGGTCTAAGGCGCTGGCCTCTGATCAATTGTCCGTAAGGGGTCCGGGTTCGAATCCCGGTCAGGCATGGATGTTGTGTTTGTCTTACGGCACTGGCTCTCTCCCTTCCCTGGAACCAGTGACCCTAAATTAGGGACGGGCGACTGCTTATAGCCCATTGAGTTGCTCACGGTGGTCGTTAAACCTCCAACCAAAAAAAAAAAAAAAAAAGGCTCTATAATGTAACTAATTATCCACGGTTATAGTTCTCTTTAACCGTTATGAAAGAGGCATGTCCAGAAAATCGAAGCTTAAGTATAGCGAGATATCAATCCAAACCAAAAGTGTTATAAGTGCGTAGAAAAGAGGTTTTGAGAGAGTACCTGGTAGTAATGAGACGGAAAATTTCTAAAGTATAACACTTACACGAGTTCATTTGAATTGAGCAGGGATGTTTTCCCTGGAGTTGCTTTCCAAAACTTGAAATATTTCTTTTTGCAATAGGAAGACCTGACAGAGTTGTTCTGAGTATTGGTAAGCATCATTTCCAATTGTGTAGAACATAAATTTTATTGTACCGCGAATTAGTGACTTTGTTTTGCATTTCGAAGAACAACCACGGCTGTTTTTATCAGATGTACTGTTTGTTAAAGTCATATTCGTTGTCACTGTAACGGACATTGTGAACTCCGTCGTCTTAGCCATATGCTGAAGTGCAGTTAGTGATGTGACAATGAAATAAAGATGCAGTTAATGATCACATAGTACGTACGATAAAATACGTGTGCATGCTTATTTTCATTTCAACTGTGGAAGGAAATTAATACGTGTCAAAGAATTTTATGTGCATTGATTTAAATTCACCATGGCTATTTGCATCAGTATAATAAGAATTTGGTCGGATGGCAAGATGTTTTCATAACAACTTAAAAAAGGAAAACTCCAAATTTCCTTGTGCAGTCGTGTAATATGATTATTAAACTCATAAGAAAAGCCATTTAGGAAGAATCACGAATTCATAATATTGTGTATCTTTTCAGGTGATCTTCAAGTGTACAAAAAAGGTGATCTTAAAGTGTATATTATTCAGTTGCAAATACTGTGGTCCTCAAAAATATAAAATGAACCACGATAAATGTGCAAGACACAGGCATCTCCCTGAACGCTTGCTACCTGATGGACCTAAGAAGCTACACCAATGTGAAATGTGTCACAAGAAATTTTTCAGTAAGAGTGCATTTTCAAAACTTCTGCTCACTCATTCAGGAGAAAAAACCCCATGAGTGTGCAATGTGTCATAAGAAGTTTTCAAAAAAGTAATCTTAAAGTGCATTTGCTCACTCACTCAGGAAAAAAAAAACCCCACGAGTGTGAAACATGCTCACAGAAATTTGCACAGAAAAGTAATCTTTCAGTGAATATACTCACCCATACAGAAGAAAAGCCTCATGAGTGTGAAATGTGCCCCAAGAAATTGCAAGGAAACGCTATATTTCAATGCATTTGCTCACTCATACAGGAGAAAAGCCTTAATGAGTGTGAAATATGCCACGAGAAATCTGCAAGGAAAAGCTCTCTTTCAAAACATATGCTGACCCATACAGGAGAAAAGCCTCGTGAGTGTGCAATGTGTCCCAAGAAATTTGCAAGGAAAAGCTCTCTTTCAGAGCATATGCTCACTCATACAGGAGAAAAGCCTTGTGAGTGTGAAATGTGCTCCAAGAAGTTTGCAAGGAGAAGTGATCTTTAAAGCATATGCTCACTCATTCAGGAGAAAAGCATTGTGAGTGTGAAATGTGCTCCAAGACGTTTGCAAGGAGAAGTGATCTTTCAAAGCATATGCTGACTCATACAGGAGAAAAGCCTCATGAGTGTGCAATGTGCCCCAAGAAATTTGCAAGGAAAAGCTCTCTTTCAGACCATATGCTCACTCATACAGGAGAAAAGACTTGTGAGTGTAAAATGTGCTCTAAGAAATTTGCAAGGCGAAGAGATCTTTCAAAGCATATGCTCACTCATACAGGAGAAAAGCCTCATGAGTGTGAAATGTGCTCCAAGAAATTTGCAAGGAGAAGTGATCTTTCAAAGCATATGCTGACTCATACAGGAGAAAAGCCTCATGAGTGTGCAATGTGCGCCAAGAAATTTGCAAGGAAAAGCTCTCTTTCAGACCATATGCTCACTCATATAGGAGAAAAGACTTGTGAGTGTGAAATGTGCTCCAAGACGTTTGCAAGGAGAAGTGGTCTTTCAAAGCATATGCTGACTCATACAGGAGAAAAGCCTCATGAGTGTGAAATGTGCTCCAAGAAATTTGCAAGGAGAAGTGATCTTTCAAAGCATATGCTCACTCATACAGGAGAAAGGCATTGTGAGTGTGAAATGTGCTCCAAGAAATTTGCAAGGAGAAGTGATCTTTCAAAGCATATGCTGACTCATACAGGAGAAAAGTCTCATGAGTGTGCAATGTGCCCCAAGAAATTTGCAAGGAAAAGCTCTCTTTCAGAGCATATCCTCACTCATACAGGAGAAAAGCCTCATGAGTGTGAAATGTGCTCCAAGACGTTTGCAAGGAGAAGTGGTCTTTCAAAGCATATGCTGACTCATACAGGAGAAAAGCATTGTGAGTGTGAAATGTGCTCCAAGAAATTTGCAAGGAGAAGTGATCTTTCAAAGCATATGCTCACTCATACAGGAGAAAGGCATTGTGAGTGTGAAATGTGCTCCAAGAAATTTGCAAGGAGAAGTGATCTTTCAAAGCATATGCTCACTCATACAGGAGAAAGGAGGCATTGTGAGTGTGAAATGTGCTCCAAGAAATTTGCAAGGAGAAGTGATCTTTCAAAGCATATGCTGACTCATACAGGAGAAAAGTCTCATGAGTGTGCAATGTGCCCCAAGAAATTTGCAAGGAAAGGCTCTCTTTCAGACCATATGCTCACTCATACAGGAGAAAAGACTTGTGAGTGTGAAATGTGCTCCAAGACGTTTGCAAGGAGAAGTGGTCTTTCAAAGCATATGCTGACTCATACAGGAGAAAAGCCTCATGAGTGTGAAATGTGCTCCAAGAAATTTGCAAGGAGAAGTGATCTTTCAAGGCATATGCTGACTCATACAGGAGAAAAGCCTCATGAGTGTGCAATGTGCCCCAAGAAATTTGCAAGGAAAAGCTCTCTTTCAGACCATATGCTCACTCATACAGGAGAAAAGACTTGTGAGTGTGAAATGTACTCCAAGACGTTTGCAAGGAGAAGTGGTCTTTCAAAGCATATGCTGACTTATACAGGAGAAAAGCCTCATGAGTGTGAAATGTGCTCCAAGAAATTTGCAAGGAGAAGTGATCTTTCAAAGCATATGCTCACTCATACAGGAGAAAAGCATTGTGAGTGTGAAATGTGCTCCAAGAAATTTGCAAGGAGAAGTGATCTTTCAAGGCATATGCTGACTCATACAGGAGAAAAGCCTCATGAGTGTGCAATGTGCCCCAAGAAATTTGCAAGGAAAAGCTCTCTTTCAGACCATATGCTCACTCATACAATAGAAAAGACTTGTGAGTGTGAAATGTGCTCCAAGAAATTTGCAAGGAGAAGTGATCTTTCAAAGCATATGCTGACTCATACAGGAGAAAAGCCTCATGAGTGTGCAATGTGCCCCAAGAAATTTGCAAGGAAAAGGCTCTCTTTCAGACCATATGCTCACTCATACAGGAGAAAAGACTTGTGAGTGTGAAATGTGCTCCAAGACGTTTGCAAGGAGAAGTGGTCTTTCAAAGCATATGCTGACTCATACAGGAGAAAAGCCTCATGAGTGAAATGTGCTCCAAGAAATTTGCAAGGAGAAGTGATCTTTCAAAGCATATGCTCACTCATACAGGAGAAAAGCATTGTGAGTGTGAAATGTGCTCCAAGACATTTGCAAGGAGAAGTGATCTTTCAAGGCATATGCTGACTCATACAGGAGAAAAGCCTCATGAGTGTGCAATGTGCCCCAAGAAATTTGCAAGGAAAAGCTCTCTTTCAGACCATATGCTCACTCATACAGGAGAAAAGACTTGTGAGTGTGAAATGTGCTCCAAGACGTTTGCAAGGAGAAGTGATCTTTCAAAGCATATGCTGACTCATACAGGAGAAAAGCCTCATGAGTGTGCAATGTGCCCCAAGAAATTTGCAAGGAGAAGCTCTCTTTCAGACCATATGCTCACTCATACAATAGAAAAGACTTGTGAGTGTGAAATGTGCTCCAAGACGTTTGCAAGGAGAAGTGGTCTTTCAAAGCATATGCTGACTCATACAGGAGAAAAGCCTCATGAGTGTGCAATGTGCCCCAAGAAATTTGCAAGGAAAAGCTCTCTTTCAGACCATATGCTCACTCATACAGGAGTAAAGACTTGTGAGTGTGAAATGTGCTCCAAGACGTTTGCAAGGAGAAGTGATCTTTCAAAGGCATATGCTGACTCATACAGGAGAAAAGCCTCATGAGTGTGCAATGTGCCCCAAGAAATTTGCAAGGAAAAGCTCTCTTTCAGACCATATGCTCACTCATACAGGAGAAAAGACTTGTGAGTGTGAAATGTACTCCAAGACGTTTGCAAGGAGAAGTGGTCTTTCAAAGCATATGCTGACTTATACAGGAGAAAAGCCTCATGAGTGTGAAATGTGCTCCAAGAAATTTGCAAGGAGAAGTGATCTTTCAAAGCATATGCTCACTCATACCGGAGAAAAGCATTGTGAGTGTGAAATGTGCTCCAAGACATTTGCAAGGAGAAGTGATCTTTCAAGGCATATGCTGACTCATACAGGAGAAAAGCCTCATGAGTGTGCAATGTGCCCCAAGAAATTTGCAAGGAGAAGCTCTCTTTCAGACCATATGCTCACTCATACAATAGAAAAGACTTGTGAGTGTGAAATGTGCTCCAAGACGTTTGCAAGGAGAAGTGGTCTTTCAAAGCATATGCTGACTCATACAGGAGAAAAGCCTCATGAGTGTGCAATGTGCCCCAAGAAATTTGCAAGGAAAAGCTCTCTTTCAGACCATATGCTCACTCATACAGGAGTAAAGACTTGTGAGTGTGAAATGTGCTCCAAGACGTTTGCAAGGAGAAGTGGTCTTTCAAAGCATATGCTGACTCATACAGGAGAAAAGCCTCATGAGTGTGAAATATGCTCCAAGAAATTTGCAAGGAGAAGTGATCTTTCAAAGCATATGCTCACTCATACAGGAGAAAAGCATTGTGAGTGTGAAATGTGCTCCAAGACATTTGCAAGGAGAAGTGATCTTTCAAGGCATATGCTGACTCATACAGGAGAAAAGCCTCATGAGTGTGCAATGTGCCCCAAGAAATTTGCAAGGAAAAGCTCTCTTTCAGACCATATGCTCACTCATACAGGAGAAAAGACTTGTGAGTGTGAAATGTGCTCCAAGACGTTTGCAAGGAGAAGTGATCTTTCAAAGCATATGCTGACTCATACAGGAGAAAAGCCTCATGAGTGTGCAATGTGCCCCAAGAAATTTGCAAGGAGAAGCTCTCTTTCAGACCATATGCTCACTCATACAGGAGAAAAGCTTCATGAGTGTAAAATGTGCTACAGGAAATTTTCACAGAAGAGTTCTCTTTCAAGTCACTTCCATAGTCATACAGGGGGAAGGGGAATCCCATGAGTGCGAAGTGTGCTATATGAAATTTTCAATGAAAGGTAATCTTACAAAGCATATGCTCACTCATTCAGGAGAAAAAACCCATGAGCATGGAATGTGTCATGAAAAGTTTGCAGAAAAGAGTAATCTCAAAGTGCACTTGTTCACTCACTTCGGGAAAAAACCCAACAAACATGCTCACAGAAATTTGCTCAGAAAAGTGATCTTTCAGGCATATGCTCACTCATACTGGATAAAAGCCTCACGAGTGTGAAATGTGCCACAAAAAATTTGCCCGGGATAGTGATCTTTCAAAGCATGTGGCCACTGTTACAAGAGAAAAGCCTCACCAATGTTAAATGTCCAGTGGAAGCGAGTGTGGGAAAATTGTCTATTTAAGCATCTGCTCATTCGTTCAGTCAAAAACCTGGGAGTTGTGAAACCTGCTGCAAGTAATTTTTTCTGAGAACCAATATTTTGGACTGACGTGCTTATTCATACACCCCTAATTTGATTTTGAAGTGCTGTCAGATTTTCCCGTTTATTAGTAACAAAAACACGTAATACTAGACAAAAATTGGCATTGAAATTTCACCCTTTACAGCATGATGTCTAATTATGCAGAGGAAAGAACAAACAATTGTTCTAAAATTTTATATCGGTCCTCTTTCATAGTACTTATCATGATTGAATTGTGAAAAACAATTTCAAATGAGAAAGATTTCTTATCTATGTGTTGCCTGTAATGATCAGTGAACATGATAAATTAACTTGGAGCTTGAGCAGCAAAGAGACAAACTAAAGGGTTTATTTGTTTGTGCAAACATGGTACCACAGACAGAAACATGCACAAAAAATATTATGTATATAAGATCTCATGACTTTTTCTTAAATTCTGGTAATGACTGATCTTGTGAAATATAATCTACTGAATATGTCACAACCTAACTTGAGTGTTTTATCAAGTGCTTGACATGAACAAAAGAGAATATTATTAATGCTAACATCATAAATACAGTCAGGGTTTGGTTTACCATTGAGCCAACCAAGGCCTTGACCCAGAGTCCTGCGTGTTGAGAGGTGCCTAAAAAGTTGGGTATTCACATTTTACAGTTTTACTTTATCAGGGGGAAAAAAAAAATCTCAATGAAATAGCATTTTGCATTTCTGCAAAATAATCTTAGTGGTATAATACAGTTGATATTATAACCGGGTAAATGTGTAGTTTAACATCCCAAATTGTTTGGCTGAAAAATGGAGAACAAGTTATATACATATTTTGAAGCGTGTCATTTGATATGAAATGTAAAAATTTCAGACTTACAACACATTTTAAAGATTTTTACCATACCATTCACCTGCAAGTAATGTAAACACGACGCAGCAAGCTTAACCTCAGCACCGCCGCGATGTTGTCCAAAACTTTGGTGAAGCGACAAATTTTGAATAATGCTGTGGCAGCCATTTTGTGATTTTATAAATCTGCCGAAATGAAGATAAGTATATTGAGTATCTTCAGTTATTTGAAAAATTCTTAGCAGTTTGCTTTTGCCATGTTTTTTTCTTAACTGTGAGTAGAGCCTTTTTTTTTATTCTTTTTATATTAATATCATGTCTCAAATACAAGAAAAAAATTTCAACTTTCCGACGTCCAGAATATAACGTGGCAACAGCGAACTGCTAAGAATTTTTCAAATAATTGAAGATACTCAATATATTTATAAGCACACGTTGTTAATTTAAATTTGTTCCCCATCATGGGAAATAAATAATATGCTGAAGGTAAGTATTGTAGTTTTTTTTTAATCCACTTAAAAACTGAATTGTGACACCCTTTCTACAGACAGTAATGTAAATTTTGAACTCTTTCCATAGCAAAGCAGATTATTGTAAGATGCAAAGGCTTGCTCCGTCTCATTTTCCGCCCATAAAATTGCCACCTCAGTGCAAGTGGAAGATCATTTCGATGTTGCGGCAATGCTGGGGGTAAGTTTATCATAGCGTGTTTGCATCCTTGTATTTGCAGGTAAATTATATGGTAAAAATCTTTAAAATGTGTTGTAAAGCTGTAATTTTTTTCACCATTTTACATCAAATTGCATATTTTAAAATATGTAAATCCTTTTTTCTCGGAAATTTTCTAAATTTACAGCCAAATAATTTAAACACTAAATTACACATTTACCTATAACTGTATCAGTACTCTTTCAATTTATTTAATTGTTGAAGTATCAATTCATTTTGAAACAAGGATGCCAAGGATCACAGAAAAAGTCAATTTCAGTAAGCCATCAAAGCTATTTTTTTCTGGCAAGGTTAAACTGAAAAGAGAGGGGGGGGGCATTTCTTTAACAGAGCTCACTGCCAGCTAGATGTGTGTAAGTGTTGGAGGCTGGAATGCGCAGTTTTTACACAGAGCATTACATTTCTACAAATAAAACTTAGCATTTTATCAAATTTGTAGGTGAAAATGGGAACCCAAAATCTGAATGGTTTACTCCATTTAGAATTATGTGTAACTAATTGCTGAAATAGTTACAGATAATTCCAAATTACTAACAAATAATGATCACAATAAAAATCCATTAAATAAAGCAGGTGTATACTTGATTTCTACAATAGACCCAAAGGAAAATAAACAAGACAAATACTACATAGGCAGTACTAAAAGAAGGTTTAAAACCAGATTGAATGAGCACTATAGTAATTGGATTAAAAAAGAAGAAAAACCTCACCTATACAGCATTATATGGTAAATGAGCTAATACCCGATTGGGAAAATAGTAAAATTTTAACTTCCCACAATAAACATAATCAAATTTTGTGGTCTGAAGCTATAGCAATTGAAAAAACCCAAGGCTCTAATTGCAATACATCTACTCCGAAAGATATCCCATATCCGTGGAAATATTTAACACAACAAGGAAAGAATACGAAGTATAAAAACCAAAAGAAAAGCAAAAGAAATAGCATATATGTAAAAAATAGGAACCGCTGCAGCAGTTCTGAAATTAACCCGATAGATGGCGTGGATATGACTCGCACATGAATACACGTCCATGTAATGATGACGGAAGACGTCGACGTGGATCTACTATGACAGGGGTATGACCGAGGTGCCTTAGACCTATAAGAACTTAGAACATCGATCCAGGATGCATACCGTTGATAATGGCAGAAAGTCAGTCGCACTGAAACATGTCCGGTGGTTTGTGTGGCATCGTGTGCATATTGCAATGGTTGTGTGGCATTGTTCAGAAATTGATGATAATTTATTTTATGTCTGTTTGTATAGTCCTTGTTTGAGTCCATTCCTTCTTGACACATGTTGATGGTAAAAGATTTTAATTGCATTGTATATAATTCTTTTACGCATTCTTTGTTATGCATCCATAGTCGTATTTTATTTGAACTTAAACTCTGTTCGCAATTTCAACATGGCATTTTTGCAACAAGAATAGTCTACGTGTCCAAGACGCGCTATATGCATACTTCAATTTCAAAATACTAGATGAAGAATCCTGTTATGAAACACCTCCACAAGGTGATGCTAGATGACATAACTTAAACATATAATAATATTTCAAAGGCATGTATGAAGAATGAATGCGAAGATGTTATTGCTGCAAATATGCACACGACACATAGACCATATTTAACGTGTGAAACAGTTGTACATATAGTGTGTAACTATTATTCAATTATATTACCACACAAAATCTTGTTTTGGTAGTTTTACTAACCCAAATCCCATTATTTCAAACAAAAATGTCAGCATTTTTAGAAGTTGTTGCCCAATTTAGGTGGGCCAATAGGAGATTCAAGTGTTCTTGTTGTGCATATGTGACAATATTAGAAAGAAAATAATGGATAAACTTTTTCAAACATTGATGTTGTTCCTTAGGATTTACCTATGCATACTAATCGGTAATACCTCTAGAGAGAGAAGTTTTTCTCTTTTGAAAACCATTCAAAATTTTTTGAGGGCATCTAGTTTCCAGGAAAGAACAAGTGAATTTGCAGCTTTGTCACCTTTGTAAAAGCATTAGAATTTAATGATTAGTATATTTTGCTACAAAGAAATTAAGAAAACAAATTTTTAGTAGCAAGTTTACTAATTTATGTTAATTCATTTCTTCTTTTCCTCCAAATTTGCAAAATGACTGCATTTAAAAAAAAAATTGTAAAAATATTATTGCTTTAGTTGAAAATTTAAATGCAACATTTGCAAGCAAGTGATTCATAAGTGTGTTAAAACCAATCAGTTTCATTTGCAAATATCAAAATTTAAGGTGAAAAAAAATGTCAAGACTGCGAAGTAAACTTGCGAGAAAACTATATTTAATTTTTTTATTTTAGTACCCAATTTTAAATAATACATGTGCTAAAAGTTCTGTTCTTTGGAATACATTCTTTTTCATGATAAAATATCTGTATATAATATTTAAATATGAATTTTGTATTGGAAGTAAATTTTTGATGTATTATAATACATTTGCTTGGGAAGCATATGATTTTTCTTGGTCCAGGGCATTGTAATGTTTAAGCCCACCTCTGTAAATAGTGTAAAGGATATTATTAAAAATACTGTTATTAATAATGCAAAAGAAAGTAAGGGATGAAATATGTTAGTATCCAGTGTTACAGCTGGTAACAGTTTTACTGAAGTAATAGGAACTTAAACAGGAAACAGTAATGCAATGTAATTGTGTATGAAGTTGCTTGTTCCATGTTGGCCATCAAAATATATTTATTATCTTGTGTCAGCCTACCTATGAAGGAGCAGATGACAGAGCCAGGGGCATGGCAGATGTTTTTACTTGTGTTGTTGCTTGCAAAACCATGCCAGTTTTGTCATCTGCACTGCTGTGCGAAAAGCTAGACAGCGGAGCCTGTAATCCATGGAGCATACTCTGACTTCTCACCACATGTGTGTTTGGTAACCTAGTGTGTTCTTAGATTGCTTATGGTCTTTTTTTTTTCTCTTTCATTTCATAGATGTTCTTGCATTTGTTTTACAAGATACCTATTTCTCTTATGTACAACTGTTTTTTATTACTTACTGCATTGATTAATACCTTCAAGCTGTGTTTCAAATAACTAGAATTAATGGTGCTTAACCTTTAAATGTGAATGTTGTGAGCAAATGTGTTGAGTGGCTGTAGGTTTAATGAATTTCTTATTTTCTGCTATATGTTATGAAGAAAGAAGGGGAATTTTGAAACTGGACTGTATGATATAGTCTTTCATTTTTGGATTCCACAATTTTTGAAAATTACTCCAAATTTCAATTAATTAGTCTGCCAGGTAAAGAAGTATTCAGAGGCATAGATTTGTGGCTAGCCATCTCAGCAGGACAGAGGTGAGACATGGCAGGTGTGTTACCACGTGCAGCTGGCTTTTGTGGAAACAGTGACTTCAAAATTACGGACAGATGGCTGCTTACAGCTATGCTAACGGCAGTCATTAAACCCCAAAAAGTTCATCCTTGATGAAATCTTACAAACGTGCAATTGCGTAAAACTGAAAGCAGAACTCTCCCTGTTGTATGCAAAGCCTGATCACTCACACAGTAACCACATTCAGTTTTACCAATATTTGCTCACCATCAGTAGCAAAAGTGGATGGGAATGGTGTTCCCTTAAGATATTGGTAAGGGAAACGGGGCATTCCCCTAAATAGTGGTGAACAAAAGTACACAATATTTGAAAAAAAACTGTACCGAGGAAATTTTAGCTCGCAATTTATTTGTATCAACTAATTCTATTAGTAATTTATGTAAGATTATATCTCTGATCTTTCTTTAGAACAGGTTATTGTCATAAAAATTACTGTTTCACACATTGTATGTGATATCATTTTGTGCTGGATGCCTTGCTATAAATGTCGCATGTAATACTTTAATCAATTACAGTATCCAAATATAAAGCATTAAAAATTGAGTAAAGTCACCACTATGTTGTTTTAGGTTGCAATGTTTTATTCGCTGAACGGTACTCGCATTTAGGCCCTTGATCCATTTATTCGGAATTCGTTTTCGTCATTTTCCCAAAATGGCTTACTGTTGGTACCATTCAATCTGGTGTGTATACGGTATCCTTGGATGATCTTGATGAGCTATTTTTGAAACTTGTTGAATTTCATTCTAATTCTTCACAACCAAAGGCTCGAATGATTCGTTTTTAGTTCAAAGCAAAAATTAGACAATTTACTAAAATCAATGATTTGAATTTACAAAACGAAGTCAACCTTGTACAATCATGGAACAGAAACATAAAGCAAAGGAACCTTTAAAAGCCAGTAAAATCTTAAAAACCTCTAAAAAACAAAACAAGCAAACATCGCTTCAACACTTTAACAAACAAACATCGCTTCCAGCCCTCAAACGTTACCAGACTAGTTTCAACAGCATATTTTTTGCCGTCATCTTCAGTAGTCACATATCTCGACGTTGCGACCTGCTGTATTACATGCAGTGTTGGTCTTCACGAATCCCCCCTCCCCCTCGAGACCTATTGGCACATGTAAATGCCTCTCAATGCCCAGTTCCAGTATGTGTTTCAGCCCTCTGTGGTGCCATCTAGTGGTGGTCTCAGTTTCACATGCCGGAGTATACTGAGAGTGGCCGTTGCAGTATACTGGCCATCCAGTTTCGGCACGTGTTTCAGCCTCAGCCTGTTGTCGCTCTAACAGCCACTAGATTGTGCCACAGAGCGACAACGGGCTGAAACACATGCCGGAACTGGGCATTGAGAAACATTTACGTGTGCCTATAGGTCTCGGGGGGGGGGATTCATGAAGAAGACCGACATTGCATGTAATACAGCAGGCCGCAATGTCAGTTTCACTTTGAACTAACAATGAATCGTCCGAGTCTTTGGTTGTGAAGAATTGGAATCAAATATAACAAGTTCCAAAAATAGCTCGTCCAGATCATCAAAGGATACCATATACACACCAGATTGAATGCCACCAACAGTCAGCCATTTTGGGAAAATGACGAGAACAAATGGACCAAGGGTGCGAATACAAGTACGGTTCAGCGAATAAAAAAATAGCAACCTAAGACAACATAGTGGTGAGTTAACTGAATTTTTAATGTTTTATATTTAGATACTGTAATTGATTCAAGTAATATATTTGACATGTATTTTTGTGACTGCAATTGATTAAGTATTATATTGTGAAACAGTAATTTTTATGACAATAGCCTATTATTGTTCTAAAGAAAATATAGTAATCACGTAATGTTTACGATTGTTGTCTAACAATAACCATATAATTAAGTTATACTTCTGATTTTGCAGTTTTCAGAGCTTTTGACCCGAGATAATAAATTTTGCTCTTCGGATCCTTAACTAAAGGCTCGTAAGCCACAGAAGAAGCTTGCATTTGACTGTTTTGCTTTTATGTCATTTATTACTTTATTCTGCAGGCTGAATGTTGAGCTAGCAACAGTGTTGCAGGCTTGACTTAGAACAAAGTTAATAGAGTGTACTAACCTTAGCTTTAGAATACCAAGCTCAAATTCATTCATTATTACATTTTGTTACATAGCAGCTGTCCAAGACATACTGGCTTCAGGAACAGATGACATCCTTTAATTGTCTAAAGTGGTGTCTAACAGCAGTAGTTTCTTTGGTAGACAGGTGCAGTGGTGTAAGCGATGGCTTCTGATCATTCGTCTGAGTTCAAATCGGTAAGGCATGGATGTTGTGCTTGTCTTATGGCACTGGCTCTCTCTCCCTTCCCTGGAACCAGTGGCTTTAAATTAGGGATGGATGACTGCTTATAGCCCATTGAGTTGCTCATGGTGGTTGTTAATCCAATCCATTCTTGATAACATAAGAAATGAACACTCTCTGAGGTGTTCCTCTCTGAGTTTAAATTACCAGGGTGTATAGTTTTTGTCTTTTTGGTACTGCATAATGTTGATGAACTGAATACGCCTTTTATTACAATAAAAAGTTATCCAGTTAGTTTTATTAAAATAAAAAGCGTTTCCGGGCCAAGAAAAGTCTATGTTACAATTAGGTAGGAAAACAATTAGTGTTTTCCAAAAATGTTCCCTATTTTTCAGCTGCACAATTAAGAAAAACAAAACTCCTTCATCTTACACATAACCTGCTGTTAGTGATAGAGACATTTTTAGCTGTTATAAATTTATTAGGGTTTAGTTTTTATTCATTGTAATATTTTATATTTTTTTATTTATGTGCATACAAAAGAACACAGACCACAGACATATAAAATGTATGTGAGAGAGAGAGAGAGAGAGAGTGAGAAAGAGAGAGAGAGAGAGAGAGCATTTGCTGACACTTAAAACACTAAACTTTGCATTCCCCAAAAACAAACTGTCTGCTTTCACCACTGCTCACCATTTTACTGAATTATTTTTGATGTCCTGAGCCATAAGTGTCTTGGGTAAAAGAAGCTTCACTACCTAAAAGGAATCCAAATCCCCCAAAACATCGTAAGCATCGCAGGTGTCTGTAGCTAAGGCATTGCATTTGCATGGGGTGCATATAAGCATATTTATTCATTATTAGTTTTATTGAATGTTATACACCAGTAGGGAAAGCTGATTCCTGAAGGGAAAATAATACAAGTGTATAATATATTCTGTAGTTTTAGTTGTGGATATTGCACTGAATTATTTAACAATACCTAAGAAATATTACATTAACTTTTTATTGTTGGTCATAATTCTGCATGTGTGGTTCTTGTTTTAGACTGATCATGGTTTCTCTTCATATTTTTTGAAAACTGTGCTGGATCCTGAAGAAAAGCTTTTGGCACCTTAAAACTTTGCCTATCTTTGGACAGCATCTCAATTATTCTTATTATTACATTAAAAAAATTAATAATGAGATTAGTAAAAGACCAAAGGATTGATCACATGGCATATCCATTTTATTCATGTGAATAAAATGGATATGCCATGTGATCAATCCTTTTCTCTCATTACTAACATTAACAGGGACTTTTGTTTATGCAGGAGTTCTAAAAACTGAGATCCATAATGTGTTAGCTTATTTTGAAAATAACACTGTCAGAATAAAAAACAAAAAATGAGTGAAGAATATTATGAGGTTATGACCATTTAATATTTAGTTATAGATATTTCTCGAGAAGAGGATCCTTCACTTACATCAGGTTCTTAAGGGGGTTCATGGCATAGAAAAGGCTATGAAACTCATGTTAAAGGATGACTATTACCTGGACATAGTTTTAAGTTGAATGCAGTTACAAAGTACTTTCACATAGCAGGTATTTTTATCATAGAAATCTCATTGGAGTGTTCCACAAAATTGGTATATAGGAGCAGAGTATGTTGTCCCGGATGTACGAAGTTTGTGTGAAATTCAAACTGAGTATAAAAAAAGGGAAAAACCAAAGTTATGGTTTTCGAGTGAGGAACTGGTAGTACTGCATTTAATATAAGTCTAAATGGCACCATGATTGACCAGGTGAATGAGTTTGTATATTTGGGAAGCTTGTTTGACTGAGAGAACAGATTAGATGGCAAAATTAGTAGGCAAGTGAATTCTTTATTGAAAGTCATAGCTGCTTTAGGAGGGGAGGGTTTCACAGGAATGATGGGTTCTCAAAAGACTCCCTAATGGTTATGTATGAAAGTGTAATTGTTCCTACTCTGTTGTATGGCAGTGAAACCTGAGTACTACAGAAGAAACACAGGAGTCATTTGTGTGCTGGAGAAATGCGTTACTTGCGGGGGGGGGGGGGGGCAAGGTGGAGACTAATATGCTTCGGTGGTTTGGCCATGTTGAAAGAATGAGTGATGAGATGCTTACTAAGAAATTTTTTTCCGCCCAAGTGACAGAAAAGAAAGGCAGAAGAAGGCCAAGGAAGTCATGGAAGGATCAGATTCAGGAGTACCTGAATGAGAAAAAGATCATGAGTATGAAGTATAGGAGGTCTTGTGTACGGCGTGCCAGTGAAGCCCGAGTTGTATGTCAAAATCGCTGTAAATGGAGAAGTTTGATATGGCAAAAGTAAGTAAATAATCAGTTAAAAAATTATCTGGTGGTTTGTATTATCTGTTAAATGTTTATTTGCCAGATGGTCTTTCTTTGAGGAGCTAACCTCTGAATTTCAGAGAACAGCTTAATGATATGTATGTATGTTTCAATATATTTCATGAAAAGAATCACGGTTCTAGGCAAATTTTGATAACCTTTTTTTAGAGAATTTTATGAGGAATTTTTTCCATTGGAAACATTTTTTGATACGATCACTTACTCATGAGATATTTGGGAAAAAAACTGTTCTTTGGCTGCCATTTTCCAATATGGAAGTTGTTGGTGCAAAAGGTATGAATGTAAAATTTTAGTATGTTAATCTACAGGGTATGGGAATGAATATAAACCAAAAATAGTTTTTGTTTAAATTAATTCCAGCAAAAAGTAATTTTTCCCCTATCCTGCATGTACTATGAATGAGTTTGTGTATTTAGGAAACATGTTTGACAGAGAGAACAGATTAGATGGTGAAATTAGTAGGCGAGTAAATTCTTCATTGAAAGTCATAGCTTCTTTAGGAGGTTTTCACAGGAATGATGGATTCTCAAAAGAGTCCTTAATGGCTCTGTATGAAAGTGTAATTGTTCCTACTCTGATGTATGGTAGTGAAACCTGGGTACTACAGTAAGAGACATAGAAGTCATTTGTGTGCTGAAGAAATGTATTACTTACGGGGGGTGGGGTTGCAAGACACGTTCTGATCGTGTGAGGAATGAAGATGTGTTGCAGTTGTGTAATGCAAAGCAAAGTGTTGTTAGCAAGGTGAAGACTAATATTATTCAGTGGTTTGACCAGATTGAAAGAATGAGTGATGAGATGCTTTCTAAGAAATTTTTTTTTAGCACAAGTGGCAGGAAAGGAAGGCCAAGGAAGTCATCAGAGGATCAGATTCAGGAGTGTTTTTCTTTTATTGGTGGTTTAACAACCACCGTGAACAACTCAATGGGCTATAAGCAGTCACTCGTCTCTAATTTAGGGTAACTGGTTCCAGGGAAGGAAGAGAGCCAATGCTGTAAGACAAAAACAACATCCATGCCTCACTGGGATTCAAACCGACCCCTTTTGGACGAATGACCAGAAGCCATCGCTTAGACCACTAATGCCACCTGGGCGGCAAGTCAGGAGTGTCTGCGTGAGAAAAGGATTGAGTATGAGGCATAGAATGTCTTGTGTACGTCATGTGATGGATTTCAGTGAAGCCCGAGTTGTATGTCAAGATCTTTGTAAATAGAGAAGTTTGATATGGCAACAGTAAGTAAATAATCAGTTAAAAATTTATCTGGTAGTTTGTATTTTTTTGTGGAGCTAACCTCTAAATCTCAGAGAACAGCTTAGTGATGTGTATATGAACTTTACCATTTGATAAACACTGTGTAAAGAGAGTTTTTCCCAATATAGTGTATTGTACAAGACAAACTTCTATTGCCACTTAACTGAAATGCTTTTCTGTGCATTTGTATGTTGTGTGCTAAATGTAAAGTTGTATTTTGTGGAATGATGGAAGAAGTTCAGTCGAAATCTACTTTTTGGAGTATGCTTCAATGTGATAGACTGTCTGAAGATGGTTTCCATGAGGACACCCTCAATACAGATGCTTGTTTTAAAAAAGGAAACAAAAAGTGAAATTTTGTTTTGCCATACCCTATCCCTTATAAGGTTCTTTTGCTTAATGACTGATCAGATTAAAATCAGCAAGAGTTAGCTATTTAAGAATTAGGATACACTGATAAGAATTTGGTTTTTCATAAGGTTAAGTAAGATTTACATATATTTAGAATATCACAGGAAGAGACAGAGTTTTGTCGTAGTAGTACAGTGGGAATTCAATTCTGTTCCCATTACATGAAAATGAAACATGCCTTTTATGATACATAATCTCACACTGAATTATTATTGTACTATGTTATGTGTGTATGCATTTTTTAAAATCTTTATGTAATATATTTAAATCTTGTATCCATTTCTATGTGTCAACATTTGGAATAACTGTTTCAATCAAGTAAGAAACATAAAATAATGTTTTGAGCAGACACAGGACACAATATTCACATGAAAAAGTAAGGGCTTTTTTTTTTGTTAGTGACTGGTGCTATGTAGATACAAAAAAAAAAAAAAAACAACTTGTAATGATCTACATTGCTCTTACATTTAATTAAAAAAAAGGTAAATGCTTTAATGGGGTTCATTAAGGTACTCCATGGCTATAAAGAATTTTGTTTAATCTGTTTTTTTTTTTACATAACAACCTTTTTTTTTATGGTAATTTCATTTTAAGGCAAGAATGTAATGCCAATTTTGCACTAAAACTTCCTGATCATAGATAAAGGTCATCCTGTAATAGAGCATTGGGCTTCAGCATGGGGAGGAGTAATAAGAGTTTGTTTGCCATTGGGTGTTAGACTCAAATGGAGGTAATCTCCAGAAAAAGAAACACATCTGTATTTGAGCATTCTGATATGAGGCAAACCCATCGCTCACTACGACCGCCCGCTGAGATTTATATCAGAATGCTCAAAAAAAGAAAAAAAGAAACACATCTGTATTTGAGCATTCTGATATAAATCTGAGCGGCCGGTCGTAGTGAGAGATGGGTTTGCCTCCTCGGGGCGCTCCGTGGTAACAATGGCACACACAACAGCAACTAGGGCCTCTGTGAATCTTGGAGAGGTGCAAGCTAGTTCTGTGTGACATTGACGAAAAGACCCCAACTCACTGGGTTTTGTTCCAGAATCCTTAGGTTGAATGACCAACTGGAACCCTCAGCTGTGGGCTAATCCCCCACACTGATGTACTTACCTGATTAAAAAGAAATATTAAGAATGACTCAAGTGTGGGATATGGTGGACCTACCACACTTGAGAAGGACGGTCCACCACGGAATGGACCTGGACTTTCTAAACGGCGTATGAGAAAGCGATCTCGGCTGAGTGAATGTAAGATTGGTGTATGGAATACTAGAGGTATAAATGGCAAGATGAGTGAGGTGATTGAGGAGATGAATAAGTATAGACTGGATGTTCTGTGTGCAAGTGAAACCAAAAAGAAGGAAATTGGAGTAGAAGAAGTGAATGGCACGGTGAGTGTGTGGTCTGGAGTATTGGATAAAGTGAGAGGACAGGCTGGTGTAGGTGTGATTTTAAGTGAAAAGATGAAGAACAACTTGATTCACTATAGTTGCATAAGTGAGAGAATTCTCTGGATTCGTTTGAAAGTGAAACTTCAGAGAATTGTAATTGTTGTAGTGTATGCTCCTTGTGACTCAGAACCTTCTGATAAGAAAGAAGATTTCTGGAATGAGCTAAAAGCTGTTTTGAGCCAGTTTGGTGCTAAAGAAAAAGTTATAATAGCAGGGAATTTCAATGCTACAGTAGGTGTGCAGAATGCAATTTCTGACAATGTTGTGGGTAAGTTTAATGATCCTTGTGTGAATGTTAATGGTGAAAGATTAATTGAACTCTGCATTGAGAATGATTTGTGTGTATCTAATACATTTTTCAACCACAAGTATATACACACATATACTTGGAAAAATCGTACTCTTGGTCAAAAGAGTGTGATAGATTTTGTTGTCTACAATCAGCGTTTGAAACACTTAGTTGTTGACACCCGTGTGATGAGAGGTGCGGATGTTGGTTCTGATCATTACTTGGTAGTGTCACGAGTGAAACTTAATGTTGGTTGGAGGAAAAGGAATAGGAAGAGACCCAGGATAGAAAGAATAAAGGTTGATAGGCTCCTTGAAGATCATCAGCGGTATTCTGACTTACTCAGAGAACGACTGAAGGATCTGAAGTCTGGTGAGAGGGATGTAGAAAAGAAGTGGGAATGTTTTAAGAACTGTGTTGTTACTGCTGCTAAAGAGGTCTGTGGCACCACAATAGTGGGTAACAATAGAGTTGATGCTTGGTGGAATAGTGAGATTGATGAGGCAGTAAAGAAAAAGAAGGAAGCTTATTTGGGGATGTTGCAAGGTAGAGTCTCTGTGGATGAATATCGCTGTAAGAAGCGTGAAGCTGCTAAGCTGGTTTGCCACAGTAAGGCAAAAGATAAGAAAGGGAAAGTGGAAAGGCATGAACTGGCTTTTTGGAAAGATAGAGAGTCCTTCTGGAAGTACACGAGACTCCGGAAAAATAGGGGAAGTTGTAAGTTGTGTGAAGAATGAGATTGGGGAAATGATATGGGAGCCCAATGAGTTAAGTGACAGATGGGGCGAATACTTCTGTGAGTTATTAGATCAGGAGAACAAAAATGATTCTGAGACAGATGCAGATGATGTCACAATGAGGGATGAAAGCACAGGAGGGATCTCAAGAGAAGAAGTGTGTAAAGCTCTAAAATCTCTTCAGAATGGTAAGGCTCCAGGAGTTGATGGCATAACTGCAGAGATGTTGAAATATGGTGGTGACTCTATAATTGACTGGTTAACTGAAATTTGCCAGTTGTGCTGGGAGTTAGGAATGCTCCCTTGGGATTGGAAGGATGCTATTACTGTTCCCTTGTATAAGGGAAAAGGTGATCAGACTGAATGCAAGAACTATCGTGGTATTAGCCTACTGAGTGTGCCAGGGAGAGTGTTTGGTAAGGTTGTTATTGAAAAAGTACGGGGTCTTACATCAGAGAAAGTGTGGGATGTTCAGAGTGGTTTTATGCCTGGTAAAGTTTGCACAAACCAGATTTTTGCATTACGCATGATGATTGAAAAGTATCTGGCTGTTGGAAAGAAAGTTTTTACTGCCTTCATAGATTTAGAAAAAGCTTATGACCGAGTGAATAGGACACTTTTGTGGAAGGTATTGAATGAATATGGTGTTACTGGGAATCTACTTAATAGTGTAAAAGCCATGTATGCTGGTAGTAGAGCTTGTGTACGAGTGAATGGTGTTTTATCAAAATGGTTTTCCATTGGTGCAGGAGTTAGACAAGGTTGTGTAATGTCACCATGGCTGTTTAATATATTTATAGACGCATGCATGCGTGAGGCCAAAATAGATAACAGTGGTTTATGTCTTGGTGATATCCGTGTGTGCAGATTGCTGTATGCTGATGACACTGTCCTGTTGGCAGAGAGCAAAAGTGAGTTGCAGAGTATGTTGACTCGGATGCACGAAGTTTGCATGAAATTCAAACTGAGTATAAATAAGGGAAAAACCAAAGCTATGGTGTTTGAGAGAGGAATGGGTAGCACTGAATGTAATGTAAGTATAAATGGCACTGTGATTGACCAGGTGAGTGAGTTTGTGTATTTAGGAAGCATGTTTGACAGAGAGAACAAGTTGGATGGTGAAGTCAGTAGGCGAGTGAATTCTTCTTTGAAAGTCATAGCTGCTCTGGGAGGTTTTCACAGAAATGATGGGTTCTCTAGAGAGTCCCGCATGGCTGTGTATGAAAGTGTAATTGTTCCTACTCTGATGTATGGCAGTGAAACCTGGGTACTGCAGAAGAAACATAGGAGTCGTTTGTGTGCTGGAGAAATGCGTTACTTACGTGGGGTTTGTGGCAAGACATGATCTGATTGTGTGAGGAATGAAGATGTATTGCAGTTGTGTGATGTGAAGCAAAATGTTGTTAGCAAGGTGGAGACCAATATGCTTCGGTGGTTTGGCCATTTTGAAAGAATGAGTGATGAAATGCTTACTAAGAAAATCTTTTCAGCCCAAGTGGCAGGAAGGAAAGGCCAAGGAAGACATGGGTGGATCAGATTCAGGAGTGTCTGCATGAGAAAAAGATTATGAGTATGAAGTATAAAAGATCTTGTGTACGGCGTGTAACGGATATCAGTGAAGCACGAGTTGTATGTCAAGATCGCTGTAAATGGAGAAGTTTGATACGACAACAATAAGTAAAAATATCTGGAAGTTTGTATTTCTTTTTGGAGCTAACCTCTGAATCTCAGAGAACAGCTTAGTGATATGAATGCATGTAAATGGCAATTGCCAAAGCATCACATCGGGTAGGTACTAATTTTCAAATTTTATTTTGACCAATTTAAACGCCAAAAGTCAGTGCTCTACAGGCACATATGGTTCCGGGAAAAACAAATGAAGTTGCTAAAGGAAACTAGTACCCTTGGTTTGGACAAATACTTGAGGGAAATAATACCTTGTGTCATTAAATTGTGCAAATAAAAACCTATTCAGGCAATATATGCAAAGACAAGACATATAATCTAAACGTTTTTTAATAACAATTGAAAAAGTTCCACTGAAGATTTTGATGCCGTAGCCAAAGTAACGGAAGAATAAAAAAGTTGCACGATGGAATTTTGCTATAAATGCCTACACACAACATTCACGTCATACTGCTGTTTAAGATCACTCTTCCACTATGATGGCCAGTTTATTTACATGTGTACGACTATCAAAACCAACAACTATCCATGTGCGGCAGTTATTTCCTGTTACTGTGATGTAACTGTTATCATATCACAAAACTGTCATGTAATTTGCTTTTTCGGTAAATGTGTAGATTAGAGTCAATTATTTCGTCGGAAAAATGTGAGTACCTGGAAAAAGGGTGACATACAGATTTTAGAGTATGGAAATGATGGCAAATGGTGCAGAAATTTCATGTTTGAAATGTCTTTTAAAGATTTTTATCGTAATATTTACCTGTAAGTACGATGCTGTAAAGAGAAGCTGTGATAGGGCTATTCCATGTCAAGTGATCCAATTTTTAATGAATTTTTTACCTCATGTCTTCCAATTTTCATAGAATTTTGTACACTTGTTGAATGATCAAAACTAAGTTTAAATCTAAAAATTTTATTTCATCCTGTTTTTTGAGTTATGAGGGTTTGAAATTTCAAAAAAATGACAATTTTGGCCTTTCTGGACTACACAAAAACCTTAAAAGCTCAGCCCAGAATTGAGATATTTCAAAACTAAAAATACCACTCTCTTCAGAAATTCATGGGCTTTAATATGATATGCCACATGATAGACTTATTTTAAATTTTAAAACTAAGTTACAAAATTTAAAATTTTAAAAGTCATTAAAAAGATAATGAGTAAAAATTTTCAAAAAATTTGTATTGATTATATCATATTTCTAAAAGCTTTCTGCAAAATTTCATCTTGGGATCTCAATGGGATCAGATTTTTAAAAAATATTTTGTACATACATGTCTGCCTTATTGGGCTATGTTCAGGAAAACTTGGTCTTATTGGAGTGAAATAAAACAAAATAAACAAGACTTCAAACCATAATATCAGTTATTTCCGGAATTTCTTTAAAAAGTTATTCAATTAAAAGGTATCTGAAAAGTTATCAGGCTTTTCTTAAAACAATAATTTTTATAGTGGAGTGACAGCTTGCTGTTGCATGATAGAACCAGTTTCATCTTGTTTGAACCAGCACTAACTGGCTCTGACTTGTATGGACAAGCTGTTGCTTGTTGTACAGGGCTCAGTGGTGAGTTAAGACTCAGTCTTTCCTTAGCTCTTGTGTTGATCTGTTGGTGTCTTTGTGCTCCAGCTGTTTTATTGACATTTTGGTGGGAATACACAAGTTAACTAGATTTACTAAATTTTATTGTGAATCTGAGGTGTACTAATATATTTTCACTAGACTATGGCTGCAACAGAAAAAAAATGTCTAATTTAATATATTGCTGTAATCCTTTTAATAAAATCGGCCACAAGACTATTAAAAATGTAAGGCCTGTTCAGAATTGGATGTGCGAAATGCAGCCAGAGATTAATTGTGGCATGAAGATATGTGACAGTTGCAGAAAACAGTTGCCAAAGGAGAAGAAAGACGGAGAAATAATGGAGGAGGAGGATAATGAGTCAAGACAGCCAGATGTTGAATCTGAAGTACCGTTTTTAGAATCAAATATGGCAATTGAATATTTGAACAAGTCTTTGTCCTGTATTAAAGAATCACCAATTGCAAAAACAAAACAAAAAAACAAAACAAAACGGATAATACGTGAATCACGATACTGCAAAAGAAAACTAGAGAATGCAAAGAAGACTCCTGTTGCTGCATTTGTCAAAGACAAAAGCCTAGAAAACTGAGATATATCTAGTGAAGAATTTGACACAAATTCAGAGATAATCAAACAGCTTAAAGAAAGGTTCAGACAAACACAGATGAGAAGTGAAAAAATTCTTATTTTGACTGTTCTTCCCAAAATCTGGTCTTGTAAAAGAATTAAAAAGGAATTCTCAGTAAGTGACTGAATGGCAAGGAAAGCAAAAGCCTTAGTTAAGGAAAAAGGAATTTTGTCTATACCAGATCCAAAAATAGGCAAAATGTTAGATGTTGAAGTTCAAGACACAGTCAAAACCTTTTATAATAGCGATGAGGTAAGCCGAATAATGCCTGGAAAGAAGGACTGTGTGACTGTTAAAACAGAAGATGAAACATCCATACGTCTGCAAAAAAGACTTATTTTAGAAAACCTTAAAGAAATATACCAACTGTTTAAAACTCTGCATCCCACAGTTAAAATTGGCTTTTCAAAATTTGTAGAACTTCGACCAAAGAATTGTATCCTTGCAGGTGCAAGTGGTACTCATTGTGTATGTACCTACCACCAGAATGTTAAGTTGATGATAATTGGTGGAAAATTGGAAGACATAACTCTGAACGATGGATCTAAGCTTAATGACTATAAAACATGCATTGATAAAATAATGTGATAAGTTCCTACTCCTCAGTGTCATTTAGGTAGCTGTAAGAGTTGTCCAGGAATAGAAACCTTAAAGGAACAGTTTATGAACAATATGGAAGAAGAGATGATAGAAAGCCTTACCTACAAACAGTGGTTTCGGTTGATAGGTGTACATTCGAGACATTAACAAAGCCTGCAGAAGAATTTATTGAAAATTTGTGTGAACAGCTGGTATTGTTAAAAACTCACTCTTTCATTACACATCAACAAGCAGCATACTACTCACACCTGAAAGCGAACATTGAGGAGAATCAGGCCTTGATAACATTGGACTTTTCAGAGAACTACTCTTTTGTCCTCCAAGATGAAGCCCAGTCATTCCATTGGAACAACAACCAGGCAACAATTCATCCATTTGCTGTATATTATAGTCAAAGAGGGGAGATTAAGTTCAAAAGCTTTGTTGTGATTTCTGAATGCTTAACACACAATACTATAACTGTTCATACTTTTCCGAATAAGCTGATCTCATTCCTCAATGGAAATGTTATTGTCCTTGGAAAAAATCTTATTTTTCTGATGGATCAAGTGCACAATACAAAAATAAGAAAAATTCTCAAATCTATGTTACCATAAAGAAGATTTTAGTATTTAAGCAGAGTGGCACTTCTATGCAACCGCCCATGGAAAAGGAGTATGCGATAGTTTGGAAGGGACAGTCAAGCACCTTGCAGGCAAGGCAAGTTTACAGAGACCCTACACAGACCAAATTACGACACCGCTGGAACTCTTTCACTGGTGCCAAGATAACATCCCTTCCATCCAGTTCTTATTTTCAACAAATGAGGATTACAGAAAAAAAGAAATGTCCCTAAAATGACGCTTTGAAAGAGTGAAAGTGATCAAGGGAACACAAGGATTTCACTGCTTTTTTCCATCTACAACCAGTCCAACAGAAATTGTGACCAAGGTGTACTCCTTTAGCAATGAGAGTCAGAAGTTTGACATTCAAGGAGGTACAAAATCTCTGGATATGGTTGAGATAACTGGATATGTAACATGTGAATACAATAAAAAATGGTGGTTGACCTATGTGCTGTCAGTGGACTATGAAAGTGAAGAAGCAACTGTGAGCTTCTTACACCCACCAGGCCCAGCATCATCATTTGTTTACTCATCTAGTCAGGATGTACTTAAAGTAGAGCAAGCACAAGTTCTAACAAGGGTCGAACCAAGGACTGCAACTGGTTGCACTTACACTTTGACAAAAAATGAAATGTTGTGTGCAACAGATGCTCTTGAAAAGCATCTGGATAAGTATAAATAATGGAAGAATACAAGTTTTCAGACCCATTTGATGTGTAAGTTATGTTTTTTCTAATTTTGTTTGATATATATTTTGTTATAATGTTCATGATATGAAGTACAAACAAGAATTTTTTTAATACTTAAAGGTGTGACAATTTTTTTGATTTTTCTCACAAAATAAACCTGATGAGGTAGTAAGAATTCTGAATAATTTCCCCAATGCCCTATTCTGTTGCGATAAAAATTAATATCAAGACACTGCAGGGAGAAGTGCCCGTTATCAATACAATTACAATTAGACTCATTAAGAACAATGTGCTATTTTTTAAAGTATGATCCCAAGATCAAATTTTGCAGAAAGCTTTTAGAAATATGAAATAATAAATAAAAAATTTTAGTCACTTTTTTAAATTTTGTAACTTAATTATAAAATTTAAAATAAGTCCATCATGTGGCATATCATATTAAAGCCCATGAATTTTTGAAGAGAGTGGCATTTTTAGTTTTGAAATATCTCAATTCTGGGCTGAGCTTTTAAAGTTTTTGTGTAGTCCAGAAAGGTCGAAATTGTCAATTTTTTTTAAATTTCAAATCGTCATAACTCAAAAACCGGATGAGATAAAAAAAAAATTATATCTGGGACCTTCTCTTATACTACTGTTAGAAAACTGAAAATGAAAGCAATATGAAATGGTAAGGTAAAAGTCATTGGATCCCTTGACATGGAATTATTCGGTAGGCCTAACGCATTGCTACAGCAATGATGTGAAGCTTTACTCCGTTGAAAGGAAGATTCGCTGCGTTGTGTAATTCGTGCGAGAGGACTACAAGTGCAACCGCGTACGTTCTTGCCAGAACAGTGAACCATGTTGTACTCGTACGCTACAGAATATAGTTCATTCATGTTTTGTCATTGTTTTTAAAGCAGATGTTAAGAAATTTTTAGTTCTTTCGCATATGATTCCCTGATTCGAAATGGAAAGTATGAATACGCCTTTCTATGTTGAACAGAAAACTGCAGAAGTATAACTTTCGGTTCCGCTTTGAACGGCTTCCACTTGTAGCCGATTTGCTGTGCCAGTGCAGTTTTCATTTTCCTGTTAATGTCATGTTTACAAGTCAGCAGTAGTGGCTCGTGGTAGAAAAAAATAGGTGAAGAGCTACAAGAGCAATATGAAAAGATATCTACTGTCTTCAATGAAAATCAGTTAATGAGAACTTACCTATTTTTTTATATATTATATCAATTCTTCTTCCCTTTAAAGCTGGAAATGTGTCGATTATGTCATCAGAAAATGGCTGTTTCTTCGTGACATCAAGAAAATGTCTTTCTGAATAGAAATATTTGCCAAAGAAGCAAGTTTATCTGGAGAAATAGTGTTTCTAGAGTAAGTTTGTATTCTTTTAAGGCTAGAAAAACTTCTTTCCACTGAAACACTTGCAGATGCAATTGTTTAAATCAGGGAAACCAATTTATAAGCTTCTGTAAAAATGCTTTTATCTCCATGAAGCACTCGAAGAAGTTCACGAGTCGATATATTCCTTAATTTTTCATCAGCATATACAAGACTTAGCTCATCTTTAAGGCGCTGGTGTTTAGTAAAAAATTTCCGTAAAAATTTTGTAGATTTTCAAAGTGTGAGAAGGAAAGCATGAATTAAATTGGTCAAATTTGGTTGTGTCAGCAAGTCAGGCAAATTGAAGTTTAAGTTTCTCACAGTCTTGAAATCTTGTACCCATTTCAATAAGAATGTGGTACAAAATTTCAAAATACAATTGTTTATAATTTTGAAAAATTGTTTCTGGTGTAAGAGCAGCATATTCCCATTTAGATCTGCTTATTTCTGTGGTTTTGCTAGCTTTTCCAAACACCTCATCGTTCCTTTTATGGCTCAAAATTTCATAAGTTGTTTTTAATTTGAGTAACACAGTAGTTTATGTCCAGTGATGTTTTCTGCAAAATTTCGAATATTAGATGGGTGAAGTCAAATATTTCATTAAATACTATTCCCAAAAATGTAAATTCAAAAGTGTTCATATCATTTAAAAACCCTTGGGCAAGTTGAATTGATTTTTTTTTTCTGATTGGTCACTATTTGTGAGAAATTCGAATACTTCCTTCAATTTATCTCAATCTTCAACTATTACACATACTAACTTCAAAGTGGAGGACCATCGAGTTTCCGTCATGGTTGGCATGCATCTTGCGGTTGTTGATGTGAGTGTATTGTTTTTTCACCACTCAGCGAAGCGATCGCTTCGCTGAGTGGTGAAAAAACAAAGGAATTACACTGAGGCTTACAAAAAATATTCGACACTTAGAAATTTTAGAAAAACTCTGCTGTAATACAAGGTTCAAACGATGTACTGAGCAAAAACAAAAACAGCTTCAGAAGCTTTATGCTTAATTTTTTTCTGGAGCCCATTTAAGTGTCTAGACATTACATTTGCCCCATCGTAACATTGTCCTATTGACTTGTGTTGATAATCAAACTGTTCCAAAATTTTGTCTAGCATTTTGTATAAAGCTTCTGACGTTCTATCTTCACTCACACCATGGAAACCCAAATATCGCTCAACTAATACACCTTCCGAATCAGCAGATCTTATTATTAAAGAGCACTCGGAAATCTGGTTATGTCTTCCCATCTACTTGAATATAAAAGCATTGAACTTCATTTATTTCATTTTGACGTGGTCGTTTATATATTCAGAAATACATTCAATTAATTCATTTTGAATAGTTTTTTAGTCACCTGTGAAGACATTTTTTTATCGTTTCGTATTGATTTTGAATTTTTAAGAGTTCTTAATATCAACAGTGAAAGCAATTCCTTGAATTTCTACGATTTATCGAGTCAATGCCTTCGTCATGGTCTTGGAATGCTAGTTCTTGTTTACTCAAATACAGTACTGCATCAATCATTGTCTGCAGGAAAAGTCTATTTAAACGAACGCTTTCGCTGAAATGCATTTTCAAAAGCCTAGCATTCTCCCACAGGGCACCGGCAATGGTATTCTGATTATTTTCAAAATTATTTAGCATTAATTCGCATTTCAAGTGTTCGCTAGAATCACCATGTTTGTGAAGTGACCGTTTTATATTTAAGAAATCTGAAAATTGTCTTTATTCCACGCCGAATTTTATTACTAAAAAATAAGCAAGGCCAGCAAAATAATTTTCGTAACATAGAAGGGCTACAAAGCCATTTATATTCAGTAAACCAACAATTTTTAAAATTAATATTGTAAGATTTGCCGCTCTTCTTGAGTTCTCTCTTGGCGACAACTGTCAGTGAATCCATCGGTCGTCGTTGAAGTAAAATGTCTCTTTTATTTTCATCTTTTCACTGATTGAACGGAGTTTGCAATAAATTACAGACAATGTCGTTCACAGGATACATACTGAAAACTAAAACTATCACTATCAGTTAAACTGTACACGAAACTAAAGTAACTAATGAAGTTTTTTACAAACAATCACAAAACACGAAAAATCAAATCTCTTTCGGAAAGTATGTACCAAAACACCGCAAAGAAAAAAAATCCCTAGTGGATTGCCAAGGGTTCCCGTTCCACTGCAATCTCTTCGGTAGGTCACGACTTCAGGTGCAGAGGCTTGGCGTCTCAAGCTAAAACACTTCACTTGCCCAGCAGATAGGGAGGGTGACGTCACAGTTACCATGGCAACTCTGACGAAAACTGCAGACTTCCAAGCATTCTCATTTCAGCTCTTCACTTTAACTGTTTTGCGTATAAGGACTTGTTTTCCACGCGCATTGTGAATTGATATCTTATCAAAATTTTGGGTATTTTAGCATGCAATAAAGACAAAAAAAAGAATATATTATACGAAATTATTAAATGAAACCTTATTTCAAATAAAATAGGTGAAGAGGCACTTCACCTGAAAAGCCACCACTGCAAGTCAGTTTCTATCTCACCGATGCATATGTTTTGCAAATCAAGGAGGCTTTATCCAGTTTTTCGTGCCAACAACATACAGGATACAACAAAATAAAGAGTGGATAATGTGGACCTATTTTCTGTAGCGTATCACTACAACATTTACCACTCGCCTGCCAACAATATAACCGTTTACTCTTCCACCCGTTATTTCGATACAGCAATGAACCTTCCTTTTAACTGAGCAAAGCTTCACATCATCGCCGGAACAATGAGTTTGGCCTACCGCAGTGTCTTTTCACAGCATCGTACTTACAGGTAATTACGATAAAAATCTTTAAAAAACATTTCAAATATGAAATTTCTGCACCATTTGCCATTAATTTCCATACTCTAAAATCTACACATCGCACTCTTTCCAGGTACTCACATTTTTCCGATGAAGTAATTTATGATGCTAATCTACACATTTACCACTTTTTTAAACTGATTTGGACTTGTTTTATTGCTTACTATTATACTGGCAGCCACGCCAGGCTTAGCACGACAGGTGATAGTTTTGTGACCTTCGGCTACTTACGTTACAGCAGTGCTGTGGATATGTAGTCGAAGGTTTCAAGTCATACAAATGTAAACAAACTGAATGTAGGCTTTTCCCACAGACCATGTTCAACAATTTATAATGAAATTGTATGAATTAAAATAAAACCTGAAATAACATATCCTGCTTTTTTTTTTTATCATATTCTTGAAGTATATCGCCAAAATGGATGCATGAAGATGCTTAGAATTTTGTGTCTATTTTCTATTAAAGATTACGCAAACTTGATTTAAATGCAAGATTTTCATGTATGTTACATCTCGGTATTTCTGTAAATTATGGATGCACCATAAAGCGTTTTTTCAGGTGGACTTCTGAATTTCGACTCCTTTAAGTGGTTCCTCGCTTTGTGTTCATTGTTTCATCTTGTTCAAATATAGTTAGTTCACATTCACCAATGCGAGGCAAAGAAACTAGCTCCACTACAATTTCATGCAGAATACTTTCTAGAAAATTTATTTCAGCACTCTAAAATGGATTTTTCCTGTACACAGATAGGCAAATGATATGGAGTTTCTCCATACACAAATATGTGAGTTTTCTATACACAAATACAGAATGGATATAATTTTTTTGGGGGTGGGGATCAACCATTAGATGTCTGCCCGCTAGCTCTAACTGGCTACAAATTTACACCTACCTTCAGTGGTCTGTATGGCAGAAGTTCTGCCATAACAAAATAAGAACATTTTAAAGAAATATAATTCAATTACAGTTTACTCACACATAATTTCAAGTACTAATAGCATGTGTCAGTTATCATCCATAGCCTCACTACCCCCCCCCCTCCCATCACGGCTGACGGCATGGTAACAAAACTATATCAAAAATTTTTTTTTATGTAATATATTTATAACGTAAAATGCATGAATTAGAAAACAAATCCATATGAGATGGAAAGTAGCATCTTATTGAAAGACAAACGGCATGAATTTATTACACAATTGAATAATGTTTGTAAGTTATGTTAATTATTATACATCATCATTTCTTCCATTGTCTCAATTGAATACACACATCACAAACAGCTTGACCACTAACTGAAGGTAATTAAAAATGCATGAAAAGTACAATAAAAGCTTTGTATAAAAAAAAAAAAAGTAATTGTTCTACATTTCCTTTATATAAAACATTTTGCAGTTCTTAGTATTGAAATATTTGTGTTGTTAGTTGAAATCTTCATCAACCTGCTGTGATGCTTCCGCAACAGCCAATTGCAATAGCATGTAAAGTTGTTTTCACTGCACAAGTGTTGTTCACTGTGTGGAACTTCCGGTTGCGTGACTGTCTATTCGACTTTATGAATAAATCTTGTGATGGTTAAGGTATGAATAATGCTTTTAATGCCATGGATTCATTTGATTATAAATTCTTTTTGAACTGCATAATGAGAGTGCTGTGTAGAAGAACACACTACAGTTGAAAATGCACAAAAATCAGTTAGGAGAGACACCACTTTGATTCATGAACGTTTTTTGTTTTTTTGATTGGAGGTTTAATGACCACCGTGAGCAACTCCAGACATGTGATTGTCTAAGCATCCAATTAACTGAAAACACCAAAAGCTGTTCCAAGATACACATCATAAATAAAACGAACGCAACAAACACAAAAAATTAAAAATTATCGCTAATTTTATTATATATGTATGTGTGTTTAAGCAAGTAAAATGAAATGCAAAAATAGCCATACTGAACTATTAAAGTGTTTTACTTACTCGTCTACATAATTTTTAAGTGCGAAATTTTTTTTTTCTTTCCAGCATTAAAATTTAATAAAAGTATATATCATTTCCTATTAAATCACTTACTTAAGGCTTTAGCTAGATATATTCCTTTGGGTCTAGTTTCACTTGAAGAAATTTTGTTTAATTTTCCTTCCCTTTGATTTCTTTTTGATTTTCACATCAAAAAGAACTCGGAGGGAAGGAAGATTAAACAAAATCATTTCCTACCCCCTGCCCGCGCACAGTATCCCATTTATTAAATGAACTTTTTAATTAATTTATAATATTTAGTACCGACAAATGTACTTACTTTTTCAAGAATGTGGATGGGAGGGAGGGAGGCCTCATCTTGTGCTGTGCCTAGGGCCCAATTCTGTGTAAATCGGGTCCTGATCCCGGCCCAACACGGTGCATTCTTTCTTCCACTAAGCTTTCAAACAAGCAAAACACATTCCTCCTCCTCGGGGAAAAAAAAACAAAAAAAGGAAAGAAACAAAGAGCTGCGTCATGAACTTTGTTCAGACGATTCTGGACGATGTAATCCTGGCCCGGCGCAGTAGTTTCTTTCCACTTAGCTTTAAAACAAGCAAAACAAATTCCTCCTCCTCAGAAGGGGGAGGGGGGGAGAGAAAGAAAAAGAAAAGAAATGAAGAGCTGCGTCACGAACTGTGCTCAGAGGCTTCCGGCCCGACCCAGCACCGTGCATTCCAAGGTTATCCTGGGTGCATTCTTTCCACTTAGCTTTCAAACAAGCAAAACAAATCCCTCCTCCTCGGAAAGAAAAAAAAAAAGTGCTGTGTCACGAACTTTGTTCAGAGGCTTTGGGCCGATGTAATCACGCCGGGCCGAATTAATCCTGGCGCTGTGCTTTCTTTGCACTTAGTTTTCAAACAAGCAAAACAAATTCCTCCCCCTTGGAAAAAAAAAGAAATAAGGAGCTGCATCACAAACTTTGTTTAGAAGCTTTTACATTGATTAATGACAAAACATTCTGAATAACAGCAAAAATCTGAATTTCCGTAATTTTTCGTTAGAACATGACGATGATGGGCAAAACACGTAACAATATTAACAAATAAAGGTAACTTGATCACGCTAGTTACGTTAACTGAAAACTTTTACAAAAAAGTTCGTAAGTTGGAAGCTTTCGACCTTATCTTAGGTCTTCATCACGCCAATGGAGGACTAAGATTGTTGCCAGATTCTACATTTGAATTTTTCTTATTTTTGTTGCCAAAACTTAGAATTGATCTCCAGATCAACGGAATGTAGAGAGGAGATTCGGAGTTGCAAGTCATTGAGTTGAAAATAATTTCTATGCTTTCACGGTAACGGAGGGCAAAACGATTGTCAAAAGAAGCAATTCGTTTTGCTTCGTTCCAGTGGGAGGAGCATTAGCCATAGAATTTTAGAACATAGAAAAGATGTTTCGAAAGCCAATCCCAATACTGCCTTGTCTATTTTGACAATGGAAGACACATCTGCAGTTCCCCACTGGAACGAAGCAAAACGAATTGCTTCTTTGACAATCGTTTTGCCCTCCGTTACCGTGAAAGCATAGAAATTATTTTCAACTCAATGACTTGCAACTCCGAATCTCCTCTCTACATTCCGTTGATCTGGAGATCAATTCTAAGTTTTGGCAACAAAAATAAGAAAAATTCAAATGTAGAATCTGGCAACAATCTTAGTCCTCCATTGGCGTGATGAAGACCTAAGATAAGGTCGAAAGCTTCCAACTTACGAACTTTTTGTAAAAGTTTTCAGTTAACGTAACTAGCGTGATCAAGTTACCTTTATTTGTTTTTTGTTAGTCTTCTGCAATCTTGGAGGATTACGGAATTATTCTAAAAACCAGTAAAACATTCTTAATATAAGCAAAAATCTGAATTTCCGTAATTTTTTTGTTAGTCACCCATAATCCGGGGGGGGGTTCCGCAATGGTTGGCATCTTTGGATGCCTATGACACTTTTGTCTGCCAGTGAGAGAGAAAAGGTTCGTAACGCAAATGTCCAATCACATATGAACAGAACCTTTCTTTGCTTACGATGGCTCAGGGCTCTGCCCAATCTCTCAACTGACTTTGCCCCCCCCCCCAGTAAATAAATAAAACAAATAGCAGTGAAAAGGACGGAGATGAACTGAAACAGCAGAGTGTTCCCCTAAAAAACCTTTTTCGAAGTGATATCACCCGCTGCTATCTCATTGGCTGAGCAGCAGCAGAAGCTTCAGCTTGGAACTGCTGTCAGCTTCGTAGCAACAGAAAGATTACGCCTTCGACTGAAATTTCGCCACCTACCCAACGTACATTTCTCTCTCTTTTGCCCCGATTTTTCCCCCCAACATATCAACAATCAGAAACTTTTGTCAAAACCTGAGATTGCAAATGACAAGCTTAGCGGGTTTCAGTTTTTTTCTAAAAAGGGAATTCACGGAATTCCGCTAATTAGCAGAAGAATCACATGCCTGAACTCTCAGTTGGCTATAAACAGTCGCCTGTCCCTAATTTTGGGCCACCGGTTCCAGGAAAGAGACAGAGCAAGCACCGTAAGACAAACACAACATCCATGCCTCACTGGGATTCGAACCTGGACCCATCTGGGGCGAATGATTAGAAGGCATCGCTTAGACTACTGCGCCAGCGGAGTGGCGACACCATGTGTAGAAATTTAGTGAAATGTAATGACCTATTTGGGAAATATTCCTTAAACTTTGATAATCCAAATATACGTTCATACAAATTTTTGTAGGGCTAGCGCACCTTCTACCCAACACATGGCCGACGCCATGCAGCGAAAAAAACCTTACGTGCTTGCGCAAATGGCTGTTGCAGAAGCATTACCAAGTTTAGGTACTGATTTTCAAATTTAAACAGCAAAATTGCATACTCCCGCAACTGATATGGCATCGCAAGACCAAAAATAACTGGTAGACACAGATTTCATGATGAAATTCAGGTAAATTCTACGAAACTCTTAATGGAGTTTAATGCCAAATATTTCACCTGTTTTTTTCTACTCATAACTTCAACTTATATTATACCTGTAATCTTATATCGGATTGGCAAACATCACTCCACTGCACTGAATCGGTAATTGAAGTGTATACTGCATTGATTTTAGGCATATTTGAAGTTTTCTGCTGTAAGCCACAGCAAGCATTAGTCTGCAAATCAAGTTCACACAACAAATATTGAAAATGTACATTTAATGCCATGATAAATTTTCCGACATATATAACAGAATACATCCCCTTTGTCAGCTATCTTACAAGCATTTAGCAGGTTGGAAAGCACTGTGAACTCTTCTCTAAGGTGAAGTCTCATCGATATGAATCCGCATATGTTGTTTCAGATTACCTTTATGCAAAAAGTACTTACGGCATATCGTGCACTTATACTCCTCGCCATTATGTTGGAGAAGATGCTTCGAAAGGTAATCTTTGCGGGAGAATTTCCTGAAGCACACATGGCACTCGTGAGGTTTCTCGCCTGTATGAAACAGTAAGTGCTTCGCAAGATCTCCTTTGTCTCGGAAAGATTTAGAGCACATGATGCACGGATGAGGTTTCTCGCCAGAGTGTGTGAGCATGTGCTTCGATAGGTTACCTTTTTCTGCGAATTTCTTGGAGCACACCTCACACTGGTGTGGTTTCTCACCTGTATGACAGAAAAGATGTTTCGTCAGATGGTACTTGTGTATGAATTTTTTGGAACACAAGTGACACATGTAAGGTTTTTCACCTGTATGAGAACGCATGTGTTTCGAAAGATCACCTTTGTGTGTGAACGACTTGGAACACACGTTGCACTCGTGAAGCTTCTCGCCTGAATGGAGCAACATATGCTTTGAGAGATTACCCTTTTCTGTGAACTTCTTGAAGCAAATCTCGCACTGGTTAAACTTTTCAACTGTGTGAAAGAGCACGTGTTTTGTGAGGTCTCCCTTACGAATAAATTTCTTGCAACATGCTTCACACTGGTACGGTTTTTCACCTGTGTGAATGCGCATGTGCTCTTCGTAATGACCTCTGCGGACAAATTTCTTAGAACATGTCTCGCACTGAAAATTGGTTACTCCATCTTTGTGACAAAATGCAGCTTGGGAATTATTATTTTCAAATTCTGTCAGAGGTGAATTACAGTCAGGATGCATCTCACTAGTTGAAACAGTCACCAAGTCATGGGAAAATTCACTTTCGTAATTCAGTTGTTTTTCACTGAACATTCTGAACTTTTCATGGGTAAGAATTTAAGGTTTCAGATGTAGAAGTCTTAATAAATTATAATTGTTCAAAAATTTTGCTTGTCTACAATAAATTAGGTTATGTTACAAATCTATTAGAAACATGTTACAATATTTGTAAACCTAGATTCTTCCGAAAATTCAGAGCTCACATTTTAGAATTTTCTTTCGTAACTTACAAAAGATAATTTGCTGACGCAATGCAGATATTTGTAAATTCTCGAAAATTTGCGCTACTTCAGTTGCGTTTTTTCCTTACGTGGATTTCAGAGTCACATTTCACAGAAAATAACTTCGTGCAAAGCAATTGGTCAGGCATTAAAATAAATTGCTCTTTGAAGTACGAACAACGTCGAAGTGCGACCGCATATGTATATGTAAAGCCTTAATCATCTTGTTAAGAATTACTTATAATTCACTTACAATCTTGCACTTCGTAAAGGCTGCAAATATTCGTCTTCGCGAATAATTTCTGATTATCCGCAAGGTGGTGACCATTTAACCTGCACTGTAACCAATGGCCAATCCAATCGTTGATCCAATGATCGGCTTTGGGTGGTGACTGATTACGATTTTTCATTATGCGATACCGATGAAATCCGGCCGTTTTCTTACAGATCAATGGAATTATCATTATCAATCTTTTTTTTTTTTTTTGATTGGAGGTTTAACGACCACCGTGAGCAACTCAATGGGCTATAAGTTAAGCTGACCAGACCATACCATGAGATATATCTAAAGACCTTGGACCAGACGTCCCCAATTCTTGAGGACAGTCCTCGAATTTAGTTTAATGTCCCCAAAAACGTCTGAAGCCTTTGGGGGCGCAAAATGTCCTCAAATTTCAATGTTTGTCCCAAATGTCCTCGAATTTACACTTCCTCATTAACCCTTTAGATTTCCAATGAAAAATGTTCTTAAAAGTAGTTTCCGTTGCACTGATTTTGCAACATGCTTCTTGTGAAAACAAATTCTGACTTTTTTTTCTTCTTTCTGGGTTTAACTACCACTACGAGCAACTCTAAGGACAGTCACTTGTCTCTAATTTGGAGACATTCGCTCTAGGGAAGGGAGAGAGCAAGTGCTGCAAGACAAACACACCACCCGTGTTTCATTCGGGACTCAAATCCGTACCAACTCGTACGAATGATCAGTAGCCAGCACTAGGTCAATGCACCACTGGCGCTGTCAAATTTCGACTGTACTCTTGTTCTGAGTTTCTCCAAAAACTTTGGCAAAATGAAAAATTCGCCATGCAATTACTATGGTGTGCAGCCTAAATTTAATTCAGCGCATGCACCTAAGGTAAAGCATTTCACTTTTGCTAACATGTTCTCACCATCATAGTTCTGCTTTGTCAATACAAATTACCAACTTTCTACAATATATATCCTTTTAAGAGACAGATTTTAGCGTGTAATATCATACTTATTGAAGCAATGCAGTTTTGAGACAAAAAAGGTTTGCATATTTATTTTGAGTACGTATGTCTATGTGTCCCCAAACGCCACGCTCTTTTGTCCTCAAATCGGTGTCCCGATATCTGGTCACCTTACTATAAGTAGTTGCCCGTCCCTAATTTAGTGTCATTGGTTCCAGGGAAGGGAGAGAGCCAGTGCCGTAAGACAAACACAACATCCATGCCTGACCGCGATTCGAACCCGGACCCCTTTCGGACGAATGATCAGAGGTCATCGCTTAGACCACTGGGTCACCGGGATCAATCTTTTCTCATCCATGTCATTAACAAACCACGCCATCACAAGTTGTGTTTTTTTTTTTGCTTGCATTCTGTGGACCTTTTGGTAACTAAAGTTCGGACAGTTTTAGCACTTTTTATTGAAAAAGGCAGCTACTGTTACATTTCTCGTGAACCGGACGCGATTGGGCGCATGTTCCTGATGCACCCAGCTGAAAATTCTACTTTGTGTAAGTACGAAGGGAAAATAAAAGGAACATTTTTTTTATTGATGGTTTAAAGACCACCGTGAGCAACTCAATGGGCTATAAGCAGTTGCCCGTCCCTAATTTTGGGTCACTGGTTCTAGGGAAGGGAGAGAGCCAGTGCCGTAAGACAAACACAACATCCATGCCTCACCGGGATTCGAACCCGGACCCCGTTCGGACGAATGATCAGAGGCCATCGCTTAGACCACTGCACCACCGGGGCGGCGAAACATTTTTAGCAATAATATGTAATGAATTCGATTATTCCTGGGGTTTTTCTTTTTTTGTTACTTTGAGTGCTGAAGTCTGTTACAAGCGAAATTTGGAACTTCAGTTTTGCCGCCCCGGTAATGCAGTGGTCTAAGCGCTGGTTTATGGCCATTCGTCTGAGAAAAGTCAGGGGTCAAATCCCGGTAAGGAATGGATATTGTGTTTGTCTTACGGCGCTGGCTCCCTTCCTTTGGAGTCAGTGGCCCTAAATTAGTGACGGGCGACTGCTTAAAGCCCATTGAGTTGCTCACGGTAGTCATTCAACCTCGAATAAAATTGAAAAAAATAAATAAGTTATCTTTTTCTTTTTTTGTTTGTTTGAAGGTTTAACGGCCGCCCCGGTGGCGCAGTGGTCTAAGCGATGGCCTCTGATCATTCGTCCGAAAGAGGTCCGGGTTCGAATTCCGGTGAGGCATGGATGTTGTGTTTATCATACGGCACTGGTTCTCTCTCTTCCCTGGAACCAGTGACCCTAAATTAGGGACGGGCGACTGCTTATAGCCCATTGAGTTGCTCATGGTGGTCGTTAAACCTCCAATAAAAAGAAAAAAAACCCCAATCCCAACCCCAAAAAGGTTTAACGGCCATCGTGAGCGACTCAATAGGCTATAAGCAGTCGCCCGCCCGTAATTTATGATCACTGGTTCCAAGGAAGGGAAAGAGCCAGCGTCGTGAGACAAGCACAACATCCATGCACACCGGGATTCGAACCCTGACCTTTCTCGGATGAATGGTCATAAGCCAGCACTTAGACCGCTGCGTCAATGGGGAAGATCCCTCTCTGTTTGCAGAATTTTTTATGTAATCCTTTAATTTTCCTGGCAAATGATCAACATGAGTAAAAAAAAAAAAAAAAAGGTGCTGTAAGACAAACTTAGCCCCGCTCTGGTGGCGACTGCTTTATAGCCCATTAAGTTGCTCACTGTTGTCCTTAAACTAAGCTTACCAGAAGTCCCCAATTCTTGAGGACAGTACTCGAATTTTGTTTACTGTCCCCCAAAACGCCTGATGCCTTTGGGGAGGTAAATTGTCCTCAAATTTTGATATTTGTCCTCAAGTGTCCTCGAATTTACACTTCCTCATTAGCTCGTTAGATTTCTAATGAAAAACGCTCTTAAAAGTAGTTTTTGTTGTACTAGTTTTCCTACATGCTTCTTCTGAAAACAAATTTCGCATATTTTTGTTTTTCTTCTTTCCGAGTTTAACTATCACCGCGAGCAACTCAGAGGACTTTAAGCACTCACCGGTCTCTAATTTAGAGACATTCGTCCCAGGGAAGGGAGAAAACAAATACTGTAAGACAAACACACCACCCATACCTAATTCTAGACTCGAACCCGTGCCAACTTGTACGAATCATCGTCAGTGACCAGTACTAAAACACTGCATCATTGGCAAGGTCAAATTCCGACTGCACTTGTTTTGAGTTCCTGGAAGAACTTTGGCAAAATGAAAAATTCGCCATGCAATTACTTTGGTGTGCAGTTTGATTTTAATTTGGCACATATACCTAAGGTAAAACATTTTACTTTTGCTAATGCAGTTTTGTGACAAAAATATTTGCATATTTATATTGAATACGTATGTGTCCCCAAATGAACTGTTGATTTGGGGACGCCACACCCTTTTGTCCTCAAATCAGTGTTCCAATATCTGGTCACCTTACCTTAAACCCCCAATCAAAATAAGAAAAAAGAAAAAGTAATGTTCCTCCTGGTGGCATAGTGGTCCAAGCGCTGGCTTATGACTATTTGTCCGAGATGGGTCCAGGCTCTAATTCCAGTGAGGAATGGATGTTACGCTTGCCTTATGGCACTGGCTGTCTCCTTTCCCTGGAACCACTGGCCCTAAATCAGATCAGATCAGATGTAGAGGATTTTAGGAAGGGAGTGCCTGACCCCAGGTCTTGAACAACCCTGAGAAATAGGAAGCTAGGAGATTTGGGCTAGAGTGCCCGTTAGGAAAGTGACACGCATTAGGCCACCTGCGGCCCAGTGGCCCTAAATTTGGGATGGGCGACTATTTATAGCCGGGCTATCGAGTTGCTCACAGCCGTTGTTAAACTCCCAGTAAAAAAATAAGTAAAGATATATTTAATACCACTAAAAATTGTCTGACAGTAGTGTATTTAGTGGAGTAGAAGGTAATAACACTGACTTAAGTAACGAGCCCAAAGACCTTTAAAACGAGACTAATGATCCACCCCCCAGCAATGGCGACGCATCCGGTTTTAATAGTATACCGGAAGTAAAAATGCTGTTTGCCAGTTGTTCTGTCGTGTCGTAATCACTTTGGCTATCGTTTCGGGAAATTTGGCAATAATCCATTTATCAATCTGGCAGTAATTTTGTGTTAAATGTTGTAAACATGAGTATGGTTGTGTGTGGTGTAAACTTGTGAAAATTGGTGAGAAAGGGCGTAATCAATTTAAATGTAATTTAAGAAGTAACTAATTGCGTACAAGAATTTGCGGTAATAATATAGTTTACGAATTTGCTATATATGATTACTGTGAGTTCTTATTATGTACTTTGTGTGTGCGTACCTTCGTCCGATTTGTGTATCTTATCGTATCAGTTCTTTCAAAGAATTTTTAAGGTGGGTCCAATTGAACTTTCTTTTTGAAAAATCTTTAATAGAATTTTGCGATTTGTATGTACTATCCAGCATTTAGAGATATTTATGCATCATAAATCGTGCCAAGTAGTTGCATGCCGATTATCAACAGGACGGGTCGTCCCGGTGGCTGAGTGGTCAGAGGTTCTGGCTCGCTCTGGACTATTCGTCCAAGATGATCCCTATCACGAAATCCGCCCGGAATAAGGCATGGATGGCGCAGACTCTGTTCCTTCCTCGTAATCAGTGACCCCAAATTAGTAATGTAAGATTCCAGGTTGTTTGTACAGATCAAGCTACATAAAGTTGGAGATCCTATTAAGCCATTAATTGAAAACACCTTTTCTCCTGCAGTCAGTCTTGAAAGGCAGTTGCTCAAATGTTGCTATGTTCTGACAAGAAATCATCCTTATTCTGTTGTATCGACCAAGGACTTTATCCAGAAACTCCCTTCTTCCATCAGTCCTCAAGATTTCCTGTACACCTTTGACATTGATTCATTATTTCCTTCTGTTCCTTTCTTTGATGCCTACATGCTCATGGTCAAAATACTAATGGAGCACCAAGAACTTCTTGGAGAACTCATTAAAGATCTTTATGACTGTTTTGACCCTTTGAAAAAGTATTCCTGTTTTGTATACAATGGTATCTGCTACCAACATAAACAAGGTGTCCTATGTGCTCTCCTCTTTCCCCCTTACTTGCTAAAATTTATTTGCAGAATATTGAAACATTAATAGTTGCCCCATCCCTCTTAAAACCCACCATTTGGTTAAGGTATGTGGACGACATCTTCATTATTTGGCCACACCAAAAACACTCTCAGTTTGAACTCATCTCCTCCATAACTTCAAAATTCCTGCTTATGAAATTTTCTTCTCAAGAACAGGTCGATAACAATATCAGTTTTCTGGGTGTTAACATCAACATCAACCCAGACTTCTCACTTGGCCTCTCTGTTTACAGGAAACCTGCCACCCATAATATAGCCCCTTTCCATTCTTGAAGCTTTGAAAAATACAAATTGTTTGCTCTAAAGTCGCGAATTCACAGAGCCAACCTTATTTGTAACAGTCATGCTGCATTTCAAAAAGTTTGTTGGGACTTTGCCCTTTAGCCTGTCCTTCACCCATAAAGTTTGCTCTGTTTTAGTCTTTTGGCTACAGGATTGCAGTCAAACCACCTCCCCATCTTCTCAACCTCATCCTTAAAGACAGAGATCCCAATAAACCCCTAGAGTTACAAGGTGTCAACTCTATCCCTATCAGCACTTCCACAGGCGTTACCCACTATATTGGTAGTACTTCATCATCATCGTCAACCATCATCAATCCACGGCTGGACGAAGGTCTCCCCAAGTTTCCTCCACAACGGTCTGTCTTGTGCCAGTCTCCTCCAGGTCACTCCCACATACTTTCGAATTTCATCCACCCATCTTCCTTGTGGTCTTCTTCTGGGTCTTTTCCTGTCCCTTGGAATCCAATCTAAAATTTTGACTGTCCATCGATGGTCTGTCCTTCTGGCAGTATGTCCAGCCCATTGCCATTTCAGGGATTTTACTCTGATCATGATGTCTTCCACTCTTATCATTTTTTTGATTCACGAGTTCATCTTCTTATCTCTCCTGGTTATACCAAGCCATGCTACTTTGAGTTGTCTGCAGCCTTTGTATGTCGCTTTTAGTTAAGGTCCACGTCTCTGCACCATACGTAAGCACTGGAATGATGCATTGATCAAACACTTTTCTTATAAGACATAATGGCATATTGCTCTTGAAAATTATGCTGTTTCTTCCAAAAGTTCTTAAGGCAAGTTTTATATGCCGATTAATTTCTTCATCAATGTGACTCTCACTTGATATCTGCTGTCCAAGATAAACGTACGCATATGTCATCTCCAGCTTTTCTGCAATCGATAAATCTTCATTTCTTGTAAAAGCATTGAACATCACTTTTGTCTCCTGAAAGTTCATTTTTAATCCCAGTTCTTTACTCTTGTCAGCAAGTTCCTGGATCATACTCTGAAGCTCTGATAGGGTAGTTGCAAAAATTACAACGTCATCATCAAAACGAAGGTGAGTTAGATAATCTCCATTAATCTTTATCCCTTTGTTTTCCCAGTTCAGTGATTGAAAGACATTTTCCAATGTGGCATTAAAGAGCTTGGGAGATATGGTGTCACCTTGTCTCACTCCCTTTCCAATTTTTATGTGTGTTGTATTTTCAAACAGCCGAATCTTTGCACTTGCATTTTCATAGATGTTATTAATAATATTAATGTATGCATCTTCCATACCGCAGGATTTCAAAGCCATTGTAACTGCTGATGGTTTCATCGAATCAAAGGCCTTTTCATAATCGATAAAAACCATGCACAGTGAAAGTTCATATTCCCTTTCTCTTCCAATCAGTTCTCTCAGTACATGGATATGATCTATAGTGCTGTAGCCACTCCTGAATCCAGCTTGTTCTCTCGGTTGAGCCATGTCCAGTGTTACCTTCAAGCGGTGTGAAAGAACTTTAGTGAAGATTTTATAAACCACTGATAGAAGGCTGATAGGTCTGTAGTTCCCGAGATCTTCAATGTCACCTTTTTTATGTAGCAGGATCATTGTAGCATTATTCCAATCCTCAGGAATCTTCCCTTCATTAAGGCATTGAGTGAAAACTTGGGCAATTACTGTTTCAGTTTCTCCACTTGCTTCTTGTATGATGTCTACAGTAATTCCATCTTCGCCTGGAGCTTTTCCCCGCTTCATGTCCTTGATTGCATGTGCAACTTCTGCTGGGAGGACTGGACGAACTCTGGTACTGGTACCTTTCATGATCTCTGGAGTACATGTATCATCCCTTTTATATAATTTGCAGTAGAAATCTTTCACTCTTGTCAAAATTTCGCCTCTATTTCTTGTTACAGAACCATCTTCTTTTCTCAGTGTCATAATCTGTTTTCTTCCCTTACTGAGATGTCCCTTTGCTATCTTTAGGCTTTGGTTGTTTTCAATTGCTTTCCTCACTAGTTCACAGTTGAATTTCGTTATGTCTTCTGTAATACTTTTTCATACTGTCTTGCATAGCTCTATATATTCCACTTTGGAAGTCACATCTTCTTTAGTTGTCCTCATCTCTTTTCTTTTTTGCATCAACATTTTGCTATATTTGCACTTTAAAGGTATTAAACCCCTGCAAAGTGTGCATAATTTACGTGCAATTCATAAATGAAATACTATTAGAAAGCACCAATCACTCACCCTAAAGATCATGGTAAATTCCAACGACAACACACTTCCAGCACGTCAACTATCGTAATGTAGTTGGCCTTCAAAGGTTTACAGACATCTTGCTTACGATTCCTTCTTCCGGAGATGAAACATCGTATTTATTTATTGATTTTTAAGCCATATGAAATGTAACTATAAGCTTGTCAATTCCATAAAAACCACACAAGCATACTACTCATTCATACAATTCAATTAAAAACTATGTACATATTTACACAACCTTACATTCCTAGGTGGTTAAACCTTTATCAACTGTGAGTAACAAACTGCTCTTTCTGTTTCAAAACCCCTGCCACTCCCAATGCAAGTGTCACACTCATTCAACCCCTCACACACAATCCTCTAGCGCTTTCAACAGATTACTGTCGTCATCAGGAGGCAGGTGTGTCTCACCCGCCCATCACAGCTCCAGTGAATTCAATGGGCTATAAGCAGAATAGCCCATTGAATTCATATAAGTGAATTCAATGGGCTATAGGCCCCAGTCGCAATCTCTGAATCATTGTGTCTCTGGCACCATCTATTGTCATTGCTGCTCTTTTTTCTTTTTTTCTTTCTAAGTTGTTGTTCAATTTTTATTAGGGCCTTCCATTGTTCGTTTAGGTTGCTAGGCTCATTAATGTTGCATAATCTTGATCTGTTTTTTTCAATTAACACTGACTCTGCAATTCTTAACTGTCTTTCGTTTTTACAGCTCTTAATAATTTTAATATCCTCAAACCTTGGACATTGTTGATTTTCCATACAGTATTGGGTTAATGCTGTCTTAGCTTCTTTTTATTCCAGTTATTTATATGCTGGTTCAATCTATATTTTAATTTATTCTTGGTGCTGCCTATATATGACACAGGTGGTTGCTGGTTTATAGGGATTTCATAAATTCCTGCTCTATCTAATTGGTTGATTTTTTCATTTTTAATCACTAAATTTTTTACAGTAAGTACCTGATTTCCTACCTGTATGTCATACTTGCCACAAACTTAATTAATTTCTGCCGGAACATTTTTTACATATGGTATTGCCCCTACATATTTTAAAAGTTTTTTTTATCAATCTTGGCTTTATTGTTAGCTTGAGTTACTTCATAAATCAATTTTTTTAATACCTGTTTAGGGTAACCAAAGTCATATGCAATTTTTTCAATATATTCAATTTCTTCTTTTTTATATTGTTCCATTGATGAGTGTGTTAAACTTCTTTTAATTAGTGTTTTAACACTATTTCTTTTATGTGTGAATGGATGCGATGACTGAAATGGTATATGTACTGGGATATATGAAGATTTTCTATGCACTCTGAATTGCATTAACATTTGTTTTAATTATCAAACTATCCAAAAATGCCAAAGTATTATCATGTTCTTGTTCTACTGTCAGTTCAATAGATGGATAAATTTCATTATACTTTTTTGTCAAGTCCTCAAGTTCATCATTTTTTAGCCTGGACAACAGAAAACTGTCATCAACATATCTGCAATATATTAGTGGTGGATCTTAGAGTTTACTTATTATTTTTTCCTCTATGTCACTCATTATAATTTCAGCAAATAAAGTTGACAATGGTGACCCCATAGGTCCACCATAATTTTGTTTGTACATCATGTTGTTAAACTTAAAAATGTTATTTTCATATATGTATAATTGGAATAAAAAGAAGCTAAGACAGCATTAACCCTATACTGTTTGGAAAATCAACAATGTCCAAGGTTTGAGGATATTAAAATTATTAAGAGCTGTAAAAACGAAAGACAGTTAAGAATTGCAGAGTCAGTGTTAATTGAAAAAAACAGATCAAGATTATGCAACATTAATGAGCCTAGCAACCTAAACGAACAATGGAAGGCCCTAATAAAAATTGAACAACAACTTAGAAAGAAAAAAGAAAAACAGCAGCAATGACAATAGATGGGTCCAGAGACGCAATGATTCAGAGATTGCGACTAGGGCCCGTGCCTCGATGGCTCTGCTCACTGGAGCTGTGATGGGCGGGTGAGACACACCTGCCTCCTGATGACGACAGTAATCTGTTGAAAGCGCTAGAGGATTGTGTGTGAGGGGTTGAATGAGTGTGACACTTGCATTGAGAGTGGCAGGGGTTTTGAAACAGAAAGAGCAGTTTGTTACTCACAGTTGATAAAGGTTTAACCACCTAGGAATGTAAGTTTGTGTAAATATGTACATAGTTTTTAATTGAATTGTATGAATGAGTAGTATGCTTGTGTGGTTTTTATGGAATTGACAAGCTTATAGTTACATCTCATATGGCTTACAAAAAAAAAAAAAAAAAAAAAAAAATACGATGTTTCATCCCCGGAAGAAGGAATTGTAAGCAAGATGTCTGTAAACCTTTGAAGGCCAACTACATTACGATAGTTGACGTGCTGGAAGTGTGTTGTCGTTGGAATTTACCATGATCTTTAGGGTAAGTGATTGATGCTTTTTAATAGTATTTCATCAACATTTTGGGTTTTCCTGATAATTTGTTCACATGCAACTTGTTCTTAGACCCAGCTAATTTTGTTGCTGTTTCCATAAGAGCTTTGGTTACTTTTCTGTTAACTTCAGAGATGTCCACTTCTTCTGATGTTAGACCTTCTAAAATAGAGAACCTATTCCTCGGTTCTAATTTGAAAGTATTATGATGCTTTTTAAGGTTGGTCATGTCAATACACTTTGTTTTATGAGCTTGCCACGCTCAAGTTTAGCATTGAGGTGCATTTTACATCTCACTAATCTATGGTCACTACCTGTGTTGAACTTGTTCAGCACACTGCAGTCTTCTATGACAAATTTTTTGTTACACATAATAAAATCAATTTCACTTGTCCATCCATTGGGATGCCTCCATGTCCAATTCCGTTGTGGCTTTTTCTTGAAAAAGGAGTTCAAGATGAAAAACCCTTCTGCCTCTGCAAACTCTACGAGAGTATTTCCACGCTGATTTCTGTTGCTGTGACCGAATTTGCCTACTGAAGTTTCATTCTGTTGCCGTTGCCTTATTTTTGCATTGAAATCTCCCATAATTATCTTCAAGTGCTGCTTGCCTTTATTATTTAGATGAAGAATTTCCTCATAAAATTCTTCAATTTCTTCTTCAGGATGACTTGTTGTGGGTGCATAAGTTTGAATAATCTGAGCCTGGTATCTTCTGGAGAGTTGGATAATGAGTCGTGCAGCTCTGTCATAGGAACTTTCAAATTCTACAACTTTATCCTTCAGTTTCTTATTTATTATAAATCCAACACCGCTAGTTCTGCCAGTATCTGTCCCACGATAGTAGAAGAGATTTCCACTTTTCAGTTCATTGAGATCTTCCCCTTTTCTCCTTACCTCACTTAGCCCCACGATGTCCCACTTGATCCTTTGTAGTTCCTCTTCCAATTCAAGAAGCCTTGAATCAGAAGATAGGGAGCGTCCGTTATACGTCGCCAAGGTCAGCATCAGATGGCAGCCTAGTCCGGTCCTCCGGTGATTCTTAGCACCCTCTGCCTTCATGTCGCACTGGCCGCTGCCTTGGCCACGTACATTCCAGCTGCCGAAGACTGAGGTCCAAGATTTAAGTTGTGGAGTCATTTTGGAGGGATTTTTGGCCATAACTCACCATGCTGGCCAAGCGGGTTGGTGAGTGTGGGATAGCATTTCCTCTACCACTATTGGCGGTCGTCAAAGCCCCTTTAGTGGGAACAGGATGCACCACGAGAAGGCGGGGTTGACATTTGTCAAGGAGAGGCTTTAATGTTGCACATCACCTGACCTTACAACGGCGATTGATAGAACATATCGCTGACGTTAAAAAAGGGAGCCTCTAGACCTTCCTTTCAATTTTAACCATCAGCGATACGTTCGCGATTCTCGATTGGCAAAATGTTAAGCTGATCGCCCTGTTTAGCAATCAGGATGCCCTCGGGTACTGCGAAAGCATTGAAATCTACCTTACACTTAACACCTGCAATACTAACGCACCTTTAACATCTCTATTATTTGGAAAATGATTTTGAAATCAGGCAACAACTGACGCTTTTACCACTTGTCTCATTCCATGGCTGATGAAGGTAGAAGTCGCAACCGAAGCGTCCCGCTTATAATTTTCAACGTAACTTACACGTGATATGATGATTTCAAGAATTCTTCTAATGTTTAGTGTGCTACATATTTCCCTGCCAGTTCTCACTATGATTAAACTTTCACATCTTCTGAGTTCTTTGTTCTTTTGTTGTTACAGACATTTCTGGCCTCTAGATTTTATCAAGGCCTGTTCTCAATGTATAGGAACTGCATCAAAAGTTCTGTTTACACCAAAAGAATTTAAATTTTATTGCCAGGTTCCTCTGGAAGTTGCCAGTTATTAAATTAAAATCTTTCCCTTGTGTACTTTGTAAGTCTACTAATTTTGAATTAACTTGTTTAAAATGCCATTCATAATTTTTGAAGGTTCATTAATGGGACTATTTTTCCAGATATAAAAACTTTCTTTAATTAGTCTTTTGTTTTTATGAGACTCATTGCCCAATATTTAATATTTCATGTCTTTTTAATCAGGTAAGTACATCAGTGTGGGGGATTAGCCCACAGCTGACGGTCCCAATTGGTCATTCAACCTAAGGTTCTGCAACAAAACCCAGTGAGTTGGGTTCTTTTCGCCAATGTCACAGACAACTAGCTGGCACCCTCTAAAATTTATCGAGGCCCCGTTTGCTGTTCTGTATGCCGTTGTTGCCCACGGAATGCCCCAAGAAGGCAAACCCATCTCTCACTAAGATCATGTACAAGTGAATGGTGTTTTATCAAAATGGGGTTCTATTGGTGTAGGAGTCAGACAAGGTTGTGTAATGTCACCATGGCTCTTTAATATACTTATGGTTGCATGCATGCATAATGCCAAAAATAGATAATACTGGTTTATGTCTTGGTGATATCCGGGCAGAGAGCAAAAGTGAGTTGCAGAGCATGTCCTGGATGTACGAAGTTTGCATGAAATTCAAACTGAGTGTAAATAAGAAAAAAACCAAAGTTATGGTTTTTGAGCGAGAAACTGTTCGCACTGAATGCAAGATAAATCTTAATGCCATAGTGATTGGCCAGGTGAATGAGTTTGTATATTTAGGAAGCATGTTTGACAGAGAGAACAAATTTGATGGTGAAATCAGTAGGTGAGTGAATTCTTCATTGAAAGTCATGGCTACTTTGGGAGGTTTTCACGGGAATGTAGGGTTCTCAAGAGATTTCCACATGGCTGTGTATGAAAGTGTAATTGTTCCTACTCTGATGTGTATGGCAGTGAAATCTGGGTACTACAGAAAAAATATAGAGTCGTTTGTGTGCTGGAAAAATGCGTTGCATACGGGGGGTTTGTGGCAAGACACGTTCTGATTGTGTGAGGAATGAAGATGTGTTGCAGTTGTGTAATGTGAAGCAAAATATTGTTAAGAAGGTGGAGACCAATATGCTTAGGTGGTTTGGCCATGTTGAAAGAATGAGTGATGAGATGCTTACTAAGAAAATCTTTTTAGCCCGAGTGGCAGGAAGGAAAGGCAGAGGAAGGCCAAGGAAGTCATGGGAGGATCAGATTCAGGAGTGTCTGCATGAGAAAAAGATTGAGTATGAAGTATAAAAGATCTTGTGTACGGCGTGTGATGGATGTGAGTGAAGCCCGAGTTGTATGTCAAGATCGCTGTAAATGGAGAAGTTTGATACAGCAACAGTAAGTAAAAATTATCTGGTAGTTTGTATTTCTTTGTGGAGCTAACCTCTGAATCTCAGAGAACAGCTTAGTGTCCAATATTTTGAACACTAAGCTGTAGTGTCCATTATTAGTGTTCATTATTTTGTATGTATTGTCCAATGTTTTGCCATAAAGGTCCATTTCACACACATTGCTGCACGTTCAATTGTAATGTATTTGTTTTGTCCTCATTGGAACAGTCTGTAATGTTCTAATACTTATTTATTGTTTTACTAATTTTTCTTTAAATTATCTTATTCTATTGCTATTGTGGCTCATGAGTTTGCAGCAAGTTTTCTGTTTCAATGGTTGTGTATGCAGTTACATTTTATTTTTTAGAACTCTGTATATTACTTGCTTTGCATCAGATTGATTCACAATGTTCATTCACTGAAAAAAAATACATAATACAAGATGCCCCCCCCCCCCCCAAGCCTCTTTCCCAGGGTGCCAAACCGTCTTAAGTCTGTCTGTCCCTACATCAGGGATCGCATTCCTCCTAAAATTCCTAAAATTCCTAATATTTTGTGACCCTCCTTAAATTCCTAAAATTAGACCTAAAATTTGCTATTCATCCTAAAATTTTCGTAAGCTTATTTTTATTAAAAACACAACCGTTATTAACGCCAATAAATTTACCATTACGGTAAGGTAAAAAGACCTGTTATTGTAGAAACACAGCCTATATGCTGTGCTGCTGAAGGAGGGAAAAATGACGCCATCGAGATGCACTTGCTTCGGGGCGAGCGTTCTATTTTTTTGCCTTCGAACAGTTTTCGAGAGTAACAAGAGATCTAAGGGAAAAGGGGAGGGGTCATTTTCACCCCTGGTTTGCGCTTTGCAGACGAACTCCGTGGCACGCAGAAGATCGTACTTTATTTTTGTACATGCCTTGTGGAACCTCCTCTTTCTGCTGATGTTTTGTTATTGTAAACCGCAGGTGGGTGGAAGCAAAGAGGAAACATGTGGTCTCCTTCCGTAACCTCCGGTAATGACGATGGGATGGTAGCTGAGTATTATCTTGGCAGGCAGTAGAGCACGTGATCATTGACCTTCGATCATGCGTCGGCGACAGCGACCTTCGATGCGCAATATATCTCGGCTCCGACTCGCTTTGACTGAACTTGCGTGAGATGCGTATGATAGTTTCTGGTTTTACGTCTTTTATGGTGTTCTCTGTGCTGTGTGCAGGTTCAGTTCTCTAGTGGTGACCTGCTTTTTTTTTTTTTTTTTTTCATATCTTCTGACATCCTCGCAGCCAAATTTCGGGAAGTTGTCTGGTTTTGCAATATTGGAACGTGTTTTTGTACTTTCCTTTCATGTTCTGGTTAGTAATACAAGTGTTTAAGATGCCTAAATCCAAAACGAAATTTCAAGATGCGTGGCTCGCCAAAGAATTGGACGGAGTGAAGTTGAAAGAATGGTGTTCTGCAACTGAAACAATATTTTCTGCTAAGTGTATATTGTGTTCAGAAATTTTCAACATTTCTAATAGTGGCTTTTCACAAGTAAAAGCGCATCATAAAGGAAAAAAACATTTGCAGAAATTTCAAAGTAAATTTCAAAATAAGTCCATCCTGAAAGCCTTTGGAGGACGGGATCTTCAGCCCAAAACAAATATTAGTGAAGTACTGAGTCATGATTTACAGTTGGCTAAAGCCGAAGCATTATGGGCCATGAAAGTTGCTAAGGACAATATGTCTTTTGTTTCATGCACTGAAACAGTTGAACTTTTCAAAGAAATGTTTCCTGATTCTGCTATTGCAGCCAAAATGCAACTTAAAGAAAAAAAGTTGCTTATGTGATATCACATGGATTGTCAAAATATTTTGAAGAGGATTTGAAAAAGACATTGCATCTAGTAGCCCAGGAAAGGTTACTATAGCATTTGATGAAACTACAAATACACAAGTGAAACGGCAGTTGGATGTGTATCTCAGGTACTGGTCTTCAGAAATAAATTCAGTTTCTTGCCGATACCTAACAAGCGTTTTTCTGGGTCATGCAACAGCAGATATTTTGCTAAAAGAAATTCTTGATGTGTTATCATCCTTCAATATTTCGTTGAACAGAATTATTTGTGTATCCATGGACAGCCCAAATGTAAATAAGTGCTTTTTACGCAAATTCAATGAAGTTGTAAAACAAGAAACAGGCCAGAAATCTTTGGAACTAGGTTTTTGCAACCTGCATGTTGTTAGTAATGCATTTAAAATTTTTTTGACAAGCTTAAATATAGATTTTGACGAATTTGCTACTGATATGCATTACTTTTTAAAGAGTAGTGCTGCAAGACGAGAGGATTATAAATCTGTCGAGGATATAACATTGGTCACTGCCAAATTTCTTTTGCGTCATGTCAGCAACAGATGGTTAACCGTTGGTTCTGTAGCCCAGAGGCTCTTGGATCAATGGCTAAATATTACAGAATATTTTTTTAAACTTCTTGCCATCTCAAAAAATATTTGAAAAACAACTGCGCAATTCGGCAAGGTATAAAAGAATTCACTGTTTCCTGAAAAATGAGCTTACTCCTTGCTATTTAGCATTAATTTCATTTTCACACCAAAATTTTGAAAAGTTTTCATTATGTTATCAGAGTGAAGAACCAAAAATACACCAGTTATATTCTGATTTAAATACTTTAATGAGGAATGTTATGGCTCAGTTTATCCAAGATGATGTTATAGCAGGGAAATTTGGAGAAGACCTAAAGAATGTAGATTTTGAAAACAAAAATTCATGGAAAAAACTAGGGAAGTTAGAAGTTGGTATGAAGACAAAAAATCTCCTCAGGAATGTTCAGGAGACCAGGCAGAAATTATTTCTCTTAGATGTAAGATCATCACTAATTGCAACCACAAAATATTTAAAGTCAAATTTGCCATTCTGCAATCAAAAGCTAAGAGACATAGAAGTTTTAAAGGTAAAAGAACCAAAGAAAGAGTCAACTCAACTTTCAGTCACTGAAGGACTTTCGGAAATAACCAGAATTTCAAGTGTTTTGCATCTTTCTGAGGAACAAATTGATAGAGTAAGAGAAGAGTGGAAACTTTTAAATTGCGATAAGCCAACTCTAGATGAACTAGTGAAATTTTCAGAGGAAGGGCATATTCCAGTGCGGATTGATCATTACTGGCGTAATATATTTAGTATTAAAGACTCTAGCGGAAAAGAAAAATACTCAAATCTTGCTAAACTCATAAAGTCAATTTTAGTTTTACCTCATGGTAATGCTGATGCAGAAAGGGGATTTTCGGTTAACACTGCTCTGTTAAGGAAGGACAAGGCTAACTTAAAAGACTCAACTATAACATCATTAAGAATAGTTAAAGGGGCCATTAAACACTATGGATGTGTAAGTAAAGTTCCCATAACAAGAAATTTGTTAAATAGTGTTTGTGATTCACATAAATTTTATAAAGAGTATGTTGATAAGCTGAAGGAAGAAGAATCAAAAAAGGTAAAAGAAAGGAAGCAGAAAGAGAGGGAAAATAAGGAAAAGCAGCTAGAGAAAAAAAGAAAAGCTGAGTTTGATGACAAAATAAAAAGAAAATGATGCAGAAATAAATAGACTTAAAAGCGATAAAGAAGCCTCCCTAGCAATAATTCAAGAGGGAACAGAAAGAATGAGAAAAGCTGTAGAAAAACAAAATACTGTTGAAATAGCAGTTGCTCTAACTTGATCATACAAGGTTCAGCTGAAATAAAGAAAACTGAAAGTAAATTAGTTGTGGTAGAAGCAGAAAAAGATAGGCTAATCAGGAAAAGGTTAAAACAATAATATGAAAAAAGTAATTCAGTGAACAATTGTACATAGTTCTTGGTTTTCAATTACCTTTTTAGGATATTATAATTTAATGTGAAACCTGAAAACTTTACTGTGAAAATCGTGAATTGCTTCTGGTTCAACAGCATATTAATGTTCAAAGTGAAACTTGAATGTGGTAAATATACTTTAATATGATAACAACACGTGAAAAGATAAGAACTGAACATTAGAAGTAAATCATACTTAAACTTTAGACATTAGACGTTATGCAAAAAATTTGGGTGTTAACTTCGACCATATATACTAATGGACTGCACATTGGCAATAGCTGCATCAAAGCCGCCATGGCTCAAACATTGTGCACGTCATCATCAGACTCCAAATTTCGTGTAAAAATGCTGTTATGATTACTAATTTACGCTGCAGAACTTCAGTGTTTTCGGTGTATTATGTGAATGCGCCTCATATATAATGAAAACTCTTCAGGTAAGTTTACTTATGAGCTATATACATGCATGATCGGGTTGTTTACATTTTGTGATTTATAATGTGATGAACATTTGCGAAGAATTTGGAACATGCATTCCATTTTTTTTTTTCTTAAGTTACTATATTTTTATATCAATAGCTGCAAGTTTCTGGTTAAGTAATTGAACTTTATTGACTTAGGTATTTAATTCGTTTCTTACCCATGAAAAATCATAGAACTTTCTTTACTATATCGCTCAGAGCAACCATAAGCACAGCAGGTGTAACCCATCTTTTTGACTGTTGTCATGTGATTTTATGTTGGAGCCAGAAATTTTGATGTCATGCGCAGTCTATCAGTATATATGGTTGAAGGGTGTGAAGCAAACTCTTTACAATGTATACAAAGTTGTTTTACTAGATGTATACAAATATACATCTAGTTTTTATTGAAATACACTCCTAAAATTTTCCTAAAATTTTTCTAAAAATTCCTAAAATTCCTAAAATTCCTACCTAAAATTTTCCAGAAGTATGCTATGATCCCTGCTACATATAGCCTCTTCTAGACAAATGTTAACCCCACCTTCTCAGGTTTCATCCTGTTCTCACTGAAGGGATTCTGACATAACTGATTAATGGTGGTGCAATGAAACTTCCATTAATGGACACTTCTCAATAGCGGACATCTCTCTATAACGGACAATTTTTTATTCCCCTGCAGAAATGCATGGCTTCTTATGGGGCACTCACTTCTTAATAGGGGACATTCTAAATACCGGACACACGGACACACTTAAAGTACAATATAACGGGCAATTTGTTTATGATTCTAGGAGTTCCTAAGGGTGTGATTCGCCCAAACTCGCAAAATTTTCCCTTTTTGTTATTTTACCCTTCCTCTTTCCCTGTCTTCACCATTTTGTTCCCGAGGCCTAGTAAATTTTAAGGGCCTAAGTGATACGTACCCCATGTAAGTGGTCAAAATTGGTGGAAAAAGGATTAGCATTCAGGCTCGCCAGACTGTCCGATCCTCCCCTTGCATATCTAGACTGAAGTGCCAGAAAAATTGGCTGACCAGTCTAGTACTTGGTAGGTTCCCCACGAGAGCGCAGGACTGCAGAAATACGACAAGGCATGGACTCCACTAGCTTCTAGAAATATGCTGTAGGCAATGCACACCATACTTCCTGCAGAGCGTTCCACAATTCGGGTGTGTTCCGAGGTCTCGGATTCCTGTGTTAGATAGCGCGTTGCATGGCATCCCAAATGTGTTCTATCACGTTCAGATCTGGGGACTTAGGTGGGAATGGCAACACCCCAAACTCAGATGAATGCTTCTCTAACCATAATGTGGCGTCCCAACACTTGTGTGGGGGGTGCATTATCCTGTTGGAACAGGCTCAACCCATCAGCATGAATGCAGGACATGAACGAGTGTATCTCGTCAGAAAGGATGTGCACATAGCCGGTCACAGACGTTTGTAGATGTACCAGGGCTCCCAGTGAAGTCCAGCTAAACACACCCCATACCATTACGGACCCCCCACCAGCCGGTACAGTTCCCTGTTGACAGGCGGGATATATGGCTTCTGGGGTTTGCACCACACACAAATCCTTCCATGTGCTCAATACAGTTGGAAATGCGACTCGTTCCAGTCATCAAGTGTTCAGTGGCATTGTTGCTGTGCCCAAGCGAGGCGCATAGCTCTGTGTCGTGCATCTATCAAGGATACTCGAGTTGGGCGTCAGCTCTCAAAGCCCATATCTTGCAGGGTACGTGGCACAGTCCGGACGCTGATGCTTGTTGAGGCTCTAGCATTGAATTCCGCTGATACCTGCGAGAGTGTTGCACACCTATTGTGTGAAACTATTCTTGACAGCCGACGATGGTCACGTTCACCCAATGTCTTTTTACGGCCACACTGGTATCGTAGGTTGGAGGTTTTGCCGGAATTCTTGTAGTCACGGTACACTCTTGCAATGGTCGTCTGTGAAAATCCGAACTTCTTTTCTACCTCCGAAATACTATGGCCCATCTCGCGAGCGCCAACTATGACACCACATTGAAAATCGCTTAAATCGTTATTACTTGTCATTCTCATGCCGAAAACAGCTCTGGCAGCTGGCAAGGATGTCTATCGCTTTATATACGCACTGGCGGACGCAACCGAGTACGTGCATAGGTGACGTTGCTATGTATTTTGCATAAGCTCGTCTGTACCAGTTTTTCTGGCACTTCAGTATACATCTGGCCAGGAGAAACGAAATGGGGACCAGCGCCCAAGGCTGGGTAATTAGGTAATGGTAATCGGATTGAAACACATGCAAACACATTCAGATGTGGGTGGGAGGGAGTGACCTTTTGTTGTTTGGTAAGGTCAAGGTCAGTACACAGGGATCAATTTAAAGTCCAGATTACTAGAACCACATTTGTTTGCAACAATCATGTATGTTTTTCTCATCAAGCGAGCTGTGAAACAAAGATTTCTCAAACGTCGATTTTAAAATGTCGCACAAACGTAAGCGTTTGACTGTAAAAGGAAAAGTTGAAATAGTGAAGCTGAGTGAAAAGGAAAGATTAAATGTGTGCATCTTAGAAGATAAACTGGGCATTGGAAATACGCAAGTGAGCGGAATCTTGAAGTCCTGGCAAGATTATAATGGCAGCCAGAAATTTAAGGGAGCTTTCCCTACAGCTGATGGTTTAGCTGTGACACTCTAGTGCAGCAAAACCATTCATTGGTTTTGCCGCGCTAGTGCCAAAAACATTCCTTTATCAGGGACTTTAATTCGTCAAAAGGCTTTAGAAATCGCAAATGAATTAGGATTCACAGAACTCAGTGCTTCAGGCGGCTGGCTAGAAATTTATCTAGAAGACAAAATTTTGCAAGAATGTAATAGATCACAATACTTGATTATTTTGCTTCTTAGGTTTTGAAGGATATTATTTAATAAAGGTTAGTAAAATATGTATTGCATTTTCATACTTATATTTACTTATCTTTTAAACTGTTTTTACGTTATAAACATAGTACGTGTCATCATCATTGTCAACCATTATCAATCCACTGCTGGACGAAGGTCTCCCTAGTTTCTTCCACAACGGTCTGTCTTGTGCCGGTCTCCTCCATGTCACTCCCACATACTTTCGAATTTCATCCACCCATCACCCATGTGGTCTTCTTCTGGGTCTTTTCCTGTCCCTTGGAATCCAATCTAAAATTTCGGCTGTCCATCGATGATCTGTCCTTCTGGCAGTATGTCCATTGCCATTTCAGGGATTTTACTCTGATCATGATGTCTTCCACTCTTGTCATTTCTCGGATCCACGAGTTCCTCTTCTTATCTCTCTCCTGGTTACACCAAGCATGCACCTCTCCATGCTGCTTTGAGTTGTCTGCAGCCTTTGTATGTCTCTTTTATTTGAGGTCCATGTCTCCGCACCGTTCGTAAGCATTGGAAAGATGCATAGATCAAACACTTTTATTTTAAGATATAATGGCATATTGCTCTTGAAAATTATGCTGTTTCTTCCAAAAGCTCTCCAGGCAAGTTTTGTACGCCGATTAATTTCTTCCTCAATGTGACCCTCACTTGATATCTGCTGTCCAAGATAAACATACGTATCTGTTATCTCCAGTTTTTCTCCATCAATCGATAGATCTTCATTTCTTGTAAAAGCATTCATTGAACATCACTTTTGTCTTCTGAAAGTTAATTTTTAATCCCACTTTTTTGCTCTTGTCAGCAAGTTCCTGGATCATACTCTGCAGCTCTGATGGGGTAGTTGCAAAAATGACTACGTCATCAGCGAAACGAAGGTGAGTTAGATAATCTCCATTAATCTTTATCCCTTTGTCCAGTGTGACATGAAGGCAGAGGATGCTAAGAATCACCGGAGGACCGGACTAGGCTGCCATCTGATGCTGACCTTGGCTACACGTGTATACTGTCATAAAGCATGATTTTCCCAATAAAGGACACTTCTAAATAACGGACAGTTTTTCTGTCCCCTTCGATATCAGCTATTCGGAAGTTCTACCATATCACTATACCACTGGGATTAGAACAAATTCAATTCTACCCTCACCAACCTGTATGGCTAGTCTGTTCCACCTTCTTTCTTTCCATCTCTGTGCTGTGTTTTATGGTAAGAATGAAAGGTTAACTTTTGAACACAGTTTTCATTAAAGGAATAGTAAACTCATTTCGGGTATTTGTTTTTTCTCAGCGCGAAAATGTATTGTTGGAAGAGACGTGAAAACTGACGCAATCAGAAATGTTTTATCGTAAGTAGTTCTCCCGCTAGAGCGTTTTTTTAAATCAGCAGTGATGTCACACTAGACAAGAGACCGGACGCTCAGCGTGCATAGGGCTCCTGTCAGTGCTGTTTACCGTTTTGTGCAGTGCAGTCAATCCCATCAATCTGTAAAATGGCTAGTGTAAATCCTTATTCATTTGAACCACGATATTCTGCTGGTACAGTACGAATGTTTAACAAGAAATGTGAAAACAAATTCGAGGGTAGAAAAGGAAATCTTGACTGTTGCCAATGTTATAACTGCAAGAGATTGTCAATAGACGCTGAGTGTTTGTGTTGAAACAAGAGTGATCAGATGCTGAAAATAAAAGGTAGTGCCCAATGTATAATAAACCACGAATCGTTCGACAGTGTTGTTTTAAACATCCACACCTTACAGGCCAGTCGTTATCAAATGATTCTTCGGGCTGAAAAAAACGAGGAAAAAAATATGGACTTGTATGTAGCAAACTATGGAGACACGTTGCATACAAACAATTCGTATATTGGGTGCATGCCTGGATACCTGAAAATCAGAAAAGTAATCCCTTCCTGTGTTGTGAGAATGTTTTCCTGAATCTAATGAACAACAGTATTCGGGGTTTGTTTGTTGTTCTGGAAATGACACAGACTATTTCGATTAACTCCCACTGTCACTAAAGATTTGTCAGCTACTGTCTATATACGAGTATATAAAGGTATTTTTCATTGAACTAAGTGCATATATATTTTTTAAGTTTCTCCTATTGTCATGGGAGAAACAACTTTATGAGTATTTCTCATAGCCCAAGTGCAAAAATCATTAATGACCCCCTGCTCCATGAAAATAAAAATACCGCAATAGTTGAACATGATATGGAAAATAAGAAGAAAAATATGAACTAGAAATAACAGTTAAATAAAAAGGCAATTTATCTGTTATTTCTACTGTTGTTATTGTATGGTAGGTTAGTCAGAGATAGAAATTTTTCTACCAGCAGTTCAGCATCTCATAAATGGTTGGTTATACTGGACCGCCATGCTTCTAGTTAAGGAGCTTTCTTTTCAGCAGCTTTTGGATTTTTAATCAAACTTTTGGCCATGCAATGATCAATTTGGGATATTTTTTCTTCATGAGGGCACGAATGCTTTTATGTTTATCTGATAAAAAACTGATATCTTTATTTCTTCATAGAAGCCCGAGAGTGATAAATCTTACGCATTATTTTCTAAGTCCCCGTCAAAACACTTTTTTGGACGACAGTAAAATCTACAATATTTCCCTTGCGAATATCCATAATGATATACATACAGTATTTGGCGCAGAAACCTGGCGAATCAAACTGTCCATCTCAGCTCACCCAAATTTTGGAATCGCATAATTTTACATCATCAGTAATTTGTTTTTTCATACTGTGCCACGTAAATTTGATTATTGGCCCAACTAAAAATTTCACCACTTTGTAAAAAGTAGTTACTGAGTGCTTGTATACTAAGGGTTTCAGCGAAATCCATAAACTGCTTAAAATCCATTCCAGTTGTGTAAATTTCTGCAGAAAGTTTGATGACTAATGAACAGGATATCTGCAACACAAGGAGAGAAATTCCTGACACTAATTACCTCGTACTTTCCCTCACAACCCCTACCGCACCGAGTACACAGATGCTGCTGGTGCGAGAAGTGGTCTGACTGACAGCTTGTCTAGTGTGACGTCATCACCAGAAACTTCGTCAGCTTTTTACTCAGCTCCCAGTGGCCGTAAGGAAACAAATTTCGGCTCTATGAGCATCACATTGTCACCCGCATAACATGACAGCAAAAATTCATATTTCCGAGGAACTTTTTTTTAAGTTTACTGTTCCTTTTTAAGTACACGATAAAGCCACCAGTTGGTTTAAGTCACTATGCACTGTGTGGGAGGCGGACATTTCTGATAGGTGTTCAAATCTCAGTCCTGCCGGCCTTCTAGTATGCGGTTTTCCACAGACTACCTCTGTTTGGGGACATGAATGTGTAGATGGTTCCCCCTCAAGTCGGCTCCCCAGACACACTTTATTCTTTAACCCCTTTCCCTGGGCTGCTTGGGTTTACCAGATGAGTGTCGATGTGCTGGTAGTAAAAGAATAAAATGTAAATTGTAATCTGATGCCTCACAGCACCACGGGAATCTTCCCATGGTTGATGATGATGATGATGACATGATGAAAAATTTATTTAGTGATGAGGCAACATATCTAAGCAAATTTTTCTCACCATATTTCTCTTGCATATATTGTGAATGTTTTAGGTATAAAGTGAGTCCAGTGGCTTCAAATGTGATTTGCTTTTAATTTTTTTAAATATCATTAATTTGCAGGAAATTCAAAGCAAACAGAATATGAATTACGAATTTGCTTGTAACACTTACTGGTCATCCATTTAACACCTTTCAGAAAACTTGAAAATTTCATCGCCCTGGAGCGGGAATCGAACCCGCATCTCCCAATTTTCGTTTGACTATGCTAACCATTACACCACCCAGGGCAGTAAGTTCCAAGCAACTGAGACTAAGCAAACTTACCCAGTAAAAACACAAGTGTTCGGAAACTGCTGGCCACCAGCTGTCCGTGATGGGTCACTGCTGTCTGAAATCTGCCGCTCACAGCCGGTAGCAGTCCGTTGGTGGCAGCCAATTGATGGCCCTGCAGCATCGCCGTTAATTGTGGGCCTTCAAGCAAGTGCCACTAGTGGCCCATAGCTAGCAACCTATGCAACCCCAGCACCAGGTGGAAGCAACGGGACTGTGCATGCGTAGAAGCAACACGTGCTGTGTCTCTCGTGGTACCAGTTAGTTGAAGATGACGCTATTGCCACAATGTTATTTTAGTGGATGTCAAGAAGCCATATATAGAGAGGCAAATTAATTTCGTAATGAAATACCATGTCGATGAAGATATCAGATTAAGCCATGAAATACACCCACTCCATTCCCATGAATAACAACAAATAATTTCTGTGTAATCTTTCGTTTTAACATACACTAAACCACTTGAAATAAAAGTCCTGGAAAAACATTTTAAAAATTATACGTGCACAAAATGTGTCAATTATTTGAAAACAAAACAACAACAAAAAAACAACAACAACGCTATGTGGATATAATGTACTTATTCATGGGTTGAATACACAAGATTGGAGGAATTTCCTTCTAAAAATAACGAGAAGTAAAATAAAATATCTTTCCTCTTTAAAACAAATGTAGCTTGTGGAATAGCTTTTTTACGGGTCTTATAGAGGTTATTTTTCATCCAAGTTTGTTGTCAAATTTTCGAACTAAAGTCTAGTTCGTCATCAGGACTATGTCACTGGAGTAGTTGCTGCCACTCAATTGGAAGAGTCCATCCGCAATTATCGTTAATTGTGGTACTTCTTCTTCTTGCTATTTCGATCCCTTCTTCTAGTTTCCTCTTTACTAAGTTTGACTGGTGGGCGATTATTTTCACTGAGTCCCAATTTATGGAGTGTCCACTTGCTTGTATATGTCTGTCTAGCCCTGTTTTGTTCCCAATGTTCCTAATAGCTGCTTGGTGTTCTTTCATTCGGACCTTAATACTTCTCCCTGTTTCTCCTATATGCTTCGGACAGTGGAAAGGAAAGATACAACGTTAAAAGTGTAACAGAATGCGACATGAATGGGTAAATATATTCATTCAAAAATCGCCTTTCAAGACAACAAGGACAGCACAAAACTTTGGAAAGAACCTTTAAGTTGGTACACTCCTTGAAAATGAGTAAAGTTCCCTTAAGGTAAAAAAAAAAAAAAAAATGTTATGTTGAAAAAATAAATTTATGAATTATATGAAACTGACGTTTATGAAACATACCTGGCAATATTGCAAAATTAAAAAAAGAACCATTCGTTACACATGTCACGGGAAAGAGGCTCAGCTTGAACCAAATGCTTGTGCATGGCAAATCAGTCCAGTTGGTAGCGCGCCCGCTTCCCACGCAGACAGTCCTTGGCTCGTTTCCAGCCAGATCCAAACAGATGTTTTTCAGGACCTGTTGAGAAAATTTTCCTCAGTTCTGTGCTATAATTCAGAAGTTTCATAAGGGGGAAAAAAGTAGATGTAAATTAAGAAGAAGGTAGTGTAGAACATGCTAAGTTACGTATAAAAAAAGTTTAATGCAAATAAATCCACTACCTTCTTCTTAATTTGTTTGTTAGTTACATGCATTGCCTACCACTCATTTACGATCAAAGTGGATGTAGCTTTCGGAAACTGCAGTTATCCTTTATTTTTATTTATTTTTTTCTTAACATCCACCAAAATAACACTATGGCAATAGCGTCGTCTTCAACTAACTGGTACCACAAGAGACACCGCACGTGTTGCTTCTACGCATGCACAGTCCCGTTGCTTCCACCTGGTGTTAGGGTTGCATCGGTTGCCAGCTACGGGCCATTAGTGACACTTGCTTGGAGGCCCACAATTAACAGCGACGCTGTAGGGCCATCAATGGCTGCCACCAACGGACCGCTACAGGGCAGTGAGTGGTAGATTTCAGCCAGCAGTGACCCATCACTGCCAGTTGGTGGCCAGCAGTTTCCCAACACTTGTGTTTTTGCTTGGTAAGTTTGCTTAGTCTCAGTTGTTTGGAACTTCACTGTCCTGGGTGGTGTAAGGTTAGCATACTCAAAAGGAAATCGAGAGATGCGGGTTCGATTCCCGCTCCAGGGCGATGAAATTTTCAAGTTTTCTGAGAGATGCATGGATGACCAGTAAGAGTCACAAGCTAATTCATAATTTATAATCTGTTTGCTTTGAATATTCTATTGACTTCCCATGTATTATTAAGAATATTTCCTCCTTCCGTCCTCGGAAGCCATCCTTTGCCCAATCGAGCAGCACATATTCACCAGCATTACCTGAAGACCTACCACTTGGCTTCGATATGCTGACGACATATTTTTCATATGGCCTCATGGAAAGGAGACTCTCCCGCTTTTTCTGGATAAAATCAATGATATACACACTACGATCAATTTCACTATGGAGTTAAAACACAATAATGTATTGCCTTATCTGGATGTTTTACTGAGTAAATCGCCTGAAAATTGCTTCCGTACACAAGTCTATTACAAACCCAATTCCGTTCCGAACCTGATGCTACGTAATAATAATATAATATTTTCACCTTGATGCTACATAGCTCATTCTGCCCCGCTGATTACAAGACAGCTTTCTTTCGTTCTGGAATCAGAAGAGCATTCGACATCTCCCCCGATGTTCCTTCTAGACTAAGTGAATTAAAAAACGTTATCGATTTGGCCACTGAGGCAGGATACGATCTGAACGTGATACATAGATATATCGAAAAAAACAAAAAGAGGCACGCCGATCTTTTTATGCCGCGGCTACGCTATCTGGGATCTATTCCTTACATACCAAATGTTTCCTATAAACTCAAGAACGCGCTCAGAAAGATGAACCTTGGTGTTGGCATAAGATCTTCGACATCTTTATATGCTACGCTTAAGCGAAATACTGACGAGCTCCCACTTTCCAACGAAGCAGGTGTTTATGCTATCCCTCTACAATATCTAGATGGCTCCAAGTGATACTACATTGGGATGGCCAAGCGTTCATCTAGCATTAGAGTTAACGAGCATAAGAGGGACATAAAGAACGGCAAATTAACCACGGCCCTATCCAGAAAAGTCCAGCTCAAGTCCGCCGATCCTATGTGGGATGGCATAAAGAAATTAGCTGCCTACTGTACTCCTAAATCCACTGCCATTCGGGAAACATTGGAGATCATTACCAACGATGAGGCCTGCAATGATAGCGTCTCGCTAGAATTACCACGAATTTGGAACCAATTCTTCAAATAATGAATGCCTTTTGTTTTTCTCCAAGGATTCCGCGTGCAAAATGAACATAATGCCTCACTCTTTTATTGAATAATTATGTTCGCATCTCTTCGTTTATTGTCAAGTCAAGTCACCGCGTTCAAATTGTTGAAACGTTCTATTATCCAGTTTGCAGTTTGCTGTCTACCTTCCTTGAGAAAGCCATCTGGTTGATGTGTGAAAGCTTGGAAACCTTGAATTTATCTACGCCAATAAATTTGGATAACTAGAATAGTTGTACTATCTTATATTTCCTCCTTCATTGAGTTATCTGATTTATCATTAAGGTGCTTTTACTAACAAACTTTCCTGTGCTTGAACTGTTAAAACTATTTTTAATTTCCTTCTTTTCTTACCGTTAGATGTCTTGAGGCTCCAGCATCTGTTATTTTAAATTTGTGATATGGCACATTCTACTCCTCCAGGAAAAAGACACCCTGCCATGTGGCAGTCCGTGCCTGTCAAGTCTTTTATCCGACCATCCACAGTACAGGTATTGTCTGTTCAGAACGTAATAGAGTTTAAATTGCAGAAAATAAAAAATATTTTTTAGCCATTGTGATGATTTATGTAATTTTTTATTACATCTCCAATAGGGTGGTCTTTATTTTTGAAGTTTTGAAATGTTGTGTGACCCTTCTATGTTGTTCTACCATATAAAAAAATATTTTTTGTAAAGTTTCAGGCAGAACTGACTACATTTAAAGGTCGCTCAAGTCAGTTGAAATATTCACTTACCGTATTATTCACGTCACCTGACTTCTCCATTCACTTTCCTTTGTCTTGTTTGACTTAAGTGTCAATCAAATACTCCACATAAATAAGGCAATGTTTATTTTTATTTCATATAGTTGGAAAATTCTGTGCAATTCCAGAAACAAGCTTTCCTATATAAACCTTGAAGAATGACGATTATGGGCAAAACACGTAACAATATTAACAAAGAAAGGTAACTTGATCACGCTAGTTACGTTAAATAAAACTTTTACAAAAAGTTCGTAAGTTGGAAGCTTTCGACCTTATCTTAGGTCTTCATCACGCCAATGGAGGACTAAAATTGTTGCCAGATTCTACATTTGAATTTTTCCTATTTTTGTTGCCAAAACTTAGAATTGATCTCCAGATCAACGGAATGTAGAGAGGAGATTCGGAGTTGCAAGTCATTGAGTTGAAAATAATTTCTATGCTTTCACGGTAACGGAGGGCAAAACGATTGTCAAACGAAGCAATTCGTTTTGCTTCGTTCCAGTGGGGAACTGCAGATGTGTCTTCCATTGTCAAAATAGACAAGGCAGTGTTGGGATTGCCTTTCGAAACATCTTTTCTGTGTTCTAAAATTCTATGGCTAATGCTCCTGTATGTGCTTCCAATGTATAAGTTATCCCCAGTAGAAGAAGAGATAGGAATGCAGTAAACTCCTGGGAGGTTCAGGCTTTCAACTTTGTCCCTATCCCTTTGTAGAAGTTTCAAGATGTTTGGGGTAGATTTAATGGCAAGATGGTAACCAAAACTTCTAAAAGGATCTGTAACTTATAAGCATAGGAAGGATGGTAAGGAACAGAACCACAGAATTTCAGGTCTTCTTTCTTGTGGGGAAGGAGGCATTCGATTTTCGAATGGTTTTCATATTTCTTTATGAGGGAGTTAACTGTAACAGCAGGGAAACCATGAGAGAGGGCTATTGTAGAAATTTTGGAGAGTTCTTCTTGAAGAGAGAGTTGGTTGTTGCAAATGATATGAGCTCTGTGGATGTAGGACTTCAATGCTGCAAGCTTGTAGAGATGCAGGGTGCAAGATTTGTAGGGAATGATGTTAGTGGCTGCAGAAGGTTTTCGATAGACGGAACGAGTAATGGAGAGATCAGCGTTTCTGCAGATAGATACATCCAGGAAATCAATTTTGTGATTTACTTCCTTAGATATAGTGAGCTTAATGGAAGGAAATTTTTCTGTAATGGAGTTGATCAGTATCTGTAGCTCAGACTCGGAATGTGGCCAGCTAATGAAAATGTCGTCTACATATCTTAACCATAGGGAAGGTTGAAAAGGGTGTAGAGGAATTATGGAAACTTCAATATGTTGCATGTAGATTTCAGCAAGCAGAGGGGAAAGAGGTGAGCCCATGGGGAGACCAGATTGTTGCCTATACACAATTTTGTTGAAAACAAAACAACTGTGTTGATGAATAGTGTGGAAACAATCATAAAGATCTTTGATAAGAGGACCGGGGGGTTCAAAATGAAGAATCAATTTCTTCATGAGGAGCATGTAGGAATCAAAATATGGTACAGAGGGAAACAAAGATTCTACATCAAGAGTATACAGATTATCACAAGGGGAAAGGAATTAGGAAGGTTGTGGATGAAGTTTGAAGTAGAGACAACTGTATGAGGATGGTTGGCTGCCAGGGATTTGCATTTGTGGACCAATCTCTTTTCAAGGTTTACAGCTGGAGAAAACGAATATTCCACTAAAGGTCTGATGGGGTTACCAGCTTTATGCAGTTTCACTTGCAGGAAGAGCCTGGGAGTTCTGAAGTAAGGAGGGGGTGATATATCACCAAGGAAGGATTGAAGAGTTTCTTTCTTAGCTAATCTGTCAACTGAGTTTTTGAGTGAGTTGGTGGTGTCTGACTGTAAAGGGATGCAGTTAGCAGATGTAAGAAAAGAAAGCACTTTTTGGTTTAGAGTTTCTTTACCAATGATGACTGGGCAACCAACTTTATCTGCTTTGCATACGGCTAGGTCATTTTCTTGAATAAATGACCTGAATTCTTTTAAACAAGAGGAAGAGTACTTGATTGGCACAGAATTTTGCTTGGATAAGATAACAGCAGCGTTGGCACGAAGGATAGGCTGCTGAACAGTCTCAGTTCTGTGGATGGCTGATTCTATAACAGAAACAGTTTGTGGAAGATTGATAGGAAGAGCAGGTGAAAATTTTGGGCCTAATGATAAGAATTTATCCAAGCTAGGAGGAATAGTGACAGAAGAAAGATTTACATACTTTGGCTTGTCAGTAGAGGCTGATGACGGAGATGTTGCTCGACTTTTTTGCTTGGAGAGTAGAAAATTGAATTTCTTTGTATGGCGAGCATATTCTTTTACTTCTATTGAAGTAAAAGAATATGCTCGCCATACAAAGAAATTCAATTTTCTACTCTCCAAGCAAAAAAGTCGAGCAACATCTCCGTCATCAGCCTCTACTGACAAGCCAAAGTATGTAAATCTTTCTTCTGTCACTATTCCTCCTAGCTTGGATAAATTCTTATCATTAGGCCCAAAATTTTCACCTGCTCTTCCTATCAATCTTCCACAAACTGTTTCTGTTATAGAATCAGCCATCCACAGAACTGAGACTGTTCAGCAGCCTATCCTTCGTGCCAACGCTGCTGTTATCTTATCCAAGCAAAATTCTGTGCCAATCAAGTACTCTTCCTCTTGTTTAAAAGAATTCAGGTCATTTATTCAAGAAAATGACCTAGCCGTATGCAAAGCAGATAAAGTTGGTTGCCCAGTCATCATTGGTAAAGAAACTCTAAACCAAAAAGTGCTTTCTTTTCTTACATCTGCTAACTGCATCCCTTTACAGTCAGACACCACCAACTCACTCAAAAACTCAGTTGACAGATTAGCTAAGAAAGAAACTCTTCAATCCTTCCTTGGTGATATATCACCCCTCCTTACTTCAGAACTCCCAGGCTCTTCCTGCAAGTGAAACTGCATAAAGCTGGTAACCCCATCAGACCTTTAGTGGAATATTCGTTTTCTCCAGCTGTAAACCTTGAAAAGAGATTGGTCCACAAATGCAAATCCCTGGCAGCCAACCATCCTCATACAGTTGTCTCTACTTCAAACTTCATCCACAACCTTCCTAATTCCTTTCCCCTTGTGATAATCTGTATACTCTTGATGTAGAATCTTTGTTTCCCTCTGTACCATATTTTGATTCCTACATGCTCCTCATGAAGAAATTGATTCTTCATTTTGAACCCCCGGTCCTCTTATCAAAGATCTTTATGATTGTTTCCACACTATTCATCAACACAGTTGTTTTGTTTTCAACAAAATTGTGTATAGGCAACAATCTGGTCTCCCCATGGGCTCACCTCTTTCCCCTCTGCTTGCTGAAATCTACATGCAACATATTGAAGTTTCCATAATTCCTCTACACCCTTTTCAACCTTCCCTATGGTTAAGATATGTAGACGACATTTTCATTAGCTGGCCACATTCCGAGTCTGAGCTACAGATACTGATCAACTCCATTACAGAAAAATTTCCTTCCATTAAGCTCACTATATCTAAGGAAGTAAATCACAAAATTGATTTCCTGGATGTATCTATCTGCAGAAACGCTGATCTCTCCATTACTCGTTCCGTCTATCGAAAACCTTCTGCAGCCACTAACATCATTCCCTACAAATCTTGCACCCTGCATCTCTACAAGCTTGCAGCATTGAAGTCCTACATCCACAGAGCTCATATCATTTGCAACAACCAACTCTCTCTTCAAGAAGAACTCTCCAAAATTTCTACAATAGCCCTCTCTCATGGTTTCTGCTGTTACAGTTAACTCCCTCATAAAGAAATATGAAAACCATTCGAAAATCGAATGCCTCCTTCCCCACAAGAAAGAAGACCTGAAATTCTGTGGTTCTGTTCCTTACCATCCTTCCTATGCTTATAAGTTACAGATCCTTTTTAGAAGTTTTGGTTACCATCTTGCCATTAAATCTACCCCAAACATCTTGAAACTTCTACAAAGGGATAGGGACAAAGTTGAAAGCCTGAACCTCCCAGGAGTTTACTGCATTCCTATCTCTTCTTCTACTGGGGATAACTTATACATTGGAAGCACATACAGGAGCATTAGCCATAGAATTTTAGAACACAGAAAAGATGTTTCGAAAGGCAATCCCAACACTGCCTTGTCTATTTTGACAATGGAAGACACATCTGCAGTTCCCCACTGGAACGAAGCAAAACGAATTGCTTCGTTTGACAATCGTTTTGCCCTCCGTTACCGTGAAAGCATAGAAATTATTTTCAACTCAATGACTTGCAACTCCGAATCTCCTCTCTACATTCCGTTGATCTGGAGATCAATTCTAAGTTTTGGCAACAAAAATAGGAAAAATTCAAATGTAGAATCTGGCAATAATTTTAGTCCTCCATTGGCGTGATGAAGACCTAAGATAAGGTCGAAAGCTTCCAACTTACGAACTTTTTGTAAAAGTTTTATTTAACGTAACTAGCGTGATCAAGTTACCTTTCTTTGTTAAACCTTGAAGAAGACAATTCGTGAGAGTTGTAGGACTGTTGTTAAGGAAATTCCTGTGTTTTGGGAAAATGCACGAATGGAAATTCTCCGTGAAAAGGATTGTATCAAGAAATTACAGAAACTTCATGAAAAATAGCTGAAGCTGAAAAAAAATTTGCAAAAGGAAAACAAAACATGTCTACAAGTGTACAAAATGTGCCTACAAGTCCAAAAAAAGTATGCTTCGGTCCCTTAATGAAAAGGACAAGGTTGACGAACCTCTTAAACACTTCCAGCTGAGTGGCAAGATTTCTTGTGATATGAAGATTGAAAATTTTGTGACAAAAAACATTATGAATTTCTTTAATTGCCTTAATATCCCAAGAGATTATTTAGATTTTGATCCTAAAATGGCCAGCCCGGTGGCACAGTGGTCTAAGCCATGGCTACTGATCATTTGTCCGAAATGGGTCCGGGTTCGAATCTCAGTGAGGCATGGATGCTGTATTTTTCTTACGGCATTCGCTCTCTCCCTTCCCTGGAACCAGTGGCCTTAAATTAGGGACGGGCGACTGCTTATAGCCCATTGAGTTGCTCACGGTGGTCGTTAAACTTCCAATAAAAAAACAAAAACAAAAAAAAAGACTGATATTTATCACAAACAATATTTATTACAAGCTGTAGAACAACATAGGTGTAATTATCCCGACTGCAGGAGAGAAAAACTTAATCACAGATGAAGTTATAAAAGGAACTCTGATTTTAGCGATTTACTGATTTTCTCAGTCTTAGCAATGAATATTACTTCAAGTGGAAATAATGTTCTGTTGCCTTTGATAGGCATAATTAATTTAGATAAGGATTTGTGTTTGGAATTTTTCAGAGTAATTAATAAATCAGTATTTCTGCAGTAATTGATGTATAATTTTATGATGTACAATATATGCAACCACAAGTTAAACTTTGAGCATATTGAGCTACCACTACATGTTAATTAAAATGGTAGAAATTTTACACACATTATTTTCTTACATCGAGGAACACTTTTCGGGGGTCACAGCATATAAATTGCTGAGAAAAAAGTTCATAATATTTTAAGGAGCACCCTAATCTCCATAGTAGGAAAATAAATGTTTACACGGTCCTATTAGAATAATATGACCACACACGGAATCACAGAGGGCATGTTACAAAGTACAAGTGACAAGGTAGACCACATGGAGATATAAGTGGCCGGCCAGGACAGTTGAGCCATAGTGCATCACATGAGCACAATAGGCAGAGGTAGTGATTTGATGGATGCTCAAAAGGAATGATCATCGGCTACTGTGCCAATGGTGGAAGCATCTCGGAAACAGCAGATTTTGTGGACTGTTCGTGAGGTGCTGTAGTAAGGGTGTGCCACGAATGGACTGCTGGCACACCGAGTATCTCCCGACATCATAAGTGTGGAGCCCCAAAGGCTGTCCACCCCAGAGGAGAACATTGCCTCCATTAACTGGTAAAGGACAATCGACTCGCAACGGTGCAGCAATTAACCGCGCAAATGAGTGCTGGGGCACCCAGGTACGTGTTCCTGATGATAGTAGAGAGAACCCTGCTACACATGGGTCACCAGTCGATATTGCGTCAAGGTGCCCTTGTGAACCCAGGCCCATTGGCAAAGGCACCTGCAGTTCACATGGGACTACCATCATTGGACAGTGGAAGAGTGGAAAGAGATTGCCTTCTCCAATAAATCTACACTTCTACTCCCCAGAAGTGATGGCTGGTGGCAGATATGGCATCAGATACATGAGAACCAACACCTGGACAAGCTTTTCGGTTAAGTACAGGCCAGAGGTGGAGGAAACGGCATCAGACACATGAGAACCAACACCTGGACAAGCTTGTCGGTTAAGTACAGGCCGGAGGTGGAGGAAACGGCATCAGACACATGAGAACCAACACCTGGACAAGCTTGTCGGTTAAGTATAGGCCGGAGGTGGTGGAAACGGCATCAGACACATGAGAACCAACACCTGGACACACTTGTCAGTCAAGTACAGTCTGGCAGTGGCAATGTGTATGTCTGGGGCATGTCATCCTGGTATAACCTGGGACCACTGGTACCACTGGATACGTCCCTGAGCGCCAAATGGCTAACTGTCCATCCTCACTTACCACATGCATCGCATCATGTTGGACGATTACAGAAATGTGGAATGTTTCAAGTTTTTTTTAGAGACAATCACTGATGTTCTATGTGTGCACCGTTAGTCACACGACACACATCGAGCCGGCAATCCATTTCCGCCCAAACGCGAGGTAAGATATCTGAGTCAAGTGCAGTGATAGTGGCTGTGATATGCTGTTTCAGCTCCGCTAGATCAACAGGAAGGGGAGGGGTGAATACCTTGTCCTTTACGTACCCCCACAGGAAAAAGTCACATGGTGTTAAGTCATGGCTTCTGGGTGGCCATTGGGTCAGTAGTATGTTGTAGTCCGCGGCTCGTCCGATCCATTGGTGAGGAAGATGTTCCTCGAGATAACCTTGCACGTCGCCTAACCAGTGCAGTGGTGCACCATCCAATTGGAGAATAAAGTTGTCACTGTCGTCCTGCAACTGTGGCATCAACCATAGACTTAACATATCCAGAAAAGAGCCTCCCGTGATAGTTATCTCGTGAAAAATGAAGGGGCCATACACTTTCTTTTTGGACACAGGACAGAACACTACCGTAGGGAAATCTCGCACGTGTTGCACTGTAAATCTGGGATTCTCCGTTCCCCAAAAGCGAACATTGTTCTTGTTTACCTGACCACTCACGTGAAATGTAGCTTCATCGGTGAAAACTAAGTGATCGGCAAAATCGTCATTTTCCAAACGGTGCTGCGTTTCGGCACAAAATTCAAAGCGCTTTGTCTTGTCGAGGTCAGTGAGATTTTGCAATATCTGCACTTTGTATGGAATCATTCTCAGCTTATTTCTCAAAATTCTCCAGACAGTGGGCTGTGAAATCTGCACTTCACGACTCACCCTCTGCGTTGATTTTCCCGGGCTTCGTTGAATGGCGGTGCAAACACTATCGACGACTTCTTCTAATACATGCGGTCATCCAGGACTTTAAAGTTTGCACAAACAAGCCGTAGTTTCAAATTTTTTTATGCCAGTCGTAGATAGATTTTCTGGTTGGAGGTTCTTTTCCGAATCGAGATACAAAATGACGTTGCACGACAGTTACGGATTCCGTTTTGCTAAATTCAAGAACACAAAACGCCTTCTCCACTGCAGACGCTGCCATTTTGACTGACTAGTCACGTGGCGTGCGCTATCGCCTACGTCATTTCCCTCATTAGTGGGACACAAACTTTATGAGTACGTCTACCTAACGGTTCGCAGGTCTGTGTCTTCAATTGTTACTGTTTTACAGCATCTGGAAACTGTGTACTTTGTTATGAATCGGGGTGTACAAGCATGGATTCATAAGAATAACCCAATAATATGCATCACTTCTATTTTTTAAGAATTCCACCAATTCAGAAAGAACTGTGATGGCTCCACCCACTATCTTTCACTTTGTTTATACTCAGTAGTCATGTGCAATGGTCAGTTCCTTTTCCTCTTGAGAAACCATACTTATACTTGAACTTAAGTCACTGTCTGCAGTGTGATGATGACGTAAGTTCAATTACAGGGAAGTACACCCATTGGAGAAATGTACAAATGCTGCTGGGTGTGTGTGTGGGGGGGCAACTTTTTACATATTTATATAAACATTTTAAGGTTTTATTAAAAGCGTGTAGTTTACTGTCCTAAATTATTCAGCTGAAAATTTCAAGAAAAAGTTATATACGTATTTTAAAGTATGTAATTTGATATAAAATGGCAATAAAAAACGGCTGCTCCAGTGGCGCAGTGGTCTAAGTGCTGGCTTATGACCAATCGTCCGAGAAGGGTCCGGTTTCGAATCCCACTGAAGCATGGATGTTGTGTTTGTCTTGTGGTACTGGCTCTCTCCCTTCCCTGGAACCAGTAGCCTGACATTAGGGACAGGCGACTGCTTATAGCCCATTGAGTTGCTCACGGTGGTTGTTAAACCTCTAATCTAAAAAAAAAAAAAAAAAAAATTACCTTTACAACGCATTTTAAAGATTTTTATCGCAATATTTACCTGCAAGCATGGGGTTGTGAACAAACACAGCAGTGAACCTGCCTGCAACGCTGTGATGCCATTCAAGGCTCCGCTGAAATGATGATCTTTGGGTCATAATGCAGCATCCATTTTATGGGCAGAAAACTACGAGACAGTGCATACCTTTTGCATCTTACAGCAATCTGCTTTGTTTTGGAAAAAGGGTTCTAAATTTACCATTATTGTCTGTAGAAATGGCGTTAAAACTCGGTTCCTTAGTGGATTACAAAAGCAAAAAAAGAAAAAGAAAATGACAGTGATCTTCATTTCTGCAGATCTACCGCAGCAGAACCCGAAGGTCATTGTTTCGGCAGAGCCTTGGACGAATGTCGCTGGGGTCATTCACACCCCCATACTTGCAGGTAAATTCTATGGTACAAATCTTTAAAATGTGTTATAAAGCTGAAATTCTTTCATTTTTTTTTAATTACAAATATGTATACAACTTTTTCGCGAAATTTTCAGCAAAATAATTTAGGATGCTAAACTACACCTTTACCATTATAAAAGTTTTACTCGCCAACGAAAATTTTTCACTTGCCACTGGCGAGCTGGTGACTGGAAATTTTGCACCCTGCTAGAAGACGTGATACAACTGTAGGAATGGGATTTATTTTAATTAGGGACAAAGTAATCCTGCATGGTATAGAATTCTACATGCAGAATAACTTTTTGAGCAAGCGTTCATTGATTTATGAGCACAAAATGGAGTTTGATAACATTGGTGTTTTGTATGTTCATCGAAAAAGGTATTTGTGTTATTATTATTATTATTTTTTTTTTCATAGAATTCTGCTTCTGAGATGCACGATGAGGATTTGTCGAGCCCTAACCTCGCCAGAAGAGATATGGGTGCTTCAAAACATTTTCCTCCTAGGAAGAAAGATGGTAAGTTCAATTAATTATGAGAAGTATTTATTATGTATTTGTCTGATCATTGTGGGGGGTTTGATCTGTTTGGCAAGCATGAACAGGTAATAAGTCCCAGTGAAACACAAACACTGTACTTCATGAAAGAAATATGGGATTACACCATATAATACAAATTTTGAAGATGACAATCACAGTATAGGATTCTTGACCTCCAGATTCGCCAAACGTGAATGCCATAGTTGCTTTGACTAGCGAATCCTGTGATGGTTATATTCAAATTAATCGGAAACTTGAGACTTGGTCGTTCTGGGTGGTGTAGTGGTTAGCATACCCGGGCGCTATCTGGGAGACGTGGGTTCGAGTCCAGGACGATGAAATTTTCAAGTTTTCGAATATTATCTGACTTACCATCCTTGTCATATTTACACCAAAAAATGGATTGTCATCTTCAAAATTTGTATTATATGGTGTAATCCCATATTTCTTTCATGATTTATCTGCTCCTCCGAGCAATCACAGGATAGGATTCTTAACCTCCAAATTCGCTAAACATGAATGCCGGTTGTTTCGACTAGAGAATCCTGTGATGGTTATATTCAAATTAATCGGAAACTTGAGGCTTGGCTGTTCTGGGTGGTGGTGTGGTTAGCATACCCGGGCGCTATCTGGGAGAAGCGGGTTCGAGTCCCGCTCCAGGACGATGAAATTTTCAAGTTTTCGGATATTATCTGACTTACCATCCTTATCATATTTACACCAAAAAATGGATTGTCATCTTCAAAATTTGTATTATATGATGTAATCCCGTATTTCTTTCATGATTTATCTGCTCCTCCGGGCAATCACAGGATAGGATTCTTAACCTCCAAATTCGCTAAACATGAATGCCGGTTGTTTCGACTAGAGAATCCTGTGATGGTTATATTCAAATTAATCGGAAACTTGAGACTTGGGGGTTCTGAGTGGTGGTGTGGTTAGCATACCCGGGCGCTATCTGGGAGAAGCGGGTTTGAGTCCCGCTCCAGGACGATGAAATTTTCAAGTTTTCGGATATTATCTGACTTACCATCCTTATCATATTTACACCAAAAAATGGATTGTCATCTTCAAAATTTGTACTAGTATACTTGTTTGTGAATGTAATTTGCATAAAGAGAGACTGTCTCTTCTCCTTTTGAGGGTACCCTGGATACATCACTTGTGTTAATTGGTTAACTTACTTACACTTATGCTCAAAAATTAAGGAAAATGTCAGTTTTAACTCTTCTAGCCTTAGGACTGCAACCAAAATGTTCTACACTGGCGGAAATTGAAAAAAGAACACCAAGAAGGAATTGGTGGATGATCATGAAATTTACATATGTTAATGGGGTCGAGTTTACGTAGGTGTGATGTTCATTTCGGAACCAACCGGTGAGCGCTTACGCCCCAGCACGGCATAATATGCAAATTATTGTCAGTGGTATTTAAGGAGTACGGCGAAGTGAATGTAATCAGTCGTCGGCGTACAGACACGTGCGAAAACCCTGAAGAAGCTGCAATGCCTGGACATGGAAGACGTGTACGATTACAGCAGTTATCGGACTTTGAGCGAGGTTGTCTAGTCGGACTCTGCGAGGCCGGGTGGTCATATCGTCCTATTGCGGAGCAAATTGGATGGGAAGTATCGGTGGTGGTACGATGGTGGCGTAGATGGTCCGAGGAACATTCCCGCATGAGAAGACGTGGAACCGGGAGTCACAGACGGACTGATGAGCGGACCGATCGACGCATAAGATGAGCGGCGTTGTCAAGCAGAACATCCACTGCGACGCAAATCGGAGCTGCCGTTGCACCTGAGGTGACTGTGTGAACAATTCGCAACCGTCTACTGGATGCAGGACTATGTGCACATGTGCCTCTGGCATGTGTACCTCTGACTCCAGCCCACCATCAGGAATGGCTACAGTGTTGTCACCAATGTCTGCACTGGAGAATGCAATGGCGATCTGTCATGTTCAGCAATGAAAGCAGATTCTGCTTGGGAGCCTTTGATGGCTGTATGCGTGTTCGCAGACACACAGGGCAGCATCTCTACCCTTCTTGCATCCGCCAGCGACACACAGGGCCTACACCTGGTCTCCTGGTGTTAGGAGCGATCAGCTATCACTCCCATATAGAACTAGTGTTTGTACTGGGTACGTTAAACAGCACCTCCTACATCAACAACATCATTCAGCCCGTCGTTGTGCCATTTGTAAGGTCGGTTCATCGTGGTGCTTTCCAGCAAGATAACGCAACATGCACTTCAGGGTGTGAGACAACTTCCATGGCCTGCATGTTCACCGGATTTGTCCCCCATTGAGCACGTGTGGGATTTTATGGGACAACGACTTATCTGGTCTCCACGGCCAGCCACGACCATCCCCGATTTACGCGTCTAGGTTGAGGATGCTTAGAACTCCATACCCCAAACTTACATCCAACATCTGTACGACAGACTCCATGCCAGAATTGCACAGTGTGATGCAGTTCATGGCGGTTCAACCTCGTACTAACCATGTTACATGGAAATGTTATTTTTCAGTTTACCAGCAAACACAGCTGTATTTTGCCATAATGTTTTGGCCACGTTATCCTCTGTGTTCCGTTATTATGCTGTATAAATTTCGTTGGTATCAGACGTCTCCTTCTTGGTGTTCTTTTTTCACTTTCTGCCAGTGTATATATGGAGCATATTAAATGAAAATTCTGAATGAAAAAAAAATATCCAGTGTATATATGGAGCATACTAAATGAAAATTCTGAATGAAAAAAAAAATACCAGAGGATATGCCATAGTGGTCTAAATAAAGAAAAACAGCTCCCTGGAGCTAATTCACAATGCACATCTTGTGCAGTAAATGTTTTGTGGTGAAGAGAGTATTCAATATGTTGTACATTGGCCTGCCACAGTGATACATGCAGTACAATGTCTGGGCATACACCATGAGATTATCAAACCGTGCTTGAAGTACAGTTAAATTGGGTGAGCGAGCTAGCCACTGTAAATGGGTTATATCCTCACTTTCTAGGTATTCCTCCAGTACAGTAGCATGATGAGGATGTGCATTGTCATCCATAAAAACGAACTCAGGTCCTATTACACCCCTGAATAGCCGCACATATTGTTGCAGAATGACATCGTGCTATGTCTGTCCTGTCATGGTTCCTTAAGCTTATACAACAATTGTATTGTATTGTTAGTTACTGTTTCACACGTTATTAGATAGTTTTAGCTATGCAGGAGTACTATTCATTACAAATTGAAAACAGCATATATTATCAATATATTCTTATAAATTTAGCATGGTATATTGCTGTTCTTACCTTTCTTCCATACAGGCCACCCCTCCCATTCAATGTCTGCATGCATGAAACACCACATTGAAAAATAAACGTCGTTGTTATCACAGTTGAATAAAATAAAATAAAACTGCTTGAATGAAGACTATGAAAGATTAATGAATCTTTAAAAGAACTTGGATGATGCTTTAAAAGAAATATTCGAGACTGAATGAGTCAAAGGAATGGTTTAAAACTCAGGCTTCACGCGACAATAACACATAAACATAGAAAACGAACGAAAACACACCGAGTCACATATGGTAAAAGGTTCGTTTAGCGGTAGCTTTTGGTCGTCCTACGACATTTCCAACACCCCAACTTCAAATTGTAGTTCTGGCAACCAGCCCATCCAGTCGATCGCAGGTGATTAAGGTCGTAGTACGACTGAAAGCTACCGCTAAACGAACCATTTATATTCGAGACTCTGAATGAGTCAAAGGCGTGGTTTAAAACTCAGGCTTCATGCGACAATAACACATAAACATAGAAAACGAACGAAAACACACAGTCACGTATGGTAAAAGGTTCCTTTAGCGGTAGCTTTTGGTCGTCCTACGACATTTCCAACACCCCAACTTCAAATTGTAGTTCTGGCAACCAGCCCATCCAGTCGATCGCAGGTGATCAAGGTCGTAGTACAACTGAAAGCTACCGCTAAACGAACCTTTTATATTCGAGACTGAATGAGTCAAAGGCGTGGTTTAAAACTCAGGCTTCACGCGACAATAACACATAAACATAGAAAACGAACGAAAACACACAGTCATGTATGGTAAAAGGTTCCTTTAGCGGTAGCTTTTGGTCATCCTACGACATTTCCAACACCCCAACTTCAAATTGTAGTTCTGGCAACGAGCCCATCCAGTCGATCGCAGGTGATCAAGGTCGTAGTACGACTGAAAGCTACCGCTAAACGAACCATTTATATTCGAGACTCTGAATGAGTCAAAGGCGTGGTTTAAAACTCAGGCTTCATGCGACAATAACACATAAACATAGAAAACGAACGAAAACACACAGTCACGTATGGTAAAAGGTTCCTTTAGCGGTAGCTTTTGGTCGTCCTACGACATTTCCAACACCCCAACTTCAAATTGTAGTTCTGGCAACCAGCCCATCCAGTCGATCGCAGGTGATCAAGGTCGTAGTACGACTGAAAGCTACCGCTAAACGAACCATTTATATTCGAGACTCTGAATGAGTCAAAGGCGTGGTTTAAAACTCAGGCTTCATGCGACAATAACACATAAACATAGAAAACGAACGAAAACACACAGTCACGTATGGTAAAAGGTTCCTTTAGCGGTAGCTTTTGGTCGTCCTACGACATTTCCAACACCCCAACTTCAAATTGTAGTTCTGGCAACCAGCCCATCCAGTCGATCGCAGGTGATCAAGGTCGTAGTACAACTGAAAGCTACCGCTAAACGAACCTTTTATATTCGAGACTGAATGAGTCAAAGGCGTGGTTTAAAACTCAGGCTTCACGCGACAATAACACATAAACATAGAAAACGAGCGAAAACACACCGAGTCACATATGGTAAAAGGTTCGTTTAGCGGTAGGTTTTGGTCGTCCTACGACATTTCCAACACCCCAACTTCAAATTGTAGTTCTGGCAACCAGCCCATCCAGTTGATCGCAGGTGATCACGGTCATAAGATGACCGAAAGCTACCGCTAAATGAACCTTTTACCCTACGTGACTCTGCTTTTTGCTCGTTTTCTATGTTCAAGAGTCAAAGGCAATAAAGAAAGGTATAGACTTAGATAATCTATCACCTAACAAAGAACATTTAAAATTGGAAATACCAAGAAGCACAAAATAAGAAACATCTAGTGAACTATTCCTCCCGTGCAGTTGTATCCAAACTAGTTTTGACTGCTGTATTGCAGTCATCTTTGGTGGGGTTCATTTCGTTCTTCGACTGTGACGTCTGTTGTTGAACTGTTCCTCAGAGATGTCAGTTCCCTTCATTCGCCCTGCCACGTCACGTCAGTCATTCTTGTGTTGTGGTGCACAACTTTTATTGCACATCTTTGCCCACACCCAGTCGTCCTTCGTCGTCCTAAGATTTACTTGCATATTAACTGATCCTCCAATTGTATACATCCGCCCATTTCATTATTATGCATTCCCGCAGTATCCTCCTCCATTGCAGAGTTCTGACTAAACTGATTATGAATCATTGTGCAGACTAAAATGTCATGGTTCCTCTTTCGAATACATGGAGGGGTGTACATGAACCTAACATTATTCCACCCCACACTAGAATCCCACCACTGCCAAAACAGTTTATTATTATGTTAAGGATGTTAGAGGTGTTGCTCCGAGTTACAGGTGCTATCTACATTTATACATGGCATGAATGATTGTGCTATCTAAACTGGATTAGTCAGTAAACAAAACACTGGCCCATTGGTCTGCAGTCCAAGCACAATGCTCTTTGCACCAGGCTGCACACAGGCTGTTCGATGCGCCGTAGTTAACGGGATGCATCTGAAAGGCCTGCATTCATACAAGCCGTACTCACTCGGTCGTCTGTTCAAGGTAATCTTCGAAACTGTGGTCCTTGTGGCAGTTGAACTGTCTGGCAAGGTACCCTGCTGTACTCTGCCGGTGCCATCTGGCAGTTAGTGACAAAAGATGGTCTTGATGTGGCATTGTAATCTGCGGATGTCCTGTGCTGAAGCATGGAGATACAGTTTTGGAGCTGCCGCCAGAGTGTAGAAATGATACTTTGTGGTACATGTAATTCCTGCAGCATTGCCATCTGCGTTTGGCCAGCTTTGAGTTAACCAATGATTCTGTTCTGCAAAAGCCATGTATGCTGGCAGTAGAGTTTGTGTACGAGTGACTGCTGCTTTATCAAAATTATTTTCTATTGGTGCAGGAGTCAGACAAGGTTGTGTAATGCCACCCTGGCTGTTTAATATATTTATGGATGCATGCATGCGTGATGCCAAGATGGACAATACTGGTTTAAATCTTGGTAATATCCATGTGTGCAGATTGCTGTATGCTGATGACACTGTCCTGTTGGCAGAGAGCAAAAGTGAGTTGCAGAGTATGTTGTCCCGGATGTACGAAGTTTGCATGAAATTCAAACTGAGTATAAATAAGGGAAAAACAAAGTTATGGTTTTCGAGTGAGGAACTGTTAGCACTGAATGTAATATAAGTCTAAATAGCACAGTGATTGATTGACCAGGTGAATGAGATTGTGTATTTAGGAAGCATGTTTGACAGAGAACAAATTCGGTAGTGAAATTAGTAGGTGAGTGAATTCTTCATTGAAAGTCGTAGCTTCTCTGGGAGGTTTTCACAAGAATGATGGGTTCTCAAGAGAGTCCTGCATGGCTGTGCATGAAAGTGTAATTGTTCCTACTCTGATGTATGGCAGTGAAACCTGGGTACTATAGAGAAGCATAGAAGTTGTTTGTCTACTGGAGAAATGAGTTACTTCTGTGGCAAAACACATTTCTGATTGTGTGAGGAATGAAGATGTGTTGCAGTTGTGTAATGAGGTAAAATGTTGTTAGTTAGGTGGAGACTAACATTCTTAGAGGTGGTTTGGCCATGTTGAAAGAATGAGTAATGAGATGCTTACTAAGGATATTTTTTTAGCCTAAGTACAAGAAGGAAAAGCAGAAGAAGGCCAAGGAAGTCATGGGAGGATCAGATTCAGGAGTGTATGCATGAGAAAAAGGTTATGAGTATGAAATATAGAAGGTATTGTGTATGTCGAGTGATGGATATCAGTGAAGCCCGAGTTGTATGTCAAGATCGCTGTAAATGGAGAAGTTTGATACGGCAACAATAAGTAAATAATCAGTTAAAAATTTATCTGGTAGTTTGTATTCCTTTGTGGAGCTAACCTCTGAATCTCAGAAGTCAGCTTAGGGATATGTATGTATGTATGTTGGTAGGTACGTACGTATGTATGTATGTAACATCATCAATATGGGTTAGCTGAGCCATATTCATTTGGTATACAGCCCTGTCGCACCTCAAAAACGCATAACACTTATGCTATTCTGCTGCTCCGTCTTCTTTCTCTTTTCATGACCTGCCACATGCTATGTGACATGTCATACCCCTAGTGCTGCATTGGTATGCTGGAGTAACAGATGGACTTTCATCATTCCTGAAGAGGTATGGAGTAATTTACATGACAGTTACTTTGTGCAGTGCAACATTTTCCTGTGATTTACAATTATCCTTAATTTTTGAGATGAGTGTATCAAGTCCAGAATTCCAATTCCACCTACTAGTTTAGAAATGTTGATGATTTCTGTTGCCATAGATTATTAGGAACATTTATCTTATTAGGTAAGTGTTCCTAATAACAAATAAAGGTAACTTGATCACGCTAGTTACGTTAAATGAAAACTTTTACAAAAAAGTTCGTAAGTTGGAAGCTTTCGACCTTATCTCAGGTCTTCATCACGCCAATGGAAGACTAAGATTGTTGCCAGATTCTACATTTGAATTTTTCTATTTTTGTTGCCAAAACTTAGAATTGATCTCCAGATCATCGGAATGTAGAGAGGAGATTCGGAATTGCAAGTCATTGAGTTGAAAATAATTTCCAGGCTTTCACAGTAACGGAGGGCAAAACGATTGTCAAAAGAAGCAATTCGTTTTGCTTCGTTCCAGCGGGGAACTGCAGATGTGTATTCCATTGTCAAAATAGACAAGGCTGTATTAGGATTGGCTTACAAAACATCTTTTTTGTGTTCTAAATTTCATACAGCAGCATTAACCATAGAATTTTAGAACATAAAAAAGATGTTTCGAAAGCCAATCCTAATACAGCCTTGTCTATTTTGACAATGGAAGACACATCTGCAGTTCCCCGCTGGAACGAAGCAAAACGAATTGCTTCTTTTGACAATCGTTTTGCCCTCTGTTACCGTGAAAGCCTGGAAATTATTTTTAACTCAATGACTTGCAATTCCGAATCTCCTCTCTACATTCCGATGATCTGGAGATCAATTCTAAGTTTTGGCAACAAAAATAGAAAAAATTCAAATGTAGAATCTGGCAACAATCTTAGTCCTCCATTGGCGTGATGAAGACCTTAGATAAGGTCGAAAGCTTCCAACTTACGAACTTTTTTGTAAAAGTTTTCATTTAACGTAACTAGCGTGATCAAGTTACCTTTATTTGTTAATATTGTTACGTATTTTGCCCATCATCGTCATGTTCCTAATAATTTGTGACTTTGGGGTATGTTGCTATTTCTTTCCTACCGTGTTTAGATGTAGATAACCCATGGATGTCATTTATCTTTTGGTGTGTGTGTATTTTATTTTGTCTCATGTATTTTCTTTTCCTGTTTTGGAAGCACAAAGTAAAAACTTAATATTTTACTTTCAGATGTGCACCATAGAAATATAAATTCTCAGTCCTCAAGGGTTGAAGAGCCAGAAGATAAAGCTCCTTACAATGGCAAGCCAATCTCCGGGACACGAAAACATTCCAACCTTAGTTTAGTTCAAAAGCACTGTAGGGATTTTTCCAGACCTGCAAAACATCCTACCTCCCAACACCAACCATTTTTCAGTAACGAAGATTTTCCGTCACTTTCTGGTTCAGGTAGTGGTAAAATATTACAGCCAGTCATCAACTCACGAATTACTGCTCAGTTAGGAAGCATTTCCTATTCAGCAAAATTAAAGCTTGCTCCTTGCAATTTGGAACCACAAAAAATAGAAAGTACCGGAGCTTTGGCAGGAAAAGAAAGTTCAGGGCATGGCCAACAGAGAAATTCTCCTATTCATGGCTGGTCCAACTATGGTAAAGAATCTAGTGTCAGAAGCAGTAATCGAAGTAAGGAATCTAACGTTAGAAATAATATCCCAATTAAAGAATCTAATATGAAAAACAATCACCCAACTAATTGTTCCCCAGCAGACAATAGGAATGTGTCAAATCCATATTGGCGTGAATTGCCTAGGTCTAGTAATGCAGAAAGGAATAATTATTTTGATGAAATTAATGCAAGTTCTATATCTAAAATCAAACACGAAAGAGAAAATAGTCCGAATTTGTACCTGAATGAAAAAGAAATGTATAGAAGTAAAGAAGAGCAATTTAAGGAATTTTTTTCAGGCATAACTGAAGGGTCTTCCATGTGTGGTGGTAATAAAACAAGGCCTAGAAATGCATATACAGAGCATAAGGTGGGGCCACGTGATTATAGAAGGACTGAAAATGTGAAAACTGAAAAGAGGAATGATTTTTCATGGCACTCTAAATCAGCAATTACAAATGCGAGAGCAACCATGACTGAAGTAGGAGAGAGATGTTTTAATACTAAAGTGCCTTCTCATGAAAAGAGGAACGATTTCTCATGGCACTCTAAATCAGCACTTATAAATGTGAGACCAGCCGTGACTGAAGCAAGAGGGAAATGTTTTAGTTCTAAAGTGCCTTCTCATGAAAACATGTCATGTGGCCAAACTGTAGTGAAAACCAGAAGTGATGTGAAACATAGTGTTTCACGACCTATTAAAATGGCACCTCAGACCCCTGTTCCAAATAAAAAGGAGAAACACTGCTCTTCAGAAATGCCTTGCAATGAAGAAAATCCTATAAATTCTCAGCCTGGAGCTGCAGGTAAAACCCCGAAGAAACGAAAAATAGGAAGAGCAAGCTCAAGCGCAATGCAGCCTTCCAAACAGGCAAAATTACGATTCTCACTCCAGAACTTTATTCACGTTTTACAGGTAGCGGAGGTGCAGGTCATAACAACAGTACACAGAATTTTACCTTTGACCTTGGTGACATGAATGAATACCCTGAGCTTGGCCAAGTGGATTATGTTTCTTTGGATCGTCATAAGAAAAGCAAACAGCCTGTCACAACGGAGAGTTTCACCGATGGAGAATCTGATTCTGCCGCAACTTCTTTAGGACTGTTATCTAAGCAAGCATTACTTAAGGATGAAAATAATATAAAGGTAAGGAACTATTTGCTCTAATTTTACATCTTCCACATTTTGTATATTTGTTCTTCAGTGCTGTATTTATATCTCAGAATGAGTTTAGCCACTTAAAAGTTAGCCTATAGTATGTTCTTAACAAATTTTTGTTCATAATTTGTAGCTTGCCTTACCATCAGAGAAGGGTATGTTGCTTACTTTTTGTTTGGATAATAAATTGATTTTGCGTTTCAGGACTCACACACATATGTGCTATTTAAAAATTGCTAAATCTCTCTGACGTAATTTTGTGGCTCCACCAATTTTGTGGCATAGTGGAATAGAATTCTAAATGCATCAGCAATATTCAACATTCTGGTCTCAAATGGATGCACTTAGATTCCACCATAAAAAAGTTGTTAATTCACGGATTCCATACTGAAGCACTGGTCTCAGAATATTCGTTGTGAGAATTTCACTTAATCTAGAATTAGGGATTTTGTAGACAGATTCATCAAATGAGAAGTTAGATTTTTTCGTTGTTTTTTTGCAATGCAATGATACAAGTTATAAATATTTTATTGCTTTTTTTTTCTTTCACTGCCAGTACTCCTCCAAAGCATGAACTGTACGACAGTATCACTCCTGAAATTCTTCCGCAGCCTTTCTTTGTCACCATTTGGATTATCCTCGAGATTGATGCAAAACTGAAGAAACGTTTTGTGTTAAATGGAGTGAAGATTTCCCCCATAATCGTGATTTCTTTTCTTCGTGATGTTTCTTCTGCGCAGTATTATTGTTAAATATAAATTTATTCCATAAATATTTAAATATTTGCATTTCAGCTTCAAAATGGGAGAAAAATTCCTGTAAACGGAAGTCCCACGGCACAAAAACTTCCCTGCAATCTTCTGTGGATTCGAAGAATTCTGTCTTTTCCATCATCATTTCGACGGCTCCCAGATTTTGGAAGGGATTGGAATAAATTTGAAAGGAATTGGTGGTGGTGGCGTGTGTGGGGAGGAGGTGGTGGTGGGTGGGGGGTCGTTTCCCATCAGAGTACGGCATTCCAACTTTCAAAACTTTCGGAAACGCAAGTTAGATGGAGTGAAGGTTTCTCCTGTAATTGTAATTCTTTTTTCTTGCGATGTTTCATTTACTTGGTAGTGTTATCAAATATCATTTTATTCGATAAATATTTGTATTGCAGCGTGAAAATGGAGGAAAACTTTCCTTAAATGGAAGTCGGACAGAACGGAGATTTTGCAAGTTCCGTAATTTTGGGTAGATAAGATGCGGCATATACGAGTTCAAAATAAAATTTTCGGCCCACGCGGCTTATGGCGGCATATAGAGCTTTTTTTTTTTTTTTTTTGGCGGCACGAAATTATGTAACAAAAAACGTTTTGGCCTGTTCCATTCTTTTTTTCCTGCGGGAAGATATCTCAATAGAGAGGAAATAGAATAACGATGTTACAGCCATGTGCAATAAATTCCACCCACCCCCTCTTAAACCCAGACATGACAAAAAAAAAAACCTCAGATAAAACTCGGAAAAAATCCGTGCCGAGGGGAAACTTTGCAGGGAATCAATCTTGTTAGCAAGGATTGCCCTTGTTTCCTGCTCCGAGCAACTATCTCTCTTTGAACTCATGATGTCCTCAGCTTTGCTCTCTCTCCCCTCTTGAAACGGCATATTCGACTACCATCCAAGATCGATTGTCATTGGTCAATGACAGCACGTGCAAATTTTGTCAGTGACATGGGCGTTCGTTGCATTCAGTTCGCCAGATCGCATTTTATCTTTTCTCGATGTACGCGTAGTTCTACGTTATCGTGGAAAGTAAAATGAAGAAGCGCAGAAGTTACACTTCTAGTAATTAAGAAGAAGGTACCTTCTTCTTAATTAGTTTGTTAGTTACGTGCATTGTCTACCACTCATTTACACTTCTAGTTTTAAGCTAATGGTAAATAAATATGTTTTTCCGAATCCTGGAAAAAAATCAAAACTTCGACGATTATTTCAGGCTTCACTGAAGCAAACATTATTTCTAAAAACTGCGCTGAAACGCCATAAGACAGTGATAGTGATGCGGATGACCCCAAAGTTTTAGATGATGAGCTTTTAAAACTTTTTAATTCGGATAGTGAAGTTTCTGATTTTGATGGATTTGATTCAAAAACTATGTGTACCATATATTTTCAGAATGTTGTGTGTGTATTTTTTAAATTCTTGAGGTATAAATGTTTTATAATTGGTTTAAGAGACTTATGAATTCTTCGAGTAAATTTTTATAAAATAGGTAGTGTTATCCTTAAGATTGAATCTTGTTTAATTGATATTTTTATTTATTATTTGAAAGATCAGGCAGTATATTTTTATCTACGTAATGTCTTCAAGATTCCGCCGTGGTACTACCCCACCTCGCCGCAGAGGTGCGGCGTTTCTGGCGATTTTTTTTTCATTCCACCCCTTTTTTTATCGCTGCAGCATATACGCCAGTGCGGCTTATTTACCCGAAATTACGGTATTCAAATTTTTTTATTCAGCGATGCTTCATTTATCCTGTGTTGTTAAATGTCAAATATATATATAAATGCATCCTGCCAGTGCTTACATATGGAGCAGAGACATAGACCTTAACTAAAAAAGACATACAAAGACTGCAGACAACTCAAAGAAGCATGGAGAGATGCATGCTTGGTGTAACCAGGACAGATAAGAAGAGGAACTTGTGGATAATGAAAATGACAGGAATGGGCAACGTCACGACCAGAGTGAAATCACTGAAATGGCAATGGGCTGGACATGTTGCCAGAAGAACGGACCACCGATGGACAACCGAAATTTTAGACTGGATTCCGAGAAACAGGAAAAGACCCAGAAGGAGACCCCATGGGAGATGGATGGATGGATGGAATTCGAAAGCATGCCGGAGTGATGTGGAGGAGACAGGTTCAAGACAGACAATTGTGAAGAAACTTGGGGAGACCTTTATCCAGCAGTGGATTGATAATGGTTGATGATGATGATATATTTAAATACAGGTATATGCTCCAGTTTTAATATTTACATAAATAAATTCTCTGAACAATTCTGTCTTATTATATTCACTCTGTTTCACAGCACGTTCTTATTTTTCACCCAGTTAAAAAGTTCAGCTTTTTATTTCTTCCTCAGTCTGATGTATGTTAAGTATTTAAGATATTGAAATTTAACATTTTTTAAGGCCATACCTGAGAGAAGCATTTAACTGAGGTTTCACAGTAATTTTCTGTTATTACCCCAAGTGACTGAAGACTAGATTTACTTGTTACTTGCCCTACAAAGACCTTTCATGACACTGTTTGGCACTTGTTCCATTCAGCTCTTGTCATAGGACTACACATGTTTGCCTTGGTTTGGGTCTGTGTAGTATAAATTGCTTAGCCAAAGCATATCTCAATCTACTCACCCATCCGATAGGTAACCCTACCCTTTAGACACTGCACTTAACATTAAGCTTCTCTTCTGTACCACAATGCATGGGTGGGATGGGGATTTTCTCACACCCTCTGTTACCTTGAACAGACTGTTGGATTCAACAGAATTTGAGATTTCATCTCAATTCAGTTGTTTTCTTAATTTCTCACTTCATGAGAGTGCTTTTCTTTATTTTAGGGAATTGGTACTGCATGTTCAAAATGTTGGTAAAAAATGACAGAAACTTTTTTCTGGACGTCTGAAATGTCTACTTACTTTTTTAAAATATGAAGTAGAATTGGGATATATTATTTATTCCTAAATTCAAATTGAATAAAAAATATGTGGATGTGAAATGTTCATAATTGTTTTATTGAGATCTAAGTAACAACATTTTGGGTCTTATGCTGTGGATTGATAATGGTTGACAATGATGATGATGATTTTAAAAAGAAAAAAAGAAGGGCAGTGTTCTGTTTTTATATTTTTTAGGAAGCCAGCAACTCTTCTGAAACCACCGAGCATTTTGTGCAGAAGGCAATACCTGGAAGAGCTATCATACCTAAACAAAATACCCTTAGAATCAAAGATAAAGAAGTCCCTGATGTTGTTGAATGTGAGTATTTTGGTTGTATTCATTGTGTGACATTATTAATTATCCTGTTCATCATTGGTTAGATTTTAAGGCAGACCATCTAAAAATGCAAGAGTTGGAACAGTCATTTTTGACGTTGCACATACCAACATCAAAGATCAAGGACATCATGGGGAACTAACGCCCCTGTGGCAAGGAAAAAAATTTGGGTGGATACATCAAAAATTGGTACTGTTCCAGGTGACTATAACTGGTTACAGAACACTAGAAATATAGAAAGTGTATTGCATACCTTTTTCTAGTTTTGCTGGAAAAAATGTTTTCCTTTGAAGATAATGCATTTATTGCAAGGTGTAAGTTTGAATTTCCATTAAGGCGTTTGTTAAACTCCATTTTGTAATAATGGCTTAGCAGTTAAAACTTTTTCCATGTTATTTCTTTGGTGGCCAATGCACTTCTCAACTTTTAAGTATCAAAATTATTTCGTACAACGAATATTTACAGAGTTGAAAGTACTAGCGAAAACAAAGCTCTTAGATAATGCTGGTGTACACTGAAGAGCAATTGAATTAGAGACAGCTGGCATTATGCAAATGTGGTGCTGTGGGCAGCCCTGTAAATGGAAACGACATGACGTATGCAGCGATCCGACAATATAAGGAGTGGCGTGACGGGAATCAGTAAGAGTCAGATGCAGTATGGGTAAGACGAAGGATCTAAGCGCATTTGATCATGGGTAAATTGTCGGGGCCCGACGAATGGGTCACTCCATCTTGGAAGTTGTGCAGGTACTGGGATTTTCACGAGCCACTGTGTCACGAGTGCACCGTGAGTACATCGAATCTGGTAAAACCATCCCTGCAAGGGCCAACTGCCGTGGACAACAGCGTGTGGATGAGTGGGGTCATCGTCGGCTAGCTCGCATTGTAACAGCGGATAGACGGGCCACACTGCAAGAAATCACTCGGCAATTTAACGCTGGTGCACAAAAACGTGTAAGCAGCCACACCATCCAGAACCATCTCCTCACTATGGGGTACAGAAGCCATCGTCCCACGAGGGTACCACTGCTGACCGCACATCACAGAGTGCAAAGATTAACATGGGCGCGGGAACATTGCCACTGGACCCTAGACATGTGAGGAAATGTTGCCTGGACTGATGAGTCGTGATTCACGTTGGTACATGCGGATGGCAGGATACGAGTACGGCGCAAACCACATGAAGCGATGAATCCTTCTTGTCAAGCTGGTGGGGGTGGCATTCTCGTCTGGGGAGTGTTTACCTGGACTGAAATGAGACCCCTGGTACGTGTGACATCGTCCCTCACAGGTCAACGTTACCGGGATATCTTGGACAACCATTTGCTCCCATTTGCGCGTCTTCAACATCCCACTGGGGACCTCATCCTGCAACAAGACAATGCACCGTGCCATCGCTCCGGAATTGTATCCGAATGGTTGGATGAACACTCCACCGACGTGACCTCGCTTCCTTGCCCGGCTAGGTCACCTGACCTCAATCCCATCAAGCACATCTGGGATGCCATCGAGAGAGATGTTCGAGGCTCTGACCCCCTCCATCAAATCTTCGTGAACTATGGGACCTTGTTCAGGGGACGTGGATCCTTATGGCTTCCCAATGCTTCCGGTGTCTTGTCGAGTCCATGCCGAGACGAATCGCCGCCGTCATCAGGGTGAAAGGTGGTGCTATATGTTATTAGACAGGTATCTCTAATTCAATTGCTCTTTAGTGTATATAGCATTCCAATAAAATCATTTGACAACGACAATAATATTAAATGCAAACAATAAACTACAAAAATGTTTACTACAACATATAAAAAATCGTGGAAAAACAACAGCACTAGTAAAGTATTGTGTAAAAAATTAATGCAATTCCAGTTTTTGAAGATACTGAAATAGTGTGCAAACAACCTACTGAAAAAAACTATTCGCTATGCCGAATCAATAATTATAGAAAAAAACAAAACAACAACAAAAAAGAACTGGCAACAAGAAACATCATATCGAACTAAACCGGAATTTAGACACATAACAAGACTTTTGGGTTACCCCAGAAACGAGAGTGGCAACATCACAATACGATGACATAATCAAAACAGATAATTGCTGAGATCGAGAATACGAGGTATGTTGCATAACCCTCATGGAGTGCGGAAACAATGGAGGATTCTGTGTACCTGATGATGGCAACCATTAGTTGCTAAAATGCATTGGTCAGTACAACCAGGAAGTCCAGATGAAGTTTGGGTGACTTTTGCCCTCTTATACCTGTGATATTTTAAAGTTTTGATGTTCATTATTTCATTGTTGGTTCGTGGCTATTACTTTCTAGAAAATTTAAAAGAAAATTTCAATTGCTGTGTTGTAAGTTTAACAAAAAAGATAAAATATGCAGCTTACAAGACCCTACCAACCTAGATACAGCCTGGAAGTCACATAAAAAAAGAAAAAATCCATAAAAGAAGAAAAAAAAAAAAACATTACAAAAAGTCACACCATTTAATAAAGGACTAAAAATAATACACCTGTTTCTACAAATAAATAACAATAGTTCAAAAATAGCTACACAAAAAAGAAAAGAAAAAATTGTACTTATGACTGATATACCTGTCAACTCATCCAATAGATGGCGACACATGAGAAGCAATCGCCTAACACATACAAACCGCAAAACTTTCCCTTCATTTTCCCGACAAGCAACTCCAGTGGCTACACACACGCGAAGAAACCCTCGTGTAGATGTATAAGGCACGACGATGACACACTGACCGTGTCGAAAGTGCTCGCCGTAACGTGGTGACGAACCCCGTATGAGACGTCTCCTGACCAGATAAGTATAACTCTTTCTACTAAAATCTTTTAATTAATGTAAATTTAAAACGTTTGTGAGAATGAATGAATATAAAACTGAAAATATATAACCTAATTGTTTTATTTCAAAATTTTTTTTTATAACTAACCAAAAACCCGTAACAAAATGACCTCTCAGCACAGAGCAACGACGTGCAAAATACTTTGACAATATCAGGTAAACAATACTTTATATATTATGTATTTTTAATCAAAAGCATGTTTATAGCAAAAGACAACCCTTAAGGTTGCCTCGTGAATTAAATATTTCGTAAGTTCTTTCATTTTAAATTCCTGGTAAAATAATATTTTAGCTTCTGGTTCACCTGTAGATGATATCTTTGACTTGATTTTTGGCTAGTACCATAATTTTCGTCGTATTATCCGCACCGTCGTATAATCCGCAGACTGCGAAATTCACATAAAAAAAAAATTACATTCAGGAAAAAAATCGCCGTATAATCCGCACATCATAGATGTTGAACCAGAAGTGGAATTTCCGACAAAAATGTCAGTCACATAATGACCCAGGAGTCATTATGTGACCGACTTTTGACAATATCAGGTAAACAATACTTTAGATATTATGTATTTTTAATCAAAAGCACGTTTATAGCATAAGAGAACCCTTAAGGTTGCCTCGTGAATTGAATATTTCGTAAGTTCTTTCATTTTAAATTCCTGGTCAAATAATATTTTAGCTTCTGGTTCACCTGGAGATGATATCTTTGACTTGGTTTTTGGCTAGTACCGTAATTTTCATCGTATTTTCCGCACCGGCGTAAAATCCGCAGACCGCAAAATTAACATAAAAAAAAAAAAAAAAATTACATCCAGGAAAAAAAATCGCCTTATAATCCGCATATCATAGATGTTGAACCGGAAGTGGAATTTCCGACAGAAAAGTCGGTCACATAATGACCCAGGAGCCTGAAGAAGTCGGAAAATTTTTTTTGCTGAATGAAGAAATTCATTTTTAAAGGTTACTGTTTTATATTTTTATCTTCGGAGAGATAAAGGGTGTGGCATCCATAGATCACATTGATGCAACTCTAGTGTATTGCATTACACCTTGCCAATGACAAAAGGCTGATACAGAACAAGTAATAAAAATACAGTAATCAGGGTGCCCACGCGTCCTTGAAAACCAGGAAAGTCTTTGAATTTCAAAAATAATTCAAGGCCTGGAATGCCCTTGAATTTCTTTAATTAGCCTGGAAAGTCCTTTAATTTTAAAATCCCACAGCCAAAAAATTTCGATCGGAATTTCCAATCTTTTTGCTTTTGGTATTTTTCACTTTTTTCTGCAATCCCCCATCGACATCGGAAGTCAAAAAGTGTAAACTTCAAAGCAGCTACGTCACTGGGCAGAAAGGGTGCACTGTGGTCTGAATTCTCCCGCGGAATTTACTGACGGATTTGTTTACGTTTTAGACCGCAGCACAGAGGCATTCCGCCTGTTACTGCACGATTGTGTTCTGACCTCAAAACTATAGCACAGTGACACAATCATATCCTCAATTCTGTCCACCACTTTAAGTTTAAATTCAGCAGTGTAACTGAAACGTTTCCTTTTCAGAGACATGATTAGCAATGAAGGAAAACAGCAGCAACGACGTTCGTCAAAACGGCGAAAGCGAACTAGACACAAGGCAGCGCACACGAGATCCGAAAGGAGGAACACATAGGTTCGTGCAGCAAGCGCTGTGCATACTTCTTTGGCTTTTTGCCAAAAACAGACATCACGAGAGTCAGAGCTGTCCTCAACGTTAACAAAATGATGCCTGCCGTCCCTTCCCACAACTTTCCCGATCTTTCATTACGACATTCCTCCCCCCTCCTCCCCGATCCGTACGAACTCCTGAACTCAGGAAAATTGTTCCGAGGGAGTTCCTTTTCCAATTAAACCTCCCTCCCTATGCACAATTACGCTGCAGTTTTTTTAAAAATCGGAAGGTCGTAATTTTTTTTTTTTTAAGTCTGCGTATTATTCGCATTGGTGTATAATCCGCAGAACCTATATTTTAAACTTTTTAGCAGTTATTCTGCGGATTATACTACGAAAATTATGGTACTTTCAACTCTGTGAAAATTTGCTGTACAACATAGTGAGGACTTATCCCGCCAACAGCAAAATGGCCTAGTAGTGGTTTCATTATCATTGCTGACGTAGTGATTCCTGTAATCCTTTTAGTATAATAATTCATAGTATGACATTTATAATTCCATTATTGCTGATACTTTTGACTTTGTGAACAAAGTGAAATTACCCTGTCAGTGGCCAAGTTCGATTTTCGTTACAGCCTAAAGGCACATTTCAATTTCATATATTTAAGATTTTGTAAATATTTTTGATATTTAAAAGTTGAGCAGTGCATTGGTCGCCAAAGAATATAACATGGAAAAAGTTTTACCTGTTAAGACGTTATTATAAAATGGAACTTAACAAACGTCTTAATGCGATTCAACATATTTTTATCTCGTCATATCGAGAATAGCATATGAATTTCCATGTAATCAAAACTTTGAAATGATTACATTTATTGATTACTGAGATCTGCCACCCAGTGGCACAGTGGTCTAAGCAAAGGCTTCTGATCATTCGTCTGAAAGAGGTCCAGGTTCGATTCCCGGTGAGGCATGAATGTTGTGTTTGTCTTACGGTGCTGGCTCTCTCCCTTCCCTGGAACCAGTGGCCCTAAATTAAAGGACGGGCGACTGCTTATAGCCCACTGAGTTGCTCACGGTGGTTGTTAAACCCCCAATGAAAAAAAAAAAAAAAAAAAAAAAAGAGATTACTGAGATCTTTATTGTTTTTTTTGTTGTTGTTGTTTTTTGCATTAATGGCACTACACACTTAATAAGGAAGAGAACTAGGGAACTAATGTAGCCAGTCTTCAAAAAAAAAAAGGAAACTAAAATGAGTTTTTGTTAGGAGTTCCTTCCTTAACACCTTTTTCATGCACGTTAATTCTGGAGCATATGGAATGAAAGAGTTACATGTGTTATAAATACTGCCTATATAAAGCACATGCTGCAGCCAAAGTAGTGTATGTTCTTTTTTTTTCAGTGTTTCGTGAAATTGGAGCAGGAGTCAGTTGTGTAATGTCACCATGGCTGTTTAATTTATTTATGGATGCGTGCATGCATTATACCAAGATGGAGAATACTGGTTTATGCTTTGGTAATGTGTGTGTGTGTAGACTGCTGTATGCTGATGACACAATCCTGTTGGCAGAGAATCAAACCCATGACTGTAAACACCATTTATGATATCATATACAATTTGAATATTTATGTGCCATTCGTCCTGATGAAGCTAGGTCAATACCCAGCGAAACCATGTTCAACTTGAAAAAATAAATATTTGTGACAAACCATGTTGTATTATCTTAATACACTGGTGGAAAGTGAAAAAAGAACACCAAGAAGGAGACGTCTGATACCAACGAAATTTATACGGCATAATAATGGAATACAGAGGATAACGTGATCAAAACATTATGGCAAAATACAGCTGTATTTGCTGGTAAACTGAAAAATAACATTTCCATGTAACGTGGTTAGTACGAGGTTGAACCGCCATGAACTGCGTCACACTGTGCAATTCTGGCATGGAGTCTGTCGTACAGATGTTGGATGTAAGTTTGGGGTATTGAGTTCCAAGCATCCTCAACCTGGACGCGTAAATCGGGAATGGTCGTGGCTGGCCGTGGAGACCGGATAAGTCGTTGTCCCATAAAATCCCACACGTGCTCAATGGACAGGCCATGGAAGTTGTCTCACACTCTGAAGTGCATGTTGCGTTGCACGTGCCGTGTGTGGGCGTGCGTTATCTTGCTGGAAAACACCACGATGGACCAACCTTACAAATGGCACAACAACGGGCTGAATGATGTTGTTGATGTAGGAGGTGCTGTTTTACGTACCCGGTGCAAACACTAGTTGTGTACGGGAGTGATAGCTGATCGCTCCCCATGCCAGGAGACCAGGTGTAGGCCCTGTGTGTCGCTGGCGGATGCAAGAAGGGTGGAGACGCTCCCCTGTGCGTCTGCGAACACGCATACGGCCATCGGAGGCTCCTAAGCGGAATCTGCTTTCATCGCTGAACACGACAGATCGCCGTTGCGTTCTCCAGTGCAGACGTTGGCGACACCACTGCAGCCGTTCCTGACGGTGGGTTGGAGTCAGAGGTACACATGCCAGAGGCACGCGTGCACATAGTCTTGCATCCAGTAGACGGTTGCGAATTGTTCGCACAGTCACCTCAGGTGCAACGGCAGCTCGGATTTGCGTCGCAGTGGATGTTCTGCTTGACAACGGCGCTCTTCTTATGCGTCGATCGGTCCGCTCATCAGTCCGTCTGTGACTCCCAGTTCCACGTCTTCTCGTGAGGGAATGTTCCTCGGACCATCGTACCACCACCGACACTTCCCGTCCAATTCGCTCCTCAATACGACGATACAACCACCCGGCCTCGCGGAGTCCGACTAGACGACCTCGCTCAAAGTCTGACAACTGCTGAAATCGTACACGTCTTCCATGTCCAGGCATTGCGGCTTCTTCAGGGTCTTCGCACGTGTCCGTACGCCGACGACTGATTACATTCACTTCGCCGTACTCCTTAAATACCACCGACGATAATTTGCATATTATGCCGTGCTGTGGCGTAAGTGCTCACCGGTTGGCCCTGAAATTAACATCACACCTACGTCAACTCGACCCCATTAACATATGTAAATTTCATGATCGTCTGCCAATTCCTTCTTGGTGTTCTTTTTTCACTTTCCGCCAGTGTATATATAACATGCAGTGTTGTTCACAGCAATGACTACCATTCTTTATCCCTTTCGACTGACTGCAGTGTACTACTTGAACTAGTTTAAATAAGTGACATACCCTCTGCAGCACATGCATTTATGCAAATATTGCAAAACATTCGACTCACCATCTGTATATACTTTTATTTCCTTTATTGCTTGGTTTTCATTTATGGCAGTTTTTGAGCAATAAGCCATAGCTTAAAAAAGTTTTATATGCAAAGCATGCAACATGTATGCTGTTGCCTAAAATAATAAGCTTTTAAAGGGAAAGGAAAAACAAATATTGATTTTGTTAATTTCTTGTTTTCCATAATAGATATAAAACTAAAGCTTCATCTGCCAACAAATTAGACTAAAAATTACAACAATTTTGTGAAGTTAGAAAACTATTAACTGAAACAACACCCTAACTAAAAATACATTCAAATTAGTTTGTTATTTCATAAAGTATTTTGATGATACATTGCATTATGACCACCTACAAAATAAGCTGTACGACCCCTCTTTAGCCTGCAAAATAGCGGCCACTTGGCGAAGCATCGATTCGATGAGGTGGAGATAGGTATTCTGGGGTATCTGGTAACATAATGTCAACAGCAGGTCCTCCAGTTCCCGTACGTATCGAGATGGTGGTGATTTAGTGCGAACCCGCTTTTCCAAGTCGAACCACAAATGTTCAATTGGGTTCATGTCAGGTGAATTCGGAGGCCAAGGCATTAACAGAAAGTCACCAGCATGTTCCTTGAACCAGTCCTTGACGATTCTGGCAGTGTGGCATGGCACATTATACAGTTGGTAATGGCCATCACCAGCAGGGAACACAGTTGTCATGAATGAGTTAACTTGTTCCGCAACGATGTTCAGATGTCAGGGATTCTGCTATTAGGATAATGGGGCCTAAAGTGTCCCAAGAAAACATTGCCCACACTATAACACCGCTGCTGCCGGTCTGTTTGTTTCCGCCCAACATTGCATCCAGGTGCCATAGCCTACATTTGTAATCGGCGTATCCGCGCTCGATCGTCTATGTGATGCACCAGGAATCTTGATTCGTCAGACCACGCCACTTTCTTCCAATCATCCACGGTCCAATCTTGATGGTATTGGGTCTATTTCATGTGTTGTTGGTGATGATGTGCAGTAAGCATGGAGACCCGGCTGGGTCTTCGGCTGCGCAGGCCGATGCGCAGAAGGCTGCGATGAACTGTGTACTGTGACACAGTGCCCTGATCGCCACTGTTGTAGCTGGGGATGATTTGTCACATTGTGGCCCTGTAGTCGCTGTGAAGAATGCACAACAATCTCTCCTCCCCTCTGGCATCAATGAGCTGTGGACGATGGTTTGTTGTTTGGCCATCTGGGCACCACTTTTGATGCGTATTCACTACAGCGGCACGCAAACAACCTACAAGCCGGCCCGTTTTCCAGATCGTACTTCCGATGCGCCATTCCATCACAATTTATCCTTTATCAAACTCCGATAAATCGTCACCTTTTCTCATTCTGACTCGGAACACTCTACTAACCAAAAGCCGGTCCTCGGGTTGTATATATACTGATCTGTGAACTTCCCCTGCGCCACCGTTCGGTCTCCAGGCGCGTTCATTTCTCTAGGGTGGGGGTGGCCATAATGGAATAGCTCATTGATATATGTGCTATTTTTCTTTCCTCTGTTACATTGAAAACTGATTTTGAATCAGCTTGAGCTGAGCATATGATCGTTGTGCCACATGATTTACACATGCGGAACTGGGGGTCCCGAAATTTAGAAATGCCTAAAAGCAGCTGAGCTTCCCGTACTGTACTTGTTTTGAATGGGGAGAAGCTTTATTCAAAACAAGAACAGTTTGGTCATTCAAACAAGTGCAGTGCTTCCTTCAAAACAAGTAGAGTATAGAAAGCTCATGATCCCCGGAGCATAGCATATAGTGTGTGAGCCACAATAGGTGGTGTGGGAATTTTCACGTCTACGAATTTTGACTTCTGATATCGATTCTAGGGCTTTCCAGCATGCATTTTTGATTGGTCACATGATGTGAATCATGTCAGTTTGGCAGCCATTTTGAAGTATCCGCCATTACAGAAAAATGCATTTTCGTTAGCATCTTCAATGTCAAAGTACTTAGAGCATCCATTTTTTCACTGGAAATTGATTTCCATGGTCTACAAACACGATAGGAACCATCAAAAGACCATAGCAAATTTTGAAATGGCCGACATCCGCCATTAAGCAAAAATCGATTTTAATTTATATCTACACTGCTAATGGACTTAGAGCGTTCACTTTTTTTTTTTTTTAAATTGAAAGAAGCTTCACACAAAAAAAAGTTGTTTTTTCATTTGATTTTTATATTCACCACAACTTCTCTTCTGCAGCTGAGAGATCAAGCTGTGCTCTTCGGACACTTTTAGTGAGCCCTCAACCTGGAAAGTTGTCATCAACAGAAGAAAATGACGATTCCTTTTCATCTGAGCAGAAGGCAAAGAGTCGCCATGATGGATGTATTGAAATATCATTTTCTGACATTTTGTCTACTATGGTGAGAACTGAACATATTTTAATCATACTTATACATGCTCCATGTTTAGTCATTATATAATGATTTTTATCTTTTTTTCTTTTGTAGCCAATTAATGTGCTTTGTGGGTAAAAGAAGGTGTGCTTTTTTACCTTGTAAAAAAATATGGTGTTTTTTTTTAAATTTATTTCTGTTGTGGACTTTGTAGGGGTACAATATGTGCCCAAATAATAGTCTGACAGAGTTAGAAGTTGCAAAGGATTTTTTCTCTTTCTTTCTGGCAGGAAAACCAACTGATTTTTTTCTGCATTTTGTGCATATGCATTGCTTAACAATAAAAGGATGACTTTGTACAATATGTCAAACGAAATGAGAAACTCACCTTCTATGTATGATATTTAATAAAATACGAAAGATATTTACAGTTAAAATACTCCACTAGCACTTTCAGGGTAGCATTTACCCCATCATCAGGTGGAACAGAGGCAATGTAGTACTCCTTTATATAGTTGTGCAACAATGCATTATGGGTATAAGTCATCAAACGTCACATGAGTCGTGACCATTGCCATTATAACTGCGTTATAATGGCAATGGTCACAATCCATGCAACGTTTAATGACTAACAGCATTATAATTAACGCTGTTAGTCATCAAACGTTGCCATTATAACAGCGTTATAATTAACCATGCGACATTTGATGACCGTTGCCATTATAACAGCCTTATAATGGCAACGGTCACAACCCATGCGACGTTTAATGACTAACAGCATTATAATTAACGCTGTTAGTCATAAAACGTTGCCATTATAACAGCGTTATAATTAACCATGCGACGTTTGATGATTTAGCAACGGTCACAACCCATGCAACGTTTAATGATTTAGCATTATAATTAACGCTGTTAGTCATCAAACGTTGCCATTATAACAGCGTTGTAATTAACCATGCGACATTTGATGACCGTTGCCATTATAACAGCATTATAATGGAAACAGTCACGACCCATGCGACGTTTGATGACTAACAGCGTTATAATTATGTTATAATGGCAACAGTCATGACTCATGCGACATTTGATGACTTATACCCATAATGCATCGTTGCACAACTGTATAAAGGAGTACTACATTGCCTCTGTTCCACCTGATGCTGGGGTAAATGTTACCCAGAAAGTGCTAGTGGGGTATTTTAACTGTAAATATCTTTCGTATTTTATTAAATTATCATTTCATTTGATGCATTGCTTATTTCTTTAAACAAGTAAGTACATCATGCTTGGGCCTTAAACAAAATGGATGGTTGATAGAAGAAATGAAGTTAGCCATTAGTGTTAAAATATAGAAAAATACAGGGTGATTCATAATTAATGTCATGATTTCAGTGGCATATAGTTGGAAAACGGGAAACAACAAACTAAAACCACAAACGGAATAAGACAGATGATAACTAATAGTTTAATCACCTGTAGAATTGATGCATCAGATTGCTAAACCACTTTGACATGCATGCCTTTCGTGGCATGTAGGATATCCAAGTGATAATCAGTTTCCCGCCAAGTGTTCGCCAGCAATTGTGGGTGTTACTGCTGCTATTGCAGCACCAGTTCTGGTCTTCAGGTTATCCAATGAGGTCACGGCTGTGGTAAGCGATGTTTTTCACGTATCCCCACAGGAAGAAATGCAATGGCATAATATTGGGTGAGCGCGGAGGCCACAGAATGTGACCACGATGCTCGACCCAGCACCCAGGAAAATGGAATAATCAACATCGTCCTGAGAAGTGCCAGGTCTTCCCGCTCCTTTTTGATGCTGTACCTACCAGTCTTGAAACTGCTTTAACCAACGTCATTATCGGAAGGTGGAGCTCTGCCAAACTGTGTTCTGTAACGACGTTGCGTTGTGATAACTTTGTTTCGAAGAACCAGAGTACGCACATTGCTTTTTCTTGAACAGTTGCCATTTTGAAGTATGACGTCAATTCAGCGGGTACTGTGTTGCCACATAAAACTTTCTGCAATGAGCTTGTTTATGCTGTGGGCAATTTTATTTGGTCGGTTACGGTTCGACCAATCCATGCCACAGAAACCCCAACAATAATTAAATCACGCAGCATTTGTTTTTATGTGCTGATAATTTCAGAAACATCTGCAAAAAACAGAAAAATATTTCCAGGAAAACAAAAATATTTGCTGAAAATTGAAATATATTTTCTGATAACGTAACTAGTTATTTTCTGTGATAAAAGATAATGTACTGTAATTTTTGGGCTAAGAGCCGCGGCTCTTACTTTACCAAAAGTGAAATTTTTTGGGCGTGCAGCCCTTATGCCGAATTTGTTTTCGATAAGACTGTTTCCTCCCTCCCCCTTTTTTTTTCATGCAGATGCTTAGTAAATTATTTCAAACCACGTCTTTTTTCACAAACTCGACTGTGATCATGTTTTCCCCCCTTTCTACTCATGCTTTAAACACTTCTATTTAAACGATAACTTCGCTGTCCTGATGTTGGTTTAGAAGGAAAAGTGGGGGAGAACAGGAATGCCTGACTCAAATGCCCTTTGCATGGGGGAGTGGGGGATGGAATGGGGACATAAGCACCCAGACGAGTAGCGTGACGTCTGAGACTTCTGTGGATACCGTGCCCAGCGTATCTCTTTCGTTGGCTGCAGCATACATCATGCAGGAAGGTGCGATGATTTTCACTGGGGTGGAGAGACCGGTTTGATGGGCACTTCCCGGAACAAAAGCTTAAGAACATGAACAATGCAAAAGCCTGCCCCGGGATGATTCCATTAGCAGTGACCTATTCCAAACAATACTGGCGGGACGGAAAGGCAAATTCTGTTCGCTCTTCTTGTTTAATCTGGCATGCGATACAGGCGTTTCTTGGCTGTGTGCTCCTGAGTTTTGCTTCGTTTTTTATTTTTTTTTATTGACTGACGATAGTGAAAGTTGAAGGCTTTGGCTGGAAAAGAAAAAAGAAGGGAGAGCTTTCCCATTCGTATAAAAGCGGAGCTCAACGCGAAGGCTCAGTGCGCAGTAAATGAAAGTAGGTCAAACCACTTGAAAGAGAGAAAGCGGCACTGCTGTTTCTAAGTGTTGGCGGCCAGATTCGCGAACACGTGCGAGGCAGCTGGTATAAGGAAGCGCAACTTCATTCTAACAAAAACATCTGTAGATGAGAAAAAAAAAGCATAGCATAGAAGGAACATATGATTAAAGAAAACATTAATTGAAAGCATTACAAATGATAATTTATAAGCTAATTACTTCTAAGACGGATTCCATTGCGGTGAACAGAGAACCATCCTGTAGCAGACATCCAGATTGAATGGAATTTAGACAATTGTGCGGTTTTACGAGCAATGCGATATTCTAACGGCAGTCTTAAGATTTAACTGTGATTTATATTGATTACATAAATGGTTTTCAGCATTAATAAAGGCAAACAAATAACATCATTAGCATGATTAATAAAAATGTATAAATAAATTTTTTTGCCAGTATGAAAAAATAAGTGCATAAAGCAGATCGAAACTGAGTTGCAGAATTAGCCTTTGAAGTACACTTATAATCACGTGTGGTGTGAGTTAATTCATGAAAATAAGGAAGATAATTTAGTTTTATGAGCAGCACCACGACTTCACAGGTGCGGCCCTTACGGCAACTTTTGCTTCCAAGATTGCAAAATTTCTCACCTGCGGCCCTTACGCCGACTCAGCTCTTAGTCCGAAAATTACGGTACTAATAACAGCTATACACCTGATGGAAAAAGTTTGGAGTTGCAATGTCATTTCTAGATTTTCCGTCAAAAATCTGTTTATTGTCATGAAATGATGACAACTGAATGAGATTACTGAGTACTGAAACTAAAGGGACAGCATGAAATTACATGCAACTGTTGCAAATCTCATTTGGAGGAAACCATACAATCCAGCAACAGTTTTAATAGGCATGATAAGTACAAAGTAAAACTGAAAACTGTGCAAAATGTTTTTTGTTTTGTCTTGACATACACTGAAGTGCCAGAAAAACTGGTACAGACGAGCTTATGCAAAATACATAGCAACATCACCTATGCGCATACTCGGTTACATCCACCAGTGCGTATATTAAGCGATGGACATCCTTGCCAGCTGTCAGAGCTGTTTTTGGCATGAGAATGACAAGTAATAACGATTTAAGCGATTTTCAACATGGTGTCATAGTTGGCGCTCGTGAGATGGGCCATAGTATTTCGGAGGTAGAAACAAAGTTCGGATTTTCATGGACGACCATTGCAAGAGTGTACCATGACTACAAGAATTCCGGCAAAACCTCCAACCTACGATACCAGTGTGGCCGCAAAAAGACATTGGGTGAACGTGACCATCGTCGGCTGTGAAGAATCGTTTCACGCAATAGGCATGCAACACTTGCAGGTATCATCGAAATTCAATGCTGGAGCCTCAACAAGCATCAGCGTCCGGACTGTACAACATACCCTGCATGATATGGGCATTGGGAGCCGACATCCAACTCAAATCCCCTTGATGGGTGCACGACACAGAGCTATGCGCCTCGCTTGGGCACGGCAACAGCGCCACTGGACACTTGATGACTGGAAACAGGTAGCATGGTCTGACGAGTCACGTTTCCAACTGTATCGGGCAGATGGAAAGATTCGTGTATATCGCAAACCCCATGAAGTCATGGATCCCGCCTGTCAACAGGGAACTGTACCGGCTTGTGTGGGGTCTGTAATGGTATGGGGCATGTTTAGCTATAATTCACTGGGACCTCTGGTACATCTACAAACATCTGTGACTGGCCAACGCTATGTGCACATCCTTTCTGACGAGGTTCACCCGTTCATGCCCTGCATTCATGCTGATGGGTTGGGCCTTTTCCAACAGGACAATGCACTTCCACACAAGTGTAGGGACACCACATTATGGTTAGAGGAGCATTCATCTGAGTTTGAGGTGTTGCCATTCCCACCCAACTCCCCAGATCTGAACTTGATAGATCACATTTGGGATGCCATGCAACGCGCTATCGAACACAGAAATCAGAGACCTCAGAATACACCCGAATTGTGGAACGCTCTGAAGGAAGTATGGTGTGCATTGGCTACAGCATATTTCCAGAAGCTAGTGGAGTCCATGCCCCGTCGTATTTCTGCAGTCCTGCGCTCCCATGGGGGACCTACCAAGTATTAGACTGGTGTACCAGTTTTTCTGGCACTTCAGTGTATTTTCCTTGTGGATATAATCCCACATGTCATATCCACTGTAGAGGGTTTTTTTTTTTTTATAAGATGCTGTTGCATTTGTTGCTTTTCTTGGGCTTGGAATTCAAAAGACCTTTTTTTTTTTAATCACAAATGTGCAACAAAGAGGAGGCGAACACTCATTAATACTCAACATAGAAATTTATTCTGCACAGTTATACAGCCTCTTAGAAGTTATTAACTCGGTCATTTTAATTAGAAAAGCTTTCACAGCATGATAAATATATTTATTAATACTGCTGGTACTTAAAATTGCATTTTTAAGGTACAGCAACTTACAAGATCTTTCAAAGTACTGAGTGCTCCATCGTCAGGTATTTCAGTAAACATAAACAAAAACATACATACATACATATCACTAAGCTGTTCTCTGAAAATTCAGAGGTTAGCTCCAAAAAGAAATACAAATTTCCAGATATTTTTACCTATTGTTGTCGTATCAAACTTCGCCATTTACAGCGATCTTGACATACAACTCGTGCTTCACTGATATCCATTACACGCCGTACTCAAGATCTTTTATATTTCATACTCATAATCTTTTTCTCATGCAGACACTCCTGAATCTGATCCACCCATGTCTTCCTTGGCCTTCCTCTGTCTTTCCTTCCTGCCACTTGGGCTGAAAAGATTTTCTTAGTAAGCATTTCATCACTCATTCTTTCAACATGGCCAAACCACCGAAGCATATTGGTCTCCACCTTGCTAACAACATTTTGCTTTACATCACACAACTGCAATACATCTTCATTCCTCATACAATCAGATCGTGTCTTGCCACAAACCCCACGTAAGTAACGAATTTCTCCAGCACACAAACGACTCCCATGTTTCTTCTGCAGTACCCAAGTTTCACTGCCATACGTCAGAGTAGGAACAATTACACTTTCATACACAGCCATGCGGGACTCTCTAGAGAACCCATCATTCCTGTGAAAACCTCCCAGAGCAGCTATGACTTTCAAAGAAGAATTCACTCGCCTACTGATTTCACCATCCAACTTGTTCTCTCTGTCAAACATGCTTCCTAAATACACAAACTCACTCACCTGGTCAATCACAGTGCCATTTATACTTACATTACATTCAGTGCTACCCGTTCCTCTCTCAAAGTCCATAACTTTGGTTTTTCCCTTATTTATACTCAGTTTTAATTTCATGCAAACTTCGTGCATCCGAGTCAACATACTCTGCAACTCACTTTTGCTCTCTGCCAACAGGACAGTGTCATCAGCATACAGCAATCTGCACACACGGATATCACCAAGACATAAACCACTATTATCTATTTTGGCATCGCGCATGCATGCATCCATAAATATATTAAACAGCCATGGTGACATTGCACAATCTTGTCTAACTCCTGCACCAATGGAAAACCATTTTGATAAAACACCATTCACTCGTACACACGCTCTATTACCAGCATACATGGCTTTTACACTGTTAAGTTGATTCCCAGTAACACCATATTCATTCAATACCTTCCACAAAAATGTCCTATTGACTCGGTCGTAAGCTTTCTCTAAATCTATGAAGGCAGTAAAAACTTTCTTCCCAACAGCCAGATACTTTTCAATCATCATACGTAATGCCAAAATTTGGTTAGTGCAGCCTTTACCAGGCATAAAACCATTCTGAACATCCCACACTTTCTCTGATGTAAGACCCCGTACTTTCTCAGTAACAACCTTACCAAACACTTTCTTTGGCACACTCAGTAGGCTAATACCACGATAGTTCTTGCATTCAGTCTGATCACCTTTTCCCTTATACAAGGGAACAATGATAGCATCCTTCCAATCCTGAGGGACCATTCCTAACTCCCAGCACAACTGGCAAATTTCGGTTAACCATTCAATTATAGAGTCACCACCATACTTCAACATCTCTGCAGTTATGCCATCAACTCCAGGAGCCTTACCATTCTGAAGAGATTTTAGAGCTTTACACACTTCTTCTCTTGAGATCCCTCCTGTGCTTTCATCCCTCATTGTGACATCATCTGCATCTGTTTCAGAACCATCTTTGCTTTCTTGATCTAATAACTTACAGAAGTATTCACCCCATCTGTCACTTAACTCATTGGGCTCCCATATCATTTCTTCAATCTCATTCTTCACACAACTTACAACTTTGTTTCCTCTATTTTTCCTGAGTCTCATGTACTTCCAGAAGGAATTTCTATCTTTCCAAAAAGCCAGTTCATGCCTTTCCACTTTCTCTTTCCTGTCTTTTGCCTTACTGTGGCGAACCAGCTTAGCAGCTTCACACTTCTTACAGCGATATTCATCCACAGAGACTCTACCTTGCAACATTCCCAAATAGGCTTCCTTCTTTTTCTTTACTGCCTCATCAATCTCACTATTCCACCAAGCATCACCTCTATTGTTACCCACTATTGTGGTGCCACAGACCTCTTTAGCAGCAGTAACAACACAGTTCTTAAAACATTCCCACTTCTTTTCTACATCCCTCTCACAAGATTTCAGATCCTTCAGTCGTTCTCTGAGTAAGTCAGAATACCGCTGATGATCTTCAAGGAGCCTATCAACCTTTATTTTTTCTATCCTGGGTCTCTTCCTATTCCTTTTCCTCCAACCAACATTAAGTTTCACTCGTAACACTACCAAGTAATGATCAGAACCAACATCCGCACCTCTCATCACACGGGTGTCAACAACTAAGTGTTTCAAACGCTGATCGTAAACAACAAAATCTATCACACTCTTTTGACCAAGAGTACGATTTTCCCAAGTATATGTGTGTATATACTTGTGGTTGAAAAATGTACTAGATACACACAAATCATTCTCAATGCAGAGTTCAATTAATCTTTTACCATTATCATTCACACAAGGATCATTAAACTTACCCAAAACATTGTCAGAAATTGCATTCTGCAGACCTACTGTAGCACTGAAATCCCCTGCTATTATAACTTTTTCTTTAGCACCAAACTGGCTCAAAACAGCTTTTAGCTCATTCCAGAAATCTTCTTTCTTATCAGAAGGTTCCGAGTCACAAGGAGCATACACTACAACAATTACAATTCTCTGAAGTTTCACTTTCAAACGAATCCAGAGAATTCTCTCACTTATGCAACTATAGTGTATCAAGTTGTTCTTCATCTTTTGACTTAAAAACACACCTACACCAGCCTGTCCTCTCATATTATCCAATACTCCAGACCACACACTCACCGTGCCATTCACTTCTTCTACCCCAATTTCCTTCTTTTTGGTTTCACTTACACACAGCACATCCAGTCTATACTTATTCATCTCCTCAATCACTTCACTCATCTTGCCATTTATACCTCTAGTATTCCATACACCAATGTTACATTCACTCAGCCGAGATCTCTTTCTCATACGCCGTTTAGAAAGTCCAGGTCGATTCCGTAGTGCACCTTCCTTCTCAAGTGTGGTAGGTCCACCATATCCCACACTTGAGTCATTCTTAATATTTCTTTTTGTCTTTTTAATTAGGTAAGTACATCAGTGTGGGGGATTAGCCCACAGCTGAGGGTTCCAGTTGGTCATTCAACCTAAGGATTCTGGAACAAAACCTAGTGAGTTGGGGTCTTTACGCCAAAGTCACACAGAACTAGCTTGCACCTCTCCAAGATTAAAAAACGATGGATAAAAACAAAAAGCATTCTCAAATTACGCGAGCACGTGACAGAGGTACCTACCAACCTGACTGGACCAATGCCAGTGTGCTGAGTTCAAATCGTACAAGGCGATCCCTCCAATTTGCTGAAAGTTTATATATATTATCGCACAGCACTGACTGCTGTAACGAAAAAACTCCACAATTGGTTTCAGTGCCTTGGACCATGTTAATACAGCCATAATAATTCACTTACAGTTTGATGTTTAATGTTAACCCATTAATTATCCTGTGTGTATATATTTCTCCGCATATGTAATAGTTATTCCTAGTATTATTATTTTGTTGATTCCTGTTAGCACATGACCAAGTTATCACTACATTTATTGTAAACCTCGTTATTGTTGTCACGTGCTCACATCATTTGAAAATGCTTCTTGCTTTTATCCGTTGTTTTTGTTTATGTTTATTGAAATACCTGATGATGAAGCACTCGATGCTTTGAAAGATCTTGTAAGTTGCTGTACCTTAAAAATGCTATTTTAAGTACCAGCGGTATTAATACATATATTTATCATGCTGTGAAGGCTTTTCTAATTAAAATGATGCTTAGTGCACAAAGAATTCTTATTAAGATAATTAACTCAGTGCACTTTACAGCCGCCCTTAAGCACATAATATAGGAGCAGAATAGTTTCACAGAAAGAAGAACTTGCTGACCACATAAATTCAGCAAAACTGCATCAACAACAATGACAATAATGCGAGCAATGTATATATACTCTCCCTGTTGGATTATGAGGTCTATCCGTGTGTTACCTAAACCTTCGTGCGTATGGGAGAACTGGTTTTGCTTCTGTGAGCAAGAATAGAAGATTGCATTTTGGACTTACCGTTAAATTGGTGCAGTTTGAAGTTGAACACTTCCAGCACGTGGATCTTGTTTTTTTTTCCCGTATTTCCGTTATGTAGATGCGGCATGGGGGTTTTTTCATTCAGTTGCTGGTCCACTTCAGTTTTTTCCCATTGGTTTTTAATTGGCCTCGTTACTAAATGAATTTTTTCCTTTGCTGCTTCCACATATACTTCTATACGTTTTTTTACCCGAGTACTTTCGGTAAATCTCCGTTACCGTCATCTAGGGGGCGTTTGCTCCGACCAGTACGGACAGTGTCAGTAAAGCTTTTGGGTGGTTCTCTCGGGCTGCATCTGTTAACGGCTATCGCTTCCTCTTGGGCGTTGTGGCGCCATCTCTTGTTCGTCACCGATCTCATTTTTTGAACTTTTCCATTTTTTTGCTCAATTTTAATTAAATTCCTACAACTGTTTCTTAAAATATTAGGGTCATTATGGTTGCAAACTTTTGCTCTATTTCTTTCTATCATTACCGACTCTGCTACTCTGAGGTGTTTTTTGGATTTACAGCTTTTTATGATTTTTATATTTTCAAATTTAAGATATTTTTGGTTAGCCAGACAATATTGAATAAGTGCAGTTTTTTCTTCTTCTTTTTTTGCCAATTTTTTACATATTGTTTTAACCTTGTGTTTAAGCTTATTTTTGGTACTTCCTATATATGCCATTGGAGGGTTTTCTGTAATAGGAATTGAGTAAATACCTGCTTTTTCTAACATTTTTATTTTTTCATTATTTTTGATTACTATATTTTTGATAGTATTTACTTTTCCTCCAATTTGAATGTTATGCTTTTTACAAATATTATTAATTTCATTAGTAGTACCTTTAATGTAAGGAAAACCATTCAGATATTTGATTTCATTTTTATTTACTACAGCATTATTTTTTATTTTCTTTAGTACTTCTGTGTTCCATTTTTTTATTAAATGGTTTGGATAACCAAAACTACCTGCAATTTTTTTATGAATTTAATTTCTTCATTAGTGAATTGAATATATGCTCTTTTAATTAAGGTTTTCAGACTATTGCTTTCTTGTGGATAAGGATGTGCCGAATTGTACAGGATTAGAAGTTTTTTTTTTTTTTTTACATGTTGTTTTAACCTGTAATTTTTTACAGGTTAAAACAACATGTAAAAAATTGGCAGAAAAAAGAAGAAAAAACAGCACTTATTCAATATTGTCTGGCTAACCAAAAATATCCTAAATTTGAAAATATAAAAATCATAAAAAGCTGTAAATCTGAAAAACACCTCAGAATAGCAGTTGGTAATGATAGGAAAAAATAGAGCAAAAGTTTGCAACCATAATGACCCTAATATTTTAAGAAACAGTTGGAGGAATTTAATTAAAATTGAGCAAAATGGAAAATTTCGAAAAATGAGATCGGTGACCAACAAGAGATGGCGCCACAATGCCCAAGAGGAAGCGATAGACGTTAACAGATGCAGCCCGCGAGAACCACCCAAAAGCTCTACTGACACTGTCCATGCTGGTCGGAGCAAATGTCCCCTAGATGACGATAACGGAGTGTTACCGAAAGTACTCGGGTAAAAAAACGTTTAGAAGTATATGTGGAAGCAGCAAAGAAAAAAATTCATTTAGTAACGAGGCCAATTAAAAACCAATGGGAAATAACTGAAGTGGACCAGCAACTAAATGAAAAATCCCCCATGCCGCATCTACATAACGGAAATACAGGGAAAAAAACAAAACAAGATCCACGTGCTGGAACTGTTCAACTTGGAACTTCACCAATTTAATGGTAAGTCCAAAATGCAATTGCATTAATGCACGTCAAAAAAAATTAACCTTCGATAGCCGACTTTTTCTAAAGAAATTCAATATTAGAAGTACTTGAAAGAATAGAAGATGTCATTCGCCCACACAGTGGCTGCAATAAACCGAGTCCTTGTGGAGGGCAAGAGATGCATAAATTTCACCTGTTCATCACAATATAATCCCCCCCCCATTTGTTTTTGCTGAAATTTTGCTTTGGATTCACTTACACTGAAAAATAAAATGAAAGGAACGTGTGAATTTTGGTGTTTATTATAAAATTTTGGAAAATGTACCAGGTCGTTCGGAAAATAATGGCCGATTTGGAGGGTAAAAATGAGTGCTTACTTCAAGGGTAATTAATAGCTGTTACATATCAATACATAAGTAAAAGAACTACAGGGTGTTCCAAAATTATCTTTACCACTTTGACCCTCAATAAAACAAACGGAATAAGAGAACAAAAAATTGGTGTATTGCGTATTGAACTGCCAAAGTTCGTTGAGATGGCAGTAGAGCTCCACATGTGCACCGTTGGTTGCACAAGTAATGTTGAGACAGTATTCAACCTCCTGCCATGTTCTCCCAAGCATGTTCTCAGGAATTGTTGCGATGGCAGCTGTAATCCTGTGCTTCGGCTCATCCACATTTGGAACCTTCGTGCGGTACACAATATACTTCACGTAGCCTCACAGAAAAATCTAGGGGAGTAAGATCCGGTGAACGTGGAGGCCAAGGAATTGGACCATCTGTCCATTCCATCACTCTGGAAAGGTTTCATAAAGAAACTCATGAACACGAAGTGCCCAGTGCGGAGGTGCACTGTCCTACAATTTACGTTCTGATAGTTCGTACAACGAGCTTATCGAACCATTACTATGTGGCTTATGTTACTTAATGATAGCTGTCAACAATATAATTGTGACGCACATAATACTGTTTCACATGTTATTCATGAACAAGTTGACTACCCATGGGAGCATGTCGTATGTAACGTAATATGTAAAACATTATACGTTCAATTATGGAATTAATCAATGTTATCAAAACATACTCACCAGGCTTCAGTTCGGTTGTATATGCCAATAAATTTATATTACTGCAGTGCTTCATATTCATAGACTAATATGAAGCACTGCAGTATATTCTTAGATGAATATGAAGCACTTCATATTTGTATAGCACTTAATTTTCATATAGCACTTCATATTCATAGACAACCCGCTTGGCCAGCGTGGTGAGTTATGGCCAAACCCCTCCAAAATGATTCCACAACTTAAATCTTGGCCCTCAGTCTCCGGCAGCTGGAATGTACCTGGCCAAGGCAGCGGCCAGTGCGACATGAAGGCAGAGGGTGCTAAGAATCCCCGGAGGACCGGACTAGGCTGCCATCTGATGCTGACCTTGGCTACTTACAATGGACGCTCCCTATCTTCTGATTCAAGGCTTCTTGAATTGGAAGAGGAACTACAAAGGATCAAGTGGGACATCGTGGGGCTAAGTGAGGTAAGGAGAAAAGGAGAAGATCTCATCGAACTGAAAAGTGGACATCTCTTTCTACTATCGTGGGACAGATACTGGCAGAACTAGTGGTGTTGGATTTATAATAAACAAGAAACTGAAGGACAAAGTTGTAGAAGTTGAAAGTTCCTCTGACAGAGCTGCACGACTTGTTATCCAACTCTCGAAAAGATACCAGGCTCAGATTATTCAAACTTATGCACCCACCACAAGTCATCCTGAAGAAGAAATTGAAGAATTTTATGAGGAAATTTGTCATCTAAATAATAAAGGTAAGCAGCATTTGAAGATAATTATGGGAGATTTCAATGCAAAAATAGGGCAACAGCAACAGAATGAAACTTCAGTAGGTAAATTCGGTCATGGCAACAGAAACCAGCGTGGAAATACTCTCGTTGAGTTTGCAGAGGCAGAAGGGTTTTTCATCTTGAACTCCTTCTTCAAGAAAAAGCCACACAGGAAATGGACATGGAGACATCCAAATGGGACGACAAGTGAAATTGATTTTATTATGTGTAACAAAAAATTCGTCATAGAAGACTGCAGTGTGCTAAACAAGTTCAACACAGGTAGTGACCATAGATTGGTGAGATGTAAGATGCACCTCAACACTAAACTTGAACGTGGCAAGCTCATAGGACAAACAAAATCTATTGACATAACCAACCTTAAAAAACACCATAATACCTTCAAGTTAGAACTGAAGAACAGGTTCTCTGCTTTAGAAGGCCTAACATCGGAAGAAGTGGACATCTCTGAAGTTAACAGAAAAGTAACCAAAGCTCTTATGGAAACAGCAACAAAATTAGCTGGGTCTAAGAACAAGTTGTATGTGAACAAATTATCAGTAAAAACCAAAATGTTGATGCAAAAAAGAAGAGAGATGAGGACAACTAAAGAAGATGTGACTTCCAAAGTGGAATATATAGAGCTATGCAAGACAGTAAGAAAAAGTATCACTGAAGACGTAAGGAAATTCAACTGTGAACTAGTGAGGAAAGCAATTGAAAACAACCAAAGCCTAAAGATAGCAAAGGGACATCTCAGTAAGGGAAGAAAACAGATTATGGCACTGAGAAAAGAAGATGGTTCTGTAACAAGAAATAAAGGCGAAATTTTGACAAGAGTGAAAGATTTCTACTCCAAATTATATGAAAGGGATGATATATGCACTCCAGACATCATGAAAGGTACCAGTACCAGAGTTCCTCCTGTCCTTCCAGCAGAAGTTGCACATGCAATCAAGAACATGAAGCGAGGAAAAGCTCCAGGAGAAGATGGAATTACTGTAGACATCATACAAGAAGCAAGTGGAGAAATCGAAACAGTACTCGCCCAAATTTTCACTCGATGCCTTAATAAAGGAAAGATTCCTGAGGATTGGAACACCGCTACAATGATCCTGCTACATAAGAAAGGTGACATTGAGGATCTCGGAAACTACAGACCTATCAGCCTCCTATCAGTAGTTTATAAAATCTTCACTAAAGTTCTTTCACACCGCTTGAAGGTAACACTGGACATGGCTCAACCGAGAGAACAAGCTGGATTCAGGAGTGGCTACAGCACAATAGATCATATCCACGTGCTGAGAGAACTAATTGAAAGAGCGAGGGAATATGAACTTCCATTGTGCATGGCTTTTATCGATTATGAAAAAGCCTTTGATTCGGTGAAACCATCAGCAGTTACAATGGCTCTGAAAACCTGCGGTATTGAAGATGCATACATTAATATTATTAATAACATCTATGAAAATGCAAGTGCAAAGATTCGGCTGTTTGAAAATACAACACACATAAAAATTGGAAAAGGAGTGAGACAAGGGGACACCATATCTCCGAAGCTCTTTAATGCCACATTGGAGGGTGTTTTTCAGTCACTGAGCTGGGAAAACAAGGGGATAAAGATTAATGGAGATTATCTAACCCACCTTCGTTTTGCTGATGACGTAGTCATTTTTGCAACTACCCCATCAGAGCTGCAGAGTATGATCCAGGAACTTGCTGACAAGAGTAAAGAAGTGGGATTAAAAAATGAACTTTCAGAAGACAAAAGTGGTGTTCAATGCTTTTACAAGAAATGAAGATTTATCGATTGATGGAGAAAAGCTGGAGATAACAGACACGTACGTTTATCTTGGACAGCAGATATCAAGTGAGGGTCACATTGATGAAGAAATTAATCGGCGTACAAAACTTGCCTGGAGAGCTTTTGGAAGAAACAGCATAATTTTCAAGAGCAATATGCCATTATGTCTTAAAAGAAAAGTGTTTGATCAATGCATCCTTCCAGTGCTTACGTATGGTGCGGAGACGTGGACCTTAACTAAAAGAGACATACAAAGGCTGCAGACAACTCAAAGAAGCATGGAGAGGTGCATGCTTGGTGTAACCAGGAGAGATAAGAAGAGGAACTCGTGGATCCGAAAAATGACAAGAGTGGAAGACATCATGATCAGAGTTAAATCCCTGAAATGGCAATGGGCTGGACATACTGCCAGAAGGACAGATCATCGATGGACAGCCGAAATTTTAGATTGGATTCCAAGGGACAGGAAAAGACCCAGAAGAAGACCACATGGGAGATGGGTGGATGAAATTCGAAAGTATGCAGGGGTGACATGGAGAAGACTGGCACAAGACAGACCGTTGTGGAGGAAACTTGGGGAGACCTTCGTCCAGCAGTGGATTGATAATGGTTGACAATGATGATGATGATGATTCATAGACAAATAGATTTATAATACTATAGCACTTCATATTCTTAGACGAATATGAAGCACTGCAGTAATATATTAGACATAGATTTGAGACACTGCAGTATTCTTAGACATAGATTTGAGATGAATATGAAGCACTTCAGTAATATAAATCTATTGGCATATACAACCGAACTGAAGCCTGGTGAGTACGTTTTGATAACATTGATTAATTCCATAATCGAATGTATATATATAAATGCTCTTTGTTTGTTGCAGAATTTTCAACACTGAGTATGAAGTAATGAGTGATTTCCTTCATTTTTTTTTATTTGAGTCCACTGTGGTTATTCAAGAACTATAAATTTATGAATCCCAGATTTGTTTAAATTTCATCTTTTATTTTCTTTGCATGCTGATTTTTATCTTTACTTATAGGTTAGAGTGAAGAATGAAAGTAGCAAAATTAAAAAGCAAAGTGATTCAAAAATTGGGGTGATATCTTCAAAAAAAGTTAAAATGGATAAGGTATGTCATTTTTAATATTGTTCTCACCTACAATGAAATATTGTGTATCCTCCCCCCCCCCACGTACATCCTGTGAATTTGCTATTGAGATATTTCAATTACAGTTTGGTGTGAGTCTTGTTTTTTTCTTTCAAAACTAATGTAGTGACATTTTGACTTGCACATCAGTTTTTTTTTTTTTTTCACTTAACACTTTAACCAGATATAGAAAACACATGTGAAGGAATGGTAGCTGTAATTATTTCAACAGATAATTTTCTTGTTACTTGGTAAACATTGTACATATGCACATGTAAAATTGCAAACAGCTATGAGCTGTTATTTCATTACCTAATCAAATGTGCACATAAAGTTGAGATTCTGACTCAAACCAAACTTCTGGCTGATAATGAGATTCTATTCCATCAAATAGAAGTCATCAATCTTTCCACATTTATAAGTGAGTCACGGAAAAATTCTCATCGGCCACCACCGGGAATCGAACCCAGGGTTTTCCAGTTACACCCGGATATGCTTCCACTGCACCACAGCGGCCTCGAAATTGTCCAGACTCACATACGCCAAACCACATGGCAGGGTTGCTTCTTTGGAGCCCCGCACAATGCTGGGGATTCACCACAGATGAACAGCAGCAACTGAACAAATAACAAGAAGACAAATGAATAATAAATATTTGTTGGTTCAGATATACACTGCTGGCCACCCAAAAGCAACACCAAGAAGGAAGCATCCGATTGGCCTGAAATTTGCACTATGCGTCGCCCGCGAGAAGACATGCAAACAATTAGCATTGCAGGGCATATGCAAATCATGTGCGCCCAGCACCCCACCGAGAAGCACTATAAGAAGGGTGCACCGAAGGCGGGATGTAAGTAGTGGAAGTGTGTTGTGCTGCCAGACCTGTGCGTGGGAAGCTTCCTGATGCCTCATCGCAGAATACGGCAGTCATTCCAGCATGTTTCGGAGTTTGACAGAGGACGAATAGTGGCTTATCGCGACAGCGGTTTATCGTACCAAGACATCGGCGCCCGTGTGGGACGACATCCAGCCACAGTGATGTGAGTATGGATTCGGTGGGTGCAGGAGGGACGGACGGACCGACGTGAGCGATTGCCGCAGGCGTGGCACACCACTGAACGAGAGGACTGGCATGTTGTGCAGCGGGCCATTGACTGCTCACACCGCCACATCGCGAACATTAGTGCAGGAATTAGGGTGTGTTGAGCAACAACCTGTGTCAGCACGTACCATTCGATGTCGTCTGCAGGAGTGGGGACTTGTCACACAGCGGCCATTGCTCCGATTACCATTGACGTTACACCACCTGCAAGTGCGGCGGCAGTGGGCCGTTGAACGTCGCACCTGGACAACGGAATGGCACGACTTTGTCTTCTTCAACGATTCCCGCTTCTGCCTGCAACACCACGATGGTCGGATCCGCGTGTGGTGGCACCGCGGCGAGAGACTGTATGACGCCTGCATTATGCATTGCCATACCGGTCCGTCACCTGACGTTATGGTTTGGGGCGCAATTGGATATGACACCCGTACCCCTGTGGTACGCATCGCTGGTACACTCAACAGCCACTGCACCATCTCCGACGTATTGGAGCCTGTAGTCCTCCCTTATCTGCAGGACCTGCCAGCAGCCACGTGTCAACAGGACAAAGCGTGCCCGCACGTGGCACACATCGTGCAACAATTCTTCACGGCCCACCAGGTACCACTGCTGCCGTGGCCCGCCTGTTCTCCCAATATGTCGCCCATCGAACACGTCTGGTCGCTGATCGGCAACCGAGTGGCCCGGCAAGCACCACCCGTGATGAACTGTGGCAACGTGTGGAAGCAGCCTGGACCGACATACCCCAAGCCCACATCCAAAGCCTCTATCGTTCAATGCCGCGGCGTGTTGTGGCCGTTATTGCCAGCCATGGGGGCCACACGAACTATTGATGTCTGCGTGTTCCGCAAGTTGCACGGGCTTGTAAGCTCAATAGTTTCATCTTTCTATCTGTTGTTATGTGTCCAGTAAATCTGGCTTTACTATCTCGTGTCCTTGGTGTTGCATTTTGGGTGGCCAGCAGTGTATAACAAATAACTAAAAGGCGAATGAATGATAAATACTTGTATTTGGAGGACCCTGGGTTCGATTCCCGGTGGCGGTCGTTGATAATTTTTCCGTGATTCGCTTATAAACGTGGAAAGAGCGATCACTTCTATTTGATGTTCCTGGTCCATGTCAACTGAGTATTTATGATTTTATTCCATTCAGATCAAGATACTATGAAAATTCTGTTTGGTTTAGTTGGCCCAGTTTGTTAAAACTATGTACCAATATGCATATTTCTTGTTTAGACAGTGCTCCAGGACCAAAAATTCTAAAAGACTTATGCAGGTGTAATCAAATATGTTGATTTAATAAGAAATATAATTAAATGTTTGTGCTACTCGGAGAATTTACTTTTTGCATATAACCTAGGATTATACGAGATAATTTTGCCAGTAAACAGACAAAAGTATGAATGCTTTAGTAACAAAATGAAGTTGGAAGCATAATTCTTGTGCCAGTTCCTTTGAAAGCATAATTTGTGTAATAGGAACATTTCAGAAATTCATCATACTTTCTAAGTTATTCAGTTGTTCTAGTTCTTTTGCATAGTTCTTTGGCTCTTATTTATTTATTTATTTTTTGATTGAAGGTTTAATGACAACCGTGAGCAACTCAATGGGCCATAAGCAGTTGCCCGTCCCTAATTTAGGGCCACTAGTTCCTGGGAAGGGAGAGAGAGCCAATGCCGTATGACAAAAACAACATCCATGCATCACCAAGATTCAAACCCGGACTCATCGTGCACGAATGGTCAGAAGCCAGTGCTTAGACCACTATGCCACTGGGATGGCTTTTGGCTCTTAACAATAAAGCTTTGTTCTTCATGTAGAAGATTGTTCTGTAGGATGCACAATGTTTAGGATTTCATAAAGGCCCAAAATTTCTTGGGTTATGAGGGAAATGTAACAACCCTATGCATAAAAAGTACTTTTAAAAGTGTGGTTCTTTATAGTGTTAGTACTTTGTAAAAGTGTGGTTCTTTATAGTGTTAGTACTTTGTAAAAGTGTGGTTCTTTATAGTGTTAGTACTTTGTAAAAGTGTGGTTCTTTATAGTGTGGCCCTTTTGTAGTGTGTGCATTGTTGTTGTTCTTTCGTAAAATTGCCAGGAGTTTATTATAAAACAATTCCTATAGATCACTAGGTTTTTTCCTTTCATGTAATGTTGATGTGTGTTAAATAAAAAAATTATATGTTGATTTAATAAGAATGTTACACATTTACATGATGGAACATGTTATGTTCTTGCTAGAAAAAAGATTTAATTTCTGATCTGAGCAATGCAGTCTGTATTGGATAAACTTGTAAACTTTCATGTTCTATAGTGCATGATAACTTTGGACACAGCCATGTAACTGTGAACCAACTAGTATAAAAACTTGAAAAAAACAAAACAAGTGTTCCCCCTCCTCCAAAAAAATAAATAAATAAATAAATAAGAAGTTTTTGACTGCTTACTTAAGTCTCTTTCTTTCAACAAAGAAAAGATAGATGCGTATAAGTGGTTGCCAGATTTGTAATGTATTCATTTAAAAAGAAATTGGTTTCCATCTAATGGAATACAAAATGGAGAATCAGAATTACAGTTTTGAGAGAAAAAAAAAATATTCTAAACTTTCCCAATAAGAAAAAGAAAAATGATTGACCTTTTTAAGTTTTCTCTGTGGTTGACTTTCTTAAGTTTCCCATCTGCTTTTCCAGTTGCAAATGATAAGGATGCAAAATGCTGTTTTTGTTTGTGTAACGAGTAAAATGATGAGTGGCACTTTACAAGGAATTGTAACGGAATACCTATTGTAACCTCCATAATTCTTTACCTCACCCTCTGATAAAGAAAAAGTTTAGATGTGCATTAGTCAAACTGTATACTGTAGCATGTAGATCAAAATGTGGGAGTTGTAATCCTATTAACATACACAAATATTACGAAAATTGCAATTCATGAGGCAACCTTATGGGTTGTCTTATATTATAAACTTGGTTTTGATTAAAATATACATAATATCTAAGGTATTTTACCTGATATTGTCAAAGTATTTTGCACGTTGTTTGCTCTGTGAGGTACATGCTCCTCGCCTGAGAGGTCCCTTACGTTACGGAACTTTGGTTAGTTATAAAAAAAAAAAATTTGCTGAAACAAAACAGCCAGGTTATATATATGTGCGAATGAATGAATGTGGAACTGGTTATACATCAGTTCCACATTCATAAATTCGCACAATCAAACGTTTGAAATTTACTATTAATTAAAATATTTTAGTAGAAAGAGTTATACTCATCGGGTCAGGAGACGTCTCACAAGGGGTTCGTTGTTATGGCGAGCGCTTTCATCGGTGCACAACCGCCATCTTCTGGCCACTGTTTCTACACGAGGGTTCCTCACGTGCATATGGTTTTAGAGTTGCATGTCGGGGATCGATGAGAAGGTTTGTTGTCTGTATGTGTTAGGTGATTTTGTTTCCAATGTGTCGCCATCTATTGGATGAGTTGGTAGGTATTGGATGAGTTGGTTTCTATCAATATATATGAGGTGTTCTGCTTTTCACTCAACCCAGGAAACTTTTATTTGCCATAGAATATTCAAGCAGAGCAAACTAAATTTGCATGTACCACTTATTGGTCATCCATGTAACAGTTCTCAGAAAACTTGAAAATTTCAATCGTCCTGGAGAGTGAATCAAACCCTGCATCTCCCTGGCATACTCGGCCGGTAATCGGGAAATGCGGGGTTCGATTCACTCTCCAGGATGATTGAAATTTTCAAGTTTTCTGAGAACTGTTACATGGATGACCAGCAAGTGGTACAAGCAAATTCCGCTTGCTTTGCTTGAATATGCTGTGAATTTTCCTTGTATTATGAAGAAATATTACTTCCTTCATTGTTTTATTGGGATGTCGGAAAAGTCATGATGTATTTTGGCACTCGATGGCGGTTGGGCGGTTTTGGAATTACTAGAGGCATGCGCAGCTCTGTTATCGCTATGGCATTCGACAGGTGCCAGTTCTAGCTGCAGTCTAAAAGGAATAGTGAGCGATTTGGTTGATTTGCGGAGATTTGACATCAAGTTGAAGATGGAAGACCAAACTGTATTTTCGCCATATTTTACTTCCGTAAAGGGAAGAACACACGTCAAGCTTGTGAAAAGTTGCGCAAAGTGTATGGTGATAATGATGCTCTACAAGAACGTCAGTGCCAGCGTTGGTTCGCAAAATTCCGTGCTGGTGATTTTGACCTCAACGATGCTCCTCGGTCCAGGAGGCCAACCAAGGTTGATAACGACCAAATCAAGGCATTGATCGAGTCAAACCCATGTTACACAACACGAGAGATTGCAAACACATTGCAAATCCATCATTCAAGCGTTCACGACCACCTGAAGAAGCTGGGATACGTAAGCAAGCTCAATCCGTGAGTTCCTCATGAACTCAAAGAAGCTCAATTGAAGGCGCGTATAAACATCTGCGATATGCTCATTAAACGTGAGAAAAATGATCCTTTTTTGGTCCCGACGTGCTGCTTCGCCTCAAACAACATCCAAAGCTGACATTCATCAGCGGAAGGTTCTGGTCTCAGTGTGGTGGGATTTTAAAGGTGTTGAGGTTTTCGAGCTCCTACCATGGAAGCCAAACAATCAATTTGAATGTGTACTGTCAGGAATTGGACAGTTTGAACAAATCTATCATCCAGAAACGTCCGGAGCTCGTTCATCGTAAAGGTGTTGTGTTCCATCATGATAACGCAAGACCACATACAAGTTTGATCACCCGCCAAAAATTATTGGAGCTTGGGTGGGATGTGTTGCCACACCCAGCATACTCGCCTGACCTTGCGCCATCAGACTTCCACTTGTTTTGCTCCCTTCAACAGTCCTTGCGTGGTATAGCGTTCAATTCAGATGAGGCTGTAAATCAGCACCTTGTACAGTTTTTCGCCACGAAAGACAGGTCCTTCTATGAACGAGGCATTCTGCACCTCACTGAAAGATGGCAAAAGGTTATCAAACAAAACGGGAATTATATCATTGATTGATCTTTGTTCTTTCTATCAATAAATGACCTTTGCAAAACATGGCTAAAATACGTCATGACTTTTCCGACAGCCCAATATTTGCCATTTTGTTTGACTCCTCAGAATAACAAAGGAGGATCTTTGTTATTTCTACTTTATTTGCAGAGCCTGCAAACAAGTTAGTAACCTTTACTGCAAAATAGAAAGAACGGAAAAAATAGTTTTTATTTAGTTTTGCAACAGTATCCCCCAAAATTAGTAGTGAAGGAAAAGCAAAAAGGCATACTTCAAGTGTTTTTCTTTTAGTGATTTTTTATGTGTTTCTCCTTTTCTCCAAGAGAATACAGATAAAAAATCAGATGATGATAAAAATCAACATGCGATTATTAAAATCCGCAGCCAGCACCTAGGAATAGTGGCCACAGCCAGTCATCTCGAGTACTGGGGGGGGGGGGGGGGCTAAGAAAATCCTTTGCTAAACGCCAGCTCTTGGGTGAGACGTGACACTCCTGATACTAGTGACCTCCTCGTTTTGAAATATTAATTAAATCAGTATTGAAATATTAATATATATAATATTAATATATATTTTTAATATATATATATTTTAATATTATATATTAAAAATATATTATATATATCTAATATTATATATTAAAAATGTATATATTAAATATATATATATATATACCCAAGAGCAGAGTCAAATGAGTTCTTTACATTTTAATAATATATATTAAAATATATCATATATATTTTAATATTATATATTAAAAATATATTATATATATTTTTAATATATATATTTTCAATATTAATATATATAATATTAATATATATTTTTTTCAATACCGATATTATTAATTTATCAGTATTGAAATATTAATGAAATTGTTTTGAAATATTAATTAAATCGTTTTGAAATATTAATTAAATCAGTATGAGAAAGTCCCCCACAACAAACGTAAAGAACTCATCATAAACAAAATGCACGTGCTGTTACTGATCTGCGCAGTGATTTCCAGACTGGTTTGGGTAAATATAATATCAGTTCCTGAATGATGTTATTCGTAGTAGAGCTTTAATGTTGAGCAAACAGACAATGTGTAACAGTTCAATTTACCTTTTATATTTTGTGACTGAAAAGGACTGAAACTGTAATGCTTAAAGTGGTGTAATAGTCATAAATAAAGTAGGAAATCTTGACACTTTCAGTTAATAATGTGGCATTTATTTTCCTGTTGATTAGAATCTGCACAGTGCTCTGAATGCCCTGGATTCTTCTAGGCCTGTCATTAAGCGAGGCAAAGAAAGAGAAAGACCCAAACCAAAGAAACACAGTGCTTTGAAAAGGGTAAGTACATCTCTTTTATTTTGTGAGACTCCTGTTGTATTATAGTGGACATTATACTAAAAAAATGATATAGCAGCGGGAAAAGATTGTTGTTTTCACTAGTAGCAGATTTATTGTTTGATTGAATAGAATTTTTTCAGGCCAGGTGGTAGTTTACTGTACTAAGTGTGACTGCATTTTCTTTTTACAAAGTAGCTAAGTGCATGAAAATTAATTTATTAATGATTTTCTTTTCTTCTCTATATCATTAAGTGATAATTTTAAAATTGTTTTTCTATATATAGAAGGAAAAAGAAGCCATTATTTTCAGCAGAGAAAAGTAACTTAAAAAAAAGAGGTTTAATAAATGTTCATAGTTATTCATTAAATTCGTGGAATTTTTTTTTTTTTTTTTTTTTTTTTGGCATTCCCTGTCCACATTTTTGTTAAATTTTTATGCTTTGCATACTCATTAAATGCTTATTTGCTGAGCTCATTGAATACCGTAACAATGTTGAATAACACAAGTGATTGGTTGCAATTGCTTAGCTGCATTATTCTGCAGTAGTTGCAGCCTTCAACATGTTATTTTTGGGGTAAAAGCTGAATTGCAGGGAAAAGGGAGATGGAGAATTCTCTGTAAAGAATGTAAAATTTTTGCCAGTTTCTACATACATACATTTCACTAAGCTGTTCTCTGAGATTCAGAGGTTAGCTCCAAAAAGAAATACAAACTACCAGATAGTTTTTACCTACTGTTGCCGTATCAAACTTCTCCATTTACAGCGATCTTGACATACAACTCGGACTTCACTGACATTCATTACATGCCATACATAAGATCTTCTATTCTTTATACTCATATACATAAGATCTTCTATTCTTTATACTCATAATTTGTTTCTCATGCAGACACTCCTGAATCTGATCCTCCCATGATTTCCTTGGCCTTTCTCTGCCTTTCCTTCCTGCCGTTTGGGCTAAAAAGATTTTCTTAGAAAGCATCTCATCACTCATTCTTTCAACATGGCCAAACCACCCAAGCATATTAGTCTCCACCTTGCTAACAACATTTTGCTTCACATCACACACTGCAACACATTTTCATTCCTCACACAATCAGAACATGTCTTGCCACAACCCCCCCCCCCGTAAATAACCTATCTCTCAAGCCCACAAATGGCTCCTGTGTCTTTTCTGCAGTACCCAGGTTTCACTGCCATACATCAGAGTAGGAGCAATAATTACACTTTCATGCACAGCCATTCGGGACTTCATTGAGAACCCATCATTCCTGTGAAATCTCCGTAAGGCAGCTATGACTTTGAAGAATTCAATTGCCTGCTAATTTCACCATCTAGTTTGTTCTCTCTGTCAAACATGCTTCCCAAATATACAAACTCATTCACCTGGCCAATCTCTATGGCATTAAGATTTATCTTGCATTCAGTGCAAACAGTTTCATGCTCAAAAATCATAACATTGTTTTTTTTCTTATTTATACTGAGTTTGAATTTCATACAAACTTCGTACCTCTGGGACAACATACTCTGCAACTCACTTTTGCTCTCTGCCAACAGGACTGTGTCATCAGCATACAGCAATCTGCACACATGGATATTACCAAAACATAAACCAGTATTGTCCATCTTGGCATCACGCATGCACGCATCCATAAATACACTGAAGAGCAATTGAATTAGAGACAGCTGGCATTATGCAAATGTGGCGCTGTGGGCGGCCCTGTAAACGGAAACGACATGACGTATGCAGCGATCCGACAATATAAGGAGTGATGCGTCGGGAATCAGTAAGAGTTGGACGCAGTATGGGTAAGACGAAGGATCTAAGCGCATTTGATCGTGGGGCAAATTGTCGGGGCCCAACGAATGGGTCACTCCATCTCGGAAGTCGTGCAGGCACTGGGATTTTCACGAGCCACTGTGTCACGGGTGCACCGCGAGCACATCGAATCCGGTAAAACCATCCCTGCAAGGGCCAACTGTCGTGCACAACAGCGTGTGGATGAGCATGGTCATCGTTGGCTAGCTCGCATTGTAACAGCGGATAGATGGGCCACAGTGCAAGAAATCACTCAGCAATTTAACGCTGTTGCACCAAAACGTGTAAGCAGCCACACCATCCTTGCTATAGGGTACAGAAGCCATCGTCCCACGAGTGTACCGCTGCTGGCCGCACATCACAGGGTGCAAAGATTAGCACGGGTGCAGGAACATCGCCACTGGACCCTAGACATGTGGAAAAATGTTGCCTGGACTGATGAGTCGAGATTCACGTTGATACATGCGGATGGCAGGATACGAGTACGGCGCAAACCACATGAAGCGATGGATCCTTCTTGCCAGCAGGGTACTCTTCAAGCTGGTGGGAGTGGCATTCTCGTCTGGGGACTGTTTACGTTGACTGAAATGGGACCCCTGGTACGTGTGACACCGTCTCTCTCAGGTCAACGTTACCGGGATATCCTGGACGACCATTTGCTCCCATTTGTGCGTCTTCAACATCCCACTGGGGACCTCATCTTGCAACAAGACAATGCAGCTCCCGAATTGTATCCGAATGGTTGGATGAACACTCCACCGACGTGACCTCGCTTTCTTGGCCAGCTAGGTCACCTGACCTCAATCCCATCAAGCACATCTGTGATGCCATCGAGAGAGATGACCCCCCCCCCCCCTCCATGAAATCTTCGTGAACTGTGGGAGCTTGTTCAGGGGTGGTGGATCTGTGTGGCTTCCCAACGCTTCCGGTGTCTTGTCGAGTCCATGCCGAGACGAATCGCCACCGTCATCAGGCGAAAGGTGGTGCTACACGTTACTAGACAGGTATCTCTAATTCAATTGCTCTTCAGTGTATATTAAGCAGCCATGGTGACATTACACAACCTTGCCTGACTCGTACACCAATAAAAAACCGTTTCAATAAAACACCATTCACTCGCACACATGCTCTGCTGCCAGCGTACGTGACTTTCTCACTATTCTGCACTGATTTAATTAATGCTGCTGATATTTTGATATACTGTTTTGCTTTGTTTATTACCAAAGGTTATCATGTTTTCATTTAACAGATAATACTGAAAGAACGAAGTGAGAAAAAGCAGAGGAGGAACATGCAGCTTCAAGGAAACTCAGAAATTGATACAGGTTTCCAAAATGGTAAACATTGTCATTTGATTTTTGTTTTTACTATTTAAAAACTGTTATCGTGTTTATTGAAAACATTTTTTTGTGATAGTTTTAAATAACATGTAACTTTACATGTCACCTTAAAGTGAAGAATTAATTTTTTTAAATAATTAACACTATAGTAACTGCGGAGACTCGTATACAGAATCGTATATATTTCAAGACTGGGGATCACAAAACAGTCTGCTAAAAATGGAGGTGTCTGTTATTCGGAAGTGTCTGTTAAGGAGGTTTTACTGTAGTTAGGTTGAAAAATCTATTTGAATTCTTTCATCTAAGTTAAACATAAACACATACAACAAGGAACCACACATTCAATAAATACAGTGGATGTCTACAGACTGCTTGTAAATAAGAGCTGGAAACTACACTGTGATTGTAATCAAAATGTTATTAGGATGAGATTTAGATTTCTTCATGCACAACAGTTTTAGTTGTCTTGAACTCATATCATGAGCACTTTTGATCTCTATACATATTATGTCTAGAGTTGTCTCTCAGATTCATGTGTCGATGTCGCGCTGCAGTAGTTGCATCCGCTATATCTAACACTATATTCGCTGTAGGTGGGAATGCTTTGGATGCAGGGATACCCCAGGTGTCCAATTATACACGTATTCATATATCATTGATGAAATAGTAAAATAGTCCTTTATTACAGGTTACATAAGAAGGTTACAGTGGTTAAAAAACGTGGTAGTTGCAGTAGATTTCAAGAGTTCAAATGAGTCGTATTGGCATGTAGTTAAATAGAAAGTATGCCGATTCTTCAGCCACATTGGCAAAGTACATATATATCAATAGCTTACATCTCGTAGGCAACAGAGGCCAAATTTACTGCATTTTAACGACTGTATCCTTCTTATGTAACCTGTAATGAAGGAATATTTTAGTGTTTTATCAATGACATATGACTATGAAAATTCCAATTCATGAGGCAACCTTATGGGTTGTCTTATGTTATAAACGTGCTTTTGATTAATATATACATAACATCTAAGGTATTTTACCTGATATTGTTGAAGTATTTCGCACGTTGTTTGCTCTGTGAGGCACGTGCTCCTGGACCGAGAGGTCCCTTCGTTACGGACTTTTGGTTAGTTATAAAAAATGTGGCAGAAATAAAACAGTTAGGTTATATATTTTCAGTTCCAAATTCATTCACTTGCACAATCAAACGTTTAAAATTTACTATTAATTAAAAGATTTTAGTTGAAAGAGAAATAAAACAGTTAGGTTATATATTTTCAGTTCCACATTCATTCACTTGCACAATCAAACGTTTAAAATTTACTATTAATTAAAAGATTTTAGTTGAAAGAGAAATAAAACAGTTAGGTTATATATTTTCAGTTCCACATTCATTCACTTGCACAATCAAACGTTTAAAATTTACTATTAATTAAAAGATTTTAGTAGAAAGAGAAATAAAACAGTTAGGTTATATATTTTCAGTTCCACATTCATTCACTTGCACAATCAAACGTTTAAAATTTACTATTAATTAAAAGATTTTAGTAGAAAGAGAAATAAAACAGTTAGGTTATATATTTTCAGTTCCACATTAATTCACTTGCACAATCAAACGTTTAAAATTTACTATTAATTAAAAGATTTTAGTTGAAAGACATACTCATCGGGTCAGGAGTCGTCTCACCCGGGGTTCATTGTTACGGCGAGCGCTTTCAGCAGTGCACAACTGCCGAAAGCATGGATCTGAGGACAATTCTAGACATAACGTGTATAGAGTTCAAAAAGCGCTCATGGTGTGAGTTCCAGACAATTTTTCCTCTCCACGTTTAAAACCAGTCTTTTTTTAATATGATGCATGTTCACGACAGACTTCCAACAGTTTTACATTACTATGTCATACTGAGGGGCTTTTTAATGTGAGGTATTGTATATCATGATTATTAAACTTATTCATCCCATAAGTGAATAATGACCACATATATGGAATCAGATGTTTATTTTTTTTGCTACATGTTAGTTTAAAAGCATATCTTGAACAAGCAAATCTGGAGGTATACCAGTATTTTGAATTTCAATTCATTGTAATTGTTTTGCTACACCACACCAAAGAGCATTAAATACATCAAACACCATATCAATACAAACGAGAAAGTGTCCAAAACATAATGTAATATATCAAGACATCCAAGTCATTTACAACACTTTTGGAAAAGTCCTGGAAATGTCCTAAAATTTTGTTGCATATCCTGGAATTTTATCCATTCCCACCTTTTTGTCCCTGCACGATGTTTCGTAGTTGGAGATTTTTCTACTGACATAACTTATGTCTGACAAATTTTCCTCCCCACTCACTGTAAAATGCGGGGGGAGGGGGATTGTTGGTTTTCTTGTCTGTTAGGACTGAAGAATCTGTGTTATTATCATCTTTTGGCATCATGCTTATGTTATCACTTTGTCCGTCCGACTGGGAAGACCATATCTCTGCAATTATTAGTTCGATTTGTAAAATTCTTTATGTATTGGGAAGCTTAAAATGTGAGAATGATGATCCAATTTTTCCGATTTTTTTCCTATGCAAAACTTCACCGCTAGCGCAAATGAAGATCGTATCGTATTTAAAATGCATTTTATTTCATACATTTGCTTCTAAATATCCAATTGAAGAATTTCTTTTTCCTTTCGATGACATTTATATTGAAGACTTTTTTAGTTACTGTCCCTTTTTCAAATAATTTATAAATTTTCCGCCAGGGGGCGTAACAGTAAATCGTGATTTTCCCAATGTCTCCGCTTCTAACAGTCCGATTTGAAAAAATTCTTCCTGCATTGGATACAGCTCTTGAGGGGAAATGTTTTGCATATAATTTCTAATTTTTTGGTGAAAAATGGTTTGTCCACTAGGGGGCGTAAGTGTTGATTTTTGCTTCTGATGTATTTGCAAAAAATCTGAGCTCAAAACTCGATTGAAAAAATTCCTCTGTGGACCGATACTGCTCACCTCCTAAAACTTTTTGAGAATATCTTCTGTTTAAATAATGCATAATTTCTCCACCAGGGGCGTACACATATATCTTATTTTTGTCCATATCTCTGTTTCTAGGAGTACGATTTCAAAGATTCTTTCTTTGTTGGAGAACATTTTCGATGCGAAATGTTTCTCATATAATTTCAGATATTTCTTAATGCACAAGTGCGCCACCCACTAGAGGGCGTAAATTCACATTTCCGTTTACAGGAATATCTATGGGACTAATAATTTTTCACTAGGGGGCGTAACGGTAAGTTGCAATTTCCCCAATATCTCCGCTTCTAACAGTCCGATTTGAAAAATTCTTCCTGCGTTGGATGCAGCTCTTCAGGGGAAATGATTTGCATATAATTCCTCATTTTTTGGTAAAGAATGTTTTGCTCGCCAGGGGGCGTAAGTGTTTATTTTTGCTTCTGATGTATTTGCAATAAAATCTGAGCTAGAAACTCAATTGAAAAAATTCCTCTGTGGACAGATACCACTCATTTCCAAAAACTTTTTGAAAATACCTCCTGCTTTAAATAGTGCATAATTTTTCCACCAGGGGCGTATACGTATATCTTATTTGTGTCCATATCTCTGTTTCTAGGAGTACGATTTCAAAAATTCTTTCTTTGTTGGAGAACATTTTTGGTGCGAAATGTTTCTCATATAATTCCAAATATTTCTTAATGCACAAATGCGCCACTAGAAGGTGTAAGTTCACGTTTCCCTTTACAGCAATATCTACGGGACTAATAACCCGATTGAAAAATATTATCTTTCGACCAGATACTACTATGAAAACTCCTTGTGTGTATTTTCTTCCCAAAATAATGCCCAATTTCGCCGCTAGGGATGCCAATATTTAATCTATTTTTCTCAATATTTGTACTTCTAAATGTCGGATTTAAAAAATTCTTTTAACAACGATACCATTTACCTTATGGAACACTTTAAGTTTGTATTTGAGGAGGTTTGTGGTTCACAATTCTGCCGCTAGGTGTTGTTTATGTACTTCCGTTTGCAGCCCATCTCTGCCTCTAAAAACTCTATTGAGAATTTTTTTTTACTGTATGCCATTCGCTATAAAAAAGATGGAGAGTGAATAAGATTTTTGCTACAATAAGAAGATCCTCTTCAAATACTGTGTACAAATTTTTCCCGAGAGGTTGTAAAGATCAAAACTCTTTTCTTGCTATCTCTGCTTCTGGGAGACATATTTGAAAAGTTTTTTTTCCTTAGCATAACTTTTGTTATGAGGAATACTTTTAGCCTGTTTCAACTTTTCCATTTTGCAAAATTCTCCTGCTAAAAGGCATACAGTTATATCATGTTTCTTTCTCTATCAATTCTTTTAACTGTGATTATCTTTTTGTCTCTAATCCTTCCTTCTTGTGTGCGAAACGGTTTTGGCGCCATTTATTAATCTCTGTAGTATACTTTCCAGTGGTGGAAGTAAGTAGCTGATGTTTTATAAGCAAGTAGCTGATTTTTTTTTTTTTTTTGTAGGTTATTTTTGACCTTTACTGAAATGTGCTAATGTATGCTTTATGTAAAGATTTGCCATAAAATTAGATTGCTTTCTAATATCAGAAACTTAAATCTAGTTGTTTCATAGTATTTTTCTGAGCAAACTAATCACTTTGCATCTTCTATAATTAGTTTTCTAATCATGACCAGTTAAATTGCCTTGATCACTTATGAATGCAGTTGTACACAGCCCTTGGATTTAAGGTTTTCCCATTATTCTCTTTCATTTCATGTTGGAAATTTTTATGCATACTTTGCGGGCAAGTACAACTTTAAAACTTAGCTACAGCATCAATATTATGTTGAAAATTCCTAAAAAATAAAATGTAACACATATATTTGCTCCCATGATTATGTGTTTAAGAAATAACAATCCCTCTGGTCCTTTGAAAAAGTTCCAAATATTTCACCTTTTCTTACCCTTAAATTTCCAATGTAAGCATTATTTCAAAGTAATTAAATATAAATAGTATTTTGTGTATTGATTGTGTGGTATATGAAAACATTTTAAGAGTAATGCCACATACCTATATATTTTTGAGTTTTATGTTTGTTTTTTATTCTGTAATTTGTTTCAATAATTGAACTAAAGCCAAAGTAGAAAAATAAAAGTTTCTCAAAATCAGTGTAGTATTAATATACACAAGTTTAGTAGATATTAAACGTGGTCACATTTTCAGTGACAGTTTTGGTATTTCAGTATTTATCCATGATTTTAAGTTTCTGATTAGCTGCAGCAGACAACATTTTTAACATTCAGCATTCTGTATTAAGTTTGCCGAAGCATGTAAGAAGTTGTTTGTTGTAGGTTAAAGGTTGAACAGACCTATGGTTTCATTATATTTTAAGTAAGAGTGTTTGGATCGTATATCCTGGAAAAAAATCCAAAAGTCCTGGAAATGTCCTGGAAAAGTCCTGGAATTTTGTGATTGAAAAAGCGTATGAACCATGTAATTAGTGAAGGAAATTACAAAAAAATAAATAATGTGATTTAGTTATTAGGAAAATACAATAAAAGTAGTTGGTTCATTTGTACCACAATTATAATAAAGAGGAAGAATCTATTAAAGTCAACAAATACTCACAATAATATCCTGACAGGTACAATCAGAAGCACTGTTTTAAATATTTAATTTTCACTAGTTAACATACATCATTGTAAAAGAGAAATGGGAATTTTTTGGAGGGAATGATTAAAATGAAGCAAGAGTAAACCTGCAAAGTATATTTTATACATAATGAGATGTGAAAATACTTTAGAAACTCAAGGTAGGATTGAATATTTTTATTTTAAGTCTTTGTACCCTCTATAAAATCACTCCTTGAATTTTTGTTACCAGTAACCTCTATTTATGTTGTCAGGAATCTCACCACAGATTGTAGTTTCAAGTAATCCAACATTGTTTTATGGAAGTTTTTCTGCCTGAAATTTATTTAAATTGGTATACACCACAAGAAGTTAACTGTACCTTATAAAGATGTTTTTGTTTTTTCAGACGAGAAGATCATTTCTAGTACACCTCTTCCATTTGGTATGTATTAATCAATTTCCTGTTATAGAGTAACACATCTTTTTATTTGTCTTTCGACAGACTTCATTATCATTTGACTGTTTTGAACAAAATGATGCAGGGTGGAGTTGGAAATGTCACAAAAACTGATGTGGACAAGATGTACAACATAATTAAAAAAAATGAAATGAAAGTTTGAAAAAACAATAACTAAAACTTGAAAAATTTAATGTTAGTTCAGTGCAAACTTTCACTTCTTGCATTCATTTGCAAAAAGATCAGGCACTTGAAAGCTGCTATTTTAGTCATGTAGTAACTGAATTTTACACCATCAGTCTACCTTATTCTGTGGTGGGTTTTTTATGTAAATGAAAGTAAAATTGTAGACCACAGTTCAGATAAGCATTGTTCTTTTTAAATCACAGGAATTTATTCACTTCTGTTGAGCAACATAATTTTTTTTTTTGTACATAATACTGTGTAGTCTGTTGATCTTTAATTGGTTCAATTCACCTGCATAACTGTGGGTTTGGTGAAGGGTTGTACAAAAGATAACCAAAAGACGAGGAAGCCACCAAAATATAAATACACCAACAAAAATAACCTTCATGCTTAAGTTGCATTAAAAAAATAATAATAATGCAATAAGGGAGATTTTGAATTATATCACTAGCTTTTTTCAATCAAAGTTTTGGAAGGAAGCTTTTAAGTTGTTGCCAGAACTCTATCCTTATGTTCCTATAGATGGTTGTAAGAATTGGTATCATTATGATTTTTCTAAGTCAAAACAGATTTCCTGATCAGGAGAAAGATTTAAGGAGTCTGAATTGCAGTAATTATCATCTTCAAATGATCTCGAAATCTCTTCACAGTCTGAAAAAACATATGATTCCCATTCTGGCAACCATCTACAGAAACAAGGATAGAGATCAGGCAGCAACCTACAAGTTTCCACAGAAGAAAAGATGCAGAGGTTCAACTCTTGCTGTTTGAACAGCACCCCAGTGGTCGGACATGAAACTACAATAGCGTCTGTCACGTGATTTAGTACCAGTGGCTATATAAGTAGCACCACAGAGGGAGTTGTAAACTCTTGAAATAAACATAGAAAAAAAGAAAAAAAATGTAGACTCTCACTGTTATGGTTTCAATGCTTTAGTTCCATGTCCATCCACTGGCATGCTGTTCTATTGAGATCTTCGGGTCTAAATTGTTGCCATGAGCCTCTGTGGAAGATTTACCTCTGGGTCTCCTACTCTGTGCAAGCTTCCTTCCAAAACTTTGAAAAAGACTAATGATATAGCTTGAAATCTCCCATGCTTCCCCGGTGGCGCAGTGGTCTAAGCGATGGCCTCTGATCATTCGTCCGAACGGGGTCCGGGTTCGAATCCCGGTGAGGCATGGATGTTGTGTTTGTCTTTCGGCACTGGCTCTCTCCCTTCCCTGGAACCAGTGACCCTAAATTAGGGACGGGCGACTGCTTATAGCCCATTGAGTTGCTCACGGTGGTCGTTAAACCTCCAATCAAAAAAAAAAAAAAAAAAAAAAAAAAAGAGAAATCTCCCATATTGCATTCTTTTTATGCACAATTTAAATGTGAATTTTATATATATATTGCTGTATTTCTGCAAGTTGCGTGCTTTTGCTAATTTCTCTCAGGATATTTAAATCGATTTGTCTGTCTGTATGTTTCTGAAGGAGGAAAAAAGCAGTTTTATGTGTGTTGGTTTGGATGGATGGAGTTGATACAAGAAAATTCCCTGAAGCGATTGATGGAAAATGTTAAAGGAAAATTTTTACAAAACATCACCAAGTCATAATGTGTGTGTCCTTGTTCACCCACCAGTAGAAGTAGAAAATACAGGGGTTTTCACTTATTTAAGATCTTAAACTAACTGGACAACTGGATCTCTTTCAAAGAACCGGAATTCTTCCTTCGGGGCATACATTCACTGCCCAAAAGATGGAGTAAAGTTGTAGCTTCAGAGGGAGCATACTTTGATTAATATTAAAATATTGTTTCTGTTCTCCAACAACGTGTTTTGTTCACCTCAAATCCCTCAAAACTTATTTATATACCCAATATAATTACATAGAGTATTTTTTGGGTGTTATTTACATAATTTTTATAGTTCTGAGTGTCTTGAATAGCATTATATTGAAACTTAGATGCCCTTTTTTGTAGTGTGTGGATGTGTGTATATGTATGTAATTTGTTTTTTACCAAAACATGAACATGTGCTAATTCTGTCGCTGTGGTTTGAAATAAATAAATAAAAAATAATAAATATTTTTTTTTTAGTGTGGAGCACTTCCTGAAACTCGTACACTTTTTTGGGAAACTATTTTAGTAATTAACATAAGTTGTTGAGGCTACTATTTAGGCTACTATTTTTACTATTAGTGGCTACTAAAGCAACTATTTTCTTGGGTGTGATAGGCTTGCAGCCCTAGGTGAATATGCAGTTCAAGGAAAAACATCATCACAGTGTCACTATTTATTACATGTGACTGGGCATTGCCTTTCAGAAAAAAGTTTGGGATGTAGTGCTGAGTCGAAACCCTAACCAAAGAATGGTTTCAGTATACTGTCTCTTGTTGCTAACACACTGTCTGTGAAGACTGTGTGTGGAAAGTTGCTATAATGTGATGACTAGAGTCCAAATTATATGAAGTTGCATATTTTAGTAATTTTTGACATTAGTGCATATAAATGCATAAAACGAACAAATTTCTGGTAAAAATGCACATTTCAAGCATAACAATTTTACAGTTTATTTTATCTTCTAATGTATGCTTACTTAACGAGTTTACTTAATACAAATAGTAATAAGACTTTAATCTAATCCAAAAAACTTGCCCCTTTCATCAACAAGGCATCTCTGCGTTTCCAAGAGAGCATTGAAATTTTGTTCACCAAAAACTGCAATTCAGAGACCCCTCACCAAATCCCATTTATTTGGATCTCTCTTCTAAAATGTGGCAACAGTTCCAATACCCCAACTTAAAATTGTAGTTCTGGCAACCAGCCCATCCAGTCGATCGCGGGTGATCAAGGTCGTAGGATGACCGAAAGCTACCGCTAAACGAACGTTCTACCGTACGTGATTCAGTGTGTTTCGCTCGTTTTATATGTTTATGGGCTTTAATCTCCCATGACCTGAAAAAGCAAGCTATAGCCAAAACTCAAAGAAATTCTGAGCACGGTGGTAGATCAAAGGATTAGCAATCCACAGAAACCAAGTGAATGAAAAAAATAATAAACTTCTTTTCTCCACATCTGGCAGCAAGAAACACAGCTTCAGAAATGTCTTCTGCTGGTAGGCATGCTTTGATGTTTGGTCCTACTGGCTGAAATTTCCTTCCAATTCCCACAAAATCTAAAGCAAAATTCATATGGTGCTATGCACTAATACAGTATGTGACATTTAGTCTTGTGAACTAATTTTCAAACCTAATGATCTTGTCATACTAAATGTTAGCTATGTGAAATCAGTAGCAGATTTCTGTGTACATGTATTATGTTTGATCTGTGAATAATTGAATGTTTTGAAAAGCGCAGTTTTTATAGTACGAGTTAGCAGCCAAAATGCCTAAAATTAAATCAAGCAACAAAGTTTTAAAGAAAGTACAGATTTTTGATTACTATATGAATTTAACTACTGATGAAAAAATTGCATACTTTGTAATTTGTGAAGAAAATATCGCTTGTGGGAACAGTATCAAATTAATCAGCATGTAAAAACTGCCCTTCGCATTATTGTTGGTTAGTATTAAGAGCCATGTCTTAGTAAAAGAGTAACAATACATACATACATACATACATACATACATACATACATACATACATACATACATACATACATACATACATACATACATACACTATCTACCAACAAGTAATTGGACACCCCTGCAATCCACAATATCTGCGGTCCTGATACACGTCACGGCCACCGCCGTTAAATATCGTGTGGGAAACAACAACGCAACCAGTCGCATGCAAGATGCCACGCAGTTCGGAGCTCTCTGATTTCGAGAAAGGTGTAATCGTCGGGTATCACAGAAATGGCCGATCCATACGTGACATATCCAGCGAGTAGAAGTACCCAAAATCGACAGTGGCCTATGTGATTGGCAAGTGGAAGATGAGAGGTGACTCTCGGAATGTGCCCCGACCCGGCAGACCCACAAAACTGGGAGTTACAGACCGACAGGTGCTGGCCAGAGAAATTCGGAAGAACCGCACCAAATCGATGGGCCACATCCATGAAAAGTTTCAACAGGCATCCGGGAGTGTTCTTTTGATGAATACCATCCATAAGGAAGCCCATCTGCTCGGTTAGCATGGATGTGCTGCCGCTCACAAGCCTTTGATCACCAAGTCCAATAGCGCTGCTCGGCTAACGTGGTGCAAAGAACGTTGACAGTGGACCGTTGAACAGTGGAAACAGGTTCTCTGGAGCGACGAATCAAGGTTCGCCCTCTACCGTTCGGATGGCAGGGTCTGGGTTTGGCATCTGCCTGGAGAACGCCTCCTGCCGGAATGTATTGTGCCAACTGTGAAGTTCAGTGGCTGCGGCGGTGGAATTATTTTATGGGGGTGTTTCTCCTGGTATGGCACGGGACCCTTGGTCGCAATTCCTGGTAGACTCAACGCCGAGACCTACTGCACCATTTTGGATGACCATGCGCTTCCTATGTTGTAGCAGTTTTATCGGGTGGACCCATGTTACTTTCAGGATGACAATGCCACCTGTCATGTTGCGAGGTCCACCATGGCTTGGTATGGGGACAATGGGGTTAATCAAATGGACTGGCCTGCGCAGAGCCCGGACGTTAACCCTATTGAGCACCTCTGGGACGAGTTGGAGCGTCGACTTAAGGGTTGCCCCCACCGTTCGAAATCGGTGAAGGAACTGACCTGTCTTCTCCTAGCCGAGTGGAAGAAAATACCGCTAGCCGTCGTACAACGCCTGGTTGAGAGTATGCCTCGGAGGGTCGCAGCTGTAATCGCCGCTCGTGGAGGCTCCACCAACTATTGAAGGCGAATAAACTTTGTTTTCCTTTGCTATCACAGGTGTCCAATTACTTGTTGGTAGATAGTGTACATATCACTAAGCTGTTCTCTGAGATTCAGAGGTTAGCTCCACAAAAAAATACAAACTACCAGATAATTTTTACTTACTGCTGCCGTATCAAACTTCTCCATTTACAGCGATCTTGACATACAACTCGGGCTTCACTGACATCCATCACACAACATACACAAGACCTTCTATACTTCATGCTCATAATCTTTTTATCATGCAGACACTACTGAATAAGAGTAACAATAAAAAAAAATATATTTTATATTTTTAAGTGCATATTTTATTTATTTTAAGTGCATATTTTGCTGTTTTTTTTAATGCATGTAATCTGGTCCCTAGTGATAACTCCCTTTAGCTTGATTCTGAATGTTAGCCTAGTGTGACACTCCCTGATGCAGGATAGATTACCATCACAGAAATTAAGGAAGAAATATTCTTCACAAATGCGTGGGAAATTCAACAAGTACATTATTTTCTGCAATCAGGTTGTGGCACTGAATTGGTTTTGGTTCACCATTAACCATGTAATGTCTCCTCGGACAACTTGAAAATCGCATAAATCTGGAGCAGAAATTGAACCTACATCTCTCAATAAACTGGAGCAAAAATCGAGAGATGTTTGTTCGAGTAAGGTTTCCATTCAATCATAGTGAGAATAATTGGCAGTGAAATACCTGACACACAAAACATTAGAAAAATTCTTGATGTCAACATATCATGCAAAGGTTACGTAAAACTTACAAGTGGTGGGACGTTTCGGTAGCGACTTCTACCTTCATCAGCCATGGAATGAAACACATGGTATAAGCATCAGTTGTTGCCAGATTTCAAAATAGCTTTCCAAATGATAAGTATGTTAAAAGTGCATCTGTATAGGAGTAAGGAAGATTTCAATGCTTTCACAGTACATTAGGGCTTTCTAATTGCTGAACGCAGCGATCCTTTTAACATTTTGCCAATTAGGAATCGTGGGAGTATCCCTGGTGGTTAAAATTGAAAGGGAGGTGGAAGGGTTGCCTTTCTTAACATCAGCAATATGTTCCACCAATCACCAGTTGATACTTCGGTAAGTACTACCAATATAGTGAGTAACACCAGTGGAAGTGTTGGCAGGGATAGAGTTGATACCTTGTAACTCTAGGGGTGTATTGGAATCTCTGTCTTTAAGGATAATGTTAAGAAGATGTGGAGGTGGTTTAACAGCAATCCTGTAGCCAAAAGACTTGAAAATGGAGCCAACTTTGTGAGTGAAGAAAAGGCTAAAGGGTAAAGTGCCAACAAACTGATGAGTAGTGGAACTGCCTGAACTTTCCAAAACCAACTTCAAAATTGTAAACTGTGAGGCCTTTAGTGAAACTGCCTGAACTTTCCACCACTCATCAGTTTGTGGGCATTTTGCCCTTTAGCCTGGTCTTCACTCACAAAGTTTGCTCCATTTTCAAGTATTTTGGCTACAGGATTGCTGTTAAACTACATCCACACCTTCTTAACCTTAAAGACAGAGATCCCAATAAACCCCTAGAGTTACAAGGTATCTACTCTATCCCTGCCAACACTTCCACTGGCGTTACCCACTATATTTGTAGTACTTACTGAAGCATCAACTGACGATTGGTGGAACATATCGCTGATGTTAAGAAAGGCAACCCTTCCACCTCCCTTTCAATTTTAACCATGAGCGATACTTCCGTGATTCCCGATTGGCAAAATGTTAAAAGGATCGCTCTGTTCAGTAATCGGAAAGCCCTCGGATACCGCAAAAGCACCGAAATCTTCTTTACTACTAACACCTGCAATACAGATGCACCTTTTAACATACCTATCATTTGGAAAGTTATTTTGAAATCTGGCAACAACTCATGTCAATACCACGTGTTTCATTCCACGGCTGATGAAAGTACAAGTCGCTACCGAAACGTCCCACCACTGGTGAGTTTCACATAACTTAAGCATGATATGTCGACATCAAGAATTATTCTAATGTTTCACATGCATTTGCACTTTTTCTGTTATCTATCCTTTTAACCATCATAGTGCTGGTCTTGACCCCCTAGCAGATAATCAAAGTTTAACTATAGTTTAATTTTTGTATTTGTTCTTAGCAGCACAGATTCTGTGTTCTTGACAGAAATCCAAAAGCTTTATTTTGCATGTGCATTTATTTAAAGTATCAGTTATGTATGGAATAAATGGGAATATTTAATTTGGATAGATTTTGAGTTTTCCTGTGTTTCTGGAAGATGTGTATATTGGTTTTCAGTTAAGCTGTTGTAATCAAATTCATGTTTTTTTTATTCAGTTTCTTTCTTTTCTTATACTTTTGATTCTGGTGCATTGTGTGAAAGGTGTAGTTATGATTTCTTCAAGGGTGATTAGAAGAAGGTAAAGAATGTTATACCTTGTTAACACATGTTGAAAAAAACCTTGCAAGTTTAAGAGATCACTATAGTTTCTCAGTTTTCAGTGAAACTTGAGGATATACAGGGTGATTCATAATTATTGTTGCGGTTTCAGTTTCTTATAATCGGAAAACAGGAAACAACAAACTAAAACCGCAAACAGAATATGACAGATGACAAGTGAAAGTTAGAATCGATACATCAGGTTGCTAAACCACTTCAACATGCACACCTTTCATGACACGTAAGATATCTATGCGATAATCAATTTCCCGCCAAGTGTTCGCCAGCACTTGTGGTGTTACTGTTGCTAACACAGCACCAATTCTGGTCTTCAGGTCATGGAGGAAGGTCACAGGGGTCTGGCAGTGGTGGCTTCTCAGGTGAAGTAGGTGAAGTTCCTCTTCACCTATTTTACTCAAAATAAAGTTTTATTCAGTGTTTTTTTATAATATATTCTTTTTTGCGTTTATTCAGTTCCAAAATACTCAAAATTTTGAATAGATATTAATTCACGTGGCGCGCTCAATACGGAAACCAAATCCTTACACGCAAAACAGCGCAAGTGAAGAGCCGAAATGAGAATGCTTGGAAGTCTGCATTTTTTCGGCGGAGTTGTCATGGTAACCGTGACGTCACCCTCCCCAATCTGCTCACTCAAGTGAAGTGTTTCAGCTGCTCGCACCTTACCTCTGCATCTTTCAGTTCTTGAGCGTAAAGTCGTGAGAGATCATGGTGGAGCGGGTGTTAATTTTTTTTTTTTTTTTTTTTTTGGCCCTGCTTACTTTTTAGTAATAAACATTCGGCATGGAAAAAAAACGGATTCTCAGATTTATTAAGCATAACACGGTTACTTCATAAACATCGGGATTCTAGTGAACACCTGAAATGCGGATTAATGTTAAGGAATTTTGAAAAATTCAAAACACCATTGCCGATGCCCTGAGGGAAAATGCTAGGCTTTTGAAAACGCGCTTTAACGAAACCGTTCGTTTAAATAGACTTTTCCTGCATACAGTGATTGATGCAGTATTAGTCTGTACTGTATTTGAGCAAACAAGAACTAGCATTCTATGGCCATGATGAAAGCATGGGCTTGATAAATCGTGGAAATTTCATTGAATTACTTTCATTGTTGATATGAAGAAGTTCTTTAGAAATTGAAAATCAATACGAAAGGATAAAAAACTATTCAAAATGAATTAATTGAATGCATTTCTGAATATATAAACGATCACGTCAAAAATTAAATAATTTTTGATTGTTGATTCGGAAGGTGTATTGGTTGAGGGATTTTTGGGTTTCCATGATGTGAATGAAGATAGAACGTCAGGAGCTTTATACAATATATATTATATGATATATATTAACCATTTATACAAAATGCTAGACAAAATTTTGGAACAGTCTGATTACCAACACAAATAAATAGGACAATGTTACGATGGGGCAAGTATAATGTCTGGACACTTAAATGGGCTACAGAAAAAAGTCAAGGATAAAGCTTCTCAAGCTGTTTTTGTTCATTGCTTAGTTCATCGTTTGAATCTTGTATTACACCAGAGTTTTTCTAAAATTTCTAAGTGTCGAATACTTTTTGCAAGCCTCAGTGGAATTGCTTCGTTTGTTCACCATTCTGCGAAGCGGTCTTATACACTTATATCAACAACCGCAAGATGATTGACTGATTGATTGATTGGAGGTTTAACGACCACCGCGAGCAACTCAATGGGCTATAAGCAGTCGCCCGTCCCTAATTTAGGGTCACTGGTTCCAGGGAAGGGAGAGAGCCAGTGCCGTAAGACAAACACAATATCCATGCCTCACCGGGATTCGAACCCGGACCCTGTTCGGACGAATGATCAGAGCGCCACCGGGGCGGCAAAACCGCAAGATGCAGACCAACCATAGCAGAAACTCGATGGTCCTCTACTTCAAAATTAGTAAGTGTAGTTGTTGAAGATTGGAATAAATTGAAGGAAGTGTTCGGATTTTTGACGAATAGCGAATAATGAGACAAAAAATCAATTCATCTTGCCAAGGGTTTTTTGAATGATATTAACACTTTCGAATTTACATTTTTGGCTCCAGCGATCTATTATTCGAACTTTTGAAGAAAAAATAACTAAACATAAACTACTGTGTAACTCAAATTAAAAAAAACAACAACAACGTGAAATTTTGAGCCATAAAAAGAACGATGAGTTATTTGAAGCACAGTTTGGAAAAGCTAGCAAAAACACAGAAATAAGCACGGGAATATGCTGCTCTTACACAGGAAACAATTTTTCAAAATTATAAACAATTGTATTTTGGACCACATTCTTATGGAAATGGATATAAGATTTCAAGACTGTAAGAAACTTCAATTTGTCTACAGACTTGCTGACACAACCAAATTTGAATAATTTAATGTATGCTTTCCCTCTCGCGCTCTTGAAAATCTACATTTTTATGGAAACATATTTGCTAAACACAGTGCCTTAAAAATGAACTGAGTCTTGTATATGCCGATGAAAAATTAAGGAATATATTGACTCAAGAACTCCTTCGAGTGTTTCACGGAGACAAAGACATTTTTACAGAAGACTATAAATTGGTTTTCCTCAGTTTAACAATTCCATCTACAAGTGTGCCAGTGGAAAGAAAAATACAAACTTGCTCAAGAAACACTAGTTCCCAAGATAGACTTGCTTCTCTGGCAAATATTTCTATTCAGGAAGACATTTTATTGATGCTCACGAAGAAACAACCATCTAACCATCTTATGACGACATAATCGACAAATCTGCAGCTTTACAAGGAAGAAAAATTGATTTAATATAAAAAATAAGTAAGTCCTCATTAAGGGATTTTCATTGTAGACAGTAGATATATTTTCATACTGCTCTTGTACCTCTTCACCTATTTTTCCAACCACGAGCCACCACTGGGGTCTGGTAAACAATGTTTTTCACGTATTCCCACAGGAAGAAATCCAGTGGCATAATATCGTGTGAGTTTGGAGGACATGTAATGGGTCCACCACACCCAACCCACAGCCCAGGAAAATACAAGTCAAGAAATTCTTGAACAATAAGAGCCCAATGTGGTGGTGCACCATCATGCTGGAACACCACATTGGTCTGCCATTCTTCCAACTGAGGCAACAGATACAGCTGTAGCATGTCCAGATAGGTCACTGTTTTCTTCACAAAGAAAAAGGGCCCCAACACTTCTAAACATGACAAAGTGCACCAGACGTTCACCTTTTGATTATCTCGCTCGACTTCTGAAATGATGTGACGGTTTTCAGAGCCCTATATTCTGTAATTATTCCGATGTACCCTCCCTGAGAAGAAAAACATTGCTTCATCACTAAATTTCCATGTCCGCAGGTACTCTTCATCAGCTTTGACTTTGGACAAAATGTCGTGGGCAAATTGGAAATGGTGGGGTTTATCATTCCGCTGTAAAGCTTGTACAATCTGCAGTATGTACGCACAGAGTTGTAGGTGGTTATGCAGAACCCTCCAAACAGTCGTTTGTGGCATACATAACTGTGATATAGTTTATCTTGTGGACTTCTTAGGGCTTCAAGGAAAGGCTTTCTGGGTGTGATTGACATCTTCCTGCTTTTTTTTTATGTTGCATACTACCAGTCTTTTTAAACTGATTGACATCATCCTGCGAAGTGCTCTTTCTTCCTGCTCCTTTTTGATGTTGCACACTATCAATCTTTTTAAACTGATTGACTGCAAAGTGCTCTTTCTTCCTGCTCTTTTTTGATGTTGCACACACCAGTCTTTTTAAACTGATTGACATCATCCTGTGAAGTGCTCTTTCTTCCTGCTCCTTTTTGACGTTGCACACTACCAGTCTTTTTAAACTGATTGACATCATCCTGTGAAGTACTCTTTCTTCCTGCTCCTTTTTGATGTTGCACACTACTAGTCTTTTTAAACTGATTGACATCATCCTGCAAAGTGCTCTTTCTTCCTGCTCCTTTTTGATGTTGCACACTACCAGTCTTTTTAAACTGATTGACATCATCCTGCAAAGTGCTCTTTCTTCCTGCTCCTTTTTTATGTTGCACACTAACAGTCTTTTCAAACTGATTGACATCATCCTGCAAAGTGCTCTTTCTTCCTGCTCCTTTTTTATGTTGCACACTACCAGTCTTTTTAAACTGATTGACATCATCCTGTGAAGTACTCTTTCTTCCTGCTCCTTTTTGATGTTGCACACTACCAGTCTTTTTAAACTGATTGACATCATCCTTCAAAGTGCTCTTTCTTCCTGCTCCTTTTTTATGTTGCACACTAACAGTCTTTTCAAACTGATTGACATCATCCTGCAAAGTGCTCTTTCTTCCTGCTCCTTTTTGATGTTGCACACTACCAGTCTTTTTAAATTGCTTTAACTAACAGCGGATAGTAGTATTGGAAGGTGGAGCTCTGCCATACTGTGTTCTGTAACGATGTTGAGTTGTGATAGCTGACTTTGTTTCGAAGAACCAGAGTACGCACATTGCTTTTATTTGAACGGTCGCCATTTTGAAGTATGACATCAATTCAGCGGGTACCGTGTTGCCACTTGTTTATGCTATGGGAAGTTTTATTTGGTCAGTTATGGTTTGACCATGCCAGGACACAGAAACTCCGACAGTAAGTATGAATCGCGCTGTATTTTTCTTTAACTGAAAGTGTCAGATTGTTTTTTGCTAGGTACTTATTACTTTCAGCTGAACTACTACTTCATCACAATCTCACTCTCAGTACATTAGTTATTACTGTTTAGTAAATACCTGAATTCTAGTTTATATGTTTGGTTTTACGGTAAAGTTCATGCTATAATCCTATGTTTAAAAAGGAAAGGCACTTGCTAGCTGTTCATATTGGTTCTGTTCAATCTCTCGTGCAAAAATGCTGATTGACGTATTTGCATTACTTAGCTGTTTTTTAAACTACATAATTAATCATTTTCAATTGATTGAGTCTAATTTGTTTTTAGCTGACAGAGACTTACCTGTACCTGACAGAGACTTACTTATAGCTGAAAGAGACTTACTTATAGCTGACAGAGAAATGAAGCTTGCATTGGAAATTAGTGTTGATACACAGGACAATTCATTCGATGATTTCTACATTGAAAACCTCTTTTTAGAATCACTCGAGGAAACAATCAAAGGAAGTGCTGATCAGACTTTGAACACTTCCAGTGAAGACATGGATAAAACCGAATGTGAAGAACCACCACAGGGAGTGTGTGATCTTGTGTGTGAAGAAAAATTGCAGGCAATCCAGATTGCGATCCATACACGTCACTTTCGTGAGTAAGTACACTTCTGTGTATAAAAGTTTTATTTTTCTTGTTTTCTTTTTTAAGCGTTCTGTTTCACGGGACCTTCTAGTCTTTGAAGTGTTTTTTGCAGTTCTTAATTTAGCAATATTTCCAGGAGTAGCATGAACATAACAGTGTCTGTTCCAGAATCACAGTCCCCGCACGGGGATAACTGGTTTTCCAGTTATTTGGGGAGCGGCGCCCCCACGGCCCGAGCTGACCTTGTGACGGTTTTTTGCTTTCTTGTTTTTGTGCTTTCACGTTACCGCAGGGACAGCTGTTCATCCAGCTGATGGGGAGTAGCGACCCCACGGCCCCAGCCGACATGTTATGTTTGATTCTTCCCATTACAACTTTGTGTTGCCACCACCTTGACAGCACCCGCCTCAGTTGTTGGTTGCTGAGGTTGTGATTATGCGCCAGCCCTTTCCTTTCCTCTGGCTTTCCTCGCCCTTTCCTGTTTTTACTTTCTTCTCCACTACCTGTTCTTCTTTTCTACTCCATTTTCTACTCGACTTGCTTCTCCATTTTCTGTTCCTCTCTTGTTTTTCCGGGCTCGTTTGCTAGACCTACCTGCACGTTTGCCGTGTGCGGTGACCCGTAAGGTGGAAAAGGGGATGCTGGAGGCTGAGGTTTCTGGTGGCCAGGTTGTTGTTGTCGCCAGTCGCCAACACTCCTCTTTGCCCCCTGCTTCACCCTAAACGGGCGGCTAGGAACTAACCCACTCCTAGTCAATAGGCTTGTTGTTTCGTACAACAGGGTGAGTTTGGGGATAGTGCGGGCATGTCAAAGGGGTGTTACCGAGACCTGGGAAAGTCTCGGTACTCGCTGAGCGCATGTCTGCACTATCAACATGCTATATCCGTTGCTTAACCCTAGAGTCGTGTCCTGCGTCCAATTGGGCTTGCGGACCTCCGGCTCTCCCCTGTTGGGCTCGGTTGTGGGCGGGGAAATCGGCGGATGAACTTTTCACTTCTATTCGTGGCTAACAAAAAAAATTCCCAAGAACTTCAAACAAAGCGGCCCATTGAGGAAGGGTCACCCCCTCCCAACAAGAAACCTACACCTGATTCTGCCAATGTTCGGTTCTTTTGCATCCACTCCTTGGACGTTTCAAACCCATTAAACACCAGAAGTCCCTTCTGGATAAATAAAGCATTGCAATCAATTGCCAGCTCTCCTAAGAGTGTTAAGAAGCTCCAATCTGGAGATCTTCTTGTCAAGATGTCGAGTCCCAGATATGCTACAGTGCTTTTAAACACTACCTCTTTTTTAGATTGTCCAGTAAAAGTTACCCCTCACGGCTACCTCAATTCCTCACGAGGTGTTATCTCTTCTCAAGACCTTCTGGAGTGCAGTGACCAAGAACTTCTGGAGGAACTGAAAGACCAACAAGTAAGTGGAGTCCGGCGCATCCTATTTCGGCAAAATGGCCAATCTGTCCCATCTCGAAACATCATACTGACCTTTAACACCCCATCCCTGCCAACATCAATCAAGGCAGGGTATCTACACCTTGAAGTGCGCCCCTTCATACCAAGTCCTCTACGATGCTTCAAATGCCAAGCATATGGTCACTCCCAGCAGTCTTGCAGGAGCACTGCTCGGTGTGGGCGTTGTACTGCAACAGACCATACTTTGCAAGATTGCCATGCCGAAGCCGAGCTGTGCTTCAACTGCAAGAGATCTCATGCAGCATCATCGAGAGACTGTCCAAAGTGGAAAGAGGAAAAAGAGATCCAACGCATTAAGACCGTTGAGGGAATCTCCTACCCAGAGGCCAGAAGAAAGGTCGCTCCAAATCAATCAAATCGGCGATCCTATGCATCAGCGGTTGTTGCAAGGACTACAGTCGGTACCCAGACTGATAGCCAAATCCCAGTGAATTGTCCCTACAAGCTAGACGACATCATAGCTGCTGGTCTGGCAGCACTACAATCCCGAGCTTGGGACGCGAAAGCTCCAACAACCACTGTGCCTAAACCTGCTGCAACTAACACCAGCACCACCGGGACTTCAACAACCCCTGGAGGAAAGAGAAAGGAAAAAGAAAAGGAGAAGAAATCTCCAAACTCCCATCATAAGAACCAGGATCGGGCAAGATCATCTGCAACACAGGAACCAAAATACCGCCCCATTTTACCACCAGAGACTACAGGGCGTCGGACAAAACAGTCCCAAGCGCAAATAGACATTGCAGACGAAATGATGGAATCGGACAACTTTTAGTTGTCCCAGTTTTTCTCGGGTTTTGTTTTTCGTTTTTTCTTTTTCTCATTCACCACAATTCAAACCATGGATCAAATCGTTCAGTGGAACTGTCGAGGCTTTCGGACAAGACATGACGACGTGAAACATCTGCTTTCGTCATACTCTCCGGTGTGCCTTTGCCTCCAGGAGACAAAACTTAAACCATCAGACCTCCTTTCAGTTCGAGGCTACAGTGCATTTCGGAAAGATAATGTTTCAGGAGATATAGCTTGCGGGGGAGTTGCCATCCTTGTCCCCCACAGTGTTCCAGTTTCTCCCGTTGCGGTCTCAACATCTTTACAAGCCGTTGCGGTGCGTATCTCCATGCCTGTGCCTCTAACTGTTTGCAGCGTCTATCTGCCGCCGGATGAGGACGTGAGCATGTCCGCTCTTGAGAGCTTAGTTGGGCAGCTGCTGTCACCTGCTCTTCTTCTGGGTGACTTCAATGCTCATAATCCATTGTGGGGTAGTGTCAGAACAGACACACGAGGCCGTAGGATCGAATCTCTTCTTTCCTCGACCTCTTTGTGCCTGTTTAACACCGGTGCTGACACTTACTTCCACGAGCCTACACGAAGTTTCAGTGCAATCGATTTATCTTTGGGTCAACCATCGGTTATGGCCGACTGGTCGTGGACAGTGTGTGACGACCTCCATGGAAGCGACCACTTCCCAATTGTACTTAGGTATAATGTGAGCGTACCATTTTCTGCCTCCCGCCCTCCTCGTTGGAGGATGGATCGTGCCAAGTGGGAGGTCTTCACACCGTCCGCAGTAATATCTTTTGCCATGGTGACCCGGGGGTCAATTGACGCAGCTGTTACTGATGTCACAACGTGTATCATTCAGGCAGCAGATCTCTCTATCCCAAAAACATCAACGACGCTCCCAAGGCATCCGAAGCCTTGGGAGCGATCCAAAGGCTTCGGACGCTGCGCAATCAGGATTCCTGATTGCGCAGCGGCTAGGAGAGTTCAACATAAAGCCTGGTGTACTTTTCGGCATTATCCGACCGATGCTAATCTTGTTAAATTTAAAAGAGCAAAATCTTACGCTCGGTTGGTGCGTCGACGAAGCAAGAGGGAGTCTTGGATGAAGTACGTTTCATCTATCAATTCATGTGCCAGTTCAAAAACTGTTTGGGAAAAAATTCGTAAGATCCGGGGAAACTATAGTTCCCGCCAAATTTCAATTCTTGAGAATAACGGCTGCACATATGCTGAAGTTGGGGAGATTGTGGATTGCTTGGGCAAAGCGTTTGCCTCAGTTTCTAGTTCTCAGGCGTATCTCCCGCCCTTTCAGAGGATTAAAACAACCGCGGAACGCCAGAAAATCTCCTTTGCGCCTTTTTATAACACTCAGTATAACTCCCCTTCAGCATGGCTGAACTACGGGTGGCTCTGCATCGGTCCGGCGCAACATCTGTCGGTCCCGACGGCATCCACTATGACATGATTCGTCATCTCTCGCAGTCGTCTCTCGAGAATCTGTTAGTGCTTTTCAACCACATTTGGTTGGAGCACAGTTTCCCGGACTCTTGGCGAAGAGCTTTTGTTTTACCTTTTCCCAAGCCTGGCAAAGACCCCAAGTCTTCCTCTAGTTATCGGCCAATTGCCCTCACTAGCTGTCTGTGCAAAATCCTTGAACGAATGGTTAATTCCCGGCTAATTTATTTTCTTGAAGAACATCGAATACTGTCTCCATCACAAAGTGGCTTCCGTCGTCATCGTTCAGCTCCTGACCATCTCCTGCTCCTTGAGACGTCTGTTCGTGAGGCGTTCGTACGTAGGCAGCACCTGGTGTCTGTATTTTTTGACATCGAAAAAGCTTACGATAGAGCGTGGCGTCACGGTATCCTCCGTGACCTCCACGCGAGTGGGTTGCGGGGAAACCTGCCAACCTTCATTGCCAACTTTCTTCATAACCGTGTGTTCCAGGTGCGCCTGGGTACAACGCTCTCCGCCTTTTTCCATCAAGAACAAGGCGTTCCTCAAGGCAGCATTCTTTCGGTGACTCTGTTCATCCTCCGCATTAATTGTTTACTCAAAAATCTTCCTCCTACGGTTTCGGCTACCATTTATGTTGACGACCTTCACATCTTCTGTTCGTCATCCAGCATGCATTTCGTTGAAAGGCAGCTGCAGTCTGCAATTACCCAGATTGTTAAAGCTGCTATCAATAATGGGTTTGTTCTTTCTCCCGACAAGACAGCCTGTGTCCATTTCTGCCGGAGGCGTGGCCTCCATCCTGATCCAGAGCTCTATTTGGACCGTGCAGCCATTCCAGTTTTGCCGGAAACCAAGTTCCTTGGTTTGACCGTTGACCGTGCTCTCACCTTTCGCTCGCACGTTCGACGGCTTAGGACTTCCTGTCTGAGAGCCTTGTCAATCCTTAAGATCCTTGCCTCAGTCTCCTGGGGTGCAGACAGGACTTCTTTGTTCCGTATTTACCATTCTCTCATTTGGTCTGAGCTGGATTATGGCTGTATGGTGTATGGCTCTGCGCGTCTTACCATTCTCCGGCCGTTGGATACCATCCACCATCAAGCGCTGCGTCTTTGTACGGGAGCATTTCGCACGTCACCCATTCCCAGCCTTTATGCCGACGCGAACGAACCGTCGCTTCATTTACGCCGTCTGCAGCTGTCTCTTCAATTTTACCTGAAACTTAAATCACTCTCAGACCATCCTTTATACGATGCAGTTTTTCATCCCCAGCATGCTCGTTTGTTCGAGATCCGTCCCTCGTGCATTCGAACCTTCGGTCTTCATATGGCGGCCGTAGCTCGTGATGCAGGGCTCGACTTGTCACTCGTTGGAGAGACCAGGGGCTTTGAGGATCCCCCATGGCACCCTCTTGGTGTCATGGTTGATACCAGCTTTACATCTTTTGACAAGTCCTCAACCCCTGCGTCAGTGTACCAGCAGCTCTTCGCTGAACACTGTTACGTCAATGCAGACTTTATTCCTGTTTTCATCGATGGATCTAAGACGGCTGGTGTTGTTGGATCCGCCGCCGTCTGCGTTGACGAAGTTTCTGTTGCCCGCATTCCTCCTGAGGCCACGGTGTTTTCGGCGGAGATGCATGCTGTGTATCTTGCACTTGTTCACGTGCAGTCGAGCTCTCATCAGTGTGCTATTGTGTACACTGATTCGTTGAGTGTTGTGCAATCTTTGTCATCTTTGGATTTCACTGGCCACCCAGTTCTTTTTACCGTTCGGAGACTTCTTCGTTCTTTGCTCGAGGCTGATGTCCAGATTCGGTTCTGCTGGATTCCTGGGCATGTTGGGATCCCAGGGAACGAGTCTGCCGATGCTGCTGCTAGATCTGCCTCCTCTTTGGTCGTCACACCCTTGCCACTGTTTCACCGTGATTTTCGCTTTCTTGTTCACGATTATATCAGACGAACGTGGCGGAGTCTGTGGGACCAACAGGTGGAGAGTAAACTGCATCGTATAAAACCTAACCTTGGAATCTGGAAATCATCGTGTCGCCGGAACCGTAGGGAAGAAGTTGTTCTTGCGCGTCTCCGCATTGGGCATTGTCGCTTCATGCATAGCTATTTGCTGTGTGGTGACGCTGCCCCAATGTGTGAGGCGTGCGACTGTTTACTCACCGTCTCTCATGTTTTATGTAGTTGTGTCCGTTTTCGTAATCATCGGTTTCACTATTTTCAGTCTCATCTACTGGATGACGGCGCAGCTACACTGCAGAAGCTTTTGGGCGACCACTGCGACACGTTCGCAGTGTTTTCGTTCTTAAAGCAGATTGACTTTTTAAAACTTATTTAAAAAATAATAATAATAATAATAATAAAATTTATTTATAAACCCAATTAACTAACTAGTCTTCACAGCTTTTATCATTCGCTTTTCTGACTTTTACCAAGCCTGTCTGCTCCTAATCATTTCATCCCGCCTCTAAAAAAAAAAAAAAAAAAAATCTTTAACTGATAGTTCTGTGTCTGGCGCTCTTTGGCCAAACCTGGCCCTTGCGCCACTAAAACCAATTAACTAACTAACTAACTAACCAGAATCACAGTCCAGGTTTTCAAAATCAGTAGTCAACTCCTTATTTAATCCTTCAAGAAGACGCTTTGACACCTGTAAGTTCTGTTTTACACATTCCGTAAAGTGAATACAGTCTGTGGTGGTGCATTAACTTATTCAATTAAAATATAAATCGGTTAAAAGTCCTAAAAATGTTACTCACGGAAGTGCGTGTTCAGTCCAACGTCAGTAGTTATTGAGTTTCTTTGTCCAAAGTTGTATCTTGCTTCAATATGGTAAGTTGTTAGGGTTAGTTCGAGAGCCATTTCGTTATAAGTTGTACCCTACTTCGGATATGTCCAGATGTTTGGGTCAGCTCCGTTCTGGCTGTGTCGACATCATATTGAATGGGTAAAGGTTTCCAGATAATAATTAAAGATTCGTAAGTTAAGAGTTACTATTTACATACCACTTGAAGTTCCACGTCGTACTTGGCCTTTAGGGCTATCTCGTCAATGTTGCACTCTCTTGGAATTGCTGAGCAAACTCGAAGACTTTCTCAGCAATTCCAAGAGAGTGCAACATTGACGAGAAAGGCCGAGTACGACGTGAAACTTCAAGTGGTATGTAAATAGTAACTCTTAACTCAAGAATCTTTAATTATTATCTGGTTGGTTGGTTGGTTGGTTAATTGATGTTAATGGCGCAAGGGCCATGGTTGGCCAAAGAGCGCCAAACAAAAGACATCAAAACAAAACAAAATCAATAAAAAACGTACACAAGGTTAAAAACAGGCTGATGTGGTAAAAATGAAATATGATAGTGAACAAGGTAAAATCTAGATGAGTTTAAAAAAGTCAATTTCCTGTAAAAATGAAAACACTGCTCTCGTGTCGCCGAGAATAGTTTGCAGCGTAGCTGCTCCTTCGTCCAACAGATGAGAGTGAAAATGACGAAAACGATGATAAAAAAAACGAACGCAAGTACACAGAACATGAAGGACAGTGAGACGACAGTTGCACGCCTCACACACCGGGACACTCGCGCCACACAGCAAAAAGCGGTGAGTAAAACGACAGTGCCCAATGCGGAGACGTGCAAGAACAACTTCCTCGCGAACAGCCGAATGAACAGCCGTCCCGGTGAGGTATACGTTGTTGAACTAGAAGCCAAAGTTTGAAAACAAAAAATAATTTCTTCACCACAAGATGTTGACCGGTCACAAGGTCAGCTCGGGCCGTGAGGGCGCCGCTCCCCAAATAACTGGAAACCAGTTATCCCCGTGCGGGGAATTATTATCTGGAAACCTTTACCCATTCAATATGTCGACATAGCCAGAACGGAGCTAACCCTAACATCTGGACATATCCGAAGTAGGGTACAACTTATAACAAAATGGCTCTTGAACTAACCCTAACAACTGACCATATTGAAGCAAGATACAACTTTGAACAAAGAAACTCAATAACTACTGACGTTGGACTGAACACGCACTTCTGTGAGTAACATTTTTAGGACTTTTAACCGATTTATATTTTAATTGAATAAGTTAATGCACCACCACAGACTGTATTCACTTTACAGAACATGTAAAACAGAACTTACAGACGTCAAAGCGTCTTCCTGAAGAATCTTGTGGTCACGTAATTGTATGTGAACTTTATGATAGAATCACGTAAGATATAGTGTCCTTATTTAGTGTTCCTGTATTTTTTATCTTCTCACATTTTAAAATCAGCCTTAAAATTTCATGCATTTAATACTTTGCAATTCCATCTTTTTTCCTAATCTGGGGTTTAAAAATAGCAACCTTAGGAATTAATACTTGCTCTTAATTTTAAAGAGTTTAAGGTGCAGTTTTAAAGCATGATTACTTAGGGGAAAAGCGTTAATATCAAGCCTCAGCTCAGAATTTAAATAATGGCTGAATATTATGCTTCTACAGAGATGCTTTACCAACTGTACCAGCAAGTCATTGCGACTCTTTTGCATAAATGCTTGACATGAAGTGAAGTCTTTTTGCTCTTCAGTGTATAAAAAATAAATAAATAAATCAACTTTATGTAGTGTTCTAGAAGAATGCTAACTTTATGTGAATTCAAGTGCTGTGGGTGAAATGTAAGGTTCACTTTTACAATCAAGTCGATGTTGTAAATTTTCCAAATATTAACTAAAAAAAAAAAAAATAGTGACCTTAGTTTTTATTGAAAGTTTTTCAAATTGTATTTTTACATTACACTGCAACATAGCTGCTGACATCAAAAGTTTCTTGAAACTTGGTATGCTTTGCTGTTTAAATTACACATTTATACTTAAAAGGAAACCATGTTTCAAATGAACTTACTGTGAATTTTATCAGTGCTTTTAAAAGCTTATGCAATTACTTCTATCTATTTATTTCACTGTAGGTATTGTAACCATCTATTGAGTACAGAAATCGATCAAGTAACTCGTGCTCTTCTAGGTGACTTGACTCGTTTTCAAGACAGATTGCATGAAAAGGATCCTGTCAAAGTAATGTTACTAGTTTTTTTTTTTTGTTCTCAGTTTAAATTTGTGTCTTCATCCTATTTGTAAAATCAGTCATTCACACAAACAAAAATAAAAAAGCTGAACTGAAAAAGAAAATCACACATTCACACACACACACACACACACACACACACACAAAAAAAAGCTGAAAAAGAAAATTTCACAGCTCTTTTTTTTTTTTTTTTTTTTTTTTGGAAGTTCCTAACAAATGAGATTTGTTAGCCTGAATTTGATACTGATACAGTTTGAATGGCTTAATGTTTTCATACATACATACATATCGCTAAGCTGTTCTCTTAGATTCAGAGGTTAGCTCTACAAAGAAATGCAAACTACCAGATAATTTATAATTACTGTTATTGTATCAAACTTCTCCATTTGCAGCGATTTTGACATACAGCTCGGGCTTCACTGACATCCATCACATGCCGTACAGAAGACCTTCCATACTCATAATCGTTTTCTCATGCAGACACTCCTGAATCTGATCCTCCCACGACTTCCTTGGCCTTCCACTGCCTTTCCTTCTTGCCACTTGGGCTAAAAAGATTTTCTTAGTAAGCATCTCATCACTCATTCTTTCAACATGGCCAAACCACCGAAGCATATTAGTCTCCACCTTGCTAACAACATTTTGCTTCACATCACACAAGTGCAACACATCTTCATTCCTCACACCATCTGAACATGTCTTCCCACAACCCCCCGTAAGTAACGCATTTCTCCAGCACACAAACTACTCCTATGTTTCTTCTGTAGTACCCAGGTTTCACTGCCATACATCAGAGTAGGAACAAAAACACTTTCATACACAGCCATGCAGGACTCTCTTGAGAACCCATCATTCCTGTGAACACCTCTCAAAGCTGCTATGAGTTTCAATGAAGAATTCACTCGCCCACCAATTTCACCATCCCATTTTTTTTTCTGTCAAATGTGCTTCCTAAATACACAAACTCATTCACCTGGTCAATCACTGTGCCATTTAGACTTATATTACATTCAGTACTACCAGTCCTCTCTCAAAAACCATAATTTTGGTTTTTTCCCTTATTTATACTCAGTTTGAATTTCATGCAAACTTTGTAATGCTTATTCAATACAGTGATGCCTTTTAGAAATAGCAGCAAAGAATGACTGAAACAGAAATAACTTTTCATCAAATTTTGTTTAAGTGATTCTTTTTCTACAAGCAACAATAATCTTTATGAAAGGGGCAAAAGAAGAAAATTGTGTATTTAAAAAAAATTGTTGTGGGGTTGTATGCATCAGTTACCACATTTTTTTGTTTATATTTTGCTACAGTGGGAAGCAGATGTAATTTTGTTGGAGTTACCATGGCTTTTCAATATATGCATGATGCCAAATAGACAATATATGCATGATGCCAAAATGGACAATACTGGTTTATGTTTTGGTAATATCCCTGTGTGCAGATTGCTGTTGCTGAAAACATAGTCATGTTGGCTGAGAGCAAAAGTGAGTTGCAGAGTATGTTGTCCCTTATGCACGAAGTTTGCATGAAATTCAAGCTGAGTATAAATAAGGGAAAAACCAAAGTTATGGTTTCTCAGTGAGAAACTGTTATTACTGAATGCAAGATTAGTCCAAATGGCACAGTGATTGACCAGGTGAATTAATTTGTTTGTTTAGGAAGCATGTTTGACATAGAGAACAAATTAGATGGTAAAATTGGTAGCTGAGTGAATTCCTCTTTGAAAGTCATAGCTGCTTTAAAAAGAGGATTTCTCATAGAACTGACAGGTTCTTGAAAAAGTCATGAATGGCTGTGCATGAAAGTGCAGTTCCTATTCTGTATGGCAGTGAAACGTGGGTACTGTAGAACAGATATAGGTGAGTTGTTTGCATGCTAGAGAGATGCATTACTTATGGGGGTAAAAAAAAGTTGACTTCCTTCCAAAATCGTTTTGCTCTGAGGTTTAGAGAAAGTTTGGAAATTTTATTTTCCAAAAATTGCAACTCTGAGCTCCCCATTTACGTCCCATACATCTGGAAATCTCTCATTACATCACGTCACCCCGAGTTACTGTTGCAAAACTTACCTTTTCAATCTGGCAATGAAACAAATTGTAGTCGCACTGATGAAGGCCATAGTAATGGCTGAAATATATTTGCCTTAAAACTTTTTATACATAACTTAGTGTGTTCTCAACTACCATCTACTAAACTTATGGGGGGTTCGTGGCAAGACATATTTTGGTCATATGAGGAATGAAGGTACGTTGCAGATGTGTAATATGAAGCAAAATATTGTATACAAAAGGTCTTATGTGAGATGCATGGTGTATGTCAGTGAAGCTGGAGTTTGTCAAGATTGCTGTGTAAATGGAGTCTTTAACTGTTAACATCAACAGTAAGTGAAGTTTAACATCATCTCAGTAACTTTGATTTGGCACGTGTTCTTTCTCTGAGAAGCTAACCTCTGAATGTCAGAGAACAAGTGGACATTCATGTATGTTAACCAGTGAAAAGTAGTGAGCTTAAAGATTGAAATGTAAGAAAGTGGAAGTCATAGTAATTTCCTTTTAAATTATTGATAAATGAGGAATGAGATATTAGTAAATGGATGTAATACTTTTAAATTTTAATGTGCTGTTTGTGTTCCCAAATTCTTAATTTTTAGTGTCAGATATAGGAACTTGCATAGCCTTTCTTTCTTTTCCCTTTTTCTCAGTTAAACGAGACATTTCACTTTTAATTCTGCCAGGGGCAGTGTTAAGAAAATTACAGTAAGTTGAGGTTGTTGACAATTTCAAAAATCACTGAATTTTTTTAAATTATTTTGTCTAATTAGTTATCTTTTTGTTTAATTTCACAAATTCAGCTGTTCATTATTCATGAATTATATCCATAATTTTAGCAGTGTTTTTATCCATTGATGTGCTTCTCTAAATCTTCTATTAGTTGACAGAGTTAAAGCTGCATTTATTAATGTTTTCAATAGAGCTTTAAATCATTTACTTAATAAAAGTTTTAGAGAAGAAGAATATCAACGGATAAAAACACTGGTAAAATTATGGATATAGTTCAAGAATAATAATAAAAAGCATAAACCAAAAAGAGAAGTCATAACAAAAAGTAGAAGACAAAAAAACCAGTGGCTTATTTCCATTCATAAAAAAGCCTTCTGAACTTTGTAAAATTTGGGCGGGAAATTTAATTGTTTTTTTCCTTTTTTCGAACAATCTGTGATTTCTCAGAAAGATATAATAATAATTAATAAACATAAACTTAAATTACCATATTTTTTGGATTATAAGTCAATGTTGAGTATAAGTGAAATGGTGACGATGACGATTATGGGCAAAACACGTAACAATATTAACAAATAAAGGTAACTTGATCACGCTAGTTACGTTAACTGAAACTTTTACAAAAAGTTCGTAAGTTGGAAGCTTTCGACCTTATCTTAGGTCTTCATCACGCCAATGGAGGACTAAGATTGTTGCCAGATTCTACATTTGAATTTTTCTTATTTTTGTTGCCAAAACTTAGAATTGATCTCCAGATCAACGGATTGTAGAGAGGAGATTAGGAGTTGCAAGTCATTGAGTTGAACATAATTTCTATGCTTTCACGGTAACGGAGGGCAAAACGATTGTCAAAAGAAGCAATTTGTTTTGCTTCGTTCCAGTGGGGAACTGCAGATGTGTCTTCCATTGTCAAAATAGACAAGGCAGTATTGGGATTGGCTTTCGAAACATCTTTTCTATGTTCTAAAATTCTATGGCTAATGCTCCTGTATGTGCTTCCAATGTTTAAGTTATCCCCAGTAGAAGAAGAGATAGGAATGCAGTAAACTCCTGGGAGGTTCAGGCTTTCAACTTTGTCCCTATCCCTTTGTAGAAGTTTCAAGATGTTTGGGGTAGATTTAATGGCAAGATGGTAACCAAAACTTCTAAAAAGAATCTGTAACTTATAAGCATAGGAAGGATGGTAAGGAACAGAACCACAGAATTTCAGGTCTTCTTTCTTGTGAGGAAGGAGGCATTCGATTTTTGAATGGTTTTCATATTTCTTTATGAGGGAGTTGACTATAACAGCAGGGAAACCATGAGAGAGGGCTATTGTAGAAATTTTGGAGAGTTCTTCTTGAAGAGAGAGTTGGTTGTTGCAAATGATATGAGCCCTGTGTATGTAGGACTTCAATGCTGCAAGTTTGTCGAGACAAGTTGATCCTGAGTATGAGATGAGGCTAGAACAAATACAGTTAGTGTTGCAAAATTCTGTAACTATATTTTTAGTATTTCAGTAAACATTACAAAGAAGACAAAGTGAGGTGGTTTCAGTAGACATTTACCATATTTTTTTGGCATATAAATTGAGCGGGTTTAATTTCTCAGTTTCCTTATCTTCATTCATAGATAAGACAATCCTAAGTATAAAACCAGGTTGGAACAAATACATTCAGTGTTCAGAAGTTGATGTGGAGTAGAAGTCAAAGGGGTTAAATTTCCTAATTTCTTTATCTTCATTCATAGACATGTCAGTCCTTGAGTATAAGGCTAGAACAAATGTAGTTAATATTTTGAAATTCTGTAATTATATTCAGTGTTTCAGTAAATATTAAAAAGGAGAGAAGGTGAGGTAATGTCAGTAAATATTTTCCTTATTTTTGGCTTATAAGTGGAATGGGTTAAATTTCTCAATTTTCTTACTTTCATTCATAGATAAGTTGATCCCGAGTATAAGGCAAGGCTAGGACAACTACGAGGGGATACTGAAAAGTTCTCGGTCTAACCCACTTCCTGTAATTGTAGCATTATTTTGTCACTGCAGCTTGGAAGAGTGTTCTTTTGTATTGTAAAGTGCCAATTTTCAGACTAATTGCCCTTTTTTTTGCCGATGTTTGACGTCCTGAACTGAATCACGTCAATGCAAAGTGTTGAATTTTCAAATGTGGAACTCTGGGCTGTCATGAAATTTCTGTTCCTGCAGAAGAAAACTGCAGAGGCAATCTATGAGTGTATGACGCAAACATTGAGTGACAAGTTCCCTTCATATTCCACTGTGAAGAAATGGTGTGCCAACTTTCGGCATGGAAACTTTGAGACTGAAGATGCAACCAGATCTGGGAGGCCTTCAACAGTGACAACACCCAAAATTGTTGATCGTGTTCATGACTTGATTTTGTCAGATCGGCGAATCTCGGCTGAAACAATAGTTGAGACACTGGAGATAACCAGGGAACGTGTTCGGTTCATAATTCATGAGCACTTGGATATGCAGAAGATGTCAGCGAAGTGGATGCCCAAATGTTTGAACACCCATGAGAAACGAAAATGAGTGGACGCTTCCAAAACGGTTCTGCAGCATTTTGAGTGATCTGGTGATAATTTTTTGTAGCGACTTGTCACTGTTGATGAAACGTGGTTATATCACTACAATCTGGAGACAAAACAACAGTCCCTGCAGTGGCGGCACTCGGGTACTTCACGGCCAAAGAAATTCAAGACTCAAAGGTCTGCAGGAAAGGTCGTGGCAAGGTGTTTTCGGGGTAGGGGAGTTGGAAGGCATTTACCTGACAGACTCTCTCCCGAAGGGCCGAACAATAAATGCTGAATACTATTCCTACTTGTTGTACCAATTAAAGGAGGCGTTGAAGGAGCAAAGGTGAGGGAAACTGCAGAAAGGTGTTCTGTTTTTGCGGGACAATGCGCTAGCTCGCAAGACAATGGATGTTTTGAAGGATCTGGGGTTTAAGTTCATAGACCATCCACTCTGCTCACTAAATCTTGCTCCATTAGATTATTCCCTGTCCCCAAACCTAAAAAAAAATTCGAAAGGAAAGCGTTTTTTGAATGATTTGGAGCTAATACCAGCAGCAGATATTTGAGTGATTCAGAATTTTTTTTGGATGAGTTAAAGAAACTCCAGAAACACTGTGTGTTGAACTTTGGGGTGAATGTGTGGAATAGTCTGCAAGTTTCATGGCTCTCACCCATTTCCTTCTTGGTGAGGCCGAGAACTTATCAGCATCCCTTTGTACAGTTACCGTTTCGATATCCTGTAACTATGTTTTTAGTGTTTCAGTAAATATAAAAAGGAAGAGAAAGTAAGGTAACTTCCTCGTATATATATATATATATATTTTTTTTTTGAAAAAAAGATGAATTTTGTAAGTTTATTTTTTCCTTATGAAGTGACGCTACTGTAGTTGTTCCCTCTGACCGAATGATCTGAGAAGCCTTACATTCATGTACTGAAATATCCATTTGAAGCTATTGAAACATTTTGTCTAAATCATCAGTCAAATTTCCAGTTACATGGAAATCACCCCCCCCAATCATTATATCTCTGCCACCACAGTTGTTTTCACTTGGAAAACTTCATATTGCCAGCCTAGTTCGTGTGTTTCAGTGATGCAGATTTTTGCGATTTTTTTTCAAGTTTTCTGAAAAACTCGCAGTGCAAGCAGTATAGTAACAAATTTAGTGCTTTTCAGCATTTCCATTTCATTAGAAAATTAGCTAATTACCGGATTTTTCTGCTTATGAGACGATATTTTTGGTCTAAAAATTTTTCCAAAATTTTTAGACCAAAAATTGGGGGTCGTCTTATACACAGGGGTAACCGGTTAAGAGAACCCTGTGGTTACTGCGGCAAAACTGCCAGTACCTCTTATCCCCTCTCCCCCACTTTGATTTACAAGCAGTTATTCCTGGTGGACTTACAGATCAGCTACACCCTCTAGATGTTTCCATCAACAAGCCCTTCAAAGCCCTGATGACAGAAGAATGGAATAAATGGATATAAAAAGCAGGTAATAATTTGACACTAACAGGGAGAGTGAAAAAATCAACCATTACTGAGGTCTGCAACTGGGTCCTAAACTAAATGGAATGGAATCAAGCAAGAGGTGGTTGTGAAGTCCTTCAAGAAATGTGGAATGCCATGGATGGAACTGAGGATGATCTGATGTATAACAAACAGTGACTCAGACGACAGTTCATGCGGCTGAGGTTGAAAAAAGTGGTATGTCTGGAACTAATAGTGCTGAAGAAAGTGATGCATAATTTCATAGTTTGTATCTTTAAAATATTACCTAATTTCTAAATAATATAAATTTCCAAACTTTTTTTATATATATTATCAAAGACTTTGTCTGTGATATTACCTAATTTCTAAAAAATATCAAATGTGTCCTTTTTTGTAATAAAAATATTGATTTCTTAATTTTCGGTTCGAAAAAGAAGGGGTCGTTTTATGCATGGGGGCCTTATACACAGAAAAATACAGTAATTTCTAAGATTATTCTCAGTGAATTGAATTACTGATTTTAAGACATTCCAGCTTCCCTCAAAATGAATGCAAGCTTTTGAGCAGAGCTGGGCAAAATCGTAATTGAATTGATCGGTAATGCATTACAGCATAATGGTAATGTGAACAAGAACTTAGTGTTACCATTACATGGTGAATGGGCCATTAGAATTACATGGCAGTTGTAATGACATGTAGAAGTTACCCATTATAATCGTAATGGTTAACTATATAAACATAAACAATATCAAAAGGTATTCTTTACCCATTATTGAAAAAGTATTTCGCACATTTGTTGATCCGTGAGGCACATGCTCCCGTTTCGAGAGGTCAAATTGTGTTACAGGTTTTCTGTTAGTTAAAAATTTTTTTAAATAAAACATTTTAGTTAAATATTTTCAGTTAAACATTCATTCAGTAGTACAATCAAGCATTTAAATTTTTTTTATATTAATTAAAACATGCATAAGGAAAGGTTATGCTCATCTGGTCGGGGTCAGGTGGCTCACATAAATGCTCTTCTTCTACAATATTTATGTGAGCCGCATGCCCCCGACCCGATGAGTATAACCTATCCTTATGCATGTTGTAATTAATAGAATTTTTTTTAAATGTTTGATTGTACTACTGAATGAATGTTTAACTGAAAATATTTAACTTAAATGTTTTATTTATAAAAAAAATTAACTAACAGAAAACCCGTAACACAATTTGATCTCTCTCGGGACGGGAGCACGTGCCTCAGGGAGCAACAAATGTACGAAATGCTTTTTCAATGATAGGTAAACAATACCTTTTGATATTGTTCATGTTTAATCTAAAGCATGTTTTTAACATAAGATAACCTAGTTGTAAATGAATTTATGGCACCTCTGTTGATATTGATTGTACTGTGGAATTAACTTTTTTACGGGTCTTATAGAAGTTATTATTCAAAAAAGTTGGTGGTCAAATTTTCAAACTAAAGCCTAGTTTGTCATCAGGACTACGTCACTGGAGTAGTTGCTGCCACTCAGTTGGAAGAGTCCAATCGCAATTATCGTTAATTCAGGTACTTCTTCTTGCCAGTTCGATCCCTTCTTCTAGTTTCCTCTTTACTAAGTTTGACTGGTGGGTGATTATTCTTACTGAATCCCAATTTATGGAGTGTCCACTTGCTTGTATATATCTGTCTAGCCCTGTTTTGTTACTAATGTTCCTAATAGCTGCTTGGTGTTCTTTCATTCGGACTTTAATACTTCTCCCTGTTTCTCCTATATAGCTGAGTCCGCAGTTACAGTCGATGCAATATATTACTCCTTCTTGCAATTGGATGTCCACTTCTTTCTGCTTTAAAGCTGGCAGGAATTTCTTTAATTTGTTACTTAGGTCTGGAGCAAGCCTGATATTATATTTTGCTCCGATCCTCTTCAGTTTTTCGAAAAGTCCCTTGTGGTACGTAATTTTGCTGGTGAATTTGAAGTTGTTTATTTCCTGCTTCTTTTTTGGCACTTGTCTGAATAATTTCTCAACATAACGGGATGGGTAATTGTTTTCTGCCAATATTTCTTTTAATTCTTCTCTGTGAAGATCTTTTTGAGCATCTGAAGAGACCAGGACTTCAATTTTTTCCAAAAATTGTCTTGCCGTATTCAATTTAATATAATCAGGGTGGAATGAGTAGAAGTCTAACATCTTCCCTGTGTTAGTGGGTTTTCTAAAAAGCTGAGTGAATATTCTCCCCTCTCTTCAGGTCAAGTTTAAATCAAGGAAATTGATGCTATGGTCTTTTTCCAGTTCCAGGGTGTACTGCAAGGTATTTTCTAGCGAGTTAAATTTTGCTAGAATTTGAGAGGGTAGAGACTGGTCCTCAGTATCTACTATAAGTAGGACATCATCCATGTATCTTACATAGAGAGCAAATATTGAAGGTTGTACAAGGATTTTTGCCTCTAATTTATTTACATAATAATTTGCAAGCCGAGGTGCTAGTGGAGAACCCATTGCAAGTCCTGAAGTTTGCCTGTAATATTTCTTTCCAAACTGGAAGAAATTATTCTTGAAAGAAAACATGAGCAATTCATATATGCCAAGTAGTATTTCTCTATTGTGGTTATGGAAGACTATTTTTTTTCCGCCAGGTCATCCGCAATGAATTCCAGTAGGAGGTCCAGGTTAATGTTGGTATACATAGAGACTATATCCAGGCTTGCCATTACTGGATGAATTAATTCTGGCAAGTTGTCTAGTTTTTCTTTCAGCTGCATGGAATTTTTAGAAGGTAGGGAGGAGAAGGGAAAATATCTCTGAGGTGAGTAAGTAAATAATAATTAATGCTGGAGAGTAATGAATTTCTAGTGTCTGTTATAGGTCTTATCGGATGGCCTTCTTTGTGAATTTTTATTGAACCATAGATCTGTGGAACTCTTGACTGGATTTTGGAGAAGCTTTTGAAGAGCTCATTTAGCTGATTTTTACTTTTTAAAGAGCTGATTAATTTCTAAAGATTTTTGACAGTTTGATCAATAGGGTTAGCAGTGAGTTCTTCATAATAATAAGGCTTGCTCAATTCAGCTTCTATTTTATTGTAATACTTATTTTTTTCCAACAATACCAAAACTTTGCTTTTATCTGCTTTCAGTGCTACTATATTATTGGTTTTGAATTTTTTAAGGTCAGTAATGGCTTTTCTATCAAAATTGTAAGCAATTTTTACTGGCTTTTTTACAAATTTTGAGACGTAGTCTGAGAATTTTTTCCTTAAAGTGGCTGCTGTATTTTCATCTTCTCTTTCTACCTTACTACAGATGCTTTCTAAATCAATAAGCATTCATTTTTTACAACCATTAAGAGTTGTCTCATGAAATTTCGTAATGGTTAAATATATGTTCGTAGTTAACGAATAACTTATGGGTAACTATACAACATGAATAAACCAGTACACCCTTACACGTTGTGTAGGTTATTTGACAATTGTTCCACCCCTTGGACATCAAATGCATGTATGTAGGTATTGGAGATTGTACGTGTATGACATGAGTAGTTGTCCCGTCTTCGCCACAAGTAAAGTGATTTGAACAAAATAATACATGTGATGTAAGTACGAATGGGATGTTTATTTCAGTTAGAGATACTCATTTCGTCCATCTCCAGAACAGTATTCTCGTCCATTACATACGTTTCACTGTCCAAAATAATTACCCCACTATAGCCACAAGCACATATTAGCACTACACTCACAGTTCAGCAACTCAGGGTGCACTGCCGAATATTACAAAAATTTGCGAACTCTTGACATTTTTGCCATACTTCTCAAGTGTTATACTATAAAAACAACCATTCACTTACCCGAAAGATCTTGGTCATATTTTTATCTTGTAACACTTCAAGCACGTCAATTATATTGTTGTTGGCTTTCTGAGGTTGAACTGACTCTTTGCCTATGACTTTCCTTCCTCCGGGGATGAAACATCGTACTATCTTTTTTTTTTTTTTTAATTTACTGGACAACACACGCAGGTTTCTTTCTGCCATGTGAAACGTAACCATAGCTCGTCCTCACGATAAAAACCTCATACATACACACACTATAACCACTCATTCATACATTCCGTTAAAAACACTATGTACATATTTACACTATCTACATTCCCAGGCAGTTAAACCATTTGCCAACTGTGATTAAAAAAGTGCTCAATCCGTTTCAAACTCAGTGTTAACCCTATTGCATGTGCCAACCTCATTCAGCCCGTCATACACAACCCTCTACACGTCATACACAGCCCGTCAACACACAAGGGTTGTGTATGACGGGCTGAATGAGGTTGGCACATGCAATAGGGTTAACACGGAGTTTGAAACGGATTGAGCACTTTTTTAATCACAGTTGACAAATGGTTTAACTGCCTGGGAATGTAGATAGTGTAAATATGTACATAGTGTTTTTAACGGAATGTATGAATGAGTGGTTATAGTGTGTGTATGTGTGAGGTTTTTATCGTGAGGACGAGCTATGGTTACGTTTCACATGGCAGAAAGAAACCTGCGTGTGTTGTCCAGTAAATAAAAAAAAAAAAAAAAAGATAGTACGATGTTTCATCCCCAGAGGAAGGAAAGTCATAGGCAAAGAGTCAGTTCAACCTCAGAAAGCCAACAACAATATAATTGACGTGCTTTGAAGTGTTACAAGATAAAAAAATGACCAAGATCTTTCGGGTAAGTGAATGGTTGTTTTTATAGAATATTTATAGCATATCATTGTTTTTATAGCATATTGACGGAGAAAGACTTTTTTGAACTGTTTGGCGAGTCTGACTCGGAATCGGATTTTGAAGGGTTCCGATGAAATTTTTGGGTATGCAAATTAAATTTAGTATTATATATATAATTTTTTTCGTTTTCAAATGTTTTTAAATAAATTCATTGAAATTTTTTTTCTCATTCCGGGATCGACTTATACGCAAGTATCCGATTTCTTACGATTTTTTCCTCTGAAAGTGGGGGGTCGACTTATACGTGAGTATATACGGTTGATTTTGTGAAAGGGAGGAGTGAAGTTTTCACATATTGATGACTTACATGCTACTTCTTCCTATTCCAGGCTCGAATCAAACGAAGGCTGGTGTATGGAATCAAGGAAGTGACTAAGCACTTGAAGCTCAAGAAAGTGAAGTGTGTCATCTTAGCACCAGATTCTGAAAACATCAAATCCAAAGGTACTGAATTAGGGAGGATATCTTTTCCCAACTGTACTGAATCTGTGTCATTGATCTTCATTGCATAATGATAAAGAGTGCATACAACTAAGATGTCAGTCACTACAGTTAAGGCCTCGAAAAGGGTGAAGATCAAAAATGAGTTGAAGAGTATGTTGCCCCAGATGTACAAAGTTTGTATGAAATTCAAACTGAGTATAAATAACGCAAAAACCAAAGTTATGTTCAAGATTCACATTATGGAATTTAACCAAATCATGCAGTAATACGTGGAATATAAATATGGTATGTGAAATAATCGTAAGATATTTCGTAATGTTTCTGTTTCACACGTTAAATTGCTAAGAAAGTTCGACTGGACAATATATAACATTCGACGGTAAAAATTCATGTATGTCAAATAAGTATAGATAAAAATCACAAAATCAATATGTGTTTTGCTCACTTCTTAAATTCCATTCCGCCATCCATCGATACGTTGACAGAATTTTCAGTTATGCTGGTTCTTTGTCTTTCACAAAAGATTAGGCTTGTGTGGTTAGGCCCACCATGTCGAGTCTGTTCTACCATCTGTCTATACCTGTAGAACACTTTGTACGTGAATAGCGGTATGCACAAAGTTTCGTCGTCATTCACAAATCATATAGATGAAAAACAGATGAAAAATATATGATGGTGATAGGACTAAAACCCAAAATGGGATGTTTTAAAACGCGTTGGGATGTCAACAGGGCGATAAGGCGCCGACGGTGTTATGTCACTTTCATTTTTTTGTAATACCCGTAGAACACTTTGTACGTGAATAGCGGTATGCACAAAGTTTCGTCGTCATTCACAAATCATATAGATGAAAAACAGATGAAAAATATATGATGGTGATAGGACTAAAACCCAAAATGGGATGTTTTAAAACGCGTTGGGATGTCAACAGGGCGATAAGGCGCCGACGGTGTTATGTCACTTTCATTTTTTTGTAATACCCGTAGAACACTTTGTACGTGAATAGCGGTATGTACAAAGTTTCGTCGTCATTCACAAATCATATAGATGAAAAACAGATGAAAAATATATGATGGTGATAGGACTAAAACCCAAAATGGGATGTTTTAAAACGCGTTGGGATGTCAACAGGGCGATAAGGCGCCGACGGTGTTATGTCACTTTCATTTTTTTGTAATACCCGTAGAACACTTTGTACGTGAATAGCGGTATGCACAAAGTTTCGTCGTCATTCACAAATCATATAGATGAAAAACAGATGAAAAATATATGATGGTGATAGGACTAAAACCCAAAATGGGATGTTTTAAAACGCGTTGGGATGTCAACAGGGCGATAAGGCGCCGACGGTGTTATGTCACTTTCATTTTTTTGTAATACCCGTAGAACACTTTGTACGTGAATAGCGGTATGTACAAAGTTTCGTCGTCATTCACAAATCATATAGATGAAAAACAGATGAAAAATATATGATGGTGATAGGACTAAAACCCAAAATGGGATGTTTTAAAACGCGTTGGGATGTCAACAGGGCGATAAGGCGCCGACGGTGTTATGTCACTTTCATTTTTTTGTAATACCCGTAGAACACTTTGTACGTGAATAGCGGTATGTACAAAGTTTCGTCGTCATTCACAAATCATATAGATGAAAAACAGATGAAAAATATATGATGGTGATAGGACTAAAACCCAAAATGGGATGTTTTAAAACGCGTTGGGATGTCAACAGGGCGATAAGGCGCCGACGGTGTTATGTCACTTTCATTTTTTTGTAATACCCGTAGAACACTTTGTACGTGAATAGCGGTATGTACAAAGTTTCGTCGTCATTCACAAATCATATAGATGAAAAACAGATGAAAAATATATGATGGTGATAGGACTAAAACCCAAAATGGGATGTTTTAAAACGCGTTGGGATGTCAACAGGGCGATAAGGCGCCGACGGTGTTATGTCACTTTCATTTTTTTGTAATACCCGTAGAACACTTTGTACGTGAATAGCGGTATGTACAAAGTTTCGTCGTCATTCACAAATCATATAGATGAAAAACAGATGAAAAATATATGATGGTGATAGGACTAAAACCCAAAATGGGATGTTTTAAAACGCGTTGGGATGTCAACAGGGCGATAAGGCGCCGACGGTGTTATGTCACTTTCATTTTTTGTAATACCCGTAGAACACTTTGTACGTGAATAGCGGTATGTACAAAGTTTCGTCGTCATTCACAAATCATATAGATGAAAAACAGATGAAAAATATATGATGGTGATAGGACTAAAACCCAAAATGGGATGTTTTAAAACGCGTTGGGATGTCAACAGGGCGATAAGGCGCCGACGGTGTTATGTCACTTTCATTTTTTTGTAATACCCGTAGAACACTTTGTACGTGAATAGCGGTATGTACAAAGTTTCGTCGTCATTCACAAATCATATAGATGAAAAACAGATGAAAAATATATGATGGTGATAGGACTAAAACCCAAAATGGGATGTTTTAAAACGCGTTGGGATGTCAACAGGGCGATAAGGCGCCGACGGTGTTATGTCACTTTCATTTTTTTGTAATACCCGTAGAACACTTTGTACGTGAATAGCGGTATGTACAAAGTTTCGTCGTCATTCACAAATCATATAGATGAAAAACAGATGAAAAATATATGATGGTGATAGGACTAAAACCCAAAATGGGATGTTTTAAAACGCGTTGGGATGTCAACAGGGCGATAAGGCGCCGACGGTGTTATGTCACTTTCATTTTTTTGTAATACCCGTAGAACACTTTGTACGTGAATAGCGGTATGTACAAAGTTTCGTCGTCATTCACAAATCATATAGATGAAAAACAGATGAAAAATATATGATGGTGATAGGACTAAAACCCAAAATGGGATGTTTTAAAACGCGTTGGGATGTCAACAGGGCGATAAGGCGCCGACGGTGTTATGTCACTTTCATTTTTTTGTAATACCCGTAGAACACTTTGTACGTGAATAGCGGTATGCACAAAGTTTCGTCGTCATTCACAAATCATATAGATGAAAAACAGATGAAAAATATATGATGGTGATAGGACTAAAACCCAAAATGGGATGTTTTAAAACGCGTTGGGATGTCAACAGGGCGATAAGGCGCCGACGGTGTTATGTCACTTTCATTTTTTTGTAATACCCGTAGAACACTTTGTACGTGAATAGCGGTATGTACAAAGTTTCGTCGTCATTCACAAATCATATAGATGAAAAACAGATGAAAAATATATGATGGTGATAGGACTAAAACCCAAAATGGGATGTTTTAAAACGCGTTGGGATGTCAACAGGGCGATAAGGCGCCGACGGTGTTATGTCACTTTCATTTTTTTGTAATACCCGTAGAACACTTTGTACGTGAATAGCGGTATGCACAAAGTTTCGTCGTCATTCACAAATCATATAGATGAAAAACAGATGAAAAATATATGATGGTGATAGGACTAAAACCCAAAATGGGATGTTTTAAAACGCGTTGGGATGTCAACAGGGCGATAAGGCGCCGACGGTGTTATGTCACTTTCATTTTTTTGTAATACCCGTAGAACACTTTGTACGTGAATAGCGGTATGTACAAAGTTTCGTCGTCATTCACAAATCATATAGATGAAAAACAGATGAAAAATATATGATGGTGATAGGACTAAAACCCAAAATGGGATGTTTTAAAACGCGTTGGGATGTCAACAGGGCGATAAGGCGCCGACGGTGTTATGTCACTTTCATTTTTTTGTAATACCCGTAGAACACTTTGTACGTGAATAGCGGTATGTACAAAGTTTCGTCGTCATTCACAAATCATATAGATGAAAAACAGATGAAAAATATATGATGGTGATAGGACTAAAACCCAAAATGGGATGTTTTAAAACGCGTTGGGATGTCAACAGGGCGATAAGGCGCCGACGGTGTTATGTCACTTTCATTTTTTTGTAATACCCGTAGAACACTTTGTACGTGAATAGCGGTATGTACAAAGTTTCGTCGTCATTCACAAATCATATAGATGAAAAACAGATGAAAAATATATGATGGTGATAGGACTAAAACCCAAAATGGGATGTTTTAAAACGCGTTGGGATGTCAACAGGGCGATAAGGCGCCGACGGTGTTATGTCACTTTCATTTTTTTGTAATACCCGTAGAACACTTTGTACGTGAATAGCGGTATGTACAAAGTTTCGTCGTCATTCACAAATCATATAGATGAAAAACAGATGAAAAATATATGATGGTGATAGGACTAAAACCCAAAATGGGATGTTTTAAAACGCGTTGGGATGTCAACAGGGCGATAAGGCGCCGACGGTGTTATGTCACTTTCATTTTTTTGTAATACCCGTAGAACACTTTGTACGTGAATAGCGGTATGTACAAAGTTTCGTCGTCATTCACAAATCATATAGATGAAAAACAGATGAAAAATATATGATGGTGATAGGACTAAAACCCAAAATGGGATGTTTTAAAACGCGTTGGGATGTCAACAGGGCGATAAGGCGCCGACGGTGTTATGTCACTTTCATTTTTTTGTAATACCCGTAGAACACTTTGTACGTGAATAGCGGTATGTACAAAGTTTCGTCGTCATTCACAAATCATATAGATGAAAAACAGATGAAAAATATATGATGGTGATAGGACTAAAACCCAAAATGGGATGTTTTAAAACGCGTTGGGATGTCAACAGGGCGATAAGGCGCCGACGGTGTTATGTCACTTTCATTTTTTTGTAATACCCGTAGAACACTTTGTACGTGAATAGCGGTATGTACAAAGTTTCGTCGTCATTCACAAATCATATAGATGAAAAACAGATGAAAAATATATGATGGTGATAGGACTAAAACCCAAAATGGGATGTTTTAAAACGCGTTGGGATGTCAACAGGGCGATAAGGCGCCGACGGTGTTATGTCACTTTCATTTTTTTGTAATACCCGTAGAACACTTTGTACGTGAATAGCGGTATGTACAAAGTTTCGTCGTCATTCACAAATCATATAGATGAAAAACAGATGAAAAATATATGATGGTGATAGGACTAAAACCCAAAATGGGATGTTTTAAAACGCGTTGGGATGTCAACAGGGCGATAAGGCGCCGACGGTGTTATGTCACTTTCATTTTTTTGTAATACCCGTAGAACACTTTGTACGTGAATAGCGGTATGTACAAAGTTTCGTCGTCATTCACAAATCATATAGATGAAAAACAGATGAAAAATATATGATGGTGATAGGACTAAAACCCAAAATGGGATGTTTTAAAACGCGTTGGGATGTCAACAGGGCGATAAGGCGCCGACGGTGTTATGTCACTTTCATTTTTTTGTAATACCCGTAGAACACTTTGTACGTGAATAGCGGTATGTACAAAGTTTCGTCGTCATTCACAAATCATATAGATGAAAAACAGATGAAAAATATATGATGGTGATAGGACTAAAACCCAAAATGGGATGTTTTAAAACGCGTTGGGATGTCAACAGGGCGATAAGGCGCCGACGGTGTTATGTCACTTTCATTTTTTTGTAATACCCGTAGAACACTTTGTACGTGAATAGCGGTATGTACAAAGTTTCGTCGTCATTCACAAATCATATAGATGAAAAACAGATGAAAAATATATGATGGTGATAGGACTAAAACCCAAAATGGGATGTTTTAAAACGCGTTGGGATGTCAACAGGGCGATAAGGCGCCGACGGTGTTATGTCACTTTCATTTTTTTGTAATACCCGTAGAACACTTTGTACGTGAATAGCGGTATGTACAAAGTTTCGTCGTCATTCACAAATCATATAGATGAAAAACAGATGAAAAATATATGATGGTGATAGGACTAAAACCCAAAATGGGATGTTTTAAAACGCGTTGGGATGTCAACAGGGCGATAAGGCGCCGACGGTGTTATGTCACTTTCATTTTTTTGTAATACCCGTAGAACACTTTGTACGTGAATAGCGGTATGTACAAAGTTTCGTCGTCATTCACAAATCATATAGATGAAAAACAGATGAAAAATATATGATGGTGATAGGACTAAAACCCAAAATGGGATGTTTTAAAACGCGTTGGGATGTCAACAGGGCGATAAGGCGCCGACGGTGTTATGTCACTTTCATTTTTTTGTAATACCCGTAGAACACTTTGTACGTGAATAGCGGTATGTACAAAGTTTCGTCGTCATTCACAAATCATATAGATGAAAAACAGATGAAAAATATATGATGGTGATAGGACTAAAACCCAAAATGGGATGTTTTAAAACGCGTTGGGATGTCAACAGGGCGATAAGGCGCCGACGGTGTTATGTCACTTTCATTTTTTTGTAATACCCGTAGAACACTTTGTACGTGAATAGCGGTATGTACAAAGTTTCGTCGTCATTCACAAATCATATAGATGAAAAACAGATGAAAAATATATGATGGTGATAGGACTAAAACCCAAAATGGGATGTTTTAAAACGCGTTGGGATGTCAACAGGGCGATAAGGCGCCGACGGTGTTATGTCACTTTCATTTTTTTGTAATACCCGTAGAACACTTTGTACGTGAATAGCGGTATGTACAAAGTTTCGTCGTCATTCACAAATCATATAGATGAAAAACAGATGAAAAATATATGATGGTGATAGGACTAAAACCCAAAATGGGATGTTTTAAAACGCGTTGGGATGTCAACAGGGCGATAAGGCGCCGACGGTGTTATGTCACTTTCATTTTTTTGTAATACCCGTAGAACACTTTGTACGTGAATAGCGGTATGTACAAAGTTTCGTCGTCATTCACAAATCATATAGATGAAAAACAGATGAAAAATATATGATGGTGATAGGACTAAAACCCAAAATGGGATGTTTTAAAACGCGTTGGGATGTCAACAGGGCGATAAGGCGCCGACGGTGTTATGTCACTTTCATTTTTTTGTAATACCCGTAGAACACTTTGTACGTGAATAGCGGTATGTACAAAGTTTCGTCGTCATTCACAAATCATATAGATGAAAAACAGATGAAAAATATATGATGGTGATAGGACTAAAACCCAAAATGGGATGTTTTAAAACGCGTTGGGATGTCAACAGGGCGATAAGGCGCCGACGGTGTTATGTCACTTTCATTTTTTTGTAATACCCGTAGAACACTTTGTACGTGAATAGCGGTATGTACAAAGTTTCGTCGTCATTCACAAATCATATAGATGAAAAACAGATGAAAAATATATGATGGTGATAGGACTAAAACCCAAAATGGGATGTTTTAAAACGCGTTGGGATGTCAACAGGGCGATAAGGCGCCGACGGTGTTATGTCACTTTCATTTTTTTGTAATACCCGTAGAACACTTTGTACGTGAATAGCGGTATGTACAAAGTTTCGTCGTCATTCACAAATCATATAGATGAAAAACAGATGAAAAATATATGATGGTGATAGGACTAAAACCCAAAATGGGATGTTTTAAAACGCGTTGGGATGTCAACAGGGCGATAAGGCGCCGACGGTGTTATGTCACTTTCATTTTTTTGTAATACCCGTAGAACACTTTGTACGTGAATAGCGGTATGTACAAAGTTTCGTCGTCATTCACAAATCATATAGATGAAAAACAGATGAAAAATATATGATGGTGATAGGACTAAAACCCAAAATGGGATGTTTTAAAACGCGTTGGGATGTCAACAGGGCGATAAGGCGCCGACGGTGTTATGTCACTTTCATTTTTTTGTAATACCCGTAGAACACTTTGTACGTGAATAGCGGTATGTACAAAGTTTCGTCGTCATTCACAAATCATATAGATGAAAAACAGATGAAAAATATATGATGGTGATAGGACTAAAACCCAAAATGGGATGTTTTAAAACGCGTTGGGATGTCAACAAGGCGATAAGGCGCCGACAGTGTTATGTCACTTTCATTTTTTTGTAATACCCGTAGAACACTTTGTACGTGAATAGCGGTATGTACAAAGTTTCGTCGTCATTCACAAATCATATAGATGAAAAACAGATGAAAAATATATGATGGTGATAGGACTAAAACCCAAAATGGGATGTTTTAAAACGCGTTGGGATGTCAACAGGGCGATAAGGCGCCGACGGTGTTATGTCACTTTCATTTTTTTGTAATACCCGTAGAACACTTTGTACGTGAATAGCGGTATGTACAAAGTTTCGTCGTCATTCACAAATCATATAGATGAAAAACAGATGAAAAATATATGATGGTGATAGGACTAAAACCCAAAATGGGATGTTTTAAAACGCGTTGGGATGTCAACAGGGCGATAAGGCGCCGACGGTGTTATGTCACTTTCATTTTTTTGTAATACCCGTAGAACACTTTGTACGTGAATAGCGGTATGTACAAAGTTTCGTCGTCATTCACAAATCATATAGATGAAAAACAGAGGAAAAATATATGATGGTGATAGGACTAAAACCCAAAATGGGATGTTTTAAAACGCGTTGGGATGTCAACAGGGCGATAAGGCGCCGACGGTGTTATGTCACTTTCATTTTTTTGTAATACCCGTAGAACACTTTGTACGTGAATAGCGGTATGTACAAAGTTTCGTCGTCATTCACAAATCATATAGATGAAAAACAGATGAAAAATATATGATGGTGATAGGACTAAAACCCAAAATGGGATGTTTTAAAACGCGTTGGGATGTCAACAGGGCGATAAGGCGCCGACGGTGTTATGTCACTTTCATTTTTTTGTAATACCCGTAGAACACTTTGTACGTGAATAGCGGTATGTACAAAGTTTCGTCGTCATTCACAAATCATATAGATGAAAAACAGATGAAAAATATATGATGGTGATAGGACTAAAACCCAAAATGGGATGTTTTAAAACGCGTTGGGATGTCAACAGGGCGATAAGGCGCCGACGGTGTTATGTCACTTTCATTTTTTTGTAATACCCGTAGAACACTTTGTACGTGAATAGCGGTATGTACAAAGTTTCGTCGTCATTCACAAATCATATAGATGAAAAACAGATGAAAAATATATGATGGTGATAGGACTAAAACCCAAAATGGGATGTTTTAAAACGCGTTGGGATGTCAACAGGGCGATAAGGCGCCGACGGTGTTATGTCACTTTCATTTTTTTGTAATACCCGTAGAACACTTTGTACGTGAATAGCGGTATGTACAAAGTTTCGTCGTCATTCACAAATCATATAGATGAAAAACAGATGAAAAATATATGATGGTGATAGGACTAAAACCCAAAATGGGATGTTTTAAAACGCGTTGGGATGTCAACAGGGCGATAAGGCGCCGACGGTGTTATGTCACTTTCATTTTTTTGTAATACCCGTAGAACACTTTGTACGTGAATAGCGGTATGTACAAAGTTTCGTCGTCATTCACAAATCATATAGATGAAAAACAGATGAAAAATATATGATGGTGATAGGACTAAAACCCAAAATGGGATGTTTTAAAACGCGTTGGGATGTCAACAAGGGCGATAAGGCGCCGACGGTGTTATGTCACTTTCATTTTTTTGTAATACCCGTAGAACACTTTGTACGTGAATAGCGGTATGTACAAAGTTTCGTCGTCATTCACAAATCATATAGATGAAAAACAGATGAAAAATATATGATGGTGATAGGACTAAAACCCAAAATGGGATGTTTTAAAACGCGTTGGGATGTCAACAGGGCGATAAGGCGCCGACGGTGTTATGTCACTTTCATTTTTTTGTAATACCCGTAGAACACTTTGTACGTGAATAGCGGTATGTACAAAGTTTCGTCGTCATTCACAAATCATATAGATGAAAAACAGATGAAAAATATATGATGGTGATAGGACTAAAACCCAAAATGGGATGTTTTAAAACGCGTTGGGATGTCAACAGGGCGATAAGGCGCCGACGGTGTTATGTCACTTTCATTTTTTTGTAATACCCGTAGAACACTTTGTACGTGAATAGCGGTATGTACAAAGTTTCGTCGTCATTCACAAATCATATAGATGAAAAACAGATGAAAAATATATGATGGTGATAGGACTAAAACCCAAAATGGGATGTTTTAAAACGCGTTGGGATGTCAACAGGGCGATAAGGCGCCGACGGTGTTATGTCACTTTCATTTTTTTGTAATACCCGTAGAACACTTTGTACGTGAATAGCGGTATGTACAAAGTTTCGTCGTCATTCACAAATCATATAGATGAAAAACAGATGAAAAATATATGATGGTGATAGGACTAAAACCCAAAATGGGATGTTTTAAAACGCGTTGGGATGTCAACAAGGGCGATAAGGCGCCGACGGTGTTATGTCACTTTCATTTTTTTGTAATACCCGTAGAACACTTTGTACGTGAATAGCGGTATGTACAAAGTTTCGTCGTCATTCACAAATCATATAGATGAAAAACAGATGAAAAATATATGATGGTGATAGGACTAAAACCCAAAATGGGATGTTTTAAAACGCGTTGGGATGTCAACAGGGCGATAAGGCGCCGACGGTGTTATGTCACTTTCATTTTTTTGTAATACCCGTAGAACACTTTGTACGTGAATAGCGGTATGTACAAAGTTTCGTCGTCATTCACAAATCATATAGATGAAAAACAGATGAAAAATATATGATGGTGATAGGACTAAAACCCAAAATGGGATGTTTTAAAACGCGTTGGGATGTCAACAGGGCGATAAGGCGCCGACGGTGTTATGTCACTTTCATTTTTTTGTAATACCCGTAGAACACTTTGTACGTGAATAGCGGTATGTACAAAGTTTCGTCGTCATTCACAAATCATATAGATGAAAAACAGATGAAAAATATATGATGGTGATAGGACTAAAACCCAAAATGGGATGTTTTAAAACGCGTTGGGATGTCAACAGGGCGATAAGGCGCCGACGGTGTTATGTCACTTTCATTTTTTTGTAATACCCGTAGAACACTTTGTACGTGAATAGCGGTATGTACAAAGTTTCGTCGTCATTCACAAATCATATAGATGAAAAACAGATGAAAAATATATGATGGTGATAGGACTAAAACCCAAAATGGGATGTTTTAAAACGCGTTGGGATGTCAACAGGGCGATAAGGCGCCGACGGTGTTATGTCACTTTCATTTTTTTGTAATACCCGTAGAACACTTTGTACGTGAATAGCGGTATGTACAAAGTTTCGTCGTCATTCACAAATCATATAGATGAAAAACAGATGAAAAATATATGATGGTGATAGGACTAAAACCCAAAATGGGATGTTTTAAAACGCGTTGGGATGTCAACAGGGCGATAAGGCGCCGACGGTGTTATGTCACTTTCATTTTTTTGTAATACCCGTAGAACACTTTGTACGTGAATAGCGGTATGTACAAAGTTTCGTCGTCATTCACAAATCATATAGATGAAAAACAGATGAAAAATATATGATGGTGATAGGACTAAAACCCAAAATGGGATGTTTTAAAACGCGTTGGGATGTCAACAGGGCGATAAGGCGCCGACGGTGTTATGTCACTTTCATGTTTTTGTAATACCCGTAGAACACTTTGTACGTGAATAGCGGTATGTACAAAGTTTCGTCGTCATTCACAAATCATATAGATGAAAAACAGATGAAAAATATATGATGGTGATAGGACTAAAACCCAAAATGGGATGTTTTAAAACGCGTTGGGATGTCAACAGGGCGATAAGGCGCCGACGGTGTTATGTCACTTTCATTTTTTTGTAATACCCGTAGAACACTTTGTACGTGAATAGCGGTATGTACAAAGTTTCGTCGTCATTCACAAATCATATAGATGAAAAACAGATGAAAAATATATGATGGTGATAGGACTAAAACCCAAAATGGGATGTTTTAAAACGCGTTGGGATGTCAACAGGGCGATAAGGCGCCGACGGTGTTATGTCACTTTCATTTTTTTGTAATACCCGTAGAACACTTTGTACGTGAATAGCGGTATGTACAAAGTTTCGTCGTCATTCACAAATCATATAGATGAAAAACAGATGAAAAATATATGATGGTGATAGGACTAAAACCCAAAATGGGATGTTTTAAAACGCGTTGGGATGTCAACAGGGCGATAAGGCGCCGACGGTGTTATGTCACTTTCATTTTTTTGTAATACCCGTAGAACACTTTGTACGTGAATAGCGGTATGTACAAAGTTTCGTCGTCATTCACAAATCATATAGATGAAAAACAGATGAAAAATATATGATGGTGATAGGACTAAAACCCAAAATGGGATGTTTTAAAACGCGTTGGGATGTCAACAGGGCGATAAGGCGCCGACGGTGTTATGTCACTTTCATTTTTTTGTAATACCCGTAGAACACTTTGTACGTGAATAGCGGTATGTACAAAGTTTCGTCGTCATTCACAAATCATATAGATGAAAAACAGATGAAAAATATATGATGGTGATAGGACTAAAACCCAAAATGGGATGTTTTAAAACGCGTTGGGATGTCAACAGGGCGATAAGGCGCCGACGGTGTTATGTCACTTTCATTTTTTTGTAATACCCGTAGAACACTTTGTACGTGAATAGCGGTATGTACAAAGTTTCGTCGTCATTCACAAATCATATAGATGAAAAACAGAGGAAAAATATATGATGGTGATAGGACTAAAACCCAAAATGGGATGTTTTAAAACGCGTTGGGATGTCAACAAGGCGATAAGGCGCCGACAGTGTTATGTCACTTTCATTTTTTTGTAATACCCGTAGAACACTTTGTACGTGAATAGCGGTATGTACAAAGTTTCGTCGTCATTCACAAATCATATAGATGAAAAACAGATGAAAAATATATGATGGTGATAGGACTAAAACCCAAAATGGGATGTTTTAAAACGCGTTGGGATGTCAACAGGGCGATAAGGCGCCGACGGTGTTATGTCACTTTCATTTTTTTGTAATACCCGTAGAACACTTTGTACGTGAATAGCGGTATGTACAAAGTTTCGTCGTCATTCACAAATCATATAGATGAAAAACAGATGAAAAATATATGATGGTGATAGGACTAAAACCCAAAATGGGATGTTTTAAAACGCGTTGGGATGTCAACAGGGCGATAAGGCGCCGACGGTGTTATGTCACTTTCATTTTTTTGTAATACCCGTAGAACACTTTGTACGTGAATAGCGGTATGTACAAAGTTTCGTCGTCATTCACAAATCATATAGATGAAAAACAGATGAAAAATATATGATGGTGATAGGACTAAAACCCAAAATGGGATGTTTTAAAACGCGTTGGGATGTCAACAGGGCGATAAGGCGCCGACGGTGTTATGTCACTTTCATTTTTTTGTAATACCCGTAGAACACTTTGTACGTGAATAGCGGTATGTACAAAGTTTCGTCGTCATTCACAAATCATATAGATGAAAAACAGATGAAAAATATATGATGGTGATAGGACTAAAACCCAAAATGGGATGTTTTAAAACGCGTTGGGATGTCAACAGGGCGATAAGGCGCCGACGGTGTTATGTCACTTTCATTTTTTTGTAATACCCGTAGAACACTTTGTACGTGAATAGCGGTATGTACAAAGTTTCGTCGTCATTCACAAATCATATAGATGAAAAACAGATGAAAAATATATGATGGTGATAGGACTAAAACCCAAAATGGGATGTTTTAAAACGCGTTGGGATGTCAACAGGGCGATAAGGCGCCGACGGTGTTATGTCACTTTCATTTTTTGTAATACCCGTAGAACACTTTGTACGTGAATAGCGGTATGTACAAAGTTTCGTCGTCATTCACAAATCATATAGATGAAAAACAGATGAAAAATATATGATGGTGATAGGACTAAAACCCAAAATGGGATGTTTTAAAACGCGTTGGGATGTCAACAGGGCGATAAGGCGCCGACGGTGTTATGTCACTTTCATTTTTTTGTAATACCCGTAGAACACTTTGTACGTGAATAGCGGTATGTACAAAGTTTCGTCGTCATTCACAAATCATATAGATGAAAAACAGATGAAAAATATATGATGGTGATAGGACTAAAACCCAAAATGGGATGTTTTAAAACGCGTTGGGATGTCAACAGGGCGATAAGGCGCCGACGGTGTTATGTCACTTTCATTTTTTTGTAATACCCGTAGAACACTTTGTACGTGAATAGCGGTATGTACAAAGTTTCGTCGTCATTCACAAATCATATAGATGAAAAACAGATGAAAAATATATGATGGTGATAGGACTAAAACCCAAAATGGGATGTTTTAAAACGCGTTGGGATGTCAACAGGGCGATAAGGCGCCGACGGTGTTATGTCACTTTCATTTTTTTGTAATACCCGTAGAACACTTTGTACGTGAATAGCGGTATGTACAAAGTTTCGTCGTCATTCACAAATCATATAGATGAAAAACAGATGAAAAATATATGATGGTGATAGGACTAAAACCCAAAATGGGATGTTTTAAAACGCGTTGGGATGTCAACAAGGCGATAAGGCGCCGACGGTGTTATGTCACTTTCATTTTTTTGTAATACCCGTAGAACACTTTGTACGTGAATAGCGGTATGTACAAAGTTTCGTCGTCATTCACAAATCATATAGATGAAAAACAGATGAAAAATATATGATGGTGATAGGACTAAAACCCAAAATGGGATGTTTTAAAACGCGTTGGGATGTCAACAGGGCGATAAGGCGCCGACGGTGTTATGTCACTTTCATTTTTTTGTAATACCCGTAGAACACTTTGTACGTGAATAGCGGTATGTACAAAGTTTCGTCGTCATTCACAAATCATATAGATGAAAAACAGATGAAAAATATATGATGGTGATAGGACTAAAACCCAAAATGGGATGTTTTAAAACGCGTTGGGATGTCAACAGGGCGATAAGGCGCCGACGGTGTTATGTCACTTTCATTTTTTTGTAATACCCGTAGAACACTTTGTACGTGAATAGCGGTATGTACAAAGTTTCGTCGTCATTCACAAATCATATAGATGAAAAACAGATGAAAAATATATGATGGTGATAGGACTAAAACCCAAAATGGGATGTTTTAAAACGCGTTGGGATGTCAACAGGGCGATAAGGCGCCGACGGTGTTATGTCACTTTCATTTTTTTGTAATACCCGTAGAACACTTTGTACGTGAATAGCGGTATGTACAAAGTTTCGTCGTCATTCACAAATCATATAGATGAAAAACAGATGAAAAATATATGATGGTGATAGGACTAAAACCCAAAATGGGATGTTTTAAAACGCGTTGGGATGTCAACAGGGCGATAAGGCGCCGACGGTGTTATGTCACTTTCATTTTTTTGTAATACCCGTAGAACACTTTGTACGTGAATAGCGGTATGTACAAAGTTTCGTCGTCATTCACAAATCATATAGATGAAAAACAGATGAAAAATATATGATGGTGATAGGACTAAAACCCAAAATGGGATGTTTTAAAACGCGTTGGGATGTCAACAGGGCGATAAGGCGCCGACGGTGTTATGTCACTTTCATTTTTTTGTAATACCCGTAGAACACTTTGTACGTGAATAGCGGTATGTACAAAGTTTCGTCGTCATTCACAAATCATATAGATGAAAAACAGATGAAAAATATATGATGGTGATAGGACTAAAACCCAAAATGGGATGTTTTAAAACGCGTTGGGATGTCAACAGGGTGATAAGGCGCCGACGGTGTTATGTCACTTTCATTTTTTTGTAATACCCGTAGAACACTTTGTACGTGAATAGCGGTATGTACAAAGTTTCGTCGTCATTCACAAATCATATAGATGAAAAACAGATGAAAAATATATGATGGTGATAGGACTAAAACCCAAAATGGGATGTTTTAAAACGCGTTGGGATGTCAACAGGGCGATAAGGCGCCGACGGTGTTATGTCACTTTCATTTTTTTGTAATACCCGTAGAACACTTTGTACGTGAATAGCGGTATGTACAAAGTTTCGTCGTCATTCACAAATCATATAGATGAAAAACAGATGAAAAATATATGATGGTGATAGGACTAAAACCCAAAATGGGATGTTTTAAAACGCGTTGGGATGTCAACAGGGCGATAAGGCGCCGACGGTGTTATGTCACTTTCATTTTTTTGTAATACCCGTTGAACACTTTGTACGTGAATAGCGGTATGTACAAAGTTTCGTCGTCATTCACAAATCATATAGATGAAAAACAGATGAAAAATATATGATGGTGATAGGACTAAAACCCAAAATGGGATGTTTTAAAACGCGTTGGGATGTCAACAGGGCGATAAGGCGCCGACGGTGTTATGTCACTTTCATTTTTTTGTAATACCCGTTGAACACTTTGTACGTGAATAGCGGTATGTACAAAGTTTCGTCGTCATTCACAAATCATATAGATGAAAAACAGATGAAAAATATATGATGGTGATAGGACTAAAACCCAAAATGGGATGTTTTAAAACGCGTTGGGATGTCAACAGGGCGATAAGGCGCCGACGGTGTTATGTCACTTTCATTTTTTTGTAATACCCGTTGAACACTTTGTACGTGAATAGCGGTATGTACAAAGTTTCGTCGTCATTCACAAATCATATAGATGAAAAACAGATGAAAAATATATGATGGTGATAGGACTAAAACCCAAAATGGGATGTTTTAAAACGCGTTGGGATGTCAACAGGGCGATAAGGCGCCGACGGTGTTATGTCACTTTCATTTTTTTGTAATACCCGTAGAACACTTTGTACGTGAATAGCGGTATGTACAAAGTTTCGTCGTCATTCACAAATCATATAGATGAAAAACAGATGAAAAATATACAATGGCGATAGGACTGAAACCCAAAATGGGATGTTTCAAAACACATTGTGATTGCTTATTTAAAATGTTCTAATGTCATGTGTTTGTGTTCTATCTTTTTTTTTTGTCTTCCTATCAATCAAATAATTTTCTTTCACATTTCGTGATAAACTTCATTTGGCAGTCTTCAGCCATCTCATGCTCTTACACCAATAAAATCAAATAACCAGCAAACTGGTATAGTAGAAAGTTGCATGCTAAACTTACGGCAGCTTTCCTTGCCTCCAATCCATCCATATGGAACTCAGAGATGTAATTTAATAATAAATTCTGTGTGATTTAAATTTGTTATTAATTTAATAAAGGTGATAGATTAGTAGTATTGTAGTTAGTAGTATTATTATCTATGCTGTATGTAATGCTGGTAAATTACAATTTTCTTTTTCTGAAAACTTTAATTATATGTATGTCGATGGCTTTTTATGCATTGCAGGTGGATTAAATGATGCTGTGAGTGAAATAGTCCGCATCAGTGTGGAATACCACATTCCATGTGTGTTTGCTCTGCGTAGGAAAACATTGGGGAAGGCCTGTCTCAAGCCTGTTCCAGTTTCTTGTGTTGGTGTCTTCAACTACAGCGGATCTGAGGTATAATGATTTTCTTCTAGTTTTTTGTCTTGTGCTTTCAGATGCTGTATATTGAAAGCTTAATGGTTACATGGTGGTCATTTCAATTTCAAATGTACCAATCAGTCAGTAGTGGAAGCTAATGTGGATGGTCAGGAAAAACTGTCTCATGATTTATTGAGTAAAATATTGTACAGTGATTGGTACAACTTATACGTTTCATGTTTCTTCTGTGGCAGCCGCATTTAAACCCAGAAACTCATGAAATGCATCTGCCTGGCTGATTTGAGATGTCTTTGGCTAACTGCTCAGCTGATGTAGGATCGTGCCTCAGCAAATGGTTGAGTAACCTTTTCAAGAGTTGAATCGAAGTAAAGGTATGTGGTGTCATCAGGAAATCGGGTGAAATCTCAACATAATTTTCCTCCCATTTACTTAGGGGATGAATCGATACAGGCACTTATTTTCTCCCATGCATTCTACACCCTTTGTTCATACATACATACATACATACATATCACCAAGCTGTTCTCTGATATTCAGAGGTTAGCTCCACAAAGAAATACAAACTACCAGATAATTTTTACTTACTGTTGCCGTATCAAACTTCTCCATTTACAGCGATCTTGACATACAACTCGGGCTTCACTGACATCCATCACACGCTGTACACAAGATCTTTTATACTTCATACTCATAATCTTTTTCTCATGCAGACACTCCTGAATCTGATCCTCCCGTGACTTCCTTGGCCTTCCTCTGTCTTTCCTTCCTGCCACTTGGGCTAAAAAGATTTTCTTAGTAAGCATCTCATCACCCATTCTTTCAACGTGGCGAAACCACCGAAGCATATTAGTCTCCACCTTGCTAACAACATTTTGCTTCACATTACACAACTGCAACACATCTTCATTCCTCACACAATCAGATCATGTCTTGCCACAAACACCCTGTAAGCATTGGCGGCTTTTGAGGTGAAGTAGGTGAAGTGCCTCTTCATTTATTTTATTTGAAATAAGGTTTTATTTAATAATTTCGTATAATATATTCTTTTTTTGCCTTTATTGCATGCTAAAATATCCAAAATTTTGATTAGATATCAATTCACAATGCATGTCCAATACGGAAAACAAGTCCTTATACGCAAAACAGTTCAAGTGAAGAGCTGAAATGAGAATGCTTGGAAGTCTGCAGTTTTCATTGGAGTTGCCATGGTAACAGTGACGTCACCCTCTCCTATCTGCCGGGCAAGTGAAGTGTTTTAGCTTGGGACGCCAAGCCTCTGCACCTGAAGTCGTGATCTTTCAAAGAGATCGCAGTGGAACGGGAACCCTTGGCAATCAACTATAGGGCTTTTTCTTTGCGGTGTTTCGGGGCATACTTTCCGAAAGAGATTTGTTTTTTTTTTGTGTGTTTTGTGATTGTTTGTTAAAAACTTCAGTAGTTACTTTAGTTTCGTGTACAGTTTAACTGATAGTGATAGTTTTAGTTTTCAGTATGTATCCTGTGAACGACATTGTCTGTAATTTATTGCAAACTCCGTTCAATCGGCGGAAAGATGAAAATAAAAGAGAAATTTTACTTCAAGGACGATTGACGGATTCACTGACAGTTGTCGCCAAGAAAGAAATCAAGAAGAGCGGCAAATCTTACAATAATAATTTAAAAAATTGTTGGTATACTGAATATAAATGGCTTTGTAGCCCTTCTATGTTACAAAAATTATTTTGTTGGCCCTGCTTATTTTTTAGTAATAAAATTTGGCGTGGAATAAAGAAAATTTTCAGATTTTTTAAATATAAAACGGCCACTTCACAAACGTGGTGATTCTAGCGAACACCTGAAATGCGAATTAAAGCTAAATAATTTTGAAAAGAATCGGAATACCATTGCCGATGCCCTGTGGGAGAATGCTAGGCTTTTGAAAATGCATTTCAGCGAAAGCATTCGTTTAAATAGACTTTTCCTGCAGACAATGATTGATGCAGTACTGTGTTTGAGTAAACAAGAACTAGCATTCCATGGCCATGACGAAGGCATTGACTCGATAAATCGTAGAAATTCAAGGAATTGCTTCCACTGTTGATATCGAGAACTCTTTTAAAAATTCTAAATCAATACGAAACGATAAAAAATGTCTTCACAGGTGACTCAAAAACTATTCAAAACAAATTAATTGAATGCATTTCTGAATATACACTGACGGAAAGGGAAAAAAGAACACCAAGAAGGAGACGTCTGATACCAACGAAATTTATACAGCATAATAACGGAATACAGAGGATAACGTGATCAAAACATTATGGCAAAATACAGCTGTATTTGCTGGTAAACTGAAAAATAACATTTCCATGTAACATGGTTAGTACGAGGTTGAACCGCCATGAACTGCGTCACACTGTGCAATTCTGGCATGGAGTCTGTCGTACAGATGTTGGATGTAAGTTTGGGGTATTGAGTTCCAAGCATCCTCAACCTGGACGCGTAAATCGGGGATAGTCGTGGCTGGCCGTGGAGACCGGATAAGTCGTTGTCCCATAAAATCCCACACATGCTCAATGGGGGACAAATCCGGTGAACGTGCAGGCCATGGAAGTTGTCTCACGCCTTGAAGTGCATGTTGCGTTGCACGTACCGCGTGTGGGTGTGCGTTATCTTGCTGGAAAACACCACGATGGACCGACCTTACAAATGGCACAACAACGGGCTGAATGATGTTGTTGATGAAGGAGGTGCTGTTTAACGTACCCAGTACAAACACTAGTTGTGTACGGGAGTGATAGCTGATCGCTCCCCACACCAGGAGACGAGGTGTAGGCCCTGTGTGTCGCTGGTGGATGCAAGAAGGGCGGAGACGCCCCCTGTGCGTCTGCGAACACGCATACGGCCATCGGAGGCTCCCAAGCAGAAACTGCTTTCATCGCTGAACACGACAGATCGCCATTGCGTTCTCCTGTGCAAACGTTGGCGACACCACTGCAGCCGTTCCTGACGGTGGACCGGAGTCCGAGGTACACATGCCAGAGGCACACGTGCACATAGTCCTGCATCCAGGAGACAGTTGCAGATTGTTCGCACAGTCACTTCAGGTGCAACTGCAACTCGGATTTGCGTCACACTGGATGTTCTGCTTGACAACGCTGCTCTTCTTATGCATCGATCGGTCCGCTCATCAGTCCGTCTGTGAATCCCGGCTCCACGTCTTCTCGTGTGGGAATGTTCCTCGAACCATCTACGCCACCATCGTACCACCGCCGATACTTCCCGTCTAATTCGCTCCGCAATACGACGATACCATCATCCGGCCTTGCGGAGTCCGACTAGACGACCTCGCTCAAAGTCCGATAACTGCTGAAATCGTACACGTCTTCCATGTCCAGGCATTGCAGCTTCCTTAGGGTCTTCGCACGTGTCCGTACGCCGACGACTGATTACATTCACTTCACCGTACTCTTTAAATACCACCGACGATAATTTGCATATTATGCCGTGCTGTGGCGTAAGTGCTCACCGGTTGGTCCCGAAATTAACATCACACCTACGTAAACTCGACCCCATTAACATATGTAAATTTCATGATCGTCCGCCAATTCCTTCTTGGTGTTCTTTTTTCACTTTCCGCCAGTGTATAAACGATCACGTCAAAAATGAAATAAATGAAGGTCAATGCTTTTATATTCAAGTAGATGGGAAGACATAACCATACTTCCGAGTGCTCTTTAATAATAAGATCTGTTGATTCGGAAGGTGTATCGGTTGAGCGATTTTTGGGTTTCCATGGTGTGAGTGAAGATAGAACGTCAGAAGCTTTATACAAAATGCTAGACAAAATTTTGGAACAGCTTGATTATCAACACCAGTCAATAAGACAATGTTACGATGGGGCAAACGTAATGTCTGGACACTTGACTGGGTACCGGAAAAAAAAAATGAAGCATAAAGCTTCTCAAGCTGTTTTTGTTTTTGCTCAGTACATCGTTTGAACCTTGTATTACAGCAGAGTTTTTCTAAAAATTCTAAGTGTCGAATATTTTTTGCAAGCCTCAGTGTAATTCCTTTGTTTTTTCACCACTCAGCGAAGCAATCGCTTCGCTGAGTGGTAAAACAATACACTCACATCAACAACTGCAAGATGCATGCCATCCATAACAGAAACTCGATGGTCCTCCACTTCGAAGTTAGTATGTGTAATAGTTGAAGATTGGGATAAATTGAAGGAAGTATTCTAATTTCTCACAAATAGTGACCAATTAGAAAAAATATCAATTCAACTTGCCCAAGGGTTTTTAAATGATACGAACACTTTTGAATTTACATTTTTGGGAATAGTATTTAATGAAATATTTGACTTCACTGATCTATTATTCGAAATTTTGCAGAAAACATCACTAGACATAAACTACTGTGTTACTCAAATTAAAAACAACTTATGAAATTTTGAGCCATAAAAGGAACGATGAGGTATTTGGAACATTGTTTGGAAAAGCTAGCAAAATCACAGAAATAAGCAGATCTAAACGGGAATATGCTGCTCTTACACCAGAAACAATTTTTCAAAATTATAAACAATTGTATTTTGAAATTTTGTACCACATTCTTATGGAAATGGATATAAGATTTCAAGATAGTGAGAAACTTAAACTTCAATTTGCCTGGCTTGCTAGCTAACACAACCAAATTCGACCAATTTAATTCATGCTTTCCCTCTCACACATTTGAAAATCTACAACATATTTACGGAAATTTTTTTACTAAGCACCAGCACCTTAAAGATGAACTGAGTATGTATATGCTGATAAAAAATTAAGGAATATATCGACTCATGAACTTCTTCGAGTGCTTCATGGAGATAAAAGCATTTTTACAGAAGCTTATAAATTGGTTTCCCTGATTTAAATAATTGCATCTGCAAGTGTTTCAGTGGAAAGAAGTTTTTCTAGCCTTAAAAGAATACAAACTTACTCTAGAAACACTATTTCTCCAGATAAACTTGCTTCTTTGGCAAATATTTCTATTCAGAAAGACATTTTCTTGATGTCACGAAGAAACAGCCATTTTCTGATGACATAATCGACACATTTCTAGCTTTAAAGGGAAGAAGAATTGATCTAATATATAAAAAAATAAGTAAGTTCTCATTAACTGATTTTCATTGAAGACAGTAGATATCTTTTCATATTGCTCTTGTAGCTCTTCACCTATTTTTCCTACCACGAGCCGCCACTGCCTGTAAGTAACGCATTTCTCCAGCACACAGATGACTCCTATGTTTCTTCTGTAGTACCCAGGTTTCACTGCCATACATCAGAGTAGAAACAATTACACTCTCATACACAACCATGAGGGACTCTCTTGAGAACCCATCATTCCTGTGAAAACCTCCAAAAGCAACCATGATTTTCAGTGAAGAATTCACTCTCCTACTAATTTCCCCATCCAATTTGTTCTCTCTGTCAGTTGTTCAAAATGAGTCCACAAAACCCTTGATAATCAACTCCAGCAGACAAACTATACCAGTGACTGTCCATACCTTTTGGTTAATTTTCTTTTATTTCTGACGTACTTACGGTACACTCAAGTGCCAGAAAAACTGGTACACCAGTCTAATACTTGGTAGGTCCTCCACGGGAGCGCAGCACTGCAGAAATACAACAAGGCACAGACTCCACCAGCTTCTAGAAATATGCTGTAGGCAATGCACACCATACTTCCTGCAGAGCGTTCCACAATTTGGGTGTATTCCGAGATCGCGGATTCCTGTGTTAGATAGCGTGTTACATGGCATCCCAAATGTGTTCTATCATGTTCAGATCTGGGGACTTGGGTGGGATTGGCAACACCCCAAACTCAGATAAATGCTCCTCTAACCATAATGTGGCATCCCGACACTTGTGTGGAGGTGCATTGTCCTGTTTGAACAGGCCCAACCCATTAGCATGAATGCAGGACATGAACAGGTGTACCTTGTCAGAAAAGATGCGCACATAGCATTGGCTGGTCACAGACGTTTGTACACGTACCAGGAGTCCCAGTGAAGTCCAGCTAAACACACCCCATACCATTACGGACCCCCCACCAGCCGGTACAGTTCCTGTTGACAGGTGGGATCCATGGCTTCATGGGGTTTGCGCCACACATGAATCCTTCCACCTGCCCGATACAGTTGGAAACGTGACTCGTCAGACCAGGCTACTTGTTTCCAGTCATCAAGTGTCCAGTAGCGGTGTTACCGTGCTCAAGCGAGGCGCATAGCTCTGTATCATGCACCCATCAAGGGGACTAAAGTTGGGCGTCGGCTCCCAAAGTCCATATCGTGCAGGGTACGTTGCACAGTCCGGACGCTGATGCTTGTTGAGGCTTCAGCATTGAATTCCGATGATACCTGCGAGAGTGTCGCGTGAAACGATTCTTGACAGCCAACGATGGTCCCGTTCATCCAATGTCTTTTTACGGCCACACTTGTATCGTAGGTTGGAGGTTTTGCCGGAATTCTTGTAGTCACAGTACACCTTTGCAATGGTCGTCCGTAAAAATCCGAACTTTGTTTCTACCTCCGAAATACTATGGCCCATCTCACGAGCGCCAACTATGACACCACGTTGAAAATCGCTTAAATCGTTATTACTTGTCATTCTCATGCTGAAAACAGCTCTGACAGCTGGCAAGGATGTCTATCGCTTTATGTACGCACTGGCGGACACGACCGAGTACGTGCATAGGTGACGTTGCTATGTATTTTGCATAAGCTCATCTGTACCAGTTTTTCTGGCACTTCAGCGTATATGCTGTTGGTTAAAAGCATGTTTTCATTGGAACTGCAGTTGCACATCAGTCTTTTTGAGGATAACTAATTCTACTAATATAATTTCTTCAGTACTGTGTGTTTGATATTTTCAAAATCAAGAATATACTTATGGCTTGTTCAAAATTTTATTGTACAGGGTGTGGTAGAAAAATGGGTGTTTTTGATTTCTTTGTGAAAGTTTCCCTAATGATGCTGGCAACACTTATGGATCTTCATTTGTTCCATCAAATGACGCCATTTGTAGAGACATGAATCGGTGGAGTGGAATTCAACATGCTGTAGCTGTCAAGGCATTTTACAAAAATGGTTGCTATGCTGCCACTGCTAGATGAGAATATCGGGGTCATTTTAATGTTGGGAGACATGATTGTACTCCATCAGAACATGCCGTCAGACTATGGGTGAAGACTTTTGAAGCTACGGGAAGTGCATTGTAGCAAAAACTTACAGGTAGGCAGGCCTAGGAGTATTCAAACATGAGAAAGAATACAGGAAGCCCAAAATGTTCTGTGAGACGAATTTCTTCACTAGTGTTGTGATCTCAAGTCGTAGTGTCCATAGAATTTTACGGGAAGAGTTAAAGTTAGAACCCTACAAGATACGGGTAGTGTAGCAGTTAAGTGAAAATGATTGCGAGCACCGAATGGCTCTGTGTGTTGAGCTTTTGGCTAAAATGCAAGGCAATGAAGCTTTCTTGCGTTTATTGTGGATGAGTGACGAGCTCCACTTTCATCTTAGTGATTTTGTGATTAAACAAAACTTTCCAGGGGTCAGAGTTGTCTTGAAATTCCTGTTTTTTATTTTTTTTTGTCCTGAAATGTCTTTATTTTTATTCTATATCCTGAAAATTTGAGTGTAATCTCGAAATTTTAATAATAAATGGTAAACTATGTATAGTGATTCATCATCTAGCATTTACAAGCACTGCATAAATAAAAAGAATGGAACAAGAGAAAGAGAGAGAGTACTCTGACGTCATCGCAAAGAACTCTCACTCTTGTAATTTGCGAAGTACGTGAATGCGCTCCCGCTTTTGTGAGATCTTTCAAAAATCGAAGCTGCTTGCTATGGAGGACGCACAGAGATGCCAACCATTACGGAATCTCCTTAATTATTAGATTTTCCCTGGGATTACAGCACTGTCCTGAAATTCCTGATTTTTATTTTTTTCGTCTTGAAATGCCCTTCTTTTTGTTATATATCTTGAAAATTTGAGTGTAATCCTGAAATTTTAAGAATAAATAGTAAACTATGTATAATGATTCATTATCTAGCATTTGCAAGTACCACGTAAATAAAAAAAAATGGAACGAGAGAAAGAGAGAGTACTCTGATGTCATCACTAAGAACTCTCACTCTTGTAGTTTGTGATGTAAGCGAATGTGTTCCCCCTTTTGTGAGATCGTTCAAGAATCGAAGCTGCAGTGAAACCGCTTCCTACGGAGGACGCACAGAGATGCCAACCATTACGGAATCTCCATAATTATTACGGATTTCCCCGGGATTATGGATGACTAACGAAAAATTACGGATATTCAGATTTTCACTGTTATTAACAATGCTTTACTGGTTTTGTAATTAATCAATGCAAAAAAGCCTCTGAACAAAGTTCGTAACACTGCTCTTTGTTTCTTTTTTTTTTTGTATTTCTGAGAAGGAGTAATTTCTTTTGCTTGTTTAAAAGAGTGAAAAAAAAAAAAAAAAAAGCATGGCGCATGGCCGAGATTCGGTAGGCCTGGCGTGCGTCTTTTGCCGTGACCCTGGATTTCGTCAGCCCGGCATGCTTCTTTCACTGTGTTTCGGGATTGTGTCAGCCTGAGACCTGTGAATAAAGTTTGTGACACAGCTCTTTGTTCATTTTATTTTCTTTCTTCTTTTTATTCTCCGAAGAGGAATTTGTTTTGCTTGTTTGAAAGCTAAGTGGGAAAGAATGTATGGCGCCTGGTCCTGGGATTACGTTTTCCATTTGAGGACTTCCATCTTCCGGAAATGGAAGTTAGTTGGAGTGAAGATTTCTCCTGTAATCGTAATATTTGTTTTTTGCCCAGTATTTTTTTTAAATATCCATTTATTCCATAAATGCTTACATTTCAGTTTAAAAATGGAGGAAAGAGTTTCCCAAAATGGAAGACGGTCGAAGTGAAGATTTCTCTTGTAACCATAATTTTTTCTTCCCGCGATGTTCTGACTATCCTGTGTTGTTGTTAAGTGTTACATGTGACCATATTTTGAAGAAATTCTGACTGAAAAGTGAATTTCTGTTGAAGTTGTTGATATAGGAATTGGGATGGATGAAGCTTCCTTTTCTTCAGTAATGTACTTGGCAAATATTTTCCCGGCTGCTGTTGTTAGTGACAGTGATCTGGACAAGTTGAAATTGGGAGTTTGCCTTATCAAATTGATGTATTGGAAAAAGATGTTTTGAATAGTCCAACAATAGACACCGCATGGTCAAACATTTGCAGCAGTGGATTGAGAATGGTTGAGAGCAGCAGTGGATTCAGAAGACCATTTAGCAGTGGATTGAGAATAGTTGAGGAGACCATCCAGCAGTGGATTGAGAATGGTTGAAGAGGCCTTCATGCAGCAGTAGATTGAGAATAGTTATGATGCCTTCATCCTGCAGTGGATTGAGAATGATGGTTGAGGAAGCCATACAGCAGTTTAATTGAGAATGGTTGAGGAGACCTTTGTCAAACATTTCGCTACTGTATACCGATGGCTATATGTATGAGAGGAAGAAAGAGAAGAGAGTATGTGTGCAAGAATTTGTGTGAATGAGAGACAATAAAATAGAGAAAAGATGTGTGTGTGTGTGTGAGAGAGAGAGAGAGAGAGAGAGAGAGAGAGAGGGAGGGAGGGAGGGAGGGAGGGAGGGAGGTGGAAAGAATGAGAGACAATATATGTTTAGATGAAAAAAAGGGGAGAAGGAAAGAGAAATAAAGATATGTTTGCATGAGAGAGAGAGAGAGAGAGAGAGAGATGTTTATCATCATTCTTGTATTCTAGGGCCTTCAGATCTCATCCCATTACATTCTTATGTGTGAGATTAGAAGAAAGACAGAATTCGGGAATAAAAACTAAAGTCAGAATGTAATTTTCATTAAATTATGAATGCTACAGAATATATACTTTATGAAAATAGAGCTAAATTTGGAGTAAGTTCCAAAACAAAACAGCACAATAAATAGTGAGAAGGTTCTGGCAATAGCTCAGGAAAGTTTTATTTCAAATCCTGTAGAAACTTTATAAAAAAAACTGTGGGAAGATCTCATGTGTAGGGAGCATGCTTTTTTTTTATGCATTGTGTGATGTGTGAACTACATAGCTAAATCATCATCATAATCAGAGGTGAAATGTGAAGTAATGGTTTTGAAAAACCATTCGCTATGATTTATATCACTTTTTGCCACTGGATGTGGATGATGAGTTCGCATTTCTTTTTATGAGAACTGGATTTGTTTCAGCAGTGAATTTCCGTTAAGTTGTTAGTGATAATGAACTTGCAATGTGGTTCTGTTCTAAATACATGTGCCCATTTTTTTTTTTTTTATGTTCCAGGCTAATTTCAAGAAACTGATTGAGTTGCAAGCTGAAAGTAAGAAAGCATATGATGCTGTAATGAGTAGCTTAAAAGAGCTCATAACACAGGAGTATGTTGAACAGTTAGTAGAAGCCCAAGAAAACTCTCCACAGTCTCTGCAAGACCTGAGGATTACGTTGCTGAGGGAGAAACTACTGGAAAAGAACGCAGATCTGCGTTTAGTCTTCACTGCATCTGGAAATGTAGAAATTGGCCATAAGGAAGAATGACTTCTCCATTCGACAGCATATGTTATACTGACAGCTATTCTGCTGCACTTTGTATAAAATTGTTATTTTATATTACAGCATTTGTCCTATTTTATTGGGCAAAACGTAGTTTGACACAATAAAGCATATTTTTGTCACATGTTATTACATTGGATCCTTTGTATTAGATTCTTTGGAGATGCACAGCTTGAGAGAAACGTTTTTATTCTCAATGGGAGTTAGATGGTAGTTGGCTGCACAGTTAAATCCTTGTAGCCTGATCTGGCTAATAACATGTTATGGTTTCAATAATTTATGGCTACTTGGATCCATAAAACCCCTGTTGTTACTAATTTCTGCACCAGCAAATTTCTGAAGGATGCCCAAAATAAAATGAATTTTTTTTTTTTCAAAAATCACAAATGTACGATCAGATACTGACATCCATTCGTACATCCATGATTTTGACACAACTGCACACACAGCACTGAAGAATAACTGCTATTTAGTTTTCTGGCCTACATGTATGTACACAGTGTGTCAAAGAATTTTTAAGACTGGCGCTAGATTTCAGCGTACGGTGGCGCCACCAGTGTAATCGTGAATGCGTTATAAACCGTGACCATCTGCTTGCTTTCTGCCAAAAGTACTGCGTAGTTGTTAACGTAACTCAAAGGAAACGACCGTTCATTAGAGAAGTAAAATTTTTTTCATGTTGAATTATTAAGATGGAACAAAGGGCTGTTATTAAATTTAACGAAAAACTTGGTAAAATTGCCTCGGAAACGTACCAAATGATGAAACAAGTTTATGGTGAGTTTTGTTTAAGTAGATCAAAAGTTTTCCTGTGGCACAAACGATTTTTGGACGGAATAGAGACGCTAGAAGATGATAAGCATACCGGAAGACCAAGTTCATCTAGGACACATGAGGTTATTGAAAAAGTGCGTGATTTCGTGGAAAACAATCGATGTGTGTCACTAAGAATGATGGAAGAGTCTTTAAACATCAACAAAGAAATGATTCGAACCATCCTGCATGAAGATTTGGGCAAAACAAAAGTCTGTGCTAAATTTGTTCCACACACGTTAACCAATGAACAAAAATCAAGGAGAAGTGCACATTGCAGAGACATCATTTCAGCCGCTGAAAATGATCCAAACTTCTTAAAATCGATTGTTACTGGTGATGAAACATGGTGTTTTCAATATAATCCTAAAACAAAGCAACAAAGTGCGGAATGGAAGTAAAAAAACTCGCCACAAGCCAAAAAACAAGAAAAGTTCCTTCGAAAATCAAAACAATGCTCATCACATTCCTCGATAGTAAGGGTATTATCCACAAAGAATTTGTTCCAAGTTGAACAATTACTGGTGAGTTTTATTTAAATGTTTTGAGGCGTTTGATGGGCAGAATTCGTCGCATTCGTTCAGAATATCGAGATGAAAACAGTTGGTGTTTGTTGCACGATAATGCACTCAGTCACACCTACCTCACTTCTTGTTTGTAGATTTTTGGCAAAAAATAATGTCTGTGTGTTGAATCATCCACCGTATTCGCCTGATTTAGCACCCTGCGACTTTTCTTTGTTCCCAAAACTTAAAATGACGTTAAAAGGGAGTTATTTTGATGATATTTCGAAAATTACAAACAGCTTCGACGTGTGCTTTGGAGGCAATTCCGCAAAGTGAACTGAAACAGGCATTCGAATCATTATTAAATAGCTGTAACAAATGTATTGAAGCCAGAGGGACTTATTTTGAATAACAAACCAAAACAATTATTATATTTGCACTTTTAAGGTATTAACCTCTTGCAAAGTGCGCATAGTTTACGTGCAATTCATAAATGAAAAAACCATTAGAAAGTACCACGTACTCACCATAAAGATCATGGTAACCTCCGATGACAGCACACTTCCAACACGTCATTCATCGTGAAAGATGACAGAGGCCTGTTGAAAGTACTAGAGGATTGGATGTGAGGGGCTGAATGGGTGTGACACTTGCAGTGGGAGTAGCAGAGGTTGTGAAACAGAAGGAGGAGTTTGATAATTACAGTTGACCAAGGTTTAATCACCTATGAATGTAAGGTTATGTACATAGTTTTTACTTGAATTGTATGAATGAGTTGTATGTGTGATTTTTATAGAATTGACAAGCTTTAGAGTAACATCTCATAAGGCTAAGGAAAAAAAAATATGATGTTTCACACCCGGAAGTAAGAAGCGTAAGCAAGAAGTCTGTAAACCTTGGAAGCCCAGTTACATCACGGTGAATGACGTGTTGGAAGTGTGTTGTCATTGGAGGTTACCATGATCTTTATGGTGAGTACGTGGTACTTTCTAATGGTTTTTTCATAAACCAAAACAAATTATAATTTCTTGTTTCTATTTCATTTTACAGACCCAGTCTTAAAAATTCTTTGACGCACTGTGTACGTTGCTGAGTAGTGTGGAACAGGAAGTGCATGTGTAACTGGTATAAGCTTCTGATGCTCCAAAAACTAGATGGAGAAATGTTTAGTCTATTGAATCTTGTCTTGGATATTCATTCTTGTGTATCAAGTGGATTTGGAGAAAGCTTATGACTGACTAAACATAATGCTTTTGTGGAAGGTCTTGACTAATCATGGTATAACTGGGAATCAGCTTGAAAATGTGAAAGTTATGTATGCTGGCAATAGAGCATGATACATGCGAATGGTGGCTAGAGTCATATGAGAGGTTGTGTAATGTCACCATAGCTGTTTAATATATGAGATGGATGCATGATGCCAAGGTGGACAACACTGGTTTATGTCTTGGTAATATGCGGGCAGATTGCTGTATGTTGATGACACAGTCCTGTTGGCAGAGAGCAAAAGTGAGTTGCAGATTATGTTTTCCCAGATGAACAAAGTTTGTATGAAATTCAAACAGTATAAATAAGGGAAAAAACCAAAGTTATGATTTTTGAGTGTGAAACTGTTAGTACTATAAGTCTAAATCTCACCAGGTGAATGAAATTGTAAATTTAGGAACTATTGTTTGATGAAGGAAACAAATTAGTAGGTGAGTGAATTCCCCATTGAAAGTCATAGCTGTTTTAGGAGATGATGGGTTCTTTCACAAAAATGATGGGTTCTCAAGAAAGTCTGGAATGGCTGTCTATGAAAGTGTATAAGTGTTCCTACTCTGAGGTATGGCAGTGAAACATGGGTACAACACAAGAGACATAGGAGTTGTTTGTGTGCTGAAGAGATACCTTAATTATGGGAGGTTTGTGGCAAGACATTCTGCTAATGTGAAGAATGAAGATTTGCATGGTGTAGATAAATATTCTTAGCTGGCTTGGCCATGCTGAAAGAATGAGTTATGTAGTGCTAACTAAGAGAATTTATTCAGCCTAAATGGCAGGAAAGAAATGTTGAAGTACATACATACATACATATCATTAAGCTGTTCTCTGATATTCAGAGGTTAGCTCCTCAAATAAAGACCATCTTACAAATAAACATTTAACAGATAATACAAACCACCAGATAATTTTTTTACTGATTATTTACTTACTGTTGCCGCATCACAGAGAGAACAGATTAGATGCCATCTAATCTGTTCTCTCTGTCAAACAAGCTTCATAAATACACAAACTCATTCACCTGGTCAATCACGGTGTCATTTAAACTTGCATTAGGTTCAGTACTACCAGTTCTTCACTCAAACACCATAATTTTCGTTTTTCCAGTATTTCTACTTTGTTTGAATTTCATACAAACTGCGTACATCCGGGAGAAGTGCACCAAGGAAATTGTGAGAGGACCACATTCAGGAATGCCTTCAAGAGAAAAACATAGCAAGCATGAAGTACAAATGCTCTTGTGCGAGATTTGTGATGGATGTCACTGAAGTTTGAGTTGTTTGCCAGAATCGTGCTAAATGGACATCAGTAGTTAGCAAACCTTTGAATCTCACAGAACACAGCCTAGTGAAAATGTATGTGTTAAGAAGTACAATCAACTTTAATGCTGAGTTCCTTACAGAAATGAAAAAAAAAAAAAAAATCAACTTAACTCTTTTTTATCATTGAGGATCCCTTTTCAACACCTTCATATGTTTTATTCTGTTAATTGTTGAAAGGTATTTGAATAAATCTTCTGGATTAGGAATTTAAATTGTGTGTCTGAAAAAATATACATATATTCCATTTTTATCGGGTGAAGCATGTTAAAAACATTAATAACCAATAATTGGGGGTCTTCCCTTCATTTGAGGTATCTAGTAAAAACTTTGAAGAGTGTAGTTTCTATTTCTCCACTGGCTTCCTAGAAAATATCCATGGTAATTCCATCTTTCCCTGGGGTTCCTCCCTATTTCATTTCCTTAATTCCATGGCTAAAAAGTTAACCCATGTCACAGGAAACTCCAAGAACTATTGTCGTGTTAACCTTCTAAGTGTGCCAGGGAAAGTGTTTGGTAAGGTCGTTATTGAAAAAGTATGGGGACTTACCTCGGAGAAAGTGTGTGATGTTCATAGTGGTTTTATGCCTGGTAAATTTAGCCTGCACTAACCAAATTTTTGCATTACGCAGGATGATTGAAAAGTATCTGCCTCTTGGTAAGAAAGTTTTTGCTGCCTTCATAGATTTAGAGAACGCTTATGACCGAGTAAATAGGACACTTTTGTGGAAGGTATTGAATGCATATGGTGTTACTGGGAATCTACTTAATAGTGTAAAAGCCATGTATGCTGGTAGTAGAGCTTGTGTACGAGTGAATGGTGTTTTATCAAAATGGTTTTCCATTGGTGCAGGAGTTAGACAAGGTTGTGTAATGTCACCATGGCTGTTTAATATATTTATGGACGCATGCATGCGTGAGGCCAAAATAGATAATAGTGGTTTATGTCTTGGTGATATCCGTGTGTGCAGATTGCTGTATGCTGATGACACTGTCCTGTTGGCAGAGAGCAAAAGTGAGTTGCAGAGTATGTTGACTCGGATGCACGAAGTTTGGATGAAATTCAAACTGAGTATAAATAAGGGAAAAACCAAAGTTATGGTGTTTGAGAGAGGAATGGGTAGCACTGAATCTAATGTAAGTATAAATGGCACTGTGATTGACCAGGTGAGGTAGTTTGTGTATTTAGGAAGCATGTTTGACAGAGAGAACAAGTTGGATGGTGAAATCAGTAGGCGAGTGAATTCTTCTTTGAAAGTCATAGCTGCTCTGGGAGGTTTTCACAGGAATGTTGGGTTCTCAAGAGAGTCCCGCATAGCTGTGTATGAAAGTGTAATTGTTCCTACTCTGATGTATGGCAGTGAAACCTGGGTACTGCAGAAGAAACATAGGAGTCGTTTGTGTGCTGGAGAAATGAGTTACTTACGTGGGGTTTGTGGCAAGACACGATCTGATTGTGTGAGGAATGAAGATGTATTGCAGTTGTGTGATGTGAAGCAAAATGTTGTTAGCAAGGTGGAGACCAATATGCTTCGGTGGTTAGGCCATGTTGAAAGAATGAGTGATCAAATGCTTACTAAGGAAATCTTTTCAGCCCAAGTGGCAGGAAGGAAAGGCCAAGGAAGACATGGGTGGATCAGATTCAGGAGTATGCTTGAGAAAAAGATTATGAGTATGAAGTATAAAAGATCTTGTGTACGGCGTGCAATGGATATCAGTGAAGCCCGAGTTGTATGTCAAGATCGCTGTAAATGGCGAAGTTTGATACAGCAACAGCAAGTAAATAATCAGTTAAAAATGTATCTGGCAGTTTGTATTTCTTTGAGGAGCTAACTTCTGAATCTCGAGAACAGCTTAGTGATACACCGGGTGATCCAAAAGTAACAGAAAATTTGAAAAATCAATAATTCACAAAGTATTCACGGTAATCAGATGCGGTTTTCGCAGAAATGCACAGACAGACGTAGGATTTTTTGTGCATAATGCAGAAATTTAATACCTGAATAGTTACATTTCTGACCACCAGATGGCGCCACAGGTGATTGTGGAGTTGGGTTGTTGTGGTGTAGTACAGTTCACACCAAAGACATGATTACAATTGTCCAACGTGGAGCCCATCATTCATGAGCACAGCCATCAGACATAGTAAGACTCTGTGCACAGCCTTCAGACATAGTAAGACCCTGTGCACAGCCGTCAGACATAGCAAGACTCTTTGCACAGCCGTCAGACATAGTAAGACTGTGCACAGCCATCAGACATAGTAAGACTCTTTGCACAGCCGTCAGACATAGTAAGACTGTGCACAGCCGTCAGACATAGTAAGACTCTTTGCACAGCCGTCAGACATAGTAAGACTGTGCACAGCCATCAGACATAGTAAGACTCTTTGCACAGCCGTCAGACATAGTAAGACTGTGCACAGCCATCAGACATAGTAAGACTCTTTGCACAGCCGTCAGACATAGTGAGACTGTGCACAGCCGTCAGACATAGTAAGACTCTGTGCACAGCATTAAACAACATATCAGGTAGTATTGCAGAAACATGATGCCGCATCGAGTTCTTCAACGTGGACAATGAAGTTGTCCGATCTCTGTACACCTTTGACTTCAAGTAGCCCCAGAACTAAAAATCGCAAGGTGTAAGGTCTGGAGACCTGGGATGGGGGCACTCATGCCGAAAGAAGCGATTTAGGACAAACTTTTTCATCATCTGCTTCAGTGCCTAACAAGGCATTGATTGTTCCCTTTCCACGTCTCATACCCCTCATTGAACGAATTGAAAAAACAGCTTAAGTAACAGTACTTTATCACGTAAAGACAATTTGCTTATGCATAGCAGTAGCAACTTACCTGGCACCTATTATTCCCTTTAACATGCAGCTCGCCGTGTGCACCAACAGCAGGAACTTTACTCAAAGCCCACACACAACACTGATAAGTCACTATACTCACAGGGCAGATCCACACATGGGGCATCGGCAGGTAATTACAGAACCCACACTAACAAGTCAGATCAGATCATATGTAGAGGATTTTAGAAAGGAAGTGTCTGACTCCAGGTCTTAAACAACCCTTAGAAATTGGAAGCTACGAGATGTGGGCTTGAGTGCCTGATAGGAAAGTGATACGGAAACGAGGTAGAAAGGGGGAGGAAGACGCCCTTACTTATAACCGGGGGCCAGTACCCGGGGCTCAACGGCTCAACGTGCCAATCCGATGCTCGGTGGATATTTAGTGGTTCGAGCGTTCGTACCTGCCTGGGATCGAACCTGAGGTTTCTCCGTAGCAGTAACGAACGCTGACCACTGTGTCATCCGCGGCCCCCACACTGATAAGTCAGTCAGAGATTCTGTTTAAAAATCGACGTTAAGTCGCTCTCGGACCCCTACAGCGCCATCTGGTGGTCAGAAATGTAACTATTCAGGTATTAAATTTCTGCATTATGCGCAAAAATCCGACGTCTTTCTGTGCATTTCTGTGAAAACCGCACCTGATTACAGTAAATACTTTGTGAATTATTGATTTTTCAAATTTTCTGTTACTTTTGGATCATTCATTGTAATCCTTTTTCTTTTCAAGTGTCTTTGTGCAGGGTTCAGGATCTGCAATTTGTAAATTGTTAACCTAAAAAGAAGTTCTATTGGCTTTTTTGATATGATCTGTTTTCAATATTGAACCTGCAATGGTAAATCTCAAATGCAGGCACTAAGCTTTATTTTCATAGTGACAACTCTTTGTTGTGTAACATTGTTTGAACAAAGAAAATTACAATGCAGGGTTAAGAAGGCAGGCTTTAAAGTCCACAAAAAGAAAACCTAATTTCTGATAGCAACAACATGAAGCATATTGCAGACAGTTGAATAGTATAAAGCAACGGATGATCTGGCAAGGACTTAAATATGTTAAAAAAATTTTTTTAACGGGGTTTCTAAGATTCTGTTTATAAATGAATAAGCTTGGCACAATATCACACATAACAACTAAATGTGTAGAACAGAACTTAAGTGGTGTATATGCTTCATATATACACGGTGGAGTCACATTATTGTGACCACCAGCTAATATCCAGAGTAACCGCCGTGTGCAGTGCAAACAACAGCTAGACAGGTTGGGATACTGGAAGGCATTCACAGGTATGTGGAGTCGTGCTGACTGCACTGCATCTGACAGCTGCTGGAGGGTGCGTGGTAGAGAATCCATAGAGCGAACAACACGATGAAGGTGGTCCCACAGATGCTCAATTGAGGTTTAAGTCTGGGGAATTAAGGGGCCAGGGAAGTACTTTGAAGTCTTCATCCTGCTCTTCCAACCACTCTCAGACATTTCTAGCTGTGTGACACGTCGCATTGTGATGTTGAAAGATCCCATCTGCCCCTGGGAAGACAATCAGCATGCATGGGTGTACATGGTCTGCAAGGATGGATTCATAATGAATTTGATCCATAGTGCCTTCCACAGGTATGAGTGAACCCAGGAAATGCCATGAAAACCTTCCCCAAACCATAACGCTTCCCCCCACCAGCTTGTGTTCCACCAACAGTGGTTGAAGAGGGTTTGTTCTCCGATGTTTCTCTCCTTATGCGCCAACGTCCATCCTTTCGATGAAGCAGAAAACGTGACTCATCGGAGAAGGCAATCCTTTGCCAATCAGTCAAGTTTTGATACGCCTGTTGCAATCCTTTGCCAACAGGCGTATCAAAACTTGACTGGAGTGCATTTGGAAGAAACAGTGCAGTTTTCAGGAACAATTTACCATTATGTCCTAAAAGAAAAGTTTTCAGTCAATACATCCTTCCATTTATGTACAAATCAGAGACACGAACCTTAACTAAAAAAAAAGAAAGAAAAAAAAAAACATACAGAGGCTGCAGACAACTAAAGCATAGAGAGATGCAACCTTAGTGTAACCGAGAAAGAATTCATGGATCGCAGGGAAAACGAGAAGTGTTGATTACATCTTGAAAAAGATAGACACCCTTAAGTGGCACTGTACGGAACACATTGCAAGAACTGACAATATGTATATATTGTTGGACAACTGAAATACTAACTGAATACCAAGGGACAGGACTTGAAAGTCAAAATCATGCTGGAATGACATGGAAGAGAATTGCTGATGACAGAGTTGTGGAAGAAACTTGAGGACACTTCATCCAGCAGTGGATCCAGAATAGTTGGAGACCATCCAGCAGTTTATTGAGAATGGTTGAGACCTTCCTCCAGTAGTGGAGTGAGAATAAATGAGGAAACAGTCCAGCAGTGGAATAAGAATGGTTGAGAACACCATCCAGCAGTGGACTGAGAATGGTTGAGGAGACCTTCATCCAGCAGTGGATTGAGAATGGTTGAAGAGGCCTTTGTCCAGCAGTGTGTTGAGAATGGTTAAGACCATCCAGAAGTTTGTATATAATGGTTGAGACCTTCCTCCAGCAGTGGATTGAGGAAATTGTCCAGCAGTGGATTGAGAATGGTTGAGAGCAGCAGTGGATTGAGAATGGTTGAGAAGACCATCTAGCGGTGGATTGAGAATAGTTGAGGAGAGAGTCTAGCAGTGAACTGACTATGGTTAAGGAGACCATCTAGCATTGTGTTGAGGAGACCATCCAGCATTGGATTGAGAATGGTTGAAGAGGCTTTCATGCAGCAGTAGATTGAGAATAGTTGAAGATGCCTTCATCCAGCAGTGGATTGAGAATGATGGTTGAGGAGGCCATACAGCAGTGGAATTGAGAATGGTTGAGGAGACCTTCATCCAACAGTGGATTGAGAATGGTTGAAGAGGCCTTTGTCCAACAGTGGATTAAGAATGGTTGAGTAGACCATCCAGAAGTTTGTATATAATGGTTGAGACCTTCCTCCAGCAGTGGATTGAGGAAATTGTCCAGCAGTGGATTGAGAATGGTTGAGAGCAGCAGTGGATTGAGAATGGTTGAGAAGACCATCTAGCAGTGGATTGAGAATAGTTGAGGAGAGAGTCTAGCAGTGAACTGACTATGGTTAAGGAGTCCATCTAGCATTGTGTTGAGGAGACCATCCAGTATTGGATTGAGAATCGTTGAAGAGGCTTTCATGCAGCAGTAGATTGAGAATAGTTGAAGATGCCTTCATCCAGCAGTGGATTGAGAATGATGGTTGAGGAGGTCATACAGCAGTGGAATTGAGAATGGTTGAGGAGACCTTCCTCCAGCAGTGGATTGAGAATGGTTGAGGAAACCATCCAGTTGTGGATTGAGAATGGTTGAGGACACCTTTATTCAGCAGTGGATTGAGAATGTTTGATGATGATACAGGTGCAGCACCACATCAAGAAATTTTCTAGAATTTTTAAGACAGCAAACAAGAATAGCCACTGCCTTACTTACTGTTCAACATGTAGCAGTGCATCAGAAAACTTAGAACTTGAAATGGAACTGGAATCAAACCTCAGTTCTTGCTCCAAGGCAGTGTAAGTTATCCTGTTTTGGTACTTAAAAAATCATGTAGTTGTTCCATGTGTTTGTGTAGAGCATTTCTTCCACAATCCCCAAGAAATTTTATTTTTAAGATAAAGAATATGTGCATATATGTTACTGATACCAGGCGTATTGCATAGTGTGGCATCATATTCACACAAATATTTTCCTCTTTATTTGTTTATTGTATTTGTATTTCTTTTTTCAGATAAGAATGCAAGTTCTGTTAAAGATCTATCTGTATTCCCTACATATTGTCTTGCTTTGTGAAGTACTGATTCAATCTTTGCCTTAAACCAGCTGTGCTAACCAAGGATTGAAATGGAATTGCTCATGGGAATAATAGGTAAATAGTCATTTCAGTTGTGGTGTTAGAAATTCAAAATGCATTTCTTTCAACAGGAAAAAAGTCATTTGTTTTAACGAACAATTTTATTTTTTTAAAAGACATTCATCCATCTTTGAATGTACGTTGAGACAGAAAGCAAGAGAGAGAAACAGTTTTATTTTACGAAATCACATAATTGTTTGGCACTTCAACGATGTATAGGTAGCTGAAAAAACAAACAAAAAAACAACATGTCTCTTATTGATATGCAGGGAAATTACAGCTACCATTTTGCTTTATGGTAGATTAATTATTCTTGCTACAAAACCAACACAAAAGAAAAAAGTTGATAGTCTTTCTGTGAACTAAATGAAAAGTAAGTATTTCAACACAGACTGTGGTGAAACAGGATATCTGCCACTTTAAAAAGCAGAATTTCTCTGCAAATGGTATCTTCTTCCAAAATCAAGGTCAGTTAAAATCTGAAATCAACTGAGATCATATTGGCTCATTTCCACTTTTTTCTTATGATCAGTAATATGGCAAAAAATCAGTGATTGTGTTCTCAAATTCCTGAAAAGGAAGAAAGAAACTGTCACAATAAAAAGTTTCAATTTATTTTAAATCAAACTTTAAAGTAGCAGATGTATAATAAATAATACACCAAACTCTGCCACAGAAATTCATGCAAGCAATTTATTCAAGCACTGTTCGTATTAAGGGTAGTTTTGGAAAAAAGTAGCTTTATGTATATATCAAATAGGAGTCATCGCTCTTTCCACATTTATAAGTGAGTCACGGAAAAATTCTCATCGGCCGCCACCGGGAATCGAACCCAGGTCTTCCAGTTGCGCGCCGGATATGCTACCACTGCACCACAGCGGCCTCGAATTCCTCCAGAATCACGTACGCCTAACTGCCAAGCCTTCTATTAGCGATGACTTCTGTTTGATGCTCCTAATCCACGTCGATTGTCTGTATTAATTATTCGTTCACCTCCTAGTTATTTGTTCAGTTGCTGCTTGTCATCTTTGGTGAATCCCCAGCATTGTGCGGGGCTCCAAGAAGCAACCTGCCAAATTGGCTTGGCAGTTAGGGTGTGTGAGTCTGGAGGAATTCGAAGCCGCTGTGGTGCAGTGGAAGCATGTCCGGCGGGTAACTGGAAGACCCTGGGTTCGATTCCCGGTGGCGGCCAATGAGAATTTTCCCGTGACTCACTTATAAACGTAGAAAAAGCGAAGACCTTTGTTTGATGTTCCTGGTCCATGTTAAATGTCTGTATTAATTATTCATTCGCCTTTTAATTATTTCTTCAGTTGCTGCTTACCATCTTTGGTGAATCCCCAGCATTGTGCGGGGCTCCAAGAAGCAACCTGCCAAATTGGCTTGGCAGTTAGCGTGTGTGAGTCTGGAGGAATTCGAGGCCGCTGTGGTGCGGTGGAAGCATGTCCGGCGCGTAACTGGAAGACCCTGGGTTCGATTCCCGGTGGCGGCCGATGAGATTTTTTCTGTGACTCACTTATAAACGTGGAAAGAGCGATGACTTCTATTTGATGTTCCTAACCTACGTCAATTGTCTGTATTCAGTTTTATGTGTATTGTTTTGGTTGGAGGAAGTTGATGCAAGAAAATTTCGTGAAGTGATTGATGGAAAATGTTAAAGGAAAATTTTTACAAAACATCACTGAGTCAATAGTTGGATTGAGGGTGATGTAGCTAACGAATGAACAAAATAAAAAAAAACCTTTCTCTCACCATAGCAGGTTTCTTTTTTAACGTTCTGCTTACATATACACAGTCGTGTTGGAATAATATGACCACCTACCTAATAATAGGAATAACCACTCTTGGCCAGGATGACAGCTACGAGACGGCATGGCATGGACTCAGTGAGGCCCTCGAAGGTTGCCTGAGACACACATGCCCATTCGGACTGCAGCAGAGCATGGATATCCCGAAGACGACGTGTTTGTGGGTTGTACGTCAAACCTGTCGATCCAAATAGTCCCACAAGTGTTCTATGAGATTGAAGTCGGGCGATTTCGTCGGTTTAGGGAGAGTGGAGACATCGTTGTCATGTTCCTGGGTTGTCCAGTCATGAACTCCCTTAGTGGCATGGCAGGGTGCATTGTCCAGTTGGTAGTTGCCATCACCACCAGGGTAAACGTCCAACATGAAGGGATGCATGTGGTCAGCGAGGATGGACAGGTAGCCATTGGCATTCAGGGGACCATAAAATGGTATCAGCAGTCCGGGAAAACATTCTCCAGACATGCACATTGCACCGTCGGCCTGTACTTGACTGACAAGCATGTCCTGATTTTGCTCTTGTGTGTCTCACGCCGTATCCACCACTGCCGGTCACTTCGGTGGAGTAGACACCTTGATTTCTCAGAGAAGGCAACCTTTTCCCACTTGTCCACTGTTGGTAGACCCATGCTAACCGCAGGCTTCGTTGCCTTGACGCAGCATTAACTCTGGAGGTCCATGAGTAACAGGGTTCACTCTTGTGTGGTCAATTGATGCACTATTGCACTCGATTGCCCTTTACCCGTCTATGAAGGCGAAGTTCTCTTCTGGGGTCGATGGCCTTTGGGGCTTCACAGTTGCGACGTCGGGTGGTGCTTGGTCTGCCAGGAGTCCATTCTTGGTACAACCTTTACTACAAAACCTCGCAAACAGCCCACGGAGTCTGCTGTTTCTGAGATGCTTCCACCCTTGGCGCAGTAGCCGATGATCATTCCTTTTTGAAAGTCCGTCAAATCACTGTCCCTGCCCATTGTGCTTACGTAACGCACTAAAATCCTCATCTACAAAACTAAACTGAAATTCTCATCAGTCCGGGCCGGTCGCTTATATCTCCGTGTGGTCGACCTTGTCACATGCATTCCGTGATGCGCCTGGCGGGTACACTGTAATTCCTGGAGTGGTCATATTACGGCTCTGTATACACTGAAGTGCCAGAAAAACTGGTACACCAGTCTAATGCTTGGTTGGTCCCCCACGGAAACACAGCACTGCAGAAATACGACGGGGCATGGACTCTACTAGTTTCTGGAAATATGCTGTAGGCAATGCATACCATACTTCCTTCAGAGCTGTCCACAATTCGGGTGTATTACCATGTCTCGGATTCCTGTGTTCGCTAGTTCGTTGCATGGCATTCCACATGTGTTCTATCACATTCAGATCTGGGGATTTGGGTGGAAATGGCAACACCCTAAACTCAGATGAATGCTCCTCTAACCATAATGTGGCGTCCCGACACTTGTGTGGAGGTGCATTGTCCTGTTGAAACAGGCCCAACCCATCAGCAAGAATGCAGGACATACATGGGAATACCTCATCAGAAAGGATGCGCACATAGCGTTGGCTGGTCACAGATGTTTGTAGACATACCAGGGGTCCCAGCGAACTCCAGCTAAATACACCCCATACCATTGCGGACCCCCACCAGCTGGTACAGTTCCTTGTTAACAGGCGGGATCCATGGCTTCATGGGGTTTGCGGCACGCATGAATCCTTTCATCTGCCCGGTACAGCTGGAAACGCAACTCGTCAGACCAGACTACTTGTTTCCAGTCATCAAGTGTCCAGTAGCGGTGTTGCCGTGCCCAAGCAAGGCACATAGCACTGTGCCGTGCACCCATCATGGGGATTCGTGTACGTTGCACAGTCCAGACGCTGATGCTTGTTGAGGCTCCAGCATTGAATTCCGATGATACCTGCGAGAGCGTCGCGTAAAACAATTCTTGACAGCCAACGACGGTCACGTTCACCCAATGTCTTTTTATGGCCACACTGGTATCGTAGGTTGGAGCTTTTGCCGGAATTCTCGTAGTCACGGTACACCCTTGCAATGGTCGTCCGTGAAAATCCAAACTTCGTTTCTACCTCCGAAATACTATGGCCCATCTCACGAGCGCCAACTATGACACCGCGTTTAAAATTGCTTAAATCGTTATTACTTGTCATTCTCATGCCGAAAACAGCTCTGACAGCTGGCAAGGATGTCTGTCGCTTTATATACGCACTGGCGGACGCAACCGAGTACGCGCATAGGTGACGTTGCTATGGATTTTGCATAAGCTCGTCTGTACCAGTTTTTCTGGCACTTCAGTGTATTTAGGAAGCATATTTCACAGAGAAAACAGATTAGATTATGAAATTAGTAAGTGAGTGAAATCATCTTTAAGAACTGTAGCTGCTTTCGCAGGATCTCACGAGAATAATTGGTTCTCAAAAAGATCCCAAATGGTTGTGTATGAAGGTGTAATTCTTCCTATTGTAATTTACAACAGTGAAACCTCAGCACGGCAGGAAAAACGTTGCTTGGAGGTTTGTTTTGGTCCTAGGAGGAATGGAGATGTGTTGCAGATATGTAACATGAATCGAAAGCTTGTAAGGTTGGAGAAAATATTTTGAGGGGTTTGTCCAGTTGAAAGAGTGAATGATGTGCAACTTAAAATTTAGGAAGCAGAAGGGACAGAATTATGAGAGGACCGGATTCACAAGAAAGATAATGAGTAGGAAATATTAAAGGTCTTGTGTTGGATGTGTGATCGGTAAGAGTGAAGCTCGCGTTGTGTGCCAAGATCGCTGTAAATGTGATTTTCTCCTGGTGCAGTAGTTAGCTATAGAACACTTCAGCATGTTTTAATTCTTTCACACAAAATTTGTAGGGCATGGAATTTACCAGCTGCATTATTGTTGTAACCCTTGAACCATTGCTCCCGTTATAACGTAATTGTCATTCCGCTGTAACTGTAGAACTTAACGTCAGTAATTACGTTATGTGTACTAAAGTCAATGAAGGTACCCATAGGCATTCAAGAAATAATTTAATATTTGTACTTACAATTTAAGTTTATTCTGCTGTTTACTCCACGCCCAACCCGGTTCATTAACGTACTCAATCCAATAGCAACGATTTAACATCCAATCTCAGTGTAACAGCAATCAACAGCACGTCTATCATCGTTAACATCAATACCCCAAAATGAAACGCTGCATCGCATTTTTATCTAACGTTCTTATCAGTACACATATGCGTCACCCTCGATCCGACCTCAGATTGTTGCCAACGTCATTCTCATTTGAGGGAAAAGACATAACGTTAAGGTTTGAAAATGTCTAAGAGAACGAACTCAAATTAACATAGAAAAAGAAACTCAAAAGAAAAGTTGAAGTACAATATACGTTAGACCACCCTTGATATGGAGGAGGTAGCATTCACCATTAACATCAACGGCCCATTTATGGCCTCATTATTCAAAGCTGCTTCCGGTTTTGTTATAGTCTTCGTACACACATGCTGCAGTTGCAAACTGAAATCCTAGATATACTGCGGTTGCGGACATGGAGCATCCCTTACATACACCAACTATTTTCCAACAATCTATTTAGATCAGTTAGAAGTATTTACCCATCATAACAGTCACGGAAGCTCTGTACACTAGGTAGGTATATTACCCCACAGGGATTTCAGTTGACTGCATTATTGTGGAGGTATAAGATAGGTTTGTGATGGGTGTGGAGTGTAACTCTTGGCCATTTGGTTACACTGCTTCCCTATAAGTTACACTTAAGGTGAACGTCAAGTAATTTTGCTTCCTGTACTTCCAATGGAAAAACTTCTGTACACAGTTTTTTTACAATTAATGCGTTCCCAAAGATGAAAATTTGAACATCGATTAAAATAGCTTCATATTATAACTTGGAATACTTAATATTTTCTAAAACATAACCATAATTATATTAAAAATCAATAAATTTTCCTTTGGTGGTGTGGAAACCAGAAAAAAGATGGCGCGACCTGTACTTTGATGACGTCAGTAGACAAACAAATGTTGGATTGCATAATTATGGTTATGCTTTAGAAAATATTAAGTATTCCAAGTTATAAAATGAAGCTATTTTAATCGATGTTCAAATTTTCATCCTTGGGAACACATTAATTGTGAAGAAAATGTGTACAGAAGTTTTTCCACTGGAAGTATAGGAAGCAAAATTACGTGACGTCCATCTAAATGAAAAAACATATGTGCTGTAGCTTTCAAGGGTCTTCATTCAGGGGCGCAAACTTCTCCAAATTATTGGGGGGGGGGGCAGGTGTGAAGAGATCATGTCTTAATAGTTGTATAACTATTATTTTAACTGTTTCACAGGTTATCCAAGTTTTCGTGTTGAGTGCTCCTTTGTCTCGTAATTTCCGCTGTTATATAAAATGTTTAAGTGCAGTACATCAGCATTCAATGAATTAAAGTTCAAAATATTGTAATAGGCACTTACATACCATGATATACTCTGGAAGAATAATTGTAGGTCTCAATGTTCAGTACATTCCATTCGGTCGTTTTATAGTTGATTGCAGAGCTGCCGTAGTTCGTACAATTAGCTTTTTAAATGAACGTATGGAACTCGAGTCCAGTTTCAACTCCAAATATGATATTTGGAGTTCAAAAGAGTCAGAATTAAAAAAAACTATCAACAAAAAATTTAAAATCCTTATCGTAACCATTAAAATCCTTATCTTCAGAATTTAAAAGACTATCAATAAAAATTTAAAATCGTTATCGTTAAATGCAGTCGTCAAATTTATAAATTGCTCAGCAAACAAGCAACAGAAATTGTAAATAAAGACCTTTATGTTAGCAAAGATTTCGAACAAAGAGCAGAAAATTATTAACAACGAGCATTCACAACACAAATAACATCCAGACTAGTTTCCACCATTATTCTTCAGCGGCACAAAATACAGTATGTTGTTCTATGTTGAACTACACTGGTGTGCAAAAATTAAGGACGAAGAGGAGAAATTAACATAACAGCGTAACGAGCAGGCAGAACAGATCGAAAGACCACTCAGGAGATAGACTAGGGTCCGTACGGTAGGACATGCGCATATATGCAGCATGACGGGGGGGGTCGGAAGGGTAAAAAGCACAAGGGCGGTGTACGCTCAGCAATTCGGGGAAAGCTATTGCACGGTGTACATCGGTTTGAACGACGCCGAGTCGCTTCCACCATGTGATATGGCCAACAGGCAATCCAGTAGAAGACATCTGGATGACTTTACCTGAGGTCACGTCATTGGGAAGTTGGAAGAAGGTCGAAGTGTGACTAATGTGGCCGAGGAGTTCGGAATCGCTCACAGCATCGTTTCACGAGCATGGAGGGCATTTCAAATGACAGGAACAGCTGTCCAAGAGTTTAGCAGTGGTCGTCCACGAGCAACCACGGCGGCGGACGACCGGTATATTGTCCTACAGGTGAGAACAGACAGACGGCAGACAGCGGGAGAAATCGCAAGGCACATGCAACAGACAACTGGACGTCCGTTACCGCGTTTTACCATGGCCAGGAGGCTGCACAAAGGTGGTCTATTTGCACGACGACCAGTACGGTGTGTGCCATTAACGCCTGCTCATCGGAGACGGCGGTTTCTGTGATGCCAGAAACACAAGAACTGGACACATCAGCAATGGGGTCGAGTTCTCTTTACGGATGAGAGCCGATTTAGTCTGACGAGCGGTTCTGGACGTATACACATCTGGAGAGAGCAGCGAACACGCAATCACACCTCCAACATCATCGAAAGGGACCCTTTTGGAGGTGTCGGAGTTCTCGTTTGGGGCGGTATTATACTTGGTAGCCGTACTGACCTCCACATCTTCCAAGGAGGTTCAGTCACTGGTGTCCGCTATTGTACCGAGGTTCTCCTGCCTCACGTGCGTCTGTTTAGAGGTGCTGTGGGTCCTGAGTTCCTCTTCATGGACGACAACGCTACATCTCATCGTACAGTGGCTGTCGCAGAGCTGTCGGAGAGTGAAGATATTCAACGCATGGATTGGCCCGTAAGGTACATCCCCAGACCTAAATCCAGTTGAACACGTGTGGGACCTTCTCGGAAGATGCTTGGCAGCACATCACCAGCCGCCAGCAACGATTCCGCAGCCGCGATTGGCGCTACAAGAGGAATGGGCCGCGATGCCTCAACAGCTCCTTGACAACCTCGTCCTCAGCGTGGACAGACGTTGTAAATCCTGCAACGCAGTGAGGGGTGAACATATCCCCTACTAAAGACTGGATTTTTCTTGGCAGCTGCCTGTCACATGGACGTTTCTGTCTTCTGTCCAGTTGTGCTCGAAGCTACCTTTTCAATAAAGTGCCTTTGTATCTTTGGATTCCTTGTTTGGACGGTTTTGCTCATGTGTCCCATATTCTTACATCTTGGGGATCTTATGGTATGATTTGAGTCGATGTGGAGCACTTCTGCAAGACATTACATTCGAAAAACCGTCTCGTTCTTAATTTTTGCACGCCAGTGTATGTTGTCACGTCTAGTCGACCCCCATGTTTCATTTTTAACTTGGGTGTTCCATGCCGACAAGTCTCGTTATGTTCACGTGTCCATGAGCCTACCTGTCTGTGTAGCGACGCTCCATCTATCGATTTGGAAGTCCATTATTGTTGTTGTTCCAAAGGTTAGTGAAAAATGAGAAATTAGCTAGGTTACAAAGAACAAGAAGAGCCAAAAATGAATAGATAAAGAAAGGTGCTAGAGATTATACGTTTCTGTATTTTTATTTATTTTATTTTTGATAATTGTTTTAAACATTTACCACATATAACAAGAACATGTCAAACAAAATACGGGGCTACCAAACCAGTTTCTTATCAAATGAACAATGTTGAATATGGAAAAAAAGTTTACTTATTTTGTTATTTATTAATTTTTTGGAAATAAATTGCTTTGAACTAACCTTATGAGGCTAAAGCGATTATTTGATTAAACCGGATAAAAAATATTGGGTGGTCACTGTCCCCAGTAAAATTATCGGAGGGGCAAGATTCACCTTGCCCCCCCCCCCTACAGTCGGTGCATATGTTTTCATTCATCCCACGTGACTCCATTTGTGCCCATTTGTATGCTGGCATTCTAACCCTCAACCTTTATTATGTACTTCTGTGATTCAGCTTAATGGTGATAATAATATCCATACGATGAGATGTTAAATTTGCGTGAACATACTTCAGTTGTGTACATGCTTTCAACAAATGTGGTGTAATATTTTCTGCTGAAATTTACAGTCTGGTTGAGCTCTGAAGATCAATGAAAGGTTTATCTTTACCTTATAAGCGCCAGGCATTGAGATCCATCCCGTCAAGCTCGTTGCAATCAATTACTGGGTTCCTAAGGGACAGTGGGAAAAAATATCATCATTTACTTCTTTATAAGAACACAGAGAATTTACCACAACTCAGCACAGTGAAAAATATAGCAATACAAAATTTCCCCTCTCATTTTTAGCGTCTTTTGATTTATATGATCATACAAATGGTATTCAAAAAGTAATGCCTGTCTTTGATGTGCAGCCTTTTGCCATGTTATTTGTTATTTCGTGAGCTTTAGTTTGCAGTGAGGTAGTTTTGCTGCATTCAGGTCAGAATGGATGATTCGTGTGTCTTTGTTTTCCTTTCTTTTTCTTTTTTTCAGGGGGCGATGAGTAACGACCACATTGAGCAACTCAATGGAGCACTTCCACATATCAGACATGAGCCTTTCAGTTAGCATCATGAGAATATATTACTTCTTTAATTTTGAAAAGCAATGCTTCTTTTAATTTTTATGTAACATTATGGGATCGATGGCTACTAATCATTCGTACAAGAGGGGTCCGGGTTCGAGTCCAAGTGAGCCATGGATGTTGTGTTTGCTTTAAGATGCTAGTTCTCTCCCTTCCCTGGAACCAGTGCCCCTAAATTAGGCACGGGCGACTGCTTATAGCCCATTGAGTTGCTCATGGTGGTCGTTAAACCTCCAATAAAAAAATAAAGTAAAAAAAAAAAAAACATGACGCCATGCGAAACATGCTTAACCCCACTAGAAATAAGAGAACTACTGGGCGTGCACTTGGATGTCAGTTTTAAAAAAATTTATCTCCTAGGAGTGTCTGCTAGATATCGAGAGTTCTGTTGGTTCAATTCCACAGCGGCAACTGAAAAACAATTTTTCGGATGCTGTGTGTTTCTGGAACGTGGAAAGAGCGATGTATTTATTTATTAACTGTCGCCACGTATTTGGAGTATTTTCACCTAGGATCTCGCCCTTTGGATTTAACTGCTATAATATATATATACTAGTAGCTAGTGCCACTCATGCCCACCAGATGGAGACGTCTCACTAGCTGAGCCCATCTTACGGATTTATGATGTCAGAAGCTGACTTAAAAATACACATAGCACCGTGGATTGTTGGCCACCGTGGCGTATATATCTAACGCTCTCGGCTAGATATCGAGAGTTCTGTTGGTTCAATTCTACAGCGGCGGCTGAAAAACAATTTTTCGGATGCTGTGTGTTTCTGGAACGTGGAAAGAGCGATGTATTTATTTATTAACTGTCGCCACGTATTTGGAGTATTTTCACCTAGGATCTCGCCCTTTGGATTTAACTGCTATAGTATATATATAGCTAGTGCCACTCATGCCCACCAGATGGAGACGTCTCAGTAGCTGAGCCCATCTTACGGATTTATGATGTCAGAAGCTGACTTAAAAATACACATAGCACCGTGGATTGTTGGCCACCGTGGCGTATATATCTAACGCTCTCGGCTAGATATCGAGAGTTCTGTTGGTTCAATTCCACAGCGGCGGCTGAAAAACAATTTTTCGGATGCTGTGTGTTTCTGGAACGTGGAAAGAGCGATGTATTTATTTATTAACTGTCGCCACGTATTTGGAGTATTTTCACCTAGGATCTCGCCCTTAGGATTTAACTGCTATAATATATATATACTAGTAGCTAGTGCCACTCATGCCCACCAGATGGAGACGTCTCACTAGCTGAGCCCATCTTACGGATTTATGATGTCAGAAGCTGACTTAAAAATACACATAGCACCGTGGATTGTTGGCCACCGTGGCGTATATATCTAACGCTCTCGGCTAGATATCGAGAGTTCTGTTGGTTCAATTCTACAGCGGCGGCTGACAAACAATTTTTCGGATGCTGTGTGTTTCTGGAACGTGGAAAGAGCGATGTATTTATTTATTAATTGTCGCCACGTATTTGGAGTATTTTCACCTTGGATCTCGCCCTTTGAATTTATCTGCTATAATATATATATAGCTAGTGCCACTCATGCCCACCAGATGGAGACGTCTCAGTAGCTGAGCCCATCTTACGGATTTATGATGTCAGAAGCTGACTTAAAAATACACATAGCACCGTGGATTGTTGGCCACCGTGGCGTATATATCTAACGCTCTCGGCTAGATATCGAGAGTTCTGTTGGTTCAATTCTACAGCGGCGGCTGAAAAACAATTTTTCGGATGCTGTGTGTTTCTGGAACGTGGAAAGAGCGATGTATTTATTTATTAATTGTCGCCACGTATTTGGAGTATTTTCACCTTGGATCTCGCCCTTTGAATTTATCTGCTATAATATATATATAGCTAGTGCCACTCATGCCCACCAGATGGAGACGTCTCAGTAGCTGAGCCCATCTTACGGATTTATGATGTCAGAAGCTGACTTAAAAATACACATAGCACCGTGGATTGTTGGCCACCGTGGCGTATATATCTAACGCTCTCGGCTAGATATCGAGAGTTCTGTTGGTTCAATTCCACAGCGGCAACTGAAAAACAATTTTTCGGATGCTGTGTGTTTCTGGAACGTGGAAAGAGCGATGTATTTATTTATTAACTGTCGCCACGTATTTGGAGTATTTTCACCTAGGATCTCGCCCTTAGGATTTAACTGCTATAATATATATATACTAGTAGCTAGTGCCACTCATGCCCACCAGATGGAGACGTCTCACTAGCTGAGCCCATCTTACGGATTTATGATGTCAGAAGCTGACTTAAAAATACACATAGCACCGTGGATTGTTGGCCACCGTGGCGTATATATCTAACGCTCTCGGCTAGATATCGAGAGTTCTGTTGGTTCAATTCTACAGCGGCGGCTGACAAACAATTTTTCGGATGCTGTGTGTTTCTGGAACGTGGAAAGAGCGATGTATTTATTTATTAATTGTCGCCACGTATTTGGAGTATTTTCACCTTGGATCTCGCCCTTTGAATTTATCTGCTATAATATATATATAGCTAGTGCCACTCATGCCCACCAGATGGAGACGTCTCAGTAGCTGAGCCCATCTTACGGATTTATGATGTCAGAAGCTGACTTAAAAATACACATAGCACCGTGGATTGTTGGCCACCGTGGCGTATATATCTAACGCTCTCGGCTAGATATCGAGAGTTCTGTTGGTTCAATTCTACAGCGGCGGCTGAAAAACAGTTTTTCGGATGCTGTGTGTTTCTGGAACGTGGAAAGAGCGATGTATTTATTTATTAATTGTCGCCACGTATTTGGAGTATTTTCACCTTGGATCTCGCCCTTTGAATTTATCTGCTATAATATATATATAGCTAGTGCCACTCATGCCCACCAGATGGAGACGTCTCAGTAGCTGAGCCCATCTTACGGATTTATGATGTCAGAAGCTGACTTAAAAATACACATAGCACCGTGGATTGTTGGCCACCGTGGCGTATATATCTAACGCTCTCGGCTAGATATCGAGAGTTCTGTTGGTTCAATTCCACAGCGGCAACTGAAAAACAATTTTTGGGATGCTGTGTGTTTCTGGAACGTGGAAAGAGCGATGTATTTATTTATTAACTGTCGCCACGTATTTGGAGTATTTTCACCTAGGATCTCGCCCTTTGGATTGAACTGCTATAATATATATATACTAGTAGCTAGTGCCACTCATGCCCACCAGATGGAGACGTCTCACTAGCTGAGCCCATCTTACGGATTTATGATGTCAGAAGCTGACTTAAAAATACACATAGCACCGTGGATTGTTGGCCACCGTGGCGTATATATCTAACGCTCTCGGCTAGATATCGAGAGTTCTGTTGGTTCAATTCCACAGCGGCGGCTGAAAAACAATTTTTCGGATGCTGTGTGTTTCTGGAACGTGGAAAGAGCGATGTATTTATTTATTAACTGTCGCCACGTATTTGGAGTATTTTCACCTAGGATCTCGCCCTTTGGATTTAACTGCTATAGTATATATATAGCTAGTGCCACTCATGCCCACCAGATGGAGACGTCTCACTAGCTGAGCCCATCTTACGGATTTATGATGTCAGAAGCTGACTTAAAAATACACATAGCACCGTGGATTGTTGGCCACCGTGGCGTATATATCTAACGCTCTCGGCTAGATATCGAGAGTTCTGTTGGTTCAATTCCACAGCGGCAACTGAAAAACAATTTTTCGGATGCTGTGTGTTTCTGGAACGTGGAAAGAGCGATGTATTTATTTATTAACTGTCGCCACGTATTTGGAGTATTTTCACCTAGGATCTCGCCCTTAGGATTTAACTGCTATAATATATATATACTAGTAGCTAGTGCCACTCATGCCCACCAGATGGAGACGTCTCACTAGCTGAGCCCATCTTACGGATTTATGATGTCAGAAGCTGACTTAAAAATACACATAGCACCGTGGATTGTTGGCCACCGTGGCGTATATATCTAACGCTCTCGGCTAGATATCGAGAGTTCTGTTGGTTCAATTCTACAGCGGCGGCTGACAAACAATTTTTCGGATGCTGTGTGTTTCTGGAACGTGGAAAGAGCGATGTATTTATTTATTAATTGTCGCCACGTATTTGGAGTATTTTCACCTTGGATCTCGCCCTTTGAATTTATCTGCTATAATATATATATAGCTAGTGCCACTCATGCCCACCAGATGGAGACGTCTCAGTAGCTGAGCCCATCTTACGGATTTATGATGTCAGAAGCTGACTTAAAAATACACATAGCACCGTGGATTGTTGGCCACCGTGGCGTATATATCTAACGCTCTCGGCTAGATATCGAGAGTTCTGTTGGTTCAATTCTACAGCGGCGGCTGAAAAACAATTTTTCGGATGCTGTGTGTTTCTGGAACGTGGAAAGAGCGATGTATTTATTTATTAATTGTCGCCACGTATTTGGAGTATTTTCACCTTGGATCTCGCCCTTTGAATTTATCTGCTATAATATATATATAGCTAGTGCCACTCATGCCCACCAGATGGAGACGTCTCAGTAGCTGAGCACATCTTACGGATTTATGATGTCAGAAGCTGACTTAAAAATACACATAGCGCCGTGGATTGTTGGCCACCGTGGCGTATATATCTAACGCTCTCGGCTAGATATCGAGAGTTCTGTTGGTTCAATTCCACAGCGGCAACTGAAAAACAATTTTTGGGATGCTGTGTGTTTCTGGAACGTGGAAAGAGCGATGTATTTATTTATTAACTGTCGCCACGTATTTGGAGTATTTTCACCTAGGATCTCGCCCTTTGGATTTAACTGCTATAATATATATATACTAGTAGCTAGTGCCACTCATGCCCACCAGATGGAGACGTCTCACTAGCTGAGCCCATCTTACGGATTTATGATGTCAGAAGCTGACTTAAAAATACACATAGCACCGTGGATTGTTGGCCACCGTGGCGTATATATCTAACGCTCTCGGCTAGATATCGAGAGTTCTGTTGGTTCAATTCCACAGCGGCGGCTGAAAAACAATTTTTCGGATGCTGTGTGTTTCTGGAACGTGGAAAGAGCGATGTATTTATTTATTAACTGTCGCCACGTATTTGGAGTATTTTCACCTAGGATCTCGCCCTTTGGATTTAACTGCTATAGTATATATATAGCTAGTGCCACTCATGCCCACCAGATGGAGACGTCTCACTAGCTGAGCCCATCTTACGGATTTATGATGTCAGAAGCTGACTTAAAAATACACATAGCACCGTGGATTGTTGGCCACCGTGGCGTATATATCTAACGCTCTCGGCTAGATATCGAGAGTTCTGTTGGTTCAATTCCACAGCGGCGGCTGAAAAACAATTTTTCGGATGCTGTGTGTTTCTGGAACGTGGAAAGAGCGATGTATTTATTTATTAATTGTCGCCACGTATTTGGAGTATTTTCACCTTGGATCTCGCCCTTTGAATTTATCTGCTATAATATATATATAGCTAGTGCCACTCATGCAAACCAGATGGAGACGTCTCAGTAGCTGAGCCCATCTTACGGATTTATGATGTCAGAAGCTGACTTATAAATACACATAGCACCGTGGATTGTTGGCCACCGTGGCGTATATATCTAACGCTCTCGGCTAGATATCGAGAGTTCTGTTGGTTCAATTCTACAGCGGCGGCTGAAAAACAATTTTTCGGATGCTGTGTGTTTCTGGAACGTGGAAAGAGCGATGTATTTATTTATTAACTGTCGCCACGTATTTGGAGTATTTTCACCTAGGATCTCGCCCTTTGGATTTAACTGCTATAGTATATATATAGCTAGTGCCACTCATGCCCACCAGATGGAGACGTCTCAGTAGCTGAGCCCATCTTACGGATTTATGATGTCAGAAGCTGACTTAAAAATACACATAGCACCGTGGATTGTTGGCCACCGTGGCGTATATATCTAACGCTCTCGGCTAGATATCGAGAGTTCTGTTGGTTCAATTCCACAGCGGCGGCTGAAAAACAATTTTTCGGATGCTGTGTGTTTCTGGAACGTGGAAAGAGCGATGTATTTATTTATTAATTGTCGCCACGTATTTGGAGTATTTTCACCTTGGATCTCGCCCTTTGAATTTATCTGCTATAATATATATATAGCTAGTGCCACTCATGCCCACCAGATGGAGACGTCTCAGTAGCTGAGCCCATCTTACGGATTTATGATGTCAGAAGCTGACTTATAAATACACATAGCACCGTGGATTGTTGGCCACCGTGGCGTATATATCTAACGCTCTCGGCTAGATATCGAGAGTTCTGTTGGTTCAATTCCACAGCGGCAACTGAAAAACAATTTTTCGGATGCTGTGTGTTTCTGGAACGTGGAAAGAGCGATGTATTTATTTATTAACTGTCGCCACGTATTTGGAGTATTTTCACCTAGGATCTCGCCCTTTGGATTTAACTGCTATAATATATATATACTAGTAGCTAGTGCCACTCATGCCCACCAGATGGAGACGTCTCACTAGCTGAGCCCATCTTACGGATTTATGATGTCAGAAGCTGACTTAAAAATACACATAGCACCGTGGATTGTTGGCCACCGTGGCGTATATATCTAACGCTCTCGGCTAGATATCGAGAGTTCTGTTGGTTCAATTCCACAGCGGCGGCTGAAAAACAATTTTTCGGATGCTGTGTGTTTCTGGAACGTGGAAAGAGCGATGTATTTATTTATTAACTGTCGCCACGTATTTGGAGTATTTTCACCTAGGATCTCGCCCTTTGGATTTAACTGCTATAGTATATATATAGCTAGTGCCACTCATGCCCACCAGATGGAGACGTCTCACTAGCTGAGCCCATCTTACGGATTTATGATGTCAGAAGCTGACTTAAAAATACACATAGCACCGTGGATTGTTGGCCACCGTGGCGTATATATCTAACGCTCTCGGCTAGATATCGAGAGTTCTGTTGGTTCAATTCCACAGCGGCGGCTGAAAAACAATTTTTCGGATGCTGTGTGTTTCTGGAACGTGGAAAGAGCGATGTATTTATTTATTAATTGTCGCCACGTATTTGGAGTATTTTCACCTTGGATCTCGCCCTTTGAATTTATCTGCTATAATATATATATAGCTAGTGCCACTCATGCAAACCAGATGGAGACGTCTCAGTAGCTGAGCCCATCTTACGGATTTATGATGTCAGAAGCTGACTTATAAATACACATAGCACCGTGGATTGTTGGCCACCGTGGCGTATATATCTAACGCTCTCGGCTAGATATCGAGAGTTCTGTTGGTTCAATTCTACAGCGGCGGCTGAAAAACAATTTTTCGGATGCTGTGTGTTTCTGGAACGTGGAAAGAGCGATGTATTTATTTATTAACTGTCGCCACGTATTTGGAGTATTTTCACCTAGGATCTCGCCCTTTGGATTTAACTGCTATAGTATATATATAGCTAGTGCCACTCATGCCCACCAGATGGAGACGTCTCAGTAGCTGAGCCCATCTTACGGATTTATGATGTCAGAAGCTGACTTAAAAATACACATAGCACCGTGGATTGTTGGCCACCGTGGCGTATATATCTAACGCTCTCGGCTAGATATCGAGAGTTCTGTTGGTTCAATTCCACAGCGGCGGCTGAAAAACAATTTTTCGGATGCTGTGTGTTTCTGGAACGTGGAAAGAGCGATGTATTTATTTATTAATTGTCGCCACGTATTTGGAGTATTTTCACCTTGGATCTCGCCCTTTGAATTTATCTGCTATAATATATATATAGCTAGTGCCACTCATGCCCACCAGATGGAGACGTCTCAGTAGCTGAGCCCATCTTACGGATTTATGATGTCAGAAGCTGACTTATAAATACACATAGCACCGTGGATTGTTGGCCACCGTGGCGTATATATCTAACGCTCTCGGCTAGATATCGAGAGTTCTGTTGGTTCAATTCTACAGCGGCGGCTGAAAAACAATTTTTCGGATGCTGTGTGTTTCTGGAACGTGGAAAGAGCGATGTATTTATTTATTAACTGTCGCCACGTATTTGGAGTATTTTCACCTAGGATCTCGCCCTTTGGATTTAACTGCTATAATATATATATACTAGTAGCTAGTGCCACTCATGCCCACCAGATGGAGACGTCTCACTAGCTGAGCCCATCTTACGGATTTATGATGTCAGAAGCTGACTTAAAAATACACATAGCACCGTGGATTGTTGGCCACCGTGGCGTATATATCTAACGCTCTCGGCTAGATATCGAGAGTTCTGTTGGTTCAATGCCACAGCGGCGACTGAAAAACAATTTTTCGGATGCTGTGTGTTTCTGGAACGTGGAAAGAGTGATGTATTTATTTATTAACTGTCGCCACGTATTTAGAGTATTTTCACCTAGGATCTCGCCCTTTGGATTTAACTGCTATAGTATATATATAGCTAGTGCCACTCATGCCCACCAGATGGAGACGTCTCACTAGCTGAGCCCATCTTACGGATTTATGATGTCAGAAGCTGACTTAAAAATACACATAGCACCGTGGATTGTTGGCCACCGTGGCGTATATATCTAACGCTCTCGGCTAGATATCGAGAGTTCTGTTGGTTCAATTCCACAGCGGCGGCTGAAAAACAATTTTTCGGATGCTGTGTGTTTCTGGAACGTGGAAAGAGCGATGTATTTATTTATTAATTGTCGCCACGTATTTGGAGTATTTTCACCTTGGATCTCGCCCTTTGAATTTATCTGCTATAATATATATATAGCTAGTGCCACTCATGCCCACCAGATGAAGACGTCTCAGTAGCTGAGCCCATCTTACGGATTTATGATGTCAGAAGCTGACTTAAAAATACACATAGCACCGTGGATTGTTGGCCACCGTGGCGTATATATCTAACGCTCTCGGCTAGATATCGAGAGTTCTGTTGGTTCAATTCCACAGCGGCGGCTGAAAAACAATTTTTCGGATGCTGTGTGTTTCTGGAACGTGGAAAGAGCGATGTATTTATTTATTAACTGTCGCCACGTATTTGGAGTATTTTCACCTAGGATCTCGCCCTTTGGATTTAACTGCTATAATATATATATACTAGTAGCTAGTGCCACTCATGCCCACCAGATGGAGACGTCTCACTAGCTGAGCCCATCTTACGGATTTATGATGTCAGAAGCTGACTTAAAAATACACATAGCACCGTGGATTGTTGGCCACCGTGGCGTATATATCTAACGCTCTCGGCTAGATATCGAGAGTTCTGTTGGTTCAATTCCACAGCGGCGGCTGAAAAACAATTTTTCGGATGCTGTGTGTTTCTGGAACGTGGAAAGAGCGATGTATTTATTTATTAATTGTCGCCACGTATTTGGAGTATTTTCACCTTGGATCTCGCCCTTTGAATTTATCTGCTATAATATATATATAGCTAGTGCCACTCATGCCCACCAGATGGAGACGTCTCAGTAGCTGAGCCCATCTTACGGATTTATGATGTCAGAAGCTGACTTAAAAATACACATAGCACCGTGGATTGTTGGCCACCGTGGCGTATATATCTAACGCTCTCGGCTAGATATCGAGAGTTCTGTTGGTTCAATTCCACAGCGGCGGCTGAAAAACAATTTTTCGGATGCTGTGTGTTTCTGGAACGTGGAAAGAGCGATGTATTTATTTATTAACTGTCGCCACGTATTTGGAGTATTTTCACCTAGGATCTCGCCCTTTGGATTTAACTGCTATAATATATATATACTAGTAGCTAGTGCCACTCATGCCCACCAGATGGAGACGTCTCACTAGCTGAGCCCATCTTACGGATTTATGATGTCAGAAGCTGACTTAAAAATACACATAGCACTGTGGATTGTTGGCCACCGTGGCGTATATATCTAACGCTCTCGGCTAGATATCGAGAGTTCTGTTGGTTCAATTCCACAGCGGCGGCTGAAAAACAATTTTTCGGATGCTGTGTGTTTCTGGAACGTGGAAAGAGCGATGTATTTATTTATTAACTGTCGCCACGTATTTGGAGTATTTTCACCTAGGATCTCGCCCTTTGGATTTAACTGCTATAGTATATATATAGCTAGTGCCACTCATGCCCACCAGATGGAGACGTCTCACTAGCTGAGCCCATCTTACGGATTTATGATGTCAGAAGCTGACTTAAAAATACACATAGCACCGTGGATTGTTGGCCACCGTGGCGTATATATCTAACGCTCTCGGCTAGATATCGAGAGTTCTGTTGGTTCAACTCCACAGCGGCGGCTGAAAAACAATTTTTCGGATGCTGTGTGTTTCTGGAACGTGGAAAGAGCGATGTATTTATTTATTAATTGTCGCCACGTATTTGGAGTATTTTCACCTAGGATCTCGCCCTTTGAATTTATCTGCTATAATATATATATAGCTAGTGCCACTCATGCCCACCAGATGGAGACGTCTCAGTAGCTGAGCCCATCTTACGGATTTATGATGTCAGAAGCTGACTTAAAAATACACATAGCACCGTGGATTGTTGGCCACCGTGGCGTATATATCTAACGCTCTCGGCTAGATATCGAGAGTTCTGTTGGTTCAATTCCACAGCGGCGGCTGAAAAACAATTTTTCGGATGCTGTGTGTTTCTGGAACGTGGAAAGAGCGATGTATTTATTTATTAACTGTCGCCACGTATTTGGAGTATTTTCACCTAGGATCTCGCCCTTTGGATTTAACTGCTATAATATATATATACTAGTAGCTAGTGCCACTCATGCCCACCAGATGGAGACGTCTCACTAGCTGAGCCCATCTTACGGATTTATGATGTCAGAAGCTGACTTAAAAATACACATAGCACCGTGGATTGTTGGCCACCGTGGCGTATATATCTAACGCTCTCGGCTAGATATCGAGAGTTCTGTTGGTTCAATTCCACAGCGGCGGCTGAAAAACAATTTTTCGGATGCTGTGTGTTTCTGGAACGTGGAAAGATCGATGTATTTATTTATTAACTGTCGCCACGTATTTGGAGTATTTTCACCTAGGATCTCGCCCTTTGGATTTAACTGCTATAATATATATATACTAGTAGCTAGTGCCACTCATGCCCACCAGATGGAGACGTCTCACTAGCTGAGCCCATCTTACGGATTTATGACGTCAGAAGCTGACTTAAAAATACACATAGCACCGTGGATTGTTGGCCACCGTGGCGTATATATCTAACGCTCTCGGCTAGATATCGAGAGTTCTGTTGGTTCAATTCCACAGCGGCGGCTGAAAAACAATTTTTCGGATGCTGTGTGTTTCTGGAACGTGGAAAGAGCGATGTATTTATTTATTAACTGTCGCCACGTATTTGGAGTATTTTCACCTAGGATATCGCCCTTTGAATTTATCTGCTATAATATACATATAGCTAGTGCCACTCATGCCCACCAGATGGAGACGTCTCACTAGCTGACCCCATCCGGATTTATGATGTCAGAAGCTGACTTAAAAATACACATAGCACCGTGGATTGTTGGCCACCGTGGCATATATGTAACGCTCTCAGCTAGATATCGAGAGTTCTGTTGGTTCAATTCCACAGCGGCGGCTGAAAAACAATTTTTCAGATGCTGTGTGTTTCTGGAACGTGGAAAGAGCGATGTATTTATTTATTAACTGTCGCCACGTATTTAGAGTATTTTCACCTAGGATCTCGCCCTTTGGATTTAACTGCTATAGTATATATATAGCTAGTGCCACTCATGCCCACCAGATGGAGACGTCTCACTAGCTGAGCCCATCTTACGGATTTATGACGTCAGAAGCTGACTTAAAAATACACATAGCACCGTGGATTGTTGGCCACCGTGGCGTATATATCTAACGCTCTCGGCTAGATATCGAGAGTTCTGTTGGTTCAATTCCACAGCGGCGGCTGAAAACCAATTTTTCGGATTCTGTGTGTTTCGGGAACGTGGAAAGAGCGATGTATTTATTTATTAACTGTCGCCACGTATTTGGAGTATTTTCAGTAAAAACTGTTTAAGATGGAACTTGTATGAAACGGAAACCAGTCCCCAAACGGAACTTGTTTTTGGTCCCGAAATGACAGATAGAAAATTACGTACTGTTTAACCTGTCTAAAACGGAAATAACAAGAGAGTAAGTGGACCTGTTAACGCCACCTTAGTGGCGCAATGGCCTAAGCGATGGCTTCTGATCACTCGCCCGAGATGGGTCCAGGTTCGAATCCCGGTGAGGTACGGATGTTGTGTGTTTGTCTTACGGCACTGGCTTTCTCCCTTCCCTGGAACCAGTGGCCCTAAATTAGGGACGGGCGATTGCTTATAACCCACTGAGTTGCTCGCGGTGGTCGTTAAACCTCCAATAAAATCATTAATTCAGTTAATTTTGTTTTCTTTACTAGCTGTTGATTTAGCATTCAGCATTCTGAGATAGCAACAAGCAGTACTTGCTAATTTTATCTCACGTTGCGACTAGCATATTAAAATGGAAATGGTTGGTTACAGATTCGACTTGACTTTACGACCAACAAACCTTTTTCTGGTTTACTGAACATTTGATGCGGATTGTACTGATTTAAGGCTTTCATATGTCAAAGTATTTCGTCTTACACTGGTGTGCAAAAATTAAGGACGAAGAGGAGAAATTAGCATAACAGCGGAACGAGCAGGCAGAATGGACCGAAAGACCACTCAGGAGATAGGCTAGGGTCCGGTATGGTAGGGCATGTGCATATATGCAGCATGACGGGGGGGGGGGGAGTGTCGGAAGGGTATAAAGCACACAGGTGGTGTAAGCTCAGCAATTCGGTGAAAACTATTGCATGGTGTACATCGGTTTAAACGACGTCGAGTTGCTGCCACCGTGTGATATGGCCAACAGGCAATCCAGTAGACGATATCTGGATGACTTTACCCGAGGTCGTGTCATTGGGAAGTTGGAAAAAGGTCGAAGTGTGGCCGAGGAGTTCGGGATCGCTCACAGCATTGTTTCACGAGCTTGGAGAGCATTTCAAACGACAGGTACAGCTGTCCGAGAGTTTAGCAGTGGTCATCCACGAGCAACCACGGCGTAGGACAACCTATAATTGTCCTACAGGCGAGAAAGACGGCAGACAGGGGGAGAAATCGCAAGGCACGTGCAACAGACAACTGGACGTCCGTTATCGTGTTTTACCATGGCCAGGAGGCTGCACAAAGGTGGTCTATTTGCACGACGACCAGTACGGTGTGTGCCATTAGCACCTGCTCATCGGAGACGGCGGTTTCTGTGGTGCCAGGAACACAAGAACTGGACACATCAGCAATGGGGTCGAGTTCTCTTTACGGATGAGAGCCGATTTAGTCTGACGAGCGGTTCTGGACGTATACACATCTGGAGAGAGCAGCGAACACGCAATCACACCTCCAACATCATCGAAAGGGACCGGATAGGAGGTGGCGGAGTTCTCGTTTGGGGCGGTATCATGCTTGGTAGCCGTACTTACCTCCACATGTTCCAAGGAGGTTCAGTCACTGGTGTCCGCTATTGTACCGAGGTTCTCCTGCCTCACCTGCGTCTGTTTAGAGGTGCTGTGGGTCCTGAGTTCCTCTTCATGGACGACAACGCTACACCTCATCGTACAGTGGGTGTCGCATAGCTGTTGGAGAGTGAAGATATTCAACGCATGGATTGGCCCGCAAGGTCCCCGGACCTAAATCCATTTGAACAAGTGCGAGACCAACTCGGGAGACGCTTGGCAGCACGTCACCAGCCGCCAGTAACGATTCCGCAGCTGCGATTGGCGTTACAAGAGGAATGGGCCGCGATGCCTCAACAGCTCCTTGACAACTTCGTCCTCAACATGGACAGACATCCTGCAACACAGTCAGGGGTGATCATATCCCCTACTAAAGACATGGATTTTTCTTGGCAGCCGCCTGTCACATGGACGTTTCTGTCTTCTGTCCAGTTGTGCTCAAAGCTACCTTTTCAATAAAGTGCTTTTGTATCCTTTGTATTCCTTGTTTGGATGGTTTTGCTCACTTGTCCCATATTCTTACCTCTTGGGGATCTTATGGTATGATTTGAGTCGATGTGGAGCCCTTCTGCAAGACGTTACATTCAAAAAACCATCTCGTCCTTAAATTTTGCACGCCTGTGTATTTGGACGTCTTTGAACTCACGAAGCTGTCCCGTTGGCACAGTGGTCTAAGCGATGGCTTCTGATCATTCATCCGGAAGGGGTTCGGGTTCGAATCCTAGTGAGGCATGGATGTTGTGTTTGTCTTGCGGCACTGGCTCTCTCCTTTTTCTGGAACCAGTGACCCTGAAATAAGGACGGGCGACTGCTTATAGCCCGTTGAGTTGCTCACGATGGTCGTTAAACCTTCGATAATAATAATAAAAGAAAAATCATGAAATCCAAATACGTAAATCGTAGTAAGAGGTCTTGCAAGGGCCCGTGCCGGGTTGGGCCTCTGCTCACGTCTAAGTTGGTAAACGGGGTCGGGCCTGGGTCTTCAATATTTAATGTAAAACAGACACGGGCCGAGCAATTTTTTTAATGAGCCAAACAATCGCTGTACGGTGCTTTTCTCGTTTAGAAATCTCACAACATACAACAGCAGGATAAGGTTGAATAATTTCCGCTGTTGGAAAAAATAAAAGTTTTACGACATCCTCCTCTCCTACAAAACAGTTGCAATGGGTGAGCTCCCTTAGTTTTTCAATGTGAATGTGGTCCCTTCTCTCTCTCTAACTTTCACAATCCTCTCATGCTTCAGGGCAGACTATTAACTGCAGAATTTCTAAACTGAGCCACCCGCTCGCAGATGATCTTCTTTATTGTTCTGGTCGGCGGCACTTTGTTCTTTAGATGTGTGAAAAGCGTTTAAGTTGTCTTAAATGGCACGGGAGAAATGGGCTGGGAGAAACTTACTTCTGTGTGCCATATTTTCCCCATTTGTACTCTCAGGGAGTCAGCAGATGACAAATGAACCCTTAGGTATCCCAGCCCACCCGTTTTCAAAACTTCTGTGACACTGATTAGCTGGGCAGTCTGTCGTTGTTTTCCCTTAGCATACGCTCAGTTCAGTGTTGCTGATAAATACTCTTCCATACTTACACTGGCAGAAAGTGAAAAAAGAACACCAAGAAGGAGACGTCTGATACCAACGAAATTTATACAGCATAATAACGGAATACAGAGGATAACGTGATCAAAACATTATGGCAAAATACAGCTGTATTTGCTGGTAAACTGAAAAAATATAATTTCCATGTAACATGGTTAGTACGAGGTTGAACCGCCATGAACTGCGTCACACTGTGCAATTCTGGCATGGAGTCTGTTGTACAGATGTTGGATGTAAGTTTGGGGTATTGAGTTCCAAGCATCCTCAACCTGGACGCGTAAATCGGGGATGGTCGTGGCTGGCCGTGGAGACCGGATAAGTCGTTGTCCCATAAAATCCCCCACGTGCTCAATGGACAGGCCATGGAAGTTGTCTCACACCCTGAAGTGCATGTTGCCGTGTGTGGGCGTGCGTTATCTTGCTGGAAAACACCACGATGGGCCGACCTTACAAATGGCACAACAACAGGCTGAATGATGTTGATGTAGGAGGTGCTGTTTCACGTACCCAGTACAAACACTAGTTGTGTACGGGAGTGATAGCTGATCGCTCCCCACACCAGGAGACCAGTGTAGGCTCTGTGTGTCGCTGGCAGATGCAAGAAGGGTGGAGACGCTCCCCTGTGCGTCTGCGAACACACATACGGCCATCGGAGGCTCCCAAGCAGAATCTGCTTTCATCGCTGAACACGACAGATCGCCATTGCGTTCTCCAGTGCAGACGTTGGCGACACCACTGCAGCCATTCCTGACGGTGGGCTGGAGTCAGAGGTACACATGCCAGAGGTACACGTGCACGTAGTCCTGCATCCAGTAGATGGTTGCGGATTGTTCGCACAGTCACCTCAGGTGCAACGGCAGCTCGGATTTGCGTCGCAGTGGATGTTCTGCTTGACAACGCCGCTCTTCTTATGCGTCGATCGGTCCGCTCATCAGTCCGTCTGTGACTCCCGGTTCCACGTCTTCTCCTGTGGTAATGTTCCTCGGACCATCTACGCCACCATCATACCACCACCGATACTTCCCGTCCAATTTGCTTCGCAATACGACGATACGACCACCCGGCCTCGCGGAGTCCGACTAGACGACCTCGCTCAAAGTCCGATAACTGCTGAAATCGTGCACGTCTTCCATGTCCAGGCATTGCAGCTTCTTCAGGGTCTTCGCACGTGTCCGTACGCCGACGACTGATTACATTCACTTCGCGGTACTCCTTAAATACCACCGACGATCATTTGCATATTATGCCGTGCTGTGGCGTAAGCGCTCACCGGTTGGTCCCGAAATTAACATCACACCTACGTAAACTCGACCCCATTAACATATGTAAATTTCATGATCGTCCGCGAATTCCTTCTTGGTGTTCTATTTTCACTTTCCGCCAGTGTATTATGGAGTTTAAGAAAAAAAAATAGCTTCCGGAGAATATATGCTTGTAGACAATGTAAAGTTCAACGATCGGACTCATAATTCTGGATATTTCGTACTTTCCGAATCAATCCCCCCCCCCCCCCCGTCCTTATTCCCAAGGATATTCCGGGTCAGGCGGTAGGCAATGATAATTTGAAAACCCAGAAAATTTGAAAGGCATGAAAATTGTCGTTTACATGCAATATTTTTGAGTATACAAGCCCTCCCCCCTCCCTACCTCAGACCTCACGTGACTTATCCAGAGTCACAGAAATATTCCGAATTAACGTTTATTGCAATAGAATACGTGCAGCAATTAAGAAAATGAAAGCTCTTCAGGAGTCGAATGAACAAGAGCACCAGGTGTCAAATTCATGTTTTAGTAATTGTTGAAATTATACGGGCCGGGACTTGGACGTGCGGGCTTTCCAAATTAAGTCCCGTGCAGACCTCTTATTGTAGTGTCAGTGTGTGTGTGTGGGTTTTATTGATCCCCAGTGCTGCCTGCAAACAAAACAAAGTGAAAGTAAGTTGTGAAGAACACACTGACTACCAGGGTAAGTGTAAAATCGTAGGATGCAACACTATGTGGACATTTTATGAACATTAATTGGATGTTTTTTTGAAGATGACAATCCGATTTTTGGCGTAAATGTGACAAGGATGGTAAGTCAGATAATATCCAAAAACTTGAAAATTTTCATCGTCCTGGAGCGGGACTCGAACCCACATCTCCCAGAAAACGCCCGGGTATGCTAACCACTACACCACCCAGAATGTCCAAGTTTCAAGTTTCCGATCAATTTGAATATAACCATCACAGGATTCGCTAGTCGAAGCAATCAGCATTCATGTTTAGCGAATCTGGAGGTTAAGAATCTTATCCCGTGTTTGCCCGGAGAAGCAGATAAATCCGGTACGATGAAAATTTTCAAGTTTTCAGATATTATCTGACTTATCATCCTTGTCACATTTACGCCAAAAATCGGATTGTCATCTTCAAAATTTGTATTATATGGCGTAATCCCGTATTTCTTTCATGAATTGGATGTTTATCTTACGTGAAGAGATGTTCTAAATTTCTTCTTTTGTGTTTGGGTGACTGTGTACCAAACTGTGGCTGAAATAAAGTTAAATATTCGCACGAACTACATTCAAATATTTCATTCATCCTGTAAAGTAAACTTCATTTACTTAGAATAATAAAAAAGAGAGATTAAAAAAATGACAAACCCGTTATTAGAAAAATGCATGACGTATGGCTGTATTTCTGTTATATCGGTGTTATCACAAATGATCTTTGCCAAGGTGACCTTCCTAAGCTCGGTCAGTTGTGCTGAAAAATGATCAAGATAGGATATGTGAGAAGTGCAGTACTTGAAGGAAAATAGTTCAAAACAAAATGTCTAAAGCTGAAATGATATTAATTATATTAACACATAGTTAGGAACTTTCACATACACTATACTGACAAAAGTCACCGAACAGCTATAAAAGAAACACAACATAGCATTTATTGACATACATTAATACGGTGTCGGCCCATCTTTGGCCTTAATGCATGCACTGACCCCTCGAGACATGCTTTCGACAAGGTTTTGGGACAGAGCGATAGGTATGCGCTTCCATTCAGTACATGCTAACTGTTGCTTAGCAGTAGGCCTTGGTTCAAAACTTCTTATGCAGCGCTTCAATTCATCCCATAGGTGTTCTATGAGATTAAGATCAGGGCTCTGTGCTGGCCAGTCCACACACGATACGGAATTACACGCTGTAACAGTCCTTGCTTTATGGCTCGGTGCATTATCCTGCTGGTACCAACAAAGCTCGGTTCCACAGTATTGCCACAGAGTTGGTAGGGCACAATTGTCCACAATATCGAGGTAGACGTGCTGGTTAACACGTTTGTACACGATAACCAATGAGCCGGGACCCTACCACGAAAAACACCCCCACACGAGTACACTGACAGCTCCAAACTTGACTGTAGGAATTGTGGTAAATAGCATTCCCCCGGCAGCCGCCATACCCACACATGGCCATCAGACTGATGGATCGTGTATCTGGATTCATCAGTCCACAGGACCCGTTTCCATTGATCTACGGTCCACGATAAATGTTCTTTACATCATGATAACGACGAGTAGCATTCCAAGTGGAGATGAAAGGTTTATGAGCAACCGCACGACCACGGTAACCCATAGAATGAAGTTCTCTGCGAATGGTAGGTGTACATACCAAGGTTCCAGCATTTTTACTAACCTGTACACTGAGGTCTTGTGCAGTACTCCGTCGATTAGCTGTAATGACTCTCCTGAGGCTTCGATGTCCTCTATCACTGATTTTCTTTGGTCTGCTGGTATGTTTTGCTGCTTCAGGCACGCCATATGTCTTCCACTTTTTCAGTACATTCAAAACAGTCGACTTGGGTGTGTTTAAACGCCTCTCGATTTCTACTTATGAACAACCCACTAATATAACACCCAAGAATCCTTCCTTTCTTAATATCAGTTCTCTCCCGCCGCGACATTTTCACTTAATCTCACAGTGCGATATGATTGCAATCAGCTGCAGGCTTGTTTTTATGCCGTTTGAAGTTGTACCTGTGCATCTTAACAATGCTGCGGATCCGTTCGTTTGCTTTTGAAGGGATCTCCCGTGACTTTTGTCAATATAGTGTATATTGCAAATATATGTGCTCTAACTGCATTCAGTTTTGCTGCCCTTTCGGGTAGGGCACAGAAACTGAAGGAATTTAGAGCGATTCACAAAGGTTAGGTTGTAAATAAGAAAGAACACCCCAAATGGTGCCAGCGTACGATTTTGCACATAGAAGGCAGAGAGAAATGGGGGGGGGAGTGCTTAGGAATGAACACCTTTGTATGTAACCGAGGGGAGGGGTCACTTAATGTGTTCAATGTTCGATGCACGGCGGATATTCAGAGATTGTTAAAAATTCACACCACCACGGAGAGCACCCCAGGTCCAAGCCTATCAGGCGAGGTTTGAACCCGGGGTCCCTTTAGCAGTAGTCTGAATCTCTAACTACTAAGCCATCCATGACTCGATTTTAAATTTGGAATACGTATACTACGTACATACTCATTTATTCATAGAATCAACCGGAAGTGTATTATTCCATGGCACATCAGGATATACTCATTGTCACATGTTCAGCAAATGGACCGCACAATTTTATGACAGATATAATGATGAAGCGACAATATATTATTTATGAGATTGACACAAATATAGTTAATGTAAAATGTACACAAAGATATTTCACCCTTAATTAAATTACTTGTGATCAATGACTTTGTTGTACTAAATATTTATTGTTGTCACTTTACACAGTTATTAAATAATTTCTATTGAAATCTATAATATCTAAAACGAAGTAATACGAGATTATATTTATATTTATTGAAGCAGTTATTTGTAAGTATGTATGGTTACTTATACAGGGTGATTCAGCTAAGTGTGTACAAACGTCTGGGAGATGTAGGTTGCACAAAGATAAAACGGAATCGCATAGCAATGCAGGGTCGGAAACGCCATCTTCATGTGCTAGTGTACAGAGAGGTCGAGGAATGAAAGAGCAGCACGTAAGAGAACAAAATGCTTTTTATTACTCACAAGACATTTGCGAAATGCATTGAGATTACAGAAGGTGTTCAAAGTTGCAACCATGAGCTGTAACACACGCTTGAAATCGTCGGCGCATGGAATCACGTACATTTTCAAAAATTCCTGGAGTGTCTGGGACTTCCGAAGTAGCTACAGAGAAGCGTGCTACAAGGTCCTCATCCCTTACGATAGGGGTGTCGTACACCAGTCCTTTGATGTAACCCCAGAAGAAGTAATGAAGGCATGTTAAGTCCGGTGATCTTGCAGGCCAATGAACGGGACCTCCACGCCCGATCCACTGATGTCCAAATGTCACGCTTAAGTAATGACGAACATCATTGCTGAAATGGGCGGGCGCCCCATCGTGCTGGAACCGCATTGCACGGCGCAGCGACTGAGGTACCTGTTGTTCGTTCAGATCAGATCATGTCATATGTAGAGGATTTTAGGAAGGGAGTGTCTGACCCCAGGTCTTAAACAACCCTTAGAGATAGGAAGCTAGCAGATTTGGGCTAGTGTGCCCGGTAGGAAAGTAACACGGAGGCAAGGTAGAAAGGGGGAGGAAGACGCCCTTATTTATTACCGGGGGGCCAGTTCCCCGGGTCCGACGGCTAAATGTGCCCATCCGACACACGGCGGGTATTTAGTGGTTCGAACGTTCGTACCTGCACAGGATCGAACCTGAGGTTGTGTCCATGGCAGTCACGAACGCTGACCACTAGGCCACCCGCGGCCTCCTGTTGTTCGTTCAATAGCTCTGGCAAGACGTCCTCCAGAAATATCCGGTAACTCCTTCCCTCCAGACGAGAAGGCATGAGGTATGGGCCAATTAAGGGGTCCCCGACAATGCTTGCCCAAACATTAACAGCAAAACAGTTTTCTGCTGCACGTGGTTGTACCGCATGGGGGTTCTCCACCGCCCATGCATGCGCGTTATGTGCATTGAAGCAACCTTCCCGTGCAAATGAGGGTATCCTGAAAGAATGTATGAGAAGTCTCGCGGCCGAACAATGCCATCTACCGCATGAAGATAGCGTTTCCGACCCTGCGTTACTATGCGATTTCGATTTGTCTTAGTTCAACCTACACCTCCCAGAAGTTTGTACACGCTTAGCTGAATCACCCTGTATTTGAGCATGTCATGTACTCGTTTAGGATACGAGACAATTTGAGATGGGATGCACATGTTAGTGAAATTGCAGTTGGGCTCAGATCCCGCATTTGGGTCATTTATAGGATTTCAAGTTTGTTGCCTGTCAGGGTTAAGTTGCTATTGTATTTTTCATTTATTTATCCATTTCTATCTTATTGTCTCTTAGCTTGGGGTCGCACAACTATTGGAAATATTAATAGAATTTATGTTTCACAAAAATTTTTTTTTACGTTTGGTGAATCCGTCTTTACAGGTACATTCTCTTTTTTCTCAGTTATCAAATAATGTCATTTGATAAATTATACAGTTTTCGATTATTACTGTTTATGCATGAACGTATATATGCTAATAAATATTCAGATCTAAATACCTTGCATTCCCGTTCCCATTATCATGACGCTCGTGGAAATACTAGTTTTTTAATACCTAGAGCGTGTACTAATTTATTGTTTAATAATATTAACTTGACCTGCCCTAGGTCCTGGAATGCGTTGCCGCTTCGAATCAAGACGATTACACACTTTTCGGTATTCAAAAAACAACTAAAGACCTTCAAAATTAATGGTTGATTAACGATTTGTTGTATATTACGTATTATTACTTTAATTTACTGCATAATGGTTAAATTGTTCTTTGGCTTGACTATTTAGATTCTTTTTTTTGGGGGGGGGGGCGCCCGTCAGGCTATTGTTAGCCTTTTTCCCTGGTTCCATTGCCACAATCATAGTGCACCGCACTGATTTGTTTAAAAACCTGTAGTGGTGCTTCAATTTACTCAAACTAAAAACAAAATCATTCATGTTATCATACGTGTTTTTGTAGTTCCTATTACTTCACTTATACTTTTCAATATATGTATAATATTATTGTATAATATTTGTATTTGCATGTTTTTTTTTTTTTTTTTTTTTGCACAGAAGTTGATTTGATTGTGTGTTGAATGGTGTAGTGTGGCAAAGAAAAATTAAAATAAATAAATAGATTGCACTTTAAAAAAAACCCGAGTAGGTTCAGGTTTTAATTTTTAAGTAGATTTTTTTAATAGTGAAGTAGCCTCAGGATTGGACAATTGTGGGCAACCCTCACATTGAACACGCTACGCGCAATTCACAGGATGAGGCTTGCAGATAAATACACAGCAGGAAAAAAGTTTCATGTACTTCTTTAACTATAGAAAATTCTTCTTTCTGGAAGAACTTACCTGGTGTAAAGGATCCTGTCTGTCCTTCGTGTTCGAAATAAAATCGATCTCCGAATTTCAGCCGGTAAAACTGCTTGGATAAGATGCATGAGAATGTTGGACCCACTAGGGCAGCTTTCTCTGGCCTCTCTGCTAGTCCTCCGGAAAATAAGTCAATATCTTCCACATCCCTACAGCATAAGAAACAGAAATCCATTCAGCACAAACATTGTCACATACCAGTAGTTTTGCCAAAAATCATCCGAGGTAATCTTTCACAGGAAATTCCTGTGAAAGACTCTTTTCTAGAATCTTTCACAGAAATTCGTGTGAAAGACTCTTTTCTAGAATCTTTCACAGAAATTCCTGTGAAAGACTTTTCTAGAATCTTTGACAGAAATTCCTGTGAAAGACTCTTTGAGCGAATCTTTGACAGAAATTCCTGAGAAAAACTCTTTGCTGGAATCTTTCACAGACATTCCTGTGAAAGACTCTTTGAGGGAATCTTTACAGACATTCCTGAGAAAGACTCTTTGAGGGAATCTTTCACATAAATTCCCGTGAAAGACTCATTGAAAGAATGGCAGAACTTCCCATGAAAGACTCTTTGAGGTAGTTTTTCACAGAAATTTCTGTGAAAGATTCTGCTAGAATCTTGCACGGAAATTTCTGTGAAAGACTCTTTGAGAGAATCGCAGAAATTCCTGTGAAAGACACTTTGAGGTAATCTTTCACATAAATTCCCATGAAAGGCTCGTTGAAAGAATGGCAGAATTTCCCGTGAAAGACTCTTTGAAGAAATCTTTACAGAAGTTGCTGTGAAAGACTCTTTGAGGTAATCTTTCACAGAAATTCCTGTGAAAGGCTCTTTGAGGTAATCTTTCACATAAATTCCCGTGAAAGACTCGTTGAAAGAATGGCAGAATTACCCGTGAAAGACTCTTTGAAGGAATCTTTTATAGAAGTTGCTGTGAAAGACTCTTTGAGGTAATCTTTCACAGAAATTCCCGTGAAAGACTCATTGAAAGAATGGCAGAACTTCCCGTGAAAGACTCTTTGAGGTAGTTTTTCACAGAAATTTCTGTGAAAGATTCTGCTAGAATCTTGCACAGAAATTCCTGTGAAAGACTCTTTGAGAGAATCGCAGAAATTCCTGTGATAGACTCTTTGAGGTAATCTTTCACATAAATTCCCGTGAAAGACTCGTTGAAAGAATGGCAGAATTTCCCGTGAAAGACTCTTTGAAGAAATCTTTACAGAAGTTGCTGTGAAAGACTCTTTGTGGTAATCTTTCACAGAAATTCCTGTGAAAGGCTCTTTGAGGTAATCTTTCACATAAATTCCCGTGAAAGACTCGTTGAAAGAATGGCAGAATTACCCGTGAAAGACTCTTTGAAGGAATCTTTTATAGAAGTTGCTGTGAAAGACTCTTTGAGGTAATCTTTCACAGAAATTCCTGTGAAAGACTCATTGAAAGAATGGCAGAACTTCCCGTGAAAGACTCTTTGAGGTAGTTTTTCACAGAAATTTCTGTGAAAGATTCTGCTAGAATCTTGCACAGAAATTCCTGTGAAAGACTCTTTGAGAGAATCGCAGAAATTCCTGTGATAGACTCTTTGAGGTAATCTTTCACATAAATTCCCGTGAAAGACTCGTTGAAAGAATGGCAGAATTTCCCGTGAAAGACTCTTTGAAGAAATCTTTTACAGAAGTTGCTGTGAAAGACTCTTTGAGGTAATCTTTCACAGAAATTCCTGTGAAAGGCTCTTTGAGGTAATCTTTCACATAAATTCCCGTGAAAGACTTCGTTGAAAGAATGGCAGAATTACCCGTGAAAGACTCTTTGAAGGAATCTTTTATAGAAGTTGCTGTGAAAGACTCTTTGAGGTAATCTTTCACAGAAATTCCCGTGAAAGACTCTTTGAGGTAGTTTTTCACAGAAATTTCTGTGAAAGATTCTGCTAGAATCTTGCACAGAAATTTCTGTGAAAGACTCTTTGAGAGAATCGCAGAAATTCCTGTGAAAGACTCTTTGAGGTAATCTTTCACATAAATTCCTGTGAAAGGCTCGTTGAAATAATGGCAGAATTTCCCGTGAAAGACTATGAAGAAATCTTTTACAGAAGTTGCTGTGAAAGACTCTTTGAGGTAATCTTTCACAGAAATTCCTGTGAACATCGTTGCGGACCAAGTTCACCCATTTATGGCAACTGTGTTCCCTCCTGGTAATGGCCATTAACAACAGGATATTGCGCCATACCACACTGCCGGAATCGTCAAGGACTGGTTCGAGGAACATGCTGGTGACTTTCTGTTAATGCCCTGGCCTCCAAATTTACCTGACATGAACCCAATCGAACATTTGTGGTTCGACTTGGAAAAGCGGGTTCGCGCAAAATCACCACCACCCCGAAATGTACATTGGAAAAAAATTGCTGGAACAGCAAAAAGGTTTGCTGGCAATACTAATGAATTCTGGTTTGCTGCAACATATCCGTTTCCTGTGGCAAGTTTTTTTTGTTCGTCTAGCAAACCAACTTTTCTACTTCAGCAAATATTTCTGCTACAGAAGCCGATTTCCAGCAATGCCAATTTGCTAGTCTAACAAACCAACTTTTCTACTGTAGCAAATATTTTCTGCTATACAGAGCAAAATTCTTTGCAATGTTGAATTTGTACTTCAGCCAAGATATAATGCTACAAAAACAAATCTATAGTAATGTTGATTTCCTTGTTGGAATTTGCTAAATTCCATTTATTCCTTGATTTCCTATCCTGGCAAATCAACATTTCCGGTGTACGACGAAGTAAATTTCTCTGTCATTTCTGTCCACGCCGGGCATTGAATCCAGTCCCCCTAATTCCGGAATAAGTCGCTCACCCAACTGAGCTACACGGACGTATGCTCTCATTGCTATCTGCCTTTATCTCATGTGTCATATCCCCCCCCCCCCCAACAGACTAGACCGCCATCATGCTGGAATTCATGAACGGTTACGGTTAGTACATTTAGCCAAACTTTCTTCGCGGTACTAGCGTTTTTAGCTGTTACCATCATCTTGAATTTTGCTGAATATTACAGACACCTTTGCTGCAGTTACTTTTTTTTTTTTTTTTATGGCAGCTGGTGTGGCAGACATAGCAAAAGCGTTTGTTTGTTTCAGCAAAATGATTCGTACGACCAACAAAATTTCAGCTGCAGTAAGTAAATTTCTGTCAACAAAAAAAAAAAAAAAAAAAAAAAAAAATGCTCAAGTACCTAAATAGGCTTTGCTATAAAAACCAAAAAAATATTGTTGTTTGCTAGAGCAACAAATATTTTGGCATTTCGAGCAAAACTCAATGCGGCAAAATTGGTTTTGCTGCTCCAGCTTAGTATGTTTTTTCAGTGTGTACAGGAACTGGAGGGCCTGCTATTGAAATTATGGTACCAGATACCCCAGGATACCTATCGCTACCTCATCGAACCGATGCCTCGCCGAGTGGCAGCTGTTTTACGGGATAAAGGGGGTCTTGCAGCTTGTTAGGTTGGTGGGCATAATGTAATGGCTCATTGTTGTAATTACGGAAACATCTGGAGTTGCCTTTAGTTTTCCTTTTTTAATCATTTTTTGGGGGGGGATGGTGAGGCTAAGTTAGTTGAATCTCAATCCCAAAGTCTTTTCTGGAAAGGGGAGGGGGAGTAAGTCGTAGCAGCTACATGTTCAGTAGCACGAGCCGCAACTGGAGCGACGTCGAAAATTCTGGAATTTCCCCCAATTTCTGTTGAATAAAACACAAAAACAGGAAGCTTATGTAGTTAGTTGAATCTCAATCCCAAAGTCTTTTCTGGAAAGGGGAGGGGGGGGGTAAGTCATAGCAGCTACATGTTCAGTAGCACGAGCCGCCACTGGAGCGACGTCGAAAATTCTGGAATTTCCCCCAATTTCTGTTGAATAAAACACAAAAACAGGAAACTTATGTAGTTAGTTGAATCTCAATCCCAAAGTCTTTTCTGGAAAGGGGAGGGGGGGGGAGTAAGTCGTAGCAGCTACATGTTCAGTAGCACGAGCCGCCACTGGAGCGACGTCGAAAATTCTGGAATTTCCCACAATTTCTGTTGAATAAAACACAAAAACAGGAAACTTATGTAGTTAGTTGAATCTCAATCCCAAAGTCTTTTCTGGAAAGGGGAGGGGGGGGAGTAAGTCGTAGCAGCTACATGTTCAGTAGCACGAGCCGCCACTGGAGCGACGTCGAAAATTCTGGAATTTCCCCAATTTCTGTTGAATAAAATACAAAAACAGGAAACTTATGTAGTTAGTTGAATTTCAATCCCAAAGTCTTTTCTGGAAAGGGGAGGGAGGGGGAGTAAGTCGTAGCAGCTACATTTTCAGTAGCACGAGCCGCCACTGGAGCGACGTCAAAAATTCTGGAATTTCCCCCAATTTCTGTTGAATAAAACACAAAAACAGGAAACTTATGTTCTTAAGATACACTTTGGAATAAGGTGTGTCAATAAAGTTTGGTGGATGCATGGTAAAAGTGAACAACAGGTAATATTTAAGAAAACTTACTTTTCTGGATTTTAAAATAACCTTCCCTGGACACAATACGCTTTTGACATCATTTGTATAGCCACTGAAAGCTATGGAAAAACTCTTTGTTATTGTCTGCAGCCGGGTCTTCATGCTCGTGTGAATGTCTGCAAATCTCTTCCCTTTCAGCGATTTCAGTAGGGGAAACAAAGGTAGGCAGCTGGTGCTAGGTCAGGCGAATATGGTGGATGATCAACCTCAGAAATGGCTCGTGGTTATAGGATGATGAGACTAATCTTAAATACACATTCCGCTTCCCCAAATCTTTTTTTTTGTAATATTGTACGGACTGTTTGTCAGTGGACGATCGTTCGCTACACTCTTTTGCAATGTTTTCAGGATTTTTTTGGGAGTCGCGAGCCTTCCACACTAGGGGGCATCTTCAACGGAGTCCCTTCGAAAAACGCTTGACCTTGTCATAACACACGTACTTCCAGGTTGATGCTTCATCACCGCAAACTTCTTTCAGCCTGGAATGAGTTCCCGATGCGGAATTTGCAAATTCGAAACAGAGTTTGATATCTATTCTTAGTTCTATTTTGTTAGAAATTCTAAGTAGGTTCACGCATTGATCGCAAATGACGGATTTAACAAACAAAAGATAATTCTTGAACTCACAGAATGAATGGTTGAAAGCATAAAGAGTAAGTACTTACCACCTTTAAATTGATAATCCTTTATCTTTTAATCAAATGAGTATATTCACATCACATCACACTGAATATTAAAACATCTAAAAAACACTGTAGCAATTTTAAATCACACGCTATCTAATTTTATATTGGTTTTCGAACAATAACACAGACGCAGTACGTACACCATCTTTTAGTTTCGGTTCTCACGGGAACAGTTTTTCTCTTCTCAGGTCGAAGGTGCCGCCCCGGTGACGCAGTGGTCTAAGTGATGACCTCTGATCATTCGTCCGAACAGGGTCCGGATTCGAATCCCGGTGAGGCATGGATGTTGTGTTTGTCTTACGGCACTGGCTCTCTCCCTTCCCTGGAACCAGTGACCCTAAATTAGGGACGGGCGACTGCTTATAGCCCATTGAGTTGCTCACGGTGGTCGTTAAACCTTCAATCAAAAAAAAAAAAAAAAAAAAAAAGGTCGAAGGTCAGCGCATCACTACTTCTTCCCTTGGAGTGAGTGAGAATGAGAGTTTTCTTTTTTATTTCTAATCGCTTAACGCAGCAACGCCATCTATTGTTTTTTGTGTGGAACTTGAACGGACACATCGCACTCTTTCCAACATATTTCACCGCTCGCATCTACATTAGCTGCTGCGAAATTCTCTGTGCCTCATCCTTTCTCCCAACTCCGTGACAGTTACGGGCATGTTCGCTCGTGTACTTGACTGCGTCGTGAAGTTTCCACACCTTTCACAACGTTTCCATTTACGCCTTACACCAGCATTCACCGAACTTTATTGACATACTTTGTGCATTATCACAGATCAACACATCGAGGAGATAATATCAACCTCCGATTATTTTGGAATAACATTTGCTGTGAAGCAGGTATGATGATGACATATATCATTGCAACAGACGAACAGTTCCGTGAGAAGATAAGAACCTACGACAACTTAAAAATAGCATCTGCTGTACGCAGTCGTATCAGAATAATATGACCACCCCTGGAATCACAATGTACCCTCCAAGACGCGTCACAGAGGTCGACCACACGGAGATATAAATGGCCGGCCAGGACAGATGAGCCATAGTGCATCACGTGAGCACAATAGGCAGAGGTAATGATTTCACTGACGTTCAAAAATGAATAATCATCGGCTACTTCGCCAAGGGTGGAAGCATCTCAGAAACAGCAGTCTTCGTGGGCTGTTTGCGAGGTGATGTAGTAAGGGTGTGTCAAGAATGGACTCTTGGCACACCGAGTACCTCCCGACGTCATAACTGTGAAGCCCCGAAGGTCATCGACCCCAATGGAGAACGTCGGCAATCGACGCGCAATTGACCAAGCAAATGGACTCTGGGGCACCCAGGCACACGTCCCCGATAACAGCAGAGCGAAACCTGTTTCGCATGGGTCTCCGGAGTCGACGCTGCGTCAAGGCGCCCAAGGGCATTTGATCGAAAAGTCCATTTGCAACGATGCCCTGCAGTTCGCATGGGACTACCGTCTTTGGACAGTGGAAGAAAGGTTGCCTTCTCCGACGAATCGAGGTTTCTACTCACCAGAAGTGACGGGCGGTGGCGGATATGACGTCAGATACACGAGAACCAACATCCGGGCACGCTCGTCGGTCAAGTGCAGGCTGGCAGTTGCACTATGCACGTCTGGAAGAAGTTTTCCTCATATGGCCTGGGACCGATGGTATCATTGGACGGATCCCTGATCGCCAATGGCTACCTGTCCATCCTCGCTGACCGGGTATCGTTCACTTGATCGAAAGGTCACTTGACCGAAGATCACTTCGCCGAAAATCACTTGATCGAAAGGTACATTTCGCTGAAGGGTCACTTGACCGAAAAGTTCATTTCACCGAAAGGTCACTTCACCTAAAAGTTAATTATATCGAAAGATCATTTCACTGAAGGGTCACTTGACCTAAAAGTTCAGTTCATCGAAAAGTTCATTTCACCGAAAGGTCACTTCACCTACAAGTACAGTTCATCTAAATGTTCATTTCACCGAAGGATTACTTTACCTAAAAGTTCATTATATCGAAAGATCATTTCACTCAAGGGTCACTTGACCAAAAGTTCATTTCACTGAAAGGTCACTTCACCTAAACGTTAATTATATCGAAAAGTTCATTTCACCGAAGGATTACTTTACCTAAAAGTTCATTATATCGAAAGATCATTTCACTGAAGGGTCACTTGACCGAAAAGTTCATTTCACCTAAAAGTTAATTTCATCAAAAGGACATTTGATCGAAAAGACATTTGGTTGGTTGGTTGGTTGTTGGATTTTATTGGCGCAAGGGCCAGGTTTGGCCAAAGAGCGCCAGACAAAGAACGATCAGCCACAGATTTTTAAAAACGTGGAAAATGATTAAGATCAGACAGGCTTGGTAAAAGTTGAAAAAGAGTATGAAGAAAGCAGTGAAGAAAAGGTAGTTAATGAAGGTTATTAAAAGTAATAAATTTACTAATGGAAAAGGACGAACCGTCACTCTCCTCCCCCCACACTCCTCTGCAATGCTGGCAGAGGGCGGGGACGAACTGTCACTCTCCTCCCCCCCATGTTCCTCTGCAATGCTGGTAGAGGCTGGGGACGAACTGTCACTCTCCTCCCCCCGTGTTCTCTTCATAATGTTGGGTGAGGGTGGGGACCCCGCTGAGGCCGAGACAGTTTGATGGACACCGCACACCTTTGCGGACAGTGGAAGAAAGGTTGCCTTCTCCGATGAATCGAGGCTTTCTGCTGGGAACCAGAAGTGAGGCGGGCGTCTTCAAAAGAGAAGGATATGACGTCAGATACACGAGAACCAACATCCGGGCACGCTCGTCGGTCAAGTGCAGGCTGGCAGTTGCACTATGCACGTCTGGAAGAAGTTTTCCTCGTATGGCCTGGGACCGATGGTATCATTGGACGGATCCCTGATCGCCAATGGCTACCTGTCCATCCTCGCTGACCGGGTATCGTTCACTTGATCGAAAGGTCACTTGACCGAAGATCACTTCGCCGAAAATCACTTGATCGAAAGGTACATTTCGCTGAAGGGTCACTTGACCGAAAAGTTCATTTCACCGAAAGGTCACTTCACCTAAAAGTTAATTATATCGAAAGATCATTTCACTGAAGGGTCACTTGACCTAAAAGTTCAGTTCATCGAAAAGTTCATTTCACCGAAAGGTCACTTCAGTGTGTTATGTGGGAGGTGGTTGAGGCAAATTTGGCGCCTGATCAATCACCATATACTGTTTTTTGTTAAATTTTGAGGAGGGTTTACGTTTCCCCATGGGAGTAAGAAAGTTCATTATATCGAAAGATCATTTCACTGAAGGGTCACTTGACCAAAAAGTTCATTTCACTGAAAGGTCACTTCACCTAAACGTTAATTATATCGAAAAGTTCATTTCACCGAAGGATTACTTTACCTAAAAGTTCATTATATCGAAAGATCATTTCACTGAAGGGTCACTTGACCGAAAAGTTCATTTCACCTAAAAGTTAATTTCAGCAACCTACGAACTGAGCGGTTAATATAAATCAGTTAGTGGTGGAGGGTAACAAAACCACAAGACCGGGGTGTTAGTACATAACGTGGTAGAGATTAGGTAGAGAACACAACACGGGCAACTAGCCAGTGGAGAAAATAAATAAAAACGAAAAAGCGAGACACAAGACCAGCTCGGGATCGTGGGGCCGCAACTCCCCAACAGCTGGATGAACAGCCGTCCCTGCAAACACCAACAGCAAAGCGGTGGCAGCATGACATCAGATGTTGACCAGTCACAAGGTCAGCTCGGGCCGTGGGGGCGCCGCTCCCCAAATAACTGGAAACCAGTTATCCCCGTGCGGAGACGAAAAAAAGACATTTGATCGAAAAGTTCATTTCACTGAAGGAGTACTTTACCTAAACGTTCATTATATCGAAAGATCATTTCACCGGAAGGTCACTTCACCTAAAAGTTAATTTCATCGAAAAGTTCATTTCACCGAAGGATTACTTTACCTAAAAGTTCATTATATCGGAAGATCATTTTACCGAATGGTCGGTTTATCGAAAACTTAGAATTTTGTTGTTAGAGATGTGTTCGAGTGTGGTGCAGGTTTTTGAAATACTGGCCACCTGAATATTATCGGATATTATAAAAAATACACTTTTAATTTCTATGAAGCACCTCCACATGAGTAAGTTTTTTGAAATATAACATTGATTATAAGGCCTAGATCTGTGCCTTTTTGTTAAATTTTAATCTTCTGAGCTCATATTCATAAGGGTTACATAGTAAATCAAATAAATAATGTTCCACTTTTACTCAACCACAAAGCATAAATGTTTTGACTGTAGGCTTACATACAGGCCATTTAAATTTTTTTAAGTCTACTTATATTCATAAGCATTACATAAAATGTAAAGTAACTTTTTATGTAAATTTTATGAAAATGATTAAAATTGGGTTAAAAGGCCTAAACCAAGGCCTAGGGTCTTAAAATTGATTCTTTTTGTCTGAAAAAATGTGCAACATTATTAACTTAAATTTTTATGTAAACCTTATGAACATGAGTTCGTACGATTAAAATTGGGTAAAAAGGCCTGAGGTAAAGCCTAGGGACCTAAAATTGATTCTTTTTGTCTTAAAAAATGTGCAACATTATTAACTTGACTGTTTATGTAAACCTTATGAACATGAATTCGTACGATTAAAATTGGGTAAATAGGCCTGGGGACCTAAAATTGATTCTTTTTGTCTGAAAAAATGGGCAACATTATTAACTTGACTTTTTATGTAAACGTTATGAACATGAGTTTGTACGTTTAAAATTGGGTAAAAAGGCCTAAGGGACCTAAAATTGATTTTTTTGCCTGAAAAAGTGTGGAACATTATAAACTTTACTTTTTATGTAAACCTTATGAACATGAGTTCGTACGATTAAAATTGGGTAAAAAGGCCTGAGGTAAAGCCTAGGGACCTAAAATTGATTCTTTTTGTGTGAAAAAATGTGCAACATTATTAATTTTACTTTTTATGTAAACCTTATGAACATGAGTTCGTACGATTAAAATTGGGTAAAAAGGCCTGAGGTAAAGCCTAGGGACCTAAAATTGATTCTTTTTGTGTGAAAAAATGTGCAACATTATTAATTTTACTTTTTATGTAAACCTTATGAACATGAGTTCGTACAATTAAAATTGGGTAAAAAGGCCCGAGGTAAAGCCTAGGGACCTAAAATGATTCTTTTTGTGTGAAAAAATGTGCAACATTATTAATTTTACTTTTTATGTAAACCTTATGAACATGAGTTCGTACGATTAAAATTGGGTAAAAAGGCCTGAGGTAAAGCCTAGGGACCTAAAATTGATTCTTTTTGAGTGAAAAAATGTGCAACATTATTAATTTTACTTTTTATGTAAACCTTACGAACATGAGTTCGTACGATTAAAATTGGGTAAAAAGGCCTGAGGTAAAGCCTAGGGACCTAAAATTGATTCTTTTTGTGTGAAAAAATGTGCAACATTATTAATTTTACTTTTTATGTAAACCTTATGAACATGAGTTCGTACGATTAAAATTGGGTAAAAAAGCCTGAGGTAAAGCCTAGGGACCTAAAATTGATTCTTTTTGTGTGAAAAAATGTGCAACATTATTAATTTTACTTTTTATGTAAACCTTACGAACATGAGTTCGTACGATTAAAATTGGGTAAAAAGGCCTGAGGTAAAGCCTAGGGACCTAAAATTGATTCTTTTTGTGTGAAAAAATGTGCAACATTATTAATTTTACTTTTTATGTAAACCTTATGAACATGAGCACTGAGCATGACTTTTATGTAAACCTTATGAACATGATTAAAATTTGTTAAAAAGGCCTAAACCGAGACCTAGGGACTTAAAATTAATTACTTTTGTCTTAAAAGGTAAATCTTTGCGTTTTCTGTGACACGGAGATATCAAAATTGCTATTTGAGTATGATCCCCTAACGTTTCGGTGGTCTATCTGCCGAGCTTGCACCATGCTTTAACAGGTCCTGTAATGAAATCCAAAGTTTTCGTTAAACTGACCCATAGGTGAAATGAACGTTTCGATCAAGCGATCATTCTTTTCGGTTAAGTGACCCTTCGGTGAAGTAAACGTCGGGCAAATGAACCAGACCCTCGCTGACCACATGCCCCTCTTCATGTTGGTCGTTTACCCCGGTGATGGTGGCTACCAACAGAACAATGCGCCGTGGCCCATCGCTTTGCAGGTGCGTGTGTGGTTCCAGAAACACAAAAGCTATGTCTCCGTTCTCCCTTGGCCGGCGAAATCACCTGATCTTAATCCCATAGAGCACTTGTGGGACTATTCCGATTGACAGGTTCGACGTGCCGACCGACAACCACGTCATCTCCGGAAACTCCCTGCTCTTCTGCAGTCCGAATGGGCACGTGTGCCTCTGGCAACTGTCCAGGACCTCCGCACGTCCATGCCCCGTCTCATCGCTGTTATCCGGGAAAGTGACCCCCGTTATTAGGTGGGTGGTCAGATTATTCTGATTATTCTAATACGACTGCGCACGTAGTAATAATGTTAATAACAAATTACTTACTCGTAGATGTTTTCGAAGAGTTGCAGAGTTTCTCTGTGGAACAGCGTCTCCAACTGGCTGAAGCTGGTGATCTCTATTCCACTGCAGTATCTAACATAGTGAATGTATCCGGGCAATCCATGGTCTCTCCCACGTAAGATATTCAGGGCTGCAAGGTCAAGGCCCCCTCTGGGCGCAAAATCGTTTTCAGGAAGCAAAGTAGAGTTAGAACTCCGGTACAGAAAATTTGTCACATCTTCAACCATGTGTCTGTCGCAGAGCAAAAGAAAAGCAAAAATTATTCCAGAAGTTGGTATTCCGTGACAATTCATTTCGTTAATTTAAATACGATATTTAGCGTGCATTGCCACATTTAAATCTTGGAATATCAATGGTTAACTTTGAGTTGATGGTATTAATGCAAATATCCACTATAAAAATTGGAAAGGGAAGTGAGACAAGGTGACACCATATCTCTGAAGCTCTTTAACGCCACATTGGAAAATGTCTTTCAACCACTGAACTAGAAAAACAAAGGGATAAAGATTAATGGAGATTATCTAACCCACCTTCGTTTTGCTGATGACGTAGTCATTTTTCAAACTACTCCATCAGAGCTGCAGAGTATGATCCAGGAACTTGCTGACAAGAGTAAAGAAGTGGGATTAAAAATTTACTTTCAGAAGACAAAAGTGATGTTCAATGCTTTTACAGGAAATGAAGATTTATCGATTGATGGAGAAAAACTAGAGATAACAGACACGTACGTTTATCTTGGACAGCAGATATCAAGGGAGGGTCACATTGATGAAGAAATTAATCGGCGTACAAAACTTGCCTGGAGAGCTTTTGGAAGAAACAGCATAATTTTCAAGAGCAATATGCCATTATGTCTTAAAAGAAAAGTGTTTGATCAATGCATCCTTCCAGTGCTTACGTATGGTGCAGAGACGTGGACCTTAACTAAAAGAGACATACAAAGGCTGCAGACAACTCAAAGCAGCATGGAGAGGTGCATGCTTGGTGTAACCAGGAGAGATAAGAAGAGGAACTCGTGGATCCGAAAAATGACAAGAGTGGAAGACATCATGATCAGAGTTAAATCCTTGAAATGGCAATGGGCTGGACATACTGCCAGAAGGACAGACCATTGATAGACAGCCGAAATTTTAGATTGGATTCCAAGGGACAGGAAAAGACCCAGAAGAAGACCACATGGGAGATGGGTGGATGAAATTCAAAAGTATGCGGGAGTGACATGGAGGAGACTGGCACAAGACAGACCGCTGTGGAGGAAACTTGGGGAGACCTTCGTCCAGCAGTGGATTTATAATGGTTGACAATGATGATGATGATACTATTAAAAATGTCTTATATAAAATTTTTGTTCCATATGGGGCGAAATCGGTACTGTACGGAAGATAAGGAAAAATATTATTTTGTTATGATGCTGGGAGCAAGCTTGCGTCTTGTGATCGGGATATTTCCACGGTGCGTGAGAGCTACTAGAAACATCAGACTCCTGCGCTCTGCTTCCTGGTCATGTGATATACCTTTTCTACCTAGGGGAGGCAGAAAAACTTTTAGTTTTTGTTTCTGGAATACAGAGTGTGAGTCGAAAGTTTTGCAATATTTGCATATGCGCATGCGCTGCAGTTGGTATGTCACGTGTTTAAACTAATTCAAGTCAGTCAGTGGAAAGGGATATAAAGTGGTAGTCGCTGCTGTGAACAGCATTGCATGTCGTCGTTCTGTCTGTGGTTGGGACGCCTAAAAGATGAACAGCCACAACCGGCTAATTAGGGAACTTTTGCTTTACGAGTTTGAACTCTGCCATAACGCTGATCAAGCGACACGAAACATTTCTCATGCGAAAGGGGAAGGTTCCATGGACCACAGCACCGCAACCAGATGGTTCAAGAAATTTCGTTCAAGTGATAGAAACCTCGACGATCAGCCAAGGTTAGGTAGGCCTGGAGCCTTGGATTCGGAGGCCGCAGATGCAAATCCGACAACCAGCAGTCTGAGATTATCAGGCAAGCTGGGCATATCACAGACCACCGTGGTTCTTCACCTTCAGGACCTCCGCAAGGTCAACAGGAGCTGCCACATTGTCCCTCACGAACTGACGCCAGCTGAAGCAAACCGCGGAGTGGAAGCGAGCCCGAAACTCCTAGAAAACCCGCGCGATGTACGTTTCATCAAGAGAATCGTTACGTGCAATGAAAAGTGGGTCTATTTCCATAATCCTAACACACAACTTCAGTGGTTGAGACTGGGCCAGCTTCCTGAACCTGTTGCCATGCGTCTGGTGGAATTTCGAGGGGATAATCCATTACGAATTTGTTCCAGACGGTCGAACTATCAACGCTAACCTCTACTCTAAACAGCTGGAGCGGGTGTATGCCGTTTTGGAGAAGTACCCGGCACTGGGGAACAGAAAGCGCTCTCTCCTACAGCAGGACAACGCTCATTCTCATACCGCGTGAACGACCAGAGCAAAACTCCAGGAACTTGAGGGCATTGAACTGTTGCCACACCAAGCATATTGTCCGGATCTAGCCCCGTGGGATTATTACTAATTCCGGTCCATGGCCCACTTCCTTCGCGGGCGTCATTTCAACAGCCAGGAGGAGCTGGCAGCTAAGGTGAAGGAGGTCTTCGCCTCGAAGGACAAGAACCCGTAGCGCCGCGGAATCGAAGAACTGGCAGACAGATGGTTAAAGACGGTGCAACGCGATGGCCTATACTTTGAATGCTAGTCGGCTGTCGTCGTAAAGGTCCGTATGAAGACATAAAGTGATCCAAATATTGCAAAACTTTCGACTCAACCTAGCAGGATACTGACTTGAAGTGTTTCTCGCCTCAAGTGGGTGTGCTGATAAGAATTTTGGTTCTTACACAGCGGAGCGCATATGCTGATAAACAGTTCTCAGAGTTCACTTCCGAAGAACCAATCCGTAAACTTTCGCTTAATGGCTTGTGTTATAGGAAACAAAAAATAATTTGTTTGTCTCCATCTACGAAGCAACAACGAAAACTGAGTGTAAAATTTTTTATCGTACTTCTATAGCTTCACTCATGGCGAGTGGGTCGTTCAAAAAGTAACGAGATTGACGTCATAACGCCAATAAAAACCCACGCAGAAAAATGCAGCCGCCTGTGTTGGAACTCCTGCAATGTATGTCACGTGACAACGCGTCGTTACAGCGCTCCGCTATTTCACTCTTGTAGCACACAGCGTAGAGTTCAGACGTGTTTCTGTGTATACCAGCGGGAAATTGGACATATTACTTTTTAAAATTGTGATTCGCGAGAGAGTTACCTTCTCGCCTTCATCAGAGTCTAAAAACAGTCAAATGCGTCATCTATGATTTATTGCTTCTTCCACGTGCACATTCCTTTATGGTTAAGAATGGAAAGCAACCCCAGATGTTGCTAAATCTGATATCAGCAACAATTTTGACATTATTTTGGATTTTTGGAATCAGAGAGTATGTTCCAGGATTGCATGCTGTTATGCTCTGTATCATTTTTGAGAAGTTACGTACAAGTCAGATTATTTAATCTCAGCCTCGAATCCTGTCGCTATGTGGCGTTAGTGTACGTTTCAACTTGGTGTGGCAAAGTAACTGAAAGACAGAGTCTTGGTAATCTTTAGTAACTGTTCATTACACTTCAAAATGTCCCAAGTTTGGACTTTTCAACAAAATTGTGCCTTGCACATAACAATTCGGTACAATAAGCTTGTTATTAATGTACGTAAAAAACTGACGAACGGATGAATCATAAAAATGATTCATTCGTTCGTAAATGCAAAATCTGATGTTTTTAATGAAAAACTGACGAACGGATGAATCACAAAAATGATTCATTCGTTCGTAAATGTAAAAACTGACGTTTTTCACGAAAAAACTGACTGACGAACAGATGAATTGCAAAATATGATTCATTCGTTCGTAAATGCTAAAACTGACGTTTTTATTGAAAAACTGACGAACGGATGAATCACAAAAATGATTTATTCGTTGGTAAATCCAAAACCTGATGTATTTAACGAAAAACTGACGAACGGATAAATCACAAAAATGATTCATTCGTTCGTAAATGCAAAAATGTCGTTTTTCATGGAAAAACTAACTGACGAACAGATGAATCGCAAAATATGAATCATTCATTTGTAAATGCGCAAACTGACGTTTTTAATGAAAAAATTGACTAACGGATAAATCACAAAAACTGATTCATTCGTTCGTAAATGCAAAATCTCATGTTTTTAATGAAAAATTGACCAACGAATGAATCACAAAAATGATTTATTCGTTGGTAAATCCAAAACCTGATGTATTTAACGAAAATCTGTTGAACGGATAAATCACAAAAATGATTCATTCGTTCGTAAATGCAAAAATGTCGTTTTTCATGGAAAAACTAACTGACGAACAGATGAATCGCAAAATATGAATCATTCATTTGTAAATGCGCAAACTGACGTTTTTAATGAAAAAATTGACTAACGGATAAATCACAAAAACTGATTCATTCGTTCGTAAATGCAAAATCTCATGTTTTTAATGAAAAATTGACCAACGAATGAATCACAAAAATGATTTATTCATTGGTAAATCCAAAACCTGATGTATTTAACGAAAAACTGACGAACGGATAAATCACAAAAATGATTCATTCGTTCGTAAATGCAAAAATGTCGTTTTTCATAGAAAAACTAACTGACGAACAGATGAATCGCAAAATATGAATCATTCATTTGTAAATGCGCAAACTGACGTTTTTAATGAAAAAATTGACTAACGGATAAATCACAAAAACTGATTCATTCGTTCGTAAATGCAAAATCTCATGTTTTTAATGAAAAATTGACCAACGAATGAATCACAAAAATGATTTATTCGTTCGTAAATGCAAAAACTGACTTACAAACGGATGAATCGCAAAAATGATTTATTCGTTCGTAAATGCAAAAACTGACTGACGAACGGATGAATAAAAAAAATGATTTATTCGTTCGTAAATGCAAAAACTGACTGATGAACGGATGAATCACAAAATATGATTCATCCGTTTGTTTCTCAGTGAAAACTATGCTTTTAGAAATCACATTGATATTTTTTAATGGAACATACATAACCATGACCAGAATTTTGCATGCATTTAGCATTTGGCTGAAGATCAGTTTTCTCGTTACGTGGCACAGATATACACCGAACAGCCAAAATATTATGAACCTCGCGTCCTTACGAAAATCGAAGTAACTGCAAGTAAACAATGGCGCGTGTGAGGGTCATAAATAACTCTTCATACTGAGCTGTGTTCTTCAGATGGAAAAGGCAGCTGACTTAAGCGAGTTTGACAAAGGCCAAATTAGAATGCCCAGACAACTGGGTCAGACCTTTTCCGAGACGTTAAGGCTTGTGGGGTGTTCATAGTCAGCCGTGGTTGGTACCTTCAAAAAGTGGTTCGAGAAGAAAAATACTACGAACTGCCGGCAAGATGTAGGCTGGCCGCGTCTCATTGATGCTAGAAGTGAGCGAAGACCATCCCTGATGGCCCGAGCCAACATATGGGATGCGTGGCGCAATTCGCTGGTGATTTGAATGATGGTGACGGGAGTAATGTGTCACAACACACAGTACAACGAGCTCTACTAAAAATGGGGCTGTTTATCCGCACGGCACTCTGAGTGACCACTCTAACCTCGTGTCATCGTAGAAAGCGCCCACAATGGGCAGGACAGCATTAAAACTGGACCTTAAATGTTTGGAAGGAGGTCGTCCGCTCCGAAGAATATAATTTTTTGATTTATAGAAAAGGTTAAACGTCAATTGAAGATGAAGTGCGAATGATGTAATCGAAAAAGATAGATGAGGAATACGTCTAATCTTAACTACGTCATCTCATGCGATTTTGAGGATTTGAGGCTATCTGCTTGTTCAGATGGCTGTGGCTCTGGAAAACCATTTTAAAACTTATCTATATATACACTATATTGACAAAAGTCACTGGACACCTAGAAGAGAAACACAACATAGCATTTATTGACATACATAAGTATGGTGTCGGTCCACCTTTGGCCTTAATGCATGCTTGGAACACAGCCATAGTTATGCGCTTCCATTCAGTACATAACGCTGCCGCTAACTGTTGCTTAGTAGTAGGCCTTCGTTCCAAACTTCCTATGCGGCGCTCTAATTCATCCCATATGGGATTAAGATCAGAGCTCTGTGCTGGCCTGTCCACACACGATACGGAATTATCATCAAACCACGCTGTAATAGTCCTTGCTTTATGGCTCGGTGCATTATCCTGCTGGTACCAACAAGGCTCAGTTCCATAGTATTGACACAGAGTTGGTAAGGCATAATTGTCCAGAATATTGAGGTAGACGTGCTGGTTAACAGGTTTGTCCACGATAACCAATGGGCTGGGACCATACCACAAGAAACACCCCCACACAAGTACACTGCCAGCTCCAATTTGACCGTAGGAAGAGTACACTGCGGTAAATAGTGTTCTCCCGGCTGCCTGCCATACCCACACATGGCCATCAGACTGATGGATCGTGCATCTGGATTCATCAGTCCATAGGACACATTTCCGTTGATCTACGGTCCACGATAAATGTTCGTTACATCATACTAAACGACGAGTAGCATTCCGAGTGGCGATGAAAGGCTTATGAGCAGCCGCACGACCACAGTAACCCATGGAACGAAATTCTCTGCGAATACTACGTGTACATACCGAGGTTCCAGCATTTCTACTCACCTGTACACTTAGGTCTTGTGCAGTACTAAGTCGATTAGCTGTAACGACTCTCCTGAGGATTCAACGTCCTCTATCACTGATTTTCTTTGGTCTGCCGGTACGTTTTGCTGCTTCAGGCACGCCATGTGTCTTTCACTTATTCAGTACTTCCAAAGCTGTTGACTTGGGTATGTTTAAAAGCCTCTCGGTTTCTCTTATGGACAACCCACTAATATAACACCCAACAATCTTTCCTTTCTCAAAGTTAGTTCAGCGACATTTTTACTCAACCTCACAGTGCAATAGGCTTGCGGTCATCTGCAGGCTTGTTTTTATACCGTTTGCAGCTGTACCGCGCATCTTAACAGCGCAGCGGATCCGTTCATTTCCCTTTGATGGAGTGTCCGGTGACTTTTATCTACATACATACATACATATCCCTAAGCTGTTCTTTGAGATTCAGAGGTTAGCTTCCAAAAAGAAATACAAACTTCCAGATATTTTTACTTATTGTTGTCGTATCAAACTTCTCCATTTACAGCGATCTGGACATACAACTCGGGCTTCACTGGTATCCATTGCACGCCGTACACAAGATCTTCTATACTTCATACTCATAATCTTTTTCTCATGCAGACACTCTTGAATCTGATCCACCCATGTCTTCCTTGGCCTTTCCTTCCTGCCACTTGGGCTGAAAAGATTTTCTTAGTAAGCATCTCATCACTCATTCTTTCAACATGGCCAAACCACCGAAGCATATTGGTCTCCACCTTGCTAACAACATTTTGCTTCACATCACACAAGTGCAACACATCTTCATTCCTGACATCGGCAATAGTTGCTATGGCAACCCAGCGCAGGCGACAGCAGCGCCACCACACCATCTTGGAAGACATGCCTTTTACTTCAGAAATAACAAAAAAAAAAAATTACGAAGATGGAAAACAATTTTCACAAATGTTGGCCAATTATGGAAATACAGGCTACACAAATGCCGAGTAAAAAAAAGATAAACCAAAAAGCTAACGAAGCCAATAACGTAGATGTCGAAGCAGATGACAATTGAATACAAATTAGAATTGAAAGTGAAGCAGAGTGGGTATGGAAGAAACAATCAAATGAACAACAGACAAGTAAAAACCCAAAAGTTATGAATTCTGTAAGGAAAAGTATACGATCAGTAAGTAATAAGCAAAATAATACCACTTATCAGAACACTAGAGGAAATGAAAACCAAAAAGAATCTTTAACACTGCCGGATAGCAAGCCAAAGTCAACAGTCAAAGTAAAAAACATGACATTAACGGACAAAAATCACGTGGTTCGTGGGTGTTACCTGGGCCTTGACCTAGGAAACCAGCTAACAATCAACTGTAGTTCCGTTTTAGGTCACTGGTGCGCTGCAGTCGACTTCATGACGTCATGAGTTTCAGCTTAATACAGCCAGTGTCTTCTCTATATATCCTTCCTTTATGGATGTCTCCTCGAAGGTATTTCCATTCCTCTTCCTTTCCTTTTTGTTTCGTAAAACTAAATTAACTAAATCAAATTTCTTTTTACTTTTCACATTTGCAGTCATCCCCGCTCTTTCTTTTCCCTTCTTACCCGGGAAATACCGGGTACCTCTGCTAGTCTTTCATAGGTTTTTGCGAAACTTACCTGTCAGCCATTTTTGAAGGACTATCCACAAGGCCACGAAGGACCCTCTCCAGCTGCCCAGAGTACAGGCCAAAGGGGTTGAGAAATATGTCCTTTAGATAGTGCCCGGTGTCTTCATCACGACGAGAGCCAAGTTCCGCAAAGAAGCTGTTGATCAGAGAGTGCCCGAACCTGTAAGCCGCGGCGGAGAACTCGTTGATAATGTTGGCCGGTATGTTGTCCTGATACTGGGTATATCCCTCCAGACTGACATATAAATCGTTTTCTTCCGTCTTCTCGGGACCAAGGATGAGATGCACAAACTCCCTGTATGTGATCATTTGCGTCTGAGCTCCCAGTATTCGTCTGAAAAAGATGAGACATGATGAACATTTCAAAAACTATTTTCAGAAAGAGCACAAAGAAGCTCAGATAAAATTCATGAGAGACAGAATTAATAATTTACACTGCTGGCCACCCAAAATGCAACCCCAAGAAGGACACGAGATAGCAAAGCTAGATTTACTGGACACATAACAATAGATACAAAGATGAAACGATTGAGCTTACAGGCCCGTGCGACTTGCGGAACACGCAGACATCAATAGTTCGTGTGGCCCCCATGGCTGGCAATAACGGCCGCTACACGCCGCGGCATCGAACGAAAGAGGCTTTGGATGTGGGCTTGGGGTATGTCGGTCCAGGCTGCTTCCACACGTTGCCACAGTTCATCACGGGTGGTGCTTGCCGGGCCACTCGGTTGCCGATCAGCGACCAGACGTGTTCGATGGGCGACATATCGGGAGAACAGGCGAGCCACGGCAGCAGTGACACCTGGTGGGCCGTGAAGAATTGTTGCATGACGCATGCCACGTGCGGGTGCGCATTGTCCTGTTGAAACGTGGCCGCTGGCAGATCCTACAGGTAAGGCAGGACTACAGGCTCCAAAACGTCGGAGATGGCGCGGTGGCTGTTGAGTGTACCGGCGATGCGCACCAGAGGAGTGTGGGTGTTATATCCAATTGCACCCCAAACCATAACGCCAGGCGACGGACCGGTATGGCGATGCATAATGCAGGCGTCATACAGTCTCTCGCGCGGTGCCGCCACACGCGGATCCGACCATCGTGGTGTTGCAGGCAGAAGCGGGATTCGTCGGAGAAGAAAATGTCGTGCCATTCCGTAGTACAGGTGCTGCGTTCAACGGCCCTCTGCCGCCGCAGTTGCCGGTGGTGTAACGTCAATGGTAATCAGAGCAATGGCCGCCGTGCGACAAGTCCCCGCTCCTGCAGACTACGTCGAACGGTACCTGCTGACACAGGTTGTTCCGCAACACACCCTAATTCCTGCGCTAAAGTTCATGATGTGGCGGTGCGAGCCGTCAATGCCCGCCGCACAACATGCCGGTCCTCTCGTTCGGTGGTGTGCCGCAGATGCGGCAATCGCTCACGTCGGTCCGTCCGTCCCTCCTGCACCCATCGAATCCATACTCGCCTCATTGTGGCTGGATATCGTCCCACACGGGCGCCGATGTCTCGGTACGATAAACCGCTGTCGCGATAAGCCACTATTCGTCCTCTGTCGAACTCCGAAACGTGCTGGAATGACTGCCGTATTCTGCGACGAGACATCAGGAAGCTTCCCACGCACAGGTCCGGCAGCACAACACACTTCCACTACTTACACCCCGCCTTCTGAGCACCCTTCTTACAGTGCTTCTCGGTGGCGTGCCGGGCGCATATGATTTGCATATGCCCTGCAATGCTAATCGTTTGCATGTCCTCTCGCGGGCGACGCATGCTGCGAATTTCAGGCCAATCTGATGCATCCTCCTTGGTGTTGCATTTTTGGGGGTAACAGTGTATTTATAGCTTCGTAGGCTGGTCAATAAGAAACTTTCTGACGATCTTCGTCTTTTAATGCGTGTTAGGGTTCAACTTCTACCCTATGTCTGCAATGTAATTTTTTTTGTACACATTTTCTCAAAGACTATTGCTTTGTAGTGTTTGAAATTTTGAGCACAAATAAAAACGACACAAAGCTAATATGTACTGCGATCAAAAAGTTCCGAGACTAGGTACGTTGCGCGCCAACAGATGGCAGTACGCGGATGCGCGAGCAGCGGTCGATGGCAGTGACCTTCATAAGTCATTGTGCCAAGTGGCGTTCTGTGAGCATCGGGAGCTGTGCTACACGATATTTGGTGACCACGTGCAGAACACATCTGCGATTTTGGTATGGGCAGCGAGCGAACATCAAATTCTGCGTCAAACTCGGCAAATCGGGAACGGAGACGCAGGAGATGTTGTGTCATGGCAATGAAGCAGAGTCGTGCGAGGTGGTTTGAGTGGCACTCGCACTTCAAGAGCGGCAGAATGGCATTGGAAGACGACGAGAGGTCAGGGCGACCGTCCACAAGCAAAACCCCCGGAAATGTGGACAAAATTAAGGAACTGGTGCATGAGGATAGTCGGAGAACCATTCAAGAAACATTACTACCATCGTCAATGTGTCGTAGGCCACCCCGGTGGCGCAGTAGTCTAAGGCGTTGGCCTCTGATCATTCGTCAGAAGGGGTCCGGGTTCGAATCCCGGTGAGGCATGGATGTTGTGTTTGTCTTACGGCACTGGCTCTCTCCCTTCCCTGGAACCAATGACTCTAAATTAGGGACGGGGGACTGCTTATAGCCCATTGAGTTGCTCACGGTGGTCGTTAATTCTCAAAAAAAAAAAAAAAAAAAAAAAAAGTGTCATAAATAAATACACAGTTGATCGAATAGAAGTCATCGCTCTTTCCACGTTTATAAGTGAGTCACTGAAAAATTATCATCGACCACCACCGGGAACCGAACCCAGGTCTTCCAGTTACTCGCGGGATATGCTTCCACTGTACCACAGCGGCCTCGAAATTCTCCAGACTCATATATATGACAAACTCCCAAACTTATAAACGTGGAAAGAGCGATGACTTCTATTTGATGTCCTCTCGCGGGACATCAACTGTATATTAATTATTCATTCGCCTTCTAGTTACACTGATGGAAAAAAATCAAACACCACGAAAAAATAGTGGTAGAGGAATGAAATGGCGGCAATACATTTGTATAGGTAACATATTTAATCGATTAAGGTTTCAAGATCACAGCTTATTGTAAGCGCGAGAAGAGCTATTTTAAATGTGAAATGCTGGTACATTAATAACCGGTGTAACCGTCAGAATGTTGAATGCAAGCACGCAAACGTTCATGCATTGTGTCGTACAGGTGCTGGATGTCAGTTTGTGGGATGGAGTTCCATGCCTGTTGCACTTGGTCGGTCAATACAGGGACGGTTAATGCTGGTTGAGGGTGACGCTGGAGTTGTCGTCCAATGATGTCCCATACGTGCTCGATTGGTGAAAGATCTGGTGATCTAGCAGGCCACGGCAACATGTCGACACTCTGTAGAGCATGTTGGGTTACAACAGCGGTATGCGGGCGAGCGTTATCCTGTTGGAAAACACCCCATGGAATGATGTTCATGAATGGCAGCACAACAGGTTGAATCACCAGACCGACGTACAACTGTGCCGTCAGGGTGCGTGGGATAACCACGAGAGTGCTCTTGCTGTCATAGGAAATTGCTCCCCAGACCATAACTCCAGGTGTAGGTCCAGTGTGTCTCGGCCGCAGACAGGTTGGTTGCAGGCGCTCACCTGGCCTCCTCCTAACCAACACACGGTCATCACTGGCACCCAGGCAGAACCGGCTTTCATCAGAAAACACAACAGATCTCCACTCCGCCGCCCCGGTGGCGCAGTGGTCTAAGGCGTTGGCCTCTGATCATTCGTCGGAAGGGGTCCGGGTTCGAATCCCGGTGAGGCATGGATGTTGTGTTTGTCTTACGGCACTGGCTCTCTCCCTTCCCTGGAACCAGTGACTCTAAATTAGGGACGGGTGACTGCTTATAGCCCATTGAGTTGCTCACAATGGTCGTTAAACCTCAAAAAAAAAAAAAAAAAAAAAAAAAAAAAAAATCTCCACTCCGTCCTCCAATGAGCTCTAGCTTGACACTACTGACGTCGCAAACGGCAGTGGTTAGGAATAAGTGGAATGCACGCTACAGGGTGTCTGGCTCGGAGCTGTCCTTCAAGTAACCGATTTGTAACAGTTCGTTGTGTCACTGTGGTGGCAACTGCAGCTCGAATTGCTGCCGCAGACGCGGTATGATGCGCCACGGCCATACGCCGTACACGGCGGTCTTCCCTCTCAGTAGTGCCACGTGGCCGGCCGGAACCCTGTCTTCTTGAGGCAGTACCTTCCCTTGACCACCGTTGCCAACAATCATGCACAGTGGCTACATTCCTGCCAAGTCGTTCTGCAATATTGCGGAAAGAAAATCCACCTTCTCGTAGCCCTATTACACGACCTCGTTCAAACTCCGTGAGCTGTTGATAATGGCTTCTTCGTCTTCTTAAAGGCATTCTTGACTAACATCAACACCCTACGTCGAATCTCAACGATAACTAACGCTCACGAACGTTACAGCGCGTATTTACAGCAAACCTGTTTTGCATGTTCTGAGGGGTGCTACTAGCGCCACACACGTATGCGCCGAGCGCGAAATTTGCATAGACGTCATCTTACAGATGTGCTCTCACCGCCTACCAACTGTCGTTTATCTAACACAACCCCTTCTTGGTGTTGGGATTTTTCTTTCCGTCAGTGTATTTGTTCAGTTGCTGCTGTTCATCTTTGGTATATCCCCAGCATTGTGCAGGGCTTCAATTGCTCTTTAGTATATATCACAGTTTAAAACCTTCTGTAGGACTTGTTTTGGTAAGATATTCAAGCATTCCTGCCCACAACTGACACTGTACGCACTCACATAGAAGCAAAATGCAATTTTTGCATGTAACACCCCAAATGAGGCGATGGTGGGAATGCTGTTATATATGCAATTGTTCCTAGAAACATTTCTTAAATTAAAAACTTCAAGACAAGAATTTTGGAACAATACGTAACTGCATATATTTTTCAGAGCAATTTTGATTTCGTTTGAATCCATAAACACCGAATTTGTCTCCACATTAGAACTCCTTGATGCTGTGAAGGGAATAGAAGTCCTTTTTATTAACAACTATGCACCCACTGCCATTTTCTGGTTACTTTCACACGGTCTGTAAGTTGCAACGCTATGTACTAAACAAAACCAGCAAATACCCGTTTTCAGAGGTTAATGGGGAATAAGGAAGTTGTTCTTATGGGAATGATCGAAATACACTGGCGGAAAGTGAAAAAAGAACACCAAGTAGGAATTGGCGGACGATCATGAAATTTACATATGTTAATTGGGTCGAGTTTACGTAGGTGTGATGTTAATTTCGGGACCAACCGGTGAGCGCTTACGCCACAGCACGGCATAATATGAAAATTATCGTCGGTAGTATTTAAGGAGTACGGCGAAATGAATGTAATCAGTCGTCGGCGTACGGACACGTGCGAAAACCCTGAAGAAGTGGCAATGCCTGGACATGGAAGACGTGGACGATTTCAGCAGTTATCAGACTTTGAGCGAGGTCGTTTAGTCGGACTTCGCGAGGCCGGGTGGTCGTATCGTCGTATTGCGACGATACGACCACCTGAAAGAAGAGCGGCGTTGTCAAGCAGAACATCCACTGCGACGCAAATTCGAGCTGCCGTTGCACCTGAGGTGACTGTGCGAACAATCCGCAACCGTCTACTGGATGCAGAACTATACGTGCACGTGTGCCTCTGGCATGTGTACCTCTGACTCCAGCCCACCGTCAGCAACGGCTGCAGTGGTGTCGCCAACGTCTGCACTGGAGAACGCAATGGCGATCTGTCGTGTTCAGCGATAAAAGCAGATTCTGCTTGGGAGCCTCCGATGGCCGTATGCGTGTTCACAGACGCACAGGGGAGCGTCTCCACCCTTCTTGCATCCGCCAGCGACACACAGGGCCTACACCTGGTCTCCTGGTGTGGGAAGCGATCAGCTATCACTCCCGTACACAACTAGTGTTTGTACCGGGTACGTTAAACAGCACCTCCTACATCAACAACATCATTCAGCCCGTTGTTGTGCCATTTGTAAGGTCGATCCATTCTGGTGTTTTCCAGCAAGATAACGCACGCCCACACACTGCACGTGCAACGCAACATGCACTTCAGAGTGTGAGACAACTTCCATGGCCTGTCCATTGAGCACGTGTGGGATTTTATGAGACAACGACTTATCCGGTCTCCACGGCCAGCCACGACCATCCCCGATTTAGGCTTCCAGGTTGAGGCTGCTTGGAACTCAATACCCCAAACTTACATCCAACATCTGTACGACAGACTCCATGCCAGAATTGCACAGTGAGACGCAGTTCATGGCGGTTCAACCTCGCACTAACCATGTTACATGGAAATGTTATTTTTCAGTTTACCAGCAAATACAGCTGTATTTTGCCATAATGTTTTGATCACGTTATCTTCTGTATTCCGTTATTATGCTGTATAAATTTCGTTGGTATCAGACGTCTCCTTCTTGGTGTTCTTTTTTCACTTTCCGTCAGTGTAGGTTGCGTACATAATTCCCTACAAGTTAATCTTACACATACCCCACACTCCTGTCTCTAAAAAAAGTTGGAAGTAATCTACTTACGTAACCCCGAAAAAGCTTAATTTTTTAATTCACGTAGTATTCATAATTCGTTTGGAACACAAAATTGCGTTTTTCTTCTGCTTATGACATATGGCTGGCAAAAAAGTACACCATCGTGAGTTTATGCTGTTGATCTGCTATTGGGATCAATCTACCAATCTGGTTGTAGACCAACCTTGAATTTTGAAAAACACTGGCGGGATCCGCTGGGTCCGACAATTCCGTAGTTCCCAACGGCCCCGACGTAGGTTCTTTTCGATGCGTAAATACACTATCTACCAACAAGTAATTGGACACCCCTGCAATCGACGATATCTGCGGTCCTGATAAACGTCACGGCCGCTGCCGTTAAATATCGTGTGTGAGACCACAACGCAACCAGTCGCATGCAAGATGCCACGCAGTTCGGAGCTCTCTGATTTCGAGAAAGGTGTAATCGTCGGGTATCACAGAAATGGCCGATGACATATCCAGCGAGTTGAAGTACCCAAAATCGACAGTGGCCTACGTGATTGGCAAGTGGAAGATGAGAGGTGACTGTCGGAATGTGCCCCTACCCGGCAGACCCACAAAACTGGGAGTTAGAGACCGACGGGTGCTGGCCAGAGAAATTCGGAAGAACCGCACCACATCGATGGGCCACATCCGCGAGGAGTTTCAACAGGCATCCGGGAGTGTTCTTTCGATGAATACCATCCGTAAGGAAGCCCAATCTGCTCGGTTATCATGGACGTGCTGCCGCCCACAAGCCTTTGATCGCCAAGTCTAATAGCGCTGCTCGGCTAACGTGGTGTAAAGAACGTCGACAGTGGACCGTTGAACAGTGGAAACAGGTTCTCTGGAGCGACGAATCAAGTTCTCCCTCTACCGTTTGAATGGCAGGGTCTGGGTTTGGCGTCTGCCTGGAGAACGCCTCCTGCCGGAATGTATTCTGCCTACTGTGAAGTTCGGCGGCGGTGGAATTATGCTATGGGGGTGTTTCTGCTGGTATGGCATGGGACCCTTGGTCGCAATTCCTGGTAGACTCAACGCCGAGACCTACTGCACCATTTTGGATGACCATGCGCTTCCTACGTTGTGGCAGTTTAACGGGATGGACCCATGTTACTTTCAGGATGACAATGCCACCTGTCATGTTGCGAGGTCTACCATATCTTGGTATGGTAACAATGGGGTTAATTGAATGGACTGGCCTGCGCAGAACCCGGACCTTAACCCTATTGAGCACCTCTGGGACGAGTTGGAGCGTCGACTTAAGGGTTCGAAATCGGTGAAGGAACTGACCTGTCTTCTCCAAGCCGAGTGGAATAAAATACCGCTAGCCGTCGTACAACGCCTGGTTGAGAGTATGGCCCGGAGGGTCGCAGCTGTAATCGCCGCTCTTGGAGTCTCCACCAACTATTGAAGGTGAATAAACTTCGTTTTCCTTTGCTATCCCAGGTGTCCAATTACTTGTTGGTAGATAGTGTAGCTGGTCACGATAGATGGGTTTGGAACCTAGAAGAAGAACTCCAGTAAACAGTCCTTATGTAAATTTAACAACAGTGTAATGATTATGCAAATCACTTCTGGTAAATCAGCTACTCCCCAAAGAACACTGTCGCCTAGAAACGACGCTCTTCGTCCCACAGAAGATATTCGCTGAGAAAAACTCACTATGCTACCGTGAGCCTCGCCTTTACCGGTATCAAAGTCCGATCACTGAGCCACTGAATCCTACAACAGTCTAAACGTATAAAACCCGAGAGGCTTAACGAGCCTTCTCGCTGCTCACCAAACGCTACACCGAGAACCCCGGTCCAACAACGAAGCCGGAGGACACCACCGTCCAAACAAGCCGGGAAGAAAAATTGGACCCGACCAAGGTCGTCTAGAAAACCCAAGGGCATGTCATTGGAGAAATCAGTTCCCTCTTTTAGTGATGTCACGCGGAAATCAAGGCTTCCAACGCTGTCGTGTGTGACGTCAAACAAGACACTGACATATCAGTCCGTGTAACATGAGAGTGACGTCATAAACGGAGGGAACTCCTCTCTCTAATATCACGGCCTTGCGTTTTCGACGGCCTTGTGCCGACAGCCTTCATGCACTTGTCTGCGTCGTAGGCAATTTCGAACGTGATGTTGTTGGCTTAGAATGTACAATAATCTACAAACAATAACAAAAACAGTTCAAGCATCTGTGGGAATATACAGGGGTTGGACAGAATAATGTGAACACCTTGCAAAAGAAGATTTTACGTACATAGGAGGATGTGGGACCACCTTACGCATACAAAACCACCTGAATCCCCTTGGAATGGACACATACAAATCCCGCATGGTGGTTAGTGGAATGATACACCATTCTTCATGTAGGAACTGCTTCAGGTCCTTGAGAGATACGGGAGGAGGATAACGGGATCTTACTCTGTTTTTCCAACACAGACCACAGTGGCTCGATGATGTTTAAATCTGGTGACTGGGGAAGCCAAAGAAGGTGTGAACGTTCGTCCTCATGTTCTTCAAACCATGATTGGACATTTGTGAATTGGGGTGTTATCATCTTGACAGATGGCATCCTCTGCAGGAAAGAATGCCTGAGCCATTGGGTGGACTTAATCGGCCAAAATAGTTTCATTCGCCCTGCCAGTCATCCGTCCTTTTGAGGTGATCAGAGGACATGCTAAAAACCACGATATGACCCCCAGAACATACTGTACTGTTGGGAGCAGACAGTCTGACGGCGTTCTTCACACGTAAACGCGTTCTGCGGTGAGGAATAGTATGGATGTGCGTTCATCAACCACATTACACGCTTCCATGCATCGGAAGTCCACATTGTATGCACGTGGCACCACTCTCGTCGCCGTTTGCATTCACTCTGGTCACCAGAGTTTCTGCAATAGCAGCTCTGCCATGTGTATCTTGTTTATGCGGTTCCCTGCGCACTGATTTCGTTGATACTGGGGTCTGGATAAGCAGATTGAGCTCCGCACTATTTTTCGGCGCCGTGGGCTTCTTATTACGGGTAACAATCCTCTTTAGTGCTCTCCTGTCTCTATCAGTCAGGGTCGTTTTCCGACCGCCTTTGTGTTTCGCAGACGAGGTTTTGCCACGAACACGGTATGCAGTCATGACGCTAGTCACAGGATACCCCGACTACTCTGGCAACTGTTATCACGAAGGCACCAACTAGCCAAACAGCCCTCTTTCGAAGTACGTCAGGTCGCTTATTTCGTCGTCACTCTGAAAGAAATTTTGCAACAAGACACTTTAAATGAGCTTAAACAGGACCTTGAGGTTCTAAAGGAAGCTATTACAACCAAAAAGTGTTGGATACCTTTGCGTTTTGCGGCGTACGCAGCTACATTAAAGATCACGTGTCTGAGCATGGTGTTCACATTATTCAGTCCAACTCCTGTACATAAGTTTCTAAATCCGTGAAAAGTAGATAGCAAAATGCCACCGTACCTAGCTTCCTGGAATAATGTCTCGCCATCCCAGCTAGGATTAATGTCGCCAAGTCTTCGGGCCAATCTGTTGTGTTCTCTTAAGAAAACGGTATGCAAAGAAATGAGACCTGGTTGCACATTGGCTCTTTGGTCACCTGTAAAGATAGAAAAAGTTAATCTTTTCTTCCATACAATGCAGGTTTAGCCGCCTGTGATTTTATGTAACACCTAAACCTGAGAAGCAACTTAAAACACGATTTTTTCTTAGTCACGAGGTAGCTATCAAAGCTGCGGTACTCTTTTATTATTAAAAATATGTTTCGGTTTGTGTCTGACGATCTCAGGTGGTGCTAAGATACACTGGCGGAAAGTGAAGAAAGAACACCAAGAAGGAGACGTCTGATACCAACGAAATTTATACAGCATAATAACGGAATACAGAGGATAACGTGATCAAAACATTATGGCAAAATACATCTGTATTTGCTGGTAAACTGGAAAATAACATTTCCATGTAACATGGTTAGTACGAGGTTGAACCGCCATGAACTGCGTCACACTGTGCAATTCTGGCATGGAGTCTGTCGTACAGATGTTGGATGTAAGTTTGGGGTATTGAGTTCCAAGCATCCTCAACCTGGACGCGTAAATCGGGGATGGTCGTGGCTGGTCGTGGAGACCGGATAAGTCGTTGTCCCATAAAATCCCACACGTGCTCAATGGGGTACAGGCCATGGAAGTTGTCTCACACCCTGAAGTGCATGTTGCGTTGCACGTGCCGTGTGTGGGCGTGCGTTATCTTGCTGGAAAACACCACGATGGGCCGACCTTACAAATGTCACAACAACGGGCTGAACGATGTTGTTGATGTAGGAGGTGCTGTTTAACGTACCCGGTACAAACTCTAGTTGTGTACGGGAGTGATAGCTGATCGCTCCCCACACCAGGAGACCAGGTGTAGGCCCTGTGTGTCGCTGGCGGATGCAAGAAGGGTGGAGACGCTCCCCTGTGCGTCTGCGAACACGCATACGGCCATCGGAGGCTCCCAAGCAGAATCTGCTTTCATCGCTGAACACGACAGATCGCCATTGCGTTCTCCAGTGCAGACGTTGGCGACACCACTGCAGCCGTTCCTGACGGTGGGCTGGAGTCAGAGGTACACATGCCAGAGGCACACGTGCACGTAGTCCTGCATCCAGTAGACGGTTGCGGATTGTTCGCACAGTCACCTCAGGTTCAACGGCGGCTCGGATTTGCGTCGCAGTGGATGTTCTGCTTGACAACGCCGCTCTTCTTATGCGTCGATCGGTCCGCTCATCAGTCCGTCTGTGACTCCCGGTTCCACGTCTTCTCGTGTGGGAAAGTTCCTCGGACCATCTACGCCACCACCGATACTTCCCGTCCAATTCGCTCCGCAATACGACGATACGACCACCCGGCCTCGCGGAGTCCGACTAGACGACCTCGCTCAAAGTCCGATAACTGCTGAAATCGTACACGTCTTCCATGTCCAGGCATTGCAGCTTCTTCAGGGTCTTCGCACGTGTCCGTACGCCGACAACTGATTACATTCACTTCACCGTACTCCTTAAATACCACCGACGATAATTTGCATATTATGCCGTGCTGTGGCGTAAGCGCTCACCGGTTGGTCCCGAAATTAACATCACACCTACGTAAGCTCGACGCAATTAACATATGTAAATTTCGTGACCGTCCGTCAATTCCTTCTTGGTGTTCTTTTTCACTTTCCGCCAGTGTAGATTCATTCATTCGAGGAAGTGCATGGAAGAAGTCGCCCACAGGTAGCTGAATGGTCAGAGGATTAGGATTCTGTCTCGTCGTCTGAGAAACGGCCCGGGAGAAATGGATGGTGCAACTGCATTAGGGGTTGGCTCTCCACGGAACAAGTGCCCTCAAATTTAGGACGGGTCACATTTTATAACCGTTATAGGTGGTCGTCAAGCCCCGAAACCAAAAGATATTATCTCGTAACTTGTGAAATTCTTTATGATCTAGTTAAGGAGGTTCCACTTAATATCTGTGCCTTATATTTACACTGGTAAAATTTCTTTACATATTTTCTTCGCAATTAATGTATTCCAAAGAATGAAAATATGCACATTGATAAAACTATCTTTAAGTTATAGCATGGGATACTTAGTACTTGCTAAAACATAACCATAATCTTATACACTGAGTGGCCACTTTATTATGACCACCCCCTCAGTACTTCGTTGGGCCACCTTTTGCCTTTAATACTGCGTCGATTCTTCGTGGCATGGACTCCACGAGATGTTGATAGGTGGTTTGTGGAATCTGAGACCATGTTTGATGAACAGCACTTTCCAGGAGTGTGAGATTGTAGGGTTGTGGATCCAGCTGTCTGATGGCTCGTTCAACTTCATCCCACAAATTCTCAATGGGGTTGAGATCTGGTGATTGTGGGGGCCACCTAAGCAAAGTAAACTCACCGGCATGTTCCTGAAACCAATCCTGTACAATACGAGCACTATGGCAGGACGCATTATCTTGTTGAAAGTAGCCATTGAGATAAACCATCCACATGACAGGATGCACTTGGTCCGCAACGATGTTTGGATATGATGTGCCAGTCAGACGTTGATCAACACGAATTAAAGGGCCCAAAGCATTCCAGGAAAACATTCCCCAAACCATAACGTTGCCTCCCCCAGCTTGAAGGGTTGTAGCAATGCATTTGGGGCCCATGCTTTCGTGCTGTTTCCGCCAAATTCTCACTCGGCCATCGGCATGGTGCAACTGAAAACGTGATTCACCGAAACGCATAATTTGCTTCCAATTATCTACTGTCCAATCCTTGCGCTCCTGTGCGAACTGGAGACGTATTCTCTTGTTAACTGCAGACAGCAAAGGTGTTTGAACAGGCCTTCGGCTGCCATATCCCATCCGATGCAGTGTACGGCGAACAGTGCGTGCACAGATCATTTGAGGGTATCATTGATTGAGATACACTGTAATTTGCTGCACTGTTGCCCTTCTGTTGTCTGTTACCAGTCTGGACACTCTCCGTTCCGCCCGAGCAGTCACTAGTCGATGACGACCACACGTTGCACGTAGAGACCCAGTTTTTTGGCTGACAGTCCAGTCTTTAAACACTTTAACAACAGCTGCTCTAGAACATTTCACGAATGCGGCAGTTTCGGTGATACTCTCTCCATGGCTCCGAGCTCCTACAATCATCCCACGTTGAAAGTCCGTCAAATCGCATTTTTTACCCGTCTTGTCACCCAAAAATCCCTTCTACTACTGTCGCAAGCACTAAGCTTTCCCTTTTTATACTAGCCTCGCCCTCTGGCGGCAACAGCGTGCAGCCATAGCTCATTTGCTTAAAACTGTCAGGTGGTCATAATAAAGTGGCCACTCAGTGTATATAAAACACAAAACGTCTGTCTCAAGTAGCAAGAACTCTCGAACGGCGAACTCTGGCATCGTGAAATTTGCATAGCTTATTAATACTGGAAGTTCTAGGTCAAGGCAACTATTTTAAGATCTCTAAGTTGTTCCTTTCGCGAGTTATGAATTTATTAATGAGCTAATCAATAAAGTCAGCGTCGTTTGCTACGTCATCCTGTTCGAAATCTGAAAGCACGTGACTGCGTTCATCGCCGCAGCACATCCACAGGAGTTTCTATTCTTTGAGAACTGCATACAAAAATACAAAAACGAACTTTGCGAAATCTTAACGTAACGGGTTGAAATTTTTATCAACACCATGAATTGGTAATAAGAGGAGTCCCTCAAAATTTGACCGGAATACGGTCAAAACTTTTTAAAATAGGCATCGAATTTTTAATTCGTGGGTAAACAGAAATATATACGCAGAAACGGTTAATAAACTTTTGACAGCTAATTTAAAAAGTTATGTACCAATTCGGGCGAAATTTGGAGGTCATGTTCCTATTAACGATTTGTGGAGTTCATTCAGCCAGTTTCATAAAATATTCGCAAAGATACGTTTTTTACTTTTTTTATCCCAGATATTCGTCTCTCAAAGACGTCTGAAACCGAATCCACGTGATGCATTTGATCGTCGATAGCAAATTATTAGCGAATTTTGTTCAATCAGTGTTCCAATGCTGTGTCTCCTGGACGCGTGTTAAATAATTCGTAACGCTTTTGGTCCGTTTGATTCTACAGCTCTATGTTGGAATGTCAAGAGCAAAGGATCCAACAAAATTACACATTGTCGGCGATGAAGGAGAAACCAAAAATGTTGTGTACGGCCATGTGCTGAAATAATCACACTATGAATTAATAATTTGTAATGACCAAATTTGTGAAATCAGCTTTCTTCTTTCTTGCAAGCATCAATTTTTCCCCCCATTTTTTCAGTGACATACACAGTGTGGCAAAGAATTTTTAAGACTGGGTCTGTAAAATGAAATAGAAACAAGAAATTATAATTTGTTTTGGTTTCTTATTCAAAATACGTTCCTCCGGCTTCAATACACTTGTTACAGCGATTTAATAATGATTCGAATGCCTGTTCCAGTTCACTTTGCGGAATTGCCTCCAAAGCACGCGTCGAAGCTGTTTGTATGGTCGAAATATCATTAAAATAACACCCTTTTAACGTCATTTTAAGTTTTGGGAACAAAGAAAAGTCGCAGGGTGCTAAAACAGGCGAATACGGTGGATGACTCAACACACAGACATTATTTTTCGCCAAAATCTACGAACAAGAAGTGCGGTGTGACTGGGTGCATTATCGTGCAACAAACACCAACTGTTTTCATCTCGATATTCTGGACGAATGTGACAAATTCTGCCCATCAAACGCCTCAAAACATTTAAATAAAACTCACCAGTAATTATTTGTCAACTTGGAACAAATTCTTTGTGGATAATACCCTTACTATCGAAGAATGTAATGAACATTGTTTAGATTTTCGATGGAACTTTTCTTGTTTTTTTGGCTTGTTGCGAGTTTTTTTACTTCCATTTAGCACTTTGTCGCTTTGTTTTAGGATCATATTGAAAACACCATGTTTCATCACCTGTAACAATCGATTTTAAGAAGTTTGGATCATTTTCAGCGGCTGAAATGATGTCTCTGCAATGTGCACTTCTCCTTGATTTTTGTTCATTGGTTAACGTGTGTGGAACAAATTTAGCACAGACTTTTGTTTTGCCCAAATCTTCATGCAGGATGGTTCAAATCGTTTCTTTGTTGATGTTTAAAGACTCTTCCATCATTCTTAGTGACGCACATCGATTGTTTGCCACGAAATCACGCACTTTTTCAATAATCTCGGGTGTCCCAGATGAACTTGGTCTTCCAGTATGCTTATCATTTTCTACCGTCTCTCTTCCGTCCAAAAAACGTTTGTGCCACAGGAAAACATTTGATCTACTTAAACAAAACTCACCGTAAACTTGTTTCATCATTTGGTACGTTTCCGAGGCACTTTTACCTAGTTTTGCGTTAAATTTACTAACAGCCCTTTGTTCCATCTTAATAATTCAACATGAAAAAAATTTGACTTCTCTAATGAACGGCCGTTTCGTTTGAGTTACTTTAACAACTGCGCAGTACTTTTGGCAGAAAGCAAGCAGATGGTCACGGTTTATAACGCATTCGCGATTACACTGGTGGCGCCACCGTAGGCTGAAATATAGCGCCAGTCTTAAAAATTCTGTGACGCACTGTGTATAAGAGAATATGAAATTAGTAAGCCTAAATCCCGGGCAAAGTCGGGTAGTAAAGCTAGTTATATTACAAAATCAATCATTTTTCTTTGAGTAATGTCCAGACCTGTTAATAGATGGCGCGACCTGTAAATTGATGACGTCAGTAGACAAATAAATGTCGGAATGCTTAATTATGGTTATGTTTTAGCAACTATTAAGTATCCCATGCTATGACTTAAAGATAGTTTTATCCATGTTCAAATTTTCATCCTTGGGAATACATTAATTGCGAAGAAAATATGTAAAGAAGTTTTACCATTGGCAACCTAAGGCAGAGATTTAAGGTGGAGCCACCTTAAACGAAACAAAAGAGTTAGGCCACCTCTTTTTTTAAATTTTAAATGTCTACATATGATTTAATACAATTCATAGTTGACTCTCTACACATTTTTGATGTGAGTGTTCTGGTACTCTCATTTGATCCCAATTTCAGACATGTCCACAACATCTACAAGTTTAATATGGTTTATTCCTTATTTATTTCGTATACGTTTATTATTAAATTAGGTTTCATACAATGGTACAATTTTATTTACTGATTTATTACTCATCATCATTTCTTTTAATAGTCCATTCTATACACTAAACACAATGTTTTTTTAAAAACACAGTTCTGTGAAGCACGATATTTAAACCTATGTACACTTTCGCTCACTCAAATATAATTCTTCTTATCTTAAGATGATGATGTGTTGAAAAGTATCTGTAGGTCCTCCAATTTTAGTACATCCCATACTATGGTACAATTATGTTCACTACATGATTATCTTCCTCATTGTAGGGAGTCAATCTTTACGTACGTCACAATTCGCATTCGTCCTAGCAGACGGAGGGGAGGATTTGTGTCTATTCGTCCAAACTCCAGTCCGGTTCTAGAGTCTGATGAGACATTACGTACATCACAATTCGCATTCGTCCTAGCAGACAGAGGGGAGCATTTGTGTCTATTCGTCCAAACTGAAGTCAGGATCTAGAGTCGGATGGGACATTACGTACGTCACAATTAGCATTCTTCCTAGCAGACGGGGGGGGGGGGGGGGATTTGTGCCTATTCGTCCAAACTGGAGTCGGGTTCTAGAGTCGGATAAGACATTACGTACGTCACAAATAGCATTCTTCCTAGCAGACGGGGGGGATTTGTGCCTATTCGTCCAAACTGGATTCGGGTTCTAGAGTCGGATGAGACATTACGTACGTCACAATTAGCCTTCTCCCTAGCAGACGGGGGCGGGAGGATTTGTGCCTATTCGTCCAAACTGGAGTCCTTTTCTAGAGTCGGATGAGACATTACGTACGTCACAATTAGCATTCTTCCTAGCAGACAGGGGGGAGGATTTGTGCCTATTCGTCCAAACTGGAGTCGGGTTCTAGAGTCGGATGAGACATTACGTACGTCACAATTAGCCTTCTCCCTAGCAGACGGGGCGGGAGGATTTGTGCCTATTCGTCCAAACTGGAGTCCTTTTCTAGAGTCGGATGAGACATTACGTACGTCACAAATAGCATTCTTCCTAGCAGACGGGGGGGGGAGGATTTGTGCCTATTCGTCCAAACTGGAGTCGGGTTCTAGAGTCGGATGAGACATTACGAGCGCCACAATTAGCATTCTTCCAAGCAGACGGGGGGGGGATTTGTGCCTATTCGTCCAAACTGGAGTCGGGTTCTAGAGTCGGATGAGACATTACGTATGTCACAATTAGCATTCTTCCTAGCAGACGGGGGGGAGGATTTGTGCCTATTCGTCCAAACTGGAGTCGGGTTCTAGAGTCGGATAAGACATTACGTACGTCACAAATAGCATTCTTCCTAGCAGACGGGGAGAGGGATTTGTGCCTATTCGTCCAAACTGGATTCGGGTTCTAGAGTCGGATGAGGCCGCCCCGGTGGCGCAGTGATCTAAGGCGTTGGCCTCTGATCATTCGTTCGAAGGGGTCCGGGATCGAATCCCGGTGAGGCATGGATGTTGTGTTTGTCTTACGGCACTGGATCTCTCCGTTCCCTGGAACCAGTGACCCTAAATTAGGGACGGGCGACTGCTTATAGCCCATTGAGTTGCTCACGGTGGTTGTTAAGCCTCCAATCAAAAAAAAAAAAAAAAAAAAAAAGAGTCGGATGAGACATTACGTACGTCACAATTAGCCTTCTCCCTAGCAGACGGGGGGGGGGGGGGGAGGATTTGTGCCTATTCGTCCAAACTAGAGTCGGGTTCTAGAGTCGAATGAGACATTACGTACGTCACAATCAGCATTCTTCCTAGCAGACGGGGGGGGGGGGGAGGATTTGTGCCTATTTGTCCAAACTGGAGTCGGGTTCTAGAGTCGGATGAGACATTACGTACGTCACAATTAGCATTCTTCCTAGCAGACGGGGGAGGATTTGTGCCTATTCGTCCAAACTGGAGTCGGGTTCTAGAGTCGGATGAGACATTACGCACGTCACAATTAGCATTCTTCCTAGCAGACGGGGGGGGAGGATTTGTGCCTATTCGTCCAAACTGGAGTCGGGTTCTAGAGTCGGATGAGACATTACGTACTTCACAATTAGCATTCTTCCTAGCAGACGGGGGTGGGGGATTTGTGCCTATTCGTCCAAACTGGAGTCGGGTTCTAGAGTCGGATGAGACATTACGTACGTCACAATTAGCATTCTTCCTAGCAGACGGGGGGAGGATTTGTGCCTATTCGTCCAAACTGGAGTCGGGTTCTAGAGTCTGATGAGACATTACGTACGTCACAATTAGCATTCTTCCTAGCAGACGGGGGGGGGGGTTGTGCCTATTCGTCCAAACTGGAGACGGGTTCTAGAGTCGGATGAGTCATTACGTACGTCACAATTAGCATTCTTCCTAGAGACGAGGGGGGGGGAGGATTTGTGCCTATTCGTCCAAACTGGAGTCTGGTTCTAGTGTCGGATGAGACATTACGTACGTCACAATTAGCATTCTTCCTAGCAGACGGGGGGGGAGGATTTGTGCCTATTCGTCCAAACTGGAGTCGGGTTCTAGAGTCGGATGAGACATTACGTACGGCACAATTAGCATTCTTCCTAGCAGATGGGGGGGGAGGATTTGTGCCTATTCGTCCAAACTGGAGTCGGGTTCTAGTGTCGGATGAGACATTACGTACGTCACAATTAGCATTCTTCCTAGCAGACGGGGGGGGGGAGGATTTGTGCCTATTTGTCCAAACTGGAGTCGGGTTCTAGAGTCGGATGAGACATTACGTACGTCACAATTAGCATTCTTCCTAGCAGACGGGGGGAGGATTTGTGCCTATTCGTCCAAACTGGAGTCGGGTTCTAGAGTCGGATGAGACATTACGTACGTCACAATTAGCATTCTTCCTAGCAGACGGGGGATAGGAGGATTTGTGCCTATTCGTCCAAACTGGAGTCGGGTTCTAGAGTCGGATGAGACATTACGCACGTCACAATTAGCATTCTTCCTAGCAGACGGGGGGTGGAGGATTTGTGCCTATTCGTCCAAACTGGAGTCGGGTTCTAGAGTCGGATGAGACATTACGTACGTCACAATTAGCATTCTTCTTAGCAGACGGGGGGAGGATTTGTGCCTATTCGTCCAAACTGGAGTCGGGTTCTAGAGTCGGATGAGACATTACGTACGTCACAATTAGCATTCTTCTTAGCAGACGGGGGGGGGGGAGGATTTGTGCCTATTCGTCCAAACTGGAGTCGGATGAGACATTACGTACTTCACAATTAGCATTCTTCCTAGCAGACGGGGGTGGGGGATTTGTGCCTATTCGTCCAAACTGGAGTCGGGTTCTAGAGTCGGATGAGACATTACGCACGTCACAATTAGCATTCTTCCTAGCAGACGGGAGGATTTGTGGCTATTCGTCCAAACTGGAGTTGGGTTCTAGAGTCGGATGAGACATTACGTACGTCACAATTAGCATTCTTCTTAGCAGACGGGGGGGGGGAGGATTTGTGCCTATTCGTCCAAACTGGAGTCGGATGAGACATTACGTACTTCACAATTAGCATTCTTCCTAGCAGACGGGGGTGGGGGATTTGTGCCTATTCGTCCAAACTGGAGTCGGGTTCTAGAGTCGAAAGAGACATTACGTACGTCACAATTAGCATTCTTCCTAGCAGACGGGGGTGGGGGTTGTGCCTATTCGTCCAAACTGGAGTCGGGTTCTAGAGTCGGATGAGTCATTACGTACGTCACAATTAGCATTCTTCCTAGAGACGGGGGGGAGGATTTGTGCCTATTCGTCCAAACTGGAGTCGGGTTCTAGAGTCGGATGAGACATTACGTATGTCACAATTAGCATTCTTCCTAGCAGACGGGGAGAGGGATTTGTGCCTATTCGTCCAAACTGGATTCGGGTTCTAGAGTCGGATGAGGCCGCCCCGGTGGCGCAGTGATCTAAGGCGTTGGCCTCTGATCATTCGTTCGAAGGGGTCCGGGATCGAATCCCGGTGAGGCATGGATGTTGTGTTTGTCTTACGGCACTGGATCTCTCCGTTCCCTGGAACCAGTGACCCTAAATTAGGGACGGGCGACTGCTTATAGCCCATTGAGTTGCTCACGGTGGTTGTTAAGCCTCCAATCAAAAAAAAAAAAAAAAAAAAAAAAAAAAAAAAAAGAGTCGGATGAGACATTACGTACGTCACAATTAGCCTTCTCCCTAGCAGACGGGGGGGGGAGGATTTGTGCCTATTCGTCCAAACTAGAGTCGGGTTCTAGAGTCGAATGAGACATTACGTACGTCACAATCAGCATTCTTCCTAGCAGACGGGGGGGGGGGAGGATTTGTGCCTATTTGTCCAAACTGGAGTCGGGTTCTAGAGTCGGATGAGACATTACGTACGTCACAATTAGCATTCTTCCTAGCAGACGGGGGGAGGATTTGTGCCTATTCGTCCAAACTGGAGTCGGGTTCTAGAGTCGGATGAGACATTACGCACGTCACAATTAGCATTCTTCCTAGCAGACGGGGGAGAATTTGTGCCTATTCGTCCAAACTGGAGTCGGGTTCTAGAGTCGGATGAAACATTACTTACGTCACAATTAGCATTCTTCTTAGCAGACGGGGGTGGGGGGCGGGGTGGAGGATTTGTGCCTATTCGTCCAAACTGGAGTCGGGTTCTAGAGTCGGATGAGACATTACGTACTTCACAATTAGCATTCTTCCTAGCAGACGGGGGGTGGGGGATTTGTGCCTATTCGTCCAAACTGGAGTCGGGTTCTAGAGTCGGATGAGACATTACGTACGTCACAATTAGCATTCTTCCTAGCAGACGGGGAGGATTTGTGCCTATTCGTCCAAACTGGAGTCGGGTTCTAGAGTCTGATGAGACATTACGTACGTCACAATTAGCATTCTTCCTAGCAGACGGGGGGGGGGGGGGTTGTGCCTATTCGTCCAAACTGGAGACGGGTTCTAGAGTCGGATGAGTCATTACGTACGTCACAATTAGCATTCTTCCTAGAGACGAGGGGGGGGGGAGGATTTGTGCCTATTCGTCCAAACTGGAGTCTGGTTCTAGTGTCGGATGAGACATTACGTACGTCACAATTAGCATTCTTCCTAGCAGACGGGGGGAGGATTTGTGCCTATTCGTCCAAACTGGAGTCGGGTTCTAGAGTCGGATGAGACATTACGTACGGCACAATTAGCATTCTTCCTAGAGATGGGGGGGGGAGGATTTGTGCCTATTCGTCCAAACTGGAGTCGGGTTCTAGTGTCGGATGAGACATTACGTACGTCACAATTAGCATTCTTCCTAGCAGACGGGGGGGGAGGATTTGTGCCTATTTGTCCAAACTGGAGTCGGGTTCTAGAGTCGGATGAGACATTACGTACGTCACAATTAGCATTCTTCCTAGCAGACGGGGGAGGATTTGTGCCTATTCGTCCAAACTGGAGTCGAGTTCTAGAGTCGGATGAGACATTACGTACGTCACAATTAGCAGTCTTCCAAGCAGACGGGGGATAGGAGGATTTGTGCCTATTTGTCCAAACTGGAGTCGGGTTCTAGAGTCGGATGAGACATTACGCACGTCACAATTAGCATTCTTCCTAGCAGACGGGGAGGATTTGTGGCTATTCGTCCAAACTGGAGTTGGGTTCTAGAGTCGGATGAGACATTACGTACGACACAATTAGCATTCTTCTTAGCAGACGGGGGGGGGGGAGGATTTGTGCCTATTCGTCCAAACTGGAGTCGGATGAGACATTACGTACTTCACAATTAGCATTCTTCCTAGCAGACGGGGGTGGGGGATTTGTGCCTATTCGTCCAAACTGGAGTCGGGTTCTAGAGTCGGATGAGACATTACGCACGTCACAATTAGCATTCTTCCTAGCAGACGGGAGGATTTGTGGCTATTCGTCCAAACTGGAGTTGGGTTCTAGAGTCGGATGAGACATTACGTACGTCACAATTAGCATTCTTCTTAGCAGACGGGGGGGGGGGGGAGGATTTGTGCCTATTCGTCCAAACTGGAGTCGGATGAGACATTACGTACTTCACAATTAGCATTCTTCCTAGCAGACGGGGGTGGGGGATTTGTGCCTATTCGTCCAAACTGGAGTCGGGTTCTAGAGTCGAAAGAGACATTACGTACGTCACAATTAGCATTCTTCCTAGCAGACGGGGGTGGGGGGGTTGTGCCTATTCGTCCAAACTGGAGTCGGGTTCTAGAGTCGGATGAGTCATTACGTACGTCACAATTAGCATTCTTCCTAGAGACGGGGGGGGGGAGGATTTGTGCCTATTCGTCCAAACTGGAGTCGGGTTCTAGTGTCGGATGAGACATTACGTACGTCACAATTAGCATTCTTCCTAGCAGACGGGGGGGGAGGATTTGTGCCTATTCGTCCAAACTGGAGTCGGGTTCTAGAGTCGGATGAGACATTACGTACGTCACAATTAGCATTCTTCCTAGAGATGGGGGGAGGATTTGTGCCTATTCGTCCAAACTGGAGTCGGGTTCTAGAGTCGGATGAGACATTACGTACGTCACAATTAGCATTCTTCCTAGCAGATGGGGGAGGATTTGTGCCTATTCGTCCAAACTGGAGTCGGGTTCTAGAGTCGGATGAGACATTACGTACGTCACAATTAGCATTCTTCTTAGCAGACGGGGGGGTTATTTGTGCCTATTCGTCCAAACTGGAGTCGGGTTCTAGAGTCGGATGAGACATTACGTACTTCACAATTAGCATTCTTCCTAGCAGACGGGGGTGGGGGATTTGTGCCTATTCGTCCAAACTGGAGTCAGGTTCTAGAGTCGGAAGAGACATTACGTACGTCACAATTAGCATTCTTCCTAGCAGACGGGGGGGGGGGGGGGTTGTGCCTATTCGTCCAAACTGGAGTCGGGTTCTAGAGTCGGATGAGTCATTACGTACGTCACAATTAGCATTCTTCCTAGAGACGGGGGGGGAGGATTTGTGCCTATTCGTCCAAACTGGAGTCGGGTTCTAGAGTCGGATGAGTCATTACGTACGTCACAATTAGCATTCTTCCTAGAGACGGGGGGGGGGAGGATTTGTGCCTATTCGTCCAAACTGGAGTCGGGTTCTAGAGTCGGATGAGTCATTACGTACGTCACAATTAGCATTCTTCCTAGAGACGGGGGGGGAGGATTTGTGCCTATTCGTCCAAACTGGAGTCGGGTTCTAGAGTCGGATGATACATTACGTACGTCACAATTAGCATTCTTCCTAGCAGACGGGGGGGGGGAGGATTTGTGCCTGTTCGTCGAAACTGGAGTCGGGTTGTAGAGTCGGATGAGACATTATGTACGTCACAATTAGCATTCTTCCTAGCAGACGCGGGGGGGGGTTGTGCCTATTCGTCCAAACTGGAGTCGGGTTCTAGAGTCGGATGAGACATTACGTATGTCACAATTAGCATTATTCCTAGCAGACGGGGGGGGGATATTTGTGCCTATTCGTCCAAACTGGAGTCGGGTTCTAGAGTCGGATGAGACATTACGTACGTCACAATTAGTATTCTTCCTAGCAGACGGGGGAGGAGGATTGGTGCCTATTCGTCCAAACTGGAGTCGGTTCTAGAGTCGGATGAGACATTACGTACGTCACAATTAGCATTCCTCCTAGCAGACGGGGGGGGGGGAGGATTTGTGTTTATTCGTTCAAACTGGAGTCGGGTTCTAGAGTCGGATGAGACATTACATACGTCACAATTAGCATTCTTCCTAGCAGACGGGGGGGGAGGATTTGTGCCTATTCGTCCAAACTGGAGTCGGGTTCTAGAGTCGGATGAGACATTACGTACGTCACAATTAGCATTCTTCTTAGCAGATGGGGGGGGAGGGGAGGATTTGTGCCTATTCGTCCAAATTGGAGTCGGGTTCTAGAGTCGGATGAGACATTACGTACGGCACAATTAGCATTCGTCCTAGCAGACGGAGGGGAGGATATGTGGGTATTCGTCTAAACTGGAGTCGGTTTCAAGAGTCGAATGAGGCATGAGTTCGTTGGCTGTCCTACGAAGTAACTTCTGTGCCATCCTTAGCACCTTAGCCCTCGATTATAAAAGCATTAGTAGTTTCGCTATATTGACTGTGGGTTATTTTTGCAATAAACAGCACGAATCAGAAACTTATCTCAAAGACTCACCCGTTTGGAAACATCTAAAGTTTCTATGTCCAGAACTACAGCCATCATTCTGTGGAGCATCGCTCTCAGGCAAGAGCTCGCCGGCGATGGAGTTCATCTGAGAACGCAGTGTTCCTGAAATTGGACACGAGAAAAAGTCACTACATTTTCAGATCTCATTCTCAAAAAAAAAAAAAAAAAAAAAAAAAAGAAAAAATTAATCTCACTCAGTATGGTACATTCAGAACTCCGCTCAAATCAGGGGTTCATGTCCAAGTGGACCATTCGAGAAATAGCCCGCAATCTCACATTCTTTTCGCCTGGATTTTTTAGAACGAACGAATAATTAATTAATACGGTACTTACGAACAGTAATCGCTATTTTCGTGTAAGTGTTACATCCGGTTAAACAGTTTTTTCCTTAAAAAAAACAAAAGCGTTATGTTCTCCGCAGTTATTGATTAAAGTTCTCTGTAATTGTCTGAGAATGTGCCAGCTGATCTTACACGCTGTTATGAATTAATCAAGCTAAATCTAAGTGCATCAAATAGAAGTCATCGCTCTTTCCACGTTTTTAAGTGAGTCACGGAAAAGTTCTCGCTGTGGTGTAGTAAAAGCATATCCGGCGCGTAACTGGAAGACCCTGGGTTCGATACCCGGTGGCGGCCAATGAGAATTTTCCGTGACTCACTTATAAACGTGGAAAGAGCGATGACTTCTATTTGATGTTCCTGATCCACGCCAACTGTGTATTTATAAATCTAAGGGCAGTTGGGTCGTTGAACATGGAACCCAGAGTCTTTGGCAGGCCCTACTTTCCTTTTGCTCCTGGAAAGAAGCGCTAATACCCATTTTGCTAGCCCATCACCTTCATCCCCCTGTGTTAGTCTTCTACTGATAACCACAGACTGGCACAAGGCACACAGTTATTTTCTGGCAGATATAGCCTACATCCATCTTAAAACAAACAACGATTTATATATATCAGAACTGGCAAATACGTCAAAATAATGGTTAGACTCTAAAAAGGAATCTACTTAATGAGGATGCACCATTGCACAGTTGGCAGTCAGTGAACTTAGGGAGACCTTCATCCAGCTGTGGATTGATAACGGTTGACAATATCAAGTGAGGGTCACATTCATGAAGAAATTAATTGGCGTACAAAACTTGCCTGGAGAGCTTTTGGAAGAAACAGCATAATTTTCAAGAGCAATATGCCATTATGTCTTAAAAGAAAAGTGTTTGATCAATGCATCCTTCCAGTGCTTACGTATGGTGCAGAGACGTGGACCTTAACTAAAAGAGACATACAAAGGCTGCAGACAACTCAAAGCAGCATGGAGAGGTGCATGCTTGGTGTAACCAGGAGAGATAAGAAGAGGAACTCGTGGATCCGAAAAATGACAACAGTGGAAGACATCATGATCAGAGTTAAATCCCTGAAATGGCAATGGGCTGGACATACTGCCAGAAGGACAGACCATAGATGGACAGCCGAAATTTTAGATTGGATTCCAAGGGACAGGAAAAGACCCAGAAAAAGACCACATGGGAGATGGGTGGATGAAATTCGTAAATATGCGGGAGTGACATGGAGGAGACTGGCACAAGACAGACCGTTGTGGAGGAAACTTGGGGAGACCTTCGTCCAGCAGTGGATTGATAATGGTTGACAACGATGATGATGATACTGTCTCCCCAAGTTTCTTCCACAATTGTCTGTCTTGTGCCAATCTCCTCCATGTCACTCCCACATACTTTCGAATTTCATCCACCCATCTCCCATGTGGTCTTTTTCTGGGTCTTTTCCTGTCCCTTGGAATCCAATCTAAAATTTCGGCTGTCCATCGATGGTCTGTCCTTCTGGCAGTATGTCCAGCCCATTGCCATTTCAGGGATTTAACTCTGACCATGGTGTCTTCCACTCTTGTCATTTTTCGGATCCACGAGTTCCTCTTCTTATCTCTCCTGGTTACACCAAGCATGCACCTCTCCATGCTGCTTTGAGTTGTCTGCAGCCTTTGTATGTCTCTTTTAGTTAAGGTCCACGTCTCTGCACCATACGTAAGCACTGGAAGGATGCATTGATCAAACACTTTTCTTTTAAGACATAATGGCATATTGCTCTTGAAAATTATGCTGTTTCTTCCAAAAGCTCTCTAGGCAAGTTTTGTACGCCGATTAATTTCTTCATCAATGTGACCCTCACTTGATATCTGCTGTCCAAGATAAACGTACGTGTCTGTTATCTCCAGCTTTTCTCCATCAATCGATAAATCTTCATTTCTTGTAAAAGCATTGAACATCACTTTCGTCTTCTGAAAGTTCATTTTTAATCCCACTTCTTTACTCTTGTCAGCAAGTTCCTGGATCATACTCTGCAACTCTGATGGGGTAGTCGTAAAAATTACTACATCATCAGCAAAACGAAGGTGGGTTTTATAGATAATCTCAATTAATGTTTATCCCTTTGTTTTCCCAGTTCAGTGATTGAAAGATATTTTCCGATGTGGCATTAAAGAGCTTAGGAGATATGGTGTCACCTTGTCTCACTCCCTTTTAAAAGGAGAAGATCTCATTGAACTGAAAAGTGGACATCTCTTCTATTATCGTGGGACAGATACTGGCAGAACTAGTGGTGTTGGATTTATAATAAACAAGAAACTGAAGGATAAAGTGGTAGAAGTTGAAAGTTCCTCTGACAGAGCTGCACGACTTGTTATCCAACTATCGAGAAGATACCAGGCTCAGATTATTCAAACTTATGCACCCACCACAAGTCATCCTGAAGAAGAAATTGAAGAATTTTATGAGGAAATTCGTCATCTAAATAATAAAGGTAAGCAGCACTTGAAAATAATTATGGGAGATTTCAATGCAAAAATAGGGCACCGGCAACAGAATGAAACTTCAGTAGGTAAATTCGGTCACGGCAACAGAAACCAGCGTGGAAATACTCTCGTAGAGTTTTCAGAGGCAGAAGGGTTTTTCATCTTGAACTCCTTTTTCAAGAAAAAGCCACACAGGAAATGGACATGGAGACATCCAAATGGGACGACAAGTGAAATTGATTTTATTATGTGTAACAAAAAATTTGTCATCGAAGACTGCAGTGTGCTAAACAAGTTCAACACAGGTAGTGACCATAGATTGGTGAGATGTAAGATGCACCTCAACACTAAACTGGAACGTGGCAAGCTCATAAGACAAACAAAATGTATTGACATAACCAACCTTAAAAAACACCATAATACTTTCAAGTTGGAACTGAAGAACAGATTCTCTGCTTTAGAAGGCCTAACATCGGAAGAAGTGGATATTTCGGAAGTTAACAGAAAAGTAACCAAAGCTCTTATGGAAACAGCAACAAAATTAGCTGGGTCTAAGAACAAGTTGCATGTAAACAAATTATCAGGAAAAACCAAAATGTTGATGCAAAAAAGAAGAGAGATGAGGACAACTAAAGAAGATGTGACTTCCAAAGTGGAATATATAGAGCTATGCAAGACAGCACGAAAAAGTATCACTGAAGACGTAAGGAAATTCAACTGTGAGCTAGTGAGGAAAGCAATTGAAAACAACCAAAGCCTAAAGATAGCAAAGGGACATCTCAGTAAGGGAAGAAAACAGATTATGGCTCTGAGAAAAGAAGATGGTTCTATAACAAGAAATAGAGGCGAAATTTTGACAAGAGTGAAAGATTTCTACTCCAAATTATATGAAAGGGATGATACATGTACTCCAGACATCATGAAAGGTACCAGAGTTCTTCCAGTCCTCCCAGCAGAAGTTGCTCATGCAATCAAGAACATGAAGCGGGGGAAAGCTCCAGGAGAAGATGGAATTACTATAGACATCGTACAAGAAGCAAGTGGAGAAATTGAAACAGTACTCGCCCAAATTTTCACTCGATGCCTTAATGAAGGGAAGATTCCTGAGGATTGGAACAATGCTACAATGATCCTGCTACATAAAAAAGGTGACATTGAGGATCTCAGTAACTACAGACCTATCAGCCTCCTATCAGTAGTTTATAAAATCTTCACTAAAGTTCTTTCACACCGCTTGAAGGTAACACTGGACATGGCTCAACCGAGAGAACAAGCTGGATTCAGGAGTGGCTACAGCACAATAGATCATATCCACGTACTGAGAGAACTAATTGAAAGAGCGAGGGAATATGAACTTCCATTGTGCATGGCTTTTATCGATTATGAAAAAGCCTTTGATTCGGTAAAACCATCAGCAGTTACCACGGCTCTGAAATCCTGCGGTATTGAAGATGCATACATTAATATTATTAATAACATCTATGAAAATGCAAGTGCAAAGATTCGGCTGTTTGAAAATACAACACACATAAAAATTGGAAAGGGAGTGAGACAAGGTGACACCATATCTCCGAAGCTCTTTAATGCCACATTGGAAAATGTCTTTCAATCACTGAACTGGGAAAACAAAGGGATAAAGATTAATGGAGATTATCTAACCCACCTTCGTTTTGCTGATGACGTAGTCATTTTTGCAACTACCCCATCAGAGCTGCAGAGTATGATCCAGGAACTTGCTGACAAGAGTAAAGAAGTGGGATTAAAAATGAACTTTCAGAAGACAAAAGTGATGTTCAATGCTTTTACAAGAAATGAAGATTTATCGATTGATGGAGAAAAACTGGAGATAACAGATACGTATGTTTATCTTGGACAGCAGATATCAAGTGAGGGTCACATTGATGAAGAAATTAATCGGCGTACAAAACTTGCCTGGAGAGCTTTTGGAAGAAACAGCATAATTTTCAAGAGCAACATGCCATTATGTCTTAAAAGAAAAGTGTTTGATCAATGCATCCTTCCAGTGCTTACGTATGGTGCAGAGACGTGGACCTTAACTAAAAGAGACATACAAAGGCTGCAGACAACTCAAAGAAGCATGGAGAGGTGCATGCTTGGTATAACCAGGAGAGATAAGAAGAGGAACTCGTGGATCCGAAAAATGACGAGAGTGGAAGACATCATGATCAGAGTTAAATCCCTGAAATGGCAATGGGCTGGACATACTGCCAGAAGGACAGACCATAGATGGACAGCCGAAATTTTAGATTGGATTCCAAGGGACAGGAAAAGACCCAGAAAAAGACCACATGGGAGATGGGTGGATGAAATTCGTAAATATGCGGGAGTGACATGGAGGAGACTGGCACAAGACAGACCGTTGTGGAGGAAACTTGGGGAGACCTTCGTCCAGCAGTGGATTGATAATGGTTGACGATGATGATGATATGGTTGACGACGATGATGATGATGATATATGATGATATATATATCATCATCATCATCATCGTCAACCATTATCAATCCACTGCTGGACGAAGGTCTCCCCAAGTTTCCTCCACAACGGTCTGTCTTGTGCCAGTCTCCTCCATGTCACCCCTGCATACTTTCGAATTTCATCCACCCATCTCCCATGTGGTCTTCTTCTGGGTCTTTTCCTGTCCCTTGGAATCCAATCTAAAATTTCGGCTGCCCATCGATGATCTGTCCTTCTGGCAGTATGTCCAGCCCATTGCCATTTCAAGGATTTAACTCTGATCATGATGTCTTCCACTCTAGTCATTTTTCGGATCCACGAGTTCCTCTTCTTATCTCTCCTGGTTACACCAAGCATGCACCTCTCCATGCTTCTTTCAGTTGTCTGCAGCCTTTGTATGTCTCTTTTAGTTAAGGTCCACGTCTCTGCACCATACGTAAGCACTGGAAGGATGCATTGATCAAACACTTTTCTTTTAAGACATAATGGCATATTGCTCTTGAAAATTATGCTGTTTCTTCCAAAAGCTCTCCAGGCAAGTTTTGTACGCCGATTAATTTCTTCATCAATGTGACCCTCACCTGATATCTGCTGTCCAAGATAAACGTACGTGTCTGTTATCTCCAGCTTTTCTCCATCAATCGATAAATCTTCATTTCTTGTAAAGCATTGAACATCACTTTTGTCTTCTGAAAGTTCATTTTTAATCCCACTTCTTTACTCTTGTCAGCAAGTTCCTGGATCATACTCTGCAGCTCTGATGGGCTAGTTGCAAAAATGACTACGTCATCAGCAAAACGAAGGTGGGTTAGATAATCTCCATTAATCTTTATCCCCTTGTTTTCCCAGCTCAGCGACTGAAAAACACCCTCCAATGTGGCATTAAAGAGCTTCGGAGATATGGTGTCACCTTGTCTCACTCCCTTTCCAATTTTTACGTGTGTTGTATTTTCAAACAGCCTAATCTTTGCACTTGCATTTTCATAGATGTTATTAATAATATTAATGTATGCATCTTCAATACCGCAGGTTTTCAGAGCCATTGTAACTGCTGATGGTTTCACCGAATCAAAGGCTTTTTCATAATCGATAAAAGCCATGCACAATGGAAGTTCATATTCCCTCGCTCTTTCAATTAGTTCTCTCAGCACGTGGATATGATCTATTGTGCTGTAGCCACTCCTGAATCCAGCTTGTTCTTTCGGTTGAGCCATGTCCAGTGTTACCTTCAAGCGGTGTGAAAGAACTTTAGTGAAGATTTTATAAACTACTGATAGGAGGCTGATAGGTCTGTAGTTTCCGAGATCCTCAATGTCACCTTTCTTATGTAGCAGGATCATTGTAGCGGTGTTCCAATCCTCAGGAATCTTTCCTTCATTAAGGCATCGAGTGAAAATTTGGGCGAGTACTGTTTCGATTTCTCCACTTGCTTCTTGTATGATGTCTACAGTAATTCCATCTTCTCCTGGAGCTTTTCCTCGCTTCATGTTCTTGATTGCATGTGCAACTTCTGCTGGAAGGACTGGAGGAACTCTGGTACTGGTATCTTTCATGATGTCTGGAGTGCATATATCATCCCTTTCATATAATTTGGAGTAGAAATCTTTCACTCTTGTCAAAATTTCGCCTCTATTTCTTGTTACAGAACCATCTTCTTTTCTCAGTGCCATAATCTGTTTTCTTCCCTTACTGAGATGTCCCTTTGCTATCTTTAGGCTTTGGTTGTTTTCAATTGCTTTCCTCACTAGTTCACAGTTGAATTTCCTTACGTCTTCAGTGATACTTTTTCTTACTGTCTTGCATAGCTCTATATATTCCACTTTGGAAGTCACATCTTCTTTAGTTGTCCTCATCTCTCTTCTTTTTTGCATCAACATTTTGGTTTTTCCTGATAATTTGTTCACATGCAACTTGTTCTTAGACCCAGCTAATTTTGTTGCTGTTTCCATAAGAGCTTTGGTTACTTTTCTGTTAACTTCAGAGATGTCCACTTCTTCCGGTGTTAGGCCTTCTAAAGCAGAGAACCTGTTCTTCAGTTCCAACTTGAAGGTATTATGGTGTTTTTTAAGGTTGGTTATGTTGATAGATTTTGTTTGTCTTATGAGCTTGCCACGTTCAAGTTTAGTGTTGAGGTGCATCTTACATCTCACCAATCTATGGTCACTACCTGTGTTGAACTTGTTTAGCACACTGCAGTCTTCTATGACGAATTTTTTGTTACACATAATAAAATCAATTTCATTTGTCGTCCCATTTGGATGTCTCCATGTCCATTTCCTGTGTGGCTTTTTCTTGAAGAAGGAGTTCAAGATGAAAAACCCTTCTGCCTCTGCAAACTCAACGAGAGTATTTCCACGCTGGTTTCTGTTGCTGTGACCAAATTTACCTACTGAAGTTTCAATCTGCTGCCATTGCCCTATTTTTGCATTGAAATCTCCCATAATTATCTTCAAATGCTGCTTACCTTTATTATTTAGATGACAAATTTCCTCATAAAATTCTTCAATTTCTTCTTCAGGATGACTTGTGGTGGGTGCATAAGTTTGAATAATCTGAGCCTGGTATCTTCTCGAGAGTTGGATAACGAGTCGTGCAGCTCTGTCAGAGGAACTTTCAACTTCTACAACTTTATCCTTCAGTTTCTTGTTTATTATAAATCCAACACCACTAGTTCTGCCAGTATCTGTCCCACGATAGTAGAAGAGATGTCCACTTTTCAGTTCGATGAGATCTTCTCCTTTTCTCCTTACCTCACTTAGCCCCACGATGTCCCACTTGATCCTTTTTAATTCCTCTTCCAATTCAAGAAGCCTTGAATCAGAAGATAGGGAGCGTCCATTGTAAGTAGCCAAGGTCAGCATCAGATGGCAGCCTAGTCCGGTCCTCCGGGGATTCTTAGCACCCTCTGCCTTCATGTCGCACTGGCCGCTGCCTTGGCCAGGTACATTCCAGCTGCCGGAGACTGAGGGCCAAGATTTAAGTTGTGGAATCATTTTGGAGGGGTTTGGCCATAACTCACCACGCTGGCCAAGCGGGTTGGTGAGTGTGGGATAGAATTTCCTCTAATCCCGATGGTATAGTTATACCGCTATGGGCGGTCGTCAGAGCCCCTTTAGTGGGAACAGGATGCACCACGAGAAGGCGGGGTTGACATTTGTCAAGGAGAGGCTGTGATGTTACGCATCACTTGACCTTACATCCCATATATATATATATATATATATATATATATATATATATATACGCTGCTGTTAATAGAAATTGCTACACCAAGAAAGAAACAAACAATCGCACAATCACAATGAAATTATTGGGAGTGATTATTTATGGTGCAAACTGCAAACGATCACAATTACATACTGGTTCGTGATGAGGAAGGTCAAAAAATTTATAATAAGGAAATCCAAAATAGGCGGTGATCGCAATTGTAAAGAAAGAAAAAAAGTCGTGCTTCCTGATTTCCTGGTGTGTTTAACTGTTTTGCTAGCTTTACTTACTTCCACGACAGAGCCCAGGGCGTAATCATAGAGGCGAGGAGAGGCACTCTCACTGTTTTTACCATCTGTATCACGGCATTAAGGTGTTAAAAACACTCTAGAGTAACAAAAAGATTCAACTCCGAGCGAGTGTGTCTGTCGTGTTGAGTGGGAGGCTCGGGGTGTCTGCTATGGGATGGTGTGTGTGTGTGTGTGTGTGTGTGTGTGCGTGTAAGTAAGAAAGTGGAACGACATCGATTGTTTCTCGTCTCCCTAATCCGTATAGGGATTCACTTTTGTAGCGTTACCGCTTGCTAGTTCAGAGAAAGGGGGATTCTGAACGAGCTTAGTCTTCTTTTTTCTCTCTCTATAATATTCTTCGACAATAACCAAAGTTTAATTAAATATTTTTTTACTTCATCATTATTCTCAACCATTATCAATCCACTGCTGGATGAAGGTTTCCCCAAGTTTCTTCCACAACTGTCTGTCTTGAGGTTGTCTCCTCCATGTTCCTCTGGCATGCTTTCGAATTTCATCCATCCATCTCCTGTGTGGTCTTCTGCTGGGTCATTTTCTGTCTCTGGGAATTCAGACTAGAATTTCGGTTATCCATCGGAGGTCCGTTCTTCTGGCAACATGTCCACCCCATTGCCATTTCAGGGGTTTTACTCCGATCACGATATACATCAGAGTAGGAACAATTACACTTTCATACACAGCCATGCGGGACTCTCTAGAGAACCCATCATTCCTGTGAAAACCTTCCAGAGCAGCTATGACTTTCAAAGAAGAATTCACTCGCCTACTGATTTCACCATCCAACTTGTTCTCTCTGTCAAACATGCTTCCTAAATACACAAACTCACTCACCTGGTCAATCACAGTGCCATTTATACTTACATTACATTCAGTGCTACCAGTTCCTCTCTCAAACACCATAACTTTGGTTTTTCCTTATTTATACTCAGTTTGAATTTCATGCAAACTTCGTGCATCCGAGTCAACATACTCTGCAACTCACTTTTGCTCTCTGCCAACAGGACAGTGTCATCAGCATACAGCAATCTGCACAACACACGGATATCACCAAGACATAAACCACTATTATCTATTTTGACATCATGCATGCACGCATCCATAAATACACTGCTAGCCACCCAAAATGCAACACCAAGAAGGACACGAGATAGCAAAGCCAGATTTACTGGACGCATAACAACAGATACAAAGATGAAACGATTGAGCTTAAAGGCCCGTGCGACTTGCGGAACACGCAGACATCAATAGTTCGTGTGGCCCCCATGGCTGGCAATAACGGCTACAACACGCCGCGGCATTGAACGATAGAGGCTTTGGATGTGGGCTTGGGGTATGTCGGTCCAGGCTGCTTCCACACGTTGCCACAGTTCATCACGGGTGGTGCTTGCCGGGCCACTCGGTTGCCGATCAGCGACCAGACGTGTTCGACGGGTGACATATCGGGAGAACAGGCGGGCCACATCAGAAGTGACACCTGGTGGGCAGTGAGGAATTGTTGCACGATGCGTGCCACGTGCGGGTGCGCATTGTCCTGTTGAAACGTGGCCGCTGGCAAGTCCTGCAGGTAAGGGAGGACTACAGGCTCCAAAACGTCGGAGATGGCGCGGTGGCTGTTGAGTGTACCGGCGATGCGCACCAGAGGAGTGCGGGTGTTATATCCAATTTCACCCCAAACCATAACGCCAGGCGACGGACCGGTATGGCGATGCATAATGCAGGCGTCATACAGTCTCTCGCCGCGGTGCCGCCACACGCGGATCCGACCATTGTGGTGTTGCAGGCAGAAGCGGGATTCGTCGGAGAAGAAAATATCGTGCCATTCCGTGATCCAGGTGCGGCGTTCAACGGCCCACTGCCGCCGCACTCGCAGGTGGTGTAAGGTCAATGGTAATCGGAGCAATGGGCGCCGTGCGACAAGTCCCCGCTCCTGCAGACGACGTCGAACGGTACGAGCTGACACAGGTTGTTGCGCAACCCATCCTAATTTCTGCGCTAACGTTCGTGATGTGGCGGTGCGAGCCGTCAGTGCCCGCCGCACAACATGCCGGACCTCTCGTTCGGTGGTGTGCCGCGGCGGCGGCAATCGCTCACGTCGGTCCGTCCGTCCTTCCTGCACCCACCGAATCCATACTCGCCTCACTGTGGCTGCATGTCATCCCACACGGGCGCCGGTGTCTCTGTACGATAAATCGCTGTCGCGATAAGCCACTATTCGTCTTCTGTCGAACTCCGAAACGGCCTGGAATGACTGCCGTATTCTGCGACGAGGCATCAGGAAGCTTTCCACGCACGGGTCCGGCAGAACAACACACTTCCACTACTTACACCCCGCCTTCTGTGCACCCTTCTTATAGTGATTCTCGGTGGCGTGCCGGGCGCACATGATTTGCATATGCCCTGGAATGCTAATCGTTTGTATGTCCTCTCACGGGCGACGCACACTACGAATTTCAGGCCAATCGGATGCTTCCTTCTTGGTGTTGCATTTTGGGTGGCCAGCAGTGTATGTTTAACAGCCATGGTGACCAGTGTATGTTTAACAGCCATGGTGACATTACACAACTTGTCTTACTCCTGCATCAATAGAGAACCGTTCTGATAAAACACCGTTCACTCGTACACAAGCTCTACTACCAGCATACATGGCTTTTACACTATTAAGTAGATTCCCAGTAACACCATATTCATTCAATATACCTTCCACAAAAGTGTCCTATTGACTCGGTCGTAAGCTTTCTCTAAATCTATGAATTTCTTCCCAACAGCCAGATACTTTTCAATCATCATGCGTAATGCGAAAATTTGGTTAGTGTAGGCTTTACCAGGCATAAAACCAATCTGAACATCCCACACTTTTAATGATGTAAGACCCCGTACTTTTTCAATAACTTATCGAACACTTTCCCTGGCACACTCACAAGGCTATAATGAGGGCTGAAAAATTTAGCGTCTTCGATTTGGAGAAATTTCTGCCTAAATAAGACAAAAAGTTGAAACTGTCATTTCTGAAATAAACGGAATTACTGACTTCGGAAAATCTGTAAAAATCTGGAAATTAAAAAAAAAAAAAAAAAATTGGCACTTTTAAAAACGGAAACTTCGTTAAAAGACGTACATTTACCGGCAACTTTGTTATTTTAAGAAATTTTCCGTGAATTCACATTACTTATTTTTTACAGTGATAGACAGAATTAATATGGAAACAAGTGAAGAGAAATCAAAGGAGCCATATGATGGCACAAATGAGCTAGAAAAGAAACAAGTATACATTCAGAGAGAGGGAGAAACAATTGTTTACCTGTACCATCTCTTGCTCTTAAACTATCCGATTCATTCTGTGAGTTTCCGTACACCTGTGAGGCATCTATGTATGCTGTAAGTTGATTTGTTTGTTCCCTGGGTCCTAGAAAGGTTTACAGAATTACGCGAAAGTTTTCTTAAAAACAGATCTGAATTACACACACAGTTATGTTAAATAATTCATCAACGTACAGAGCTGTGTTTTATGCAAGGAACACTTCATGTGTAATTACTTTTTGAAGAATCTCTCTGTAGGAAATGCAGTGAATAATCATATGATATGTTTATTCACATAAACATATCATATGATTATTCACTGAAAACATATCATATGATTATTCACATATCATATGAAAACTCGCAACAATTTTCCCACGATCAAATGCGCTCAGATCCTTCGACTTACCCATACTGCGTCTGACTCTTACTGATTCCGTCGCATCGCTCCTTATATTGTTGGATCGCTACATACATAATGTCGTTTCCGTTTACAGGGCCGCCCACAGCGCCACATTTGCATAGCGCCAGCTGTCTCTATATAATTCAATTGCTCTTCAGTGTACATCCGACCCTTCAATATGCCCCCCCCCCCATGATTTACCTGATCACCAGGTTTGTCCCCTATTGAAGATACCTGATACATTTTCGATATCTGCGCTTATGATCGGAGCGCAGTACAGACTCTCACGAGAGGTGATCTGCTTCCACACCCGATGGCCCACAAGGCCATAATTCTTCGTGTTGGTGCTGTATGCTTGGTGCTGTATGCTTGGTGCTGTATGCTTGGTTTGGTGCCAATACGCTCTTCCCGATTTTTTTTTCTTTGATTGGAGGTTCAACGACTACCGTGAGCAACTCAGTGGGCTATATGCAGTCGCTCGCCCCTAATTTGAGGTCACTGGTTCCAGAGAAAGGAGAGAGCCAGTGCCGTAAATGATCAGAGGCCATCGCTTAAACCACTGTGCCACCGGGGCGGCTTTCCCGATGCTTCACCCACTGTCGTAGGCGGACACAGATGCAGCAATCATTTTCGCCTAAATACACTGCTGGCCACCCAAAATGCAACACCAAGAAGGAAGCATCCGATTGGCCAGAAATTCGCAGCATGCGTCGCCCGCAAGAGGACATGCAAACGATTAGCATTGCAGGGCATATGCAAATCATATGCGCCCGGCACGCCACCGAGAAGCACTATAAGAAGGGTGCACAGAAGGCGGGGTGTAAGTAGTGGAAGTGTGTTGTGCTGCCGGACCCGTGCGTGGGAAGATTCCTGATGCCTCGTCGCAGAATACGGCAGTCATTCCAGCACGTTTCGGAGTTCGACAGAGGACGAATAGTGCGGCTTATCGCGACAGCGGTTTATCGTACCGAGACATCGGCGCCCGTGTGGGACGACATCCAGCAACAATGAGGCGAGTATTGATTTGGTGGGTGCAGGAGGGAGGGACGGGCGGACCAACGTGAGAGATTGCCGCAGCCGCGGCACACCACCGAACGAGAGGACCGGCATGTTGTGCGGCGGGCATTGACGGCTCGCACCGCCACATCACGAACGTGAGCGTAGGAATTAGGGTGTGTTGCGCAACAACCTGTGTCAGCACGTACCGTTCGACGTCGTCTGCAGGAGCGGTGACTTGTCGCACGGCGCCCATTGCTCCGATTACCATTGACGTTACACCACCGGCAACTGCGGCGGCAGAGGGCCGTTGAACGCAGCACCTGGACTACGGAATGGCACGACATTGTCTTCCCCGACGAATCCCGTTTCTGCCTGCAACACCACGATGGTCGGATCCGCGTGTGGCGGCACCGCGGCGAGAGACTGTATGACGCCTGCATTATGCATCGCCATACCGGTCCGTCGCCTGGCGTTGTGGTTTGGGGCGCAATTGGATATCACAGCCGGATCTCTGTGGTACGCATCGCCGGTACACTCAACAGCCACCACACCATCTCCGACGTTTTGGAGCCTGTAGTCCTCCCTTACCTGTAGGATCTGCTAGCGGCCACGTTTCAACAGGACAATGCGCACCCGCACGTGGCATGCGTCATGCAACAATTCTTCACGGCCCACCAGGTGTCACTGCTGCCGTGGCTCGCCTGTTCTCCCGATATGTCGCCCATCGAACACGTCTGATGGCTGATCGGCAACCGAGTGGCCCGGCATGCACCACCCGTGATGAACTGTGGCAAAGTGTGCAAGCAGCCTGGATCGACATACCCCAAGCCCACATCCAAAGCCTCTGTCGTTCGATGCCGCGGCGTGTAGCGGCCGTTATTGCCAGCCATGGGGGCCACACGAACTATTGATGTCTGCGTGTTCCGCAAGTCGCACTGGCATGTAAGCTCAATCGTTTCATCTTGGTATCTGTTGGTATGTGTCCAGTAAATCTGGCTTTGCTATCTCGTGTCCTTCTTGGTGTTGCATTTTGGGTGGCCAGCAGTGTAGAAACGCGTTTCGTCCGAGAACATAATATTGTGCCATTGGTCACGGCACGCCCTTCCTTCGATGCACCATTATAGCTTGGTAGTCCGTTGCTAAAGTGTCAAAGGTAAAGGTGCGAACGAGCCTGCAGTCCGAGTTGTAATAACCGACAACGTACTATTACAACTGACATAGGAGAATGCGTCACAGTTCACGACTGCTACGCCAACGCAGTTGATAATGGGGAAGGGAAGACAACCTCATTAGATGACAGTTGTCACTCGGCGTTTTGTGTATGCGACGTCCGGAACCTTTTCTTTGTGTCCTACGCCCGTCTTCATACCATTCCTTGTACGGTCTTGCCACGACGGACACACTGCGTCCCGACACGACTGGCAAACTCCCGGTGTGAAGCATTGCAGTTTCTCATGCCGATAACGTGACCAAGCAAGTACATACTGAGCTAGGCAAGCGGCGTTTATAACGGAAAAACTGCCGCTTTCCGGTCTGTGACACTGCACAGCCTAATGTACGCATGCACCTATGACGCTGAAATTATTTCTGCGGTGTTCCCTGATTTTAGCACACCTTGTAAAAATTAAAGTCGTATCTCGAATGCTATCAGGTGTTATGATTTTTATGAACATGAATGTACTTCAGTTGGCAGCATACAGTACACCGCGCAGCTAAGCAGAGTACAGAGAAATCTAGTCTGCGAGGCGTGGACTCCTCACAGGAATGAAAGAAATTGTCCGAAGCAGTGGAGAGAGGTACGGAAGCATACACTATATTGACAAAAGTCACCGGACGCTGCTTCAAACGCAAATGAACGGATCCGCTGCGTTGTCAAGATGCGCGGTTCAGCTGCACTCAACCACACAGTGCGATATGCGATCATATCGCACTGTGAGGTTGAGTGAAAATGTCGCGGCAAGAGAGAACTGACTTTGAGAAAGGAAATATTGTTGGGTGTTATATTAGGCGTAACCGAGAGGCGTTAAACATACCCAAGTCAACTGTTTTGGAGGTACTGAATATGTGGAAGACTCATGGCGTGCCTGAAGCAGCAAAACGTACCGGCAGACCAAAGAAAATCAGTGATAAAGGACGTCGAAGCCTCAGCAGAGTCATTGCAGCTAATCGACAGAGTACTGCGCAATACCTCAAAGTACAGGTGAGTAAAAGGGCTGGAACCTCGGTATGTACAACTACCATTCGCAGAGAACTTCATTCTATGGATTATCGTGGTCGTGCGGTTGCTCATAAAGCTTTCATCTCCACTCAGAATGCTACTCATCGTTTAGCATGGTGTAAAGAACATTTATCGTGGACCGTAGATCAATGGAAACGGGTCCTATGGACTGATCAATCCAGATACACGATCCATCAGTCTGATGGCCGTGTGTGGGTATGGCGGCAGCTGGGGGAACGCTATTCACCACAGTGTACTCTTCATACGGTCAAGTTTGGAGCTGGCAGTATACTCGTGTGGGGGGTGTTTTTCGTGGTATGGTCCCAGTCCATTTGTCATCGTGGACAAACCTGTTAACCAGCACGTCTACCTCGATATTCTGCCCTACTAACTCTGTGGCAATACTATGGAACCGAGCCTTGTTGGTACCAGCAGGATAATGCACCAAACCATAAAGCAAGGACTGTTACGGCGTGTAATTCCGTGTCGTGCGTGGACTGGCCAGCACAGAGCCCTAATCTTAGTCCCATAGAGCACCTATGGGATGAATTAGAGCGCCGCATAAGAAGTTTGGAAGCAAGGCCTACTACTAAGCAACAGTTAGCGGCAGCATTATGTACTGAATGGAAGCGCATAGTGTTCCAAAACCTTGTCGAAAGCATGTCACGAAGGGTCAGTGCATGCATTAATACCAAAGATGCACCGACATCGTACTAATGTATGTCAATAAATGCTATGTTGTGTTTCTCTTCTAGGTGTCCAGTGACTTTTGTCAATATAGTGCATTTTGCTTTGTTTTTAATCGCTTCTTTTATGTTTCACTGTCAGATGCTCAATTATCAGGTAGTATAGCGTAATTTGTCTTTCCGCTGTAATTTAGTACTTATGTAAGTAATTATGTTATGTGTGCTATAAAGTCAATGTAATATGAGATCGCGAATGCGTTATACGCATTATAAGAAAGAGGTCAATTGTAGTACTTACAAATACGTTTATTTTGCTTGCATGGTTTGTACTCCACACTCACATCCACTCAATTCAGTATCAGTGATTTAACATCCAAACACAGCATAACAGCGCCTTTATCATCAATAACATCAATACCCCAAAACAACCGCTGCATTTCCTTTTTATTTATCGTTCTTATCCTGCCGTACATACGTCACTTTTGCTCCACCTCAGGGTGTTGCCAACATCATTCTTGTTTGAGAGAAAAAACATAACGGTTTGAAAATGTCTTCGATAACGAACTCAAATTTACATAGAACAAGTTAGTAAAATCATGCAATGCATTGATTATGATACGCTTTCCTACATACCAGAAATCATTACTCAAGTTATGAAGATAATAGCTGTGGAATAAATCTCGCTCCTTTGCCCTGACCTTTGACCCCATTTCGATGATATTAAACAGTGTTGGTTTAGTATACCTCCAGAACAACATACAAAAGTTTTGTCGCAATAGAATAATTTTTAGTCAAGTTATGAGGATAATAGCTGTGGAATAAATCTCGCTCCTGTGCCCTGACCTTTGACCCCATTTCGATGATATTCAACAGAATTGGTTCAGTATACCTCCGGAACAACACACTAAAGTTTTGTCGCAATCGAAGCATTTTTACGTAAGTTATGACGCATAAGGGCAATGGAATGGATCCCTCTCGTATGTCGTGACCTTTGACCCCATTTCATCCGTTTTCAGTATATTCGTCCGCAGTGGTTCCCTACCACATACTAAAATTTCATCGAAATTGAACCATTTTTACGCGAGTTATCGTGCGGACAGACAGACGGACAAAGCTGGAGCATATACGCTTCTTTAACCTACGGTTGGAAAGCATAAAAAGGAAAGTTAAAATAGAATATACACAGTGCGTCAAAGAATTTTTAAGACTGGCGCTATATTTCAGCCTACGGTGGCGCCACCAGTGTAATCGCGAATGCGTTATAAACCGTGACCATCTGCTTGCTTTCTGCCAAAAGTACTGCGCAGTTGTTAAAGTAACTCAAACGAAACGGCCGTTCATTAGAGAAGTAAAATTTTTTTCATGTTGAATTATTAAAATGGAACAAAGGGCTGTTATTAAATTTAACGCAAAACTTGGTAAAAGTGCCTCGGAAACGTACCAAATGATGAACCAAGTTTACGGTGAGTTTTGTTTAAGTGGATCAAATGTTTTCCTGTGGCACAAACGTTTTTTGGACGGAAGAGAGACGCTAGAAGATGATAAGCATACCGGAAGACCAAGTTCATCTAGGACTCCTGAGATTATTGAAAAAGTGCGTGATTTCGTGGCAAACAATCGATGTGCGTCACTAAGAATGATGGAAGAGTCTTTAAACATCAACAAAGAAACGATTCGAACCATCCTGCATGAAGATTTGGGCAAAACAAAAGTCTGTGCTAAATTTGTTCCACACACGTTAACCAATGAACAAAAATCAAGGAGAAGTGCACATTGCAGAGATATCATTTCAGCCGCTGAAAATGATCCAAACTTCTTAAAATCGATTGTTACAGGTGATGAAACATGGTGTTTTCAATATCATCCTAAAACAAAGCGACAAAGTGCGGAATGGAAGTCAAAAAACTCACCACAAGCCAAAAAAAAAAAAAACAGAAAAATTTCATCGAAAATCAAAACAATGCTCATTACATTCCTCGATAGTAAGGGTATTATCCACAAAGAATTTGTTCTAAGTGGACAAACAATTACTGGTGAGCTTTATTTAAATGTTTTGAGGCGTTTGATGGGCAGAATTCGTCGCATTCGTCCAGAATATCGGGATGTAAACAGTTGGTGTTTGTTGCACGATAATGCACCCAGTCACACCTCACTTCTTGTTCGTAGATTTATGGCGAAAGATAGCGTCTGTGCGTTGAATCATCCACCGTATTCACCTGATTTAGCACCCTGCGACTTTTCTTTGTTCCCAAAACTTAAAATGACGTTAAAAGGGTGTTATTTTGATGATATTTCGACCATACAAACAGCTTCGACGCGTGCTTTGGAGGCAATTCCGCAAAGTGAACTGGAATAGACATTCGAATCATTATTAAATCGCTGTAACAAGTGTATTGAAGCCGGAGGGACTTATTTTGAATAACAAACCAAAACAAATTATAATTTCTTGTTTCTATTTCATTTTACAGACCCAGTCTTAAAAATTCTTTGTCACATTGTGTACGTTACAGTAGACACTGGAGCTTTGTAAACATTCGTTTTCTTTTCGTCGGTTCAGATATAAACACACAGGGTTCTATTCCTCCAAAACAAATGTTTCAAAAGATGACAAAACGAATGTTTAATTAAGTGGATTATACTTTTACCTGTTTTACAGGAAGCACAAGAAGCCGACCTGACGTTCTCCAGACATGTGCTGTTGAATTTTGAGATGTAGGGGTCGTTGTCGTCAAGGATGATCGGCAGGCACTCGTCAGTATCAGCTGGTTTTTCAGGGCAGCAAACGAGAGCGCTGTTATTTTCTGAAGAAAGAAAGAACAGCGTTTTGTAACTGATCATAAGATTTCATTTCTACAACCGAAAAACAAAAAGTACACTAAAGAGCAATTGAATTAGAGACAACTGGCGTAATGCAAATATGGTGCTGTGGGCGGCCCTGTAAAGGGAAACGACATGACGTATGCAGCGATCCGACAATATAAGGAGTAATGCGACGGAAATCAGTAAGAGTCGGACGCACTATGGGTAAGACGAAGGATCTAAGCGCATTTGATCGTGGGCAAATTGTCGGCGCCCGACGAATGGGTCACTCCATCTCGGAAGTCGTGCAGGCACTAGGATTTTCACGAGCCACTGTGTCACGTGTGCACCGTGAGTACATCGAATCCGGTAAAACCATTCCGGCAAGGGCCAACTGCCGTAGACAACAGCGTGTGGATGAGCGGGGTCATCGTCGGCTAGCTCGCATTGTAACAGCGGATAGACGGGCCACAGTGCAAGAAATCACTCGGCAATTTAACGCTGGTGCACAAAAACGTGTAAGCAGCCACACCATCCAGAACCATCTCCTCGCTATGGGGTACAGAAGCCATCGTCCCACGAGGGTACCGCTGCTGACCGCACACCACAGGGTGCAAAGATTAGCAGGGGCGCGGGAACATCGCCACTGGACCCCAGACATGTGGGAAAATGTTGCCTGGACTGATGAGTCGATATTCACGTTGGTACATGCGGATGGCAGGATACGAATACGGCGCAAACCACATGAAGCGGTGGATCCTTCTTGCCAGCAGGGTACTCTTCAAGCTGGTGGGAGTGGCATTCTCGTCTGGGGACTTTTTACGTGGACTCAAATGGGACCCCTGGTACGTGTGACATTGTCCCTCACAGGTCAACGTTACCGGGATATCCTGGACGACCATTTGCTCCCCTTTGTGTGTCTTCAACATCCCACTGGGGACCTCATCCTGCAACAAGACAATGCAGCTCCCGAATTGTATCCGAATGGTTGGATGAAGACTCCACCGACGTGACCTCGCTTCCTTGGACAGCTAGGTCACCTGACCTCAATCCCATCGAGCACATCTGTGATGCCATCGAGAGAGATGACCCCCTCCATCAAATCTTCTTGAACTGTGGGAGCTTGTTCAGGAGTCGTGGATTCGTATGGCTTCCCAAGGCTTCCGGTGTCTTGTCGAGTCCATGCCGAGACGAATCGCCGCCGTCATCAGGGCGAAAGGTGGTGCTACACGTTACTAGACAGGTATCTCTAATTCAATTGCTCTTCAGTGTATATAAAGACAAATCGGAAAAGAAACAGAATATGACGGAAGTGGTAATCCGTTTAATTGGATTGTGACGTACCTGCCAGCAGGACGCACACGACATAAAGGCAGATAGGAATCAGAATAAACGTCTGCGTAGCTCAGTTGGTAGAGCGACTTGTTCTGGAATAAGCGGCCTCGGGTTCGAATCCCGGCGTAGACCAAAAATGACGGAGAAATTCACTTCGTTATAGGATAAGAAACAAAATAGTTTCCCAAGCTTTCGTTCATCTACGGATGGCTTTGTCAAGACTAAAAGCGTAAACAAGCTGAAATGAGAACGATTACAATTTTATATGAGAATGGTTAAATACAGAGGGTGAGTCGAAAGCTTTGCAACATTTGCATAAACGCGCGTGGGTATGTCACATGTTTAAGCTAGTTCAAGTCGCGCACTGCAGGCAGTCGAAAGGGATATAAAGTGGTAGTCGTTGCTGTGAACAACATTGCATGTCGTCGTTCTGTCTGTGGTTGGGACGCCTAAAAGATGAACAGCCACAACCGGATAATCAGGGAACTTTTGCTCTACGAGTTTGAACTGCGCCATAACGCTGCTCAAGCAACACGAAGCATTTGTCACGCGAAAGAGGGAAGTTCCGTGGACCACAGTACCGCAACTAGATGGCTCATTCGCTCAGGTGACAGGAACCTTGATGATCATCCAAGATCAGGTAGGCCGTGAGCCGTGGGTTCACAGGTCGTGTGCCAGGCCGTAGGGGCAAATCCGACAACCAGCACTCGGTGATTGTTACGCGAGCTGGGCTTATCAAAGACCACCGTGGTTCGTCCCCTTCAAGACCTCGGCAAGGTTTACAGGAGCTGCCGTTTTCTCCCTCACGAACTGACTCCAGCTGAAGGAAACCGTTAAATTGAAGTGTGCACGAAACTCCTAGAAAACTTGCGCGATGTACGTTTCATCAAGGGAACTGTTACGTGTGATGAAAAGTGGGTCTATTTCTATAATCCTAACACACAATGGCAGTTGTTGAACCTGGGCCAGCTTCCAGAACCTGTTGCCAAAGGTGGGCGCTTCGAGCACAAGGTGATGCTCTGCGTCTGGTGGAATTTCGAGGGCATAATCCATTACGAATTTGTTCCAGACGGTCGGACCGTCAACGCCAACCTGTACTCTGAACAGCTGAGGACAACGCTCAGCCTCATATAACTCCAGCAACTTGAGGGCATCGAAATGATGCCACACCCAGAATATAGTCCGGATCTAGCCCCTTCGGATTATTATTTGTTCCGGTCCATGGCCTACTTCCCTCGCGGGCGGCACTTCAACAAGCAGGAGGAGGTGGTGAAGGAGTTCTTCACCTCAAAAGACAAGAACTTGTACCGCCGCGGAATCGAAGAACTTGGAGACAGATGGCTAAAGACGGTGCAATACCTTTAATGCTAGTCATCTTTCGTCGTAAAGGTACGTATAAAGATATAAAGTGATCAAAATCTCGTGTTCTCGTGTTCTAAATATGATATAAATGATCCAAATATTGCAAAACTTTCTGTGGCGCATCGTGTTCTGAATATGAAATCCACGTGATGACGTTTCCGTTTACAGGGTCGCCCATAGCGCCACATGTGCATAACGCCAGCTGTCTCTAATTCAATTGCTCTTCAGTGCATATACACTATCTACCAACAAGTAATTGGACACCTGTGATAGCAAAGGAAAACGAAGTTTATTCACCTTCAATAGTTGGTGGAGCCTCCACGAGCGGCGATTACAGCTGCGCATACTCTCAACCAGGCATTGTACGACGGCTAGCGGTATTTTCTTCCACTCGGCTTGGAGAAGACAGGTCACTTCCTTCACCGATTTCGGACCATTAAGTCGACGCTCCAACTCGTCCCAGAGGTGCTCGATACGGTTAAGGTCCGGGCTCTTCGCAGGCCAGTCCATTCGATTAATCCCATTGTCACCATACCAAGCCATGGTGGACCTCGCAACATGACAGGTGGCATTGTCATCCTGAAAGTAACATGGGTTCACCCCGTAAAACTGCCACAACGTAGGAAGCGCATGGTCATCCACAATGGTGCAGTAGGTCTCCGCGTTGAATCTACCAGGAATTGCGACCAAGGGTCCCGTGCCATACCAGGAGAAACACCCCCATAGCATAATTCCACCGCCGCCGAACTTCACAGTTGGCACAATACATTCCGGCAGGAGGTGTTCTCCAGGTAGACGTCAAACCCAGACCCTGCCATCCGAACGGTAGAGGGTGAACCTTGATTCGTCGCTCCAGGGAACCTGTTTCCACTGTTCAACGGTCCACTGTCGACGTTCTTTGCACCACGTTAGCCGAGCAGCGCTATTGGACTTGGCGATCAAAGGCTTGTGGGCGGCAGCACGTCCATGATAACCAAGCAGATGGGCTTCCTTACGGATGGTATTCATCGAAAGAACACTCCCGGATGCCTGTTGAAACTCCTCGCGGATGTGGCCCATCGATTTGGTGCGGTTCTTCCGAATTTCTCTGGCCAGCACCCGTCGGTCTCTAACTCCCAGTTTTGTGGGTCTGCCGGGTCGGGGCACATTCCGACAGTCACCTCTCATCTTCCACTTGCCAATCACGTAGGCCACTGTCGATTTTGGGTACTTCAACTTGCTGGATATGTCACGTATGGATCGGCCATTTCTGTGATACCCGACGATTACACCTTTCTCGAAATCAGAGAGCTCCGAACTGCGTGGCATCTTGCATGCGACTGGTTGCGTTGTTGTTTCCCACACGCTATTTAACGGCGGTGGCCGTGACGTGTATCAGGATCGCAGGATATCGTCGATTGCAGGGGTGTCCAATTACTTGTTGGTAGATAGTGTACAAGTATTTACAATCACCGGGTCGTCGTCGCGCGTTGGCGATCCCATCACGCTTTTCGCCTGACAAAGCAATTAATAGAAGTAACAAAAAGTGACGCATGTATAGGACTGTTCATAAAAGTCAGTGAAAGTCCTTCGGGGAATGTTTAAATTTCGGAGGAACAAAATGCAAAGTGATCAATTGTTAAAGAAATGCAAGAAAATATCTGATGAAGAAGGAGAAAAAAGCCAGCTCAGTGTTGGGTGCCGGCTTCGCAGAAAAAGTCCGTCGTGGAGCGCTGTGATTCACTATGAAGGAAAGAGCTCATCATAGGAAGAAGCAAAAAGTTCAGCAATGACTACGCACAACACGATGCTACACCGTTGAATTCGAGAATCACTCGTGATGAGAAGGTGAAGAAAGGATGGCAAACATCAAGCAGTCAGGACGCGATGATTACCAAATACACTGGCGGAAAGTGAAAAAAGAACACCAAGAAGGAGACGTCTGATACCAACGACATTTATACAGCATAATAACGGAATACAGAGAATAACGTGATCAAAACATTATGGCAAAATACAGCTGTATTTGCTGGTAAACTGGAAAATAACATTTCCATGTAACATGGTTAGTACGAAGTTGAACCGCCATGAACTGCGTCACACTGTGCAATTCTGGCATGGAGTCTGTCGTACAGATGTTGGATGGAAGTTTGGGGTATTGAGTTCCAAGCATCCTCAACCTGGACGCGTATAAATCGGGGATAGTCGTGGCTGGCCGTGGAGACCGGATAAGTCGTTGTCCCATAAAATCCCACACGTGCTCAATGGGGGACAAATCCGGTGAACATGGAAGTTGTCTCACACTCTGAAGTGCATGTTGCGTTGCACGTGCCGTGTGAGGGCGTGCGTTATCTTGCTGGAAAACACCACGATGGACCGACCTTACGAATGGCACAACAACGGGCTGAATGATGTTGTTGATGTAGGAGGTGCTGTTTAACGTACCCGGTACAAACACTAGTTGTGTACGGGAGTGATAGCTGATCGCTCCCCACACCAGGAGACCAGGTGTAGGCCCTGTGTGTCGCTGGCGGATGCAAGAAGGGTGGAGACGATCCTCTGTGCGTCTGCGAAAACGCATAAGGCCATCGGAGGCTCCCAAGCAGACTCTGCTTTCATCGCTGAACACGACAGATCGACATTGCGTTCTCTAGTGCAGACGTTGACGACACCACTGCAGCCGCTCCTGACGGTGGGCTGGAGTCAGAGGTACACATGCACGTAGTCCTGCATCCAGTAGACGGTTGCGGATTGTTCGCACAGTCACCTCAGGTGCAACGGCAGCTCGGATTTGCGTCGCAGTGGATGTTCTGCTTGACAACGCCGCTCTTCTTATGCGTCGATCGGTCCGCTCATCAGTCCGTCTGTGACTTCCGGTTCCACGTCTTCTCGTGTGGGAATGTTCCTCGGACCATTTACGCCACCATCGTACCACCACCGATAGTTTCCGTCCAATTCGCTCCGCAAAACGACGATACGACCACCCGGCCTCTCGGAGTCCGACTAGACGACCTCGCTCAAAGTCCGATAACTGCTGAAATCGTACACGTCTTCCATGTCCAGGCATTGCAGCTTTTTCAGGGTCTTCGCACGTGTCTGTACGCCGACGACTGATTACATTCACTTCGCCGTACTCCTTAAATACCACCGACGATAATTTGCATATTATGCCGTGCTGTGGCGTAAGCGCTCACCGGTTGGTCCCGAAATTAACATCACCCCTACGTCAACTCGACCCTATTAACATATGTACATTTCATGATCGTCCGCCAATTCCTTCTTGGTGTTCTTTTTTCATTTTCCGCCAGTGTAGTAAGGTGCAGTCACAGACTTGACTGACGGTGACTCTATCGAGGTCGAGGACTCATTCACAGCTGAGCACAAGAAAGTGAAGCTTGATGGAAAACATCATGAAAAAGATAAGTCTTATCTCCCTGGAAGACATAACACAACATGCGGCATTCTCATCACGAGAAACACTAGTCACACTTCATGAGATTCTTCAGAAACCAAAATCTTCAACATTTTATCCACTCTGGTAAGTTCAATGTTACCAGAAAGTGAAGTAATCCGCTGAGATCAGTCACCAACAACAGTCGTAAATGCAAGCGGGAGTGGGGGTGGGCACATACAGTGGCGAACAAAAGTATTTTGCGAAACACTTTTTCGACCATAATATTTTTTTTGCTGGACCAAATCGGGTCATTTTGGGATATGATATGTGTTATTCAGTTGTAAACATGACCCAAATGCAGATGGATCAGAAACCTTAACACAGATCAGGTACCGAGCTTAATCGCAAAGATCATACAAATTGACCAACAAAGTAGGTGTGTATCACATTCATTTAATGCAACGACAACAGAAAACAAGTACGAGAAAACGACAAAACAATAACTAATACTTAGTGTGATAACCACGAGACTTAGTAACAGCTGCACAACGGGCCGACATCGAGTCCACTAGCTTCTCGACGGTGACCAGCGGAATTCGCGTCCATTCTGCAGACAGCTGGTCGAACTTCTGGGCCCTATTCCGGCAGGTTTTTTTTCGCACATCGTCTCTCCAGCTCCTCCCACATGTGCTCGATGGGGTTGAGGTCTGGAGATTGGCTTGGCTAGTCTAGAAGTGTGACCTGTTGCTGCTCCAAGGGCGCCTTCGCTACTGTGGAGGTGTGCTTCGGGTCGTTGTCTTGCTGCATGATCCATCCGGGTGGCATGTTCTGGTTTGCCCATGGGAAGACATCGTTGATGAGCATGTTCGTGTAGCTCTGGCCGGTCATTATTCCGTCAATCTTGATGATGGGGGCCCATTCCATTGCGAGAGAAGGCGCCGTAAACCATGAGCGATCCTCCTACGTGCTTGACAGTCGGCTGAATGAACTGGGGGTTGAATCTATGGCCACACGGAGGTCGTACATATCGGATGCCATCGCTTCCGAACAAGTTGAACTTGCTCTCGTCGGTGAAAAGCACCTTACTCTAGTCAGCCGCGGTCCAGTGTCAATGACGGCGCGCGAACGCGACTCTGGCTCGTCGATTTTTGACTCCGGTGAGTGGTTTCTTGGCGGGGGTGTCTTCCATTCAATCCACCAGCAACGAGAGGACGGGAGATGGTCATTCGGCTGACGTTCAGGCTGTCGCGGAATTCGGGGGCGATGTCCACAGCAGTCAAGGTGGAATCAGCGCGAGATCGACGGAGGATGCGTCTATCCTGACGCAACGTAGTGGAACGAGGCCTACCACATCGCGGACTGTTCTCGACGGTCCCAGTCTTCTTATAACGTTGCAGGATAGCTGAAACGGACTGGTGTCGAATCTTCAGGGCCCTCGCAATGTCGGTGACGCGCATTCCGGATTCCATCATGTTCACGGCCGCCTGGGGAGCTCGAACAAGGATTTTACCCATTTCTGAAAACCTAAGATTGACTTATTATCACACTACACATCACAAAACGCACAAAAAATCACAAGAAAAACATTAATTCATGCAGCAAACAAATGGGTAATAATTGGCGACTCTTGAATACGGCCAATTTAGAATGACAAATACAAACTACGCGGCATTGTAACCCACGAATCAACACATATCGTAACCCAAAATGACCCGATTTTGGTCCAGCAGAAAAAACAAAATGGTCGAAAAAGTGTTTCGCCAAATACTTTTGTTCGCTACTGTATCACTAGTCCTAACACTAGAGTTGGTTCCATCAGTATATGGGACGTTGCTTGTAGAAGACATAGTAGATATATCAGGAAGCACAGTTGAGGAAGCAGGCACATCTGATGAATGCAAAATTGCAGAACTAGAAGACGATGTAGGCGCATAGGAAGCGATAGAGACGATAGCAGAGGTTGCGGCCATCTCGGCCACGAACCCTAAGTGCTGCACCTCGCAACACTAAAAAAGATAAACCCATAAACCTGTGGCTGTCCACAATCACTCCTTGTGAAGTGCAAAGGAGTGCGTAGAACACAACAAAACGATACCAGGAACTCTTAAACCAACACAAAATTATCCACGGTCAAGCAAGAATCGACTATCACTCGGGAGCCCTACGAATATGCTACTTGTCTTTACCAGAAGCCATCGCTTAAACTACTATGCCACCGAGGCGGCTATAACAATATTTCACTTTGTTCCTTGATTTATGCAAATCAGTGTAATTCAAGACATGGAAAGATATCTTACCTGTGTTAATAAAAAGGGGGCTTAGCGATAAGTCGTGGTCAAGAAATTGACCCCACTGCATAAACATATGGGTGATGTAATCTGCGGGGTTCGTCAGTTGAGTGTGGATCTCTAAAGAGATTCTCCGCGCTCTCGGCAGAGGGCGCCCTGATACGGATAGTCGCAACGCTTTTTGACCTGTTGAAAGAAAAAATAAAATGGTGGAACTTTAAAAGTGGTTTTAAAAAGGATACAGAATACTTGAAACGTCACACATTTCTTAATACAAATTGCACTCTGAAAGTTGGAGATGTTAAAAAACAATAGGTTCTTCTTGTTTGTTCGAAGTATCCCAGTCCGAGCATTGTTGTGGAAGAAGTTTCTACACCTCCTAAATGTGCAGCTAAACACTTTCCGAAATGTTTTCAAAAGATAGATTGAGAGCGGACTCGATCTCACTCTTTAAACAGACTTATCGTCCCCGTTAAAGTTTCTTGAGGTAAAAGAATTGAGACATTCACAAACCGGGATAATAAAAGAGTACACAATAAGTTCCTTTTGTCCCCCAAGAAATCAAATATCCGTTTTACTGTGAGCGAAGAAGCATTTATCCTGATAAAGTATTATTTCTCTGAGGTGGAGCGCTGCTGACAAAGTTCAAAGTCGCTCATATCTCTCGTTTTGCCCATTCTTACTCTCAATCGAACGTTAAATGATACTCGACGAGCTGGCCTGCCCAATTTATGACACACTCTTCCCTCAAGTGACGTCTGATGTTTTACACACTCCTCCCTCAAAGTGACGTCTTATATTTTACACACTCCTCCCTGAAGTGACGTCTGATGTTTTACACTCTCTTCTCTCAAGCGACGTCTTATGTTTTACACTCTCTTCTCTCAAGCGACGTCTTATGTTTTGCAGTGAGCCATTTGCACTGAACTATACTCTCATAGTGATGCACTTCTATGTAAGGTATGGAACAGATATCTCTTCTACGAAAAATAGTTCCTAGCGTTTAGAGCAAAATTAAGCAGAAGTATTGCGCAGAAACAATTTCTGTTTGCATGGCAGTTTATCGGGAATGGCTATCCCTCAAGAAGTCAAATATTCGTTTTATTGTGAGCGAAGAAGCATTTATCCTGATAAAGTATTACTTCTCTGAGATGGAGAGCTGCTGACAAGTTCAGAGTCGCTCATATCTCTTGTTTTGCCCATTCTTACTCTCAATCAAACGTTAAATGATGCTCGGCGAGTTAGCCTGTCCAATTTATGACACACTCCACCCTCATGTGACGTCTTACGTTTTGGAGTGAGCCATTTGCCCTGAACTATACTCCGACTCAACTTAAGTGTTCATCACTATGTAAAGGCCGCCCCGGTGGTGCAGTGGTCTAACCAATGGCCTGTGATCATTCGCCCGAAAGGGGTCAGGGTTCGAATCCCGGTGAGGCATGGGTGTTGTGTTCGTCTTACGACACTGGCTCTCTCCCTTCCCTGGAACCAGTGACCCTAAATTAGGGATGGGCGACTGCTTATAGCCCATTGAGTTGCTCACGGTGGTCGTTAAACCTACAATTAAAACAAAATCCGTTATGTAAGGTATGGAACAGATATCTCCGCTACCAAAAAATAGTTCCTAGCGTTTACAGCATAATGCAGCAGAATTATTGCGCAGAATCCGGGAAAATTGCTATCCCCCTTTTTACTGTGAGCGAAGAAGCATTTATCCTGATAAAATATTACTTCTCTAAGGTAGAGCGCTGCTGACAAAGTTCAAAGTCGCTCATATCTCTCGTTTTGCCCATTCTTACTCTCAATCGAACGTTAAATGATGCTCGGCGAGTTAGCCTGTCCAATTTATGACACACTCCTCCCTCATGTAACATTTTATGTTTTGGAGTGAGCCTTTACACTGAACTATACTCCGAGTTAACCTAAGTGTGTGCCACTACGTATGGAACAGCTACCTCCGCTACGAAAAATAGTTCCTAGGGTTTAGAGCAAAATGCAGCAGAATTATTGCGCAGAATCTATTTCTGTTTGCACAGAAGTTTATCGGGAAAATTTGCTATCTGAAGCAAATTTTCCAGAGGTTTTTTTAGAAATAAATTTGATATGGGAAGTGATTCAATCAAGAGTCTCACACTTTCGGCTGCTTCTGTTCAGCTGTGAAATAACTTGGAGAGGGGAAAGGGGTGGAAGCAGGGATGTAGTCGAGCCCTGAAAGCGCCATGCCCACCTTTAACCTAACTGAATTTTCTGACTTTTTAAAATTTACTTTTTCAATGGTCGTCCATCGAAATCGACAATTTTTTAACACATACAATCATACCGAGTTTTTAGAAGTAGAGCTCTTTCTCCGCGATGGGGATTAAGTAAGATCGAAATCACGGATGCAACGAAAACATGTCCCACTTTGAACTCTTACATCTTTAAAACTAATAATCGTAGAATAATTAAATAGTTTATAAAGTCCTATTTATAACAAAATAAGTTTCAATCCTCCACCCCTTAACCCTTCGATACAGTAGTGTTAGAAAGTCAAGCTAAATTTCAAGTGATTTTGTTTCGTAGCACGCCGTTTTAAGGTTGATAACTAGTGAATAGGTAATGATATCGATGACCTCAGCCCCGCATTTCGTAGCTGACGATCAGAGCTAACAGACGTATGTGATAAACCGAAATAAAGTGGATAGAGAACGATAGGAATTCGAAAAGTCACGAGAATGTAGGGAGCGTCAAAAGTCCGCGCTCCAAAATGCTTTTCACCCGACTTCAACTCCAGAGTCACAGCCTTCCACTTCAATTGCGCAAATTGAGCATGTACAGATTATAACGTACAAGTTTGTCCGCGCCGGGCATCAAACTCGGGTCCCTTCACTCCGGAGTAAGTTTTTCTCCCAACTGAGCTACGCGGACGTATGCTCTCGTTGCTATCTGCCTTTATCTCGTGTGCGCCCTGCGGTGCAGGCAGATCACATATATTATGTAAAAAATGACAGTTTCAACACTTTATGCAAGTGAGTACATTATAAGTTTCCGAAATATATTTATGTGATTTCTATATAAACAACGAGCATATAACCTACGATACGCACTACAGACAGACTTTTTGAACACCCTGTGTATATACACTGAAGAGCAATTGAATTAGAGGCAGCTGATGTTATGCAAATGTGGCGCTGTAGGCGGCCCTGTAAACGGAAACGACACGACGTATGCAGCGATTCAACAATATAAGGAGTAATGCGACGGGAATCAGCAAGAGTCGGACGCAGTATGTGTAAGACAAAGGATCTAAGCGCATTTGGTCGTGGTCACTCCATCTCGGAAGTCACTGGGATTTTCACGAGCCACTGTGTCACGGGTGCACCTTGAGTACATCGAATCCGGTAAAACCATCCCTGCAAGGGCCAACTGCCGTGGACAACAGCGTGTGGAAGAGCGGGGTCATCGTCGGCTAGCTCGCATTGTAACAGCGAATAGACGGGCCACAGTGCAAGAAATCACTCGGCAATTTAACGCTGGTGCACAAAAACGTGTAAGCAGCCACACCATCCAGAACCATCTCCTCGCTATGGGGTACAGAAGCCATCGTCCCACGAGGGTACCGCTGCTGACCGCACATCACAGGGTGCAAAGCTTAGCATGGGCGCGGGAAAATCGACACTGGACTCTGGACATGTGGAAAAATGTTGCCTGGACTGATGAGTCGATATTCACGTTGGTACATGCGGATGGCAGGATACGAGTACGGCGCAAACCACATGAAGCGATGGATCCTTCTTGCCAGCAGGGTATTCTTCAAGTTGGTAGGGGTGGCATTCTCGTCTGGGGACTGTTTACGTGGACTCAAATGGGACCCCTGGTACGTGTGACCTCGTCCGTCACAGGTCAACGTTACCGGGATTTCCTAGACGACCATTTGCTCCTGTTTGTGGGCCTTCAACATCCGAATTGTATCCAAGTGGTTTGATGAACACTCCACCGACGTGACCTCGGTTCCTTGGCCAGCTAGGTCACCTGACCTCAATCCCATCGAGCACATCTGGGATGACATAGAGAGAGATGTTCGAGGCTCTGACACCCCTCCATCAAATCTTTGTGAACTGTGGGATCTTGTTCAGGGGTCGTGGATCCAACGCTTCCGGTGTGTTGTCGAGTCCATGCCGAGACGAATCGCCTCCGTCATCAGGGGGAAAGGTGGTGCTACGCGTTACTAAACAGGTATCTCTAATTCAATTGCTCTTCAGTGTATATTATTATGTATAATTATAAATTGAGTTTTGGATTTATAGTCCAAAGCTGGGTCAGATCCGACGGGGTCCAATTATGTGACATTCGGGTCGGGTCCAAAGTTTTTCACCCGTTTCGCACTCTGAACGTAACAGCTTCTTCAATGAAATCTGCAGAAAAAATATTTTATAAGTAGATTTAAGTATAATTACTACGAAAAAAAGTAAAAGATTGGCACAGAGTCTTCATATGTACAGATAATTTCGCAAGAAATGTACTCACCGTCAGAATATGCCGGTTCTAGAAGCCTCCATAGACAAGTCGATGCCATTCCCCAAGTGGTGTGGTTGAGGTTGTTGCATCTCCCATCCATTGTTCTGTATGGCGAATAGGGATCGCAGGAATCAACAGTGGTCAAACTAAGGCACTGCTGAAGAGAAGAGTAATCTTCGCCCAGAATATCTTGGAGGTTCATCTCGTCTCTCACGCAGAGTATCTGATCTGGCGATAAATTTGACCTATGACAACAACAGGAATGAAATAAACTGAATTACAAACGAGAGGCAAATTTGCTGGCGAAGGTAAAGGCGCATTGGTATGATTGCAGAACTCACTTGTAAGACGTTCCTGGGACATACTACAGAGTGTTTCACTCGCTACTCTACCCGGCATTTTTGCAATAACTGTATAAGAAGAATAAAGATATAGGTCTTAGACGTGGTCAGAGTGAAGTGGCGGCACTAGTGTAGCGCGTCTCTTCGTCTGCCGGACGAGCGGGCGTCTGTCAGTTTACTGAGTGTACTCTTGGTTCACAGATAAGGCCTGGTTTCATCTTTCTGGATATGTCAATGCCCAAAATTCCCGTTTTGGGGCAACTAGATCATATGTAGAGGATTTTAGGAAGGTAGTGTCTCCCCCCACGTGTTAAACAACCCTTAGAAGTAGGAAGCTAGGAGATTTGGGCTAGAGTGCCCGATAGGAAAGTTACACGGAAGAGAGGTAGAAAGGGGGAGGAAGACGCCCTTATTTATTACCGAAGGGGGCCAGTACCCGGGGTCCGACGGTTTAACGTGTCCATCCGACGTACGGCGGATATTTAGTGATCTGAACGTTCGTACCTGCTTGGGATGAAACCCCAGGTCTTCACCAAGGCACTCACGAACGCTGACCACTAGGCCATCCGCGGCCAACTTTGGGGCAACTGACAATCCGCAGGCGACACATGAAAAGCCCCTATATCCTTAATACAGACATTGACGTGGACCAGGAACATCAAACAAAGGTATTCGTTCCTTCCCCGTTTATAAGTGAGTCACGGAAAAATTCTTATTGGCCGCCACCGGGAAACGAACTCAGGGTCTTCCAGTTACGAAATTTGAAGATAAACGCAGAGTATCTGATCTGGTGATAAATTTGACCAATGACAACGACAACGACAACACAAATGTGGTGTAGTGGAAGCATATCCTGCGTGTAACTGGAAGACCCTGGGTTCGTTTCCCGGTGGTGGCCAATGAGAATTTTTCCGTGACTCACTTATAAACGTGGAAAGAGCGAAGACCTTTGTTTGATGTCCCTGGTCCACGTCAATGTCTGTATTAATTACTCATTCGCCTTCTAATTATTTCTTCAGTTTCTGCTTACCATCTTTGGTGAATTCCCAGCACAACATTATGGCAAAATACAGCTGTATTTGCTGGTAAACTGAAAAATAACATTTCCATGTAATATGGTTAGTACGAGGTTGAACCGCCATGAACTGCGTCACACTGTGCAATGCTGGCATGGAGTCTGTCGTACAGATGTTGGATGTAAGTTTGGGGTATTGAGTTCCAAGCATCCTCAACCTGGACGCGTAAATCGGGGATAGTCGTGGCTGGCCGTGGAGACCGGATAAGTCGTTGTCCCATAAAATACCACACATGCTCAATGGGGGACAAATCCGGTGAACCATGGAAGTTGTCTCACACCCTGAAGTGCATGTTGCGTTGCACGTGCCGTGTGTGGGCGTGCGTTATCTTGCTGGAAAACACCACGATGGACCGACCTTACAAATGGCACAACAACGGGCTTAATGATGTTGTTGATGTAGGACATGCTGTTTAACGTGCCCGGTACAAACACTATTTGTGTACGGGAGTGATAGCTGGTCGCTCCCCACACCAGGAGACGAGGTGTAGCCCTGTTAGTCGCTGGCGGATGCAAGAAGGGTGGAGACGCTCCCCTGTGCGTCTGCGAACACGCATACGGCCATCGGAGGCTCCCAAGCAGAATCTGCTTTCATCGCTGAACACGACAGATCGACATTGCGTTTTCCAGTACAGACGTTGGCGACACCACTGCAGCCGTTCTTGACGGTGGGCTGGAGCCAGAGGTACACATGCCAGAGGCACACGTGCACGTAGTCCTGCATCCAGTAGACGGTTGCGGATTGTTCGCACAGTCACCTCAGGTGCAACGGCAGCTCGGATTTGCGTCGCAGTGGATGTTCTGCTTGACAACGCCGCTCTTCTTATGCGACGATCGGTCCGCTCATCAGTCCGTCTGTGACTCCCGGTTCCACGTCTTCTCGTGTGGGAATGTTCCTCGGACCATCTACGCCACCATCGTACCACCACCGATACTTCCCGTCCAATTCGCTCCGCAATACGACGATACGACCACCCGACCTCGCGGAGTCCGACTAGACGACCTCGCTCAAAGTCCGATAACTGCTGAAATCGTGCACGTCTTCCATGTCCAGGCATTGCAGCTTCTTCAGAGTCTTCGCACGTGTCCGTACGCCGACGACTGATTACATTCACTTCGCCGTACTCCTTAAATACCACCGACGATAATTTGCATATTATGCCGTGCTGTGGCGTAAGCGCTCACCGGTTGGTCCGCAAGTTAACATCACACCTACGTAAACTCGACCCATTAACATATGTACATTTCATGGTCGTCCGCCAATTCCTTCTTGGTGTTCTATTTTCACTTTCCGCCAGTGTATATCAAAGCTATTCAAGGTCAATGGAACCGCTATGAAAAACAATAATATCTGACCGAAGAAAGTATTTTTTCAATCGGGCTTTTAATCCGCAGATATTTCTGTAAATGGAATCGTTCACTTACGCACTTTTAGTTGTAGACTTGTGAGTTAAGAAAAATTTGTAATTATATGAGAAACATTTCGCAGCGGAAACGGTCTCCAACAAAGAAAGAATTTTTCAAATCGGACTCTTAGAAGCAGATATATGGACAAATATAAGATATGCATCCACGCTCCCTGGTGGTAAAATGATGCATTATTTTAGGAAGAAAGTATTGTCAAAAGGTTTTTCGATGTGAGCGATATCGGTCCAGAAAGTGTTTTTTTTTTTTTTTTGATTGGAGGTTTAACGACCACCGTGAGCAACTCAATGGGCTATAAGCAGTCGCCCGTCCCTAATTTAGGGTCACTGGTTCCAGGGAAGGGAGAGAGCCAGTGCCGTAAGACAAACACAACATCCATGCCTCACCGGGATTCGAACCCGGACCCGTTTCGGACGAATGATCAGAGGCCATCGCTTAGAAAACTGCGCCACCGGGGCGGCAAGTGTTCTTTTCATTCGAGTTTTAAGGAGCACAGATTTTGCTGCAAATACATCAGAAGCAGAAATTAACACTTATGCGCCCTGGTGGCCAAACATTCTTTACCAAATATTAGAAATTGTATGCTAAGGATTTCCCGTCAGGAGCTGTATCCGGTGCAGAAAGAATTTTCCAAATCGGAGTTTTAGAAGCAGAGATATCGGGGGAAAAGCGATTTCCCTTTACGCCCTTAATGGAAAGTATGAACTACAGTACATGAAAATTAATTCATTTTGCGATGCTAAACGTGGAAAGAGCTATGTCTTTGTTTATTCACTGACGTCACGTATTTGGAGGATTTTCAATTTTGAAATTATATGAAAAACATTTCCCAGCGGAAACTCTGCCTAGCAAAGAAGGAATTTTTCAAATCCGACTCTTAGAAGCAGAGAAATTGACAAAAAGGGCATTTTGGGGAGTAGATGTACACTATCTACCAACAAGTAATTGGACACCTGTGATAGCAAAGGAAAACGAAGTTTATTCACCTTCAATAGTTGGTGGAGCCTCCACGAGCGGCGATTACAGCTGCGACCCTCCGGGGCATACTCTCAACCAGGCGTTGTACGACGGCTAGCGGTATTTTCTTCCACTCGGCTTGGAGAAGACAGGTCAGTTCCTTCACCGATTTCGAACCCTTAAGTCGATGCTCCAACTAGTCCCAGAGGTGCTCAATAGGGTTAAGGTCCGGGCTCTGCGCAGGCCAGTCCATTCGATTAACCCCATTGTCACCATACCAAGCCATGGTGGACCTCGCAAAATGACAGGTGGCATTGTCATCCTGAAAGTAACGTGGGTCCACCCCGTAAAACTGCCACAACGTAGGAAGCGCATGGTCATCCAAAATGGTGCAGTAGGTCTCGGCGTTGAGTCTACCAGGAATTGCGACCAAGGGTCCCGTGCCATACCAGGAGAAACACCCCCATAGCATAATTCCACCGCCGTCGAACTTCACAGTTGGCGCAATACATTCCGGCAGGAGGCGTTCTCCAGGCAGACGCCAAACCCAGACCCTGCCATCCGAACGGTAGAGGGTGAACCTTTATTCGTCGCTCCAGAGAACCTGTTTCCACTGTTCAACGGTCCACTGTCGACGTTCTTTGCACCAAGGTTCACCCTCTACCGTTCGGATGCACCATGTTAGCCGAGCAGCGCTATTGGACTTGGCGATCAAAGGCTTGTGGGCGGTAGCACGTCCATGATAACCGAGCAGATGGGCTTCCTTACGGATGGTATTCATCGAAAGAACACTCCCGGATGCCTGTTGAAACTCCTCGCGGATGTGGCCCATCGATTTGGTGCGGTTCTTCTGAATTTCTCTGGCCAGCACCCGTCGGTCTCTAACTCCCAATTTTGTGGGTCTGCCGGGTTGGGGCACATTCCGACAGTCACCTCTCATCTTCCACTTGCCAATCACGTAGGCCACCGTCGATTTTGGGTACTTCAACTCGCTGGATATGTCACGTATGGATCGGCCATTTCTGTGATACCCGACGATTACACCTTTCTGGAAATCAGAGAGCTCCGAACTGCGTGGCATCTTGCATGCGACTGGTTGCGTTGTTGTTTCCACACGATATTTTACGGCGGCGGCCGTGACGTGTATCAGGACCGCAGATATCGTCGATTGCAGGGGTGGCCAATTATTTGTTGGTAGATAGTGTATAATAAGAAATATATCTACGCCCCCTATCGGAGAAATCATTCATATTTTCTTCTTAAGCAGAAAATATTCCGAAAAGTTTTATCAACGTGAGTGGTATCGGTCCGCTAAATAATTTTTTCAATCGAGATTTTAGTAGCTCCAGTCAGGAGTGGAATCCAAATCCTCTCCAGCCATGTCTAAAGACTCTTCCCTTAGTAGCTGAAGTATGTTTTGAGATTCAATAGTAGGACGAATGAAATGAACATCTAGGTGCTGGAACAGCTGGTAAAGTAAGATTGGTGGAAACAGGGGGAGTTATACCGATGGTGAGTCGAAAGTTTTGCAATATTTGGATCACTTTATGTCTTCATACGCACCTTTGCGACGAAATCCTACTAGCACTCAAAGTATAGGCCATCGTGTTGCACCGTCTTTAGCCATCTGTCTGCCAGTTCTTCGATTCCGCGGCGGTACCAGTTCTTCTCCTTCCAGGCGAAGAACTCCTTCACCCCAGCCACCACCTCCTCCTGGTTGTTGAAGTGCCGCCCGCGAAGGAAGTGGGCCATGGACCGGAACAAGTAATAATCCGACGGGGCAAGATCCGGACTATATGCTGGATGTGGCATCAGTTCGGTGCCCTCAAGTTCCTGGAGTTATATGAGGCCGAGCGTTGTTCTGCTGTAGGAGAGCGCACTTTCTGTTTACTAGTGCCCGATACTTCTCCTCCACAACCGCATACATACGCTCCAGCTGTTCAGAGTAGAGGTTGGCGATCGCGGTCCTACAGTCCGGAACAAATTTGTAATGGATTATCCCCTCAAAATTCCACCAGACGCAGAGTGTTCGAAGCACCCATATTTGGCAACAGGTTCAGGAAGCTGGCCCGGACTCAACCACTGCCGTTGTGTGTTGGGATTACAAAAATCGAACCACTGTTCATCGCATGTAACAATTCTCTTGATGAAACGTACATCCCGCGGGTTTTCTAGGAGTTTCGTGCACACTTACACTCGGCAGTTTGTTTAAGCTGGGGTCAGTTCGTGAGGGACAAAACGGCAGCTCCTGTAGACATTGCCGAGGTCTTGAAGGGGACGAACCACGGTGGTCTGTGATATGCCCAGCTCACCTAATAATCTCCGAGTGCTGGTTGTCATATTTGCCTCTACGACCTCCGAATCCAAGGCTCGCGGCTTACCAGACCTGGAATGATCTTCGAGGTTCCTGTCACCTGAGAGAAATTTCCTAAACCATCTGGTTGCTGTGCTGTCGTCCACGGAACCTTCCCCTTTCTCATGACAAAAGTTTCGTGTTGCTTGAGCATCGTTATTGCCGAGTTCAAACTCGTAAAGCGAAAGTTCCCTAATTTGCCGGTTGTGGCTGTTCATCTTTTAGGCGTTCCAACCACAAACAGAACGACGACATGCAATGCTGTTCGCAGCAACGACTACTCCTTTATATACCTTTCAACAGATTGCAGTGCGCGACTTGAACTAGTTTAAACACGTGACGTACCCGCCGAGCCCATGCGTTTATGCAAATATTGTAAAACTTTAGATCCGAACAGTTCTTGCGTACCTACAGGGGTTCGTCGGTGATGGCATGTGGAGACACCGTGTCCATATGCCTTGAACATAAAGCACAGCAGACTACATGCACTGACATGTTTCGGTGTCTTTGAGATGGGTACACATGACCGAAATAAGTTCATATTTTATACATTATCTACCAACAAGTAATTGGACACCTGTGATAGCAAAGCAAAACGAAGTTTATTCACCTTCAATAGTTGGTGGAGCCTCCACGAGCGGCGATTACAGCTGCGATCCTCCGGGGCATACTCTCAACCAGGCGTTGTACGACGGCTAGCGGTATTTTCTTCCACTCGGCTTGGAGAAGACAGGTCAGTTTCTTCACCGATTTCGGACAGTGAGGGCACCCCTAAAGTCGACGCTCCAACTCGTCCCAGAGGTGCTCGATAGGGTTCAAGTCTGGGCTCTGCGTAGGCCAGTCCATTCAATTAACCTCAATGTCACCACACCAAGCCATGGTGGACCTCGCAACATGACAGGTGGCATTGTCATCCTCCTGAAAGTAACATGGGTCCACCCCGTAAAACTGCCACAACGTAGGAAACCCATGGTCATCCAAAATGGTGCAGTAGGTCTCGGCGTTGAGTCTACCAGGAATTGCGACCAAGGGTCCCGTGCCATACCAGGAGAAACACCCCCGTAGCATAATTCCACCGCCGCCGAACTTCACAGTTGGCACAATGCATTCCGGCAGGAGGCGTTCTCCAGGCAGACGCCAAACCCAGACCCTGCCATCCGAACGGTAGAGGGTGAACCTTGATTCGTCGCTCCAGAGAACCTGTTTCCACTGTTCAACGGTCCACTGTCGACGTTCTTTGCACCACGTTAGCCGAGCAGCGCTATTGGACTTGGTGAACAAAAGCTTGTGGGCGGCAGCACGTCCATAATAACTGAGCAGATGGGCTTCCTTACGGATGGTATTCATCGAAAGAACACTCCCGGATGCCTGTTGAAACTCCTCGCGGATGTGGCCCATCGATTTGGTGCGGTTCTTCCGAATTTCTCTGGCCAGCACCCGTCGGTCTCTAACTCCCAGTTTTGTGGGTCTGCCGGGTCGGGGCACATTCCGACAGTCACCTCTCATCTTCCACTTGCCAATTACGTAGGCCACCGTCGATTTTGGGTACTTCAACTCGCTGGATATGTCACGTATGGATCGGCCATTTCTGTGATACCCGACGATTGCACCTTTCTCGAAATCAGAGAGCTCCGAACTGCATGCGACTGGTTGCGTTGTTGTTTCCCACACGATATTTAACGGCGGCGGCCGTGACGTGTATCAGGACCGCAGATATCGTCGATTGCAGGGGTGTCCAATTACTTGTTGGTAGATAGTATAGCTGCATCCGAAAAAGCATTGCCAAATTTGAAAAAAAAAACTTGATCTACATAAAATCAGACAACAAGGAAAATATTTTTAACATTTTTAGCAACATTGGTAAATGTGTTACGTCAAAAGGGTACGGTACAATTCCGTATGGTAAAATTCTTAGGGACACCGAAACATGCACTGACATAGTTAATAACAAGGAACTGTGCATGAATTACACTTAAAATAGTATAAGTGATCCGAATTTCTTGGCGTAGAATATAAATCAAAGTTTCCAAGCTTTCGCACATCAACCAGATGGCTTTTTCGAAGAAGGTAGACAGCTAACTGCAAACTGGATAATAGAACACTTCAACAATTTCAACGTGGTGACTTGACTAGCCAATAAATGAATAGGCACAAATGCAATCAGACATTCGAAGAAACGAGGTCACGTTGGTTGGGCACGCGGTACTGTGGTAAAAATCACAGCATTAATTGAAAAGTTGATTCCAAATGCGTGGCAACTCTAGAGAGACGCCATCATTGCAAGCCTCGCTGCTGGTCAAGATTTCCAAGGTTGCGCGAATGTTGGAAAGTTTACCAAAAGTTTCCTATCAACTCAAAAAACGCTCTCAGGATGATGAACTTCGGTGTCGGCATAAAGAAGACAAGGGTTCCTATCTTAGGTTGAGAGACCCGAACCCACAGCGCTATGCGCCTTTTGGCAGGTGAAAGAGAATAAGAGAGTCAGGAGCAGATTGGCTTGATAGAATAGCACGAAAGAAAAGTATGGAAATATTAGAGCACAAGGAGTAAACGGTTTCCCGTTTAGCAGTGAAGTTGTAAGCTGCCTTACATACTTACCTGCAACAACAAGCCGTTCCAAGCGACATTTCTCTCCGCAGAAAAATGCCCTGTACACCGCTGACACAAATGAGTTCAGGGGAAAAGAAGGGAAGGACAAGGGAAAGGGGAACCTGAAAAAAAAAGACATCACACACGGAATAAGTTTCCCAGAGGAAAATCGGCGTTCAACACCAGATAAGACAAAACTGGCCATTTTCTCAGTGCTTCTCTTGGGTCTGCTATTGCTTCGTTACTCATCAGCCAATGAGGGAAAAGATTTTTCCCCATTGGTTTAAAAAATTTTTTCTCAGGTTTACTTTTGCTGAATCTTGCCTGACATGTCAGAGTAACCATAGCTGAGGTGGTGTGAACACAAGATTACACCGATCGAGGTTTACTCATTTTGAGTAAACAACAGAAAAACAAAAATATAAAAACAGCTACAATCAGGGTTTTTATTCCTTATTTAGGAAGCCGGTAGTATAAGGGCCAATCATTTTTTTTCTTCGCTAAGGAAAAACAAATTATATAAAAAACAAGACCAACAACACCTTGTTAGTTAGGGGGAGAGATATTCAGTTCAAAAAAGATAAATCTTCTATGCAACATTTTGCTAGGCCCTTAAAAGGGCCGTTTTTTCCCCCCAAAACTCCTGATATTCAATTCTTGCTTGAATTTTTTTTTCAATTCAATTTAATCCCAGTTATTTTTAATTTTTTTGGAAGTATAACTGTGAACTGGATTCTTTTCAGGAATTTTATTTAAAATAGCCTTCGGTCTTTTAAATTTGTCAGTATCATTGACAACATAATTAAGGGCCTCCCTGACAAGAGTATTGGGATGTTTCTTGGCTAACTCGTAATACCTTTGCGCTAGATCATACATAGTATAATGTATAGAGTTGATATTTAGCATACTACGGATAGCATTATTGAATACTTTTCCATCGAGTCCTACCATCATACGAAGAGTTTTATTTTGAAACGAGGTGTCGGCATAAGGTCTCAGGCATCTTTATATACGATGCTCGAGAGAAATATTGACAAGCCCCTCTTCTCAACGAGGCAGGTGTTTATGCAATCCCAATACAATATCCGTACGGCTCGAGGCGACACTACATCGGAATGACCAAACGTTTGTTTGGAATTAGAATCAACGAACACGGATACGAATGACGGTAAAATAACCATTGCTCTATCAAGAGAGGTCGCGTTCAAGTCCGCTGATCCTATGTGGAATGATATAAAGAAATTAGCTTCATACTCCACACCCAAATCTACTGCCATTCGCGAAACCTTGACCAGCAGCGAGACTTGCAATGATAGCGTCTCTCTCGAGTTTCCACGCATTTGGAATCAATTCTTCAAATAATGCTGGGTTTTCTACCACAGTACCGCGTGCCCAACCAACGTGACCCCGTTTCTTCGAATGAATGATCACATTTATTGTCTAGTCAAGTCACCACGTTCAAATTGTTGAAGTGTTCATTATCGATCAAACAGAAGTGATCGCTCTTTCCACGTTTATAAGTGAGTCACGGGAAAATTCTAATCGGCCACCACCGGGAATCGAACCCAGGGTCTTCCAGTTATGCGCCGGATGTGCTTCCACTGCACCACAGCGGCCTCGAAATAAACGTGGAAAGAGCGATGAGTTCTATTTGTTGTTCCTGGTCCATGACAACTGTGTATTTATCATTCATTCGCCTTCTAGTTGTTTGTTCAGTTGCTACTGTTCATCTTTGGTGAATCCCCGGCGTTGTGCGAGGCTGCAAATAAGCAACCTGTCATGTGGTTCGGCAGTTTGTCGTTTGTGAGTATATAGAATTTCGAGGCCGCTGTGGTGCAGTGGAAGCATATCCGGCGCGTAATTGGAAGACCTGGGTTCGATTCGCGGTGGCGGCCGATGAGAATATTTCGGTGACTCACTTATAAACGTGAAAAGAGCGATGGCTTCTACACTGGCGTGCAAATATTAAGGACGAGACGGTTTTTCGAACGTACCGTCGTGCAGAAGTGCTCCACATCGACTGAAATCATACCATAAGATCCCCAAGATGTAAGAATATGGGACAAGAGAGCAAAACCGTCCAAACAAGGAATCCAAAGGATACAAAGGCACTTTATTGAAAAGGTAGCTTCGAGCACAACTGGACAGAAGACAGAAACGTCCATGTGACAGGCGGCTGCCAAGAAAAATCCAGTCTTCAGTAGGGGATATGATCACCCCTGACTGCGTTGCAGGATTTACAACGTCTGTCCATGCTGAGGACGAGGTTGTCAAGGAGCTGTTGAGGCGTCGCGGCCCATTCCTCTTGTAGCGGCAATCGCAGCTGTGGAATCGTTGCTGTCGGCTGGTGACGTGCTGCCAAGCGTCTCCCGAGAAAGTCCAACACGTGTTCGATTGGATTTAGGTCCGGGGACCTTGCGGGCTAATCCATGCGTTGAATATCTTCACTCTCCAACAGCTCTGCGACAGCCACTGTACGATGAGGTGTAGCGTTGTCGTCTATGAAGATGTACTCAGGACCCACAGCACCTCTAAACAGACGCACGTGAGGCAGGAGAACCTCGGTACAATAGCGGACATCTCTTTGGAAGATGTGGAGGTAATTACGGCTACCAAGCATAATAGCGCCCCAAACGAGAACTCCGCCACCTCCAAACCGGTCCCTTTCGATGATGTTGGAGGTGTGATTGCGTGTTCTCTGCTCTGTACAGATGTGTAAACGTCCAGAATCGCTCGTCAGACTAAATCGGCTCTCATCCATAAAGAGAACTCGACCCCATTGCGATGTGTTGAGTTCTTGTGTTCCTGGCACCACAGAAACCGCCGTCTCCGATGAACAGGCGTTAATGGCACACACCGTACTGGTCGTCGTGCAAATGGACCACCTTTGTGCAGCCTCCTGGCCACGGTAAAACGCGATAACGGACGTCCAGTTGTCTGTTGCATGTGCCTTGCGATTTCTCCCGCTGTCTGCCGTCTGTCTCTTCTCGCCTGTAGGACAATATACCGGTCGTCTGCCGCCGTGGTTGCTCGTGGACGACCACTGCTAAACTCTCGGACAGCTGTTCCTGTCGTTTGAAATGCTCTCCAAGCTCGTGAACCGATGCTGTGAGCGATCCCGAACTCCTCGGCTACACTAGTCACACTTCGACCTTTTTTCAACTTCCCAATGACGCGACCTCGTGTAAAGTCATCCAGATGTCGTCTACTGGATTGCCTGTTGGCCATATCACACGGTGGCAGCAAATCGACGTCGTTCAAACCGATGTACACCGTGCAATAGCTTTCACCGAATTGCTGAGCGTACACCGCCCTTGTGCTTTATACCCTTCCGACACTCCGCCCCCCCACGTCATGCTGCATATATGCGCATGCCCTACCGTACCGGACCCTTGTCCATCTCCTGAGTGGTCTTTCGGTTCGTTCTGCCTGCTCCTTCCGCTGTTATGCTAATTTCTCCTCTTCGTCCTTAATTTTTGCACATCAGTGTATTTGATGTTCCTGATCCACGTCAACTGTGTACTTATCGTTCATTATGCAGTTTGCAGTTGGAAGAAGTCATCTGGTTGTTGTGCTAAAGCTTGAAAACTTTTATTTATATTCTACGCCAAGAAATTAGGATTACTAGTACTATTTTAAATGAACTGACATGTTTCGGTGTCTGTAAGAACTGACGTCGCATCCTCGTAGAAGAACAAAAGCATGCTTACCTTTGGCGAAGCACAGTGGTGGCTTCTTCGAATACTTCATTAACTAACATCTGCTGAAGTGACCTCAGCTCGATCCTCAAGAAGAATCGATGAGCAGTTGTCGCCGCACTCACCGGGGGAGGGTCTATCATTCTGGTTCCTGTGTGTGAGAACAGGTGTTCATTGAGTTTCGTTCTAACCTAACACTGTTTACAATTCAGTAACAACTTATGTGCACATAGACGCTTCTTTCCACAACAGCATGCAGGTATTTCAAATGACAGTGTGCACTTAAATAATCGAGATACGAAATTAACAAATGCAGTAGGATCTTCATAACCCCCCCCCTTTTAAACCGCCATCTAAACCTCCCGCCTACTGCTCGAGAGTTACAAATCTTATCTATAGTTCTACTAAATGAAAATTTCTCCCTTTAAATCGCTACCTCCATAACAGCCATCCACCTCGACTTTCTAGCTACATTTTGGTGTTTTGGAGAAACCCAGTTGAGCCTCCTCTCAAATATACCTGCGATGGGCATTCCAAACTGCCCATCTTATTTTCTTAAGTGTGCCCCGAAAGCATATTAGATGGGCCCTTCTCGAAGAGGTTTTGCGGAGTGGATGAGATAATACTTACCACCATGTCCAATCGCCTGAAAAAGAATAATAGAGGTAGCGAAGTGTGGTCAGCTGCCGAAAATAAGGAGTAGACTCTGCCGTGGTGTATTGAATCTGACAGAAGTGAAACGACTGGTGTGTGTGTGTGTGTGTGTGTGTGTGCGCGCGCACTGTAAATTTTTTTTTCAAATACACGAGCCACTTTTAATAATTTTTTTTTTCCGTGACTCAACGAAGAATATTTGTGATCGAACCTTTTCCGTGAAATGATGGAAAGAATCCTGAATTTCACGGACGCCAGGAAAATTCTGAATTTTCAGAATTATTTCCGAAATCCCTTTCGTATATTGTTACACAGCGCAGATGCACTGAGGAAAACGTTTTGTTAATTCAGCAACAAATTTTGTCGATATTATACAGTCAACAAACATTTTTGTTGAATTTGCAAAATTATTTTGTTTAAAATTATTGTTGATTTAACAAAATTTGTTGTTATCACGACAAAACGTTTTGTTCATTTAACAAAATGTTTGATTAGGTCGATTTTGGGGAATTTGTTTGATCCAACAAAACATATTGTTATCATGACAAAACGATATGTCGTGATAACAACAAATTTTGTTAAATCAACAATAATTTTCAACAAAATAATTTCGCAAATTCAACAAAAATGTTTGCTGACTGTATATAGACAAAATTTGTTGTTGATTCAACAAAAATCTAATTGAAAGAGCGAGGTAACTAAAAAAAACGTTTTTTTTTTAGGTACGCCCTACGGAGTCGGGCATAACTCTGCGTGAGAGAAGTCGTTCAATTTCGTTGGCCGAGGCACCAAGTGTGATTCCCGCTGCATTCCAAGATTCACGCCAGAAAATAAACTGATAATAATGGGAAGAATAGCCCGAAGAATGAGGCTTGGGTGAAACCCCCTTGTTATCAAAACAACAACAACAAAAAAATACTAATAATAGAAGAGAAACTTGGGGATCAAAGAGTTGTGATGGGGGTTCTCCCGCAATCACCTATTCGTGGCTGAGTGTATTTGTCCGGATCTTACCCCAGTATACCCAACCCCTGAGGATTGGAACAATGCTACAATGATCCTGCTACATGAAAAAGCTGACATTGAGGATCTCAGGAACTACAGACCTATCAGCCTCCTATCAGTGGTTTATAAAATCTTCACTAAAGTTCTTTCACACCGCTTGAAGGTAACACTGGACATGGCTCAACCGAGAGAACAAGCTGGATTCAGGAGTCGCTACAGCACAATAGATCATATCCACGTGCTGAGAGAACTAATTGAAAGAGCGAGGGAATATGAACTTCCATTGTGCATGGCTTTTATCGATTATGAAAAAGCCTTTGATTCGGTGAAACCATCAGCAGTTGCAATGGCTCTGAAATCCTGAGGTATTGAAGATGCATACATTAATATTATTAATAACATCTATGAAAATGAAAATGCAAAGATTCGGCTGTTTGAAAATACAACACACATAAAAATTGGAAAGGGAGTGAGACGAGGTGACACCATATCTCCGAAGCTCTTTAATGCCACATTGGAAAATGTCTTTCAATCACTGAACTGGGAAAACAAAGGGATAAAGATTAATGAAGATTATCTAACCCACCTTCGTTTTACTGATGACGTAGTCATTTTTGCAACTACCCCATCAGAGCTGCAGAGTATGATCCAGGAACTTGCTGACAAGAGTAAAGAAGTGGGATTAAAAATGAACTTTCAGAAGACAAAAGTGATGTTCAATGCTTTTACACGAAATGAAGATTTATCGATTGATGGAGAAAAGCTGGAGATAACAGACACGTACGTTTATCTTGGACAGCAGATATCAAGTGAGGGTCACATTGATGAAGAAATTAATCGGCGTACAAAACTTGCCTTTAGAGCTTTTGGAAGAAACAGCATAATTTTCAAGAGCAATATGCCATTATGTCTTAAAAGAAAAGTGTTTGATCAATGCATCCTTCCAGTGCTTACGTATGGTGCAGAGACGTGGACCTTAGCTAAAAGAGACATACAAAGGCTGCAGACAACTCAAAGCAGCATGGAGAGGTGCATGCTTGGTGTAACCAGGAGAGATAAGAAGAGGAACACGTGGATTCAAAAAATGACAAGAGTGGAAGACATCATGATCAGAGTTAAATCCCTAAAATGGCAATGGGCTGGACATACTGCCAGAAGGACAGACCATCGATGGACAGCCGAAATTTTAGATTGGATTGGATTCCAAGGGACAGGAAAAGACCCAGAAGAAGACCACATGGGAGATGGGTGGATGAAATCCGAAAGTATGCGGGAGTGACATGGAGGAGACTGGCACAAGACAGACCGTTGTGGAGGAAACTTGGGGAGACCTTCGTCCAGCAGTGGATTGATAATGGTTGACAATGATGATGATTCCCAACCCCAACCAGTCAGAACAACAATCACTTTTGCAAGGAAGACCTGACTCCCTGAAGCACAACACAACATTTAATCATTAGCTGAACATCCTCGGAAGATTAATGAGTTCTGCGCTCTCTGGGCGCATTGACATTTACCCACTCCTTGAGGGTAGCACACACTGCTGACACTTTAATATTGGGCGGCAAAGGCCCGCAGCATCCCCACCGGACGTTCAGACTGAAGAGATCTTACAGAATAACACACTAACAAAAGCGGTAAGTGATATCAAACATGAATGAACACTAAGAGAAGAAAAGAAGACCGCACTGCCCAAGATCACATTGAAAACAATCGCGACACAAAAATACATTTTATGTGATCGAAGCGTCCACGTTTGGCAACAGGTTTAGGAAGTTGGTCCCAGGCTCAACCACTGGAGTTGTGTGTTAGAATTACGGAAATAGACCCACCTTTCATCGCACGTAACAATTCTCTTGATGAAACGCACATCGCGCGGGTTTTCTAGGAGTTTCGTGCAAGCTTCCACTCGGCTAGGGCTGGCGTCAGTTCGTGGGGGAAAATGCGGCAGCTCGTGAAGATTTTGCCGCGGTCCTGAAGGCGACGAACCGACCAGCTCGCCTGATAGTCTCCGACAGCTGTTTGTCGTATTCGCATCTACGGCCTCCGAATCCAAGGCTCGCGGCCTACCAGAACTTGGCTGATCGTCTAGGTTTCTGTCACTTGAGCGAAATGTCTTGAACCATCTGGTCGCGGTGCTGTGGTCCACGGAGTCTTCCCCTTTCGTGTTGCAGCGTTATATGGCCGAGTTCTAACTCGTAAACAAATGTTTTCTAATTAGCCGGTTGTGGCTGTTCATCGTTTAGGAGTCCCAACCACTGACAGAACTACGACGTGCAATGCTGTTAACAGCAACGACTACCACTTTATATCCCTTTCGACTGACTGCAGTGCGCGACTTCAATAATTTAAACACGTGACATACCCGCCGCAATATATGAGTTTATGAAAATATTGCAAAACTTCCGTTCACCTTCTGTACACTGAAGAGCAATTGAATTTGAGATACCTGTCTAGTAACGTGTAGCACCACCTTTCACTCTGATGACGGCGGAGATTCGTATCGGCACGGAGTCGACAACACACCCGAAGCCATACTGATCCACGATCCCTGAACAAGCTCCAACAGTTCACGAAGATTTGATGGAGGGGGGTCATCTCTCTCGATGGCATCACAGATGTGCTCGATGGGATTGAGGTCAGGTGACCTAGCTGGCCAAGGAAGCGAGGTCACGCCGGTGGAGTGTTCATCCAACCATTCGGATACAATTCGGGAGCTGCACTGTCTTGTTGCAGGATGAGGTCCCCAGTGGGATGTTGAAGACGCACAAACGGGAGCAAATGGCCGTTCAGGATATCCCGGTAACGTTGACCTGTGAGGGACGATGTCACACGTATAAGGGGTCCCATTTCAGTCCACGTAAAAATTCCCCAGACGGGAATGCCACCCCCACCAGCTTGAAGAGTACCCTGCTGGCAAGAAGGATCCACCGCTTCATGTGGTTTGCGCCGTACTCGTATCCTGCCATCCTTATGTACCTACGTGAATCTCGACTCATCAGTCCTGGCAACATTTTCCCACATGTCTAGAGTCCAGTGGCGATGTTCCCGCGCCCATGCTAATCTTTGCACCCTGTGATGTGCGGTGAGGAGCGGTACCCTCGTGGGACGATGGCTTCTGTACCCCATAGCGAGGAGATGGTTCTGGATGGTGTGGCTGCTTACACGTTTTTGTGCACCAGCGTTAAATTGCCGAGTGATTTCTTGCACTGTGGCCCGTCTATCCGCTGATACAATGCGAGCTAGCCGACGATGACCCCGCTCATCCACACGCTGTTGTCCACGGCAGTTGGCCCTTGCAGGGATGGTTTCACCGGATTCGATGTACTCACGGTGCACCCGTGACACAGTGGCTCGTGAAAATCCCAGTGCCTGCACAACTTCCGAGATGGAGTGACCCATTCTTTGGGCCCCGACAATTTGCCCGCGATCAAATACGCTTAGATTCTTCGTCTTACCCATACTGCGTCCGACTCTTACTGATTCCCGTCGCATCACTCCTTATATTGTCGGATCGCTGCATACGTTTCTGTTTACAAGGTCGCCCACAGCGCCATATTTGCATAACGCCAGCTGTCTCTAATTCAATTGCTCTTCAGTGTATTTCAATGCTGTTTATAGTCAGGTTATTGATGGAAGTACTGTTGTGCTTCGACATGCATGAGGTATAATTACCTTTCGTACATCTTTACCTGCATGTCATTGTGAGTGTTCAGTTTTTATTAGGGGTATGCAAAAGTGTCTGCCGTTTTAAGGAGAAAAGAGACAGGAACACTCAGGAAACCAGTACACATTTATTCAACGAAATATTGGCCGTTAGGATCAATGACCTTCTGCCGTTTTTCAGGCAACAAATGAATGCCCCTGTGATAGGACTCTGGTTTTGAGCTGAAGAAAGCAGGGACGAAATTTTCCACCTCTGGAACTGTGGTGAACCGCTGTTGGGGGGGGGGGGATGTTGCATAGAGCGAAACAGATGAAAGTCTGAGGGTGCAATGTCCGGGGGGTAAGCCGGGTGCAGTGAAACCTCTCAGTATAACTGTTCAAAGGTTGATTTCGTGGTGGCACCGACATGTGGTCTGGCATTATCGTGCAGCAGGATGACTAGGGGCGTCCTTTACCTGTCCATGGGTGTTTTTGCTGAATTGCGGCGTTGAGTTGCACCAACAGATCGCTACATCGTTGTGCAGTGATTGTTTCGCCCGGTTTCAACAGTTCCAGTACAGCACTCTGTGCAAATCCCACCACACGCACAACAGCACCTCCCCCCTCTTGGATATTTTGTTTCGCAGTGGATGTTGATGGATGGCCTGGGTCGACCTAGGATCGCTTGCGTACGGGGTTGTCGCAATAGACCCATTTTTCATCTCCGGTGACAACCTTCCGCAAGAAATTCTTCCCTTGAAACCTCTTCAGCAACGATATGCAGATTCCCAATACTTTTACGCTCCGTAAAAGTATGCGGAACCCACTTACCAATCATCTGGATCTTCCCCAAGGCTTGTAGACGCCATAACCCCGTCGATTGAACCACTTTCAAACGTTTCCCCCTAATAATGCCCTGGTGAATTTTTTTCAAATTTCGGAAATAGTTTTTTTAACTGTTCAGATAAAGCTATGTTTCGTAATTTTTAGCAGAGAATTCAAGATTTTCCATGAAAAAGAATATTTTTGGATATTAAAATTAATTTGCTTTCCGGATTGCATAACGAAGTAAATTTCTCCGTCATTTTTATCCACGCCGGGGCTCGAACCCGGATCCCCTCATTCCGGAATAAGTTGCTCTACCAATTGAGCTACGCGGACGTTTTATTCTGATTCCTATCTGCCTTTATGTCGTGTGCGTCCTTCTGGCAGGTACGTCACATCTTCTGGTACGTAACAATTGATTTCTGCTTGAAGGAATCTGATTTTAAAGTGTTGCCTTTGGGGGTAAACATTTGACTATTCCTGTGTAGTAAGTTTCCAATGTCATTGAAAAGCGTTTTAGCGACGCAAAACGACTCACACAAAGAACACTTTCCTCCCACGATAGTAGTTATGCATTCGCATCGTGCATGTACTGTAAATTCTCTTTATATCTTTTCTGCATAGTGGTTTGACAAGTTATCATTTTACTTCTCTAACGCCAGAGGGGAAACACCTTTTTTATTTTCGGTAGACTCCATCGAAAGCAATAAATTGCTGAAATTTAAGTAGCTAACGCCTATTTAACTAGCAATCAAACGAGGGTTTCGCCAGGTGAACTCTTACAACATTTCCATTCATTAGAAACCGCGCTGATGATGTAAATTGAGGTCACGCAAATTAAAAACGGTTTTAGTAGCTATCACATCGGTCATATCCAGAGCAAAGCCAGGCCGCATGGGTGCAGTATATTCCAGGTAGTCCGTCAGGACAATTTTCTATATAAGGACCGTCCTAGAATTCGCAAAACTTGAGTACCAGTTGTCGGAGGGTGCGTTGGTCACCAAGCAAGAGAGAATTGCAATAAAGCTCGAAGAAGAGAAAAAGTTATCGTTAAAAAATAAACTTACCTCTTCCGGCAAACCTCCTTCTACAAGTAATATATTCTGATGCCACGGAAAAGGCTTCTCTTACAAGCGATGGGGTGAAATTTGGAGGCAAACATGATGGTGGTCTAGAAAAGTCTATAGGAATTGGTTCCTGATTGATATCTGGACGGTTTTTGACGGAACAGGAGACTCCACCCAACAAGACACAAAACAGCCAGTATCTAAATGAAAACCTAAGGAAAAAGAAACAAGAATTATGATTCCCCGAAAGAATTCTCATATATCATATATCATATAGTGTTGAAAGTTCAGTGGTCTAAGATTGTCCTAAGATTTCTGATTGATTTCTGGATCGCACTTAGACCACCAAAAAAGACACAAAATAGCTAGTGTCTAAACGGAAACCTAAGGAAAAAGAAATAATAGTTATGATTCGACTAAAGAATTCTCATACATCATATAGTTCTGAAAGTTCAGTGCTCTAAGATTATCTTAAAATTCCTGATTCATTTCTGGATCGTACTTAACGGGACAAGACTCTACCCAACAAGACGCAAACAGCCAGTGTGTAAAAGAAAACCTAAGGGAAAAGAAACAACAGTTATAATTCGACGAAAGAATTCTCATACATCATATAGTGCTGAAAGTTCAGTGCTCTAAGATTATCCTAAAATTTCTGATTCATTTCTGGATCGTACTTAACGGAACAAGACTCCACCCAACAAGACGCAAACAGCCAGTGTGTAAAAGAAAACCTAAGGGAAAAGAAACAACAGTTATAATTCGACGAAAGAATTCTCATACATCATATAGTGCTGAAAGTTCAGTACTCTAAGATTATCCTAAAATTTCTGATTCATTTCTGGATCGTACTTAACGGAACAAGACTCCACCCAACAATACGCAAAATAGCCAGGGTGTAAACGAAAACCTAAGGGAAAAGAAACAACAGTTATAATTCGACGAAAGAATTCTCATACATCATATAGTGCTGAAAGTTCAGTGCTCTAAGATTATCCTAAAATTTCTGATTCATTTCTGGATCGTACTTAACGGAACAAGACTCCACCCAACAATACGCAAAATAGCCAGGGTGTAAACGAAAACCTAAGGGAAAAGAAACAACAGTTATAATCCGACGAAAGAATTCTCATACATCATATAGTGCTGAAAGTTCAGTGCTCTAAGATTATCCTAAAATTTCTGATTCATTTCTGGATCGTACTTAACGGAACAAGACTCCACCCAACAATACGCAAAATAGCCAGGGTGTAAACGAAAACCTAAGGGAAAAGAAACAACAGTTATAATTCGACGAAGGAATTCTCATACATCATATAGTGCTGAAAGTTCAGTACTCTAAGATTATCCTAAAATTTCTGATTCATTTCTGGATCGTACTTAACGGAACAAGACTCCACCCAACAAGACGCAAAATAGCCAGGGTGTAAACGAAAACCTAAGGGAAAAGAAACAACAGTTATAATTCGACGAAGGAATTCTCATGCATCATATAGTGCTGAAAGTTCAGTACTCTAAGATTATCCTAAAATTTCTGATTCATTTCTGGATCGTACTTAACGGAACAAGACTCCACCCAACAATACGCAAAATAGCCAGGGTGTAAACGAAAACCTAAGGGAAAAGAAACAACAGTTATAATTCGACGAAAGAATTCTCATACATCATATAGTGCTGAAAGTTCAGTGCTCTAAGATTATCCTAAAATTTCTGATTGATTTCTGGATCGTACTTAACGGAACAAGACTCCACCCAACAATACGCAAAATAGCCAGGGTGTAAACGAAAACCTAAGGGAAAAGAAACAACAGTTATAATTCGACGAAAGAATTCTCATACATCATATAGTACTGAAATTTCAGTACTCTAAGATTATCCTAAAATTTCTGATTCATTTCTGGGTCGTACTTAACGGAACAAGACTCCACTCAACAATACGCAAAATAGCCAGGGTGAAAACGAAAACCTAAGGGAAAAGAAACAACAGTTATAATTCGACGAAAGAATTCTCATACATCATATAGTGCTGAAAGTTCAGTACTCTAAGATTATCCTAAAATTTCTGATTCATTTCTGGATCGTACTTAACGGAACAAGACTCCACCCAACAATACGCAAAATAGCCAGGGTGTAAACGAAAACCTAAGGGAAAAGAAACAACAGTTATAATTCATCGAAAGAATTCTCATTCATTATATAGTGCTGAAAGTTCAGTGGTCTAAGATTATCCTAAAATTTCTGATAGACTTCTGGATCGTACTTAGACTCCACCCAACAAGACACAAAATAACAAGTGTCTGAACGGAAGCCTAAGGAAAAAGAAACAAGAATTACGATTCCACGAAAGAATTCACATACATCATACAGTGCTGAAAGTTCAGTGGTCTAAGATTATCCTAAAATTTTTGATACATTTCTGGATCGTACTAAGACTCCACACAACAATACACAAAATAGCCAGTGTCTAAAGGGAAACCTAAGGAAAAAGAAACAAGAATTACGATTCCACGAAAAAATTCTCATACATCATATAGTGCTGAAAGTTCAGTGGTCTAAGATTATCCTAAAATTTCTGATTCATTTATGGTCCGTACTCAACGGAACAAGAGACTCCACCCAACAAAACACAAAATAGCCAGTGTCTAAACGAAAACCCAAGGGAAAAGAAAAGCGCTCAATTCTGATTCCACGAAACTATCCTCACACATATACAGTGCTAAAATTTCAGGGACCTAAGATTGTTCTAAAATTTCTGATTGATTTCTGGATCGTACTTAGACTCCACCAAACAAGAGACAAAATAGCTAGTGTCTAAACGGAAACCTAAGGAAAAAGAAATAACACTTATGATTCGACGAAAGAATTCTCATACATCATATAGTTCTGAAAGTTCAGTTCTCTAAGATTATCCTAAAATTTCTGATTCATTTCTGGATCGTACTTAACGGAACAAGACTCCACCCAACAAGACGCAAAATAGCCAGTGTGTAAACGAAAACCTAAGGGAAAAGAAACAACAGTTATAATTCCACGAAAGAATTCTCATACATCATATAGTGCTGAAAGTTCAGTACTCTAAGATTATCCTAAAATTTCTGATTCATTTCTGGATCGTATTTAACGGAACAAGACTCCACCCAACAATACGGAAAATAGCCAGGGTGTAAACGAAAACCTAAGGGAAAAGAAACAACAGGTATAATTCGACGAAAGAATTCTCATACATCATATAGTGCTGAAAGTTCAGTGCTCTAAGATTATCCTAAAATTTCTGATTCATTTCTGGATCGTACTTAACGGAACAAGACTCCACCCAACAATACGCAAAATAGCCAGGGTGTAAAGGAAAACCTATAGGAAAAGAAACAACAGTTATAATCCGACGAAGGAATTCTCATACATCATATAGTGCTGAAAGTTCAGGGACCTAAGATTGTTCTAAAATTTCTGATTGATTTCTGGATCGCACTTAGACTCCACCAAACAAGAGACAAAATAGCTAGTGTCTAAACGGAAACCTAAGGAAAAAGAAATAACACTTATGATTCGACGAAAGAATTCTCATACATCATATAGTTCTGAAAGTTCAGTTCTCTAAGATTATCCTAAAATTTCTGATTCATTTCTGGATCGTACTTAACGGAACAAGACTCCACCCAACAATACGCAAAATAGCCAGGGTGTAAACGAAAACCTATAGGAAAAGAAACAACAGTTATAATCCGACGAAGGAATTCTCATACATCATATAGTGCTGAAAGTTCAGTGCTCTAAGATTATCATAAAATTTGATTCATTTCTGGATCGTACTTAACGGAACAAGACTCCACCCAACAAGACGCAAAATAGCCAGGGTGTAAACCAAAACCTAAGGGAAAAGAAACAACAGTTATAATTCGACGAAAGAATTCTCATACATCATATAGTGCAGAAAGTTCAGTACTCTAAGATTATCCTAAAATTTCTGATTCATTTCTGGATCGTACTTAACGGAACAAGACTCCACCCAACAAGACGCAAAATTGCCAGGGTGTAAAGCAAAACCTAAGGGAAAAGAAACAACAGTTATAATTCGACGAATGAATTCTCATACATCATATAGTGCTGAAAGTTCAGTGCTCTAAGATTATCCTAAAATTTCTGATTCATTTCTGGATCGTACTTAACGGAACAAGACTCCACCCAACAAGACGCAAAATAGCCAGTGTGTAAACGAAAACCTAAGGGAAAAGAAACAACAGTTATAATTCATCGAAAGAATTCTCATTCATTATATAGTGCTGAAAGTTCAGTGGTCTAAGATTATCCTAAAATTTCTGATAGACTTCTGGATCGTACTTAGACTCCACCCAACAAGACACAAAATAACAAGTGTCTGAACGGAAGCCTAAGGAAAAAGAAACAAGAATTACGATTCCACGAAAGAATTCACATACATCATACAGTGCTGAAAGTTCAGTGGTCTAAGATTATCCTAAAATTTTTGATACATTTCTGGATCGTACTTAGACTCCACACAACAAGACACAAAATAGCCAGTGTCTAAAGGGAAACCTAAAGAAAAAGAAACAAGAATTACGATTCCACGAAAAAATTCTCATACATCATATAGTGCTGAAAGTTTAGTGGTCTAAGATTATCCTAAAATTTCTGATTCATTTCTGGTCCGTACTCAACGGAACAAGAGACTCCACCCAACAAAACACAAAATAGCCAGTGTCTAAACGAAAACCCAAGGGAAAAGAAAAGCGCTCAATTCTGATTCCACGAAACTATCCTCACACATATACAGTGCTAAAATTTCAGGGACCTAAGATTGTTCTAAAATTTCTGATTGATTTCTGGATCGTACTTAGACTCCACCAAACAAGAGACAAAATAGCTAGTGTCTAAACGGAAACCTAAGGAAAAAGAAATAACACTTATGATTCGACGAAAGAATTCTCATACATCATATAGTTCTGAAAGTTCAGTTCTCTAAGATTATCCTAAAATTTCTGATTCATTTCTGGATCGTACTTAACGGAACAAGACTCCACCCAACAAGACGCAAAATAGCCAGTGTGTAAACGAAAACCTAAGGGAAAAGAAACAACAGTTATAATTCGACGAAAGAATTCTCATACATCATATAGTGCTGAAAGTTCAGTACTCTAAGATTATCCTAAAATTTCTGATTCATTTCTGGATCGTACTTAACGGAACAAGACTCCACCCAACAATACGCAAAATAGCCAGGGTGTAAACGAAAACCTAAGGGAAAAGAAACAACAGGTATAATTCGACGCAAGAATTCTCATACATCATATAGTGCTGAAAGTTCAGTGCTCTAAGATTATCCTAAAATTTCTGATTCATTTCTGGATCGTACTTAACGGAACAAGACTCCACCCAACAATACGCAAAATAGCCAGGGTGTAAACGAAAACCTATAGGAAAAGAAACAACAGTTATAATCCGACGAAGGAATTCTCATACATCATATAGTGCTGAAAGTTCAGTGCTCTAAGATTATCCTAAAATTTCTGATTCATTTCTGGATCGTACTTAACGGAACAAGACTCCACCCAACAATACGCAAAATAGCCAGGGTGTAAACGAAAACCTAAGGGAAAAGAAACAACAGTTATAATCCGACGAAAGAATTCTCATACATCATATAGTGCTGAAAGTTCAGTGCTCTAAGATTATCCTAAAATTTCTGATTCATTTCTGGATCGTACTTAACGGAACAAGACTCCACCCAACAAGACGCAAAATAGCCAGGGTGTAAAGCAAAACCTAAGGGAAAAGAAACAACAGTTATAATTCGACGAAAGAATTCTCATACATCATATAGTGCAGAAAGTTCAGTACTCTAAGACTATCCTAAAATTTCTGATTCATTTCTGGATCGTACTTAACGGAACAAGACTCCACCCAACAAGACGCAAAATAGCCAGTGTGTAAACGAAAACCTAAGGGAAAAGAAACAACAGTTATAATTCGACGAAAGAATTCTCATACATCATATAGTGCTGAAAGTTCAGTACTCTAAGATTATCCTAAAATTTCTGATTCATTTCTGGATCGTACTTAACGGAACAAGACTCCACCCAACAAGACGCAAAATTGCCAGGGTGTAAAGCAAAACCTAAGGGAAAAGAAACAACAGTTATAATTCGACGAATGAATTCTCATACATCATATAGTGCTGAAAGTTCAGTGCTCTAAGATTATCCTAAAATTTCTGATTCATTTCTGGATCGTACTTAACGGAACAAGACTCCACCCAACAAGACGCAAAATAGCCAGTGTGTAAACGAAAACCTAAGGGAAAAGAAACAACAGTTATAATTCATCGAAAGAATTCTCATTCATTATATAGTGCTGAAAGTTCAGTGGTCTAAGATTATCCTAAAATTTCTGATAGACTTCTGGATCGTACTTAGACTCCACCCAACAAGACACAAAATAACAAGTGTCTGAACGGAAGCCTAAGGAAAAAGAAACAAGAATTACGATTCCACGAAAGAATTCACATACATCATACAGTGCTGAAAGTTCAGTGGTCTAAGATTATCCTAAAATTTTTGATACATTTCTGGATCGTACTTAGACTCCACACAACAAGACACAAAATAGCCAGTGTCTAAAGGGAAACCTAAAGAAAAAGAAACAAGAATTACGATTCCACGAAAAATTCTCATACATCATATAGTGCTGAAAGTTTAGTGGTCTAAGATTATCCTAAAATTTCTGATTCATTTCTGGTCCGTACTCAACGGAACAAGAGACTCCACCCAACAAAACACAAAATAGCCAGTGTCTAAACGAAAACCCAAGGGAAAAGAAAAGCGCTCAATTCTGATTCCACGAAACTATCCTCACACATATACAGTGCTAAAATTTCAGGGACCTAAGATTGTTCTAAAATTTCTGATTGATTTCTGGATCGTACTTAGACTCCACCAAACAAGAGACAAAATAGCTAGTGTCTAAACGGAAACCTAAGGAAAAAGAAATAACACTTATGATTCGACGAAAGAATTCTCATACATCATATAGTTCTGAAAGTTCAGTTCTCTAAGATTATCCTAAAATTTCTGATTCATTTCTGGATCGTACTTAACGGAACAAGACTCCACCCAACAAGACGCAAAATAGCCAGTGTGTAAACGAAAACCTAAGGGAAAAGAAACAACAGTTATAATTCGACGAAAGAATTCTCATACATCATATAGTGCTGAAAGTTCAGTACTCTAAGATTATCCTAAAATTTCTGATTCATTTCTGGATCGTACTTAACGGAACAAGACTCCACCCAACAAGACGCAAAATAGCCAGGGTGTAAACGAAAACCTAAGGGAAAAGAAACAACAGGTATAATTCGACGCAAGAATTCTCATACATCATATAGTGCTGAAAGTTCAGTGCTCTAAGATTATCCTAAAATTTCTGATTCATTTCTGGATCGTACTTAACGGAACAAGACTCCACCCAACAATACGCAAAATAGCCAGGGTGTAAACGAAAACCTATAGGAAAAGAAACAACAGTTATAATCCGACGAAGGAATTCTCATACATCATATAGTGCTGAAAGTTCAGTGCTCTAAGATTATCCTAAAATTTCTGATTCATTTCTGGATCGTACTTAACGGAACAAGACTCCACCCAACAAGACGCAAAATAGCCAGGGTGTAAACCAAAACCTAAGGGAAAAGAAACAACAGTTATAATTCGACGAAAGAATTCTCATACATCATATAGTGCAGAAAGTTCAGTACTCTAAGACTATCCTAAAATTTCTGATTCATTTCTGGATCGTACTTAACGGAACAAGACTCCACCCAACAAGACGCAAAATAGCCAGTGTGTAAACGAAAACCTAAGGGAAAAGAAACAACAGTTATAATTCGACGAAAGAATTCTCATACATCATATAGTGCTGAAAGTTCAGTACTCTAAGATTATCCTAAAATTTCTGATTCATTTCTGGATCGTACTTAACGGAACAAGACTCCACCCAACAATACGCAAAATAGCCAGGGTGTAAACGAAAACCTAAGGGAAAAGAAACAACAGTTATAATCCGACGAAAGAATTCTCATACATCATATAGTGCTGAAAGTTCAGTGCTCTAAGATTATCCTAAAATTTCTGATTCATTTCTGGATCGTACTTAACGGAACAAGACTCCACCCAACAAGACGCAAAATTGCCAGGGTGTAAAGCAAAACCTAAGGGAAAAGAAACAACAGTTATAATTCGACGAATGAATTCTCATACATCATATAGTGCTGAAAGTTCAGTGCTCTAAGATTATCTTAAAATTTCTGATTCATTTCTGGATCGTACTTAACGGAACAAGACTCCACCCAACAAGACGCAAAAAAGCCAGTGTGTAAACGAAAACCTAAGGGAAAAGAAACAACAGTTATAATTCATCGAAAGAATTCTCATTCATTATATAGTGCTGAAAGTTCAGTGGTCTAAGATTATCCTAAAATTTCTGATAGACTTCTGGATCGTTCTTAGACTCCACCCAACAAGACACAAAATAACAAGTGTCTGAACGGAAGCCTAAGGAAAAAGAAACAAGAATTACGATTCCACGAAAGAATTCACATACATCATACAGTGCTGAAAGTTCAGTGGTCTAAGATTATCCTAAAATTTTTGATACATTTCTGGATCGTACTTAGACTCCACACAACAAGACACAAAATAGCCAGTGTCTAAAGGGAAACCTAAGGAAAAAAGAAACAAGAATTACGATTCCACGAAAAAATTCTCATACATCATATAGTGCTGAAAGTTCAGTGGTCTAAGATTATCCTAAAATTTCTGATTCATTTATGGTCCGTACTCAACGGAACAAGAGACTCCACCCAACAAAACACAAAATAGCCAGTGTCTAAACGAAAACCCAAGGGAAAAGAAAAGCGCTCAATTCTGATTCCACGAAACTATCCTCACACATATACAGTGCTAAAATTTCAGGGACCTAAGATTGTTCTAAAATTTCTGATTGATTTCTGGATCGTACTTAGACTCCACCAAACAAGAGACAAAATAGCTAGTGTCTAAACGGAAACCTAAGGAAAAAGAAATAACACTTATGATTCGACGAAAGAATTCTCATACATCATATAGTTCTGAAAGTTCAGTTCTCTAAGATTATCCTAAAATTTCTGATTCATTTCTGGATCCTACTTAACGGAACAAGACTCCACCCAACAAGACGCAAAATAGCCAGTGTGTAAACGAAAACCTAAGGGAAAAGAAACAACAGTTATAATTCGACGAAAGAATTCTCATACATCATATAGTGCTGAAAGTTCAGTACTCTAAGATTATCCTAAAATTTCTGATTCATTTCTGGATCGTATTTAACGGAACAAGACTCCACCCAACAATACGCAAAATAGCCAGGGTGTAAACGAAAACCTAAGGGAAAAGAAACAACAGGTATAATTCGACGAAAGAATTCTCATACATCATATAGTGCTGAAAGTTCAGTGCTCTAAGATTATCCTAAAATTTCTGATTCATTTCTGGATCGTACTTAACGGAACAAGACTCCACCCAACAATACGCAAAATAGCCAGGGTGTAAACGAAAACCTATAGGAAAAGAAACAACAGTTATAATCCGACGAAGGAATTCTCATACATCATATAGTGCTGAAAGTTCAGTGCTCTAAGATTATCCTAAAATTTCTGATTCATTTCTGGATCGTACTTAACGGAACAAGACTCCACCCAACAAGACGCAAAATAGCCAGGGTGTAAACCAAAACCTAAGGGAAAAGAAACAACAGTTATAATTCGACGAAAGAATTCTCATACATCATATAGTGCAGAAAGTTCAGTACTCTAAGACTATCCTAAAATTTCTGATTCATTTCTGGATCGTACTTAACGGAACAAGACTCCACCCAACAAGACGCAAAATAGCCAGTGTGTAAACGAAAACCTAAGGGAAAAGAAACAACAGTTATAATTCGACGAAAGAATTCTCATACATCATATAGTGCTGAAAGTTCAGTACTCTAAGATTATCCTAAAATTTCTGATTCATTTCTGGATCGTACTTAACGGAACAAGACTCCACCCAACAATACGCAAAATAGCCAGGGTGTAAACGAAAACCTAAGGGAAAAGAAACAACAGTTATAATCCGACGAAAGAATTCTCATACATCATATAGTGCTGAAAGTTCAGTGCTCTAAGATTATCCTAAAATTTCTGATTCATTTCTGGATCGTACTTAACGGAACAAGACTCCACCCAACAAGACGCAAAATTGCCAGGGTGTAAAGCAAAACCTAAGGGAAAAAAAACAACAGTTATAATTCGACGAATGAATTCTCATACATCATATAGTGCTGAAAGTTCAGTGCTCTAAGATTATCCTAAAATTTCTGATTCATTTCTGGATCGTACTTAACGGAACAAGACTCCACCCAACAAGACGCAAAATAGCCAGGGTGTAAACGAAAACCTATAGGAAAAGAAACAACAGTTATAATCCGACGAAGGAATTCTCATACATCATATAGTGCTGAAAGTTCAGTGCTCTAAGATTATCCTAAAATTTCTGATTCATTTCTGGTCCGTACTCAACGGAACAAGAGACTCCACCCAACAAAACACAAAATAGCCAGTGTCTAAACGAAAACCCAAGGGAAAAGAAAAGCGCTCAATTCTGATTCCACGAAACTATCCTCACACATATACAGTGCTAAAATTTCAGGGACCTAAGATTGTTCTAAAATTTCTGATTGATTTCTGGATCGTACTTAGACTCCACCAAACAAGAGACAAAATAGCTAGTGTCTAAACGGAAACCTAAGGAAAAAGAAATAACACTTATGATTCGACGAAAGAATTCTCATACATCATATAGTTCTGAAAGTTCAGTTCTCTAAGATTATCCTAAAATTTCTGATTCATTTCTGGATCGTACTTAACGGAACAAGACTCCACCCAACAAGACGCAAAATAGCCAGTGTGTAAACGAAAACCTAAGGGAAAAGAAACAACAGTTATAATTCGACGAAAGAATTCTCATACATCATATAGTGCTGAAAGTTCAGTACTCTAAGATTATCCTAAAATTTCTGATTCATTTCTGGATCGTACTTAACGGAACAAGACTCCACCCAACAATACGCAAAATAGCCAGGGTGTAAACGAAAACCTAAGGGAAAAGAAACAACAGGTATAATTCGACGAAAGAATTCTCATACATCATATAGTGCTGAAAGTTCAGTGCTCTAAGATTATCCTAAAATTTCTGATTCATTTCTGGATCGTACTTAACGGAACAAGACTCCACCCAACAATACGCAAAATAGCCAGGGTGTAAACGAAAACCTATAGGAAAAGAAACAACAGTTATAATCCGACGAAGGAATTCTCATACATCATATAGTGCTGAAAGTTCAGTGCTCTAAGATTATCCTAAAATTTCTGATTAATTTCTGGATCGTACTTAACGGAACAAGACTCCACCCAACAAGACGCAAAATAGCCAGGGTGTAACCCAAAACCTAAGGGAAAAGAAACAACAGTTATAATTCGACGAAAGAATTCTCATACATCATATAGTGCAGAAAGTTCAGTACTCTAAGACTATCCTAAAATTTCTGATTCATTTCTGGATCGTACCTAACGGAACAAGACTCCACCCAACAAGACGCAAAATAGCCAGTGTGTAAACGAAAACCTAAGGGAAAAGAAACAACAGTTATAATTCGACGAAAGAATTCTCATACATCATATAGTGCTGAAAGTTCAGTGCTCTAAGATTATCCTAAAATTTCTGATTCATTTCTGGATCGTACTTAACGGAACAAGACTCCACCCAACAATACGCAAAATAGCCAGGGTGTAAACGAAAACCTAAGGGAAAAGAAACAACAGTTATAATTCGACGAAAGAATTCTCATACATCATATAGTGCTGAAAGTTCAGTGCTCTAAGATTATCCTAAAATTTCTGATTAATTTCTGGATCGTACTTAACGGAACAAGACTCCACCCAACAATACGCAAAATAGCCAGGGTGTAAACGAAAACCTATAGGAAAAGAAACAACAGTTATAATCCGACGAAGGAATTCTCATACATCATATAGTGCTGAAAGTTCAGTGCTCTAAGATTATCCTAAAATTTCTGATTCATTTCTGGATCGTACTTAACGGAACAAGACTCCACCCAACAATACGCAAAATAGCCAGGGTGTAAACGAAAACCTAAGGGAAAAGAAACAACAGTTATAATTCGACGAAAGAATTCTCATACATCATATAGTGCTGAAATTTCAGTACTCTAAGATTATCCTAAAATTTCTGATAGATTTCTGGATCGTACTTAGACTCCACCCAACAAGACACAAAATAACAAGTGTCTAAAGGGAAACCTAAGGAAAAAGAAACAAGAATTACGATTCCACGAAAGAATTCACATACATCATACAGTGCTGAAAGTTCAGTGGTCTAAGATTATCCTAAAATTTTTGATACATTTCTGGATCGTACTTAGACTCCACACAACAAGACACAAAATAGCCAGTGTCTAAAGGGAAACCTAAGGAAAAAGAAACAAGAATTATGATTCCACGAGAGAATTCTCATACATCATATAGTGCTGAAAGTTCAGTGGTCTAAGATTATCCTAAAATTTCTGATTCATTTCTGGTCCGCACTAAACGGAACAAGAGACTCCACCCAACAAGATACAAAAAAAAAAAAAAAAAAAAAAAAAAAAAAAACAGTGTCTAAACGAAAACTTAAGGAAAAAGAAAGAACAGTTATGATTCCACGAAAGAATTCCCACACATTATATATAGTGCTGAAAGTTCAATGGTCTAAGATTATCCTAAAATTTCTGATAGATTTCTGGATCGCACTTAGACTCCACCAAACAAGACACAAAATAGCTAGTGTCTAAACGGAAACCTAAGGAAAAAGAAATAACAGTTATGATTCCACGAAAGAATTCTCATACATCATATAGTGCTGAATGTTCAGTGGTCTAAGGTTATCCCTATCTACCAACAAGTAATGGGACACCTTTGCAATCGGCGATATCTGCGGTCCTGATACACGCTAGTATTTGTCATTTTCTTGTAGGAATTCCGTCCACAGGGAGTAGAGTTTAGGTCCCAGCCACCTACAGCGAGATCGCCTTTTGGGCAGGACACAGAAACGGAAGGAATGAGATTAAGTCTAGCGACTTTGACAGAACAGTTTGTGGTGAGATTAGAGTACAGTAGATGGCGCCACCGTACAAGTACGATGTTGCACATAGACGGGTGAGACAATTTCAGGGGGGAGGGGGCATAGGAAAGGATACCCATTTAACCAGTGGGTCCAGCCTGGGGGCCGTCACTTAACGCGCTCGTCCGATGCACGGCGGATATTCAGCGATTGTTAGCAAATCAAACCATCTCTGAAAGATCAGCCCAGGTTCGAACCTGAGGACCTTGCATTGATAGTCTGACTCGCTAACCACTAAGCCATCCGCGGCTCAATCGGTCCTGATACACGTCACGGCCACCACCGTTGAATCGTGTGGGAAACAACAACGCAACCAGTCGCATGCAAGATGCCACGCAGTTCGAAGCTCTCTGATTTCGAGAAAGAAGTAATCGTCGGGTATCACAGAAATGGCCGATCGATACGTGACATATCCAGCGAGTTGAAGTACCCAAAATCGACAATGGCCTACGTGATTGGGAAGTGGAAGATGAGAGGTGACTGTCGGAATGTGCCCCGACCCGGCAGACCCACAAAACTGGGAGTTAGAGACCGACGGGTGCGGGCCAGAGAAATTCGGAAGAACCGCACCAAATCGATAGGCCACATCCGCGAGGAGTTTCAACAGGCATCCGGGAGGGTTCTTTCGATGAATACCATCCGTAAGGAAGCCCATCTTCTAGGTTATCATGGACGTGCTGCCGCCCACAAGCCTTTGATCACCAAGTCCAATAGCGCTGCTCGGCTAACGTGGTGCAAAGAACGTCGACAGTGGACCGTTGAACAGTGGAAACAGGTTCTCTGGAGCGACGAATCAAGGTTCACCCTCTACCGTTCGGATGGCAGGGTCTGGGTTTGGCATCTGCCTGGAGAAAGCCTCCTGCCGGAATGTATTGTGCCAACTGTGAAGTTCGGCGGCGGTGGAATTATGCTATGGGGGTGTTTCTCCTGGTATGGCACGGGACCCTTGGTCGCAATTCCTGGTAGACTCAACGCCGAGACCTACTGCACCATTTTGGATGACCATGCGCTTCCTACGTTGTGGCAGTTTTACGGGGTGGACCCATGTTACTTTAAGGATGACAATGCCACCTGTCATGTTGCGAGGTCCACCATGGCTTGGTATGGTGACAGTGGGGTTTATCGAATGCACGGGCCTGCGCAGAGCCCGGACCTTAACCCTATCGAGCACCACTGGGACGAGTTGGAGCGTCGACTTAAGGGGTGCCCCGACCGTCCGAAATCGGTGAAGGAACTGACCTGTCTTCTCCAAGCCGAGTGGAAGAAAATACCGCTACCCGTCGTACAACGCCTGGTTGAGAGTATGCGCAGCTGTAATCACCGCTCGTGGAGGCTCCACCAACTATTGAAGGTGAATAAACTTCGTTTTCCTTTGCTATCACAGGTGTCTAATTACTTGTTGGTAGATAGCATATTTAAATATTCAGCAACCGTTCCAAAAACTGAGCGTAAAATCGAACAAAATGTAGAAATATAGGTACAGCAAAATATATGTTATTCTTTCTTAAAATGTCTTCCCTCGGATGATATGTAACGGTCCCATCGTTCAGTCGACTTTTCAAAAAATGTGGGGAAGGCATTTTGTGGAAGCTGCTTTAGCGACCCCTGAACAGTTTGAATAACGTCAGCATCTGTGTTGAATGTTGCGCCACGGAACTTCTCCTTCATTTTTGGAAACAACCAGAAATCGCACGTGGTGAGATCAGGACTATTGGCAGGCTGTGGCATGATTTCAACATGCATTTGAAAAGACACTATTGAACACAAGCAGTCACATGTGGGCGGGCATTATCATGGTGTAGGGTCCACTTGCCCACCAGTTCCGGTCGCTTAATCGATATGTGTCGTCACAGACGCTTCCAGGCTGAAATGTAATACTCGAATTGAGAGTAATTTCTGTAGAAACGGAATGCCGGTAGACTACACTTTTATGATAAAAGAAAATTATGATCATCACCTTCCTAGCTGATTTGGTTTGGCGGACGTTTTTTCGGAGGATTCGAGCCTGTGTGTTTCCAGACACTCATTGCATGCTTAGTGAGGGGGTTGAAATAGTGGACCCATGTTTCATCGGCAGTTATTACTGTGTTTAGAAAGTTTGGATCCTTTGCAATCATTTGCTTCCACTGGTGACACATCTGAACTCTGGCTAACAATTGTTCTCTCGTCAGGTGATGAGGTACACATTTGGAACACACACGATTCAGCAGTAATTTGTCGCGTAGAATGCGGAATGTCGACGTTTCTGAAATATTAGTTGACTCCGCTATGTCTTCACACGTCGATCTTCTTGCCGGATTACTTAAACAGTTTCAACAATACGCCCACACTTTCAGGTCGACCAGGCCTAGGATCGAGTTCTGCCGACAAACGCCCTTTTTTGAAATCATGGTGCCGTCTAAAAATCGTGAACTCACCCAAACATTTATCTTTGTAAGCTTTTTTACGCTTTCCAACCGTAGGTTGAAGAAGCCTATATGCTCCAGCTTTGTCCGTCCGTCCGTCCGTCCGTCCGTCCGTCCGTCCGTCCGTCCGTCCGCGCGATAACTGGCGTAAAAATGGTTCTATTTCGATGAAAATTTAGTATGTGGTAGGGGACCACCTGGGGACGAACCCTATTGAAAATGGGACAAATGGGGTCAAAGGTCATGACGTATTAGCGTGATCTATTCCATTGCACTTATACGTCATAAATTGCGTAAATATGGTTCGATTTCAATGAAATTTGACTATGTGGTAAGGGACCGCCTGGAGACGAACCCTATTCAAAATAGGTGAATTGGGGTCAAAGGTCAGGACATAAGAGCGGGATGCATTACATTGCCTTTATGCGTCATAACGTGCGTAAAACTGGTTCGATTCCGATGAAATTTCAGTATGCCGTAGGGGACCACCTGGGGACGAACCCTAATGAAAATGGACGAAATGGGGTCAAAGGTCAGGATATAGTATTGCGATCCATTCCATCGCTCTTATCCCATATTATTAAGGTGGACGTCAGGTAATTTTGCTTCCTATACTTCCAATGGAAAAACTTTTGTACACATTTCCTTCACAATTAATGTGTTCCCAAGGATGAAAATTTGAACATCGATTAAAATAACTTCTTATTATCACTTGGAATACTTAATATTTTCTAAAACATAACCATAATTATATTAAAAATCAATAACTTTTCCTTTGGTGGTGTTGAAACGAGAAAAAAGATGGCGCGACCAGTACTTTGATGACGTCAGTAGACAAACAAATGTTGAATTGCATAATTATGGTTATGTTTTAGAAAATATTAAGTATTGCAAGTTATAAAGTGAAGATATTTTAATCGATGTTAAAATTTTTATCCTTGGGAACGCATTAATTGGGAAGAAAATGTGTACAGAAATGATTCCATTCGAACTACAGGAAGCAAAATTACTTGACTTTTACATTAAAGGAGCAATTCTTGTATGTATGTAAATTTTATTTTGAAAACGGCTCTAAGGATTTTGATGAAAGTCGTTAACCTACCGTTTTCTGGTACTAGAAATCGATTTAGCTTGATCTCGACTTTAGGAAAATTCGTTTAGTGGGTTAAATAACCACCACGAATTACCACGTTTTTAGTGTAATGTCATGGCGTCATCCTATTAGATGTTGGCGAGCGGTCACGCCATCTGTCTCCTTGCGTTACTCGTTGTGTGCGGATCCTATTAAAGTTTCATGACGTCACAGTCTTGCGAGCAGATGGTCGCGATTCCCATCTGCCTCATTACGTCACGCGTTGTGTGCGTATGTTCGTCCGCACGATAACTCGCGTAAAAATCGTTCGATTTCGATGAAATTTTAGTATGTGGTAGGGGACCACCTGTGAAGGAACCCTATTGAAAGTGAACGAAATGGGGTTCAAAGGTCAGGACATAGGAGCGGGACCATTCCACTGCTCTTATGCATCATAACTAACGTAAAAAAGGTTCGATTTCCATTAAATTTTAGTACGTGGTAGGGGATCAATTGGGGATAAACCCTATTGAAAATTGGCGAAATGGGGTCAAAGGTCTGGACATAGGAGCGGAACCACTTCCATCGCCATTATGCGTCATAACTTACGTAAAAATGTTTCGATTTGGATGAAATGTTAGTATGTTGTAAGGACCTGCCTGGGGACGAATCCTATTGAAAATGGCCGAAATGGGGTCAAAAGTTAGGACACAGAAGCGGGATTTATTCCATAGCCCTTATTCATTATAACGTACGTAAAATTGCTTCGATTGCGACAAAACTTTATCATGTTACTTCGGAGGTACACTGAACCAGTTCTGTTGAATATCATCGAAATGGGATGAAAGGTCAGGGCACAGGAGTGAGATTTATTCCACAGCCATTTTCCTCATAACTTGAGTAATGATTTCTAGTATGTTGGAAAGCGTATCATAATCAATGCATTGCATGATTTTACTAACCTGTTTAATTAAATCAACGGTTTGTGGAGCCGTAACGATAGCAAAATTTTATCTCACAACGCATTTCACTTCTTAACTCTGAATCACTCCTCTCCATGTCGAAGCGCAGATGTACTTTAAACAACTGCGCAGTAAGAAATCCAGAATCGTCTGCCACTGCTAATAACTGTTGCCATAGATACTTCCTTAATTCAGTTAGTCGTCTGCGTGGTTATTTTCCCCTTTTGCACTGTTGCCAATCCAAATAAAAATTACTCTAAGATTTAATGAAACGGCTTTTGTAAATTATTTATTACAGTCGCTCAGCAGATATTGTGTTTATGATAGAGAGAGAGTGGGGATAGGTATTGTGTTGTGTTGTGTGTCGAAAAGCGCCAAAGAAAATTTTCTTACCTCATCCCTTCAAGTCAATTTCTCAGGAGCGTCTTCCGAAATCAGTCCAACAAAGCTAAGAGGTGTTGCCAATGAAACTTCCTCCTTGTGAATGCTTGTACTCCAAACTTTATCTCTGGTTATTCTGGAGGGCAATTTAATTTAACTTTATATTTTCTTGTCCAATCGCTTCTGCTTGGCTCTTACAGAAGTCATGACCCCTGTTGCACCCTGCATGAGGTGATGCTTCAAAACGACAAGCATATCCTCAGGGGAAGAACGGGTTCAAAAGTCACGTGAGAAGCTCCTACGATGATGTAAAGGCTTTTGTGGACCTTCACTTCGGATTTTGTTTAGCCTATTTCTTTTAGGAGCAATGAATTACATCCAGTTAATTATTATTTTTTTCTTTTCTTTAGGCAACATGCTATCAAAATAAATCTGCCCAGGTTGCAACTGCTTGTGCGAAGAATCTTAACAATTTTTTTACCTCCTTTTCTTTCTGTGATTTTTTACGCTTTCCAACCGTAGGTTGAAGAAGTGTACATGCTCCAGCTTTGTCCGTCTGTCTGTCATTCCGCACGATAACTTGCGTAAAAGTGGTTCTTTTTTTTTTTTTTTTTTTTTTTTTTTTGATTGGAGGTTCACGACCACCGTGAGCAACTCAATGGGCTATAAGCAGTCGTCCGTCCCTAATTTAGGGTCACTGGTTCCAGGGAACGGAGAGAGCCAGTGCCGTAAGACAAACACAACATCCATGCCTCACCGGGATTCGAACCCGGACCCCGTTCGGACGAATGATCAGAGGCCATCGCTTAGACCACTGCGCCACCGGGGCGGCGTAAAAGTGGTTCGATTTCGATGAAATTTTAATATGTCGTAGGGGACAAACCGGGGACGAACCCTATTGAAAATGGACGAAATGGGGTCAAAGGTCAGGACATAGGAGCGAGATCCATTACATCGCTCTTATGCATCAAACTTATGTTGAAATTCTTCTATTGCGACAAAACTTTAGTATCTTGTTTCGGAGGTATATTGAAACAATTCTGTTGAATATCATCGAAATGGGGTAAAAGGTCAGCGCACAGGAACGAGATTTGTTCCACAGCTATTATCCTCATAACTTGAGTAAAAATGCTTCTATTGCGACAAAACTTCAGTATGTTGTTTCGGAGGTATATTGAACCAATTTTGTTGAATATCATTGAAATGGGGTCGAAGGTCAGGGCAGAGGAACGAGATTTATTCCACAGCAATTATCCTTATAATTTGACTAAAAATGCTTCTATTGCGACAAAACTTTAGTATGTTGTTCCGGAGATATACTGAACCAGTTACGTTGAATATCATCGAAATGGGGATCAAAATTCAAGGCAGCTTGCAAGTGGTTTGGCAGTTAGTCGAATGTGAGTCTGGAGAATTAGAGGCTGCTGTGGTGTAGTGGCAGCATGTCCGGCGCGTAACTGGAAGACCCTGGGTTCGACTCCCGGTGGCGGCCAGTGAGAGTTTTTCCGTGACTCACTTATAAACGTGGAAAGAGCGAAGATCTTTTGATGTTCCTGGTCCACGTTAAATGTCTGTATTAATTATTCATTCGCCTTCTAATTATTTGTTCAGTTGCTGCTTACCATCTTTGGTGAATCCCCAGCATTGTGCGGGGCTCCAAGAAGCAACCTGCCAAATTGGCTTGGCAGTTAACGTGGGTAGTCTGGAGGAGTTCGAGGCCGCTGTGGTGTAGCGGAAGCATATCCGGCGCGTAACTGGAAGACCCTGGGTTCGACTCCCGGTTGCGGCCAATGAGAATTTTTCCGTGACTCACTTATAAACGTGGAAAGAGCGAAGATCTTTGTTTGATGTTCCTGGTCCATGTTAAATGTCTATATCAATTATTCATTCGCCTTCTAATTATTTCTTCAGTTGCTGCTTTCCATCTTTGGTGAATCCCCAGTATTGTGCTGGGCTCCAAGAAGCAATCTGCCAAATTGGCTTGGCAGTTACCGTGTGTGAGTCTGGAGGAGTTCGAGGCCGCTGTGGTGTAGCGGAAGCATATCCGGCGCGTAACTGGAAGACCCTGGGTTCGACTCCCGGTTGCGGCCAATGAGAATTTTTCCGTGACTCACTTATAAACGTGGAAAGAGCGAAGATCTTTGTTTGATGTTCCTGGTCCATGTTAAATGTCTATATCAATTATTCATTCGCCTTCTAATTATTTCTTCAGTTACTGCTTTCCATCTTTGTTGAATCCCCAGCATTGTGCGGGGCTCCAAGAAGCAACCTGCCAAATTGGCTTGGCAGTTAGCGTGTGTGAGTCTGGAGGAGTTCGAGGCCGCTGTGGTGTAGCGGAAGCATATCCGGCGCGTAACTGGAAGACCCTGGGTTCGACTCCCGGTGGCGGCCAATGAGAGTTTTTCCGTGACTCACTTATAAACGTGGAAAGATCGAAGATCTTTTGATGTTCCTGGTCCACGTTAAATGTCTGTATTAATTATTCATTCGCCTTCTAATTATTTGTTCAGTTACTGCTTTCCATCTTTGTTGAATCCCCAGCATTGTGCGGGGCTCCAAGAAGCAACCTGCCAGATTGGCTTGGCAGTTAGCGTGTGTGAGTCTGGAGGAGTTCGAGGCCGCTGTGATGTAGCGGAAGCATATCCGGCGCGTAACTGGAAGACCCTGGGTCGACTCCCGGTGGCGGCCAATGAGAGTTTTTCCGTGACTCACTTATAAACGTGGAAAGAGCGAAGATCTTTGTTTGATGTTCCTGGTCCACGTTAAATGTCTGTATTAATTATTCATTCGCCTTCTAATTATTTCTTCAATTTGCTGCTTACCATCTTTGGTGAATCCCCAGCATTGTGCGGGGCTCCAAGAAGCTACCTGCCAAGTGGTTTGGCAGTTCGTCGTATGTGAGTCCGGAGAATTCGAAGCCGCTGTGGTGCAGTGGAAGCATGTCCGGCGGGTAACTGGAAGACCCTGGGTTCGATTGCAGATGGCGGCCGAATAGAATTTTTCCGTGACTCACTTATAAACGTGGAAAGAGAGATGACTTCTTTTGATGTTCCTAATATACGTCAATTGTGTGTGTTAGATCTAGTGAATAATCCAGATATTTGATGTCAGATTGAAAAATAGGCGGTTTAAGATGCATTTTTAAAAAAACGTGATACCTAGTTTCAAGGTGTCATGAATATTTAATTTTCGAAATAATGGTTTTGAAGGAGACATATAATCTGTGTTCAGCATATAACGAACAGATTTCTTTTGTAATTTGAGCACAGAGAGAGAAAAAAGAGAAATATTGAGAGATAGGACAGAGAGGGAGACAGAGATAGAGAAAAACAGAGAGAGAGAGAGAGAGAGAGAGACAAAAGAGAGAGTGAGAGAGACAGAGGAGAACAGAGCGAGAGAGAAGGAAGAAAAAATAGTCAGACAGAGAGGGAAGGAAGAGAAATATAGAGAGAGCGAGAGAGACAGAAGGGAGAGAGAGACAGAGGAAAAACAGATTGAGATAGAGAGAGAAGGAATAGAAATAGAGAGAGAGAGAGAGAGAGAGAGAGAGAGAGAGAGAGAGAGAGAGAGAGAGAGAGAGAGAGAGAGAGAGGGAGAGAGAGAGAAACAGAGAGAGAGAGAGAGAGAGAGAGAGAGGGGGAGTGAGAGAGAGACAAACAGAGAGAGAGATTTATATATTTTGACTGGGGAACCCCCTGGTGTGTATGCAAACCATCTAAGTGCAGAAGAACCGCCTGTTGACTGCGACGACTTCATGAGACACTGTCGTAAGTAAGAGAGTCGATCTGTTAATTACCTGAAGTGAAATTTTGCCATCTACTAAAACTTGACTAATCCGTCGTTCCTGTAATGAGTAAAATATCTCCTATTTCATTTCCTTGTGTCGATGAAATGAAAGCAACCAGTCCAACTGAGTGATCTTTGTATCCAGTAAAACTCTAAAGACTTATGGGTGCATATTTTAAGTCCCTCGCTGTAAATAGGCATGTTGATAGCTTACTAACTATGTAAATAAACGCGCATGTAAACAGCAATTTGTATTCTTTCTTATTGTTTTGGAGTTGGCTGCTGAATTATCTAGCAGTTCATCAACTGGGCCCACCTCGCGATTTAAATAGCCTGGCCGTCCGGTAACTGTACATTACGACGAGTTATTTTTAGATGAAATGTGTTACAAGAAATTATAATTCAGGAAGTGTACATCTGCAGCTGACATAAGATAAAAAAATCTGTGAAGTTTTAATAGTTCATTTCTTAGGCCTGTCCTTTTATGTCGTTGCTATATTTGGCATTCAAATGGCCGCTTGGAAACGACAAACGCAAGCGAAAAGATTTAAAACATTATAGTCCTCTGGCGTGGAACTTAATCATCAGAAAAAGACCAAAAAGCAAGAATAATCGTCAAACAAAGATCTTCGCTCTTTCCACGTTTATAAGTAAGTCACGGAGAAATTCTCATTGGCCCCCACCGGGAAATGGACCCAGGGTCTTCCAGTTACACGCAGGATATGCTTCCACTACACCACATTTCTGTTGTCGTTGTTGTTGTCATTGGTCAAATTTATCACCAGATCAGATACTCGGCTTTTATCTTCAAATTTCGTAACTGTAAGACCCTGGGTTCGTTTCCCGGTGGCGGCCAATGAGAATTTTTCCGTGACTCACTTATAAACCTGGAAAGAGCGATGACGTCTGTTTGATGTGCCTGGCGCGCGTCAATGCCTGTATTAATTATTCATTCGCCTACTAATTAATTATTTGTTAACTTGCTGCTTACCATCTTTGGTGAATCCCCAGCATTGTGCGGGGCTCCAAGAAGCAATCTGCCAAATTGGCTTGGCAGTTAGCGTGTGTGAGTCTGGAGGAGTTCGAGGCCGCTGTGGTGTAGCGGAAGCATATCCGGCGCGTAACTGGAAGACCCTGGGTTCGACTCCCGGTGGCGGCCAATGAGAATTTTTCCGTTACTCACTTATAAACGTGGAAAGAGCGAAGATCTTTGTTTGATGTTCCTGGTCCACGTTAAATGTCTGTATTAATTATTCATTCGCCTTCTAATTATTTCTTTAGTTGCTGCTTACCATCTTTGGTGAATCCCCAGCATTGTGTGGGGCTCCAAGAAGCAATCTGCCAAATTGGCTTGGCAGTTAGCGTGTGTGAGTCTGGAGGAGTTCGAGGCCGCTGTGGTGTAGCGGAAGCATATCCGGCGCGTAACTGGAAGACCCTGGGTTCGACTCCCGGTGGCGGCCAATGAGTGTTTTTCCGTGACTCATAAACGTGGAAAGAGCGAAGATCTTTTGATCGACTCCCGGTGGCGGCCAATGAGAGTTTTTCCGTGACTCACTTATAAACGTGGAAAGAGCGAAGATCTTTTGATCGACTCCCGGTGGCGGCCAATGAGAGTTTTTCCGTGACTCACTTATAAACGTGGAAAGAGCGAAGATCTTTTGATGTTCCTGGTCCACGTTAAATGTCTGTATTAATTATTCATTCGCCTTCTAATTATTTGTTCAGTTGCTGCTTACCATCTTTGGTGAATCCCCAGCATGGTGCGGGGGTCCAAGAAGCAACCTGCCAAATTGGCTTGGCAGTTAACGTGTGTGAGTCTGGAGGAGTTCGAGGCCGCTGTGGTGTAGCGGAAGCATATCCGGCGCGTAACTGGAAGACCCTGGGTTCGACTTCCGGTGGTGGCCAATGAGAATTTTTCCGTGACTCACTTATAAACGTGGAAAGAGCGAAGATCTTTGTTTGATGTTCCTGGTCCACGTTAAATGTCTGTATTAATTATTCATTCGCCTTCTGATTATTTCTTTAGTTGCTGCTTACCATCTCTGGTGAATCCCCAGCATTGTGCGGGCTCCAAGAAGCAACCTGCCAAATTGGCTTGGCAGTTAGCGTGTGTGAGTCTGGAGGAGTTCGAGGCCGCTGTGGTGTAGCGGAAGCATATCCGGCGCGTAACTGGAAGACCCTGGGTTCGACTCCTGGTGGCGGCCAATGAGAATTTTTCCGTGACTCACTTATAAACGTGGAAAGAGGGAAGATCTTTGTTTGATGTTCCTGGTCCACGATAAATTTCTGTATTAATTGTACATGTATGTGTGGTTTTTATATTATTTTCTAAATCAACTCCCTAAAGTTATAGAACATATACTCGTATAAAATCTTAAAAAAGAAATCGTTGCAAAATGATTAAAAATAAAGAAGGAAGGCTTTTTAAATAACTTCAATTTAAAAGAAATATTTTATTTCAGAAATTGTAAGCACAAAATGTTTTTTTTTTCAGTTTATAGTATCGCCGTTCTTATAAAAATGTTTGAAAAACAGAAGTTAACTTTTTAAACAAAACAAAAAAGTTTTAAGGGTACCGAGTCCCTTTAAATATTATACGTCTAAATGTATTTGTGCATAAGGTATTCTATTGTTTTTCTTACAGAAAACATCGACATGAATTGAAGAAATAGAAAAAAAAATACGTGACAGTAGATACAAAAATGTATGTGGGGTTAATCTAATATACATATTTTAAATACCTTGTTTCTGATGCAACAAGAGTAATGACAAGAAATTGCAACATCGTATTTTTAAACCAAGATCGAAACCTTATGATTCGTCAAGGCAGGAACACGTCCACATTATTCAAAGGTACTAATTGTCATTCCGTCAGCACATGAAAGATACGCTCACCTCGGCTTCAACAAACAAATGAAGGTTTTCCCTTTTTGGAACAGACGCTCTCTAACTGGGATAAAAACGAACACTCCTTTTTTAACGGCATACTTTTCATTCTAGGAGAAACTAGTGGACATTATACGCTGTCCTTCAGGCTTACATATGCATATCAAAGATTGATCACATGACTGCGAAACTGTTGTCTTGACCCCAAAGGTCAGAGTTTGTGTGACGTGGAAAGTGCTTTTGCTTTTTCCTAAAGGTTGCTCTGCGAAAACTCATCTTGCAAAGAAGAATAAGCTGAAACCAATGGCCTTAACTTAAGGATGATTCCAACCCTCAAACAAACAAATCTACACTTTAAATTAGCACCCTGTATCTCCACTGGGATTAAAAATGAACTTTTAGAAGACAAAAGTGATGTACAATGCTTTTACAAGAAACAAAGATTTATCGATTGATGGAGAAAAGCTTGAGACAACCGATACCAACATTTATATTCGGCAGCAGATATCAAGTGAGGGTCACATTGATGAAGAAATTAATCGCCGTATAAAACTTGGATGGAGAGCTTTTGGAAGAAACAGTGCAATTTTTAAGAGCAGTGCGCCATTACAGGCGTTGTCCAAAATAATGAAAATACCTCGCTGAAAACATTGACTTTGGTATGTGCTGCTTTTTCAGTAAAACGAACATGTAGCTACAATTATTTTTGTAAAAAAGTGTTGCTTATAGTCTCAAGTGATTGCATTGTAAATCGCTGTTTGCATAATTTCGTTCCAGGTGAAGGCACTGTCGGAGTTCCAAAGAGGGCTGACTGTAGGAGCCCGTCTGGCTGGTGCGTCGGTAACCACACTGGCACAGGTATTGGGGGTATCGAGAGGTACCGTGTCGAAGGTCATGACAGCATACAATGGTCACGGCACAACGTCATCTGCAAGACACAACTGCTGAAGGAAAACCAAACTCACTGCGAGAGACAGAAGGACATTAAAGAGGATTGTGACCGCAAGGAGGAAGACCACGGCGAGGAAAGAGACTGCTGAGCTTAATGCACATCTCCAAAACCAAGTGTCGACCGAAACCGTGCGACGGGAATTGTATAAGCACAATATTCACGGCTGAGCTGCGATTGTAAAATACCTGGTATCACAGGTGATTATGAAACGGAGACATCAATGTATACATGTCTTGTTTTCCGATGAATCAAGTTTCTCACTATACAAGACGGGTTTACGTGTGGAGAACCCCCGCAGAAGCCTACAACCCAGACTGTCTCCTTCCTACAGTGAAGCATGGGGACGGTTCCGTAATGGTTTGGGCCATGATCACGTGGTTTACAGCAGGTCCCATTATCACCTTACACGGACGGATCACTAGCGGTGACTATGTCACCCTTTTGGCCGACCATGTGCATTCAATGGCGCAGACGTTGTTTCCGTTAGGGGATTGCACCTTTCAAGATGATAATGCCCCGATTCACAGGAGTCGAACTGTTCAATCATGGTTTGAGGAACATGAGGATGAAGTTGAACACCTCCCCTAGTCTGCACAATCACCGGACTTAAACGTCATTGAGCCCCTGTGGTCTGCGTTGGAAAACAGAGTGCAATCCCGTTACACTCCTCCGGTGTCTCTCAAGGAATTGGAGCAGTTTCTGCGCGTTCTCATTTTTCAGTTTTACATGATCCGTCAGATTTTAAGCTTTTTACCACGTTTTTAATACTGTTTTTTTGTCTTGTGTCTGGCGCTCTTTAATCAAACATGGCCCTTGCGCCATAAAAATTGACCAACCAACCAACCAAGCACACGGGCGGTCGAAGAATGGTACAACATACCACTTACCACACCATCCAGGACTCGTATGCGTCCATTATAAGCAGGCTTTTTTTTTTTTTTTTTGATTGGAGGTTTAACTGCCACCGTGAGCAACTTATAACGAAGTAAATTTCTCCGTCATTTTTATCCGCGCCAGGATTCGAACCCGGGTCCCCTCATTCCGGAATAAGTCACTCTACCAATTGAGGTACGCGGACGTTTTATTCTGATTCCTATCTGCCTTTATGTCGTGTGCGTCCTTCTGGCAGGTACGTCACATCTCCTGGTACGTTACATCATCTCCCCCTTATTATTTTTTTTTTTTTCGAAGTGCTGGAGAAGGGATTCTCTTATTTTTCCTATCTCGCGGTGTGGAAATAACATCACACCAATGCGAGATTTTGAACGGTCGGGTCATCCGGATAGTTCGGGCGCCATTATAACGAAGTAAATTTCTCCGTCATTTTTATCCGCGCCAGGATTCGAACCCGGGTCCCCTCATTCCGGAATAAGTCACTCTACCAATTGAGCTACGGGGACTTTTATTGATTCCTATCTGCCTTTATGTCGTGTGCGTCCTTCTGGCAGGTACGTCACATCTCCTGGTACGTTACAAACTCAATGGGCTATAAGCAGTCGCCCATCCCTAATTTAGGGTCATTGGTTCCAGGGAAGAGAGAGAGCCAGTGCCGTAAGACAAACACAACATCCATGCCTCACCGGAATTCGAACCCGGACCCCTTTCGGACGAATGATCAGAGGCTATCGTCTTAGACCACTGCGCCACCGGGGCGGCATAAGGAGGCTTCAAGCAGTTTTAAATGCCAAGGGTGCTTCCACACCATATTAGGTGCGTAACACCTATTGTTTCAAGGTGTTTCCATTATTTTGGACAACCCCTGTATGTCGATGCTTTCGCTGCAAAAACAACACGTGCGGATTCGCTTCTTTTGACTAAGAGAATCAGTCTGGCGAGCTAAGACCAACAGGTATCCAAATGGCGGTCAGTCTTGGCTGTTCTGATCCGAAGAGCTTCGATACAATCGCCAGCTAGCGTTTCCATGACAACATAAAGGAGCGGTCGAAGGGGAAAGCTTTGGCAACCGTTCGCTCAAAAAAGAGAAGACTAGGACTACATTAATCACTCGCTTGCTCCGGCCGGTAACAGTATGTGCTTCGCGAGAGTTGTTTTAGTTTCTGTGAAGTGCCAATGAATTAAAATCTGTGATATCGTATCTTAAATTCGAGGCTTTGTTGGATTCGAACTGTTTTGATAAATTTTGTGAAAGCTTTCCTGAACATTTACTATCAGAACTGAAAGAACTCTATGCTTCAAATTTTGGTACAGCTCGACTAGAAATTGAACTGAAGGTGTTTGATTCCTTTGATGGATGTAAAAAGAAATGAGTAAGAGACATTACTTGCTACATATAGTTCAATAAATTGTTGGACATTGTGGACAAATCAGCAGACCTAATATTAAAGCTACCATCAACAACTGCAAGTGCCGAAAAAAAAATTTCTGCATTATAAAGAATTAAGATATATCTTAGAGCCTCACAAGGACATGTAAATTTGAGCAACTAAGCTGTTTTGTCAATAGAGAAAAACATTCTTTTTAAATATGAAAAAAAGTACTGGGAAGAAACTTTTTGTGAAAACGTAACACTCAAGTTCACACAAAAAGAAATAAAAATGGAGTTCAGGTATACAAAAAAGGTATTCAGAAAAAGAATGGAGTTCATGTACAAATACACTGAAGTGCCAGGAAAACTGGTACAGACGAGCTTATGCAAAATACATAGCAACGTCACCTATGCGCGTACTCGGTTGCGTCCACCAGTGCGTTTATAAAGCGATAAAAATCCTTGCCAGCTGTCAGAGCTGTTTTCGGCATGAGAATGACAAGTAATAACGATTTAAGCGATTTTCAACGCGGTGTCATAGTTGGCGCTCGTGAGATGGGCCATAGTATTTCGGAGATAGAAACGAAGTTCGGATTTTCACGGACGACCATTGCAAGGGTGTACCGTGACTACAAGAATTCCGGCCAAACCTCCAACCTACGATACCAGTGTGGCCGTAAAAAAACATTGGGTGAACGTGACCGTCGTCGGCTGTCAAGAATCGTTTCACGCGGTAGGCGTGCAACACTCTCTCAAGTATCATCTGAATTCAATGCTGGAGCCTCAACAAACATCAGCGTCCGGACTGTGCAACGTACCCATCACGATATGGGCTTTGGGAGCCAACGCCCAACTCGAATCCCCTTGATGGGTGCACGACACAGAGCTATACACCTCGCTTGGGCACGGCAACACCGCCACAGGACACTTGGATGACTGGAAATAAGTAGCCTGGTCTGACGAGTCGCGTTTCTAACTGTACCGGGCAGATGGAAGGATTCGTGTGTGGCACAAACCCCATGAAGCCATGGATCCCGTCTGTCAACAGGGAACTGTACCGGCTGGTGGTGGTGGGGGGGTCCGTAATGGTATGGGGTGTGTTTAGCTGGACTTCACTGGGACCCCTGGTACGTCTACAAACGTCTGTGACCGGCCAACGCTATGTGCGCATCCTTTCTGACGACGTACACCCGTTCATGTCCTGCATTCATGCTAATGGGTTGGACCTGTTCCAACAGGACAATGCACCACCACACAAGTGTAGGTACGCCACATTATGGTTAGAGGAGCATTCAGAGTTTGGGTGTTGCCATTCCCATCCAAGTCCCCAGATCTGAACGTGATAGAAACCATTTGGGATGCCATGCAACGCGCTATCGAACACAGGAATCCGAGACCTCGGAATACACCCGAATTGTCGAACGCTCTGCAGGAAGTATGGTGTGCATTGCCTACAGCATATTTCCGGAAGATAGTGGAGTCCATGCCCCGTCGTATTTCTGCAGTCCTGCGGTTCCGTGGGGGACCTACCAAGTATTAGACTGGGGTACCAGTTTTTCTGGCACTTCACTGTAAAATACTGATCCTCATAATATTTGGTATCATGTTAGCAATAGCATGCACCTAAAATTTAAAAAAGAAGTTACTTCTATTACTTAACAACTGAAAAACAAACTTCGCAATTAAAAAAAAGTACCGGGGGTGGGAGTGGGGACTTGATAGCGCCCAAGTCTTGGACCCACGTTACGCCACTGGTACAATCAATATAATGCAAAAACTACAAAAAACATACACAAAGAGAAGAAGAAAGATGACACCGAATTTTCGGGTGTAATAAGCACGTCTTTTGAATCCGTTCTGACGCAAATTAAATTTATCAAAGCTATTCAAAGCCAATGGAACCGGTATGGAAAACAATAGATCTGACGAAAGAAAGAAGATTTTCAATCGGGTTTTTAATCCCTCAGATATTGCTGTAAACGGAATCGTGAGCTTACGAACTTTTAGAAACAGAGATATCGACAAAAATAAGATGTGACTTTACGTCACCTGGTGGGAAAACAATGCATTATTTTAGGAAGAAAGTATTCGCAAAAGGTGTATCCATATAAGCGGCATCGGTTGAAGAAAAAAATTAGTCGAGTTTTCAAGAGACCAGATTTTTCAACAAATACTTCAGGAGCAGAAATGAACACTTATGACTCCTGGTGGCTAAACCATTCTTTACCAAACATTAGAAATTATGTGAAAAATATTTTCGATCAGGTCTTGTATGCGATACAGGAAGAATTTTTCAAATCAGATCTTTAGGAGCAGAAATAACGCAGAAAACGCAATTTACCTTTAGCCCCCTAGCGGAAAGTCTATGATTTACTTGAAATTTTTATAGGAAATACTTTCGCATCGGAAACACTATCCAACAAAGAATTTTTTTTCAAATCGTACTCTTAGAAGTAGAGATATTGACAAAAATAAGATATACATCTACGCCCCCTGGCGTAGAAACCATGCATTTTTTCAAGAAGAAAATTTTCCTAAAAGGTTTGTCTACATGAGTAGTATCGGTCAACAAACGACCGTTTTTTCAATCAAGATTTTAGAAGCTCATATTTTGCTGCAAATACAACAGGAGCGGAAATTAAGACTTACGCCACCTGGTGGCCAAACCATTTCTTACAAAAATTGGAAAATATGTGCAAACGATTTCCTATCAGGAGCTGTATGCGGTGCAGAAAGAATTTTTCAAATCGGAGATTTAGAAGCAGAGATATATTGGGAAACGCAATTTACATTTACGCCCCCTAGCGGAAAGTCTATGAACTACTTGAAAATTTTGAAATTATATGAACCACATGTCACACTAGAAGCACTATCCAACAAAGAAGGAATTTTTCAAATCGTACTCCTAGAAGTAGAGATATTGACAAAAATAAGATATACATCTACGCCCCCTGGCGTAGAAACCATGCATTTTTTCAAGAAGAAAATTTTCCTAAAAGGTTTGTCGACATGAGTAGTATCGGTCAACAAACGACGTTTTTTTCAATCGAGAATTTAGAACATCATATTTTCTGCAAATACAACAGAAGCGGAAATTAAGGTTTATGCCCCCTGGTGGCCAAACTATTTTTTTTTACAAAAATTAGAAAATACGTGCAAACGATTTCCTATCAGGAGCTGTATGCGGTGCAGAAAGAATTTTTCAAATCGGAGATTTAGAAGCAGAGATATAGGGGGAAACGCAATTTACCGCTACGCCCCCTAGAGGGAAGACTATGAATTACTTGAAAATTTTGAAATTACATGAAAAAGCATGTCACACGAAAAACACTATCCAACAAAGAAGGAGTTTTTCAAATCGGACTCCTAGAAGTAGAGATATTGACAAAAATAAGATGTACACATTTGCCCCCTGGCGGAGAAACTGTGTAATATTTTAAGAAGAAAATATTCCGAAAAGGTTAATCGATGTGAGTGGCATCAGTTCACGAAAGAATTTTTTCGCTCGATATTTTAAAAGCTTCGATTTTATGGCAAACACATCAGAAGCAAAAATTAACGCTTACGCCCCCTGGTGGCCTAAGTATTCTTTACCAAAAATTTGAAATTATATGCAAAAGATTTTCCATCAGGAGATGTATCCGCTGAAGAAAAAAATTTTTAAAATCGGAGTTTTAGAAGAAGAGTTATCGCGGAAAAGGTAATTTACTTTTACGCCCCCTAGCGGAAAATCTATGCGTAATTTGAAAAAGTAACTACATCTAAAATACTCTTCGATATAAATGGAATCGAAAAAAAAAAAAAAAAAATTCCATCGGATGTTTAGAAGCAAATATGTGGAATAAAACGTATTTTTGAATTTGACATAATCTGCATTTACGCCCTCTACCGGCGAAATTGTACATCGTAAAGAAAAAAACGAAATAAAGGATCATCATTTGCATACTTCAAACTTTCCAGTGCAAAATAAATGTTTCAAATCGGACTAATAGTTGCAGAGATATCGTGGGTACAGACGGACGGACTAACCGATAACAGAAGCACGATAAAATTATAAAAATAAAACAAAAACTTTTTTTAATCAATTAACTTTTAGGTACGCAAGACATCCAGCGCAGTCAATGTAATGCCGCAACTCGACGGAATGTTTTTCGCAGCAGGAACAGAAAAATGTTTAAGGTCTGATATCTTACAACGTACGTTCTAATAATTTGCATGAAATCTTGTTTCTCAAGGTACAGAAACTTGATTTTTTGCTCTGTGGGGAAAAAATAGAACGTACAAGGAAATAGAAATTCGTTGAATGTTTCGCTGAATGAACAGCTAGCAATTCCCCGATGTGTAATCACGTGCTGTGCTCAAGGGGTACGTCATCACAGAGTGGGTCCTTGCATTTGACACTGCTGTCAATCAATCTCTTTCGTTCTTCATAACCCTTTCTGTGTCTTGGCAAAAAAAAAAAAAAAACCCTGTTCTGATACGGCATATATTATTTTACGAAAAAGCTTAATTTGCTTGGAGGCCGTTATGCAAGGTTACAGAGTAATTATGACTTCACCGGCTTCTTTTACTTTGCTTCGAAACAATTTTTTTCTTGTCTTTACCGAAAAAAGCGATGTCTACTTAATTTAACGATCAGTACTCTCAATCACTATCCGATCAGAGCTGCAGAGTATGATCCAGGAACTTGCTGACAAGAGTAAAGAAGTGGGATTAAAAATGAACTTTCAGAAGACAAAAGTGATGTTCAATGCTTTTACAAGAAATGAAGATTTATCGATTGGTGGAGAAAAGCTGGAGATAACAGACACGTACGTTTATCTTGGACAGCAGATATCAAGTGAGGGTCACATTGATGAAGAAATTAATCGGCGTACAAAACTTGCCTGGAGAGCTTTTGGAAGAAACAGCATAATTTTCAAGAGCAATATGCCATTATGTCTTAAAAGAAAAGTGTTTGATCAATGCATCCTTCCAGTGCTTACGTATGGTGCAGAGACGTGGACCTTAACTAAAAGAGACATACAAAGGCTGCAGACAACTCAAAGCAGCATGGAGAGGTGCATGCTTGTTGTAACCAGGAGAGATAAGAAGAGGAACTCGTGGATCCGAAACATGACAAGAGTGGAAGACATCATGATCAGAGTTAAATCCCTGAAATGGCAATGGGCTGGACATACTGCCAGAAGGACAGACCATCGATGGACAGCCGAAATTTTAGATTGGATTCCAAGGGACAGGAAAAGACCCAGAAAAAGACCACGTGGGAGATGGGTGGATGAAATTCGAAAGTATGCGTGAGTGACATGGAGAAGTCAGGCACAAGACAGACCGTTGTGGAAAAAACTTGGGGAGACCTTCGTCCAGCAGTGGATTGATAATAGTTGACAATGATGATGATGTTGATGATGATGACTCTTAAGAGAAACACAGCAAGAAACAAGATGCGATGACGATGCGAGGGTTGGGCTAGTCGACTAATGTCCTGGAGAATTAGAAACCAGCAAAATTTTCAGTTTGTCGATTTCCTTTTTTTAAAAAAAAGTGGTGAACATTCCGTATGAAAAATTCAGGTGGAAGAAGTATTTGATTTCGATAGATTTTTGTACTTTTGCAGGGCCGGTCCGAAGGATGTACGCGCGACAAACCCACAGTTAACAAATACACTATATTGACAAAAGTCATCGAACACCTAGAAGAGAAACACAACAAATTGACATACATTAATACGACGTCGGTCCACCTTTGGCCTTAACGCATGCGCTGACCCTTCGAGACATGCTTTCGACAAGGTTTTGGAACACAGCGATATAGGTATGCGCTTCCATTCAGCACGTATGCTGCCGCTAACTGTTGCTTAGTAGTAGGCCTTGGTTCCAAACTTCTTATGCGGCGCTCTAATTCATCCCATAGGTGCTCTATGGGATTAAGATCAGGGCTCTCTGCTGGCCAGCCTACACACGATAGAGAATTATCATCAAACCATGCCAGTGCATTATCCTGATGGTAACAACAAGGCTCGGTTTCATAGTACTGCCACAGCCCACGCATTTTTATGCTCCGTGCATTTCGTCTTGCTAGTGCTCTCTTTGGTGTTCCGAGTATTTATTTTTGTGTGTATGAATTCCGTGAAGGTTTCATGGTTCTGCTCGTATCCCTCCAAGTCGGTAAGTGATCATTTAGTTAAGTTATTTTCGTTTTTATTGTCTTGGCCGAGTCGGCCAAGACGTGAATTCTGCTACGCCATTACAAATGGCGTCATCAGGCGTGAGTGACGTCCCTGTTCTTGCTCCTGATAAGGATGTTCCTCCTCTTCCACCATCCACCAATGGCGGGCCTGCTCCAACAAGCCCCTCCTCTCCTAAGCGTAGTTCAGCTACCCTACGAGCTACTTCTACGTCACTAAGTAGTGACCAGCAACCTTCCCCGCAGATGACAGAAGAAGCGATGGACGTTTCACCTCCGTCAGTAGACTTACGTCATCACATTATCCGGTCGCTCCATATGCAGCCGTCCTTTCGAATAAGTCTTCCCCACCTTCTGCGTCGGCTTCTATAAAAGGCCCTTAGATGAAATGTGATGCAAACTCCCTATTATAGAAGCCGACGCAGAAGGTGGGGAAGACTTATTCGAAAGGACGGCTGCATATGGAGCGGCCCGATAATGTGATGACGTCTACTGACGGAGGTGAAACGTCCATCGCCTCTTCTGTCATCTGCTGGGAAGGTTGCTGGTCACTACTTAGTGACGTAGAAGTACGATTAGCTGGTAGGGTAGCTGAACTACGCTTAGGAGAGGAGGGGCTTGTTGGAGCAGGCCCGCCATTGGTGGATGGTGGAAGAGGAGAAAAATCCTTTTTGATGGATGGTGGAAGAGGAGGAAATTAGATGAAATGTGATGCAAACTCAGGCTGCGGATGGCCTAGTGGTCAAAGTTCGTGACTGCCACGGAGAAGACCTCAGGTTCGATCTCAGGCAGGTACAAACGCTCGAACCACTAAATATACGCCGTGCGTCGGATGGGCACGTTAAGCCGTCGGACCCCGGGTGCTGGTCCCCCGGTAATAAATAAGGGCGTCTTCCTCCCCCTTTCTACCTCGTTTCCGTGTTTCCTTCCTATCGGGCACTCTAGTCCAAATCTCCTAGCTTCCTGTTTTTATGGGTTGTTTAAGACCTCGGGTCAGACACTCCCTTCCTAAAATCCTCTACATATATGATCTGATCTGATCTGTGATGCAAACTCCAACTTCTTCGTCGATCTTCCATCAACTTCGCCAGCTGGTCAACACTTCCTTAGTAAAGTTGACATCGGCGTTGCCTTCCCTGCTCTTGCCAATACTAAGCTCACTGCTTGTCACACGCGTGGGCCGGGAAGATGGCAAAGGCCGCCCCGGTGGCGCAGTGGTCTAAGGCGTTGGCCTCTGATCATTCGTCCGTAAGGGGTCCGGGTTCGAATCCCGGTCAGGCATGGGTGTTGTGTTTGTCTTACGGCACTGGCTCTCTCCCTTCCCTGGAACCAGTGACCCTAAATTAGGGACGGGCGACTGCTTATAGCCCATTGACTTGCTCACGGTGGTCGTTAAACCTCCAATCAAAAAAAAAAAAAAAAAAAAAAGTTATAAATGATGGACTTTCTATTGGTGACCGCCATATTAATGCTGATCCTATCTCCCACATGCATACTGTTCTGAATTTTCCCCCAGTCCCGCCAGAAATTTCTGACGAACTTTTACTGTCCATTGCGCAAAACTTTGGACGTGTAGTTGGCACAATCACCACCTTCTCCTCTTTCCCAGCCCTGCCGGAAGATCGTTATCTTCTTGGCTTACGGCGAAATGTAAGAGTGGTTTTTCCGTCTGATGAAGCAAAACTACGAGTTCCACCCAAGTTCAGTATTCGATGTGGGTGTCATGTCAATTCGTCGACTACATCAATTCGTCGCGCGTCAATTCGTCGACTACGGCAATTCGTCGACTACGTTAATTCGTCGCGCGTCAATTCGTCTAATACGACATTTTGTCGCGCGTCAATTCGTCGCGCGTCAATTCGTCTACTACCACATTTCGTCGCGCGTCAATTCGTCGCGGACCAATTCGTCGCGTTTACAAAGTTTGGTTACATACAAAACGAATGCAGGAAAACGTATGATTTCCAACGTCTTCCGCCCTGAACAAATTTATAAGGTTTGGACACTCAGACAGGATAGAAATATTACGCTTTTTCTTTGGCACTAAAAATATTAGACGGTAGACGGTTTTTGGAACGGGTCGGGGTCCGGTTGGTAAGAGCATCCCCCCCCCCTCTCCCCACAAAATTTTCGTAAAATCTACAGTTTTCAATTTAGAACCACCAAATTTGGTATATTATCTCATGGTACTCTAACTTAGACAGTAGACGGTTTTTGGAACGGGTCGGGCATGGGGTCAGAGCCCCCACCCTCATACAAAATGTTCGTAAAATCTACAGTTTTTTAGAACCACCAAATTTGGTATATTATCTCATGGTACTCTAACTTAGACAGTAGACGGTTTTTGGAACGGGTCGGGCATGGGGTCAGAGCCCCCACCCCCATACAAAATTTTCGTAAAATCTACAGTTTTCAATTTAGAACCACCAAATTTGGTATATTATCTCATGGTACTCTAACTTAGACAGTAGACGGTTTTTGGAACGGGTCGGGCATGGGGTCAGAGCCCCCACCCTCATACAAAATGTTCGTAAAATCTACAGTTTTTTAGAACCACCAAATTTGGTATATTATCTCATGGTACTCTAACTTAGACAGTAGACGGTTTTTGGAACGGGTCGGGCATGGGGTCAGAGCCCCCACCCTCATACAAAATGTTCGTAAAATCTACAGTTTTTTAGAACCACCAAATTTGGTATATTATCTCATGGTACTCTAACTTAGACAGTAGACGGTTTTTGGAACGGGTCGGGCATGGGGTCAGAGCCCCCACCCTCATACAAAATGTTCGTAAAATCTACAGTTTTTTAGAACCACCAAATTTGGTATATTATCTCATGGTACTCTAACTTAGACAGTAGACGGTTTTTGGAACGGGTCGGGCATGGGGTCAGAGCCCCCACCCCCATACAAAATTTTCGTAAAATCTACAGTTTTCAATTTAGAACCACCAAATTTGGTATATTATCTCATGGTACTCTAACTTAGACAGTAGACGGTTTTTGGAACGGGTCGGGCATGGGGTCAGAGCCCCCACCCTCATACAAAATGTTCGTAAAATCTACAGTTTTTTAGAACCACCAAATTTGGTATATTATCTCATGGTACTCTAACTTAGACAGTAGACGGTTTTTGGAACGGGTCGGGCATGGGGTCAGAGCCCCCACCCCCATACAAAATTTTCGTAAAATCTACAGTTTTCAATTTAGAACCACCAAATTTGGTATATTATCTCATGGTACTCTAACTTAGACAGTAGACGGTTTTTGGAACGGGTCGGGCATGGGGTCAGAGACCCCACCCTCATACAAAATGTTCGTAAAATCTACAGTTTTTTAGAACCACCAAATTTGGTATATTATCTCATGGTACTCTAACTTAGACAGTAGACGGTTTTTGGAACGGGTCGGGCATGGGGTCAGAGCCCCCACCCCCATACAAAATTTTCGTAAAATCTACAGTTTTCAATTTAGAACCACCAAATTTGGTATATTATCTCATGGTACTCTAACTTAGACAGTAGACGGTTTTTGGAACGGGTCGGACATGGGGTCAGAGCCCCCACCCCCATACAAAATGTTCGTAAAATCTACAGTTTATTAGAACCACCAAATTTGGTATATTATCTCATGGTACTCTAACTTAGACAGTAGACGGTTTTTGGAACGGGTCGGGCATGGGGTCAGAGCCCCCACCCCCATACAAAATTTTCGTAAAATCTACAGTTTTCAATTTAGAACCACCAAATTTGGTATATTATCTCATGGTACTCTAACTTAGACAGTAGACGGTTTTTGGAACGGGTCGGACATGGGGTCAGAGCCTCCACCCCCATACAAAATGTTCGTAAAATCTACAGTTTATTAGAACCACCAAATTTGGTATATTATCTCATGGTACTCTAACTTAGACAGTAGACGGTTTTTGGAACGGGTCGGGCATGGGGTCAGAGCCCCCACCCCCATACAAAATTTTCGTAAAATCTACAGTTTTCAATTTAGAACCACCTAATTTGGTATATTATCCCATGGTACTCTAACTTAGACAGTAGACGGTTTTTGGAACGGGTCGGAATGGGGTCACAGCCCCCACTCCCATACAAAATTTTCGTAAAATCTACAGTTTTCAATTTAGAACCACCAAATTTGGTATATTATCTCATGGTACTCTAACTTAGACAGTAGACGGTTTTTGGAACGGGTCGGAATGGGGTCACAGCCCCCACCCCATACAAAATTTTCGTAAAATCTACAGTTTTCAGTTTAGAACCACCAAATTTGGTATATTATCCCATGGTACTCTAACTTAGACAGTAGACGGTTTTTGGAACGGGTCGGAATGGGGTCACAGCCCCCACCCCTATACAAAATTTTCGTAAAATCTACAGTTTTCAATTTAGAACCACCTAATTTGGTATATTATCCCATGGTACTCTAACTTAGACAGTAGACGGTTTTTGGAACGGGTCGGAATGGGGTCACAGCCCCCACTCCCATACAAAATTTTCGTAAAATCTACAGTTTTCAATTTAGAACCACCAAATTTGGTATATTATCCCATGGTACTCTAACTTAGACAGTAGACGGTTTTTGGAACGGGTCGGAATGGGGTCACAGCCCCCACCCCCATACAAAATTTTCGTAAAATCTACAGTTTTCAATTTAGAACCACCAAATTTGGTATATTATCTCATGGTACTCTAACTTAGACAGTGGACGGTTTTTGGAACGGGTCGGGCATGGGGTCAGATCCCTCACCCCCATACAAAATGTTCGTAAAATCTAGAGTTTTTAATTTAGAACCACCGAATTTGGTATCCTATCTCATCAAACAAAGATCTTCGCTCTTTCCACGTTTATAAGTGAATCTGGAGAAATTCGAGGCCGCTGTGGTGTAGCGGAAGCATATCCGGCGCGTAACTGGAAGACCCTGGGTTCGACTCCCGGTGGGGGCGAATGAGAATTTTTCCGTGACTCACTTATAAACGTGGAAAAAGCGAAGATCTTTGTTTGATGTTCCTGGTCCACGTTAAATGTCTGTATTAATTATTCATTCGCCTTCTAATTATTTCTTCAGTTGCTGCTTACCATTTTTGGTGAATCCCCAGCATTGTGCGGGGCTCCAAGAAGCAACCTGCCGAATTGGCTTGGCAGTTAGCGTGTGTGAGTCTGGATGAATTCGAGGCCACTGTGGTGTAGCGGAAGCATATCCGGCGCGTAACTGGAAGACCCTGGGTTAGACTCCCGGTGGGGGCCAATGAGAATTTTTCCGTGACTCACTTATAAACGTGGAAAGAGCGAAGATTTTTGTTTGAAGTTCCTGGTCCCCGCTAAATGTCTGTATTAATCCTATCTCATGGTAAACTAACTTAGACGGTCGACGGTTTTTGGAACGGGTCGGGCCCGGGGGGGGCAGAGCCCCCACATACAAAATTTTCGTAAAATCTACAGTTTTCAATTCTGAACCACCAAATTTGGTATCATGAAACTGTAACTTAGACGGTAGACGGTTTTTGGAAGGGGTTGGAGCCCGGGGGGTCATAGCCCCCCTTATAAAAATTTTTCGTAAAATCTACAGTTTTCAATTTAGAACCACCAAATTTGGTATACTATCTCATGGTGCTCTACCTTAGACTGTAGATGGTTTTTGGAAGGGGTTGGAGCCCGGGGGATCAGATCCCCCATACAAAATTTTCCTAAAATCTACAGTTTTCAATTTAGAACCACCAAATTCGGTGTACTGCCTCATGGTACTCTAACTTAGATGGAGTAGACCGTTTTCGGAACGGGTCGGGGCCCTAGCGGTCAGAGCCCCTTAAAGCATGAATGTTCGCAACGGAGAGAAAGTGATGAACCCTACACACAGAAAATTACAGCTCAGGTGAAAACGATGAATTTAAGATAAAACAAGAAATAAACAAAATCTTGTTCGAAGCCAGAATAAGTAAGACTAAGTCAACTGCTGGACCACATGTTGTTTGTGGGGTCACAGGGCACATAACAAATAATTCATCTGTTTCGAGAGACACAACATAACAGACCTTGACGAATATATTACTAGAGTACAAAGGTGAAGGAAAGAGGTTATAGGTCATGGTTACTTGTTGAATGCCTTTCAGTAAGGGAAGTGAAAAGATAAGTAGGTAAAGCTTAACGGGGATAGTTTAAACTGGTTCCACCTGAAATCTCTGCCTTTTTGCTTCCAATTGTAAAACTTCTTTACATATTTTCTTCGCAATTAATGAATTCCCAAGAATGAAAATTTGCACATCGATAAAACTAACTTTAAGTCATAGCATGGGATACTTAATACATTCTAAAACATTACCATAACTAAGCAATCCAACATTTGTTTGCCTACTGACGTCATTATTGTACTGGTCGCGCCATCTATTAACAAGTCTGAACATTACTCAAGGAAAAATTATTGATTTTTAATATAATTATGGTTATGTTTTAGCAAGTATTAAATATACCATGCTATAACTTAAAGTTAGTTTTATCGATGTGCAAATTTTCATCCTTGGGAATACATTAATTGCGAAGAAAGTATGTAAAGAAGTTTTACCATTGGAAACATAAGGCAGAGATTTTAGGTGGAACAATCTTAAGCCACTTTATTTAGTTGACAACATGCCAATTTTGCAAGTACACCCTGAGAGTTACAGAGTCTGATCCATGAACCTGGTGGGAAGATAAGAAGAGAGATTAAAGTGGAACCTCCTGCTGTTCAATTCTTTTACAACAGCTAAAGATTTAGATGGGACAAGTTTAGAAGTAACTGAAGAATACACAGTGTGGCAAAGAATTTTTAAGACTGGGTCTGTAAAATGAAATAGAAACAAGAAATTATTATTTGTTTTGGCTTGTTATTCTAAATAAGTCCCTCCGGCTTCAATACACTTGTTACAGCGATTTAATAATGATTCGAATGCCTGTTCCAGTTCACTTTGCGGAATTGCCTCCAAAGCATGCGTCGAAGCTGTTTGTATGGTCGAAATATCATCAAAATAACACCCTTTTAACGTCATTTTAAGGTTTAGGAATAAAGAAAAGTTGCAGGTTGCTAAATCAGGTTAATACGGTGGATGATTTAACACACAGCCGTTATTTTTCGCCAAAAATCTACGAACAAGAAGTGCGGTGTGACTGGGTGCATTATCGTGCAACAAACACCAACTGTTTTCATCCCGATATTCTAAATTCTTTGTGGATAATACCCTTACTATCGAAGAATGTAATGAGCATTGTTTTCATTTTCGATGGAACTTTTCTTTTTTTTGGCTTGTGGTGAGTTTTTCTTACTTCCATTTCGCACTTTGTCACTTTGTTTTAGGATCATATTGAAAACACCATGTTTCATCACCTGTAACAATCGAAGAAGTTTGGATCTTTTCAGCGGCTGAAATGATGTCTCTGCAAGGTGCACTTCTCCTTGATTTTTGTTTATTGGTTAACGTGTGTGGAACAAATTTAGCACAGACTTTTGTTTTGCCCAAATCTTCATGCAGGATCGTTCGAATCGTTTCTTTGTTGATGTTTAAAGACTCTTCCCTCATTCTTAGTGACGCACATCGATTGTTTGCCACGAAATCACCCACTTTTTCAATAACCTCAGGTGTCCTAGATGAACTTAGTCTTCCGGTTTGCTTATCATCTTCTAGAGTATCTATTCCGTCCAAAAAACGTTTGTGCCACAGGAAAACATTTGATCTACTTAAACAAAACTCACCGTAAGCTTGTTTCATCATTTGGTACGTTTCCGAGGCACTTTTACCAAGTTTTGCGTTAAATTTTATAACAGCCCTTTGTTCCATCCTAATAATTCAACATGAAAAAATTTTTACTTCTCTAATGAACGACCGTTTTGTTTGAGTTACTTTAACAACTGCGCAGTACTTTTGGCAGAAAGCAAGCAGATGGTCACGGTTTATAACGCATTCGCGATTACACTGGTGGCGCCACCGTAGGCTGAAATCTAGCGCCAGTCTTAAAAATTCTTTGACGCACTGTGTATATCTACCTTCAATAGAAGATATCAAGCAACGGCCGCATTGAAGAAGAAATTTAACAGACCCATAAAACTTGGCTAGATTGCACTTAGAAAAAACAGAACAATTTTTAAGAGCAGTGTGTCTTAAAAGAAAAATGTTTAATCAGTGCATCCTTCCTGCTCTTACTTATTATTAGTGCGGTTCCTTAGTACAAAAATATTGCAAATCTCGCTCCCAGCATGGAACTCGGCACATGTATCACCTATTAGTATACTGAATAAGATTCCTGCGGGACCCAAACTTGAGGGTCTCCCTGGTGGCCATAATCCAAGATGGCGGACATAATTTTTAAGTTGTCATTTTTTTTTGTTCGGATTCCTATGCTTTCGGGCATGCTGAATTCAAATGAAGTGTTTAAAAAAATATTTAATCAACAGGTTTTAAGATAAAACGCGCACTTTCGAGCCAAAAGATCAATCTGTTCTATAAGGATGTTCCGTGCCATTGATGTGAGAGAGGAACTCACGCACCTTCGCAGCCCACGTCGACCTCTCACATCAATGGCTCGTGCGCTGAGAAAAACGTTTTGTTAATTCAGCAAAAAAATTGTTGAATCAAACGAAACATTTTGTCGACAAAAATGTTCATTGAATTTACAAATGTATTTTGCTGAAAATTATTGTTGATTCTACAAAATTTATTGTTCTCATGACTAAACGTTTTGTTCATTTAACAAAATGCCTAGTTCGATTTTTGAGAACTTGTTTGATCCAACAGCATGTACTTGTGAGTTAAGAAAAATTTGAAATTACACTAAAGAGCAATTGAATTAGAGACAGCTGGCGTTATGCAAATGTGGCGCTGTGGGCGGCCCTGTAAACGGAAACGACATGACATATGCAGCGATCCGACAATATAAGGAGTGATGCGGCGGAAATCAGTAAGATTCGGACGCAGTATGGGTAAGACGAAGGATCTAAGCGAATTTGATCGTGGACAAATTGTCGGGGCCCGACGAATGGGTCACTCCGTCTCGGAAGTCGTGCAGGCACTGGGATTTTCATGAGCCACTGTGTCAAGGGTGCACCGTGAGTACATCGATTCCGGTAAAACCAACCCTGCAAGGGCCAACTGCCGTGGACAACAACTTGTGGATGAGCGGGGTCATCGTCGGCTATCTCGCATTGTAACAGTAGATAGACGGGACACAGTTAAAGAAATCACTCGGCAATTTAACGCTGGTGCACAAAAAACGTGTAAGCAGCCACACCATCCAGAACGATCTCCTCGCTATGGGGTACAGAAGCCATCATCTCAAGAGGGTACCGCTGCTGACCGCACATCACAGGGTGCAAAGATTAGCATGGGCGCGGGAACATCGCCGCTGGACCCTAGACATGTGGAAAAATGTTGCCTGGACTGATGAGTCGAGATTCACGTTGGTACGTGCGGATGGCAGGATGCGAGTACGGCGCAAACCACATGAAACGACGGATCCTTCTTGCCAGCAAGATACTTTTCAAGCTGGTGGGGGTGGCATTCTCGTCTGGGGACTGTTTACGTGGACTGAAATGGGACCCCTGGTACGTGTGACATTGTCCCTCGCAGGTCAACGTTACCGGGATATCCTGGACGACCATTTGCTCCCGTTTGTGCGTCTTCAACATCCCACTGGGGACCTCATCCTGCAACAAGACAATGCAGCTCCCGAATTGTATCCGAATGGTTGGATGAACACTCCACCGACGTGACCTTGCTTCCTTGGCCAGCTAGATCACTTGACCTCAATCCCATCGAGCACATCTGTGATGCCATCGAGAGAGATGACCCCCCTCCGTGAAATCTTCGTGAACTGTGGGAGCTTGTTCAGGGGTCGTGGATTCGTATGGCTTCCCAACGCTTCCGGTGTCTTGTCGAGTCCATGCCGAGACGAATCTCCGCCGTCATCAGGCGAAAGGTGGTGCTACACGTTACTAGACAGGCATCACTAATTCAATTGCTCTTCAGTGTATGTGATATACTCCAACGTCCCCTGGCGGGAGAACTATTCGTTATTTTAAGTACTCTTAATAGGTTTTCCGATGTGAGTGGTATTAGTCCACGGAAGAATGGTATTAGTCCATTAAAGAAATCTTTAATGGACTTTTCAGGAAACTCAGATTTTGCTGCAAAATGCAGCAGAAGCAGAAATTAACACATACGCCCCATGGTTGCCAAACCGTTTTTTTACGAAAAAAATTTGAAATTATATGCAAAAGATTTTCTATCAGAAGTTGTATCCACTGCAAAAAGAAGTTTTCAAATCGGAGTTTTATCAGCAGAGATATCGAGGAAAACGCAGTTTGCTTTTACGCCCCCTAGCGGAAAATCTATTTGTAAAAAAAGACTATTTCTGAAATAGTCTTCGACATAAATGGAATCGAAAGTTAAAGGAATTTTTTCAATCGGATATTTAGAAGCAAATATAGGGAATATGATTAACTTCCATTGTGCATGGCTTTTATCGATTACGAAAAGGCCTTTGTTTCAGTGAAACCATCAGCAGTTACAATGGCTTTGAAAACCTGCGGTATTGAAGATGCATACATTAATATTATTAATAACATCTATGAAAATGCAAGTGCAAAGATTCGGCTGTTTGAAAATACAGCACACATAAAAATTGGAAAGGGAGTGAGACAAGGTGGCACCATGTCTCCGAAGCTCTTTAATGCCACATTGGAAAATGTCTTTCAATCACTGAACTGGGAAAACAAAGGGATAAAGATTAATGGAGATTATCTAACCCACTTTCGTTTTGCTGATGACGTAGTCATTTTTGCAACTACCACATCAGAGCTGCAGAGTATGATCCAGGAACTTGCTGACAAGAGTAAAGAAGTGGGATTAAAAATGAACTTTCAGAAGACAAAAGTGATGTTCAATGCTTTTACACGAAATGAAGATTTATCGATTGATGGAGAAAAGCTGGAGATAACAGATACGTACGTTTATCTTGGACAGCAGATATCAAGTGAGGGTCACATTGGTGAAGAAATTAATCGGCGTACAAAACTTGCCTGGAGAGCTTTTGGAAGAAACAGCATAATTTTCAAGAGCAATATGCCATTATGTCTTAAAAGAAAAGTGTTTGATCAATGCATCCTTCCAGTGCTTACGTATGGTGCAGAGACGTGGACCTTAACTAAAAGAGACATACAAAGGCTGCAGACAACTCAAAGCAGCATGGAGAGGTGCATGCTTGGTGTAACCAGGAGAGATAAAAAGAGGAACTCGTGGATCCGAAAAATGACAAGAGTGGAAGACATCATGATCAGATTGTTAAATCCCTGAAATGGCAATGGGCTGGACATATTGCCAGAAGGACAGACCATCGATGGACAGCCGAAATTTTAGACTGGATTCCAAGGGACAGGAAAAGACCCAAAAGAAGACCACATGGGAGATGTTTGGATGAAATTCGAAAGTATGCGGGAGTGACATGGAGGAGACTGGCACAAGACAGACCGTTGTGGAGGAAACTTGGGGAGACCTTCGTCCAGCAGTGGATTGATAATGGTTGACAATGATGATGATGATGATGATGATATGGAATAAAATGTATTTTGAATTCGATATCATCTGCATTTACGCTCTCCAACGGCGTGCTTTGTGGAAAACAAGAAATAAAACATCATCATTCATGAAATAAATACGGGATTACACCAAATAATACAAATTTTGAAGATGCCAATCCGATTTTTGGTGTACATGTGACAAAGATGGTAAGTCAGATAATATTCAAAAACTTGAAAATTTCATTTTTGGTTTCACATTTACAATAACAATCGGATTGTCATCTTCAAAATTTTTATTATATTGCGTAATCCCGTATTTATTTCATGATTTATCTGCTCATCCGCGGGCAATCACGGGATTGGATTCTTAACTTCCGGATTCGCTAAACATGAATGCCGGTTGCTTCGACTAGCGAATCCTGTGATGGTTATATTCAAATTGATCGGAAACTTGAAACTTGGTCGTTCTGGGTGGTGTAGCGGTTAGCATACCCGGGCGCTATGTGAGAGACTCGGGTGCCGCTCAAGGACGATGAAATTTTCAAGTTTTCGGATATTATCCGACTTACCATCCTTGTCACATTAACACCAGAAATCGGATTGTCATCTTCAAAATTGACATCATCAAGCTTCCCAATGCAAAAAGGATTTTTGAAATCGGACTATTAGTTGCAGAGATATGGTGTCCACAGATGGACGAACGAACCAATTAATAACACAAGCACCATCTTTTTTACAAAAGACTTGTTAAAAACAAGGAAACCGAACTCTTCCGTAAATGAATTATGTAAAAAGAAACGTTACAATTTTTAAATGCAGCACAGAAACTCAGTCTTAAAAATTCACGAAAGAATGTAAAAAGAATAGCTTCATAAGTACTAAACATTTTATGGTAGGTTGCACCAAAAAGTGGTATACCACTTTCTATGAAAACATGCACCGCTGTGTGAACAAAACCACATGGTGTTGTAAAATTATGCGGTAAAAAAGGTATACCTTTCATATTTTCTGTTTTTCCATTATTAAAAATTCTTCTGCTAGGGAACATAGAGTTATATCATGTTATCCTCTTTACCTGTTCTAACTGTTTGTTGTAAAAATCACTTTGTCTCTGATATGAGCTAAGAGAATTTTTTTGAGCACGATTTGTTAATTTTCGTAACAGACTTTTCAACCGCTAAGGGAACAAGTTAGTAAAATCATGCAATGCATTGATTATGATACGCTTTCCAACATACCAGAAATTATTACTCAAGTTATGAGGATAATGGCTGTGGAATAAATCTCGGTCCTGTGCCCTGACCTTTGACCCCATTTCGATGATATTCAACAGAACCGGTTCAGTACACCTCAAGAATAACATACTAACGTTTTGTCGCAATAGAAGCAGTTTTACGCAAGTTATGAGAATAATGGCTGTGGAATAAATCTTGCCTTTGTGCAATGACCTTTGACCCCATTTCGTTGACATTCAACAGAACCGGTTCACTATACCTCCGGAACAACATGATAACGTTTTGTCGCAATCGAAACATTTTTTGGTAAGTTACGATGCACAAGGGCAATGGAATGGATCGCACTCCAGTGTCCTGACCTTTGACCCCATTTCGCCCATTTTCAATAGGGTTCGTCCCCAGTGGCTCTCTACCACATACTAAAATTGCATCGAAATCGAACCATTTTTACGCAAGTTATGACGCATAAGGGCAATGGAACAAATCCCGCTCTTATGTCCTGCCTTACCTTTGACCTCAATTTGCCAATTTTCAATAGGGTTCGTGCCCAGGTAGTTTCCTACCACATGCTGAAATTTCATCGAAATCGAACCATATTTACGCATGTTATGATGCATAAAGGCAATGAAATGGATCCTTCACCCATTTTCAATAGGGTTTGTTGCCTGGTGGTCCCGTACCACATACTAAAACTTCATCGAAATCGAACCATATTTACGCAAGTTGTGACGCATAAGGGCAATTGAATGGATCCTGCTCTTATGTCGTGACCTTTGACCCCACTTCACCCATTTTCAATAGGGTTCGTCCCCTGGTGGTTCCCTACCACATACTAAAATTTCATCGAAATCGAACAATTTTTACGTGAGTTATCGTGCCGACAGACAGACGGACGGAAAAAGCTGGGCGTATACGCTTCTTCAGCCTACGGTTGGAAAGCGTAAAAAAGTAACTGTTTCTAGATGTTTTATCGGATGTTGAAATGCAGTTGATTTTTTTTTCTGTGTGTGTATTTTGCAAAGGGTTTTATTGACTACGAAGAATTGAAATACTTGGCAAAGGATTCATTACAACTGAAAATTCGGTGTCGTCTTTCTTGTTTGTAATATATAAAGACATCTTCCTAACTTTGGAAATTTTTAGCAAAATTTTTCCCAATTTCAAAATGAGGAAAGTCGGATGAACTTGTTGTTAGAAACATTAAACGTCAAACTGTGAAGTTCATTAACAATTCTGACTGCACAATAACATGAAATTAAGCTTTTAATTTAATTTTTTCGGTGTTCATGTGTGCACTTTAGTCGAAACCACTTCACCGTTTTATAGCAGTAGTCATTATGTGTCCTTCAGGTTAACAAGGACAACAAGTATCACATCTTCTTTAGTTTTCCTCATCTCTCTTCTTTTTTGCATTAACATTATGGTTTTTCCTGATAATTTGCTCACATGCAACTTGTTCTTAGACCCAGCTAATTTTGTTGCTGTCTGCTCCTTAAATACCTGAACTCCACTGTCTGTGATTGCATTGTGTATCTGGCAGTTACCTTTCACAGATCGTATAACATCTACGAAGCTTTTTCTTCCTTTTTTTTTTACATGCATACTAATTTAATGCTGTCACAGTGGCAACAAAAGGCACAATGTTTTCATCATTTCGGAGTGCTGGCATGAAAGCCAATAGAATGCGTAAGAAAACATTTGACAGAAACGTCTGGGTATAATTAGAGCCATTGTTTAAGCAGATTCCTTTCGCTGTTAAGAAAAAAATTAATGCTTTAAAATTTCTTTCACTTTACCCATACCAAACGATATAATTCACCTTGATTTATGATATTACTAATGCAAGCTCAGATGACGTTAGGATCAAAGAGAAAGAAGATCACGAAGTCAAGACCATCGTCAGTAGTTATTAATGCCCGGAGGTTGAAGAAACACAGACTAAATGGCCCTTCAGATTCAGTGTGAAAACCCAAATTTGCAAGTGGCGAGATTAAACCAGAATCCTTCTGCTCCGCAGCCGAATGCCTTCCCAATTAAGTTACCCCGACGAAATTTATCGCTGCAACTTTGCCATCTTGAAATGTGCGCCACCCAGAGATGGAAATGGGTCATGTGTCAGCGGGTCGGGTCAAGGTGTTCCTGACCTGATTTTGACACGCTAGTAGAGGAAAAAGACCGTTCTATCACAAAGGAAGCTGTCCACGTGCTGCCTCAGACAGATGTGGGTGTGGTCGATTCCTGGTCAATAATGACGTCAGTGACCGCCATTTTTTTCCACGTGGTCTTTCCGACCATCTTTTGTCCGCCATCTTTGATGACAGCGTCACGTGGCTTTCCTCAGACAACGCCATCTTTTAATCGCCTTTTTTATTTCTCCCACGTGTCTCATCGCCGTCTTCTGTCCGCCATTTTTATTACTGCTATGTGTATCACCGCCGTCTTTTGTCCGCCATTTTTCTTTGTGTCAAATAGAGGGAAAAGACCGTTTCTATCACATAGGAAGCTGTCAACGTGCTGCCTCACGACTCCGCACGGACAGATGTGGGTGTGGTCGATTCCTGGTCAATAATGACGTCAGTCACCGGCATTTTTTCCCACGTGGTCTTTCGGACCATCTTTTGCCCGCCATCTTGCATGACAGCGTCACGTGGCTTTCCTCAGACAACGCCATCTTCTAATCGCCGTTTTTATTTTCACCGCCGTCTTCTGTCCTCTATTTTTATTTCTGCTACTTGTCTCACTGCCATCTTCTGCCCGCCATTTTTCTTTGTGTCATTAGAGGGAAAACACCGTTTCTAGCACAAAGGAAGCTGTCCACGTGCTGCCTTACGGCTCCGCACGGGCCTATGTGGGGTGTGGTCGATTCCTGGTCAGTCATGACGTCAGTCACCGCCATTTTTTTCCACGCGGTGTTTCCGACCATCTTTTGTCCGCCATCCTGCATGACAGCGTCCCATGGCTTTCCTCAGACAACGCCATCTTTTAATCGGCATTTTTATTTCTACCACGTGTCTTGCCGCCGTCTTCTGTCCGCCATTTTTATTTCTGCTACGTGTCTCACCGCCATCTTTTGTCCGCCATTTTTATTTGTGTCAGACCATGACATTTTCTGAATCACGTGTTTTGGGGTGAGTCACCACTGATTTTTTTTTCAATAACTTGATCATTTTGCAACGAATTTATTCCTTTTCTTTTTCATAATTTTCCGTTTTATATACACTATATTGACAACAGTCACCGGACACCTAGAAGAGAAACACAACATAGCATTCATTGACATACATTAGTACGGTTTCTGTCCGCCTTTGGCTTTAATGCATGCACTGACCCTTCGAGACACGCTTTCGACAAGATTTTGGAACACAGCGATAGGTATGCGCTTCCATTCAGTACATAATGCTGCTACTAACTGCTGCTTAGTAGTAGGCCTTAGTTCCAAACTTCTAATGCGGCGTTCTAATTCATTCCATAGGTGCTCTATGGGATTAAGATCAGGGCTCTGTGCTGGCCAGTCCACACATGATACAGAATTATCGTCAAACCACGCCATAAAAGTCCTTGCTTTTTATGGCTCGATGCATTATCCTGCTGGTACCAACAAGGCTCGGTTCCATAGTATTTCCACAGAGTTGGTAGGGCATAATTGTCCAGAATATCGAGGTAGACGTGCTGGTTAACAGGTTTGTCCACGATAACCAATGGGCAGGGACCATACCACGAAAAACACCCCCACACAAGTACACTGCCAGCTCCAAACTTGATCGTAGGAACAGTACACTGTGGTGAATAACGTTCCCCCAGCTGCCGCCATACCCACACACGGCCATCACACTGATGGATCGTGTATCTGGATTGATCAGTCCATAGGACCCGTTTCCATTGATCTACGGTCCACGATAAATGTTCTTTACACCATGCTAAACGATGAGTTATAACGAAGTAAATTTCTCCGCGCCAGGATTCGAACCCGGGTCCACTCATTCCGGAATAAGTTGCTCTACCATTTGAGCTACGCGGACATTTTATTCTGATTCCTATCTGCCTTTATGTCGTGTGCGTCCTTCTGGCAGGTACGTCACATCTCCTGGTACGTTACATCATCTCCCCCTTATTTTTTTTTTTATTTATTATTTTTTTTTTTTTTCGAAGTGCTGGAGAAAGGATTCTCTTATTTTTCCTATCTCGCGGTGTGGAAATAACATGACACCAATGCGAGATTTTGAACGGTCGGGTCATCCGGATAGTTCGGGCGCCATTATAACGAAGTGAATTTCTCCGTCATTTTTATCCGCGCCAGGATTCGAACCCGGGTCCACTCATTCCGGAATAAGTTGCTCTACCAATTGAGCTACGCGGACATTGATTCTAATTGCTATCTGCCTTTATGTCGTGTGCGTCCTTCTGGTAGGTACGTCACATCTCCTGGTACGTTACAGAGTAGCATTCTGAGTGGAGATGAAAGCTTTATGAGCAACCGCACGACCACGATAATCCATGGAATGAAGTTCTCTGCGAATGGTAGTTGTACATACCGAGGTTCCAGCACTTTTACTCACCTGTACTTTGAGGTCTTGCGCAGTACTCTGTCGATTAGCTGCAATGACTCTGCTGAGGCTTCGACGTCCTTTATCACTGATTTTCTTTGGTCTGCCGGTACGTGTTTTGCTGCTTCAGGCACGCCATGTGTCTTCCACTTATTCAGTACATCCAAAACAATTGACTTTTCAAAAAATTTGTGCTGTAAACGTAAGGTTCCCGTTTCTGAAGATGCATAAGATTGGCGTCCCTTTCCATCCCATTGTCAGCAATATCGGTTCAGCTGCACATAGGGTCGACAAGTTTCTATCTTCGAAACTATTCACTTTAACGACTTCTTCAAACAAAACTGCTGTAAAAAAATTCCATTGAGTTTGTCAGTCTACTAAAACGACATGCACACTCAGTTCATGGTATCCTTTGATGTGAAATCCATGTTCGCAAGTATCCTAGTGAATGGAGCCCTCGAATCATTGAAAGCAAATCTCATTGACCATCATTTCGGCCAACAGGAAGTTGAAGAAATTTTGAGACTAGTGAAAACTTGTATCGAAACAGTTTCCTTTTTCGTAGCAGATTTTTCGAACAGACGGAAGGCCTTGCAATTGGGACGTTCAGTAGAAAGTGACGCTGGATTGTAAATGAGGACATGTTCAGTAGAAAGTTATGAAACAAGGACATGCTCAGTAGAAAGTGACTTTTTCGTGCAACCTTGCAATGGAGACGTTCAGTAGAACAGACGGAAGGCCCACTGTCGCCTGTTTTATGCGATCTATATGCGCCACTTTGAGGACATACTCTTTCAGCTTATAACGAAGTAAATCTCTCTTTCATTTTTGTCCACGCCGGGGCTCGAACCCGGGCCTCCTCATTCCGGAATAAGTCACTCTACCAATTGAGCTACGCGGACGTTCTTTCTGACTGCTATCTGCCTTTATGTCGTGTGCGTCCCGCTGGGCAGGCACGTCACTCCCCTCCCCCGAAAGAGGGCCGGGGGCATGGCCCACGGGTCAGCCGTGACCATGAATCGTTGCAGTCATCCATCCGCTGTAGAACGTGCACTTGAGAACTCCCAGTCAATCTGGTGTGTGGAATGCAACGTCACACACATTTATTTTTCGAAGCGCTGGAAAAGGGATTCTCTTGTTTTTCCTATCTCGGGTGTGGAAAGAACATCACACCATTGTGAGATCTTTAACGGCCGGGTCATCAGAAAAGTTCGGGCACCATTACAACGAAATAAATTTCTCCGTCATTTTTGTCCACGCCGGGGCTCGAACCCGGTTCCCCTCATTCCGGAATAAGTCACTCTACCAATTGAGCTACGCGGACGTTCGTTCTGACTGCTATCTGCCTTTATGTCGTGTGCGTCCTGCTCGGCAGGGACGTCACAAGCTTGTTACATTCGACATGTGGATTCGATTTGTAGATGATATCGTTTGTCCTCTGGAACGGCAGGAATTCGGAAATACCTAAATTAGTTGAATTTATCAATTCAATTGATCTTCATATACAGTTCACACGTGAGACTGAAAATGGTGGCTGCTTACCATTCCGGGATGTCCTTGTGTCGCGCTCTGAAGGATCCTTTAGTACGACAGTTTATCGAAAACCATTTGCTGCTTCCTTACCTCCACATGTAAAATCAAATCACCCATAGAAACAAAATATTTCGGCTTTCTACACATAGGTATATCGTGCAATACATACACTGGCGGAAAGTGAAAAAAGAACACCAAGAAGGAATTGGCGGACGATCATGAAATTTACACACGTTAATGGGGTCGAGTTTACGTATAGGTGTGATGTTAATTTCGGGACCAACCGGTGAGCGCTTACGCCACAGCACGGCATAATATGCAAATTATCGTCGGTGGTATTGAAGGAGTACGGCGAAGTGAATGTAATCAGTCGTCGGCGTACGGACACGTGCGAAGACCCTGAAGAAGCTGGTGACTGTGCGAACAACACACAACCTTCTACTGGATGCAGGACTACGTGCACGTGTGCCTCTGGCATGTTTACCTCTGACTCCAGCCCACCGTCAGGAACGGCTGCAGTGGTGTCGCCAACGTCTGCACTGGAGAACGCAATGGCGATCTGTCGTGTTCAGCGATGAAAGCAGATTCTGCTCGGAGTCCTCCGAGTCTGCGTGTTCGCAGACGCACAGGGGAGCGTCTCCACCCTTCTTGCATCCACCAGTGACACATAGGGCCTACACCTGGTCTCCTGGTGTGGAGAGTGATCAGCTATCACTCCCGTACACAACTAGTGTTTGTACCGGGTACGTTAAACAGCACCTCCTACATCAACAACATCATTCAGCCCGTTGTTGTGCCATTTGTAAGGTCGGTCCATCGTGGTGTTTTCCAGCAAGATAACGCACGCCCGCACACGTCACGTGCAACACAACATGCACTTCATGGTGTGAGACAACTTCCATGGCCACCGGATTTGTGCCCCATTGAGCACGTGTGGGATTTTATGGGACAACGACTTATCCGGTCTCCACAGCCAGCTACGACCATCCCCGATTTACGCGTCCAGGTTGATGATGCTTTGAACTCAATACCCCAAACTTACATCCAACATCTGTACGACAGACTCCATGCCAGAATTGCACAATGTGACGCAGTTCATGGCGGTTCAACCTCGTACTAACCATGTTACATGGAAATGTTATTTTTCAGTTTACTAGCAAATACAGCTGTATTTTGCCATAATGTTTTGATCACGTTATCCTCTGTATTCCGTTATTATGCTGCATAAATTTCGTTGGTATCAGACGTCTCCTTCTTGGTGTTCTTTTTTCACTTTCCGCCAGTGTATATGCTCAACTGAAGTTTACTTACAGAAAGAGCTTGAATTTCTTAAACGAATTACAGTGCATAGAGGGTATAGCCCTTCCGTGATAGACAAAGATGTCCAAAAATTTAGGAAACCGAAGCCTGTCTGCTCGCTCACGCCAATAGACTTCCCAGTACGAACGAATTGGGCGGTTATCCCATTTGCTCCTCAGATTTGCTTCAGAATTAAAAAAAATTCTCAAGAGTTTTAACCTCGTGAATGCAGACTTTCATATAAGGACAGACCCGCAGGGCTTTAAGCTTCCGTGTGAAGGAACACAAGACTTACGTACGGAACTATGAACTGAAGAAGTCATAAATAGCCCAACATTGTCATGAAAACAACCATCATTTTTGTTTGGAAACGCTACACTTATTAATAAACCGGAGTCGACTATCAAGCTTAATATATTAGAAGCTTTCCACATAGACCGGAATTCTTCCCGACTTGTCAACGACATGAAGTCTACGACATTTCTTTCAAGCGCGTGGAAACAATTCGTCAAAATCAGTGACCGTCAGAACTCTGATGATGTCACAATAATTTGAATGTTTACGCTCCATTCGTCATGATGAAGCCGAGCCAAACACTCTGCGAAACTATAGTCGATGCTGATAAAACATTTAATTGGGAATAAACGTTGATAATTCAGTTATACTATTTAAGTCCAGTTGGTGTACAGTTCCTTGTTATTTAATTGGCCCACAGAGTCCTTTCCTTTTTTAGACTACTAGTTGAATTTTAAATAAACAAAGACATCGCTCTTTCCACGTTTTAGCAACACACGCAGCAAGCGAAAAGTTGTTATTCGGTGACTTCTGGGGAATCGAATCCCAGATCTCTCGATATCCAGCCGAGCGCGTTAGCCTTACACCACGGTGGCCAACAATCCACGGCGCTAGGTGTGTTTTTCTGTCAGCTTCTGACATCATTAATCCGTAAGATGGGCTCAGCTACTGAGACTTCTCCATTTGGTAGGCATTAACGGCACTAGCTATGTAAGAGCGAACGTGCTGTCACGTGATTTAGCGCCGGCTCCTACTTAAGGATCCGAGGCCGTCCGCGCTACGTAGGCTCTCACAACAAACAGAGACGTGTGTATGTTTCCCTGAAACACACTCTCTCTCACTCTGTTCGAACGAACAAACGAAGCCTCCCCCACTTTAATATGTAAATCTGTGAACCGGGAGGCGGAGCGACAACAGCTGATCATACGGAAATATATTCAACTTCAGAAATAATAATTTCAAGAGAACTCTTGGTTAAAACACATACAAAACATTTATTTCCGCATCAATTAGAATTTTAATGGCGGTGGATTACTCGCTCTTGAACGTTAGGCCTCATTATGACTGGACCTGGCAAGCATCGTGGAACGCGCAAGCTAAAATGGTCGATTTCTGCAGAAATCTCACTCTGCGTTGAAATCCTAACTTAGAGTCTCCTTGAAACTAGGTAGACCTATACCTCGTCGACGCTTAAGGAATAGTTTTCTAGCTATCCTTCTCCAATCGATGTTTCAGTAGACTGTACTAAGACCGTAATTCAGTAGTATAACATCAACTACTCTACCGGAATCCCTGACACGGGCTGATTCCTCTCGTAGCGGCAACGAATCTCTTCCAGGATAGGTGCTCGCTCGCTTCCCGTGAACTTCGGGAGTCCACCGCACAATCAAGGCAAACGCGTCGCGCTTCCTTTCTATCGGAGAACTATCCCCTCCGCTTTCCGAAGACAGACTGACGAACAGATCCTCCCTCAGTGACCTGCTCGCCTACCCCTTCACGCTGCACCTGTTTCAAGGGCGATGGCGCTGCCCTTGACCTCCACTCACCGGTTCATGCTGCTCTCCTCTCTGGTCACGTGGGTCACCTCTGGCGCCCTTCACCTGCCCCACCCCTAGGCGTTTTCTGGGTATCTGGATACTGGACCTTTAATTCTACCTCGCGCGTTCTCGCTTATCCTCAGATCATTCATTCGTGAGTGCCTCCTTCCGAGAAAGCAATCCTACCGCCGTAGTACATCCGTAGCAATACAATACACATTGTTATACTGATACAAAAGAGTATGTCTGCATTTCAGACTTGCAGGCGCCATGTCCAAATGAACAATGTATCTGTGAAAGTCACAGTGTCCTTGACGATATTCTCAGTTCATAGAAAAAGGCCTCGCCCTTTCTAAGGCGTGAGAACCCGAAGTCTTTTGTTATACATTTCGATTTCACACTTTGGGAACTTGCGATGTTTCTTTCGTCAAAAAAAAAACCCCACATAATGTTTATCATTGAAATGAATTAATATCGTTAATGTGTCCGTTCTTACAAGCCATATACACTGACGGAAAAAAATCCCAACACCAAGAAGGGGTTGTGTTAGATAAACGACAGTTGGTAGGCGGTGAGAGTACACCTGTAAGATGACGTCTATGCAAATTTCGCGCTCGGCGCATACGTGTGGCGTTAGTAGCGCCTCGGAACATGCAAAGCAGGTTTGCTGTAAATACGCGCTGTAACGTTCGTAAGCGTTAGTTATCGTTGAGATTCGACGTAGTGTGTTGATGTTAGTCAAGAATGCCTTTAAGAAGACGAAGAAGCCGCTATCAACAGCTCACGGAGTTTGAACGAGGTCGTGTAATAGGGCTACGAGAAGGTGGATTTTCTTTCCGCAATATTGCAGAACGACTTGGCAGGAATGTGGCCACTGTGCATGATTGTTGGCAGCGGTGGTCAAGGAAAGGTACTGCCTCAAGAAGACCGGGTTCCGGCCGGCCACGTGGCACTACTGAGAGGGAAGACCGCCGTGTACGGCGTATGGCCGTGGCACACCGTACCGCGTCTGCGGCAGCAATTCGAGCTGCAGTTGCCACCACAGTGACACAACGAACTGTTACAAATCGGTTACCTGAAGGACAGCTCTGAACCAGACGCCCTGTAGCGTGCATTCCACTTACTCCAAACCACTGCCGTTTGCGACGTCAGTGGTGTCAAGCTAGAGCTCATTGGAGGACGGAGTGGAGATCTGTTGTGTTTTCTGATGAAAGCCGGTTCTGCCCGGGTGCCAGTGATGGCCGTGTGTTGGTTAGAAGGAGGCCAGGTGAGCGCCTGCAACCAACCTGTCTGCGGCCGAGACACACTGGACCTACACCTGGAGTTACGGTCTGGGGAGCAATTTCCTATGACAGCAGGAGCACTCTCGTGGTTATCCCACGCACCCTGACGGCACAGTTGTACGTCGGTCTGGTGATTCAACCTGTTGTGCTGCCATTCATGAACATCATTCCATGGGGTGTTTTCCAACAGGATAACGCTCGCCCGCATACCGCTGTTGTAACCCAACATGCTCTACAGAGTGTCGACATGTTGCCGTGGCCTGCTAGATCACCAGATCTTTCACCAATCGTGCACGTATGGGACATCATTGGACGACAACTCCAGCGTCACCCCCAACCAGCATTAACCGTCCCTGTATTGACCGACCAAGTGCAACAGGCATGGAACTCCATCCCACAAACTGACATCCAGCACCTGTGCGACACAATGCATGAACGTTTGCGTGCTTGCATTCAACATTCTGGCGGTTACACCGGTTATTAATGTACCAGCATTTCACATTTAAAATGGCTTTTCTCGCGCTTACAATAAGCTGTGATCTTGAAACCTTAATCGATTAAATATGTTACCTATACCGCCGCCATTTCATTTCTGTACAACTATTTTTTCGTGGTGTTGGGATTTTTTCCCCCGTCAGTGTATTAATTATAGCAGTTAAATCCAAAAGGCGAGATCCAAAGTGAAAATCCTTCAAATACGTGGCGACAGTGAATAAACAAAGACATCGCTCTTTCCACGATTTAACAACACACATCAACCGAAAAATTGTTATTCGGTCCGCTGGGAAAGGTTTCTCGATATTCAGCCGAGCGCGTTACCCATACACCACGGTGGCCACAAACGTGAAAAGAGCAATGTCTTATTTTATTCACTGACGCCACGTATTTGGAGGATTTTCAGGTTGAATTTTAAAAACATTACGCACAGTCTGAACTTAGCATTCAAAGCTTCGTTACAAAAAAGACATTTAACATTCAGGACAAGTTTGGTCCCATTTATTAGGTGTCGTGAGATGAAAAAAAGAAAAAAAAAAAAAAAAAAAGAATGCGCTCGACTGTAAAGCACTGCCGCAGGAAAAGAATTCAAAATGGAGAGTGCTTTAGTATGAGCTTAAAAAAGTAGGGAAAAAGAACCTTGGCAGCGAACACCTTCCACATTAGGTGCTTAAATCTCCTTACCGTTCGCGGAGCTTGTACATAATTAGAGCATTTTGCCGGTGGGGTTTAACAAATCATTCCAACACTGACGACGAAGAAAAGATCGCGTGACATGATTGGTCAGCGAATTATGATCCAACTGAAAGTGAGTTGTGAAATACAAATGTTTCACAAACCGTTATACCTGCATACACTGGGAATCTCGGAAGAACTGCCTGCGAGACGACATGAAGATAGCAAGGTAAGAACATTTTTCTTCTGGAAGGTCTTTCAGCAGATACTCGGAAAAGATATTATTTTCCAGCGTCATTTGTCATCTGCGTAATGCGTCAAATGAAATCTGCTCTACCGCCGTGAGATATAAATATACTGTCCCACTGATCTCTGTAAAGTGTTCGAAAATTATTTTAATCGGATTGACTCTTTGCGAGAAAAAATGCTCTCAAAAACATAAAGTTCTTATTTGTTTTGGGGGGTGCGTGTTTAAAATCCACCATAAGCAACTCATAGAATACAAGTTTTCTCCTGTTTTAGATTTTTCTATTTATTTGTAAGCACATCCCTACAGATGATATATCTGCAAATTTTAAAGACACTGATCCGATTTTTAGTGTAAATATGACATGGATGGAAAGTCAGATAATACACTGGCGGAAAGTGCAAAAGAACACCAAGAAGGAGACGTCTGATACCAACGAAATTTATACAGCATAATAACGGAATCCAGAGGATAACGTGATCAAAACATTATGGCAAAATACATCTGTATTTGCTGGTAAACTGGAAAATAACATTTCCATGTAACATGGTTAGTACGAGGTTGAACCGCCATGAACTGCGTCACACTGTGCAATTCCTGCATGGAGTTTGTCGTACAGATGTTGGATGTAAGTTTGAGGTATTGAGTTCCAAGCATCATCAACCTGGACGCGTAAATCGGGGATGGTCGTGGCTGGCTGTGGAGACCGGATAAGTCGTTGTCCCATAAAATCCCACACGTGCTCAATGGGGGACAAATCCGGTGAACCATGGAAGTAGTCTCACACCCTGAAGTGCATGTTGCGTTGCACGTACCGTGTGTGGGCGTGCGTTATCTTGCTGGAAAACACCACGATGGATCGACCTTACGAATGGCACAACAACGGGCTGAATGATGTTGTTGATGTAGGAGGTGCTGTTTAACGTACCCGGTACAAATACTAGTTGTGTACGGGAGTGATAGCTGATCGCTCCCCACACCAGGAGACCAGGTGTAGGCCCTGTGTGTCGCTGGCGGATGCAAGAAGGGTGGAGACGCTCCCCTGTGCGTCTGCGAACACGCATACGGCCATCGGAGGCTCCCAAGCAGAATCTGCTTTCATCGCTGAACACGACAGATCACCATTGCGTTCTCCAGTGCAGACGTTGGCGACACCACTGCAGCCGTTCCTGACGGTGGGCTGGAGTCAGAGGTACACATGCCAGAGGCACACGTGCACGTAGTTCTGCATCCAGTAGACGGTTGCGGATTGTTCGCACAGTCACCTCAGGTGCAACGGCAGCTCGGATTTGCGTCGCAGTGGATGTTCTGCTTGACAACGCCGCTCTTCTTATGCGTCGATCGGTCAGCTCATCAGTCCGTCTGTGACTCCCGGTTCCACGTCTTCTCGTGTGGGAATGTTCCTCGGACCATCTACGCCACCATCGTACCACCACCGATACTTCCCGTCCAATTCGCTCCGCAATACGACGATACGACCACCCGGTGTCGCGGAGTCCGACTAGACGACCTCGCTCAAAGTCCGATAACTGCTGAAATCGTACACGTCTTCCATGTCCAGGCATTGCGTCTTCTTCAGGGTCTTCGCACGTGTCCGTACGCCGACGACTGATTACATTCTCTTCGCCATACTCCTTAAATACCACCGACGATAATTTGCATATTATGCAGTGCTGTGGCGTAAGCGCTCACCGGTTGTTCCCGAAATTAACAGCACACCTGCGTAAACTCGACCCCATTAACGTATGTAAATTTCATGATCGTCCACCAATTCCTTCTTGGTGTTCTTTTTTCACTTTCCGCCAGTGTATTTGGCTGAATTATTAGAAAAATCAGGCAGAAATAAGAAATTCCGTTGCTTCCAGAAACTCTGTTATTCTAACCTATCCCGCCATATAGCGCCAAATTGGAATGCTTTTGAGTCAGATATAATAACTGTGGTTTATATTAGCCATAGGTAGTTTTTATTTGTGCTCAAAATTTGAAATACTACAAAGTAATAGTCTTCGAGAAAAATGTGTACAAAACAATTCACATTGCAGGTATAGGGTTATAACGAAGTAAATTTCTCCGTCATTTATATCCGCGCCAGGATTCGAACCCGGTCCCCTCATTCCGGAATAAGTTGCTCTACCAATTGAGCTACGCGGACGTTTTATTCTGATTCCTATCTGCCTTTACGTCGTGTGCGTCCTTCGGGCAGATACGTCACATCTCCTGGTACGTTACAGGGTCGAAGTTGAACCATCACACTCATTCAGGGACAGCCTTAAGACTTGCGGCTGCTACAACTGGGGAAAAAAATCCGAGTTTCACAGTTAAGCCAATTTACTCCGTCAAGTTAAACCTTGAGTAAGATAAGCTGTTTAGTGTTTTACAGTAAAGCAGAAGTTAAAATTAAACCTAGCAACCTCAAAGCTTTTAGTGTTGTGCAGAGAATTTAGTTTAATGATAAATTTCGATTTAAACAACTAACATTAGAGAATAGAAGCTCCAAAAGGAAGCTTGAATTACAGACATACAGTACGCCGCAAAATTTTCTATTCATCTTATGTATATCACACCTTCAGTTTTCACAAAGTTGAAGCAGTGGAATGAAGTGGTTTTGTTTTCTTCTAGGTTCTCCATCACGTGCCTCTTGTTTTGCGCCTTGTGGGGTGGTTATTATTGTTCCCTAAACTGCTGCAACTACATCCAGCAGAAGCAAGTGGAAGATGAATTTGCAGATGAGCCAATAGACGACCGCCTCCCAAAAGAATTCACGCGTGCTTCTGTCAGAGATGCCTTCTCTCAAGCATCGAGAAATATCGATTGCAGGAGAAACGTTGCTCGGAGCCGTAAGTTTATATTTTGAATTTAATTTCCTGTTCCAGGATCCGGAATAACTAAGCTGTGAATCAGGGGATGATTTCCCCTGATTCATAGCTCAGTTATTCCGAGTTGCAGAGGCATGCAAGCCAGAAGTTTGTATGAATTTCAAACTGAGTATAAATAAGGGAAAAATCAAAGTTGTGGTTTTTGAAAGAGGAACTGTTCGTACTGAATGCAGGATAAGTCTAAATGGCACCGTTATTTATTTTATTTTTTTATTTATTTTTAATTTTCTTTGCCACACTACACCATTTACCACACAATCAAATCACAGATACAATTTCTGTACAAAAAAACATGCAAATACAAATATTATACAATAATATTATTGAAAAGTATAAATGAAGTAATAGGAAATACAAAAAACACGTATGATAACATGAATAATTTTGTTTTTAGTTTCAGTAAATTGAAACACCACTACAGGTTCTTAAACAAATCAGTGCGGCGCACTGTGATTGCTGCTAGGGAACCAGGGATAAAGGCTAACAATAGAATGACGGGCCCCTAGTCCCCCCCCCCCCGCAAAGAATCTAAATAGTCAAGCCAAAGAACAATTTAACCATTATGCAGTAAACTAAAGTAATAATACGTAATATACAACAAATCGTTAATCAACCATTAATTTTGAAGATTTTCAGTTGTTTTTTGAATACCGAAAAGTGTGTAATCGTCTTGATTCGAAGCAGCAACGCATTCCAGGACCTAGGACAGGTCAAGTTAATATTATTAAATAATAAATTAGTACGCGCTCTAGGTATTAAAAAACTAGTATTTCCACGAGTGTCATGATAATGGGAACGGAAATGCAGGGTGATTAGATCTGAATATTTCTTAGCATATATACGTTCATGCATAAACAGTAATAATCGAAAACTGTATAATTTATCAAATGACATTATTTGATAACTGAGAAAAAAGAGAATGTACCTGTAAAGACGGATTCACCAAACGTAAAAAAAATTTTGTGAAACATAAATTCTATTAATATTCCCAATAGTTGTGCGACCCCAAGCCAAGAGACAATAAGATAGAAATAGATAAATAAATGAAAAATACAATAGCAACTTAACCCTGGCAGGCAACAAACTTGAAATCCTATAAATGACCCCAATGCGGGATCTGAGCCCAACCGCAATTTCACTAACATGAGCATCCTCCCATCTCAAATTATCTCGTAAATATACACCCAAGAACTTTACAACAACCTGAAAGTCAAGGGGCACTCCATTAAATAATATCCCATTTGCAATATCCACTCTTCGCCTACATCGCGAAAATAGTACACTAGTAGTTTTGGAAAAATTTATTGATAAGGAATTACAGCAAAACCAACGAAAGTAATCCTGAAGTTCCAGATACACACGTGGGATCAACTCAGATAAAGTGTCTCCAGAAAAAAAAATAGGCTTGTGTCATCAGCATATAAAATAGGAGTAGCACTTGAAGAAATAGTAAATAAATCATTAACATAAATTAAAAATAATAATGGGCCCAAAACCGATCCCTGACGAACACCATGACGAACCGTAAGAGCAGAAGATCGAACACCCTGTATTTGTACAAATTGCTAACGGCCTGTTAAATAATTTTTGAATAAAGTCCTTACAACCCGGCTGATGCCAATATTTTCTAACTTAGATAACAATGTGTCGTGACAAATGGTATCAAAAGCGCGATAAAGATCACAAAAGACCCCCACCACACTAGTGCCATTATCAAGACTAAAATGAAAATAGTTTAATACATCCAAAATAGCAGTTTCTGCCGAAAATCACTTACGAAACCCCCAAAATAGCAGTTTCTGCCGAAAATCACTTACGAAACCCATGTTGGCTTTTATTTAAAATATTTTTTTATCAATATAAGATAACAACTGTATCAGTATTAATTTCTCCATAATTTTAGTAAACACAGGAATTACAGATACTGGTCGATAATTTGCAATATTTGTTACTGATCCCTTTTTATGTATAACAGTAACACGACTTAATTTCAATGGCAACGGGATACACCCTGTATACAAAATTGTCAACCTATCGACTGTTCTTATTGATCAGATAAACGAGTTGTATAGTTGGGAGGCATGTTTTAAAGAGAGAACAAATTAGATAGATGGTGAAGTTAGTGGGCTAGTGAACTCTTCATTAAAAATCATAGCTGCTTTAGAAGGACTTCATAGGAATGATGGGTTCTCAAGTAAGTTGTGAATGGCTGTATCATCATCATCATCATTGTCAACCATTATCAATCCACTGCTGGACGAAGGTCTCCCCAAAGTGTCCTCCACAACGGTCTGTCTTGTGCCAATCTCCTCCATGTCACTCCCGCATACTTTCGAATTTCCACCCACCCATCTCCCATGTAGTCTTCTTCTGGGTCTTTTCCTGTCCCTTGGAATCCAATCTAAAATTTCGGCTGTCCATCGATGGTCTGTCCTTCTGGCAGTATGTCCAGCCCATTGCCATTTCAGGGATTTAACTCTGATCATGATGTCTTCCACTCTTGTCATTCTTCGGATCCACGAGTTCCTCTTCTTATCTCTCCTGGTTACACCAAGCATGCACCTCTCCATGTTGCTTTGAGTTGTCTGCAGCCTTTGTATGTCTCCTTTACTTAAGGTCCACGTCTCTGCACCATACGTAAGCACTGGGAGGATGCATTGATCAAACACTTTTCTTTTAAGACATAATGGCATATTGCTCTTGAAAATTATGCTGTTTCTTCCAAAAGCTCTCCAGGCAAGTTTTGTACGCCGATTAATTTCTTCATCAATGTGACCCTCACTTGATATCTGTTGTCCAAGATAAACGTACGTGTCTGTTATCTCCAGCTTTTCTCCGTCAATCGATAAATCTTCATTTCGTGTAAAAGCATTGAACATCACTTTTGTCTTCTGAAAGTTCTTTTTTAATCCCACTTCTTTACTCTTGTCAGCAAGTTCCTGGATCATACTCTGCAGCTCTGATGGGGTAGTTGCAAAAATGACTATGTCATCAGCAAAACGAAGGTGGGTTACATAATCTCCATTAATCTTTATCCCTTTGTTTTCCCAGTTCAGTGATTGAAAGACATTTTCCAATGTGGCGTTAAAGAGTTTCGGAGATATGGTGTCACCATGTCTCACTCCCTTTTCAATATAATGGCTGTATATGGAAGGTTAATTATTCCTACTCTGATGTATGCCTGTGAAACCAGGATTCTTCAGAAAAGAAATAGGAGTCGTTTGTGTGCTGAGGAGATTATTGACAGAGAGAATAAATTAGATAGATGGTGAAGTTAGTGGGCTAGTGAACTCTTCATTAAAAATCATAGCTGGTTTAGAAATACTTCACAGGAATAATGGGTTCTCAAGAAAGTTCTGAATGTCTGTATATGAAAGCGTAATTATTTCTACTCTGATGTATGGCAGTGAAACCAGGGTTCTTCAGAAAAGAAATAGGAGTCGTTTGTGTGCTGAGGAGATGCGTTACTAACTGGGGGTTTGTGGTAAGACACGCTCTGATCATATGAGGAATGAAAGTGTGTTGCAGATTTGAAATGTGGCTCAAAATGTTATTAGTAAGATGCAAACTTATATTCTTAGGTGGCTTGGCCATGTTGAAAGAATGAGTGATGAGATGCTTACTAAGAGAATTTATTCAGCCCAAGAGGCAGGACAGGAAAGCCAAGGAAATCATGGCAGGACCAAATTCAGGAATGTCTGAATGAGAAAAAGGTAATGAGTAGGAAGTACAAAAGGTTTGGTGGGCAGTGTGTGATGGATGTCAATGAAGCTCGGGCTGTATGCCGAGATCGCTGTATTTGGGGACGCCTGATACAGCAACAATGAGTTCTTTCTGCGAATATCAGAGAACAGCTCAGTGATATGTATGTATGTATGTATGTATGTATTATAACGTACAAGTTTATCCGCCTCGGCTCCCCCTCACTGCGGAGTAAGTCGCTCACCCAACTGAGCTACACAGACATGTGCTCTCACTGCTCTCTGCCTTTATCTCGTGTGCTTCCTGCAGGTCAAGCATGTCACATCTTCCTCCCCCGAAAGAGGGCCGGGGGCATGGTCCACGGTCAGTCGCTGTAGAGAGTCATCCCATTGAGAACGTGCGCTTGAGAAATCCCAGACAATTTGGTGTGTGGAACGTAACGTCACACTGATTTATTTTTTCGAAGCACTGAAGAAGGGATTCTCATTTTCCCTGCCTCGCCGTGTGGAAAGAACATCACATCATTGCAAGAAACCTAACAGCCAGACCATCCTGGAAGTTCGGGCGTCAATATAACGTACAAGTTTCTACGCGCCGGGAATCGAACTCGGGTCCCCTCACTCCGGAGTAAGTCGCTCTCCCAACTGAGCTACATGGACATGTGCTCTCACTGCTATCTGCCTTTATCTCATGTGCGTCCTGCAGAGCAGGCACGTCACAGTATGTACGTATGTGTACCCTGAAGTGCCGGAAAAACTGGTACACACGAGCTTATGCAAAATTCATGCGCGTACTCGGTTGCGTCCGCCAGTGCGTATATAAAGCGATAGACATCCTTGCCAGCTGTCAGAGCTGTTTTCGGCATGAGAATGACAAGTAATACCGATTTAAGCGATTTTCAACGCGGTGTCATAGTTGGCGCTCGTGAGATGGGCCATAGTATTTCGGAGGTAGAAACGAAGTTCGGATTTTCACGGACGACCATTGCAAGGGACTACAAGAATTGGGCAAAACCTCCAACCTTCGATACCAGTGTGGCCGTAAAAACACATTGGGTGAACATGACCACCGTCGGCTGTCAAGAATCGTTTCACGCGATAGACGTGCATCACTCTCGCAGGTATAATCGGAATTCAATGCTGGAGCCTCAACAAGCATCAGCGTCCGGAATGTGCAACGTACCCTGAACGATATGGGCTTTGGGAGCCGACGCCCAACTCGAGTCCCCTTGATGGGTGCACGACACAGAGCTATGCGCCTCGCTTGGGCACGGCAACACCGCCACAGGACACTTGATGACTGGAAACAAGTAGCCTGGTCTGACGAGTCGCGTTTCCAACTGTATCGGGCAGATGGAAGGATTCGTGTGTCGCGCAAACCCCATGAAGCCATGGATCCCGCCTGTCAACAGGGAACTGTACCGGCTGGTGGGGGGTTTGTACCGGCTGGTGGGGGCTGGCGGTGGTTCGTAGAAACCAACCAACACGGCACACCTCATTTCCACAATGCCTTAGAAGGTGAAAGCCATAGTACTGCAAAGGGTCAGATATTAAATCCAGCTACAACTAGAGCTCCTTCCATTCCGTACGGACAGAAAATAAATATTATTTTCAAATCGAGTGTCTATTAACTTATGTCATAGTGAAAATCTTCCAAAACTTAGAGACAATGTGAATAGACAAAGTCATCGCTCTTGCGACTTGTTTCTTTAACTAACACACAGCAACCGAAAAATTGTTATCCAGACATAGCTGGGATCGAACCCCAGATCTCTCGATATCTAGCCGAGTGGGTTCGCCTTACTCTACGTTTCCAACAATCCACGGCGCTATGTGTGTTTATCTGTCAGCATCTGAATTCACAAATCCGTATAGAGATGGGCACACCAACTGAAACGTCTCACAATTTTTCGGTTGCTGTGTGTTAATTAAAGAAAAACGTGGGAAGTGCGATGACTTTTGCCTATTTACTTATGTCATGTCTGTGTATATTGAAAACAGCCGTCTTATCTCATCTTTTTGCATATATCACACTACCTATGACCTCAATACTTGTTAGGAACAACATTCGGGCGAGAGAGAAAATGGAAACGTTAAGAGTTTGGAATTGTTTAAGGAAAACAAACCAAAATTTACGTTAATATAGAAACAAAAGAAAAATTATATTAGAGCATATGTTATATAGGGTAAAGTATTTTACGGTATTGAAGATGCATACATTAATATTATTAATGACATCTATGAAAATGCAGGTGCAAAGATTCGGCTGTTTGAGAATACAGCACACATAAAAGTAGGAAAGGGAGTAAGACAAGGTGACACCATATCTCCGAAGCTCTTTAATGCCACATTGGAAAATGTCTTTCAATCACTGAACTGGGAAAACAAAGGGGTAAAGATTAATGGAGACTATCTAACCCACCTTCGTTTTGCTGATGACGTAGTCATTTTTGCAACTACTACCCCATCAGAGCTGCAGAGTATGATCCAGGAACTTGTTGACAAGAGTAAAGAAGTGTGATTAAAAATGAACTTTCAGAAGACAAAAGTGATGTTCAATGCCTTTACAAGAAATGAAGATTTATCGATTGATGGAGAAAAGCTGGAGATAACAGACACGTACGTTTATCTTGGACAGCAGATATCAAGTGAGGGTGACGGAGAAAAGCTGGAGATAACAGACACGTACATTTATCTTGGACAGCAGATATCAAGTGAGGGTCACATTGGTGAAGAAATTAATCGGCGTACTAAACTTGCCTGGAGAGCTTTTGGAAGAAACAGCATAATTTTCAAGAGCAATATGCCGTTATGTTTTAAAAGAAAAGTGTTTGATCAATGCATCCTTCCAGTGCTTACGTATGGTGCAGAGACGTGGACCTTAACTAAAAGAGACATACAAAGGCTGCAGACAACTCAAGGCAGCATGGAGAGGTGCATGCTTGGTGTAACCAGGAGAGATAAGAAGAGGAACTCGTGGATCCGAAAAATGACAAGAGTGGAAGACATCATGATCAGAGTAAAATCCCAGAAATGGCAATGGGCTGGACATACTGCCAGAAGGACAGACCATCGATGGACAGCCGAAATTTTAGATTGGATTCCAAGGGACAGGAAAAGACCCAGAAGAAGACCACATGGAAGATGGGTGGATGAAATTCGAAAGTATGCGGGAGTGACATGGAGGAGACTGGCACAAGACAGACCGTTGTGGAGGAAACTTGGGGAGATCTTCGTCCAGCAGTGGATTGATAATGGTTGACAATGATGATGATGATGATGATTTTAGATACAGAAATATAAACTTATGCCCGTAGTGGATAAAAGTAGAAATTATAAGCAAAAGTATTCCTCAAAATGACCAATGCAAAAAAGAATTTTTTAAAAGAAAAGTTCAGGAGCTGTGTTATAGAAAGGAATTCAATGTGTATTTGCGCACTCTAGCTGGAAACTGTGCATTATTTGAAGAAAGAAGTGGACGTAAAATGATCTTCATCATGAAACGTATGGAAAGAAGAAAGGATTTTCTCAGTCGGATTTTTTAGAAGCAATGATATACAATAGAATAAAATGTATGCATTTTTAATCCAATGGAATCTTTATTTATTCCCTCCAGCGGCGAATCTTTATATTGGAGTGGAAGCATGAACATTCTCACAGTTAAGGAAAATAATTTTTCAAATCGGTATAATAGTTGCAGTGGAAAAACAGTTATATAAATAGTTTTCGTGGTCACGGTAGCACTTACCGACATATTGATTAAATAAGTTAGTAAAATCATGCAATGCATTGATTATGATACGCTTTCCAACATACCGGAAACCATTACTCAAGTGTTGAAGACAATGGCTGTGGAATAAATCTCGCTCCTGTGCCCTGACCTTTGACCCCATTTCTTTTTTTTTTTTTTTTTTTTTTTGGATTGGAGTTTTAACGACCACCGTGAGCAACTCAATGGGCTATAAGCAGTCGCCCGTCCCTAATTTAGGGTCACTGGTTCCAGGGAAGGAGAGAACCAGTGCCGTAAGACAAACACAACATCCATGCCTCACCGGGATTCGAACCCGGACCCCGTTCGGACGAATGATCAGAGGCCAGCGCCTTAGACCACTGCGCCACCGGGGCGGCTGACCCCATTTCGATGATATTCAACAGAAATTGGTTCAGTATACCTCCGGAACAACATACTAAAGTTTTGTCGCAATACAATAATTTTTAGTCAAGTTATGAGGATAATAGCTGTGGAATAAATCTCGCTTCTGTGCCCTGACCTTTGACCCCATTTCGATGATATTCAACAGAATTGGTTCAGTATACCTCCGGAACAACATACTAAAGTTTTGTCGCAATACAATAATTTTTAGTCAAGTTATGAGGATAATAGCTGTGGAATAAATCTCGCTTCTGTGCCCTGACCTTTGACCCCATTTCGTCCATTTTCAATAAAGTTCCTCACCAGGCTGTCCCCTACCATATACTAGAAGTTCATCGAAATTGAACCATTTTTATGCGAGTTAACAAAGCTGGAGCATACACAGTGCGTCAAGAATATTTAAGACTGGCGCTATTTCAGCCTACGGTGGCGCCACCAGTGTAATCGCGAATGCGTTATAAACCGTGACCATCTGCTTGCTTTCTGCCAAAAGTACTGCGCAGTTGTTAAAGTAACTCAAACGAAACGGCCGTTCATTAGAGAAGTAAAATTATTTCATGTTGAATTATTAAGATGGAACAAAGGGCTGTTATTAAATTTAACGCAAAACTTGGTAAAAGTGTCTCGGAAACGTACCAAATGATAAAACAATTGTTTACGGTGAGTTTTGTTTAAGTAGATCAAATGTTTTCCTGTGGCACAAACGTTTTTTGGACGGAAGAGAGACGATAGAAGGTGATAAGCATACCGGAAGACCAAGTTCATCTAGGACACCTGAGATTATTGAAAAAGTGCGCGATTTCGTGGCAAACAATCGATGTGCGTCACTAAGAATGATGGAAGAGTCTTTAAACATCAACAAAGAAACGATTCGAACCATCCTGCATGAAGATTTGGGCAAAACAAAAATCTGTGCTAAATTTGTTCCACACACGTTAACCAATGAGCAAAAATCAAGGAGAAGTGCACATTGCAGAGACATCAATTCAGCCGCTGAAAATGATCCAAACTTCGTAAAATCGATTGTTACAGGTGATGAAACATGGTGTTTTCAATATAATCCTAAAACAACACGACAAAGTGCGGAATGGAAGTCAAAAAACTCACCTCAAGCCAAACAAACAAGAAAAGTTCCATCGAAAATCCAAAGAATGTTGTTTACATTCTTCGATAGTAAGGGTATTATCCACAAAGAATTTGTTCCAAGTGGACAAACAATCACTGGTGAGTTTTATTTAAATGTTTTGAGGCGTTTGATGGGCAGAACTCGTCGCATTCGTCCAGAATATCGGGATGAAAACAGTTGGTGTTTGTTGCACGATAATGCACCCAGTCACACCTCACTTCTTGTTCGTAGATTTTTGGCGAAAAATAACGCGTGTGTGTTGAATCATCCACCGTATTCGCCTGATTTAGCACCCTGCGAATTTTCTTTATTCCCAAAACTTAAAATGACGTTAAAAGGGTGTTATTTTGATGATATTTCGACCATACAAACAGCTTCGACGCGTGCTTTGGAGGCAATTCCGCAAAAGTGAACTGGAACAGGTATTCGAATCATTATTAAATCGCTGTAACAAGTGTATTGACGCCGGAGGGACTTATTTTGAATAAGAAACCAAAACAAATTATAATTTATTGTTTCTGTTTCATTTTACAGACGCAGTCTTAAAAATTCTTTGACACACTGTGTATACGCTTCTTCAACTTGCGGTTCAGAAGCGTAAACAAGCATGTTGTTTTTTCCAAAAGATGGTCTACAAATGAAGCGTTTGTAAGAAATGCAAGTAACTGGCATACGGTGTTGAAACTTTCAAAAGTAGGATATTTTCGAAGTTATTACATTTCTTGCAATCAGAGGTAAGGGTTTGTTAAAATGGTAATACCCGTTCACGCGTACCAATGTAACATTCCAGCAGTCCTTGAAGAAAGAAAAAACTGTTCCTGATGATGTCCTTATTGCTTTTGAGGTTGTCACGTGTTGTAATGCCAGAGCCTTCGCATTTAAATAAACATATCCAAAGGCTATTTATTTATGACGCCCTCAGGTACGCTCCTGGTTTATTTACATTCCAAGTCATCCAAATGTCCTTCCACAATTTATAACTTCGCAAGAAATTAAAGCTTTAAAAACAAGATTAGCGTTCGAAAAAGAACGAGTTTGGTAAAAAAAAAAAAACAACTCAGAAATCTCAATCTGAAGAAGAGAAAGACTTGACTTGCACTGACGAAAGAATGAAAATAGAAGACGGAAGCTAATTAAAGATGCGACGAAGAGCGCCCAAAGAAATGAATCAAACGAAGAAAACCGCAACCGAGATAACAGGAAACTGAAAAGGAAAGAATCAGATGTGCCAGTTAGCAGGTTAACAAAAAATAAAAAATAAAAATTAATACACTTGGTGTTGCAAAATGCAACCAATTCCAGATAGGTAACTGTAAAAATGACAAGAAGACGGTTAAAATTATAATATAAATGCAAAAGCAGCAGTAACCATGCTAGGATGTCTTCATTATTCATTTTGCAGATGGTGCGATAACAATTCAAAAAGGTGAGATAAGGATTTCAAAGATAACGAAGTATTATCCCGCAAAGGTGCAATGGAGCATAGTGTCGCATTGGAAGTTTTCCCTATACTATCTGATTCATGGCTAAGATAATCTTCACGTGCTGTTTGTCTTTCCTGTCATTTCAATCTTTCTCAGATAAAAAAACCCCCAAAAAACTCACCGTTAAATAGCACGTTCTTTAAATCCTTTCCAACACGAATACAATATATCAAAGCAGATGTATGGAAGAAAAAAAAATCAGCAAAAAAGAGAACACATTTACGTCTGAGATATTCTTCATGACTGTTGAACCGGTTACATTACACTGAAGAAATTGAATTAGAGATACCTGTCTAGTAACGTGTAGCACCACCTTTCGCCCTGATGACGGCGGCGATTCGTCTCGGCATGGACTCGACAAGACACCGGAAGCGTTGGATCCACAACCCCTGAACAAGCTCCCACAGTTCACGAAGATTTCATGGAGGGGGTCATCCCTCTCGATGGCATCCCAGATGTGCTCGATGGGATTTGAGGTCAGGTGACCTAGCTGGCCAAGGAAGCGAGGCCACGTCGGTGGAGTGTTCATCCAACCATTCGGATACAATTCGGGAGCTGCATTGTCTTGTTGCAGGATGAGGTCCCCAGTGGAATGTTGAAGACACACAAACGGGAGCAAATGGTCGTCCAGGATATCTCGGTAGCGTTGACCTGTGAGGGACGATGTCACACGAACCAGGGGTCCCATTTGAGTCCACGTAAACAGTCCCCAGACGAGAATGCCACCCCCATCAGCTTGAAGAGTACCCTGCTGGCAAGAAGGATCCGTCGCTTCATGTGGTTTGCGCCGTACTTGTATCCTGCCATCCGCATGTACCAACGTGAATCTCGACTCATCAGTCCAGGCAACATTTTTCCACATGTCTAGGGTCCAGTGGCATTGTTTCCGTACCAATGCTAATCTTTGCACCCTGTGATGTTGTAACGTACCAGGAGATGTGACGTACCTGCCAGAAGGACGCACACGACATAAAGGCAGATAGGAATCAGAATAATCGTCCGCGTAGCTTAATTGGTAGAGCAACTTGTTCCGGAATGAGTGGACCCGGGTTCGAACCCCGGCGCGGATAAAAATGACGGAGAAATTCACTTCGTTATAATGTGCAGTCAGCAGCGTGGGACGATGGCTTGTGTACCCCATAGCGAGGAGATGGTTCTGGTTGGTGTGGCTGCTTACACGTTTTTGTGCACCAGCGTTAAATTGTCGAGTGATTTCTTGCACTGTGGTCCGTCTATCCGCTGTTACAATGCGAGCTAGCCGACGATGACCCCGCTCATCCACACGCTCTTGTCCACGGCAGTTGGCCCTTGCAGGGATGGTTTTACCGGATTCGATGTACTCACGGTGCAACCGTGACACAGTGGCTCGTGAAAATCGCAGTGCCTGCACGACTTCCGTGATGGAGTGACCCATTCGTCGGGCCCCGACAATTTGCCCACGATCAAATGCGCTTAGATCCTTTGTCTTACCCATACTGCGTCCGACTCTTACTGATTCCCGTCGCATCACTCCTTATATTGTCGGATCGCTGCATACGTCATGTCGTTTCCGTTTACAGGGCCTCCCACAGCGCCACATTTGTATAACGCCAGCTGCCTCTAATTCAATTGCTCTTCAGTGTACATGCACAACGGGAGTTCCATAAGAACTGAGAGTAAAATCACACAAAATAAAGAAATATAGGTACAGCAAAGTTTATTTTATTCTTTCTCAAAGTATCTTCCCTCGGATGATATGCAACGGTCGCATCGTTCAGTCCGCTTTTCAAAGCATGTGGCGACGGCAATCTGTGGAAGCTGCTTTAGCGACCTCTGTACAGCTTGAATAACGTCAGCATCTTCTCCTCCATTGTTGGAAACAACCAGAAATCGCACGGGGCGAGATCAGGATTGTAGGCAGGCTGTGGCATGATTTCAATACTGCATTTCGTAAGAAACTGTTGAACACAAGCTGCCACATGCGGACGGGGGTTATCATTGTGTAGGGTCTACTGGCCCACCAGTTCCGGTCGCTTAATCGATATGTTTCGACGCAGACGCTTCAAGACTGAAATGTAATATTCAGCATTGACAGTAATTTGTGGAGGAACGGCATGCTGGTAGACTACACCTTTATAATCAAAGAAAACTATCATCATCACCTTCCCAGCTGATTTGGTTTGGCAGACTTTTTTTCGGAGGATTCGAGCCTGTGTGTTTGCAGACACTCGTTGCGTGCTTCGTGAGGGGGTCGAAATAGTGGATCCATGTTTCATCGGCAGTTATTACTGTGTTTAGAAAGTTTGGATCCTTTGCAATCATTTGCTTCCACTGGTGACACATCTGAACTCTGGCTAACAATTGTTCTCTCGTCAGGTGATGAGGTACACATTTGGAACACACACGATTCAGCAGTAATTTGTCGCGTAGAATGCGGAATGTCGACGTTTCTGAAATATTAGTTGACGCCGCTATGTCTTCACACGTCGATCTTCTTGCCGGATTACTTAAACAGTTTCAACAATACGCCCACACTTTCAGGTCGACCAGGCCTAGGATCGAGTTCTGCCGACAAACGCCCTTTTTTGAAATCATGGTGCCACCTAAAAATCGTTGACTCACCCAAACATTTATCTTTGTAAGCTTTTTTACGCTTTCCAACCGTAGGTTGAAGAAGCCTATATGCTCCAGCTTTGTCCGTCCGTCCGTCCGTCCGTCCGCGCGATAACTGGCGTAAAAATGGTTCTATTTCGATGAAAATTTAGTATGTGGTAGGGGACCACCTGGGGACGAACCCTATTGAAAATGGGACAAATGGGGTCAAAGGTCATGACGTATTAGCGTGATCTATTCCATTGCACTTATACGTCATAAATTGCGTAAATATGGTTCGATTTCAATGAAATTTGACTATGTGGTAAGGGACCGCCTGGAGACGAACCGTATTCAAAATAGGTGAATTGGGGTCAAAGGTCAGGACATAAGAGCGGGATGCATTACATTGCCTTTATGCGTCATAACGTGCGTAAAACTGGTTCGATTCCGATGAAATTTCAGTATGCCGTAGGGGACCACCTGGGGACGAACCCTAATGAAAATGGACGAAATGGGGTCAAAGGTCAGGATATAGTATTGCGATCCATTCCATCGCTCTTATCCCATATTATTAAGGTGGACGTCAGGTAATTTTGCTTCCTATACTTCCAATGGAAAAACTTTTGTACACATTTCCTTCACAATTAATGTGTTCCCAAGGATGAAAATTTGAACATCGATTAAAATAACTTCTTATTATCACTTGGAATACTTAATATTTTCTAAAACATAACCATAATTATATTAAAAATCAATAACTTTTCCTTTGGTGGTGTTGAAACGAGAAAAAAGATGGCGCGACGCCCTTTTTTGAAATCATGGTGCCACCTAAAAATCGTTGACTCACCCAAACATTTATCTTTTTTCCTTAAATCAACTGTTTCTGGAACAGCTTATAACGAAGTAAATTTCTCCGTCATTTTTGGTCTACGCCGGGATTCGAACCCGAGGCCGCTTATTCCGGGAACAAGTCGCTCTACCAACTGAGCTACGCAGACGATTATTCTGATTCCTATCTGCCTTTATGTCGTGTGCGTCCTGCTGGCAGGTGCGTCACAAGCTTTAAAATTTTTATCGCACAACGCATTGCACTTCTTAACTCTCAATAACTCACCTCTATAGCCATATGTCGAAACGCAGATGTACTTTAAACAACTGCGCAATAACAAAACCAGAATCGTCTGCTACGGATAATAACTGTTGCCATAGATACTTCCTTAATTCAGTTAGTCGTCTGCGTGGTTATTTTTCCCCTTCGTACGGTTGCCAACTCAAAAAACTTACTCTCAATTTCTATGGGACGGCCTTTGTATATACACTGCTGGCCACCCAAAATGCAACACCAAGAAGGAAGCATCCGATTGGCCTGAAATTCGCACAATGCGTCGCCCGCGAGAGGACATGCAAACGATTAGCATTGCAGGGTATATGCAAATCATGTGCGCCCGGCACGCCACCGAGAAGCACTATAAGAAGGGTGCACAGAAGGCGGGGTGTAAGTAGTGGAAGTGTGTTGTTCCGCCGGACCTGTGCGTGGGAAAGCTTCCTGATGCCTCGTTGCAGAATACGGCAGTCATTCCAGAATGTTTCGGAGTTCGACAGAGGACGAATAGTGATTTATCGCGACAGCGGTTTATCGTGCCGAGACAACGGCGCCCGTATGGGACGACATAAAGCCACAGTGAGGCGAGTATGGATTCGGTGGGTGCAGGAGGGACGGACGGACCGACGTGAGCGATTGCTGCAGCCGCGGCACACCACCGAGCGAGAGGACCGGCATGTTGTGCGGCGGGCATTCACGGCTCGCACCGCCACATCACGAACGTTAGCGCAGGAATTAGGGTGTGTTGCGCAACAACCTGTGTCAGCAGGTATCGTTCGACGTCGTCTGCAGGAGCGGGGACTTGTCGCACGGCGGCCATTGCTCCGATTACCATTGACGTTACACCACCGGCGAGTGCGGCGACAGTGGGCCGTTGAACGCCGAACCTGGACTGCGGAATGGCACGACATTGTCTTCTCCGACGAATCCCGCTTCTGCCTGCAACACCACGATGGTCGGATCCGCGTGTGGCGGCACCGCGGCGAGAGATTGTATGACGTCTGCATTATGAATTGCCATACCGGTCCGTCGCCTGGCGCTATGGTTTGGAGCGCAATTGGATATGACACCCGAACCCCTCTGGTACGCATCGCCTGTACACTCAACAGCCACTACTACATCTCCGACGTTTTGGAGCCTGTAGTCCTCCCTTACCTTCAGGACCTGCCAGCGGCAACGGTTTCAATAGGGCAATGCGCGCCCGCACGTGGCACGCATCGTGCAACAATTTTTCACGGCCCACCAGGTGTCACTGCTGCCGTGGCCCGCCTGTTCTCCCGATATGTCGCCCATCGAACACGTCTGGTCGCTGATCGGCAACCAAGTGGTCCGGCAAGCACCACCCGTAGCTACGCCTGATAAACTGTGGCAACGTGTGGAAGCAGCCTGGACCAACATACCCCAAGCCCACATCCAAAGCCTCTTTCGTTCGAAGCCGCGGCGTGTAGTGGCCGTTATTGCCAGCCATGGGAGCCACACGAGCTATTGATGTCTGCATGTTCCGCAAGTCGCACGGGCCTGTAAGCTCAATCGTTTCATCTTTGTATCTGTTGTTATGTGTCTAGTAAATCTGGCTTTGCTATATCGTGTCCTTCTTGGTGTTGCATTTTGGGTGGCCAGCAGTGTATATAAAAATATACGGAGAAGGATCTAAAAGTTTCCGGAATGCGCCTGTACGGCAAATTACGTGTAGCACATGATTATTGTGGTTATTGAATAACAAACCCGTGAATATTGGAATACTGTTTTTATTGGATTACGTTACGACATTATCCTCCCCCCCCTCACAGGAAAATTGGCTTCGTCCATCTACGTCACGCGCTTGCTGCGGTACATTCGAGTATTATGAGCAACTTACGCAGTGTTTTTGAGCAACGCGTTAACAACAAGTTATGCGTTCGTTTGGGCCTAAGTCCAACAGAAACTTTAGTTTTTAGAGAAGTAAATATCATGCATAGCATCTTTAATAATATTATTGAAGAATGTAGACGCGTTTGATTGAATGTTTGATTCCTTGTAGGAACTCGAGTGGTTACTGTTCGCCCGGTGAGTGCGTCAACTTCCGTGCACCGATTCTTCTTCGCAATTACTCCGAGATCACTTCGCTTAGTATCAGCGTATGAACCATTCGAAGAAGCAACGAACGTACTTCGAACAAGGTTAGTCTTAATTTCTTCTAAGCATCCTATGTGAGCTGTTGTGGTGATTTGGTCAGAATAAAATTGGTTACTCAAAAACTACACCCTATCGAATGAAATTACAAACAGACTTATTTGTTTTTATTTTGACTCTAATATTCCACACTTTAGCTTGAGGAATTTTTTGAAACAGTCTTGGTAATAGTAAGGGCTCTACTCTGGCGCAAGAATGACGCAGATCTAGGAGTGGCAAACTACTGGAATTGGCACACAGGTATGCTTCCCCGTGATGTCAACATGAAAACTTTTTTCCGGTGGCAACAGTTAGCGTTTTCATCTATTAACCTTGTCAAGGTTATGTTCATCCTACACTTCCGGTGATTGCTTTGTGACGTCACTGTCCGAATCGCCATCGTAAGGCTACCTAATCGCCACGTTTCTTTGTATCTGCGCCAAAGCAGCGTGTCGGAATTATTATTCGTAAACCCTCTGGAATAATATTCATAAATTCTACCAGATTTTTTAATGCATAATGTCTTAAATTTTTAATTTAAAAACATTGAGTAATGTTGCCCAGATGCTTTTCCTTTTTCCCATAAATAAATTCTTTATTAAGGCTGTCCTTGAATGAATGTTAGGTTTCCTCTTCTGCGATAGATGACGCAAAAAATCACTACTAGGGCGTGGCTTTTACGTCTTGCGGGACTGTCCCAGAAGGTAGCGACCTCGCCATATTCAGAATAGAAGCGGTCTCTCATCGGCTTCACAATGAAAAGACAAAACACGTGCAGTTGCATTTTAACCAATAACGTTGTTCAGGGTGGAGATTAGTAGGTAGGCGGAGTTTCTGTCGTACAAATTGCAGCGGTTTTCTGCTAATGTACACATTGTCTTTTCAAAAAATGAACGTACAGCAGGATTTAAGATGAGCTATAGAAGATAAGATTCCAATCTCACTTTCGCCCCTATTTATTTATTTCTATTTGGCTCAGATAATTAGGAAAATTAGGCAGAAATAAGAGATTTCGTTGCTTCCAGATAGAAACACTTCTAAACTAACTTATCGCGTCATCTACCGCCCAAATTGGAATACTTTCGAGTCAGAAAAATTGAATTTAAAAAAACGATTCTAGCAATTTTTTTCGGAAAAATAACTGTAGACATACACTGGCGGAAAGTGAAAAATGAACACCAAGAAGGAGACGTCTGATACCAACGAAATTTATACAACATAATAACGGAATACAGAGGATAACGTGATCAAAACATTATGGCAGAATACAGCTGTATTTGCTGGTAAACTGAAAAATAACATTTCCATGTAACATGGTTAGTACGAGGTTGAACCGCCATGAACTGCGTCACACTGTGCAATTCTGGCATGGAGTCTGTCGTACAGATGTTGGATGTAAGTTTGGGGTATTGAGTTCCAAGCATCCTCAACCTGGACGCGTAAATCGGGGATGGTCGTGGCTGGCCGTGGAGACCGGATAAGTCGTTGTCCCATAAAATCCCACACGTGCTCAATGGGGGACAAATCCGGTGAACATGGAAGTTGTCGCACACCCTGGAGTGCATGTTGCGTTGCACGTGCCGTGTGTGGACGTGCGTTATCTTGCTGGAAATCACCACGCTGGACCGACCTTACAAATGGCACAACAACGGGCTGAATGATGTTGTTGATGTAGGAGGTGATGTTTAACGTACACGGTACAAATACTAGTTGTGTACGGGAGAGATAGCTGATCGCTCCCCACACCAGGAGACCAGGTGCAGGTCCTGTGTGTCGCTGGCGGATGCAAGAAGGGTGGAGACGCTCCCCTGTACGTCTGCGAACACGCATACGGCCATCGGAGGCTCCCAAGCAGAATTTGCTTCTATCGCTGAACACGACAGATCGCCATTGCGTTCTCCAGTGCAGACGTTGGCGACACCACTGCAGCCGTTCCTGGCAGTGGGCTGGAGTCAGAGGTACACATGCCAGAGGCACACGTGCACGTAGTCCTGCATCCAGTAGACGGTTGCGGATTGTTCGCACAGTCACCTCAGGTGCAACGGCAGCTCGGATTTGCGTCGCAGTGGATGTTCTGCTTGACAACGCCGCTCTTCTTATGCGTCGATCGGTCCGCTCATCAGTCCGTCTGTGACTCCCGGTTCCACGGCTTCTCGTGTGGGAATGTTCCTCGGACCATCTACGCCACCATCGTACCACCACCGATACTTCCCGTCCAATTCGCTCCGCAATACGACGATACGACCACCCGGCCTCGCGGAGTCCGACTAGACGACCTCGCTCAAAGTCCGATAACTGCTGAAATCCTACACGTCTTCCATGTCCAGGCATTGCAGCTTCTTCAGGGTCTTCGCACGTGTCCGTACGCCGACGACTGATTACATTCACTTCGCCGTACTCCTTAAATACCACCGACGATAATTTGCATATTATGCCGTGCTGTGGCGTAAGCGGTTGGTCCCGAAATTAACATCACACCTACGTAAACTCGACCCCATTAACATATGTAAATTTCATGATCGTCCGCCAATTGCTTCTTGGAGTTCTTTTTTCACTTTCCGCCAGTGTTTTACCCATAAGTCGTTTTTATTTGTGCTCAAAATTTCAAACACTACAGAGTAATAGTCTTTGAGAACATGTGTACAAAAGAATTTACGTTATAGATATAGGATAGAATTTATCTTAAACTCATTCAAAGATAGCATTAAATGACAATAATAGGAATGCGAAAGAGCCGCATATATCGTATTAAATCCGTTTATTTTTGTGGTGTAGTAAGCACAAAGATTCGCCAAGATTTCGCACTCCACTGGGAGGCTTTTTGAGGCTTCAGCCTTCGAAGTTGTACTTCGGGTAGTTTGCCAGCCTCTGAAAGCCTTCCAGTGGAGTGCGAAATCTTGGCGAATCTTTGTGCTTGCGTATTTTCTTCGCAATTAATGTATTACCAAGGATGAAAATTTGCACATCAATAAAACTAACTTTAAGTTATAGCATGGGATACTTGCTAAAACATAACCATAATTATATTAAAAAACAATCATTTTTTCTTTGAGTAATCTTCAGAACTGTTCACAGATGGCGCGACCAGTACATTGATGACGTCAGTAGACAAACAAATGTTGAATTGCTTAATTATGGTTATGTTTTAGCAAGTATCCCATGCTATGACTTAAAGTTAGTTTTATTGATGTGCAAATTTTCATCCTTGGGAGTACATTAATTGCGAAGAAAATACGTAAAGAAGTTTTACCATTGGAAACATAAGGCAGAGAATTTAGGTGGGACCACCTTAATATGCTGTATGCGTCTCTTGAGTATTCACAGTATGATGTATTTATACACTACTGGCCACCCAAAATGCAACACCAAGAAGGACACGAGATAGCAAAGCCAGATTTACTGGACACATAGCAACAGATACAAAGATGAAACGATTGAGCTTACAGGCGCGTGCGACTTGCGGAACACGCAGACATCAATAGTTCGTGTGGCCCCCGTGGCTGGCAATAACGGCCGCCACACGCCGCGGCATCGAACGAAAGAGGCTTTGGATGTGGGCTTGGGGTGTGTCGGTCCAGGCTGCTTCCACACGTTGCCACAGTTCATCACGGGTGGTGCTTGCGGGACCACTGTGTTGCTGATCAGCGACCAGACATGTTCGATGGGCGACATATCGGTAGAACAGGCTGGACACGGCACAGCAGTGGCACCTGGTGGGTATTGTACGATGCCTGCCAAGTGCAGGCGCGCATTGTCCTGTTGAAACGTGGCCACTGGCAGGTCTTGCAGCTAAGGGAGGACTATAGGCTCCAAAACGTCGGAGATGCAGCGGTTGCTGTTGAGTGTACCGGCGATGCGTACCAGAGGGGTGCGGGTGTCATGTCCAATTGCGCCCTAAACCATAACGCCAGGCGACGGACCGGTATGGCGATGCATAATGCAAGCGTCATACAGTCTCTCGCCGCGGTGCTGCCACACGAGGATCCAACCATCGTGGTGTTGCAGGCAGAAGCGGGATTCATCGGAGAAGACAATGTCGTGCCATTTCGTAGTCCAGGTGCGGCGATCAACGGCCCACTGCCGCCGCACTCGCCGGTGGTGTAACGTCAATGGTAATCGGAGCAATGGGCGCCGTGCGACAAGTCCCCGCTCCTGCAGACGACGTCGAACGGTACGTTCTGACACAGGTTGTTGCGCAACACACCCTAATTCCTGCGCTAACGTTCGTGATGTGGCGGTGCGAGCCGTGAATGCCCGCCGCACAACATGCCGGTCCTCTCGCTCGGTGGTGTGCCGCGGCTGCGGCTATCGCTCACGTCGGTCCCTTCGTCCTTTTTGCACCCACCGAATCCATACTCGCCTTACTGTGGCTGGATGTCGTCCTATACGGGCGCCGATGTCTCGGTACGATAAACCGCTGTCGCGATAAGCCACTATTCGTCATCTGTCGAACTCCGAAACGTGCTGGAATGACTGCCGTATTCTGCAACGAGGCATCAGGAAGCTTCCCACGCACAGGTCCGGCGGAACAACACACTTCCACTACTTACACCCCGCCTTCTGTGCACCCTTCTTATAGTGCTTCTCGGTGGCGTGCCGGGCGCACATGATTTGCATATACCCTGCAATGCTAATCGTTTGCATGTCCTCTCGAGTGCAACGCATGCTGCGAATTTCAGGTCAATGGGATGCTTCCTTCTTGGTGTTGCATTTTGGGTGGCCAGCAGTGTAGAAAGGAGCACTTACCAATGGTGATATACTGACAGATATATGGTCGGCACTGCTCATATTAGAGGGAGAATATTAGATCAAGAAAGCAAAGGGGATTCTGAGGCAGAAGCGGACGATGTCATAGTGAAGGATTGAAGCAGAAGAGTGATCTCAACGGAGAGGTGTGTAAAGGTCTAAAATCTCTTCAGAATGGTAAGGCTCCAGGAGTTGATGGCATAACTGCAGAGATGTTGAAATATGGTGGTGACTTTGTAATTGACTGGGTTAACTGAAATTTGTCAGTTTTGCTGGGAGGTACGAATGTTCCCTCGGGATTGGAAGGATGCTATCGTTGTTCCCTTGTATAAAGGAAAAGGTGATCAGACTGACTGCAAGAACTATCGTGGTATTAGCCTACTGAGTGTGCCAGGGAAAGTGTTTGGTAAGGTTGTTATTGAAAAATTCCCGGTGAGGCATGGATGTTCTGTTTGTCTTACGGCACTGGCTCTCTCCCTTCTCTGTAACCGGTGTCCCCAAATTATGGACGGGCGACTGCTTACAGCCCACTGATGTGCTCATGGTAGTCGTTAAACCTCCAATCAAAAAAAAAAAAAAAGCGTCGGGAAGAGCGTATTAGCACCAAGCATACAGCACCAAGCATACAGCACCAACACGAAGAATTATGGTCTTGGGGGCTATCGGGTGCGGAAGCAGATCACCTCTCGTGAGAGTCTGTACTGCGCTCTGATCATAAGCGCTGATATCGAAAATATATCAGGTATCTTCAATAGGGAACAAACCTGGTGATCAGGTAAATGATGGGGGGTGGACATATTGAAAAGTCGGATTATAATGTTGCAACGACTCCACGAAGAAGAGGACGCTTGCTGGATTTTGCTTTTTTTCAACGCAATAAACACTGAATTTCTCAGGTACTATATCGGATACCTCCCCACACCATGATCTTCTGATCGTGATTCACTCACACCGACGCAGATGTGGCTCTGACCAATAGCATTACAGTACCATTCCAGCCTTCAACGCCTTGCACCATTGGCATTCATATTAATGAATAGTAGTATCTCGACCCCGTTTCCAGCAAACGAATGTGAGCAGCACTTTTCGATAAAGTTGTATCCAAAGAAATAAGAGTCATACGAAGTAGATATGTAACGTACCAGGAGATGTGACGTACCTGCCCGAAGGACGCACACGACATAAAGGCAGATAGGAATCAGAATAAAACGTCCGCGTAGCTCAATTGGTAGAGTGACTTATTCCGGAATGAGGGGATCCGGGTTCGAATCCTGGCGTGGACAGAAATGACGGAGAAATTTACTTCGTTATAGATCCACTGGCAAATGAAAAACAAAAACAGTTATGTTAATATTAAATGTGGCTTACATCAGAGAAAGTGTGGGATGTTCAGAGTGGTTTTATGCCTGGTAAAGGCTGCACTAACCAAATTTTTGCATTACGCATGATGATTGAAAAGTATCTGGCTGTTGGGAAGAAATTCATAGATTTAGAGAAAGCTTATGACCGAGTCAATTGGACACTTTTGTGGAAGGTATTGAATGAATATGGTGTTACTGGGAATCTACTTAATAGTGTAAAAGCCATGTATGCTGGTAGTAGAGCTTGTGTACGAGTGAATGGTGTTTTATCAAAATGGTTTTCCATTGGTGCAGGAGTTAGACAAGGTTGTGTAATGTCACCATGGCTGTTTAATATATTTATGGACGCATGCATGCGTGATGCCAAAATAGATAATAGTGGTTTATGTCTTGGTGATATCCGTGTGTGCAGATTGCTGTATGCTGATGACACTGTCCTGTTGGTAGAGAGCAAAAGTGAGTTGCAGAATATGTTGTCTCCGATGTAAGAAGTTTGCATGAAATTCAAACTGAGTATAAATAAGGGAAAAACCAAAGTTATGGTGTTTGAGAGAGGAATGGGTAGCACTGAATGTAATGTAAGTATAAATGGCACTGTGATTGACCAGGTGAGTGAGTTTGTGTATTTAGGAAGCATGTTTGACAGAGAGAACAAGTTGGATGGTGAAATCAGTAGGCGAGTGAATTCTTCTTTGAAAGTCATAGCTGCTCTGGGAGGTTTTCACAGGAATGACGAGTTCTCTAGAGAGTCCCGCATGGCTGTGTATAAAACAGTAATTGTTCCTACTCTGATGTATGGCAGTGAAACCTGGGTACTGCAGAAGAAACATAGGAGTCGTTTGTGTGCTGGAGAAATGAGTTACTTACGGAGGTTTGTGGAAAGACAGGTTCTGATTGTGTGAGGAATGAAGATGTGTTGCAATTGTGTGATGTGAAGAAAAATGTTGTTAGCAAGGTGGAGACTAATATGCTTCAGTGGTTAGGCCATGGTGAAAGAATGAATGATGAGATGCTTACTAAGAAAATCTTGTCAGCCCAGGTGGTAGTAAGGAAAGGCAGAGGAAGGCCAAGGAAGTCATGGGAGGATCAGATTCAAGAGCGTCTGCATGAGAAAAATATTATGAGCATGAAGTGTAGAAGATTTTGTGTACGGCGTGTGATGATGTCAGTGAAGCCCGAGTTGTTTGTCAAGATCGCTGTAAATGGAGAAATTTAATGCTGCAACAGCAAGAAAAAATTATCTGCTAGTTTACGTATTTCTTAGTTAACCTCTGAACCTCAGAGAACAGCTTAGTGATGATAATGATGATGATAAAAGAATTGTTTTGCCATAGCTTTCATGAAACCCTGGCGGAATGCTGAACAATTTTGACATCATTTGGTTCAGAAGCATTAATCGCTTAACGCGGATCCACCTAAAATCTTTGCCTTGTATTTCCAAAGGGCAAACGTCTGTAGCCATTTTCTTCACAATTAATGCGTTCCTAATGATGAAAATTTGAGCATCGATAAAAATAACTACAAATTATAGCCTAGTATACTCAATATTTTCTAAAAGTTAACCATAATTAAGCAATACGACATTTTTTTGTCTATTGGCGTCATCAATGTACAGGTCGCGCCATCTATTTCCTGGTCTTTCCTGGTCTCAACATCACCAAAAGAAAATTTATAATTTTTAATATAATTATGGTTAAGTTTTAAAAAGTATTAAGTATACTAGGCTATAATATGAAGTTATTTTTATCGATGTTCAAATTCTCATCCTTGGGAACGAAATAATTGTGAAGAAAATGGCTACAGAAGTTTGCCCATTGGATATACAAGGCAAAGATTTTACGTGGATCCACCTTAAATGATAAATTTCAATATAGCTAAGAATCACAGTGACAGCAGAACGTCGAAATTTTGCTACAGATAGGAAACGCATCGATTGTTTCAGATAGTGAACAGATAACTGTTGGACTGACTAACAATACGGTCATATTTATTCTTTAAAGACCGACACTGCTGTTGTGACATTCATTTCATCTTTTTTTTTTTACTGTTTCAGGTTAAACCTGTCACCCGAACAAATCATCATCGCCAAAGAGTCAGCTAACCTCTCGCAAATTCTAGGTAGTGAAGACCCTTCGTTCCAGCAATGCCAGAATACGATCACGGAACCCACTTGCGACAGATCCTCGCCGTACAGAACAATAGACGGCACCTGCAACAACATCAGAAATCCGACGTGGGGCATGGCAACCACTTGCTTTGACAGGCTTCTGCTACAGTCGTACTCCGACGGTGAGACCTTCCCGATGAAACCGCTTTTTACTTTTATTCTTCATACACTATCTACCAACAAGTAATTGGACACCCCTGCGATCGCCGGTATCTGCGGTCCTGATACACGTCACGGCCGCCGCCTTTAAATATCGTGTGGGAAAGAACAACGCAACCAGTCGCATGCATGATGCCACGCAGTTCGGAGCTCTCTGATTTCGAGAAAGGTGTAATCGTCGGGTATCACAGAAATGGCCGATCCATACGTGACATATCCAGCGAGTTGAAGTACCCAAAATCGACAGTGGCCAACGTGATTGGCAAGTGGCAGATGAGAGGTGACTGTCGGAATGTGCCCCAACCCGGCAGACCCACAAAATTGGGAGTTAGAGACCAACGGGAAATTCGGGAGAACAGCACCAAATCGACGGGCCACATCCGCGAGGAGTTTCAACAGGCATCCGGGAGTGTTCTTTCGATGAATGCCATCCGTAAGGAAGCCCACCTGCTCGGTTATCATGGACGTGCTGCCGCCCACAAGCCTTTGATCACCAAGTCCAATAGCGCTGCTCGGCTAACGTGGTGCAAAGAACGTCGACAGTGGACCGTTGAACAGTGGAAACAGGTTCGATGGAGCGACGAATCAGGGTTCACCCTCTACCGTTCGGATGGCAGGGTCTGGGTTTGGCGTCTGCCTGGAGAACGCCTCCTGCCGGAATGTATTGTGCCAACTGTGAAGTTCGGCGGCGGTGGAATTATGCTATGGGGGTGTTTCTCCTGGTATGGCACAGGACCCTTGGTCGCAATTCCTGGTAGACTCAACGTCGAGACCTACTGCCCCATTTTGGATGACCATGGGTTTCCTACGTTGTGGCAGTTTTACGGGGTGGACCCATGTTACTTTCAGGATGACAATGCCACCTGTCATGTTGCGAGGTCCACCATGGCTTGGTATGGTGACAATGGGGTTAATCGAATGGACTGGCCTTCACAGAGCCCAGACCTTAACCCTATCGAGCACCTCTGGGACGAGTTGGAGCGTCGACTTAAGGGGTGCCCCCACCGTCCGAAATCGGTGAAGGAACTGACCTGTCTTCTCCAAGCTGAGTGGAAGAAAATACCGCTAGCCGTCGTACAACGCCTGGTTGAGAGTATGCCCCGGAGGGTCGCAGCTGTAATCGCCGCTCGTGGAGGCTACACCAACTATTGAAGGTGAATAAACTTCGTTTTTTTTGCTATCACAGGTGTCCAATTACTTGTTGGTAGATAGTGCATGTATATATATATATATATATATATATATATATATATATATATTCCTCCTGAAGACGAATATGAAACAAGAAGTGTTCACTGTTACCATAATGGGCAGTAGACATGTAAAAATTTATTTCACTTTTAAAGTAGACATCAACAATATCCATTTGCTAAAGTGCTTGACCAGATTAATTAACTACGGTCTTGTTTTTAAATTTGATTAAGCATATCTCATTCAATTACCGGTAAATTAAAACTGCAATTTAAATGTTAGTTGAAGCAAACCACAGGAAAGGAACACTATTAATTTCACGCAAGCATGGACAACCATAAAAATCACAAGACACACTGTTGGGCGTAGCGTGGTAATGCAGACACGGACAGTTTGGTCAGTAGATCCACGAGGTGTGACGTCACTGAAAATGACGTCACGACTTGCTAGGCCTTCCAGATGAGGCCGAGTGTGAATCCCGATGAGACCTGGATACTGTGTTTGATTTACGGGGCACCGGATTTGTCCCATCCCTGGAACCAGTGGCCCTAAATCAGGCACAGGCGACTGCGTATAACCCATCAAGTTGCTCAAGGTGGTCGTTAAACCCTCAAGAAAAAAACAGTTTTGTGTTCGCCTGTGTGACGCATTCTACCGTTTAGAACTTACGGTTTTGTTGACTTTTTACTTATGTACACGTTGGTTGCTTGGCACCACGCTAACGCCAGTGTTTGTTACGTCTACGAACCTGTTCTACACAATATGGCAAATAATTTTTAAGACTGGGCCTGTAAAATGAAATAGAAACAAGAAATTATAATTTGGGCCTGTAAAATGAAATAGAAACAAGAAATTATAATTTGTTTTGGTTTGTTATTCAAAATAAGTCCCTCCGGCTTCAATACACTTGTTACAGCGATTTAATAATGATTCGAATGCCTGTTCCAGTTCACTTTGTGGAATTCCCTCCAAAGCACGGGTCGAAGCTGTTTGTATGGTCGAAATATCATCAAAATAAAACCCTTTTAATGTCATTTTAAGTTTTGGGAATAAAGAAAAGTCGCAGAGTGCTGAATCAGGCGAATACGGTGGATGATTCAACACACAGACGTTATTTTTCGCCAAAAATCTACGAACAAGAAGTGAGGTGTGACTGGGTGCATTATCGTGCAACAAACACCAACTGTTTTCATCCCGATATTCTGGACGAATGCGACGAATTCTGCCCATCAAACGCCTCAAAACATTTAAATAAAACTCACCAGTATTTGTTCGTCCACTTGGAACAAATTCTTTGTGGATAATATCCTTACTATCGAAGAATGTAATGAGCATTGTTTTGATTTTCGATGGAACTTTTCTTGTTTTTTTGCCTTGTGGTGAGTTTTATGGCTTCCATTCCGCACTTTGTTTTAGGATCATATTAAAAACACCATGTTTCATCACCTGTAACAATCAATTTTAAGAAGTTTGGATCATTTTCAGCGGCTGAAATGATGTCTCTGCAATGTGCACTTCTCCTTGATTTTTGTTCATTGGTTAACATGTGTGGAACAAATTTAGCGCAGACTTTTGTTTTGACCCAATCTCCATGCAGGATGGTTCGAATCGTTTCTTTGTTGATGTTGAAAGACTCTTCCATCATTCTTAGTGACGCACATCGATTGTTTGCCACGAAATCACGCACTTTTTCAATAATCTCAGGTGTCCTAGATGAACTTGGTCTTCCGGTATGCTTATCATCTTCTAGCGTATCTCTTTCGTCCAGAAAACGTTTGTGCCACAGGAAAACATTTGATCTACTTAAACAAAACTCACCGTAAACTTGTTTCATCATTTGGTACGTTTCCGAGGCACTTTTACCACGTTTTGCGTTAAATTTTATAACAGCCCTTTGTTCCATCTTAATAATTCAACATGAAATAATTTTACTTCTCTAATGAACGGCCGTTTCGTTTGAGTTACTTTAACAACTGCGCAGTACTTTTGGCAGAAAGCAAGCACATGGTCACGGTTTATAACGCATTCGCGATTACACTGGTGGCGCCACCGTAGGCTGAAATATAGCGCCAGTCTTAAAAGTTCTTTGACGCACTGTGTATTACATGCTGTTAAAACTTCGATTGTATTGAGAGTTGTATATTGCTGACAAATCTTCTGCTTTCTTACTCAGAGAATAAACCTATGACTCCGGATATTTGGTTGAAAGCCAACTTTTTGTACTTTCAAATCCAAAATGACTCTTTCCTATTTTGACCTTCTTAGTATGCAACATAAATTCGCCCTTTCATCCACAATTTCTATGGCCAATTCGGAGCAAATGAAAGATGCTCTCTAATTTTAAAATTGACGATTTTGCTCAATCTATCATAGTTACGGAATTCGAGGAGTTACGTGCGCGAATCGGTCTCCATGTCGAGCAGATGCAGTGGTTCTTACTTACATTGGGTAAAAAAGTATTTGCACGCGTACGTTACTTTCTATAAAAAATACGTGGAAAGCAATTGTGAGTAAATATTTTTAACCATTGGGTTACTATAGAATAAAATCTGCAACTTTTCTCACAATAAAATGTTTATTATAAAAATTGGAAAGGGAGTGAGACAAGGTGGCACCATATCTCCGAACCTCTTTAACGCCACATTGGAAAATGTCTTTCAATCACTGAACTGGGAAAACAAAGGGATAAAGATTAATGGAGATTATCTAACTCACCTTCGTTTTGCTAATGACGTAGTCATTTTTGCAACTACCCCATCAGAGCTGCAGAGTATGATCCAGGAACTTCCTGACAAGAGTAAAGAAGTGGGATTAAAAATGAGCTTTCAGAAGACAAAAGTGATGTTCAATGCTTTTACACGAAATGAAGATTTATCGATTGATGGAGAAAAGCTGGAGATAACAGACACGTACGTTTATCTTGGACAGCAGATATCAAGTGAGGGTCACATTGATGAAGAAATTAATCGGCGTACAAAACTTGCCTGGAGAGCTTTTGGAAGAAACAGCATAATTTTCAAGAGCAATATGCCATTATGTCTTAAAAGAAAAGTGTTTGATCAATGCATCCTTCCAGTGCTTACGTATGGTGCAGAGACGTGGACCTTAACTAAAAGAGACATACAAAGGCTGCAGACAACTCAAAGCAGCATGGAGAGGTGCATGCTTGGTGTAACCAGGAGATATAAGAAGAGGAACTCGTGGATCCGAAAAATGACAAGAGTGGAAGACATCATGGTCAGAGTTAAATCCCTGAAATGGCAATGGAATGGACATATTGCCAGAAGGACAGACCATCGATAGACAGCCGAAATTTTAGATTGGATTCCAAGGGACAGGAAAAGACCCAGAAGAAGACAATATGGGAGATGGGTGGATGAAATTCGAAAGTATGCGGGAGTGACATGGAGGAGACTGGCACAAGACAGACCGTTGTGGAGGAAACTTGGGGAGACCTTCGTCCAGCAGTGGATTGATAATGGTTGACAATGATGATGATGATGATGATGATACATCGACTATAGTTTCGCAGAGCGTTTGGCTCGGCGAATAGGAGGGCTTTAAGTTTCCATATGAAGGAACACAAGACCTACGTACGGAACTATGAACTGAAGAAGTCGTCTATAGCCCAACATTGTCACGAAAATAACCATAGATTTTTGTTTGGAAACTCTACGCTTATCGATAAACCGGACTCGACTATCAAGCTTAACATATTAGAAATTTTCCACCTATAGCAGAACTCGTCACGGCTTGTCAACGACATGACGTCTACTCCATTTCTTTCAAGCACGTGGAAACAACTCACCAAAATCCGTGACCTTCAGAAATCGGATGATGTCACAATGATTTGAATGTTTACGCTCCATTCGTCCTGAGAAAGCCGAGGCAAAAGCTCTGCAAAACTATAGTCGATGTATAATAAACATGAAAGAAATACGGGACTACGCCATATAATACAAATTTTGAAGATGACAATCCGATTTTTGGCGTAAATGTGACAAGGATGGTAAGTCAGATAATATCCGAAAACTTGAAACTTTTCATCGTTCAGGAGCAGGACTCGAACCCGCGTCTCCTAGAAGACGGCCGGATATGCTAACCACTACACCACCCAGAACGACCAAGTTTCAAATTTCCGATCAATTTGAATATATCCATCACAGGATTCCCAAGTCGAAGCAACCGGCATTCATGTTTAACGAATCTGGAGGTTAAGAATCTTATCCCGTGTTTGCCCAGATTCCAGATTCGCTAAACATGAATGCCGGTTGCTTCGACTAGCGAATCCTGTGATGGTTATATTCAAATTGATCGGAAACTTGAAACTTGGTCGTTCTGGGTGGTGTAGTGGTTAGCATACCCGGGCGTTTATTGGGAGACGCAGGTTCGAGTCCCGCTCCAGGATGATGAAAATTTTCAAGTTTTCGTATTATATCTGATTTACCATCCTTGTCACATTTACGCCAAAAATCAGATTGTCATCTGCAAAATTTGTATTATATGGCGTAATCCCGTATTTCTTTCATGATATTTCTGCTTCTCCGGGCAAACACGGGATTGGATTCTTAACTTCCAGATTCACTAAACATGAATGCCGGTTGCTTCGACTAGCGAATCCTGTGATGGTTATACTCAAATTGATCGGAAACTTGAAACTTGTTCGTTCTGGGTGGTGTAGTGGTTAGCATACCCGGGCGTTTTCTGGGAGACGCGAGTTCAAGTCCCGCCCCAGGACGATGACAATTTTCAAGTTTTCGGATATTATCTGACTTACCATCTGTGTCACATTTACGCCAAAAATCGGATTGTCATCTTCAAAATTTGTATAATAAACATTTTATTGTGCGAAACGTAGTTATTATTATTCTGTGCTGTACATGTATAACAAATGAAAATCTTATTTTTGCATGCCAAAAATGTATCTGCACACTTAACAATGGTCTGTTTAAAACCAGTTAAGCATTACATTATGCGAATTGGCAACAAATAAAAGTATCGCACTGTTTAAAAGACACTATAATATCTTTGGAGTGGCAGTTTAATTAGTTTTAGCTAATATGGTTCCGAAAAAGTGCGAGTTTTCCATTGCAATGCAGGAGGGGATAATAGCTCTTCATGACTGTGATTTAAGTTATCGCGAAATTAGTAAGAAAAAAAGTTGAACTTTTCTAGTGTTCAGTACATAATAAAAAGAAAACAAGAAAGATGACACCGAATTTTTGGGTGTATTGAGCACGTCTTTTGAATCCATTCTGACGCAAATTGAATTTATCAAAGCTATTCAAAGTCAATGGAACCGGTATGGAAAACAATAGTATCTGACTGTAAAAGGAAATTTTTCTATCGGGTTTTTAATCCCGCAGATATTGCTGCAAACGGAATTGCAAGCTCATGCTCTCTGGTTGAAGACTTGTGCGTTGAGAAAAACTTGAATTTGTATGAGAAACATTTTGCAGAGGAAATGCTCTCCAATAAAGAAATAATTTTTCAAATCGGACTTTTAGAAGCAGAGATATGGACAAATATATGATGTGAATCTACGCCCCCTGGCGGGAAAACCATGCATTATTTTAGGAGGAAAGTATTCTCAAAAGGTTTTTCAATGTGAGGAGAATCGGTCCAAGAAAAAAATTGTTAGTCGGGTTTTGAGGAGCTCATATTTTGCTGCAAATGCATCAAAAGCAGAAATTAAAGCTTAAGCTCCCTGGTGGCCAAGCCATTCTTTACCAAATATTAGAAATTATATGAAAAACGTTTTCCATCAGGAGTTGTATGCGGTACAGGAAGAATTTTTCAAATCGGAATTTTAGCAGAAGTAACGCAGACAACACAATTTACATTTGCGCTCCCTAGCGTAGAAACCATGCATTATTTTAAGAAGAAAATATTCCTAAAACGTTTGTCGACGTGAGTAGCATCGGTCCACAAACGAATTCTTTTCAATCGAGATTTTACTGGTGATCCTGCGGACCCATGTGCTGGCTTTCCTGGAGCCATTTTCCAACAAGATAACGCCCGTCCGCACACGGCTCCGATTTCCCAGGACTGTCTACTTCGACGCTTCCGTGGCCTACCAGATCGCCTGATCTCTTGCCCATCGAGCACGTGGGAGACCAGATGGGACGCCAGCTTTCTCCATGTCCCAGTGTTCGTGATTTAGAGCGTCAGTTGCAAGAAGTGTGGGCCAATATGTCCCAGTATAACATACAGCGTCTCTTTGACTCCATGCCAGACCGTATCACATGTATCCGAGCACGAGACTGTACTAACGCTGACCGGAATGTGTACTATAACGAAGTAAATTTCTTCGTCATTTTTGGTCCACGCCAGGGATCGAACCTGAGTCCACTTACTCCGGAACAAGTCGCTCCACCGACTGAGCTACGCAGACGTTCGTTCTTGCTGCTATCTGCCTTTATGTCGTGTGCGTCCTGCAGGGCAGGCACGTCATATCTCCTCCCCCAGAAGGAGGGCCAGGGGCATGGCCCACGGGTCAGCCGTGACCATGAATCGTTGCAGGCAGCCATCCGCTGTAGGACGTGCACTTGAGAACTCCCAGTCAATCTAGTGTGTGGAATGCAACGTCACACACATTTATTTTTCGAAGCGCTGAAGAAGGGATTCTCTGATTTTTCCTATCTCGTGGTGTGGAAAGAACATCACACCATTGCGAAATCTTGAACGGCCGGGTCATTCGGGAAGTTCGGACGCCATTATAACGAAGTAAATTTCTCCGTCATTTTTGGTCCACGCCGGGAATCGAACCCGAGTCCACTTATTCCGGAACAAGTCGCTCTACCAACTGAGCTACGCAGACGTTCGTTCTCGCTGTTATCTGCCTTTACGTCGTGTGCGTCCTGTGGGGCAGGCACGTCACAGTACCGTATGTCCGCGGGAAATCGTCCTACCGCTGTGATATTGTAATCAGTTCTTTCCTTGGTATGTACCACCTTACTACTGAAATCTTATTTCAATCCGACGCTTCCTTCTTGGTGCGCGAATTTCTATGACAATGAGCGTAAAACAATTATTGGACTAAGTAGTGGAATAAAATACCACTACCAATTTTAAGAAAGGCATTGTTATCTTGGGAATTTAGATGTAGGTTCAAATCCAGCGAAACGTCTGTCAGACAGGACATTTAAAAAAGAAATAATTTTATTTTAAACGTTAATTATATTACTGGAAAATCCTTCTAAAATGTGTGAACATCCCCTATATTAAGTGTCGTACGTCAGAATTTGATTAATAAACTTTATTGCTATCTCAAATTTTGAGAAAATATGTCATTTATTTTGAAACAAGTTACAGTAATGTGAGATAAACTGAGCATGATATGTCATGTGTTTTTTGTATGGTTTTTGAAGACCTTTTGCTATCAACAGGTGTAAAAGAGCTGCGGTTGTCCATATCAGGCCGCCCACTGCCAAATGCACGAAGAATATCTGTGGACATTCATTCACAGTTGGGTAGCATTCCCACGGAGTACATCACTCACATGTTCATGCAATGGGGTCAGTTCTTTGATCATGACATATCGCAAAGTCCTCTCTATACTAATTCAGGTATGTTTTGTCTCTCTCTATACATATATCTATTTTGCTTTAACGTGCGAAGGAGTACTTCCCAGAAGCAATCTGCATGTATGCGTCATTAATATAAAAACTGAAAAAGGAGAAAAAAAAAACCCATTTTTAAACACAAGGTAAAAACAACAAGTTAGTAAAATCATGCAATGCACTGATTATGATACGCTTTCCAACATACCAGAAAACCAGAAATCATTACTGAAGTTATGAAGATAGAGGCTATAGAATAAATATCGCTCCTATGCCCTGACCTATGACCCCATTTCGATGATATTCAACAGAACCGGTAAAGTACTCTTCCGGAACAACATGATAAAGTTTTGTCCCAATCGAAGCATTTTTACGTAAATTATGACGCATAAGGGCGACGGAATAGATCCCGTTCCTATGTCCTGACCTTTGACCCCATTTCGCATATTTTCTACAGGGTTCGTCCCCAATGGTTCCCTACCACATACTAAAATTTCATCGAAATCGAACAATTTTTACGCGTTATGACGCATAAGAGCAATGGAATGGATACTGCTCCTACGTCCTGACCTTTGACCTCATTTCACCCATTTTCAATAGGGCTCGTTTCCAGGTGGGCCCCTACCACATACTAAAATTTCATCGAAATCGAACCATGTTTACGCAAGTTATGACGCATAAGGGTAATGGAATGGATCCCGCTCCTATGTCCTGACCTTTGACCCCATTTCGCCTATTTTCAAGGGGTTTGTCCCCAAGTTGTTTCCTAATAACATACTAAAATTTCATCGAAATCGAACCACTTTTACGCGAGTTATCGTGCGGACGGATGAACGGACCGACAGACAGACAAAGCTGGAGCATATGAGTTTCTTCAACCTACGGTTGGAAAGCGTAACTAAAAGTGAATGCTCATTTAAAAACACAACAAACTGTAAAACGTTCAAATATATACAGTCATTTTCAAAAGTTAATGACCATCTGTGAATTTATTGAAAATTAAGATTTTCAAAGAAACAACTGCACTGCTGGCAACCGAAAATGCAACACCAAGAAGGAAGCATCCGATTGGCCGGAATTTGGAAAATGCGTCGCCCGCAAGAAGACATGCAAACGATTAGCATTGCAGGGCATATGCAAATCACGTGCACCCGGCACGCCACCGAGAAGCACTATAAGAAGGGTGCTCAGAAGGCGGGGTGTAAGTAGTGGAAGTGTGTTGTGCTGCCGGACGTGTGCGTGGAAAGCTTCCTGATGCCTCGTCGTGGAATACGGCAGTCATTCCAGCACGTTTCGGAGTTCGACAGAGGACGAATAGTGGCTCATCGCGACAGCGGTTTATCGTACCGAGACATCTGCACCCGTGTGGGACGACATCCAGCCACATTGAGGCGAGTATGGATTCGGTGGGTGCAGGACGGACGGACCGACCGACGTGAGCGATTGCCACAGCCGCGGCACACCACGGAACGAGAGGACCGGCATTTTGTGAGGCGGGCGTTGACGGCTCGCACCGCCACATCACGAACGTTAGCGCAGGAATTAGGGTGTGTTGCGCAACAACCTGTGTCAGCACGTACCGTTCGACGTCGTCTGCAGGAGCGGGGACTTGTCGCACGGCGCCCATTGCTCCGATTACCATTGACGTTACACCACCGGCGAGTGCGGCGGCAGTGGGTCGTTGAACGCCGCACCTGGACTACGGAATGGCACGACATTGTCTTCTCCGACGAATGCCTGCAACACCACGATGGTCGGATCCGCGTGTGGCAGCACCGCGGCGATAGACTGTATAACGCCTGCATCATGCATCGCCATACTGGTCCGCCGCCTGGCGTTATGGTTTGGGGCGCAATTGGACATGACACCCGCACCCCTCTGGTACGCATCGCCGGTACACTAAACAGCCACCGCACCCCTCTGGTACGCATCGCCGGTACACTAAACAGCCACCGCACCATCTCCGACGTTTTGGAGCCGGCAGTCCAACAGGACAATGCGCGTCCGCACGTGGCACGCATCGTGCAACAATTCTTCACGGCCCACGAGGTGTCACTGCTGCCGTGGCCCGCCTGTTCTCCCGATACGTCGCCCATCGAACACGTCTGGTCGCTGATCGGCAACAGAGTGGCCCGGCAAGCACCACCTCTGATGAACTGTGGCAACGTGTGGAAGCAGCTAGGACCGACATACCCCAAGCCCACATCCAAAGCCTCTTTTGTTCGATGCCGCGGCGTGTAGCGGCCGTTATTGCCAGCCATGGGGGCCACACGAACTATTGATGTCTGCGTGTTCCGCAAGTCGCACGGGTCTGTAAGCTCAATCGTTTCATCTTTGTATCTGTTGTTATGTGTCCAGTAAATCTGGCTTTGCTATCTCGTGTCCTTCTTGGTGTTGCATTTTGGGTGGCCAGCAGTGTATTATTAATATTGTCCGTCTTTTTTATTCCTGTTCTTTCTCCTACAATTTCATTTCTAACTCTGTCTCCTCTTGTCATTCTTAACATTATTCTCTCTAACTTTCTTACCGATACTCTTATTTTTTTACATTGTCGCTCTGTGATAGTCCATGTTTCACTTCCATAAGTAAACCACATGGGGACAATGCAAGCATTGAATATTTTTCTTTTCAAACGAAATGGAAAATCACCGGTTAAATAATCTTTAAGCATCCAAAAGGTTCTATTACCTTGGATAATTCTTCTATTGATTTCTGTTTCTTGCCTTTCTTTAAACCAGATTACTTGACCTAAAGAAATGTATTCATCTGCTTTTTGGATTTCTTTTCCTTCTATTAAAATCTTTATAACGAAGTAAATTTCTCCGTCATTTTTGGTCTACGCCGGGATTCGAACCCGAGTCCGCTTATTCCGGAACAAGTCACTCTACCAGTTGAGCTACGCGGACATTTTATTCTGATTCCTATCTGCCTTTATGTCGTGTGCGTCCTTCTGGCAGGTAAGTCACATCTCCTGGTACGTTACATCATCTCCCCCTTATTTTTTTTTTTTTTTTTTTTTTTCGAAGTGCTGGAGAAGGGATTCTCTTATTTTTCCTATCTCGCGGTGTGGAAATAACATCACACCAATGCGAGATTTTGAACGGTCGGGTCACCCGGATAGTTCGGGCGCCACTATAACGAAGTAACTTATTCCGTCATTTTTGGTCTACGCCGGGATTCGAACCCGAGTCCGCTTATTCCGGAACAAGTCACTCTACCAACTGAGCTACGCAGACGATTATTCTGATTGCTATGTGCCTTTATGTCGTGTGCGTCCTTCTGGCAGGTACGTTACATCTCCTGGTACGTTACATCATCTCCCACTTTTTTTTTTTTTTTTTTTTTCGAAGTGCTGGAAAAGGGATTCTCTTATTTTTCCTATCTCGCGGTGTGGAAATAACATCACACCAATGCGAGATTTTGAACGGCCGGGTCATCCGGATAGTTCGGGCGCCATTTATAACAAAGTAAATTTCTCCGTCATTTTTGGTCTACGCCGGGATTCGAACCCGAGTCCGCTTATATCCGGAACAAGTCACTCTACCAGTTGAGCTACGCGGACATTTTATTCTGATTCCTATCTGTCTTTATGTCGTGTGCGTCCTTCTGGCAGGTACGTCGCATCTCCTGGTACGTTACATCTTTTCTGTATTGTTCATTTAGCTTTTGTAGTGTTTATTGTCAGACTTTTTTTAAGACTTTTTATCCATAAATCCTTTATCATATTCTGTATTTCCCTACGGCTAGTTACAATGATGACTATATGCCATCAAAAAATCTTAAGTGATTTAAGTACCTTCCATTTATGTTTAATCCCTTTTTTCCAAGTTTAAATTTCTAAAAATATCTTCCAGTACAGAGTTAAATTATTTTGGCGATAGATTTCCTTGTCTAACTCCTCTGTGTATCGTGAAATCTGAGTCTGTGTTAGCATTTCGTAAACCCTATAAGGTAGAAGTTTGTTAATTAATAATAAGGAACCATACACCAATTATACTTAAAATAGTATAACTCTTCTAATAATCCGAATTGCTTGGTGTAGAATGGAAATCGAAGTTTCTGAACTTTTGCACATGAACTAGATGGCTTTCTCAAGGAAGGTAGTCAGCAAACTGATTTGATTGATCAGCGAAAGCTTGGAAAGTTTGATTTCTATTTTACACCAAACAAATTTAAATTTCTAGTTTAGTTAAACTATTTTAGAAGGGGTTTTTTTTTCGTAATACACTGGTGTTCAAAATTTAGAGAATTTGCACATTTTATCGATTTTCACAAAAATTACGGAACCAAAGGTACAAATTATGCCGCCGAAAAAGAATGCAAATTTGCAGTATCGAATACGTAAGCGTGTACGTGCGTGTGAGCGGAGCTGTGACAGAGGAGGGCATTCCGCGATTATCTCGCTCGTACTCCTCGGTGACATTTGTTGTGTTTCTTGCAGGAGTTGCTTCAATTTCATAAGCAATCAGGTATAATGAGTTGCCACGAATGTATTGATGACGGAATGAGGTGGACAATCGTCGGTAGATTGGAATCGCAAGTGCAGGTTGCTACAGAGCTCAATGTAACGTCCAGTATCGTCCGCAATTTGTAGAAACAGTTCAATGAAACCGGATTCATATAGAGAAGGCCTGGGCAAGGTCGCTCAAGAGCCACGACGGCCATGAAGATCGTTATTTGGCACTTTCAGCAAGGCTTCACGGGACTGCTACAGCTGCACAGCTATCTCGTGAGCTGCATGCCGCCACTGCAACCTGAGTTTCCAGGGTTACTGTTTCCCGAAGGCTTCACAAGAGAGGGCTTTTTGCCAGAAGACCCACTGTTTGCGTCCTTCTCACTTCAGCACACAAGAGAGCGCGTTTAGCATGGTGCAGACAACATCAGCCTTGGACCAGACTTCAGTGGGGTAACGTTCTCTTCAAAGACGAGTCGCGATTCAGCCTGGACACCGATTCTCGACGTACCTTCATCTGGAGAGAACCTGGGACCCGATACCTTTCCTCCAACTTCCGGGAAAGGGACCGCTATGGCAGAGGAGGTGTCATGGTCTGGGCAGGCATCATGTTGGACGGCCGCACACCTCTCCATGTTTTCGACAGAGGCTCCCTGACTGCTGAGAGCTAAAGGGATGAGAACTTACAGCCCTATGTTCGACTTTTCAGAGGCGCAGTTGGCCCTCGGTTCCTTTTTATGGACGACAACGCTAGTCAACATAGGGCTCACCTGGTCGACGATTATCTTGAAAGTGAGGATATTCGCCGGATAGATTGGCCAGCCAGACCTAAACCCTATCGAACATGTGTGGGACGCTCTTGGGAGGGCAATTGCAGCTCGCCATCCCCCTCCGAGAACCATCCAGAAGCTGGAAACTGCGTTGCTGCAGGAGTGGGACCGACTGTCACAGGGACTGATCAACTGCCTCGTTTCCAGTATGACGTCACGCTGTGAGAGGGGACCATACCCCCATATTAGAGTAATTTTATGTGCGATCTTACAACGTGGATTTTGGACATTCCTGCGCTGATGAGCCTTACTGACGATCATGAGTGCGCACCACTGTTGTATGGTTTAATTTTTTCTCTTATATAACTGTGCATCCATACCAAATTTCATTAAAATGTGTCCATTAGTTTTTCAGAAATTCGACAAAATGTGCAAAATGTGCTAAATTTTGAACATCAGTGTAGTACACCTATAGGGGTACATTGATTTTGAAATTGTCATTTTTCAAAATTTAATTGCAACCGTTTGGAAGTTACAGGATCAGTTGTTAGATCGAAGGAGGCCATTAATTAGTTCCGAGTGTGTTCTCGTGTGAATCGGCTGCGTTTGTTCGTGTTTGAAAATTTAGTCCTCATTAGTAACTTACGATACAAAACTACAGCATTTTGAGTACATAATAAGGTGAGAATTCGCGATATACAAAGTAAAACAAAAATATACGCCAATGACATTTCCGTACTCAAAGTTTACTTAAGTTATGTATAGGTTTGTTTACAACCCTGATTTATAATATTGTGATGAATTTTCACGAAAACTTTAAAATATGTTCACTGATTTTTTTAAATAGCGAATGGCTGCATTGTTTTATGAACAACTGCACATTTTCTAGGATAAAAATTGAACCTTAAGGTGGATCCAGCTAGACTCATTGCCTCATATTTCCAATTGGCAATCTTTTGTAGCCATTTTCTTCACAATTAATGCGTTCCCAAGGATGAAAATTTGAACATTTAAAAAAATAACTTCATATTATAACTTAGTATACTTTATATTTTCTAAAATTTAATCATAAATAATGTGTCCAATATTTGTTTGTCTACTAACGCCATCAATGTACAGGTCGCGCCATTTATTTTCTGGTCTCAACACCACCAAAGAAAACGTTATCGATTTTTAATATAATTATGGTTACGGTTTAGAAAATACACTGACGGAAAGTAAAAAAGATCACCAAGAAGGAATTCGCAGACGATCATGAAATTTACATATATTAATGGGGTCGAGTTTACGTAGGTGTGATGTTAATTTCGGGACCAGCCGGTGAGCGCTTACGCCACAGCACGGCATAATATGCAAATTATCGTCGGTGGTATTTAAGGAGAACGGCGAAGTGAATGTAACCAGTCGTCGGCGTACGGACACGTGCGAAGACCCTGAAGAAGCTGCAATGCCTGAAGATGGAAGACGTGTACGATTTCAGCAGTTATCGGACTTTGAGCGAGGTCGTCTAGTTGGACTCCGCGAGGCCGGATGGTCGTATCGTCGTATTGCGGAGCGAATTGGACGGGAAGTATCGGTGGTGGTACGATGGTGGCGTAGATGGTCCGAGGAACATTTTTTTTTTTTTGATTAGAGGTTTAACGACCACTGCGAGCAACTCAATGGGCTATAAGCAGTCGCCCGTCCCTAATTTAGGGTCACTGGATCCAGAGAAGGGAGAGAACCAGTGCCGTAAGACAAACACAACATCCATGCCTCCCCGGGATTCGAACCCGGACCCCGTTCAGACGAATGATCAGAGGCCATCGCTTAGACCACTGCGCCACCGGGGCGGCGTCCGAGGAACATTCCCACACGAGACGTGGAACCGGGAGTCACAGACGGACTGATGAGCGGACCGATCGACGCATAAGAAGAGCGGCGTTGTCAAGCAGAACATCCACTGCGACGCAAATCCTAGCAGCCGTTGCACCTGAGGTGACTGTGCGAACAATCCGCAACCGTCTACTGGAGGCAGGACTATGTGCACGTGTGCCTCTGGCATGTGTACCTCTGACTCCAACCCACTGCCAGGAACGGCTGCAGTGGTGTCGCCAACGTCTGCACTGGAGAACGCAATGGCGATCTGTCGTGTTCAGCGATGAAAGCAGATTCTGCTTGGGAGCCTCCGATGGCCGTATGCGTGTTCGCAGACACACAGGGGAGCGTATCCACCCTTCTTGCATCCGCCAGCGACACACAGGGCCTACACCTGGTCTCCTGGTGTGGGGAGCGATCAGCTATCACGCCCGTACACAACTAGTGTTTGCACCGGGTACGTTAAACAGCACCTCCTACATCAACAACATCATTCAGCCCGTTGTTGTGCCATTTGTAAGGTCGGTACATCGTTGTGTTTTCGAGCAAGATAACGCACGCCCACACACGGCACGTGCAACGCAACATGCACTTCAGGGTGTGAGACAACTTCCATGGCCTTCCCATTGAGCACGTGTGGGATTTTATGGGACAACGACTTATCCGGTCTCTACGGCCAGCCACGACCATCCCCGATTTAGGCGTCCAGGTTGAGGATGCTTGGCACTCAATACCCCAAACTCACATCCAACATCTGTACGACAGACTCCATGCAAGAATTGCACAGTGTGACCCAGTTCATGGCGGTTCAACCTCGTACTAACCATGTTACATGGAAATGTTATTTTTCAGTTTACCAGCAAATACAGCTGTATTTTGCCATAATGTTTTGATCACGTTATCCTCTGTATTCCGTTATTATGCTGCATAAATTTCGTTGGTATCAGACGTCTCCTTCTTGGTGTTATTTTTTCACTTTCCGCCAGTGTATTAAGTATACTAGGCGATAAGATGAAGTTCTTTTTATCGATGTTCAAATTTTCAACCTCGGGAAGGCATTAATTATGAAGAAAATGGCTACAGAAGTTTGCCCATTGGAAATACAAAGCAAAGATTTTAGGCGGATCCACTTTAATCTTGATTATTTCTGCCAGGGATAAATATATATTATACTGGAAATATGGGAAACTCAAGTGGAATAATCACCCTTACTAACCGTAATAAAAATTTACGCAAAATTGGAATCATGACAATTTTTCTGCTACATGATGACCTAAATTTGCAATTTTCCTGATAAGCTCCGTTGGATGCTCTGTGGCTTTGTTTCTGGATCGAAATGGTGAAAAAATGTTCCATCGCATGTGACGACTCGATACAAAACGTGTGGCTTACGTCGTCGCCGGCAATGCCACTGGAGAGAAGTGGTAACACGATTTGCATTGTGTTTATAAGTGGGAAATCCACTTTGCAGCGACTTTTCAGTACCCAACCGATTTCTCACAATGTCATCAACGGAGCCAGCGGACATCTCCACCACATTAGCAACCTCCTCAATTCGGAGGTTTTCACGCAGGAATGCCTAGATGGTATTGACATTAACCTCCGTAGTTGATGTCGAAGGACCACCGGAGTGTTGCGCATCTTCCAGACACACTTCACTATTCGCAAATTTCTTGTGTTACTCAAAAAATCTCGCACGGGACAAAGCATCTTCCTTATAAGCTGTTTTAATCATTTAGCGCGTTTCTGTGGCAGTTTTATTCAAAAGTACGCGCACTTTTATAGCTGCTCTTTCCTCCAGTTTTAAATCCATACTGGTTTACAGAAAAACGTCTGAACTCTACACCGCCTACTACAATAATGAACTAGCGGAGCGCTGTAACGACGCGTCGTCACGTGACCGCTCTTGCAGGTGTTCCGACACAGGCAGCTGCATTTTTCTGCGTGGGTTTATTTTGGTCATAGACCAGTGGAAAGATTATGTCAGTCTCGTTACTTTTTGAACGATCTGTATATTATACAGGGTGCATGGGAAAGTTCCTTTAGCCTGGAATAACTTATGCAAGTGAGATAACGGTATCGTAAAGCGACTACGCCCGATCGAATGCAACCAACAGCAGCGCCCTTAGTGACGAAATGCGGAAGTTAGCCATTGCATATCGAAAACGAAGAGAGATAGAGCAAAATTTCCAACTACAAAGTTGTAGATCATCAATTCATTAGCACAAAACGACATTTGTTTCACACGCATAAGATAAATTGTCGCCTAAATATCCTAAAATGTCCGAAATCGATGCGCGACCTTTTGTGTGAACGTTTGAAGGGAACAGGCATAGGTATGAGCAAATACACACAATTTATTGCATAGATGCGTACTTATGTCAATACAGTTTGATGACGTCAGACAAAACAAAAAAGGCAAACTGGCGCACAGTGTTAAAAAGTTAACGTCGAGTATGTTCGAAGAGTTCGTCATTGTCCATGATACACATTTGTATTCGTGAAAGTAACTGTACATGCTCATTCCTCAGCGTGGAAGGTGTCATCACTATTGCAAGCATCTGTAACACGACGACGTAGATCCAGCAGACTTGTAGGCGCTGTTGCATACACCTGATTTTTTACGTAACCACAGAAATCCAAGCTCGCCATTCTCACACAGCGTACGTAGACCTAAACTTCTGATCAGGGTACATCCTGCTACTGGTTTTTATATCGTAGGTACGGTACAACGTCACAATCATGGACGCATGCATGCGTGATGCCAAAATAGATAATAGTGGTTTATGTCTTGGTGATATCCGTGTGTGCAGATTGCTGTATGCTGATGACACTGTCCTGTTGGCAGAGAGCAAAAGTGAGTTGCAGAGTATGTTGACTCGGATGCACGAAGTTTGCATGAAATTCAAACTGAGTATAAATAAGGGAAAAACCAAAGTTATGGTGTTTGAGAGAGGAACTGGTAGCACTGAATCTAATGTAAGTATAAATGGCATTGTGATTGACCAGGTGAGTGAGTTTGTGTATTTAGGAAGCATGTTTGACAGAGAGAACAAGTTGGATGGTGAAATCAGTAGGCGAGTGAATTCTTCATTGAAAGTCATAGCTGCTCTGGGAGGTTTTCACAGGAATGATGGGTTCTCTAGAGAGTCCCGCATGGCTGTGTATGAAAGTGTAATTGTTCCTACTCTGATGTATAGCAGTGAAACCTGGGTACTGCAGAAGAAGCATAGGAGTCGTTTGTGTGCTGGAGAAATGAGTTACTTACGTGGGGTTTGTGGCAAGACACGATCTGATTGTGTGAGGAATGAAGATGTATTGCAGTTGTGTGATGTGAAGCAAAATGTTGTTAGCAAGGTGGAGACCAATATGCTTTGGTTATAATGAATTAGCTTTATACTTCTTTCCGCTAAGCTAATTATATGAATGATTCTCTTCCTACCAGTTAGCTAATGATATACTTGTACTAAGCTTCAAAACAGTGAACTCAAAATGGTTGTTACTAGTTAATTACGAACGTAAACAAAGTCTTAACGCTGGTTATTTATGGTAATGAATAAAAGTTATAAACCTAACAGCCAGACAGAGGTCTGACAAAAACTATTAATTGAGAAAGACGTACTTACTTCAACTTCTTTATTATAAGACTCTTGGTCAACTAAAGCACACACACAACTTGTTTTACACTAATGAAGAATCTCTCCTCATAACAACACAATCTCTCCTCGTATTATAAACGCTCTCCGTAAACAACAACGCTCTCTCATAACAACAACAAAAGCTCTCCTCATAACAACACAAAAGCTCTCTCTAAGTCTCGATGAACGCGCCTATATACTAGCTACCACCACGTCATGACTTACACTCATTGCCAGATCTCATTCATCGGGTGAAATAATATTTCGTTCAGTAAGAAGATAATTTACATAGTAAAATAAAATAACCAGAGATAGTAAAATCAAAAGGAAAGTGAATATAGAGTATACGTTACACGGTGGTTTGGCCATGTTGAAAGAATGAGTGATGAAATTCTTACTAAGAAAATCTTTTCAGCCCAAGTGGCAGGAAGGAAAGGCCAAGGAAGACATGGGTGGATCAGATTCAGGAGTATGCTTGAGAAAAAGATTATGAGTATGAAGTATAAAAGATCTTGTGTACGGCGTGTAATGGATATCAGTGAAGCACGAGTTGTATGTCAAGATCGCTGTAAATGGCGAAGTTTGATACGACAACAATAAGTAAAAATATCTGGAAGTTTGTATTTCTTTTTGGAGCTAACCTCTGAATCTCAGAGAACAGCTTAGTGATATGTATGTATTTCGCCGCTAGGGGCGCTGCTATCTGTTGCATTCGATCGGGCGTAGTTACTTTACTATACCGTTATCTCACTTGCATAACTGTACCTCTCTTCGTTCGCAAGTTATTCCAGGCTAAAGGAACTTTCCTGTACACCCTGTATAAATTGTAACACTATTCTATATCATACAAGGATTAAAAAGGTGACTTTTTTTTCATTCCAGAAAACCAGCAACCTCAGTGTTGCCCAGAGAACCCGAATAATGACGATGAGTGTTTGCCAGTTCTTATGGAAGAGGACGACAATTTCTTTTCTTCAGTGGGAATACAATGTTTGGAAAATGTAAGAACGGCAAGATGTGGCTCGTGTTCATTCGGTAAGAACACTCTTGAACTCATGTGAGTGATTACTTTCCTGCTGAATTTCTTTCCGCAAATATAAGTGAAATGCACTGGGAATTTCTCCCTTTTCTTTCTTTTTTTTTCCTGTGAATAAGACTGTGTGTTTGCATTCACATTAAGAATCATGGAAAGCGAAAATAATTTGAGTTACAGAAACTTCGAATGGTATCCAAATTATTGACGACTGACTAACTGTTTAAAATTGCGAACAGAAGGAACGTAACTAGTCAAATTTCTGTTCTACATCTGATCTGTTTGCATTTATCTGTTCTAGTCAACTTTAGCCCCCCAAAAAATTCCTTACACTGTGAAAAACAAGTGGTGTGAATTCAGGGAAAATTTCTGAAAATAACGAGCATCAAAGTTGTCGGTAGGTCTCCGTGTTTTTCAGAAATTTCCGTTTTCGAAAGTGCCCGTTCATTTTAACATACGTATTTTCACAGATTTTCCGTAGTCATAAATTCCGTTTATTTCAGAAAAGTCCATTTCAGGGTTTTTTTTTTCCCCCGTATTTAAACTGAAATTACACAAAATCGACGACCCTGCATTTTTCAGCATTTACCACAGATAATCCTTCTGTTGCAGTCAGGACCGAACCCCTGTCGCTTGGGTGGTTCAACGGGTAACGCACGCCTTTAGCCACTGAGCCGCAAGTAAACATTTCAGCTGCTTTGCCCTATGTAAGAGTACATCATAAAACAAATTCCGTGACGATGATTTTTTTTTTTTGTCATTAACACGAGTGATTTTGTATTTTCCTGAATAAGTGTGTAATTTTTTCTACTGCAGGAGGACTTTTCACAAATGAAAAATTTTTCATCGTGATTTTTCAAAGCAACAAAATGCTTTGCCCAACTTGATGTTTTTTGTTTGTTAACTGGCAATGACTTTCAGTTATATTTTAAAAAGGTGAAACGTACTTTTTAAAATATTATTTCACACACACAAAAAAAAAAAAAAAAAAAACCTCCTAAATACAGGGTGTCCTAGAATTATTGGACACATTACAAAATTATATAGAACAAAACATTAAACAGATAGAAAGAAACTGACTGTACTAACTTACAATGTAACCACACAAGTTAATAAATTTCGATGTGAGATCCCTTGGTTGCTCGTAGTGCGTCCAAGCGATACTCGATTTCATGCCATTTATTGGCAAGCATCTGAGGAGTTATGGAATTAATAGCAGCTGTGATACGCTGCTTCAGTTCCTGCAAATCAGTACAAGGCGTCTGATAGACACTATCCTTCACATAACTCCACATGAAATAATCCAATGGAGTTAGATCTGGAGAGCGAGGAGGCCACGGAATGTGACCACCACGCCCAATCCATCTGTTGGGGAAATGCTCATTTAGGCACTTGCGTACACACCTTGACCAATGCGGAGGCGCGCAGTCTTGTTGGAAAACGACGTTGTCATATCTTTTGATCTGGGGTATAGCGAAATTTTCTGGCATATCCAAGTAAATGTCACCATTTAAGGTTTTTTCGCAGAAGAAGAAAGGGCCAATCACTTCTCTTTTTGACAGGGCGCGCCACACATTAACTTTTGGAGAATCACGCTCCAGTTCAATAGCAGCATGAGGCGGTTCACTGCCCCATATCGTACAGTTGGTACGATTCACAATACCTGATACATGAAATGTGGATTCATCACTAAAAATTACAGTACTGATAAAGTTTTCTTCGTTTTCCACTCGATTCAGCATATCCACAGTGAAATCGTATCGCAGAGTGTGATCATTTACATGCATCTTTTGCGCTATTTGAATCTTATAAGCATGAAACTTTGATTTCTTGTGCAAGATATCGTGAACTGTCGATTTCGGAATGTACAGTTCTCTTCTTGCTTTACGAACGGATTTCCTGGGGCTTCGTCGGAAACTTTCATTAACTTGGTCAACCGCCTCACCGCTGACGTTAGGCCTACCGGCTCCTCCACGATGTTCCACATTGCCAGTTTCTTTAAACTGTTTCATCCACCGCTTAATTGAATTCGTTGACGGAGGATTACAACCATACTCTAAACGGTACCGTCTTTTAACTTTAATGACATACTTTAATTCCGCAAGCCATAACACACACATCGCCTTCTGCTGTACGGATGACATGACTACTGATTGCGCATTTCTCATACATTCCTCATCAGGTCACACCTAGCGCCATCTATCGGATTCTGGGAATGATAATTCTGCAAAACAAAAATATAGGAACCGTGTTAGTAATACGTGACATAGAAAAACAGACAATGCTCATAGGTTTTTTTTTGTTTTTTTTTGTACATAATTTTGTAATCTGTCCAATAATTCTCCGACACCCTATATAAAATTTACTCTTGATATCTATAATAGTTTTTGTCTTAAGTTGTCCACAGACTGATACATAGACATCGTATAATCATCTGTACAATAAGTTGAGTATCCGGTTTCTTACAGTAACACAATATATAATAAATAACTGGTGCACAAAATAGAGGACAGGAGAAATATCCTGTGCAACAATAAACAAAATTCATGCGCTATATTATCCACAATATCCGATCTAGCTACGGGACTTCAAAATTCGACAGACGATTGGAATTTAAAAGTTAATCAAATCTCAAGTATTCTCGCTAACCGGTACTATTACCGGTAATTTATCGTAATACGGATACGGAAAAAGTGAGAACGGAGTTTTTCCGTTAATATACGAAAGGAATTGCGGAAAGGTTTCTGAAAATTCGGAATTTTCTGTTAGCACATTTCTAAAACTGTCATTTAATGTCAACATAAGAAAGAAACTGCGGAAAGGTTTCTGAAAATTCAGAATTTCCTGTTAACACATTTCCAAAACGGTAATTCACCGCCAATATAAGAAAGAAACTACGGAAGTGTTTCTGGAAATTCATAATTTTCCGTTAACACATCTCTAAAACGGTAATTTACTGCCAATATAAGAAGGAAAGTACGGAAATGTTTCTGAAAATTCAGAATTTTCCGTTAACACATCTCTAAAACGGTAATTTACCGCCAATATAAGAAAGAAACTACGGAAGTGTTTCTGGAAATTCATAATTTTCCGTTAACACATCTCTAAAACGGTAATTTACTGCCAATATAAGAAGGAAAGTACGGAAATGTTTCTGAAAATTCAGAATTTTCCGCTAACACATTTCCAAAATGGTAATTTACCGTCAATATGAGAAAGAAACTGCGGAAAGGTTCCTGGAAATTCAGAATTTTCCGTTAACACATTTCCAAAACGGTAATTTACCGTCAATATAAAAAAGAAACTACGGAAATGTTTCTGAAAATTCAGAATTTTCCGTTAACACATTTCCAAAATGGTAATTTACCGTCAATATGAGAAAGAAACTGCGGAAAGGTTTCTGAAAATTCTGAATTTTCCGTTAACACATCTCTAAAACGGTAATTTACCGTCAATATAAGAAAGAAACTGAGGAAAGGTTTCTGAAAATTCATAATTTTCCGTTAACACATCTCTAAAACGGTAATTTACCGCCAATATAAGAAAGAAACTACGGAAATGTTTCTGGAAATGCAGAATTTTCCGTTAACACATTTCCAAAACGGTAATTTACCGCCAATATGAAAAAGAAACTACGGAAATGTTTCTGAAAATTCATAATTTTCTGTTAACACATCTCTAAAACGGTCATTTACCGTCAGTATAAGAAAGAAACTACGGAAGTTTCTGGAAATTCAGAATTTTCCTGTGGAACTAAAAATCCGTGAAATTCAGATTTCTTTCTGTCATTTCATGGAAAAGGTTGTCAGAAATATGTTTTGTTAATTCACGGAAGAAATGACGGAAAGAGCCTCATGAATTTCAGACATTTTTTTACAGTGTATATTGTCATTACATCGTCCTTCCGTTTGTCTCTCTCAGCACTTTGCCTCTACACCTATCACTGGGTTTTTGAAAATTCCTTTTGCTTCGGAAAGATCGAATTGTGAGAACGAAGTTTCACACATTTTGACACCACAAAAATTCGAAAATTCATGAATGATCCTCTTCCTGCAAAATTGCATCGGACGCAAAATATTATTTTCGAATCCGTCTTGTAGATGCCGAGTGATGTATACCGCTTTATTAATTTTACGTTTTTGTTGATTTTTAACTCCTATGAGCCATCACATTATGATCACCCCTAGCCTCGAAAATGAGCGCGCCTGGAGATCGAACAGTGGCGCAGGTGAAATTCAAAGAGAAGCATATATACAGCTCGAAGACCGGCTTCCGGTTAATAGAATATTTGGAGGCAGAATGGGAAAGCTGCCAATTTATCGGAGTTTGATAAAGGACATATTGTGATCGCACGGCGCCTCGGAACTACGATCTCGGAAACGGCGCGCTTTGCGGGTTGTTCACGTGGCGCTGTAATAAGTACGTATCAAAAGTGGTGAACAGATGACCCAACGACGAACCGTTGTACAGCCAATGTATATTAGGACAAAGTCCTCTATAATTCTGTTACACACGTAGTATATGAGTTTCGAAAAGACAAGCTGACTTCGATGATAATGGAATATTTATAGTTGAACTTAAGGATATTTCTTTATGTACCTTACCACAGTTAAGCAGCATTTTGAAAAAGGAATGTAATAAAGTGAATATAAGATTCGCCGATATTGTAATCGATAACAACAAATTCCTTACCGCCGATTACAGTAATAACGCAATTATGCATAGAGCAGGTGTATACGGTATATCCACGAAGAATAACTACACCGGTAATATTAATAATATCTACATAGGCAGTACTAAAAGACGACTAAAAACAAGAATGGAAGAGCACGAGAGAAATTGGAAAAAGGGTGAGCAACGAACATCTCTTATTACATATTGCATTAATAATAATTCTATCAGATGCGAAAATATATACTACGCATAACACACATAAAAAGATATTGTATTCTGAGTCCGTTGTAATAGAAAAAACCAAAGGATTTAATTGCAATGAATTGAATTGCCGTTTGCCTGGTGATACATAATAACAAAAGAAAAAGAAACTGAAGAAAAGTACATAAAAACTAAATTTGTTGAAAATGTCTCATCCAACAACGATTAATAATGAAATTACAGGAAAAGAACACCAGATGGTGCAACAATAGCAAAAGTCGTAAACCACGTGATTAACCTACGCACGGATACAGGACCAATGAGCGATGAATCGGCTGGTGACAGGGAGGTAATCAGTACAATAAAAGCATACGGATGTCTCTTACAACCAACCACTGAAGATGGGCACAGTGTAGCCTGAAAACATGTCCGGACGAGCGAGGAGGGACTTTTTGACTTTTTTAAATCTTTTAATCTTGATACTTCATAATAGCTTGGCATAGAGCAGCGAAATGTTTCAACTGCTAAAATTCTGGCTGCGGCAACGTAATCTAGTCTTGACAATGGTCTCAAAATTATTTTAACTTGTAACGTACCAGGAGATGTGACGTACCTGCCAGAAGGACGCACACGACATAAAGGCAGATAGGAATCAGAATAAAATGTCCGCGTAGCTCAATTGGTAGAGCAACTTATTCCGGAATGAGTGGACCCGGGTTCGAATCCTGCTGGCGCGGATAGAAATGACGGAGAAATTCACTTCGTTATAATGGCGCCCGAACTATCCGGATGACCCGGCCGTTCAAAATCTCGCATTGGTGTGATGTTATTTCCACACCGCGAGACAGGAAAAAATCAGAGAATTCCTTCTCCAGCGCTTCGAAAAATAAAAATGTGTGATGTTGCATTCCACACAGCAGATTGACTGGGAGTTCTCAAGTGCACGTTCTACAGTGGATGGCTGCCTGCAACGATTCATGGTCACGGCTGACCCGTGGGCCATGCCCCCGGCCCTCTTTCGAGGGGGGGGAGATGTGACGTACTTGCCAGCAGGACGCACACGACATAAAGGCAGATAGGAATCAGAATAATCGTCCGCGTAGCTCAATTGGTAGAGCAACTTATTCCGGAATGAGTGGACCCGGGTTCGAACCCCGGCGCGGATAAAAATGACGGAGAAATTTACTTCGTTATAATGGCGCCCGAACTATCCGGATGACCCGACCGTTCACAATCTCGCAATGGTGTGATGTTATTTCCACACCGCGAGATAGGAAAAATAAGAGCAGCACTTCGGAAAAAAAAAATATAAAAATAATGGAGAGATAATGTAACGTACCAGGAGATGTGACGTACCTGCCAGAAGGACGCACACGACATAAAGGCAGATAGGAATCAGAATAAAATGTCCGCGTAGCTCAATTGGTAGAGCAACTTATTCCGGAATGAGTGGACCCGGGTTCGAATCCTGGCGCGGATAGAAATGACGGAGAAATTTACTTCGTTATAAACTCATCACCCCCTTCTTGTAGAATTGTGCTGATGTTCGTGTTTGTGTTGAACTTAGAACGTGGAACACCTTTAATGATGTGGTACAACACTGGACAAGAAGCAGGATTGATTGCAAATCAGAGGGACTGAACTCGGAGTAAGGTGAGCGCAATATGTGTTGCTCCATATGCTTCATTGCTGTTTTATGTCTCAGTAGATATAACATGTGAGGATTCAACATTTAAATGTATATATACTGTACATAAAGAAATACTCTTAAGTTCAACTATAAATATTTCATTATCATTGAAGTCAACTTGTCTTTTCGGAACTCACATACTACGTGTGTAACAGTATTATAGAGGACTTTGTCCTAATATACATTGCCTATCTCCCACGTAATTTAATGTTCAAATATATGTATGTATAGACTGAACTTCTACTAAAACGTTGTACAGCCGTGAGTCGTTCGCAGCTCATTGATGCCTGACTGAGAGGAACGGAGACTGTCTCGCATTGTTCACAGCGACCGCAGGGCCACAGTGCGACAAATCACCCGCAGCTACAACAGTGGTGATCAGGACAATGTGACACAGCACATTGTTCATCACAGCCTTCTGCGCATGGGCCTGCGTAGCTGAAGACCCGGCTGGGTCCCCATACTCACTGCACGTCATCGCCGACAACGCATGAAATGGGCACAAGATCTTCGAGATTGCACTGTGGATGATTGGACGAATGTGGCCTGATCTGACGAATCAAGATTCCTGGTGCATCACGTAGACGGCTGAGCGCGGATACGCTGATTACCAACGGAGGCTACGGCATCTCGATGCACTGTTGGGCGGAAACAATCCGGCGGTGGCATGCTGTGGGCAATGTTTTCTTGGGACACTTTAGGCCCCATTATTTTAATAGCAGCTGTCAGGTATCTGAACATCGTTGCAGACCAAGTTCTCCCATTCATGGCAACTGTGTTCCCTGCTGGTGATGGCCATTTCCAACAGGATGATGCGCCATGCCACACTGCCAGAATCGTCAAGGACTGGTTCGAGGAACATGCTGGTGACTTTCTGTTAATGCCCTGGCCTCCAAATTCACCTGAAATGAACCCAATCGAATATTTGTGGTTCGACTTGGAAAATTGGGTTTGCGCTAAAAATCACCCCCCCCCCTTCCCGAAATATAGAGGAAACTGGAGGACCTACTGCTGACATTATGGTACCAGATATCCCAGGATACCTATTGCCACCTCATGGAAACGATGCCTCGCAGATTGGCCGCTGTTTTCCGGTCTAAAGTGGGTCCTACAGCGTATTATGTAGGTAGTCATAATGTAAGGGGTCATCGGTGTATATAAATTTTGCTTACTCCCGTTGTACACAGCGCGTCAAAGAATTTTTAAGACTGGTGCTAGATTTCAGCCTATGGTGGCGCCACCAGTGTAATCGCGAATGCGTTATAAACCGTGACCATCTGCTTGCTTTCTGGCAAAAGTACTGCGCAGTTGTTAAAGTAACTCAAACGAAACGGTTGTTCATTAGAGAAGTCAAATTTTTTTCATGTTGAATTATTAAGATGGAACACAGGGCTGTTATTAAATTTAACGCAAACTTGGTAAAAGTGCCTCGGAAACGTACCAAATGATGAAACAAGTTTACTGTGATTTTTGTTTAAGTGGATCAAATGTTTTCCTGTGGCACAAACGTTTTTAGACGGAAGAGAAACGTTAGATGATAAGCATACCGGAAGACCAAGTTCACCTAGGACACCTGAGATTATTGAAAAAGTGCGTGATTTCGTGGAAAACAATCGATCTGCGTCACTAAGAATGATGGAAGAGTCTTTAAACATCAACAAAGAAACGATTCGAACCATCCTGCATGAAGATTTGGGCAAAACAAAAGTCTGTGCTAAATTTGTTCCACACACGTTAACCAATGAACAAAAATCAAGGAGAAGTGCACATTGCAGAGATATCATTTCAGCCGCTGAAAATGATCCAAACTTCTTAAAATCGATTGTTACAGGTGATGAAACATGGTGGTTTTCAATATGATCCTAAAACAAAGCGACAAAGTGCGGAATGGAAGTAAAAAAACTCGCCACAAGCCAAAAAAAAAAACAAGAAAGTTCCATCGAAAATCGAAACAGTGCGCATTACATTCTTCGATAGTAAGGGTATTATCCAGAAAGAATTTGTTCCAAGTGGACAAACAATTACTGGTGAGTTTTATTTAAGTGTTTTGAGGTGCTTGATGGGAAGAATTCGTCGGATTGGTCCAGAATATCGAGATGAAAACAGTTGGTGTTTGTTGCACGATAGTGCACCCACTCACACCTCACTTCTTGTTCGTAGATTTTGGCGAAAAATAACGTGTGTGTGTGTGTGTGTTGAATAATCCACCGTATTCGCCTGATTTAGCACCCTGCAACTTTTCTTTATTCCCCAACTTAAAATGACGTTAGAAAGGGTGTTATTTTGATGATATTTCGACCATAGAAAGAGCTTCGACGCGTGCTTTGGTGGCAATTCCGCAAAGTGAACTGGAACAGGCATTCGAATCATTATTAAATCGCTGTAACAAGTGTATTGAAGCCGGAGGGACTTATTTTGAATAAGAAACCAAAACAAATTATAATTTCTTTTTCTATTTCATTTTACAGACCCAGTCTTAAAAATTCTGTGACGCACTGTGTATTTTCCATATTGAAAGTCACGTCTGAATTTGCGTGAGTTTTTTCGTCTGTTGAGTTATGATTGGCAGCCACTAAAGTCGTGCTCAATAATGTAAATATCATGTAACTTGAAATGATTTATTACGAACCTTACTCACGTCAGAGTTTAATATGAAACACTTTTATTATACGCTGTCCAAACTTCGATTGCAACAGTGTTAAAACTTCGACAGTTCTGCTCAAATAATAGATCCATTACTCCACGGATTTGGTTGTAAGTAAAATTATTTATTGTGTGTTCTGTTAACATACTGTTGAACACTGAAACATCATAGCCTATACAGATGGAGAGACTTAGAATGAGGCTGTAATATACACTATATTGAAAAAAGCAAATGAACGAATCCGCTGCGTTGTTAAGATGCGCGGTACAGCTGCAAACGGTATAAGAACAAGCCTGCAGCTGACCGCGATCATATCGCACTGTGAGGTTGAGTTAAAATGTCGCGGCGGGAGAGAATTGACTTTGAGAAAGGAAAGATTGCTGGGTGTTATATTAGTTGGTGTCCATAAGAGGAACCGAGAGACGTTTAAACATACCAAAGTCAACTGTTTTGGATGTACTGAATAAGTGGAAGACACATGGCGTGCCTGAAGCACCAAAACACACCGGCAGACCAGAGAAGATCAGTGATAGAGGACGTCGAATCCTCAGGAGAGTCGTTACAGCTAATCGACGGAGTACTGCACAAGACCTCAGTGTACAGGTGAGTAAAAATGCTGGAACCTCGGTATGCATACGTACCATTCGCAGAGAATTTCATTCTATGGGTTACCGTGGTCGTGCGGCTGCTCATAAGCCTTTCATCTCCACCTCGGAATGCTTAGCATGGTGTATAGAGCATTTATCGTGGACTGTAGATTAATGGAAACGGGTCCTATGGACTGATGAATCCAGGTACCCGATCCATCAGTCTGATGGCCGTGTGTGGGTATGGCGGCAGCCGGGGGAACGCTATTTACCACAGTGTACTGTTCCTGCGGTCAAGTTTGGAGCTGGCAGTGTATTCGTGTGGGGGTGCTTTTCGTGGTAGGGTCCCGGCTCATTGGTTATCGTGGACAAACCTTTTAACCAGCACTTCTACTTCGATATTCTGGACAATTATGCCCTACCAACTCTGCGGCAATACTATGGAACCGAGTTTTGTTGGTACCAGCAGATAATGCACCGAGCCATAAGGCAAGAGTCACCATGTATCTGGACATGGGCATCCGCAAGGGGAAAGCAAGTCGCTTGTGTCGGAAGGGACAAACCTGAGCTAACGCTAGAATAAGAGCGGGAGGCAAACCTCCACTGGAAGGCAGAGGTGCAGCGCTGGATGAAGGAGCTGACACAACGCTGGGCAAGGCTACCGAGGGCAGAGAAGCAACGCTCTCAGAGATATCCATTTCGTCATCGGCAGCATCAGAAGCGAACGACGTAGCATCACCACCAGGAGGGGTGGAGTCAGAGAGTCGAAGCGTAGAAGAAGAAGAGCAATAGGCATCAGGAGGAGGACGATATTTATTATCATCAAGGACGGACGCTGATTGGTTTGCTCCGTCGGAGATAAGGATCTACGTAGTAGGAGAAGCTGTGACGAGAGCGGGAACGCTGCTCTTATCAGCAGTCGCCATCGCCGAAGGCGAGGCCTAAATTAGTAAAAACGACCAACTGGTCGAGAAAATAAAGTGCTGATAGCTAACTGAAAATAGTACTCACCGACTCGGGAGATGTCTTAAATGAAAGATACAACCTTCATCTTGAAGGCACGCACAAAAGTTAAACGACAGAGCACACAAAACACACTCAGTAGACGGCGAAACAAGGAGCTCAAAACAGACACGACTTACATCCCATAAAGCAAGAACTGTTACGGCGTGTAATTCCGCATCGTGTGTGGACTGGCCAGCACAGAGCCCTGATCTTAATACCATAGAACACCTATGGGATGAATTAGAGCGCCGCATAAGAAGTTTGGAACCAAGGCCTACTACTAAGTAACAGTTAGCGACAGCATTGTGTACTGAATGGAAGCGCATACCTATCGCTCTGTCCCGAAACCTTGTCGAAAGCCTGTCTCGAAGGGTCAGTGCATGCAATAATACCAAAGATAGACCGACACCGTACTAATGCATGCTAATAAATGCTATGCTGCGTTTCTCTTCTAGGTGTCCGGTGACTTTTGTCAATATAGTGCATGCTCTTGTTTTTTCAAGCGAAATGGTAAGAAATCGTGAGACTGCGCACAAAAGCATCGAGTTTCACTTTGTATGTTCGTTCTATTTTATAAGAACTGTGAAGTGGTTTCAGTAATCTTAGAAGATTCTGTCTGGTTTGTTACGAGCTTTCTTGAGTGCATGGCTCTTAAAAGAAATGTCACTTCAATATTTCTGACTAGCGTGTAGCCTGTCCTAGGGCGGTTTTTTTAAAGCCTTAAATAATTATTAATATATTGGGGATGTTTCTTGTCCTAAGACGGGATGAAATTTTTAATTGAAGCAGATTGAAGACAAATGAAATAGACGTCGGCTTTTTTGTAAGGAAATGTAGTGAAAACTTACACAGAACTCATTCACGTTAGAACTGAAAATTATATGCTATTTATTTGCATATTTGAAAGGACTTCGGGACAAATAAACATTATATGTAAAATATTTGTTGTTGTTTAACAAATTTCTTTATAGTCCAGCTGTTTTCGTGTTAACTTACCTTAATACACTATCTACCAACGAGTAATTGGATACCTGCGATAGCAAAGGAAAACGAAGTTTATTCACCTTCAATAGTTGGTGGAGCCTCCACGAGCGGCGATTACAGCTGCGACCCTCCGGGGCATACTCTCAACCAGGCGTTGTACGACGGCTAGCGGTATTTTCTTCCACTATAGGCTTGGAGAAGACAGGTCAGTTCCTTCACCGATTTCGGACGGTGGGGGCACCCCTTAAGTCGACGCTCCAACTCGTCCCAGAGGTGCTCGATAGGGTTAAGGTCCGGGCTCTGAGCAGGCCAGTCCATTCGACTAACCCCATTGTCACCATACCAAGCCATGGTGGACCTCGCAACATGACAGGCGGCATTGTCATCCAGAAAGTAACATGGGTCCACAACGTAAAACTGCCACAACGTAGGAAGTGCATGGTCATCCCAAATGGTGCAGTAGGTCTCGGCGTTGAGTCTACCAGGAATTGCGACCAAGGGTCCCATGCCATACCAGGAGAAGCACCCCCAAAGCATAATTCCACCGCCGCCGAACTTCACTGTTGGCACAATACATTCCGGCAGGAGGCGTTCTACATACAGACGCCAAACCCAGACCCTGCCATCCAAACGGTAGAGGGTGAACCTTGATTTGTCGCTCCATAGAACCTGTTTCCACTGTTCAACGGTCCACTGTCGACGTTCTTTGCACCACGTTAGCCGAGCAGCGCTATTGGACTTGGTGATCAAAGGCTTGTGGGCGGCAGCACGTCCATGATAACCGAGCAGATGGGCTTCCTTACGGATGGTATTCATCGAAAGAACACTCCCGGATGCCTATTGAAACTCCTCGCGGATGTGGCCCATTGATTTGGTGCGGTTCTTCCGAATTTCTCTGGCCAGCACCCGTCGGTCTCTAACTCCCAGTTTTGTGGGTCTGCCGGGTCGGGGCACATTCCGACAGTCTCCTCTCATCTTCCACTTGCCAATCACGTAGGCCACTGTCGATTTTGGGTACTTCAACTCGCTGGATATGTCACGTTTGGATCGGCCATTTCTGTGATACCCGACGATTACACCTTTCTCGAAATCAGAGAGCTCCGAACTGCGTGGCATCTTGCATGCGACTGGTTGCGTTGTTGTTTCCCACACGATATTTAACGGCGGTGGCCGTGACGTGTATCAGGACCGCAGATATTGTGGATTGCAGGGGTGTCCAATTACTTGTTGGTAGATAGTGTAACTTTTGCTTTGATTTTCCGCTTTAAATGAATTTTTCTCCGGCAAACTTCTTATTCCGTCCCCGGCTTGTTTTAGACTGTCCTATTCGATGGTTAGCTTTTCCTATAAAATAATGGTGTTACAAATCGGTGCTATCTAAATTATAGATATTGTGATGTTGGGGAGACATCTGTTTTTAGATGCAATTTTGCTCACTTTGACATCTCAAGATCTTAGTGTTTCATTGTATGTTAGAGCGTTTAGATGGATCGATATTTTGCAAAATGTATAATATAATCAGCACTAAACTCGGAAAGATAGTTAAATTAAAAAAGTAAAAAATAATTAAAGCATACAAATATTTGAATTATGCTAAATTAAATTATGATGCAAACTCAACGTGATGTGATATTAAGATTTCAATTCGAATTTGTAGATCGGATAAATAGAACTCGAGAATCCAATGTTTTTAAATTAGCACGCGATCACTTTGACGTCTCAAAGTTATCTCGTGCGATTATATAGCATGCAATCACTTTTAAATTAGATCGCGTGCTACTATATAGTAGGCAATCACTTTGACATCTCGAGAGCACACACGAATTGATCGATACGTGATGGCGCAACAATGTAGACGTTGCTGTGACGTCAAGCGTTCCAGACAGATCTGTCTGTTTATATTATTAATACTTCATCATACATAAATTGTTTGAAAAGCATTCTCTGTTGTTATTTGTTATATGAGTATCATGCAATGCAATATAAATTCATTTCTTCTGTTTGGAGCATGTAAAATTTGTGCCTGTAAAACTGTTGAATAATTCTAAAAATACATTTCTCCGTAGGTCCCAGAGAACAGATTAATCAGCTAACAGCTTATATTGATGCTTCACAGGTCTACGGAAATTCTGTCAATGAATCTAATAGGTTAAGGACACTAGATGGAACAGGTACACTGAGTGTGAGTGTGTGTCTGTGTGTGTGGGGGAAGGGGGCGTTTTTCCTCTCGTTTCCGTATAATTTTTGTTTCTTTCATGTATCTTTACCACCGTGAGTGCATTTCTACTTTTTGTGTCTCTTGATCCTTCGACTGCTCTGTATGCGTCCTTACTTCACACTTTACTTCCCATCTGTATACGTACACTAAAGGGCCAAAAAACTGGGATACCTCCCGAACACCGCGTTGGTTCTCCTCGCGATCGGATAACCACAGCAACGAGACGGAGCATGGTCTCCACCAGCTCTCTGTAGTACCGTGGAGACAGTGTACACACCATGCTTCTTGAAGAACGTCCCACATTTCCGTAATATTCACCGGTGGAGGATTCCTGGCATTGACGGCACGTTGAGCAGTATCACAAATGTGTTCGATGGCGTTTAAATCCGACGAACAAGGGGGCCAAGTCATGATGTCAAACTCTTCGGAACGTTCCTCTATAGTCATAATCTGGTGACTGTGGGAGAATGCGGTGGCTCCTTGTCGTGTTGGAAGAGGTCGCACCCGTCGGAATTCTTGATTAGCATAACAGCGGAACGAGCAAGCAGAACGGACAAAAAGACCACTAAGGAGATAGACTAGGGTCCGGTACAGTAGGGCATACGCATATATGCAGCATGACGTAGGGGGGATGGGGAGTGTCTCCGAAGGGTATAAAGCACACGGGCTGTGTACGCTCAGCAATTCGGTGAAAGCTATTGCACGGTGTACATCGGTTTGAACGACGTCGAGTTGCTGCCACCGTGTGATATGGCCAACGGGCAATCCAGGAGACATCTGGATGACTTCACCCGAGGTCGCGTCATTGGGAAATTGGAAGAAGGTCGAAGTGTGGCCGAGGAGTTCGGGATCGCTCACAGCATCGTTTCACGAGTTTGGAGAGCATTTCAAACGACAGGAACAGCTGTCTGAGAGTTTAGCAGTGGTCGTCCACGAGCAACCACGGCGGCGGACGACCGGTATATTGTCCTACAGGCGAGAAGAGGCAGACGGCAGACAGCGGGTGAAATCGCAAGGCACATGCAACAGACAAATGGACGTCCATTATCGCGTTTTACCGTGGCCAGGAGGCTGCACAAAGGTGGTCTATTTGCACGACGACCAGTACGGTGTGAGCCATTAACGCCTGCTCATTGGAGACGGTGGTTTCTGTGGTGCCACGAACACAAGAACTGGACACATCAGCAATGGGGTCGAGTTCTCTTTACGGATGAGAGCCGATTTAGTCTGACGAGCGATTCTGGACGTATACACATCTGAAGAGAGCAGGGAACACGCAATCACACCTCCAACATCATCGATAGGGACCGATTTGGAGGTGGCGGAGTTCTCGTTTGGGGCGGTATCATGCTTGGTAGCCGTACTGACCTCCACATCTTCCAAGGAGGTTCAGTCACTGGTGTCCTCTATTGTACCGAGGTTCTCCTGCCTCACGTGCGTCTATTTAGAGGTGCTGTGGGTCCTGAGTTCCTCTTCATGGACGACAACGTTACACCTCATCGTACAGTGGCTCTCGCAGAGCTGTTGGAGAGTGAAGATATTCAACGCATAGATTGTCCCGCAAGGTTCCCGGACCTAAATCCAATCGAACACGTGTGGGGCATTCTCGGGAGACGCTTGGCAGCACGTCACCAGCCGCCAGCAAGGATTCCGCAGCTGCGATTGGCGCTACAAGAGGAATGGGCCGCAATGCCTCAAGAGCTCCTTGACAACCTCGTCCTCAGCATGGACAGACATTGTAAATCCTGCAACGCAGTCAGGGCTGATCATATCACCTACTAAAGACCAGAATTTTTCTTGTCAGCCGCCTGTCACATGGGCGTTTCTGTCTTCTGTCCAGTTGTGCTCGAAGCTACCTTTTCAATAAAGTGCCTTTGTATGCTTTGGATTCCTTGTTTGGACGGTTTTGCTCACTTGTCCCATATTCTTACATCTTGGGGATCTTATGGTATGATTTGAGTCGATGTGGAGCACTTCTGCACGACGTTACATTCGAAAAACCGTCTCGTCCTTAATTTATGCACGCCAATGTAGAAGCGATAGGGCCGCGCAGGTAGATCCAGTTTTAATATTATATTTGTGCTTTGATAAGCGAGTCTTCAAATTACCGGTGGTCGATCCGATATGCAGCCAATCTTCCAGGTCTGGTTCCAAAGCTTTCAACGGGACTGCACAAATGCCGTGTCGATCTTGTGTTTGGATCAAGTCCCTGCCTTTCTTTTTTTTTTTTTTTTTTTTATTACCACATTATAATATCACCTATATGCGCATGTCTGTACTACGCATGCACGCGTCATATATGTCATACCCAGTGTATTTAACCACAACATTCACATGTTACTAACCACATCTGAGGAAGGCTCCGATGCGGACCTGAAAGGTCTTATGAGCTTTTAATCTGTTAATTTATCAGGAAAAACCAAAATGTTGATGCAAAAAAGAAGAGAGATGAGGACAACTAAAGAAAATGTGACTTCCAAAGTGGAATATATAGAGCTATGCAAGACAGTACGAAAAAGTATCACTGAAGACGTAAGGAAATTCAACTGTGAACTAGTGAGGAAAGCAATTGAAAACAACCAAAGCCTTAAAGATAGCAAAGGGACATCTCAGTAAGGGAAGAAAACAGATTATGGCACTGAGAAAAGAAGATGGTTCTGTAACAAGAAATAGAGGCGAAATTTTGACAAGAGTGAAAGATTTCTACTCCAAATTATATGAAAGGGATGATACATGTACTCCAGACATCATGAAAGGTACCAGTACCAGAGTTCTTCCAGTCTTCCCAGCAGAAGTTGCACATGCAATCAAGAACATGAAGCGGGGAAAAGCTCCAGGAGAAGATGGAATTACTGTAGACATCATACCAGAAGCAAGTGGAGAAATCGAAACAGTACTCGCCCAAATTTTCACTCGATGCCTTAATGAAGGGAAGATTCCTGAGGATTGTAAAAACGCTACAATGATCCTGCTACATAAAAAAGGTGACATTAAAGATCTCAGAAACTACAGACCTATCAGCCTCCTATCAGTGGTTTATAAAATCTTCACTAAAGTTCTTTCACACCGCTTGAAGGTGACACTGGACATGGCTCAACCGAGAGAACAAGCTGGATTCAGGAGTGGCTACAGCACAATAGATCATATCCACGTACTGAGAGAACTGATTGAAAGAGCGAGGGAATATGAACTTCCATTGTGCATGGCTTTTATCGATTATGAAAAGGCCTTTGATTCGGTGAAACCATCAGCAGTTACAATGGCTCTGAAATCCTGCGGTATTGAAGATGCATACATTAATATTATTAATAACATCTATGAAAATGCAAGTGCAAAGATTCGCTTGTTGGAAAATACAACACACATAACAATTGGAAAGGGAGTGAGACAAGGTGACACCATATCTCCGAAGCTCTTTAATGCCACATTGGAAAATGTCTTTCAATCACTGAACTGGGAAAACAAGGGGATAAAGATTAATGGAGATTATCAAACCCACCTACGTTTAGCTGATGACGTAGTCATTTTTGCAACTACCCCGTCAGAGCTGCAGAGTATGATCCAGGAACTTGCTGACAAGAGTAAAGAAGTGAGATTAAAAATGAACTTTCAGAAGACAAAAGTGATGTACATTGCTTTTACAAGAAATGAAGTTTTATCGATTGATGGAGAAGAGCTGGAGATAACAGACACGTACGTTTATCTTGGACAGCAGATATCAAGTGAGGGTCACATTGATGAAGAAATTAATCGGCGTACAAAACTTGCCTGGAGAGCTTTTGGAAGAAACAGCATAATTTTCAAGAGCAATATGCCATTATGTCTTAAAAGAAAAGTGTTTGATCAATGCATCCTTCCAGTGCTTGCGTAAGGTGCAGAGACGTGGACGTTAATTAAAAGGGACATACAAAGGCTGCAGACAACTCAAAGCAGCATGGAGAGGTGCATACTTGGTGTAACCAGGAGAGATAAGAAGAGGAACTCGTGGATCCGAAAAATGACAAGAGTGGAAGACATCATGATCAGAGTTAAATCCCTGAAATGGCAATGCGCTGGACATGCTGCCAGAAGGAGAAACCATCGATGGACAGCCGAAATTTTAGATTGAATTCCAAGGGACAGGAAAAGACCCAGAAGAAGACCACGTGGGAGATGGGTGGATGAAATTCGAAAGTATGCCGGAGTGACATGGAGGAGACTGGCACAAGATGGACCGTTGTGGAGGAAACTTGGGGAGACCTTCGTCCAGCAGTGGATTGATAATGGTTGACAATGATGATGATGATGATATGATTTTAACTAAAGTTTTTATATTAAATACTTTATGTCTCAAGATCGTGCTGAGGCGGCAATTATAATTTAATTTCAACGACAGCACGAAATTTTCTTCATTTCTAGTTATATGAAGACTTCAACATTAGTTTCCGTTCAGTTCAGTCGGTTCTTACGGACGATTTGGGTGTGAGACGCATCTCAACTAAATTTGTGCCAAAACTGCTCTCAGTTGAGCGAAAACAGGCCCGTGGTTCAGCTGCTAGTGACCTGGCTGAGTGCGTCGAAAAGGACGAAAACGTTTTTGAAAACAAAGCATTTGTCCAGGAAGGTTTAGGTGCATGAAACATTAATCTATGACAAAAGGGAGCCAAGCAGTAACGATTTTAGTGACAAGTCAAAGAAAATACCGCCGTTCGCATTCTTTCGTGGCTTCCACTGCCTAAACGACGATGCGCGGCGACCGGTTTACGAAACTTTTTTGCTCATTGGGAAAACGACGCGAGGTGCATGCGCGGCAGCCGTTGGGGAAAAGACGCGAAGCGCTGCGGCCGGTTTGACAGCATGTAATGAGGCCAGAGACTAAATGCGTAGTTACATCGGACGCCGAAAGAATTGCTTTATCGGCGCTCGCACGGACTAAATGCGTAGTTGTTTTCGTCCACGCGTATGTATCTCTTTGAGTAGCTCTTTAATTAAAATTTAAATATTGTATTAACTTTATGTAGAGACGAAAATCAAATATAGGTCGTAGTACATCGGACGCTAAAAGAATTTCTTTATCCGGTCATGATGAAACTTTCTAAGAAACAGAATTTCCATTGGCAAATGACAGACAAAGAATGGCTCTATAAAGAGAAAGACAGTCTCCTGTTGAACGTAATAATCGTCTCTCTTTAGATTCGCCGTAAATTCTAAATTGCTATTGTGCAAAGCCGGGCCGGGTCGCTAGCCTAGATATAAGAAATCTCAGTAGCTCGTAGGAAGAACTACAGCACAGTTTCATTATATTTCTACTAAATGAAATCTGATCACGGACTGTGATAATATTTGTGCACTCACAGTTTCTTTCATAAGGGAAATGACAAGTTATACTTTTAAATGCAGCATCTGTGGTTGAATGTTTTTATATGTAAAATATACACTGGCGGAAAGTGAAAAAAGAACACCAAGAAGGAGACGTCTGATACCAACGAAATTTATACAGCATAATAACGGAATACAGAGGATAACGTGATCAGAACATTATGGTAAAATACAGCTGTATTTGCTGGCAAACTGAAAAATAACATTTCCATGTAACATGGTTAGTACGAGGTTGAACCGCCATGAACTGCGTCACACTGTTCAATTCTGGCATGGAGTCTGTCGTGCAGATGTTGGATGTAAGTTTGGGGTATTGAGTTCCAAGCATCCTCAACCTGGACGCGTAAATCGGGGATGGTCGTGGCTGGCCGTGGAGACCGGATAAGTCGTTGTCCCATAAAATCCCACACGTGCTCAATGGGGGACAAATCTGGTAAACGTGCAGGCCATGGAAGTTGTCTCACACCCTGAAGTGCATGTTGCGTTGCACGTGCCGTGTGAGGGCGTGCGTTATCTTGCTGGAAAACACCACGATGGACCGACCTTACAAATGGCACAACAACGGGCTGAATGATGTTGTTGATGTAGGAGGTGCTGTTTAACGTACCCGGTACAAACACTAGTTGTGTACGGGAGTGATAGCTGATCGCTCCCCACACCAGGAGACCAGGTGTAGGCCCTGTGTGTCGCTGGCGGATGCAAGAAGGGTGGAGACGCTCCCCTGTGCGTCTGCAAACACGCATACGGCCATCGGAGGCTCCCAAGCAGAATCTGCTTTCATCGCTGAACACGACAGATCGCCATTGCGTTCTCCAGTGCAGACGTTGGCGACACCACTGCAGCCGTTTCTGACGGTTGGCTGGAGTCAGATATACACATGCCAGAAGCGATCGGTCCGCTCATCAGTCCGTCTGTGACTCCCGGTTCCACGTCTTCTCGTGTGGGAATGTTCCTCGGACCATCTACGCCAACATCGTACCGCAAAACGACGATACGACCACCCGGCCTCGCGCCATCGCTGAAAGTCCGAGACGCCATCGCTGAAAGTCCGATAACTGCTGAAATCGTACACGTCTTCCATGTCCAGGCATTGCAGCTTCTTCAGGGTCTTCGCACGTGTCCGTACGCCGACGACTGATTATATTCACTTTGCCGCACTTCTTAAATACCGCCGACGATAATTTGCATATTATGTCGTGCTGTGGCGTAAGCGCTCACCGGTTGGTCCCGAAATTAACATCACACCTACATAAACTCGACCCCATTAACATATGTAAATTTCATGATCGTCCGCCAATTCCTTCTTGGTGTTCTTTTTTCACTTTCCAGTAGTGTATTTGTGCACTCACAGTTTCTTTCATAAGGGAAATAACGAGTTATATTTTTAAATACAGCATCTGTGGTTGAATGTTTTTATATGTAAAATATATTTCTCAATTGGTGTGGGTTTCATTGTGTTTCATTTTAGGTAGACTTCGGTCTCAGATGAATCCTGAGGCGGGTGAATTACCACCCGAGAGCAACATCCCACAAAATGATGAATGTAGTTTTCGTCATCCAACCCTCAACTGCTTCCTCACGGGTGAGTATCACAGAGAAAATTCTATCATGCCTGTTTTCCTCAATGTATACATAATACACTGACGGAAACAAAAATCCCAACACCACGAAAAAATAGTTGTAGAGGAATGAAATGGCAGCAATACATTTGTATAGGTAACATATTTAATCGATTAAGGTTTCAAGATCACAGCTTATTGTAAGCGCGAGAAGAGCCATTTTAAATGTGAAATGCTGGTACATTAATAACCGGTGTAACCGCCAGAATGTTGAATGCAAGCACGCAAACGTTCATGCATTGTGTCGTACAGGTGCTGGATGTCAGTTTGTGGGATGGAGTTCCATGCCTGTTGCACTTGGTCGGTCAATACAGGGACGGTTAATGCTAGTTGGGGGTGACGCTGGAGTTGTCGTCCAATGATGTCCCATATGTGCTCGATTGGTGAAAGATCTGGTGATCTAGCAGGCCACGGCAACATGTCGGCACTCTGTAGAGCATGATGGGTTACAACAGCGGTAGGCGGGCGAGCGTTATCCTGTTGGAAAACACCCCATGGAATGCTGTTCATGAATGGCAGCACAACAGGTTGAATCACCAGACCGACGTACAACTGTGCCGTCAGGGTGCGTGGGATAACCACGAGAGTGCTCCTGCTGTCATAGGAAATTGCTCCCCAGACCATAACTCCAGGTGTAGGTCCAGTGTGTCTCGGCCGCAGACAGGTTGGTTGCAGGCGCTCACCTGGCCACCTTCTAACCGACACACGGCCATCACTGGCACCCAGGCAGAACCGGCTTTCATCAGAAAACACAACAGATCTCCACACCGTCCTCCAATGAGCTCTAGCTTGACACCACTGACGTCGCAAACGGCAGTGGTTTGGAGTAAGTGGAATGCACGCTACAGGGCATCTGGCTCGGAGCTGTCCTTCAAGTAACCGATTTGTAACAGTTCGTTGTGTCACTGTGGTGACAACTGCAGCTCGAATTGCTGCCGCAGACGCGGTACGGTGTGCCACGGCCATACGCCGTACACGGCGGTCTTCCCTCTCAGTAGTGCCACGTGGCCGGCCGGAACCCGGTCTTCTTGAGGCAGTACCTTCCCTTGACCACCGCTGCCAGCAATCATGCACAGTGGCTACATTCCTGCCAAGTCGTTCTGCAATATTGCGGAAAGAAAATCCACCTTCTCGTAGCCCTATTACACGACCTCGTTCAAACTCCGTGAGCTGTTGATAATGGCTTCTTCGTCTTCTTAAAGGCATTCTTGACTAACATCAACACACTACGTCGAATCTCAACGATAACTAACGCTCACGAACGTTACAGCGCGTATTTACAGCAAACCTGCTTTGCATGTTCCGAGGGGCGCTACTAGCGCCACGCGTATGCGCCGAGCGCGAAATGTGCATAGACGTCATCTTACAGATGTACTCTCACCGCCTACCAACTGTCGTTTATCTAACACAACCCCTTCTTGGTGTTGGGATTTTTTTCCGTCAGTGTACAAAGTGCAAATCACACAAAGAGAAGCAAAGAAGAATCCGGAAAATGTGCAAGGGTGAGGTCGTGCGCATGGGCTCAGCATCACCAAACAAAAGAATTTGGGGAATGGGGTAGAGAACAAATAAGTGTTGGAGAAGGGGCACAAATAACTGCAAAATGATATTTTCCCGGGCACAAACTTGAAGGAGGGGAGGCAATTATTGGAAAAAAATCCTCCGTAAATGTCCTAAAGCTTGAACCTTTTAAGTGTACACAGTGCGTCAAAGAATTTTTAAGACTGGGTCTGTAAAATGAAATAGAAACAAGAAATTATAATTTATTTTGGTTTGTTATTCAAAATAAGTCCCTCCGGCTTCAATACACTTGTTACAGCGATTTAATAAGGATTCGAATGCCTGTTCCAGCTTACTTTGCGGAATTGCCTCCAAAGCACGCGTCGAAGCTGCTTGTATGGTCGAAATATCATCAAAATAACACCCTTTTAACGTCATTTTAAGTTTGGGGAACAAAGAAAAGTCGCAGGGTGCTAAATCAGGCGAATACGGTGGATGATTCAACACACAGACGTTATTTTTCGCCAAAAATCTACGAACAAGAAGTGAGGTGTGAGTGGGTGCATTATCGTGCAACAAACACCAACTGTTTTCATCTCGATATTCTGGACGAATGCGACAAATTCTGCCCATCAAACGCCTCAAAACATTTAAATAAAACTCACCAGTAATTGTTTGTTCACTTGGAACAAATTCTTTGTGGATAATACCCTTACTATCGAAGAATGTAATGAGCATTGTTTTGATTTTCGATGGAACTTTTCTTGTTTTTTTTTGGCTTGTGGGGAGTTTTTTACTTCCATTCCGCACTTTGTCGTGTTGTTTTAGGATCATATTGAAAACACCATGTTTCATCACCTGTAATAATCGACTTTAGGAAGTTTAGATCATTTTCAGCGGCTGAAATGATTTCTCTGCAATGTGCACTTCTCCTTGATTTTTGTTCATTGGTTAACGTGTGTGGAACAAATTTAGCACAGACTTTTGTTTTGCCCAAATCTTCATGCAGGATGGTTCGAATCGTTTCTTTGTTGATGTTTAAAGACTCTTCAATCATTCTTAGTGACGCACATCGATTGTTTGCCACGAAATCACGCACTTTTTCAATAATCTCAGATGTCCTAGATGAACTTGGTCTTCCGGCATGCTTATCATCTTCTAGCGTCTCTCTTCCGTCGAAAAAACGTTTGTGTCACAGGAAAACATTTGATCTACTTAAACAAAACTCACCGTAAACTTGTTTCAACATTTGGTACGTTTCCGAGGCACTTTTACCAAGTTTTGCATTAAATTTAATAACAGCCCTTTGTTCCATCTTAATAATTCAACATGAAAAAAATTTTACTTCTCTAATGAACGCATGAAAAACCATTCCAGTTATTGCAGGACCCATTTAATCTTATGGTTGGTGATGCCGAGGAGAATTTACACTTGAAACTGTTAGATTTGCAATCTAATGATAATTTGAAGTCATTGTTTAAAAGCGGAAGTTTAGTAACCTCTTATTCTTTTTTGCCTAGAATTATTAGGGGTATGCAAAAGTTGCCGCCGTTTTAAGGAGAAAGGAGACAGAAACAATCAGGAAAGCAGTACACATTTATTCAACGAAATATTGGCCTTTGGCATCAATGACCTTTTGTCATTTTTCACGCAACAAATGAATGCCCCTGTGATAGAAGGACTCGGGTTTTGAGCTGAATAACGCAGTGACGAAATTTTCCACCTCTGGAACTGTGGTGAACGGGTATCGTTCATTTGACCGAAAGTCGCTTGATCGAAAGGTACATTTCACCGAAGGGTCAATTGATCGAAAAGTTCATTTCACCTAAAAGTTCATTTTACCGAAAGGTCATTTCACCTAAAAGTTCATTTCACCGAAGGGTCAATTGGTCGAAAAGTTCATTTCACCGAAAGGTCATTTCACCTAAAAGTTCATTTCACCGAAGGGTCAATTGATCGAAAAGTTCATTTCACCGAAAGGTCATTTCACCTAAAAGTTCATTTCACTGAATTTCGGTCATTTCACCTAAACGTTCATTTCAGCTAAAAGTTCATTTCACCGAAAAGACACTTGATCGAAAAGTTCATTTTACCAAAGGATTGCTTTACCTAAAAGTTCATTATATCGAAAGTTCATTTCACCGAATGGTCAGTTTATGGAAAACTTAGAATTTCGTTGTTCGAAATCTGTTAGAGTGTGGTGCGGGTTTTTGAAATACTGGCCACCTAAACATTATCGGGTTGTATAAAAAATACACTTTTAATTTCTATGAAGCACTTCCCCATGAGAAGATTTTTCGAAATTTAACATTAATTACAAGGCCTGATCTCTGCCTTTTTGTCAAATTTTAATCCTCCGAGCTCATATTCATAAGGGTTACATTCATAAGGGTTAATATTCCACTTTTACTCAACCACAAAACATTTTTTTGGCCGTAGGCCTAGGTACAGGCCATTTTAACAGATTTTAACCCTACTCGTATTCATAAGCATTACATAAATGTTGAGTAAAATATGTTGCACTTTTGCTCAAGCCTAAAACATTAATTTTAAGACCTTCATCATCATCATCATCATCATCATTGTCAACCATTATCAATCCACTGCTGGACGAAGGTCTCCCCAAGTTTCCTCCACAACGGTCTGTCTTGTGCCAGTCTCTTCCATGTCACTCCCGCATACTTTCGAATTTCATCCACCCATCTTCCATGTGGTCTTCTTCTGGGTCTTTTCCTGTCCCTTGGAATCCAATCTAAAATTTCGGCTGTCCATCGATGGTCTGTTCTTCTGGCAGTATGCCCAGCCCATTGCCATTTCAGGGATTTAACTCTGATCATGATGTCCTCCACTCTTGTCATTTTTCGGATCCACGTGTTCCTCTCCTTATCTCTATTGGTTACACCAAGCATGCACCTCTCCATGCTACTTTGAGTTGTCTGCAGCCTTTGTATGTCTCTTTTAGCTAAGGTCCACGTCTCTGCACCATACGTAAGCACTGGAAGGATGCATTGATCAAACACTTTTCTTTTAAGACATAATGGCATATTGCTCTTGAAAATTATGCTGTTTCTTCCAAAAACTCTCCAGGCAAGTTTTGTACGCCGATTAATTTCTTCACCAATGTGACCCTCACTTGATATCTGCTGTCCAAGATAGACGTACGTGTCTGTTATCTCCAGCTTTTCTCCATCAATCGAAAAATCTTCATTTCTTGTAAAAGCATTGTACATCACTTTTGTCTTCTGAAAGTTCATTTTTAATCCCACTTCTTTACTCTTGTCAGCAAGTTCCTGGATCATACTCTGTAGCTCTGACGGGGTAGTTGCAAAAATGACTATGTCATCAGCAAAACGAAGGTGGGTTAGATAATCTCCATTAATCTTTATCCCTTTGTTTTCCCAGTTCAGTGATTGAAAGACATTTTCCAATGTGGCATTAAAGAGCTTCGGAGATATGGTGTCACCTTGTCTCACTCCTTTTCCAATTTTTATGTGTGTTGTATTTTTCAAACAGCCGAATCTTTGCGCTTGCATTTTCATAGATGTTATTAATAAAATTAATGTATGCATCTTCAATACCGCAGGATTTCAGAGCCATTGCAACTGCTGATGGTTTCACCGAATCAAAGGCTTTTTCATAATCGATAAAAGCCATGCACAATGGAAGTTCATATTCCTTCGCTCTTTCAATTAGTTCTCTCAGTACGTGGATATGATCTATTGTGCTGTAGCCACTCCTGAATCCAGCTTGTTCTCTCGGTTGAGCCATGTCCAGTGTCACCTTCAAGCGGTGTGAAAGAACTTTAGTGAAGATTTTATAAACCACTGATAGGAGGCTGATAGGTCTGTAGTTCCTGAGATCCTCAATGTCACCTTTTTTATGTAGCAAGATCATTGTAGCGTTGTTCCAATCCTCAGGAATTTTCCCTTCATTAAGGCATCGAGTGAAAATTTGGGCGAGTACTGTTTCTATTTCTCCACTTACTTCTTGTATGATGTCTACAGTAATTCCATCTTCTCCTGGAGCTTTTCCTCGCTTCATGTTCTTGATTGCATGTGCAACTTCTGCTGGAAGGACTGGAAGAACTCTGGTACTGGTACCTTTCATGATGTCTGGAGAACATGCATCATCCCTTTCATATAATTTGGAGTAGAAATCTTTCACTCTTGTCAAAATTTCGCCTCTATTTCTTGTTACAGAACCATCTTCTTTTCTCAGTGCCATAATCTGTTTTTTTCCCTTACTGAGATGTCCCTTTGCTATCTTTAGGCTTTGGTTGTTTTCAATTGCTTTCCTTACTAGTTCACAGTTGAATTTCCTTACGTCTTCAGTGATACTTTTTCGTACTGTCTTGCATAGCTCTATATATTCCACTTTGGAAGTCGCATCTTCTTTAGTTGTCCTCATCACTCTTCTTTTTTTGCATCAACATTTTGGTTTTTCCTGATAATTTGTTCACATGCAATTTGTTCTTAGACCTAGCTAATTTTGTTGCTGTTTCCATAAGAGCTTTGGTTGCTTTTCTGTTAACTTCAGAAATATCCACTTCTTCCGATGTTAGGCCTTCTAAAGCAGAGAATCTGTTCTTCAGTTCCAATTTGAAGGTATTATGGTGTTTTTTAAGGTTGGTTATGTCAATACATTTTGTTTGTCTTATGAGCTTGCTACGTTCGAGTTTAGTATCCCATATCGAGACCTTATAGGCCTCGATATGGGAATTTTTAGCAAGTTTTAATTCTTGTTCATATTCATAAGGTTTACATAAAAAGTCAAATTAATAATGTTGCACATTTATTCAGGCAAAAAAGAATCAGTTTTAGGGCCCTAGGCCTCCGCTTCGGCCTTTTTAGCAAATTTTAATCGTGCCTGCTCGTGTTCATAAGGTTTACATAAAAGTCAATAATGTTGCATGTTTTTTCAGGCAAGAAGAATCAATTTTAGGGTTCCTTTTGAGCATGCGCGATTAAGATTTGCTAAAAAGGCCTAAGCCGAGGCCTGGAGACCTAAAATTAATTATTTTTGCCTGAAAAAACTGCAACATTATTAATTTTACTTTTCATGTAAACCTTATGAACATAACTTTTATGTAAACCTTATGAACATTATTAAAATTTTCTAAAAAGGCCCAAGCCGAGGCCTAGGGACTTAATTATTTTTATCATAAAATTAAATCTTTGCGTTCTCTTTGACACGGAGAAATCAAAAGTGCAATTTGAGTATGGTCCCCTAACGTTTCGGTGGTCTGTCTGGCGAACTTGCTCCATGCTTCAACAGATCCTGTAATGAAATACAAAGTTTTCGATAAACTCACCCTTCGATGAAATGAACTTTTAGGTAAAAAGACTTTTCGGTAAATGAACTTTTAGGTAAAAAGACTTTTCGGTGAAATGAACTTTTCGATCAAGTGACTCTTCGGTGAAATGTACCTTTCGATTAAGTGACCCTTCGGTGAAATGAACGTTTCGATCAAGTGATCTTTCGGTGAAACAATCTTTTCGGTGAAGTGATCTTTCGGTGAAACAATCTTTTGGGAGAAGTGTTTTTCGGTCAAGTGACCCTTCAGTGAAGTAAACGTCGGGCAAATGAACCAGACCCGTGGGGAACCGCTGTTGAGCTAGGGAATGTTGTACGGAGCTAAACAAATGACAATCTGAGGTCGCAATGTCCGGGGAGTAAGCCAGATGCGGTAAAATTTCCCACTGTAACTGTTCAAGGAATGATTTCGTGGTTGCATCGACATGTGGTCTGGCATTTTCCTGTAACAGTATGACTGGGCGGCGTCGTTTACCTATCCGTGGACGTTTTTGCTCGATTGCGGCTTTGAGTTTCATCAGCTGATCGTTATATCGTTGTGCAGTGATTGTTTCGCCCAGTTTCAACAGCTCGAAGTACAGCACCCCACCCCACACACACACACACACAACAGAACTTTTCCCCCGTGGATATCATGTTTTGCAGTGGATGTTGATGGCTGGCCTTGATCGACCCAGGATCGCTTGCGTACGGAGTTGTCGCAATAGACCCATTTTTCATCCCCGGTGACAACCTTCCACAAGAAATTCTTCCCTTGAAGCCTTTTCAGTAACGACATGCAGATGCCCAATTATTGACCAATATTACGCTCGGTTAAAGTATGCGGAACCCACTTACCAATCTTCTGGATCTTCCTCAAGGTCTGTAGACGACGTAGCCACTTTCAAACTTTTGCCAGTTGCGTGGTCGATTGTGTGGCATCCTCTTGCAGAAGCGATTCCAGCTCCTCGTCTGCGAGTAACTGCGGTCTACCTGCACGTGGCTTGTCTTCCAAGCTTAGATCACCTTTCTTAAACTTTGCAAACCATTCTCAACACGTCCTCTCACCCATAACCGTTTTGCCATACGCCTGACATTTTGAACCGTATGCTTCACTCGCACTTTTCCCTAAATTAAACATTAATAAGAAACAGTGCCGCAAATGAACTTTATCGACCGCCATGCTTGGCTTCATGTGCGAATTAACAGCACGGGTCTCCTGCCGGTTAAACCCTTACAGTGCCAACTAGTGGGGGTGGCGGAAACTTTTGCGTGCTCCTAATAGTTTTACAATGTTTATAAATTTTGCCCAGAAAACGCTCTCAGTGTTTGGTAGCACATATGTTATGTGAACAAGCTTTCTCCCAAATGATATACAAGAAATTAAAGCTTCGTTCACGCCTGATCGACAATGACTTATGAGACTTTTTAAAAATTGGTTTGTTCAACCTGAAACCGAACATCAAAGCTGTCGCTAAATCATTCCCGAAAAAATACCATTCTTCTCATTGATTTTTTTTTTTTTTTCCAGTTTTAGATGTCACAATTTGCTTATGTCATGAAGTCAACTTACTAAAGACGAAACTTTAGTCTTCAGTAAGTTTACTTTTGTATTTATTTTAGATGTGTATAAATGTATTTAAATACTCATTCGAAAACTTTCATGTTAAATTACAACCATATAAAATTAGTTAGATATTGACACATACTGATTCACTGAAAATTTACAGTGTCTGCATTGATCTATCTTCAGTTTACCAATTTTAATTTTTTTTTTCGATCCGGAACCCTGAGTTTTACCAAATTTCCCATTTGGCCGTTCCCTCGAAAAATTTGGTGACCACTGCTCTATAGAGCAGTTCAAGGTATCAATTAAATCAAACAGTATTGTGGTGCCATCTTCTGGAGAGGAAAAGTTTTAAGATCTAACAGAATCTGCTAAAAGATTCTTGTTAACCTTTTGAGTCTGAAGCCAAGTCCAAGTTGAACTACACTAGGGTGCCAGAAAAACTGGTACACCAGTCTAATACTTGGTAGGTCCCCCACGAGAGCGTAGGACTGCAAAAATACGACGGGGCATGGACTCCACTAGCTTCTGAAAATATGTTGTAGGCAATGCACACCATACTTCCTGCAGAGCGTTCCACAATTCAGGTGTATTCCGACGTCTCGGATTCCTGTGTTCAATAGCGCGTTGCATGGCATCCCAAATGTGTTCTATCACGTTCAGATCTGGGGACTTGGTGGGAATGGCAACACCCCAAACTCAGATAAATGCTCCTCTAACCATAATGTGGCGTCCCGACACTTGTGTGGAGGTGCATTGTCCTGTTGGAACAGGCCCAACCCATCAGCATGAATGCAGGGCATGAACTGGTGTACCTCGTCACAAAGGATGCGCACATAGCGTTGGTCGGTCACAAAAGTTTGTAGGCGTACCAGAGGTCCCAGTGAAGCCCAGCTAAACACACCCCATACCATTACGGACCCCCACCAGCCCCCTGTTGACAGGTAGGATCCATGACTTCATGGGGTTTGCGCCACACACGAATCCTTCCATCTACCGGATACAGTTGGAAACGTGACTCGTCAGACCAGGCTATTTGTTTCCAGTCATCAAGTGTCCAGTGGCGGTGTTGCCGTGCCCAAGCGAGGCGCATAGCTCTGTGTCGTGCACCCACCAAGGAGGCTGGAGTTCAGCGTCGGCTCCCAAAGCCCCATATCGTTCAGGGTACGTTGCACAGTCCAGACGTTGATGCTTGTTGAGGTTCCAGCATTGAATTCCGATGATACCTGCGAGAGTGTCGCGTGAAACGATTCTTGACAGCCGACGATGGTCACGTTCACCCAATGTCTTTTTACGGTCACACTGGTATCGATGGTTGGAGGTTTTGCCGAATTCTTGTAGTCCCTTGCAATGGTCGTCCGTGAAAATCCGAACTTCGTTTCTATGGCCCATCTCACGAGCGCCAACTATGACACCGCGTTGAAAATCGCTTAAATCGTTATTACTTGTCATTCTCCTGCCGAAAACAGCTCTAACAGCTGGAAAGGATGTCTATCGCTTTATATGCGCACTGGCGGACGCAACCGAGTACGCGCATAGGTGACGTTACTATGTATTTTGCATAAGCTTGTCTGTGCCAGTTTTTTCTGGTACTTCAGTGTATATACAGTCGTATCAGAATACTATGACCACCTACCTAATAACGGGAATAACCACCCTTGGTCCGGATGACAGCGGCGAGACGGCGTGACATGGACACAATGTGGTACTGGAAGTTTGCCAGAGGCACAACTGCCCAATTAGGACTGCAGTAGAGTACGGAGGTCCCAGAGATGACGTGGTCGTGGGTCGGCACGTCGAACCTGTCGATCCAAATAGTCCCGAAAGTGCTCAATGGAATTGAGGTCGGGAGATTTCGCCGGCCAAGAAAGAACGGAGACTTTGCAGTCGTGTTCCTGGAACCAGTTGCGCACCCCCTTAGCGACGTGGCAAGGCGTATTGTCCCTTTAGTATACACCATCACCACCAGGATAAACGTCCAACATGAAGGGATGCATGTGGTCAGCGAGGATGGACAGGTAGCCATTGGCATTCAGGGGCCTATCCAGTGATACCAGCGATTAAAGGTCATACCAGGAATACATCCCCCAGACATTCACATTGCCATCGCCAGCCTGTACTTGACGGGGTGTTTGTTCTTGTGTGTCTGACGCCTTAACCGCCACCGCCCGTCACCTCTGTGGAGTATAGAAACCTCGATTCGTCAGAGAAGGCAACCTTCTTCCACTGTCCAATGACGTCATTACCGATTGGACCGGTGTTAACATGGGCGTCTTAACGCAGCGTCGACACCGGAGACCCATGCGTAACAGGGTTTGCTCTACTGTTATCGGGGACACGTAGCTTGGTGCCCCAGCGTTCATTTGCATGGTCAATTCTGTCCTGTTGCGCATCGATTTCCCTTTAACAGTCGGCAGAGGCGACGTTCTCCTCTGGGATCCACAGTTATGACGTCAGGACGTACTCGGTGTACCAGCGGTCCATTCTTGGTACATCCCTTACTACAGCACCTCGAGAACAGCCCACGAAGTCTGCTGTTTCTGAGATGTTTCCACCCTTGGCGCGGTAGCCGACGATTATTCCTTTTTGAACGTCCGTCAGATCACTACCTCTGCCCATTGTGCTCACGTTACGCACAATGGCTCATCTGTTCTGGCCGGCACCTTATATCTCCGTGTGGTCGCCCTTGTCACGTGCCCTCTGTGACGTGCTTGGGCGGATACACTGTGATTCCGGGGGTGGTCATACTATTCTGATACGACTGCGTAGCTACTTCTGTATAAAAATTTTTTTTTCGTTGCATACCCGAGTCCAACTTGAATTTCCATTGTTTCGTTTGGTGTTATTTGCGAGCGATCTAGTTGCGTTTCCATTTTTGATTTATGTCTGTGCATAGGAAAGTTCCTTTAGCCTGAAATAACTTGCGCAAGTGAGATAACGGTATAGTAAAGCGACTACGCCCGATCGAATGCAACCGATAGCAGCGCCCCTAGTGGCGAAATGCGGAAGTTAGCCATTGCAAATCGAAAATGAAAAGAGATAGAGCAAAATTTCCAATTACAAAGTTGTAGAGCATGACTTAATTAGTACAAAACGACATTTGTTTCACACGCATAAGATAAATTGTCGCCTAAATATCCTAAAATGTCCGAAATCGATGCGGGACCTTTTGTGTGAACGTTTGAAGGGAACAGGCATAGGTATGAGCAAATACACACAATTTATTGCATAGATGCGTACTTATGTTGTAACGTACCAGGAGATGTGACGTACCTGCCAGCAGGACGCACACGACATAAAGGCAGATAGGAATCAGAACAAATGTCCGCGTAGCTTAATTGGTAGAGCAACTTATTCCGGAATGAGTGGACCCGGGTTCGAACCCCGGCGCGGATAAAAATGACGGAGAAATTTACTCCGTTATAATGGCGCCCGAACTATCCGGATGACCCGACCGTTCAAAATCTCGCATTTTTGTGATGTTATTTACACACCGCGAGATAGGAAAAATAAGAGAATCCTTTCTCCAGCACTTCGAAAAAAAAAAAAAAAAAAAAAAAATAAGGGGAAGATGATGTAACGTACCAGGAGATGTGACGTACCTGCCAGAAGGACGCACACGACATAAAGGCAGATAGGAATCAGAACAAATGTCCGCGTAGCTTAATTGGTAGAGCAACTTATTCCGGAATGAGTGGACCCGGGTTCGAACCCCGGCGCGGATAAAAATGACGGAGATATTTACTCCGTTATAATGGCGCCCGAACTATCCGGATGACCCGACCGTTCAAAATCTCGCATTTTTTTGATGTTATTTACACACCGCGAGATAGGAAAAATAAAAAGAATCCTTTCTCCAGCACTTCGAAAAAAAAAAAAAAAAAAATAAGGGGAAGATGATGTAACGTACCAGGAGATGTGACGTACCTGCCAGAAGGACGCACACGACATAAAGGCAGATAGGAATTAGAATAAAATGTCCGCGTAGCTTAATTGGTAGAGCAACTTATTCCGGAATGAGTGGACCCGGGTTCGAACCCCGCCGCGGATAAAAATGACGGAGAAATTCACTCCGTTATAATGTCAATACAGTTTGATGACGTCAGACAAAACAAAAACAAAAAAGGCAAACTGGCGCACAGTGATAAAAAGTTAACGTCGAGTATGTTCGAAGAGTTCGCCATTGGCCACGATGCACATTTGTATTCGTGAAAGTAACTCTACATGCTCATTCCTCAGCGTGGAAGGTGTCACACTATTGCAAGCATCTGTAACACGACGACGTAGATCCAGCAGACTTGTAGGCGCTGTTGCATACACCTGATCTTTTACGTAACCCCAGAAATCCAAGCTCGCCATTCTCACACAGCGTACGTAGACCTAAACTTCTGATCAGGGTACATCCTGTTACTGGTTTCTATAGTGTAAGTACGGTACAACGTCACAATCTGCATTTGCATACGGCTACATTTGCGAAATGTCAATATGCAGATTTGAATCGTCGCGCATCGATTTCGGACACTGTAGGGTATTCAGGTGACAATTTATCTTATCCGGGTGAAAAAATGTCGTTTTGTACTAATTAATTGATGCTCTACAACTTTGTAGTTGGAAATTTTGCTCTACCTCTTTTCGTTTTTGATTTGCAATGGCTAACTTCCGCATTTCGTCACTAGGGGCGCTGCTATCGGTTGCATTCGATTGGGCGTAGTAGTTTTACTATACCGTTATCTCACTTGCATAACTGTAGCTCTCCCCGTTCGCAAGTTACTTCAGGCTAAAGGGACTTTCCTATGCAGCCTGTATACACTATCTACCAACAAGTAATTGGACACCTGTGATAGAAAAGGAAAACGAAGTTTATTCACCTTCAATAGTTGGTGGAGCCTTCACGAGCGGCGATTACAGCTGCGACCCTCCGGGGCATACTCTCAACCAGGCGTTGTACGACGGCTAGCGGTATTTTCTTCCACTCGGCTTGGAGAAGACAGGTCAGTTCCTTCACCGATTTCGGACCCTTAAGTCGACGCTCCAACTCGTCCCAGAGGTGCTCGATAGGGTTAAGGTCCGGGCTCTGCGCAGGCCAGTCCATTCGATTAACCCTATTGTCACCATACCAAGCCATGGTGGACCTCGCAACATGACAGGTGGCATTGTCATCCTTGAAGTAACATGGGTCCACCCCGTAAAACTGCCACAACGTAGGAAGCGCATGGTCATCCAAAATGGTGCAGTAGGTCTCGGCATTGAGTCTACCAGGAATTGCGACCAACGGTCTCGTGCCATACCAGGACAAACACCCCCCATAGCATAATTCCACCGCCGCCGAACTTCACAGTTGGCACAATACATTCCGGCAGGAGGCGTTCTCCAGGCAGACGCCAAATCCAGACCCTGCCACCCAAACGGTAGAGGGTGAACCTTGATTCCTCGCTCCAGAGAACCTGTTTCCACTGTTCAACGGTCCACTGTCGACGTTCTTTGCACCACGTTAGCCGAGCAGCGCTATTGAACTTGGTGATCAAAGGCTTGTGGCCGGCAGCACGTCCATGATAACCGAGCAGATGGGCTTCCTTACGGATGGTATTCATCGAAAGAACACTCCCGGATGCCTGTTGGAACTCCTCGCGGATGTGGCCCATCGATTTGGTGCGGTTCTTCCGAATTTCTCTGGCCAGCACCCGTCGGTCTCTAACTCCCAGTTTTGTGGGTCTGCCGGGTCGGGGCACATTCCGACAGTCACCTCTCATCTTCCACTTGCCAATCACGTAGGCCACTGTCGATTTTGGGTACTTCAACTCGCTGGATATGTCATGTATGGATCGGCCATTTCTGTGATACCCGACGATTACACCTTTCTCGAAATCAGAGAGCTCCGAACTGCGTGGCATCTTGCATGCGACTGGTTGCGTTGTTGTTTCCCACACGATATTTAACGGCGGTGGCCGTGACATGTATCAGGACCGTAGATATCGTAGATTGCAGGGGTGTCCAATTACTTGTTGGTAGATAGTGTATTTCCCTTGGGCGTGAGCGAAGTTTGAGGATGAACAGCACGTATTGTGCTTTGTGAAGTGATCAATCAGTTGCAAGGTTTGGGTTTTTTACATTAGCGTCCGAACGTAAAAACGAATCTCCTGGTTGTTTGGTTCCCAAGAATTAATGAAAATTCATTCTTTTCATTAATTCTTGGCCATGTGTGGTAGGAACGGATATATGTGACGTACTGCAGAGGTTATGCACCTTTCAAAACGACAAGTAGCAGGGATAAGCCCTTACAGGCGTAGCTTAATTGGGGAAGCATTTGGCTCCGGAGCAGAAGCATGTGGGTTCGAATTTCGTTACTGGAAAATTGGGCTTTTTTCACAAGGCATCAAAAGAATTCATCTTCCACTCACGTCGTATCATTTCAAAATCTCTGAGTTCCGTGATTTTTCTTTACTTTCATGTAAACAGCTGACGTCAGAGCCAATCAACATCCTGGTCTCACTTCCTTGCACATCGTGTTTCTAAGAGAACACAACCGATTGGCCCAGAGGTTGAGGCAGATGAACCCCGCCTGGGACGGTCAGACGATTTTTCAAGAAGCCAGGTAGAGTTACATTCTTTATTAAAACTTCTAACTGCTGAATTTCGTTTTGGAGTTCTGAAATTACGCTCATGTATCCCGATTATTTTGTTTCAATATTGTTGCAAATTCTAAAAACGCAGTAGTTATGATTACTGCTGAAACTTCTGAGAATCAGATGATCATTGGAAGTTAAGGCAATGTTCTGAGATGCCTTTTTTAAGCTTAGAATAATGCAAACTTCTGAAAATCGACAGCTATGCGTTTGCATCCGAAACTGGAAGAGATTTGCAGGAGGGTACCGTCGTGTAAAAGTACTCCACATCGACTCAAATCATACCATAAGATCCCCAAGATGTAAGAATAAGGGACAAGTGAGCAAAACCGTCCAAACAAGGAATCCAAAGGATACAAAGGCACTTTATTGAAAAGGTAGCTTCGAGCACAACTGGACAGAAGACAGAAACGTCCATGTGACAGGCGGCTGCCAAGAAAAATTCAGTCTTTAGTAGGGGATATGATCACCCCTGACTGCGTTGCAGGATTTACAACGTCTGTCCATGCTGAGGACGAGGTTGTCAAGGAGCTGTTGAGGCATCGCGGCCCATTCCTCTTGTAGCGCCAATCGCAGCTGCGGAATCGTTGCTGGCGGCTGGTGACGTGCTGCCAAGCATCTCCTAGAAGGTCCCACATGTACTCGATTGGATTTAGGTCCGGGGACCTTGTGGGCCAATCCATGCGTTGAATATCTTCACTCTCCAACAGCTCTGCGACAGCCACTGTACGATGAGGTGTAGCGTTGTTGTTCATGAAGAGGAACTCAGGACCCACAGCACCTCTAAACAGACTCACGTGAGGCAGGAGAACCTCGGTACAATAGCGGACACCAGTGACTGAACCTCCTTGGAAGATGTGGAGGTCAGTACGGCTACCAAGCATGATACCGCCCCAAACGAGAACTCTGCCACCTACAAACCGGTCCCTTTCGATGATGTTGGAGTTGGGATTGCGTGTTCCCTGCTCTCTCCAGATGTGTATACGTCCAGAATCGCTCGTCAGACTAAATTGGCTGTCATCCGTAAAGAGAACTCGACCCCATTGCCGATGTGTCCAGTTCTTGTGTTCCTGGCACCACAGAAACCGCCGTCTCCAATGAGCAGGCGTTAATGGCACACACCGTACTGGTCTTCGCGCAAATAGACCACCTTTGTGCAGCCTCCTGGCCACGGTAAAACGCGATAACGGATGTCCAGTTGTCTGTTGCATGTGCCTTGCGATTTCTCCCGTCTGTCTCTTCTCGCCTGTAGGACAATATACCGGTTGTCCGCCGCCATGGTTGCTCGTGGACGACCACTGCTAAACTCTCGGACAGCTGTTCCTGTCGTTTGAAATGCTCTCCAAGCTCGTGAAACGATGCTGTGAGCGATCCCGAACTCCTCGGCCACACTAGTCACACTTCGACCTTCTTCCAACTGCCCAATGACGTGACCTCGTGTAAAGTCATCCAGATGTCGTCTACTGGATTGCCTGTTGGCCATATCACACGGTGGCAGCAACTCGACGTCGTTCAAACCGATGTACACCGTGCAATAGTTTTCACCGAATTGCTGAGCGTACACCGCCCGTGTGCTTTATACCCTTTCGATACCCCCCCTACGTCATGCTGCATATATGCGCATGCCCTACCGTACCGGACCTTAGTCTATCTCCTGAGTGGTCTTTCGGTCCGTTCTGCCTGCTCGTTCCGCTGTTATGCTAATTTCTCCTCTTCGTCCTTAATTTTTGCACACCAGTGTAGATAACCCACTATTATAACACCCAACAATCTTTCCTTTCTGAAAGTCAGTTCGGCGACATTTTAACTCAACCTCACAGTGTATTTGATCGCGGTCAGCTGCAGGCTTGTTTTTATACCGGTTGCAGCTGTAATGCACATCTTAACAACGCAGCGGATCCATTCATTCGCTTTTGAAGGGGTGCCCGGTGACTTTTGTCAATATATTGTAGTTTGTAAAGAGTGTGACGTATATTCTAAATTAACTTTCATTTTTAGTTTCTTTTCCTATGTCAATTTTTAGTTTGTTCTGCTTATACTTCCAAACTTAATATGGCATCTTTTCCCTCAAACGAACACTGTTGGCAACACCATTGAGGTCAGAGTGAACGTGACGTATGAATGTATGAGATAAGAACGATAGATAAAAACAACGAGATAACAGTTGCTCGTGTGTGGTGGACAGGTGGATATGTGAATTACGTTTTACCTTGAAGTGTGATATCTGATCTATTGATATAATGCTGGAATAAAGCCAATTCCCGTAAGTTGACTTATGTTTAATGATTCGTCTGGCCCTAAATATTCATTTAGGAACTATTTCATCGTATGCTTTATAACGAAGTAAATTTCCCCGTCATTTTTGGTCCACGCGGGGATCGAACCCGGATCATCTCATTCCGGAATAAGTCGCTCTACCAATTGAGCTACGCGGACGTTCGTTCTGACTGCTATCTGCCTTTATGTCGTGTGCATACTGCTGGGCAGGCACGTCACATCTTCCCTTCCCCGAAAGAGGGCTGGGGGCATGGCCCACGGGTCACCGTGACCATGAATCGTTGCAGGCAGCCATCCGCTGTAGAACGTGCACTTGAGAACTCCCAGTCAATCTGGTGTGTGGAATGCAACGTCACACACATTTATTTTCGAAGCGCTGGAGAAGGGATTCTCTTATTTTTCCTGGCTCGTGGTGTGGAAAGAGCATCACACCATTGCGAGATCTTTAACGGCCGGGTCATCCGGGAAATTCGGGCGCCATTATAACGAAGTAAATTTCTCCGTCATTTTTGGTCCACGCCGGGGATTGAACCCGCCTACGCCGGGGATCGAACCCGAGTCCTCTTATTCCGGAACAAGTCGTTCTACCAACTGAGCTACGCAGACGTTCGTTCTCGCTGCTATCCGCCTTTATGTCGTTTGCGTCCTGCGGGGCAGGCACGTCATAGCCTTTAATCACACAAAAGTAAAATACAAAGCAGTTTAAACAGACACATTATGGTTAAGTACACTTCATTGAAAATTTTACAGGCGCAGAAGACGTACAGTCAGCATCACACATTCATCGTGGGAGCACAGTCCCGCCTTGAAAAGCGCCGTCGCACGGTTTTTAACTGTAGTTAATACGGGATTTCAGTTTGTCGAGTTCGTGGTTGAGACTCGGGCAGTCCGAGCTCAGACTGGAGTGAGAAGTGGAGAGTTTCAGGTTTGCACTTTGGCAATTGGGGAAATTCTCATCGTGCTGGCAGGCCAGAAGACTGTGACCAGCCTGGTCGTATCGACCACAGGTCTAGGGCTCTGCCATACACTTCTCTCCATGGTGACCCAACCCGTTGCAGCGAAAGCAACGGGTTGCCCGCAGAGAACTCCTTGCAGGTGTAGATGTGCCACCCGATGTTGGCTTTCCCCTTTCTCATGAAGGTGCGGAAATCAGCTGGGGCCACTTCGATCACCCAGTGCGATTTCCCCCTCTTTCCCTTGATGGGGAAGAAAACCTTGCATGAGTCTGGGTCCTTGAGCTCATTCTGGCGAGTAAAGCATTGAGCGACTCGCTGCGGGTCCACCCCGTATGCTATCAGTCGGGGTAGACGCCTCCCTGGCTTTTTCGGAGTGTATCTTTCCCACAGGCTGGGAGTTGTATCGAAATACTCCATGATTCTGTTAACCCCTTTTGCCTTCGTGCACTCGATTAGAAGACCTCCATTCGACACCTTTTTGCCTCCTTTTATACCAGTGCTAATGGCCTCTGGTTGGAACGTCCGCAGCACGATTCCTTCAACTAGTGTGAGGTCTTGTCTGCCTTCGCCGGATAGTAGATGATCGGGTGACTAGGCTGGGCATTTTTCACTGCGAGAGCTGCCCTTCTCCCGGTTGCTTCAGCATAAGTCTTCTTTCCACTTGCTTGCTCATTCCTGTTCCGTTCCTTCAGTTGGCCCCTCTGGTGTTCGATTTGCAGCGATTGTTTAGTTGTACTTTCAAGCATTTTCGTTAAGATTGGGCGAATGAGACCGCTCACAACATGTGAGATCCTAGTCGTGGGACTGTCCATTAGCTCCTTAAGCTCACGGAACAGCTCCAAGAATTCCTCTGAGCCTGAGATCACATCGTATTCTGTGCCTCCGTCCCCCATGACTTTGTTCTCGAGGCCTGAGCAGGATGTAGTCTGCTCGTCTGTCCCTATACTTGACCCACTCATATTAATTGGGGGGACCGGCCCGACGACGACGAGGCAGGGACTGGATTGGCGGGAGATATAAGCCCTCAAAAGGACTGTTGAATTCAAAGAAACAAAATCAACGCAGGCGTGACTCGAACAGGAACCAAACCGCACCTGATTGCGCTCTCTCTGGTATCTCACAAAATTAATTGCCTGCTCGCTTCCCGGGGACAACCAATCCGCCGGTCAGAAATAACGTAACGACTAGCTGATGACCATTGACCTGTACCGTCCAATTGCGGACTCTAAAGGGTTAAATGAACTCCCTCAGAGATAAATGTGTGACGGCGTTGCGAGCAATCCTACCAGTATCCGACAGGTCCCCACCCGGACAGGATCGGTCCATAGACCCGCAACTTGCAGCTGCCCCAGTGGGCCGGCACTTCTCCCTTCTCCGTCATGACCCGTGTGTGCGTGCCATTGGGCAGTGGCTAGAAAATATACCTCTGCCTGGGAGAATCGATCGCTGGCGCGAACTGTTTAGGGCGACTGGCCTTTATTCAAACAAAACAGATACATGCACATTTACATTGAGGAACTCATTTTGACAAAATTTTAACACGAAAAGAAATTACGTTATATTGGCGCCCGAACTTCAAGGATGATCTGGCCTTTAAAGTTCTCGCAATGGTGTGATGTTCTTTCCACACCACGAGACAGGAAAAATAAGAGAATCCTTTCTTCAGCGCTTCGAAAAATAAATGTGTGTGATGTTACGTTCCACACACCAAATTTACTGGGATTTCTCCAATGTACGTTCTTCAGCGGATGACTGTATACAGCGCGACACATGGTCCCGGCCCTCTTTCGGGGGGTGGGGGGGTTACGTGCCTGCACCGCAGGACGCACGTGAGATAAAGGCAGATAGCAGCGAGAGCATACGTCCGCGTAGCTCAGTTTATAACGAAGTAAATTTCTCCGTCATTTTTGGTCTACGCCGGGATGTATTCTGATTCCTATCTGCCTTTATGTCATGTGCGTCCTGCTGGCAGGTACGTCACATCTCCCCCCTCCCCCGAAAGAGGGCCGGGGGCATGGCCCACGGATCAGCCGTGACCATGAATCGCTGCAGGTAGACAACCACTGTAGAACGTGCACTTGAGAACTCCCAGTCAATCTGGTGTGTGGAATGCAACGTCACACACATTTATTTTTCGAAGCACTGGAGAAGGGATTCTCTGATTTTTCCTGTCTCGCGGTGTGGAAATAACATCACACCAATGCGAGATTTTGAACGGTCGGGTCATCCGGATAGTTCGGGCGCCATTATAACGAAGTAAATTTCTCCGTCATTTTTGGTCTACGCCGGGATGTATTCTGATTCCTATCTGCCTTTATGTCATGTGCGTCCTGCTGGCAGGTACGTCACAAGTTCGGAGAGTGCGACTTATTTCGGAATGAAGAGACCCGGGTTTGAGCGTGAACAAAAATGACGGAGAGAGATTTACTTCCGTTATAAGAGGTATTATGAACTTTTACTAAGATTTTTACTGTATTCGTTTACTCCAGAGATATTGTTCCAAAGTCGAATAGTCTTAAGTATTCACGTTGATTTTACATATGTTTTTGCGTTTGTCAAGATCTATCGGAGCTGAATAATCACCCCAAATGAGCCTCTTCAAGTCGTGCTGCTCAATGTCAAAATAACATTCAACTCTCTGATTTTACAGCAAACAAGAAGGAAGGAATTTTTGCTACCGTCTGTAAATCCGTGCCACCCTGGAGAGCTTTGGGGCTCAAGAGATCGTCGGAGATGAGAAACTTCGTCACAGAAAATGCAACAGGATTTAACTGATGTCTCCCGCGGAGAAGACGTCTGTTCTCTAGACGGCTAGGGGAGTGAATTTACGGACTTTAAGAAGCGGAATCGTTCAGAAAGCAATACGCTATTACAGTTCTGCGGAGACCACAAGTCTTCAACAGAAAAACCTCAGCACAAAGCTGGGCAATCTCCGACGCCTAGCTACTACACTGTCAACCCACATTATTGTGATCACCAGCTAATATCCAGTGTAGCAGACGTGTGCAGCGTGGACAGCAGCTAGATGGGCAGCGAGTGATTCAATAAGGTGCTGGAAGGTGGTCACGGGTATATGGAGCCATGCTGTCGGCAGTGCATCTGATAGCTGCTGGAGGGTGCATGGTGGACGATCCACAGAGCGAACAACACGATCACAGATTCTCAATTGGGTTTAAGTCTGGGAAATTAGGGGGCCAGGGAAGTACTTTGAAGTCTTCATCGTGCTCTTCCATCCACTCTCGGACATTTCTAGCTGTCGCATTGTCGTTCTGGAAGATCCCATCCTCTCCAGGGAAGACAATCAGCATGTACGGTTGTACGTGGTCTGCAAGGATGGATTCATAACGAATTCGGTCCATTGTGCCTTCCACAGGTATGTGTGGACCCAGAGAATGCCAGGAAAACATTCCCCAGACTATAACGCTGCGCTCACCAACTTGTGTTCTGCCAGCGATGGTTGAAGAGTGTTTGTTCTCCGATGTTTCTCGCCTTATACGCCAACGTCCATCCATTCGATGAAACAGAAAACGTGACTCATGGGAGAAGGCAATCCTTTGCCCAGCAGCGGAGATCCAATTCCGATACTGCCGTGCCTTTTCTGCCGATGCACCTTCGATAGCATAGGTGTAGTAACTATCCGTCTGCATCGGAGCCCTATACGCAGCAGTTTGCTGAACTGTCGTTTTAGACACACTTCCAGCCCTCTGGTTTATTCGGCCAGTGAGTTGCACCACTGTAGCATGTCAATCGGCCTTTATGCACCTTCCGCACCAATGACACGTGGCGCTCCGTAGTTTCCACGTCGCTTATTTGCAATGGTGCCATTTCTCCAATCACATTACACTTTAAATCACAGCAGCATGCGCACAGTTCACAAACTGCGCTGTTTCAAAAATACTGCCTCCCTTGGCCCAAAAGCCGATAATCATCTCTTTTTGCAAATCTGATAAATCGCTCCTTTTATCCATGAGAGCAGCGAGTGCTATGTTTTCAGAATGCCTACAGCACACCTTATATACCCTCCAAGCCAGCTCACGACAACGTGCCTTCTTTCTACATTGGCTACGCGCTAATGACATCAAAAGTACGATAATGTGACTCGACTGTGCTGAAAGGAATTACACTCCATCACCTTATGCGTCATAACTTACGTAAAAGTGCTTCAATTGCGACAAAACTTTAGTATGTTGTTCCGGAGGTATACTGAACCAATTCTGTTTAAGATCATCTAAATGGGGTCAAAGGTAAGGGCACAGGAGCGGGATTTATTCACAGCCATTAATAACTTGAGTAATGATTTCTGGTATGTTGGAAACCGTATCATAATCTATGCATTGCATGATTTTACTAACTTGTTAATACTTGCAAAGAGTTGTATTTCATCCTCTCTCTCTCTCTCTCTCTCTCTCTCTCTCTCTCTGTTGAAGTAAAGAGAGAGCGAGTTTGCGTGTGTCTTCTCGGAGGGCAGGGTATTTCTAGCCAACCCTTCAAAGTGCTTCCTCTGTTAGTGTGTGGTAGTGAATTATCCTATAACAGGAACGGCACACAATCTGCAAGTACATTTTGTTCATTTGGCGTGCAGAATAATGGACAGTCCTGACGAATATCCAGACCTCTAGAAGTGCCTATGTTGTTTTCCGGGAGGGCGGGGGTGGGGGTGGAATTCGTCCTCGTCGCTCCCAGATCAAAGTCTGTGTAAATAGATGTACTGGATAAATAGTTGCAAATGATCTCCATGTAAATAAGTCACATTATTGTGACCACGTCCCACTCTTGACGCCAACAGCGCGTACCCAATGAAAGGAGGCGTGAGCTGGCTTTTAGGGTTTATAAAGTGTGCCATAGGCTTTCTGCAAACATATCACTCGTTGCTGTCATGGATAGAAAAGGTGATTTATCAGATTTGCAAAAAGGGGATGATTATCAGCTTTCAGGCCAAGTGTGGCAGTATTTCGCGTACTGCTGTAGTTAAAGTGTATTGTAATTGGAGAAATGTCACCATTGCGAATAAGCGAGTGGAAACTGTGGAGCACCACATGCCATTGATATGAGAGGTGAACGTTGGCTCCGAAGGTGCGCGAGGGCCGATCGACACGCTACAGTGGAGCAACTTACTTGCCGAATGAACCAGGGGCTACCGGAAGTGTGTCTAAAACGACAGTTCAGCAAACCCTGCTGCGTATGGAGCTCCGATGCAGACGGATGGTCACTGCACCTATGCTAACGAAGGTGCATCGGCAGAAAAGGCTTACATTTGCACAGCAGTACCGGAATTGGACCCCCCGCTGATTGGCAGAGGATTGCCTTCCCGATGAGTCACGTTTTCTGCTTCAAACGGATGGACGTTGGCGTATAGGAGAACAAACACTCTTCAACTATTGCTGGAAGGACACAAGCTGGTGCGTTATGGTTTGGGGAATGTTTTCGTGGCATTCCTTAGGTCCACTCATACCTGTGGAAGGCACTATGGACCGAATTCATTACGAATCCATCCTTGGAGACCACACACACCTATACATGTTGATTGTCTTCCCTGGGGCGGATGGGATCTTCCAGAGCGACAATGTGACATGTCACAGAGCTAGAAATGTCCAAGACTGGTTGGAAGAGCACGATACAGTACTTCTTTGGCCTCTTAATTGCCCAGACTTAAACCCAATTGAACATCCTAGATCGTGCTGTTCGATCTATGAATCCTCCACCACGCACCCTCCAGTAGCTATCAGACGCACTGCAATCAGCATGGCTCCAAATATCTGTGAACACCTTCCAGCACCTTATTGAGTAGCTCGCTGCCAGTCTGGCTGCTGTCCGCGCTGCACAAGGCGGTTACTTTGGAGATTAGCTCGTGGTCACAATAATGTGACTCCACCGTTTAAATCCAGAGCGTGTTAGTGTTGAACACTTTCCGTTGTCCTTCCCTCACTCGAAACCAATGCTTGGAACTTTTAAGAGGGATTCGTATTCCAAAGGCCTCAGAATAAGAGGTCCACGTTAGAATATTATTGAACAAGATTCACATAGAGAGCATAAAAAGCAAATATTTCTCGTAGTAGAGAGTTCGGAAAATTGTACAACAGTCATTCACTGCAGTAAAAATCGGAATGTGCGGATTGCGTCTTAGAAATTTTGTCTAGATAGAAAACGGTGTGCAAGCAGTGGTTGTATTTCTGAATACCGCTTTACGTATACACTGAAGGGCAATTGAATAAGAGATAGCTGGCGTTATGCAAATGTGGCGCTGTGGGAGACCCTGTAAACGGAAACGACATAACGTATGCAGAGATCCGACAATATAAGGAGTGATGCGACGGGAATCAGTAAGAGTCGGACGCAGTATGGGTAAGACGAAGGATCTAAGCGCATTTGATCGTAGGCAAATTGTCGGGGCCCGACGAATGGGTCACTCCATCTCAGAAGTCGTGCAGGCACTGGGATTTTCACGAGCCACTGTGTCACGGGTGCACCGTGAGTACATCGAATCCGGTAAAACCATCCCTGCAAGGGCCAACTGTCGTGGAAAACAGCGTGTGGATGAGCGGGGTCATCGTCGGCTAGCTCGCATATTAACAGCGGATAAACGGGCCACAGTGCAAGAAATCACTCGGCAATTTAACGCTGGTTCACAAAAACGTGTAAGCAGCCACACCATCCAGAACCATCTCCTCGCTATGGGGTACAGAAGCCATCGTCCCACGAGGGCACCGCTGCTGACCGCACATCACAGGGTGCAAAGATTAGCATGGGCGCGGGAACATCGCCACTGAACCCTAGACATGTGGAAAAATGTTGCCTGGACTGATGAGTCGAAATTCACGTTGGTACATGTGGATGGCATGTACGGCGCAAACCACATGAAGCGATGGATCCTTCTTGCCAGCAGGGTACTCTTCAAGCTGGTGGAGGTGGCATTCTCGTCTGGGGACTGTTTACATGGACTGAAATGGGACCCCTGGTATGTGTGACATTGTCCCTCAAGGTCAACTTTACCGGGATATCCTGGATGACCATTTACTCCTGTTTGTGCGTCTTCAACATCCCACTGGGGACCTCATCCTGCAACAAGACAATGCAGCTCCCGAATTGTATCCGAATGGTTGGATGAACACTCCATCGACGTGACCTCGCTTCCTTGGCCAGCTAGTACACCTGACCGCAATCCCATCGAGCACATCTGTGATGCCATCGAGAGAGATGACCCTCCTCCATGAAATCTTCGTGAACTGTGGGAGCTTGTTCAGGGGTCGTGGATCCAACGCTTCCGGTGTCTTGTCGAGTCCATGCCGAGACGAATCGCCGCCGTCATCAGGGCGAAAGGTGGTGCTACACGTTACTAGACAGGTATCTCTAATTGAGTTGCTCTTCAGTGTACTGATGTCCAAACATGTATGATTCTTGTGTTGTCTTTTGCAGGAGAATAGTGGGTGCCCAAATGCAGATGATAACATATAACGAGTTCGTCCCGTTCATCATCGGCCCCGAAAGAATGAAACTCTACGACCTGTATATCGGTGACGATGGCTACACGCATTACAATGACGAAATATCGGCTACCCTGGTCAACGAATTCTCCACTGCTGCCTTCAGGTTCGGCCACTCTCTCATCCACAGTTTCTTTGCGGAACTCAGCTCCGACCCTCGCCAAGACTCCGGGTATTATCTGAGAGACATATTCGTCCAACCCTTTGGACTCTACTCTGGCCAGATGGAGAGGGTCATTCGCGGTCTTGTTGACAGTCCATCGGAAGTATTCGACAGGTAAGTGGCAACGAAATGCGTGAAGCAAAGGTTTTGGAGCATAACTCTGTACTGCTCCTTTGGTAAAATCCAGAATTTGGATCGTGCAAATTCTGCACAAGAATTTTGCATATGGCCTTCTTTTTATTGTGTTCTGCGCTTTCATTTTACATTCTGTATTAATAGAGGGGAGAGAAGTACATCAGTGCGGGGGATTAGCCCACAGAAAGAAGATTTCACAGGAATGATGGGTTCTCAAGAAAGTCCCGAATAGCTGTGTATGACAGCGTAATTGATCTTAGTCTGATGTATGACAGTGAAACCTGGGTTCTGCAGAAGATACACTGCTGGCCACCCAAAATGCAACACCAAGAAGGAAGCATCCGATTGGCCTGAAATTCGCAGCATGCGTCGCCCGCGAGAGGACATGCAAACGATTAGCATTGCAGGGCATATACAAATCATGTGCGCCCGGCACGCCACCGAGAAGTACTGTAAGAAGGGTGCACAGAAGGCGAGGTGTAAGTAGTGGAAGTGTGTTGTGCTGCCGGACTTGTGCGAGGGAAGCTTCCTGATGCCTCGTCGCAGAATACGGCAGTCACTCCAGCACGTTTCGGAGTTCGACAGAGGACGAAGAGTGGCTTATCGCGACAGCGGTTTATCGTACCGAGACATCGGCGCCCGTTTGGGATGACATCCAGCCACAGTGAGGCGAGTATGGATTTGGTGGGTGCAGGAGGAACGGACGGACCGACGTGAGCGATTGCCGCAGCTGCGGCACACCACCGAACGAGAGGACCGGCATGTTGTGCGGCGGACATTGACTGCTCGCACCGCCGCATCACGAACGTTAACGTAGGAATTAGTGTGTGTTGCGCAACAACCTGTGTGAGCACGTACCGTTCGACGTCGTCTGCAGGAGCGTTACTGGACCATTGGACAGTAGCGACGAATAATATGGTCCAACGAATCCATATTCTGCTTGTACTCAAATGAAGGTCGCTCCAAGGTCATGTGGGAGTTTGGAGAAGCAGTTTACCTAGAACGTGTCCAAGAAGCTATGCAAAAAGGATGTGGAAATGTCATGTTATGTGGCTGAAATACTGCGACAAACATGGCACTTTTGTCGGTAATTTTTTTTAAAAAACAACTCAAATTTTCCTGTTTATTCCTTTGTAACTGCACAATGCCGCCCCGGTGGCGCAGTGGTCTGAGTGCTGGCTTATGAACATTCGTCCGAGATGGGGTCCGGGTTCGAATCCCGGTGAGGCATGGATGTTGGGTTTTTCTTACGGCAGTGGCTCTTTCCCTTCCCTGGAACCAGTAACCCTAAATTAGAGACAGGCGACTGCTTATAGCCTACCGAGTTGCTCACGGTGGTCGTTAAAACTTTCAATAAAAAAAAAAAAAAAGTTTTTTTATTTTAGAGTCGTAATTTTCGGGAAAACTCGATGTTTTTGTTGTAACATCGACCTAGCTTTTATTTTTTTCTTCCCGTTCGTCCTCCCACGCAACACTTACTAGAGACCAAGGAGGTTATATTACTGGAGACACCACTCCTAACCACGCAGCATTGGCCGCCATAAGTCACCATCTGTGCTGCAAATGACGTCATGAGCAGGCACGACGCAGCCGCAGAAGAGAAGCTGCTTGGAAACCAATGGAACAAAAGCTTCTAAGCGTATAGACAGATAAAATGAGTAATTCGATAATCTTTATCAATGATACACAAGGTTACTGTTTCATCAACGGTAGAATTTAGTTCGATTTTTGCCTGCTTGTGACGTCCCACCACAGATTAGCTGTGACCTATGGCGGCAGAGCCAGTGGTGTCTCCAGTAATATAACCTCCTTGGTCTCCAGTAATATAACTTCCTTGCTAGAGACAGTCTCTAATTCATGTCACGTGATTACGTAACCCAATCACGGAAAGTTGAGCAAATTCGAAAGGGTTTTTTCGCAAGTTTTGTGAACATGCGTGTCCAACGGTGGACACCTTGTGACGTAACTGCCAGCAGGACGCACACGACATAAAGGCAGATAGGAATCAGCATAAAATGTCCGCGTAGCTCAACTGGTAGAGCAACTTATTCCGGAATGAGGGGATCCGGGTTCGAATCCTGGCGTGGACAGAAATGACGGAGAAATTTACTTCGTTATAATGGCGCCCGAACTATCCGGATGACCCGACCGTTCACAATCTCGCAATAGTGTGATGTTATTTCCACACCGCGAGACAGGAAAAATCGAGAATTCCTTCTCCAGCGCTTCGAAAAATGAAAATGTGTGATGTTGCATTCCACACAGCAGATTGACTGGGAGTTCTCAAGTGCACGTTTTACAGTGGATGGCTGCCTGCAACGAGTCATGGTCACGGCTGACCCGTGGGCCATGCCCCGGCCCTCTTTCGGGGGGGGGGGGGCGGGGAGATGTGACGTACCTGCCAGCAGGACGCACACGACATAAAGGCAGATAGGAATCAGCATAAAATGTCCGCGTAGCTCAACTGGTAGAGCAACTTATTCCGGAATGAGGGGATCCGGGTTCGAATCCTGGCGTGGACAGAAATGACGGAGAAATTTACTTCGTTATAACCTCTTCATTGCAATCTGATGGTCTTCACTTTGGTTATGACGTCATCAACTCTTGTCGTTTCCCGATTCCATGCATTCCTCGCCCTCCCTCTTTTTCCTGGTTACCAAGCGTTCATCTCTCCTTGCTTCTATCTGCTGTTCGCCGCCTCTGAATATTTTTCTTAGTTAAAGTCAATATCTCTAATTCAAAAGTAATAACTGGAAGTAGGCATTGATTAAATACTTTCCTTTTAAGATAGCAGTAGATTAATCTTGAAAATTGTACTGCCTCTTCCGAAAGCTCCTTAGCCAAGTTTCATAGGCCTATTGATTTTTTAAAATATGGCCCGTGTTTGATATCTGTTGTCCAAGGTAAATGTAGGTATTGATTACTTCTAGATTTTTTGCAACAATCTTCAGCTTTTGTAAAAGCATTGTGCAGCAATTTAGTTTTCTCGAAGTACATTTTTAAACCCACTTCTTTGCTCTGGTCAGCAGCTTGGCGCTTGCCAAAATGACGATGTCATTAACAAAACGAAGATGTGTTAAACCATCTCCATGAATAGTTATTCCTTTGTTTACCCAGTTTAATGATTGATTTACATTCAATATTGTGACATTGAAGAGCACGAGAGATATGGTGCCATCTTGTCTTACTCTCTTTCAAATTCTTGCAAGTGTAGTGTTCTTGAACAGGCGAACTTTCGTGCTTGAATTTTTTTTTTTTTTTTTTTGATCGAAGGTTTAACGACCACCGTGAGCAACTCAATGGGCTATAAGCAGTCGCGTCCCTATCCAGGGAAGAGAGACAGCACTCAGACCACTGCGCCACCGGAGCGGCGCATTTTTCTAGATATTATTAATAATATGGATGTAAGCACCCTGTACGAAAAATTGCGGAATGCTGTCATCCGGAGTAACAGTTGGAAACTGGTCAGGTAGAGAAGAATGCGTGTATATAATGGAATGGAAGGTATTGTATGTTGCTTTTTCAGCCTTGTAAGACGTGCATGCCTAATCAGTTTTATTGTTGCTTACAGGCAGTACCATGGGTAGAAAAGGTAACGTAACCGAGGGACTATCGTCTTTGGTCGTGAACATGGTCATTCGCCGAGGGAGGTGGCGGAGTTCGTTGGCGTGTCCAAATTCACAGACAGTAGTGTTTATTTAGCGTGGAAGGACTCGGCCAGGGACAATTCCCGTTGAAGCAGCTGCGGCCGAAAAAACATCATGAGCAACCGTGATCGTCGACGTCTGGTGCGATTATCAACAGCAAAACGGTTCCAAACCCGGCAAGAATTGCTGGGTTTGGAACCGTTTAGCTAGGGTACGCCCCAAGCTGTCTGCCATACACAAGAAAAAGCGGCTGGAATAGGCGAGAGAACACCATCACTGGACCACAGAACAGTGGCGACGCATCATCTGGTGGGACGAATCAAAGTTCTGCCTGTATTTGAATGATGGTCGATCCAGGATCATGCGGAAGCCCGGAGAAGCCTTCAACGCAGAGTGTGTGCAAAGGGCTGTACAGAAGGGGGTGGAAGTGTCATGTTTAGGGGGTGTATATCCAGTGCTTGGGTGGGTACCTTAGTTCACGTGTTTAATAGCATGAAAGCGGTGGACTACGTGAAACTGTTGGATAACGAGATGTTGCCATGTGTCCAGTTCCTCCAAGATGCCGCCATTCCAGATCCACGTTATGAAGACGACAACTGCACTATCCACAGAGCTGCCATTGTGAAGGATTGGTTTGCAGAACATGAGGTCGACGTCCCACATCGCACCTGGCCCGCCAATTCTCCTGATCTCAATGTTATAGAGAAAATTTGGGACATGCTCGAACGGGCCCTTAAGAAGAGACAAGAACACCCTCACAATTTGACTGCTCTGCGGGGCCACTTGTTCACGGCGTGGGGGCAAAATGGACGTTAATGTCATCCGCTCCCATATTGACAGCATGCCAAAGAAACTCAAGGCTGTGCTTCGAGCTCGTGAAGATGTAACCCCATATTAACCAATAAAATGATCATTCCGTAATTTTCTGTCCGGTGTGCTTATGTACCTTCAGTACTGTAAAATTTCAAAGAGATTATGTTTATCTGTCTATCTGTCTGCAATGGTGCTACTATTGGAAGACAGCTCGTATAAAAACTGGGAAGGGAGTGAGACAAGATGACAGCATGTCTCCCAAATTCTTCAATGCCTCATTGGGGAATGTCTTGCAGTCACGGAACTGAGAAAACCAGGGAATAAAGATTAGTGGAGATTATTTAATCCCGCTTCGTTTTCATGACGGAATATACACTGATGTCGAAAAATAAGGTCACAAACACATTTTTTACAATAATTCAAGATAGTAACCAGTAAAAGGTTTGAAATTGCTGTCATATGTACACTGAGTGGCCACTTTATTATGACCACCTGACAGTTTTAAGCAAATGAGCTATGGCTGCACGCTGTTGCCGCCAGAGGGCGAGGCTAGTATAAAAAGGGAAAGCTTACTGCTTGCGACAGTAGTAGAAGTAATTTTGGGTGACGAGATGGGTAAAAAATGCTATTTGACTGACTTTCAACGTAGGGTGATTGTAGGAGATCGGAGCCATGGAGCGAGTATCACCGAAACTACGCATTTGTGAAATGTTCCAGAGCAGCTGTTGTTAAAGTGTTTAAAGACTGGACTGTCAGCCAAAAAAGTGGGTCTCTACGTGCAACGTGTGGTCGTCATCGACTACAGTGACTGCTCGGGCGGAACGGAAAGTGTCCAGACTGGTAACAGACAACAGAACGGCAACAGTGCAGCAAATTACAGACCATCTTAATCAAGGATCCGCTCAAATGGTTTCTGCACACACTCTTCGCCGTACACTGCATGGGATGGAATATGGCAGCCGAAGGCCTGTTCGAACACCTTTGCTGTCTGCAGTTAGCAAGAGAAAACGTCTCCAGTTCGCACAGGAGCACAAGGATTGGACAGTCGATAATTGTAAACAAATTATGTGGTCCGATGAATCACGTTTTCAGTTGCACCATGCCGATGGCCGAGTGAGAATTTGGCGAAAACAGCACGAAAGCATGGTCCCCAAATGCATTGCTACAACCCTTCAAGCTGGGGGAGGCAACGTTATGGTTTGGGGAATGTTTTCCTGGCATGCTTTGGGCCCTTTAATTTGTGTTGATCAATGTCTGACTGGCACATCATATCCAAACATCTTTGCGGACCAAGTGCATCCTGTCCTGTGGATGGTTTATCCCAATGGCGATGGCTACTTTCAACGAGATAATGCGTCCTGCCATAGTGCTCGTATTGTACAGGATTGGTTTCAGGAACATGCCGGTGAGTTTACTTTGCTTAGGTGGCCCCCACAATCTGCAGATCTCAACCCCATTGAGAATTTGTGGGATGAAGTTGAACGAGCCATCAGACAGCTGGATCCACAACCCTGCAATCTCACACTCCTGGAAAGTGCTGTTCATCAAGCATGGTCTCAGATTCCACAAACCACCTATCAACATCTCGTGGAGTCCATGCCACGAAGAATCGACGCAGTATTAAAGGCAAAAGGTGGCCCAACGAAGTACTGAGGGGGTGGTCATAATAAAGTGGACACTGAATGTATACTTTGGGGAACAGTGAATCTAAAGTAAGCATCCACTATTTGTTAAAGGGTTAACAGGGTGAGTTAGGCAAGAGAACGTGAAAGTGGCCGCTTTCAGCATCTGCGAATTTAGTCTTTAGAGTTGTGTTTCTTGCAAGAAAACCCACATGATTGACTGATTTCGGTTGGAATGAGTGCTCGGAATCGGTTAGATGATGGACTGAGGTGGAGAGCCATTGGCAGGCTTGAAGCTGGCCAGTCTCAAGCGGAGGTCACTCGATGGTTACAGGTTTCACGAAAGGTGATATCCAGGCCACGGCACCAATTCCAAACAAAGGGTACCCTCACCAGGAGGGCCAGTCAAGGCCGTGCAATAACCACGACACCTACGGAGGATCGTTAAGTGGCATTAACTGCCAAACGCCATAGACAAATGACGGCTAGAGATCGCTTTCAGGACCTCGCTGCTGCGACTGGAACAACAATTTCGAGGCAAACTGTATGCAGACGCCTAGCAGAGAAGGCCTTTTACGCCCGGCAAGCAGTGGTGTGTGTCCCCCTCACCAGATCGCCCGTCTGTCGTGGAGCCAAACGCATCTTTCTTAGACGCAGCAGGAATGGAGCCGTGTACTTTTGTGTGATGAGTCGAGATTCAGTACACAAAGTGATTCTTGACGAGTCTTCATTTGGAGTCCGCTATCATTCCTCCAACATAAGAGAAATAGACCACTTTGGTGGAAGTGGGATCCTTGTGTGGGCAGACATCATGTTGGACAGCCTTAGACCATTGCACGTCTTTGATGGGCGGCACTGTGACCTCTCAGCGCTATAGGGATGAGGTCCTTGAACTTTATTTGAGGCTTTTCTGGACAGCTGTTGGACCGAACTTCATTTTATGGACGATAACGCGAGGCTACATAGAGCTCATCTGGTAGACGATTTTTTGGGGGGAGAGGATATTCACCGTACGGTTGGCCAGCGACGTAGTGGAACCTAAATCCTATAAAGCATGTCAGGGATACTCTAGGAAGAGCCATTGCACGACGTCAACCCCCTCCCAGAACCCTCCAGGCGTTAAAATCCGCGCTTTTAGAAGAATGGGATTTGTTGAAGAACAGCAGAAGGTGCCCTCTTTCAAAAGAGAACTCCCAGTCTCATTCTTACTGTTTAGAAGAGCATTCAAGAGAGTTTGCAACCCTCGAAGTGTACCTTTGCTCTCCACGTTGAAATCCAATTGGGCATCCGTAGGACGAAAGGCAGAAATGGATTCAAGTTTGAAACTCCCTAGTGGCAACTCTCGACGCTTACGATTTGCTGTCAGGGCAACATGGGCAGTAATAGTAATACTATCAGAACGTTTCCAACCCTTGATAGAGTCCATGCCACCTAATGTTGCTGTGTGAGCGAAAGGTGAGCATACACTCTTACGCTGTTCTGTGGGCGAAAGGTGTGCCCACATTATTTTAGGGTGGATGTGTATTACAGTATTTGTCATTTACTTGTAGGACTTCCGTCCACAGTGAGTAGAGTTTAGGTCCCAGCCACCTACAGCGAGATCGCCTTTTGGGCATGATACAGAAACGGAAGGAATGAGAGCAAGTCTAGTGACTTTGACAGAACAGTATATAGTGAGATTAGAGTACAGTAGATGGTGCCACCGTACAAGTACGATGTTGAGGTGAGAGAATTTCAGGGGGTGGCATAGGAAAGGGTACCCATTTAACCAGTGGGTCCAGCCTGGGGGCCGTCACGTAACGTGTTCGTCCGATGCACGGAGGATATTCAGCGATTGTTAGTAAATCACACCATCTCTGAAAGATCAGCCCAGGTTCGAACCTGAGGACCTTGCATTGATAGCCTGACTCGCTAACCACTAAGCCATCCGCGGCTCGTTGCCACAAGCTGTTACCAACAACCTCATTTACAGTATGAGGGCTCGTTGTGAGACTTGTAAAGCTGTGCGGGGTGGCCACACTCATTACTAGCCAAACCGTTCTTGAGGTATGATGCGTCACGTTTGGATCGTTTTTGGTCTAGCTTGCATATCGCTCGTATTTCAGCTCCTGTTCATTTTGTTATGTTGCTTTGCGTGTCTCATAGTTTGAGACATCTATGTACCAAATTTCATTGCAACCGTTTAGTTTTTAAGATATCACAGAATATATGTTTGTGACCTTTATTTTGGACATTAGTGTAGTTATTTTTGCAAGTACCTCCTCAGATGGTCCGGTTACTAGCAAACGAAAATTAAAGAAGTGGGATTAAAAATGAACTTGTAGCAAACAAACATTCATGTACAATGCTTTCATAAGAACTTAACATTTCGATGTTGATGGCTCAAATTTAGAAGTAACTGTGCCTACATCTTCCTTCCACTGCAGATAGCAAGCCAGGTCCACACAGAAGACGAGATTAATAGCAGTATCTAGCTTGGCTGCAGTGCAGTTAGGAGAAACAGGGCGATTTTCAAGAATGTTTAACAATTTTTTTGAGAGCTTGGGTTCATACGCCATGAGGCCATGGATCCAAGTTGTCAACAAGGCACTCTGTAAGCTGGTGGTGGTTCCGTACATGTGTGGGGTGTCTTTACGTGGCCCGGTTTGGGTTATTCGGTCTTCGTAAACACGTCTTTAACCGGTATAAAGAAGTAAGCATTTTTGGTCCACGCCGCGGGTCGAACCCGGGTCCCCTCATTCCGGAATAAGTCGCTCTACCAATTGAGCTACGCGGACGTTCGTTATCGCTGCTATCTGCCTTTATGTCGTGTGCGTCCTGCTGGCAGGTACGTCACATCTACCCAAGAAAGAGGGCCGGGGGCATGGCCCACGGGTCAGCCGTGACCATGAATCGTTGCAGGCAGCCATCTGCTGTAGAACGTGCACTTGAGAACTCCCAGTCAATCTGGTGTGTGGAATGCAACGTCACAGACATTTATTTTTCGAAGCGCTGGAGAAGGGATTCTCTTATTTCTCCTATCTCACAGTGTGGAAAGAACATCACACCATTGCGAGATCTTTAACGGTCGGGTCATCCGGGAAGTTCGGGCGCCTTTATAACGAAGTAAATTTCTCCGTCCTTTTTGCTCGAAGCCGGGGCTCGAACCCGGGTCCCCTCATTCCGGAATAAGTCGCTCTACCAATTGAGCTACGCGGACGTTCGTTCTGACTGCTATCTGCCTTTATGTCCTGTGGGGCAGGCACGTCACACCGGTAATCGCTTTGTTGGGTGACCATTTGCAGCACCTCATGAACTTCGTGTACCCCAACAACGATGGGATTTTCCATTCGAACAATGCATCACGTCAAGTTGTCCAAAATTGGATCGAGAAGCATCCTGCACAGTTCCGATGGATGGTGCGGCCACTACGTTAGTCCGATATGAACCCAATACAGCACTTACGGGACGTGGTGGAAAAGTCCATTCGCACCGTGACGTGCCTGCACCTCAGGGCGAACATGAGATAAAGGCAGATAGGAATGAGAGCTCATATCCGTGTAGCTTAGTTGGAAGAGCGACTTACTCCGAAGTGAGGGGACCCGGGTTCGATACCCGGCGCGGACAAATTTATACGTTACAGCACCCAAGATCCAGCACGTAAAAATACCAGGGAACTGTGGGAATCTGTTCAGGCGGCATGGATCAGCATCTCTCCAGAACTCTTCCGGCCACTTGTGGAATCGATGCTACGTCGAGTTGCTGCACTTCTCCGGGCTAGAGGAGGTCCTACGCGATACTAGGTACGTATGCTATTACTTTTCGCACTCCACTATATTGACAAAAGTCACCGGACACCCCTTCAAAAGCAAATAAACGGATCCGCTGCGTTGTTAAGATGCGCGGTACAGCTGAACGGTATAAGAACAAGCCTACAGCTGACCGTGATCATATCGCACTATGACGTTGAGTGAAAATGTCGCTGCGGGAGAGAATTGACTTTGAGAAAGGAAAGATTGTTGGGTGTTATATTAGTGGGTTGTCCATGAGAGGAACCGAGAGGCGTTTAAACATACCCAAGTCAACTGTTTTGGATGTACTGAATAAGTGGAAGAGACATGTGGCGTTCCTGAAGCACCAAAACACACCGGCAGACCAGAGAAGATCAGTGATAGAGGACGTCAAAGCCTCAGGAGAGTCGTTACAGCTAATCGGCGGAGTACTGCACAAGACTTCAGTGTACAGGTGAGTAAAAATGCTGAAACCTCGGTATGTACATGTACCATTCGCAGAGAACTTCATTCCATGGGTTACCGTGGCCGTGCGTCTGCTCATAAGCCACTCGGAATGATGCTCGTCGTTTAGCATGGTGTAAAGAACATTTATCGTGGACCGTAGATCAATGGAAATGGGTCCTATGGACTGATGACTCCAGATACACGATCCATCAGTCTGTGTATGGCCGTGTGTGGGTATGGCGGCAGCCGGGGGAACGCTATTTACCACAGTGTACTGTTCCTACGGTCAAGCTTGGAGCTGACAGTGCACTCGTGTGGGGGTGTTTTTCGTGGTATGGTCCCGGGCACATTGGTTATCGTGGACAAACCTGTTAACCAGCACGTCTACCTCGATATTCTGGACAATTTTGCCCTACCAACTCTGTGGCAATACTATGGAACCTAACCTTGTTGGTACCAGCCGGATAATGCACCGAGCCATAAAGCAAGGACTGTTCCGTATCGTGTGTGTACTGGCCAGTACAGAGCCCTGATTTTAATCCCATAGAGCACCTATGGGATGAATTAGAGCGCCACATAAGAAGTTTGGAACCAAGGCCTACTACTAAGCAACAGTTAGCGGCAGCATTATGTACTGAATGGAAGCGCATAGTGTTCCAAAACCTTGTCGAAAGCATGTCTCGAAGGGTCAGTGCCTGCATTAAGACCAAAGGTGGAACGACACCTTACTGTATGTTAATAAACGCTATGTGTGTTTCTCTTCTAGGTGTCCGGTGACTTTTGTCAATATAGTGTATATGTATTTTTGCTTTCTTATGAAATGCCTCTTTAATATTTCTTCTTTTAAATTCTTTTTTTGTAGAACTGTTTACTGTATTATGGATTTAGCTGATCAATATCACGATTTAATGGAACGGAAATGTGATTTTCAGACACGGTATCAGTAATTGTCCTTCTGTGCTGTGTGTTTTAGTAGAGTTTTTATTTATTTGATGTTCTGTGATTGCAGGCACATAGTGATAGATGTGAGAAACCATTTGTACCAAGTACCGGAAAATAGAAGTGGCCTCGACTTGGCTTCGTTGAACATCCTACGTGGCAGGGATCATGGCCTTCCTGGATACACAGCCTATTTGGAGTACTGTACCGGGAAAAGGGTCAACAGTTTCAGCCAGCTAGACCAACTGTTTCGCAGAGAAGCTCGACCACTCTTCGAGAATATATATGAGTAAGTGATATTGCTATTGTTCGTAAGTAAAAGGCAGAGAGGAATGTGACTTCGACGCTGCATAGGGGATCTTCATCACGAAGTGACTGCTTTTTGTATCGAGTGAAACAGCGACACTGGCAAATCCCAATTCTTCCTTCAAAATAAAAATCATATGAATTACGTTTTATTTCCACATCCTCTGGATTTGCATTTAAGCATGTCTTTGAATGAGTGTTAGGGTTCATCTTATGCGATAGATGGCGCAAAAAATCACTCCTTGGGCGTGGCTTTTACGTCTTGAGTGACTATCCTAGAAGTTGGCGTCGGCGTATTACTGCAGATCTCACCACATTCAGAATGGAAGCGGTCTATCGTTGGCTCCACAATGAAAGGACAAAATACGCGCTGTTGCGTTTTAATAAATGACGTTATTTGTGGGTAGAGCTCAGTAAGTAGGCGAAGAGCTCAGATACAGGAATTATCTGGTAATCTACACATTTTCTCTTCAACAAATGAATGTACAGTAGGATTTAAGGTGATCTATAGAAGACAATGTCTTTGAAATCCTGCGGTATTGAAGATGCATACATTAATATTGTTGCGTCCTTTGGGCTTTAGATGTCAGGATGCCCAATTATTTTCTGGACTGCGATTCGAATCACTGGATCCGCCAATACCTCATTAGCCAATTAGGCGACACAGTACACCTATAAACCAATGGAGGCACAGTATAACAATTAAAACAGGGATTTAATAGATATATGCATAAATTACACCGGATTCTTCATTAAATATTGAAAGTTATAATTTCCGACCAGCTTTGGCCCTCTTCGATGTTTCAGAGAATATGTCCTAACGAAAAGTCTGTTCGTTCACAATTGGCCGCAAATAAAAGTATTGGTAAAAAGTACTTACATAGGTCCTTGAGTATCCACAGTATGGATGACACCCAAAAAAACCACAACACTCACACTGGTAGTTTGATCTTAACTTCCATCACCGCTCATTCTTTGCTGTGGCTAAAACGATGTCGTTCCCTTATCACTGGAGGTACGTAATCAGACACACACACAAGATTTCTCTCCTCCACTTGACACGAAGAGGCTAGCAGTTTCTTCAGAGCTCTCTGCAGGGGGGTGTCCTCCGTGGTTCCTGGTGCTGGTGTTTCTCCTCCCTCCCTCCCTCTCTCTCTCTCTCTCTCTCTCTCTCTCTCTCTCTCTCAGGATGAGCGAGGATATTTCGTAATTGTTGTGTCTCTGTCTGCATTTCACCTGAAATGGCTCCTTACGACAGGTATCCGTGGTCCGGCAAGGAGAAGAAAGTTCCCGGGCAGATCTGGTGCTTATTATTCATCAGCTTATGCTTTCAGCTGGCTTCACTTCTTATGCTCAGAATTGCAAGAGCACACAGACGGCAAGCATTTGTTCCTGGTGCGAGGAAAACATCCTTCCTCACTATCTCGGCTTAAAACGGATTCTCTGACTTTCAACAACAATCTCCCGTCTCCCAAAAGTTGTTAAGCGGTGAATTCTACCACTTGAAACCGCGACATATTTATTATATACTGCTCTTCAAGTCTAAGAGCTTTCCCATTGTTTCGCGCGCGGTACATACAAAAGCTTCAAACGCTTTTGCCGTCCAAACACTTTTGAGTCATGGGAAATAGCTTTTAAACTCTGACCCGTCCCATTTCCGTTTATGGGATCTTTGTTCTCGTGGCAAACACCTGCAACTCGCCACTTGAATTCAAAGTGCCAGCAGATCTTTTCTTAATATACCGCCCCTCGCACGTGTTTAAATTATAACTTTCTATTAACTAAAACTCCCAATCAAGTTTCAATTACCGTTAATTAGTCATGCCTCTCGCCAATTAATTATGCGAGGGGGGTCGTCGCAATATTATTAATAACATCTATGAAAATGCAAGTGCAAAGATTCGGCTATTTCAAAATACCGCACCCATAAAAATTGGAAAAGGAGTGAGACAAGGTGACACCATATCTCCGAATGCGACATTGGAAAATGTCTTTTAATCACTGAACTGGGAGAACAAAGGGATAAAGATTAATGGAGATTATCTAACCCACCTTCGTTTTGCTGATGACGTAGTCATTTTTGTAACTACCCCATCAGAGCTACAGAGTATGATCCAGGAACTTGCTGACAAGAGTAAAGAAGTGGGATTAAAAATGAACTTTCAGAAGACAAAAGTGATGTACAATGCTTTTACGAGAATATACCGATTGATAGGGTAAAGCTGGAGATAATCATTACCTACATTTACCTTGGACAAGCAGATATCAAGTGAGGGTCACGTGGATGAAAAAATTAATCGGCGTACAAAACTTGCCTGGAGAGCTTTTGGAAGAAACAGCATAATTTTCAAGAGCAATATGCCATTATGTCTTAAAAGAAAAGTGTTTGATCAATGCATCCTTCCAGTGCTTACGTATGGTGCAGAGACGTGGACCTTAACTAAAAGAGACATACAAAGGCTGCAGACAACTCAAAGCAGCATGGAGAGGTGCATGCTTGGTGTAACCAGGAGAGATAAGAAGAGGAACTCGTGGATCCGAAAAATGACAAGAGTGGAAGACATCATGATCAGAGTTAAATCCCTGAAATGGCAATGGGTTGGACATACTGCCAGAAGGACAGACCATCGATGGACAGCCCAAATTTCAGATTGGATTCCAAGGGAAGACCACATGGGAGATGGGTGGATGAAATTCGAAAGTATGCGGGAGTAACATGAAGGAGGCCGGCACAAGACAGGCCGTTGCGGAAGAAACTTGGGGAGACCTTCGTCCAGCAGTGTATTGATGATGATAGGAGACAAGATTCCAATCTCACCTTTGCACCTATTCATTGATTTCTATTTGGCTCAGATAATTAGAAAAATCAGGCAGAAGTAAGAGATTTCGTTGCTTCCAAACGAAGCACTGCTATGTTAAAATTGAAATGCTTTCGAATAAGATAAATTGAATTTAAAAGAAAATTCTAATAATTGTTTCGAAATAATAACTGTGGCACATATTAGCTATGGATCGTTTTTATTTGTGCTCAAAATTTCAAACACTACAAAGTATAGTCTTCGAGAAAATGTGTACAAAAGAATTTAAATTGCAGATATAGTGTAGAAAATGAACCCTGTCACTTATTCAAAGAAGGCCTTAATGCAGGCCCTGTACATAAAGCCCGTAGGAATTTCTTGCTTGACAAACTCTATCGCTGGTTATTATTACGGGGTGTCAAAGTGGATAAAAATATCTTGGGTAGACATCTGAAATATGGTCAGTTTTTTTTTTTTTTTAACGCCATCATGTTGGATATGTAGTGCAAATGTGCACTGCTAGATTTACTTTTTCATCTACTTATTGTTTAATTGTAAGTTGAATTTGATTACATCATCGGATTCCTCATAAAATCTCCTTTAAAATGAATGTACTTAATTTAATTTAGATACAATGAGAGGGGAGTAATTGAATTTTTTAATTATTAATTAGTCCAGTGAAATTGAAAATGATCTGATTTATTTCAATATTCACACATACATGTGTAAATGTTTGATTAATTCGTGGTATCTATTATCTATTCTAAGTAGACAGTTTTAATACAAATTACATTTAGAATATTGTAAGAATATACAGTGCTTGAACAGTAAAACATGATATTTTTAAGCAGTAAAATCATTATAGTTATTCCTTCATATTTTGACCCATTTACAAAATTAAACACAGCCCAGGTTTTGTCTACAGCATCTACATCGTCCATCATCACACTTTTTGTATCCATGGTCTTTTATTCTTGCCTCAGGCAACAACATGACGCTTCCATCATCGTTGTACAGATCGGTTTTTATCTAAGGGCACCATTTTGTTTTGCAATAACTCGTAAATATTAGGTGTGCAACTCAATGATCGGCCCCTAACCGCAAGAACGTCGGCAAACGCAAATATCTGCGTGCGATAATGGCTGATTGCAGCACCGTCCAACAGCTTTCCAGGCAACCGTAACCGCTCACAGCTGTAGTGATGAAAGGGACGAAAGTTCACGGTAAAAGCAATGTCATTCAAGAAGCAACATTTGAGACACTGCCTCCTGTTTGCGTTTCATTTGAAAAAAAAAAAAAGTGCCGACGAAGCCCAGCAAATGACCTGTGCTGCTTTGGCTGTGTCCAACAGTACGTGTAAAAAGTAGTTCCAGCGGTTTAAGCAGGGAAATTTCGATCTCCGTGATAAAGGACGTCTAGGACAGCCACAGAAAGTTGACGATGAGGAACTGGAACAACTGTTGGACGCGGATCCCTGTCGCGCACAGAGCTCGGCCAGGAACTCAGCATGCCATTGCAAAGCGCCTGCACAAGCTTGGACGGATTCACAAGGAGGGCCGTTGGATGCCCCAACAACTCACAGCTTCGAACAAGTCTAGGCGCTACGATGTTGCTGTGTCCTTCCTCTCCAGATTCAATAAGGATTTCCTCCATAAGATTTTGACCTGAGATGAGAAGTGGATCGTTTACGATCATCCTAAGCAGCGCAAATCGTGGGTTTATCCAGGTCAGCCTACCACCAGTACCACCAAACCAAATATCCATGCCAGGAAGTTGTTGCTGTGCATATGGTGGGATCAGCGCGGTGTCGTACACTATGAGTTGATCAAACCTGGTGAAACGGTCAACGCTGATCGTTATTGTCAGCAACTCATTCGTATGAGTGACGCAATGGAGGCGAAAAGGCCATACACCGGCAAGGGCAGAAAGTCGGTCCTGTTGCTTCAGGATAACGCGCGTCCTCACACCGCAAAAACGACTTTAAACACGATCACCGACCTGGGATGGGAGATTTTGTCCCACTTGGCGTATTCTTCAGATTTCGCCCCGTCGGAATTATCACCTCTTTCTCTCCCTGCGACATCCCCTGAGTGATACGCACTTCACTTCTGTCGAGGAGGTCCACACAAGTATTGATGACTTTATCAACTCGAAACAGCCCTCTTTTTTCCACGGTGGAATTCGGCAGCTCCCTGAGCGATGGCTCAAATGCATCCAACACGACGGGGATTATTTCCCTAATTAGGTACGTATTCGATTTGTTATAATTTGCTGTCAACATGTCGCGCATGTGGCCGAGAATTAATTTGCACATCTAATAAATAATGTTTAATGTAATATGTTTTTACAAATGGTTTACTTACGTAATGACATTATGTATGGAATATGATATCGGCCAAATGATCTACTCTGGCTACGCCGCAAATACGTTCTCTTTCGACTACATTTTCCATAACGTTTGCGCGCATTTCGCGGGTAATTTATTCAATTTCTTCGCGAATGTTTTGCTTAAAGCAGTCGAATCTTTGTCGGCTTGTTAGCTAAGACTCGTTCCTTTAAGTAGCCCCAAAGGAACAAATCTGGCGCGGTCAAATCAGGGGTTAAAATGATTAAAATCACGGTTGAAATTTATAAAAACTGGATGACTTTCTTCTTATCCAGTTTTAATAAATTTGAACTGCGAAAAAAATAACAAGGAAAAATTACTTTTCTTTTTAATACTTCTTTCAAAGCTGCGGTAAAAAATGGCTGGTTATTTCTTTATTCATATGAGGAAGGTTTCGGTAAAAAAATCTGTAAAATGAGTTTGCTGAAGCCCTCTTAGCCCTCGAACCACAAATGAGTTTGGTGAAGCCCTCTGTGACGTACCTGCCAGCAGGACGCACACGACATAAAGGCAGATAGCAGTCAGAGCGAACGTCCGCGTAGCTCAATTGGTAGAGGGACTTATTCCGGAATGAGGGGACCTGCGTTCGATCCCCGGCGTGGACAAAAAGAACGGAGAAATTTACTTCGTTATACCTCTTCCAAGTCGAACCACAAATGTTCGATTGTGTTCATGTCAGGTGAATGTAGAGGTCAGAGCATTAAGAGAAAGTCACCAGTCTGTTCGTCGAAGCACTTCGTGACCCTTCTGGCGGTGTGGCATGGCGCATTATCCTTTTGGTAATGGCCGTCACCAGCAGGGAACGCAGCTGCTATGAATGGGTGAACTTGGTCAGCAACGATGTTGAGATACCAGTCGGGGATTGTGCTGTTAGGATAATGGAGCCTAAAGTGTCGCAAAAAAACATCGCTCACAGTACAACACCGCCGCCGCATGCCTGTTTCCGCCCAACAGTGCATATAGGTGTCATAACCTCCGTTGGTAATCCACGTATCCGCACTCCGCCGTCTACGTGATGCACCAGGAATCTTGATTCGTCAGAGCAGGCCACTCTCTTCCAATCATCCACGGTCCCCAATCTCGCTGATCTTGGGCCCATTTCATGCGTAGATAGCGATGACGTGCAGTGAGCCTGGGAACCCGGCTGGGTCTTCGGCTGCGCAGGACCATGCGCAGAAGGCTGCGATGAACTGTGTGCTGTGACACATTGCCTTGATCACCACTGTTGTAGCTGCGGGTGATTTGTCGCACTGTGGCCTTGCTGTCTGCTGTGAGCAATGCACGACAGTCTCCGCACCCCCTCTGCTATCAATGAGCTGCGGACGATGACGGTTCGTCGTTTGGCCATCTGTGCACCACTTTTGATACGTACTCACTACAGCGGCACGTGAACAACACACAAGCCGCGCCGTTTCCGAGATCGTAGTTCCCAGGCGCCGTGCCATCACAATTTGTCCTTTATCAAACTCCAATAAATCGGCAGCTTTTCCTATTCTAACTCTGAACACTTATAACGAAGTGAATTTCTCCGTCATTTTTATCCGCGCCAGGATTCGAACCCGGTCCACTCATTCCGGAATAAGTTGCTCTACCAATTAAGCTACGCGGACGTTTTTTATTCTGATTCCTATCTGCCTTTATGTCGTGTGCGTCCTTCGGGCAGGTACGTCACATCTCCTGGTACGTTACATCATCTCCCCCTTATTTTTTTTTTTTTTTTTTTTTTTTTCGAAGTGCTGGAGAAAGGATTCTCTTATTTTTCCTATCTCGCGGTGTGGAAATAACATCACACCATTGCGAGATTTCAAACGGTCCGGTCATCCGGATAGTTCGGGCGCCATTATAACGAAGTGAATTTCTCCGTCATTTCTATCCGCGCCTGGATTCGAACCCAGGTCCCCTCATTCCGGAATAAGTTGCTCTACCAATTGAGCTACGCGGACGTTTTATTCTGATTCCTATCTGCCTCTATGTCGTGTGCGTCCTTCTGCCAGGTACGTCACATCTCCTGGTACGTTACATCATCTTCCCCTTATTTTTTTCGAAGTGCTGGAGAAAGGATTCTCTTTTTTTTCCTATCTCGCGGTGTGGAAATAACATCACACCAATGCGAGATTTTGAACGGTCGGGTCATCCGGATAGTTCGGGCGCCATTATAACGAAGTACATTTCTCCGTCATTTTTATCCGCGCCGGGGTTCGAACCCGGGTCCCCTCATTCCGGAATAAGTTGCTCTACCAATTAAGCTACGCGGACGATTATTCTGATTCCTATCTGCCTTTATGTCGTGTGCGTCCTTCGGGCAGGTACGTCACATCTCCTGGTACGTTACACACTCTACTAACCAAAAGCCGGTCCTCGAGTTGTATATATATACTGGTCTGTAAACTTCACCTGCGCCACCGTTCGGTCTCCAGGCGCGCTCATTTCGCTAGACTGGGGGTGGTCACAATGTAATGGCTCAGCGGGGTATAAGGGCAAAAACGAAATGCTATCCAGCAAATATTGAAGTTACAGAAAGCTTAGCCGAAGTTAAATTACAGGATCTCTTGCATCATATTGCCACACATCTTGCTAAAGATATCTACTGTTGGTCACCTCCGTTCCCCTTGTGTCATCCCTTCGTCCATCTCTCCAAAGGAAAATGCAGCAAAAAACATTGCCAAAACAGGCTCAGAGTTTATCCAACACCAAGCATAACACCATAAGCTAGAATAGAAAATGGAGGTTTCTGATATGCCCTTTAAGTTCGTGCAAGTTAGTAATGGTTGCATATTAAATTTTATTCTAAATTAAACACTTCACCTTGTCATAAGTGCATTTGTATTCATATCTAACATTTCTAACTATACCGGGTTACATGTAAAAATGTCGTTTCAAAGTTATAGGTTTTGGCCAGGTTTTAAAATGTTCTTAACGACTGTGTGACGCTTTGGCTTTTATTGTAGAGCTGCGGTAGATTCCCGGAAATGTGTTGGCTACCAGTATGGATAAATACACTATCGACCAACAAGTAATTGGACACCTGTGATAGCAAAGGAAAACGAAGTTTATTCATCTTCAATAGTTGGTGGAGCCTCCACGAGCGGCGATTACAGCTATACGCATACTCTCAACCAGGCGTTGTACGACGGCTAGCGGTATTTTCTTCCACTCGGCTTGGAGAAGACAGGTCAGTTCCTTCACCGATTTCGGACCCTTAAGTCGACGCTCCAACTCGTCCCAGAGGTGCTCGATAGGGTTAAGGTCCGGGCTCTGCGCAGGCCAGTCCATTCGATTAACCCCATTGTCCTCTCAACATGACAGGTGGCATTGTCATCCTGAAAGTAACAGGGGTCTACCCCGTAAAACTGCCACTACGTAGGAAGCGCATGGTCATCCAAAATGGTGCAGTAGGTCTCGGCGTTGAGTCTACCAGGAATTGCGACCAAGGGTCCCGTGCCATACCAGGAGAAACACCCCCATACCATAATTCCACCGCCACCGAACTTCACAGTTGGCGTTCTCCAGGCAGACGTCAAACTCAGACCCTGCCATCCGAACGGTAGAGGGTGAACCTTGATTCGTCGCTCCAGAGAACCTGTTTCCACTGTTCAACGGTCCACTGTCGACGTTCTTTGCACCACGTTAGCCGAGCAGCGCTATTGGACTTGGTGATCAAAGGCTTGTGGGCGGCAGCACGTCCATGATAACCGAGCAGATGGGCTTCCTTACGGATGGTATTCATCGAAAGAACACTCCCGGATGCCTGTTGAAACTCCTCGCGGATGTGGCCCATCGATTTGGTGCGGTTCTTCCGAATTTCTCTGGCCAGCACCCGTCGGTCTCTAACTCCCAGTTTTGTGGGTCTGCCGGGTCGGGGCACATTCCGACAGTCACCTCTCATCTTCCACTTGCCAATCACGTTGGCCACTGTCGATTTTGGGTACTTCAACTCGCTGGATATGTCACGTATGGATCGGCCATTTCTGTGATACCCGACGATTACACCTTTCTCGAAATCAGAGAGCTCCGAACTGCGTGGCATCTTGCATGCGACTGGTTGCGTTGTTGTTTCCCACACGATATTTAACGGCGGCGGTCGTGACGTGTATCAGGATCGCAGATATCGTCGATTGCAGGGGTGTCCAATTACTTGTTAGTAGATAGTGTATATGAAAACAAATCACGAGTTTGAAGTATAATACTTTCAGGTGTTCAGTTTTCTCAGAGTCAATCATGACCCTCCGTGTACAGTGACAAAAGCAACTTGCATACTTTTTGAAGGCAGATTCGCCAGCACTCTACCAAATATGACAAATTACGATGCTGAGAAGGAGAAAGGGAAAATCTAGTCTACATCGAAATCGAGTAATCGAGGTTTCTCGATGCATGTGTAACAAAATATGGAAAACTGGACATGGCTCAACCGAGAGAACAAGCTGGATTCAGGAGTGGCTACAGCACAATAGATCATATCCACGTACTGAGAGAACTAATTGAAAGAGCGAGGGAATATGAATTTCCATTGTGCATGGCTTTTATCGATTATGAAAAAGCCTTTGATTCAGTGAAACCATCAGCAGTTGCAATGGCTCTGAAATCCTGCGGTATTGAAGATGCATATATTAATATTATTAATAACATCTATGAAAATGCAAGTGCAAAGATTCGGCTGTTTGAAAATACAACACACATAAAAATTGGAAAGGGAGTGAGACAAGGTGACACCATATCTCCGAAGCTCTTTAATGCCACATTGGAAAATGTCTTTCAATCACTGAACTGGGAAAACAAAGGGATAAAGATTAATGGAGATTATCTAACCCACCTTCGTTTTGCTGATGACATAGTCATTTTTGCAACTACCCCATCAGAGCTGCAGAGTATGATCCAGGAACTTGCTGACAAGAGTAAAGAAGTGGGATTAAAAATGAACTTTCAGAAGACAAAAGTGATGTTCAATGCTTTTACAAGAAATGAAGATTTATCGATTGATGGAGAAAAGCTGGAGATAACAGACACGTACGTTTATCTTGGACAGCAGATATCAAGTGAGGGTCCCATTGATAAAGAAATTAATCGACGTACAAAACTTGCCTGGAGAGCTTTTGGAAGAAACAGCATACTTTTCAAGAGCAATATGCCATTATGTCTTAAAAGAAAAGTGTTTGATCAATGCATCCTTCCAGTGCTTACGTATGGTGCAGAGACGTGGACCTTAACTAAAAAATACATGCAAATACTGCAGATAACTGAAAGTAGCATAGAGAGATGCATGCTTGTTGTAACCAGGAAAGATAAGAAGAGGAGATCATTGATAAAGAAAACGACAAGAGTAGAAGACATCATGATCAGAGTAAAATTCCTGAAACAGCAATGAGATGGACATATTGCCAGAAGAACGGACCACTGTGGGCACTCGAAACTTTAGACTGGATTTCAAGGGACAGGAAAAGACCCAGAAGAAGACCACATGGAAGATGGGTGGATGAAATTCGAAAGTATGCGGGAGTTATTTAAAGGAGACAGGCTCAAGGCAAACCGTCGAGGAAGAAATTTTGGGAGACCTTCACCCAGCTTTGGATTAATAATGGTAGACAATGATGATGATGATGATGATATAGTATAAACAATGAGTACGATTCATATATGTACGTTTTCACAGTTTTTCGTACGAGAATGTATTCTTTTTTCTAAACGATGCTGAATGCGTGAGTAATATTATCGTATGATCATTCTTTCTAAATAATATTTATTATACTTAATGTATTTTGTTTTCTGTCTGTTAGATATGTGGAAGATATTGATTTATTTACCGGGGGTTGGCGGAGAGGCCCCTTAAAGGTGGTGTTGTAGGTCCCACATTTGCATGCATCCTCGCAAAACAGTTTCATCGCCTGAAATTCGGAGACAGATTCTACTTCGAGCACGGTGGTCAACAAGGATCCTTCACACCAGGTAGGCATTTCTGAAAAGAAAAGTTTTTGACTGTTTAGAAACGTATAGGGAACATTTTTAAAACTTATTTTATAATTTAATCACATACACTGGCGTGCAAAAATTAAGGACGAGACGGTTTTTCGAATGTAACGTCGTGCAGAAGTGCTCCACATCGACTCAAATCATACCATAAGATCACCAAGATGTAAGAATATGGGACAAGTGAGCAAAACCGTCCAAACAAGGAATCCAGAGGATGCAAAGGCACTTTATTGAAAAGGTAGCTTCGAGCACAACTGGACAGAAAACAGAAGAGCCCATGTGACAGGCGGCTGCCAAGAAAAATCCAGTCTAGTAGGGTTATGATCACCCCTGACTGCGTTGCAGGATTTACAACGTCTGTCCATGCTGAGGACGAGGTTGTCAAGGAGCTGTTGAGGCATTGCGGCCCATTCCTCTTGTAGCGCCAATCGCAGCTGCGGAATTCTTGCTGGCGGCTGGTGACATGCTGCCAAGCGTCTCCCGAGAAGGTCCCACACGTGTTCGATTAGATTTAGGTCCGGGGACCTTGCGGGCCAATCCATGCGATGAATATCATCACTCTCCAACAGCTCTGCGACAGCCACTGTACGATGAGGTGTAGCGTTGTGGTCCATGAAGAGCAACTCAGGACCCACAGCACCTCTAAACAGACGCACGTGAGGCAGGAAAACCACGGTACAATAGCGGACACCAGTGACTGGACCTCCTTGGAAAACGTGGTGGTCAGTACGGCTACCAAGTATGATACCGCCCCAAACGAGAACTCCACCACCTCCAAACCGGTCCCTTTCGATGATGTTGGAGGTGTGATTGCGTGTTCCCTGCTCTCTCCAAATGCGTATACGTCCAGAATCGCTCGTCATACTAAATCGGCTCTCATCTGTAAAGAGAACTCGACCCCATTGCTGGTGTGTCCAGTTCTTGTGTTCCTGGCACCACAGGAACCACCGTCTCCGAGGAGCAGGCGTTAATGGCACACACCGTACTGGTCGTCGTGCAAATAGACCACCTTTGTGGAGCCACCTGGCCACGGTAAAACGCGATAACGGACGTCCAGTTGTCTGTTGTATGTGCCTTGCCTTTTCTCCCGCTGTTTACCGTCTGTCTCTTCTCGCCTGTAGGACAATATACCGGTTGTCCGCCGCCGTGGATGCTCGTGGACGACCACTGCTAAACTCTCGGACAGCTGTTCCTGTCGTTTGAAATGCTCTCCAAGCTCGTGAAACGATGCTGTGAGCGATCCCGAACTCCTCGGCCACACTAGTCACACTTCGACATTCTTCCAACTTCCCAATGACGCAACCTCGGGTAAAGTCATCCAGATGTCGTCTACTGGATTGCCTGTTGGCCATATCACACGGTGGCAGCAACTTGACGTCATTCAAACCGATGTACACCGTGCAATAGCTTTCACCGAATTGCTGAGCGTACACCGCCCGTGTGCTTTATACCCTTCTGCGCACATATGGGACATCATTGGACGACAACTCCAGCGTCACCCCCAACTAGCATTAACCGTCCCTGTATTGACCGACCAAGTGCAACAGGCATGGAACTCCATCCCACAAACTGACATCCAGCACCTGTACGACACAATGCGTGAACGTTTGCGTGCTTGCATTCAACATTCTGGCGGTTACACCGGTTATTAATGTACCAGCATTTCACATTTAAAATGGCTCTTCTCGCGCTTACATTAAGCTGTGATGTTGAAACCTTAGTCGATTAAATATGTTACCTATACAAATGTATTGACGCCATTTCATTCCTCTACAACTATTTTTTCGTGGTGTTGGGATTTTTTTCCGTCGGTGTATATAGCGGTGTATATAACTCACCACGCTTGGCCAGCGTGGTGAGTTATATACACCGCTATATACACATTATGGCCAAACCCCTCCAAAATGACTCCACAACTTAAATCTTGGCCCTCAGTCTCCGGCAGCTGGAATGTACCTGGCCAAGGCAGCGGCCAGTGCGACATGAAGGCAGAGGGTGCTAAGAATCCCCGGAGGACCGGGCTAGGCTGCCATCTGATGCTGACCTTGGCTACGTATAACGAACGCTCCCTATCTTCTGATTCAAGGCTTCTTGAATTGGAAAAGGAACTACAAAGGATCAAGTGGGACATCGTCGGGCTAAGTGAGGTAAGGAGAAGATCTCATTGATCTGAAAAGTGGACATCTCTTCTACTATCATGGGACAGATACTGGCAGAACTAGTGGTGTTGGATTTATAATGAACAAGAAACTGAAGGATAAAGTTGTAGAAGTTGAAAGTTCCTCTGACAGAGCTGCACGACTCGTTATCCAACTCTCGAGAAGATACCAGGCACAGATTATTCAAACTTATGCACCCACCACAAGTCATCCTGAAGAAGAAATTGAAGAATTTTATGAGGAAATTCGTCATCTAAATAATAAAGGTAAGCAGCATTTGAAGATAATTATGGGAGATTTCAATGCAAAAATAGGGCAACTGCAACAGAATGAAACTTCAGTAGGTAAATTCGGTCACGGCAACAGAAACCAGCGTGGAAATACTCTCGTAGAGTTTGCAGAGGCAGAAGGGTTTTTCATCTTGAACTCCTTTTTCAAGAAAAAGCCACACAGGAAATGGACATGGAGACATCCAAATGGGATGACAAGTGAAATTGATTTTATTATGTGTAACAAAAAATTTGTCATAGAAGACTGCAGTGTGCTAAACAAGTTCAACACAGGTAGTGACCATAGATTGGTGAGATGTAAGATGCATCTCAACACTAAACTTGAACGTGGCAAGCTCATAAGACAAACAAAATCTATTGACATAACCAACCTTAAAAAACACCATAATACCTTCAAATTGGAACTGAAGAACAGATTCTCTGCTTTAGAAGGAATAACATCGGAAGAAGTGGATATTTCTGAAGTTAACAGAAAAGTAACCAAAGCTCTTATATAAACATCAACAAAATTAGCTGGGTCTAAGAACAAGTTGCATGTGAACAAATTATCAGGAAAAACCAAAATGTTGATGCAAAAAAGAAGAGAGATGAGGACAACTAAAGAAGATGTGACTTCCAAAGTGGAATATATAGAGCTATGCAAGACAGTAAGGAAAAAGTATCACTGAAGACGTAAGAAAATTCAACTGTGAACTAGTGAGGAAAGCAATTGAAAACAACCAAAGCCTAAAGATAGTAAAGGGACATCTCAGTAAGGGAAGAAAACAGATTATGGCACTGAGAAAAGAAGATGGTTCTGTAACAAGAAATAGAGGCGAAATTTTGACAAGAGTGAAAGATTTCTACTCCAAATTATATGAAAGGGATGATACATGTACTCCAGACATCATTAAAGGTACCAGTACCAGAGTTCCTCCAGTCCTTCCAGCAGAAGTTGCACATGCAATCAAGAACATGAAGCGGGGAAAAGCTGCAGGAGAAGATGGAATTACTGTAGACATCATACAAGAAGCAAGTGGAGAAATCGAAACAGTACTCGCCCAAATTTTCACTCGATGCCTTAATGAAGGGAAGATTCCTGAGGATTGGAATAACGCTACAATGATCTTGCTACATAAAAAAGGTGACATTGAGGATCTCAGGAACTACAGACCTATCAGCCTCCTATCAGTGGTTTATAAAGTCTTCACTAAAGTTCTTTCACACCGCTTGAAGGTAACACTGGACATGGCTCAACCGAGAGAACAAGCTGGATTCAGGAGTGGCTACAGCACAATAGATCATATCCACGTACTGAGAGAACTAATTGAAAGAGCGAGGGAATATGAACTTCCATTGTGCATGGCTTTTATCGATTATGAAAAAGCCTTTGATTCGATGAAACCATCAGCAGTTACAATGGCTCTGAAATCCTGCGGTATTGAAGATGCATACATTAATATTATTAATAACATCTATGAAAATGCAAATGCAAAGATTCAGCTGTTTGAAAATACAACACACATAAAAATTGGAAAAGGAGTGAGACAAGGTGACACCATATCTCCGAAGCTCTTTAATGCCACATTGGAGGGTGTTTTTCAGTCACTGAGCTGGGAAAACAATGGGATAAAGATTAATGGAGATTATCTAACCCACCTTCGTTTTGCTGATGACGTAGTCATTTTTGCAACTAGCCCATCAGAGCTGCAGAGTATGATCCAAGAACTTGCTGACAAGAGTAAAGAAGTGGGATTAAAAATGAACTTTCAGAAGACAAAAGTGATGTTCAATGCTTTTACAAGAAATGAAGATTTATCGATTGATGGAGAAAAGCTGGAGATAACAGACACATACGTTTATCTTGGACAGCAGATATCAAGAGAGGGTCCCATTGATGAAGAAATTAATCGGCGTACGAAACTTGCCTGGAGAGCTTTTGGAAGAAACAGCATAATTTTCAAGAGCAATATGCCATTATGTCTTAAAAGAAAAGTGTTTGATCAATGCATCCTTCCAGTGCTTACGTATGGTGCAGAGACGTGGACCTTAACTAAAAGAGACATACAAAGGCTGCAGACAACTCAAAGCAGCATGGAGAGGTGCATGCTTGGTGTAACCAGGAGAGATAAGAAGAGGAACTCGTGGATCCGAAAAATGACAAGAGTGGAAGACATCATGATTAGAGTTAAATCCCTGAAATGGTAATGGACAGACCATCGATGGACAGCCGAAATTTTAGATTGGATTCCAAGGGACAGGAAAAGACCCAGAATACGACCACATGGGAGATGGGTGGATGAAATTCGAAAGTATGCAGGAGCGACATGGATGAGACTGGCACAAGACAGACCGTTGTGTAGGAAACTTGGGGAGACCTTCGTCCAGCAGTGGATTGATAATGGTTGACAATGATGATGATATTATTTAATAATGTATTGTTTAACTTCTAATACTTCTGCACAATCATCTTTCCTTATTTTGCGTAAAAGTATGTGCTTATTCTCTTTTCACTCTTTTCAGACCAACTGCGTGAACTAAGAACGAACAGCCTGGCGAAGATCATTTGTGACAATACAGAAATTACGGAAATACAGCCTTACGCTATGTATTTTGCAAATAACAGGTTTGTTACTTTTAAGGATACTTTTTTTTTTTTTTGCAGTGCAGACAGTTTCATTAGACGATGAGTGAGAGATAGCAAATGCCGAGCGTAGGAAGAATCTTCGAAAAATTGAGTGAATCAGATGATTTAATTAAACAGATAATATTATTGTGGAAATGGAAAGAGGTATCCCTAAGCAGGGTTGGGGCACGCTGGGGGTAAACATGGGGAACCCAAGGGCAACAATCTGATTTATATCACTATAGCTTTGGAGAGATAATAGACAATTTGCAGACTTAATTTTGCCCCCTTTTTTACGGCTTTCCAACCGTATATTGAAGAAGCGTATATGCTCGAGCTTTGTCCGTCCGCACGATAACTCGTGTAGAAATGGTTCGATTCCGATGAAATTTTAGTATGTGGTAGGGAACCACTTGGGGACGAACCCTGTTGAAAATGGGCGCAGTGGGTTCAAAGGTCAGGACATAGGAGCGGGATGCATTCCATTTCCCTTATGCGTCATAACTTGCGTAAATATGGTTCGATTTCGAAGAAATTTTAGTATGTGATAGGGGACCACCTGGAGACGAACCCTATTGAAAATGGGCGTAGTGGGGTCAAAGGTCAGGACATACAAGCGGGATGCATTCCATTGCCCTTATGCATCATCACTTGCGTAAATATGCTTCGATTTCGATGAAATGTTAGTATGGGGTAGGGAGCCACCTGGGGACGAACCCTATTGAAAATGGGCAAAATGGGGTCAAAGGTCAGCACATCGGAGTGGGATCCATTACATCGCCCTTATGCGTCTTCGCTTGAGACAAAACTTTATCATGTTGTTCCGGAAGAGTACTTTACCGGTTCTGTTGAACATCATCGAAATGAGGTCAAAGGTCAGGTCATAGGGGCGAGATTTATTCCATAGCCATTATCCTCATAACTTGAGTAATGATTTCTAGTATGTTGGAAAGCGTATCATAATCAATGCATTGCATGATTTTACTAACTTTCGATTTCGAGTTTGCTGATTATTTTCCCTTGAAGACCTGCCGGCAGAGATTCCATGCTTACAGAATTGCATCGACGAGGAGCTGACGTAGAGTACGATGGTATTGGGATTACGAGGATTATAACAAAAGTTATGCACACGCTAATCTAAAACGGAAGCGATGATATAATCGGGAAAATGATTGCGTCATGTTATTGGTAGACTCTCAGCAAAGCAGTGGTGTCAGAACGACGCGCCATCATTTGCTGTGTGGACGTGGAAAGGGTTAAAAATGGAAGCGCGTCGCTCCTCAGGTCGAGTCATAGCGTTAGACTAGCACTTGTACGTAAAAATGGAAACTCGTAGAGAAAAAACTCCGACACAGATCCACACTGCCTTGCAAGAAGTTTTTGGGGAAGGAACTCTTGATCGAAGCACAGTTTCTTTCTGAGGAGAGAGTAGAGATCGGAAATTCGTCAAAATCGCCCCGACTTGTTGGAAGCGGGAGCGCCGATACGGTGACTTTTGTCCAAATATGGCTGGAAAACTTTATCCCATCCACCATACGATCCTGATCTCAGCCCTCTCGACTTTGATCTTTTCCCAAAGTTAGAAAATCGGCTCAGTGGCATCCGCTAGGAATCGCTGGACGAACTGACATTGGACGTGACTTGAGTAATACGACAGCTGAACAAAGATGGCGTACTACGGGGCATCCAGGACTACCTCACCGCTGGCAAGTTGTCATTAGCATCGGATGGGTGTTGTAGCGTCTTAGTAATCATCACGAATACTCATTTATGACTATCATAAATTTCCCAACACATAGCATTTAATTTAAAAAACAAAAACAGTACGATTCTTATGCCCTGTCGTCCTCCCTACAAATCAAAACAAACAAACTCTCTCTCCACGCTCTTTACTCCGTCTGCTTGCTTCTGCTGTCGACCTCAAAGCTCTCCTGTCAGCTCTGACGTCAGCAATGACGTCACTGTCCAGGACTGAGAACGGCACGGTGAACATTGAACGGCAATAAGATACGTTTTCTCCGTTACTTCACAATTTTCTCAAAAATGGAGAGTATGCAGAACTTTTGTTATGACCTCCGTATTTAGCTTGAAGTACTGCAAAGGTAATTCTTTTAACCAACGAAATGAGGAAGCTGTAAAAAGAATTTTAATTTTATAAATTTTATTTTAGACTATTTTGAAGGCTTCTGCTTGCACGGGGAAATACACAAACGTAGTACTTTTTCTCTTCCGGAAGTTTTGTTAATCTCATAATAGACGCATTTGTATTTCATTTACTTGTGGGCTCGGCTCCACTGATGTACACTGAAATGTCATTTTATTAACTACACCTAGATTCAGCAAGTGAGTTACACAGAGTATATAATAACAGCCGACTATAACATTGTGGCTGCGGGCCGCGGGTGGCCTAGTGGGCAACGTTCGTGACTGCTACGGAAAGGACCTCAGGTTCGATCCCAGGCAGGTACGAACGCTGGATCCACTAAATATCCGCCGTGCGTCGAATGGGCACGTTAAGCCGTCGGACCCCGGGTACTGGCCCCCAGTAATAAATAAGGGCGTCTTCCTCCCCTTTCTGCTTCGCTTCCGTGTCACTTTCCTATCGGGCACTCTAGCCCAAATCTCCAAGCTTCCTATTTCTAAGGGTTGTTTAAGACCTGGGGTCAGATACTCCCTTCCTAAAATTTTCTACACATGATCACAAAAAAAAAATAAAAAATAAAAAAAAATGATCACATTGTGGCTGCTAAAAGTAGCATACCGAAAAGCAAGACTTGTACTGCAGGGAGTATAGCAGCCGGCGACCACTGAGGGACTGTCCCTTTAAGACACGAGGACGAATTAACACGGGGTTAGCAAAATGAGCTGGAATCAGCTCGAACGAATATATTTGCTGTCTAAAAAGTGGGCAAAACGCGCCTGCAACGAGTGAACATCTAGAAGGTGCTGCTTACCCCTTGACTTTTTAATTCAAAGTTGTTGTTTACGGCAATAATCGACACTAATCCTTTTTGACTAATTATCTGATAAAACGGCAACAACAATTGCGTAGAATCTAAGAAAGGATCTCTCTTTCTTCGGTTGTACCCATTACAAGAGTCCTATTAGCAGGTAATCAATTTAGATGATTCATTTGTTTCTCTCCAGTGGCATGATGTCCGTGTCAGGAAGACTAGTATGTTTCCATCATGCATTGGGTCCAGGATGAGAGAGTAAAGTACTACAGGGTACCCCACTCGCTACCGAACCTGGCATTTCTTTAATAATATTAACACCAATGAAGATATTGCAACGAAATTTGAAGTGGACTTACCTTATTTCGTGCAAAATTTGATGACATCAGAACATGTGCTGGAAGTTGCCGCCATTTGCGTCCAGACAGCATTGAACCTAGCGGTCTGCCAGCAAGCCGGAGGGCTCCTTAGTGGCAGACACATTCCTAAGTGTGGCACCACTGAGGGACTGTCCGCCAGCCAGCCGGAGTGCTCCTTAGTGGCAGACACATTCCTAAGTGTGGTACCACTGAGGGACTGTCCGCCAGCCAGCCGGAGTGCTCCTTAGTGGCAGACACATTCCTAAGTGTGGTACCACTGAGGGACTGTCCGCCAGCCAGCCGGAGTGTTCGTTAGTGGCAGACGCATTCCTAAGTGTGGCACCACTGAGGGACTGTCCGCCAGCCAGCCGGAGTGTTCCTTAGTGGCAGACACATTCCTAAGTGTGGCACCACTGAGGGACTGTCCGCCAGCCAACCGGAGTGTTCCTTAGTGGCAGACGCATTCCTAAGTGTGGCGCCACTGAGGGACTGTCCGCCAGCCAGCCGGAGTGTTCGTTAGTGGCAGACGCATTCCTAAGTGTGGCGCCACTGAGGGACTGTCCGCCAGCCAGCCGGAGTGTTCCTTAGTGGCAGACGCATTCCTAAGTGTGGCGCCACTGAGGGACTGTCCGCCAGCCAGCCGGAGTGTTCGTTAGTGGCAGACGCATTCCTAAGTGTGGCGCCACTGAGGGACTGTCCGCCAGCCAGCCGGAGTGTTCCTTAGTGGCAGACGCATTCCTAAGTGTGGCGCCACTGAGGGACTGTCCGCCAGCCAGCCGGAGTGTTCCTTAGTGGCAGACACATTCCTAAGTGTGGCGCCACTGAGGAGCAGTCTGCTAGCCAGCCGGACACGCCTCTCTGCTGCTTTGTTATGACATCCCACACCAAACACGAATTTTCACAAAAAAAATTGGTATTTGGTGTGGGATGACCCGGCGCCGCAAAAATCCCATGTTCTTCGATACAACCATCAGAACAGGTGCATGTATAGAAATCGTCAACACCTTTGTAAATCAATTGGATGACGAAGAACTCTCCATTGTATATTAACAGCATGATGGAGCGACATCACATACATCACGCAACAGTATGGCCGAAATTCAGTCCTTTTTCGGCGACCGCGTCATTTCGAAGGGTCTATGGCCACCGCGCTCCCCCGATCTGACGCCTCCTGATTACTTTTTATCGGGATATCTAAAAGGGAGAGTTTATCAAAAGAAACCGCGAACCATAGATGCCTTGAAAGGAAACATCATCGGAAAAATTCAGGCAGCGATGGCAGCCTACTGGCAACGACTTTCCACAATATTTTGCGTCGGATTCAATACTGTCCGGAGGCAAATGGTGGCCACTTTCAGCATATATTGTGATGTCATCACATTTCGCACGAAATGAGGTGAGTCCACTTCAAATTTCGTGGCAATATCTTGTTGTTGTTGTTGTTGATTGGAGGTTTAACGACCACCGTGAGCAACTCAATGGGCTATAAGCAGTCGCCCGTCCCTAATTTAGGGTCACTGGTTCCAGGGAAGGGAGAGAGCCAGTGCCGTAAGACAAACACAACATCCATGCCTCACCGGGATTCGAACCCGGACCCCGTTCGGACGAATGATCAGAGGCCATCGCTTAGACCACTGCGCCACCGGGGCGGCGGCAATATCTTCATTGGTGTTAATACACTAATGTTCAAAATTGAGAGAATTTGCACATTTTGTCGAATTTCTGAAAAACTAATGGACACATTTTAATGAAATTTGGTATGGACACTCAGTTATACAAGAGAAAAAATTAAACCATACAACAGTCATGATACGCACTCATGATCGTCAATAAGGCCCATCAGCGCAGGAATGTCCAAAATCCGCGGCTCGTCCAATCCATCGGTGAGGAAGATATTCATCGAGATAATCTCGCACGTCGCCTAACCAGTGCGGTGGTGCACCATCCAATTGGAGAATAAAGTTGTCACTGTCGTCCTGCAACTGTGGCATCAACCAAAGACTTAACATATCCAGAAAAGAGCCTCCCGTGACAGTTTTCAGGTGAAAAAAGAAGGGGCCGCACACTTTCTTTTTGGAACACGTTTACCTTAGGGGGATCTCGCACTGTTGCTCTGTAAATCTGGGATTCTCCGTTCCCCAAAAGCAAACATTGTGCTTGTTTACCTGACCCCTCACGTGAAATGTAGCTTCATCGGTGAAAACTAAGTGATCGGCAAAATCGTCATCTTCAAAACGGTGCTGCGTTTCGGCACAAAATTCAAAGTGCTTTGTCTTGTCAAAGTCAGTGAGATTTTGCAACATCTGCACTTTGTATGGAATCATTTTCAGCTTATTTCTCAAAATTTTCCAGACAGTGGGCTGTGAAATCTGCACTTCACGACTCACCCTCCGCGTTGATTTTCCCGGGCTTCGTCGAATGGCGGTGCAAACACTATCGACGACTTCTTCCGATACACGCAGTCGTCCAGGTTGTTTAAGTTTGCACAAACACCCCATAGTTTTAATTTGTTTATACCAATCGTAGATAGATTTTCTGGTTGGCAGTTCTTTTCCGAATCGTGATCGAAAATGCCGTTGCACAAGAGTTACGGATTCCGTTTTGCTCAATTCCAGAACACAAAACGCCTTCTCCACTGCAGACGCTGCCATTTTGACTGACTAGTCGCATGTGACACGCGCGCTGTCGCCTACGTCACTTCTCTCAGTAGCGGGACACAAACTTTATGAGTACAACTACCTGACGGTTCGCAGTTGTGGACCGTGTCTTCGACTGTTACTGTTTTACAGTATCTGGAAACCGTATACTTCTTTATGAATCAGGGTGTATACACAGTGCGTCAAAATTTTTTAAGACCGGCGCTAGATTTCAGCCTACGGTGGCGTTACCAGTGTAATCGCGAATGCGTTATAAACCGTGACCATCTGCTTGCTTTCTGCCAAAAGTACTGCGCAGTTGTTAAAGTAACTCAAACGAAACGGCCGTTCATTAGAGAAGTCAAATTTTTTTCATGTTGAATTATTAAGATGGAACAAAGGGCTGTTATTAAATTTAACGCAAAACGTGGTAAAAGTGCCTCGGAAACGTACCAAATGATGAAACAAGTTTACGGTGAGTTTTGTTTAAGTAGATCAAATGTTTTCCTGTGGCACAAACGTTTTTTGGACGGAAGAGTTACGCTAGAAGATGATCAGCATACCGGAAGACCAAGTTCATCTAGGACATCTGAGATTATTGAAAAAGTGCTTGATTTCGTGGCAAAAAACCGATGTGCGTCACTAAGAATGATGGAAGAGTCTTTAAACATCAACAAAGAAACGATTCGAACCATCCTGCATGAAGATTTGGGCAAAACAAAAGTCTGTGCTAAATTTGTTCCACACACGTTAACCAATGAACAAAAATCAAGGAGAAGTGCACATTGCAGAGACATCATTTCAGCCGCTGAAAACGATCCAAACTTCTTAAAATCGATTGTTACAGGTGATGAAACATGGTGTTTTCAATATGATCCTAAAACAAAGCGACAAAGTGCGGAATGGAAGTAAAAAAACTCGCCACAAGCCAAAAAAACAAGAACAGCTCCATCGAAAATCAAAACAATGCTCATTACATTCTTCGATAGTAAGTTATCCACAAAGAATTTGTTCCAAGTAGACAAACAATTACTGGTGAGTTTTATTTAAATGTTTTGAGGCGTTTGATGGGCAGAATTCGTCGCATTCGTCCAAAAATATCGGGATGAAAACAGTTGGTGTTTGTTGCACGATAATGCACCCAGTTACACCTCACTTCTTGTTAGTAGATTTTTGGCTAATTATAACGTCTGTGTGTTGAATCATCCACCGTATTCGCCCGATGTAGCACCCTGCGACTTTTCTTTATTCCCGAAACTTAAAATGACGTTAAAAGGGTGTTATTTTGATGATATTTCGACCATACAAACAGCTTCGACGCGTGCTTTGGAGGCAATTCCTCAAAGTGAACTGGAACAGGCATTCGAATCATTATTAAATCGCTGTAACAAGTGTATTGAAGCCGGAGGGACTTATTTTGAATAACAAACCACAACAAATTATAATTTCTTGTTTCTATTTCATTTTACAGACCCAGTCTTAAAAATTCTTTGCCACACTGTGTATATCAAATTGAAATACATGGAATAATTAATACTAATTTAAATCAAGCTGTTCTTCCCATGCAACATGACCACAGAAATTTGAAAGTTTTATATTGTAGCTAACTCTATAAATTGTAACTAACTGACGTGCTTTGAAAAGTTTTGCGATTTGCTTTGTACACTTATTGTCATAAAAATCCGCTCACCAAGAAGGAGCGTCAGATTGAAATGAGATTTTAGTAGTGACATGGTACATACCAAGGACAGCAGTGATTACAATATCACAGTAGCAGGACGATTTCCCGCGGTGCACATTCCGGTCAGCGTTAGTACGGCGTCGGGCTGTGCTCGGATACGTGCGGTGATACGGTCCAGCGTGGAGTCAAAGAAACGCCGTATGTCATCCTGGGACAGATTGGCCCACACTTCTTGCAACTCACGCTCTAAATCACGAACACTGGGACATGGAGAAAGCTGGCGTCCCATCTGGCCCCACACGTGCTCGATGGGCGAGAGATCAGGCGATCTGGTAGGCCACGGAAGCGTCGAAGTAGACAGTCCTGGGAAATGGGAGCCGTGTGCGGACGGGCGTTATCTTGTTGGAAAACGGCTGCATGCCGCCCAGCCAGGAAAGCCAGCACATGGGACCGCAGGATCTCCTGTGCAGTGAGGTTGGGATTGTATTGGTTTACCTGCGGTCCTCCACACTCTGACTCGGTGGTCCTCCGTTCCCATACAGAAACTGGATTCGTCGCTGAACACTATATGTCGCCAGTACGTAGCATTCTACGTTGCTCGTTGCTGATATCACTGCAACCGACGCCGACAATGGTCAGGTGTTAATGGCAGAAAACGTATCGGCCGTTGAGGGTGCAGATTCGCCTCTTCCAGGCGTTTGAAAATGGTTTTGGCGGACACAGGAGTCCCTTGTATATCCACCACATGTCTCTGGATATTAGACAAGGACGTCGTTGCATCCACTATCACGATCCCACGGTCCTGTCTGTTGGTCATGTGTCTGAGTCATCCAGAAACAGTCCGCCATGTCTGGATGCCTTCCGGTGTCCATAGCTCCCAAGACGATCACACCATACTGTCCGACCGGCCCAAATGGCGTCCACCCTGCCTCTCTCATCCCGACAACAATACGGCCTCGTTCAAACTCCGTCAGTTGTCCGTACGCACATGGACGGCGGCTCCTCAGCATGTCTATCACTCGGGGATCTCACCTGACTCTTACCGTGCACTTCGGCACGAATGTGGAGTCCCCTGCGCGGCGCCTTATAAGCCCTAAGGATTGCGATTGCAGCACCGGTCTTGGACGCGCGGGATTTAATCATTTGCGTGTCTGCCCTCCCCGTAGCTATTCGCCGAGTTTCGCGTTAATCGCACGGTTTTTTTCTTGGTGAGCGGATTTTTATGATAATGTATTTTTGTTGAAGTGGTGATCTTCTCCATGCGGAATGATCTTTTAAAAAACATTTTTCTTTCTCTAGGAATCCGATGGTGAACTGTAATCACCTTCCAGGGATGGACCTCCATGCCTGGATGCGATAAGGGAGAGCTAATTAACTCCTTTCTCTTTGGTGAGTTTGAAACAGCAAGTCTTTAGTGCTCGATGAATTTCTTAGACTGTTTGCAAGTGAATATTCTGCAACGCACTTTGGACGAAAACACGTAGATATTTGGAATGCGTTCCAAAAATCAAACCCTTCATGAATTCAGTATCAACTGAGAGCACGTACGTTGCAATTCGCACAAAACACCACGCAGTGCGATAACAATAGAGGAAATGTAAGATGATTAAAGCCCCCTGAAGTTTTGAGGTTCTCCTTTCAAAACGAGAATTTTTATTTTTTTATTTTTACTTCCCTGTTATGGCTTGTATACACTGAAGAGCAATTGAATTAGAGATACCTGTCTAGTAGCACCACCTTTCGCCCTGATGAAGGCGGCTATTCGTCTCGGCATGTACTCGACAAGACACCGGAAGCGTTGGATCCACGATCCCTGAACAAGCTCCCACAGTTCACGAAGATTTCATGGAGGAGGGTCATCTCTCTCGATGGCATCCCAGATGTGCTCGATGGGATTGAGCTCAGATGACCTAGCTGGCCAAGGAAGCGAGGTCACGTCGGTGGAGTGTTCATCCAATCGGATACAATTCGGGAGCTGCATTGTCTTGTTGCAGGATGAGGTCCCCAGTGGGACGTTGAAGACGCACAAAGGGAAGCAAAGGGTCGTCCAGGATATCCCGGTAACGTTGATCTCTGAGGGACGATGTCACACGCACCAGGGGTCCCATTTGAGTCCACGTAAACAGTCCCCAGAAGAGAATGCCACCCCCATCAGCTTGAAGAGTACCCTGCTGGCAAGAAGGATCCATCGCTTTATGTGGTTTGCGTCGTACTCGTATCCTGCCATCCGCATGTACCAACGTGAATCTCGACTCATCAGTCCAGGCAACATTTTCCCACATGTCTAGGGTCCAGTGGCGATGTTTCCTCGCCCATGCTAATCTTTGCACCCTGTGATGTGCGGTCAGCAGCGTGGGACGATGGCTTCTGTACCCCATAGCGAGGAGATGGTTCTGGATGGTGTGGCTGCTTACACGTTTTTGTGCACCAGCGTTAAATTCCTAAGTGATTTCTTGCACTGTGGCCCGTCTATCCGCTGTTACAATGCGAGCTAGCAGACGATGACCCCGCTCATCCACACGCTGTTGTCCACGGCAGTTGGCCTTTGCAAGGATGGTTTTACAGGATTCGATGTACTCACGGTGCACCCGTGACACAGTGGCTCGCAAAAATCCCAGTGTCTGCACGACTTCCGAGATGGAGTGACCCATACTTCATCCGACTCTTACTGATTCCCGTCGCATCACTCCTTATATTGTCGGATCGCTGCATACGTCACGTCGTTTCCGTTTACAGGGCCGCCCACAACGCCACATTTGCATAACGCCAGCTGTCTCTAAGTTGATTGCTCTTCAGTGTATATAGGGTATCCCAAAATATTCCTACCAAGACTGAAAAATGAAGACCAGAAAGAGGAATCTGAGTGTGTAGGAATTTTTAATACTAGGAATCTACATAATAGCATATTCAATGTGTCTGCCCTCGACTACAATGACATTACGTAACCGTAGTACAAAATTGGAGAGACCAGATGGTTCACGAGGTCCGTGGAAATGGCGCAATTCTCATGTTCAATAGCTGTTCGCACAGCTTCTCCAATGTCAGTGAGTTGGGCCAGTATATCTGGTCTTTAAGATAACCCCAGAAGAAATAGTCGCACTGATGGAGATCCGGAGAATATGACGGGCACCGTCTTGCATGAAAAAGTAACCTTGCAAGTTTCACACGGTTTAAATCCGATGGAAAACTATAAAGAAATAGTGTAAAGTAATGTGTTCTAACACTTTTGGAGTGAAGATTATTAAAAAAATCTAAAAAGAATTGGATACGATTACGATGACACAATGTATCAAAAGACAAAATTGGAGACCACGTGGTTCACGAGGTCATTGGAAATGGCGCAATTCTCATGTTCAAAAGCTATGCGCAGCTTCTCCAATGTCAGTGAGTTGGGCCTGTATATGTGGTCTTTAAGATAACCCCAGAAGAAATAATCGCACGGATTGAGATCCGGAGAATAGGACGGGCCCGTCTTGCATGAAAAAGTGATCTCGCAGGTTACCACCAGTGAAACCCTGCAGACACAGAATGAAAGCCGTTGCCAACACTCTCCGATATCTTGTAGATGTTAGAGTTTCGTTGATGAAGATGGACTCGAAGATTTCACATCGTGACAATACACAGTCACACGATGTGGGTGCAGGATTGCAGGCAATTGCAAGATGTGAGTTTGCGGACCTCCTAGACTGCCAGTTCTCTTTGTTGACAAAGCCGTCGAGATGGAAATGAGCTTCAAGCCTTGCACCTGTATTCCTTGCTGTTAGAAGCAGTTGTGTCTGGATCTTGTACGGGAACAGATGCAAATCTGTTGTGAGAATGCGATGAACACTGCTGAGTGTCAACCACAACTGTTGCGCAGCCAGTCTGATGGACTTTTCCGGGCTTCCGTCAAATGTTTCTCCGCCCTTCCAATGTTGGTTTCCGTCCTTGATGTGGAGGATCTGCCACTTTGGGTCCGATCGTCTAACACTGACCCCGTTGTGTGAAATTTGGGGGCGATGTCGTGTATTTGTCTGGTCTGGTTTTGACGCTGAACTTCTGGAATGCCCTTCTCAGCTTTTTGGACTCTCCGATGATCGATAATTCTCATCCACGATGAAGATGGTATTTCTTTCTTCTTATAGCCACTTCTGTCTATAGGTATCTCCCAATTCTTTCCACCTATTTCTATCCTGAGCTTGTTGGTGCCAAAGAGTCCCATCCGTTTTCCTTATATCGTTGAAAATACTCCAAATACGTGGCGACAGTAAATAAATAAATACATCGCTCTTAACCACGTTCTAGAAACACACAGCAACCCAAAAATTGTTTTTCAGCCGCCGCTGTGGAGTTGAACCAACAGAACTCTCGATATCTAGCCGAGTGCGTTACACTTACGCCACGGTGGCCAACAATCCACGGTGCTAGGTGTATTTTTAAGTCATCTTCTGACATCATAAATCCGTAAGATGGGCTCAGCTACTGAGACGTCTCCATCTGGGGGAATAATCGCCACGTATTTGGAGTATTTTCAACTTGGATCTCGCCCTTTTAGATTTAACTGCTAAAATATATATACACTAACGGAAAAAAGAATCCCAACACCACGAAAAAATAGTTGTAGAGGAATGAAATGGCGGCAATACCTTTGTATAGGTAACATATTTAATCGATTAAGGTTTCAAGATCACAGCTTAATGTAAGCGCGAGAAGAGCCATTTTAAATGTGAAATGCTGGTACATTAATAACCGGTGTAACCGCCAGAATGTTGAATGCAAGCACGCAAACGTTCATGCATTGTGTCGTACAGGTGCTGGATGTCAGTTTGTGGGATGGAGTTCCATGCCTGTTGCACTTGGTCGGTCAATACAGGGACGGTTAATGCTGGTTGGGGGGTGACGCTGGAGTTGTCGTCCAATGATGTCCCATACGTGCTCGATTAGAGAAAGATCTGGTGATCTAGCAGGCCACGGCAACATGTCGACACTCTGTAGAGCATGTTGGGTTACAACAGCGGTATGCGAGCGAGCGTTATCCTGTTGGAAAACACCCCCTGGAATGCTGTTCATGAATGGCAGCACAACAGGTTGAATCACCAGACTGACGTACAACTGTGCCGTCAGGGTGCGTGGGATAACCACGAGAGTGCTCCTGCTGTCATAGGAAATTGCTTCCCAGACCAGGTGTAGGTCCAGTGTGTCTCAGCCGCAGACAGGTTGGTTGCAGGCTCTCACCTGGCCTCCTTCTAACCAACACACGGCCATCACTGGCACCAAGGCAGAACCGGCTTTCATCAGAAAACACAACAGATCTCCACTCCGTCCTCCAATGAGCTCTAGCTTGACACCACTGACATCGCAAACGGCAGTGGTTTGTAGTAAGTGGAATGCACGCTACAGGGCGTCTGGGTCGGAGCTGTCCTTCAAGTAACCGATTTGTAACAGTTCGTTGTGTCACTGTGGTGGCAACTGCAGCTCGAATTGCTGCTGCAGACGCAGTACGATGCGCCACTGCCATACGCCGTACACGGCGGTCTTCCCTCTCAGTAGTGCCACGTGGCCGGCCGGAACCCGGTCTTCTTGAGGCAGTACCTTTCCTTGACCGCCGCTGCCAACAATCATGCACAGTGGCTACATTCCTGCCAAGTCGTTCTGCAATATTGCGGAAAGAAAATCCACCTCCTCGTAGCCCTATTACACGACCTCGTTCAAACTCCGTGATCTGTTGATAATGGCTTCTTCGTCTTCTTAAAGGCATTCTTGACTAACATCAACACCCTACGTCGAATCTCAACGATAACTAACGCTCACGAACGTTACAGCGCGTATTTACAGCAAACCTGCTTTGCATGTTCCGAGGGGCGCTAATAGCGCCACACGTATGCGCCGAGCGCGAAATTTGCATAGACGTTATCTTACAGATGTACTCTCACCGCCTACCAACTGTCGTTTATCTAACACAACCCCTTCTTGGTGTTGGGATTTTTTTCCGTCAGTGTATATAGCCAGTGACGTTAATGCCCACCAGATGGAGACGTCTCAGTAGCTGAGCCCATCTTACGGATTTATGATGTCAGAAGATGACTTTAAAATACACATAGCACCGTGGATTGTTGGCCACCGTGGCGTAAATGTAACGCACTCGGCTAGATATCGAGAGATCTGTTGGTTCAATTCCACAGCGGCGGCTGAAAAACAATTTTTCGGTTGCTGTGTGTTTCTAGAACGTGGTTAAAAGCGATGTATTTATTTATTTTTCTTATATCATCTGATTATCTTCTTTCAGGTCTTCCATCTGATGTTCTAACCTTCAAATGGCCGCCACTCCAGTATAACTTTTGTCCATCGAATGTCTTTCAGCCTTGCAATATGTCCTACCTATTTCCATTTCTTTCGAAGTATGTTTTCTCCAATATCTAAAACTATAGTTTCAGCTCTTTTTGATTTTATCTTTGAGTCTTATGTTTAGCAGACATCTTTCCATTCTTCTTTGTTGTTGTTTTTTTTGCATTTTTATCTATTATTTCTTTTTTGATTGGCCAGGTCTGTGCTCCATATAACATAACAGGCAATACACATTGGTGAAGAGTCTTGTTCTATTTCCAGGCTATATTTTACTGTTTAAATTCTTCAATTTTCCAAAAGGTGACTATCCCATTTCTATTCTTCTTTTCGCTTCTTCCATGACTCCCTGTTTGTTCACTGTTATCAATTTTCCTAAGTATACATATTCATCTACTATTTCAATTTCTTCATTATTTACCTTAATAATATTATTTCTTTCCTCGTGTCCTTTCGGTTTGTCATTAGTTTGGCTTTCACATAGTTAATGTTTAATACAATTTTTGTTGATTTAGTTATTAAATCTTCTACAATTTCTTTTAAATCTTCCATACTGTCTGCAATAATAAGTATGTCATCAGCAAATCTTAGGTTATTCAATTCAAGTCCATTAATGCTTTATGGGACCATTCAAAATTACGCATCATATATTTGTCATTTGGAAATATTTAAAATATAATTAAATAGTGACTTCGGTTATTTTGTGTGCAAACGGCAATTAGAGAAATTCACCTTCAGTTAAAAATGAGCTTAGCAAAGATCTCTATTGGGGAAAGTCATTCTTTCGTTGGCCGTGGGACCTCCCACGAACAAAAGGACGCCCCCTTCTGAATCCCCCGGTCATTGGAAGAAACTCCCCCTCAGAGAGAGCTCGCCAGGGACAATTCTAGCTTAGCAATTAATAACAGTCAACTTCTTACGTGCGGAGCATCTTCCTCGGAGACAGAGAGAGCGAAAGCGAATTAGACGGAGTAATCATAAAGAAAAAGTTTTGCTGGAGATTTTGTGGGGAGAACGACGAAGGATTTTGCACGGGCATGCAGGCACATAGGATAAGAACAAATTTGCCGGGGAAAATGTAGAGAAAGCCGTCCGTAATCCATTTCCCTCTGGAAGTTTATACCATTTATTTTGACTAACCAATTTTTTTCCCTTTCCCCAATCCAAAGAATAAAGACTTGTGTGAGCGAAATCATCTGTTGTTAGGTACTATTTGTTTCAATATTTATTTGCTTCCCTTCTCCAATGAGAGGAACCTGCGAACATTGGCCTTCTGATAAGTTGGCGTCCACCTCAATACTTAATATTAACCACGGCAACATATTCCAGTGTTAATATTGTTTGCTTATTTCATTATAATATTTGCTGTAGCATTTTCGTAAATGTATTTTATTATGTCAATACACTGTTTCTCGATGCTATAATCTCTAAGAAATTTTATTATTGATGATGATTTATACAATCAACACCTTTTTTCGCTTTCCAACGGTAGGTTGAAGAAGCGTATATGCTCTAGCTTTCTCCGTCAGTCCATCCTTCCGCACGATAACTCGCGTAAAAATGGTTCGATTTCGATGAAATTTTAGTATGTGGTAGGGAACCACCTGGGGACGAACCCTATTGAAAATGGGCGAAATGCGGTCAAAGGTCAAGACATAGGAGCGGGATCCATTCCATTGCCCTTATGCTTCATAACTTAAGTAAAAATGCTTCGATTGCGACAAAACTTTATCATGTTGTTCCGGAAGTACACTGAACCAATTCTGTTCAATATCATCGAAATGGGGTCAAAGGTCAGGACACAGGACCGAGATTTATTCAACAGCCATCATCCTCATAACTTGAGTAAAACAGTTTCTATTGCGACAAAACTTTAGTATGTTGTTCCGGAGGTATACTGAATCAATTCTGTTCAATATCATCGAAATGGGGTCAAAGGTCAGGACACAGGACCGAGATTTATTCAACAGCCATCATCCTCATAACTTGAGTAAAACAGTTTCTATTGCGACAAAACTTTAGTATGTTGTTCCGGAGGTATACTGAACCAATTCTGTTCAATATCATCGAAATGGGGTCAAAGGTCAGGACACAGGAGCGAGATTTATTCAACAGCCATCATCCTCATAACTTGAGTAAAACAGATTGCGACAAAACTTTAGTATGTTGTTCCGGAGGTATACTGAACCAATTCTGTTCAATATCATCGAAATGGGGTCAAAGGTCAGGACACAGGAGCGAGATTTATTCAACAGCCATCATCCTCATAACTTGAGTAAAACAGTTTCTATTGCGACAAAACTTTAGTATGTTGTTCCGGAGGTATACTGAACCAATTCTGTTCAATATCATCGAAATGGGGTCAAAGGTCAGGACACAGGAGCGAGATTTATTCAACAGCCATCATCCTCATAACTTGAGTAAAACAGTTTCTATTGCGACAAAACTTTAGTATGTTGTTCCGGAGGTATTCTGAACCAATTCTGTTCAATATCATCGAAATGGGGTCAAAGGTCAGGACACAGGAGCGAGATTTATTCAACAGCCATCATCCTCATAACTTGAGTAAAACAGTTTCTATTGCGACAAAACTTTAGTATGTTGTTCCGGAGGTATTCTGAACCAATTCTGTTCAATATCATCGAAATGGGGTCAAAGGTCAGGACACAGGAGCGAGATTTATTCAACAGCCATCATCCTCATAACTTGAGTAAAACAGTTTCTATTGCGACAAAACTTTAGTATGTTGTTCCGGAGGTATACTGAACCAATTCTGTTCAATATCATCGAAATGGGGTCAAAGGTCAGGGCACAGGAGCGAGATTTATTCCACAGCCATTATCCTCATAACTTGAGTAAAATAGTTTCTATTGCGACAAAACTTTAGTATGTTGTTCCGGAGGTATACTGAACCAATTCTGTTCAATATCATCGAAATGGGGTCAAAGGTCAGGACACAGGAGCGAGATTTATTCAACAGCCATCATCCTCATAACTTGAGTAAAACAGTTTCTATTGCGACAAAACTTTAGTATGTTGTTCCGGAGGTATACTGAACCAATTCTGTTCAATATCATCGAAATGGGGTCAAAGGTCAGGACACAGGAGCGAGATTTATTCAACAGCCATCATCCTCATAACTTGAGTAAAACAGTTTCTATTGCGACAAAACTTTAGTATGTTGTTCCGGAAGTATACTGAACCAATTCTGTTCAATATCATCGAAATGAGGTCAAAGGTCAGGACACAGGAGCGAGATTTATTCAACAGCCATCATCCTCATAACTTGAGTAAAACAGTTTCTATTGCGACAAAACTTTAGTATGTTGTTCCGGAGGTATTCTGAACCAATTCTGTTCAATATCATCGAAATGGGGTCAAAGGTCAGGACACAGGAGCGAGATTTATTCAACAGCCATCATCCTCATAACTTGAGTAAAACAGTTTCTATTGCGACAAAACTTTAGTATGTTGTTCCGGAGGTATACTGAACCAATTCTGTTCAATATCATCGAAATGGGGTCAAAGGTCAGGGCACAGGAGCAAGATTTATTCCACAGCCATTATCCTCATAACTTGAGTAAAACAGTTTCTATTGCGACAAAACTTTAGTATGTTGTTCCGGAGGTATACTGAACCAATTCTGTTCAATATCATCGAAATGGGGTCAAAGGTCAGGACACAGGAGCGAGATTTATTCAACAGCCATCATCCTCATAACTTGAGTAAAACAGTTTCTATTGCGACAAAACTTTAGTATGTTGTTCCGGAGGTATACTGAACCAATTCTGTTCAATATCATCGAAATGGGGTCAAAGGTCAGGGCACAGGAGCGAGATTTATTCCACAGCCATCATCCTCATAACTTGAGTAAAACAGTTTCTATTGCGACAAAACTTTAGTATGTTGTTCCGGAGGTATACTGAACCAATTCTGTTCAATATCATCGAAATGGGGTCAAAGGTCAGGGCACAGGAGCGAGATTTATTCCACAGCCATTATCCTCATAACTTGAGTAAAATAGTTTCTATTGCGACAAAACTTTAGTATGTTGTTCCGGAGGTATACTGAACCAATTCTGTTCAATATCATCGAAATGGGGTCAAAGGTCAGGACACAGGAGCGAGATTTATTCAACAGCCATCATCCTCATAACTTGAGTAAAACAGTTTCTATTGCGACAAAACTTTAGTATGTTGTTCCGGAGGTATACTGAACCAATTCTGTTCAATATCATCGAAATGGGGTCAAAGGTCAGGGCACAGGAGCAAGATTTATTCCACAGCCATTATCCTCATAACTTGAGTAAAACAGTTTCTATTGCGACAAAACTTTAGTATGTTGTTCCGGAGTTATACTGAACCAATTCTGTTCAATATCATCGAAATGGGGTCAAAGGTCAGGACACAGGAGCGAGATTTATTCAACAACCATCATCCTCATAACTTGAGTAAAACAGATTGCGACAAAACTTTAGTATGTTGTTCCGGAGGTATACTGAACCAATTCTGTTCAATATCATCGAAATGGGGTCAAAGGTCAGGACACAGGAGCGAGATTTATTCAACAGCCATCATCCTCATAACTTGAGTAAAACAGTTTCTATTGCGACAAAACTTTAGTATGTTGTTCCGGAAGTATACTGAACCAATTCTGTTCAATATCATCGAAATGAGGTCAAAGGTCAGGACACAGGAGCGAGATTTATTCAACAGCCATCATCCTCATAACTTGAGTAAAACAGTTTCTATTGCGACAAAACTTTAGTATGTTGTTCCGGAGGTATTCTGAACCAATTCTGTTCAATATCATCGAAATGGGGTCAAAGGCCAGGACACAGGAGCGAGATTTATTCAACAGCCATTATCTTCATAACTTGAGTAATGATTTCTGATATGTTGGAAAGCTTATCATAATCAATGCATTGCATGATTTTACTAACTTGTTTAAAATCTTTAAAAGCTGTGTAAAGAAAAAGGTTGGATCCGTTGAAGTTTTCAACAAGCAAGCTCATTGATTGAATATGATCCATTATACTGAAGTTTTTTCTGAAAGGAGCTTATTCAGGGGGAAACATCATTATTGGGGTAAAATCCCTGAAATGGCAGTGGGCTGAACATATTTTTTGGAACAACTGACCACTGTGGCTCAAATTAAATACCTGATTGGATACCAAAAAACGGGAAAAGACCCAGAAGAAGAGACGACGTGGGAGGGAGAAATGCCAACGCATGAAGGAGTGAGGTAGAGGAGACTGGCTCAAGACCGAGTGCTGTGGAAGAAACATAGGGAGACCTTTTTTTATTATTATTGGAGGTTTAACGACCACCGTGAGCAACTCAATGGGCTATAAGCAGTTGCCCGTCCCTAATTTAGGGCCATTGATTCCAGGGAAGGGACAGGGCCAGTGCCGTAAGACAAACACAACATCCATGCCTCACCGGGATTCGAACCCGGACCCCCTCACAGACGAATGGTCATAAGCCAGAGCTCAGACCACTGCGCCACCGGGGCGGCAGGGAGACCTTCATCCAGCAATGCATTGACGATTCATCTGTTTTTTCCCTTGTGCTAATGGAGCCCGGAACAGTCTATTTCGTCGGATATGGGAGATGAACCTAATAAAAATTACTGCTGAGTGTTTATACACACTCATTGTCATAATAATCCGCCAACCAAGAAGGAGGCGTCGGATTGAAATGAGATTTTAGTGAGATGGTACATACCATCTCACTACTAAAATCTCATTTCGTTGGTGGACTGGCTCTGGACGACCCAGATACACTACCAGCAGAGAGCACCGTGGGATCGTGAGAGCGGCACGCACAGATGCAACGACGTCCTTGTCCGATATCCAGAGACATGTGACGGCTGTACAAGGGACTCTTGTGTCAGCCAGGGCCATTTAGACATTAAGTTGTCTGGACTCTCGACGGCCCTTACGTTTTCTGCCATCAACACCTGACCATCGTTGGCGTCGATTGCAGTGGTATCAGCAGCGAGCAACGTAGAATGCTACGTACTGGCGACTTATAGTGTTTAGCGACGAATCCAGCTTCTGTATGGGAACGGAGGACCACCGTGTCCGAATGAGTAGGACCGCAGGTGAGCTATACAATCCCAACTTCACTGTACAGTTGCACACGTCTCGAACTACAGGCGTGAGTGTCTGGAGAGCCATCACGTATGACAGCCGGACTTCCCTCGCAGTGATCCAGCGCTATGTACAGGAGATCCTGCGGCCCCATGTGTTGCCTTTTCTGGCGGGGCGGCCGGATCTATTTTCCAACAAGATAACGCCCGTCCGCACACGGCTCGGGTTTTCCAGGACTGTCTACGTCATGCTTCGACGCTTCCGTGGCCTGCCAGATCGCCTGATCTCTCGTCCATCGAGCACGTGTGGGACCAGATGGGACGCCAGCTTTCTCCATGTCCCAGTGTTCGTGATTTAGAGCGTGAGTTGCAAGAAGTGTGGGCCAATCTGTCCCAGGATAACATACAGCGTCTCTTTGACCGCATGCCGGACAGTATCACCGCATGTATCCGAGCTCGGTGCGAAGCTAACGCTGACCGGAATGCGAATCTCGGGAAATCGTCCTGCCTGCTGCTGTGATATTGTAATTACTTCGGAGTGCCTTCATGTGTCCATTACTCCCAACACGATGCTCAAATGGCGGCTGATTCGGCGCGCCGACCACCCTACCTCTCTCATCCTGACAATACGACCTCGTTCAAACTCCGTCAGTTGCCCGTACGCTCATCTACGGCGGCTCTTCGGCATGTCTATCTCTCATGGATCTCACCTGACTCTTACCGTGCACTTCGGCACGAATGTGGAGTCCCCAGCGCGGCGCCTTATAAGCCCCAAGGATTGCGATTGCAGCGCCGATCTTGGACGCGCGGGTATGGGGAATCGCACGAAACTTTAATCATTTGTATGTCTGTCCTCCCAGTAGCTATTCGCCAAGTTTCGCGTTAATTACACGGGTTTTTCTTGGTGCGCTGATTGTTTTGACAATGAGTGTATATTTTCCATTAGATTATTTTCCCTGGTATTACTGTCTGTTATTATTCATTTAACATGTATATTAAATTCGACTTGCACTTAATTTAATTTTACCTTTTTCTTTTCAGCATCAGTGGTGTTGGCCAGTCAATTTCCACTGTGTACTCAACATGCGCTTGAAAAAAGGTGCTGGTTTTCTTGATGGCTTTTTAGTAACATGTTTTTCAAGCAGGATTTAGTGATTTCGAGCCAGCAAAGGGATAAACAACTTAATGTCTAATTGGCACAACTGTTTTATTTCTGTAATTAATTAATGTAGCATGACTCACAATGGCGATTTTCCATTTTTGAGTTGAATGTATTTATCTTCTTCAGTAATAAAAAGAAAAAGAGTATGGAAAGAAAAAAAAAAAAACTAAAATGAAAGAAGAAATGTGAAGGTACGAGTTATATAGAAAACTGTTTTCCGAAATTTTATTTCACATTAGTCTTAAGTGGGCACTTGATCGAAAGGTCACTTGACCGAAAATCACTTCGCCGAAAGGTACATTTCACCGAAGGGTCACTTGACCGAAAAGTTCATTTACCCGAAAGGTCACTTAACCTAAAAGTTCAGTTCATCGAAAGGACATTTGATCGAAAAGTTCATTTCACCGAAGGATTACTTTACCTAAAAGTTCATTATATCGAAAGATCATTTCACTGAAGGGTCACTTGACCGAAAAGTTCATTCCACCGAAAGGTCACTTCATCGAAAGGACATTTAATCGAAAAGTTCATTTCACCGAAGGATAACTTTACCTAAAAGTTCATTATATCAGAAGATCATTTCACCGAATGGTCAGTTTATCGAAAACTTTAGAATTCTGTTTTTTAACAAATTTTAACCCTACTCATACACAGTGCGTCAAAGAATTTTTAAGACTGGCGCTAGATTTCAGCCTACGGTGGCGCCACCAGTGTAATCGCGAATGCGTTATAAACCATGACCATCTGCTTGCTTTCTGCCAAAAGTACTGCGCAGTTGTTAAAGTATTTCAAACGAAACGGCCGTTCATTAGAGAAGTAAAATTTTTTTCATGTTGAATTATTAAGATGGAACAAAGAGCTGTTATTAAATTTAACGCAAAACTTGGTAAAAGTGCCTCGGAAATGTACCAAATGATGAAACAAGTTTATGGTGAGTTTTGTTTAAGTGGATCAAATGTTTTCCTGTGGCACAAACGCTTTTTGGACGGAAGAGAGACGCTAGAAGATGATAAGCATACCGGAAGACCAAGTTCATCTAGGACACCTGAGATTATTGAAAAAGTGCGTGATTTCGTGGCAAACAATCGATGTGCGTCACTAAGAATGATGGAAGAGTCTTTAAACATCAACAAAGAAATGATTCGAACCATCCTGCGTGAAGATTTGGGCAAAACAAAAGTCTGTGCTAAATTGTTCCACACACGTTAACCAATGAACAAAAATCAAGGATTAGCGCACATTGCAGAGACATCATTTCAGCCGCTGAAAATGATCCGAACTTCTTAAAATTGATTGTTACAGGTGATGAAACATGGTGTTTTCAATATGATCCTAAAACAAAGCGACAAAGTGCGGAATGGAAGTCAAAAAACTCGCCACAAGCCAAAAATAACAAGAAAAGTTCCATCGAAAATCAAAACAATGCTCATTACATTCTTCGATAGTAAGGGTATTATCCACAAAGAATTTGTTCCAAGGGGACAAACAATTACTGGTGAGTTTTATTTAAATGTTTTGAGGCGTTTGATGGGCAGAATTAGTCGTATTCGTCCAGAATATCGAGATGAAAACAGTTGGCGTTTGTTGCACGATATCATAATGCACCCAGTCACACCTCACTTCTTGTTCGTAGATTTTTGGCGAAAAATAACGTCTGTGTGTTGAATCATTCACTGTATACGCCTGATTTAGCACCCTGCGACTTTTCTTTGTTCCCAAAACTTAAAATGACGTTAAAAGGGTGTTATTTCGATGATATTTCGACCATAGAAACAGCTTCGACGCGTGCTTTGGAGGCAATTCCGCAAAGTGAACTGGAACAGGCATTCGAATCATTATTAAATCGCTATAACAAGTGTATTGAAGCTGGAGGGACTTATTTTGAATAACAAACCAAAACAAATTATAATTTCTTTTTCTATTTCATTTTACAGACCCTTAAAAATTCTTTGACGCACTGCGTATTCATAAGCATTACATAAAATGTAAAGTAACTGTTCATGTAAACCTTATGAACATGAGCACGCACGTTTAAAATTTGTTAAAAAGGCCTAAGCCGAGGCCTAGGGTCCTAAAATTGATTCTTTTTGCCTGAAAAAATGTGCAACATTATTAATTTTCCTTTTTATGTAAACCTTATGAACATGAGCACTGAACATGACTTTTATGTGAACATGATTAAAATTTGCCAAAAAGACCTAAGCCGAGACCTATTGTCTTAAAAAAAATATATTTGTCTTAAAACTAAATCTTTGCGTTCTTTGTGACATGGAGAAATCAAAAGTGCAATTTGAGTTTAATCCCCTAACGTTTCGGTGGTCTGTCTGTCTGTCGAACTTGCACCATGCTTCTTTTTTTTTTTTTTTTTTTTTTTGATTGGAGGTTTAACGACCACCGTGAGCAACTCAATGGGCTATAAGTAGTCGCCCGTCCCTAATTTAGGGTCACTGGTTCCAGGGAAGGGAGAGAGTCAGTGCCGTAAGACAAACACAACATCCATGCCTCGCCGGGATTCGAACCCGGACCATTTACGGACGAATGATCAGAGACCAGCGCCTTAGACCACTGCGCCACCGGGACGGCGCACCATGCTTCAACAGATCCTGTAATGAATTCCAAAGTTTTCGATAAACTGACCCTTCGGTGAAATGACCTTTCGATGAAATGAACTTTTAGGTAAAGAGATCTTTCTTTCGGTGCAATGTACCTTTCGATCAAGTGACCCTTCGGTGAAATGAACTTTTCGATCAAGTGATCTTTCGGTGAAGTGATTTTCGGTCATGTCGCCCTTCGGTGAAGTAAACGTCGGGCAAATGAACCAGACCCGTCTTAAGATGGGAACTGTTCTTTTGCAGTTGAATTCGTACAATCAATGTGATTCCAATAAGTGACAAATCTTTTCTTTCAACAACATCTTGTAACAAAAATGACGTGCTTGTGATTTTTGTCAGTTCCTCAGTGTGTGTAGATTGAGGAACTGACAAATATCACAAGTTGAGGAACTCGCAATATCACGTCAGTTCCTCAGTCAACCTGTTTGTGCTTGTGATATTTTTGTCAGTTCAGCGTCTCTAGCAGAGGGATGGGAAAAATTCTTCTTGAATCGGATAGACGAAGGCATGACCAAGATGTATTCTCCTTTGCACGTTCGATCGGATACTGACCCACAAGCTTCCTGATGGAGGAGTAAATGTAAAAAAATGTATACTCTTTGCCAAAAAAAAAAAAAAAAACGGAGCTTACATAGAAATCATTCAATCGAGATGAAAATTAGTAAGTACAATGTACATGTATAGAACAGGAAATGATTGCAATTCCAGAGCAGCTAGGCTGTATATTCGGATAAAGCAGCTACACCAATGGAACAAGTCAGTATGATGTAGCGCCACTTCTGGCTAGGATAGAAGCGGTTGCTCAGCGTGGTATAGACGTATACCGTTCACGGATACTGCCGTGAGGTATAGCATATCATGATGGTGTCCAAATCGCGGGCCAGTTCGCCGACATTCCGGGATCAGAGTTGATGGCCTCTTATCATGTCCCAAACATGTTCGATTGGTGAGAGGTGTTGGCTTGGTTAACTTTTAAGTATCGAACTGGGCGCCAACTTATCAGAAGAATCGTTGTTGTTTGCAGGTGCAGGGAAGCAAATAAATAAGTAGTTAAACAAACTGAATGTAATGACAGATGATTTCTTCCGCCCATATCTTTATTCTTCAGATGGGGGGGGGGGGAATGAGAAATATAAGTTAGTCTGAATAAATAGTATATACTTCCAGCGGGAGATGGATTATTATGGACGGCTTTCTCTAAGCAATTTCCGCGCCAAAATTTCTTCCTACTAGACGAAAACCGTCGGAATCGACGGTTTTTTTTTTTTTTTTTTTAAGAATAAACTCATATGAAACAACAAATGTAAACTTTATTTGATTGACAAATTCATTCAACCAATTCAATAAAGACAATAGTCCAGGTTCGTCATTTTTTTCTTCTTTTTTTGACTGAAGGCTTAACGACCACCGCAAGCAACTCAATGGCCTATAATATTTTCACTAACGGAATGTTTATTTACATCTTTACATAATGCGAAACGCCTTACCTAAGTGAATAAACTGGATCGAATGATTATTAAATTGTATATATAAATCACACAGTCCAACGGCATAATGCAATCAGGTCTTCGAGTTCGCTGTTCCAATGAGAAGAACTTTGATACGAATGCCTGCTAGCGTTGCTTTGGGCAATGGTTCGCTCAGAAAATACTTCGGACTATCTCAGTCCCTCCATGCTTCCGCCTTCAACAGCGCGTGAGTCAACCGCCCGCTTCTCCCATAGACTTTACATGGGAACTTTGCCGCCCCACAATGCCCAAACCGTTGCCCCAATCTCATTTTTCTCTTCGACTGGCACATCTACATGGTAAACCACATTCTTACTGTCAAGTTCTAACAGTCAACCATATCTTTACTTTCAGCCGTTCTCTCAAAATGGGATTCACAGTAAGAAACCTTATAGAACTAATATACTATACTGTGCAAATTAATTGGGACAAAGTAAAAAGTCACTCTTTTTTCCAAAACTATGCCTTTATATCATTCTATGCCTTGACATACATTGATAAATACCTGTATTAGTGTGAAGTATGTCCTCCTTTAGCAGAAATGACCTCTTGAATTCGTTTTGGCATTGACTCCACTAATTGAGTGCACATATTTTTGACTTCATAATCGTGGAACCACACTTTTATAGCATTCGTTATCATGCGTTCTTTGGTTGTACAGTTCATTTTACCTAAACGTCTCTTCAAAATATTCCGCAAGTTTTCTATGGGATTTAAGTCTGGTCTATTTCCAGGCCGATCAAGCAAATGAATTTGATTTTCCAGCTTGACCAATTTCGAATTGTGACATGGGGCCAAGTCATGTTGAAATGTCCCGTCAAAAGTTTGCAAGAATGGAACAATCCTACGTTGTAATATTTCTACGTACTTGGCTGAATCCATCATACCTTGAACAGGAACTAAGCTTCCAGTGCCATTTGATGTGAAAAAAACCCAAAACATCTGTTTCAGAGGGTGTTTTACAGTTCGTTTGACATGCTCAGGTCTTAAGGGTTCACAGTTGCTTAGTAACCCTGCACAAATAAATGAGTTTCATCACTGAAAAGTACCTTTTTCCAGTCGTCAGCAGTCCATGATTTATATTTTTTGGCCCATGCTAAGCGTTTTATCTTCATTTTCGCATTCAAATATTGTTTTTTCGTTAGCCTTCCGGCCATCTTCCAGAAGCCTACGGCGTACAGTTGAATCACTAACATCACAACCACTAGCCAATAAATCTCTTTGAAGGTTGGTGCTTGTTTTTTGGGGGATTCATTTTACTATTTCTGATTAGATATTTATCGGTTTGTGGAGTTGTTTTTCGTTTTGTTCCACATTTACCTCTCTTTTTTGGAGACGATGATCCAGATGCATTGTATCGCGTAAGCAGGCTTGATTTGCCTACACCAACTGCAGATGCGATATCTCTCACTGTCATAGAAGTGTGATCCTTCAGAGCAATTATTTTGCACGCTTCCTTGTGGAAATATCCATTTTTCAATACACGAAGGCAACACGTACTCACAGAGAGCAAAAACTAACATCCACCTGACACACACGAAAGCTCACAACTGAAGCTGCAGGGCCTATTTCCTGTTTAAAACCGGTCAAACCACATTCTTACTGTCAAGTTCTAACAGTCACACCACCTCACAGCTGATAAAAACCGGTTTACGTGGATTTCCGACATCAACTGGAGATCACATTACAATTCTGAGAATAAAATAGCTTGTCCCAATTAATTTGCACGGTATAGTATAGTTGACAGATGATTTCGTCCGCTCATATCTTTATTCTTCAGATTGGGTAGAAAAAGGGGAAATATCAGTTAGTCTGAATAAATAGTACATACTTCCAGCGGGAGATGGATATTATGGTCGGCTTTCTCAACGTAATTCCCGCCAAAATTTCCTTCTATTTCATCCAGTGCAAAAGTGTTTCTCTCAGCCTTGTGTCCGAGCAAATTCCTTCGTCATCCTACCCTGAAATCTCCAAGACTTGCCATTTCTGACTATCATTGCGTCTCTTTTTCCTTTCGCTATCTGTCCCGAAGGAAGATGCCTTTGACCTAAGAAGTTGACTGTTAATTGCTTACTCGGATTGTCCCTGGTGGGGGAGAGAGTGTCCTTCAACAATGGGGAGAAAGGGGATGTCCATTCGTGGAAGGTTCTACAGTTAACGAAAGAAGGAATTCTCCCCAAAAGGTATTTGTGCTAAGTTCCTTTTTAACTGAGGGTGAATTTCTCTAGCTGCCGTTCACTCACAATATAACAAAAGCTTTAAATATTTCCATATAACAGAGATCGGGTGATCGAGCTAGCCATGGAAGGGTGTCGACATTACAGAGGCAGGCGTGGGAGAGCAGTGCCCTGTGTGGTCGGGAATTATCCTGTTGAAAAATTGCTCGGTGATGCTGTGATAGGAATGGCGTCGAAGTACCGATGATAATGCGATATAAAATGTAATCGATGTACCGTTCAGCCGTGAGGGTGGTACAGAGGACTAGCAGGGGTGTCCGGCTATCGTAGGAAATGACTCCCCAGATATTCATTCCTGGTGTATGAGCCGTTTGCCGTTCCGGCTCGTCTCCAGACTCATACGCACTGGTCATCGGGGACAAATACAAACCACGATTCATCACTGAAGTCAACACGACGCAACTGGACACTGTCCTACGTTGATCGGGTCCGACACCACTGCAACCGCTGCCGGCGATTCTCTCTGGTCAGTGGGAGGCGGCAGAGTGGCCTCCTCGGATGAAGTCCCAGTGCCGCAAGTCGTCTGGCAAAGCTCAGAATGACCACTCTGGAACCTGCAGACGACGCAACATGCCGGTTGAGAGCAACGAATTCGGTTCTGTTCACAATCGCTAGATCCTCGCGTTCTGTCGTTGCTCTCGGACGTCCACTGCCCGCGTGCCGCTGGGTTGTGCCCTCCTCGACCCATTGGCCCCAACATCGTCCGATTGCCTCGTCCGTCAGATCCAAATGCCTGGCGATACGGCGACTTGACCAATCCGCCTCTCTCAGCCCAATTATACACCCTCTCTCAAACTCGCTCAACTGCTAGTATTTTGTACGGTATAACGTACATTGTCGTCCGCGCCGGGCATCGAATTCGGGTCCCCTCACTCCGGAGTAAGTCGCTCTTCTAACTAGGCTACACGGACATGTGATCTCACTGCTATCTGCCTTTATCTCCTGTGCGTCCCGCGGTGCAGGCACGTCACAACGGATCCGACATCGGGGTATCCTCACAATCTGTGGATGTTAATGCAACCGCAATCCGCTGTCACAATCATCTCTGCGTGCGAGCTTAGCTCTCGATAAACCTTCCACGATGCGCGGCTTCCATGCGCTGTTGCGGGCCACTATTCAGTCATTTGCATATTCGGCCCTTAGGTACTCGCATGCTGCGGAGTTTCACCAGGATTGAACGACTTCCTCGGAGCTTCTCTTCTTTTTTGGATAACAGCGTGTAATAGTCCACCTTTGGCCTTAATTCATGCACTGACCCTTTAAGACATGCTTTCGACAAGGTTTTGGAACACAGCGATAGTTGTGCGCTTCCATTCAGTACATAATGCTCCCGCTAACTGTTGCTTAGTAGTAGGCCTTGGTTCCAAACGCCTTATGTGGAGCTCTAATTCATACCATACCTGCTCTATGGGATTAAGATCAGGGTTCTGTGCTGGCCAGTCCACACACCATACGGAATTATCGTCAAACCATGCCGTAACAGTCCTTGCGTTATGGCTCAGTGCATTATCCTTCTGGTACCAACAAGACTCGGTTCCATAGTATTACCACACAATTGGTAGGGCATAATTGTCCAGAATATCGAGGTAGACGTGCTGGTTAACAGGTTTGTCCACGATAACCAATGGGCCGGGACCATATCGCGAAAAACACCCCCACATGAGTAGACTGCCAGCTCCAAACTTCACCGTAGAAACAGTATACACTGTGGTAAATAGCGTATGCCCGGCTGCCGCCATTCCCGCACACGGCCATCAGACTGATTGATGGTGTATCTGGATTCATCAGTCCATAGGACCCATTTCCATTGATCTACAGTCCACGATAAATGTTCTTTACACCATACTAAGCAATCCGAGGTGGAGATGAAAGGCTTATGAGCAGCCTCACGAACACGGTAACCCATGGAATGAAGTTCTCTGCGAATGGTACGTGTGCATACCGAGGTTCCAGCATTTTTACTCACCTGTACATTGAGGTCTTGTGCAGTACTCCGTCGATTGGCTGTAACGACTTTCCTGAGGCTTCGACGTCCTCTATCACTGATTTTCTTTGGTCTGCCGGTACGTTTTGCTGCTTCAGGCACGCCAGGTGTCTTCCACTTATTCAGTACATCCAAAACAGCTGACTTGGGTATGTTTAAATGCCTCTCAGTTTCTCTTATGGACAATCCACTAATATAACACTCAACAATCTTTTCTTTCTCAAAGTCAGTTCTCTCCCTCTGCGACATTTTCACTCAACCTCACAGTGCGATTTGATCACGGTCAGCTGCGGGCTTGTTTTTATACCGTTAGCAGCTGTACCGCGGAAATTAACAATGCGAAGGATCCGTTCATTTGCTTTTAAAGGGGTGTCCGGTTACTTTTGTCAATATAGTGTATGACCCTTTTGGTACCCCGTTGTCGATGTGCCTAATTTTGTGCTCTGTTATTGATGCTTGACACCTCCTGTATTCTTTAGATGATATCCGACTCATTCTGTATTCTGTTATCGATATGCGACTCATTCTGTGCTTTGTTATTAATGTGCTCTCTGTTTTGTTGACGCTCATTGTGTGATCTGTTTATTCTGTGTGGACGTTTAACTTTATTCTCTCGGATGTTGTGTTTGTCGTACGATACTGGTTCTTTCTCCCTTCCTTAGAACCACTGGCCCTAAATTAGGGACGGGTGACTGGCCGTCAAGCGGTAGTCGTTACCCCCCCTCCTCCCGAAAGATCCTATGCTTCTCCAACATGATGACACTAGACTCAGCGCCAATGCTGCCGTTTCACTGGTGATAGCGAGCATCCGATCACAAGTTGTTTCACGCTCTCCTTAAAGCCCGGATTTGGCACCGTCTGATTTTTGGTTGTTTGCAGCACTCGAAAATCAGGGATTCATTTCATATGTGATGAAGAATCTCAAGCTACTACGGGAAAATGGTTTCGAGAACAGTCTCAAGAAATCTACAACACGGGTTCGTAAAACTTTTCCAGTGCCGGCAGCGTTGTGTCGAAAGATGTGATTACATGGGAAAATAAGATATAAAAAATGAATTACGTATTCTGTGCTAGATGTTGTTTTTCCGTTTCATTCGGATGCCTCGTTTGGGAGCAAAGATAAAAACACAGAAACACTATTTTCAGAACACACTAAATATGTAAAAAACAAAGTGCACTTGGATTGACTTTTGTAATTCTATGCAAAACAAAGAACGCAAAAACCAAATGGAAATGTTTCAATTCATTTAATTCTCTATAACGTTTACAACGACGGCAGTTCAATTGCTTCAATGTGATCTGACCTGAGAAAATGACTTTAATAAAAACTGAGAATGCACATTTAATAGGCGACATGAAAAACATATTAATCTGAAGAATGAAAAAAGAGCTGTCGTTTTTAATTAATTATTATTGCAGAAGAGCCCGTTTGTCAAGGTTTTTAATTTTTTTATTGAATGAGATATGACACTCAAATTCTCCATCTCTTTAATTCCAGAAATAATTGCATCAAAAGCACATATCTTGCTCTCGTGTCATTTGTAACTGAAAGAAAAGATGCACTTGTGAGGAATTGTTTTCTTTGTTCACCAAAAGTGATTCATGAAAAACTTAGCTTCTTCCTCATTTCCATTTTGTACGATAATAAGGTAATTAAGAAATTTATTCCCAAAAATTCTGAAAGGAAAAAAATGCATATGTACATTATGAGAATAAAACTACTCAATCGCATACACATCGATATTAAACACTGCACCTGAAAACAGCATAACAAGTGAGGAAAACTTTAAGCACGTGTGAAGTTTTGAGTGTATGAGACTGCAGAAGTATAATGTTCGCCATGGAGCTTGAAAAAGATGGAACGTTGAATTATCTTGACGTCGTGCTCAGAAGAAAAAAAAAAACATCCAGCTTCTTCGATTTTAACGTTTATTATAAACCGACCGCAGTACCGAATCTTGTCCCTCCTGATTCACACTGCCCAAAAGAGTACAAACTTTCTGAGTTTAGAGCCTGGTTATTTTATAGAGCGTATAACGTATGCAAACCCGACTACCTAAATAATAAAGAAATCGATAATATTTATAGCAAAGGTCTAAAGGCTGGATATAAAAAGGGTGACACAGACAGAACACATAGTTGGTTTCTTATTCAAAATAAGTCCCTCCGGCTTCAATACACTTGTTACAGCGATTTAATAATCATTCGAATGCCTGTTCCAGTTCACTTTGCGGAATTGCCTCCAAAGCACGCGTCGAAGCTGTTTGTATGGTCGAAATATCATCAAAATAACACCCTTTTAACGTCATTTTATGTTTTGGGAATAAAGAAAAGTCGCAGGGTGCTAAATCAGGCGAATACGGTGGACGATTCAACACATAGACGTTATTTTTGCCAAAAATCTACGAACAAGAAGTGAGGTGTGACTGGGTGCATTATCGTGTAACAAACACCAACTGTTTTCATCCCGATATTCTGGACGAACACGACGAATTCTGCCCATCAAACGCCTCAAAACATTTAAATAACACTCACCAGTAATTGTTTGTCCCCTTGGAACAAATTCTATGTGGATAATACCCTTACCATCGAAGAATGTAATGAGCATTGTTTTGATTTTCGATGGAACTTTTCTTGTTTTTTTTGGCTTGTGGTGAGTTTTTTGACTTCCATTCCGCACTTTGTCGCTTTGTTTTAGGATCATATTGAAAACACCATGTTTCATCACCTGTAACAATCGATTTTAAGAAGTTTGGATCATTTTCAGCGGCTGAAATGATGCCTCTGCAATGTGCACTTCTCCTTGATTTTTGCTCATTGGTTAACGTGTGTGGAACAAATTTAGCACAGACTTTTGTTTTGCCCAAATCTTCATGCAGGATGGTTCGAATCGTTTCTTTGTTGATGTTTAAAGACTCTTCCATCATTCTTAGTGACGCACATCGATTGTTTGCCCCGAAATCACGCACTTTTTCAATAATCTCAGGTTTTCTAGATGAACTTGGTCTTCCGGTATGCTTATCATCTTCTAGCATATCTCTTCCGTCCAAAAAAACGTTTGTGCCACAGGAAAACATTTGATCTACTTAAACAAAACTCACCGTAAACTTGTTTCATCATTTGGTACGTTTCCGAGGTACTTTTACCAAGTTTTGCGTTAAATTTAATACCAGCCCTTTGTTCCATTTTAATAATTCAACATGAAAAAAATTTGACTTCTCTAATGAACGACCGTTTCGTTTGAGTTACTTTAACAACTGCGCAGTACTTTTGGCAGAAAGCAAGCAGTTGGTCACGGTATATAACGCATTCGCGATTACACTGGTGGCGCCACCGTAGGCTAAAATCTAGCGCCAGTCTTAAAAATTCTTTCACGCACTGTGTATATCACAGGCTTTAAAAGAATTTATTAAGCAAATACAACATATTAACAGCAATGAAGTTCCAGACCCCGTTATCACATATAATATCAAGTTGCAAGGAGAGACAGTGTGAGAAAGAAAAGGCGGGTGTGTATGCTATACCGTTGGTATATCCTGACAACACGGAAAAGATATACACTGAAGAGCAGTTTAATTAGAGACAGCTGGCGTTATGCAAATGTGGCGCTGTGGGCGGCCCTGTAAACGGAAACGACATGACGTATGCAGCAATCCGACAATATAAGGAGTGATGCGACAGGAATCAGTAAGAGTCGGACGCAGTATGGGTAAGACGAATGATCTATGCGCATTTGATCGTAGGCAAATTGTCGGGGCCCGACGAATGGGTCACTCCATCTCGGATGTCGTGCAGGCACTGGGATTTTCACGAGTCACTGTGTCACGGGTGCACCGTGAGTACATCGAATCCGGTAAAACCATCCCTGCAAGGGCCAACTGCCGTGGACAACAGCGTGTGGATGAGCGGGGTCATCGTCGGCTAGCTCGCATTGTAAGAGCAGATAGACAGGCCACAGAGCAAGAACTCTCTCGGCAATTTAACGCTGGTGCACAAAAACGTGTAAGCCACCACACCATCCAGAACCATCTCCTCGCTATGGGGTATAGAAGCCATCGTCCCACGAGGGTACCGCTGCTGACCGCACATCACAGGACGCAAAGATTAGCATGGGCGCGGGAACATTGCCACTGGACCCTAGACATGCGGGAAAATGTTGCCTGGACTGATGAGTCGAGATTCACGTTGGTACATGCGGATGGCAGGATACGAGTACGGCGCAAACCACATGAAGCGATGGATCCTTCTTGCCAGCAGGGTACTCTTCAAGCTGGAGGGGGTGGCATTCTCGTCTGGGGACTGTTTATGTGGACTGAAATGGGACCCCTGGTATGTGTGACATCGTCCCTCACAGGTCAACGTTACCGGGATATCCTGGACGACCATTTGCTCCCGTTTGTGCGTCTTTAACATCCCACTGGGGACCTCATCCTGCAACAAGACAATGCAGCTCCCGAATTGTATCCAAATGGTTGGATGAACACTCCACCAACGCGACCTCGCTTCCTTGGCCAGCTAGGTCCCCTGAGCTCAATCCCATCGAGCACATCTGGGATGCCATCGAGAGAGATGTCGGAGGCTCTGACACCCCTCCATCAAATCTTCGTGAAGTGTGGGAGCTTGTTGAGGGGTCGTGGATCCGTATGGCTTCCCAACACGTCCGGTGTCTTGTCGAGTCCATGCCGAGACGAATCGCCGCCGTCATCAGGGCGAAAGGTGGTGCTACACGTTACTAGACAGGTATCTCTAATTCAATTGCTCTTCAATGTATATCAGAATGACAAAGCGATCTTTGGACACTAGATTAAAGAACATGTGCGAAGTGTGAAGCAGGACATGCAGAATACAGCCCTCGCTAGAGAAGTCATGCATTGCTCGGCCGCTCCTGTATGGAATATTATTAGAAGAATTGCCCCTTACAAGAATTTCAAAGAGACTGTCATCAGGGAAACAGTGGAAATCATATCCAGCAAAGTGGCATGCAATGATATAGTCTCTACCGTAATACCAATGGTTTGGCATGCGTTATTTAAAGATGGAAACATATCACAGCGCACCGTATAATTACGTGATAAAAATTCATGTAATATGCTCGTGCTGTCACCCACGTTGTTTTCAAAAATCATCTTCGTTCTTTACTTGTTTCAATTCCCTGCATTTTTATGTCTACCATTGCTTTAAAAAGTCTTCCAGTGGCATGCGAAAGCTTGGCGAATCTTTGTGCTGACTACACCACAAAAATAAACGCATTTAATAAGCTATATGTGCATGGCTTTTATCGATTATGAAAAAGCCTTTGATTCGGTGAAACCATCAGCAGTTACAATGGCTCTGAAATCCTGCGGTATTGAAGATGCATACATTAATATTATTAATAACATCTATGAAAATGCAAGTGCAAAGATTCGGCTGTTTGAGAATACAACACACATAAAAATTGGAAAGGGAGTGAGACAAGGTGACACCATATCTCCGAAGCTCTTTAATGCTACATTGGAAAAAGTCTTTCAATCACTGAACTGGGAAAACAAAGGGATAAAGATTAATGGAGATTATCTAACCCACCTTCGTTTTGCTGATGACGTTGTCATTTTTGCAACTACCCCATCAGAGCTGCAGAGTATGATCCAGGAACTTGCTGACAAGAGTAAAGAAGTGGGATTAAAAATGAACTTTCACAAGACAAAAGTGATGTTCAATGCTTTTACAAGAAATTAAGATTTATCGATTGATGGAGAAAAGCTGGAGATAACAGGCAGGTACGTTTATCTTGGATAGCAGATATCAAGTGAGGGTCACATTGATGAAGAAATTAATCGGCGTACAAAACTTGCCTGGAGAGCTTTTGGAAGAAACAGCATAATTTTCAAGAGCAATATGCCATTATGTCTTAAAAGAAAAGTGTTTGATCAATGCATCCTTCCAGTGCTTACGTATGGTGCAGAGACGTGGACCTTAACTAAAAGAGACATACAAAGGCTGCAGACAACTCAAAGTAGCATGGAGAGGTGCATGCTTGATGTAACCAGGAGAGATAAGAAGAGGAACTCGTGGATCCGAAAAATGACAAGAGTGGAAGACATCATGATCAGAGTTAAATCCCTGAAATGGCAATGGGCTGGACATACTGCCAGAAGGACAGATCATCGATGGACAGCCGAAATTTTAGATTGGATTCCAAGGGACAGGAAAAGACCCAGAAGAAGACCTCATGAGAGATGAGTGGATGAAATTCGAAAGTATGCGGGAGTGACATGGAGGAGACTGGCACAAGACAGACCGTTGTGGAGGAAACTTGGGGAGACCTTCGTCCAGCAGTGGATTGATAATGGTTGACAATGAGGATGATGATGTGTTTCATGATTACTGCAGATATTGTTGTACCAAAACACCAATATAACTCCACTATAAAGGATTTTTTTACTTAAGCGTAATTCTGCTACAAGAACTAGGTTCACGGTAAAGCTTAACTTCGTCTGCAGATAGCTTAGTAAAACATTTAAAGCAAGCTTAGGCACTAAATGACGCTGCCTGTCGGGAAAAATACACTCATGTCCAAAAGTTAAGCATAATGAATATATCTGAGAGTATTTCAAGAATCAATCGTCGGAAAGGCACGAAATTGGGTGCGTTTGTGCAATAACATATTGATAAGCACAAAAGTAGGCAAAACAAGTTATGAAACAAAGTTTATTGCATTACTTATGAAAACTTTCCAAGATCAACAACACAGTGAGTTTCGTTTTGAGTACATAAAACTGAGAAAAGGCTGGTGCACCATGATTAATAAAAGACGAGAATGAAATACAGGTTGACACCATAAAACACAAATTTTGAACATGACAATTCGTTTCTTGGGGTAAATATGGCAAAGCTGGTAAGTCAGATTGCAACGTACCAGGAGATGTGACGTACCTGCCCGAAGGACGCACACGACATAAAGGCAGATAGGAATCAGAATAAAACGTCCGCGTAGCTTAATTGGTAGAGTGACTTATTCCGGAATGAGGGGATCCGGGTTCGAATCCTGACGTGGACAGAAATGACGGAGAAATTTACTTCGTTATAATGGCACCCGAACTATCCGGATGACCCGACCGTTCAAAATCTCGCAATGGTGTGATGTTATTTCCACACCGCGAGATAGGAAAAATAAGAGAATCCCTTCTCCAGCACTTAAAAAAAAAAAAAAAAAAAAAAAAAAAAAAAATAAGGGGGAGATGATGTAACGTACCAGGAGATGTGACGTACCTGCCAGAAGGACGCATACGACATAAAGGCAGATAGGAATCAGAATAAAACGTCCGCGTAGCTCAATTGGTAGAGTGACTTATTCCGGAATGAGGGGATCCGGGTTCGAATCCTGGCGCGGACAAATTTAGCAAATCTGGAGGTTATGAATCCTATCCCGTGAAAAAAACAAGATGATTTTTTACGGATCAAAAGACTACATCGAAGACTTAAACTCCTGGGGAATTTATCAGATACCTTGTGAATGTGGACTTTCATATATAGGACAGACCCGCAGGGCTTTAAGCTTCCGTGTGAAGGAACACAAGACATATGTACGGAACTATGAACTGAAGAAGTCGTCTGTATAGCTCAACATTGTCACGAAAATAACCATAACTTTTTGTTTAGAAACGCTACGCTTATTGATAAACCGGACTCGATTTTCAAGCTTAATATATTAGAAGCTTTCCACCTATAGCAGAACTCGTCACGGCTTGTCAACGACATGACGTCTACTCCATTTCTTTCAAGCGCGTGGAAACAACTCGCCAAAACCCGTGACCGTCAGAATTCTGATAATGTCACAATGATTTGAATGTTTACGCTCCATTCGTCCTGAGGAAGCCGAGCCAATCGCCCTGCGAAACTATAGTCGATGTATAATAAACATTTTATTGTGCGAAACGTTGTTATTATTATTCTATTATCTGACTTACCAACGTTGTTATATTCAAACCAAAAAACGGATTGTCATCTTCAAAATTTGTAATAAGGGACGTATTGACTTCCCATGCTGCTTATCAGGTTGTCCAAGGGCTCTGTGGGCAACAAGTCCCACTCCTGACAAAGAGCAGTTCGGAGTTCCGGAATAGTCCCCTGGTGGAGGCTGATGGGATGCAATTCGCCTCCCTAGTGCATTCCATTCATTCTCTATCGGATTCGTATCGAGAGATCATGCTGGCCACTCCATGTTCTGGATATCTTCACTTTGGAGAAAGTCATCCACTAGCTGAGCTCTCTGGGGAGTGGATTATCGTCCATGAAAACCACCTCTGGACCAACAACACCACTAAAAAGTGTCACATGTGTTTCCAGTATCTCGTCTCTGTATCTCCGAGCATTAATGGTACCTCTGTCGAAGATATGGATCTCTGTGTGCCTATTCAACATGATGCTTGCCCATGCCATGACTCCACCCCACCAAACTGGTCCCTTTCCCTGGTGTTATTGGGATTGAAACGGTCTCCCCGTTCACTCCAGAGAGTTTTTTTGACGAGAAACAGTCTGTAAACTGAATCTGGTTTCATCAGTTAAGAGCACATTGCTCCACTGATTCAGTGTCCAGTTTTGATGTTCCAGACTCCAGTTTAAACAGGTTTTCCTGTCCGCAGGGCTGAGCGGTACACAAACAACTGGACTTCTGGCTTAGAGATCAGCAGGTCTGAACCGGAGGGTGGTTCGACACGCTCGTTCGCCACCAGAAAGCACTGAAACCGATATTCGACGTGCTGTGTCATCGGCCATGGACATCACCATGACAACCCGAACTATAAACCGAAATTAACAATAACCTGCGTAGTAGGTAATCGACTGCCATTGACGGCCAGCCATCGCAGCGCTCATCTGGCTTGGTGAGAAGTCATGGTAACTGGAATCACGAAAGGACCACTGCAGTCTTTAGTGATGAATCTCGGTTCTGTCTGGGTGCTGATGATCAATGGATCCATTCCTGGTGAGCGGACAGATCACCGTTTCGTTTGCGACCGTCACACCGCTCGTCAGACAGGCATCATGGTATGGGGTGCTACTGCGCATGACACCTTTTGTCCGTATCACGGGCACACTGACAGCTGCACGATAGGTGAATGACCAAGACCAAATGAAGAGGATTTTCGGAAGGGAGTGTCTCACCCCAGGTCTTAAACAAACCTTAGAAATAGGAAGCTAGGAGATTTGGGCTAGAGTGCCCGATAGGAAAGTGACACGGAAGCGATGTAGAAAGGGGGAGGAAGACGCCCTTATTTATTACCGGAGGGCCAGTACCCGGGGTCCGACGGCTTAACGTGCCCATCCGCCGCATGGCGGATATTTAGTGGATCGGGTGTTCGTACCTGCCTGGGATCGAACCTGAGGCCCCTCCCGTGGCAGTCACAAACGCTGCCCACTAGGCCACCCGCGGCCCAATAGGTGAATGAAATTCTGCATGCCATTTTTATACCGTTCCTCAATGACCTACAGCACCCCCAGCTAGATAAAGCTCGTGTACACACCGCTCGGGTCTCCAGACAATGTTTGTAACATGTTCAAACACTTCTATGGCCAGGAAGATCGCCCGATTTGTCCCCAATTGAAAACGTGTGGGACCACATTGGACGTCGTCTGCAATCGAATTGGCCTGCGCACAACCGCGCTGAATTATGGGAGCAAGTCAACCGCACTTGGTGTTTCATTCTGCAGGACAAAAATTTCGCGTCACCCACACGATTTAAGTGTACGTGACGCGAATGTTTCATGTTTAGTAGTTTTGTTTCTTGCCTAGACACAAGCCCATCTGGTCTGATGCTAAACTTATTTCGGGTTACGGAAACAAATGGTCGTTGAGATGCGGGGAAAATGTCGTTATTCACAAATTATCGAATTCTTGTTGCAACAATGATTACCCTGTTAACCTACCCAGACCTTGGTTACAGCTCATAAACTCTATTGAACATCGCCAGCGTAATCTAACGTCATTATCACAGCATTTAACTTCAAAAGATCACCTTCCAAGTAGACGTGTCATCTGTCTCTTACATGCCGTGTGGTTTTTAACTTAGAAATATCATGTAGCTTTTAACAACTTCATTTATACACCTGATGATGGGAACAAGTTGGGTTTCTCGAAAGTACTTGTATGTTTTAATATTTTTTAATGAATAAATGTGTCAACGTTCCTCGACGGTAATTATTCTCACCTAGTGGGCTTTTTGGTGCGTAGTTGAAATATACCAAGGTTATCCTTGGTTAGTCTTAATTCTTTCTTTATGTTTATTTTTCTGCTATGTATATTTGGTCTGCCCTGCAACATAGCCTCGTATTTTCCTGCTTATCAGTTATGTTTGTTTTTCTCGCGGATATGCAATTTGATCTAGTACATTCTTCGGTCGCACACGAACATCCTTTCAACGTAATTTCTGCAGTATATTATGAATTGAATCCAATATTCTTGCTCCCTAATAGATATCTGTTCACTGTTAACTCCTCCATTCATAGATGGCGCTGTATGTTTAATTGGTCTCCGTTTCAGAACCGCTAGCATCCTATAGTTACATTATGAATTGAATCAAACATTCTTGCTTTTAAATAGGCATCTGTTCATTGCCAACTCCCTTGCATTCATAGATGGCGCTGCACATTCAATTGGTCTCCTTCGTTTCAGAACCACTAGCATCCTGCAATCACATTATGAATTGAATCATTCCTGCTTTCCAATAGGCATTTGTTCAGTGCCAACTCCCCCGCATTCATAGATGGCGCTGCACGTTCAATTGGTCTCCATCGTTTCAAAACCGCAAGCATTATGATTGCCAGTGTATGCTACTCCAATGTGTTTGATGTAAAGTTAGTCAAGTCAAGGTAACAGAAACGAGCGCTGGCTCTTGTTGAGTTGCCAGAGGTAAAAACCCTTTTCATGGTGAACTCCGCTTCTAAGAAAATGATCATAACAATGGGTGGAGGCACACAAATGGGGTCACCAGTGAAGTTGATTTTATCGTGTGTAACATGGAAAAAGAGTGAGACAAGTTGACAAAACATTTCATAATCTCTGCAGCTCCACATTGAGAGAATGTGTTACAATCACTAAATTGGGAAGACAAGAGGATGAAAATAAATGGAGACCGTTTAACGCATCTTCGTTTTACTAACGACATACTCAGTTTTGTAACTACCTCTTTGGCGCTGCAGAGTATGATCTGGGAACTTGTTGACAAGGGTAAAGAAGTGGTATTAAAGAATACAAAATTGATGTACAATGCTTTTACAAGAACTGAACATTTAGAAGTAACTGATTCCTACATCTACCTTAGACAGCAGATATCAAGCAAAAGGCCACACAGAAGAAGAGATTAATCGGCGTATAAAACTTGGTTGGAGTGTATTTGGTAGGTGCAGTACAATTTTCAAGAACATTTTACCATTATGTCTTAAAAGATAAGTGTTTAATCAATGTATCTTTCCAGTTTTTACTTATGGACGAACCTCAGCTAAAATATACATACAAAGGCTGCAGACAGCTCAAAGAAGCATGGAGATCTGTATGCTTGGTGTAACCAAGAAAGACAATAAAAAGAACTCATGGATCAGGAAAATGGCAAGAATTGTTGATATCATGGCCAAAGTAAAGACCTTCAAGTAGCAGTGGGCTGGACACATGGCCAGAAGGGTGAATAACCGTTGGACAACTAAAATACTTGGCTGGATACGAAGGGACAGGAAAAGACCCAGAAGAAGACTGCGTGAAAGATGAATGGATGAAATTCCAAAGCATGCTGGAGTGAAATGGAGGAGACTAGCTCAAGGCAGAAAGTTATGGAAAAAACTTGGGGAGACCTTCATCCAGTAATATATTCAGAATGCTTGGTAATTATCATACTTCATGTTCGCTCATCGAAGACCAAATTTGCTGAAATAACTTAGTTGCCTGTTTTCTGTCTTTCCTTCTCTTTTCTTTTTCTACGCTTGGGTTCCCGGTAAGAGATGAAGTTTGTGCTTCTTGTATCAGATTGGCTGCTTTCTCGGAACTATTGGGTTAATGCGTAAGTTCATGCCGTTTTACCTCACGAGTGTTTCCCAGGTCAGTATTGGCGGTGCAGATGGCCTGTTGTATTTCAAAATGTAGCCCGTAATATCGTGTATCTAAATCCTATTGCGTTGTGTGATTGTGGCTGATGGTTTTTTGGTTTTCAGGTCCGGAAGTATGGAGTGTCAAGTAGAGAGGAATGAACATTTCCCACATCTGCTCCTCTACGAGTTTAACAAGCGATCCACAGCCACCGAGTCTACTCGACAAATTTGTGCTGTGTATGGGGAGGATGCTATTGCTCCGAGCACAGCCTGCAAATGATTTGTGCGGTTCCGAGGTGGCAATTTTGACCTCAAAGACTCTCCACGCTCAGGTTGTCCATCTCACTTTTATGAGGATTGTTTGAACCATCTCATCCACTTGAATCCGCGTCAAACCACATGCAAATTAGCCACTGAGTGGTGCGACACCTGGAACGTATGAGAAAGGTCCAGAAATTGGGGTCTTGGGTGCCTCAGACGCTCACCAAGGATAACGAGAATCAGCATGTTGCCATATGTGGTTCCTTGATCGCCCGTTATCGCGAATGTTCTCAGCAACACAAACCCTTTCTGTCACGTATTGTTACTGGAGATGAAAAGTGGTGCCTGTCTGTACGTGAATTTCAGGCATCGGAAGGAATGGTTAAGCCCAAACAAGACGCCCACACCTCGTCCAATGACCTTCATCTTACGAAGACCATGTTGAGTGTCTGGTTGGACATGGAAGGCATTATTCACTGAGAAATGCTGCCGAGGAATCGGACCATCAACGCTGCACTCTGTTGTGAGCACGGCTGCCATGTGGAGGAGGCAATTCAGCAGAAACGGCCACATCGGCAAAATGGCGTACTTCTCCAACATGATAACGTACACCCTCATTGGCACCATGGCGTCCTTCTCCAACATGATAACGCACGCCCTCATCGTGCAAACATGACCAAAATGGCCATTCAGGACATTGTTATGGTGGGAAAAAAGAGAAAGAATTATTCTGGGTAATTACTATTTAGATTTATGTAAATAATAAAATTGAGGTAAAAGTTGAATCTAGACGAAAATTAAAATTTGAGAGATGGGTGGAAGCATTTCGAAACAAAAGTAAATGCAATTATCTTATGGCCATGATAAATGAAAATATAAATAAAATGCAACACTGATGTTTGAAAAATTCACAAAAGTTATTATTGAAGTTTTGTGTTGTTTGAGTATACGAGCAGTTGAGGCACCTGCAAGTGTAAAATAAGTTATTTTTGTTTACATGTGTACCAAATTTGTAAGCACTAAAAATTAGATGGTATACAATGTACACGTGTAATAACTCTTGAAGGCTGTGATGATCATATTAGTGGGTAGGACAAAATGCATTAATTAAATAAAAACAAAAATTCCCAAGTTGTTTCCGGCCTTAGGCAAGCTAAGGTGGATTAACACGCGACCCTGCGATGAACTTCAACTGAGTCAACTAATTCTTCACCACACAGGGTTTGGGTTTTTCAAAGGCCACTTGGCCTGCATTTATTTTAAAAACTTAAAACCATTTAAACAACAAACAAAACAACAAAGTGTTTCAAGGAATCAAAATGTTTTCTGTTCGACACAATCAACTTTTCAAATTTCTTTTAACTTTGGCCACTGGCCTAATAAATATCAGATGACACCTTTAGCTTAATCGCTGCACAAGAAACAGAACATCATCCACAAATAAAAGTAGAATATTCAATAAATAAGTGTGGGATTTTTTTTTTTTATGTTGTTTATGTGAAGTGCATTTTCCCTCTTTTCTCTCATTCATTAATTTATGGCTCAAAGTGGGAACAATACAGATTTCATTTACTTTCTCGAACAACCCCCTCAAACCAGATTTATTAACACATTAATTTTATATATCCACTGACCAAAATTCACAAATAAAAGTTACATTACTAAATGGTTCCACACTCCCCAAGAATATTTGCCTTACAATTAAATATACTCAACATTCTAGCATTACTTGATACAAAATCACTCTACTAAACATACTGTACTAAATACCTTACTCAATTACCTCAAAAATTATCATTACACCATAATGCTGAAAAATATACTTAAAATTCACCCTATCATCTGGAAAAACTGGCTCTGAGTACTCAATATCCCACCAAGTAAATAAAAGGCAAACAGTAACTCTCAACACTCCTGGACACAAATTCATACTTATCTGCACTCCCACTGTTCATAACAATTTAAAATTACACCACTAATTCTGACCAGCAATTTATAAACAAATTAATCTAAAAATCCAAACTAGTACCATGTAAGCTTTTAGTAATTTTACCAACTCATGTAGTAAGCCACTGAGGTAACGGGTAGGCAAAACATCTCAGTCAAATCACTAAATTTCACTAAAAACAAAATTCCCACTGTGAGGAAGTATTATTGAGACTGAAGGTGAGATTGGGTCGTGAATCCAATTAGGCCTATGCGCCGATATGGAAGAATAAGTGTGACATGTTACCCTGTCCTGTTTTCTTCACTTACTGTTTTGGAATAACACACCTGCACACTCGCCTTGCTCGGAATAGCTTCCTATGGGTCTTCAGCTTACCGGGGGTGGAAGAAATATCCCCCAATTGTTTCCAGTTCCCTTTCAGTTGCGAAGCGTTTTCCACATACGGACAGCCCCCTGCAAGAACTTCCTTGCCCCCAAATTATTTTTCTCTGGTACACACAGATTCCAGAAAAAACACCATACGAAGACTCACATTATTTCCAGAAATACTCTCTTTTCATTCCCTAGGCACACAGCTTCTAGAAAATTAACACTACTTTCCAGAAAAATACACTAACTACTCATTTCCCAGAAAAATACACTATATCACTCATTTCCCAGAAAAATACACTATACCGCAGAACCATTTATTTCCAGAAAATTACACCTATCGAAGAACTATCTATTTCCAGAAATCACCACCTCCTGAAGAATTCCAACATTATACAAGGGTAATATACAGGCCAACACTTTATTAACCTAGTCTGCATGCATGCCTTTTTTAATGTCTCCCACTCATGAAAATTAATTTTCCGGATCCATCCACGATATTGGAAACTAGTCCACACTACTACAAAATGGTACAATTTTACACTCATTACTTGCCAAACTCAAAATTCACCATAACCTGCCTTTAAGACAAAAATAAATAAATAAATAAATAAAACTTACTACAAGTCTCTTACTTTATGATTATCACTACCAAGTGCAATTTATATATTAAAATTTACCAAGCACAAAAAAGTTAGATCTCCTAAATAAAAATTACTGGTTTGAGAGGTTGTTCTTCAAAATAGTTTATAACACAATTATGATACTATATCATCATCATCATCATCATTGTCAACCATTATCAATCCACTGCTGGACGAAGGTCTCCCCAAGTTTCCTCCACAACGGTCTGTCTTGTGCCAGTCTCCTCCATGTCACCCCTGCATACTTTCGAATTTCATCCACCCATCTCCCATGTGGTCTTCTTCTGGGTCTTTTCCTGTCCCTTGGAATCCAATCTAAAATTTCGGCTGTCCATCGATGATCTGTCCTTCTGGCAGTATGTCCAGCCCATTGCCATTTCAGGGATTTAACTCTGATCATGATGTCTTCCACTCTTGTCATTTTTCGGATCCACGAGTTCCTCTTCTTATCTCTCCTGGTTACACCAAGTATGCACCTCTCCATGCTACTTTGAGTTGTCTGCAGCCTTTGTATGTCTCTTTTAGTTAAGGTCCACGTCTCTGCACCATACGTAAGCACTGGAAGGATGCATTGATTAAACACTTTTCTTTTAAGACATAATGGCATATTGCTCTTGAAAATTATGCTGTTTCTTCCAAAAGCTCTCCAGGCAAGTTTTGTACGCCGATTAATTTCTTCATCAATGTGACCCTCACTTGATATCTGCTGTCCAACGGAGAAGACAAGAGTAGAGTGACGATTTCTCAAACAAAAGCTGGGGTGCTTGAAACTGCTGACCTTCCATTGGATAAAACTTCCCCTAGTAACCAACGGCTTCGCTGGCCATTGGCTAAGAGTTTGCGCCAAAACTCATGATACAGGACCACCAACCAACCCCATGCAAGCCAAGGGTGACTTGACCTGTGACCTCCACGAAAGCCGCCGGTGGCCTAGTGGGCAACGTTCGAGACTGCCACGGAAAGGACCTCAGGTTCGATTCCGGGCAGGTACGAACGCTCGATCCACTAAATATCAGCCGTGCGTCGGGTACTGCCCCCCCCCGGTAATAAATAAGGGCATCTTCCTCCCCCTTTCTACTTTGCTTCCGTGTCACTTTCCTATCGGGCGCTCTAGCCCAAATCTCCTAGCTTCCTATTTCTAAGGGTTGTTTAAGACCTGGGGTCAGACACTCCCTTCCTAAAATCCTGTACATATGATCATGATCATGACCTCCACGAAAGGGGAAGCGCTATAACCTCCTCTGCATGATGTTGTGACCTTGTTCTAAAAATAGCCTGACACTAGCTTAAGAGAACTTTTGGGTGACACGCTTTGGGAGACAACTAAAGTTTCCCAAAAATGGCGGATTCTAAAAGAAAGATTTTGGACTTTTTTCACAAATTTCATTCCGTGATTAATAGCGAATAATTTTGTTTTCTGAAAGGGTTGATGATGACTTCTTGTTTGCCTTTTCTATTTAACTTACAAAAGTAAAAGTAAATTAAGCCAAAATAAGCTTAACTCTTATTATTCTCCCTTTTTTTCCCCACGAAATTTTGTTTGTTTGGTCAGGGCTGAAAAATGAATGAACATGGCCATTTATTCCCTCACTTCACCGCCTCCTCCAAACAAAATTTTGAAACGTGGGACTGTAGAGAATTTTCAATCTATGTATTTTATTTATTTATTTTTTTCCCTGTAAATCTCAGCAAAGTGATAAGTTTCCCAAAGATTTACGAACATGAAAATTCTCGACAGGACATGAAAGACAGGACATGAGATCCTTCCACATCCAGCTTATTCCCCAGATGTCGCCCCTTCAGAATATAACCTGTTCCGATCTCTGTCAAATGCACTCCGTAGCAGAACGTTCAACAATGATGTTGATTTCTACAATTTCCTTGATGATTTCTTTGCAGCAAAACCTGCACGTTTTTTCAAGAATGGCATTGCAGACCTATCTAGACGTTAGGGCACCCATCGTAAACAATGGGGGAAAGGGGGTACATAGTCGAATGATTCCATTTTTCCTTCTGCTGTAATACATTCCTGTAATGCGGTGAAAAAAACGGAATGAACTTATGCATCAACCCAATGGATAAATCAGACGGGCAATTCGTATTTATCATCAAATGCCGCAAAATGGCAAAAGAAAATGTTTTAAACAAAGTGCATGTGTACAATGTCTTTGCAAAACTTACAATGAGGACGAAACCACTTCTTAATACACCCACATTCTTTATAAATGATATTTCACATTCTGCATTGAAGGAAACTAAAAAAGGAAGAAAGAATTATAGAATTTATAATTTTATATTACCTTACTGTCTCCAGGCATCAAGATTCATCTCTAGAAGCTGACTACAGTCCACTATAGGATTCCTAGAGGGGAGAAATGCTATATTCACAAAAAAGCATTCAAATTACCAGAAGATTATAACAGTAATAATAATAACTTTTTATTTTTGCTGTTACATTGTAGGTTTTGTGAATATACATAAATAATTTTTATTTCGTAAGAACAGAAGGGAAAATCGGGGGAAAGGCCTTAGAGAGTCCTGACAAGCCCTGATTTCCCAAGAGAATAGGCAAGCAAACTCTGGTTCAATAAAACACAGCAGTAATGTTAAATATTAGTTATATTGTAAACAATTTTTTCTTTAAGTTATTATTATTTTTTAATTATCTTAGCAAATATTTTTTAAGTTTGTTTTTGAATAAATTTAGGTTGTTTATTGTGCTTAACTCAGCTGGCAATGTATTCCAATATTCAGAACCAATATAATTTAAGCTCTTCTTCGTCATGAGGGTTTTTGGATGTATGGTTCTTAGTAATTATCTGTGTCTCGTATTGTAGTGATAGGTATGCAAATTCAATTCAGTGATATCTGTGTGTAAGTTCAGTTTAACTCTTTGAAGCACTAGTGTACCGATTTTGAAATCAAATAATTGTTTAATGGATAAACTTCCAAAATGGTTGGGGTTGACATTGGTATGGTGTAAAGTGTAAGGCTGGAAGTTGATATGAGAAGAATTTCTTTTTAAGTCTAATGGCCTAATGTATTTATTCTGTAATTTTTGTAGTTTATTGACGTTGGTTTCAGTAGTTTGTCTCCATGAGGAAAAGCAATAATTAATGTGTGATTGAAAAAGTGTATAGTACAAAAGTTTAAGTGTTTTAGTAGTTAAACATGAAATCATTTTACTTACAGTCCCAATATTTTTGGGGTTATGGTGCTATGATTTGCAAGATTCAGTCTATATGGTTAATCCATCTTAGGTTGGAAGTTAGAATAATTACAAGATACTTAAAGTCCTGTATAATATCAATAGGAGTATTATTTACAAGTAAGTATAGAACTTGCGTATGTAATATTTTTTGTCTAGTAAGAATAAGAGATCTTGTTTTATTAACATTAACTATAAGTTCATTGTATGTTAACCATTCCAAGTAAATCTGTAATTGATAATTTGCCTGTACAACCATTTCGTTACGATTTTTGCCATGGAATAATATTGTTGTATCATCAGCATATAGAATTATAAGGTTGTTAGATGTTATGTCAAAAATATCATTTATATATAAGTTAAATAATAAGGGACCCATTTTTTTTTTATTTGTTTAACTGTTAAAATAGAATCATTGAGTAAATTAGTTTACAGAGTAACTTAAAGTTTGTAACAGTATGGGAAGCCTAAGAAAAGGCCTCTTTCAAGAGTCCTGACATAGCTCAGGCTTCCCAGTAATCATTTGATAACAGTCAAGTCAATTATATAATTATACAGTGTTAAATTCTCTGCATGCTCATATAACATTTTAAGCTGAGAATCAATTTTCTTATTGTTGAAGTATATATGATTTTAGGTTTTTCTTAAATAAATTGAAATTGTTAATATTGGTTAATTCATTTGGGAGTACATTGGACCACTATATGTAATATTTTGCTGTGCCATTTGTGTTCTTGGTGTAGATATTTGTAAAGATACTTTTGATCTCGTGTGATATAGATGTAATATTGGTGCTATTTTAAATATTTCAGTAAGATTGTAATTATCTGATTTTATACGTTTAAACATAATTTTTCCCAGGTTGAAGTTATACAATTGTTTAATATATAATATTTTATATTTTTGTGGGTATACCTTAGAGTACCTAAAATTATTTATTTGTATAATATTATCCTTGTTATTATTAATTTTGAGATCAATTAGTCTAATGTATTTGTTTTGTAGTATTTGAAGTTTTTTGAGGTTAGTATTCGTTGTCTGGCCCCAGGCTAAAAAGCAATAGTTTAAATATGGATGAATCAAGGCATAATATAATAACATTAAGGTTTTAATAGTTAGGTTGTTTATTACATTACTGACTATTCCTATATTTTTAGATATTTTTGTTAGTATTGTATCTATGTGTCTAGTCCATTTTAAATCTTTGTATAGTGTAATTCCTAAGTAAGTAAATTTATCTATTATTTGAATTATTGTTTTGTCAATTACCAATTTTTCAATTATTTGTAGAGGAGATAATTGCCGAGTAAATATTACTGCTTTAGTTTTTTCTAAGTTTATTAGCATTTTATTTGCTGCCATCCAGTTAGAATATTTTTCAAGCAGTATATTTGCTTTATTGATCATTTCATCAATATGATTGCCATAAATTAGAATAGTTGTATCATCTGCATATAAAATTATATTAGTTTCTTTATTTACATTGAAAATATCATTTATGTATATGTTAAATAGCAAAGGCCCAAGTATAGAACCCTGAGGAACTCCAGAGTTTATCTTTTTTTGTAGAGATGAGTATTTCTCAATTTGTGTAAATTGAGGTCTATCTGTTAAGTAGTTTTTAAGAAGTGTATATGAGGTGTCTCTTATCCCTATATGCATCAGCTTATTTAATAGTATTTCGTGATTTAAGAATCAAATGCCTTTGTTATGTCTAAAAAAATAGCTAATGTTAAGCTATGATTTGCAAGATTATGTTGTATGTTAGGAACCCCTGAAGTAATCGGTAGTAGCAATGATTGAGATTGATCAATGATAGTATATTGAAATCAATGTTAAGTAATTACTAAGTATGGTATGTGCAATACTCCTCCCACCCGCATTATATAATTTGGTTAAAAGAAATTGATGATTGAGAGTATCAAACGCTTTAGTCAAGTCAAAAAAAACAGCGACAGTAATATTTTTTTATTCAAGATTTTTTTTAATTATATTCTGAAGGTGTAAAAGCGCAGCTTCTGTTGATTTATTGGGTTGAAAGCTGAATTGATTTTTCTTAATGATATTAAATTTTTGTAAGTATGAGATTAATTGCATATAGATTAATTTTTTAAGATTTTAGCAAAGATTGACATATTAGCTATAGGACAATAATTGTTAGCATCATTACTCTTGCCAGATTTATATTTAGGTGTAATTTTTGTAATTTTCAATGCATGTGGAAAGATACCAGTTTAGTAGTGGGTTTATAATTATTTCAGCTATATGTTTAACAACAGTAGGATGAATAACATCATTTCCTGGTCCGGAGGTAGTTTTAATATTGTTTATTTCTTGTAGTAGTTCAGTTTTAGTTATAAGTAATAAGTAGAAAGTATTATTAACAGAAGAATTATGAAAGTGTTGTAGGAAATTATTATTAAATGATTTTAAGTTCAGTTTAAGATCTCGAGAGGTATTAGTAAAGTATTAATTAAGACGGGCAGCCATGTGCTGTTTGTCAGTAATTTTCTTTCCATTAGAATCCAATAGGTGTTCCGGTATAACCGTCGTAGTCTGTTTCCCTAGTAAATAATTAAGGTGATTAACATGCCAGGAAAACATTCCCCAAACCATAACGTTGCCTCCACCAGCTTGAAGGGTTGTAGCAATGCATTTGGGGTCCATGCTTTCCTGCTGTTTCCGCCAAATTCTCACTTGGCCATCAGCATGGTGCAACTGAAAACGTGATTCATCGGACCACATAATTTGTTTCCAATTATCGACTGTCATCTTCTAAGAAGAAAAACGTGGGATTTTCATTCCATGAGTTTACCTCAAATCTGAACCTAAAGCAATTGTTGCTGAAAAAATATCTCGTCAGGATTTTGCTCCAAATGACAAGTTACCTTCAACTGTTGTTTGTGGTAAGAATTTTCATTCTGATAATTACATACCTAATTCAGTTTTAGAAAAAAACCTCAGCTATATAAACTCATATTAAGTAAAATAGTAGGTAAATGTGTAGATTTGCGTTTTAAATTATTTCGTCGGAAAAATATTAGTACTTCAGAAAAGGGCGACATACAGGTTTTAGATTGTGAAAATTAGTGGCAAATGGTGCAGAAATTTTCTGTTTCAAATATCTTTTAAAGATTTTTATGGTAAGATTTACCTGTACGTTCGATACATTAGGCCTACGGCAACGTCTCTTCACAGCATCGAACTTGCAGGTAAATGTAACGATAAAAATCTTAAAAAGACATTTAAAATACGAAATTTATGCACCACTTTCCATACTCTAAAATCTGTACGTCACACTTTTTCCAGGTACTAACATTTTTCCGACGAAATAATTTAAGACGCTAATCTACACATTTACCAAAATCTCGGCCCTATATCATTGAAGAATAAAGGAGGAATGAGATTTACACATGAATTACACCAGTTCCTAAAGAAAAATTCTCTTGCCCAAGTACTACAAATTCAGAATACAAATATCCATCTGTTAATGTGAAAGTGAATATAAATAAAATCTAAAATGTAAATAATGATACGGAATCAGTTTGTTAATGCGAACAACGTCAATAGATGGCGCTGCGTCCCGACTCATCTTTTCTGTCCTCGCTGTTTTTGCTTATGTTACAGCCTGATAGCATCGAGTTCAGCCTTGGTGGGACTTGTGCGTGTACGGTGATATACGCCCGGAAGGGATCTCCCCACTGCAAGTTTGCTTTTATCGCATGAAGTGTGAAGCGATCATCGGAAACGTCAAATTGCACTAGGCATACGGAGAACTGTCAGTTATCGTGGAGTTAGCAACTGATGAACAATAGCTTTTCACGAGGAGGAACCTTCTGGAGCAGGTATTGCAGCCGATCTCTCTATTGCAAGCCCCGGATCAGTAACGTCGCTACAACCGGACTTCATGTGAATATTAAATTTGTATAATTTTATTTTCGTCTATCAAAATTCTTCATGCCTGAGTGAATTTGTTGTGATCCATACCTGCCCCCTCTCTCGATAGCAGATTAATTCATAGAAAGCTTCATAGAAATCCACATTAAATATACACTGAAGTGCCAGAAAAACTAGTACAGACGAGCTTATGCAAAATACATAGCAACGTCATGTATTTTGTCCGCCAATGCGTATATAAAGCGATAGACATCCTTGCCAGCTGTCAGAGCTGTTTTCGGCATGAGAATGACAAGTAATACCGATTTAAGCGATTTTCAACGCGGTGTCATAGTTGGCGCTCGTGAGATGGGCCATAGTATTTCGGAGGTAGAAACGAAGGTGACATAGCTGGCGCTCGTGAGATGGGCCATAGTATTTCGGAGGTAGAAACGAAGTTCGGATTTTCACGGACGACCATTGTAAGGGTGTACTGTGACTACAAGAATTACGGCAAAACCTCCATCCTACGATACCAGTGTGGCTGTAAAAAGACATTGGGTGAACGTGATCATCGTCGGCTGTCAAGAATCGTTTCAAGCGACACTCTCGCAGGTATCATCGGAATTCAATGCTGGAGCATCAGCGTCTGGACTGTGCAACGTACCCTGAACGATATGGGCTTTGGGAGCCAACCCCCAACATGAATCCCCTTGATGGGTGCATGACACAGAGCTAGGCACCTCGCTTGGGCACGGCAACACCGCCACTGGACACTTGATGACTGGAAACAAGTAGCCTGGTCTGACGAGTCGCGTTTCCAACTGTATCGGGCAGATGGAAGGATTCGTGTGAGGCGCAAACCCCATGAAGCCATGGATCCCTCCTGTTAACAGAGAACTGTACAGGTTGGTAGGGGGTCCGTAATGGTATGGGGTGTGTATAGCTGGACTTCACTGGGACCCCTGGTACGTCTACAAACATCTGTAACCGGCCAACGCTATGTGCGCATCCTTTCTAACGAGGTACACCCATTCATGTCCTGCATTCATGCTGATGGGTTGGGCCAGTTACAACAGGACAATGCACCTCCACACAAGTGTCGGGATGCCACATTATGTTTAGAGGAGCATTCATCTGAGTTTGGGGTGTTGCCATTCCCACCCAAGTCCCCAGATATGAACGTGATAAAACACATTTGGGATGCCATGCAATGCGCTATCGAACACAGGAATCCGAGACCTCGAAATACACTCGAATTGTAGAACGCTCTGCAGGAAGTATGGTGTGCATTGTCTACAGCATATTTCCAGAAGCTAGTGGAGTCCATGCCCCGTCGTATTTCTGCAGTCCTGCGCTCCCGTGGGGGATCTACCAAGTATTAGACTTGCGTACCAGTTTTTCTAGCACTTCGGTGTATGTTGGATAGTTTATTTGAAAAAGAACCTTATTTCTCTTGTGCTGTGGGAACAAGTAGTCAAAAATCATGGAAGGTAAGACCGACGTGGGTCTATGAAAATTAACATATAAGACCTTTCGTCCCTACACTGTCTAACTTCCGTTTTCCAAGACGACTGATAAGTGTGCTGGGGATATCGTTTTTGTCTGCAGGACAAAAATGAAATCTGGAACGAATACCGTCCATCGCCGCGATTCTGCTGCGGTGCCAAAGCTTATAACGGATCTCCAGTAGTCGCTAAATTTGCATACCACCACCTTTTCCCATCGAAAATACAAAATCCCTAACTTTTTGTGATTAGTGTATGTGCATCAAAGCTACAGTGCGGCATCTTGAAAGAAAGAATTCCATTCCGTTTTTGAAACTGCAACGATAATTGAATTGCTAGCGATATGAATGCAAAGTTTGCTTAAATTAATTCGCAGATTTCTTTCTTAAAAAGTAAGAAGTATAAAAATGACAAAAATAATGTTTTTTAATGAAATATGCGAATTTTAAAATAAATTTGCATAGTTCACTCTAGTTGAAAAAAAAGAAATATAAAAATGACAAACCAGTTATCGGAGAAACGCATAACATATCGTTGTATTTCCGTAATTCCCGTGTTGTCACAAATGATCCTTGCCAAGGTGTTCTTCTTAAGCTCACTTAGTTGGCCTGAAACATCAAGATAAAATAATTACAGCTCAGCATGTAAAATACTCAAAGACATTTAATGTTCTCTTTGAATGAGTGTAAGATAAATTCTATCCTATATCTGCAATGTAAATTCTTTTGTACACATTTTCTCGAAAACTATAACTCTGTAGTGTTTGTCTTTGAAATTTTCAGCACAAAAAACATACAAAAAAACATAGCTAGCATATGTAACAGTTATTATTCCGTAAATCTTGTCATATTTTTTTTAAATTCACTTTATCTGACTCGAAAGTATTTCAATTTGTCAATTCGGCGCTAGATGGCACGAAAAGTTAGCTTAGCAGGTGTTTCTGTCTGGAAGAAAGGAAATCTCTGATTTCTGTCTGATTTTTTAAATTATTATCCAGGCCAAATAGAAATGATTGAATGGAGCCAAAAGTGAGATTGGAATCTTGTCTTCTATAGATCATCTTAAATCCTAATGTGCGTTCCTTTTTGAACAGAAAATGTGTACATTAACAGAGAACCCCTGAATTTGAGCTATAGAAACTCCGCCCACTAACTAAGCTCCACCCCAAATAGCGTCATTGGACTGTGCGTATTTTGTCTTTTCATTGTGCAGCCAATGAGAGACCGCTTCCATTCCGAATATGGGGAAGTCTGCAGTGATTCGCTGACGCCAACTTCTGGGACAGTCCCTCATAACGTAAAAGCCAAGCCCAAGGAATGATTTTTTGTGCCATCTATCGCAGAAGATGAACCTAACACTCATTCAAAGACAACTTTAAGAAAAAATATCAGTTGCGACACAAAATACAATGAAAGCTACCAGAGGCGACTTTAAATATTTTGGGGCCCTGGGCGCTAAAGGTTTAAGGGTCCCTCCTTCACCTCTTATCGCCTCAGAAATTTTCATCCGTCAGATTAACAAAATAAAAAAAGTCAAGTCAAGAAAAAGGTATTTACGTTTTTTTAAATGTAATTTTATCTTCCTATTATTAGAACGTTTTGTAAGAAACAGTGCTCGTGTAAATCACTTTGCCTGCCCGTGCACATCAAGCTTTTTGTTTTTAGAGATTTAAAAAAATTACTTTGCGGCTAATAGGATATCAAAAGGACATTAAGTTTGGCACTTTAAGTATCCGTATATTTCATGAATTTACTGCTAATGTCTGCCAAAGTGTAACGCAAAAAAAAAAAAAAAAATTACTTTAGCACCTTTCTATTTGCAAGTTCCTAGGCAAATTTAACACTAAAAGCGCTGAAAATGGAATTCCCCTAAATTTATCAATATGTTGCGTATAAATTAATTGTCATAAAAATTGGAATGTGTTTCAATTGCAAAACATGCTTTTTCTATTGCTTCAGCTTTGGAAAATCATCTTGTTTTATACGTTATGACCAAATTAGTAGGCAACGGCCATGGTATCAAGCAAAAATGAAATTCTTGAAGACATGGGCAACCAAAAAAAGTCCTCCACATTAGAAAAATCGTGTAAAATGCAATTTGTGGACAGTACTTCACTTGAAAAAGGTGGATGACTTTACCAGGAGGAATTTTCCTGTGGTGAACGATTTCCTAAATGTAAGAGATTCAGTCTTCCATGACGTACACAAATGCCATGGACCAAGAGAGCTGGATAGTAAGAATTTCATCAGTTACTGCAGGAAAGCGAGAATCTGAAGAGTTTCTTAAAAGCCTTTTTTCTTATTATTTTCATTGGAAAATTGGGGTCTGAATTTTTTTATTCTGGCTAAAAGATGTGTGAGGTTTTTTATATAACTGCACTGCAGTTAACAGAAACATAAGGATTATTTGAAAATTGAAAAGTAGAAACCACAGCCTTTCGAGTGAGAGTGTTATTGAAACTTTTTTATTTCTTTTTCAAAAGTTAGTTTTATGTCGATTTAAGGAATAAAAACTCTGAGAATACTTGATAATTATCAGTATCAAACCAGGGAAGGAAAAAGAAATAAGAAAATATTGTAGCAACACAATATAAATTTCTTTTAACAGCGTTAAACAAAAAAAAGATAGTGTGATATTCTTGAATTTCTTTATTTTTTCAACCTAAATATTAACTCTTTGGGTTTAGGCTAGTTTAGGGGGATTAGGCCAAGACAGGACTTGATTATCCTCTAACAAAATAAAAAAAACAAGAACAGCAAACACCCCCGATCATCAGGAAAGTTTGTGTACAAGCACTCCTCATTGCAACTCTGGGGGAAGGGGGAAAGGTTCCAACACAAATGTTTTTCCTTGGCTGGAACTAGCATGAAAGCAATTTGTACCATAGCATTCCAGTAAGAATTTGTGTTAAACAATGAAAAATATGGGAAGCGTGAATCCTTCCTTCCCCTACTACTAAAAGGAAGGCTAAATTATTTTAACCGTTCGTTTCAAAATCAGTACCTCGATAACAACTCGAAAATTCGGAGTATCAGCAGCAGCAAGAAAAAAATATATTTTACTCATATCATCATCATCATTGTCAACCATTATCAATCCACTGCTGGACGAAGGTCTCCCCAAGTTTACTCCACAACGGTCTGCCTTGTGCCAGTCTCCTCCATGTCACTCCCGCATACTTTCGAATTTCATCCACCCATCTCCCATGTGGTCTTCTTCTGGGTCTTTTCCTGTCCCTTGGAATGCAATCTAAAATTTTGGCTGTCCACCGATGGTCTGTCCTTCTGGCAGTATGTCCAGCCCATTGCCATTTCAGGGATTTAACTCTGACCATGATGTCTTCCACTCTTGTCATTTTTCGGATCCACGAGTTCCTCTTCTTATCTCTCCTGGTTACACCAAGTATGCACCTCTCCATGCTGCTTTGAGTTGTCTGCAGCCTTTGTATGTCTCTTTTAGTTAAGGTCCACGTCTTTGCACCATACGTAAGCACTGGAAGGATGCATTGATCACACTTTTCTTTTAAGACATAATTGCATATTGCTCTTGAAAATTATGCTGTTTCTTTCAAAAGCTCTCCAGGCAAGTTTTGTACGCCAATTAATTTCTTCATCAATGTGACCCTCACTTGATATCTGCTGTCCAAGATAAACGTACGTATCTGTTATCTCCAGCTTTTCTCCATTAATCGATAAATCTTCATTTCTTGTAAAAGCATTGAACATCACTTTCGTCTTCTGAAAGTTCATTTTTAATCCCACTTCTTTACTCTTGTCAGCAAGTTCCTGGATCAGACTCTGAAGCTCGGATGGGGTAGTTGCAAAAATGACTACGTCATCAGCTAAACGTAGGTGGGTTAGATCATCATCATCATTGTCAACCATTATCAATCCACTGCTGGACGAAGGTCTCCCCAAGTTTCCTCCACAACGGTCTGTCTTGTGCCAGTCTCCTCCATGTCACTCCCTGCATATTTACGAATTTCATCCACCCATCTCCCATGTGGTCTTTTTCTGGGTCTTTCCCTGTCCCTTGAATCCAATCTAAAATTTCGTGTCCATCTATGGTCTGTCCTTCTGGCAGTATGTCCAGCCCATTGCCATTTCAGGGATTTAACTCTGATCATGATGTCTTCCACTCTCGTCATTTTTCGGATCCACGAGTTCCTCTTCTTATCTCTCCTGGTTATACCAAGCATGCACCTCTCCATGCTTCTTTGAGTTGTCTGCAGCCTTTGTATGTCTCTTTTAGTTAAGGTCCACGTCTCTGCACCATACGTAAGCACTGGAAGGATGCATTGATCAAACACTTTTCTTTTAAGACATAATGGCATATTGCTCTTGAAAATTATGCTGTTTCTTCCAAAAGCTCTCCAGGCAAGTTTTGTACGCCGATTAATTTCTTCATCAATGTGACCCTCACTTGATATCTGCTGTCCAAGATAAACATACGTGTCTGTTATCTCCAGTTTTTCTCCATCAATCGATAAATCTTCATTTCTTGTAAAAGCATTGAACATCACTTTTGTCTTCTGAAAGTTCATTTTTAATCCCACTTCTTTACTCTTGTCAGCAAGTTCCTGGATCATACTCTGCAGCTCTGATGGGGTAGTTGCAAAAATGACTATGTCATCAGCAAAACGAAGGTGGGTTAGATAATCTCCATTAATCTTTATCCCTTTGTTTTCCCAGTTCAGTGATTGAAAGACATTTTCCAATGTGGCATTAAAGAGCATTTCGGAGATATGGTGTCACCTTGTCTCACTCCCTTTCCAATTTTTATGTGTGTTGTATTTTCAAACAGCCGAATCTTTGCACTTGCATTTTCATAGATGTTATTAATAATATTAATGTATGCATCTTCAATACCGCAGGATTTCAGAGCCGTGGTAACTGCTGATGGTTTCACCGAATCAAAGGCTTTTTCATAATCGATAAAAGCCATGCACAATGGAAGTTCATATTCCCTCGCTCTTTCAATTAGTTCTCTCAGTACGTGGATATGATCTATTGTGCTGTAGCCACTCCTGAATCCAGCTTGTTCTCTCGGTTGAGCCATGTCCAGTGTTACCTTCAAGCGGTGTGAAAGAACTTTAGTGAAGATTTTATAAACCACTGATAGGAGGCTGATAGGTCTGTAGTTCCTGAGGTCCTCAATGTCACCTTTTTTATGTAGCAGGATCATTGTAGCATTGTTCCAATCCTCAGGAATCTTCCCTTCATTAAGGCATCGAGTGAAAATTTGGGCGAGTACTGTTTCAATTTCTCCACTTGCTTCTTGTATGATGTCTATAGTAATTCCATCTTCTCCTGGAGCTTTCCCCGCTTCATGTTCTTGATTGCATGAGCAACTTCTGCTGGGAGGACTGGAAGAACTCTGGTACCTTTCATGATGTCTGGAGTACATGTATCATCCCTTTCGTATAATTTGGAGTAGAAATCTTTCACTCTTGTCAAAATTTCTGCCTCTATTTCTTGTTATAGAACCATCTTCTTTTCTCAGAGCCATAATCTGTTTTCTTCCCTTACTGAGATGTCCCTTTGCTATCTTTAGGCTTTGGTTGTTTTCAATTGCTTTCCTCACTAGCTCACAGTTGAATTTCCTTACGTCTTCAGTGATACTTTTTCGTGCTGTCTTGCATAGCTCTATATATTCCACTTTGGAAGTCACATCTTCTTTAGTTGTCCTCATCTCTCTTCTTTTTTGCATCAACATTTTGGTTTTTCCTGATAATTTGTTTACATGCAACTTGTTCTTAGACCCAGCTAATTTTGTTGCTGTTTCCATAAGAGCTTTGGTTACTTTTCTGTTAACTTCCGAAATATCCACTTCTTCCGATGTTAGGCCTTCTAAAGCAGAGAATCTGTTCTTCAGTTCCAACTTGAAAGTATTATGGTGTTTTTTAAGGTTGGTTATGTCAATACGTTTTGTTTGTCTTATGAGCTTGCCACGTTCCAGTTTAGTGTTGAGGTGCATCTTACATCTCACCAATCTATGGTCACTACCTGTGTTGAACTTGTTCAGCACACTGCAGTCTTCGATGACGAATTTTTGTTACACATAATAAAATCAATTTCACTTGTCGTCCCAATTGGATGTTTCCATGTCCATTTCCTGTGTGGCTTTTTCTTGAAGAAGGAGTTCAAGATGAAAAACCCTTCTGCCTCTGCAAACTCAACGAGAGTATTTCCACGCTGGTTTCTGTTGCCGTGACCGAATTTACCTACTGAAGTTTCATTCTGTTGCCGGTGCCCTATTTTTGCATTGAAATCTCCCATAATTATCTTCAAGTGCTGCTTACCTTTATTATTTAGATGACGAATTTCCTCATAAAATTCTTCAATTTCTTCTTCAGGATGACTTGTGGTGGGTGCATAAGTTTGAATAATCTGAGCCTGGTATCTTCTCGATAGTTGGATAACGAGTCGTGCAGCTCTGTCAGAGGAACTTTCAACTTCTACCACTTTATCCTTCAGTTTCTTGTTTATTATAAATCCAACACCACTAGTTCTGCCAGTATCTGTCCCACGATAATAGAAGAGATGTCCACTTTTCAGTTCAATGAGATCTTCTCCTTTTCTCCTTACCTCACTTAGCCCGACGATGTCCCACTTGATCCTTTGTAGTTCCTCTTCCAATTCAAGAAGCCTTGAATCAGAAGATAGGGAGCGTCCGTTGTAGGTAGCCAAGGTCAGCATCAAATGGCAGCCTAGTCCGGTCCTCCGGGGATTCTTAGCACCCTCTGCCTTCATGTCGCACTGGCCGCTGCCTTGGCCAGGTACATTCCAGCTGCCGGAGACTGAGGGCCAAGATTTAAGTTGTAGAGTCATTTTGGAGGTGTTTGGCCATAACTCACCACGCTGGCCAAGCGGGTTGGTGAGTGTGGGATAGCATTTCCTCTGATCCCGATGGTATAGTTATACCGCTATTGGCGGTCGTCAGAGCTCCCTTTAGTGGGAACAGGATGCACCACGAGAAGGCGGGGTTGACATTTGTCAAGTGAGAGGCTGTGATGTTACGCATCACCTGACCTTACATCCCTTTCTTTTTCAAAGCTGCACAAATCGAGCAAGAACTGATGGAGATAATCTCCATTAATCTTTATCCCCTTGTTTTCCCAGCTCAGCGACTGAAAGACACCCTCCAATGTGGCATTAAAGAGCTTCGGAGATATGGATAGTAAAATGCCAATTGATAATACAAACAAAGTGGTCGCTGTTTTTTTTTTTTTTTTTTTTTTCGGTCCATGAAAACCAAGACAAAACTAGAATTGCAATTATACCTTTTCGGGGCCTCTCACGCTCTTGTGCCCGAGGTGCGCGTCTAGTACGCCTAGTCAGAAATCCGCCCCTGAAAGCTACTTTTAAGAAGTTTTATAAGGTATCTGTGTGCTATGCGGAGATGAAGGCACCAAATTATGACTAATGGAATCTGACTGGGCTTAAACATGAGTAACTGAACCCACTTCCCTCACGAAATCTTTGCTTCTCTTTGACTGTGGTATAATTTCTATTACTGTTCTCAAACAGTCAAATGCAGCTTGTACTTTCAAGAGCAACTAACTAACAATGAACTACACAGAACTGGCAAATTATTAGAAACACCCAACTGTCATGTACCATCCTCACTTACCTACGCAACTACACTGAAGAGCAATTCAATTACAGATACCTGTCTAGTAACGTGTAGCACCACATTTCGCCCTGATGACGGCGGCGATTCGTCTCGGCATGGACTCGACAAGACACCGGAAGCGTTGGGAAGCCATACGGATCCACAACCCCTCAACAAGCTCCCACAGTTCACGAAGATTTGATGGAGGGGAGGGGGGGTCATCTCTCTCAATGGCATCCCAGATGTGCTCGATGGGAGGTCATGTCGGTGGAGTGTTCATCCAACCATTCGGATGCAATTCAGGAGCTGCATTGTCTTGTTGCAGGATGAGGTCCCCAGTGGTATGTTGAAGACGCACAAACGGGAGCAAATGGTCGTCCAGGATATCTCGATAACGTTGACCTGTGAGGGTCGATGTCACACGTACCAGAGGTCCCATTTCAGTCCACGTAAACAGTCCCCAGACGAGAATGCCACCCCCACCAGCTTGAATAGTACCCTGCTGATAAGAAGGATCCATCACTTCATGTGGTTTGCGCCGTACTCGTATCCTGCCATCCGCATGTACCAACGTGCATCTCAACTCATCAGTCCAGGCAACATTTTCCACATGTCTAGGGTCCAGTGGCGATGTTCCCGCGCCCATGCTAATCTTTGCACCCTGTGATGTGCGGTCAGCAGCGGTACCCTCTTGAGATGATGGCTTCTGTACCCCATAGCGAGGAGATAGTTCTGGATGGTGTGGCTGCTTACACGTTTTTGTGCACCAGCGTTAAATTGCCGAGTGATTTCTTGCACTGTGGCCCGTCTATCCGCTGTTACAATGCGAGCTAGCAGACGATGACCCCGCTCATCCACACGCTGTTGTCAACGGCAGTTGGCCATTGCAGGGATGGTTTTACAGGATTCGATGCACTCACGGTGCACCCGTGGCACAGTGGCTCGTGAAAATCCCAGTGCCTGCACGACATCCGAGATGGAGTGACCCATTCGTCGGGCACCGACAATTTGCCTACGATCAAATGCGCTTAGATCCTTCGTCTTACCCATACTGCGTCCGACTTTTACTGATTCCCGTCGCATCACTCCTTATATTGTCGGATCGCTGCATACGTCATGTCATTTCCGTTTACAGGGCAGCCTACAGCGCCACATTTGCATAACGTCAGCTGTCTCTAATTCAATTGCTCTTCAGTGTATAACGTTGAGATGGCATTATGAACAGCCTATTGCAAATGGCCAACTAGTTAACATTTGTGACTACGGATGGTGAGGACGCGAGTTCAATCTTAGTGGTGACGAATGTTATCCGTGCATCCCCGACGGATTCTGGTTATGAATTAAGGTCGTCTGTTCCTGCCCTCTTTCTCTCTACCTACCCCTCCCCAAAGACCCACAAAAGTGTATTTGACGTCAAACGCTCTTGTGGCTCCATCTACTGAGCTCTCACTGTTTCACAAACTATCCTATCTAAGTCGCAGGCTTTAACCTACTTACTTCCATCTTTGTCATGCCCACAAAAAATCATAGGGGCATAGTTCCAACTGCACCACAACGTAGAACTATGTTAACTTACACTATTTCATGCCACTATCTCACTAGTTAAAATGTTCAGCGAAGTACAGTTAACGTAGCCTTACGTTGTAAGTTACGGCACAGTTGGTACTGTGCCCCTTCGATTTTTCAGATATAATTTTTTTAAGAAATAAAACGAAAGAAATGTTTTACTTTATTTACTTAAAAGTCATCATCATCATCATCATTGTCAACCATTATCAATCCACTGCTAGACGAAGGTCTCCCCAAGTTTCCTCCACAACGGTCTGTCTTGTGCCAGTCTCCTCCATGTCACTCCCGCATACTTCCGAATTTCATCCAACCATCTCCCATGTGGTCTTCTTCTGGGTCTTTTCCTGTCCCTTGGAATCCAATCTAAAATTCCAGCTGTCCATCGATGGTCTGTCCTTCTGGCAGTATGACCAGCCCATTGCCATTTCAGGGATTTAACTCTGATCATGATGTCTTCCACTCTTGTCATTTTTCGGATCCACCAGTTCCTCTTCTTATCTCTCCTGGTTACACCAAGCATGCACCTCTCCATGCTGCTTTGAGTTGCCTGCAGCCTTTGTATGTCTCTTTTCGTTAAGGTCCACGTCTCTGCACCATACGTAAGCACTGGAATGATGCATTGATCAAACACTTTTCTTTTAAGACATAATGGCATATTGCTCTTGAAAATTATGCTGTTTCTTCCAAAAGCTCTCCAGGCAAGTTTTATACGGCGATTAATTTCTTCATAAATGTGACCCTCACTTAATATCTGCTGTCCAAGATAAATGTAGGTATTGGTTATCTCCAGCTTTTCCCCATCAACTTAAAAGTAACTTATACTATATACAATTCATAGTAACTTATGGCGATTATAAATTAATGTTAGTAGAAAGCGTAGTAACATCATTTTCAGTAATTATTGCTGAAATTGTTTCTGAAGAAATAATTCTCCAGGAACAATTTTCCAAACTCCTTAGTTGTTATAAATTCGGCGATACGTCTCGGGTTTAATGTACTTGTTGCTCTTGTTCTTGTCTAGATTCAGAATGCATTGGCGGTGTAAAGGTTTGAGACGTAATACATTCATTATCCAGCGAAGCTGTGAAGACTGGCGATGTACATTGATATTCCATGATCGGTGTGCAAATTTAAATCAATGACATCAATCTCCATCAGTTCTTGCTCAATTTGTGCAGCTGAAGTGGAGAGTTGTGGCCGAAGAGTCGAATTCAGGTGAAACTGGCACGCAAACTTTTGATGCTCCCTACATTCCCATGACCTTTCAGTTGATGACTTAACGGGCCTTTTTGGATTTCTCTCGTTCTCCTCTAGCTGATTCTTTAACTTCCGTTGGTTCTTATAGTAATTCTCCCTGGATTTCTGTGGCATTTCTAAATTTTGGTCACCAATTGTTTTTTACCTAAAAAATAAAAAAATCCACTTTATTTCGGTTTATCACATACGTACGTACGTCCTTCAGCTACGGACTGCGGGGCTGAGGTCATCGCTATCATTATCTATTCACTAGTTATCAACCTTAAAATGGCGAGCGACGCTAAAGCTACAGTACTGAGGGGGTTAAAGGGTGGAGGGTTGAAACTTATTTTGTTATAAATGTAAACTCTATAAACTATCTAATGGTGTATTTATTACTCTACGATTATTAGTTTTGAAGGTATAAGGGTTCAAATTGTGACATGTTTTCGTTGCACCTGTGCTCACGATGTTGCTCCCTACCCAGAATGGAGAAAGACGTACTTCTACATCAAAACCTGTGCAGCTGGCTTGGAATCTAAACATTCTCTGTGGACGGAAGTGCAACAAGAATTGGCTGTTGGATTCAGAGTTACTTGCTGAGACACATCGTGTTTGCCTAATGCAAAGTATTCAGACGTGTACAAAGCGTACATAGATAGGGTAATGCTAGAAATATTCGTGATTTAAAAGAATTTCAAAGGGAGGGCTAGGCAGTCAGTTGCCAGCATCTCAAAAACAGCATACCTTTTCGGCTATGCAAGAACTCAAAGGTTAATGTCATAGTCCGTTTTTCATCCAGTTTAGCGTTGGTTTCATTCACAATCTTCTCACCAACATGGCGATAGAGGCTGTGACGTCATGATCGGGACGTTTTGGTTGCTTCATTTTGATCACACGAAGGGAACGGCTGGCCCTTGCTCTATCTATTCTAACCTTCTTGTTCCAAATAATCCACACGCTGTTTATAAAGAGCAAGGAGATACGTCATCAACCCACGTGACAGTTATATTTGCATATACTGCATTGTCAGTGACTGTCTTTTTGTAAATATTCATACTTTTTTGACCAGTGTGTGTATATATGCAAAGTTCTGAAGCGATACTTGCACAAAAGTGAGTATCACAGAGGACGTGTTTAAAGTTTTGCAATATTTGCATAAGCTCATGTGCTGCGGCGGGTATGTCACATGCTTAAACAAGTTCAAGTCGCGCACTGCAGACAGTCAAAAGGGATTAAAAGTGGTAGTCGTTGCTGTGAACAGCATTGCATGTCGTTCTGTCTGTGGTTGGGACGCCTAAATGATGAACATCCACAACCGGATAATTAGGGAACAAATAAATAAATAAATAAATACATCGCTCTTAACCACGTTCCAGAAACACACAGCAACCGAAAAATTGTTTTTCAGCCGCCACTGTGGAATTGAACCAACAGAACTTTCGATATCTAGCCCAGTGTGTTACATATATGCCACGGTGGCCAACAATCTATGGTGCTATGTGTACTTTTAAGTCAGCTTCTGACATAATATAATCGTTAACGCCCACCAGCTGAGCCCATTTTACGGATTTATGATGTCAGAAGCTGACTTAAAAGTACACATAGCACCGTGGATTGTTGGCCACCGTGGCGTATATGTAACGCCCTCGGCTAGATGTCGAGGAGTTCTGTTGGTTCAATTCCACAGCGGCGGCTGAAAAGCAATTTTTGTATGCTGTGTTTCTGGAAACGTGGAAAGTGCAATGTATTTATTTATTAACTGTCGTCACGTATTTGGAGTATTTTCAACTTGGATCTCGCCCTTTGGATTTAATTGCTATAATATATATATAGCTAGTGCCACTCATGCCCACCAGATGGAGACGTCTCAGTAGCTGAGCCCATCTTACGGATTTATGATGTCAGAAGCTGACTTAAAAATACACATAGCACCGTGGATTGTTGGCCACCGTGGCGTATATGTAACGCTCTCGGCTAGATATCGAGAGTTCTGTTGGTTCAATTCCACAGCGGCGGTTGAAAAACAATTTTTCGGATGCTGTGTGTTTCTGGAAAGTGGAAGGAGCGATGTATTTATTTATTAACTGTCGCCACGTATTTGGAGTATTTTCACCTTGGATCTGACCCTTTGGATTTAACTGCTATAATATATATATAGCTAGTGCCACTCATGCCCACCAGATGGAGACGTCTCACTAGCTGAGCCCATCTTACGGATTTATGATGTCAGAAGCTGACTTAAAAATACACATAGCACCGTGGATTGTTGGCCACCGTGGCGTATATGTAACGCTCTCAGCTAGATATCGAGAGTTCTGTTGGTTCAATTCCACAGCGGCGGCTGAAAAACAATTTTTCGGATGCTGTGTGTTTCTGGAAAGTGGAAAGAGCGATGTATTTTTTTATTAACTGTCGCCACGTATTTGGAGTATTTTCAACTTTTAATTAGGGAACTTTTGCTTTTTGAGTTTGAACTCGGCTATCAAGTTGCTCAAGCAAAACGAAACATTTATCATGCAAAAGGGGAAACTTCCATGGAGCACAGCACTGCAACCAGATGATTCAAGAAATTTCGCTCAGGTGATGGAAACCTCGACGATCATCCAACCAGCACTCGGAGATTTCCAGGCAAGCTGGGCATATCACAAACCGTCACCTTCACGACCTCGGCAAAGTCTACAGGAGCTGCCGCATTGTTCCTCATGAACTGATGCCAACCGAAGCAAACCACCCAGTTGAAGTACGCACGAAACTCCTAGAAAACCAGCGCGATGTACGTTTCATCAAGAGAACAGCTACGTGCGATGAAAAGTGGTTCTATTTCACAGTGGCAGTGGTTGAGACCAGGCCAGCTTCCAGAACCTGTTGCCAAACATGGAAGCTTCGAGCACAAGGTGATGCTCTGCGTCTGGTGGAATTTCGAGGGAATAATCCGTTACGAATTTGTTCCAGACGATCGGACCATGAACGTAAATCTCTACTCTGAACAGCTGGAGAGGATGTATGCCCTTTTGGAGGAGAAGTACCGTCACTGGTGAACAGAAAGTGCGCTCTTCTACAGCAGGACAACGCTCGGCCTCATACTGCGAGAACGACCCGGGCAAAACTCCAGAACTTGAGGGCATCGAACTGATGCTATACCCAGCATATAGCCTGGACCTTGCCCCGTCGGATTATTCCTTGTTCCGGTCCATGGCCCACTTCCTTCGCGTGCGGCACTTCAACAACCAAGAGGAGGTGGCAGCTGGGGTGAAGGAGTTCTTCGCCTCGAAGGACAAGAACTGGTATTGCAAAGAACTGGAAGACAGATGGCTAAAGACGGTGTAACACGATGGCCTATACTTTGAATGCTAGTCGGCTTTCGTCGTAAAGGTACGTATGAAGACAAAATGGTCCATATATTGCAAAACTTTACCCTCTGTACTTTAAATGAATGACAAAATAATTATTATAGACATAGTTCATTACTTGATGTAAAGGATCCAACTTGTCCTCCGTGTTCAAAGTAGAATCGGTCTCCATATTTCAGGCGGTAAAACTGCTTTGCTATGATACAAGCAAAGGTTGGGCCCACTGCAGAGCCATCATACGACCTCTCCGCCAGTCCTCCAGAAAATAAGTCGATATCTGCCACATTCCTACAAAAGCAGACGTGAAAATGCCTTAACAAGAAGGATAATCTAATCATGAAAAAAAACGCACTGAAACATATTATCTGTTCAAAATACATATTTATAAAACATTCACTTTGCGTACGAAAATACAGGGAGGATGTTTACACATTTTTAGTACGTTTTCGATGAGAAATCACAGAATAAAATAAGTTCAAAGATTGAAACTGGCAACAGCGTGTTAGCTGAACACGAAAAAAACATCTGCTGCAGTTAAACATCGCCTGCTGAGAAAATCGCGCGTATAAACAAGCTGCGGATAAAAGGTAATGTTTTTGCTCTTTACGAAGAGAAGTATTCGTATTCTGTAATTAAATAACGCTGTGAAAATTATGAAATTAGCATTTTTAAACGTAAAATAAGCTATATTATTAATAATAGAAAGAAAAATCGTCAAGCATGTTTGGTGTTCTTTTTTTCTGCTTTAAACAGAAAAAGAACACCAAACAAAGAAGTTACGTACTTTTATGACTATTTCAAAAGTTAAGGTCACTGGTATTGAAATAAAATCCACCGACACAAAACGTTGGTTTGCTAAATCTCAATACAGCGATATGAGCCTTATGAATACCCTAATTTAACTTTAACTCTAGAAAATGCTTGCATAATGCATTCCCGGTAAACTGCTCTAATTTCACTACGAAGCATATACCGTGGAAACCAGAAGTCCCAACAACACCAGAGATAATGAAATGCAGAAAGATTGAAGCTTTTTCTGAAATGACACATACTTCAAGAAGTTATATCAATAACTACCCAAGACTTCGAATTCTAAATTAGACATTTCGCCTAAAGAAGTTTCGTGACAAGTAAGCACTTTGTTAGGAAACGGAGAGAAACGACTCTTTCAAGCGTCAACAGAGATTATATATAATTTATGACTACTAAACTTGCGGTATTAAATTTAATATAGAATAAAAATACTAACGTTTCACGGATCAAAAGACTACATCAAAGACATGAATTCCTGGGGAATTTATCAGATACCTTGTGAATATGGACTTTCATATATATAGGACAGACGTGCAGGGCTTTAAATTTTCGTGTGAAGAAACACAAGACCTACGTATGGAAATATGAACTGAAGAAGTCGTCTATAGCACAACACTGTGATGAAAATAACCATAAATTCAACGACATGACGTCTACTCCATTTCTTTCAAGCGCGTGGAAACAACTCACCAAAATCCGTGACCGTCAGAACTCTGATGATGTCACAAAGATTTGAATGTTTACGCTAAATTCGTCCCAACTAAGCCGAGCCAGACGCTCTGCGAAACTATTGGGGGTAAAAAAAAAAACACACACAGAGATATTCTTATAGCAGCCGTTTCTTTTCTTCTCCTTTTTTTCCATTGAGATCCACATAACAATAACAATAATAATAAAATGCTCAGATTAGCTTCCTGTAGAGATATTCTCACAACAAAGGTGATGAAAATAATGCCTGATGTCACGCGTTATGCAGACAAAGAAAGCACTCCAATAACGTTAAGTAAACTAAATACTGATGCTGGGGATTTATCCATGAAAGACCAGATACAAAAATGGAAGCCGAAATAATTGAATGGGAATCATTCAAAGCGGTTATGCAGGCTAGAAGTTGACAAAAGAACCTCAAACCAGTGGATGAAGCGAGAGAAATCATATGGAGACTACGATGGCTGTTAAAGTGATTCCAACTAAAAATTGTAGAAATTATAGTTTGATGGACGACCTTTAACATGACAAATGTAGTAGGTAGTGAAATCATAGAACAAGATTACGGGGAACTCACTACACCAGTCGACGTAGAATATACACAGCAAAGCGACACAACTTTTCTTCGATGATACACATTGACAATCAGCTCCATATACAGGACTAACAGTGTCAAAAGTATCTTATTATACACTGAAGAGCAATTGAATTAGAGATACCTGTCTAGTAAAGTGTAGCACCACCTTTCGCCCTGATGACGGCGGCGATTCGTCTCGACATGGACTCGACAAGACACCAGAAGCGTTGGGAAGCCATACGGATCCACGACCCCTCAACAAGCTCCCACCGTTCACGAAGATTTCATGGAGGGGGGTCATCTCTCTCGATGGCATCACAGATGTGCTTGAGGTCAGGTGACCTAGCTGGCCAAGGAAGCGAGGTCACGTCGGTGGAATGTTCATCCAACCATTCGGATACAATTCGGGAGCTGCATTGTCTTGTTGCAGGATGAGGTCCACAGTAGGATGTTGAAGATGCACAAACGGGAGCAAAGGGTCGTCCAGGATATCCCGGTAACGTTGACCTGTGAGAGACGATGTCACACATACCAGGGGTCCCATTTCAGTCTACGTAAACAGTCCCCACATGAGAATGCCACCCCCACCAGCTTGAAGAGTACCCTGCTGGGAAGAAGGATCCATCGCTTCATGTGGTTTGCGCTGTACTCGTATCCTGCCATCGGCATGTAGCAACGTGAATCTCGACTCATCAGTCCAGGCAACATTTTTCCACATGTCTAGGGTCCAGTGGCGATGTTCCCGCGCCCATGCTAATCTTTGCACCCTGTGATGTGCGATCAGCAGCGGTACCCTCATGGGGCGATGGCTTCTGTACCCCATAGCGAGGAGATGGTTCTAGATGGTATGGTGGCTTACACATTTTTGTGCACCAGCGTTAAATTTTCCGAGTGATTTCTTGCACTGTGGCCCGTCAATCCGCTGTTACAATGCGAGCTAGCCGACGATGACCCCGCTCATCCACACGCTGTTGTCCACGGCAGTTGGCCCTTGCAGGGATGGTTTTACCGGATTCGATGTACTCACGGTGCACCCGTGACACAGTGGCTCGTGAAAATCCCAGTGCCTGCACGACTTCCGAGATGGAGTGACCCATTCGTCGGGCACCGATGATTTTCCCACAATCAAATGCGCTTAGATTCTTCGTCTTACCCATACTGCGTCCGACTCTTACTGATTCCCGTCGCATCACTCCTCATATTGTCGGATCGCTGCATACGTCATGTCGTTTCTGTTTACAGAGCAGCCCACAGCGCCACATTTGCATAACACCAGCTGTCTCTAATTCAATTGATCTTCAGTGTATAGGACAGACACGCAGAGCTTTAAATTTTCGTGTGAAGGAACAAAAGACCTATGTATGGAAATATGAACTGAAGAAGTCGTCTATAGCACAACACTGTCATGAAAATATCCATAAATTTTTGTTTGGAAATGTCACGCTTATTGATAAATCTTATTCGGCTACCAATCTTAATATATTAGAAGCTTTCTACATATACCGGAACTCTTCACGCCTTGTTAACGATTACTGATGCTCTTGCGTATGCTAAATGCCGACAGCAAGATACTCCTGAACAACTACAAGCTCGACGTAATGCTGCTGCTCTGTCAGATGTATATGTATTTTACGATTCGTGCTACAAAAATTTCAGTCACAGCTATTTTACCCGTGCATGGCCCAGGCTATGAGATAGTTAATTAATTAAGCACTAGGAATAACACTGGCCAGATGAAAGTCAAATAAATCATACTTAGTCCATATTGATGACTGGTCCTGGAGAGAACTTGGTCTATATTATTTATAGACCAAAGTCAAATAAATCATTGACATGAGTACTTTCTATCTTATATCTTATAAAATATTGATGACTGGTCCTGGATATTGATGACTGGTGTTGAATATTGATGACTGGTTCTATCTCATAAAATATTGATGACTGGTCCTGGAGAGAACTTGGTCTATATTATTTATAGACCAAAGTCAAATAAATCATACTTAGTCCAGTGTATACGCAGCTGCTCTCAACCGGGCTATGAGATAGTTAATTAATTAAGCACTAGGAATAACACTGGCCAGATGAAAGTCAAATAAATCATACTTAGTCCACTCTTTTATTGACGTTCCTCAACAACAGCTATCATGGGAAACAATCTATTTAATTAATGGTTTGGTAACAGAACATATCACTTTGGTCACAATCCCCTCACTCTCTCTCTCAGCAAAACACAATACTGAGATTTATAACGTACAAGTTTGTCCACGCCGGGCATCGAACCTTGTCCCCCTCACTCCGGAGTAAGTCGCTCTCCCAACTGAGCTACGCGGACATGTGCTCCCCCTGCTATCTGCCTTTACCTCATGTGCGTCCTGCGGTGCAGGCACGCCACATCCACACACACACACACACCCTCTCGAAAGAGGGCCGGGTGCCTGGCCCACGGGTCAGCCGGGACCATGTGTCACACTAGGCAGTCATCCGCTGAAGAAGGGATTCTTTTATTTTTCCTGCCTCGCGGTGTGGAAAGAGCATCACACCATTGTGAGAACTTTAACGGCCAGGTCATTCTTGAAGTTCGGGCGCCAATATAATGAAGTAACTTTCTACGTCAAAATATTTTGTCCACGCCGGGCATCGAACCCTGGTCCCCTCACTCCGGAGTAAGTCGCTCTCCCAATTGAGCTACGCGGAGGTATGCTCTCGCTGCTATCTGCCTTTATCTCATGTGCGTCCTGCCTAGCAGGCACGTCACACGTGCATTTGAGAAATCCCAGACAATTTGGTGTGTGGAACGTAACATCCCACTGGTTTATTTTTTCGAAGCACTGAAGAAGGGATTCTCATTTTTCCTGTCTCGCCGTGTGGAAAGAACATCGCATCATTGCGAGACACTTAACAGCCGGGTCATCCTGGAAGTTCGGGCGCCAATATAATGTTACAGAGATTTTATAGAGGGTTTTAGGATTTCATACAAAATCTCAATATTGCAACCTTTTTCCATCACGTGCTCCTATTCCTTTGTTTCCCCCAAAGCGTGAGAGAAATTTCTCAGAGTCAGTTCCCCATTAAACACCGGATGATCATTTTCACCTTTTCATCAAACACCGGATGCACGGTTATTTACTAAGACAGAATTTTGTCTAAGCTTCGGATCTACACATTGTTTGTTGAATGGAGATTAACTCTATCGCGCCTCTTTTGATGCTTTACAGGTTTGTATTTCAATGCTGCCAAGAAAATGACATGCCCCTCACATTTTACTTTGAGGCTTTAGATTTACAGAGGGCGGTGTGGTTCTTTCTTACGGGGAATTTTCGGATATGCTTAAGGGCATTTTTGGGAGACAGGGGAGAAGGAGACGAGAAGGAGTGGTCTCGAGTCCAGGAGAGCGAGCGGTCACGAAAAGTACGACGAGGTAATAGCCCCAGGCGAGGCTGGGAGGTTTAGGCGGGCCGGGAGGGCAGGGGATTTTCTCGACGCCGCGAGAGATGAAGGAAAGCAGGACTTAAGAAAAAAGAAATTGGAGTTTTAAGCGGGAGAGTTAGGAAATATAGCACAGCTAACGGACAAACTTTGCAGGCAATTAAATGAAGAAAAGAATAAAAGTTTCTTAGACATATTTACGAATCGCAAGAATTATTTGCATACAATTATTATCATTTGGTTATTACGTGTTAATTACTATCAACATCAACCACTACGGAGTTATTAGCAATTACAAGTTAACAACGAGAACAAAGATACTAAATAACTTGTTAACAATAACGTACAAGTTTGTCTGTGCTGAGTATCAAACCTGGGTGCCCTCATTCCGGAGTAATTCACTCTCCCAACTGAGCTATGTGGATGTATGCTCTCACTGGTATCTGCCTTTATCTCGTGTGCGTCCTTCCGAGTAGGCACGTCACAGATTGCTTTGATACATTCGCACTTAGCACACTACACAGTGTCTAGCTCAAGACACCATAATCATAAATCATCGCCAAATGACGACAAACAAGTTAGATTTGAAATCAATGAAGCTTACGCATTGAGTGAGAGCGTAAGTGTCTACTCAAATCAGCGTGAATTTGTTAATACCCTCAAATCAAATCAAATCGTCCCACACCGTCTGATCATTTCAAAACAGCAACTCTTACCATCAGTTTAGCATACGTCATTACACTCTGACCTGCTGTCAGGGTTGCGAAAATCAAATTTGGCAAGAAAAAAAAATATGGCGTTCAGATTGAAAACATTTAACGAGAATAAACCCCAGATTTATACAGGGTGTCCGGGAATTATTGGACCTATTACAAAATTATATAGAACAAAACATTAAACAGATAGAAAAAAACTGACTGTACTAACTTACAATGTAACTACACAAGTTAATAAATTTCGATGCGAGATCCCTTGGTTCCTCGTAGTACGTCCAAGCGATACTTGATTTCATGCCATGTATTGGCAAGCATCTGAGGAGTTATGGAATTAATAGCAGCTGTGATATGCTAATTCAGTTCTTGCAAATCAGTTCAAGGCATATGATAGACACGATCCTTCACATAACCCCACATGAAATAATCCAATGGGATTAGATCTGGAGAGCAAGGAGACCACGAAATGACCATCCATCTGTTGGGGAAATGCTCATTTAGGCACTTACGTACACACGCATTGACCGATGCAGAGGCGCGCCGTCTCGCTGGAAAACGACGTTGTCATATCTTTTTATCTGGGGTATAGCGAAATTTTCTAGCATATCAAAGTAAATGTCACCATTTATGTTTTTTTTTTTTGCAGAAGAAGAAAGGGCCAATCACTTCTCTTTTTGATAGGGCGCACCACACATTAACTTTTGGAGAATCACGCTCCAGTTCAATAGCAGCATGAGGCGGTTCACTGCCCCATATCCTACAGTTGTGACGATTCACAATACCTGATACATGAAATGTGGATTCATCACTAAAAATTACGGTAGTGAGAAAGTTTTCGTCGTTTTCCACTCAATTTAGCATACCCACAACGAAATCGTATCGTAGAGTGTGATCATTTACATGCATCTTTTGTACTATTTGAATTTTATAAGCATGAAACTTTAATTTCTTGTGCAAGATATTGTGAACTGTCGATTTCGGAATGCACAGTTCTCTGCTTGCTTTACAAACGGATTTCCTGGGGCTTCGTCGGAAACTTTCATTAACTTGGGCAACCGTCTCACCGCTGACGCTAGGCCTACCGGCTCCTCCACGATGTTCCACATTGCCAGTTTCTTTAAACTGTTTCATCCACCGCTTAATTGAATTTGTTGACGGAGGATTACAACCATACTCTAAACGGTACCGTCTTTTAACTTTAATTCCGCAAGCCATAACACACACATCGCCTTCTGCTGTACGGATGACATGACTACTGATTGCGCATTTCTCATACATTCCTCATCAGGTCACACCTAGCGCCATCTATCAGATTCTGGGAATAACAATTCTGCAAAACAAAAAAATATAGAAAACGTGTTAGTAATACGTGACATAGAAAAACAGACAATGCTCATAGTTTTTTTATTTCATAATTTTGTAATGTGCCCAATGATTCTCGGACACCCTGTATAATAAAAAGACATGAATTAAAAAGAAATGTTAAATTATAGAATATGTCACAACATAACAAAATACAGAACAAAGCAGTCATAACTGACTTATAAGTACAATTGAGCCATAATATTCAGACTAAATATGCGACAAAAATCCAGATGAGTGGAACTGGCTGCTAGGATAAAAAAAATGCTGAAGCTGGAAGCTGTTTATAAATGTTTATTGATTATCTCTGCACAACTTATATGATTCCTGAGACTTGTATAACTCACAGTGATACTTTGGAGTCTATAGTGGTATGCAAAGGTATTTTTTTTTTGGATTGTAGGTTTAACGACCACTGTGAGCAACTCAATGGGCTATAAGCAGTCGCCCGTCCCTAATTTAGGGTCACTGGCTCCAGGGAGGGGAGAGAGCCAGTGCCGTAAGACAAACACAACATCCATGCCTCACCGGGATTCGAACCCGGACCCCGTTCGGACGAATGATCAGAGGCCATCGCTTAGACCACTGCGCCACCGGGGCGGCGTATGCAAAGGTATTGCATCACCTGTAAAAACCATGAATTTTTAAGTTTAACTCTTTTTTTAGCTAACTAATTTTCGTAGTTATTTCATCGTTTATATGTCACTGGATCCAAATTTTAATGGAGATTTCAAAAATGTCTAAGTTTTTCCAGTAGCTACTTCTGTTCTTAAGATATGACATAAAATATGAGATTTGATAACACATTGAAATTCATGTTACCTGCGTTTCAGTTGTTACAGCCAATCATAGACATTCTTTTACCTGATTGGCTGCTACCTTATCCTAATCCTACTCCAGCCTTTATAAGGGTTGACGCAGGGATACAAGAGCATTGTAGTGGTCGCTTCTTGTTGTTATTAGGATATAATTTGAGCACATTGCCAATAATGGTTAAAACTGTGTTGTCCACAGCAGACAGAGTAAAAATAGTCGTTCTGCATGAAGAGGGATATTCTTCAAGGCAAATCGACGAAAGAGTGGGCTGTAATAATCAACAGTTATTAGGCTACTGAAGAAAGTAAAAGACACAGTGATATTAAAAATATGTGTCGCAGTGGAGCGCCCAGGTCCATTACAACCAGGCAGGACAGAATATTCAGTAAGCTAAGCTTGGCAGACAGGGTGCTCAATTCACCTGAATTGCATTGAAGATGGTTTGAAGTGACTAATGTTACTGTTAGTGCATCTACTGTTAGGAGGAGGCTGCTTCACTATGACTTAAATAGCTGCAAAGGCAGGGGCAAAACGCTGTTAACTGCAAATCAAAGACAGCATAGACTTCAGGGGGAAAACAGCATGTCTCATAGACAACGGAGCAATGGAAAAATGCTCTTTTATGTGATGAATCAGAATTTTGCCTGGAGATTCAAGCGTGAAGAATTCCATCCAAGTTGCTTAGTGACTACTACACTACCGACCAACAAGTAATTGGACACCCCTGCAATCGACGATATCTGCGATCCTGATACCCGTCACGACCGCCGCAGTTAAATATCGTGTGGGAAACAACAACGCAACCAGTCGCATGCAAGATGCCACGCAGTTCGGAGCTCTCCGATTTCGAGAAAGGTGTAATCGTCGGGTATCACAGAAATGGCCGATCCATAAGTGACATATCCAGTGAGTTGAAGTACCCAAAATCGACAGTGGCCGACGTGATTGGCAAGTGGAAGATGAGAGGTGACTGTCGGAATGTGCCCCAACCCGGCAGACCCACAAAAGTGGGAGTTAGAGACCGACGGGTGCTGGCCAGAGAAATTCGGAAGAACCGCACCATATCGATGTGCCACATCCGCGAGGAGTTTCAACAGGCATCCGGGAGTGTTCTTTCGATGAATACCATCCGTAAGGAAGCCCATCTGCTTGGTTATCATGGACGTGCTGCCGCCCACAAGCTTTTCATCACCAAGTCCAATAGCGCTGCTGGCTAACGTGGTGCACAGAACGTTGACAGTAGACCATTGAACAGTGAAAACCGGTTCTCTGGTGCGACGAATACTGCCGGAATGTATTGTGCCAACTGTGAAGTTCGGCGGTGGCGGTGGAATTATGCTATGGGGGTGTTTCTCCTGGTATAGCACGGGACCCTTTGTCGCAATTCCTGGTAGACTCAACGCCGAGACCTACTGCACCATTTTGGATGACCATGCGCTTCCTACGTTGTGGCAGTTTTACGGGGTGAACCCATGTTACTTTCAGGATGACAATGCCACCTGTCATTTTGCGAGGTCCACCATGGCTTAGTATGGGGACAATGGGGTTAATCGAATGGACTGGCCTGCGCAGAGCTCGGACCTTAACCCTATCGAGCACCTCTGGGACGAGTTGGAGCGTCGACTTAAGGGTCCGAAATCGGTGAAGGAACTGACCTGTCTTCTCCAAGCCGAGAGGAAGAAAATACCGCTAGCAGTCGTACAACACCTGGTTGAGAGTATGCGCAGCTGTAATCGCCGCTCGTGGAGGCTCCACCAACTATTGAAGGTGAATAAACTTCGTTTTCCTTTGCTATCACAGGTGTTCAATTACTTGTTGGTAGATAGTGTATTAAGTATCCGGTGAAGGTCATAGTTTGGAGCTGCATGTGTACACATGGCGTTGAGAACCTTGTAACGTACCAGGAGATGTGACGTACCTGCCAGAAGGACGCACACGACATAAAGGCAGATAGGAATCAGAATAAAACGTCCGCGTAGCTCAATTGGTAGAGCGACTTGTTCCGGAATAAGCGGCCTCGGGTTCGAATCCCGGTGTAGACCAAAAATGACGGAGAAATTTACTTCGTTATAATGGCGCCCGAACTATCCGGATGACCCGACCGTTCAAAATCTCGCATTGGTGTGATGTTATTTCCACACCGCGAGATAGGAAAAATAAGAGAATCCTTTCTCCAGCACTTCGAAAAAAAAAAAATAATAATAATAAGGGGGAGATGATGTAACGTACCAGGAGATGTGACGTACCTGCCAGAAGGACGCACACGACATAAAGGCAGATAGGAATCAGAATAAAACGTCCGCGTAGCTCAATTGGTAGAGCAACTTATTCCGGAATGAGGGGATCCGGGTTCGAATCCCGGCGTAGACCAAAAATGGTGGAGAAATTTACTTCGTTATAACCTCCATATTATCGATGGTACGGTAAATGCGCAGAAAGAAATCTGGATATCAGAAAACAAGATGCTACCATCTTCTAGAAGACTTTATGACGGCCATTTTATTTTTCAAGATGACAATGCTCCCTGTCATTGTGCTAAAGTAGTGAAAAAGTGGTTTCAGGAAAAAAATGTTCAGCATCTTGATTGGCCACCACAGTCACCGGACTTAAACCCGAACGAAAATTTGTGGTTTGAAGTGTTGTATGAACTATCAAAAAAAGAAGCGAACAACCAAAATTCAACTCATTGAAGATGTAATTCAAATATGAAATCGTGTTGTTCAACCCAAACTTTTACAAAACCTTGTTCACAATATGCCAAGCTGTGATTAAAGCTAAAGGCTGGGCAACAAAATATTAGGCACATTTTATAATTTTGCTTCATTTTATTTCTGTATTTAAATATTATTTCATTCCTTATGAATTAAAAAAACGATTTATTGCTGTAAACCTAAGTATTGGATAAATAATCCTGTTCATAATAATTTCGACTTGGTCATGATTTTTGTAATGAATCTTACATACTTGACACCGACCAAGGAGCAAAAAAAGCCGAACTTTTTAACGGGGTGAAAAATCAGAACATGCGACGAGACAAACAGCACGAGCAAGATGGAGTTGTTCACTCTAATTTATTTATGTAGATATTTAGTGCACACCACTGTGTGTTTTTTTTTTTTTTTTTTTTTTGTACTTCTAGAACATCAGCTCAATTTTCCTCTTGTATTGCTTTCTTCTCAGCAAGTTCCATGGACATATTTGTCTTTTATTGACTCTGCAGCTGTACTGCATTCTTTGCTTAATTCCCTTTTTTGCTGATATCATTTCCCTTCTCATTTCTTTATCACTTTTATTATTATTTTCCTTTTATTCCCTCAGATGACAATAATTTAGACATCATGCTGAAAGAACTTTCAGCCTGAAGACCAGGAATGCATGATATCAAAGCTTTCACTACTTTATAAATAAATGGTTCTAACCTGCAAAATATGAATACTTTCGAATACCGTGCATCGATTCTAACAAATTTTAAACTTCGTCACTTCCGTTTTCTGGAAATTTCCATTGCCTTATCAAGCTTAAGTACAAACATTAATAAACATTTAAACACAACACTGGATATGAGAACATAGCGGGAAGAAAAAAATTCGATTACGGGATGAAATCATCACTTCGGCCGACTTCCGTTTATGGAAACTTTTTCTTCCATTTTTAAGTTGAAATGCCGTATTTTTGGAATAAAACCAAATGTAAGAAAAATTGTAGGCAGAAGGAACATAAAAAAAAAAAAAAAAAAAGATCACGGGAGAAATCTTCGCTCCGCCAAACTTCCGTTTTCAAATGTTTCGACCGGCGGAATTCCGTCCTTAAACGGTTAAAGAATCCCCCCCCCCCAAAAAAAATTGCCGTTCAGTTGATCACAAAAATCGCGGAATTCTTCGAATCCAAAGAAGAAAATCATCCCTTAAAATGCTATAGAGCAATCTTCGCGGCATCCTTAATTTCCGTTTTCGGAAATCGTTGCCCACAATTTCATGATGAAATACAAACCTTTATGCACTAAAATGATTTTTAACAACACTGGACACAGGCAGCATCCTAAGTAAAAAGAAATTACGATTACGGGAAGAGTCTTCACTGCGTTTAAGTTTCGTTTTCGCAAGTTTTGAAAAAGGAGATACCGTCCCCAGACGGAAAACGACCCTCCTCTACCCCCCAAAAAATTTCTCTTCAGTTCTGCATCGATCTCGAGAATGACCCAAATGATGACAAAATATGCGGAATTCCGCTAATTCGCAGAAGAATTTCAAGTATGATCTTAAGAACAAAAGTAGGTACCAGAAAAACTAAGACATTTTTGAAATCTCCATTTCATGTCGCATGATGAAATAAATATGAAAATTAGTTAAACTTAACTGTAAATCACAAAAATCCAGGAGTGAGTAATTCTCAATAAATGCCAGATACTAAGGTGATTTTCAAATCATCGATGACAATGTCCGTATTTGATTTCGCGTTCGTACTAATAGGAGGGCCATGCTATAGATGCCATTGCTACGAATGAGAAAAACAATAGTAATAATAATCATACTGACTCGTATATGCTTTCGAAGAATTGTCGGGCGTTTCTACGGAACAATCGGTCCAGTTGTCCGAAGCTGGTGATTTCTAAACCGGTGCAGTATCTAACATAGTCGACGTATCCAGGAAGTCCATGGTCTCTTCCCCGTAAGACATTGAGGGATGCCAAATCGAGTCCAGAATTGTTGCCACGCATTTGGTACAGATGGTTTGTTACATCTGGAACCATGTGCCTAGAAAACAGAACAGAAATGCCATTATGAACAATTCAGTACTATTTTAACACCATTTAACAAGGTTCCCACTGAAAAGTAATACAAAAATTCCCTGACTTTTCCAGGTTCTCCAGGTGGTTTTTAAAGTTTTCCAGAGTGCCATGTTGCAAAGAATTGTTACATTCCATTCCATTCCATTTTTTTCACCAAAGCACACACTTGTAAATTCTTTACGTAATTTGTCTTTATAAAATTACCTGCTTTTCATTAATAACAACTAACTGTGTACATTATTTCCTGTACCAAAGTTCCGTGAACTTTTGTGAATACTACCCACACGGACAGATTTTTCTTACATATTCCTCATATGTAAGAAAAAATCTGTCAGTTGAATAGTTTCAGTTTTTCTATAACACAATGCAGCTAAGCTTAATGATGGAATGGTTCTGTTCAAAGAAACATTGTTTCAAGAGAACCAACAGACAAAGGACTTTGATCCATCATTTGGTTGGCTCTCTTGTGAAGTGTTTCTTCAAGCAGGAGCCACTGTACCTAATTACAGGGTTCGTACTCTTTTTGGGGGAAAAAATTCAAGGACTTTCCAGGCCTTTTTCCAGGCCAATATACAAAAAATTCCAGGATGATTACTACGCTTTACAGTATCATGCTCAAATTAGTTTTTAAAAGCAATTTCAGTTTTAAGTAATAAAAATGATGAAAGATGCAAATGGATTAGGGATGATAGGGGGAAGGGAATAGAACTGTCCATAATTAGCATGTTCTCGTTGCGCTAGGCGCTTAAGCACTGCTGAATTCCGTCAGACCCCCAATGGTCAAATGATTGAAATGTGCTGATGTTCATGGAATGAAATGGTTGATCAGCTATGATAACCGCATAAAAGTTCGAAGGGGGCGATTTCTTTTTTACGTTATGCAACATTCTACATTACTCCAGTATTTATCTTGTCATCATCAACAATAAGCAATGTAACTACCACTTACGATCGCGGATATCGGCCAACTGAAAATCTGCCATACAACTAAGGGATACAACACACAGGTATCATGTTACAGTGTATTGTAATTGAAAAAAAAAAAAAAAAGATTTCAGAAATTAAAATCGAAAAAAAAAAAAAACTTTCAGAAATTAATATCATCAAGTCATGGTGTTTCAAAAATCCGCTTTCCTTTATAATGTTTAAAAACATGTAATGTTTTTTCTTTTTTACCTGTCGTGTATAATAAAATGGGTTGATTTTTTTATGGAATCAGACGTCCATATGTCCGATTGTCTTCGTCTGAGTTCACACGTTAGCTACTGTGTACAAGTAGACATATTTTTTCAGCTCAAAAATATGTAGTTTTGTATGTATTCACAGTATAACTCATTCCGTATTCCCACAGAACAAAATTCAGCAGATACAAATGAAGAACATCAAGACCCACCCAACACCATGTTTCCGATTGTCTGCTGTTTATATTCAAGAAATGCGAATATGGATCAATGGTGAATGCAGCAACTATGGTTTTTATTTATTACCAAGAAAAAAAAAAGGAGCCTGAAAGCTGTAAAGCTGAAACGGATATTTCTCCCCCTCCAGAAAACATTCCGATTAAGTTCAAACAGCAGGAGCACGCGTCCACGCACACTCAACCTCTGGAATGTCCTGATGGAACGGCTTCTTTTCATTTGGCACATCGCCATAAATCACCACCTGCAGCTCACTGAAGTGTCTTCCTCCTTCACCCTAACTATAGAAGAAAACGTAAAAAAAAAAAATGCTGCTCAATTTTCGACAAAATGACCAAATTTACGTCATAACGTTGCAATTTACTAAAATACGTTTATCTGCTGAATTTCGCCTAAATCCATTGAAAACTTTTTAATTATAGATTTTTTTATTAAAACAGTAACTCAGACATCTGAATAAAAATGTATGTTTGTAATTAAAATAGAGTCCATATCATCACAGAAACAAAATTTAAGGATCACTCTGTTTAAATAAACCATGGCATCTAAAAAAAATAATTTGCTTGCTTTTCCTGTAATTTATAATTGCCGTTTCTTTTTTTTTTGAATCCGATTTTGCAACGGAAGATTTTTTTTTTTTTTTTTTTTTTTTGCATCTGCTAAAGTTTCAAACGGAATTCGGCGAAATTTGCACTAGAACTTTATTGTGATGTATTTTAACCACTGTAAAAATTTTACTGTGTTATTTTCAAAATTCGGAAAATGGATTTCTGAAAATATCTCTTAGTCCTTTTGAGCCGTGGAAGTGATAAACAGGTGTTTGCTTTCTTCCCAACCAAGGGCTTCGGATCAGCGCTCCCAGCTGTCAATCAACCGTTGCTATGGTAACACACTTTCTGCTCAAGGCTCACTGTCTAAAGAGGCACACATAATAAAAATTTCCAATGCTAACTTTTTAAGTTTTAAACCGATTCAAATGGAATTTTGGGAGTGAGCTTCTGTAATCCAATTATAGTAAATGTAAAAATTTCAGCCACTTTTGTGAAAAATTCGCAAAGATAGTTTTCTTATTTTTTATCATAAGTAGCCGAAGTCTCTTGAGGGGTGGGCCGGAAGCAAGCGTCTTAATGCAATAAACAAGGAGCAGAAGAATGTGTTGTTCAGGCATACTCTTCACTGGTGGATGCCAGCTGACTTGGTAAACACGAGACCCCCTTGCAAATGCTAAATGTCTCTTCTTTCCCCTTCTGTTGTTCTCAGTAGTTGTCGGACGGACATCAAGCTCAGGGCTAGAGAATGCATCAAGCTCCCCTTCCGTAACAGACCTGCTAGTAATCATCCAATTTTATTGCACTGGAAGTAGTGCTCCCCCCCCCCTAGCCAAATTAGGATTTGGGCACATCCGAAACACCACTGTAGCCGGCGGTTTCTTTGAGAACAGAGGAGAGGAACTTAAAAAAATTAAGGGGTAACAGTCAGTAACACGATTTCCTAAAAGGGCATTTTTTTTAAGCACTAATTTCAAATTTCAAGGCTTTTCAAGACAGCATTAAAAAAATACCGTTTTTCCAGGATATTCCAGGCCTTGAAAACGTAATCATGATTTTTTCCAGGACTTTCCAGGTTTTCAAGCACGCGTGCGCACCCTGTAATTATTCCATGTTATAACAACGGCCTGCAGAAATTGAACAAAAGCTTAACTGGCAATTTAAAAAAAATAATTTTGCACCTTTTTTTAGAGAATAAAGGAAATACTTAATATAACTGAAAGTAAGATCTACCAAATTCTAGGCAGGCAATAACTGCAAGCAAAAGTTTGAAATCTTGAAAAAATAAGTTTTTTTGGCAAAATAAAGTATCCATTGATTTTTACAAAAAAAAAGAAGGGCAATTTTCCCTGAGTTTTCCCTGATTTTTATAAAAAAGGGTAACTTTCCCTGAGTTTTCCCTGATTTTTGGAACCATTTTCAAATTCCCTGAGAATTCCAGGTTTTCCCTGTTTTCCAGGTTGAGTGGGAACCCTGTTTAAGTATAATACAGCCCGCCCAGTTCTATTGGGTTGTCGGAAAAGTCATGACGTATTTTGGCACCCGATGGCGGTTGGCCATTTTTCGGAAGTAATAGATGCATGCGCAGCTCTGTTATCGCTATTACATTCGACAGATGCCAGTTCTAGCTGCAGTCTAAAAGGAATAGTGAGCGATTTGGTTGATTTGTGGAGATGTGACATCAAGTTGAAGATGGAAGACCAAACTCTGCATTTTCGCCATATTTTACTGTCTTACTTCCGTAAAGGGAAGAACACGCGTCAAGCTTGTAAAAAGTTGCGTAAAGTGTACGATGATAATGCTCTACAAGAACGTCAGTGCCAGCGGTGGTTCGCAAAATTCCGTGCTATTGATTTTGACCTCAATGATGCTCCTCGGTCCGGGAGGCCCACCGAGGTTGATGGCGACCAAATCAAGGCATTAATCGAGTCAAACTCACGCTACACGACACGAGAGATTGCAGACACATTGCACATCCATCATTCAAGCATTCACGACCACCTGAAGAAGCTGAGATACGTAAGCAAGCTCGATGTGTGGGTTCCTCTTGAACTCAAAGAAGCTCAATTGACGGCACGTATAAACATCTGCGATATGCTCATTAAACGTGAGGAAAACGGTCCTTTTTTGAAGCGACTGATAACTGGCGACGAAAAGTGGATTGTGTACAACAATGTGCTGCGCAAATGGTCTTGGTCCCGACGTGCTCCTTCGCCTCAAACGACATCTAAAGCAGACATTCATCAGCGGAAGGTTCTGGTCTCAGTGTGGTGGGATTTTAAAGGTGTCGTGTTTTTCGAGCTCCTACCGCGGATCCAAACAATCAATTCGAATGTGTACTGTCCACAATTGGACAGTTTAAAGGGATCCATCATCCAGAAACATCCAGAGCTCGTTCATCGTAAAGGTGTTGTGTTCCATCGCGACAAAGCGAGACCACACACAAGTTTGATTACCCGCCAAAAATTATTGGAGCTTGGGTGGGATGTGTTGCCACACCCAGCATACTCGCCTGACCTTGCGCCATTCAACAGTCCTTGCGTGGTATAACGTTCAACTCAGATGAGGCTGTAAATCAGCACCTTGTACAGTTTTCGCCACGAAAGGCAGGTCCTTATATGAACTAGGCATTCTGCAGCTCACTGAAGATGGCAAAAGGTTATGGAACAAAACGGGCATTATATCATTGATTGATCTTTGTTCTTTCTATCAATAAATGACCTATGCAAAACATGGCTAAAATACGTTATGACTTTTCCGACAACCCAATGTTTTTAATTGTTATATCTGCGTACTTCGAGTTCAAATAACGAGCACTATGCGTACAATATTAGAACTACCATGCTTTCATAACAAAAAAAAAATTGGTGCTTTGCCACGGTATATATTTGTATCATCTAAATACGTGGCGCCAGTTGAATAAACAAATCCATCGCTCTGTCTACGTTCATCAACGCACAGCAACTGAAAAATTGTTTTTCATAACCTCGAATCTCTCGATATCTAGCCGAGCGCGTTAGCCTTACACCACAGCGGCCAACAATTCACAGCGTCGCCGTGAATTTATTTATGAAATTTATTTATGAAAAAAAAAACCCTACTGAATCTCACTATTAACGAAAACTAGAATTTATATTGTGAAGGACAAAACTGTTTTATATCAAGTCAGTCTCCATTTTTGTTGCGCATTCCTTTTACAGTTCTTTGAACTCACATAAACTTACCGTGGTTTATCAACGGCGTTAGACAAAACAACATAATTAAACAGATGATCAATCACATCATCAATAAGAATTCTTAAAACACTAGTTTCATACACTAAAGGTTTCCGTTAGAAATATCACACACACACCAATAGTTTCCTTTTTGAAACATCACCACTCGAAGAAGAAACAAAAACTTCTGCTTCTGCTCTGACGTCATAAAAACATCCAGGGTTCTACCCATCATTCCCTGCGAGTTGCAGCTTGGTTACCATGGTAACCAGTTCTCGAACAAACGGGAGTGCATGTGCGTCACATCACACGTAAGGATGCGAGCAGACAGAAAGGTATTAAACTCAATGGACAAAACAAATATCATAAATAACAGTGTGTTGGTCTTTTAGCACTAATAATAACCTATATCCTAAAACACAATGGCGGTGGTTGAGCACGGGCCAGCTTCCGGAACCTGTTGCCAAGCGTGGGCACTTCAAACACAAGGTGATGCTCTGCGTCTGGTGGAATTTCGAGAGGATAATCCATTACGAATTTGTTCCAGATGGTTTCACCATCAACGCCAACCTCTACTCTGAACAGCTGGAGCGGATGTATGGCTTTTGGAGGAGAAGTACCCGGCACTGCTGAATAGAAAGTGCGCTCTCCTACAGCAGGACAATGCTCGGCCTCATACTGCATGAACGACCCGGGCAAAACTCAAGAGCTTGAGGGCATCGAACTGATGACACACCGAGCATATAGTCCGGACCTAGCTCTGTCGGATTATTACTTGTTCCGGTCCATGGCCCACTTCTTCGCGGGCGGCACTTCAACAACCAGGACAAGGTTCCCACTGAAAAGTAATACGAAAATTCCCTGACTTTTCCAGGTTCTCCAGGTGGTTTTTTAAGTTTTCCAGAATGACATGTTGCAAAGAATTGTTACATTCCATTCATTTTTCTCACCAAAGCACACACTTGTAAATTCTTTACGTAATTTGTCTTTATAAAATTACCTGCTTTTCATTAATTACAACTAACTGTGCACATTATTTTCTGTACCAAGGTTCCGTGAACTTTTGTGAATACTACCCACACGGAATTTGTAAATACATTCCCATAGAAACAGGTCATATGCAAGAAAAAATCTGTCAGTTGAATAGTTTCAGTTTTTCAATAACACAATGCAGCTAAGCTTAATGATGGAATAGCTCTGTTCAAAGAAACATGTTTCAAGAGAACCAACAGAGAAAAAACTTTGATCCATCATTTCATTGGTTTTCTTGTGAAGTGTTTCTTCAAGCAGGAGCCATTGTGCCTAATTGTTCCATGTTGCCTGCAGAAATTGAACAAAAGCTTAATAACCGGCAATTTTAAAAATTCAATTTTGCATCTTTTTTTAGAGAATAAAGGAAATACTTAATATAACTGAAAGTAAGATCTACCAAATTCTAGGCAGGCAAGCCAAAGTTTGAAATCTTGAAAAAATAAGTTGTTGTTGTTTTTTCATCAAAATAAAGTATTCATTGATTTTTTACAAAAAAACGGGTAATTTTCCCTGAGTTTTCCCTGATTTTTGTAACCATTTTCAAATTCCCTGAGAATTCCAGGTTTTCCAGGTTGAGTGGGAACCCTGCTGGAGGAGGTGGCAGCTGAGGTGAAGGAGTTCTTCGCCTGGAAGGACAAGAAATGGTACCGCCGTGGAATCGAAGAACTGGTAGACAGATGGCTAAAGACGGTGCAACACGATGGGCAATACTTTGAGTGCTAGTCATCTTTCGTCGTAAAGGTACGTACGTATGAAGACATAAAGTGAACCAAATATTGCAAAACTTTCGACTCACCATCTGCACATAGATAGCTGGTTTTGTAAATTGTAAATAAACCTCTGTACATAGAAATTATTAATAACATCTATGAAAATGCAAGTGCAAAGATTCGGCTGTTTGAAAATACAACACACATAAAAATTGGAAAGGGAGTGAGACAAGGTGACACCATATCTCCGAAGCTCTTTAATGCCACATTGGAGGGTGTTTTTCAGTCGCTGAGCTGGGAAAACAAAGGGATAAAGATTAATGGAGATTATCTAACCCACCTTCGTTTTGCTGATGACGTAGTCATTTTTGCAACTACCCCATCAGAGCTGCAGAGTATGATCCAGGAACTTGCTGACAAGAGTAAAGAAGTGGGATTAAAAATGAACTTTCAGAAGACAAAAGTGATGTTCAATGCTTTTACACAAAATGAAGATTTATCGATTGATTGAGAAAAGCTGGAGATAACAGACACGTATGTTTATCTTGGACAGCAGATATCAAGTGAGGGTCACATTGATGAAGAAATTAATCGGCGTACAAAACTTGCCTGGAGAGCTTTTGGAAGAAACAGCATAATTTTCAAGAGCAATATGCCATTATGTCTTAAAAGAAAAGTGTTTGATCAATGCATCCTTCCAGTGCTTACGTATGGTGCAGAGACGTGGACCTTAACTAAAAGAGACATACAAAGGCTGCAGACAACTCAAAGCAGCATGGAGAGGTGCATGCTTGGTGTAACCAGGAGAGATAAGAAGAGGAACACGTGGATCCGAAAAATGACAAGAGTGGAAGACATCATGATCAGAGTTAAATCCCTGAAATGGCAATGGGGTGGACATACTGCCAGAAGAACAGACCATCGATGGACAGCCCAAATTTTAGATTGGATTCCAAGGGACAGGAAAAGACCCAGAAGAAGACCACATGGGAGATGGGTGGATGAAATTCGAAAGTATGCAGGGGTGACATGGAGGAGACTGGCACAAGACAGACTGTTGTGGAAGAAACTTGGGGAGACCTTTGTCCAGCAGTGGATTGATAATGGTTGACAATGATGACATAGAAATTTGTATCAATTTCTGCATGTTTTGTAGTTGGCAGTAAAAATGCCTAGAAGTAGGGGTGATGAGCTAATCCAGCGATTTTTCTCCCGCCCAGATCTATAACAGGTCTGGTCGTGATACTTTTGCATTTAAATACCTATCCGGTAACGATATCAATAGCTGAAAGAAAAGAGATAAGCTATTGGGTGAGAATTTGCAGCGCCTTGAAGATTGAATTTATCAGTGCGAGAGATGATAGTAGAATGCGTAAAGAAAATAGTCGTGGGACTTACCTGTCGACTTTTTGCGATGGGCTGTCAGTTAGACCCAGAAGGATTCTATCCAACTGTCCTGAATAGAGGCCAAAGGGAAACAAGAACATGTCACGTAAGTAGTATCCAGAGTCATTGTATTGGTTAGAACCGAATTCTGCGAAGAAACTGTTGATGAGAGAGTGACCAAATCTGAATGCTGCGGTGGAAAATTCATTGACCAGAGTGGCCGGTACATTGTCCTGATACTGCGAGTATCCGTAATGGTTGACATGGAGGCCGTAAGCTTTCATCTTGTCTTGTCCAACGACGAGAGGCACGAACTCGTTGTAAGTGATCATCTGCATCTGAGCTCCCACTATTCGCCTAAAAACACAACAACCCACATAAATACAGCAGCACATGGAACGAAAGAATATTCAGAAACTAACTGCTGCAAGAGAAACATAAGAAAGTTTAGTATACAAATTTTATACATATGAATTCGTACAAAATTATGGATTGGAGAAATGCTTATTTGTTCATTTTTGCGTTTTCCCATTCCTCTTTGTCCAGAACCAGATCTGGAGGCTACAGGTGGTATTTGTCAGGTTAAGGCCTAAATACGCACAACCGTTGGCACCTAATGAGAATGAATGAATCTATCTATCTATCTATCTATCTATCTATCTATCTATCTATCTATCTATCTATCTATCTATCTATCTATCTATCTAATCTATCTATCCACCCACCCACCCACATACCTTTCTATCTATCTATTTATTTATAAGCACGTACCTACAGATGGTAAATCTAGTTACAGGAATTGCTGTAACATCATTGTGCGTTAATATCACAGTGCATTAAAAGTGAAAATCATAATCTTGCAGAAAATGCTTTGCGAAAAAAATTATGACTTACATTAAAATGTCTGGATCAAAAGCTTCAACGACGTTTGCAGGGCAAACGCCGTTGAAAGCTTTTGGTTCGGACACTCTTCAAGTGAGTTGTGAAATCTATACAAGGTGATTGTAAACTCCTTCAACAAAACAAGAGGGGTGATAGTACACAACAAGATGAACAACATTTGCAATGGAACCTAGGGCCGCATTCCACTCCTAGTGCCAGAAAAGAGCACGTTCAAAAAACGTCCAGCAGGCACACTGAGTATCAACCAGTGCATGAGAAGCACAAGATGCAAATCAGTCAATAATACAGGGTGATTGTAAACTCCTTCAACAAAACAAGAGGGGTGATAGTACACATCAAGATGAACAATATTTGCAATGGAACCTAGGGCCGCATTCCACTCCTAGTGCCAGAAAAGAGCACGTTCGAAAAACATCCAGCAGGCACACGGAGGTCCAACCAGTGCATGAGAAGCACAAGATGCAAATCAGTCAATAATACAGGGTGATTGTAAACTCCTTCAACAAGACAAGAGGGGTGATAGTACACATCAAGATGAACAACATTTGCAATGGAACCTAGGGCCGCATTCCACTCCTAGTGCCAGAAAAGAGCACGTTCGAAAAACGTCCGGCAGGCACACTGAGTATCAACCAGTGCATGAGAAGCACAAGATGCAAATCAGTCAATAATACAGGGTGATTGTAAACTCCTTCAACAAAACAAGAGGGGTGATAGTACACATCAAGATGAACAATATTTGCAATGGAACTTAGGGCCGCATTCCACTCCTAGTGCCAGAAAAGAGCACGTTCGAAAAACGTCCAGCAGGCACACTGAGTATCAACCAGTGCATGAGAAGCACAAGATGCAAATCAGTCAATAATACAGGGTGATTGTAAACTCCTTCAACAAAACAAGAGGGGTGTTAGTACACATCAAGATGAACAACATTTGCAATGGAACCTAGGGCCGCATTCCACTCCTAGTGCCAGAAAAGAGCACGTTCGAAAAACGTCCGGCAGGCACACTGAGTATCAGCCAGTGCATGAGAAGCATAAGATGCAAATCAGTCAATAATACAGGGTGATTGTAAACTCCTTCAACAAAACAAGAGGGGTGATAGTACACATCAAGATGAACAATATTTGCAATGGAACCTAGGGCCGCATTCCACTCCTAGTGCCAGAAAACAGCACGTTCAAAAAACGTCCAGCAGGCACACGGAGGTCCAACCAGTGCATGACAATCACAAGATTCAAATCAGGTGAGCTGAACACGTGTGTAGACGATAAGGAGCAAACATTTAAAAACGCAGCCGAACCCGTTCAGCCATATTACCGTGCGACCATCATATGAGAATTGACGTATATGTCTGATTGGCGCAGCGTACCTTGTGTTGCTAGAGCAAGTGCATCCCGGTCTGCTGCAGAATGTTTCGCTCACCACATGGAGGGACATGTGGTTTATGCATGATGGGGCTCTTTGTTACCGAGGTCAGATACTTCCTAAATGTGACATATCCCGGGCGGTGGATTGGACGCGCTGGACCAGTGGCTTGGCCTTCCCTCTCCCCAATCTTTAATCCACTGGACTTCTTCTTCTAGGGGCACATGAAAGCATTGGTGTACGAGACACCTGTGGACTCTCTGGAAGATCTCATCGCGCGAATCGCTGTTGCTGTGGACAAGACCAACACCACACCGAGAGTCTACGAGAGGGTGTGACAGCCCTTCATTCGCCGGTGTGGGCTGTGCAATGACGCCCTTGGACGCCAGTTTGAGCAGCTCCTTTGAATCTTTCTCTGCTGCGATTGGAATTGTGCAACTCATAAATTAGGTATGTCTCTTTGTTTTCACTGTTGAAGGCTCAACTTGGATATGTAACTTTACTATTTTCTGGCACTAGGAGTCGAATGCGGCCCTAGGTTCCATTGCAAATATTGTTCGTCTTGATGTGTACTATCACCCCTCTTGTTTTTGTTGAAGGAGTTTACAATCACTCTGCATACATTTTGCATAACGAAGAATTTTTCCCAGCATCGTTCCTGCAGAATGGCACTGCAAATACTTCACATTTTGTCCTTGGTAAATGTGGCACATGGAAACTTAATTGATTTACAATTTGAATATCATCTATCTTTCCATTAATGATAATGTAAAGAAATTGAAATTGAAGAGCCTTCCTTCTTGATTGTAGAGTGGTCATCTTTCGGGCTATCAGCGATATAAACACCACCAGTACATTTGCGGAAAAGATGTCGTAGAAATGTTTTTTGAACTTCCTCAATTTCATTTACTAGAGTTACAAGGGTAGGGCTCCAAATGATCGCAGCATACAATCTTCCGGTCAGAGAAACTTCCAATCAGTCGGTACTATGACGTATTACATAGGTGAAGCACATGTCAAGACGGAAACATTGCAGTGATAAAATCCGTCGGTGTAGCTTAAGTGGGAAGGCATTCGACTCCGGAGCAGAAGGATGCGGCTTCGATCATCTCCACCAGCAAATTTGTGTTTTCGCATTGGCTCCCGATGATGGAATTGTATGCACTGGCCGATGGGTTCTTCGAAAAATGTGTGACGTTCATTCCACACATCGTCTGGAATGAATGATAATTCCTTCTTTTTCAGGATGACCCGGAAACTAGAGGACTCCGTTCTACCCCATTTCTGAAGGGGAGGGGAGATATATGTGATGTACTGCAAAGGTGAAGCACATGTCAAGACGGCAAAGTTGCAGCGACAAATTACATCGGTGCAGCTTAATTGGGAAAGCATTCAGCTCCGGAGCAGAAAGATGCTAGCTCGATCATCGTCACCAATGAACTTGTGTTTCCACAGTGCGGAGCTGACATTGTCCAAAATTTGGCGTCAAGAGTTGAGAGCCTTGTTCGCTATTAATCAAATACCGCCTTTATGGTATTAGTCGGATGTTTCTTCTCGGCAGTCCAATCTTTTTGTCCCGGAGCTAAGTAAAAGTAAAGTTTAAAATGGAAAATTTTGAATTGCGCTTTATGTTGTAACGTGCAACGAAATATAACATGGATGACGTACGAGTCAAATCGGCAAAGTTGCAGCCATAAATAAGCCTTACCGGCATAGCTCAGCTGGAATTTTTCAGCCTTTTTACCAAAGATTCTTGTTTTTCAGCGTATGAAGTTAATGTGTCCTTTCCCTTCATCCCTGGTGGGTTTTTAATCAGGGACATTTTCAACTGCAGCCAGGCGTGCTATAGTTGAGTCAGAAATACATGTAGCGCACAGCCACGTATGAAGTAGAACCCTAATCGCAAGATGATGATATGTTGTTGTTTTTTGTCAATAACATGGTAAATTAGTCATTCTATTTTCTGTTGGAGTTTATAATTTTTCTGAATAAGTTTATAGCAATTTTATTTTTTAAATAGGAGGACATCATAAATTCCATTTCTTCATCGTTATTTTTTGAAGCAATGGAATGTTTTGGCGCTTGATTTTTTTTTAAACTGATAAATTATATTTAAGAAAAGGCGAAATTCATTGCTTCATGGTACGAGGCTGGGTTGAAAAGTAACGCACACTTTTTGGGGGGCAACGGTTTAATAAATAGGCAAAACAAAACATATACACAGTAAAACTACATTTCTTAGCTATTTTTCAGCATAAGAACCGAGACGCTAGAGACATTTAACCCAGCGTGGTACCAGTTTTAGTATACCTTTTTCATAAAAGTCTGTTTTCTCAAAGTCAAATCAGTTGTCCTCCTGCGGACAACTGATTTGACTTTGTCAGCCGAATGGAAGCCTTGACCGCCCATGAATCTTTTCAAGGAGCCAGGTCCGGACTCTATGGTGGGTATTGGAGTCCCTCACAGCCAAATTGCACAATTTTGTCACGAACGTGTTGGGCATTATGTGAGCGAGCGTTGTCATGAAGCAATCTGAGATTTGCAGCGTTTCTGTTGGGTCTCTTGCCAGGAAGAGCACGACGCAACTTTGTCAGTGTCTTAACGTAGGATTTGGCATTCACAGTTGCGCCCGTTGGATGAAACTCCACCAGGAAAATGCCCTGCATGTCCCAGAAAACCGTCACGAAGACTTTTTTACGCTTTCCAACCGTAGGTTGAAGAAGCGTATATGCTCCAGCTTTGTCCGTCTGTCCGTCCGCACGATAACTCGCGTAAGAATGGTTCAATTTCGATGAAATTTTAGTATGTGGTAGGGAACCACCTGGGGACGAACCCTATTGAAAATGGGATTATTGGGGTCAAAGGTCACGACATACGAGAGGGATCCATTCCATTGCCCTTATGCGTCATAACTTGCGTAAATATGGTTCGATTGCAATGAAATTTTAGTATGTGGTAGGGGGCCAGTTGGGAACGAACTCTATTGAAAATGGATTGAGGTCAAAGGTCAGGACATAGGATCGGGATCCATTCCGTCGCCCTTATGCATTATAACTTACGTAAAAATGGTTCGATTTATTTCGATAAAATGTGGTAGGGGACCACCTGGGGACGAACCCTATTGAAAATGGATTAATGGGATCAAAGGTCACGACATAGAAGCGGGATCCATTCCATTGCCCTTATGCGTCATAACTTGCGTAAATAAGGTTCGATTTCGATGAAATTTTAGTATGTGGTAAGGGACCACCTGGGGACGAACCGTATTGAAAATGGGATTAATTGGGTCAAAGGAGGACATAGGATCGGGATGCAGTCTATCGCCCTTATACATTATAACTTACGTAAAAATGGTTCGATTTCGATGAAATTTTAGTATGTGGTAGGGGACCACCTGGAGACGAACCTTATTGAAACCGGTCGAAATGGGGTCAAAGGTCAGGGCATAGGATCGGGATCCATTCCGTCGCCCTTATGCGTTATAACTTCCGTTAAAATGCTTCGATTGCGACAAAACTTTATCATGTTGTTCCGGAAGTATACTTTACCGGTTCTGTTGAATATCATCGAAATGGGGTCAAAGGTCAGGTCATAGGAGCGAGATTTATTCTACAGCCATTATCTTCATAACTTGAGTAATGATATCTGGTATGTTGGAAAGTGTATCATAATCAATGCATTGCATGATTTTACTAACTTGTTGTGCAGATTGGATTACTCTGATTTTTTATGGCGAGGAGTAGGAATGTTTTCACACCATACAGGCCTTCTTTGTTTCAGGAGTGTAGTGGTACGTCCAAGACTCATCACCCGTCACTACACATGCCAGAAATTCATGTCCTTCTTCAGCGTCACTCATCAAGTGGTCCGAGGATGACATCATTCTTTGTCCCTTCTGGTCATCTGTCAAGTTCTTAGACATCCATCGCGCACCGACCTTGCGCTTTTGCAATTGTTCATGCACAATATCGTATGCTGTAGCGTACGAAATGTTGAATGTGCGCAGGTGGATACGCCTGTCACTCCGAATTGCCTGTTCAGTGTCTCTCACAGTGTCAGGTGACGGCGCGGTTACAGGTCGACAGGAATGTGGCAAATCGGTAAGGTTGCCACGGCCCTCTGCAAAGAAACTGCACCAACTGCAGATGTTGCTGCAATCCAGGCAACCTCAGCCATACACTTCGACCATTTGCTTGTGAATTTCCGTCAGAGTTTTCCGTTTATCCCCGCTAAAATCGGACTACACAGCGCTGCTCTTCATTCGTAGACGACGCTTACAAATGCGATATCTTTGTGTCGTGGCTCACACTGTCTTCCACCATGGCAACACCTGATCCAGCCAAAACTGCCTGTAGCGTGATATTCAAACTGGTTGCCTGCCCTGCAACCTGCAAAGAGAAAAAAAAATCCTGTGCGTTACTTTTTGTTCCTCCCAAGTATTACTATTTCACAAACCCCCTGAATCCAAAATTTACTCTCATAACAGGTTTTATGTCAAGACTGCCATGGTGGCATCATGCAGTCAACCTTACGACACTAATACAATAGCAGGTGCACCAATTGGGGAAGGGCAATATTCGTTGGCACAATAACCTTATTTGATGCAATATGCTGGCTACAATATCCGATCTTGCTGAAGAACCTCAAAATCAGATCTGCCAAAGGACGATTGAAATTTAATAGTTAATCAAACGTCAAATATTTCCGCGAACCGCTGCTCTTAATACCGGAAATTTTCCGCCATCTGGATACGTAAAAAATGAGAGCAGAATTTTTCTGTTTGTATACAAAAGGAATTACTGAAAGGTTCCCTGAATATTCAGAATTTCCCGTTAACAACTCTTAAAATGGCAATTTTCCGTTAATATATCTTCTGTGCCAATGTGCGTTAACATTTTTCGTTAACATCTCTTAAAAAAGGAAATTTTCCGTTAACGTCTCTTAAAACGGCAATTTCCCGTTGACATCTCTTAAAACCGGCAATTTTTTGTTAAAATCTCTTTAAACGGAAATTTTCCGTTAACATCTCTTAAAAACGGCAACTTTCCGTTACCATCTCTTAAAACGGCAATTTTCCGTTTACATCTCTAAAAAACGGCAATTTTACGTTAAAATATCTTAAAAATGACAACTTTACGTTACAACTCTTAAAACCGGAAAATGTTCGTTAAAATCTCTTAAAAACGGTAATTTTCCGCTAACATCTCTTAAAAACGGCGACTTTCCGTTAACATCTCTTAAAAACGGCAATTCTCCGTAAATATCTCTTAAAGACGACATTTTCTGTTAACATCTTTTAAAATCGGCAATTTTCCTTCATCTTTTAGAATCCGCAACTTTTCATTAAAAACGATTTTTTTTTCGTTTATTCTCTTTTTTTAAAAACGGCAATTTTCCGTTAGCATCTATTAAAAATAGCAATTTTCCAGCAACATCTGTTAAAATCGGCAATTTTCCGTTAACATCTCTTAAAAACGGCAATTTTCCCCTTATTAAGCGTAAAAAGATGAAAGGGACTATTTCTGTAAATTTGAGCGTAAAAAAATTTTGAAATTCAATTTTTCCGTTATTTCACAGAACAGTTTGAATCAGGAATATGCACCATTAATACACGAAAGGGATCGTGAAAAATGGCGTGAATTTTACGAAATTTTTCGCAGTGTAGAAAATATGTAAGACTTTACAAATTTCTGCCATTTCTCTGTAATTTTATAACCGCGTGAGAAAATTTAATCCTTCTTCTTTACACTGATTTGTCAGGAGATATTCTTAATGCACTCCATTAGAGACTTCGAAAATTTAGAAATATTTTATTGGCTTCAGGTTTTCTTCAACAGCTTTTCCACAGATTTGTTAAAATGTTTAAAGAATTATCAGTTAAAAATGGAAAATAACAGCGTGATTTTACCTGGCCTCTTGGTATACGGTCTCGCCGTCCCAGATCGGGTTAATTTCTCTCAATCTTTGAGCCAATCTGTTGTGCTCCCTCAAGAAAACGACGTGCAAGGAAGTCAGAGCGGGATGTTGATTGCCCCTCGGGTCGCCTGTAAAAACAACATTGAAAAACAATCACGGAAAAGAAAAATCCCAAATCCTACTGTGCTCTTTACTGATACACTCCTTCGCGCTCATGAAGGAAATTTCAAACATGCGTTTTAGGAAAATGAAACAAAAGGCCAAAGTTCCAAATACTTACCAGTCTGAAAGCATGCAAGCTGATCTGGATCTTGAAAACTACATTCATCATTTGCTGGATTATCGCTCACCGGCAGCAGCTCTCCTGCGACATCATTCATTTGAGAGCGAAGCCTTCCTGAAAACAGACACGAAACAAAAATCAACAATAATTATTCTTAGCTTGTTGTGTGAACACAAAGTGAACGTGAGATACATTAGCAGCTATAGAGAAATAAAGAAACAGGACAAGAGAGAAAATATCGCAGATGAAAGAAGACAGAAATCCTAGTGAGGCAGATGGCGTAAATGAATCGACGTAACGAGAGAGGAAACTCAACTTCTCCAAAATTGGAGACAGGGAAAAAGAAAAAGAAACGGCGAAGGTAGGGATCAGCGTTGGAAACGGGTGGAGAAATTTACCTTGAGCTATAAATTCGAATATACACTGCTGGACAATTGCTAAGGACGGATCATAAACGGCTATATAGCGCATAAAAAAGTAAGTGTGGTTGGTTGCCAAGTGAAATAAAATAATGTCAGAATGCCAGGACATTACAAGAAAGACAATTCATTGTGCTCTGAAATCCAGAAGGCTTTGGAACGTGTTCAAGGGACAAACAGGCCATTTTGTGCAGAATACGTAAACGTGAAAAAAATGCAATTACCGTCCGCAGGCGTTCCAGCATAAGATGTCAATACGGGATATGGCCACCATGGAGGGCGATGCAAGATTCCACACGTCGTGTCATGCTTTGCACAACATTATCAAGCAGCTGTTGGGGTAATTTATCCCATTCCTCTGTCAGTGCATGAATGAGGGTGTCCTTGTTTATTGGAGGGCATTGGCGACCAGCAAGACTCCTCCCCAAAGCATCCCACACATTTTCAATGGGATTCAGATCTGGAGAACATGCTGGCCATACGAGGCGTTGAATATCCTCGCTCTCAAGACACTCCTAGACATGTTGCGTTGTCGTCCATGAAAATGAATCTATCATCGGCAGCACCAGGGAACATGCGAACATGAGGTAGCAGAACATCATTAATGTATCGTTGGCCAGTCATAGTCCCAGTTGGAAGCACATAGAGGGACGTACGGCCATTGATCATGATGCCAGTCCATACCATGACACTACATGTCGGATATCGGTCCCTTTCCTGTATGTTTGCTGGACAATAAGCAGTACCACTATCATGCCAGATCAGTTGTCGTCGACAATCAGATGATAGACTGTATCCACTCTCATCTGAGAAGAGGACAGCAGACCAGTCGTTATCAGTCCAATTGCGATGTTGATGGCACCCTTGCAAACGGGCGGTACGGTGATGTCTGGACAATGGGATGCACACAAAAGGACGGCGGGCGTATAGTCCTCCTTCATGCAAACGTCTGGCGACAGTTTTTCGGGAGATCCGCTTGCCAGTAGCAGCCATAAACTGATTTGCTACCTCACTAGCTGTGCTGTGCTGGTGTTTTTTTGTTGATAGCACTATGTACTGATCTTCTGCAGGTGTCGTACTGCGAATACGACCTCCCCCGTGACGTTTGCTACACTCTCCATTTGTTTGAAATGATTTCCAAAGCCTTGAAACAACACTGTGGCTGAGGTCGAACTCCCTGGCAACATCTGTTATTTTTCGCCCTTCTTTAATCTTGCCAATAATATGGCCACGCGTAAAATCATCTAGGTGATGTCGGGAAGACATACTGAAAATTGCAAGTTCATTAATTGATTCTTTCCCTTTCAACTTTGCGTTTGAACAACAACGGTCAATACGCGTCAAATCCTTTATATCTCTTATCAGCGCTATGACGTCACGAACAAGTTCGGCAATCCAAAATTTGCATATGCACAACACGTCTTACTGTATCCCGCACTTATGCTAATTTCCACATTTTCCTGCCTTCCATTTTATGGCTGCTATCGTTGCTGTTGTCATCCGTCCTTAGCAATTGTCCGGCAGTGTATCATCATCACTGTCAATCATTTTCAATCCACTTCTGGATCAAGATCTCCCCAAGTTTCTTATGAAAAGAACTGTCTTGGGCAAGTCCTCTCCATCCACCTATCTCCCACGTGATCTAGATCTTTTTCTGTCGCTTAAAATCCAGTCCAAAATCATGGTTTTCCATCGGTGGTCCGTACTTCTGGCAATATGTCCAGCCCATTGCTCATGCTTGACAGACGTTGTGTTGGTGGCTCTTACATTTTAGTGTGACATACCTCGTCCCTCACTCACCTGTTGCGTGGTCCGCCTGTTTAAAGGTACTGTATACATTTTGAGCTACTTTTTTGGCGATATCATCTTTGTATTTCTTCATATTCATCCGTTTTCATATCGTTTGCTTAAGTTTGGAAGCTACCAACATGGCGGCTTCCGGTCTCTCCTTATCATCTGATGCACATCACGTCGCACTTCCCACGTCCATGGAAGTTGACATACTTTTGTCCTCAGATGTGTCTGCTCAGGTGCCTTCCCAGCTTCCAAGTACTCCTGCTCAGGTGCCTTCACTGGACTTCGTAGCTCAAGGTAAATTTCTCCATCTGCCTTCTTCAGCTTCTGCCTCTGCACCCTCCCTAGGTACTACTAATACTACTGCCTTGCCTTCTGCCTGTGCTCCTCTTCCCTCACTGCCTTCTGTGCCTACCGGCTCAGCACAGAATTCTCTTCTGAGGATGTCATTTGCCTCTCCAGTGCAGCGAGCCGCTACTTCTATGTCAGCTTCTTCTCCACTCAACACCTATTATTCAAGTATCCCACCACAAGGTGAAGGTAACGATTGATGAAAATTCGCAGATTGGCCATAACCTCCTGGATAGAGGTGTTCTCTTTCATGCTTTACCAAATACTCCTTTGCCACGCTACATGGAGGCCCTCTCTGGGCATGTGTCGTCTGCGCCTATTGCCGGAATTTCTCATACCCCTCGGGGTATCTCAGTGCAGTTCAAGCACAAGGAGGATGCTGACTTTTTTCTCTTTCACACGGACTTTCGATTGGAACAAATCATCTCGTCCCTTCTCCTCTTTCCAAGCGTCCGGTGAACATCACGTTCTATCCTGTTCCACAGGAAGTACCTGATACTACCTGCACTTACTCTCCTTGTCAATCATGTTTGTAAAATCGTTGGCAACGTCCATCGCCTTTCTGACGCTCCACGCGGAACTCAATTTGAACATGATACAGGACCTCGTCGTCAGTTATTGGTAGTTTTTCCCAACAACTGACCTCTCACTATTGTACTCACTGTCTTACACAGGATAACACCACTGCCTCCTGTGTGCGCATACGCCGTGGTCTTTCTTCCAGCTCACCCCCAGTGCCAAACACACTGGTTCTTCTACCATTCCCTCTTCCAGTGTTTTGCCAGACGCGACCTCTTCTTCTCTCCGTCAGCCGCAAGGACAATGATCCCTTTCCTCCTATTCCGCACCGTACGGTCGTGCATCCTCCTTCTGGGTTAGCAGAGATGTCATCCACTATAGATGTGTCTCCGGCGGAGTGCTCCGACTCAGATGTGTCGAGTGGCGCTTCGGCCGACTGGCTAGAGGTTGGAGTTGATGATCCGAACGTCTGGAACAAATTCGCAAGGGTCGTGCTGCCGATTGCCATCTTCGCAATTTGCGAAAAAAAAAATCGTTTTGGCAGAGGAAAAAGAGCTTTGGCAATTACCTTTTTGTACTGTTATAACACTTTAGCGATAAAAAATTGAATTTGGAGAATAAATTGGCGGAAACTTTAAAAGAGCCAGCGCGACCCCTGAATTCGTACTGGATTATCCCCTTGAAATTCCACCAGACGCAGAGCATCCCTTTGTGCTCGAAGCGCCCACGTTTGGCAACAGGTTCAGGAAGCTGGCTCCGGGCTCAACCACTGCCGTTGTGCGTTAGAATTACGGAAACAGACTCACTTTTCATCGCACGTAACAATTCTCTTGATCAAACGTACATCGCGCGGGTTTTCTCGGAGTTTCGGGCACACTTCCACCCGCTTCAGTTGGCGTCAGTTCGTGAGGGACAATGCGGCAGCTCCTGTGGACCATGCCGAGGTCCTGAAAGTGTCGAACCACGGTGGTCTGTTATATCCCCAGCTCGCCTGATAATCTTCGAGTGCAGGTTGTCGGATTTGCCTCTACGGCCTCCGACTCCACGGTTCACGACCTACCTGACCTTGGCTGATCGTTGAGGTTGCTGATCGTTGAGGTTGCTGTCACCTAAGCGAAATTCATTGAAACATCTAGATGCCGTTCGACGGAACCTTTCCCTTTCGCATGACAAATGTTTCGTGTTGCTTGAGTAGCGTTAAGGCCGAGTTCAAGCTTGTTAAGCAAAAGTTCCCTAATTATCCGGTTGTGCCTGTTCATCTTTTAGGCGTTCCAATCGCAGACAGAACGACGACATGCAATGCTGTTCACAGCAACGACTACCACTTTATATCCCTTTCGACTGACTGCAGTGTGCGACTTGAACTAGTTTAAACACGTGACATACCCGCTGCAGCACATGCGTTTATGCAAATACAGCAAAACTTTCGACTCACACTCTGTATTTATAAGGATTATGATTAGTTCAGTTAATACACTGGCGTTCAAAAATTAAGAACGAGGCGGTTTTTCGAATGTAACGTCGTGCAGAAGTGCTCCACATCGACTCAAATCATACCATAAGATCCCCAAGATGTAAGAATATGGGACAAGTGAGCAAAACCGTCCAAACAAGGAATCCAAAGGATACAAAGGCACTTTATTGAAAAGGTAGCTTCGAGCACAACTGGACAGAAGACAGAAACGTCCATGTGACAGGCGGCTGCCAAGAAAAACCCAGTCTTTAGTTGGGGATATGATCACCCCTGACTGCGTTACAGGATTAACAACGTCTGTCCATGCTGAGGACGAGGTTGTCAAGGAGCTGTTGAGGCATTGCGGCCCATTCCTCTTGCAGTGCCAATCGCAGCTGCGGAATCTTTGCTGGCGGCCGGTGACGTGCTGCCAAGCGTCTCCCGAGAAAGTCCCACACGTGTTCGATTAGATTTAGGTCCGCGGACCTTGCGGGCCAATCCATGCGTTGAATATCTTTACTATCCAACAGCTCTGCGACAGCCACTTTACGATGAGGTGTAGCATTGTCGTCCATGAAAAGGAATTCAGGACCTACAGCACCTCTAAACAGACGCACGTGAGGCAGGAGAACCTCGGTACAATAGAGGACACCAGTGACTGAACCTCCTTGGAAGATGTGGATGTCAGTATGGCTACCAAGCATGATACCACCCCAAACGAGAACTCCGCCACCTCCAAACCCGTTCCTTTCGATGATGCTGGAGGTGTGATTGCGTGTTCCCTGCTCTCTCCAGATGTGTATACATCCAGAATCGCTCGTCAGGCTAAATAGGCTCTCATCCGTAAAGAGAACTCGACCAATTGCTGATGTGTCCAGTTCTTGTGTTCCTGGCACCACAGAAACCGCCGTCTCCGATGAACAGGCGTTAATGGCACACACCGTACTGGTCGACATGCAAATAGACCACCTTTCTGCAACCTCCTGGCCACGGTAAAACGAGATAACGGACGTCCAGTTGTCTGTTGCATGTGCCTTGCGATTTCTCCCGCTGTCTGCCGTCTTTCTCTTCTCACCTGTAGGACAATATACCGGTCGTCCGTCGCCGTGGTTGCTCGTGGACGACCACTGCTAAACTCTCGGACAGCTGTTCCTGTCATTTGAAATGCTCTCCAAGCTCGTGAAACGATGCTGTGAGCGATCCCGAGCTCCTCGGCCACACTAGTCACACTTCGACCTTCTTCCAACATCCCAATGACGCGACCTCGGGTAAAGTCATCTAGATGTCGTCTACTGGATTGCCCGTTGGCCATATCACACGGTGGCAGCAAATCGACGTCGTTCAAACCGATGTACACCGTTCAATAGCTTCCACCGAATTCCTGAGTGTACACTACCCATGTGCTTTATACCTTTCCGACCCCCTACACGTCATGCTGCATATATGCGCATGCCCTACCGTACTGGACCCTAGTCTATCTCCTGATTGGTCTTTCGGTCCGTTCTGCCTGCTCCATCCACTGTTATGCTAATTTCTCCTCTTCGTCCTTAATTTTTTATGAAAGTTTCCGACAAAGCAGACTTTAATTTTGCACACCAGTGTAGTTCAAGTTATGTTTGACAAGTGGATATGTATGCTCCATAGAAGGGCAAAATGAATAATGTAAGTCACCTAGCCTTTCCTGCAGCTTGGCTGCTGGCGTTCGCTTCTAAGTGTTAGTATATAGAGCTTGGTGACTGTTTAACAATTAGCAAATAACAATAAAAATAACTTTGAAACATAATAGACAAAAGTAAGGTAAGTGACAAAGATATACAGGGTGTCCGAGAATTATTGGACAGATTAGAAAATTATATAACACAAAACATTAAACAGATAGAAGGAAACTGACTACGAAAGTTAATAAATTTCGATGTGAGATCCCTTGGTTGCTCGTAGTACGTCCAAGAGATACTCAATTTCATGCCATGTATTGGCAAGTATCTGAGGAGTTATGGAATTAATAGCAGCTGTGATATGCTGCTTCAGTTCCTGCAAATCAGTACAAGGCATCTGATAGACACAATCCCTCACATAACCCCACATGAAATAATCCAATGGAGTTAGATCTGGAGAGCGAGGAGGCCACGGAATTGGACCACCATGCCCAATACATCTGTGGGGGGAAATGCTCATTTAGGCACTTACGTACACACGTTGACAAATGCGGAGGCATTGGACACAGTTCTCAGCTTGCTTTACAAACGGATTTCCTGGGGCTTCGTCGGAAACTTTCATTAACTTGGTCAACCGCCTCACCACTGACGTTAGGCCTACCGGCTCCTCCACGATGTTCCACATTGCCAGTTTCTTTAAACTGTTTCTTCCACCGCTTAATTGAATTTATTGACGGAGGATTACAACCATACTCTAAACGGTACCGTCTTTTAACTTTAATGACATACTTTAATTCCGCAAGCCATAACACACACATCGCCTTCTGCTGTACGGATGACATGACTACTGATTGCGCATTTCTCATACATTCCTCATCAGGCCACACCTAGCGCCATCTATTGGATTCTGGGAATAACAGTTCTGCAAAACAAAAATTTAGGAACCGTGTTAGTAATACGTGACATAGAAAAATAGACAATGCTCATAGGGTTTTTTTTTTTTTGTACATAATTTTGTAATTTTGTAATGTGCCCAATAATTCTCGGACACACTGTATATAAACAAAAACAGACGATTATAAAGTGTGAAAGATGTGTATAGAAGTAGAAGATAGAAAGGGGGAAATGTGAAACAGAAAGAAGAAAACAAATAATAGAAAAAGCAAGAAAATATGGAAGACAGAAACGAGATGGAAAAGTCTTCACAAAATTCTGAGAAAGAGAGAAATAAATAGGGTCAGAAAGATACAAACACACTATAGCAAAAACGACAGGACTTAGGTACGTAAAGAAATCAAGTGTACCTGTTCCATCCACTGTTCTTAAACCTATGGACTCATTGAGAGTATTTCCGTAGACCTGTGATGCATCAATGTAGGCTGTCAACTGATTCATCTGTTCCCTGGGACCTAGAAAATAATAATCGCCCGACAGCTTCGGTATAATACATCTCAAATATAACAAGTTAGTAAAAACATTCAATGCACTGATTATGATACGCTTTCCAACATACCAGAAATCATTACTCAAATTATGAGGATAATGGCTATGGAATAAATCTCGCTCCTGTGCCCTGACCTTTGACCCCATTTCGATGATATTACACTGAATTGGTTCAGTATACCTCCGGAACAACATACTAAAGTTTTGTCGCAATAGAAACATTTTTAGTCAAGTTATAAGGATAATGGATGTGGAATAAATCTCGCTCCTGTGCCCTGACCTTTGACCCCATTTCGATGATATTCAACTGAACCAGTTCAGTACACCTTCGAAACAACATACTGAAGTTTTGTCGCAATAGAAGCATTTTTAGTCAAGTGATAAGGATAATGGCTGTGGAATAAATCTCGCTCCTGTGCCCTGACCTTTGACCCCATTTCGATTATATTCAACAGAACCAGTTCAGTACACCTTCGGAACAACATACTAAAGTTTTGTCGCGATTGAAGCACTTTTAGTCAAGTTATAAGGATAATTGCTGTGGAATAAATCTCACTCCTGTGTCCTGACCTTTGACCCCATTTCAATTATATTCAACAGAACCAGTTGAGTACATTTTCGGAACAACATACTAAAGTTCTGTCACAATAGAACCATTTTTAGTCAAGTTATAAGGATAATGGTTGTGGAATAAATCTCACTCCCAGCCTTGACCTTTGATCCCGTTTCGATTATATTGAACAGAACCGGTTCAGTATATCTCTGGAACAACATGATAAAGTTTTGGTGCAATCGAAGCATTTTTACGTAAGTTAGGACGCATAAAGGCGAAGGAATGGATCCCGCTCCTATGTCCTGACCTTTGAACCCATTTCTCCCATTTTAAATAGGGTTCGTCCCCCGTTGTCCCCTACCACATACTAAAATTTCATCGAAATCGAACCATTTTTACACAAGTTATCGTGCGAACAGACAGACGGACAAAGCTGGAGCATATACGCTTCTTCAACTTACGGTTGGAAAGCATAAATGCAATGTTATTAATACCAGACAGGAAAAAAGCATTGTTTTTATCAGCAGAAAGAACACCAAAGGAATATCCAAAGAAGGTACGTATTTTCACAACTATTACAAAAGTACAGTGTCTGGTCTAAAAGAAAATCCACTGACCCAAAGAACAATCACTAAGTCAATAAAAATATCTGCATAAACTGTAAGCAAGGTATTTAAAATAACGATTTCAATGTGGAAAACCGAAAAAACATAATGTTCACGACTTTCGCCTAGGCACGTCTCTGCACAGAACACGGTATACAATTCTGTATGAAAATCACCTAGCCAGAGACAGATGAAAATTTATTGTGACTACTGGTGTAACATGGATATCCATAAACGACTATAACCAAATAAAGATCGATTTGTTATCACAAAAGAGAAGAAAATGAGTTTTACAAACTTGCTTCCAAGAATCCAAAGAAAGTTTCAGTCATCAAACAGAGGTCATCGCTCTTTCCACGTTTATAAGTGAGCCACGGAAAAATTATCATTGGCCGCCACCAGGAATCAAACCCAAGGGGTTTTCCAGTTACACGCCGGACATGCACCACAGCGGTCTCAAATTCCTCCAGACTCACACACACACTAACTGCCAAGTCAATTTAGCAGGTTGCTTCTTGGAGCCCCGCACAATGCTGGGGATTCACCAAAGATGGTAAGCAGCAACTGAAGAAATAATTAGAAGGCGAATGAATAATTAATACAAACATTTAACGTGGACCAGGAACATCAAACAAAGGTTTTCGCTCTTTCCACGTTTATAAGTGAGTCACGGAAAAATTCTCCTTGGCCGCCACCGGGAAACGAACCCAGGGTCTTCCAGTTACGAAATTTGAAGATAAAAGCAGAGTATCTGATCTGGTGATAAATTTGAACAATGACAATGACAACAGAAATGTGCATATCCTGCGTGTAACTGGAAGACCCTGGGTTCATTTCCCGGTGGCGACCAATGAGAATTTTTCCGTGACTCACTTATAAAACGTGGAAAGAGCGATGACCTCTGTTTGATGTTTCTGGTCCACGTCTAATGTCTGTATTAATTATTCATTCGCCTTCTAATTATTTATTCAGTTGCTGCTTACCATCTTTGACGAATCCATAGCATTGTGCGGGGCTATAAGAAGCAACCTGCCAAATTGGCTTGGCAGTTAGCCTGTGTGAATCTGGAGGACTTCGAGGCCGCTGTGGTGTAGCGGAAGCATATCCGGCGCATAACTGGAAGACCCTGGGTTCGATTCCCGGTGGTGGCCAATGAGAATTTTTCCGTGACTCACTTATAAACGTGGAAAGAGTGAAGATCTTTGTTTGATGTTCCTGGTCCACGTCAAATGTCTGTATTAATTATTCATTCGCCTTCTAATTATTTCTTCAGTTGCTGCTCACCATCTTTGGTGAATCCCCAGCATTGTGCAGGGCTCCAAGAAGCAACCTGTCAAATTGGCTTGGCAGTTAGCCTGTGTGAATCTGGAGGACTTCGAGGCCGCTGTGGTGTAGCGGAAGCATATCCGGCGCATAACTGGAAGACCCTGGGTTCGACTCCCGGTGGTGGCCAATGAGAATTTTTCTGTGACTCACTTATAAACGTGGAAAGAGGGAAGATCTTTGTTTGATGTTCCTGGTCCACGTCAAATGTCTGTATTAATTATTCATTCGCCTTCTAATAATTTGTTCTGTTGCTGCTAACCATCTTTGGTGAATCCCCAGCATTGTGCGGGGCTCCAAGAAGCAACCTGCCAAATTGGCTTGGCAGTTAGTGTATGCGAATCTGGAGGAATTCGAGGCTGCTGTGGTGCAGTGGAAGCATATCCGGGGCGTAACTGGAAGACTGGGTTTGATTCCCGGTGGCGGCCAATGAGAATTTTTCCGTGACTCACTTATAAACGTGGAAAGAGCGATGAGTTCTGTTTGATGTTCCTAGTCTACGTCGAATGTCTGTATTAATTGAAAGTTTCAGTAAAGGATTCGTGATTATTGCTACTTTCTCATACAACTGGAAATGAAAATTAAGAAAAGTTGAAAAGAATTTTAAAATCGATTCTACATATTACTAAATTAATGTTTTAACTCCTATATTTAAAGAGGAATTATCTTTCCTTTATCCACGCAGCCTTCAAAGAATAGAACTCAATCAGGATAAGGATATCAGTCATACATCCAAATCTACCACACTATATTCTGAAAAAAAAAATGAAAAAAAAAAAAATGCGAGAGAGAGAGATGAGTATCAAGTCTATACATTTTGCTCATATTCCTTCAAAATCTCCTGATTTGTCACCTATGACTATTGTGCCTTAGGGCTGCTAAAAAGAGCACAGACCTCAAACAATGATTGGAAAGCACTGGAAGAGGAGCGGAATAAAATACCACTAACAATTTTAAGAAATAATCATCTTGGAATCTAGATTTACGTTCATAAGTCCAGAGAAAGCGTTATCAGATATTCATAATTAAAAAATATACACATTTCACCAATTCTTGGCGAACTGCACACATCTACATGGTCAAATTACATTACTGTGACCGCCAGCTAATATCCGGAGTAACCGCCGTGTGCAGCGCGGACAGCAGCTGGACGAGCAGGGAGTGACTCAATAAGGTGTTCACAGGTGTGTGGAGCAATGCTGCCTGCAGTGCATCCGACAGCTGCTGGAGGATCCATAGAGCGAACAACACGATAGAGGTGGTCCCACAGATGCTCAATTGGGCTTAAGTCTGGGGAATGAGGGCGCCAGGGAAGTACTTTAAAGTCTTCATCATGCTCTTCCAACCACTCTCGGACATTTCTAGCTGTGTGGCACGACGCATTGTCATGCTGGAAGATCCCATCCATCCCAGGGAAGACAATCAGCATGTATGGGTGTACATGGTCAGCAAAGATAGATTCATAACGAATTCGGTCCATAGTGCCTTTCACAGGTATGAGTGGACCCAGAGAATGCCACAAAAAAAGCATTCCCCAGACCATAACGCTGCCCCCACCAGCTTGTGTTCTTCCCGAAATGGTTGAAGAGTGTTTGTTCTCCGATGTTTCTCGCCATATACGCCAACATCCATCCGTTCGATGAAGCAGAAAACGTGACTCATCGGAGAAGGCAATCCTTTGCCAATCAGCAGAGCTCCAATTCTGATACAGCCGTGCAAATGTGAGCTTTTTCTGCCGATGCACCTTCGTTAGCATAGGTCCAGTGACCATCCGTATGCATCGGAGCCCTATACGCAGCAGGGTTCGCCGAACTGTCATTTTAAACCCATTTCAGGTAGCCCCCTTGTTCATTCGGCAAGTAAGTTGCACCACTGTAGCGTGTCGATCGACCCTCACGCACCTTCGAAGCCGACGATCACCTCTCACATCAATGGCACGTGGTGCTCCGCAGTTTCCACATCGCTTATTTGCAATGGTGCCATTTCTCCAATCTCAATACACTTTAACTACAGCAGTACGCGAACATTTCACAAACTGCGCTGTTTCAGAAATACTGCCACCCTTGGCCCGAAAGCCAATAATACATGAATTATTTGCTTAATGTGGGTTTTTTTTTTTTTTTTTTTTTTAGTATTTCTCTATCATAGAGATTTTTCATACCAACACTGCCTTTATACACATTATTGGTGTGAAATTTCCCAAATCTGGACTCTCAAACTGAAATTATTCCCAGGTTCTCACTATTGTATTTCCAATTTTAATTCAATTTAATTCGAACATTATTTTAATACCAAATGTGTAGAAGGATTTAACAAAAAAAAAAAGAAAAAAAGAAAGGAGAAATATTAAATATTAATTAAAGTTTAAAATTAATGGAGATTATCTAACCCACCTTCGTTTTGCTGATGATGATGTCATTTTTGCAACTATACCCCATCAGAGCTGCAGAGTATGATCCAGGAACTTGCTGACAAGAGTAAAGAAGTGGGATTAAAAATGAACTTTCAGAAGACAAAAGTGATGTTCAATGCTTTTACAAGAAATGAAGATTTATCGATTGATGGAGAAAAGCTGGAGATAACAGACACGTACGTTTATCTTGGACAGCAGATATCAAGTGAGGGTCACATTGGTGAAGAAATAAATCGGCGTACAAAACTTGCCTGGAGAGCTTTTGGAAGAAACAGCATAATTTTCAAGAGCAATATGCCATTATGTCTTAAAAGAAAAGTGTTTGATCAATGCATCCTTCCAGTGCTTACGTATGGTGCAGAGACGTGGACCTTAACTAAAAGAGACATACAAAGGCTGCAGACAACTCAAAGCAGCATGGAAAGGTGCATGCTTGGTGTAACCAGGAGAGATAAGAAGAGGAACTCGTGGATCCGAAAAATGACAAGAGTGGAAGACATCATGATCAGAGTTAAATCCCTGAAATGGCAATGGGTTGGACATACTGCCAGAAGGACAGATCATCGATGGACAGCCGAAGTTTTAGATTGGATTCCAAGGGACAGGAAAAGACCCAGAAGAAGACCACATGGGAGATGGGTGGATGAAATTCGAAAGTATGTGGGAGTAACAGGGAGGAGACTGGCACAAGACAGACCGTTGTGGAAGAAACTTGGAGAGACCTTCGTCCAGCAGTGGATTGAAATCACAGATGGCGACACATAATGGTTGACAATGATGATGATGAATCATGCGGAAATGGTGATGTTCGATGAAAAAACGCAGAAAGAAATCACAGATTGCGACACAATTTAAAGAAAGCTAAAATACGTATGACTGCATGTAGTAATTGCACGTGGGAGCAGAAAGGAAAACCCTTAGAAAGATCATGATCGCCCAGGAAACATATGCTCAAATTGAGACAGTGTAGAGTTGATTTTCTGAAGACATTCATAGAAATGATACGAAAGGCCTCAAAAGGTGAAACAGTTTGCATTATCGGATAGTTACAACCCAGGATGAAGTTTTTGACGAACTGGGATTGGGAATAATAAAGGTTGGATTTTCTGAACATTTTTTAAAAACTAAATAATGTTGGAATTTTTTTTTTTTATTATTGGAGGTTTAAGGACCACAGTGAGCAACTCAGTGGGATATAAGCAGTCACCCGTCGTTAATTTAGGGCCACTGGTTCCAGGGAAGGGAGAAAGCCAGTGCCGTAAGACAAACAAAACATTCATGCCTCAGCGGGATTCGAACCCGGACCCTTTCCGAAGGAATGATCAGAAGCCACCGCTTAGACCACTGTGCCACAACGGGCGGCAATGTTGGAATTAAACTGAGTTAAAATTGGAAATACAATAGTGAGAACCTGGGAATAGTGACATTTCGAGAATCCAGATTTGGAAAATTTCACACCAATAATGTGTATAAAGGCAGAGTGTTGGTATGGAAAATCTCTATGGTAGAGAAATAACACACACACACAAACAAAAAATTTTAACCAAATAATTCAGGCTATCCGACAGACCATTTAAAAAGAAGTAATTTTATATCAAACATCTATACACTGAAGAGAAATTGAGTTAGAGATACCTGTCTAGTAACGTGTAGCACCACCTTTCGCCCTGGTGACGGCGGCGATTCGTCTCGGCATGGACTCGACAAGACACCGGAAGCGTTGGATCCACGACCCCTGAACAAGCTCCCTCAGTTCACGAAGATTTCATGGAGGGGGTCAAAGCCTAGAACATCTCTCTCGATGGCATCACAGATGTGCCCGATTGAGGTCAGGTGACCTAGCTGGCCAAGGAAGCGAGGTCACGTCGGTGGAGTGTTCATCCAACCTTTCGGATACAATTCAGGAGCTGCATTGTCTTGTTGCAGGATGAGATCCCCAGTGGGATGTTGAAGACGCACAAACGGGAGCAAATGGTCGTCCAGGATATCTCGGTAACGTTGACCTGTGAGGGATGATGTCACACGTACTAGGGGTCCCATTTCAGTCCACGTAAACAGTCACCGGACAAGAATGCCACCCCCACCAGCTTGAAGAGTACCCTGCTGGCAAGAATGATCCATCGCTTCATGTGGTTTGCGCTGTACTCGTATCCTGCCATCTGCATGTACCAACGTGAATCTCGACTCATCAGTCCAGGCAACATTTTTCCACATGTCTAGGGTCCAGTGGCAACATGCCCGCGCCCATGGTAATCTTTGCATCCTGTGATGTGCGGTCAGCAGCGGTTCCCTCGTGGGACGATGGCTTCTGTACCCCATAGCGAGGAGATGGTCCTGGATGGTGTAGCTGCTTACACCTTTTTGGTGCACCTGCGTTAAATTGCCGAGTGATTTCTTGCACTGTGGCCCGTCTATCCTCTGTTACAATGCGAGCTAGCCGACGATGACCCCGGTCATCCACACGCTGTTGTCCATTGTAGTTGGCCCTTGCAGGGATGGTTTTACCGGATTCGATGTACTCACAGTGCACCCGTGACACAGTGGCTCGTGAAAATCCCAGTGCCTGCACGACTTCCGAGATGGAGTGACCCATTCGTCGGGCCCCGACAATTTGCCCACGATCAAATGCGCTTAGATCCTTTGTCTTACCCATACTGTGTCCGACTCTTACTGATTCCCGTCGCATCACTCCTTATATTGTCGGATCGCTGCATACGTCATGTCGTTTCCGTTTACAGGGCCGCCCACAGCGCCACATTTGCATAACGCCAGCCGATTCAATTGCTCTTCAGTGTATATTAATTCCATAAAGTTTTTTACTGTGAGTCCTATTTTGAGAGAATGGCTGAATGTAAAGATATGGTCAGGGTATCAAAATAAAGGTCTTACCATGTAGATGTGCCAGTCGGAGAGAAAAATGACATTGAGGCAACGGTTTGGGCATCGTGAGGTGGCAAAGTTCCCATATAAAGTCTATGGGAAAAGCTTGACTCACACGCTGTTGAAGGTGGAGGCATGGAACGACTCAGATAGTCCAGAGTCCGAAGTCTCTTTTCTGAGCGAACCGTTGAGCAAAGCAACACTAGCAGGTATTCGTATCAAAGTTCTTCTGATCGGAACAGCGAACACTGTCGAAGACCTAATTGCGTTATGCTGTTGGACTATGTGATGTATATACACAGTGTGGCAAAGAATTTTTAAGACTGGGCCTGTAAAATGAAATAGAAACAAGAAATTATAATTTGTTTTGGTTTCTTATTCAAAATAAGTCCCTCCGGCTTCAATACACTTGTTACAGCGATTTAATAATGATACGAATGCCTGTTCCAGTTCACTTTGCGGAATTGCCTCCAAAGCACGGGTCAAAGCTGTTTGTATGGTCGAAATATCATCAAAATAAAACCCTTTTAACGTCATTTTAAGTTGGGGGAAAAAGAAAAGTTGCAGGGTGCTAAATCAGGCGAATACGGTGGATGATTCAACACACAGACATAATTTTTCGCCAAAAATCTACAAACAAGAAGCGAGGTGTGACTGGGTGCATTATCGTTCAACAAACACCCACTGTTTTCATCCCGACATTCTGGACGAATGCGACGAGTCCTGCCCATCAAACGCCTGAAAACATTTAAATAAAACTCACCAGTAATTGTTTGTCCATTTGGAACGAATTATTTGTGGATAATACCCTTACTATCGAAGAATGTAATGAGCATTGTTTTGATTTTCGATGGAACTTTTCTTGCTTTTTTTTATTGTGGTGAGTTTTTTTGACTTCCATTCCGCACTTTGTCGCTTTGTTTTAGGATCATATTGAAAACACCATGTTTCATCACCTGTAACAATCGATTTTAAGAAGTTTGGATCATTTTCAGCGGCTGAAATGATGTCTCTGCAATGTGCACTTCTCCTTGATTTTTGTTCATTGGTTAACGTGTGTGGAACAAATTTAGCACAGACTTTTGTTTTGCCCAAATCTTCATGCAGGATGGTTCGAATCGTTTCTTTGTTGATGTTTAAAGACTCTTCCATCATTCTTAGTGACGCACATCGATTGTTTTCCACGAAATCACGCACTTTTCCAATAATCTCAGGTGTTCTAGATGAACTTGGTCTTCCGGTATGCTTATCATCTTCTAGCGTCTCTCTTCCGTCGAAAAAACATTTGTGCCACAGGAAAACATTTGATCTACTTAAACAAAACTCACCGTAAACTTGTTTCATCATTTGGTACGTTTCCGAGGCACTTTTACCAAGTTTGGCGTTAAATTTAATAACAGCCCTTTGTTCCATCTTAATAATTCAACATGAAACAAATTTTACTTCTCTAATGAACGGCCGTTTCGTTTGAGTTACTTTAACAACTGCGCAGTACTTTTGGCAGAAAGCAAGCAGATGGTCACGGTTTATAACGCATTCGCGATTACATTGGTGGCACCACCGTAGGCTGAAATCGAGCGCCATTCTTAAAAATTGTTTGACGCACTCTGTATACAATTTAATAATCATTCGATCCAGTTTATTCACGTAGGTAAGACGTTTCCCATTATGTAAAGATGTAAATAAACATTCCGTTGACCATTGTTAGTGAAAATATTATGGGCGAGTGCTTATAGCCCATTGAGTTGCTCGCGGTGGTCATTAAAATTTCAGTGAAAAAAAAAATCACGAACCTGGACTATTGTCTTTACTGATGTGGTTGTCAATTAAATAAAATTTACATTTGTTGCTTCATATGAGTTTATTTTTCAAAAAAAAAAAAATTATTTTCGACGGGTTTTGTCTAATAAATTTTGTTGCTGGAAAGTCTAGAAATGTATGAAAATCCTATGTGTGTCCACTAAACCAATGGCTCATGCGCCTTATGACATTTCGTCAACTTCTCTGTGTTGTGATTTTGATGCTGATCAATGTATACACAGTGTTGTCCATACATCCTAAAGCACAATGTGAATGTCCACAGGAAAAATAAATTACAGATAGGTAATTATTTTGCAAACGTGAGCTCTTAAAATAAAATTCAAATTAACCCTAAAAAGATCTTGTTGACCTGGAGCGCGTGTTCTTACCTAATGAGCATGAAGCACACGTAATCGTTCTCACGTTTTCGAGACAGTTCCTCCCTAAGCGAGAGAAAAAGGGGTCGTTTTCTTCGAGGAGAATCGGAAGGCATTCTTCCTCCTCATTAGCATTACCCTGGCAGCAGGTTGGTTGTTGATTGGTTTCTGGAAGGAAAAGAAAATCTTTTTAAATGAATTTATCATACCAAGAATTAGCTGCATTCTAATAAACCAAGAACAGTATGGATGCAATCGAGTGAAGATTTAAAGGCACCTTGTTAGGAATACAAATAAGTTTTAAAGTGTTTTAAGACAACGCAACCTGTAATTTGAGAGAAAATAACAATACCTTTACGAATCAAAATATTCGCCGTCATCATCTACCACGTTCCGCCATCACTCGGGCAGCTGACGGATTCCAGAGACGAAGAATGCTTCGTCGTGTGACGCAATGAAGTCGTCAACCCATTTTTGTGCTTCGTCACATGTCCGGAGCCGTACAGCAGACGAACCATGTTGCATCGATCGGAACAAATGATAGTCTGAAGGGGCTATGTCGGGACTAGACGCCGGGTGCTCCAAAACTTCCCAGCCACGCGTTGTCATGCAGTAATTTCACGGGAAGCAATCCTTTGCCCGTGAATGGACGTTTCCGACAGATTTCCTGGTTCAATCGCAGCAATTGATGCTTGTAGCGATCAGCAGTAACAGTTTGGCTATGTTTCAATAGTTCATAAGAGAGCACACCCTTCAAATCCTACTAGATGCACAGCAGAACTTTCTTGGAGCGAATATTGCGTTTTGGTGTCGAAGTCGTTGCTTCACATTGCCTTTTGTGTTTGGGATTGTCGTACCATATCCACTTTTCATCACCCGTAACTATTTTCTACAGGAAAGACTTTCTGTGTTGTTCATCCAACAGATCAAATACTTCATGAGACGCTCATCGTTGTTCCTCTGGCTCAGGTCATGTGGCACCCATTTCCTTTCCTTCTGAATCTTTCCCATTGCGCATAAAGGATCCGAAATGGTTTGTTGAGTTACCCCCAGTTGTTCAGCTAGTTCTTTTTGCGTTTGAGAGGAATCTTCATCCAGCAATGCTTGCAGTTCCTCGTGTGCAACCTTCTGCGGGACGCCGCTATGTTCTCCATCGCTCACATCAAAATCACCTGCTTTAAACCGTCTAAACCAAAACTCACACGTTCTTTTCGATATAATATTCTCCCCCAGAACAGAACAGATCGATGCACATGCTTTTGCAGCACTTTTTCCTTGATGAAATTCCTAACGAATGCAGTGTCGAATAAATGCAGTATCGCTTGCCATCTTTCACCTACCGATGTGCAAGTGCGTTTGACTGTTGGGCAAACTTCTGGGTCACATTTTATACGCTGGACCAGTTACGGTCACATGACAACACCGCGGGTGATGTCGGATATGTAAATTAGCGGTATACGTCACACAAAAATAAAACGCTTTGAAACTTATTTATATACCTAATAATTTTTGTGTTGATTGGGAACCAACTTTCTGTGTCTTTTAAAAACAGAAGTGAAATGAAAGTCATATAAGTAATTTCTCAGAAACAGTGAAACAAAACGTCGTGTTAAAGCGCACAGACTGATTTTCAAAGTAGAACAGAGGCAGAACTTCATGCTGAAACACGTATGATAAATTTTAAAACTGGAATTTTAAGAAAATCTTACATTCGGAGCAGTTCTATAAAATGTGGAAACTTAATACAAAGTTAAAAACACACAGCCTGTCCTTCACAAAAAGGGATGCAAATTGAGGTATGAAATAAAAATTGTTGATGCAAGACAAAAAAATTTCAGTAAAACAAATTCTTTAGTCATATATGTACTTTCAATAGCTATAGTTCGATACTCTTGCGTATGTCTGACGAAATTTGTATTCAGTACTTTACTGGACAAAAACTGCTCAATATAAAAAGTCAGACATCCAAAGTAATAAGGAAGACAGAAATACCATTCACCTGATATCTTAAAGACTGACAAACCTCGATCTAACGAACTTCAAAGGACCAACAGTCTCGTACGTAAAATCGCGGAATTCGCTAAATCGTGGAAGCCTTTCAAATGAAACACTCAAATAACCTAGTGTTCATAATAGAATAGGTAAGCAGTTAAGTTCTTTTTCTTTGAGTGACATTCAAATTATGTACAGTACTTTTAATTACGAATTTATTATCAAAAATGTTATAATACGTACGCATTTACTTTACACATTGAATACATAATTCGTAGATATTAGACTTCAAATATGTAACATCAAAATTTAAGCGTACTTTAAAATTGAGAGAAAAATATTCTAGTTGATTTTTTCTCCAAGCATTTAGCTTCTTAAATAATGATTTCAGTATCCTAAACTGCAGGAAACAGAATTTCAATTAGTACTAATTAACTTGTAAAAACAGAATATGTGTTGATTATCTCTTTACGCTGTACAAAAGAAATGCCTTAGGGAAAATTACTAATGTTTTTTTCTGAACGTTTAGCTTTATAAATTGCAGCTTCAATTTTATGAAGTGCATGAAAAACATCATCATTAAATAAAGCTCATATTGAGAAATGGCTTCCTAGTTTAATTGAATTAATAATCTAAAGCAACTTATGGGAATTTACTAGGAATTTTTTTCCATTTATAGCAAATTTTCGGAGAAAACTCTTCTCCTTCTTCAGGCTCTCTTGTTGTTGTCACTTTTTGCTTGTCACTATCATGGTTACGGTTTACCTTGACGGTTACGGTTAACCTTGACGGTTTAGGTTATTTTTCAACAAATCCTGCCTAACATCTGGCAGGATTTGTTGAAAAATAACCTAAACCGTCAAGGTTAACCGTAACCGTCAAGGTAAACCGTAACCATGATAGTGACAAGCAAAAGTGACAACAACAAGAGAGCCTGAAGAAGGAGAAGAGTTTTCTCCGAAAATTTGCTATAAATGGAAAAAAATTCCTAGTAAATTCCCATAAGTTGCTTTAGATTATCATCATTAATATCAAAGGGCATCAAGTACTTTTTAGCACATTCTATACTGTTACCAGCAACACTAAAGCAGCTAACTTTCAGTTCTGCATCATCTTCTTCATCAGAATCTGATGCATTTAGTCCAAGCTGTTCATGGAAAACATAGGATTGCATTTGGGCAAACTTTTAACGTAAAAATGCTGGTTAACATAGTCTTATGGTTTAAAAAATAAAAAAAATGTTTGCTAAATTGAGGAAATGTGTTCGTTAAATCGGGAAACGCCAAGCATTAATTTCAATGTGATTCCGTCGGAACCATAAAAAATGTACGTAAAATCGGGGAATTTGTTAAATCACAGTCCGTTAAATACAGGTTTGACTGTAATTCTACTTTAACCTTCCTTTTCAGTTTTTGTGTTCTTGGACAAATTTGATTTCTTCTCGTTAAACGTTTTCTGACTTAATGACACATTATTTCCCTGGCGAGTTTTCTAAGCAGACATATGTTACAGTGGACACCCCCTTCCAACCTAAAACCTGAAGAAAACTTTAAAATTTGTCCGCCATGTCGCGTATTGTATGAGGCAGCTAGGAATCACAGTTCGGCAGGCTCACATGTTCTTTTACAGTTCACAGCTTTTTTTTATTTATTTCTCATTTACGTTGGTTTTTTTCTTTCGGCTGTTCTCTAAATTAATTAACAAAATTGCGGGATAATTGGGAATTCGCTCCAATGCTTTTGAAGGCAAGAAACGCAATATTTTTGCCATTTTGAATTGCTAGACCTCACACATAGCCCTGAAGTGAAACATAAAAATTCCTATCTCAAGTGTCTTCGAGGGGCTGCAAAACGAACGAGGGAAATGTGTTTTCGAATGCGGATGGAAGCAGCATTGTTCGAAGTGGTTTTTCACTTTTCTTTTTTTCTTCTTTCCGCTTGTAGCTTAACGCTGTGGTCCGTATGTTTACTTCAGTGGGTGGGCCAAGAGACCTTCAGCAGACACATAACTCTGTCAGCAAGAAAGATACTCTGACGTCCGCTAGGGACAATGGGCAATTAAGAGTATAGAATCGCCGAAAAGAATAGGGGGTGGATTCGAGCGTTGTTTTCGGTCAGCAGTTGCCGATATACGCTTAAGGTAAAAGCACGTCTGATTTCGCTCGGCCGAGAAAATTAATCTCAGGGCTGGCGGTCGCTACTCGATAAAAAAAAATGGAAACAAAACCTGCGAGGGGCATATTTGAACTGCGTACTCAGGCAGGGTAAATGTTATGCTAACGGAAAGGAACTGACCGAATTGGGAATGAACGGTCAAAAAGGACGGAAGGTGGCGACGGACGGAATCTACTATAGCAGCAGCGGAAGTGAGGGGGTTCCACCCTCCAAGCAGTTGATGGTCAGAATTATTTCTTCACGACAACAAAAATCATTTCCCAGGAACACAGAAAATCAGTCTCGGAAACTGCAACAGCAGATGTGAGAGGGGCTATTTTGTTTAACGGCCACCTTTAAATCTTCACAAGAGTGGATCCGTGTATACTCGCATCAGTGCAACAAAGTGCGGCGTGATATCACCATTTTAATTGTGTGCTTCATTTACATCAAGCGTCAAAGTGAAGTGTTGAATCATCGGTGCTGCCACATGGTTCAAGTGTCTCTGTGTGTGTGCGTGTTTTTTGTCATGTGATATTATGTGATGCACAACGGATTTGCACAGCAAAGTCACGAAACTGTAAGTAGATGAATATTTCCTTTTCCTTTCTTCGCACATCTGCGAACTTGTGCCATCCCGACACCCAAAGCTGCATGGACATAGATGCAGTAATGCTGAGTGACTGAAACTCAGAGGAAATACCTGCACATACAGATTTCAATTTCTTACAGGGCCCATTTCCTGATTATTTTTTTTACATGAATAAGGGAGAGGGTGTGGCCACAAATTCCGCTGGGCGGGACAGTTTCTTTTAACTTTAGTTCAGGGCCAAAGCTAGCGGGGAAGGGATCTGCATGTGCATGCTTATTAGATTTAGTTAATTAACTTTGGCAGTATTTCGCACCTATAATCTTATACCGCAAATTAACGTGCTTGTGTATTTTGTGTCGCGAGTATTTTTAATGTGATCGTTTGCATATAATTTTTTTTTCATTCTCTAAGCAATTGTATATGAATATCACCTGCAGCTCTATTTAGTGTGTTAACGAGTAGTATCTCTTGTTCAGATAGTCCGGTGGAGACTCAGTCGGCTGCGTCTTCCGACAGTAAAGTGTGACACCGTATGCTGCCCACATATGAGGGGCAATTGTCTATGCGCCTAGAGAGCGCCGTATCTGTTTAAATCTCGCAGAACGTTATTAAATGTTGTGTTGTGTATTTGAGAATCATGTGCTATTTGCGAAAGTGAGTGTTGTACTGACTGGTTGGGGATTGAATGTACCGGAGTAAGATCCAGACCACTACACTCAGTCACGAATTGGTGATTGCGGGTGAACCTCATCACAACTCTGATCCCAAAGTATCATTTTTTTTTAGTTTATTTTATTTTTTATTTGTTGTTGTTATTTTGTTCACACGGTGGATTCACACAAGCCTTGTGCTTCGGGTCATTCTTCAACTTTTCATTTTTTATGTTCTGGTGTGAATCTTTGAGTGCAGCGGTGCACCTGAGATTCTCACCTGGTGCCGCGGCCAACTAAATTGTACTTCAGGTCCCAAGCACCGTTACCGGCCGACTCGGCAGGAACACTGCTAGTGCCGTGTAACACATATTTGGCAGTGAGTTAGAGGTCAATAATTAGTGAGGACGAATGTGAGCATTGCAGTGGTAACATACTCGAAGGTAAATCGGGAAATGCGGGTTCGATTCTAGTTCCAGGACAATGTACTTTTAAAGTTCTCTGAGGCATGTCTACTTGCATGACTAATTTGAGATCCATCTGCCCGTAACATTTATTTCTGAAAAGTTAGTTCTTCAGAGGGTTCGCTTTCTGCTTGCGTGCAGCTAAAATGAACGATCATCTACGGCAGGGATGGCCAAACTTTTTAGGTCCTGGGCCTACTCTCGATCATAGTACACAATGGCGGTCAACTAATAAATTAACTGACGAAATTCGTATGGCGTTCTGGCAAGGACATCCCAGTATATAATCTGCAAGAGTCCTCCTCTCTGTGCCACTTTTTAAGTCGTCATAGCAACAACCGAGAAACAAATGTTTGTGACGTCACTCTTAGTTTTTCGTGTAGGTGACGTCATCACCTACGCGCATAGTCCACACGTATACCACTTTGTTTTGTTGTCATAGCAACAAAGAACACAGCTGCTGGTGTGACGTCATTTAATCCAAATCATTCTCACATGACGTCAGAGATGCGTTACATCACACAGTCAACTCTTTAGAGATACGAAAACTTTACATCAGGAATTTTGGTTCACTACTTGAACTGGTGTTTAGCCATCTGTATGTGGCAACGTCAACAAGATAAAAATAGTTCACGGAAAAAAACAGGAGAAATACATTGAGAGGCCACTTTATTATGACCACCCCCTTCACAACTTCGTGGGGCCACCTTTTGCCTTTAATACTGCGTCGATTATTCGTGGCATGGACTCCACGAGATGTTGATAGGTGGTTTGTGGAATCTGAGACCATGCTTGATGAATAGCACTTTCCAGGAGTGTGAGATTGTAGGGTTGTGGATCCAGCTGTCTGATGGCTCGTTCAACTTCATCCCACAAATTCTCAATGGGGTTGAGATCTGGAGATTGTGGGGGCCACCTAAGCAAAGTAAACTCACCGGCATGTTCCTGAAACCAATCCTGTACAATACGAGCACTATGGCAGGACGCATTATCTTGTTGAAAGTAGCCATTGAGATAAACCATCCACATGACAGGATGCACTTGGTCCGCAACGATGTTTAGATATGATGCGCCAGTCAGACGTTGATCAACACGAATTAAAGGGCCCAAAGCATTCCAGGAAAACATTCCCCAAACCATAACGTTGCCTCCACCAGCTCGAAGGGTTGTAGCAATGCATTTGGGGCCCATGCTTTCGTGCTGTTTCCGCCAAATTCTCACTCGGCCATCGGCATGGTGCAACTGAAAACGTGATTCATCGGACCACATAATTTGTTTCCAATTATCGACTGTCCAATCCTTGTGCTCCTGTGCGAACTGGAGACGTCTTCTCTTGTTAACTGCAGAGAGCAAAGGTGTTCGAACAGGCCTTCGGCTGCCATATCCCATCCGATGCAGTGTACGGCGAACAGTGCGTGCAGAGATCATTTGAGGGGATCCTTGATTAAGATGCTCTGTAATTTGCTGCACTGTTGCCCTTCTGTTGTCTGTTACCAGTCTGGACACTCTCCGTTCCGCCCGAGCAGTCACTAGTCGATGACGACCACACGTTGCATGTAGAGACCCAGTTCTTTGGCTGAAAGTCCAGTCTTTAAACACTTTAACAACAGCTGCTCTGGAATATTTCACGAATGCGGCGGTTTCGGTGATACTCGCTCCATGGCTCCGAGCTCCTGCAATCATCCCACGTTGAAAGTCCGTCAAATCGCATTTTTTACATATCTCGTCACCCAAACATCCCTTCTACTACTGTCACAAGCACTAAGCTTTCCCTTTTTATACTAGCATCGCCCTCTGGCGGCAACAGCGTGCAGCCATAGCTCATTTGCTTAAAACGGTCTGGTGGTCATAATAAAGTGGCCACTCAGTGTATATACAGAGTTCACAGTGAGTGTATACGAAAAATGTTGTGTACAATGTACAAGGAAGTGTTGACGAAATAGGGACTAGAGTTTTTACGAAACACATAACAAACAGACAGCCTATCGTATCAAATTCCATAACCGACTGCACAGGAAATTTTCATTCTAGCTGTGAGCCAGCATCGCCATCTATTGACGTGGAACTCAAAAATTCTATAAATAAATGTCAGTAATTTCTGTATCATAAATTTTATTTTCCCCCGTCATTATTGGTGGGCTTTCATCTAGTCATAATGAACACCACAAAATGAAATAATTACGTAGAAAATGCATTTAAAACAATACAGAAAAGAATAAAAAAAAAAAAGGAATAATGAAACTCCTCTCCGATCAACCTGAAAGAGGAAATGTACTCAAAATAAAAAAGGAGAAATTGTGGCAACTAAAGGAGTAAAAAAGTTGAAAATTTTTTAGGAGTAACTTTCTTTATATTACGATTGGTTGGTGCGAATGAAATGTCTGGCGCGAATGAGCAGTGGAGACAGGCCCCACCACTATAGTGGCAATAAGGGGCAGTGTGGAAAGCGCCATAAAGCTTCAGCAGAAGAAACGGTCAATAAATTAACCCCACGTGTAGGTGCCGCTGACGGTTGTTTTCGTCCTCTCTGTCTTGCGAGATCGTGTTACAATAAGTGCGTTATCATCAATAGAGGTGTGCTTTCCTTCCACTATGATTCCAAAGGCAAACAATTTTTGCTGTGATTAGTATGACAAAAAAAAGAAGTAATCACTGTCTTGTGCCAGGGTGTAATATTAAATATACTAATGGTTTGTCACTGTTTGAGGTACCCAAAAATGAAGCGTTTTCAAACAGTGGGAAAGATTATTACCCCGAATTGATAACGAACGCACTTGATAAATTTAGTGCAGTTTGTGGAAAACATTTCATTGATGATCATATTATTCAGAATTTTGTTCATAAGGTAAATGGTGAGGATGTATTCATACCACACAATCGTCCAGTTCTGGCAGATGATGCAATTCCAACAATTTCTCCTAATTTGCCAAAATCTATGTACGTATATAAAATTGAATGCTTGTTATTCGCTCGTATGCTCGCTATACAAATCTACAGTTTTCAATTTAGAACCACCAAATTTGGTAAACTGTCACATGGTACTCTAAGTTAGCCCGTAGATGATTTTTCGAAGGGGTCGGTGTCAAGGTGCCTCCCACCACCACAAAATTTCCGTAAAATCTACAGTTTTCAATTTAGAACCACCAAATTTGGTATAATATATCATGGCACCCTAACTTAGATCGTAGATGGGTTTTGGAAGTGGTCGGGGCCCAGGGTCAAGGCCCCCACCACCACAAAATTTCCGTAAAATCTACTGTTTTCAATTTAGAACCACTAAATTTGGTATAATATTTCATGATACTCTAACTTAGACCGTACACGGTTTTCGGAAGAGGGCGGGGCTGGGGATCAAGGGGGTCCCATACAAAATTTTCGGAAAATCTAGTTTTAAATTTAGAACCACCAAATTTGGTATACTATCTCATGGTACTCTAACTTACACCGTAGTCGGTTTTTGGAAGAAATCAGAGCCTTTGGGCTGAAGTTAGATCACCATGAGATAGTATAATAAATTTGGTGGTTCTGAATTGAAAACTGTTGATTCTACAAAAATTTTGTATGGGAGCTTCTTGACTCTGGGCTCCGACCCCATCCAAAAACAGTCTACGGTCTAAGTTAGAGTGCCATGAGATCATATACCAAATTCGATGGATCTGAATTTAAAACTGTAGATTTTACTAAAATTTTGTATGGGCCCCCTTTGACCCCGGGTCCCGACCCCTTCCAAAAACCATCTACGGCCTAACTTAGAGTTCCATGAGATAGCATACCAAATTTGGCAATTCTAAATTGAAAACTCTAGGTTTGTACGCAACTGTAGTTTTCTGTACAAACAAACATTCATTTTATATAGAGAAATAGTTGTCTGGTTAAATTATTTGCATTTGTAGAGGAACATGATGAACAATAGCAAAATTTCTTATAATTTTACAGTAATGTTGGTAGTAATTTATGAACTTTTTGTTTATGTGAATTACTTGAAATGGCTAATCCTGTACTACATTTGATGGTTAATTTTTATGAGTAAGGAATTATGTCGTTTTGAAGCTACAGACAGATATAAAGTATGTAGGTGTTCTATGAAAAAGATATTGAAGTGTTTTGTTTTAATTTGTATCAGGATGCACAGTCTAGCTTATTTGGTTAAAGTGGTAAGGATATATGACAGATACTTGGAAGGGTTTGTAAAATGCAGGAAGAGAAGTATGAGACAAGTGGTGCCTTTTCTGGATCTCCACCTACTGCGCGAAATTAGAATAGTAAATGATTTGTGCAACTTTAAAACATTTTACAAGTATAGTTTGAACATTTTTTAACTATTTCCTATTATAAATATTTATTTATGATAAGTGTATGAAAATAGTCTTCCTGCAGAAGTTTATAAAATTCTAATAAGCAACATAAAGTTACGTCGTAAAGCCCATCTCCTATGCCATTCAACAGCGGCAGAACCATCTAGCAGAATGGGTTAGATTTCTGACAGTCTTTTGCGATGCGCTTTCCACACTGCCTCTTATAGCCACTATACCACCACAGTGAAATGGAACCACCCACAGGTGTTGCGGGTATTACGTCACAGATTCGTCACAGTACCACTCCCCCTCAGAGAGAGCCCGCCAGGGACAATAGGAGTAAGCAATTAACGGTCAACTTCTTACATCAAGAGCATCTTCCTGGAGTGCAGATCGTGTAGGGGATGGGACGGAGAAGAGTCATAAATGGGGAGTTTTGTTGGAGATATTGAGGGGAGAAGAAGAAAGGATTTTGCTCGGACACAAGGCAGGGGAAACGCTTCTGCACGGAATGAAGTAGAAAGAAATTTTGGCGGGAATTACATAGAAGTCACCCGAGAATCTATCAACCCGCTGGAAGTATTTACTATTCAATCAGACCAACTAATATTTCCCCCTTTATCTCCCAATCTGAAGAATAAAGATGTGAGCGGACGAAATCATTCGTCAATACATTCAATTGGTTTAACTACTTATGTATTTGCTTCCCTGCTCCAATGACAGAAACGTATTAACCAAGCCAACAGATCTCTTCCTCTTTATGGCTTCTCTAAGCTTCTTGAGTATCTCAATGTACCGCTGGCTGGTCAGGGTACAGCCATGTTCCAGGAAATCAAGGTGAATGACACCTGTCCAAAAAAACAGTCACTATGGCTTTCTGTGCTAATCGCTTCCTCTTGAACTTCTTAGGCCTTAATGAAGAGGTATGACGCCCTTCCATGGATTGATTCTTCCTTTCCGGAATGTAAAGATACGCCCACGTTTCATCCTCTGTCACCAGATCCGAAAAAAACGTGCCCTCATCGGCTTCAAACGCTTCCAGCTGATCAGAGCAGACTTCTACCCTTCTCTCCTTCAAATCTGCAGCGAAGAAGAGTTTCTATAGAGGCAGAGTCACTCTACCAACATGTGCAATTTGAATGACCGCTGCCAGTTATTAAAAACGTTATTCCCATTTGTGCATTACTTTCGGTACAACCCGCGTATCTTCCACACGCTGGCAAGCCTCTGGATATCGAGGAATATCATCGTTGCGCAGGCGTCATATCGCATACATTTATCCAAGATACGTCTGCTTGAACGGTAGAATCTTATCTTAAACAATACTGGAAATGAAAATTGTAGCAAAAGGAAGAATCACAGTAAGTCAACAGCTACGTCGAAAAAGAGTGTTGACTTACAGTTCCTTATTACTCAAGAAACGCATACAGCGTATCAAATCCGTTTATTTCTTATGGTGTAATAATCACAGAGATTCGCCAAGCTTTTGCACTCCACTGGGAGGCTTTTTCAAGGCAATGGTAGACATAAAAATGCAGGGAATTGGAACACATAAGGAACAAAGATGATTTTTGAAAATAACGTGGGTGACATCACGAGCATATTTCGTGAAATTTTTTAGCACGTAATTACACGGCGTGCGGTGGTGACGTGTTCCCGTCTTTTAATAACGCGTGCCAAACCATTGGTAGTTCAGTAGAAAACATGTCATTGCATGCTACTTTGCTGGAGAGGATTTCGATACTTTCCCTGATGGCAGTCTCTTTAAAGTTCGTGTAAGGGGCAATTCTTCTAATATTATTCCATACTGGAGTGGTCGATGAATGCAAGACTTCTCTGGCGAGGGCTGTATTCTGCATGTCCTGGTTGACACTTTGCACATGTTCTTTACATCTAGTATCCAAGGATCGCTTTGTCATTCCGATATATATTGCTGGCCACCCAAAATGCAACACGAAGAAGGACACGAGATAGCAAAGCCAGATTTACTGGACACATAACAACAGATACAAAGATGAAACGATTGAGCTTACAGGCCCGTGCGACTTGCGGAACACGCAGACATCAATAGTTCGTGTGGCCCCCATGGCTGGCAATACCGGCCGCTACACGCCGCGGCATCGAACGAAAGAGACTTTCGATGTGGGCTTGGTGTATGTCGGTCCAGGCTGCTTCCATACGTTGCCACAGTTCATCGGGCGTAGTCGCGGGTGGTGCTTGCCGGGCCACTCGGTTGCCGATCAGCGACCAGACGTATTCGATGGACGACATATCGGGAGAACAGACGGGCCACGGCAACAGTGACACCTGGTGGGCCGTGAAGAATTGTTGAACGATGCGTGCCACGTGCGGGCGCGCATTGTCCTGTTGAAACGTGGCCGCTGGCAGGTCCCGCAGGTAAGGGAGGACACTACGGGCTCCAAAACGTCGGAGATGGTGCGGTGGCTGTTGAGTGTACCAGCGATGCGTACCAGAGGGGTGCGGGTGTCATATCCAATTGCGCCCCAAACCATAACGCCAGGCGACGGACCGGTATGGCGATGCATAATGCAGGCGTAATACAGTCCCTCGCCGCGGTGCCGTCACACGCGGATTCGACCATCGTGGTGTTGCAGGCAGAAGCGGGATTTGTCGGAGAAGACAATGTCGCGCCATTCCGTAGTCCAGGTGCGGCGTTCAACGGCCCACTTCCGCCGCAGTCGCCGGTGGTGTAACGTCAATGGTAATCGGAGCAATGGGCGCCGTGCGACAAGTCCCCGCTCCTGCAGACGACGTCGAATGGTATGTGCTGACACACGTTGTTGCGCAACACACCCTAATTCCTGCGCTAACGTCCGTGATGTGGCGGTGCGAGCCGTCAAAGCCTGCCGCACAACATGCAGGTCCTCTCGTTCGGTGGTGTGCCGCGGCTGCGGTAATCGCTCACGTCGGTCCGTCCGTCCCTCCTGCACCCATCGAATCCATACTCGCCTCATTGTGGCTGGATATCGTCCCACACGGGCGCCGATTCTCGGTACGATAAACCGCTGTCGCGATAAGCCACTATTCGTCCTCTGTCGAACTCCGAAACGTGCTGGAATGACTGCCGTATTCTGAGACGAGGCATCAGGAAGTTTCCCACGCACAGGTCCGGCAGCACAACACACTCCAACTACTTACACCCCGCCTTCTGTGCACCCTTCTTATAGTGCTTCTCGGTGGCGTGCCGGGCGCACATGATTTGCATATACGCTGCCATGCTAATCGTTTGCATGTCCTCTCGCGGGCTACGCATGCTGCGAATTTCAGGCCAATCGGATGCTTCCTTCTTGGTGTTGCATTTTGGATGGCCAGCAGTGTATATCTTTTCCATATTGTCAGGATATAATAACGGTATAGCGTACACACTCGCCTTTTTTTCTCACACTGTCTCTCCGTGCAGCTTGATACTATATGTGATAATGGGGTCGAGGACTTCATTGCTGTTAATATTTTGCATTTACGTAACAAATTCTTTCACCAATATGCAAAGCCTGGGATATATGAGATGGATCCTGCGTATTTCATTATCTTAGTAGGTGATTTTGTTATTGCTGGCATTATACGATTTCTTACAGTTCTACGTATTCTATCTATTTCATCCCTTTTATATCGAGCCTCTGAAATCCTGCGGTATTGAAGATGCATACATTAATATTATTCATAACATCTATGAAAATGCAAGTGCAAAGATTCGGCTGTTTGAAAATACAACACACATAAAAATTGGAAAAGGAGTGAGACAAGGTGACACCATATCTCCGAAGCTCTTTAATGCCACATTGGAAAATGTCTTTCAATCACTGAACTGGGAAAACAAAGGGATAAAGATTAATGGAGATTATCTAACCCACCTTCGTTTTGCTGATGACATAGTCATTTTTGCAACTACCCCATCAGAGCTACAGAGTATGATCCAGGAACTTGCTGACAAGAGTAAAGAAGTGGGATTAAAAATGAACTTTCAGAAGACAAAAGTGATGTTCAATGCTTTTACAAAAAATGAAGATTTATCGATTGATGGAGAAAAGCTGGAGATAACAGACACGTACGTTTATCTTGGACAGCAGATGTCAAGTGAGGGTCACATTGATGAAGAAATTAATCGACGTACAAAACTTGCCTGGAGAGCTTTTGGAAGAAACAGCATAATTTTCAAGAGCAATATGCCATTATGTCTTAAAAGAAAAGTGTTTGATCAATGCATCCTTTCAGTGCTTACGTATGGTGCAGAGACGTGGACCTTAGCTAAAAGAGACATACAAAGGCTGCAGACAACTCAAAGCAGCATGGAGAGGTGCATGCTTGGTGTAACCAGGAGAGATAAGAAGACGAACACGTGGATCCGAAAAATGACAAGAGTGGAAGACATCATGATCAGAGTTAAATCCCTGAAATGGCAATGGGCTGGACATACTGCCAGAAGAACAGAGCATCGATGGACAGCCGAAATTTTAGATTGGATTCCAAGGGACAGGAAAAGACCCAGAAGAAGACCACATGGAAGATGGGTGGATGAAATTCGAAAGTATGCGGGAGTGACATGGAGGAGACTGGCACAAGACAGACCGTTGTGGAGGAAACTTGGGGAGACCTTCGTCCAGCAGTGGGTTGATAATGGTTGACAATGATGATGATTGTCAACCATTATCAACCCACTGCTATAAATATTATCAAGTTCCTTGTTATTTAGGTAGTTGGGTTGGCATACGTTATACGCTCTATGGAATCATGCTCTAAAAACAGAAAGTTTGTACTCTTTTGGACTCTGCGAATGAGGAGGGACAAGGTTCGGTACTGCGGCCGGTTTATAATAAACGTTAAAATCGAAGCTGGATGTTCTATTTGTTCTCAGCGCGACGCCAGGATAATTCAAGGTTCCATCCACTTCAAGCTCCATGGTGAATTTTATCGTATTATGTAGACTGTTTATCCTATGCATGAAATCTTTTAATTCGTCTACTTCATGTTCCCATATGAAGAATATATCGTCAGCATAGCAGATCCACACTCGGGATTTCTTGATACACTTTAGAAAGATGAGATCTTCTAGCGGTCTAAGTATACTGCTGATGGAGGGGAACCCATCGGTGCCTCTTTTATTTGTTTGCAGATGTCACCCTCCAATTTGAAATAGCTGTGGTTACTAAATGGTTTGGCATGCGTTATTAAAACAAAGAATATAAACGCTTCGCGTGAAGAAGCTCAACTCTCGTAGAGATAATGTAAAACAGGCGTCAGCAGCGCCACCATGTAATGCGGCCGCAGATGCTCTGCGGGAGAGTTAACATTCAGGCGCAAAAAGCGTAGGAGACACGGGACGGGAAGCCTATTTCACGGAAAGGAAGCTAAGCTTTGATCTGCGACTGTTTCCTTCGGTCTCATTGGGTCTACTAAAGCATTTTCTTTTTGTTCTTTTCTGAGTATCCCTCCTGTCCCTTCTTTTGGTGAAACAAATATATACATTAGCAATTAATATTATTTTAAGGAACTTTTAGCAGTTTTATTCTCACTTTAAGCACCGTAGTAATACCAGGTTGCTTGGCATGAATTTCATATTTACAATATACCTTAAATGTCAAAAATGCTGAGGCTGGTTTTGAATTTCCATGGGATTCGTGGTACTTCGTATTAAAAATTGTTTGCATGGAATTTTCAGTAGCAAAACAAAGGAATGGGTTCCCACAAAACGTAAACATTAGGTACCCAGCAAAAACAGTCTTGCTGGGCCAGCACTGTCAGCCAATTTCCCAGTAGTAGCCATAATAATAAAAAAGAAAAAAAAAAAAAAAAGCAAAGACAACCGCAGTTTCCCAAAGCTACAATTTTTTTCTACCCTTCCGAAGTTTGTAAATTAAACGCACTGTGCTGGGGAAATTTTCTCAACAGATCTGAAACACATTCGTTCGTATCTGAGTAGGTTCGAACCTGGGCCGTTGGCGTGATAGCTGAGCTCTCTACCGACCGGACTAATTCCTCACGTTCGAGTGCATCCTTAAAGCTGTCTGTTTGGTATGCAATGTGTAATCGAATGCTTCCCTCTTTCATTTTACAATATTACGAGGTATTTTTCATAAAAGTCAGTTTCATATAATTGATAAATTAATTTTTTCAACGTAACGATAGCTTTTTTTTTCAGCAAACGTTGTTTTAATGGTTTTCCAGGATATTTGTTTCAAACGGTTTCAAATTTGTTCTTGTTATTCATCCACTCCATTCCATGAATTGTTATTCATCGGAATGGAGTGGGTGTATTTCATGGCTGTAATATAAACGCAGATCTAGATGAGAACAACAAAACATTTGAACAAAACGCCAACACAAACAAGCGTTTATATTCTTTGAACACAAACACGCATGCTCAGTCTAACTCAGTCTGCTCGGCATCCTGCGGCATCAGCCTGTAATGTTGGCTTCTGTGTAGTAATTCTTTGCCGCATAATATAGTGGCGCTAGTTACGTCTCGCTGAGCCTTACCTTCTTATAGTTAGATATTCTTTGATTAAAAGACGGGAAAGCGTCGCCGCGCGCCGTGTAATTACGTGCTAAAAAAATTCACGAAATATGCTCGTGATGTCACCCCACGTTATTCTCAAAAATCATCTTTGTTCCTTATGTGTTCCGATTTCCTGCATTTTTATGTCTACTATTGCCTTGAAAAAGCCTCCCAGTGGAGTGCGAATCTCTGTGATTATTACACCATAAAAAATAAACGGATTTGATACGCTATATGCGTTTCTTGAATATTCATATTGTGGTGCATTAAAAATAACGTTACAGATCCTTGTTTAAAATGACAAACTGAAAACTTACCTGAATCGACAAAAGAGGACTCTGGGATATGTCGTGGTCGAGAAACTGACCCCACTGCATGAACATGTGTGTGACGTATTCCGTGGGATTTTCTAGATTAGAGTGTATTTCCAATGATATCCTCCGGGCACTAGGCAATGGACGTCCAGATACGGAGACCCGCAGCTCACTGATTCCTGTTTAAACAAATAACAATATAATGTAAGCAAGTTAAAGTCTTTGGCTCTGAATATAACACAAGCTTAAGAATACGTTATTATATTTACCATTAAAATTTTGATGAAAATTTAAAGTGTAACCACAACAGACCTGCTTGAGTGTGTTATTGTATGTGGCGACCCATTGTGAAAAGAACTATGTATTAATCTAAACAATAAACATGTGTAATTCCTCACTACACCACCCAGAACGACTAAGTTTCAAGTTTCCGATCAATTTGAATATAACCGTCACAGGATTCGCTAGTCGAAGCAACCGGCATTCATGTTTAGCGAATCTGGAGGTTAAGAATCTTATCCCGTGTTTGCCCGGAGAAGCAGATAAATCATGAAAGAAATACGGGATTACGCCATATAATACAGATTTTGAAGATGACAATTCGATTTTTGGCGTAAATGTGACAAGGATGATAAGTCAGATAATATCCGAAAACTTGAAAATTTTCATCGTCCTGGAGCGGGACTCGAACCCGCGTCTCCTAGAAAACGCCCGGGTATGCTAACCACTACACCACCCAGAACGACCAAGTCTCAAGTTTCCGATCAATTTGAATATAACCGTCACAGACAGGATTCGCTAGTCGAAGCAATCGGCATTCATGTTTAGCGAATCTGGAGGTTAAGAATCTTATCCCGTGTTTGCCCGGAGAAGCAGATAAATCATGAAAGAAATACGGGATTACCCCATATAATAAAAATTTTGAAGATGACAATTCGATTTTTGGCGTAAATGTGACAAGGATGATAAGTCAGATAATATCCGAAAACTTGAAAATTTTCATCGTCCTGGAGCGGGACTCGAACCCGCGTCTCCCAGGAAACGCCCGGGTATGCTAACCACTACAACACCCAGAACGACCAAGTTTCAAGTTTCCGATCAATTTGAATATAACCGTCACAGGATTCGCTAGTCGAAGCAATCGGCATTCATGTTTCGCGAATCTGGAGGTTAAGAATCTTATCCCGTGTTTGCCCGGAGAAGCAGATAAATCATGAAAGAAATACGGGATTACCCCATATAATACAAATTTTGAAGATGACAATTCGATTTTTGGCGTAAATGTGACAAGGATGATAAGTCAGATAATATCCGAAAACTTGAAATTTCCATCGTCCTGGAGCGGGACTCGAACCCGCGTCTCCCAGGAAACGCCCGGGTATGCTAACCACTACAACACCCAGAACGACCAAGTTTCAAGTTTCCGATCAATTTGAATATAACCGTCACAGGATTCGCTAGTCGAAGCAATCGGCATTCATGTTTAGCGAATCTGGAGGTTAAGAATCTTATCCCGTGTTTGCCCGGAGAAGCAGATAAATCATGAAAGAAATACGGGATTACGCCATACAATACAAATTTTGAAGATGGCAATCCGATTTTTGGCGTAAATGTGACAAGGATGATAAGTCAGATAATATCCGAAAACTTGAAATTTCCATCGTCCTGGAGCGGGACTCGAACCCGCGTCTCCCAGGAAACGCCCGGGTATGCTAACCACTACAACACCCAGAACGACCAAGTTTCAAGTTTCCGATCAATTTGAATATAACCGTCACAGGATTCGCTAGTCGAAGCAATCGGCATTCATGTTTAGCGAATCTGGAGGTTAAGAATCTTATCCCGTGTTTGCCCGGAGAAGCAGATAAATCATGAAAGAAATACGGGATTACCCCATATAATACAAATTTTGAAGATGACAATTCGATTTTTGGCGTAAATGTGACAAGGATGATAAGTCAGATAATATCCGAAAACTTGAAATTTCCATCGTCCTGGAGCGGGACTCGAACCCGCGTCTCCCAGGAAACGCCCGGGTATGCTAACCACTACAACACCCAGAACGACCAAGTTTCAAGTTTCCGATCAATTTGAATATAACCGTCACAGGATTCGCTAGTCGAAGCAATCGGCATTCATGTTTAGCGAATCTGGAGGTTAAGAATCTTATCCCGTGTTTGCCCGGAGAAGCAGATAAATCATGAAAGAAATACGGGATTACGCCATACAATACAAATTTTGAAGATGGCAATCCGATTTTTGGCGTAAATGTGACAAGGATGATAAGTCAGATAATATCCGAAAACTTGAAATTTCCATCGTCCTGGAGCGGGACTCGAACCCGCGTCTCCCAGGAAACGCCCGGGTATGCTAACCACTACAACACCCAGAACGACCAAGTTTCAAGTTTCCGATCAATTTGAATATAACCGTCACAGGATTCGCTAGTCGAAGCAATCGGCATTCATGTTTAGCGAATCTGGAGGTTAAGAATCTTATCCCGTGTTTGCCCGGAGAAGCAGATAAATCATGAAAGAAATACGGGATTACCCCATATAATACAAATTTTGAAGATGACAATTCGATTTTTGGCGTAAATGTGACAAGGATGATAAGTCAGATAATATCCGAAAACTTGAAATTTCCATCGTCCTGGAGCGGGACTCGAACCCGCGTCTCCCAGGAAACGCCCGGGTATGCTAACCACTACAACACCCAGAACGACCAAGTTTCAAGTTTCCGATCAATTTGAATATAACCGTCACAGGATTCGCTAGTCGAAGCAATCGGCATTCATGTTTAGCGAATCTGGAGGTTAAGAATCTTATCCCGTGTTTGCCCGGAGAAGCAGATAAATCATGAAAGAAATACGGGATTACCCCATATAATACAAATTTTGAAGATGACAATTCGATTTTTGGCGTAAATGTGACAAGGATGATAAGTCAGATAATATCCGAAAACTTGAAATTTCCATCGTCCTGGAGCGGGACTCGAACCCGCGTCTCCCAGGAAACGCCCGGGTATGCTAACCACTACAACACCCAGAACGACCAAGTTTCAAGTTTCCGATCAATTTGAATATAACCTTCACAGGATTCGCTAGTCGAAGCAACCGGCATTCATGTTTAGCGAATCTGGAGGTTAAAAATCTTATCCCGTGTTTGCCCGGAGAAGCAGATAAATCATGAAAGAAATACGGGATTACGCCATATAATACAGATTTTGAAGATGACAATTCGATTTTTGGCGTAAATGTGATAAGGATGATAAGTCAGATGATATCCGAAAACTTGAAAATTTTCATCGTCCTGGAGCGGGACTCGAACCCGCGTCTCCTAGAAAACGCCCGGGTATGCTAACCACTACACCACCCAGAACGACCAAGTCTCAAGTTTCCGATCAATTTGAATATAACCGTCACAGACAGGATTCGCTAGTCGAAGCAATCGGCATTCATGTTTAGCGAATCTGGAGGTTAAGAATCTTATCCCGTGTTTGCCCGGAGAAGCAGATAAATCATGAAAGAAATACGGGATTACCCCATATAATACAAATTTTGAAGATGACAATTCGATTTTTGGCGTAAATGTGACAAGGATGATAAGTCAGATAATATCCGAAAACTTGAAAATTTTCATCGTCCTGGAGCGGGACTCGAACCCGCGTCTCCCAGGAAACGCCCGGGTATGCTAACCACTACAACACCCAGAACGACCAAGTTTCAAGTTTCCGATCAATTTGAATATAACCGTCACAGGATTCGCTAGTCGAAGCAATCGGCATTCATGTTTCGCGAATCTGGAGGTTAAGAATCTTATCCCGTGTTTGCCCGGAGAAGCAGATAAATCATGAAAGAAATACGGGATTACCCCATATAATACAAATTTTGAAGATGACAATTCGATTTTTGGCGTAAATGTGACAAGGATGATAAGTCAGATAATATCCGAAAACTTGAAATTTCCATCGTCCTGGAGCGGGACTCGAACCCGCGTCTCCCAGGAAACGCCCGGGTATGCTAACCACTACAACACCCAGAACGACCAAGTTTCAAGTTTCCGATCAATTTGAATATAACCGTCACAGGATTCGCTAGTCGAAGCAATCGGCATTCATGTTTAGCGAATCTGGAGGTTAAGAATCTTATCCCGTGTTTGCCCGGAGAAGCAGATAAATCATGAAAGAAATACGGGATTACGCCATACAATACAAATTTTGAAGATGGCAATCCGATTTTTGGCGTAAATGTGACAAGGATGATAAATCAGATAATATCCGAAAACTTGAAATTTCCATCGTCCTGGAGCGGGACTCGAACCCGCGTCTCCCAGGAAACGCCCGGGTATGCTAACCACTACAACACCCAGAACGACCAAGTTTCAAGTTTCCGATCAATTTGAATATAACCGTCACAGGATTCGCTAGTCGAAGCAATCGGCATTCATGTTTAGCGAATCTGGAGGTTAAGAATCTTATCCCGTGTTTGCCCGGAGAAGCAGATAAATCATGAAAGAAATACGGGATTACGCCATATAATACAAATTTTGAAGACGACAATCCGATTTTTGGCGTAAATGTGACAAGGATGGTAAGTCAGATATTATCCGAAAAATGCATACGTCACGCTCTCTGACGTCAGAATTGTTGCCAACCTCATTCCGCGAGAGAGAAGATATAACGTTAAAGTTGGAAACGCTAAACGAGAATGCGCTCAAATTTACATAGAGACAGCAACTAAAAATGAAAGTTAATTTACGTCACGAGTCATGAGTTCTTGAAAGGAATAATGTCTGGTTACAGGGCATTATCTTAAATGGAAAGACACTCACCATCTGAATAAGCCTGTGGTAGAAGCCTCTCGAAGCAGGAGGGAGCCATTCCCCATTTTGGATTGCAGATGTTGTTACACGATCCATCCATTGTTCTGTACGGAGAATACCAAAGGCAATCTGTGACGTTCGACATGTCCTCACACAGCTGCAAAAAAGATTCGCCATCCCCTAGAATTTGTTTGAGGTCCGTTGCGCTTGTTCCGACTCTAATCTGCTCTGGTGTGAGATTGTACCTGGAACAAGAAATAGGTAAATGGGAGAGCAAACTCTCTCTCTCTCTCTCTCTCTATGTCTCACTCACGTACGCACACACACACACACACACATGAGGATGATGCCACAGCATTGAATAGAATGCACCTGTAAAACGAACTTTCACAAGAGTTGTAAAGGAAGCCAGAATTGAAGCAATAGTTAGGCTACTGTGAAGATCCCCAGTGACGAAAGTATCATAACTGAAATGCTTCTACGTATTTCCTAATCGTAGGGAATGAAATTAGTTACCGAAGTAGTTTTGAAACAATTGTGCAGTATATTTGGTCAACTGCAGTCGTTCTGTGTCCTAAGTGACATCAATTTCCATGCAATAGGAATACCGTTTCACTGTGGTACCGAATATCTTAAAAATCTGGCAACAGTATCTTAAAGTATCTGGCAAAAGTACCTTAATGTATCTCATTGAAGAGGAGACGGCTTTAGATTGCGCTTGTGGCTCCAAGGAAGCTCATTGTATAAAGGTACAGTACCTCAAATTGTTACACCACCTCCATCTGCCTGTATGACCCCAATTTGGGTAGTTGAGCTATCGCTTCGTGTGGTTTACGCCACACACGTACAATTCCATTGGAGTGCGGAGCACTGGAAAAACGCCTAGGTCAACTGGAATAGCCTATTTTTTCCATTGTCGACCGTCATATCCGTTATTTTCCATTTTGGACTGCCATATCATATTCTTCCCGTAGTCGATTGTCATAGCATATTTCTCCCAGGTCGACTACCATATCCTATTTTTTTCTATGGTCGACTGCCATATCCTATCTTTTTCTATGGTCGACTGCCATAGCCTATTTTTACACGGGATACAGCCATAGCCTATTCTTCCGTGATTGACTGCCATAGCCTATTTTTTTCATTGTCAACTGTCACATCTATTTTTCCCGTGGTCGACTACCGTAGCCTATTTTTTCCCCATGATCGACTACATGGTCGACTGCCATATCCTATTTTTTCCATGGTCGACTGCCATAACCTATTTTTTCCATGTTCGACTGTCATAGCCTATTTTTCCATGGTCAACTGCCATAACCTATTCTTCCATAGCTTATTTTTACATGGTCAACAGTTATATCCTTCCTATTTTTTCCATGCTCGATTGCTATATCTCCCTATTTTTTTCCATGGTCGACTGCCATATCCTATTTTTTCCATGGTCAACTGCCATAGCCTATTTTTCTGTGGCCTATTTTTTATTTTTCCATAGCCTATTTCTCCATGGTCGACTGCCATATCCTATTTTTTCTATGGTCGACTGCCATATCCTATTTTTCCATGGTCGACTGCCATATCCTATTTTTTCCATGGTCAACTGCCATAGCCGATTTTTCTATGGCCTATTTTTTATTTTTCCATAGCCTATTTCTCCATGGTCGACTGCCATATCCTATTTTTTCCATGGTCGACTGCCATATCCTATTTTTTCCATGGTCAACTGCCATAACCTATTTTTACATGGTCAACAGCCATATCCTTCCTATTTTTTCCATGCTCGATTGCTATATCTCCCTATTTTTTTCCATGGTTGACTGCCATATCCTATTTTTTCCATGGTCAACTGCCATAGCCTATTTTTCTGTGGCCTATTTTTTATTTTTCCATAGCCTATTTCTCCATGGTCGACTGCCATATCCTATTTTTTCCATGGTCGACTGCCATAGCCTATTTTTCCATGGTCGACTGCCATATCCTATTTTTTCCATGGTCAACTGCCATAGCCTATTTTTCTGTGGCCTATTTTTTATTTTTCCATAGCCTATTTTTCCATGGTCGACTGCCATATCCTATTTTTCCATGGTCAACTGCCATAACCTAGTTTTACATGGTCAACAGCCATATCCTTCCTATTTTTTCCATGCTCGATTGCTATATCTCCCTATTTTTCCCATGGTCGACTGCCATATCCTATTTTTTCCATGGTCAACTGCCATAACCTATTTTTCCATAGCCTATTTTTTACATGGTTGACAGCCATATCCTTCCTATTTTTTACATGGTCGACTGCTATGTCATCCCTATTTTTTCCATGGTCGACTGGCATAGCCTATTTTTCCATGGTCAACTGCCATAGCCTATTTTTCCATGGTCAACTGCCATAGCCTATTTTTCCATAGTCAACTACCATAGCCTATATTTTACATAGTCGACAGTCATTTCCTATTTTTTCCATGGCCGACTGCCATATCCTATTTTGCCCGTGGTACGACGGATAATATTTGTTCATAAGCTTGTTGTGAATGTGCCCAGATTAAATTCCGGCGTTACCTGCTTCGCGGTAGCCGATTGATTCCTTATAAGGATGCGGGACAGTCCACGCCCACCTACGCCCACATTTACGGCTACATTTCTAAAGTTGGCTACAACTTTTACGGTATTTCGCGCTGTCTTGGTATACAACTGAGGTGCTAAGACGTTGAAATCCCAACAGTTCAGAAGTTGCAGTGACTGAACTTCCTAGCAACTGCCATGGTCGCGGTCAAACTCACTTACGCGGCTGCCTTTGCCCATGATTCCTTTTCCGTGACTCGTTTCAAATGCGTAGGTGCCTGCTCGAATTATAGGCCTTGACCACTTTCTGCATCCCACGTCACAGGACGCGATACTTCTTTGCATATTGTTATCGAGGTGTATATAATAATCTGTATACTCAATGTGTAAGGATATACACTGTCTACCAACAAGTAATTGGGCACCTGTGATAGCAAAGGAAAACGAAGTTTATTCACCTTCAATAGTTGGTGGAGCCTCCACGAGCGGCGATTACAGCTGCGCATACTCTCAACCAGGCGTTGTACGACGGCTAGCGGTATTTTCTTCCACTCGGCTTGGAGAAGACAGGTCAGTTCCTTCACCGATTTCGGACGGTGGGGGCACCCCTTAAGTCGACGCTCCAACTCGTCCCAGAGGTGTTCGATAGGGTTAAGGTCCGGGCTCTGCGCAGGCCAATCCATTCGATTAACCCCATTGTCATCATACCAAGCCATGGTGGACCTCGCAACATGACAGGTGGCATTGTCTTCCTGAAAGTAACATGGGTCCACCCCGTAAAACTGCCACAACGTAGGAAGCCATGGTGGACCTCGCAACATGACAGGTGGCATTGTCATCCTGAAAGTAACATGGGTCCACCCCGTAAAACTGCCACAACGTAGGAAGCACATGGTCATCCAAAATGGTGCAGTAGGTCTCGGCGTTGAGTCTACCAGGAATTGCGACCCAGGGTCCCGTGCCATACCAGGAAAAACACCCCCATAGCATAATTCCACCGCCGCCGAACTTCACAGTTGGCACAATACATTCCGGCAGAAGGCGTTCTCCAGGCAGACGCCAAACCCAGACCCTGCCATCCGAACGGTAGAGAGTGAACCTTGATTCGTAGCTCCAGAGAACCTGTTTCCACTGTTCAACGGTCCAGTGTCGACGTTCTTTGCACCACGTTAGCCGAGCAGCGCTATTGGACTTGGAGATCGAAGGCTTGTGGGTGGCAGCACGTCCATGATAACAGAGCAGATGGGCTTCCTTACGGATGGTATTCATCGAAAGAACACTCCCGGATGCCTGTTGAAACTCCTCGCGGATGTGGCCCATCGATTTGGTGCGGTTCTTCCGAATTTCTCTGGCCAGCACCCATCGGTCTCTAACTCCCAGTTTTGTGGGTCTGCCGGGTCGGGGCACATTCCGACAGTCACCTCTCATCTTCCACTTGCCAATCACGTAGGCCACTGTCGATTTTGGGTACTTCAACTCGCTGGATATGTCACGTATGGATCGGCCATTTCTGTGATACCCGACGATTACACCTTTCTCGAAATCAGAGAGCTTCGAACTGCATGCGACTGGTTGCGTTGTTGTTTCCCACACGATATTTAACGGTGCGGCGGCCGTGACTTGTATTAGGACCGCAGATATCAATTGCAGGGGTGTCCAATTACTTGTTGGTAGATAGTGTATATGAAGTTTAAAAAACTTTTCATATATGAGTCGGTGTCAGTCAAGGGTAGACTACTTTTGTATGGCAACTGGAGCACATCATAGATCAGCATTTAACTCGTTCGTATTTGATATTGATTCGGAAATACAGTAATGAAAGTTGCAACGTCAACCATATTGTTTGTTTGTAATGTATTGCTCTGTGCCAACAGCAACAAAATCGCTGAAGAAGGAGAAGCAGAAGACAGAGGGCGACAGCGATATAAAAGAGAAGCGATTGACAGAATGTAGGCATGATGGAATAAGCAATCTCAAGAGATTTGTCTAATTTTTCCCTTCTATTTTTCTTGATAATCTACCCTGTTCTATACATAGTATCTTCGAAAGAATAGGAAATGAATTGCGCACTCTGGTTAACCGCAATTACGGGAAAATTTGCATCTCATTACAATAAGGAGGCACCGTTCTGGAATTCAGTTGCGACCTAGATGAGGAATCCGAAATTTAAATAAACAAGTTTCGTTAATGATAAATCACGAACTGAAAGACGTACGTGAGGAGACTGTGACATCTGTAGAGTAAGCTTTCGCTAGAAGTCCAAGAAAAACAAAAAAAATTGGGTTCTTGGAAACTAGAAATCATTAGAGTGAAATTGCTTATGCGATCTTAAAACATTCAAGTCCACTGAACTTTGTCGCAAGAGGATTGTGACGCAAGAACATCCTTCTCTCACAGTTTTAATGATAAGGTTGAAAGTAATGGCTCATTTCTTGACAATTTTAATGTACAGCGATGAAGCAACATTTTACATTAGCAGTAAAGTCCACAGATATAATATTTCCGTGTTTGGGGGGATTTTAGTCTGCGAACATGAAAGGGATTTCCCTAAAGTGTACTTCTCATTAGGAAAAACATGCACTCGTTCTTTCCTTGAAAGAACAGTTGTTGGTATTGGGTTTTCGGAAAAGTCATGACGTATTTTGGCACCCGATGGCGGTTGGGCGGTTTTGGGAGTACTAGAGGCATGCGCAACTCTGATATCGCTATGGCATTCGACAGGTGCCAGATCTAGGTGCCGTGCAGTCTAAAAGGAATAGTGAGCGATTTCGTTGATTTGCGGAGATTTGACATCAAGTTGAAGACGGAAGACCAAACTGTGCATTTTCGCCATATTTTACTGTTTTACTTCCGTAAAGGGAAAAACGCGCGTCAAGCTTGTGAAAAGTTGCACTCTGGTCCATCAAATGCAGGCCGGAAATGCGCATGTCTGGGGATGTTTTCTTGGTATGACTTGGAACCGCTGGTAACACTGGATAGGTCCCTGAACGCCAATAGCTAACTGTCCATTATCGTTGACCACATGCATCCTTCATGTTGGACGTTTACCCTGGTGGTGATGGTTTCTACCAATACTATGATCCACCGTGTCACGTCGCTAACAGGGTGCATGAATGGTTCCTGGAACACGACAGCGATGTCTCCGTTCTCCCTTGACCGGCGAAATCGACCGACCTCAATTCCATAGAGCACTTGTGGGACTGTTTGGATCGACGTGCAAAACCACAACCACTTCATCCCCGGGACCTCCGTACTATGCTGCAGTCCGAATGGGTACGTGTGCCCCTGGCAACCTTCCAGGGCCTCGTTATCTCCATGCCACTCCGTCTCGGTGCTGTCATCCGGGCCAAGGGGGTTATTCCCATTATTAGGTAGGTGGTCATTTTATTTTGATACGACTGTGAATAATATTAAACTGAAAGGAGAGACAGTGTGAGAAAGAAAATGCTGATGTGTACCCTAAATCGTTAATATACCCTAACAACACAGAAAAGATATACACTGAAGTGCCAGAAAAACTGGTACACCAGTCTAATACTTGGTAGGTCCTCCCACGGGAGCGCAGGACTGCAGAAATACGACGGGGCATGGACTCCACTAGCTTCTGGAAATATGCTGTAGGCAATATTTCCAGAAGCTAGGGGGTCCATGCCCAGCGTTCCACAATTCGGGTGTATTTCGAGGTCTCGGATTCCTGTGTTAGATATCGCGTTGCATGTCATCCCAAATGTGTTCTATTACGTTCAGATCTGGGGACTTGGGTGGGAATGGCAACATCCCACACTCAGATGAATGCTCCTCTAACCATAATGTGGCGTCCCGACACTTGTGAGAGAGTGAATTGTCCTGTTGGAACAGGCCCAACGCATCAGCATGAATGCAGGACATGAACGGGTGTACCACGTCAGAAAGGATGCGCACATAGCGTTGGCCGGTCACAGACGTTTGTAGACGTACCAGGGGTCCCAGTGAAGTCCAGCTAAACACACCGCATACCATTACGGACCCCCCACCAGCCGGCACACTTCCCTGTTGAGAGGCGGGATCCATGGCTTCATGGGGTTTGCGCCACACACGAATTCTTCCATCTGCCCGATAAAGTTGGAAACGCGACTCGTCAGACCGGGCTACTTGTTTCCAGTCATCAAGTGTCCAGTGGCGGTGTTGACGTGCCCAAGCGAGGCGCATAACTCTGTGTCGAGCACCCATCAAGGGGACTCGAGTTGGGCGTCGGCTCCCAAAGCCCATATTGTGCAGGGTACACTGCACAGTCCGGACGCTGATGCTTGTTGAGGCTCCAGCATTGAATTCCGATTATACCTGCGAGAGTGTCGCGTGAAACGATTCTTGACAGCCGACGATGGTCACGTTCACCCAGTGTCTTTTTACGGCCACACTGGTATCGTAGGTTGGAGGTTTTGCGAGAATTCTTGTAGTCACTGTACACCCTTGCAATGGCCGTCCGTGAAAATCCGAACTTCGTTTCTACCACCGATATACTATGGCCCATCTCACGAGCGCCAACTATGACACCGCGTTGAAAATCGGTTAAATCGTTATTACTTGTCATTCTCATGCCGAAAACAGCTCTGACAGCTGTCAAGGATGGCTATCGCTTTATATACGCACTGGCGGACTCAACCGAGTACGCGCATAGGCGACGTTGCTATGCATTTTGCATAAGCTCGTCTGTACGAGTTTTTCTGGCACTTCAGTGTATATAGAAATGACAAAGTGATCCTTAGACACTAGATGTAAAAAACATATGAGAAATGCCAACCAGGACATGCAGAGTACAACGCTTGCCAGAGAAGTCATGCATTGCATGGGGGCTCCGATGTGGAAAAATAGTACAATTGCCCTTTTACACGAACTTTAAAGAGGCTACCATCAGGGAAAGAGTCGAAATCCTTTCGAGAAAGCTATTGGGTTGGTGCGAATAAATGTCTGGCAAAGGACCAGCACATGTGGATGGCGAGAAAGGAAAAGTAGGACAACTTACCTAGGGAAAATAATTCCCCTCGGCATCGACATATTGTTTCCATCTGTCCTGCAAAGTCTTGTTGCTGGCACCCGAAGAAGTAATCAACTGCACGTTGAACTTCCTTGTGTGTCGTGAACTGTTTATCGAACGGGAAGTGATCCAGACGACGAAACAGGTGATAGTCAGTCGAAGACAAGTCCGGGTAATAGGCAGGATAAGGCAGTGCATCATAGCCCAAGGCACTTAGTGTCAGCATCGTTTGTTGTGCGACATGAGGGCGAGCATTGTCCTGGAGCAGAAGAACACCATGTCTGTTACCCAAAGCCGTTTGTTTCTGCAGCAATTTCCGGTGCAATTCAGCACAATAACGTTCTGCAGTGATGGTTTGGCCTCTTGCCAAGGAACTCCGATGAATTATCCCGGCTGTGGACCACCAGACAAGGAGCATCATCTTCTTGGTGTGTAGGGGTGGCTTCGGATGCCGTTCAGCAGGTTGTGCCTTGCTTAACGATTGTGCAGATCGTTTCTGATTATCATAAAGGGCCCACTTCTCGTCGCAGGTGACGATTCGATGCAGTAGAGGTTCTTGCTTATTCTTGGCAAGCGGCGACGTGCAGACTTCCAAACGCCTAGTCTTGTTGGCAGTTGTCAACTCATGGGGCAGCCACATGTCCAGCTTTTCGACCTTACCTAGCAAAGCCAGACGACAAACAACTGTCGTGTGGCGGACACCTACCTCTGCCGCTACATCGTCAGAAACAGCAACAGCTCTGTAGCCACGTGCTTCGTTTAGCAGGTCCGTATGTCAGCTTCGAAACCACGAATCATCGCCGAATGGTTCGTTCGTTGGCTGTATTCACCCGAAGCGCTTTGTTAACGTTTCGAGCGGCAATTCCTGCAGAATGGCTCAGTTTAAACTCATATAGGAAGATGACACTCAAATCAGGCATCTGCATGTTTCGTTTGTAAGCCACGTTACGCCCAAACAAGCCACGCCTGAACCTTGTTCTTCACGCATGTGCTAGCTATTTATAGAAACTCTGTGACGTAACACCCGCAATACCTGTGAATGGTTCCATTCCTGTGTGGTGGGGGCGTGTCTCCACTGCTGCTTCACGCCGGATATTTCATTCACACCAACCCAACAGAATGCAATGATATGGTTTTTGTGGAACCCCCGATAGGTCCCGGACGATTCGTCCAATGCCGATTCGTCCAAAGGGACAATTGGTCCAATGCTGATTGGTCCAATGGTACGATCGGTCCAATGCCAATTCGTCCAATGGTACGATTGGTCCAATGCCGATTCGTCCAAAGGGACAATTGGTCCAATGTCCGATTGGTCCAATGGTAGGATCGGTCCAATGCCAATTCGTCCAATGGTACGATTGGTCCAATGCCGATTCGTCCAAAGGGACAATTGGTCCAATGTCCGATTCGTCCAATGGTATGATCGGTCCAATGCCGATTCGTCCAATGGTACGATTGGTCCAACGGCGATTTGTCCAATAATATCATCTTACCAACGGTAAATTTCCGTATATTTGGTGATTGTAAACATTTTACATAAACCTGGTAAAAGGCACTCATCCTATCATTTCTGAGGTCTTTACAAGGCACCTAGGCCGTGGGCCTATAAATTAATATTTCGTGTTTAAGTAAAAGCGCAATATTATTAACTTGATTTAATATGTAAGCATTACTAATCTGACATCGGTAGAATAAAAACTGTTAAAAAGGCCTAGGCCTAGGCTTTATGAATTAATATTTCGTGCTTAAATAAAAGCGCAATATTATTAACTTGATTTAATATGTAAACGTTATGAATATGACTTTGGTAGAATATAACTGTTAAAAAGGCCTACGCCTAAGGCCTATTAATTAACATTTCGTGTTTAAGTAAAAGCGCAATATTATTAACTTGATTTAATATGTAAACGTTATGAATATGACATCGGTAGAATAAAAAGTGCTAAAAAGGCCTAGGCCTAGAGCCTATGAATTAATATTTCGTGCTTAAGTAAAAGCGCAATATTATTAACTTGATTTAATATGTAAACGTTATGAATATGAAATCGCTAGAATAGAAACTGTTGAAAAGGCCTCTGTCCGAATCCCACTGCATGCTACAAACAGAAACGGAAAACCAGTATTTTATATTATTTCATGCAAAAGAGAAGCATTGAAGTTGATAGAACGGCTCGTACATCAGTAACTTCATACGGCAGCAAGGACAGTATAACAAAAAAACGCGATTCCGAAAAAGAAAAATAAAAAAAAACCATCTGTAAGCAGAATATTACGCATGAAATGTAACATTATTTTACATTCTTTGGACTACCTGTACTTTCGTATAACATCGGAGATAGAATGATCATATGATCATATGTAGAGGATTTTTTTTTTTTTGATTGGAGGTTTAACGACCACCGTGAGCAACTCAATGGGCTATAAGCAGTCGCCCGTCCCTAATTTAGGGTCACTGGTTCCAGGGAAGGGAGAGAGCCAGTGCCGTAAGACAAACACAACATCCATGCCTCACCGGGATTCGAACCCGGACCCCGTTCGGACGAATGATCAGAGGCCATCGCCTTAGACCACTGCGCCACCGGGGCGGCCTTGAGGATTTTAGGAAGGGAGTGTCTGACCCCAGGTCTTAAACAACCCTCAGAAATAGGAAGCTAGGTGATTCGGGCTAGAGTGCCCGATAGGAAAGTGACGTAGTAGAAAGGGGGAGGAAGACGCCCTTATTTATTACCGGGGAGCCAGTACCCGGGGTCCGACGGCTTAACGTGCCCATCCGACGCACGGTGGATATTTAGTGGATAGAGCGTTCGTACCTGCCTGGGATGGAACCTGAGGTCCTTTCCGTGGCAGTCACGAACGTTGCCCACTAAGCCGCCAGCGGCCTCATCGGAGATAGAATGATCCGTATTTGTCATTTTCTTGTAGGACTTCCGTCCACAGTGAGTAGAGTTTAGGTCCCAGCCACCTTCAGCGAGATCGCCTTTTGGGCAGGACACAGAAACGGAAGGAATGAGAGCAAGTCTAGCGACTTTCACAGAACAGTTTGTAGTGAGATTAGAGTACAGTAGATGGCGCCACCGTACAAGTATGATGTTGCACACAGAGGGGTGAGAGAATTTCAGGGGGGGGGGCATAGGAAAGCATACCCATTTAACCAGTGGGTCCAGACTGGGGGCCGTCACTTAACGTGCTCGTCCGATGCACGGCGGATATTCAGCGATTGTTAGTAAATCACACCATCTCTGAAAGATCAGTCTAGGTTCGAACCAGGGGACCTGGCATCGATAGTCTGACTCGCTAACCACTAAGCCATCCGCGGCTCTCGGGGATAGAATCAGAGCAGATGAGACTTTTATAGCACGAGTAGCACCTCGGACAGATAGGACGGAATTGGACCAATCGTCCCATTGGACGAATCGGCATTGGACCATTCGTACCATTGGACGAATCAGCATTGGACCAATCGTCGTTGGACGAATCGTACCAGACCAACTACCGATAGTTTGGCATGCGTTATTATTATTAAGGAATAGAAGCACATCGCAGCACACCGTAAAGTTGCACGATACAAATACACGTAATACTGCTCGTGATGTCAACGACGTTTGTTTCTTACGTGTTCTGATTGCCTGTATTTTGTGTCTACCTATTGCCACGAAAAAGCTTCCCAGTGGAAAGGGGAAGCTTGAAGAATTAATACACCTTTTACGCTAATAAATAAACAGATTTTACTACGCTATGTGCGTTTTTTAATTAGAACAATTGCAGTTAGGCTGCTGCTAACACTGATTGGCTCAAAAAGATTCAAAGCACTACAATAACCGTTTGTCAACACCTTGGAGAGAAGTGCAAGTCGCTGCGGTTGATGAATGGAATGCTTTACCAGTTCACCACCCAAGTAAGAAACAAACTGGTACTTACCTTCTGCGTAGTACCCTCGTTGCTTCTTCGAATACTTCTTGAGATGACTTTAACTGAATTGACCTCTCTCTGCTTCTGAAGAAAAATCGATGCCTGGCTGCCGCTGCACTAACTTGGGGTGCAACTGCAGAAGCTACTCGGGTTTCTACATGAAAGCAAACGGGAATACACTAAATTTTAATTAAAGAATATATTTTATCTGTTCTATAAACAACTGAGAATGTTTAAAAAAAATGTACACTGCGTTCAGTTTTGGCATGTACACTATCTACCAACAAGTAATTGCACATCTGTGATAGCAAAGGAAAATGAAGTTTATTCACCTTCAATAGTTAGTGAAGCCTCCACGAGCGGCGATTACGGTATTTTCTTCCACTCGGCTTGGAGAAGACAGGTCAGTTCCTTCACCGATTTCGGACCCTTAAGTCGACGCTCCAACTCGTCCCAGAGGTGCTTGATAAGGTTAAGGTGAGGGCTCTGCGTAGGCCAGTGCATTCGATTAACCCCATTGTTACCATACCAAGCCATGGTGGACCTCGCAACATGACAGGTGGCATTGTCATCCTGAAAGTAACATGGGTCCACCCCGTAAAACTGCCACAACTTAGGAAGCGCATGGTCATCCAAAATGGTGCAGTAGGTCACGGCGTTGAGTCTACCAGGAATTACGACCAAGGGTCCCGTGCCATACCAGAAGAAACACCCCCAAAGCATAATTCCACCGCCGCCGAACTTCACAGTTGGCACAATACATTCCGGCAGGAGGCGTTCTCCAGGCAGACGCCAAACCCAGACCCTGCCATCCGAACGGTAGAGGGTGAACTTTGATTCGTCGCTCCAGAGAACCTGTTTCCACTGTTCAACGGTCCACTGTCGACGTTCTTTGCACCACGTTAGCCGAGCAGCGCTATTGGACTTGGGGATCAAAGGCTTGTGGGCGGCAGCACGTCCATGATAACCGAGCAGATGGGCTTCCTTACGGATGGTATTCATCGAAAGAACACTCCCGGATGCCTGTTGAAACTCCTCGCGGATGTGGCCCATCGATTTGGTGCGGTTCTTCCGAATTTCTCTGGCCAGCACCCGTCGGTCTCTAACTCCCAGTTTTGTGGGTCTGCCGGGTCGGGGCACATTCCGACAGTCACCTCTCATCTTCCACTTGCCACTCACGTAGGCCACTGTCGATTTTGGGTACTTCAACTCGCTGGATATGTCACGTGTGGATCGGCCATTTCTGTGATACCCGACGATTACACCTTTCTCGAAATCAGAGAGCTCCGGACTGCGTGGCATCTTGCATGCGACTGGTTGCGTTGTTGTTTCCCACACAATATTTAACGGCGGCGGCCGTGACGTGTATCAGGGTCGTAGATATCGTCGATTGCAGGGGTGTCCAATTACTTGTTGGTAGATAGTGTATAACGTACAAGTTTGTCCGCGTCGGGTATGGAATCCGGGTGCCCTCATTCCGGAGTAAGTCGCTCTCCCAACTGAGCTACACGGACATGAGCTCTCACTGCTATCTGCCTTTATCTCATGTGCGTCCTGCGGTGCAGGCACGTCACATCACCCCCACCCCCATTCCGAGTGAGGGCCTGGGGCATGGCCCACGGGTCAGCCAGGACCATGTGTCGCTGTAGACAGTCATCCCACGAGGAACGTGCATTTGAGAAATTCCATACAATTTGGTGTACGAAACATAACATCACACTGTTTTATTTTTTCGAAACACTGAAGAAGGGATTCACATTTTTCCTGTCTCGCCGTGTGGAAAGAATATCACATCATTGCAAGAAAATTAACAGCCGGATCATCCTAGAAGTTCGGGCGCCAACATAACGTACAATTAATTCAAACACTCAACGTGGAACAGGAACATCAAACAGAAATCATCGCTCTTTCCGCGTTAATGAGCGAGTCTCGGAAAAATCTTCATCGGCCGCCACCGGGAATCGAACCCAGGGTCTTCAAGTTGCGCCGGATATGCTACCACTGCACCACAGCGGCTTCGAATTCTCCAGAGTCACACGTGATCATAAGCGCCGACTTAAAATATTATTGGGGGTTCAGGAAATGTTTAATCGAATTACCCATGCATTTTTCAAAGTATTTAAGCCTAATTTAAATTTCATTCAGTCAGAATATCTGTCACAATATGACGCCTGAATTGCTAAAATGAAGCAAATTATAGTTAGGAAAAAATGAGACCGAAATATACATGCACATTAGAGATGAGTTCGGGCTCCATTTTAGGAACTTTCTTTGATTACATGTTTTTGATAAGCTCGGGCCCAGATTCTTGGAAAATTTTGCTTATCAAGGCTTGGATTTATGCATTATACACTGGCCAAAGATATGGCCCAAGCAATGATTAGTTTAAAAATCATTAGTTTAAAAAGTTTAGTTCAGTAAATCCACTTCACAATATTAATATGTTTTTAGAAATACTACGCATAAAGCCAAATGTTCTAAAATGTGAAAATAAATTAATAATCAACGTGCCCTTCGACCGCATCAGGGGAATCAGTAATTTTGGTAAAAGCTGCAGAAAAGAAAATCGTTTAGAAACAAAAAAATTCCATTCGTTATTTCTTTTTTATTTCTAAATTTACTTTTATTTTGAATGAATTGCATTATAAAACGCACAACGCCGTACAGACAGTTGCAAGTGTTTGAAATTTTGACTCTAGAAAACTAATCTTTGCAATAAAATTTACATATATGGTAATTGGTAAAGGTAGTTTAGAGTGATGTAGTAGAATATATAAAAAAAAAGCATGTAGGGAAATTTCCAAAATTAAAAAAAAAGAACGTAAAAGCATTCCAGACCAGATTATTCTGCATTTTGTAACATTGCTTTGCGCTTAAAAGTATAATAATCGCAATATTATCATATGTGTGTGAAGTTCCCAGATCAAGTTCATCATGAACAACTTAATCTTTTTCTAAAACTCAACCTGCTTCAATAAATACCAACGTCACCCCAAAAATCGCGGGAGTGAGGAAATTTAAAAAAAATAAATAACAATACTTCTAACTGCACAATTTTGGAAATTAATACATCATTTTATAGATAAGATTCTTGATTTTTAATAAAATACAAAAAATGGGAATGTGATTTTTTCCCAGTTTTTAGATACCAGACTTCCTTAAACTAATCCTTGCTTGGGCCATAGCTTTGGACAATGCATAATGCAAGTCTTGCTATGCAAAATTTGTCTTAATGGCAGCTAGCTTAGGAAATTTAAAATCCTTCCACAATGGTAACAAATCCACAATGAAATTCAACACGTGTAATTCAATCGGGCTCGGAATTACACGTGTTGAATTAATTACAGAAGAAAAATTCAAGCCGTGTAATTCCGAGCCCATCTCTAATGCACATAACTAAAAATTTGCAAAAGTTACAGAAATACTAGAATAATAGCTATACAATATACTCACTACTGTTTCACACGTTATATACGTTCTGTGCGTTGTGTGCATATTTGCAGCAAAATCATCTTGGCATTTGTATATCATATGACTAGGAATATTATTATAAGATGATTTTGCTGCAAATATGCACACAACGCACAGAACGTATATAACGTGTGAAACAGTAGTGAGTATAGTGTATAGCTATTATTCTAGTATATAATACCACGTATTTTTATTTTTGGTTCTTTTACTAACCAAAATCAATTACAGAAATACTGTTTAGCATTTTCTAAAAAAATTAAACAAAATTATGCTTCGTTGAGAGGAAGTGGGTATTGCATATTAACCAATCACGGCCTTGCTAAAGCTGTGGGAGCCTTGTTGACATTCATGGTCTGCTGCAGAGAGTAAGAGACGGCCGCTATCAACCCGTGCTCTATCACAGGTCTTCAGGAAGTTACGTCACTTAACCCTCCCCACCCGGAGGGCGGAAGAATCCAGATAAGATTTGGCTTCACCACAGCGGCTGCTGATGCCATCTTCTCTCTCTTCTAACCTTCTTGGTCCCCGACTGTCCGAAGATAGGGTGGGTCAACATATGTACAACATATTTCCGCTTTTATCACTACGACCTCGAATAGGTTCTCGTTTCCGAATGTAGAGCTAGACTTTTGTATTTTGTGGGAACCCAGACAAACCGAAGAATTTTCTTTTATAAAGGAGGCAGTTTTAAATGCTCTTAAACAACGGTGCTTGAGGTTTGTCTGTCGCGTCAAATTTGATGAGCACCAACAAACAGTAATTCTTTTTTGAGGTACAATAAAGTGTCTGAGGGGGAAATTTCTATACACACTTTCTATATACAATGAAGAGCAATTGAATTAGAGACAGCTGGCATTATGCAAATGTGGCGCTGTGGGCGGCCCTGTAAACGGAAACGACATGACGTATGCAGCGATCCGACAATATAAGGAGTGATGCGACGTGAATCAGTAAGAGTCGGACGCAGTATGGGTAAGATGAAGGATCTAAGCGCATTTGATCGTGGGCAAATTTTCGGGGCCCGACGAATGGGTCACTCTATCTCGGAAGTCGCGCAGGCACTGTGATTTTCACGAGCCAATGTGTCACGGGTGCACCGTGAGTACATCGAATCCGGTAAAACCATCCCTGCAAGGGCCAACTGCCGTGGACAACAGCGTGTGGATGAGCGGGGTCATCGTCGGCTAGCTCGCATTGTAACAGCGGATAGACGGGCCACAGTGCAAGAAATCACTCGGCAATTTAACGCTGGTGCACAAAAACGTGTAAGCAGCCACACCATCCAGAACCATCTCCTCGCTATGGGGTGCAGAAGCCATCGTCCCACGAGGGGACCGCTGCTGACCGCACATCACAGGGTGCAAAGATTAGCATGGGCGCGGGAACATCGCCACTGGACCCTAGACATGTGGAAAAATGTTGCCTGGACTGATGAGTCGAGAATCACGTTGGTACATGCGGATGGCAGAATACGAGTACGGCGCAAACCACATGAAGCGATGGATCCTTCTTGCCAGCAGGGTACTCTTCAAGCTGGTGGGGGTGGCATTTTCGTCTGGGGACTGCTTACGTGGACTGAAATGGAACCCCTGGTACGTGTGACATCGTCCCTCACAGGTCAACGTTACCGGGATATCCTGGACGACCATTTGCTCCCGTTTGTTCGTCTTCAACATCCCACTGGGGACCTCATCCTGCAACAAGACAATGCTGCTCCCGAATTGTATCCGAATGGTTGGATGAACACTCCACCGACGTGACCTCGCTTCCTTGGCCAGCAAGGTCACCTGACCTCAATCTCATCGAGCACATCTGTGATGCCATCGAGAGAGATGACCCCCCCCTCCCTCTATGAAATCTTCGTGAACTGTGGGAGCTTGTTCGGGGGTCGTGGATCCGTATAGCTTCCCAACGCTTCCGGTGTCTTGTCGAGTCCATGCCGAGACGAATCGCCGCCGTCATCAGGGCGAAAGGTGGTGCTACACGTTACTAGACAGGCATCTCTAATTCAGTTGCTCTTTAGTGTATAGTAAACGTGGAATGAATAATAAAAAACTTGAAGAATAGATAACGAAAAACAAAATGTATGCACATATGCGTACGTGTACTTTTCCCACGAAATACGCGCAATAATATTAGGGGTTCGAGGGACCCACAACAAAATCTTTGGGGGTTCAGAAAGTGTCTCAAACCCACGAAGTCCGCCTCTATGCACGTGATTAACTGCCAAACTACATGGCAGGTTGCTTCATGGAGCCCCGCACAATGCTGGGGATTCACCAAAGATGGTAAGCAGCAACTGAAAAAATAACTAGGAGGCGAATGGATAATTAATTCAAACACTCGATGTGGATCAGGAACATCAAACAGAAATCATCGCTCTTTCCACGTTAATAATCTTTGGTGAAATCCCCCAGCATTGTGCGGGCTCCATGAAGTAACCTGCCATGTAGTTTGGCTGTTAATCACATGCGAGTCTGGTGAATTCGAGACCGCTTTGGTGCAGTGGTAGCATGTCCGGCGCGTAACTGGAAGACCCAGGGTTCGATTCCCGCTGGTGGCCGATGAGAATTTTTCCGAGACTCACTTATTAACGTAGAAAGAGCGATGATTTCTGCTTGATAACATACAAGTTCGTCCGCGCCGGGCATCGAACCGGGTCCCCTCACTCCGGAGTAAGTCGTTCTCCCAACTGAGCTACGCGGACATGTGTTCTCGCTGCTATTTGCCTTTATCTCATGTGCGTCCTGCGGTGCAGGCACGGCACGCATGACTCTCGAAAAAACGGTAGTCTTTGTAGTAACCATAGTGACCGGCCACACCTGTTTATCACGCATGTGTCGTCGGTAGCGCGCAGTTTCATAAGCGTTGTTTCGTGAACCCCTGACAGGTGTTTTCGTGCTGTGATTATTCGTAAAAATGGATATGAAAGAGGAACAAAGACGCGTCATTAAATTTTGCTGTCGACTTAGGGGGGGATTCTCATTTTTCTTTGTGAAAAAAATCGTTTTTCTTTCTTTTTTTACGTTATTTTATTATTTCAATTCTTAAGAATATGTGTACCAAATTTCAAGTCGAAATTCGCAAAATTGGCCAAGTTATAATCTGTTATTGTCCAGTGGGGTCACAGAATTGGTGCGACTGGCGCAAAGGCGAAGCTGAGAACATTCTGGACGAATTCAATCACGAACCGCAATTTCATAAAGATGTCGTAAATGCCATAAAGCCGATTTACAACGATTTGTCATCAAGAGAGTTGCTAGAAAGGTGTTTGGGTGGTGACACTCAAAACAACAACGAAAGTTTCAATTCTACTGCTCGGCGGTTCGCTTCCAAACATATTCACTGTGTTTCAAAAACCATCGAAATGGCAGTTTATGTAACAGCAGGCATTTTTAATGAAGGCTTTTCTGCCCTCCTGAAAATGATGACAACGACAGGAATCGATATTGGCGAGCAAACGAAGATATTTGCAAACGCGCGGGACCCACAGCGTCTGCAGAGATCGTCGAGGCTACAAAAGAGACTCGTACAAGGCGTAGAAGCGAGCAAATGTCTCTTAACGAGTTCTACGTAGCAGAGGAAAAAACACTGTATGACCCTGGTATAGCAGATTAGCAGGAAAATACTGTAAGTACTCGATATGCCTCCGTAAACTGTACTTGAAACTTTAAACGCATTTTTCTCGAAACAGCTTTTCCGCGATGGTTGGCATGATATTTCAAAAACTATTGGACCGATCGACTTCAAATGTATAATTGCATGTTCAGAAAACATCCTTTTATCGTTTGATGAACCAGAAACGCGATACGTTATGTATATATTTTTTTCTGGTTCATCAAGCGATAACTACTTGCGTATGGAGTAAAACACAGTTTGAGTTTTTTGTTTCAGATAACCTGGAGTGGAGAAATCATGCCAATCAGCGATCTTCGACAGTGTCGTGTTCGAGGGGATTTGCGGGCGTGATTCTTCATGAAACTTATTAAAAATTGTTTTGCAGGTACCTGAAGCGATAATAAATAGATGCACCTACGTTGGAACCAATTGACTGCATAGTTTCCTCAATAAACACTATAAAAAAGCGGTACTTTTAGCGTAAAAAATGAGAAGTCTGTCGGAGAGACTTTTCGTCTGATGAAAGAAGCTTATAAAGATGAATGTCTAGGAAAATCAACAATTTATAGATGGCATAAAGAATTCGTGGATGGTCGCGTGTCGGCAGCTTTAATCACACATGGAGGAAGACCTTCAACGAGTGCTACAAAGTCAAACATTAATACAAGGTGTTATTATACGGGAAGACAGACATCTATCAAGTAGAGATATCGAAAATATGGTTCACATTTCAAAATCACCGGTTCACAGAATTTTAACGGAGCTTTTGGGCGTGGAACGAGTTTGTGTTCCCCATTTCTTGTCATGTGCGGCCCAAAGCAAGGCATCGCATGTCCAGTTCTGTCGTTTCTTATGTGGAGAAAATGAATATTATTTGATGCCCCTGCCTGTATAGACTCCAGACTTGTCACCACGTGACTTCTGGCTTTTTCCGCATTTAAAACAAATGAGTAAAATCATGCAAATGCATTGATTATTATACGCTTTCCAACATACTAGAATTCATTACTCAAGTTATGAGGATAATGGCTGTGGAATAAATCTCACTCTTGTGCCCTGACCTTTGACCCCATTTCGATGATATTCAACAGAACCGGTTAAGTATACTTCCGGAACAACATGATAACGTTTTGTCTCAATCGAAGCATTTTTAGTCAAGTTATGATGCATAAGGGACATGGAATGGATCCATCTCCTATGTCCTGACCTTTGACAACATTTCGCCCATTTTCAATAGGGTTCGTTCCGAGGTGGTTCTCTACCACATACTAAAATTTCATCGAAATCGAACCATTTTTACGCAAGTTATGACGCATAAGGGCAATGGAATGCATCACGCTCCTATGTCCTGACCTTTGACCCCATTTCGCCCATTTTCAATAGGGTTCGTCCCTATGTGGTTCCCTACCATATACTAAAATTCCATCGAAATGGAACCATTTTTACGCAAATTACGACGTATAAAGGCAATGGAATCCACCCCGCTTCTACATCCTGCGCTTTGACCCCACTTCGCCCATTTTCAATAGGGTTCGTCCCCAGTTGGTTCCCTACCACATATTAAAATTCCATCGAAATCGAACCATTTTTACGCAAGCTACGACGCATAAGGGCAATAGAATGCATCCCGCTCCTATATCCTGCCCTTTGACCCCACTTCGCCCATTTTCAATAGGGTTCGTCCTCAGGTAGTCCCCTACCACATACTGAAATTTCATTGAAATCGAACCATATTTACGCAAGTTATGATGCATGAAGGCAATGGAATTCATCCTGCTCCTGTGTCCTGACCTTTGATCCCATTTCGCCCATTTTCAATAGGGTTCGTTCCCAGGTGGTCACTTACCACATAGTAAAATTTCATCGAAATCGAACCATTTTTACGTGAGTTATCGTGCGGACAAACTGACGGACGGACAGGCGGACAAAGCTGGAGCATATACGCTTCTTCAACCTACGGTTGGAAAGCGTAAAAAAAACATTACGGGCCGACAATCTGAGACTAATCAATATCAGAAATGATAGAAAATATCACAAACACAAGTTCCATACTTACTTTTGAATAATACACCTATTGATACAGTACAAAGTTTTGAGTATCTGGGAATTATTTTAAATTCTGTCCTAAAATAGAATAACCATATAGATTCAATTGCAAATCGAATCTCTAAAAACTTCGGAATTGTACGAGACTCGAGAGAATTAGTTGTTCAGGCATAGGTACGAAGATGACACATCTGATCAACATGATTTTTTGCATGCGATTGGACATCGTCCATGATCAGGTTTTAAAGCCTTCCCATTCCCGAAATTCCGTGTCATTGAGGAATTTCAATTAAAACTAGATGGCCTTTTACTTGAACCGTTTCACGAAAGTCGGCTCACTAACATTTTTTTGTTTTTAAATCGTTTGAATTGAAAAACGAAGAAATAGAATGACTACATCTGTTAGCTCAACACTTGTTTAATCTGTAATAATAAAAAGACGTTTGTGTATGTGTGTGTGTGAATGGGGGGGGGTCGCAAAAGCAGCTTCCACAAAATACCTTCGCCAGATGTTTTGAAAAGTGAACTGAACGATGCGACCGTTGCATGTCATCCGAGGGAAGACATTTTGAGAAAGAATAACATATATGTAGGTGTGGAAGCTCATTATGTTAATTAATGGCTCATCGGCCCAACAACGCCGGCTTCCCTGCACTGATGAAAATTCCCTACAGCAGGAAGGAAAGCTATTTATAAGGTTTTTTTGTCTGGAGACTGTCTATCAACGAAAAGTTGAAGACAGCCTGGCGTTCTTTCTCTCCCAGCTGTACCATAAATCTGCTATTCAGGAGAGGGGAAGTAAAAATAATGGTAAAACATTCCAAGCAGGAATTCACTCTCAGGCTTGTTTAAAACTTAACAAAACATTTAATCAAAAGTAATCGTTCTGGCAGCTATTGTTCCTGGACCCGAGTTCCTGCAAATGCAGTTCCACGAAAAATGATCAGAGTTTCATTAAAGAATACTTTTTCCTGCCAACACTCTTTGCCCGTTCTTTTCTATCACAGACGTGAAAGGTTTTAATCGTCGTAACCTTCCGTTCACCTCCCTTCCTTTGTTCCGGAAACTATGCCTCGTGTTCTGTCCCGAACACGTGTCCTCTAAAATCACTTTCTCCGTACGTCGTTCCAGACTTACGTGTCTGCTTCCAAATACAATAATTTTCCCCGTGCTCTAGCTGGCACGTTCTATCACCAACTTTCTTTTTCCCAGCGCTGACACCCAGCACTGTCCAACCGTTCCACGGTTTCGCTGTCCGTGCTGTCTCCCAGCACCCTTCAACCGTTTCACAGCCCACGCTGTCCGCCGGCCGTTCTCCGCGCTCGCTCTCTGTCAACTGTCTTCCTTTCTTCACTCCTATCCTGAATTTTCCCCCGTGACTTCTCCTCGCCTCTGATTGGCTCCTGCCCATCTTGCCTGAGAGCTCTCTCTCTCTCTCTCTCTCTCTCTCTCTCTCTCTCTAGTAGGGGCACTCGAAGAGCAGGCGACCCCCCCCCCCCCCGCTTCTCCGTGCCCCCTACCTTTTCCTCCTGATCCGTGTGTTCCGCAGGTGACCTTGACCTATCCCCTCGTTGACCTCTAGCTCCCGTGTGCCCTACAGCTTGCATTTCCCCCGGCCAGGAACAATAGCGGTGCTTCCGTGATTGCAATCGTCATGACAAATAGGCACATCGGAATGTCACCTATGTAGTCTGGTACCTTTCCACGTTTTACATTCGTTTCTAAATAATACACCTAGAAATATTTGTTCTGAAACGTTCATATCCGGTAGGATCAATGGGATTTAATGTCCATCACACAATTTATATAGGGGCGTAATTTCTCGCCCCTACAATATATTTTGCTGTACCTATATTTCTTCATTTTGTCTTATTTTACTCTCAGTTTTTATGGAACGTACGTTGTGCATGCCCATCCCGAAGGAGAAGGGGAAAAAATCGCAAACTTACGGCTACGATTACTTCTTTTGGTGATGATATTTTCTGCAGCTTCAGAGAAGGCTTGTCGTACACTTTCGCTGGTGAAACCTTGTGGCAAACCGGCTGCTGGACGATTTGAGAAAATCCCGTCAGACACACCCCAGTTGATATTCTGAGCACACCCACAGGAAAAAATGTATCCACTCCACAAAGCACATACTAACAAAAACCTCAAGGGAAACCTTAAAAAATAAAAAATACAATCATTTAATACTCACTGTTCACAACATACACTATGTGGGAAAATGTCTCTGAACACAAATGCTTTTCATACAATACTACATTAATGGTAAAATTAATAAGGAGTTGGCCCACCATTGGCCACAGTTACAATCTGCACTCTCCTTGGCCCACTTCAACGAGATTCCAGTAAGTTGCTGGTACACACTGCGTCAAAGAATTTTTAAGACTGGCGCTAGATTTCAGCCTACGGTGGCGCCACCAGTGTAATCGCGAATGCGTTATAAACCGTGACCATTTGCTTGCTTTCTGCCAAAAGTACTGCGCAGTTGTTAAAGTAACTCAAACGAAACGGCCGTTCATTAGAGAAGTAAAATTTTTTTCATGTTGAATTATTAAGATGGAACAAAGGGCTGTTATTAAATTTAACGCAAAACTTGGTAAAAGTGTCTCGGAAACGTACCAAATGATGAAACAAGTTTACGGTGAGTTTTGTTTAAGTAGATCAAATGTTTTCCTGTGGTCCAACCTTTTTTTGGGCGGAAGAGAGACGCTAGAAGATGATAAGCATACCGGAAGACCAAGTTCATCTAGGACACCTGAGATTATTGAAAAAGTGCGTGATTTCGTGGCAAACAATCGATGTGCGTCACTAAGAATGATGGAAGAGTCTTTAAACATCAACAAAGAAACGATTCGAACCATCCTGCATGAAGATTTGGGCAAAACAAAAGTCTGTGCTAAATTTGTTCCACACACGTTAACCAATGAACAAAAATCAAGGAGAAGTGCACATTGCAGAGACATCATTTCAGCCGCTGAAAATGATCCAAACTTCTTAAAATCGATTGTTACTGGTGATGAAACATGGTGTTTGCAATATGATCCTAAAACAAACCGACAAAGTGCGGAATGGAAGTAAAAAAAAACTCGCCACAAGCCAAAAACACAAGAACAGCTCCATCGAAAATCAAAACAATGCTCATTACATTCTTCGATAGTAAGGGTATTATCCAGAAAGAATTTGTTCCAAGTGGTCGAACAATTACTGGTGAGTTTTATTTAAATGTTTTGAGGCGTTTGATGGGCAGAATTCGTCGCATTCGTCCAGAATATCGGGATGAAAACAGTTGGTGTTTGTTGCACGATAATGTACTCAGTCACACCTCACTTCTTGTTCGTAGATTTTTGGCGAATAATAACGTCTGTGTGTTGAATCATCCACCGTATTCGCCTGATGTAGCACCCTGCGACTCTTTTTTGTTCCCAAAACTTAAAAGGACGTTAAAAGGGTGTTATTTTGATGATATTTCCACCATACAAACAGCTTCAACCGTGCTTTGGAGGCAATTCCGCAAAGTGAACTATGGGACAGGCATTCGAATCATTATTAAATCGATGTAACAATGTAAAACAAATTTTAATTTCTTGTTTCTATTTCATTTTACAGACCCAGTCTGAAAAATTCTTTGACGCACTGTGTATGTTGTTCCATTTCTCCGGCAAAGCAGTGGTTAGTTCAGACACAGAAATTGAACGCGCCGTTCCAGCTCGAATCAGACGTTTAAGTTCATCGCAAAAGGGCCTCTATAGGATTGAGGTGTTGGCTTTGAGCTGGCCACCCCAAATTCTGTGCACCCAGATCCTCAATCCATGTCGAAATGGAGTGTGCTCTATGGAACGGGGCGTTGTATTTCTGAAACAATAAAGGCCCGTCTCCGTAAAACTGGTAAAATGTAGGGAGTACGGCGTTGTCTAGAATGTCTCGGTATTTCATGGCGTTCATGTTTCCATCAACAACCACCAACGGTCCGAGTCCAAACCACAAACATTTTTCCATTTTTGTTGCAGAAGGGGTCATCGGGAGGCATTTTTTCCACATAGGATACTCGAAACATGAGAGTGCAGACAAAGAATATCTACCAACATGACATAGCATTCGGTTGTTACAGACGAAATGTCGTATTTTGCAGATTCTTGCAATTGGCAGGTGATTCAACGACCAATGCACGTCACAATGTGACTTGTGACACGTAAATTTAAAGTGTCAAAGTTCCTACCTATAAAGCACTGGTCATTTTCTCAATGTCATCAGTTCCAAGGAGATTGTGCCGAAGTGCATACAACGATGGATAAAGCACAGGTCATTTCCTCAGTGTCATCAGTTCCAAGAAGATTGAGCTGCAGTGGAGACGACGACGAATAAAGCACTGGTCATTTCCTCAGTGTCATCAGTTCCAAGGAGGATGAGCTGCAGTGAATACGACGATGGATAAAGCACTGGTCATTTCCTCAGTATCATCAGTTCCAAGGAGATTGAGCTACAGTGGAAAAAACGATTGAAAAAGCACTGGTCATTTCCTCAATGTCATCAGTTCCAAGGATATTGAGCTGCAGTCGAGATGACGATGGATAAAGCACTAGTTATTTCCTCAGTGTCATCAGTTCCAAGGAGATTGAGCTACAGTGGAAAAAACGATTGAAAAAGCACTGGTCATTTCCTCAATGTCATCAGTTCCAAGGATATTGAGCTGCAGTCGAGATGACGATGGATAAAGCACTAGTCATTTCCTCAGTGTCATCAGTTCCAAGGAGGATGAGCTGCAGTGAATACGACGATGGATAAAGCACAAGTCATTTTCTCAGTGCCATCAGTTCCAAGGAGATTGAGCTGCAGTGGAGACGACGACGAATAAAGCACTGGTCATTTCCTCAGTGTCATCAGTTCCAAGGAGATTGAGCTACAGTGGAAAAAACGATTGAAAAAGCACTGGTCATTTCCTCAATGTCATCAGTTCCAAGGATATTGAGCTGCAGTCGAGATGACGATGGATAAAGCACTAGTCATTTCCTCAGTGTCATCAGTTCCAAGGAGATTGAGCTACAGTGGAAAAAACGATTTAAAAAGCACTGGTCATTTCCTCAATGTCATCAGTTCCAAGGATATTGAGCTGCAGTCGAGATGACGATGGATAAAGCACTAGTCATTTCCTCAGTGTCATCAGTTCCAAGGAGGATGAGCTGCAGTGAATACGACGATGGATAAAGCACTAGTCATTTTCTCAGTGCCATCAGTTCCAAGGAGATTGAGCTGCAATGGAGACGACGACGAATAAAGCACTGGTCATTTCCTCAGTGTCATCAGTTCCAAGGAGATTGAGCTACAGTGGAAAAAACGATTGAAAAAGCACTGGTCATTTCCTCAATGTCATCAGTTCCAAGGATATTGAGCTGCAGTCGAGATGACGATGGATAAAGCACTAGTCATTTCCTCAGTGTCATCAGTTCCAAGGAGATTGAGCTACAGTGGAAAAAACGATTGAAAAAGCACTGGTCATTTCCTCAATGTCATCAGTTCCAAGGATATTGAGCTGCAGTCGAGATGACGATGGATAAAGCACTAGTCATTTCCTCAGTGTCATCAGTTCCAAGGAGGATGAGCTGCAGTGAATACGACGATGGATAAAGCACTAGTCATTTTCTCAGTGCCATCAGTTCCAAGGAGATTGAGCTGCAATGGAGACGACGACGAATAAAGCACTGGTCATTTCCTCAGTGTCATCAGTTCCAAGGAGATTGAGCTGCAGTGGAGACGACGACGAATAAAGCACTGGTCATTTCCTCAGTGTCATCAGTTCCAAGGAGATTGAGCTACAGTGGAAAAAACGATTGAAAAAGCACTGGTCATTTCCTCAATGTCATCAGTTCCAAGGATATTGAGCTGCAGTCGAGATGACGATGGATAAAGCACTAGTCATTTCCTCAGTGTCATCAGTTCCAAGGAAGATGAGCTGCAGTGGATACCAATGTTTGGTGGTCAGTAGCTGGTGTGGTCCACTCCTCCTTGTTACAACCTGGTCAAACCATCACGGCAGACAAGTTTTGTCAAGAATTTGACATTATGAATGGAAAACTGTTCAGTAAACTTCCGGCCATAGTCAATGGCCATAGGCCCATATTTGTCCATGATAACAGAGACGCCATGTTGCACGCCGGACGACCACAGGCTACACCAGTTAAGATACCCCGATTTCTCAAGGGAGGGGGACATGTGTCACGTGCCACAGAGGTGACACACTTGTCAAGTGATAAGTCCTTGCAGAAGCAGCTCAATTAGGAGAGCACTTGGCTCCGGATCAGAAAAATGTGGATTCAGATCTCATCGCCGGCAAATCAGGCTTTATTTTTACATTGGCGACCACGTATGACGAAGCATTTTTATTCCATGGGCGGGATTCGAACCCACGACTCTCGACTTCAGAGCTCCGAGTGCTATCCACTATACTACACTGGCATGTGCGCTCACTGCTATCTGCCTTTGTCTCGTGTGCGTCCTGTGGGAGAGGCACGTTACAGGACGTGAAAATGAATCTCTTTGCCGTGAGTTTCGAGAAAATTGTGTGATGCTTCAATCATACATCTTCCGGGAATTAATAAGAATTCCTTCTTCTACGGCGAGCTACTTCAAACATGGTTCAACGGCTGACACGGAAGCTAATGATTCCGTCTCAGCCCTTTCTCAAGGAGGGGATATACACTATATTGACAAAAGTCACCGGACACCTTTTCAAAAGCAAATGAACGGATCAGCTGCGTTGATAAGATACGAGGTACAGCTGCAAACGGTATAAAAACAAGCCTGCAGATGATCGCGATCATATCGCACTGTGAGGTTGAGTTAAAATGTCGCTGTACTGACTTTCAGAAAGGATGGGCCGCAGGTGGCCTAGTGGGCAACGTTCGTGACTGCCACAGAAAGGGCCTCAGGTTCGATCCCAGGCAGGTACGAACGCTCGATTCACTAAATATCCGCCGTGCGTCGGATGGGCACGTTAAGCCGTCGGACCCCGGGTACTGGGCCGCTCGGTAATAAATAAGGGCGTCTCCTTCCCCCTTTCTACTTCGCTTACCTGTCACTTTCCTATCGGGCACTCTAGCCCAAGTCTCCTAGCTTCTTATTTCTAAGGGTTGTTTAAGACCTGGGGTCAGGCACTCCCTTCCTAAAATCCTCCACCTATGATCATTTTTTGAGAAAGGAAAGATTGTTGTGTGTTATATTAGTGGGTTGTCCATAAGAGAAACCGAGAGGCGTTTAAACATACCCAAGTCTACTGTTTTGGATGTACTGAATATGTGGAAGACACATGGCGTGCCTGAAGCAGCAAAACGTACCGGCAAACCAAAGAAAATCAGTGATAGAGGACGTTGTATCCTCAGGAGAGTCGTTACAGCTAATCGATGGAGTACTGCACCAGACCTCAGTGTACAGGTGAGTAAAAATGCTGAAACCTCGGTATGTACACGTACCATTCGCAGAGAACTTCATTCCATGGATTACCGTTGTCGTGCGGCTGCTCATAAGCTTTTCATCTCCACTCGGAATGCTACTCATCGTTTAGCATGGTGTAAAGAACATTTATCGTGGACCGTAGATCAATAGAAACGGGTCCTATGGACTGATGAATCCAGATACACGATCCATCAGTCTGATAGCCGTGTGTGGGTATGGCGGCAGCTGGGGGAACGTTATTCACCACAGTGTACTGTTCCTACGGTCAAGTTTGGAGCTGGCAGTGTACTCGTGTGGGGGTGTTTTTCGTGGTACGGTCCCGGCCCATTGGTTATTGTGGACAAACCTGTTAACCAGCACGTCTACCTCGATATTCTGGACAATTATGCCCTACCAACTCTATGGCAATACTATGGAACCGAGCCTTGTTGGTACCAGCAGTATAATGCACCCAACCATAAAGCAAGGACTGTTACGGCGTGGCTTGACAATAATTCCGTATGATATGTGGACTGGCCAGCACAGAACCCTGATCTTAATCCCATAGAGCACCAATGAGATGCATTAGAGCGCTGCATAAGAAGTTTGGAACCAAGGCCTATTACTAAGCAACAGTTAGCGGCAGCGTTATGTACTGAATGGAAGCGCATAGTGTTCCAAAACCTTGTCGAAAGCATGTCTCGAAGGGTCAGTACATGCATTAAGGCCAAAGGCGGACAGACACCTTACTAATCATCATCATCATCATCATTGTCAACCATTATCAATCCACTGCTGGACGAAGGTCTCCCCAAGTTTCCTCCACAACGGTCTGCCTTGTGCCAGTCTCCTCCATGTTACTCCCGCATACTTTCGAATTTCATCCACCCATCTCCCATGTGGTCTTCTTCTGGGTCTTTTCCTGTCCCTTGGAATCCAATCTAAAATTTCGGCTGTCCATCGATGGTCTGTCCTTCTGGCAGTGTGTCCAGCCCATTGCCATTTCAGGGATTTAACTCTGATCATGATGTCTTCCACTCTTGTCATTTTTCGGATCCACGAGTTCCTCTTCTTATCTCTCCTGGTTACACCAAGCATGCACCTCTCCATGCTGCTTTGAGTTGTCTGCAGCCTTTGTATGTCTCTTTTAGTTAAGGTCCACGTCTCTGCACCATACATAAGCACTGAAAGGATGCATTGATCACTTTTCTTTTAAGAGATAATGGCATATTGCTCTTGAAAATTATGCTGTTTCTTCCAAAAGCTCTCCAGGCAAGTTTTGTAAGCCGATTAATTTCTTCATCAATGTGACCCTCACTTGATATCTGCTGTCCAAGATAAACGTACGTGTCTGCTATCTCCAGCTTTTCTCCATCAATCGACAAATCTTCATTTCTTGTAAAAGCATTGAACATCACTTTTGTCTTCTGAAAGTTCATTTTTAATTCCACTTCTTTACTCTGCAGCTCTGATGGGGCAGTTGCAAAAATGACTACATCATCAGCAAAACGAAGGTGGGTTAGATAATCTTCATTAATCTTTATCCCTTTGTTTTCCCAGTTCAGTGATTGAAAGACATTTTCCAATGTGACATTAAAGAGCTTCGGAGATATGGTGTCACCTCGTCTCACTCCCTTTCCAATTTTTATGTGTGTTGTATTTTCAAACAGCCGAATCTTTGCATTTGCATTTTCATAGATGTTATTAATAATATTAATGTACGCATCTTCAATATCGCAGGATTTCAGAGCCATTGTAACTGCTGATGGTTTCACCGAATCAAAGGCTTTTTCATAATCGATAAAAGCCATGCACAATGGAAGTTCATATTCCCTCGCTCTTTCAATTAGTTCTCTCAGTACGTGGATATGATCTATTGTGCTGTAGCCACTCCTGAATCCAGCTTGTTCTCTCGGTTGAGCCATGTCCAGTGTTACCTTCAAACGGTGTGAAAGAACTTTAGTGAAGATTTTATAAACCACTGATAGGAGGCTGATAGGTCTGTAGTTCCTGAGATCCTCAATGTCACCTTTTTTATGTAGCAGGATCATTGTAGCGTTGTTCCAATCCTCAGGAATCTTCCCTTCAGTAAGGCATCGAGTGAAAATTTGGGCGAGTACTGTTTCGATTTCTCCACTTGCTTCTTGTATGATGTCTACAGTAATTCCATCTTCTCCTGGAGCTTTCCCCCGCTTCATGTTCTTGATTGCATGTTGCTGGGAGGACTGGAAGAACTCTGGTACCTTTCATGATGTCTGGAGTACATGTATAATCTCTTTCATATAATTTGGAGTAGAAATCTTTCACTCTTGTCAAAATTTCGCCTCTATTTCTTGTTACAGAACCATCTTCTTTTCTCAGTGCCATAATCTGTTTTTTTCCCTTACTGAGATGTCCCTTTGCTATCTTTAGGCTTTGGTTGTTTTCAATTGCTTTCCTCACTAGTTCACAGTTGAATTTCCTTACGTCTTCAGTGATACTTTTTCGTACTGTCTTGCATAGCTCTATATATTCCACTTTGGAAGTCACATCTTCTTTAGTTGTCCTCATCTCTCTTCTTTTTTGCATCAACATTTTGGTTTTTCCTGATAATTTGTTCACATGCAATTTGTTCTTAGACCCAGCTAATTTTGTTGCTGTTTCCATAAGAGCTTTGGTTACTTTTCTGTTAACTTCAGAAATATCCACTTCTTCCGATGTTAGGCCTTCTAAAGCAGAGAACCTGTTCTTCAGTTCCAACTTGAAGGTATTATGGTGTTTTTTAAGGTTGGTTATATCAATACATTTTATTAGTGTTCCAAAACCTTGTCGAAAGCATGTCTCGAAGGGTCAGTGCATGCATTAAGGCCAAAGGCTGACAGACACCTTACTAATATATGTCAATAAATGCTATGTTGTGTTTCTATTCTAGGTGCCCGGTGACTTTTGTCAATATAGTGTATGTGATGTATGTACCAGAGATAGAAACGGGTCAACGGGCCGGCACTTTCTACCGGGTCAAACGGGTCGGGTGACGATATTCCTGACCCAATTTCGACCCGGTTTTATTTCCGTTTTATTTTTCAAAAGCAGAACAAAAAAGCGTTTCCACAGAAAAGTGCGCACTGTGGAATTTTGTGCTCAATACTGGTGCCAGCGGACTGAAAAATGATTTGTCATGCAGCATGAAGAAAAAGTGTCTCTTCCTTCTGATGGGCAATGGTGAAAAAAACATCAGCATTTTAGAAACTTTCAACCCATCATAGGCTTATGAAAATTGGTGTTGCTGTGAAACATGTTCGAAAGCTTGATATGTTATCAAGAAAATAGCAAAAACTGAAATTAAACATACAAGTTGCTTAATTCAAAACTTTTGACTGTAGCATCATCGAAATTAGATAGAACAGCCTTAACATTGCTGCGGAGAAACATTTTCACTGTAGCAGATGTATTTGAAAACGTGTGTGAACAGTTAGGTCTTGCAAATGAAGGACGATAGTTTCAACACTTAGTGTAAGTAAGTGAGTAAATTAGACACAGTGGAGTTATATTGTTGTGACCACCTCCTACTTTTGACGTCAACAGCGCGTAGCCAATGAAAGGAGGCACGTGTCGTGAGCTGCTTGGAGGGTATATAAAGTGTGCTGTAGGAAATCTGAAAACATATCCCTCGTTGCTGTCATGGAAAAAAGGAGCGATTTATCAGGGATGATTATCGGCTTTGGGGCCACGGGTGGCAGTATTTCTGAAACAGCGCACTTTGTAAACTGTTCGCGTGCTGCTGTGATTAAAGTGTATCGGCCGCCCCGGTGGCGCAGTGGTCTAAGCGATGGCCTCTGATCATTCGTCCGTAAGGGGTCCGGGTTCGAATCCCGGTGAGGCATAGATGTTGTGTTTGTCTTACGGCACTGGCTCTCTCCCTTCCCTGGAACCAGTGACCCTAAATTAGGGACGGGCGACTGCTTATAGCCCATTGAGTTGCTCACGGTGGTCGTTAAACCTCCAATCAAAAAAAGTGTATCGTGATTGGAGAAATGGCACCATTGCGAATAAGCGACGTGGAAACTGCGGAGCACCAAGTGCCAGTGATGCGAGAGGTGAGCGTCGGCTTCGGTCTAAAACGACAGTTGAGCGAACCCTGCTGCATATGGGGCTCCGATGCAGACGGATGGTCACTGCACCTATGCTAACGAAGGTGCATCGGCAGAAAAGGCTTACATTTGCACGGCAGTATCGGAATTGTGGACATCCGCTGATTGGCAAAGGATTGCCTTCTCCAAAGAGTCACGTTTTCCTACAGTGTCGGAATTGGACCTCCGCTGATTGGCAAAGGATTGCCTTCTCCGATGAGTCACGTTTTCTGCTTCATCGAACGGATGGACGTTGGCGTTTAAGGCGAGAAACATCGGAGAACAAACACTCTACAACCATTGCTGGAAGAACACAAGCTGGTGGGGGCAGCGTTATGGTCTGGGAATTGTTTTCCTGGCGTTCCCTGGGTCCACTCATACCTGTGGACCGAATTTGTTATGAATCCATCCTTACAGACCACGTACACCCATACATGCTGATTGTCTTCCCTGGAGCGGATGAGATCTTCAGCACGACAATGCGACGTGTCACACAGCTAGAAATGTCCGAGAGTGGTTGGAAGAGCACGATGAAGATTTGACACTTAAACCTAATTGATCATCTCTTTGACTACCTCGATCGTGTTGTTCGCTCTATGGATCCTCCACCACGCAGCCTCCAGCAGCAGTCATATGCATTACAGTCAGCATGGCTCCACATCCCTGTGGACACTTTCCAGCACCTTATTGAGTTATTCCCAGCCCGTCTAGCTGCTGTCCGCGCTGCACACGGTGGTTACTGTGGATATTAGCTGGTGGTCACAATAATGTGACTCGACTGTGTACAATATTTTTTATTTTTTATTGGAGGTTTAACGACCATCGTGAGCACCTCGACGAGCTATAAGCAGTCTCTCGTTTTTAATTTAAGGCCACTGGTTCCAGGGATGGGAGAGAGCCAGTGCGGTGAGACAAACACAACACCCATGCTTCACCGGGATTCGAACCGGAACCCATCTCGGACTAATAAAACCAGCCCTTAGACTGGGGCGTCTAGAAGGCGTTGTTCATGGCGCCCAAAGGATATGATCAGAATATCAATTAAGATGTTTTAATTATGAATATAGACAGAACTATGAAAAAACTCCCCTGTCTGAGAATTCGTGTTGTTTCAAATAAATAACTTCATTTCCTGGAGAGGTACCGTAGTACACAACGAAATCACACTTTAATATTTCTGAAGGTGGTGGGGGATTATAATTGTCAGCGTCAAATTCGAGAAAATTATTAGGAATAGGATTTCAGAAAATTTAAAATAAGTTGTTTCGATTATTTTTTTATTGTAGGTTTAACGACCACCGTGAGCAACTCAATGGGCTATAAGCAGTCTCCCGTCTCTAATTTAGGGTCACTAATTCCAGGGAAGGGAGAGAGCCAGTGCCGTAAGACAAACACAACATCCATGCCACACCGGGATTCGAATCTGGACCCCTTTCTTGCGAATGATCAGAGGCCATCGCTTAGACCACTGCGCCGCTTTCGATTTTCTAATCGGAATGTAGTCTTGCAAACCTGAGACACTTCACTTTCACTACTTTATAAACATTGAAATAATTAAAAAGTGAAAAATTTTGGGATTTCACATTTTACAAATTCACGCGTTGTTAATGGGATGGAATCCTAAAATTACGTTATACGAATCAGTGTGATGTTTTCACTTTCTAAAAATATTCCAAGGTATATTTCGTTTTTTTTTATAACCAGGCTAAAGAAAAGAGCATTTTTCGATGGCAAAGAGATATGTGATGATGCAGTATTAACAGATCGACACTTCGCTTTACTTAATGGATACTAGGCAGTTTCCACGAGATCACTTTGTCTGGCTTGAAATTCCAGAATTAATGCGTTTCTCGAACCTATCAGTGCAAAATGCTCAAGAAAGAAACTCAACTTACCTCAGTATTTCCATGTTGCTGCTTCCGGAGCTTTATTCGCGATATATCTTTCTTGTTTTAAGAAAGCTGCTTGAAACTTCGCAGTCTCGTGAAACCGTAATTATCAATAATTATTCTTTTCCAATTGGGTACGCACATTCACATTCATTTTGCCGTACAACAAGCGGACCAATCGGAGAGCCTCTCGTTTTGTGTCATGGTTTTCTTTCATTCTTATTATTATTTTTTTTTAATTTGCTGAAACTGCCGTTCGTCCGCAGTTGGCGAAATGTCCCGAAGCCTCACAGATTCGAGGAAGAGTATCTATCACAGGTTAAACGACCGCGTTTGAGCAAGACACCGAAATCTGCCAAGGTCTCAATACTCGCCCCGGGGTGCCGCCTGCTTTCTTTGTTGCTAGTAAACCACCACGCTTCTCTTTTTTCACTTGTGGAGCACAATATTAAAGCAGTGAAAAACTTTCTCGAGTTGAATATCAATCATTTATTTATTTATTTTTTTATCACTACTTTTCGGATCACCTTTACTAGAACCACTTCGAGAGTTCCGTTTTCAGATTGCGCTTTATAGGAAACCGGCTATCTTCCGACGAAAATATCGTTGGAATCTCTGGTTTTGCGATCTGAGTTCTTGTGAATATGTTTCAAATGTCCATGATTCGAGATGAACATTTCCAAATGCCTTACAAAATGTTCCAATGGTAACGTTTCCCGCTCCGAATACGTTAGATCAACTTATAAATTATAAACATAATAACAGCACTTTTCACAATTTTTAATGATATTTTGTCTCGCTTCTGCTATTCAGTTCTATGAAAAGTCACATACATACATACATACATACATACATACATACATACATACATACATACATACATACATACATACATACATACATACATACATATCACTAAGCTGTTCTCTGAGATTCAGAGGTTAGCTCCAAAAAGAAATACAAACTTCCAGATATTTTTATTTATTGTTGTCGTATCAAACTTCTCCATTTACAGCGATCTTGACATACAACTCGTGCTTCACTGATATCCATTACACGCCGTACACAAGATCTTTTATACTTCATACTCATAATCTTTTTCTCATGCAGACACTCCTGAATCTGATCCACCCATGTCTTCCTTGGCCTTTCCTTCCTGCCACTTGGGCTGAAAAGATTTTCTTAGTAAGCATTTCATCACTCATTCTTTCAAAATGGCCAAACCACCGAAGCATATTGGTCTCCACCTTGCTAACAACATTTTGCTTCACATCACACAACTGCAATACATCTTCATTCCTCACACAATCAGATCGTGTCTTGCCACAAACCCCACGTAAGTAACTCATTTCTCCAGCACACAAACGACTCCTATGTTTCTTCTGCAGTACCCAGGTTTCACTGCCATACATCAGAGTAGGAACAATTACTGTTTCATACACAGCCATGCGAAACTCTCTTGAGAACCCATCATTCCTGTGCAAACCTCCCAGAGCAGCTATGACTTTCAAAGAAGAATTCACTCGCCTACTGATTTCACCATCCAACTTGTTCTCTGTCAAACATGCTTCCTAAATACACAAACTCACTCACCTGGTCAATCACAGTGCCATTTATACTTACATTACATTCAGTGCTACCCATTCCTCTCTCAAACACCATAACTTTGGTTTTTCCCTTATTTATACTCAGTTTGAATTTCATGCAAACTTCGTGCATCCGTGTCGACATACTCTGCAACTCACTTTTGCTCTCTGCCAACAGGACAGTGTCATCAGCATACAGCAATCTGCACACACGGATATCACCAAGACATAAAACCACTATTATCTATTTTGGCCTCACGCATGCATGCGTCCATAAATATATTAAACAGCCATGGTGACATTACACAACCTTGTCTAACTCCTGCACCAATGGAAAACCATTTTGATAAAACACCATTCACTTGTACATGATCTTAATGAGAGATGGGTTTGTCTTCTTGGGGCGTTCCGTGGGCAACAAACGGGCGTCGATAAATTTTGGAGGGTGCCAGCTAGTTGTCTGTGACATTGGCGAAAAGAACCCAACTCACTGGGTTTTGTGGCAGAACCTTAGGTTGAATGACCAATTGGGACCGTCAGCTGTGGGCTAATCCCCCACACTGATGTACTTACCTGATTAAAAAGACATGAAATATTAAATATTGGGCAATGAGTCTCATAAAAACAAAAGACTAATTTCCTTCCATCCTTCCTAAAAAGTCACACACACAAAAAGGATGAAACTCTTTCTCTCTATACTTTTGTTTAAACTAATGCAAATACATAGATAATTTCTAAATAACACTTAGATCTGTTGAATTCCAGATTCTTTAAATTTCATGGACATCCACGCTTTCCATCCAAAATCTTCTTTTTGGGTGCATCTCAGAAAAATCTTAATATTGCCAATTTTTGTTTATTTCACCCATTTTCTACTAAATCTTATCGCTTTCAAAACGAAAATTGAACAAGTCTGATTAACTTGAATTGAACTTTTCTAATTTTTTATGCGTGTGCAATAAATTATTCTGAAACGCCTTCTTTCTGTGAGGATTTATTAGATGTAATATTCTGAAACGCATTCTTTCTCTGGAATTTATTAGACGTAATCCGTTTATAGTTTTATCGTCTTCCCCGAGGCCGCTTCCATCTTTAGGTTGAGCAGGCTTCTTTTCGTTTTTCATTTCGTCCACGCAACAAACCCATTTCCCTAATGAGCACTGATTAATAAGTTAAGTATGTTAATAAACAAGGAAGTGTACACCAATTACACTTAAAATAGTCCAAGTGATCCGAATTTCTTGGAGTAGAATATTTAACAAAGTTTCCAAGCTTTCGCACATCAACCAGATGGCTTTTTCAAGGAAAGTAGACAGCTAACTGCAAACTGGATAATGGAACACTTCAACAATTTGAACGTGGTGACTTGACTAGACGATGAATGAATAGGCGCAAATATGATCAGACATTCGAAGAAACGAGGTCACGTTGGTAGGGCGCGCGGTGCTGCGGTAGAAAACACAGCATTATTTGAAGAATTGATTCCAAATGAGTGGCAACTCGAGAGAGACGCTATGATTGCAAGCCTCGCTGCTGGTCAAGGTTTCGCGAATGGCAGTAGATTTGGGTGTGGAGTATGAAGCTAATTTCTTGATATCATTCCACATAGGATCAGCGGACTTGAACTTTACCTCTCTTGATAGGGCAGTGGTTATTTTACCGTCTTTTGCATCCTGTGACACATATTGTAATGTTACAGGGCTTGGGGCTGACGTCTATCACAGCACCCTGTGTGGAGGGTTCGTTGATGCTTCCTTTGCATCAAGTTCTGTATCGGTGGTATAATCCGTAGTTCTCCCAACTGGAGCAGATAAATACAATACAAAGCATAGAAAAGTGAATCGACTGAGGCTAATTTTTGCAGTGAGGAAAACTTTTATTCAGATGTTACGGGGAATGTCATCAAGCTTTTGTCCGTCATTTTCGTGCTTTCATTCTTTTAGTCCTCCCCTCCGTGTCCTACTTGCCGCTATTTTCTTTTTCTCTTTCCGGCCATCCAAACTTCTCCTATAGTTTCCTCTATATCCCCGAGGTTTTTCTGCCTTCCTAAAAATCTTCACCTACTCTCTCGACTTTTCGCCACCGAGTCCCCCTCCTCATGCCCGGAGAGCAAAAACCCCCTTGGTCCGTCTAATTCCAAGAAAGCGCAGCTACGCCTTCACTCTCAAAAAATGTTCTTAATTGCTTTGACCAGTGGGAAAGGAAATACTTTGCTTCCGCTGCGATTCCCATCCAAATGGCGGGAAAATGAAAAGAAAATGACTACAGAATCTCGCTTCTCATAAATATGGAAGCCCCGGTTACACTAAATTAACTTTCCTTTTTAGTTTCTTTCCCTATGTAAATCTTGAGTTTATTCTCAGTTATACTTCACTCTTAACGTGATATCTTTTCTCGCAAACGAATACTGTTTTCAACATAACTGAGGTTGAATGAACGTGACGTATGCCTGTTTTGATAAGAACGAGAGATATAAACTACGAGTAAACTGTTGCTTGGAGAGCGTTGTGTTGAGGTGGTGTGTGGAGCGTTATGTTACGATGTGTTGGATAAAACCTTGAATAAAGCATCTTTTCCGTAAGTTTGACTTTTGTTGTTTACATGCTTCGTCTGGCAGTTAAGGTTTAATTTAGGAACTATTTCATCTTATGATTATGTTTTTTAAATAACGTAGAAGTACGAAAAGACTTCTACGTTATAATCCCTTTTATGCTCATTGATTCTAATTCCAAACGAACGTTTGGTCATTCCGATGTAGTATCGCCTGGAGCCGTCCGGATATTGTAGTGGGATTGCATAAACACCTGCCTCATTGAGAAGAGGGGGCTTGTCAATATTTCTCTCAAGCATCGTATCAAACATGCAAATACAATATTATTGTATAATATTTGTATTTGCATGTTTGATGTTTTATGTGTTTGTATTAGTTGTATTATCATTCATATTTTTGCATTTATGTGTTGTACTAATTCTTTTTTTTTTTTTTTTACATATTGTATTTCTTTTGTGTTTGCATATGGTGTGATTTGTAATTGGTCCATATTTTTTCGGTACAGAAATTGAATCTGTGATTTGATTGCGTGGTGAATGATGCAGTGTGGCAAAAAATTTAAATTAAATAAAATAAAATAAATAAATATGAAGATGCCGGAGACCTTATGCCGACACCGAAGCTCATCCTTCTGAGTGCGTTTTTGAGTTGATAGGAAACTTTTGGTATGTAGGGAAGCGAAGTTGGGGCATAGAAAGATTGCCACGGCTGGTTCTGGCTTTTTCGATAAAGTTATGCATCTGCTTCGACGTATATCCTGCATCAGTGGCCAATTCGACGATGTTTTCTTGTTCCCAATCTCTAGAACGAACATCTGGGGAGACGGTAATGTCGTATTACTGGTACCCTTCTTCAAAGTCACCAGTAACGGTAATGTCGTATTACTGGTACCCTGCTTCAAAGTCACCAGTAACGGTGATGTCGTATTACTGGTACCCTTCTTCAAAGTCACCAGTAACGGTGATGTCGTATTACTGGTACCCTTCTTCCAAGTCACCAGTAACGGTGATGTCGTATTACTGGTACCCTTCTTCCAAGTCACCAGTAACGGTGATGTCGTATTACTGGTACCCTTCTTCCAAGTCACCAGTAACGGTGATGTCGTATTACTGGTACCCTTCTTCAAAGTCACCAGTAACGGTGATGTCGCATTACTGGTACCCTTCTTCAAAGTCACCAGTAACGGTGATGTCGCATTACTGGTACCCTTCTTCAAAGTCACCAGTAACGGTGATGTCGCATTACTGGTACCCTTCTTCAAAGTCACCAGTAACGGTGATGTCGCATTACTGGTACCCTTCTTCAAAGTCACCAGTAACGGTGATGTCGCATTACTGGTACCCTTCTTCAAAGTCACCAGTAACGGTGATGTCGCATTACTGGTACCCTTCTTCAAAGTCACCAGTAACGGTGATGTCGCATTACTGGTACCCTTCTTCAAAGTCACCAGTAACGGTAATGTCGCATTACTGGTACCCTTCTTCAAAGTCACCAGTAACGGTGATGTCGCATTACTGGTACCCTTCTTCAAAGTCACCAGTAACGGTGATGTCGCATTACTGGTACCCTTCTTCAAAGTCACCAGTAACGGTGATGTCGCATTACTGGTACCCTTCTTCAAAGTCACCAGTAACGGTAATGTCGCATTACTGGTACCCTTCTTCAAAGTCACCAGTAACGGTGATGTCGCATTACTGGTACCCTTCTTCAAAGTCACCAGTAACGGTGATGTCGCATTACTGGTACCCTTCTTCAAAGTCACCAGTAACGGTGATGTCGCATTACTGGTACCCTTCTTCAAAGTCACCAGTAACGGTGATGTCGCATTACTGGTACCCTTCTTCAAAGTCACCAGTAACGGTGATGTCGCATTACTGGTACCCTTCTTCAAAGTCACCAGTAACGGTGATGTCGCATTACTGGTACCCTTCTTCAAAGTCACCAGTAACGGTGATGTCGCATTACTGGTACCCTTCTTCAAAGTCACCAGTAACGGTGATGTCGCATTACTGGTACCCTTCAACAAAGTCACCAGTAACGGTGATGTCGCATTACTGGTACCCTTCTTCAAAGTCACCAGTAACGGTGATGTCGCATTACTGGTACCCTTCTTCAAAGTCACCAGTAACGGTGATGTCGCATTACTGGTACCCTTCTTCAAAGTCACCAGTAACGGTGATGTCGCATTACTGGTACCCTTCTTCAAAGTCACCAGTAACGGTGATGTCGCATTACTGGTACCCTTCTTCAAAGTCACCAGTAACGGTGATGTCGCATTACTGGTACCCTTCTTCAAAGTCACCAGTAACGGTGATGTCGCATCAAAGTGCCATCACTAACTTAGCAATTAATTGTAGAAAATATAAAGGAAGAATTACATTTTGCACCTGTGATTATTACCGAGAAGATATTTCTTTAGTGATTGTGGTTTTTCTCACTTTGTTGTGAGGAACTATGAGAAAAGACATAAATTACGAAGAAAAAGCAATTAGCGGTGCCTAATACAGAAACGAAAGTGAATTTCCCGAGGATTTTTTCTTTCTTTCTTTTTAATGATAAGGAGAAAATTACAATAGTTCTATGAGCTTCTAGGTGATGATGGATTCAGAGTCTTGAGAGCTGAGAATTCACTTTTCGTTTGTTGTAACCAGTAGAATGATTCCCAGTATTTATATCCAAGCTCTGTTCTCACAACACTTGTGGTGAAATCAATTTTGAGACTTTCTCTAGAGATTCAATTTCCACCATTACCGAAGCGTAGGTGTTTTGAGGTTGTCTCAGCACACGACACGAAAGACGTTATTTAATAAGATAAACAGTGAGGTTTCATCCTGGTACTGTGGGGACTAACGCTCAAAGTTTACAGACTTCGCGTTGTGGTTTCATAAGAGCCTTTTTTCAAGGAATTCGCAACAAAAGGCCTCTATTCCTCATAACTGACACAAATATATACAAAATACCTTGAAAATTACACCACGTATAGTAAAATGACTGTGTTTAACGTGATGTAATTTATTTTGAAATAAATGCAAGTTATATTACAGGGCAAATTAAAGCTATAGCTGTTATTAATCCTGTTATTATTTAACTGGTCCATATTAAGTATGACCCGGTTGTAGTTCATTTGAAATTAAACATATTCCGAATTTCCTGCTGGAAATGGCATTGACCATGGACATCTATATATACACTATCTACCAACAAGTAATTGGACACCTGTGGAAGCAAAGGGAAACGAAGTTTATTCACCTTCAAAAGTTGGTGGAGCCTCCACGAGCGGCGATTACAGCTGCGCATACTCTCAACCAGGCGTTGTACGACGGCTAGCGGTATTTTCTTTCACTCGGCTTGGAGAAGACAGGTCAGTTCCTTCACCGATTTCGGACCCTTAAGTCGACGCTCCAACTTGTCCCAGAGGTGCTCGATAGGGTTAAGGTCCGGGCTCTGCGCAGGCCAGTCCATTCGATTAACCCCATTGTCACCATACCAAGCCATGGTGGACCTCGCAACAAGACAGGTGGCATTGTCATCCTGAAAATAACATGGGTCCACCCCGTAAAACTGCCACAACGTAGGAAGCGCATGGTCATCCAAAATGGTGCAGTAGGTCTCGGCGTTGAGTCTACCAGGAATTGCGACCAAGGGTCCCGTGCCATACCAGGAGAAACACCCCCATATCATAATTCCACCGCCGCCGAACTTCACAGTTGGCACAATACATTCCGGCAGGAGGCGTTCTCCAGGCAGACGCCAAACCCAGACCCTGCCATCCGAACGGTAGAGGGTGAACCTTGATTCGTCGCTCCAGAGAACCTGTTTCCACTGTTCAACGGTCCACTACCAACTGAACATGTCCAAGGTCTCAGCGCGATGGGTATCTAGTCTTCTCACCCTATTCCAAAAGGAAGCTCGGACACAATCCGCGCAAAAAATGTTGGACCTTTGTAACGCGGAATTCCGAAGATTTTTTTCACCGTTTGATTACTATGGATGAGTGTTGGTTATACCTCTATAATCCAGAAACCAAAGAAATGAGCAATCAATGGGAACATCCTTCTTCACCACCCCCAAAAAAGGCAAAAGTCTGCCGCTAAAGTGATGTTCTCTGTTTTCTGGGATAAAAGAGGTATTATATTTTAACAGACTACCTTCAGAAGGGTCAAACTATTACCTCTGACTACTATTGCAACCTACTGACCAAACTAAGAGAGCAAATTAAAAGCAAAAGACGCAGAATGATCACAAAAGGGGTCCACTTGTTGCACGACACCGCACCAACTCATTCAGCAGTCAACACCATCGTCACTGCGAGTCGTCTTCAATACAATAGATTGCCACATCCACCATATTCTCCTAATATGGCACTAAGTGACTTCTTTTTGTTCCCCTAGAGGAAACGTCCACTAAGTGGGAGGCGACACTTATGACGTCAATTTTTGAGAGAGAATAGTGGTTTTAGGCACAATCTGAGGTGTATTACACTGAGGGAATGAAGAAGGTCAAGCAAAGGTTGAGAAAATGTGTGGCACTGAGTGGTGCCTATGTAGAGAAGGCCCAAATAACTGAATTATTTTTTCCTTTCTAGCTTGTTTATTCCTTGGTGATTGCACGAACATTTTGATACCCCCTCGTACAAACTTCCCATTAATAATACACTGGCGGAAAGTGAAAAAAGAACACCAAGAAGGAATTGGCGGACGATCATGAAATTTACATATGTTAATGGGGTCGAGTTTACGTAGGTGTGATGTTAATTTCGGGACCAACCGGTGAGCGCTTACGCCACAGCACGGCATAATATGCAAATTATCGTCGGTGGTATTTAAGGAATACGGCGAAGTGAATGTAATCAGTCGTCGGCGTACGGACACGTGCGAAGACCCTGAAGAAGCTGCAATTCCTGGACATGGAAGACGTGTACGATTTCAGCAGTTATCGGACTTTGAGCGAGGTCATCTAGTCGGACTCCGCGAGGACGGGTGGCCGTATCGTCGTATTGCGGAGCGAATTGGACGGGAAGTATCGGTGGTGGTACGATGGTGGCGTAGATGGTCCGAGGAACATTCCCACACGAGAAGACGTGGAACCGGGAGTCACAGACGGACTGATGAGCGGACCGATCGACGCATAAGAAGAGCGGCGTTGTCAAGCAGAACATCCACTGCGACGCAAATCCGAGCTGCCGTTGCACCTGAGGTGACTGTGCGAACAATCCGCAACCGTCTATTGGATGCAGGACTACGTGCACATGTGCCTCTGGCATGTGTGTACCTCTGACTCCAGCTCACCGTCAGGAACGGCTGCAGTGGTGTCGCCAACGTCTGCACTGGAGAACGCAATGGCGATCTGTCGTGTTCAACGATGGAAGCAGATTCTGTTTGGGAGCCTCCGATGGCCGTATGCGTGTTCGTAGACGCACAGGGGAGCGTCTCCACCCATCTTGCATCCGCCAGCGAAACACAGGGCCTACACCTGGTCTCCTGGTGTGGGGTGCGATCACCTATCACTCCCGTACACGACTTGTGTTTGTACTGGGTACGTTAAACAGCACCTCCTACATCAACAACATCATTCAGCCCGTTGTTGTGCCATTTGTAAGGTCGGTCCATCGTGGTGTTTTCCAGCAAGATAACGCACGCCCACACACGGCACGTGCAACGCAACATGCACTTCACGGTGTGAGACAACTTCCATCGTTCACCGGATTTGTCCCCCATTGAGCACGTGTGGGATTTTATGGGACAACGACTTCTCCGGTCTCCACGGCCAGCCACGACCATCCCCGATTTGTGTCCAGGTTGAGGATGCTTGGAACTCAATACCCCAAACTTACATCCAACATCTGTACGACAGACTCCATGCCAGAATTGCACAGTGTGACGCAGTTCATGGCGGTTCAATCCCGTACTAACCATGTTACATGGAAATGCTATTTTTCAGTTTACCAGCAAATACAGCTGTATTTTGCCATAATGCTTTGATCACGTTATCCTCAGTATTCCGTTATTATGCTGTATAAATTTCGTTGGTATCAGACGTCTCCTTCTTGGTGTTCTTTTTTCACTTTCCGCTAGTGTAATTCAACCCTTTAATATAGTTATGTATATGTATTTTATGTATTTTTAGGGATGTAAGGTCAGGTGATGCGTAACATCACAGCCTCTCCTTGACAAATGTCAACCCCGCCTTCTCGTGGTACATCCTGTTCCCACTAAAGGGGCTCTGACGACCGCCAATAGCGGTATAACTATTCCATCGGGATTAGAGGAAACGCTATCCCACACTCACCAACCCGCTTGGCCAGCGTGGTGAGTTATGGCCAAACCCCTCCAAAATGATACCACAACTTAAATCTTGGCTTTCAGTCTCCGGCAGCTGGAATTTACCTGGCCAAGGCAGCGGCCAGTGCGACATGAAGGCAGAGGGTGCTAAGAATCCCCGGAGGACCGGACTAGGCTACCATCTGATGCTGACCTTGGCTGCGTATAACGGACGCTCCCTATCTTCTGATTCAAGGCTTCTTGAATTGGAAGAGGAACTATACAAAGGATCAAGTGGGACGTCGTGGGGCTAAGTGAGGTAAGGAGAAAAGGAGAAGATCTCATTGAACTGAAAAGTGGACATCTCTTCTACTATCGTGGGACTGATACTGGCAGAACTAGTGGTGTTGGATTTATAATAAACAAGAAACTGAAGGATAAAGTGGTAGAAGTTGAAAGTTCCTCTGACAGAGCTGCACGACTCGTTATCCAACTCTCGAAAAGATACCAGGCTCAGATTATTCAAACTTATGCACCCACCACAAGTCATCCTGAAGAAGAAATTGAAGAATTTTATGAGGAAATTCGTCATCGAAATAATAAAGGTTAGCAGCACTTAAAGATAATTATGGGAGATTTCAATGCAAAAATAGGGCAACGACAACAGAATGAAACTTCAGTAGGTAAATTCGGCCACGGCAACAGAAACCAGCGTGGAAATACTCTCGTTGAGTTTGCAGAGGCAGAAGGGTGTTTCATCTTGAACTCCTTTTTCAAGAAAAAGCCACACAGGAAATGGACATGGAGACATCCAAACGGGACGACAAGTGAAATTGATTTTATTATGTGTAACAAAAAATTCGTCATAGAAGAATGCAGTGTGCTAAACAAGTTCAACACAGGTAGTGACCATAGATTGGTGAGATGTAAGATGCACCTCAACACTAAACTCGAACGTAGCAAGCTCATAAGACAAACAAAATGTATTGACATAACCAACCTTAAAAAACACCATAATACCTTCAAATTGGAACTGAAGAACAGATTCTCTGTTTTAGAAGGCCTAACATCGGAAGAAGTGGATATTTCTGAAGTTAACAGAAAAGTAACCAAAGCTCTTATGGAAACAGCAACAAAATTAGCTGGGTCTAAGAACAAGTTGCATGTGAACAAATTATCAGGAAAAACCAAAATGTTGATGCAAAAAGAAGTGAGATGAGGACAACTAAAGAAGATGTGACTTCCAAAGTGGAATATATAGAGCTATGCAAGACAGTACGAAAAAGTATCACTGAAGACGTAAGGAAATTCAACTGTGAACTAGTAAGAAAAGCAATTGAAAACAACCAAAGCCTAAAGATAGCAAAGGGACATCTCAGTAAGGGAAGAAAACAGATTATGGCACTGAGAAAAGAAAATGGTTCTGTAACAAGAAATAGAGGCGAAATTTTGACAAGAGTGAAAGATTTCTACTCCAAATTATATGAAAGGGATGATACATGCACTCCAGACATCACGAAAGATACCAGTACCAGAGTTCTTCCAGTCCTTCCAGCAGAAGTTGCACATGCAATCAAGAACATGAAGCGGGGAAAAGCTCCAGGAGAAGATGGAATTACTGTAGACATCATACAAGAAGCAAGTGGAGAAATCGAAACAGTACTCGCCCAAATTTTCACTCGATGCCTTAATGAAGGAAAGAGTCCCGAGTATTGGAACACCGCTACAATGATCCTGCTACATAAAAAGGGTGACATGGAGGATCTCAGGAACTACAGACCTATCAGCCTCCTATCAGTGGTTTATAAAATCTTCACTAAAGTTCTTTCACACCGCTTAAAGGTGACACTGGACATGGCTCAACCGAGAGAACAAGCTGCATTCAGGCGTGGCTACAGCACAATAGATCATATCCACGTACTGAGAGAACTAATTGAAAGAGTGAGGGAATATGAACTTCCATTTTACATGGCTTTTATCGATTATTAAAAAGCCTTTGATTCGGTGAAACTATCAGCAGTTACAATAGCCCTGAAATCCTGCGGTATTGAAGATGTGTACATTAATATTATTAATAACATCTATAAAAATGCAAGTGCAAAGATTCGGCTGTTTGAAAATACAACACACATAAAAATTGGAAAAGGAGTGAGACAAGGTGACACCATATCTCCCAAGCTCTTTAATGACACATTGCAAAATGTCTTTCAATCACTGAACTGGGGAAACAAAGGGATAAAGATTAATGGAGATTATCTAACCCACCTTCGTTTTGCTGATGACGTAGTCATTTTTGCAACTACCCCATCAGAGCTGCAGAGTATGATCCAGGAACTTGCTGACAAGAGTAAAGAAGTGGGATTAAAAATGAACTTTCAGAAGACAAAAGTGATGTTCAATGCTTTTACAAGAAATGAAGATTTATCAATTGATGGAGAAAAGCTGGAGATAACAGACACGTACTTGGACAGCAGATATCAAGTAAGGGTAACATTGATGAAGAAATTAATCGGCGTACAAAACTTGCCTGGAGAGCTTTTGGAAGAAACAGCATAATTTTTAAGAGCAATATGCCATTATCTCTTAAAAGAAAAATGTTTGATCAATGCATCCTTCCAGTGCGTACGTATGGTGCAGAGACGTGGACCTTAACTAAAAGAGACATACAAAGGCTGCAGACAACTCAAAGCTGCATGGAGAGGTTCATGCTTGGTGTAACCAGGAGAGATAAGAAGAGGAACTCGTGGATCCGAAAAATGACAAGAGTGGAAGACATCATGATCAGAGTTAAATCCCTGAAATGGCAATGGGCTGGACATACTGCCAGAAGGACAGACCATCGATGGACAGCCGAAATTTTAGATTGGATTCCAAGGGACAGGAAAAGACCCAGAAGAAGACCACGTGGAAGATGGGTGGATGAAATTCGAAAGTATGCGTGAGTGACATGGAGGAGACTGGTACAAGACAGACCGTTGTGGAGGAAACTTGGGGAGACCTTCGTCCAGCAGTGGATCGATAATGGTTGACAATGATGATTATGATGGTGATGATGACGATATGTATTTTACGATTCTTGTTATAAAAATTTAAGTCACAGCTTTTTCATCCGTGCAGGGCAAGGGCTATGAGATAGTGGAATAAATAACACCTGATACTGAACATAGTAATACAGCCCTGGAAAAAGCATAAGGTCGCACACAAAATAGTTTATTACACTAAGATAAGCCGCCGATAATAACTGATAACTCGGGTACAGTTGGCAAATTTTGAGCAAAGCTATTGCAAAATCTGAGCTCATTAAGGCGTCTATCATAACAAATTCTAAACAAGAAAGACGACACTGAATTTTCGGGTGTAATGAGCACGTCTTTTCAATCCGTTCTGACGCGAATTAAATTTATCAAAGCTATTCAAAGCCAATGGAACCGGTATGGAAAACAATAGATCTGACGAAAGAAAGAAGATTTTCAATCGGGTTTTTAATCCCTCAGATATTGCTGTAAACGGAATCGTGAGCTTACGCCCTCTGGTTGCAGACATGTGCGTTAAGATAAACATGAATTTAAATTAGAAACATTTCGCACCGGAAACGCTCTCCAACACAGAAAGAATTTTTCAAATCGGACTCTGAGAAACAGAGGTATCGACGAAAATAAGATGTGACTTTACGTCCCCTGGTGGGAAAACCATGCATTATTTTAGGAAGTATTCTCAAAAGGTTTTTCCATATGAACGGTGTCGGTTCAAGAAAAAAAAAAATTTTTATTCGAGTTTTCAGGAGCCCAGATTTTGCTGCAAATACATCAGAAGCAGAAATTAAAACTTATGCCCCCTGGTTGCAGACATGTGCGTTAAGATAAACATGAATTTAAATTAGAAACATTTCGCACCGGAAACGCTCTCCAACACAGAAAGAATTTTTTAAATCGGACTCTTAGAAACAGAGGTATCGACAAAAATAAGATGTGACTTTACGTCCCCTGGTGGGAAAACCATGCATTATTTTAGGAAGTATTCTCAAAAGGTTTTTCCATATGAACGGTGTCGGTTCAAGAAAAAAAAAAAAATTTTATTCGAGTTTTCAGGAGCCCAGATTTTGCTGCAAATACATCAGAAGCAGAAATTAAAACTTATGCCCCCTGGTGGCCAAACCATTCTTTACCAAACATTAGAAATTATGTGAAAAATATGTTCCATCAGGTGTTGTATGCGATACAGGAAGAATTTTTCAAATCGTAATTTTAGAAGCAGAAATAACGCAGAAAACGCAAATTTACCTTTGTGCCCCCTAGCGGAAGGTCTATGATTTACTTGAAATTTTTGTATTTAGAGGAAAAACATTTCGCATTGAAAACACTATCCAACAAAGGACTTTTTCAAAAAGTAGAGATATTGACAAAAATAAGATATACATCTACACCCACTGGCGGAGAAACCATACAATATTTTAAGAAAAAAATATTCCAAAAAGTTTTATTGACGTGAGTAGTATCGGTCAACAAACGACTTTTTTTCAATCGAGATTTTAGAAGCTCATATTTTGCTGCAAATACATCAGAAGCGGAAATTAAGATTTACGCCTCATGTATTTCAGTCAGGATACCTCCATTGTTGAGGCCCCTGTTGCCAAACCATTTTTTTTTAAATTAGAAATTATGTGCAAACGATTTCCCATTAGGAACTGTATCCAGTGCAGAAACAATTTTTCAAATCGGAGATTTAGAAGCAGAGATATAGGCAATTTACCTATACGCCCCCTAGCGGAAAGTCTATGAATTACTTGAAAATTTTGAAATTATATGAAAAACATGTTACACTAAAAACACTATCCAACAAAGAAGAAATTTTTCAAATCGGACTCCTAGAAGTAGAGATATTGACAAAAATAAGATATACATCCACGCCCCCTGGCGGAAGAAACTATGGAATATTTTAAGAAGAAAATATTCCGAAAACGTTTACCGATGTGAGTGGCATCAGTCCCCGAAAGAATTTTTTCAATCGATATTTTGCTCAGATTTTATGGCAAATACATCAGAAGCAAAAATTAACGCTTACGCCCTCTGGTGGCCAAAGTATTCTTTACCAAAAATTTGAAATTGTATGCAAAATATTTTCCATCAGGAGGTGAAGAAAACATTTTTCAAATCGGAGTTTTAGAAAAATAGTTATCGGGGAAAATGTAATTTACTTTTACGCCCCCTAGCGGGAAATCTATGCGTAATTTGAAAAAGTAACTATATCTAAAATACTCTTCCACATAATTGGAATCGAAAGATAGAAGAATTTTTTTCAATCGGATGTTTAGAAGCAAATATGTGGAATAAAACGTGTTTTTGAATTCGACATCATCTGCATTTACGCCCTCTAGCGGCGAAATTGTACATCGTAAAAACAAAACGAAATGAAGGATCATCTTTCGCATATTTCAAGCTTCCCAATGCAAAAACAGTTTTTCAAATCGGACTAATTGTTGCAGAGATATCGTGGGTACAGACGGACGGACTGATGGACGGACAAACCGGTAGCATAAGCACGATCTTTTTTTTACAATAGACGTGCTAAAAACGAACACGTAAAATTTATGACTTCCAGAACAAAAGTACGAAACATTCTAAAACAGAAATGCCTAAAATTTTTCATGAACTACACTATCTACCAACAAGTAATTGGACACCTGTGATATCAAAGGAAAACGAAGTTTATTCACCTTGAATAGTTGGTGGAGCCTCCACGAGCGGCGATTACAGCTGCGACCCTCCGGGGCATACTCTCAACCAGGCGTTGTACGACGTCTAGCGGTATTTTCTTCCACTCGGCTTGGAGAAGACAGGTCAGTTCCTTCACCGATTTCGGACGGTGGGGGCACCCCTTAAGTCGACGATCCAACTCGTCCCAGAGGTGCTCGATAGGGTTAAGATCCGGGCTCTGCGCAGACCAGTCTATTCGATTAACCCCATTGTCACCATACCAAGCCATGGTGGACCTCACAACATGACAGGTGGCATTGTCATCCTGAAAGTAACATGGGTCCACCCCGTAAAACTTCCACAACGTAGGAAGCCCATGGTCATCCAAAATGGTGCAGTAGGTCTCGCCGTTGAGTGTACCAGGATTTGCGACCAAGGGTCCCGTGCCATACCAGGAGAAACACCCCCATAGCATAATTCCACCGCCGCCGAACTTCACAGTTGGCACAACACATTCCGGCAGGAGGCGTTCTCCAGGCAGACGCCAAACCCAGACCCTGCCATCCGAACGGTAGAGGGTGAACCTTGATTCGTCGCTCCAGAGAACCTGTTTCCACTGTTCAACGGTCCACTGTCGACGTTCTTTGCACCACGTTAGCCGAGCAGCGCTATTGGACTTGGTGATCAAAGGCTTGTGGGCGGCAGAACGTCCATGATAACCGAGAAGATAGGCTTCCTTACGGATGGTTATTCATCGAAAGAACACTCCCGGATTCTTGTTGTAACACCTTGCGGATGTGGCCCATTGATTTGGTGCGGTTCTTCCGAATTTCTCTGGCCAGCACTCGTCGGTCTCTAACTCCCAGTTTTGTGGGTCTGCCGGGTCAGGGCACATTCCGAGAGTCACCTCTCATCTTCCACTTGCCAATCACGTAGACCACTGTCGATTTTAGGTACTTCAACTCGCTGGATATGTCATCGGCCATTTGTGTGATACCCGACGATTACACCTTTCTCGAAATCGGAGAGCTCCGAACTGCGTGGCATCTTGCATGCGACTGGTTGCGTTGTTGTTTCCCATACGATATTTAACGGCGGCGGCCGTGACGTGTATCAGGACCGCAGATATCGTCGATTGCAGGGGTGTCCAATTACTTGTTGGTAGATAGTGTACTTTCTTTCAGGCCATCGCGTTGACTGTGATCAGGTTGCATGTAAACAAAGCGGAAAGACACACTACAATCGGGAACCACGTTTTTTTATTTTGTGTCGCGAAAGGCAGACAGACAAACACATACACAAACTTGCTTTTATCATTATAGATTGAGGAAGTGTTGAGCTAACAGACGGAGTCTTTACATTTCTTCGTTTTTCAATTCGAACAATTTTTTTTAAAATTAATGTTAGTGAGCCGACTTTCGTGAGACGGTTAAAGTAAAAGGTTATCTAGTTTTAATTGAAATTCCTCAATGACACGGAATTTCGGGAATCGGTAGGCGTCAAAATCTGACCATGGACGATGATCGGATGAGTCATCTCGTATCTATGCCCGAACAACTAATTATCTCTAGAGCTCCGCTCAATGAGTACTACAATACTAGAGGTCCTCCAATTTAACAAAAATGTAATTATTAGAACATTTTTATTTGGGGGAAAAATATAAGGTCGGCTTACATGTTTGAACAATTTAGCACTTAATAGTCTAACAGTTTGCCTTTCTTTTCAATCAATCAGTCATAGAGTTTGCAAGCTTCCACAGTGTCTGAATTTCGATATTTGCCCATGCTGTCTGCATGGCTGCAGTAAGGTCCGCTTTCGTCTGGAAATGTCTTAAGTCCTTGTAGACAGAGCGCACCATTATACCCCAAAGGTTTTCCATCGGGTTGAGGTAGGGGCTCTGAGAAGGCCAGTCCAAATCGCGAACGTCACTGGCTGCAAACCACGCTTTACCACACCGAGAGTTGTTGATTGTCCTGCTGGAAAATCCAATCTCCCGATGTCATAAAGGGAGCAATAGGTAGCGAATTATCCGCCAGCATATTTTGGTACTTGTCGGAGTTAATTTTTGTGTCTATAATCACAAGTGGAGTTTTTCCAGTTGCAGAAAATGCCCCCAAACCATGACCGAGCCTCCGCCGAATTTACGCTTTGAAAAATAGGGGTTTTCTTTCCGCAGATCATGCCAATATTTAGCAAAACCGTCAGGCCCGTCCAAATTAAATTCCTTTTCACCGGGAAAGACCCGTTTTTAAACTTATCACCGAAAGTAATATGCCTTTTTGCAAACTCTACTCGAGCACATGCATGTTTAGCATTCAGGTAGGGTTTTGGCTTTAGCTTAATATATTGGATGTTCGAATTGCCGGCTAAAACATTTCGTACAGTACTGCCACTGCAGAACAAGTTCAGTTCACGAAACAATTTCACTGGACGCCTTTTTGTTAGCGCATGCAAGTTTACAAACTCTACGTTTCATGAGATTTGAAATTGATTTTGGCCTACCTGCAGATTTATTTAGTCCATCAGAAGATGGATTTCGCAAATACAACTTGCATCGGCCTATAGCTTTTGCAATTTCCGCACCACTCTTCCCACTCGCATGCAGTCCTTGTACAGGGTGCCCGAGAATTACTGGACACATTACAAAATTATGTACAAAAAAAAAACTATGAGCATTGTCTGTTTTTCTATGTCACGTATTACTAACACGGTTTCTATATTTTTGTTTTGCAGAATTGTTATTCCCAGAATCCAATAGATGGCGCTAGGTGTGGTCTGATGAGGAATGTATGAGAAATGCGCAATCAGTAGTCATGTCATCTGTACAGCAGAAGGCGATGTGTGTGTTATGGCTTGCGGAATTAAAGTCTGTCATTAAAGTTAAAAGACGATACCGTTTAGAGTATGGTTGTAATCCTCCGTCAACGAATTCAATTAAGCGGTGGATGAAACAGTTTAAAGAAACTGGCAATGTGGAACATCGTGGAGGAGCCGGTAGGCCTAGCGTCAGCGGTGAGACGGTTGCCCAAGTTAATGAAAGTTTCCGACGAAGCCCCAGGAAATCCGTTCGTAAAGCAAAGAGAGAACTGTGCATTCCGAAATCGACAATTCACGATATCTTGCACAAGAAATCAAAGTTTCATGCTTATATTATTCAAATAGTGCAAAAGATGCATGTAACTGATCACACTCTGATACGATTTCGCTGTGGATATGCTGAATCAAGTGGAAAACGACGAAAACTTTCTCAGTACTGCAAATTTTAGTGATGAATCCACATTTCATGTATCAGGTATTGTGAATCGTCACAACTGTAGGATATGGGGCAGTGAACCGCCTCATGCTGCTATTGAACTGGAACGTGATTCTCCAAAAGTTAATGTGTGGCGCGCCCTGTCAAAAAGAGAAGTGATTGGCCCTTTCTTCTTCTGCGAGAAAACCATAAATGGTGACATTTACTTGGATATGCCAGAAAATTTCGCTATACCCCAGATCAAAAGATATGACAATGTCGTTTTCCAACAAGACTGCGCGCCTCCGCATTGGTCAACGTGTGTACGTAAGTGCCTAAATGAGCATTTCCCCAACAGATGGATTGGGCGTGGTGGCCCCGTTCCGTGGCCTCCTCGCTCTCCAGATCTAACTCCATTGGATTATTTCATGTTAAGGATCGTGTCCATCAGACGCCTTGTACTGATTTGCAAGACAGCGTATCACAGCTGCTATTAATTCTATAACTCATCAGATGCTTGCCAATACATGGCATGAAATCCAGTATCGCGTGGACATACTACGAGCAACCAAGGCATCTCAAATCGAAATTTGTTAACTTGTGTGGTTACATTGTAAGTTAGTACAGTCAGTTTCTTTCTATCTGATTAATGTTTTGTTTTATATAATTTTCTAATATGTCCAATAATTCTCGGACACCCTGTATTTTACCGCGTTCAAAATCCGACAACTTACAAATAGACGATGACATTGCTCTGTCTACGTTAATTATTATCAGCACATAGCAACTGAAAAATTCTTGGGGTTTTACTTATGGCAGCCAATGCTGCGTGAATAGGAGTGGTGTCTCCAGTAATATAACCTCCTTGGTAAGGTTCCAAGGAGGTTATATAACTGGAGACGCCACTAACTCTGCCGCCATAGGTCACAGCTAATCTGTGGTGTAACGTCACAAGCAGGCAAAAATGAACTAAATTATACCGTTGATATGTTATAATTAAAGTGGACAGAGTGATGCCATCGTCTATTTGCATTATTTCCACATCTTTCTAATTCTTTCGTCCTTTGGATTTATCAGCTGTAATTTCGTAGCTTGCACCGTTCAATGCCACCAGATGGCGACACATCAGCTGCTGAGCCCAAGGAGGTAATATTACTGGAGACACCACTGGCTCTGCCGCCATAGGTCACAGCTGATCTGTGGTGTGACGTCACAAGCAGGCAAATATCGAACTAAATTATACCGTTGATAAAACAGTAAGCTTGTGCATCATTGGTAAAGATTATTGAATTACTCATTTTATCTGTTTATACGCTTAGAAGCTTTTGTTCCATTGGTTTCAAAGCAGCTTCTTTTCTGCGGTTGCGTCGTGCATGCTCATCACAGACGGTGACTTATGGCGGCCAATGCTGCGTGGATAGGAGTGGTGTCTCCAGTAATATAACCTCCTTGGTACACACTGTTATCAAAGTAATCTGTGGTGTGACGTCACAAGCAGGCAAAATCGAACTAAATTATACCGTTGATAAAACAGTGAGTTTGTGTATCATTGATAAAGATTATCGAATTACTCATTTTCTCTGTTTATACGCTTAGAAGCTTTTGTTCCATTGGTTTCCAAGCAGCTTCTCTTCTGCGGCTGCGTCGTGCCTGCTCATGACGTCATTTGCAGCACGGACGGTGACTTATGGCAGCCAATGCTGCGTGAATAGGAGTGGTGTCTCCAGTAATATAACCTCCTTGGTAAGGTTCCAAGGAGGTTATATAACTGGAGACGCCACTGGCTCTGCCGCCATAGGTCACAGCTAATCTGTGGTGTAACGTCACAAGCAGGCAAAAATGAACTAAATTATACCGTTGATAAAACAGTGAGTTTGTGTATCATTGATAAAGATTATCGAATTACTCATTTTCTCTGTTTATACGCTTAGAAGCTTTTGTTCCATTGGTTTCCAAGCAGCTTCTCTTCTGCGGTTGCGTCGTGCCTGCTCATGACGTCATTTGCAGCACGGACGGTGACTTATGGCAGCCAATGCTGCGTGAATAGGAGTGGTGTCTCCAGTAATATAACCTCCTTGGTAAGGTTCCAAGGAGGTTATATAACTGGAGACGCCACTGGCTCTGCCGCCATAGGTCACAGCTAATCTGTGGTGTAACGTCACAAGCAGGCAAAAATGAACTAAATTATACCGTTGATGAAACAGTAAGCTTGTGTATCACTGATAAAGATTATTGAATTACTCATTTTATTTGTTTATACGCTTAGAAGCTTTTGTTCCATTGGTTTCCAAGCAGCTTCTTTTCTGCAGCTGCGTCGTGCCTGCTCATGACGTCATTTGCAGCACAGACGGTGACTTATGGCGGCCAATGCTGCGTGGATAGGAATGGTGTCTCTAGTAATACAGTATAACCTCCTTGGCTGAGCCCATCAATATGGATTTGTGTAGTCAGATGCTGACTGATAAACCACGAGCTCTGTGAATTGTTTCCACCGTGGAGTGAAGCGAACACACTCTGCTAGTTATAGAGAGTTCTGGGGTTCGGTGTCGGATGAAAAAAATTTCAGTTGCGATGCGCTGGTTATAATTAACATGGACAGAGCGATGTCATCGTCTATTCGTATTATTTCCACGTCTTTCTAATTTCCTCATCCGCCAACTTTTTCCCCTTCGTTATAGCAATACTCTTCTCAAAGCCAACACGGGCTTCCCCACGTGCTCTGCTTATCAAGGCGTCTGTTCCCACACATGCGTGAAACAACCTAATTTCCATACTCTTCGGGAAACATTCCTAACCTTATCATTTTTTCCAGCTGCAAATGAAGTTAATTCAGTTTTCTTATTTTCATTTTTTTTTTCCTTCGCATTATTATTTTAGAAGGGTTTGAAACTTGTTTTAGCACTATTTCAACGGTTCGCCCCATTAACTTAGTCATCTATTTTCTGCATTTTCGCATTTCTTTACACGGCCTTAACATTTTTTTTTTCAGCTCTGCATTCTTGTTCTTCGGATGGGAAAGACAGCGACCGAAACGAGTCTGTCAAAGGCCAAAATGTAACGACCTGGTCAGAGCATTTCCGAGATGGAAAAACTTGTGGGCGACTCGCTGTCAACAGTGATTAGTGCCTTCAAAAAGTGGTCCAAGGAGTGAAAGACAATGAACCACCGGCAAGGTGTGTGTTGAAAATGACGTATTGACGCAAGAGGTGAGTGAATGTCATCCAGTATGGCATTAGCCCAAAGAAGGGATATACTGTAGCGCAATTCGCCAGTAATTTCAATGCTGGTGAGGGAAGTAAAATGTCACAAAAAACAGTATATCGAATCCTCTTGAAAATGACGCTTCGGATGCCCATGTTAACATCGGTTCATTGATAGGTTGAATCAGAAAAAAAGAAAAAACTAGGAAAAAAAAATAAGTTTCATAAAAATAAACCAAAGTTTGAAGAATTATACAACACTGAGGAAAAAAATAATAAGTAAAATAAGGGGAATACGATATTTTCACTATGGGAGTTTGGAAACAACTGCTTTTCTGACGAATTAATAAAACGTACAAAAAAAATGTTTATAGGAAGTATGGACTTAGTCGCTATGTCTCCAGAATGAAAGCTTTTTCTGCTGAGACAGTGGATGAAAAATACGATAATGAAAACCTAATTAAAACGAAAGAAAAGGTCAATGAAACTAAATGTCTAAAGAAAAAATGCAGCAGGAACAGAAGTTAAAAATGAAGGGACAGACACGGAAGAACTGGACATTTAGTGAATGAAATATACGCAAAGTTTTGAAACATCTCAATTTAAAGCGAACTAAATGAGATTAGGGAGTTCTTACTGAGTTTGATGAGGCGAGTAAACAATAAAAATTTAGTTATACATGAAATAAAGTAAAAAAAAACAGCTCCTTTAAGAATATGAATTTTGGTGAAAGTATGAAATTTTAGTTAAAATGTCATTTCGAAAAGAAATAGATTGAGTCGATATGTAGGGAAAAGCAGTAAGCATTTCTTTATTTTCGCTATGGGGATGGGGAATAACTGCTTTTCTGGTGAGTTGGTAAAACGTTAAACAAATAATATTTAGGGGAAGAACGGAATTATTCACTCTGCCTCTAGAATGAATGTTTTTTCGGACGAGACAGAAAAATATACAGCCCAAAGAATACAAATTTAATCGTAAGAAAAAAGGTTTTAGATTGTATGTCTTGACAGTGAATGTTTTCCTGTTGGGGCAGACCACGAAAAGTATAGCAAACTAGGAAAGAATTTTAAAAAAATGCATTTTTGACATACATGCAAGCGTTGAGGAATAATTTTAAGCAAGTTGGAAAATATTGTGACGATCCCCCCCCCTCGCATAATTAATTGGCGAGAGGCGTGGTTAATTAACGGTAATTGAAACTTGATTGGGGGTTTTAATTAACAGAGAGTTATAATTTAAACTCTTGCGAGGGGCGGTATATTGAGAAAAGATCTTCCAGCACTTTGAATTCAAGTGGCGAGTTGCAGGTGTTTGCCACGAGAACAAAGAGCCCATAAACGGAAATGGGACGGGTCAGAGTTTAAAAGCTATTTCCAATGACTCAAAAGTGTTTGGACGGCAAAAGCGTTTGAAGCTTTTGTCTGTGCCGCGCGCGAAACAATGGAAGCTCTTAGACTTGAAGAGCGGTTTATAATAGAAATGTCGCGGTTTCAAGTGTTGGAATTCACCGCTTACCAATTTCTTGGAGAGGGGAGATTGTTGTTAAAGACAGATCCCGTTTGATATCCGAGAGAACAGGGCCTCGATTTTTCCTCGTGCTAGAAAAATGCTTGCCGTCCGTCTGCGTGCTCTTGCAATTCTGAGCATAAGAAGGGAATCCAGCTGAAAGCATAAGCTGATGAATAAAAAGCACCAGATGTGCCTGGAAACTTTCTGATCCTCGCCGGACTACGATACCTGTCCTAAAGAGCGATTTCCGGTGAAATGCGGCAGAGAGAAATAATAATTACGGAATATCGCCTCACTCATGCAGAGCGGAGAAGAGAAACGCCAACAAAGGGGAACCACGGAGGAGGACCCCCACTGCCGAACCTCTTCGCAAAGAAAGCGGGGAGAGAACTTTTGTGCGTGTGTCTGAGTACATGCGTTCAGCGACTAGGGATGATGTCGTTTTGACGAAGAGACCGTAAGCAACGCGGCCTCCTCCAAAAAGGAAACAGAGCTACTCGTAGTGCCGACATATTAGTGAATGTGAGTGAGTGTTGTGTTGTTCGTGTCATACTGTGGATACTCAAGGACCTATGTAAGTACTTTTTACCAGCATTCTTTGCGGCTCATTGTGAACGAACAGACTTTTCGTTAGGACATATTTTCTGAAACACCGAAGAGGGCCAAAGCTGGCCGGAAATTATAGCTTTGTAATTAGATGAAGAATCCGGTGTAATTTATGCATATATCCATTAAATCCCTGTTTTAATTGTTATACTGTACCTCCATTGGTTTATTGGTGTACTGTGTCGGCTAATTGGCTAACGAAGTATTGGCGGATCCAGTGATTCGAATCGCAGTCCGGAAGTGATTGGTCATCCTGACAACTAAGGCCCAAAGGACGCAACAATATGCTATATAAGGAAACAAAAATCTGATGATTTGTTACATCTAAAATAATCGTTTGCTGAAATGAAATGAAAAAAAAATAGTCTGATAAAAGGACTCATAAGTTTGACCAAGTAAAAAAAAAAAAAAAGAATCCTGACCTATTGAGAAGTTTAACGAAATTTCAAAGATAGAAGAAGAAAAATAGTGAAAATTGGGAAGCTATAATGATATGCGAAATAAAGAAAGAAAATATTGTTTCAGCAGAATTTTAACTGGGAAAGATCTGTAGAGTTCTTGAACATAACGAAAAAATTACGAGAAAATATTATTGCAGGGGCAAAAGACTCAGAATTAACATGAAGTCTATGTCCAATAATTACTGCGAACAGGAACGAAATCGTTTCTAAAGAAGCATTTCCTCTTCTCATGGTCTGAAATAAAATTGAATTGAATTTAATTGAATGGAGGAAAAGGAAAAGTTCCCCAGAAAATGCATTACATCTACGCGAAAAAACTCCCTCAAAACATACAAAAAAATATATATAAACACATGAAGAAATAACGTAAAAGTAATTAAAAAAAAAAAATAGAGTGAATACGTAGTACACGAAAACCATTTGACCACCCGACCATTTTTTTGAAACCAAATCATCGTGAGTTAGAACTTAGCTGAGACCATCAGAACATTTTTATTCCCTAGGAAAGAAAATTCCCCAGCATCGTTACGTAAAAATTTCCTCCGGGGGAAAATAGCATCGAAGAGGGGGAAAAACTACCGCTTGAAAACCACAGTAATAAATAAAAAAAATCCCAACGGACCCCACTCTGTCGCTGCCATCCCACAAAATCAAAGATCCGTCGAAAAAATAAAGTTCCAAGAAGCGCATAAGCACCATCATATCTAAAACCTATGTGGCGCCATTTCTCCACTAGGCCGTTGCCATCCCTCAAAATCAAAGATCCATCGAAATAATAAAGTTCCAAGAAGCACCGCTAGAGGCAGCACATCAGCATCGAGTTGACATCCCCCTATATCCAACCCCTTTCCCACTCGGTCGTTGCCATCGCTCTAAAACAAAGATCCAACGAAAGTTCCAAGAAGCACCACTAGGGGGCAGCACATCGAATAGACATCCCCTATATCCACCCCTTTCCCACTCGGTCGTTGCCATCCCTCAAAATCAAAGATCCATCCAAAGTTCCAAGAAGCACCGCTAGGAGGCAGCACATCATGACGACGATCACGTGACAAAAATTTGACAAGTGGACAGCTGGGGCAGCCGGGGACAGCCAATGTTAAGTCTATGGAGGGCTGCCCCTGGGGTAGAAGAACCCCTTTTCCTCTACTGACTACAGAAGCGAGAAAAATATTATTACAACCCACCCCCCGCCATTAATTCTGGGATTAAAGGGCGTGGGGGATGTATGAAATTAATTAAGTAATAATTAATTAAGTTGGAGTTTTTATTGGGGTTAAAGAGTAAAGAGCAGATAAAGTGTTATCTGGGGTTAGGAAAGAAAAGAGAGGAAGAATTCTCACAAAGTTTCGGTGGTCGGAGCTTCGAGCGCTTTCAAGACATAAATCGCAGCTGAAGGGCAGACTAAATAACTGGGAAGGAGGAACGTTTCGAAGCTAGATATTACTGACCAATTATAGAACTAAATGAAGATGGGGGACAAGAGGGTCAGCGAATAATCATAAATTCGTACATTGTTTTAGAACACTCTCGAGTACAATTGCTCTCTTTTTGTGTGGTCTGGTCGGTAAGCAAGATTGCGCTCTTGGAGAAAGAAAGTTCAGTTGCTGTTTTAGAGTCTGACGGAAAGAGACTTAAAGACGAAGTCTCGGCTACACTCCGGTTGAATGGCGAGATGCCAGAGCACTGGATATCCGAGATTAATGGAAACCTATTAGTTGCGGGCTGAAAGACGAGGACAAGCGTGAGAGAGCAAGTGTCGTTGGAACACCGGGAAATGTCCAGCGAAGTAGGTCATTGACCGTCACCGAAAGAGAAACGCGCAAGGAGGGCGAGGGATAGCAAGTAAAACCTCTTCATCATCCACAGTCCCAGCAGCGGCAAGTATTTGGGGAGCGACCAAGTCCCTGACGAAGAGGGAGGTGTACACTGAAGTACCAGAAAAACTGGCACAGACGAGCAAATGCAAAATCCATAGCAACGTCACCTATGCGCGTACTCGGTTGCATCCGCCAGTGCGTATATAAAGCGATAGACATCCTTGTAAGCTGTCAGAGCTGTTTTCGGCATGAGAATGACAAGTAATAACGATTTAAGCGATTTTCAACGCGGTGCCATAGTTGGCGCTCGTGAGATGGGCCATAGTATTTCGGAGGTAGAAACGAAGTTCGGATTTTCACGGACGACCATTGCAAGGGTGTACTGTGACTACAAGAATTCCGAAACAACCTCCAACCTACGATACCAGTGTGGCCGCAAAAAGATATTAGGTGAACGTGACCATCGTCGGCTGTCAAGAATCGTTTCACGCGATAGGCGTGCAACACTCTCGCAGGTATCATCGGAATTCAATGCTGGAGCCTCAACAAGCATCAGCGCCCGGACTGTCAAACATACCCTGCACGATATGGGCGTTGGGAGCCGACGCCCAACTTGAGTCCCCTCGATGGGTGCACGACACAGAGCTATGCGCCTCGCTTATAGGCACGGCAACAACGCCACTGGACACTTGATGACTGGAAACAAGTAGCCTGGTCTGACGAGTCGCGTTTCCAATTGTATCGGGCAGATGGAAGAATTCGTGTGTGGCGCAAACCCCATGAAGCCATGGATCCCGCCTGTCAACATGGAACTGTGCCGGCTGGTGGGGGTCCGTAATGGTAAGCGGTGTGTATAGCTGGACTTCACTGGGACCCATGGTACGTCTACAAACATCTGTAACCGGCCAATGCTATGTGCGCATCCTTTCTGATGAGGTACATCCGTTCATGTTCTGCATTCAGCTGATGGGTTGGGCCTATTCCAACAGGACAATGCACCTCCACATAAGTGTCAGGACGCCACATTATGGTTAGAGGAGCATTCATCCGAGTTTGGGGTGTTTCCATTCCCACCCAAGTCCCCAGATCTGAACGTGATAGAACACATTTGGGATGCCAAGCAACGCGCTATCGAACACAGGAATCCGAGACCTCGGAATACACTCGAATTATAGAACGCTCTGAAGGAAGTATGGTGTGCATTGCTTACAGCATATTTCGAGAAGCTAGTGGAGTCCATGCCCCGTCGTATTTCTGCAGTCCTGCGCTCCCGTGGAGGACCTACCAAGTTTTAGACTGGTGCACCAGTTTTTCTGGCACTTCAGTGTATGTGCGTCTGAATATGTAAGGAAAGTCTTTGACAAAAGGAACCCGCGTATGTGATACTCACCGTGAAACAAAGTGAGTGTGTGCGACAACTTCATATCAGTGGGTGACTGATATGTCGTCAAATTTTATGAGGCGGCATCTGATGCTTTGATTTTAGTGGATACATCAGCGGTATCATCAAATTGTAAGTACATTTATACACTGAAGAGCAATTGAAATAGAGACAGCTGTGTAGTAACGTGTAGCACCACCTTTCGACCTGATGACGGCGGAGATTCGTCTCGGCATGGTCTCAACAAGACACCGGAAGCGTTGGGAAGCCATACGGATCCACGACCCCTGAACAAGCTCCCACAGTTTACGAAGATTTGATGGAGGGATGTCAGGGCCTCAAACATCTCTCTCGATGACATCCCAGATGTGCTAGATGGGATTGAGGTCAGGTGACCTAGCTGGCCAAGGAAGCGAGGTCACGCCGGTGGAGTGTTCATCCAACCATTCGGATACAATTCGGGAGCTGCATTGTCTTGTTGCAGGATGAGGTCCCCAGTGGGATGTTGAAGACGCACAAACGGGAGCAAATGGTTAACCAGGATATCCCGGTAACGTTGACCTGTGAGGGACGATGTCACACGTACCAGGGGTCCCATTTCAGTTCACGTAAACAGTCCCTAGACGAGAATGCCACCCCCACCAACTTGAAGAATACCCTGCTGGCAAGAAGGATCCATCGCTTCATGGGGTTTGCGCGGTACTCGTATCCTGCCATCCGCATGCACCAACGTGAATCTCGACTATCAGTCCAGGCAACATTTTTCCACATGTCTAGGGTCCAGTGTCGATGTTCCCGCGCCCATGCTTAATCTTTGCACCCTGTGATGTGCGGTCAGCAGCGTGGGACGATGACTTCTGTACCCATAGCGAGGAGATGGTTCCGGATGGTGTGGCTGCTTACACGGTTTTGTCCACCAGCGTTTAAATTGCCGAGTGATTTCTTGCACTGTGGCCCGTCTATCCGCTGTTACAATGCGAGCTAGCCGACGATGACCCCGCTCATCCACACGCTGTTGTCCACGGCAGTTGGGCCTTGCAGGGATGGTTTTACCGGATTCGATGTACTCACGGTGCACCCGTGACACAGTGGCTCGTGAAAATCCCAGTGCCTGCACGACTTCCGAGATGGAGTGACCCATTCGTCGGGCGCCGACAATTTGCCCACGATCAAATGCGCTTAGATCCTTCATCTTTCCCATACTGCGTCCGACTCTTACTGATTCCAGCTGCATCACTTCTTATATTGTCGGATCGCTGCATACATCATGTCGTTTCCGTTTACAGGGCAGCCCACAGCGCCACATTTGCATAACGCCAGCTGTCTCTAATTCAATTGCTCTTCAGCGTATTTTTACACTTACGACTAAAAACAAATAATGACTAAGGATTACAGACGGTTGACGTGGACCAGGAACATCAAACAGCGGTAATCAAGCACAAAACAGAGGTCATCGCTCTTTGCACGTTTAAATTTTTTCCGTGACTCACTTATAAACGTGGAAAGAGAGATGACCTCTGTTTAATGACTAAGGAACTGAGACAAGAATTGTGAATTGGAAATTACCTCATGTAGTGAATTGAAATGATAGATTTCTTTTAAAGGACTGAACTGTAAGGTTTAAGCGTACGAATACCGGGAGTAAATGTCGGTCAGAAAAGACCACTCCACCAACAAAAGATTTGCATGTTGAATTCGGTATCTTTATCATCATCATCATCATCATTGTCAACCATTATCAATCCACTGCTGGAAGAAGGTCTCCCCAAGTTTCCTCCACAACGGTCTGTCTTGTGCCAGTCTTCTCCATGTCACTCCCGCATACTTTCGAATTTCATCCACCCATCTTCCATGTGGTCTTTTTCTGGGTCTTTTCCTGTCCCTTGGAATCCAATCTAAAACTTCGGCTGTCCATCGATGGTCTGTCCTTCTGGCAGTATGTCCAGCCCATTGCCATTTCAGGGATTTAACTCTGATCATGATGTCTTCCACTCTTGTCATTTTTTGGATCCACGAGTGCCTCTTCTAATCTCTCCTGGTTACACCAAGCATTCACCTCTCCATGCTACTTTGAGTTGTCTGCAGCCTTTGTATGTCTCTTTTAGTTAAGGTCCACGTCTCTGCACCATACGTACGCACTGAAAGGATGCATTGATCACTTTTCTTTTAAGAGATAATGGCATATTGCTCTTGAAAATTATGCTGTTTCTTCCAAAAGCTCTCCAGGCAAGTTTTGTACGCAGATTAATTTCTTCATCAATGTGAACCTCACTTGATATCTGCTGTCCAAGATAAACGTACGTGTCTGTTATCTCCAGCTTTTCTCCATCAATCGACAAATCTTCATTTCTTGAAAAAGCATTGAACATCACTTTTGTCTTCTGAAAGTTCATTTTTAATTCCACTTCTTTACTCTTGTCAGCAAGTTCCTGGATCATACTCTGCAGCTCTGATGGGGTAGTTGCAAAAATGACGACGTCATCAGCAAAACGAAGGTGGGTTAGATAATCTCCATTAATCTTTATCCCTTTGTTTTCCCAATTCAGTGATTGAAAGACATTTTCCAATGTCGCATTAAAGAGCTTCGAAGATATGGTGTCACCTTGTCTCACTCCCTTTCCAATTTTTATGTGTGTTGTATTTTCAAACAGCCGAATCTTTGCACTTGCATTTTCATAGATGTTATTAATAATATTAATGTATGCATCTTCAATACCGCAGGATTTCAGAGCCATTGTAACTGCTGATGGTTTCACCGAATCGAAGGCTTTTTCATAATCGATAAAAGTCATGCACAATGGAAGTTCATATTCCCTCGCTCTTTCAATTAGTTCTCTCAGTACGTGGATATGATCTATTGTGCTGTAGCCACTCCTGAATCAAGCTTGTTCTATAATCCATTAAATTGTTTACATGTGAAGTCAGAGCAGTATTGTGAGCTCTTTTCAGATGAATGTTGTTTTATCAGATGTTTAAGTCTTTGCCCATGAAAATTCAATCTTCGCGCCAAGGACGACTCCTTGTAATTGTGGATTATAAAGAATTGCTCGACCACTGTTACAACACTAGTGGTCCGCGGTGGGATCGCGACCACAACAATATCATTATTTTATAAGGGACATATTCAGGAATCAAAACGGAGTATGGGAACGGGAAAGCAACAACTACGGGAAAGACAGTTTCATTGTATTTACCAGTAAAAAGTTTGAAACAGTAGCTGATAAGAAATCCACGCCTTTCGTTTTAACGGAAATTCTTCCGTAAATGAACAAGGAAAGAAGACATAAAAACAGATGAATAAGAAAGCAAACCTAAGGTCGCTTTCACTTCGACAAAAGAAAAATGTTTCAGTTCCTCTTTGACAAAGTATCGCTTGCGGTGAAGGTTAATTGCTCTCTTTGTATACTGTGCTCTGGCGAGGCAACAGAAGAACGAAGGTCGGAAATTAGGTCACGAACAAAAAAACATTGCCAGACAAAAACCAATTCCATTTTAATTAAATCCCACTCTTGTGAATTCTTCTTCTTTTTAATGATAAGTATTGAAAGATAATAATCATGTCTTTCAATAGAAACAGAATACAAATTTTGAGGCCGTTACAGCAACGTAAAGAGTTCTTTTTAAAAATGAATGATTTTTAACATACATAATTTCATCTGCTTCAAGACAAAAAATAATCTAACGCACCTTTTAGAAATTAAGGTATCGTGAAAAAGACCGCACTCTGGCGCATAATATGAAAACACACTGAAGGAAAAATGAGGATGCCATCGGATTTTAGGGTGCAGTTTCTTTTTACCTTTCATATGAAAGTAAATACACTATCTACCAACAAGTAATTGGACACCTGTGATAGCAAAAGAAAACGAAGTTTATTCACCTTCAATAGTTAGTGGAGCCTCCACGAGCGGCGATTACAGCTGCGCATACTCTCAACCAGGCGTTGTACGACGGCTAGCGGTATTTTCTTCCACTCGGCTTGGAGAAGACAGGTCAGTTCCTTCACCGATTTCGGACCCTTAAGTCGACGCTCCAACTCGTCCCAGAGGTGCTCGATAGGGTTAAGGTCCGGGCTCTGCACAGGCCAGTCCATTCGATTAACCTCATTGTCACCATACCAAGCCATGGTGGACCTCGCAACATTACAGGTGGCATTGTCATCCTGAAGGTAACATGGGTCCACCCCGTAAAACTGCCACAACGTAGGAAGCGCATGGTCATCCAAAATGGTGCAGTAGGTCTCGGTGTTGAGTCTACCAGGAATTGTGACCAAGGGTCCCGTGCCATACCAGGAGAAACACCCCCATAGCATAATTCCACCGCCGTTCACAGTTGGCACAATACATTCCGGCAGGAGGCGTTCTCCAGGCAGACGCCAAACCCAGACCCTGCCATCGGAACGGTGAGGGTGAACCTTGATTCGTCGCTCCATAGAACCTGTTTCCACTGTTCAACGGTCCACTGTCGACGTTCTTTGCACCACGTTAGCCGAGCAGCGCTATTGGACTTGGTGATCAAAGGCTTGTGGGCGGTAGCACGTCCATGATAACCGAGCAGATGGGCTTCCTTACGGATGGTATTCATCGAAAGAACACTCCCGGATGGCTGTTGAAACTCCTCGCGGATGTGGCCCATCGATTTGGTGCGGTTCTTCCGAATTTCTCTGGCCAGCACCCGTCGGTCTCTAACTCCCAGTTTTGTGAGTCTGCCGGTTCGGGGCACATTCCGACAGTCACCTCTCATCTTCCACTTGCCAATCACGTAGGCCACTGTCGATTTTGGGTACTTCAACTCTCTGGATATGTCACGTATGGATTGGCCATTTCTGTGATACCCGACGATTACACCTTTCTCGAAATCAGAGAGCTCCGAACTGCGTGGCATCTTGCATGCGACTGGTTGCGTTGTTTCCCACACGATATTTAACGTGACGTGTATCAGGACCGCAGATATCGTCGATTGCAAGGGTGTCCAAGTACTTGTTGGTAGATAGTGTATTATCGTGCTACCTTTTAATTGAAAAAGATGCCGTCATACACGATTGATGATATTACACGTACCTACACACAGATTAAAAACGTTTAATTTCTTAAAATACATAAAATGCAAGATCTTTCAAGAGTGCCCAGCACTCCATCCTGAGGTAAGATGACCAGCGGTAGATCAGATCAGATCATATGTACAGGATTTTAGGAAGGGAGTGTCTGACCATAAGTCTTAAACAACCCTTAGAAATAAGAAGCTAGGAGATTTGGGCTAGAGTGCCCGATAGGAAGGAAATACGGAAACGAGGTAGAAAGTGGGAGGAAGACGCCCTTATTTATTACCGGGAGCCAGTACCCGGGGTCCGACGGCTTAACGTGCTCATACAATGCTATAGTAGATCAGATCAGATCATATGTAGAGGATTTTAGGAAGGGAGTGTCTGACCCAAGTCTTAAACAACCCTTAGAAATAGGAAGCTAGGAGATTTGGGCTAGAGTGCCCTTTAGGAAAGTGACACGGAAGCGAGGTAGAAATGGGGAGGAAGACGCCCTTATTTATAACCGGGGAGCCAGTACCCGGGATCCGACGGCTTAACGTGCCCATCCGACGCACGGCGGGTATTTAGTGGTTCGAACGTTCGTACCTGCCCAGGATCGAACCTGAGGTTTTGTCCATGGCAGTCACGAACGCTGACTACTAGGCCACCAGCGGCTTACCAACGGTAGAACCAGATGCACGAATTACATACACAAAATCACCAGATGTCAATGACGTAACGAGGTGAGTATACGCAGATGTGATTCAAAGTCTCATAATCGATAACAGTATTGAATTGGTACAAACAGGAATATAATCTTAATCGAATGAGTGCAAAGGAAACAACGGTATAAAGCGTGGGGAATCATCATTGCAACAACGAGGACCATAGGCGTGTATGTACAAACTTTCACTCAATAACAGGGGTCTATGTGCAAATAAATGGTGATGCCAAAACAGCAACCAGGTTCCAATCCGGGTATTGGGTAGCAGAATTGACAATGCGAGCTAGAAGTGGTCTCTAAGTTATTCTTAATAGAATACTTGTGTTCGGTCATTCTCGTGCATATAGGATGCATGGTATATCCTATATAAAAAAGTTCAGCATCCGAAACGTCCAACAACGTTGTTAAGGGGTGCACAATAAAGTACGGTTTATTTGCTATGTCAACTGCTTTAATTAGTGAACAAGTGCCTAAAAAGTATGTTGGATCTGTTGATTTCAATCCACATATTGTAAACCTTCTTGCCAACATATGCTTCCGTCATAAAATACAATTTGGAATACGATCATGCAATCTATATACCATTATCCGCAACGATCGTGACAAAATTAGCAAAGGGAAAAAATGGGGTGTGTATGTTATTCCTATGCTCGACACTATCTCTGGTGAACTAAATAATCATTATGTGGGTTCAACCAAAAGAAATTTGGATTTGAGATTGAATGTACACAGATATAGTTTAAAAATGAATCACCAAAGCACCTCTTTTGCAAGAACTGTAAGTGCTGGAAATTCCATACCAGACTGGGACAACGCTAAGATTATAAACACACCTAACTCTGTTTATTCCTTGTTATTTGCAGAAAGCCTCTATATTTCGGCTTATAATACACGTTGCTGTAATGATTGTTATCCTTGCGTTTTGCCTGAACCTTGGAGCAATCTTGTTGGGAAGGACAGCACAATAACAATTGCTTCTGTTAAGTAATTTTCATTGGCTAATTATGCCCTTTTTTTGACTGTCTTGTTATCTGGTATATCATGTGACATTGACATTACCTTTCCCATGATGCATCTACTCCACGTGCTTAAGACCAGCATGTAACCACATGGTGAAATCACATCTGATGAAGGTGTCAATGTGACACCGAAAGTGCTCATTTATTTTTTAAACTGTACATAGATTTCGTTTTTTAGCTGAATAAATATCATCGCGCAACAAGACGGATTTCTTTTAATACAAGAACTGTTAATAAGGTTTGTAGCAAAACATTTTTCTTTGTGCGTTCATTTGCTTAGAACTTACCAGTTTAGATAAGTTCTAAGTAATAAGTTCAGGTCTAAATACTATGTTGTTGCTTCCGGATGTTGTGATTTTCTTGAGGCCACACTTCCGGTCCCCTTCCATCTTTTGTTATGGGACAAAAACATTTATGTACTATTTTTGCCTCGCTGAACAAGTTTGTAATTGACTTTTTTGTCTTTTCTGCAAAGGGGGCGCGATAGCATTCCCCCCCCCCGGGGGCGAGAGGATCCGTCGTGGTGTTATTGTGTGCGCCATAGGGGTTTCCGATACAGCCGCACAAGAAGTAAATCGCTAACTGCCATAGTTCTGAGACATTGGCCTGATCAAGGACTTTCCTTGTAACCCTGTATATTCCATTTTTATTGTGACATATGTTTTTTCCTTCTGCACTCATTCGATTATATTCCTGTTTGTACCAATTCAATACTGTTATCGATTATGAGATTCTGATTCACACCTGCGTATAGTCACCTCGTTACGTCATTGACAATTGGTGATTTTGTGTATATACACAGTGCGTCAAAGAATTTTTACGACTGGCGCCAGATTTCAGCCTATGGTGGCGCCACCAGGGTAATCGCGAATGCGTTAGAAACCGTGACCATCTGCTTGCTTTCTGCCAAAAGTACTGCGCAGTTGTTAAAGTAACTCAAACGAAACGGCCGTTCGTTAGAGAAGTAAAAAATTTTTTTCATGTTGAATTATTAAGATGGAACAAAGGGCTGTTATTAAATTTAACGCAAAACTTGGTAAAAGTGCCTCGGAAACGTACCAAATGATGAAACAAGTTTACGGTGAGTTTTGTTTAAGTAGATCAAATGTTTTCCTATGGCACAAACGTTTTTCGGGTGGAAGAGACATGCTAGAAGATGATCAGCATACCGGAAGACCAAGTTCATCTAGGACACCTGAGATTATTGAAAAAGTGCGTGATTTCGTGGCAAACAATCGATGTGCGTCACTAAGAATGATGGAAGAGTCTTTAAACATCAACAAAGAAACGATTCGAACCATCCTGCATGAAGATTTGGGCAAAACAAAAGTCTGTGCTAAATTTGTTCCACACACGTTAACCAATGAACAAAAATCAAGGAGAAGTGCACATTGCAGAGACATCATTTCAGCCGCTGAGAATGATCCAAACTTCTTAAAATTGATTGTTACAGGTGATGAAACATTGTGTTTTCAATATGAACCTAAAACAAAGCGACAAAGTGCGGAATGGAAGCCAAAAAACTCGCCACAAGCCAAAAAAACAAGAAAAGTTCCATCGAAAATCAAAACAATGCTTATTACATTCTTTGATAGTAAGGGTATTATTATCCAGAAAGAATTTGTTCCAAGTGGACAAACAATTACTGGTGAGGTTTATTTAAATGTTTTGAGGCGTTTGATGGGCAGAATTTGTCACATTCGTCCAGAATATCGAGATGAAAACAGTTGGTGTTTGTTGCACGATAATGCACCCAGTCACACCTCACTTCTTGTTCGTAGATTTTTGGCGAATTATAACGTCTGTGTGTTGAATCATCCACCGTATTCGCCCGATTTAGCACCCTGCGATTTTTCTTTATTCCCGAAACTTAAAATGACGTTAAAAGGGTGTTATTTTGATGATATTTCGACCATAGAAAGAGCTTCGACGCGTGCTTTGGAGGCAATTCCGCAAAGTGAACTGGAACAGGCATTCGAATCATTATTAAATCGCTGTAACAAGTGTATTGAAGCCGGAGGGACTTATTTTGAATAAGAAACCAAAACAAATTATAATTTCTTGTTTCTATTTCATTTTACAGACCCAGTCTTAAAAATTCTTTGCCACACTGTGTAATTCGTACGTCTGGTCCTACCGCTGGTGATTTCACCTGAGGATGGAGTGCTGGGCACTCTGAAAGATCTGGTATTTCATCTATTTTAAGGAATTAAACTTTTTAATCTGTGTGTAGATACGTGTAATATCATCAATCGTGCATGACGGCATCTTTTTCAATTTCCGTTTCATTTGTTTTCAAAATTCCTTCACAAAACATGGTGTTTAAATTACATCCCCTTAACCATGACCAAGTATGGGATTATAAATCTAGCAAGCTAAAGATTCGATGTAACTTTTCCATGATCTCATGTTGTATTTTCCTGTAGTGATCTACACTGAAGTGCCAGAAAAACTGGTACACCAGTCTAATACTTGGTAGATCCTCTACGGGAGCGCAGGACTGCAGAAATACAACAGGGCATGGACTCCACTAGCTTCTGGAAATATGCTGTAGGCAATGCACACCATACTTCCTGCAGAGCGTTCTACAATTCGAGTGTATTCCGAGGTCTCGGATTCCTGTGTTCGATAGCGCGTTGCATGGCATCCCAAATGTGTTCTATCACGTTCAGATCTGGGGACTTGGGTGGGAATGGCAACACCCAAACTCTGAATGCTCCTCTAATCATAATGTGGCGCCCCGACACTTGTGTGGAGGTGCATTGTTCTGTTGGAACAGGCCCAACCCATCAGCATGAATGCAGGACATGAACGGCTGCACCTCGTCAGAAAGGATGCGCACATAGCGTTGGCCGGTCACAGACGTTTGTAGACGTACCAGGGGTTCCAGTGAAGTCCAGCTAAACACACTCCATACCATTACGAACCCCCATCAGCCGGCACAGTTCCCTGTTGACAGGCGGAATCCATGGCTTCATGGGGTTTGCACCACACGAATCCTTCCATCTGCCCGATACAGTTGGAAACGCGATTCGTCAGACCGGGCTACTTGTTTCCAGTCATCAAGTGTCCAGTGGCGGCGTTGCCGTGCCCAAGCGAGGCGCATAGCTCTGTGTCGTGCACCCATCAAGGGGACTCGAATTTGGCGTCGACTCCCAAAGCCCATATCGTGCAGGGTACGTTGCACAGTCCGGACGCTGATGCTTGTTGAGGCTCCAGCATTGAATTCCGATGATACCTGCGAGAGCGTCGCGTAAAACGATTCTTGACAGCCGACGATGGTCACGTTCACCAAATATCTTTTTACGGCCACACTGGTATCGTAGGTTGGAGGTTTTACCGGAATTCTCGTAGTCACGGTACACCCTTGCAATGGTCGTCCGTGAAAATCCGAACTTCCTTTCTATCTCCGAAATACTATGGTCCATCTCACGAGCGCCAACTATGACACCGCGTTGAAAATCTCTTAAATCGTTATTACTTGTCATTCTCATGCCGAAAACAGCTCTGACAGCTGGCAAGGATGTCTATCACTTTATATACGCACTGGAGGACGCAACCGAGTACGCGTATAGGTGACGTTGCTATGTATTTTACATAAGCTCGTCTACACCAGTTTTTCTGGCACTTCAGTGTAAATATCTGATTTAAAAAAAAGCCCAGGTCAAATTTGAATCCCACTCATACAACAGGTTGAGACATGTAAATAAGTAAAATGCCAGTCGCATGCAGTTTCAGAGCAGCACTCTCTGAAAACCCAGTCTTGAATATAAAGATTTGGCTCAAACGAGATGTTGCAGTCAGTGAAGAGCTGACATTGAGTTGATAGAGTGTTTCTTGTGTCTCGCTATGTCCCTTCGCCGAAGGAGGTCGCATTACGAACAACTGACGTACTTCGAGCGAGGAAGGATTGTTGGGATGAGAGAAGCTGAATTCTCCTACGGCGGAATTGCCATTCATACGAGACGAAACGCCACTACAGTAATGCGAATGTGGTGTCAGTGGACAGATGAGGTTCGGACACATAGAAATCCGAGAAAAATGGTCCGTAAAATCGCAGGACTTCAAGGGGTGACAGACATCTCTACCGCATGGCAATGACCGATCGCACAGAGACATCCACGGTGTAAGAGCAGCGGTCGAGACTTTATCCTCTGTGACGTGCCTGCCCGGCAGGACGCACACGACATAAAGGCAGATAGCAGCGATTACGAACGTCCGTGTAGCTCAATTGGTAGAGCGGCTTATTCCGGAATGAGGGGACCCGGGTTCGAGCCCCGGCGTGGACAAAAATGACGAAGCAATTTACTTCGTTATACCTCCAGCACAGTTCGATAAGCCTCCCTGGTGGTGCAGTGGTTTCTAAGCGATGGCTTATGATAATTCGTCAGAGAAGGGTGCGGGTTCGAATCTCGTAAGGCATGGATGTTGTGTTTGTCTTAAGGCACTGGCTCTTTCCCTTCCCTGGAGCCAGTGACCCTAAATTAGGAACGGGTGACTGCTTATAACCCCATTGAGTTGCTCACGGTGGTCGTTAAACCTTCAGTCAAAATAAAAAAACACGAACCTGCACTATTGTCTTTACTGATGTGGTTGAATGAATTTGTCAATCAAATAAAGTTTACATTTGTTGTTTCGTGAGTTTATTCTTTTCAAAAAAAGCTAACCGTCGGTTCCGACGGGTTTCGTCTAGTAGAAGACTAAAGCAGCGACGATGGCTTAAATTGCATTATTTACATTTTTAACTTTGTTTTAGAGCAACTGAGTACGTACTTAGATTTCCAGGCATTTTCGTGCAATGGAAATATTCGAATTTAAAAAAAAAAAAAGATTAATTATCCTTCAAATGTGTGTTCTTCCGACTTTTTTTTCTTTTTCTGGGTAATTAGAGAAGATCTAGCAAGCGGTAATAAATCTTAGTGATGACACCGAAAAGGAGGCCACTTTTTCGGGTAAGGAAACAACTACTGTAAAAGAGTTCACGTAGTCGCAACGAGGAGGCTTGCAAAACACCATGAATATTAAAATAGTTTTACTCGTCCTTTCAATCACGAAAATACGGTCAAGGTTGAATCCCCCTGTCAGTATGAGATGAAGAAATAATTTGGAATACCAAGTGCCACATAAGGCAGGCTTCAGATCTTCCTAATAAGAAATCAGTTGATCGCATCTAGGTTACAACGAAGAGTTCAAAATAATTTTATTTCGCGAATATCGGTTGTGGTGTTAAAAAAATTTTCGACACCATTTTTTTTTTTTCAGGTCTACTCTACGGAAACCCCTCCAGGTCTTTTCCTGTTACATTTTTTTTTTTTTTCTTTCCAGACTAAGGAAAGTGGAAAAGAAAGAAAAAATGTGATAAAGAATTCGTTCTGGAAACTGAAATAAGTTTCACACTTCCTTTCATAAAGATCTTGAGAAATATTTCCATTAGAATTTAAGCATCGATTTGTCTTGTTTTCTTACTCATTCAAAACTTCTTTTGCAGTGGTCTGAGCGATGGCTTCTGATCATTCGTCCGAACCAGTGGCCCTAAATTAAGAACGGGCGACTGATTATAGCCCACTGAGTTGCTCACGGCGGTCCTTAAACCTACAATTAAAAAAAAAAACTAGTTTAAATGTCCTTAGAAAGAAGTACTTTTCAGTTATCACTGTGATCTAGGAGGGTGGGGAGTTAACGACCACCGTAAGGAACTCGGCGGGCTATAAGCCGTCACTCGTCACTAACTCAGGGCCGCAGGTTCCAGGGAAAGTTCCATTTAAGGCAGCTGGTTCCACCCCTGCATTTCTACCAAGAAGTAATTGGACACCCCTGCAATCGACGATATCTGCGGTCCTGATACACGCCACGTTACATATCGTGTGGGAAACAACAACGCAACCAGTCCATGCAAGATGCCACGCAGTTCGGAGCTCTCTGATTTCGAGAAAGGTGTAATCGTCGGGTATCACAGAAATGGCCGATCCATACGTGACATATCCAGCGAGTTGAAGTACCCAAAATCGACAGTGGCCTACGTGATTGGCAAGTGGAAGATGAGAGGTGACTGTCGGAATGTGCCCCGACCCGGCAGACCCACAAAACTGGGAGTTAGAGACCGATGGGTGCTGGCCAGAGAAATTCGGAAGAACCGCACCAAATCGATGGGCCACATCCGCGAGGAGTTCCAACAGGCATCCGGGAGTGTTCTTTCGATGAATACCATCCGTAAGGAAGCCCATCTGCTCGGTTATCATGGACGTGCTGCCACCCACAAGCCTTCGATCACCAAGTCCAATAGCGCTGCTCGGCTAACGTGGTGCAAAGAACGTCGACACTGGACCGTTGAACAGTGGAAACAGGTTCTCTGGAACGACAAATCAAGGTTTACCCTCTACCTTTCGGATGGTAGGGTCTGGGTTTGGCGTCTGCCTGGAGAACGCCTTCTGCCGGAATGTATTGTGCAAACTGTGAAGTTCGGCGGCGGTGGAATTATGCTATGGGGGTGTTTCTCCTGGTATGGCACGGGACCCTTGGTCGCAATTCGGGACCCTTGGACTCAACGCCGAGACCTACTGCACCATTTTGGATGACCATGCGCTTCCTACGTTGTGGCAGTTTTACGGGGTGAACCCATGTTACTTTCAGGATGACAATGCCACCTGTCATGTTGCGAGGTCCACCATGGCTTGGTATGGTGACAATGGGGTTAATCGAATGGACTGGCCTGCGCAGAGCCCGGACCTTAACCGTATCGAGCACCTCTGGGACGAGTTGGAGCGTCGACTTAAGGGTCCGAAATCGGGGAAGGAACTGACCTGTCTTCTCCAAGCCGAGTGGAAGAAAATACCGCTAGCCGTCGTACAACGCCTGGTTGAGAGTATGCCCCGGAGGATCGCAGCTGTAATCGCCGCTCGTGGAGGCTCCACCAACTATTGAAGGTGAATAAACTTCGTTTTCCTTTGCTATCACAGGTGTCCAATTACTTGTTGGTAGATAGTGTATCTCACTTACAAAAAAACTGCAAACCGGTTTTCCTCTTTTTTGTCAGCCAAGTCCGTTAAAAATGAACTCCGTGGACTTAGTGAGACATAATAAATCTACGTGGAGATTTTTGAAAGTTGAGATCTCTACGTGAGTCGCAGGAACCGTTTCTGACAAGAACTGCGCTCCAGTGCAGCGAATGTGAGCGAACGCGATTTTATCTCCAGGTACCAAAAGGAGGTCAAGGTAATGTCAAATTTTGCAGAAGGTGGTGAACGTTTTTGCTGTTGCGTGAGAGACCTGACAAAAGCACAAATACTCTACTTCTGACTTCAAGGTTAAGATGGCAGTCAATCTTATAAATAATGCTATGAATTCATCTGAAAACAGATGCACTGGGTGAAGTGGGAACAGCCGCAAGAATGAATTACACAGGTCTACAAAATGTTACATATTAAAAATAGTATCGCAACTAAATCTAAATGGTGAGCAGAACAGTTTCTAAGTATAAAGCTTCGTCTTTGAATTTCATAAAGATTTCTTTAAACCTTCCATTTATTTTTGCTGCCCCAACGTAGGTTGCCTTCGTAAGCCCACAATAGGGCAGCATTTACATTTCTAAATTTGGGGGCAAGTGTTTCACTATGCCATTTCCCTCGATGGCCCAGGGGTGCTTACTCTGTGAAATAAAATTTCCTGAAATAAATGTTGGTGATCACTTCTAAAAAAAAAAGCAACTGCTGCCGCTCTTTTACAAATTTCGCGACACTGGCGCTTTTCTAGCTCGTAGCGCAAAAAAGTATTGAGCACAAAAATATGAAATTCACATCGTTTGTAGAGAATTGTTCGGAGAACACGCTGAGATAAGCCGTTTTTCGATTCTGGTGATACTTCAAGAGCTATTGTATTTCAAAGTTAAGGTAAGCGAAAAAGTGCTATCAGTTAGCGTTCCGGACACACTAACAGCAACAGAATCACGAAACTTTGTAGGGGCCGTGGCCGAATTTTTGCATCACTTTGCCCTTTTTTTTTTTGAATTTCGATTTAGTTTACGAGAAATTAAATTTTTAAATTTCTATAAATTCTCTGTTTCGCGATGGGATCCATTTTAAAAAAAGAATATACACTGGCGGAAAGTGAAAAAAGAACACCAAGAAGGAGACATCTGATACCAACGAAATTTATACAGCATAATAACGGAATACAGAAGATAACGTGATCAAAACATTATGGCAGAATACAGCTGTATTTGCTGGTAAACTGAAAAATAACATTTCCATGTAACATGGTTAGTACGACGTTGAACCGCCATGAACTGCGTCACACTGTGCAATTCTGGCATGGAGTCTGTCGTACAGATGTTGGATGTAAGTTTGGGGTATTGAGTTCCAAGCATCCTCAACCTGGACGCGTAAATCGGGGATAGTCGTGGAGATCTGGGGATAAGTCGTTGCCCCATTAAATACCACACGTGCTCAATGGGGGGACAAATCCGGAGAACCATGGAAGTTGTCTCACACCCTGAAGTGCATGTTGCGTTGCACGTGTTGTCTGTGGAGTGCGTTATCTTGCTGGAAAACACCACGATGGACCGACCTTACAAATGGCACAACAACGGGCTGAATGCTGTTGTTGATGTAGGAGGTGCTGTTTAACGTACCCAGTACAAACACTAGTTGTGTACGGGAGTGATAGCTGATCGCTCCCCACACCAGGAAACCGGGTGTAGGGCCTGTGCGTCGCTGGCGGATGCAAGAAGAGTGGAGACGCTCCCCTGTGCGTCTGCGAACACGCATACGGCCATCGGAGACTCCCAAGCAGAATCTCCTTTCATCGCTGAACACGACAGATCGCCATTGCGTTCTCCAGTGCAGACGTTGGCGACACCACTGCAGCCGTTCCTGACGGTGGGCTGGAGTCAGAGGTACACATGCCAGAGGCACACGTGCACGTAGTCCTGCATCCAGTAGACGGTTGCGGATTGTTCGCACAGTCACCTCAGGTGCAACGGCAGCTCGGATTTGCGTCGCAGTGGATGTTCTGCTTGACAACGCCGCTCTTCTTATACGTCGATCGGTCCGCTCATCAGTCCGTCTGTGACTTCCGGTTCCACGTCTTCTCGTGTGGGAATGTTCCTCGGACCATTTACGCCACCATCGTACCACCGCCGATACTTCCCGTCCAATTCGCTCTGCAATACGACGATACGACCACCCGGCCTCGCGGAGTCCGACTAGACGACCTCGCTTAAAGTCCGATAACTGCTGAAATCGTACACGTCTTCCATGTCCAGGCATTGCAACTTCTTCAGGGTCTTCGCACGTGTCCGTACGCCGACGAGTGATTCCATTTACTTCGCCGTACTCCTTAAATACCACCGACGATAATTTGCATATTATGCCGTGCTGTGGCGTAAGCGCTCACCGGTTGGTCCCGAAATTAACATCACACCTACGTAAACTCGACCCCATTAACATATGTAAATTTCATGATCGTCTGCCAATTCTTTCTTGGTGTACTTTTTTCACTTTCCGGCAGTGTATATGGCAAACTATAAATCATACAGCGTCCTCTTTACAAAAAAAAAATGTCATTTCCTGATTTTTAGGCATTTTTTAAAGAGGTAAAGGAGGGGAACGAGCGTCTTACTGTCTTCAGCGTTCACCACACAGGAAAGTCCCGGTCTCGTGACCTGTTGCCATGGTGACGCAGCTGTTTTTAGCACTCATTTCTGATTGGGTGATAGGACAGGCAACAATCAAACTGGTAATGACGCAATGCTTAATGACGTAACGCCCCTTTTAAAGTTCAGCGTTTTCCCCGGCGTACGTGAATACCTATGTAAATATCGGCTTTCGCCTGGTATATAAAAAGCAAAGAGTGAAAATGCGAGTGTGTTCGTCCGCGAATTGTTCGACCACTTCTAAATTACCTAGAGATCTGAAAATTGTCATGCTGATAGGACTTAAGGTTCGTATATCTAGAAATATACGAAAACAAACAAAACAAAAATCAGAATGACGGCTTTGGAACATTGTCTGCTTGAATTTTTCGCAAATTGTTTGACCACTTCTAAATTACCTAGAGATCTGAAAATCGGCCTGAATATAGGTCTTAAGATCCGTAGACCTACAAAAGTACGAAAATAATAAAAAAAAAAAAAAAAAAAAACGACGGCTTTGGAAAGCGGGTGATGGCGGCTTTCCATCGTCCATAGCAGACCGACGATTCCCATAGCATACTCGATGTTTTCCATCGTCCATAGCGGACTGACGATTATCGTAGCATACTCGATGGTTTTCCGTCATCCATATAGGACAGCAGATTATCATAGCATACTCGATGTTTTCCATCGTCCGCAGCGGACCGACGATTTAGTTACAATACGCGATGCTTTCCGTCGTCCGTAGCAGACCGACGATTTCCATTGCATACTCGATGTTTTCGTCGTCCGTAGTTTTTTTTTTTTTTTTGATTGTAGGTTTAACGACCACCGTGAGCAACTCAATGGGCTATAAGCAGTCGCCCGTCCCTAATTTAGGGTCACTGGTTCCAGGGAAGGGAGAGAGCCAGTGCCGTAAGACAAACACAACATCGATGCCTCACCGGGATTCGAACCCGGACCCCTTACGGACGAATGATCAGAGGCCATCGCTTAGACCACTGTGCCACCGGGGCGGCCGTCCGTAGTGGACCGACGATTATCATAGATTCCTCAATGTTTTTTGTCGTCCGTAGCGGACAGATGATCTCCATAGCATACTCGATGTTTTCCGTCGTCTGTAGAAGACCGACGATTTTCATAGTAACTACGTATAATCCGCAGTACTTGGGAGTCTCTGAATCTTTTTTTTCCCGCCGCATGATCTGATTGAGTGTCAAGCGGAACGGTGTGCACGGAGAATTTACTGTGACGAAATCCCGACGATAACGATGGGGCACGGGGGGTTCTGGCGCACAATTCCCATTTCTGTTATATAATTTATTTATAGGGACATTTTTAGCAAAAGTACAGAAAATTTTAAAATCCGGAAGAAACGTTCTTCCGGCCAGAAAACTTTAAAAAAAAATCGGAAAACTTAGTGTTAAGCCTGCTGCGTGTCTTTTCCATCTGGAGAACAAGAATAACGCTAATTAACAGAGCTCAGTATCAGGTGCTATTTACACCGTTTCATGACCTTCAAACGGGTGGTCATTTACCTGCAATTGCTTCGATTTGCATAAAGATGCGTTGGTCATAAATTTTTTGGACCTTTGCTGAATAAATTGGAAAGCTTTATTAAACGAAGTTTTCAGGAGATACCGTTCACGAAACAAATGCAATGTATTTCAAAGCACTGCCACAACGAAAATTGCAAAGCAAAAGTGGTTAGGTGAATGCGTTATGTTTGCAAGGATGTGACGCATTTTTTTTTTCGTTTTAATACATGTCCGCCTTTTGCTTCAAGCGATCATTAAATGTCATTCGTGCTATGAATAGCGGCTGATTTTGAAAAAAGTCAAGGCCGTACAGGCGGGTGACTGGGTTTGGTTGTTTTACAATATATGAAGGTGACATTAGAAGCTGAATTTACTCGCTTTTCTGTCCTCGGCTCACTAATAGGCAAAAAATAAAAAGCGTGAGATGACAAAAGGTGAAATTAAGAATCAAAGGAGAGAACGGAATGTAAGTAGATACCACATAACAGTTTCTGGCAGCGGAAATGAATGAATCCTTGCTATCTCTAATGGACATCAGGTGCCACTGATGATCAGATGGCGTGCCAAAAAGCTGCATTCTAGATTTGTTTTTGAGATAGTAGAAACACATCACCCGAATTGACAAGGACATCTGATATTTAATTCCCTCTTTCTAGTCCGAATTCCAACATAAGGCTTCACTGTGGTCTACATATATTCAAATAATCATTTACCACAACAACTTTCATTCAGAGCAATGCATTTTTATTTTATTTATTTCTTTATTTTTTTTTAATTTTAATTGGAGGTTTAACGACCACCGTGAGAAACTCAATGGGCTATAAGCAGTCGCCCGTGCCCAATTCAGGGTCACTGGTTCCAGGGTAGGGAGAGAGCCAGTGCCGTAAAACAAACACAACATCCATGCCTCACCGGAATTATTTTTTTTTCTTTTTCTGTAGGTTTTACGACCACCGTGAGCAACTCAACGGGCTATAAAGCAGTCGCCCGTCCCCAATTCAGGGTCACTGGTTCCAGGGAAGGGAGAGAGCCAGTGCCGTAAAACAAACACAACATCCATGCCTTACCGGGATTTTTTTTTTTTTTTTTTTTTTTTGGATTGTAGGTTTTACGACCACCGTGAGCAACTCAATGGGCTATAAGCAGTCGCCCGTCCCTAATTTAGGGTCACTGGCTCCAGGGAAGGGAGAGAGCCAGTGCCGTAAGGCAAACACAACATCCATGCCTCACGGGATTCGAACCCGGACCCCTTCTGGATCATTGATCAAAGGCCATCGCTTAGACCACTGCGCCACCGGGGCCGCCACGCAGTAATTTATTTCACTGCCATGCAATATTATTTCATTACACAAACGGAAAATAGCCGCCCCGCTGGCGCAGTGGTCTAAGCACTGGCCTACAACTATTCGTCCTTGAAGTGTCCGGGTTCGAATCCCGTAAGGCATGAATGTTGTGTTTGTCTTACAGCACTGGCTCTCTCCTTTCCCTGGAAAAAGTGGCCCTAAATTAGGGACGGGCGACTACTTATAGACCAATGAGATTCTCACAATGGTCGCTAAACCTGGAATAAAAAATATGGATACTATTATGAAAATCATTGGCTGAACTGGCACTTTTTTTATGGGAAGTTTAACGACCACCGTGAGCAACTCAATGGGCTATAAGCAGTCCACCCGTCCCTAATTTAAGGTCACTGGTTCCAGGGAAGGGAGAGAGCCAGTGCCGTAAGGCAAACACAACATCCATGCCTCACCGGGATTCGAACCCGGACCCTATCTCGGACAAATGATCAGAAGCCATCGCTTAGTACCACTGCGCCACTGGGGCAGCATAAAGGCTTCGATACACGCGACAATTTTTATCAGTTGCGAGGTGTAATCTTGTGAGTCAAGTTGGCAGTAGGATTATGCCAAGCCGACGTGAATTATCAGGAGTAGGATTATGGCAAGCCGACGTGAATTATCAGGAATAGGATTGTGGCAAGCGACTGTAGATTATGGCAAGCCGACGTGAATTATCAGGAGTAGGATTATGGCAAGGCGACGTGAATTATCAGGAGTATGATTATGGCAAGTGACTGTATATTATGGCAAGCCGACGTGAATTATCGTAGTTTGGGCGAGACATGGTAGTGGAGCCAGACAGATGGGACATTCAATTTCCGAAGTTATGCGAACATTCAACATTCCTCTTGTTTCTTGTCTTCTTGATTGGAGGTTTAACGACCACCGTGAGCAACTCAATGGGCTATAAGCAGTCGCCCGTCCCTAATTTAGGGTCACTGGTTCCAGGGAAGGGAGAGAGCCAGTGCCGTAAGACAAACACAACATCCATGCCTCACCCAACATTCCTCGATCTACGGTGTCACGTGTGTACCACCGAGAATACCTCAGAGAAGGCATTACCACCCACCGTGCAGAGCGCTGTGGGTGGTAAGGATGGTAGGGTTCGGGTGTGGCGCAGACCCCATGATGCCATGGACCCAAACCGTCAACAAGGTATTGAGCAAGCTAGTAGTAGTTCTATACATGTGTGGGGGTTTCTTTACGTGACACGGTTTGGGTCCTCTGGTTCTTGTAAACACATAATTAACCGGTACTCGCTTTGTTGGTCTACTGGGTGACCATTTGCAGCCCTTAGTGGACTTCATGTACCCCAACAACGATGGGATTTTCCAGGCGGATGATGTACCATGTCATTGGGACCAAGTTGTCCAAAATTGGTTCGAGGACCATTCTGGACAGTTCCGACGGATGGTGTGGCCACCACGTTTGTCCGACATGAACCCGATAGAGCAGTTATGGGACGTGGTGGAGAGGTCCAGTCACACCCAAGACAAGATCCTGCACCTACAAATACCATGGAAATGTGAGCGGCTATTCGAGTTGCTGCACTTCGAGTTGCTGCACTTCTCCGGGCTACAGGTCTTACACGATACTAGGTACGTATCCCATGATTTTTGGCCATACAGTGTATTTCGTTGTACTCTTAAGTAAACTACGAAAACCTTCCTGAACATGACAGAAGCTATTACAAAAATCCGTCTTTTCATTGGCGTAGGAACTTATATGCGCGAATCTTTCACACATCTACAGCAGAATAGAAGCGACACTACCAATAGATTGTGCCAAACTTTTTGAGATGCACTTCCGAAGTCTTAGGTGTATTCTCTCGCCGTAGTTACTGCCTGGTTTGCTTCCAGAAGTAATCGGTGTAAAAATGCGACCGGTGGAGGATGGCATTTTCACAGCTTTGTGATATGTGCACTGCTTCACAAGTAGCATTTGCTATTGGGGTTGTTTTTTTCTCCCCTTTGAAATTTATATAACCCCTTGCAAGTTTAACTAGCCTATGGCATTGATTATGGGACAATCTTGCTCATTTCGTTTTTTTGCGGAAGGGATGGATGTGACGCATATCTGATATTTCGTTTGTCTGAGGTTGTTTTTTTTTTTTTTGGGGGGGGGGGTGTTTTTCGCTTTGTTTCCTGTATATGTCATTCTCCAAAAGGCATAAATTGAAGTTTCGTACGCAGTTCTTAGAAATACAGCTAGTGAGAGTTTCTTTTTTTTGACTTCTGTATTTTAAAAGGCTGCCTTCAACACTGGTTACACCATCTTCTAAATTGTAATCCTTCCTCGTGGCGGGAAGAACATTCTCACGGGGTCAGTGTAGACGATTTCACCAAATTATTGGAGTGGTTGCGGACATAAAGGGATGGAACGTGAACCTCTCCCATTTTATTTAACCTTTCCAACCGTAGGTTGAAGAAGCGTATATGCTCCAGCTTTGTCCGTCTGTCCGCACGATAACTCGCGTAAAAATGGTTGGATTTCGATGAAATTTTACTATGTGGTACGGGACTACCTGGGGACGAACCCTATTGAAAATGGACGAAATAGGGTCAAAGGCCAAGACATAGGAGCGGGATGCAGTCCATTGGCCTTATGCGTCATAACTTGCGTGAATATGGTTCCATTTCAATGAAATTTTAGTATGTGGTAGGAGACCACCTGGGGACGAACTCTACTGAAAATGGACGAAATTGGGTAAAAGGTCAGGGCATAGGAGCGGGATCCATTCCATTGCCCTTATGCATCCTAACTTACGTAAAAATGCTTCGATTGAGACATCATGTTGTTCCGGAAGTATACTTTACCGGTTCTGTTGAATAACATCGAAATGGGGTCAAAGGTCAGGTCATAGGAGCGAGATTTATTCTACAGCCTCATAACTTGTGTAATGATTTCTGGTATGTTGGAAAGCGTATTATAATCAATGCATTGCATGATTTTACTAACTTGTTTAAAGTCCATTAAGTCGCTCATTTGATTGACACCCTGAAAGAAATTTTGCAACAAGACACTTTAAATGCACTTAAACAGGACCTTGAGGTTCCAAACAAAGCTATTGCAACCAAAAAGTGGGGATACTTTTACGTATTGCAACACACTCAGCTGCATTAAAAAGTCACGTCTCTGAGCGTGGTGTTCACATAATTTTGTCCAACCCCTGCACATTTCTCGTGATTTTACTTTTTATCTGCATATTTCAGTCCTGATATGAGATAAAAAAATAATTATTTCTACGAGGAAAGCAACGCTGTAAAATTCTGAATACGATATTTTGGCAATTTTTGAAAGTTATTCTCTAGTACTGAAGAAAGCAAAAATGGGTGAAATGGGGTCAAAGGTCACGACATAGGAGCGGGATGCATTCCATTGCCCTTAAGCGTCATAACTTGCAAAATATGATTCGATTTCGATGAAATTTTAGTATGTGCATGGTACTGGACAACCTGGGGACGAACCCTATTGAAAATAGGCGAAATGGGGTCAAAGGTCAGGATATAGGATCGGGATCCATTCCATCACCCTTACGCGTTATAACTTACGTAAAAATGCTTCGAGACAAAACTTTATCAAGTTGTTCCGAAAGTATACTTTACCGGTTCTGTCGAATATCATCGAAATAGGGTCAAAGGTCAGGTCATAGGAGCTAGATTTATTCTACAGCCATTATCCTCATGACTTGAGTAATGATTTCTGGTATGTTGGAAAGCGTATCATAATCAATGCATTGCATGATTTTACTAACTTGTTTTATTTATTTTTGTGTATGTGAAGGTTTAATAATGCCCATCGTGTGCAACTCGGTGGGCTATAAGCAGTTGCCCGTCCTAATTTAAAGCCACTGGCTCCAAAGAAGGTACAGACTCAGACTCGTAAAACACAACCTTCATGCCTCACCGGGATTCGAACCCGGACTCATCTCGGACGAATGATCAGAAACCAGCGCTTAGACAGAGCGCCGCGGGGAAGGGGATGCGTCCATTTTTAGAAGAAACAACAAGTAAAAATAGAATATGGAAACGGTAAACAACGGGATTCGACGTGCGTTTTAAGAACTTAAAAACGCCATTATTACTTATCATATGTAAATTACCAAGGAAAAACGAAAATTCTTGCTGGATCTTAATAGCTTTACGCAGAGAAATTAGTTTCGTGCTTCCAGAACATCGACAGAGAATTTAGTTACAAACGTCTACAGAAAAAATGAGAGGTTTGCTTGAATCAAGGGACCAACCAGAACGCAAAAGAAATGAGAACTTAAAAAAAAAAAACACACACACACAAATAAGAGCGCAAGGGGTTGCCTTCTATTATTTTTTTAACTTAAAATTAAAGAAAGGAAAGGTAATTAAGGAAAAGAAAAGTAATTTAAGATCCGTAACTGTTTCACGATTTACAACAGGGTCATGACGTCACTGCATACAGTTTGACGTAAAACGGATCAGGTTTTGGCGCCCCCTTAATTTTAAATCAAAATTTCAAGGAATTTTTACAGCATTTCAACGTTTCTGGCATAATTATCTTTAAACCTATCAGCATTTTGAATTATTTGGTTTTTAGACATTTTTAGGTATCCGGACCTAAAGGACTATCAGCATGCCAATTTTCAAGGTTATTGAGAATTTATTTCAAGGTTACTGAAAAGTGGTCGAACAATTCGCAAAAAATTCAAGCAGAGAATGTTCCAAAGCCGCCATTTTGACTTTTTGGTTTGTTTTGGAACTTTTCTAGGCATTTGGACCTTAAGACGTATCAACATAACAATTTTCAAATCTCTAGGTCATTTAGAAATGGTCAAACAATTCGCGAAAAATTTCAAGCAGACAATGTTCCAAAGCAGTCATTAATTTAGTTTTTTTAGTTTTCGGATTCTTCTAGGTATTCGGAACTTAAGACCTATCAACGTGACAATTTTCAAATCTCTAGGGCATGTAGAAGTGGTCGAACAATTCGCGAAAATTTCAAGCAGAGAAATATTCCATAGCCACCATTTTTATTTTATACCGGAGGAAAACGCCGAACTTTAAAACCATCGCTACGTCATTAAGCATTGCGTCATTACCAGTTTGATTGTAGCCTGTCCTTTCACCCAATGAGAGGAGAGTGCTAAAAATAGCTGCGTCACCATGGCAGCAGGTCACGGGACCAGAACTTTCATGTGTGGTTACCGCTGAAGACAGAGGAAGTCGCTCGTTCCTTTGAGTCTTTAAAAAATGCTTAAAAATCAAAAAAATATTTTTTTCTTAATTTTTTATTTTTGAAAGAGGGATGGTAGTTGTGAGTTTATGCTGTAAATTTTGTAATGCGTTATGATTTATAGTTTGCCATACATTCGTTTTTTAAAATGGATGCCATCGCGAAATAAAGCTGAAATTTAGAAATTTAATTTCTCGTAAACGAAATCGAAATTCAAAAAAAGGGGCGACGATGTACAAAAATTCGGCCACGGCCCTACAAAGTTTCGTGGTTCTGTTGCGGTTAGTGTGTCCAGAACACGAACTGACAGCAATCTTTTTTTGCTTGCCTTAACTTTGAAACGCAATAGCTCTTGGAGTATCGCCAGAATCGAAAAACGGTTTATTTCAGCGTGTTCTCCAAACAATTCTCTACAAACAATGTAAATTTCATATCTTTTTGTTCAATACTTTTTGCGCTGCGAGCTAGAAAAGCGCGAAATTCCTAAAGCATGGGCGGCAGCAGTTACTTTTTTTAAGAATAGAGAGATTTAATACATATCCCCGAGGGCAACAAACTAAACAGTTCCCTGTTTGTAAATATGTACTATAACTGAGAGGTAAATACATATTTTCCACATTACATTGAGAGTAGAGCTCTGCTGCCTGTTAGGAGTGAAAAGATGTGGCTCACCTTGACTCATTTTTACTTTTCTTTTCTTAATAGATTGTTCGCTAGCTGAGAACAGACACTCCCTTCCTGAAATCTTTTGCAACACTTGTTGGATTAATTTTTGTCTCTTAATGGAGGGTAACTAATGTTTAACTTAAATTTGTGCAGTCGTCAAATGTAAAATACTTAAAAAAAAAAACAGCGCAGCGCATTTTTGGAATACTTTACTTCATGCATCTCGCGAAATGGCATACACGAAATATAAATCAATATGCATTGTATATAGAAGTGCCAAAAAAAATATTGGGAAGGGCGCTGCCATTTCCATTGCATGCCACCAAACCCACGCGGTAAATGGTATCGTCCTCAAAAGACTTATATATAGAGGCAGATATCTTCGCAAGCACAAGTAGTAGCATTCCAACCAGATGGCAGCTAATCAGGATTTAAACTATTTCGAACGTGGCATGATAGTCGGCACTTGGGAGATGGATCACTCCATCTCGTAAATTATCACGAAATTCGGATTTACATGGTCAACAATTTATTAGGTGCACAACTTAATTCTCTGCCACAGGTTGACAGCAAATCGAATACGTACTTAATCAGGGAAATTATCCCCGTCATGTTGGATACATTTGACCATCGGTCAAGGAGCTGCCGAATGCCACTACGGGGAAAAGAGGGCTGTTTCGAGTTGACAAAGTCATCAATACTGGTGTGGACCTCCTCGACAGAAGTGAAGTGCGTATCACTCAGGTGATGTTGCAGGAAGCGAAAGATGGTTTTTTTTTTTTTTTTTTTTTTTTTTTTTTTGATTGGAGGTTTAACGACCACCGTGAGCAACTCAATGGGCTATGAGCAGTCGCCCGTCCCTAATTTAGGGTCACTGGTTCCAGGGAAGGGAAAGAGCCAGTGCCGTAAGACAAACACAACATCCATGCCTCACCGGGATTCGAACCCGGACCTCTTTCGGACGAATGATCAGAGGCCATCGCTTAGACCACTGCGCCACCGGGGCGGCGAGCGTCGACTTAAGGGGTGCCCCCACCGTCCGAAATCGGTGAAGGAACTGACCTGTCTTCTCCAAGCCGAGTGGAAGAAAATACCGCTAGCCGTCGTGCAACGCCTGGTCGAGAGTATGCCCCGGAGGGTCGCAGCTGTAATCGCCGCTCGTGGAAGTTCCACCAACTATTGAAGGTGAATAAACTTCCTTTTCCTTTGCTACCACAGGTGTCCAATTACTTGTTGGTAGATAATGTACTTCAAAAAGGAGACTGTCTAAGAAAAAGCAATGTGCGTACTCTGGTTCTTCGAAACAAAGTCAGTTATCACAACGCAACGTCGTTGCATAATGCAGTATGGAAGAGCTCCACCTTCCGATAATGCTATCCGACGTTGGTGCAAGCAGTTTCAAAAGACTGATCGTGTGCAGCATCAAAAGAAGAGCGGAAAGCCCGAGCACTTGGCAGAACGATGTTGATCGCGTCCAGGATGCCTTTTCTCGCGCTCAGAAGTCAACGAGACGAGCTGCGTCGCAGTTAGGCATGCCACAAACAACGATTTGGAGGGTTCTGCGTAACCGCCTACAACTCTGTGCGTACAAACTGCAGATTGTACAGGCTTTAGAGCGGGAAGATAAACCCCGCCGTTTCCAATTTGCCCAAAGTCGAAGCTGAACGTTACCTGCGAACATGAATATTTAGCGATGAAGCAACGTTTTTCGTCTCAGGGAGGATAAATCGGCATAATATGGGGCTCCGAAAACCCTCACGCTATTCGAGAAGTTGAACGATATAGTCAAAAGGTGAACGCTTATGCGTTTTATCATGTTCGGAAGTGTTGGGGCCCTTTTCCTTTGTGGAAAAACCAGTGACCTATCTGGATAGGCTACGGCTGTATCTGTTGCCTCAGTTGGAAGATCGGCAGCCCAATTGGTATTCTAGCACGATGACGCACCGCCGCATCGGGCAATTATTGTCCGAGAATTTGTTGACCTGCATTTTCCTGGGGTGTGGTGAACCCATTCCATGACCTTCGCGCTCACCCGATTTTACGCTACTGGATTTCTTCCTGTGGGGATACGTGAAAAACATCGTTCACCAGACCCCTGTGACCTTCCTCGATGACCTGAACTGGTGCTGCGATAGCAATAGCAACACCGCAAACGCTGGAAAACACTCTGCGAGAAATCGATTATCGCTTGAATATCTTACGTGCCACGAAAGGCGAGCATGTCGAAGTGGTTTAGCAATCTGATATATCGATTCTACAGGTAATAAAACTTTCAGTTGTCATGTCATATTCTAGAGGCGGTTTTAGTTTGTTTCTCGTTTTCCGATTATATGAAAATCAATATCTCGTCAACAATATCTCTGGCGATATGTTACAAGTAATGGACTCCTTCCAACGCCGCTTAGAAGAATGTGTGGTGCAACAGGGCTGCCATTTGGCAGGGGTTATACTCAAACATTGACTGATCAATGGCATTCTTGTAATTACTATTTGACGTAGAGAATAATAAATAAAAAAACATGTTTGCTTACAATGCGATTTCATTAATACGCTATCAACATTGTCATACCCTGTATAACGAATATACAATGACAGTCATACATGTATTAAGTGTGCAACTTAATTCTCGGCCCCTAACCGCAAGCGATCATATAACGTCGGCAAATGCAAATAGATGTGTGCGATAATGGCTGATTGCAGTGCCATCCAACAGCTTCCCAGGCAACCGCTCCCAGCTGTAGTGACAGAAGGGACGAAAGTTGACGGTGAAAGCAATGTCGTTCAAGAAGTAACATTAGAAGCACTGCCTCCTGTTCGCATTTCAGCTGGGGAAAAAAAAGTGCCACGGTAGCCCAGCAAATGATCTGAACTGCTTTGGGTGAGGTTACTGTGTCCAACAGTACGTGTAAAAAGTAGTTCCAGCGGTTTAAGCAGGGAAATTTCGATCTCCGTGATGCAGAACGTCCGGGAAAGCCACAGAAAGTTGACGACGCGGATCCCTGTCGCACACAGTCAGAACTCGCCCAGGAAATCGGAGTAACGCGGCAAGCCATTGCAAAGCGCCTGCACAAGCTTGGACGGATTCACAAGGAGGAACGTTGGATGCCCCACCAACTCACAGCTGCGAACAAGTCTAGGCGCTACGATGTTGCTGTGTCCTTGCTCCAGATTCAAGAAGAATTTCCTCCACAAGATTTTGGCCTGTGATGAGAAATGGATTCTCTACAATAATCCTAAGCGGCGCAAATGGTGGGTTTATCCAGGTCAGCCTACCACTAGTACCGCCAAATCGAATATCCATGCCAGGAAGTTGTCGTTGTTGTGCATATGGTGGGATCAGCGCAGTGTCGTACACTATGAGTTGCTCAAAAGTGGTGAAACGGTCAATGCTGAGCGCTATTGTCAGCAACTCATTCGTGTGAGTGACGCGCTGGAGGCGAAAAGGCCATACACCGGCAATGGCAAAAGGTCGGTCCTGTTGCTTCAGGATAACGCGCGTTCTCACACCGCGAAAACGACTTTAAACACGATCACCGACCTGGAATGGGAGAATTTGTCCAACCCGGCGTATTCTCCAGACTTCGTCTCTTCCGCTCCCTGCAACATCACCTGAGTGATACGCACTTCAATTCTGTCGAGGAGGTCCACACAAGTATTGATGACTTTATCAACTCGAAACAGCCCTCTTTTTTTCCGCAGTGGTATTCGACAGTTCCCTGACCAATGGCTCAAATGTATCCAACACGATGGGGATTATTTCCCTGATTAGGTACGTGTTCGATTTGCTGTCAACGTGTCGTGCCTGTGGCTGAGAATTAAGTTGCACACCTAATATAATGACTAATTACGTTCTTGTTCTGACGTATGTTATGGAAAAAAAAGCAGGAACATCAAATAGAAGTCCTCGCTCTTTCCACGTTTATAAGCGAGTCGCGGAAAAATTCTCATCGGCCGCGACCGGGAATCGAACCCAGGGTCTTCCAGTTACGCGCCGGACGTGTTTCCACTGCACCATAGCGGCCTCGAAATTCTCTAGACTCGCATACGACTCCCGGTGGCGGCCGATGAGAATTTTACCGTAACTCACTCAAAAGCCTGGAAAGAGCGATGACTTCTATTTCATGTTCCTGGTCCACGTCAACTGTGTATTTATTATTCATTCGCCTTCTAGTTATTTGTTCAGTTGCTGCTGTTCTTCTTTGGTGAATCCCCAGCATTATGCGGGGCTCCAATGAAGCAATCTGCCAGGTGGTTTGGCAGTTTGACATGTGCGAGTCTTGATAATTTCGAGGCCGCTGTGGTGCAGTGGAAGCATGTCCGGCGCGTAACTGGAAGACCCGGGTTCAATTCCCGGTGGCGGCCGATAAAAAATTTTCTGCGACTCACTTATAAACGTGGAAAGAGCGATGAATTCTATTTGATGTTCCTGGTCCACGTCAACTGTTTATTTAGTAAGCAGGATATTTTTATTTTTAGGACAATGATTAAAACCAGTGGGTTTAACTGGACTGAAAATTTTAAAAAATGGTTGCTTTGTAGCATCCCTCATCAGTTACAATTTTTTACTCATTATGGACAAGTGTAATTTTGGACCCTTGTATATGTATAATACAAAGCTTTCCCTATTTTACATAAATGATGCCACTGAGCATATGAATACTTTTGAACACCATGCATCAATTCTTACAAATTTTCCAATTCATCATACTTATGTTTTCTTTCCAATTCATTACACTTATGTTTACAAAACATTTTCCGTGCTTTATCTGGCTTTAATGTAAACATTTACATGGAAAGTAACATTTAACAACAAAGGATGTTGTAGGAAACAGCAGGGGGGGACCAGGGAAATCTTCACTCCGTCCAACTTCCGTTTTCGGAAATTTTATCCTCCATTTTTAAGATTAAAAACAAATGTTTATGGAATAAAACTATATTTTCGTTTCATTCCATAAAAATTTGCATAAAAACTTGTATTTCATCTTAAAAACGGAGGATAAAATTTCCAAAAACGGAAGTTGGATGGAGTAAGGATCCCCCCCCCCCCTGCTGTTTCCACTATCCTGTGTTGTTAAATGTTACTTCCCATGTTAATGTTTGCATTACATTTTATTTTTCGAAAATAGAAGTGTGATGAACTGGAAAATTTGTAAGACTTAATGCATGGTGTTCAAAAGTATTCCTATTCTAACCTCTGAAATCTCGGAGAACAGCTTAATGATGTGTGTGTATGTATAAAACAATATTTCACAATACTTGGCAGAAAGAACATCACGAAGAAGAAAATTACACTGAGAAATCTTCACTCATGTAACAGTGCTGTTTTAACTCTTTCTTAAATTACTGAAATAGGTTTGAATCAGAAGATTGCAGGATTCCTTGAGCACTGCAAACGTCAATAGAGTAGTAATAGTCCATTCAACAGAAGCAATTTGATGTTTGATAAAATCCTTTATTGTCGCGTTTTTGCTTAATTTATTATTACTCTGGGTCACCTGTGATTAGACCATCTCTCATGTTCTATAACTCCTTGCAGTATCTTCATGCTTACCGGTCGAGCACAGAGAAAATGCTCCCCTTCGCATAACCTCTCCTTGCTCCGAAAACCTCCCGACATCTTCCCTCTTCTCCGTCAGTCGCATTCTCCCCTAACACACGTCATCATTCCACCTTCAGAAGTCGCGTTCTCCTCATGTGTCTGTACTCTTCTCAAAAACCGCCTTCCAGCCTCTCATCCGAAAAACATGCTTTTTCCCTGCGCCCTAATGTCTGCTGCCTAATCATCACCCTGAAGGAAAGTCCTTCCTAATGAGTTGCATTAAAACTCTAAAAAAAGCCTTCTTCTATTGAAGCTATCTATATATGAAATAATGCGTGTTGTCCATCTTCGGAAGTCGCCGATAAACTAATATTTTCCAGTGACTTACTGGCTCTACCAAATCGAACTCAAAAATCATATCCTTAAGAAGTTTCCTTTGATTACTTCAAACAGAGGTCATCGCTCTTTCCACGTTTTATAAGTGAGACACGGAAAAATTCTCATTGGCCGCCACCCGGAGTCGAACCCAGGATCTTCCAGTTAGCGTGTGCGAGTCTGGAGGAATTTGAGGCCGCTGCAGTGTAGCGGAAGGATATCTGGCGCGTAACTGGAAGACCCTGGGTTCGACTCCCGGTGGCGGCCAATGAGACTTTTTCCGTGACTCACTTATAAAACGTGGAAAGAGCGATGACCTCTGTTTGATGTTCCTGGTCCACGTTAAATGTCTGTATTAATTATTCATTCGCCTTCTAATTATTTCTTCAGTTGCTTCTTACCATCTTTGGTGAATCCCCAGCATTGTGCGGGGCTCCAGGAAGCAACCTGCCAAATTGGCTTGGCAGTTAGCGTGTGTGAGTCTGGAGGAATTCGAAGCCGCTGTGGTGTAGCGGAAGCATATCCGGCGCGTAACTGGAAGACCCTGGGTTCGACTCCCGGTGGCGGCCAGTGAGAGTTTATCTGTGACTCACTTATAAATGTGGAAAGAGCGATGACCTCTGTTTGATGTTCTTAGTCCACGTCAAATGTCTGTATTAACTACGATGACTTTTAAAACATTCTAAAACTGCAAGAATTCTTAATTATTTACATATTCATTAAAATTCACCAATTAAAAGATATTTACATTACATTACATAAAATAAATATCCCCGCTCAATTACACTATTATTAAAGGTTATTTACTATTACACTTGGTCTAACTTCCATTTTCGAAAGTTTCACAACACAAAATTTGGTCCTCAAACGGAAGTCGAGCTCCCTCTACTACCAACCCCCGTCCCTCCCATTCTGTTCAGTTGTGCTCAACAAATAATCCATATGGTAACGGAAAAGGCAGAATTCCTCGAATCTATGGAAGAATCTCGTGCATGAAGATTATAGGGAAATATTCGGGCTGTCCTAACTCCCGTTTTTGGAAATTGTTGCCTACATTTTCATGCTAAAATACATACGTACATTTATGCAATAAAATTATATTTAACAATAATACTGGACAGAGGCAATATTGCAAGAAGAAAGAAATTGCGATCACAAGAAAAATCTTAACTCCATTCAACTTCCATTTTCAAAAGACAAAATAACATCCCCAGACGTAAAACGACACTCCCTCCCACAATTCCCCAAAACTTTCTCTTCAGTTTTGCATCGATCTCAAGCATGACCCAAACAATAACAATAATAATAAAGAAAGAGGAATTCTGTAACTCAGCGGAAGAATCTCGTGTATGAGCAGGACATGTAAAGCCACAATCAGGAACGTACAAAAAGGGGCTAGCAACTGCACCTGCAAGATGCACGCATTGGAAGCCTAAACAGCAAGATCAATTTGTAAATTGTGCATGTTGTGCCAAATTCCAAACAATTATTGAAGAAACCTCGTCAAAACCTTCCCGTACAAATAACTTGGAACTTCAGTATTTGTAGAGGTGAAAAGTGTGGGTGAGGTAAGTGTGGCAGCTAAAGCCTATTTTATCCTAGTGGGGAAATTTTATTTATTCCATAAGATTCACCTTTTCCAGTTATGTTCTTATAGGCAATTATCTCTGAAATTAAATGGCTTTTCTCATTCATTTTTTTCTTCAGTGTGTTAAACAGATCCACTTTTATATCAGACTGAATTTCAAAAAAACTCAGATACAGTTTCGCAGAAGATAAGCATCTTGGAGAAACAACACTTGAATTCAGTTTGAACTAGAATACAAAAACAGGCCGACAGCCATCAACATTCATCACTGATATCTACAGCAGATGAACAGACAGACAGTTACAAGAAAAAAAAAAAAAAAAAGGATACTCACCCTCTTTATTTAAAGTCGATAGAAACACATTTTTACTCACCCTCACTTTTCACCTCGACAACAACAAAAATGAAAAGTGATAATTCAAACACACATAGAATTTCAAAAAAATTCCTGAAGGATTATAGAATTGCTACTCTAAATCACAGGTGTAAGCCTAGCAGCAACAAAAGACCAAAAATTTGTATGAGAATTTCATGAGCTTCCATAAACAAATTACTCTCATACTATGCTGAAACACATAATGGGGCCTAGACACAAAGTACACTCACTATATTGACAAAAGTCACAGAACACCCTTCAAAACCAAATGAACGGATCCGCTGCGTTGTTAAGATGCGCAGTACAGCTGCAAACGGTATAAAAACAAGCTCGCAGCTGATCGAGATCATGTCGCATTGTGAGGTCGAGTGAAAATGTCGCGGCGGGAGAGAACTGACTTTGAGAAAGGAAAGATTGTTGGGTGTTATATTAGTGGCTTGTCCGCAAGAGAAACCGAGAGGCGTTTAAACATACCCAAGTCAACTGTTTTGGATGTACTGAATAAGTGGAAGGCACATGGTGTGCCCGAAGCAGCAAAACGTACCGGCAGACCGAAGAAAATCAGTGATAGAGGACGTCGAAGCCTCAGGCAAAGAATATCTAACTGATAAGAAGGTAAGGCTCAGCGAGACGTAACTAGCGCCACTATATTATGCGGCAAAGAATTACTACACAGAAGCCAACATTACAGGCTGATGCCGCAGGATGCCGAGCAGACTGAGTTAGACTGAGCATGCGTGTTTGTGTTCAAAGAATATAAACGCTTGTTTGTGTTGGCGTTTTGTTCAAAGGTTTTGTTGTTCTCATCTAGATCTGCGTTTATATTACAGCCATGAAATACACCCACTCCATTCCGATGAATAACAATTCATGGAATGGAGTGGATGAATAACAAGAACAAATTTGAAACCGTTTGAAACAAATATCCTGGAAAACCATTAAAACGACGTTTGCTGAAAAAAAAAGCTATCGTTACGTTGAAAAAATTAATTTATCAATTATATGAAACTGACTTTTATGAAAAATACCTCGTAATATTGTAAAATGAAAGAGGGAAGCATTCGATTACACAATGCATACCAAACAGACAGCTTTAAGCATACACTCAATCGTGGCGAGTTAGTCCGGTCGGTAGAGAGCTCAGCTATCACGCCAGCGGCCCAGGTTCGAACCTACTCAGATACGAACGGATGTTTTTCCGATCTGTTGAGAAAATTTCTCCAGCGCAGTGCGTTTAATTTACAAACTTCGGAAGGGTAGAAAAAAAATTGTAGCTTTGGGAAACTGCGGTTGTCTTTGCTTTTTTTTTTTTTTTTTATTATTATTATGGCTGCTACTGGGAAACCAGCCTCAGCATTTTTGACATTTAAGGTATATTGTAAATATGAAATTCATGCCAAGCAACCTGGTATTACTACGGTGCTTAAAGTGAGAATAAAACTGCTAAAATTTCCTTAAAATAATATTAATTGCTAATGTATATATTTGTTTCACCAAAAGAAGGGACAGGAGGGATACTCAGAAAAGAACAACAAAAAAAAAATGCTTTAGTAGACCCAATGAGACCGAAGGAAACAGTCGCAGATCAAAGCTTAGCTTCCTTTCCATGAAATAGGCTTCCCGTCCCGTGTCTCCTACGCTTTTTGCGCCTGAATGTTAACTTTCCCGCAGAGCATCTGCTGCCGCATTACATGGTGGCGCTGCTGTCGCCTGTTTTACATTATCTCTACGAGAGTTGAGCTTCTTCACGCGAAGCGTTTATATTCTTTGCCTCAGGAGAGTCGTTACAGCTAATCGACGGGGTACTGCACAAGACCTCAGTGTACATGTGAGTAAAAATGCTGGAACCTCAGTATGTACATGTACCATTTGCAGATAACTTCATTCCATGGGCTACTGTGGCTGTGCGGCTGCTTATAAGCCTTTCATCTCCACTCGGGATGCTACTCGTTGTTTAGCATGGTGTAAAGAACATTTATCGTGGACCGTAGAGCAATGGAAACGGATCCTATGGACTGATGAATCCAGATACACGATTCATCAGTGTGGTGGCCGTGTGTGGGCATGGCGGCAGCAGAGGGAGCACTATTTGCCACAATGTACTGTTCCTACGGTCAAGTTTGGAACTGTCAGTGTACTCGTGTGGGGGTGTTTTTCGTGGTGGTGGTCCCGGCCCATTAGTTATCATGGACAAACCTGTTAACCAGAACGTCTACCTCGATATTCTGGACAATTATGCCCTACCAACTCTGTGGCAATACTGTGGAACCGAGCCTTGTTGGTACCAGCAGGATAATGCACCGAGCCATCAAGCAAGGACTGTTACGGCGTGGTTTGACAATTCTGTATCGTGTGTGGACTGGCCAGCACAGAGCCCCGATCTGAATCCCATAGAGCACCTATGGGATGAATTAGAGTGCCACATAAGTTGGGAACCAAGGCCTAATACTAAGCAACAGTTAGCGGCAGCATTATGTACTGAATGGAAGCGCATACCAAACACTGTGTTCCAAAACCTTGTAGAAAGCATGTCTCGAAGTGTCAGTGCATGCATTAAGGCCAAAGGTGGACCGACACCATACTAATGTACGTCAATAAATGCTGTTGTATTTCTCTTCTAGGTGTCCAGTCACTTCTGTCAATATAGTGTATACACTCCTACAACTGTTAATTAACTTCACATTGAGATATTTAAGAACATGACAGGTTTAGAATAATAATTATCAAATATTAAAAAAAATTCAAAATCAGTTACAGGTATTTTACTCAAAATATTAGATTTACTCTTACAGGGTTAACGCTCATTTTCTCCCCAAAAATGTAAGCACTTTTAACGTACCCTACAAAAAAAAATTTAAGAACCTTATAAATTTCACATGCAAACAAATAAAGGTAACTTGATCACATTAGTTACGTTAACTGAAACTTTTATAAAAAGTTCGTAAGTTGGAAGCTTTCGACCTTATCTTAGGTCTTCATCACGCCAATGGAGGACTAAGATTGTTGCCAGATTCTACATTTGAATTTTTCTTATTTTTGTTGCCAAACAATCTTAGTCCTCCATTGGCGTGATGAAGACCTAAGATAAGGTCGAAAGCTTCCAACTTACGAACTTTTTATAAAAGTTTCAGTTAACGTAACTAGCGTGATCAAGTTACCTTTATTTGTTAATATTGTTACGTGTTTTGCCCATAATCGTCACATGCAAAAATAACATATATAAATAATACTTTTAACACGTGACTTCACTATACAAACTAAAGTCCGTTGATGAAGCTTGCAATCTTGTTGCATATATAGAGGGCGAGTTGAAAGTTTTGCAATATTTGCATAAACGCATGTGCTGCGGGATATGTCACATGTTTAAACTAGTTCAAGTTACGCACTGCAGTCAGTCGAAAGGGATATAAAGTGGTATTGTTGTTGTGAACAGGCATTGCACATCATCGTTCTGTCTGTGGTTGGGATGCCTAAAAGATGAACAGCCACAACTACCTAATTAGGGAATTTTTGCTTTACGAGTTTGAACTCTATCTTAACGATGCTCAAGCAACACGAAACATTTGTCATGCGAAAGGGGAAGCCATGGTCAGGTAGACCACAAACCGTGCATTTGGAAGATGTGCGCCAGGCCGTAGAGGCAAATCTGACAACCAGCACTCGGAGATTATCAGGTGAGCTGGGCATGTCACAGACCACCACGGTTTATCACCTTCAAGACCTCGGCAAGGTCTACAGGAGCTGCCGCATCGTCCCTCACGGACTGACACCAGCTGAAGCAAACCACCTAGTAAGAGTGAGCACGAAACTCCTACAAAATTCATGCGATGTACATTTCATCAAGAGAATTATTACATGTGATGAAAAGTGGATCTATTTCCATAATCCACACAATGGCCGTAGTTGAACCCAGGCCCGCTTCCAGAACCTGTCGACAAACGTGGGTGCTTCGAGCACAAGGTGATGCTCTACGTCTGGTATAATTTCAAGGGGGTAATCCATTACAAATTTGTTCCAGACGGACGGACCATCAACGCCAACCTCTGCTCTGAACAGCTGGAGCAAATGTATGTCATTCTGGAGGAGAAGTACCCAGCACTGGTGAATAAAAAGCGCGCTCTCCTACAGCAGGATAACACTCGGCCTCATCCTGTGAATGACCCGGGCAAAACTCCAGGAACCTGAGGGCATCAAACTGATGCCACACCCAGCATACAGTCCGGACCTTGCCTGGTCGGATTATTACTTCTTCCGGTCCATTGCTTACTTCTTTCACGGACAGCACTTCAACAACCAGGAGGAAGTGGCAGCTGGGGTGAAGGAGTTCTTCGCCTTGAAGGACAATAACAGAAACCGGCGCGGAATCGAAAAACTGGCAGACAGATGACTAAAGATGGTGCAACACGATGGCCTACACTTTGAATGCTAGTGAGCTTTCGTCGTAAAGGTACGTAAGGAGACATAAAGTGATCCAAATATTGCAAAACTTTCAACTCACCCTCTGTAAAATAGAAGAACTGGCAGACAGATGGCTAAAGACGGTGAAACACGATGGCCTATACTTTGAACGCTAGTCAGCTTTCGTCGCAAAGGTACGTATGAAGACAAAGTGATCCAAATTGAAAATATTCCAAATACGTGGCAACAGTTAATAAACAAATACATCGCTCTTTCCACGTTCCAGAAACACACAGCAACCGAAAAATTGTTTTTCAGCCGCCGCTGTGGAAACGAACCAACAGAACTCTCGGTATCACGCCGAGTGCGTTACATTTACACCACGGGGGCCAACAATCCACAGTGCTATGTGTATTTTTAAGTCAGCTTCTGACATCATAAATCCGTAAGATGGGCTCAGCTACTGAGACTTCTCCATCTGGTGGGCATTAACGGCACTAGCTATCATATATATTATAGCAGTTAAATCCAAAGGGCGAGAACCAAGGTGAAAATATTCCAAATACGTGGCGACAGTTAATAAACAAATACATCGCTCTTTCCACGTTCCAGAAACACACAGCAACCGAAAAATTGTTTTTCAGCCGCCGCTGTGGAAAAAATATTGCAAAACTTTCGACTCATCCTCTGTAGAATCGAAGAACAAAAGTTTTGCAATATTTGTGGATCCAAATATTGCAAAACTTTTAACTCACCCTCTGTAGAATCGAAGAACTGGAGGACAGATGGCTAAAGACAGTGCAACACTATGGCCTATACTTTGAACGCTAGTCAGCTTTCGTCTTAAAGGTACTTATGAAGACAAAGTGATCCAAATATTGCAAAACTTTTGACTCGCCCTCTGTAGAATAGAAGAACTGGCAGACAGATGACTAAAGACGGCGCAACACGATGGCCAATGCTTTGAATGCTTGTCAGCTTTCGTCGTAAAGGTACGTATTATGATATAAAGTGATCCAAATATTGCAAAACTTTCGACTCACCCTCTGTAAAATCGAAGAATTGGCAGACAGATGGCTAAAGACGGCGCAACACGATGGCCTATACTTTGAATGCTAATCAGCTTTCGTCGTAAAGGTACGTATTAAGATATAAAGTGATCCAAATATTGCAAAACTTTTGACTCGCCCTCTGTAGAATCGAAGAACTGTCAGACAGATGACTAAATACGGTGCAACTCGATGGCCTATACTTTGAATGCTAATCAGCTTTCGTCGTAAAGGTACGTATGAAGACATAAAGGGATCCAAATATTGCAAAACTTTCGACTCACCCTCTGTAGACTCTGTAGAATCGAAGAACTGGCAGACAGATGGCTAAAGACGGTGCAACATGATGGCCTATGCTTTGAATGCTAGTGAGCTTTCGTCGTAAAGGTACGTATGAAGACAAAGTGATCCAAATATTGCAAAACTTTCGACTCACCCTCTGTAGAATCGAAGAACTGGCAGGCGGATGGCTAAACACGGTGCAACACGATGGCCTATACTTTGAATGCTAGTCAGCTGTCGCCGTAAAGGTACGTATGAAAACATAAAGTGATCAAATAATGCAAAACTTTTGACTCGACCTCTGTAATTCAAGTTTGTGGATGTAATAAATTAGAAGTTATGCAGTTTTTTTTAAAAGACAGTTCTGCTGGCCAAATCAGTTTCCATAAAAGAGAATAATCACATATGCAGCAAAAAAGAATGTAAATAATAAAACTGAAGTTAAAGTTACAAGATCTAGATTTGGATATTGCACATAATTAGTTCATGGCTTGAATTGTAAAACCAACGTCAAGTTCGCGATGAGTGCCTGACGACAAGAGCTCTCCCTGCCCAGTGTTCTCCCACGAGCTTTCTGCTGAAGTCATCATGAATATAGCCAACCAGAAGCAGAAGATGTATGCACTACTATGTACAGAAATTGTCCAAAATAATGGAAACACCTTGAAACAATAGGTGTTACACACCTAATATGGTGTGGGAGCACCCTTGGCATTTAAAACTGCTTGAATCCTCCTTGGAATGGACGCATACAAGTCCTGGATGGTGGTAAGTGGTATGTTGTACCATTCTTCCTGCAGAAACTGCTCCAATTCCTTGAGAGACGCCGGAGGAGGATAACGGGATCGCACTCTGTTTTCCAACACAGACCACAGGGGCTCAATGACGTTTAAGTCCGGTGATTGTGCAGGCCAGGGGGTTCATTCTCATGTTCCTCAAACCATGATTGAACAGTTCAACTCCCGTGAATCGGGGCATTATCATCTTGAAAGGTGCAATCCCCAATGTCTGCGTCATTTAATGCACATGGTCGGCCAAAAGAGTGACATTGTCACCGCTAGTGATCCATCCGTGTAAGGCGATTATGAGACCTGCTGCAAACCACGAGATCATGGCCCAAACCGTTACGGAACCACCCCACGATTCATTGTAAGAAGGAGACGGTCTAGGTTGTAGACTTCTGCGAGGGTTCTCCACATGTAAAGCTGTCCTGTGGTGGGGAATAGTGAGAAATGTGATCCATCGGAAAACAAAACATGTTTACATTCATCTGCAGTCCACGTTTTATGTTCCTGGCACCACCGTAGTCTCCGTTTCATATTCACCTGCGACACCTGGGGTTTTGCAATCGCAGCTCTGCTGTAAATATTGTGCTTATGCAATTCCCTTCGCACAGTATCGGTCGACACTGGGTTTTAGAGATGTGCATTAAGCTCAGCAGTCACTTTTGTCGCCATGGTCTTCGTCCTTGCGGTCAAAATCCTCTTTAATGTCCTCCTGTCTCTCGCAGTGAGTTTGGCTTTCCTTCCACAGTTCTGTCTTGCAGATGATGTTGTGCCGTGAACATTATATGCTGTCCTGACCTTTGACACTGTACCTCTCGATAACCCCAATACCTGAGCCACTGTGGTTCCTGACACACCAACAAGATGGGCTCCTGATTTCTGCCCTCTTTGGAACTCCAACAGGTCACTCATTGTGCCTTCACCTGGAATGAAAGAGACCCTTGAGACAAACACCAATTACAATGCTATCACAGAGACCCTTGAACCTGACTATAAGCAACACTTTTTTACAAAAAAAATTGTAGCTACATGTTGGGTTTACTCAAAAAGCAGTACATACCAAAGTCACTGTTTTCAGTGAGATGTTTCCATTATTTTGGACAACCCCTGTAACTTCTGCATTTCACAAAGGCAGTTAGGAAAAAAATAAGTACTTTTTAAGCACTTTGGGAAATTTCTCTGGTCAATCACTGTGCCATTTAGGCTTTATTACATTCAGTACTACCAGTTCCTCATCTTTGTGTCTTTTTTAAATCAGGTAAGTACACTAGCATGAGGGATTAGCCCACAGCTGACAGTAAAATCCTTAGAAGTCCTTAAAAAGTGCTTATTTTATTTTTAGGGTGCTTAAGTCCTTAATACATATGATATGTATGTATTAAGAACTTAAGCACCCTAAAAACACTAAGCACTTTTTATGGACTTTTAAGGATTTTACTGTCAGCTGTGGGCTAATTCCCCATGCTGGTGTACACTGAAGAGCAATTGAATTAGAGATACCTGTCTCGTAGCACCACCTTTAGCCCTGATGACAGCGGCGATTTGTCTCGGCATGGACTCGACAAGACAACGGAAGCGTTGGGAAGCTATATGGATCCGCGACCCCTGAACAAGCTCCTACAGTTCACGAAGATTTGATGGAGAGGGTCAGAGCCTCGAACATCTCTCTCGATGGCATCCCAGATGTGCTCGATGGAATTGAGGTCAGGTGACCTACCTGGCCAAGGAAGCGATGTCATGTCGCTGCAGTGTTCATCCAAGCATTCGGATACAATTCGGGAGCGATGGCACGGTGCATTGTTTGTTGCAGGATGAGGTCCCCAGTGGGATGTTGAAGATGCACAAACGGGAGCATATGGTTGTCCAGGATATTCCGGTAACGTTGACCTGTGAGGGACGATGTCACACATACCAGGGGTCTCATTTCAGTTCACGTAAACAGTCCCCAGACGAGAAAGCCACCCCCACCAGCTTGAAGAGTACCCTGCTGGCAAGAAGGATCCACCGCTTCATGTGGTTTGCGCCGTATTCGTATCCTGCCATCCGCACGTACCAACGTGAATCTCGACTCATCAGTCCAGGAAACATTTTCCCACATGTCTAGGGTCCATTTACGATGTTCTCACACCCATGCTAATCTTTGCACCCTGTGATGTGCTGTCAGCAGAGGTACCCTCGTGGGACGATGGCTTCTGTACCCTATAGTGAGGAGATGGTTCCGGATGGCGTGGCTGCTTACACATTTTCGTGCACCAGCATTAAATTGCCGAGTGATTTCTTGCACTGTGGCCTGTCTATCCGCTGTTACAATGCGAGCTAGCCGACGATGACAACACTCATCCACACATTGTTGTCCACGGCAGTTGGCCCTTGCAGGGATGGTTTTACTGGATTTGATGTACTCACGGTGCACCCGTGACACAGTGGCTCGTGAAAATCCCAGTAAATGCACGACTTCCAAGACGGAGTGACCCATTCGTCGGGCCCCGACAATTTGCCCACGATCAAATGCGCTTAGATCCTTCGTCTTACCCATACTGCGTCAGACTCTTACTGATTCCCGTCGCATCACTCCTTATATTGTTGGATCGTTGCATACGCCATGTCATTTTCGTTTACAGGGTCGCCCACGGCGCCATATTTGCATAATGCCAGCTGTCTCTAATTTAATTCCTCTTCAGTGTATGCATCAACGAAGTCAGAGCTATGAAGGTGGCACTAAAAATAACGTGTTGAATAGAAGCATCTAGTGGTTATGTTTAAAAAATTTATTTTTGAACAGACACCAAGACATTTAACTTATAAACCACGTAAGTGTATAATACAATGTGTGTGTGTGTGTGTGTGTGTACACTGAAGTGCCAGAAAAACTGGCACAGACGAGCTTATGCAAAATTCATAGCAGCTTCACCTATGCACATACTCGGTTGCATCCGCCAGTTAGTATATAAAGCGATAGACATCCTTGCCAGCTGTCAGAGCTGTTTTCGGCATGAGAATGGCAAGTAATAACGATTTAAGCGATTTTCAACGCGGTGTCTTAGTTGGTGCTCATGAGATGGGCCATAGTATTTAGGAGGTAGAAACGAAGTTCGGATTTTCACGGACAACTATTGCAAGGGTGTACCGTGACTACAAGAATTCTGGTAAAACCTCCAACCTACGATACCAATGTGGCCATAAAAAGACATTGGGTGAACGTGACCATCGTCAGCTATTGCCTATCGCGTGAAACACTCTAGCAGGTATCATCGGAATTCAATGCTGGAGCCTCAACAAGAATCAGCGTCCGGACTGTGCAACGTACCCTGCACGATACGGGCTTTGGGGCAACGCCCAACTAAAGTCCCCTTGATGGGTGCACGACACAGAGCTATGCACCTCGCTTGGACACGGCAACACCGCCACTGGAAACAAGTAGCCTGGTCTGACGAGTCACGTTTCCAACTGTATCTGGCAGATGGAAGGATTCGTGCGTGGCACAAACCCCATGAAGCCATGGATCCCGCCTCTCAACAGGGAACTGTACCGGCTGGTGGGGGGTCCGTAATGGTATGGGGTGTGTTGCGCTGGACTTCACTGGGACCCCTGGTACGTCTACAAACGTCTGTGACCGGCCAACGCTATGTGCGCATCTTTTCTGACGAGGTACTCCTGTTCATGTCCTGCATTCATGCTGATGGGTTGGGCCTGTTCCAACAGGACACACAAGTGCCGGGATGCCACATTATGGTTACTTTTTTTTTTTTTTTTTGATTGGAGGTTTAACGACCACCGTGAGCAACTCGATGGGTTATAAGCAGTCGCCCGTACCTAATTTAGGGTCACTTGTTCCAGGGAAGGGAGAGAGCCAGTGCTGTAAGACAAATACAACATCCATGCCTGACCGGGATTCGAACCCGGACCTCTTACGGACGAATGATCAGATGCCAGCGCCTTAGACCACTGCGCCACCGGGGCGGCCATTATGGTTACAGGAGCATTCATCTGAGTTTGGGGTGTTGTCATTCCCACCCAAGTCCCCAGATCTGAACGTGAAAGAACACCAAACAAAGATCTTCGCTGTTTCCACGTTTATAAGCGAGTCCCTGAAAAATTCTGCTTGGCCGCCACCGGGAGTCAAACCCAGGGTCTTCCAGTTACGCGTCGGATATGCTTCCGCTACACCACAGCGGCCTCAAATTCCTCCAGACTTGCACACTCTAACTGCCAAGCCAATTCGGCAGGTTGCTTCTTGGAGCCCCGCACAATGCTGGGGATTCACCAAAGATGGTAAGCAGCAACTGAAAAAATAATTAGAAGGTCCACGTTAAATGTCTGTATTAATTATTCATTCGCCTTCTAATTATTTCTTCAGTTGCCGCTTACCATCTTTGGTGAATCCCCAGCATTGTGCAGGGCTCCAAGAAGCAACCTGCCAAATCGGCTTGGCAGTTGCGTGTGCGAGTCTGGAGGAATTTGAGGCTGCTAAGGTGTAGCGGAAGCATATACGGCGCATAACTGGAAAACCCTGGGTTCGACTCCGGTGGCGGCCAATGAGAATTTTTCCGTGACTCACTTATAAACGTGGAGAGAGCGAAGATCTTTGTTTGATGTTCCTGGTCCACGTTAAATGTCTGTATTAATGATAGAACACATTTGGCATGTCATGCAACAGCGCTATCGAACACAGGAATCAGAGCCCTCGGAATACACCCGAATCGTGGAACGCTCGGCATTAAGTATGGTGTGCATTGCCTACAGCATATTTCCAGAAGCTAGTGGAGTCCATGCCCCGTTGTATTTCTGCAGTCGTGCGCTCCCGTGGGGGGACCTACCAAGTATTAGACTGGTGTACCAGTTTTTCTGGCACTTCAGTGTACATGCATGTATATATATACTGATTATCCCTCAACGAGAAACATAGTAGTTTGTGTGCTGGAGAAATGTGTTACTTACGAGGTTTCTGGCAAGACACATTCTGATATGGGACGAATGAAGATGTGTTGCAGTTATGTAATGTGAAGCAAAATATTGTTAGCAAAGTAGAGACTAATATGCTTTGGCCATGTTGAAAGGAGAGGTGAGATGCTTACTAAGAAAATCTTTTTGGCCCAAGTGGCTGGAAGGAAAGGCAGAGGAAGGCCAAGGAAGTCATGGGATGATCAGATTAAGGAGTGTTTGCATGAGAAAAAGATTAGAGTATGAAGTATAGAAGATTTTGTGTACGGCGTGTGATGGATGTAAGTGAAGCCCGAGTTGTATGTCAAAATCACTGCACATGGAGAAGTTTGATACAGCAACAGTTAGTTAGTCAGTTAGTTAATTGATTTTTGTGGCGCAAGGGACAGGTTTGGCCAAAGAGCGCCAGACACAGAACTATCGGTTAAAGATTTTTAAAAGCGGGGTGAAATGATTAAGAGCAGACAGGCTTGGTAAAAGTTAGAAAGGAGAATGATGAAAGTTGTGAAGACTAGTTAGTTAATTAGGTTTATATATAAATTTATTAATTTACTATTATAATTACTATAACTTTTTTTTTTAAATAAGTTTTAAAACGTTAATCTGTTTTAAAAAGGAAAATACTGCGAAAGCGTCGCAGTGGTCGCCCAAAAGCTTTTGAAGCGTAGCTGCGCCTTCGTCCAGCAGATGAGACTGAAAATAGTGAAACCGATGATCACGAAAACGGACACAACTGCACAAAACCTGAGAGACGGTGAGTAAACAGTCGCATGTCTCACACACCGGGGCAGTGTTGCCACACAGCAAACAGCTATGCGTGAAGCGACAATGCCCAATGCGGAGACGCGCAAGAACAACTTCTTCCCTACGGTTCCGGCGACACGATGATTTCCAGACTCCAAGGATAGGTTTAACACGGTGCAGTTTATTCTCCACCTGTTGGTCCCACAGACCCCGCCACGTTCGTCTGATATGATCGTGAACAAGAAAGCGAAAATCACGGTGAAACAGTGGCAAGGGTGTGACGACCAAAGAGGAGGCAGATCTAGCAGCAGCATCGGCAGACTCGTTCCCTGGGATCCCAACATGCCCAGGAATCCAGCAGAACCGAATCTGGACATCAGCCTCGAGCAAAGAACGAAGAAGTCTCCGTACGGTAAAAAGAAGTGGGTGGCCAGTGAAATCCAAAGATGACAATGATTGCACAACACTCAACGAATCAGTGTACACAATAGCACGCTGATGATAGCTCGACTGCACGTGAACAAGTGCAAGATACACAGCATGCATCTCCGCCGAAAACACCGTGGCCTCGGCAGGAATGCGGGCAACAGAAACTTCGTTAATGCAGACGGCGGCGCATCCAACGACACCAGCCGCCTTAGATCCATCGGTGAAAACAGGAATAAAATTTGCATGGACGTAACGGTGTTCAGCGAAGAGCTGCTGGTACACTGACGGAGGGGTTGAGGACTTGTCAAAAGATGTAAAGCTGGTATCAACCATGACATCAAAAGGATGCCATGGGGGATCCTCAAAGCCCCTGGTCTCTCCAACGAGTGACAAGTCGAGCCCTGCATCACGAGCTACGGCCGCCATACGAAGACCGATGGTTCGAATGCACGAGGGACGGATCTCGAACAAACGAGCATGCTGGGGATGAAAAACTGCATCGTTTAAAGGATGGTCTGAGAGAGATTTGAGTTTCAGGTAAAATTAAAGAGACAGCTGCAGACGGCGTAAATGAAGCGACGGTTCGTTCGCGTCGGCATAAAGGCTGGGAATGGGTGACGTGCGAAATGCTCCCGTACAAAGACGCAGCGCTTGATGGTGGATGGTATCCAACGGCCGGAGAACGGAAGGGCGCGCAGAGCCATACACCATACAGCCATAATCCAGCTTAGACTGAATGAGAGAATGGTAAATACGGAACAAGGAAGTCCTGTCTGCACTCCAGGAGGCAAGGATCTTAAGGATTGACAAGGCTCTCAGACAGGAAGTCCTTAGCCGGTGAACGTGCGAGCGAAAGGTGAGAGCACGGTCAACGGTCAAACCAAGGAACTTGGTTTCCGGCAAAACTGGAATGGCTGCACGGTCCAAATAGAGCTCTGGATCAGGATGGAGGCCACGCCTCCGGCAGAAATGGACACAGGCTGTCTTGTCGGGAGAAAGAACAAACCCATTATTGTTAGCCGCTTTAACAATCTGGGTAATTGCAGACTGCAGCTGCCTTTCAACGAAATGCATGCTGGATGACGAACAGAAGATGTGAAGGTCGTCAACATAAATGGTAGCCGAAACCGCTGGAGGAAGATTTTTGAGCAGTTTATGCGGAGGATGAACAGAGTCACCGAAAGAATGCTGCCTTGAGGAACACCTTGTTCTTGATGGAAAAAGGCAGAGAGTGTCGTACCCAGGCGCACCTGGAACACGCGGTTACGAAGGAAGCTGGCAATGAATGTTGGGAGGTTTCCACGCAACCCATTTTTCGTGGAGGTCACGGAGGATACCGTGACGCCACGCTCTATCGTAAGCTTTTTCAATGTCAAAAAATACAGACACCAGGTGGTGCCTACGTACGAACGCCTCACGAACAGACGTCTCAAGGAGCAGGAGATGGTCAGGAGCTGAACGATGACGGCGGAAGCCGCTTTGTGATGGAGACAGTATTCGATGTTCTTCTAGAAAATAAATTAGCCGGGAATTAACCATTCGTTCAAGGATTTTGCACAGACAGCTGGTGAGGGCAATTGGCCGATAACTAGAGGGAGACTTGGGGTCTTTGCCAGGCTTGGGAAAAGGTAAAACAAGAGCTCTTCGCCAAGAGTCCGGGAAACTGTGCTCCAACCAAATGCGGTTGAAAAGCACTAACAGATTCTCGAGAGACGACAGCGAGAGATGACTGATCATGTCATAGTGGATGCCGTCGGGACCGACAGATGTTGCAACAGTAAGTAATTATCTGGTAGTTGTATTTCTTTGTGGAGCTAACCTCTGAATCTCAGAGAACACCTTAGTGATATGATATGACGATATGGGAACCCTGTCTTAGTAAAGAATTTATTTTAATGCAAGTAAGAAAATTATACAAAACATAATTCCGTAAATTTTACACACTTGCCCCATGAATTTAAAAATTTTATTTTATTTTCTTCTGAGTGTGTGTGAAGATAAACGCCAAAGCTCCAGTAAGTCACTAGAGTCGCCCCGAGGTTTTTCATGTCCTCCACCCCCAGTTTCCTTTTCTTTAACAGGCATGGCATTGTGATCTAACACTCTTCTTTCCTTCAGCTTCCTATGAATTTTGACCTGTCCTCACTCAGCACCCAAACCCTGCTTCACCACTTCAGTTTATTTTGCTTGTTTTTTGTTCAACATTTATTCAACCACTTGCTAACAGTTCCAATTTTGCATTTTCAGTAAAAGACAACCAGAGACCTTGCGAACTGAAAATCCTTTTTAAACACTGGCCAAGTTGCAGATGCCAAGACTCTCCAACAATGAAAATCTACCCCCACAGTGGAGCTTGTGAACAATACTGAAAACTTATCCCTGTGTAAGTACTATAACACCGTAAGCCTCAGTTCAATGACGGCATCTGTTCAAATGTAAAGGGCATTTTGAAATTAAGAAAACTGGAACCAACAGAAAAACCTTAATTAACCACATATGCAGAGTTGTGTAAAAATAAAATGTATCTGCGTACACAACCATTGAAACAAAAAACTCGCTGCAAACCCATGAAGCGTGAACCATGATAACAATTAAGATAATTTAAAGAGAAATAAATAAAACAACAAATAATTATTAGAACATTACAAATTCCAATGAGGACAAAATAAGTGCCTTAAAACTGAATGTGTAGCATTGTGTGTGAAATGAGCTTTTATGGTAAAATATTGGACAATGAACCTCATAAAAAGGGGGGGCGACTAAAAATTTTTATATCCAGAAAAGTAGTTCCATTAATGAACCTTCAAAAATTATAAATATAATTTTTAACAACTTAATTCAAAAATAGTAGACTTACACAACACATAAGGAAAAGATTTTAATTTAATAACTGGCAACTGCAATAGGAACCTGGCAATAAAATTTAAATTCTGCATAGACAAAACAGGGTTCCCACTGAAAAGTAATAAAAAAATTCCCTGACTTTTCCAGGTTCTCCAGGTCGTTTTTAAAGTTTTCCAGAGTGGCATGTTGCAAAGAATTGTTACATTTCAAAGTAACTTGTACAAAAAACTAGCGGATAATGCTTACCTTGGCATTCCTTTCTAGCGACGGGAACATTTCACGCACGTGTTTTCCGGTCTTTGTTGATGTTATTGTCCTAAAGTCCGTTGTATGCGATGACTGGCTTTACTTCTCACACTTTTAGCTGGGTATACTCATTGGATCTTTGCCTTAGGATTCAAACATCAATGAACAGTAAAAATTGATGTTTGAATCCTAAGGCAAAGATCCAATGAGTATACCCAGCGAAAAGTGTGAGAAGTAAAGCCAGTCATCGCATACAACGGACTTTAGGACAATAACATCAACAAGACCGGAAAACGTGCGTGAAATGTTCCCGTCGCTAGAAAGGAATGCCAAGGTAAGCATTATCCGCTAGTTTTTTGTACAAGTTACTTTGAAATATCGCACGTAAAAGAGAATAGTACAATAATTAGAGCTATAGAATAGTCAGAATTAGAACTACTAAGTGGAATTGTTACATTTCATTCCATTCATTTTTCTCACCAAAGCACACACTTGTAAATTCTTTACCTAATTTGTCTTTATAAAATTACCTGCTTTTTAATAA